>JAIOJX010000025.1:98188940-100800607 GCA_022376925.1 Tragulus kanchil
AATGACTTCCAAATTGAAAAGCTAGTAAATAAGTCAGTTTGAGACCCAAAAGCAATTATCATTACAGGAAAGTACCTTGTTAAAAGTCTATCTTGAGTTGGCTAGTTTTGGTCTTCCAGTAATTGGAAAGAAGACAGACAGCAATTTTATTTCCAAACATTATACGAAGACAATTTATCTACACAATAATGACATTTAGGTAAAGATATTTTTGCTAGAGATGGCTAAAGAGCAACAATGTTTGTCACTTGCCAAAAATCTGGGGAGAATGACATGATTTTATTTTCGACTGCATTTATATAATTCTAGTTATACCTACATTACCAGGAATTTTAACTGGTCATATAATACAATTCAGTTCAGGATTTGCATCTTGATTTGATGCAAAACACTGTGTTTAACTTCAGTAGAGATGATTGTTAAGGTGGTTAAAATAAAAGGAATTTAAAATCTGCAAGTGAGGAAGACAGAAATCCAAAGGCATAGGAGAAATTTTGTAAGCAAAGAAGAAAGGGCCATGGAGATACAAGGAAGGAGAAATTGCAGCATCTGGACCTGGGAAAAGGATGAGGTAATGAGGAAAGATTTCATGAAGAAAGTGACATTTGAGATGGTCTTGTCCAGACAACATTATTTCCACATGCAAAGCTAGGGCAAGAGGGCATTCTAGAAAGCAGAGAGGAATGGTTAAAAACCTGGAGATGGGAAAGTATGGGGCATGTTATGAAAGCATAAACCATACGGTTTCAATAGAGGAGAAAAAATGAATAAGGTAAAAAAAGGCAATGTGTCTTCACTACAAACTGTGACAAATATGTGAAACAGCCCCATTGACTTTCCATGGAGCTCTGCAAAGAGCTCTTTACTGGCTGGCAATCATGGTCACATGCCCATTGAGTCTCTGTAGTATTGTGTGTTTAGTAAATACAGATCAGAATTCCTTGGTTTTTTTTCTCCCACTGACTCTGGAAATATCATAAGAAAGGGAAAAATGAAGTAATTTCACCCTTTTCCAACCAACATTTTCTACTTTCCTAACCCTAACACCATCACAAATACCACAAATCTGAGTGTATGTTGAATATCTTGGCCCTTTTCTAATTAAAGGTGGCTGCCCAATTCCCCAGGCAGTGCAAAATCCTTCAGGTCCTAAAAGAAATGACTTCCAAATTGAAAAGCTAGTAAATAAGTCAGTTTGAGACCCAAAAGCAATTATCATTACAGGAAAGTACCTTGTTAAAAGTCTATCTTGAGTTGGCTAGTTTTGGTCTTCCAGTAATTGGAAAGAAGACAGACAGCAATTTTATTTCCAAACATTATACGAAGACAATTTATCTACACAATAATGACATTTAGGTAAAGATATTTTTGCTAGAGATGGCTAAAGAGCAACAATGTTTGTCACTTGCCAAAAATCTGGGGAGAATGACATGATTTTATTTTCGACTGCATTTATATAATTCTAGTTATACCTACATTACCAGGAATTTTAACTGGTCATATAATACAATTCAGTTCAGGATTTGCATCTTGATTTGATGCAAAACACTGTGTTTAACTTCAGTAGAGATGATTGTTAAGGTGGTTAAAATAAAAGGAATTTAAAATCTGCAAGTGAGGAAGACAGAAATCCAAAGGCATAGGAGAAATTTTGTAAGCAAAGAAGAAAGGGCCATGGAGATACAAGGAAGGAGAAATTGCAGCATCTGGACCTGGGAAAAGGATGAGGTAATGAGGAAAGATTTCATGAAGAAAGTGACATTTGAGATGGTCTTGTCCAGACAACATTATTTCCACATGCAAAGCTAGGGCAAGAGGGCATTCTAGAAAGCAGAGAGGGAATGGTTAAAAACCTGGAGATGGGAAAGTATGGGGCATGTTATGAAAGCATAAACCATACGGTTTCAATAGAGGAGAAAAAATGAATAAGGTAAAAAAAGGCAATGTGTCTTCACTACAAACTGTGACAAATATGTGAAATTTCCCATTTTAAAGACACGGGCAGCCAATAAATTATTTTTAGCAGGGAGTAATATGATAAGAGCTATTTGGGGAGAAATAAATACATCCGCATGGAGAATAGTAGATTGGAGCTGGAGAGACCAAACGTAAGTGAAGCTGTGAATCACTAGAGGTGGCTGAAGCAAGAGAATTAGAGGAAATGAGGGCCACATCAACTCTGATGCCCTTGGAATGAAGAAAGGGGAGTTGGTGTTAAAAGCATAAACCAAATGCTTAAAAAGAGTGGAAGAAAGAGACAGGGGAGGGAGTCATTATGACTCAAATTTTAAGACCTAAAATTTTGGCAAGACACTTGGATAGAAACAAATGCAGGGAAAATTCAGTTGGGGATGTATTTTGAAATGAAGTGGCAATGAAAATAAATGAACAAGATAATCTCACTCCCACAGCATCAGCCATCAATGCTATAAAGACAAAAACACCAAAATTACATTCCTTCCTTTAAAATATGCCTTTTCTAAGAGAGAAAGCAATTGAAAATTTTGTATGCATTTTGGTACATACTTAATATAATGAAAATAATAGCTAATATCTATTTAGGATTTATTTTCAATACCAGTTGCCATTCACAATTACTGAGTAACTTAATCCTCATAAATGTATTGTCTCCATTTGAGAGAGAAAAGATCAAGGTGTAGTGGGCTTGGAAAATTTACCCAAGGGTGAGCAAACTCCAGGAGATTTGGGAAGGATGGGGAAGCCTGATGTGCTACATTCCATGGGGTCATGAAAAGTAAGACAGCACTTAGACACAGAACAACAATACATCTAGTACATAATGCAGGTGCGACTGAAATCAGAATCTGTTTCTAAAATATAATGTTTTTAGTCTGTATTGTGCTATTGAAACCCAAGTGATAAGATGAAACCCAAAGGATGAGATGATAACAAGAAGTCATCTTAGATCCCTATGCAGCTGAATCTTAAAGGATTAAAGGAAGTATTTGCATCTAAGCTAGATGAGGAGGAAGTGCCAGGGGAGGAAGGACTTTCTAGGCAGCTCAAAACCTAGAGGTGAGAAACAAGCTGAGTCTAGGGAGCTGCAAACTGTCATGAAGCTTATTATACTGTCATAAGAAGCGTCCCTGGGAAAGTGGGTACCATTATGCCATCCTGTCATTACTTTTCGAAAATTATGTTAAAACATTATTAAACTAGATCTCAGTTAAGCAGAGGCCTCGATTAGTCAGGCTGTGTATCACAAAATGATGTTTCTTATAAAGAAAATAAAAATGGCAAACATTCAACCTTCTTTCAGGCAGGAATCTCTTGGGCTAGGGCACAACTGAGTCTCAGTCCCTCATCTGCCCTTGGAATGAAGAAAGGGGAGTTGGTGTTAAAAGCATAAACCAAATGCTTAAAAAGAGTGGAAGAAAGAGACAGGGGAGGGAGTCATTATGACTCAAATTTTAAGACCTAAAATTTTGGCAAGACACTTGGATAGAAACAAATGCAGGGAAAATTCAGTTGGGGATGTATTTTGAAATGAAGTGGCAATGAAAATAAATGAACAAGATAATCTCACTCCCACAGCATCAGCCATCAATGCTATAAAGACAAAAACACCAAAATTACATTCCTTCCTTTAAAATATGCCTTTTCTAAGAGAGAAAGCAATTGAAAATTTTGTATGCATTTTGGTACATACTTAATATAATGAAAATAATAGCTAATATCTATTTAGGATTTATTTTCAATACCAGTTGCCATTCACAATTACTGAGTAACTTAATCCTCATAAATGTATTGTCTCCATTTGAGAGAGAAAAGATCAAGGTGTAGTGGGCTTGGAAAATTTACCCAAGGGTGAGCAAACTCCAGGAGATAGGGAAGGATGGGGAAGCCTGATGTGCTACATTCCATGGGGTCATGAAAAGTAAGACAGCACTTAGACACAGAACAACAATACATCTAGTACATAATGCAGGTGCGACTGAAATCAGAATCTGTTTCTAAAATATAATGTTTTTAGTCTGTATTGTGCTATTGAAACCCAAGTGATAAGATGAAACCCAAAGGATGAGATGATAACAAGAAGTCATCTTAGATCCCTATGCAGCTGAATCTTAAAGGATTAAAGGAAGTATTTGCATCTAAGCTAGATGAGGAGGAAGTGCCAGGGGAGGAAGGACTTTCTAGGCAGCTCAAAACCTAGAGGTGAGAAACAAGCTGAGTCTAGGGAGCTGCAAACTGTCATGAAGCTTATTATACTGTCATAAGAAGCGTCCCTGGGAAAGTGGGTACCATTATGCCATCCTGTCATTACTTTTCGAAAATTATGTTAAAACATTATTAAACTAGATCTCAGTTAAGCAGAGGCCTCGATTAGTCAGGCTGTGTATCACAAAATGATGTTTCTTATAAAGAAAATAAAAATGGCAAACATTCAACCTTCTTTCAGGCAGGAATCTCTTGGGCTAGGGCACAACTGAGTCTCAGTCCCTCATCTAAGTTTGATAGGAATATCTCTTAGGTCTACTGATAGAGGAGAAAGTAAATTCCATTACTTTGATTTACTGTTTTTAAAAAAGGTCTGTGAAAGGAACTGTTTGAACTGAGATATGGAGGTTATGGTCTCTTCTATCAGCCTATTTTAGGGGTAGGGATGGTAATGGTCGATTTATGGTCTGTGATCATTTGTCATTATGCGAGGCTATAGGAGGTCCCTATTAAAAACACTGACTCTGGAGGATACCATCTGGGTGTGGATCCTGTTTCTGACTTTTCCAAACTATGCGACCTTTGGCAAGAGTGACTGTTATCTCTTGCTATATAACAAAATATCCCAAATTCAGCAGCTTAAAACTAGAAACATTTATCACACACCACTAATGGAGTTCAGGAATCCAGGCAAGGCTTAGCTAGTTGGTTGTGGTTGAGGATCTTTCTTAAGATTGGAATCACGTGATGAAGCAGAAGAACCCACGCACTCTAAACTAACTGTTGGTGGGAGCTTTCATTGCTTCCCCAGGTGGATCACTTCACATCTCTGCTTACAGGCTGGTGACTGATTATCCCTGAAGTGAATTTTCAGAAATGCAGAGACAGAGAGAAATCTCAAGATGGAAACCATAGTGTTTGATGACTTAGTCTTGAGAGGGACATTCTTTCACATCTACCCTACATTGTTTATTAGAAATGAATCACTAAGTCCAGCTCAGACTCAAGGGGAGAAAAATTGAGCTTCATCTTTTGAGAGAAGAATAGCCAAAAATCACTAGACACAACTTTATACCACCACAGAAAATAACCTAATGTCTTTGTTTATGTTTCCATATCTGTAAAGTGGAGACATAATAGTACCTACAATAGGGTTGATATTAATACTTAGAGTTTTCCAGAGAAACAGAATCAATAGTATGTACAGAGAGAGAGAAAGATTTATTATAAGGAATTCACTCAGATAATTATGGAGGCCCCAAAGTACCTAGATCTGCAGATCAGCAAGCTGGAAAGCCAATATGTATAGTTCCAGACAAATTCTGACGGCTTGAGAACCATGAGAACTTATGGTGTAAGTCTCGGTTTGAAAGTTGATAGGCTAATGATCCAGGAAGAGCCAATGTTTCATTCTGAGAGCAGAGGTTGGAAAAGACCAACGGCCTAAATAAAAGGGGCAGGATTTCTTTCTTATCCATGGATTTTACTCTATTCACGTCTTCAACTAATTGAATGAGACTCACCCATATTAGAGAGGGCAACCTGATGTTCTCAGTCCACCAATTCAAAAGTTAATTACATTCAAGAACACCCTAACACCCAGAATAATGTTTGGCTAAAAGTCTGAGCATCTCAGGGTTTCACAGGTGACCCTAGTGATAAAGAGCCTTCCTGCCAATACAGGTGACATAAAAGAATTGGGTTTTATCATGGTCTGGAAGATTCCCTGGAGGAGGACATGACAACCCACTCTAGTATTCTTGCCTGAAGAATCCCATGGACAGAGGAGCCTAGAGGGTTACAATCCATAGAATCACAAAGAATTGGACACAACTGAAGCAATTTAGCATGCATGAACTGAGCATCTCAAGGCTCAGTCAGGTACATTTAGTTGTTACCTAATTCACAGTTGTTACTCTCATTTTCAGTTGATAATGGTTTCCAGAGAAAGTGAAATGACTTGCTGTTTAGCAGTAAACAGCATATAAAGTACTAACTCTTCAGTTTCTATCAAGCTTGCTTTTCTTGTGACTTGAGGGGAAGTCAAAAAATTACAATCCCCTTGCCCCCTAAGAAAAATAGTTTTTGCATTCATTAATGATGATATACTGCATTAACTATACTTATGCTTTTCTGCATTAATTATCACCTTCTCTAGGTGATTTCCTGATAAAATGGAAAGAGATTCATTAAAATAGCCACTAGATAAGCCTGACATCCTGGGAGGGAAAGGTCAGACTCACTGTGGTGCATATGAGCTTCATTGGGTTTTTCTTCTTTATAAAAGTACTGACAATTTCAGAGGGAAGGCAGGTATGATGAAGTGATATAAAGAAAGAAGGAGCTGGACAAAGTAAGCCTTCAACTTATTTGCCTTAAATTAACTCTCTGTCAGAGCATGGAGAAATAAGAAAATGCTGTAAACAAAAGGAACATGTGAAGCTCAGCTCCTAAGTTCTAACCACTGCTCAGAAATCTTCCTCTTAAGGTTTGCGTGAGGCCAATTAACTGAACATGAACAATCTGCCCCGGCAGCTTCCCGCTGCACAGATGTTTCCAAATGCCTTGGTTCTGGTCTCTGAAGAGAATATAATCAAGGGAATGTTCCTCCAAATACATAAAATCTCCTCAAATCCCAAAGCGCAGGTCCCTCTTGCTTTTGGCAAGCAGTAAGATGTTTCGGCTTTCAAGATAGAATTGTCTCTTCAGGGTCACCAGGCTATTGCAGTAAAACAAAGACAGGTTTCCTGTGGAGCATTCTCAATAAAGTCTTGTTGTACACGAGGAAAATGCTTCAACGTCTTAGCCCCCATTGTCTTCTGTGGTGTTTTATTGATAGAAAAGGACAATAAAAATAGAGGAAAAAAGGAAATGGATCTTACAGCAGAAAATGAATAAAAGTTATTTTCCAGGGCTTAAAGAACAATACCAGAGCATGCCTTTAACGTTTTTGGTCACGTACCATGTCATTTGAATAAAGCAGGGCCACATGGGAAAAAGATAGCTAAACTGAGTGCAGTTGATCCATAGTATGTGTTCGGTAAATGCCTGGTGAATGAAAGATGGTCAGTGAAAGATGAAGCAATATTAAGTTACATCTCATCTCAGAGTTCCACTCTGCACCTGCAGAGATCTTCGAGAAGCTGCTGGCCTAACTGGTACCAGCCTTGGAAAGGCATGGTGTCTAGATGGGGAAAGACAAGAAGATCCATAGCAGAAGGTCTCCAATTTAATGGGTTGTATCTGAAATACATAGAGGGCTTGTTAAAACACAGTTGGCTAAACCCCATCCCCATAGTTTCTAATTCATTAGGTCTCAGTTGGGGTCCACAAGTCTGTATCTCTAAGTGCCCAGGTGGTCAGGTGGTGCTGATGGTACTTATCCAAGAGCCACATTTTTAGAACCACTATTGTAAGGAAAGAAGCAATGATTTGTAATTTCAGAAAGATGTTTTGGTTTCTTTTGTACTGGGATATATTCGTTTGGATACCCCACACCTTAAAATTACTTAAACATAATAAACTATGTAAATCTACCAAATCTGCATAATCTTTTACAGTGAACAGTTTTCATGTATAGAATTTGATTCTCAAAAGAGCTTAATAATAAAAGCCAATAATTCTTATAATACTTTTAATAGATGAGGAAAATGACTCCAATACATAAGAGTAAACATCTTGAAAGCAAGGTCCATATCACTTTGATATTAGTCTCCTGAAACTTAGCAATGTGAAGCATGTTTAAGAAATGTTAAATTAGTAGACTGGGTTTGCGTGTAACTTGTATATGGTTGAACCAGAGATCAGACAGAGTCATATGATTGTAAAACAAAGAAAAAAGGTTTCCTGTGGAGCATTCTCAATAAAGTCTTGTTGTACACGAGGAAAATGCTTCAACGTCTTAGCCCCCATTGTCTTCTGTGGTGTTTTATTGATAGAAAAGGACAATAAAAATAGAGGAAAAAAGGAAATGGATCTTACAGCAGAAAATGAATAAAAGTTATTTTCCAGGGCTTAAAGAACAATACCAGAGCATGCCTTTAACGTTTTTGGTCACGTACCATGTCATTTGAATAAAGCAGGGCCACATGGGAAAAAGATAGCTAAACTGAGTGCAGTTGATCCATAGTATGTGTTCGGTAAATGCCTGGTGAATGAAAGATGGTCAGTGAAAGATGAAGCAATATTAAGTTACATCTCATCTCAGAGTTCCACTCTGCACCTGCAGAGATCTTCGAGAAGCTGCTGGCCTAACTGGTACCAGCCTTGGAAAGGCATGGTGTCTAGATGGGGAAAGACAAGAAGATCCATAGCAGAAGGTCTCCAATTTAATGGGTTGTATCTGAAATACATAGAGGGCTTGTTAAAACACAGTTGGCTAAACCCCATCCCCATAGTTTCTAATTCATTAGGTCTCAGTTGGGGTCCACAAGTCTGTATCTCTAAGTGCCCAGGTGGTCAGGTGGTGCTGATGGTACTTATCCAAGAGCCACATTTTTAGAACCACTATTGTAAGGAAAGAAGCAATGATTTGTAATTTCAGAAAGATGTTTTGGTTTCTTTTGTACTGGGATATATTCGTTTGGATACCCCACACCTTAAAATTACTTAAACATAATAAACTATGTAAATCTACCAAATCTGCATAATCTTTTACAGTGAACAGTTTTCATGTATAGAATTTGATTCTCAAAAGAGCTTAATAATAAAAGCCAATAATTCTTATAATACTTTTAATAGATGAGGAAAAATGACTCCAATGACATAAGAGTAAACATCTTGAAAGCAAGGTCCATATCACTTTGATATTAGTCTCCCTGAAACTTAGCAATGTGAAGCATGTTTAAGAAATGTTAAATTAGTAGACTGGGTTTGCGTGTAACTTGTATATGGTTGAACCAGAGATCAGACAGAGTCATATGATTCCAAATTTGGTGCCCTTTCTAATTTTATATATTACTGTCATAGCAGGGTATCTCTTCCCCTAATTCCCCTTCTATTAGAATGAAGAGGAATTAATTGGCAGCCACAGAAAAAAGCCTCTTCCCAAGTGGCGCTAGTGGTAAAGCACCTGTCTGGTGATGCAGGACACGTAAGAGACACTGGTTCAATTCCTGGGTTGGGAAGATTCCCTGAAGGAGGGCATGGCAACCCACTCCAATATTCTTGTCTAGAAAATGCCAAGGACAGAGGAGCCTGGTGGGCTACAGTTCAGAGGGTTGCAAAGAGTAGGACACAGCTGAAGTGACCTAGCACACACACACAGAAAAAGCCACAGACTATAAGGAATTTAAAAGTAGAGACGATGGCATCTTCCTCTCCTTTTGCATAGGACAATGTCTGACATATAGTAGGCACACCATCCGCAACTTGGGAATTGAATCGTGTCTCTGTGTTTCCCGCCAGATACAAAATCATGACGGTATATATTTGCCATCCTAGAATTGCTGGCGGGCCTCAAGCTTGTGAAATAAGGTCCAGGGAAACCACAAGCCGTGGAGGAGAGCCACTTGGGGTTTGGGCCATATGGTTCTGGCTTCTCCTCGTGGGAGGTAAGCACTCTCTTTAGACAAAAAGCTTGGGAGGGTGCCTGCCAAGTCTGATAACTGGCAGCTCCAGACTGCAACCCTTGAGCTTGTTCTGCTAAGCTTCCAAGTCCCCAAATGTGTTTCAATCAAGGGGAAAACTGCTGAACTGAAATAGATTTCCCCATTCCTGTGAGGGAACAAGGCAAGCCTTAATTTTGACTTCTAAGCAGAGTCCCAGAGGGAGTATGCCTAATTAGACCAAAGATCAACCTCCTTCATATCTTTTACAGTGAACAGTTTTTGAAAATTACTCAAAAGAGCTTAATAAAAGCCAATAATTCTTATAATACTTTTAATAGATGAGGAAAATGACTCAATACATAAGAGTAAACATCTTGAAAGCAAGGTCCATATCACTTTGATATTAGTCTCCCTGAAACTTAGCAATGTGAAGCATGTTTAAGAAATGTTAAATTAGTAGACTGGGTTTGCGTGTAACTTGTATATGGTTGAACCAGAGATCAGACAGAGTCATATGATTCCAAATTTGGTGCCCTTTCTAATTTTATATATTACTGTCATAGCAGGGTATCTCTTCCCCTAATTCCCCTTCTATTAGAATGAAGAGGAATTAATTGGCAGCCACAGAAAAAAGCCTCTTCCCAAGTGGCGCTAGTGGTAAAGCACCTGTCTGGTGATGCAGGACACGTAAGAGACACTGGTTCAATTCCTGGGTTGGGAAGATTCCTGAAGGAGGGCATGGCAACCCACTCCAATATTCTTGTCTAGAAAATGCCAAGGACAGAGGAGCCTGGTGGGCTACAGTTCAGAGGGTTGCAAAGAGTAGGACACAGCTGAAGTGACCTAGCACACACACACAGAAAAAGCCACAGACTATAAGGAATTTAAAAGTAGAGACGATGGCATCTTCCTCTCCTTTTGCATAGGACAATGTCTGACATATAGTAGGCACACCATCCGCAACTTGGGAATTGAATCGTGTCTCTGTGTTTCCCGCCAGATACAAAATCATGACGGTATATATTTGCCATCCTAGAATTGCTGGCGGGCCTCAAGCTTGTGAAATAAGGTCCAGGGAAACCACAAGCCGTGGAGGAGAGCCACTTGGGGTTTGGGCCATATGGTTCTGGCTTCTCCTCGTGGGAGGTAAGCACTCTCTTTTAGACAAAAAAGCTTGGGAGGGGTGCCTGCCAAGTCTGATAACTGGCAGCTCCAGACTGCAACCCTTGAGCTTGTTCTGCTAAGCTTCCAAGTCCCCAAATGTGTTTCAATCAAGGGAACACTGCTGAACTGAAATGGATTTCCCCATTCCTGTGAGGGAACAAGGCAAGCCTTAATTTTGACTTCTAAGCAGAGTCCCAGAGGGAGTATGCCTAATTAGACCAAAGATCAACCTCCTTCATGCCCTGCCAGAGAGGCCCACTCAGTTTCTGTGGGCCGGTGGCCATAGAATCTGTTTTCTACTCAAAGTGGCCTGGCTTTCCAGAAGGAAAAAAAAGGCGTGTTCTCTTATCCAAATGATTTACAGTGTTAGAAGACACTTCCTAAATCAGTAATGAACTAAGCTGTGTATTTCTGATATTCTGACAGAAGGAAACAGCTCTCATGAATGCCCTTTTCATCGTATCTATACATTTCACTGGTTATTTGAATAATTGTATGTTACATAAAAATGTTAGGCCTTCATTACAAATTGTGAGCAACTTTAAAATAACTTCCATAAAATCCAAGTCATTTGTCTTTGTTTACAAAATTAGATGTAATATTAATACAAGCAACAGTCACCACATATGACTAAAAGTCTGCTGAAAGCATTTTCAGGCTAAGAATTAGATTACGCTTTTTTCAATAACTCATACCTTAAATATTCAATTCTTTTTACCAAAAGCAAGACATAATTGTATAAATAGTTTCCTCACAGAGGTTTCAGTGATAAAGCAGTGTATTTATAAATCAAATGAACATATTCAAACATATTTGTATTATTAAACCCCACACAGTGGAGCTTGCTGGACATCTTTATGTCCTGACCAACTTAAAAACAAACAAACAAACAAAAAAACCACCCAGTTGCTTCAAGAGAAGGGCCTAAAAGCCTGAGGATTAGAAAGGCAAGCCTCCAGGGGCCAGATGTCTTGAGCCAGGAGTGGGATAAACAAGAGTGAGTATAGGAAATGAAGGTTAGAGGTGATCTGTAAGAGGCAGATGTAGTTGATACATCATCAAACAAAGAGAAAAAGAAAAAAAGAAAAGGGGAGAAAAGGAGGGTTGCCAGGGGAACAGTGTCAGAAAGAAGCCAGATGAGAGAAAGATTGCAAGTTTGGAAAAGGGATGGACCTGGCATCGAGTCACCCAAGTGGAGTCTGCTGGATGGAGTGACAAATTGTAACTGCTGGATCTTGCCTTTTTTGTGGTCTTAGCTCTTCTGCTATAAAAAGACAGTACCGTAGACTGTTTCCTGACGTCTACACACATAGCTTTTAGCAAACTCTTGTAAGAGGAGTCTGATTAATGTGACAAATATTTATTAAGCATTAATATACACCAGACACTGCACTCCACGCTATTTATACATTGTATTCACACTGCTAAATCTCACAACCCAGTGGGGAAGATAAGCACTTAATATTATTTGAATCCAAGCAAATGCTCTCTGAATTATTAATTGAATGTCTGCCTGTACATGTGTGTCTGCATGTGCAATCAAAGAAACCACTAATGGGAATAATTTCAGAGAAACATCCTGAAATAATTAATACTACATTAAATATTCAGCACATAGGTCAACCACCAACATTTCTCTAAATTGATCCGACAACACAGGTTAATGTCTAAGAATGACTGAGACTTTGGAGTCAGGGAGTTTGAGTTTCTGTCTTTTTACTATTCCTGGTTAAATAATCTGAACTACTTGAAGTCTCAGTTTTGTCCCCTCTCATGGATTTGTAAAAATTAGATTAAATGGGGGGCACCTTGAAAGTGTCTATCAAATGCTCACCGTTTGTATAAAAAGTTTCATTGTCACCTGATGAAATAACCAAATACCTTATCCATCCTCTGAATGGTGGAAATGAAAGGCCCTCATCTACTGCTTCCACACTGGGGAGGAGGGGGTCGCGTTCAGAGGAGGGACCTTCTAATTTCTTCTCCATACTCTGTACACTTACTTCCCAAAGTCCTTTCTTGTGTGACTTCTTTGCCAGGAGTGGAGCATCTTCACCAGTTTGTCCCTGCAACAAACACACACACAATTCTGCCGAATGATTTTTTTTTTCCCAGTTTATATATATCACCACTACAATACTTATTCTACAATGTCATCATTGCCTACAAAACTGTGATTTTCTGTTAAAGTCCTTCCATATCTGAGGAACAGACAATGTTTTATTAACAGTAACTCCTAGAGCTGGGATTTCATCTCAAGAGAAGGACCAGAATCTCTGTGATGTGTTGGAATATGGCCATAGAAGGCAGTTCAACAGGTGTTTATAAAAGCACCCTGGCGGACTTCCCCTGGTGGTCCAGCAGGTAAGGACACTGCCTTGCCAGTACAAGGGCGCCGGTTCGATCCCTGGCCTGGGAACATCGCTGGACTGATGTGTCCAATTACTGAGCCGAAGCTCTGGCGCGCATGCGCCCAGGGCTGGCGCTCTGCGACGACAGAGGCCACCGCGATGGGAGGCCCAGAGGAGCTGAAGAACAAAGACGGATGAAAATAGAGAAGTGAAAGACCAATGGAAGTGGCCCGCCCATCCCCCTCCCTACCCACCCCCCCATAAAAGATAAGTAAATAAAATAAATGTTTTAAAAAATAAATAAATAAAAGCACCCTGGCATAATCTCTTCTGTGGGGTGAGGACAGCATTTGCTTCATCAGTTCCACTGAGGCTCATCAAACTCCATGGAAAGATTACCAGCCTTGAGACTCAGACCAATCAGTGCGTTTTTCTGTCCTCTTTACTAAAATCAAGCTGACAGTGTCTATCTGGCAGAGTTGTGTTTGCAAAATGAGGAGCCTGGCGAGCTACAGTTCATGGGGTCACAAGAGTCCAGCACGGCTTAGCAATTAAACCAACACCACCATAAAATGAGGCACAGACAGTGGGCACATAGCCTGTATGTGCACTGATGCTTGAGGGCCCTTTGCAGTCTAACTCCAGACTAAAAATAATTTCTCTCTTGCTTATTCCTCTCACACACCATACGCTGTAGTTACACTTTCCAGGGTAACTTTTATGCATCCTCACTTTTCTTAAGGATATTTCTCCGCTTTCCACTGTTTTGTAACCTGGTGGGCTCCTATTCATCCTGAATGGTCCAAAAAAAATGTTACTTCTTCTCTTTGGCTCTTATTTTTTTGACATTACCCACCAAATCACAGGGGAATTAATCCTAACTTACATTTCTTGTGTTCACATGATATTTTCTTTATTTCTATCTTATAATGTAAATCATAATTTTGGACAAATGAATAAAGCGATGGATTCCTAAGTCATAGAAAAGTAGGGTAGAAGTACAGACAGAAAGATACAGACAGACAGGTATCTCAAGTCACCAAGAGCTCTCTGGGGTCAAGAACAATTTCATATTCCTTATTCATTTTTATTAAATTGGTTTTGGAGCAGTTTTATGTTTAAAACAGAACTGAATAGAAAGCACACAGTTCATGCATGCCCTCCTGACTCTTCCTAACCCCCCTACCCAGCATTCCCCATTAATGTCATGTGCAAGTGAAAATGTGAAGTGAAAGTGTTAATCACTCAGTCGTGTCTGACTCTACAATGCCATGGACTGTATGTAACCTGTCAGGCTGCTCTGTCCATGGAATTCTCGGGTAGGAATACTGGAGGGCCCGGGTATTTGGGTCCCACTTCTGTCAGGATAACTGTTCTGACCTGAACAGTGGCATAATCTCTTCTGTGGGGTGAGGACAGCATTTGCTTCATCAGTTCCACTGAGGCTCATCAAACTCCATGGAAAGATTACCAGCCTTGAGACTCAGACCAATCAGTGCGTTTTCTGTCCTCTTTACTCAAATCAAGCTGACAGTGTCTATCTGGCAGAGTTGTGTTTGCAAAATGAGGAGCCTGGCGAGCTACAGTTCATGGGGTCACAAGAGTCCAGCACGGCTTAGCAATTAAACCAACACCACCATAAAATGAGGCACAGACAGTGGGCACATAGCCTGTATGTGCACTGATGCTTGAGGGCCCTTTGCAGTCTAACTCCAGACTAAAAATAATTTCTCTCTTGCTTATTCCTCTCACACACCATACGCTGTAGTTACACTTTCCAGGGTAACTTTTATGCATCCTCACTTTTCTTAAGGATATTTCTCCGCTTTCCACTGTTTTGTAACCTGGTGGGCTCCTATTCATCCTGAATGGTCCAAAAAAAATGTTACTTCTTCTCTTTGGCTCTTATTTTTTTGACATTACCCACCAAATCACAGGGGAATTAATCCTAACTTACATTTCTTGTGTTCACATGATATTTTCTTTATTTCTATCTTATAATGTAAATCATAATTTTGGACAAATGAATAAAGCGATGGATTCCTAAGTCATAGAAAAGTAGGGTAGAAGTACAGACAGAAAGATACAGACAGACAGGTATCTCAAGTCACCAAGAGCTCTCTGGGGTCAAGAACAATTTCATATTCCTTATTCATTTTTATTAAATTGGTTTTGGAGCAGTTTTATGTTTAAAACAGAACTGAATAGAAAGCACACAGTTCATGCATGCCCTCCTGACTCTTCCTAACCCCCCTACCCAGCATTCCCCATTAATGTCATGTGCAAGTGAAAATGTGAAGTGAAAGTGTTAATCACTCAGTCGTGTCTGACTCTACAATGCCATGGACTGTATGTAACCTGTCAGGCTGCTCTGTCCATGGAATTCTCCGGGTAGGAATACTGGAGTGGGTTGCCTTCTGCAGGATAACTTTCTGACCCAGGGACTGAACCCAGATCTTCTGCATTGCAGGCAGATTCTTAACTGTCTGACCTACAAGGGAAGCCCAAAAAACTGGATTGCCAATTATCTGTGGGCACTTGGTTGTTTTCATGTCTTGGCTATTGTAAACAGTGCCACTATGAACACTGGAGTCCATATATCATTTTGAATTAGAGTTTTCATCTTTTTCTAATATATACCGCAAATTAAGATAACTGGATTACGTGGTAGCTTTTTTTTCCCCCCCCACAGGTTTTTTTTTTTTTAATCTCCATATTGTTTTCTGTAGTGAAGTGAATAGACAGTATTTGCCACTCAGTCATATTGAAGTCTTTGCAACACCATGGATTTTAGCCTATCAGGGTCCTCTGTCCCTGGGATTCTCCATGCCAGAATATTGGAGTGGGTACCATTCCCTTCTCCAAGGAATTGTCCCAACCCAAAGATCTAGCCTGAGTTTATCATAGTGGCTGTACCAATTTGCACTCCTACCAACAGTGTAGGAGGGTTCCCTTTTCTCCAGACCCTCTTTAGCATGTATTGTTTGTAAACTTCTTGATGATAGCCATTCTGACAGGTGTGAGGTGTTAGATATCTCATTGTGGTTTGGATTTGCATTTCTCTTAAGAGTTAGAAGTACTCAGCATTTTCTTTGTATGCCTGTTTGCCATCTCTCTGTCTTCTTTGGAGAATGTCTGTTTAGGTCCTCTGTCCACTTTTAAACTGGGTGTTTGGTGTTTTAATATTGGGTTTATGACCATTTTGAACGTTTTGGAGCAGTTTTATGTTTAAAACAGAACTGAATAGAAAGCACACAGTTCATGCATGCCCTCCTGACTCTTCCTAACCCCTACCCAGCATTCCCCATTAATGTCATGTGCAAGTGAAAATGTGAAGTGAAAGTGTTAATCACTCAGTCGTGTCTGACTCTACAATGCCATGGACTGTATGTAACCTGTCAGGCTGCTCTGTCCATGGAATTCTCCGGGTAGGAATACTGGAGTGGGTTGCCTTCTGCAGGATAACTTTCTGACCCAGGGACTGAACCCAGATCTTCTGCATTGCAGGCAGATTCTTAACTGTCTGACCTACAAGGGAAGCCCAAAAAACTGGATTGCCAATTATCTGTGGGCACTTGGTTGTTTTCATGTCTTGGCTATTGTAAACAGTGCCACTATGAACACTGGAGTCCATATATCATTTTGAATTAGAGTTTTCATCTTTTTCTAATATATACCGCAAATTAAGATAACTGGATTACGTGGTAGCTTTTTTTTCCCCCCCCACAGGTTTTTTTTTTTTTAATCTCCATATTGTTTTCTGTAGTGAAGTGAATAGACAGTATTTGCCACTCAGTCATATTGAAGTCTTTGCAACACCATGGATTTTAGCCTATCAGGGTCCTCTGTCCCTGGGATTCTCCATGCCAGAATATTGGAGTGGGTACCATTCCCTTCTCCAAGGAATTGTCCCAACCCAAAGATCTAGCCTGAGTTTATCATAGTGGCTGTACCAATTTGCACTCCTACCAACAGTGTAGGAGGGTTCCCTTTTCTCCAGACCCTCTTTAGCATGTATTGTTTGTAAACTTCTTGATGATAGCCATTCTGACAGGTGTGAGGTGTTAGATATCTCATTGTGGTTTGGATTTGCATTTCTCTTAAGAGTTAGAAGTACTCAGCATTTTCTTTGTATGCCTGTTTGCCATCTCTCTGTCTTCTTTGGAGAATGTCTGTTTAGGTCCTCTGTCCACTTTTAAACTGGGTGTTTGGTGTTTTAATATTGGGTTTATGACCATTTTGAACGTTTTGGATATTAACTGTTTGTTCACCTCGTGTATAAATCTTTTCTCTCATTCCCATTCTTTCCATCTTTCTAATGATTTCCATTGCTGTTTGCAACAGCTTTTTAGTTTGATCAGGTCTTATTTGCTTATTTTTGGTTGTGTTTATTCTGCCTAAGAGACTGATCTAAGAAAATATTGCTATGATTTATGTTAGAGAATGTTTTGCCTGTGTTCTCTATTAGGAGTTTTATGGCATCATGTCTTGTATTTGGACATTTAAATGATTTTGAGTTTATTTTTGTATATAGTATGAGGGAGTGTTATAACTTCAATGATTTTTATATCTAGTTGTCTAATATATCACTCATTTTTTAACTGTTTTTTATTGTTGAGTGTTGAAGAGTTTATATATATATATATACACATATATATATATTTCAGTTAACAATTCCTTATTAGATATGTATTTTACAAAGATTTTCTGCTATCTTGTGACTTGTCCTCACTCTCTTAACAGTGTCCTTTGCAAAGCAGAATTTTTTCATTTTAATAAAGTCAAATTTAAGGTTTCTTTCTTTCATGGATCAAGCTTTTCATGGTATATCTAATAAGAGTCATCACCAAACACAAGCTCACCTAGATTTTCTGCTATATCATCTCCTGGAAGTTTCATAACTTTCCATTTGATACTTATATCTATAATCAATTTGAATTAATTTTTATGAATGGTGTAAGATATATGCCTAGATTTTCTTTTGCATGTGGATATCCAGTTGTTCTAATACTATCTCTTCTGTATTAGACTGTCATTGCTTCATTGTCAGAAATCAGTTGACAATGCTTATGTGAGTCTATTTTTGGACTGTTCTGTTTCATCAATCTCTTTGTTTCATCTTTCATCAGTATCACACTGTCTTGATTACTGCAGCTTTAGAGTAAATCTTGAGGTTGGGTAGTATTAGTCCTTTGACTTTGTTTTATTTTTTTTCACTATTTTGTTGCCCATTCTGGGCATTTTGCCTTTCCATATAAACTTTAGAGTTAGTTTAGGTCCTCTGTCCACTTTTAAACTGGGTGTTTGGTGTTTTAATATTGGGTTTATGACCATTTTGAACGTTTTGGATATTAACTGTTTGTTCACCTCGTGTATAAATCTTTTCTCTCATTCCCATTCTTTCCATCTTTCTAATGATTTCCATTGCTGTTTGCAACAGCTTTTTAGTTTGATCAGGTCTTATTTGCTTATTTTTGGTTGTGTTTATTCTGCCTAAGAGACTGATCTAAGAAAATATTGCTATGATTTATGTTAGAGAATGTTTTGCCTGTGTTCTCTATTAGGAGTTTTATGGCATCATGTCTTGTATTTGGACATTTAAATGATTTTGAGTTTATTTTTGTATATAGTATGAGGGAGTGTTATAACTTCAATGATTTTTATATCTAGTTGTCTAATATATCACTCATTTTTTAACTGTTTTTTATTGTTGAGTGTTGAAGAGTTTATATATATATATATATACACATATATATATATATACACATATATATATATTTCAGTTAACAATTCCTTATTAGATATGTATTTTACAAAGATTTTCTGCTATCTTGTGACTTGTCCTCACTCTCTTAACAGTGTCCTTTGCAAAGCAGAATTTTTTCATTTTAATAAAGTCAAATTTAAGGTTTCTTTCTTTCATGGATCAAGCTTTTCATGGTATATCTAATAAGAGTCATCACCAAACACAAGCTCACCTAGATTTTCTGCTATATCATCTCCTGGAAGTTTCATAACTTTCCATTTGATACTTATATCTATAATCAATTTGAATTAATTTTTATGAATGGTGTAAGATATATGCCTAGATTTTCTTTTGCATGTGGATATCCAGTTGTTCTAATACTATCTCTTCTGTATTAGACTGTCATTGCTTCATTGTCAGAAATCAGTTGACAATGCTTATGTGAGTCTATTTTTGGACTGTTCTGTTTCATCAATCTCTTTGTTTCATCTTTCATCAGTATCACACTGTCTTGATTACTGCAGCTTTAGAGTAAATCTTGAGGTTGGGTAGTATTAGTCCTTTGACTTTGTTTTATTTTTTTTCAATATTTTGTTGCCAATTCTGGGCATTTTGCCTTTCCATATAAACTTTAGAGTTAGTTTGTTAGTATCTACAAAATAACTTTTGTTATTTTGTAGGTTATAGATTGCATCAAATCTATAACCTATAACATATAATCAAGTTTATCTTTTCACTGCTTTGGTACAAAGCAGTACTTGAAACATTTTAGAGGCCTCATTAATGTTTCTCAGAACACATTAAAAACCTTAAGGTAGTAGGCTTGCAGTGGTAGCTATTGCAATATAATCAATCACTCCTTCTTCCCTATATGGTAAAAATATGGAAGGAGGGAAGAAGTGACCATGAGAATGAATTATGTGATATACTCCACAAGGATAAGAAATATTCTCTCTCTGCTTTGCTGATGGTTATACCCCAAACACCTGGAACATTTCCTGCTGTATCATAGGAACAGAAATAGAGTTTTGAATGCTGAATGAATATGGTTTTTGGCCAGAGATCAACATGCTGAAGCAATTTCAGTTCCCCAAAACACCATAGTTTCTCTGTAGCTAAGTCCTTGTCTGAGCTATTTCTTCTGCCCAGAATTCTCTCCTTATTCTCCCCACTTTCCACCTACCTAATTCTGGTTCATCTTCAAGTACCTGCTTACACATTACTTCTTTTTCATCTGGCTGTCCCATGTGTTTTGTTCCCTGTTTCTCTTCCAACAATCAGAACACTTTGTCACACATTAAGTGCTCAACACATAATTCCAGTTTAAAATAATATATGTCATCCTGTTCAAAGACCTGTTCCATATCACAAAAAAAAGATACTTGTAAATAACTCCTAAGTGCATTATTCATATACAGAAGTCAAATCCACACTCTAGCTTAGAGTCTCTACTATGTATTTAGATGTAGCATTGAACTCACGAGCATATTTCATTTCCTTGATATATAGTGTAAAAAAAAAAAAAAGAACACTCCAGATTCAAGTTCTTTCTCTTATTGGAAAAAATTGCCTCCAATATAGGGAGACAACTTGTATCTCATCACCTTAAAGGCAGCTGTTACGCATTTCCTGAGTGTTCCAGTTGCAGCTTCTGGTCTTCTGCTGAAAGATTTCACTCTGTTATTTATGACTCGAACTATCAAATGTCAATGGGAAGATTCCCTGGAAAGGTGTGTTGCTGTGGTTACCAAGAGCTTCTCTCATCCCAGGAAGAGTCTACTTTCTGGGGTTCAGAACAGGCTTTAAAATCAGCAGGAACCACACATGCTGAAGGAGAGATGTGTGAAGGGCACAAAGAGCTTGCTATTATTTTCAAAGCATCCTGGGAAATGCCAGGAAAGATTCTGGGGTTTTCTTTCAAAATGATATCTTGGGGACAGTTTGAGGCAAAGCCATGTAAATGAAAAGATTTGATTCTCCTGCCATAGATAGAACAGTGACTTTTTATTCCACTGCTATCTTCCTCCACCTCAAAAAATGCATTTTTTTATGAGAAAAGTCAAACTGGCCTTGTCTTGCAGGCAAACACTCCACAAAGAACAAATGAGCCTTTTTTTGTTAAATTACAGAAACAGTGAAAGATTTATGATTCGGCTGGACAAAATCCCTTTTTTAAAAATAGTTGCCATTTTTCCATGAAGAAATCAGACACCTTGTTGGTGTTTTCTTATAGTAAACATAAGGTCACTGAAAGGAAACAGATTGGTGTTTTTTATTAAAGAATTCTCTCCTTATTCTCCCACCTCTACCTAATTCTGGTTCATCTTCAAGTACCTGCTTACACATTACTTCTTTTTCATCTGGCTGTCCCATGTGTTTTGTTCCCTGTTTCTCTTCCAACAATCAGAACACTTTGTCACACATTAAGTGCTCAACACATAATTCCAGTTTAAAATAATATATGTCATCCTGTTCAAAGACCTGTTCCATATCACAAAAAAAAGATACTTGTAAATAACTCCTAAGTGCATTATTCATATACAGAAGTCAAATCCACACTCTAGCTTAGAGTCTCTACTATGTATTTAGATGTAGCATTGAACTCACGAGCATATTTCATTTCCTTGATATATAGTGTAAAAAAAAAAAAAAGAACACTCCAGATTCAAGTTCTTTCTCTTATTGGAAAAAATTGCCTCCAATATAGGGAGACAACTTGTATCTCATCACCTTAAAGGCAGCTGTTACGCATTTCCTGAGTGTTCCAGTTGCAGCTTCTGGTCTTCTGCTGAAAGATTTCACTCTGTTATTTATGACTCGAACTATCAAATGTCAATGGGAAGATTCCCTGGAAAGGTGTGTTGCTGTGGTTACCAAGAGCTTCTCTCATCCCAGGAAGAGTCTACTTTCTGGGGTTCAGAACAGGCTTTAAAATCAGCAGGAACCACACATGCTGAAGGAGAGATGGGGAAGGGCACAAAGAGCTTGCTATTATTTTCAAAGCATCCTGGGAAATGCCAGGAAAGATTCTGGGGTTTTCTTTCAAAATGATATCTTGGGGACAGTTTGAGGCAAAGCCATGTAAATGAAAAGATTTGATTCTCCTGCCATAGATAGAACAGTGACTTTTTATTCCACTGCTATCTTCCTCCACCTCAAAAAATGCATTTTTTTATGAGAAAAGTCAAACTGGCCTTGTCTTGCAGGCAAACACTCCACAAAGAACAAATGAGCCTTTTTTTGTTAAATTACAGAAACAGTGAAAGATTTATGATTCGGCTGGACAAAATCCCTTTTTTAAAAATAGTTGCCATTTTTCCATGAAGAAATCAGACACCTTGTTGGTGTTTTCTTATAGTAAACATAAGGTCACTGAAAGGAAACAGAGTAGATGAAAGATCACCATAGTATTAAATTACTTCCATCTGCAAACACTGTAAATCCCGTAGACATAAAAATAGAAGTTATGGTTAGAGCTCTGAAGTGTCATGCTTTGGACTTGAAAAAAGCCCTTCTGCTGAGGACTTTATTCTACTGCCAAGATTAAGAAACATGAAGTCGTGACGCAGTAACTGGACCATGTCAAAAGCATTCGGCAGTAGAAATCTCATCCGCTCGCTGTTTCTCTCAAGCCTTTTCCACCATTCACTTCTGGTCATATCTAACTTTCAAGTTTATAGTGGAAAAACTTGCTATGAATCACAGTCAATGTCCTATAGTATTAAGTCTCAAACGATTTTAACGAACTTATTCCAAGTGTACAATTATTGTCGTCAGTTTTTCTTTTTACTGATGATAAATTGTTTATACTTGGGATGGAATTCAAAAAGATATCTTTTAGAAGCAAGGTCATTTACATTTGTAATCAATTAATGTTGCCCACATTTGCAATTTTACTTAATTGCATGGTAGTCTTTGAGTAGGACTTGGATTTTTCATCCCAAGGTTATGAGTAGTTATCAGAGACAGGGTGGAGAGTTGTGCTCGGTTGACTGCTAAGCCGCTGAACTTCCTTTCTAGTTCTGAGACATCTATGATTGAATAAATTGAGCTACCAGAGGCTGCATATTTGTTTCTTAATTGCTTAGAAGACAGGACATGAGCATAAGATATTCACACCCAAGATTTGAATCTGGAACAAGTGATGCAAATAGCTCCGAGTGCCCAGTGCTGAGAGAAGCACTGCGTGCAGAGCAGTGGAAGCAGGAGTGGCATCCCAGAAGGCTACCCCTGTTAGCATGGCCATACTGCTAACCCACTTTTACCAGTTCATAGGTTAATGTCCTTGGATAAAGGCTTTAAAGACTGCCTCAGTTTCTCCATCTGTAAAATAGGGATAAGTGTCATTGCCTTATAATACTGCTTCAAGGGTTGAATGAATGAATGCTCATAGAACAGTATCTGGTACATAACAATATCTTCAGTGACATTAGCTGTGGAAGTCATTATTATCTTCCTGTGGGTGTATACCTAAACTGAACCACTTTCCTCAGCCTTTTTGGTTATTATGTCCAATATGTTTCTTCTTAAATCAACAAGAATAGTTTTCTCTGGAATACAACCAAAAATTCCAACTGAAATTCATCTCTGAGCTGATATGCTTTTTCAGCAACAAACCACCATCACATCAGACACTCATTTTAATTTCAGAAGTGGGATATTTGTGAGAAAACTGTTTGTCTTGATAGTCCTCTATTTGTAGAATGTTGTCACATAAAAATTCATTATTTAGCTTTGACAGTAGCCATCTAGTAATATCACCGTGCTTATTTCTTCATATGATATAATTAAAGGGTGTTTCTGCCTCTTGAGATAACTTCAAGAACTTCTGAAGTTCTTATATTAAAACTGGATGATTTGGGGGTTCTGCTGAAAATAGAGAAAGAGAGGTGGCTTGTCTATTGGGAAGCCCTGTGTTTCTCCATGAGTCTTCAAATATTCCTCAGTAAAGAAGGAATTGCTTATTTTCCTTGCCTATAATGTGTGTGTGTGTATATATATATATAACCCATATAAGGCTCCTTTAGACCCATATATATATATGGGTCCTTTGGGTCTAAAAAAAGGAAAATGGATATGAATTGATAGATAAAAGATGATATTCCATTGACAAAAGTTATATATAGAAGTTATATATATACACACACACATACATGTCTAAGGATGACATATGCTTCCCTAATGGCTCAGTAGTAAAGAATCTGTCTATCAATGAAGGAGAGGTGGGTTTGATCTCTGGGTCAGGAAGGGCCCTGGAGAAGGAAATGGTAACCCACTCCAGTATTTTTGTCTGGAAAATCCCACAGACAGAGGAGCTTGGTGGGCTACAGTCCATGGGGTCACAAAATTGTCAGACATGACTTAGTGCCTAAACAACAACAAAAAGTATAACCTGGATCTTCAAGTTATAAAATGATGGAGCAAAGGTGAAAGCCCCGTTTGGCTTTTGTCCATGCAGCCTGAAGATATTATGGAGAGAGGTTTGGGTGGCAAATGGGGGGACACTGGTGCAAATCACATCATGACTGTCAAGAATCTGGCTCCCTGTTGAAGAATTCCAGAAAGTTGTCTGGGAAATGATCACACCAGAAGCTTCCTTTTATTCTCACTTTGATAAGACCTCTTTTCAGAGAGTTTGAGGAAAGAGAGAGATAAAAGATGATATTGACAAAAGTTCTAGCTGCTTCAAAGGAAATCCATGTGGTTTGCATGCCTTATATAGCTTTTCCTAAAAAAGAAAGACAGCTGTTTTCTGTAGGAAGGCCCAGACTGCTGTGGCCAGTAGCTTTAAGCCACTAATTACAGTTTCGGAGGCATCAGTGACGCATACTTTCTAAAATTTCTCTCATATCCTTCAATATCCTTAATTTCTGTGAAGTATGGGCTGCTTCACATGACCTGAGGTTAACCTGGAAGAATCAGGTATTTTCCAAGTTTGCTATGGAAGTTCTTATATTAAAACTGGATGATTTGGGGGTTCTGCTGAAAATAGAGAAAGAGAGGTGGCTTGTCTATTGGGAAGCCCTGTGTTTCTCCATGAGTCTTCAAATATTCCTCAGTAAAGAAGGAATTGCTTATTTTCCTTGCCTATAATGTGTGTGTGTGTATATATATATATAACCCATATAAGGCTCCTTTAGACCCATATATATATATGGGTCCTTTGGGTCTAAAAAAAGGAAAATGGATATGAATTGATAGATAAAAGATGATATTCCATTGACAAAAGTTATATATAGAAGTTATATATATACACACACACATACATGTCTAAGGATGACATATGCTTCCCTAATGGCTCAGTAGTAAAGAATCTGTCTATCAATGAAGGAGAGGTGGGTTTGATCTCTGGGTCAGGAAGGGCCCTGGAGAAGGAAATGGTAACCCACTCCAGTATTTTTGTCTGGAAAATCCCACAGACAGAGGAGCTTGGTGGGCTACAGTCCATGGGGTCACAAAATTGTCAGACATGACTTAGTGCCTAAACAACAACAAAAAGTATAACCTGGATCTTCAAGTTATAAAATGATGGAGCAAAGGTGAAAGCCCCGTTTGGCTTTTGTCCATGCAGCCTGAAGATATTATGGAGAGAGGTTTGGGTGGCAAATGGGGGGACACTGGTGCAAATCACATCATGACTGTCAAGAATCTGGCTCCCTGTTGAAGAATTCCAGAAAGTTGTCTGGGAAATGATCACACCAGAAGCTTCCTTTTATTCTCACTTTGATAAGACCTCTTTTCAGAGAGTTTGAGGGAAAAGAGAGAGATAAAAGATGATATTGACAAAAGTTCTAGCTGCTTCAAAGGAAATCCATGTGGTTTGCATGCCTTATATAGCTTTTCCTAAAAAAGAAAGACAGCTGTTTTCTGTAGGAAGGCCCAGACTGCTGTGGCCAGTAGCTTTAAGCCACTAATTACAGTTTCGGAGGCATCAGTGACGCATACTTTCTAAAATTTCTCTCATATCCTTCAATATCCTTAATTTCTGTGAAGTATGGGCTGCTTCACATGACCTGAGGTTAACCTGGAAGAATCAGGTATTTTCCAAGTTTGCTATGGAATCATTATTTTCACTTTTACTGATGGAGAGTCAAATGTAGGAATCTTGATGAACACTTGTTGAGTTCTCACCCTGCCTAGAGTACTTATCAGATGTTGCACACATGTTGATAAAACTGAAAATAGTTTCCCGTCAACAATGGCATGTGGCACTCTAGAGCAATGGGGAAGCTGAAAAACACCAGAAAGGACTCAGGCCACCTTGCTTCCCACTCTGGTCCAAGTATTAGTTGCCTGTGTGACTTTCAATGGGAAAATGCACCTCTGTTGTCATCAGTGTCCTTACTTAAATCATGAGACTTAAGTGAGATCATCTCCAAGGTAGTATCCAGATCTAAATTATACAACCTTTAATTTCAGAGAGAACCTTTCCCTCATTACAAACAAAAATAGCAACAAAAAAATTCACAACACTCATTTTATTTTATTTTTTATTTTGGCCTCTTTTATTGGTCCTTCATCCATTCATTTTCATCCATCTCAATTCCTTGGCCTGTGTGGGCCTCCCATCGCAGTGGCCTTTCATCACAGAGCACTGGCTCTGGGCGCATGTGCTCCAGAGCCCTGGCTGGCAATTGGACGCACAAGTCCAGCCGCTCCGTGGCCTGTGGGATCTTCCCATGCCAGGGATCAAACTGGTACCCCTTGCACTGCAAAGCAGACTCTTTACCCACTGGATCACCAGGGAAGCCCCACAACACTATTTTAGACCACACATTCCAGAAGATAGAATACTTCCACTCATATTTACAATTATTCACTGTATAACATGGATAGATGTGTTGACCTTTCTTATGGCAAGTGTTTTACATATAAAATGTTTACAAAAGGTATATTAATAATATATAGTTATTAGAGATGCTTAATATTCCAAAAGCATCATACAATATAATCACTAAAAAGACCATAATCAATAGATAGTCCTTGTACACATGCTCAGTCATATTCATCTCTTTGTGACCTGTCATGCTCTCCATGGAATCATCCAAGAATACTGGAGTGAGTTGCCCTTTCCTTCTTCAGGGAATCTTCCTGACCCAGGGATCAGACCCACATATCCTGCTGCTCTTGCATTGGCATGTGGGTTCTTTACCACTAGCGTCACCTGGGAAACCCTAGATAGTACTTAACAGACCACGTATCACGTGCCAAGTACTGGTGAAAATGCTTTAGATATATTCACTTATTGCTAGTCAATGTTTAAAATGCCCTGAGTATTAGAGTTGTAATTCTCATCTTAGAAATTAGAAATTGGGATAGGGTTACACAACTAAAACATGAAGGAATTTTGAACCATGACAGTCTAGCTCCAAATTCTGTGCTCTTAACCTCTACTGTAACCTTTTAAAATTGAAGGTATATTTGGAGAGTAGGTTATCTCAACAGCTTATTTTGTAAGACTATGACAAAAGACCTCAAATTAAGTCAGTCCACATTTTAATTTTGTGATTTATCACCTCTGGAATCTGGGAAAACTAATCTTTCTGTTTCTTCATCTGTAAAATGGAAATACTATTATACAAACTCATCAAACGGGTTTGACGACATAAAACAGGTAAAACTTTTCATCTCACTTAACAAATTAGTCAATACATTTATTTAGCAAATGCTTATGCAACATTATGTGCCAAGCACCTGTATGAAGAACACAGCATAAACAAAACAAAATTCATGCCATTATGGAACTGACATTTTTGAAGAAGGGTAGAGATTTTTGAAAGCATACAACAAATAACCAGATAATTACAGATTGTGATCATTGAGCAAGTATTTTCTTTAGCTGTTGCTGTGTAACAGGCAGGGGTCCCATGAGTCAGAAATTCTAAAAGGCACAGTGGAGATGGTCGTTTGCTCCATAGGGTGATTTGAGGGACTGAGAGGTAGAAGAGCTGAGGCCAGAGAATACGTTTCCAAGATAGCTTCTTTACCTGCAGGCCTCCTTGTCATGACTGAGATAGCTGAGGTTCAGACAGACTCAGCTGCGATGTGAATATGTGGCATTTCCAACATGTTAAGATTTAAGCAGGGAATTAAGACAGGATGTGCTGAAACTGACGTAACTGGGGACTTAATTTGAAAAGTGTTCAAGGAAGGCTTCTCTGAAAGATTAACGAAATAAAGACCTGAAGGTGGTTAAGGATCCATCCAAATGAAAGTTAGGGAGGAGAATTCCAGTGAGAGCTTGTGCAGAATTCCTGAGGAGAGAGCGTGGAGCACAGTAGGATATAGAATATGATAAGGCCATCAATGTGGGCAGGGGCCAAGTGATGCCTGATTTTCTAAGCCAAGTTATTAAAGAGTTGGGGTCTTATTATTGATCAATGGGAAGTCGTTGGAAAAATTTGAGTAGGGAACTGATGGAATATTAAAATAAATCAAATAAACACAATAAAAGGAATAACAACAATAGAATCCCACTTCAGTGTTTCTCTGACTAGATTTACTACAGTCCACCACAAGTATCTTCACACTGGCTCCTAATTACTGAATGTCTTTGTCTCCTATTTTGATCACTAAAAAATAGAACATTTAAATATTTTTTCTTCTCTAATAATAATATATAAATTAATAAAATTAATATTCATCTAAAATGAGGATAGAAAATTTGGGGCTTATGAAACTCATGAAATGATACTGATTTCACCCAAAATCTAGACAAATATTCATGAATGTATTATTCATTTACAGTTTATTCGTTCATCTTTCCATTGATCACCAGTTATCAATAAATGCCACTAACATAGAAATGATTATAACATAGTTTCTGTTTTGGGGGTTTACCCATGACATACATATATCTATGAAATTTCTATTGGAATACAAAGGAAGGAAAGCAGTACCTAAGATCCCAGTGCAGAAAACATTGAAGACTATTTAGCAAGTTATATGCCCCAGGAAAATGCATTTAGACTAACTACAATGGAATTTCTGTAAACTATTTATGTCTTGACCTAAGAAGCTCTTGTCACATTCACAGAAAACACTGCATTTGGGTGCTTCTATCAAGACTCACTTAAACTGAAAATGGAAGTCCTCCTTATGTTCCTTCTGTGCAGAATGTTTGTCCATCATCAACAGTCCTCAGAAGCTGGACTCCTTCCACATCAAAGGAATTCCGAAACTCAGCACATTCCTTAGCTTTCAAAGCAGAACCAAAACCTAGACAATTGATCCAAATGACTGGTACACATATGTGCACACATACACACAGTTTGCAGAGAAATATCTTCATAATTATTTCTTTCAGTTTGTTGTTATTCCTTTAGTAATTATTTCTTCTCTCACCTAAAAATATCTATAATCTTTTCTAGGTAAATATATTTGTTCAGACTTAAAGGACAATGTTTTAAAAGCTAAGATTGATCAAAAGAAGTATTTCAAACTTGTGATTAGGTAGTTCTGCATAATGTAATACTAGCTTTTCAAATGGAATGAATGATCTCATTATCACATCCACCCAGAAAGTCAGGGTGATATGAGAACTTCGAAACTTCGAAATCATTGGAATCCAGTCATGGATTTTGGGCTTTTCTGAATTATATATTTAAATAGTTGGAAATAAGTTTTTTCTATACTACATCAAAAATATAGCAGCAGAATTTATGCCAGTACCCATTATTCTATAACTTACCTTCTCAGAACCCACACAGAGACCCATTATCACATTAAATATTGCTATGAACAGTCATAAGGATCATGTTATCCCACTTTCTCTCTCTGTGGTTATGTTACCTAATGGTTTATAACATGGTGTTCAGTGTCAGATACCTGGGCCCTAAACTTGTCTCCACACTTGCCATATTATGTAGGACAGAACCTGTGTATCTCAACGTTAGAATGGAAATACAATAACTATACTGCAAAATTATTAGGATTAATTTTGTAAATAAAACACATGAAATATTTTAAAATGCCTCAGATGCTACTTACTTTTCATCAATACAATATTCTTTAAGAACTCAAATAAAAGCATAAAATTAATTTCCTTTCTAACAAACTTTTAAGCCACTATGTGTAGGTGAAGAGTAGGAAAGAGAATGACAAAGAAGCTACTTTAAAAATCATGTTATTAGTTATCCTTTCCTTAGGAAGTCCTGAAAGAATGAGAAGCTAGAAAAATTAGGCATGTGAATACACAAATAGGTTAAGGAAAATTAAAATATCAGATGAATAAAAAGATTTCACAAACTAATCTGTGGACCAAGTAATAGCAGAAAGATTCTAAATATAGAGGTAGGGAGGTTGTGATTGAAGCAAATCATGTCTCAAAAATGCCAGTGATGCTCCAGTTGAGAGGGTCAACACTACAAAGACCAGGCTTTCTTAGCTAGATCATGATGGCAAAGACTGACTTAGAACACAGAGCAGAGCCTTTTATTTTGGTAATAGTTACTCTGACCTTGTTCAGGATCCTAGAGAAGTTCACTCATTCCTGTTCTCAAATCAGATTTCATCTTTCCTCTTTGGCAGCCTGTGAAGTTTGAGACAGTACCATGTAATGTCTTTCACAGTGGTGGAGATCAAGATAAAAACCAGTTAGCTGGGAAGGCAGTATTTTTCTGGCACTAGGGCATAATCAGTCACTATTCACAGACTGATGCATGTGGCCAAGATTTTGAGGACAGACTCTCCACCAAAGCTTGAATTGTTCAAAATAGATGCAGCATTTGGGGTGCAGCTCCACACATTTGGATGGTCTGAAGTCAGATTCCCAGTAATAAAATTAATCTGTTGTCATGATTTACATGCCTAAATTTGAGATCATCAGTATATTATCAACCAAAATATTCTACTTCAGTTCCTATGAACTCTTCTCAGACTTCTAAATGAAGAATGGGCCAAGAAGTCAATCGCTAGGGCTTGTATTTATTTGATTTATCTTTACTAGTACCCAACACAATGAGAGCAAAGGATGCAGTTTTGTTGAATGAGTAAATCAATGAGTATACAAACTTTTGAGAATATAAAAGAATGATTCAGTGACAAAGTGAATGATAAAAAAAAGATAGCTTTTCAAAGAACTTTTGATGAAATAATGAATGAGTCAATTAATGAATCATGCATCAATCTCATAATTGCTGTTCCTGGTTGTAATTATGCTATGGAGAATAATCTCAGTGTTTTGTAAAGTCAAATCAGCTGCAGTCAGCTGACTATGTTTGTTAAGGATGTGTTTGGATTCTGCATATTTTTCCATCTCATTGAAGAAAGCTTTGTTGTGGCAGTAGGCTTTAAATCGATCCTTAAAGGGGGTCATCCGAAAATAGCCTAACATGAGAAGTTCAGCATGCTGTTTCTTTCACTTTCCCAGGCTATTCCCCTATGAAAAATATTTTGATTTAGTTGGTTCATTTCATGCGATGGCAGTATGAATGATCACTTTATAGTGGACATCAGCAAAAGGATAGAAACTTACCATAAAGACTCCAGTTGAGAGGGTCAACACTACAAAGACCAGGCTTTCTTAGCTAGATCATGATGGCAAAGACTGACTTAGAACACAGAGCAGAGCCTTTTATTTTGGTAATAGTTACTCTGACCTTGTTCAGGATCCTAGAGAAGTTCACTCATTCCTGTTCTCAAATCAGATTTCATCTTTCCTCTTTGGCAGCCTGTGAAGTTTGAGACAGTACCATGTAATGTCTTTCACAGTGGTGGAGATCAAGATAAAAACCAGTTAGCTGGGAAGGCAGTATTTTTCTGGCACTAGGGCATAATCAGTCACTATTCACAGACTGATGCATGTGGCCAAGATTTTGAGGACAGACTCTCCACCAAAGCTTGAATTGTTCAAAATAGATGCAGCATTTGGGGTGCAGCTCCACACATTTGGATGGTCTGAAGTCAGATTCCCAGTAATAAAATTAATCTGTTGTCATGATTTACATGCCTAAATTTGAGATCATCAGTATATTATCAACCAAAATATTCTACTTCAGTTCCTATGAACTCTTCTCAGACTTCTAAATGAAGAATGGGCCAAGAAGTCAATCGCTAGGGCTTGTATTTATTTGATTTATCTTTACTAGTACCCAACACAATGAGAGCAAAGGATGCAGTTTTGTTGAATGAGTAAATCAATGAGTATACAAACTTTTGAGAATATAAAAGAATGATTCAGTGACAAAGTGAATGATAAAAAAAAGATAGCTTTTCAAAGAACTTTTGATGAAATAATGAATGAGTCAATTAATGAATCATGCATCAATCTCATAATTGCTGTTCCTGGTTGTAATTATGCTATGGAGAATAATCTCAGTGTTTTGTAAAGTCAAATCAGCTGCAGTCAGCTGACTATGTTTGTTAAGGATGTGTTTGGATTCTGCATATTTTTCCATCTCATTGAAGAAAGCTTTGTTGTGGCAGTAGGCTTTAAATCGATCCTTAAAGGGGGTCATCCGAAAATAGCCTAACATGAGAAGTTCAGCATGCTGTTTCTTTCACTTTCCCAGGCTATTCCCCTATGAAAAATATTTTGATTTAGTTGGTTCATTTCATGCGATGGCAGTATGAATGATCACTTTATAGTGGACATCAGCAAAAGGATAGAAACTTACCATTAAAACAGAGTGAAACTGAAACTATTTTAGCCTCCCTCTGCTTTTATTGAAGATATATGATTATGATGTCAGTGTAATTTGAAAGAATATTAAATCAGAGGCTTAAAATACCCAGCAGTTTCAACTCCCTCATATCACAAGGCCTGGTTTCTCACAAACTTTAAAAATTAAGATGACTCTTTCATTCTCAAAATCCAAATGGGTTTTCTATAACTAGTTTCAGACCCACCGAGTGAAAAAATTCCTTTTCATTTATGATGGGTTTATACTTATAATTGACTACATACACAATTTGGTTTTCTTCCAGATACTTTCTAAACATAGCTCAGATACATAGAACCCATCATAGCCTATACACTCACCAAAGAAGGGAATACACAAATATATGATTTCTGCCTTTGTGTAGTTTTGTAAAGCTTTTCCATTATACTCTTATAGGATCCTACCGTATTTCTTTTTGGATCTCTGATAAAGCTGTTCATGGTGATAAGAACTAGAGAAAAGAAAAATTAAGTCTACCTTCACTAGAAGAGGAGACAAGAGCTGAAATTTGTTGCATGCCTATTTATAACATTGACCTGTACTCAGTACCTCTCATAGACTGAATGATGACTCCTAAAAGATGTTCACACCCTTGATCCTAGAATCTGAATATGTCGCTTATATGGCAACATGGACTTTGTAGATTGAGGTGGATAGATTATCTTGGTGGGTTCAATGCAGTCTTGTAAGTAGAAGCTAAGAGACTAGAGAGGGTAGCAGGAAATACAGTGAGAGAAGCAAAGCTTGGAGTGATGCAGCCACAAGCCAAACAATGGCAGATGACAGTCTGTACAAGCTGAAAGAGGCAAGGATGAGTTCTCTCCTGGAGCTGCCAGATGAAACATCACTGCTGACCCCTTGATATTAGTTCTGTAAGACTGATTTTTGGGTTTCTGATCTCTATAAGTGTAAGAGAATAAGTGTATGTTGTTTGAAACCACTAATTTGTGATCATTTGTTATAGAAGTAGTAGGAAATTAGCCAAATATTTTTGCACTATCTTATGAAAGAGCTGAATAACTGCAAAGAAGAAGTAAAATCTAATTTATAGGGACACTCTCAGCTTGGAAAGGCTCATGCACATTCTTATTGTTAACTAATAGTGGGGATAAGACTCAAATCCAAACAGGTCGATCGATTAATCCTATAATTTTCAACAGAGCAATGTAACCAATGATTTGGTCCAAATTTTCCCTTTTTACCCACCAATGCCAACCAGATAGATTGCTCACCCATATAAGTTACCTAGGAGTTCTTTCTGGTCCATAAAGCTATTTCTATTGGATGAATACTACCCTGTGGCTTATCCTGAAATCTTGCTTTAATTTATAAATATATCCCTTTATCCAACTAAAAATGTGGGGATTATTTGCTTTGCAAGAAAAGGCAGGGAAGAAAGGAAAAGACAATGGAAGTCAGGACAAATCACATTGTGTGAATTGTAGTCCAGAATCAGTTTTATAGCATTATCAGAGTTTGAAGGAATGAGTGGAAGGCATTCATTTTTCCTTTTGTAAAGCTAACCTTTTCACTAGAAAGAGGAAGACAAAAAAGAAAAATTAAGTCTACCTTCACTAGAAGAGGAGACAAGAGCTGAAATTTGTTGCATGCCTATTTATAACATTGACCTGTACTCAGTACCTCTCATAGACTGAATGATGACTCCTAAAAGATGTTCACACCCTTGATCCTAGAATCTGAATATGTCGCTTATATGGCAACATGGACTTTGTAGATTGAGGTGGATAGATTATCTTGGTGGGTTCAATGCAGTCTTGTAAGTAGAAGCTAAGAGACTAGAGAGGGTAGCAGGAAATACAGTGAGAGAAGCAAAGCTTGGAGTGATGCAGCCACAAGCCAAACAATGGCAGATGACAGTCTGTACAAGCTGAAAGAGGCAAGGATGAGTTCTCTCCTGGAGCTGCCAGATGAAACATCACTGCTGACCCCTTGATATTAGTTCTGTAAGACTGATTTTTGGGTTTCTGATCTCTATAAGTGTAAGAGAATAAGTGTATGTTGTTTGAAACCACTAATTTGTGATCATTTGTTATAGAAGTAGTAGGAAATTAGCCAAATATTTTTGCACTATCTTATGAAAGAGCTGAATAACTGCAAAGAAGAAGTAAAATCTAATTTATAGGGACACTCTCAGCTTGGAAAGGCTCATGCACATTCTTATTGTTAACTAATAGTGGGGATAAGACTCAAATCCAAACAGGTCGATCGATTAACCCTTATAATTTTCAACAGAGCACTGTAACCAATGATTTGGTCCAAATTTTCCCTTTTTACCCACCAATGCCAACCAGATAGATTGCTCACCCATATAAGTTACCTAGGAGTTCTTTCTGGTCCATAAAGCTATTTCTATTGGATGAATACTACCCTGTGGCTTATCCTGAAATCTTGCTTTAATTTATAAATATATCCCTTTATCCAACTAAAAATGTGGGGATTATTTGCTTTGCAAGAAAAGGCAGGGAAGAAAGGAAAAGACAATGGAAGTCAGGACAAATCACATTGTGTGAATTGTAGTCCAGAATCAGTTTTATAGCATTATCAGAGTTTGAAGGAATGAGTGGAAGGCATTCATTTTTCCTTTACAGCTGCAGCAGGATGTTCCTCCAACACCCAGCCCCTACTGCCAAAAAAAAGTCTGTCTTGAAGGATGTTCGTAGAAATGATTGAAATGAATCACTGCTCCCTGAGCTACCAGGGAGCTGTCCATAATGTTCCTAAGGGCAGTTTGGCTTTATTCCAGAAGAGATGCTCTCTGATTTACTGCAGTGCCTACTGTGATACCTGCACGACTCGACATCCCCCCTGAGCAGTAGGAAACATCTGCAGAGGAGTCCCTCCCTTGGCAGTTCATTTCAGTGAGAGCAAGGAGTCCAGCTCAACAATTGACTTTATCTGTTACTGATGTACGCAAGAGTGCATGTTTCTTGGTTGTGGTTTGTCAGAGGCTTTCAAGCATGTAAGCCATTCCCGTTCTACTCCTTGTTTAGATTCTTCAACTCTTTAGGGATTCTCAAAAAATAAAAATAATTCCCCTTTCATGATGCTCAACTAGAGAACGTTAAAGTAGATATAAATTTTATAGACTAATGTCTCCTAATATATTTCCATCATCTTCATTATTAAAATGAAGTCATGGGAAACAGGACTAAAATATGGATGTGTTTTAGTGGATGTGTAGCATTTCAGCAACCATCACACTGGTAATGAGACTTAGGTCTAGGCAGAAGTGAAATCAGGGCACAAAGATGTGCAACAGTAAGTACTGTTTCCTTTATGTTTTCTTCCATCAGTTTTCTTACTTATTCCCCTGCCATCAAATGTTTTCATTCAGAGTGAACCAATGATTTGGTCCAAATTTTCCCTTTTTACCCACCAATGCCAACCAGATAGATTGCTCACCCATATAAGTTACCTAGGAGTTCTTTCTGGTCCATAAAGCTATTTCTATTGGATGAATACTACCCTGTGGCTTATCCTGAAATCTTGCTTTAATTTATAAATATATCCCTTTATCCAACTAAAAATGTGGGGATTATTTGCTTTGCAAGAAAAGGCAGGGAAGAAAGGAAAAGACAATGGAAGTCAGGACAAATCACATTGTGTGAATTGTAGTCCAGAATCAGTTTTATAGCATTATCAGAGTTTGAAGGAATGAGTGGAAGGCATTCATTTTTCCTTTACAGCTGCAGCAGGATGTTCCTCCAACACCCAGCCCCTACTGCCAAAAAAAAGTCTGTCTTGAAGGATGTTCGTAGAAATGATTGAAATGAATCACTGCTCCCTGAGCTACCAGGGAGCTGTCCATAATGTTCCTAAGGGCAGTTTGGCTTTATTCCAGAAGAGATGCTCTCTGATTTACTGCAGTGCCTACTGTGATACCTGCACGACTCGACATCCCCCCTGAGCAGTAGGAAACATCTGCAGAGGAGTCCCTCCCTTGGCAGTTCATTTCAGTGAGAGCAAGGAGTCCAGCTCAACAATTGACTTTATCTGTTACTGATGTACGCAAGAGTGCATGTTTCTTGGTTGTGGTTTGTCAGAGGCTTTCAAGCATGTAAGCCATTCCCGTTCTACTCCTTGTTTAGATTCTTCAACTCTTTAGGGATTCTCAAAAAATAAAAATAATTCCCCTTTCATGATGCTCAACTAGAGAACGTTAAAGTAGATATAAATTTTATAGACTAATGTCTCCTAATATATTTCCATCATCTTCATTATTAAAATGAAGTCATGGGAAACAGGACTAAAATATGGATGTGTTTTAGTGGATGTGTAGCATTTCAGCAACCATCACACTGGTAATGAGACTTAGGTCTAGGCAGAAGTGAAATCAGGGCACAAAGATGTGCAACAGTAAGTACTGTTTCCTTTATGTTTTTCTTCCATCAGTTTTCTTACTTATTCCCCTGCCATCAAATGTTTTCATTCAGAGTGAATAAAGCAGTCCTCAGCAAATTTTATACCTGTTACCTGACCTGTCTGATCAGTTCCAAATTTAGCTTATGAGGAATTTGGAGGGGAAAAATAGGTAAAGTGAAACTGTAGAATAACTATCGTGAGCCTGTTATTCTTTTTTCACTTGTGAAATTCTAGTTTGCAACTAAACAAAGGAAGAGTAAAAAGGCAGTATTAGTGGTAAAGAATCCACCTGCCAGTGTGGGAGATAAAAGAGACACAGGCTCAATCCCTGGGTCTGGAAGATCTGCTGGAGAAGGAAATAGCAACCCACTCTGTATTCTTGCCTGGAGAATCCCATGGACAGGGGAGCCTGGAGGGCTACAGTCCATGGGGTTTGCAAAGAGTTGGACACGACTGAAGTAATTTAGCACACGTAAAGTATTTTAGGGAAAGATGGAGGAAGAGTTTACAAAAATACTGTGAATTTGGGGATAAAATGCTGGTGAAAAATATGTACGGGATATATAGTACAAGCTTTTAAAAATATCAGCCATTGAGAAATTACCAGAATATAGCAGTAATTGCTTCAATTCCTAATAGTAAAATATGCAGAGTGAAAAATACCTAGATAGCCATAAACTGCCCTATCAACTTACTCCTTCCCAGGTAAGACAGATCTGTTTCTTAAGACTTACAACTTAAAAAGTCTCACCTCTTAGTTTCTAGCTTTTTGCATGGGTATTTGATTGACTGTATGTCTAGGGATTCATGTAGGACAGGTATATCCTAGGTAAGTAATAAGTATAAAACCATCAAATTATCCTGTGTAATAATAGTATATGTTATATCAAAGTTTGTTTATAACTTTAATAAAAGGTAAAATTTATTTGAGGATGATTCTATTCTTATCTCCTTTACTGGAAAGTAATAACTTGTAAAATTACTAAGTAAAGGTTTTATCTTATCTTAAAGTAATTACTTGTGTGTGTGTGTGTGTGTGTGTGTGTGTGTGTGTGTGTGTGTGTGTGTGTGTTAGTCACTCAGCTGTGTCTGACTCTTTGCAACCCCATGGACTATAACTCTCCAGGCTACTCTGTCCATGGGATTTCCCAGGCAAGAATACTGGAGTGGATCGCCATTTCCTGCTCCAGAGGATCTTCCCAATCCAAGGATCAAAGCTGGGTTTCCTGTATTGCAGGCGGATTCTTTACCATATGAGCCACCTGGGAAGCCCAGTTAATTCTTAAAGGTATCTTTATGCTAACATTGGACTAGCTCAGAGGAGAATAATGGTCCTGCCTTTATAAAATATGAAGTGAAGCAGGAAATACTTCAGCAAAATGTAAGAAGTGCCATTCCAGATGTGAACACAGTTCACATCAGTAGCACAGGTACAAAAGCAGAGATGAAAGTAGATAAAGAATGACATTTATCAGAATCCTGAAGGATGACTAAATGTGTTGGAGGGGATCAAGAGGTTTGGAAGTCGTTTTAGCAGCTTAATAATTTTTGGTTGACTCAAGTCCTTTGGACACATACTGGACACGATTTTCCTCTTCTGTTGACTCAAGTCCTGTGAAATGTGAGTGGGAGAGATGATTTCAGGCAAATGCTTTGAGAACTAGCCTCCTGGGGAAACATCAGATGCTCCCATGCACTGGAATCAGGGCTTCCCGTAGGACTTTAGGACTTCTCAACCACTGTTTATCAGAATAATGTTTTCTGAGATAATGATACTACTTAGTGTTTTGGACAAAGGGGTTCTGAGATAAATGAATGCCAAAATTATTTTGCTAAAGTGTATTTTTATCACTGTATTTCCTGGTACTCTCAATATGCAAACAAGTCTTACAAAGTTATAATAAGATCAAAAATGTAACACATTATTTTACCCAGATCACTAAATCCAAAAGATACTTTCAAATCCTTACATTATTTGACTGTTGGGGAATATTTGACACCATTCTCCTTCTTTCCTAAGATATCTGAGTTCATTCATTCAAGTACATATTAACTGTTTCAGTACCTGTGTATATGTCACATGACATGTGTTGGGCCCTATGCTGATTACTGAAGATAAAGTGAATACACTGCTATATTTAAAACAGATAACCAACAAGGACTTACTGTATAGAACGGGGAATTCCTATCAATGTTATGTGGCAGCCTAGGTGGGAGGGGAGCATGAGGAAGAATGGATGCATGTGTTTCGTATGGCTGAGTCACTTGGCTGTCCATCTCTGCACTCCAACTCTTTGTGATCCATGGACTGAGCCATGGAATTCTCCTGGCAGGAATACTGGGGTGGGTGGCCTTTGCCTTCTCCAGAGATCTTCCCAACCAAGGGATCAAACTGAGGTCTCCTGCACTGCAGGCAGATTATTTGCCATCTGAACCACCACGGAAGTCTTCTTTTACTTCTGCTTCATTAACTACAATAAAGCCTTTGACTGTGTGGATCACAATAGAGCATGGAAAATTCTGAAAGAGATGGTAATACCAGACCTCCTTACCTGCCTCCTGTGAAACTTATATGCAGGACAAGAAACAACAGTTAGAACTGGGCATAGAACAATGAACTGGGGTTCCAAATTGGGAAAGGAGTACATCAAGGCTGTATATTGTCACCCTGCTTGTTTAATTTATATGCAGAGTACATCATGCAAAATGCCTGATATTGGGAAAATAGAAGGCAAAGAAGGGAATGACAGAAGACAAGATGATTGAATGGTATCACTGATTCAGTGGACTTGAGTTTGAGCAGACCCTGGGAGATGGTGAAGGACAGGGAAGCCTGACGTGCTGCAGTCCAAAGGGTCACAGAGAGTTGGACATGACTGAGTGACTGAACTGAATTGTAGGTCTCATAACATTGTTAGTCAGCTATACTGTAATATAAAATAAAAAGCTTTTTAAAAATAAGTAACTAATAAGGACCCAATGTTTAGTACAGGGAATTCGACTCAATACTGTGTAATGGCATATATGGGAAAACAATCTTAAAAAAGAGTGGATATGTGGATATGTATACTTGATTCACTTAACTGTATACCTGAAACTAACACAACATTGTAAATCAACTATGAAAGTGAAAGTATTGGTCGCTCAGTTGTGTCTCACTCTGTGAGCCCATGAACTGTAATCCGCTCGGCTCCTCTTGTCTGTGAAATTCTCCAGGCAAGAATTCTAGAGTGAGTTGACATTCCCTTTGGGAATTTTCCTGAGCCAGGAATCAAACCCAGGTCTTTTGCATTGCAGGCAGATTCTTTTCCATCTGAGCCACCAGGTTCAGAATACATAGCTGATTCAATTTGCTGTACACCTGAAACTAACAAAGTATTGTAAATCAACTGTGCTCCAATAAAAATGCACTGTCTAGACGCCATCACTAAAGATTTGGAACCAATTGATCTGGAATAGGATACCAGCATTGAAAGTTGGACACAGTTACCCTGTAAGCCTAATGAAGAGGCATGGCTGAGTTTCAGAGTTTTACAGAAAATGCTTATTTCTGGATTTCTCAGGGTTAAATCCAGGTACCTTACCCTCTCTGCTCACTCCTCCAGTCTCTGGCAGGCCCCTACTTACTTTGCTCATTAGCCCAGATCCTGCACAGATGGTGCAGGTCGGCACGCTGATGACTTCCTTCACCATCAGGCTACTCACTGCCTGAGGGCGCTGCAGATAAATGGTCTGTGCAGGTGTAATAGGGAAAGGAGGCTTGTCTGCCCTCGTGATACAGTCTATCAAAATCAAAATCCCCTTGGCTGGCTAGCCAGGAAATGTACTCTGTCATGTTAATATGATAGAAAGCAAATGACACCTACATCTATTTACTTTCTTCTTCTTCTTCCCTTAAAAAAAGTCTCCCAGATGTTCAGAGGCTTGGCATTTAATGTACCATGTTTGATCTTTCAGTCTTCTGCCATCTGCCACAAAGGGTGTTTCAGCAAACTAATGTGAAGAGGCATTTCATAATAGATTAACTCAGTTGTGACACATTATGATGGTGCTTGTCAAGGTAAAAATTCCAACAATAATATACTTAATAAAGCAAGTGTTCTCATGTAGCTCCCCCAAATTTTCTGATTGTGTCTGCCTCTTGCCACCGTTTGAAGATGTGATTACATTTCAACATAGCCTGTTATGCCTTTGTCAAATTATGCCTTTTCCCCTTTCCACTGGAACCAGAGATTGCCTACTTCTTCTTTAGAAGTGTAACTGTGTTTATTCTGTAAAGAGGTAAGAAACTTCCAGATAATACATTGTCTGGAAGATTAATAACAAAATATAGTAATATTGAGTTTTAATGTATTAATATTTACATGTGCTTGGTTGCTCAGTTGTTTCCTAATCTTTGCAGTCCTACCTATGGACTGTAGCCCACCATGCTCCTCTGTCCATGGGAGTTTTCAGGCAAGAATACTGAAATGGGTTGCCATTTCCTCTCCCAGGGGATCTTTCTGACTCAAGGATTGGACCCACATCTCCTGCATTGGTAGCCAGATTCTTTACCACTATCACTATGTGGAAAGTCCAATATTCAAGTGTAAGTTGGATCAATAGGAAAATAAGACAAACAGTTTTACATTTTAGGGGAAAAGAAAACAAAACCATAAGGTCAGGAAGAGTGTTGTATCTTCCTAAAATAATTTCACTTGAGTCCATCTGTTCACAGCATCCATATACTAATAAAAGTCTCATTGAGAGTTCATTATTAACATTATCTTACAACTTTTTCTTTTCTGTCAAAACTTCCTTTCTTTCAGTCTGAGAGGCTTTATATTTCTTACTCCTCTACCCACCCTGATTTTTCATTCTGAGCAGAGATCTTACTAGGTGTATTGTATCCTCTTTGGTCAGTATGTAGATCTCCTTCACTTTCACTTGGATGCTTATCCAATGTTCACCTCCCATAATCAACTTGAGGACAAGTTAAATTGCAAATCATGTTTCTGGATGTATCAGGAATTTGACTAGTGTGAGCACTGTAGGGATTAGGTATGTACCAATGAGTCACTGTCCCATTGTCTGTGAGGAGAACATTTCTTGAGAGTGAATTCTTACAAACCTTCTGCTATTCAGAAAATAGTTTTCTGGTAGTTGAGCGGGAGTGATAGTAAAGTTTCCAGGTTGGTCCAGGAACAGAGTCTCTGAGTTCAGGGTTCACCACTGAGATAGGTGAATCTTTTTTCTCAACTCTCAGGCCTTGTTTGATTTCAGAATTTAGAACCCAATCTGAAGACAGGGAATTCCCAGACATCCTCTGTCTATGCTCTAGTTAATGAGAATTCCTTCTAGAAACCAGAAAAGTGTTGATTAATATTCTTAGTTGCAGCTCAATTGTTATTTTGAGCAGTTTTAGTGGGACTTAATGTGCAATTAACTGGTAAATTAGGAGTTGAATGAAGCATTGTTGGGAGTGATTGTATTAATGGTTATCTACATGTCACTAATCAATGATCTGATAAGATTCATAAAGACTAGAAAACAGTAAGAAATTGTTCCATAGATTTTCAAAATAATTAATTGCCTCTCCACACAAAGCCTTAGGGAATTTTTATTCTGAAGGGACATTTCTCCACCATGTAAACTCTCCCTGAACTCATCCATTCTCCCCAAAATTATTTATCTTCCTTTAAATTTCTCTGATGAATCCTTTGTCCAGTTGAGTTAGCCTATTGTATTAACAGATTTATATATACAGCTTGAATTAGAATAAGTCCATAGGTAATTAAATATCTTAAAAAACAAACTGTTGTTGTATCTTCCTAAAATAATTTCACTTGAGTCCATCTGTTCACAGCATCCATATACTAATAAAAGTCTCATTGAGAGTTCATTATTAACATTATCTTACAACTTTTTCTTTTCTGTCAAAACTTCCTTTCTTTCAGTCTGAGAGGCTTTATATTTCTTACTCCTCTACCCACCCTGATTTTTCATTCTGAGCAGAGATCTTACTAGGTGTATTGTATCCTCTTTGGTCAGTATGTAGATCTCCTTCACTTTCACTTGGATGCTTATCCAATGTTCACCTCCCATAATCAACTTGAGGACAAGTTAAATTGCAAATCATGTTTCTGGATGTATCAGGAATTTGACTAGTGTGAGCACTGTAGGGATTAGGTATGTACCAATGAGTCACTGTCCCATTGTCTGTGAGGAGAACATTTCTTGAGAGTGAATTCTTACAAACCTTCTGCTATTCAGAAAATAGTTTTCTGGTAGTTGAGCGGGAGTGATAGTAAAGTTTCCAGGTTGGTCCAGGAACAGAGTCTCTGAGTTCAGGGTTCACCACTGAGATAGGTGAATCTTTTTTCTCAACTCTCAGGCCTTGTTTGATTTCAGAATTTAGAACCCAATCTGAAGACAGGGAATTCCCAGACATCCTCTGTCTATGCTCTAGTTAATGAGAATTCCTTCTAGAAACCAGAAAAGTGTTGATTAATATTCTTAGTTGCAGCTCAATTGTTATTTTGAGCAGTTTTAGTGGGACTTAATGTGCAATTAACTGGTAAATTAGGAGTTGAATGAAGCATTGTTGGGAGTGATTGTATTAATGGTTATCTACATGTCACTAATCAATGATCTGATAAGATTCATAAAGACTAGAAAACAGTAAGAAATTGTTCCATAGATTTTCAAAATAATTAATTGCCTCTCCACACAAAGCCTTAGGGAATTTTTATTCTGAAGGGACATTTCTCCACCATGTAAACTCTCCCTGAACTCATCCATTCTCCCCAAAATTATTTATCTTCCTTTAAATTTCTCTGATGAATCCTTTGTCCAGTTGAGTTAGCCTATTGTATTAACAGATTTATATATACAGCTTGAATTAGAATAAGGATTTGAATTCTATTGGATATGCGTAACTTTGGACAAGTTCCTCATTTAATTATTCTCCTCTGAAATGAAGATAAAAGTACACTTTAACTTATAATGTCATAATTGTAGAAGTATAGATGCATCACCTTGTACATAGTGAGTCCTAACAGCCATCAGCTATGATTGTTATTATCATAGTTATTATTATATTATCATATTACCTGTGACACAATTGTTATCTTAAAGTTTAAATGGCTAGCATTATTTTGAAACACAAAAAGATATGGCAGAAACCAACACAATATTGTAAAGCTTTATCCTCTAATTAAAAATAAATAAATTTTAAAAAGATTAAGTAACTACATTTCATTATGTGGAGGAAGATTTTTTTGATGTGCAGATAGTACATGTACTAAGTCCTTAAACTACTTTTATCAATAATGAAAAAGTTCAACAGATATAGATCAATGAGTACACAGATACAGACAGTTATAAGTATGAAAATGTTGTCATACTTATCTCTGTATGTCAAAGTTATTCTATTTTCTTGTTCTGTATTTCAGGATTCTCCAACTTTTTTCAATCTCTGTTACTTTTGGGATCAGATATTTACACTCTATAATATTTAAGAAAGAAATAGCCTGGTTGTTAGATATACTCATTGTATTAAAATTTCTGTCCCAGTTTTAGAACATCCATATCAGAATCACAGCACTTCCTCCAGGAAGCATATATATATATATTTTTTAAGATTTATTTATTTATTTTGGGCGGGGGTAGGGTTGGGGAGGGAGGGGAGCAGGCGGGCCACTTCTATTGGTTTTTCTCTATTTTCATCCGTCTTTGTTCTTTGGCTCCTGTGGGCCTCCCATCGCGGTGGCGTCTGTCGTCACAGAGCGCTGGCTCTGGGCGCATACGCGCCAGAGCTCCGTCTCGGTAATTGGACACATCGGTCCAGCTGCTCCACGGCATGTGGGATCTTCCCAGGCCAGGGATCGAACTGGCACCACAAGCACTACAAGGCTGTGTCCTTACCCACTGGACCACCAGGAGAAGCCCCATTTGATAACAAAAGATTTATATATACAGCTTGAATTAGAATAAGGATTTGAATTCTATTGGATATGCGTAACTTTGGACAAGTTCCTCATTTAATTATTCTCCTCTGAAATGAAGATAAAAGTACACTTTAACTTATAATGTCATAATTGTAGAAGTATAGATGCATCACCTTGTACATAGTGAGTCCTAACAGCCATCAGCTATGATTGTTATTATCATAGTTATTATTATATTATCATATTACCTGTGACACAATTGTTATCTTAAAGTTTAAATGGCTAGCATTATTTTGAAACACAAAAAGATATGGCAGAAACCAACACAATATTGTAAAGCTTTATCCTCTAATTAAAAATAAATAAATTTTAAAAAGATTAAGTAACTACATTTCATTATGTGGAGGAAGATTTTTTTGATGTGCAGATAGTACATGTACTAAGTCCTTAAACTACTTTTATCAATAATGAAAAGTTCAACAGATATAGATCAATGAGTACACAGATACAGACAGTTATAAGTATGAAAATGTTGTCATACTTATCTCTGTATGTCAAAGTTATTCTATTTTCTTGTTCTGTATTTCAGGATTCTCCAACTTTTTTCAATCTCTGTTACTTTTGGGATCAGATATTTACACTCTATAATATTTAAGAAAGAAATAGCCTGGTTGTTAGATATACTCATTGTATTAAAATTTCTGTCCCAGTTTTAGAACATCCATATCAGAATCACAGCACTTCCTCCAGGAAGCATATATATATATATTTTTTAAGATTTATTTATTTATTTTGGGCGGGGGTAGGGTTGGGGAGGGAGGGGAGCAGGCGGGCCACTTCTATTGGTTTTTCTCTATTTTCATCCGTCTTTGTTCTTTGGCTCCTGTGGGCCTCCCATCGCGGTGGCGTCTGTCGTCACAGAGCGCTGGCTCTGGGCGCATACGCGCCAGAGCTCCGTCTCGGTAATTGGACACATCGGTCCAGCTGCTCCACGGCATGTGGGATCTTCCCAGGCCAGGGATCGAACTGGCACCCCTTGCACTGCAAGGCGGTGTCCTTACCCACTGGACCACCAGGAGAAGCCCCATAATGTATTTTTTAAATGTCACGTCTCTAAAATGGAACTCTGCAACACAATGACCCTCTTTTATACCTATTCTTCTTTCCCCTTAACAGATAAGGAATCTCTGGCCTGCTGACAATTACCTGATTCCTTTCAGAGGGATTCCGAGTTCACCAGGTATCACTCATCAATGATTACCCCAGTAAGGGTATCCATATGAGACTTTGTGATACCAAACTTTGAGCCAGACTCTCCTCAAGTCATAAAATCCAAATCCTCTTCAGAGTTTTTCTGGACACTTTCAACCCATCTTATGGGGGTAGTGCTCATGATTACTGAGTGATTCACCCCTTCTTCCTCTTCTATTCCAGTCCTCTTCAAGAGAGAGGATAAACTGACATGGACAGCAAGATAGCTCACAGCTAGGGCACCACTGCCTCTAGTAACTCTGCACACACCCAACGTCCAAACGTTTGTGCTCACAGGACTGCGGCACTTGTTGCTGCCATCTTGTTCCACTGATACTGCTAGCCCCAAGTCATGTACCCAAAGCACAGCTGAGATTGCCAAGACAACATCTTCTTGTAAACCACTGAAAGCAGACTGCCTAAGAGGCCAGTGTAAATGCGGGGTGTTCTCCTATTCTGAGAGCCCCTGTCTAATTCTGACTCACACTTTTTAGAGCTTGTATACTTATTTACTTTTTCTTACTTAAAGATAATTTATTCAACCTTCTAAATAATTTACTAACAGGCAACTTTACCACCACCAATCCTGGCCAACTAGCATATCAGATATTTCTGATTATCAGGGAACATCTAAGAAATATCCATTACAAATGTTGCTGAAATTAAGCCATGGTCATGTAAACTAGAAGTATCCAAGAGCCCAGTTATCAGTATAATCTTAAATTGCATCAGTGTAATTGGAGTTCTAAAATGCACAGACATGGATGGTGTAGTTATTTATTCATTCTGGTGTGGTGTACCAGAAAGAACAGTGAAGTGAAAATCAAGAGATGGATTAGAGCCTACTGGTCAGGCATGGGTTTTCCCGAACTGGCACCCCTTGCACTGCAAGGCGGTGTCCTTACCCACTGGACCACCAGGAGAAGCCCCATAATGTATTTTTTAAATGTCACGTCTCTAAAATGGATCTCTGCAACACAATGACCCTCTTTATACCTATTCTTCTTTCCCCTTAACAGATAAGGAATCTCTGGCCTGCTGACAATTACCTGATTCCTTTCAGAGGGATTCCGAGTTCACCAGGTATCACTCATCAATGATTACCCCAGTAAGGGTATCCATATGAGACTTTGTGATACCAAACTTTGAGCCAGACTCTCCTCAAGTCATAAAATCCAAATCCTCTTCAGAGTTTTTCTGGACACTTTCAACCCATCTTATGGGGGTAGTGCTCATGATTACTGAGTGATTCACCCCTTCTTCCTCTTCTATTCCAGTCCTCTTCAAGAGAGAGGATAAACTGACATGGACAGCAAGATAGCTCACAGCTAGGGCACCACTGCCTCTAGTAACTCTGCACACACCCAACGTCCAAACGTTTGTGCTCACAGGACTGCGGCACTTGTTGCTGCCATCTTGTTCCACTGATACTGCTAGCCCCAAGTCATGTACCCAAAGCACAGCTGAGATTGCCAAGACAACATCTTCTTGTAAACCACTGAAAGCAGACTGCCTAAGAGGCCAGTGTAAATGCGGGGTGTTCTCCTATTCTGAGAGCCCCTGTCTAATTCTGACTCACACTTTTTAGAGCTTGTATACTTATTTACTTTTTCTTACTTAAAGATAATTTATTCAACCTTCTAAATAATTTACTAACAGGCAACTTTACCACCACCAATCCTGGCCAACTAGCATATCAGATATTTCTGATTATCAGGGAACATCTAAGAAATATCCATTACAAATGTTGCTGAAATTAAGCCATGGTCATGTAAACTAGAAGTATCCAAGAGCCCAGTTATCAGTATAATCTTAAATTGCATCAGTGTAATTGGAGTTCTAAAATGCACAGACATGGATGGTGTAGTTATTTATTCATTCTGGTGTGGTGTACCAGAAAGAACAGTGAAGTGAAAATCAAGAGATGGATTAGAGCCTACTGGTCTCTGAATTACCTTTATAAACTTGGGCAAGTCTCAAGATTTCTAGCTCATTTGAAAAATTAAGGGATTGAATTCAAAATCTCTAACGTTTCTTCCAAAGTTCTTTTTAGGTCTGAATGAAAATGCTTTAAGAGACCGTATCTGAGGGGAGCATCAGTGAGAAGCTGCTTCACAACAGAATTCGGGTTCTATTATTTAATACTGTAGCATCAATTTGCAGGATCTGTGCTAGTGTAAATAAAAAGGGGAATCTCACTAGCCACATATTATATAACACACTTTCAGATTTTACTTTCAAAGCTTTTAGGTGGAAAGAGGCTTTAACATTGCTTTCTAGTTATTTTTCTGTCTATACAAAATAAATAGGTCTTCAAAAGAATACCAGTGTCTGAGAACTACCACAATGAAATTTAGGAAGGATTCAAAGCAAAACAGTTTAAGAATACAATATAGTAATAGAAAACCAAATTCAGAGAAGAAATATTTATAAATTTAGTAAGAAATATCAGCTACATTTTATTCAATGAATATAAACATTTTTAAAAAAACAGCCATTGAGATTCAAATTATATAGAGAAAGAAAAAGAATATACAGTTTTTTCAGTCCATGTTACTAAGGCAAATGCAAGCATCATCACAAAATGGCTGTGCTGATAATAAAATTTTATGTAGGCTATGTGCATTTTTTCCATAGCATATACTACTGAATTTGAAAGTAAAACTACAATTGCATTTCAAATTGAAGAATGAGAAATTTTCTTACCTAGAAAGAAGATTAATCACTCTTTAATTGACTCCTTGATCAGAATAAAGGTTTCTAAGAAGAAAAATGTAATATGCTTCTGATAAAAAAATTAAAGATGATGAATGAAGGATCATTAGCATTATGGGGATTCCAGGAGGTCATATGTTTCCAGATGAAGTAACCTTTATTGAATAAAGATAATTTAAGAAGTAAACTTATTAGGTAGATTTGAATTTGTTGGCCAAGTACTTCTGAAACTTCCTACTAACAAAATCCCAGTAAGAACGTTGTTACAATAGCAATTTAGAACAAGTTCTCCTTGTCTTTATTAGGTACTTGACAAAAACACAGGGTAGCCTATAAAACTCAGTAAAAGCAGGGAGAATGTTGTTTATATTTTCCATAAAGGTCTCAGCTCACTATGAATGCTAAGTGGATGCTAAATCTGAGTCACGAAAATGCCTCTCTAATGAGTACTAAAAAATTCCCAGAGTAAGAACATGCCTTTGTAACCAGTGTCAAACATCAACCTTTCCTGCCTTTGTATCAAAACAGTTCTCAGAAGCTCTCTGCCCATCATCCTAGAGTTTTGTTGAAATAAGACAGTCCAAAAAAAGAGAGAGAGAGAGAGAGGTCTTAGCAGACCCCAGTGATTAGAAAACATGTCCTACTCGAGTTAGTTTCCCTCTCTTCTGGAGAATTATATCATACTTGTTCTTTCTTCCAACAACTTCTAGCTCAGTTCTCACTTTCTGTTGATGACCTACTTGACATAGAAGATATAAATATTCTCAGCTTTCCATCTACCCACATCAGAATTGTTATATCAGTTCAACATATTCTGTCATCTCTCCTAAAACCTTTGATAAACTTTCCCCTAAAATACATTGCTCCGGTCACTCTTCCCTTTAGTTCTATGCCCAATTTTCTGTCTCCTGGATCACTCTTATCAGCATACTAACATGTTATTACTCATCTTGCCTTAAAAGTAAAACAAAAACCTCTCTGTCTTTCTGAATCCTACTCATCCAGCTGCAGTCCCTCTTTCTCCTACTGCAGAACCAAGAATTTTTTTTTTTAAATGCAAGCATCATCACAAAATGGCTGTGCTGATAATAAAATTTTATGTAGGCTATGTGCATTTTTTCCATAGCATATACTACTGAATTTGAAAGTAAAACTACAATTGCATTTCAAATTGAAGAATGAGAAATTTTCTTACCTAGAAAGAAGATTAATCACTCTTTAATTGACTCCTTGATCAGAATAAAGGTTTCTAAGAAGAAAAATGTAATATGCTTCTGATAAAAAAATTAAAGATGATGAATGAAGGATCATTAGCATTATGGGGATTCCAGGAGGTCATATGTTTCCAGATGAAGTAACCTTTATTGAATAAAGATAATTTAAGAAGTAAACTTATTAGGTAGATTTGAATTTGTTGGCCAAGTATTTTGAAACTTCCTACTAACAAAATCCCAGTAAGAACGTTGTTACAATAGCAATTTAGAACAAGTTCTCCTTGTCTTTATTAGGTACTTGACAAAAACACAGGGTAGCCTATAAAACTCAGTAAAAGCAGGGAGAATGTTGTTTATATTTTCCATAAAGGTCTCAGCTCACTATGAATGCTAAGTGGATGCTAAATCTGAGTCACGAAAATGCCTCTCTAATGAGTACTAAAAAATTCCCAGAGTAAGAACATGCCTTTGTAACCAGTGTCAAACATCAACCTTTCCTGCCTTTGTATCAAAACAGTTCTCAGAAGCTCTCTGCCCATCATCCTAGAGTTTTGTTGAAATAAGACAGTCCAAAAAAAGAGAGAGAGAGAGAGAGGTCTTAGCAGACCCCAGTGATTAGAAAACATGTCCTACTCGAGTTAGTTTCCCTCTCTTCTGGAGAATTATATCATACTTGTTCTTTCTTCCAACAACTTCTAGCTCAGTTCTCACTTTCTGTTGATGACCTACTTGACATAGAAGATATAAATATTCTCAGCTTTCCATCTACCCACATCAGAATTGTTATATCAGTTCAACATATTCTGTCATCTCTCCTAAAACCTTTGATAAACTTTCCCCTAAAATACATTGCTCCGGTCACTCTTCCCTTTAGTTCTATGCCCAATTTTCTGTCTCCTGGATCACTCTTATCAGCATACTAACATGTTATTACTCATCTTGCCTTAAAAAGTAAAACAAAAACCTCTCTGTCTTTCTGAATCCTACTCATCCAGCTGCAGTCCCTCTTTCTCCTACTGCAGCGAAACTCCTTGAAGGAATTGCTCGTGTTTGCATCTCTAATTTCTCTTCTCCATTTTCTTTTGAAACCAGTCCAAATAGATTTTTGCCTCTATCATTCCACAGAGGCTACTTTGTCAAGGTCATCATGACCTTCCTATCATTAAGTCCAATGATCAATTCAGTCCTCATCTAACTTGACCTGTCAGCATCATTTGAGAGTTACCACCTCTTTCATCTTTTATTCAATGTCTTCCTTTGTCCCCACTCTCCTCACATCACTTCTATCTCACTGGCTTTCCCCCTACTTAATCTCCTTTTCTGGTTTGTTCTCTTCACTCTAATCACTTAAGCTAGGAGTATCCCAGAGCAAAATTATTTGGCTTCTTCTTTTATTTATCTATCGTCTTAATGGATGATTGCATACAGTCACTGATGAGTACAACATGTCTGTGTCTGTCATGGTATTCTTACCTAATTCCATATATACACAAATTACATATAAAGGTTGATGCAAAAGTAACTGTAATTTTGGACCATGAATTTTCTATCATTACAACCAGGCTCACACACATCCTAAATTACTCAAAATAGGGACCATTACAATCCATACAATTTTGCCAATAAGAAATAGATTTGTTTATTCCTGTAGTCTAAAAATCCAAGCTTCAGGATTCGTGAACTCTTGGAAAGCATTTTCTGTTCCCTGATGGTTATGGAATCATTTTCCCTGCCAAAAGTTGTCTAGATGCTTGAAGTAGTTGGTTGGTGAGAGGTTAGGCAAATATGGTAGATAAGGCAAAACTTTATAGCTCAATTCATTCAACTTTTGAAGCATTAGTTGTGTTCTTTCTTAATCAGAATGACCTACTTGACATAGAAGATATAAATATTCTCAGCTTTCCATCTACCCACATCAGAATTGTTATATCAGTTCAACATATTCTGTCATCTCTCCTAAAACCTTTGATAAACTTTCCCCTAAAATACATTGCTCCGGTCACTCTTCCCTTTAGTTCTATGCCCAATTTTCTGTCTCCTGGATCACTCTTATCAGCATACTAACATGTTATTACTCATCTTGCCTTAAAAAGTAAAACAAAAACCTCTCTGTCTTTCTGAATCCTACTCATCCAGCTGCAGTCCCTCTTTCTCCTACTGCAGCGAAACTCCTTGAAGGAATTGCTCGTGTTTGCATCTCTAATTTCTCTTCTCCATTTTCTTTTGAAACCAGTCCAAATAGATTTTTGCCTCTATCATTCCACAGAGGCTACTTTGTCAAGGTCATCATGACCTTCCTATCATTAAGTCCAATGATCAATTCAGTCCTCATCTAACTTGACCTGTCAGCATCATTTGAGAGTTACCACCTCTTTCATCTTTTATTCAATGTCTTCCTTTGTCCCCACTCTCCTCACATCACTTCTATCTCACTGGCTTTCCCCCTACTTAATCTCCTTTTCTGGTTTGTTCTCTTCACTCTAATCACTTAAGCTAGGAGTATCCCAGAGCAAAATTATTTGGCTTCTTCTTTTATTTATCTATCGTCTTAATGGATGATTGCATACAGTCACTGATGAGTACAACATGTCTGTGTCTGTCATGGTATTCTTACCTAATTCCATATATACACAAATTACATATAAAGGTTGATGCAAAAGTAACTGTAATTTTGGACCATGAATTTTCTATCATTACAACCAGGCTCACACACATCCTAAATTACTCAAAATAGGGACCATTACAATCCATACAATTTTGCCAATAAGAAATAGATTTGTTTATTCCTGTAGTCTAAAAATCCAAGCTTCAGGATTCGGTGAACTCTTGGAAAGCATTTTCTGTTCCCTGATGGTTATGGAATCATTTTCCCTGCCAAAAGTTGTCTAGATGCTTGAAGTAGTTGGTTGGTGAGAGGTTAGGCAAATATGGTAGATAAGGCAAAACTTTATAGCTCAATTCATTCAACTTTTGAAGCATTAGTTGTGTGATGTAATATTGGGCATTGTGATGGAGAAGAACTGGGACCATTCTGTTGACCAATGTCAGCTGCAGGCATTACAGTTTTCAGTGTATCTCACAAATTTCCTGATCTTACTTCTCAGATGTAATGACTTTCCTGGGATTCAGAAAGCTATAGTGGATCAGACGGTCATCAGACCACTGAACAGTGATTATGACCAGTTTTTGGTGGAAGTTTTGCTTTGGGAAGTGCTTTGGAACAGTCCAGCCACTGAGTTGGTCATTGCTGATTGTCATATAAAATCCACTTTCATCTCATATCACAACCCAATCAGGAAATGGTTGGTTGGTTGTAGAATAAAAGAAGATGACACTTCAAGATGATGATTTTTTTATTATTATTATTTTCAGTCAGCTCATGAGGCAGTCACTTATTGAGATTTTTCACCTTTTTAAAATTTGCTTCAAATGCCAAACAACCATAGAATGGTTGGTGTTGAGCTCTTTGGCAACTTCTTGTGTAGTTCTAAGAGAAAGAGTTTCAATGATTTTTCTCAATTGGTCCTTGTGATCTCCTCATGATCTTCTGATCATCCACTATGTTCCTCATCTTCAAACTCTCATTTCCTTTGCAGAACTTCTTGAATCACCACTGCCCTGTATGTTGTCCATTAGCAGTTATTGGGCCAAATGCACTGTTGGTGTTGTGAGTTGTCTACACTATTTTACAACCCATTTCTGAACTCAAATAAGAAAATCACTTGAATTTGCTTTTTGTCTAACATCATTTCTCTAATCTAAAATAAATATGAAAAAAAAAAACAAACTTCCCTAGTGGCTCAGATGGTAAAGAATCTGCCTGCAATGCAGAAGATATGGGTTTGATCCCTGGGTTAGGCAGATCCACTGGAGAAGGAAATAGCTACCAACTCCAAGTATTCTCACCTGAAGAATTCCATGGTCAGAGAAGCCTGGCAGGCTACAGCTCATGGGATGGCAAAGAGTTGGACACAACTGAGTTATTAATACCTTCAATTTTCAATAAGTCATTAGCAAAAAAAAATGCAAAATGTGAATTAAAATTATGTAAAACGTAACCACATTTAAGAGTATACTCCAGTATCAAACAGCAAATGTCAACATTCCAAAAACTAAAATTACTTTTGTAAACTAATTCGTATTTCTACAGAGATGTCTTAAATTGATATCCCCCAGATTTTATTTTCCACCACTCCTGGCTAACTGCCAATTTTTTGTTTTTTAAACAAAAATTTTGGAATCTATCTTCTCTATTTCTGTTATACCCCACAGTTAATCAATCAACAATTTTTATTATTTCTATTTTGAAAACGTATTCAGAATCTGATTATATCTTACTAATTCATATTTAACCTGCTCGTCCAAGTTGTTGTACCCTCACTTTGGGATTATTATAACACCTTTCTAATTTGTCTATTCACTTTCTCTTCTTATTTAGGAGAATTTCTTTTTTTTTTTTAAACGACGGCATTTTCAGTGCATAATACTTTAATATCATGGAAATATTATTTTCAATGAGGCAGTCACTTATTGAGATTTTTCACCTTTTAAAATTTGCTTCTAATGCCAAACAACCATAGAATGGTTGGTGTTGAGCTCTTTGGCAACTTCTTGTGTAGTTCTAAGAGAAAGAGTTTCAATGATTTTTCTCAATTGGTCCTTGTGATCTCCTCATGATCTTCTGATCATCCACTATGTTCCTCATCTTCAAACTCTCATTTCCTTTGCAGAACTTCTTGAATCACCACTGCCCTGTATGTTGTCCATTAGCAGTTATTGGGCCAAATGCACTGTTGGTGTTGTGAGTTGTCTACACTATTTTACAACCCATTTCTGAACTCAAATAAGAAAATCACTTGAATTTGCTTTTTGTCTAACATCATTTCTCTAATCTAAAATAAATATGAAAAAAAAAAACAAACTTCCCTAGTGGCTCAGATGGTAAAGAATCTGCCTGCAATGCAGAAGATATGGGTTTGATCCCTGGGTTAGGCAGATCCACTGGAGAAGGAAATAGCTACCAACTCCAAGTATTCTCACCTGAAGAATTCCATGGTCAGAGAAGCCTGGCAGGCTACAGCTCATGGGATGGCAAAGAGTTGGACACAACTGAGTTATTAATACCTTCAATTTTCAATAAGTCATTAGCAAAAAAATGCAAAATGTGAATTAAAATTATGTAAAACGTAACCACATTTAAGAGTATACTCCAGTATCAAACAGCAAATGTCAACATTCCAAAAACTAAAATTACTTTTGTAAACTAATTCGTATTTCTACAGAGATGTCTTAAATTGATATCCCCCAGATTTTATTTTCCACCACTCCTGGCTAACTGCCAATTTTTTGTTTTTTAAACAAAAATTTTGGAATCTATCTTCTCTATTTCTGTTATACCCCACAGTTAATCAATCAACAATTTTTATTATTTCTATTTTGAAAACGTATTCAGAATCTGATTATATCTTACTAATTCATATTTAACCTGCTCGTCCAAGTTGTTGTACCCTCACTTTGGGATTATTATAACACCTTTCTAATTTGTCTATTCACTTTTCTCTTCTTATTTAGGAGAATCTATTTTTAAGAGCATTTTTATTAAAATTTAATTCAGATGAAGACTCCACTCAGAAACCTGCAATAAATACTGTTACGGCTATCTTTCAGTGCATAATACTTACACTAAAATATCATGGTTTTAAACAACATTTTCTAAATTATCTCTAATGGATCTTTGTCTTGACTAGTCTCCTGTGAGTGGCCTTGGCTTGGAAGACCTTTCCAGAGAGTGCTGATTTCTAACAGTTAGTGACTGGGGTTCTAGTCACCCAAAGGCTTCACTGGGCTGGATATTCAAGATAGCTCTTCCACATGCCTACCAGAAAATTATGACAATTGACTCAGAAATCAGCTGTCAATCAGGTTGCTTACCTATGGTTCCTCCATATGGTCAGACTTCTGAGAATACCTGGGAACAACAATGCCTGGGTTTCAAGAATATGTATGCCAAATAGCAGGCAGTGGGAGCTTTAAGTCTATAAAAACCTAAGCCCCCGAACTGGCACAGTGCTATTTCCTTTGTGTTCTGTTAACCAAAGAGGTAAATCAGCAGTCACCCAGATTCAAGGGAAGAGGACATGCATGAAAGCTTTCAATGAAAGGAAGGTTAAAGTTTCTGGGACCGTGCTTGGAGATGCATGCATGCTCGGTCATGTCCGACTCTTTGTGATCCTATAGAGTGTAGCTCACTGGCTTCTTCTGTCCATGGTTTTTTCCAGGCGAGAATACTAGGGTAGGCTGCCATTTCCTTCTCCAAGAGATCTTTCCTGCCCAGGGATCGAACCTGTGTTTTCTGAGTCTTTTGCATTACAGGCAGATTCATTAATACTTGAGTCATTGGTCGTGCTTAATCTGCTGTAGTTTCCATCTCATTCATAGTGAAAAGCGATAGTCTTACAGTGGTCTTCAAAGACCTATACAGTAGGATTTTAGTTACTTCTCTGATGTTCTTATCTTCTGTCAGCTTCCATTATCACTAACGTCCAACTGCACTGAACTTCCAGTTATTTCTCAGTGTTTCAGTCTTAATGTTTTTCATTTTATCTTTCAAATATCCTTTTCCCTCATATATATGTATATATATATGTATGTATATATATATATATATATCTGTCTTTTAATCACTGTTTAAATATAACCTTCTGAGTGAGGACTTCCCTAGCAATTATATATATGTATGTATATATATATATATATATATATATATATATTTATGTGATTTGTTGTTTTTGTCTGTCTCTTATTACTAGAGAGAAAGATCCAATGAATGACTGGGGATTTTGTTTTACTGATTTGTTTACTGTTGCATCTGTGACTATTTTAAGAGTAGTTCTTTGAATATTGAAGGGGCTCAAAATTTTTTTTCTAATGAAGGAACATATATTTAACTCTTAATAGTTTTATTCCATTTGATTGCAGCACCTTAGGATTTTGCCCTTTCATTTCATTAAATAACTATTTTGGAAGGGGTGCTCATTCCCCTTTACTTAAATGCACACAGGGAACAGCTACTGGTACATTCAGCAATCAGGAAATTGTTTGTTCTGAACACATAATGGTTGAACTATCGCGTATGACAAAATAAGATCTCATTAGGAAGCAAATGTGGCAGTAAAAGGTAATACATTCACTCTCTGACACTGCCTAGGAATTTGAAGAATCCAAATAATTGAAATAATTGCTTTGTAGTATTTTAGGGCTTGAGACCTATAAGCCTATTTTCCGGGATTTATAGGTCTATAGATTTAAATCAGACTGAATGTTATAAGCTCAGAAGCCATCCATTGAAGACTTTTAGTTTCTCTTGACCTTCAGTCTAGTTCTCTGTTCGTTCCTCATATTATTTCCAGAAAAAAATCAAAACCTTGACAGATGGTCACTTTGAGCCTTCACTGATGAGGCCCTACTAAGATATCTCACAAACTTGGCTTCATTTAAAACTACAAAATATAAAGAAATTGCCAGACTGCCGAAAGTGTGATTTTCATCATAGACATCAGTCATTATTAAAAATGGTAAATTTCACAGTTGGTTAATTCAAGTTCTATTGTGGTTGGTGCTGATTATTTTTCAGAGCTATGCTGTCAATACACAGTTGTTGGAAACAGGTTCATTAGTTAACTCACCGAGGGTGTAACTGTAATATGGAACACACAGTGGAGTTTCCAAAGGCACTTTGCCTGAATGAAAATTGTCCCTTGGAGATGTGCTTTCAATGCTATGGTTAAAGAAAATAAAGAGGAATTTCTAATATAAATATGATATTCAAGACAAAGTCACTGAAATTTTAGCAACAGGAGTAGCTGAACCCAGGAAATGTGTCCTACATTTGATCTGCAGATCATCGTAGACCAGCAGTCCTGATCTATCTGTGAAAGGTTACACCAATACAGAGCCAGAGTGCAAGTTCAGCAGAGAAAAGGGGTGACCCTGCAAAGGATGTCATTCAAAATTGGTTTGAAGGATGTCTCAGAACCTGCTAGTGGTTTGCTTCTCCTGGTATCCGAAGATGATTATTGACTTGGCACTAACTTCTATGAACTGTTTCATATTCAGTAGGTCAATCTGTTTAGAGATCCTGCATTGATTATAATAATTACAATCCTGTTCACTTTTATGGAGGACTTTGTGTCAGAGCAGTCACTGAATCCAGGTACTGTGTCATTAATCCTGAAAGGCTACCAGGCTTATAAACTCTTCATTCTAATATATGTATCTACACATTATCAGTCCATCTCCACTACAACCACCAGTCAGCACTGTTTTTTACCTGAAGCATGTCCATAGCATCCTGGTAGCTCTCCCTACTTCCATTCCTATACTTCAATCAGTTCTCTATATAGATGAGAGATTGATCTTTTTGTATATGATGTGTGACCTGCCCCTACCTAAGCTACCAGTTTAATTTAATACTATTTTGCCCTTCAATTTCTGTATGTGTGTGTGTGTGTGGTTCTCAGATATGTCTTGCCTTATTATGACTTACACTTTCCTATAGTGAGCATATTTTTCATATCTTTTATCTCCCTGGTTACCTTGAATTCCCTTATTCTTCATTTCTCTAAGTGTCTTTCTTCCTGTTTGATACATCCGAAACCTATACCTTTCATAGCATTTATTGTAATTGAAGGTGGAGTGTTCATTGGACAATTATTTTGTTTCTAGCTCTGACGTACTACATTGTGAGCTTCATAAGGGCAGGGACAACAGTTTTTTGTTATTTTTTGTGTCCTTAGTGAACAGATACAGGACTAGAACATAATTAGCACTAGCTATAAGATTTTTAATGAATTAATTGACTTTCATGGCTATAATATTGGGGGAAATTGGCATTTTTGAATGAGAATCATTGCTCTGTTGGAGAAGATATATATATCTATAATGGACTAAGGGAAATATCTGGGAGGCATATCTCCATAATATGCGGGTTAGTATTAAATGATTATAATGCTCACCAAGGAGCATAACCATAAGAAATGACAGCATATATATCTAGGAACTTACAAGCAGAACTTGAGTCATTCCACCTGCATCTGAAGGTGTAGCATTCATTAACTTTACAAAGAGAAATGTTTCTTTATCTGTTAGTCAAAAAGTTGACATATGAGAGAGATAAATGATTGTCCATGTTGACTTGACCTTTCTGACCGTGATCATAACTTTATATTCAGTAGGTCAATCTGTTTAGAGATCCTGCATTGATTATAATAATTACAATCCTGTTCACTTTTATGGAGGACTTTGTGTCAGAGCAGTCACTGAATCCAGGTACTGTGTCATTAATCCTGAAAGGCTACCAGGCTTATAAACTCTTCATTCTAATATATGTATCTACACATTATCAGTCCATCTCCACTACAACCACCAGTCAGCACTGTTTTTTACCTGAAGCATGTCCATAGCATCCTGGTAGCTCTCCCTACTTCCATTCCTATACTTCAATCAGTTCTCTATATAGATGAGAGATTGATCTTTTTGTATATGATGTGTGACCTGCCCCTACCTAAGCTACCAGTTTAATTTAATACTATTTTGCCCTTCAATTTCTGTATGTGTGTGTGTGTGTGGTTCTCAGATATGTCTTGCCTTATTATGACTTACACTTTCCTATAGTGAGCATATTTTTCATATCTTTTATCTCCCTGGTTACCTTGAATTCCCTTATTCTTCATTTCTCTAAGTGTCTTTCTTCCTGTTTGATACATCCGAAACCTATACCTTTCATAGCATTTATTGTAATTGAAGGTGGAGTGTTCATTGGACAATTATTTTGTTTCTAGCTCTGACGTACTACATTGTGAGCTTCATAAGGGCAGGGACAACAGTTTTTTGTTATTTTTTGTGTCCTTAGTGAACAGATACAGGACTAGAACATAATTAGCACTAGCTATAAGATTTTTAATGAATTAATTGACTTTCATGGCTATAATATTGGGGGAAATTGGCATTTTTGAATGAGAATCATTGCTCTGTTGGAGAAGATATATATATCTATAATGGACTAAGGGAAATATCTGGGAGGCATATCTCCATAATATGCGGGTTAGTATTAAATGATTATAATGCTCACCAAGGAGCATAACCATAAGAAATGACAGCATATATATCTAGGAACTTACAAGCAGAACTTGAGTCATTCCACCTGCATCTGAAGGTGTAGCATTCATTAACTTTACAAAGAGAAATGTTTCTTTATCTGTTAGTCAAAAAAGTTGACATATGAGAGAGAGATAAATGATTGTCCATGTTGACTTGACCTTTCTGAGTGACTTGGCTGTGTCACTTACTCAGTTTTCCTTAAGAATGTTTTCTGTCTTAGCTGCATGTGCCGCTCTCCTCTCTTGTCCTTGGTTATGCTTCCCTGACCTTTCATTCTCAGTCTCTTCCCTAATGCACTGGGTTTTCCCAGTGTTCTTTCCTCTGTCTTCTTTCTTTTCACATTTTCTATTCACTATTTCTGATCTTCTTTTGCTACACTGGGTGGAATTTAATCACTAACATGTTAGACCTAAAAAGTCACAGTTTCTTATTTCTTTTGGGTCAGCAACTCAGATTCATCCTATCCTATTCAAAGTATATCAAATCCAATTGTGAGCTTATGTCTTATCCTTTGAGTAGGTAACCTGAAACAAGATGGGAAAGATCTATGGCTTCATTGAATTTATGGAAGAACACAAGAGCAACTATAAACCAGTAAGTATAAATATGTCAACAAAATCACATACATTAAAATTTTTAAAGAAAAGATCATAATAAAATGTTTTGAGAAAGGAAAACATGGGAGAAATAATTTAATTGGGATCAAAAATGGTCATTCTGATTAAGAAGATTGCCAGCTGATTTCTGAGGGCAGGCATACCAAGAGTGTGGGGAAGAGAATCCTGGCCCAAGAATAAAAATGGAGCTGTGTGTTCAAGGCTTGGGAGATTTGGTGGAGTTTCCTCTGTGTACGTCGGCTTGATATTTAAGGTCTGGGACTATCAAAAAGCTGTTTAAATATTTTTGTGGAAAAGGATTCACTATTGCACTACTTAGCAAACTATAGCCCATGGCCATATATGCCCCAGAGGTTGTTTTTTGGCATGTAGTCTTAGTGAACACAACTGAGCTACAGCCCATGGGATTGCAAAAAGAGCTGGAGATGACTTAGCAAGTAAAGAAACAACTTCTCTAATCAAGGTGATTCTGTGTCTTCTGTCATCTTTTTGACCCTCGAATCATCCTTGCAGCCCGTGTTACTTTGACTGAGTTGAGTTCTCAAAATCTATCTTTACTCCTATTCACAGAGTTGATCACTAATCATTTCTTGTAATGTATTTATCATGCAGTATTACAATTATTATATATCAGCCTCCTGAAATAGGCTCTGAGTATTTTGAGGCCAGATTCTGTATCTCATTCACTTTTATATGTCTTACTTAAGATATATTAGGTACGTAGCAGGGCACAATAAGTATTTGACTGGGCAAGGGAAACATTGATATCAAACAGATCAGAGGTTCTTCACTTGAAAGATGTATTTCTTTTCTTTGACTATGTCAGAATTTTAATTTTAAGTTGACATTATCCTGCACACATGGATCTTCTGCAAAATGTTTTCTAACAGTTTGTTGTAGAGAGCATAGGAGTCAACTGATTCTATTAACACAAATGACCATGGTAATTTTTAGAGAAAAAATTTGTTTTTGTTAGTCTTATAAGCTGAATCATTTGGATATTTTTATATTTCCATAAAATACTGATATATTCACTAATTAAATCCAGCAGTCCTCCTCTAGACATGCAATTAAAGTCCACTCCCATCTCAGCCATCATTTATCAGAAACTTACTGGCCCTGCAGGTCATCAGAATTTAGCTCCAACAGAATACAGAGAAAGCAGATGTCCCTTTGTACAGAATTACCCAAATAAATTTTTCTGAGCAACTGAATAGAAAGCATTGCAATAGCTCACAAATAGTCCTTAGTTGGCAGGTGGTTTTTCAAGATAACTATTAATAAAAAGGGATTTCAACCATAAGTGTTCACTCAATTTTGTATTGATTGGTATCCACCAATCAGTGTGTACCAACCCAGAATATACTTATTGCATTTCCATATTTAGCATAACATAATTTTTATACTTAGCATCAATGAGACACTAAAGAATTTCTCATAATGACTTTAGAGAAATAGTAAAGAGAAAGTTCCTATAGATATCTCAAAGAAAGCAATGATGGCCATATATGCCCCAGAGGTTGTTTTTTGGCATGTAGTCTTAGTGAACACAACTGAGCTACAGCCCATGGGATTGCAAAAAGAGCTGGAGATGACTTAGCAAGTAAAGAAACAACTTCTCTAATCAAGGTGATTCTGTGTCTTCTGTCATCTTTTTGACCCTCGAATCATCCTTGCAGCCCGTGTTACTTTGACTGAGTTGAGTTCTCAAAATCTATCTTTACTCCTATTCACAGAGTTGATCACTAATCATTTCTTGTAATGTATTTATCATGCAGTATTACAATTATTATATATCAGCCTCCTGAAATAGGCTCTGAGTATTTTGAGGCCAGATTCTGTATCTCATTCACTTTTATATGTCTTACTTAAGATATATTAGGTACGTAGCAGGGCACAATAAGTATTTGACTGGGCAAGGGAAACATTGATATCAAACAGATCAGAGGTTCTTCACTTGAAAGATGTATTTCTTTTCTTTGACTATGTCAGAATTTTAATTTTAAGTTGACATTATCCTGCACACATGGATCTTCTGCAAAATGTTTTCTAACAGTTTGTTGTAGAGAGCATAGGAGTCAACTGATTCTATTAACACAAATGACCATGGTAATTTTTAGAGAAAAAATTTGTTTTTGTTAGTCTTATAAGCTGAATCATTTGGATATTTTTATATTTCCATAAAATACTGATATATTCACTAATTAAATCCAGCAGTCCTCCTCTAGACATGCAATTAAAGTCCACTCCCATCTCAGCCATCATTTATCAGAAACTTACTGGCCCTGCAGGTCATCAGAATTTAGCTCCAACAGAATACAGAGAAAGCAGATGTCCCTTTGTACAGAATTACCCAAATAAATTTTTCTGAGCAACTGAATAGAAAGCATTGCAATAGCTCACAAATAGTCCTTAGTTGGCAGGTGGTTTTTCAAGATAACTATTAATAAAAAGGGATTTCAACCATAAGTGTTCACTCAATTTTGTATTGATTGGTATCCACCAATCAGTGTGTACCAACCCCGAATATACTTATTGCATTTCCATATTTAGCATAACATAATTTTTATACTTAGCATCAATGAGACACTAAAGAATTTCTCATAATGACTTTAGAGAAATAGTAAAGAGAAAGTTCCTATAGATATCTCAAAGAAAGGCTACATCTCCCTTGATGACAGAGGAGATTCTAAACTATGACCTTAAAAAGTTAGTCAATAACCAGCAAAATAAATGGAAGTTTCTTTGAAGTAGTAGAGTCTGAACAATGAATTCAATCTGCTTTCCTTGAAATGTTTCTTCACCATAAATATTAGTGAAATAATTGAACAAAATCATATGGCAAAGAGATAAGAAGCAAAATAGCCCCGGGGTGAATTATTTTTGAAACATTATGCAGCATGTACTCTTATCTCCTGCATCTCCTCTATTGCAGGTGGATTCTTTACTGCTGAGCCAACATAGAAGCCCCAGTAATAATTCACACACATCGCTAATCATATGCAGTATTGTTTATGTACCCATTTCTCCTCACTCAGGGAACAGGTGGCTGAAAGCAAAGTATTAGTATTTTCCTTATCTTAATTTTTTTTAAAAATTTTGATCTCTTGTATCAGTTTTTTATCTATTTATTTCCATCCATCTTTATTCTTTGTCCTGTATGGGTCTCCCACCATGGTAGCCTCTCTCTTTGCAGAGCACCAGCTCTGGGCACATGTGCTCCAGAGCACTGGTTCATAATCGGACGTACCAGTTCAGCGGCTCGCAGCACATGGGGTTTTCCTGGCCAGGGATCAAACTGGTACCTTGCAGTCCTCCTCTAGACATGCAATTAAAGTCCACTCCCATCTCAGCCATCATTTATCAGAAACTTACTGGCCCTGCAGGTCATCAGAATTTAGCTCCAACAGAATACAGAGAAAGCAGATGTCCCTTTGTACAGAATTACCCAAATAAATTTTTCTGAGCAACTGAATAGAAAGCATTGCAATAGCTCACAAATAGTCCTTAGTTGGCAGGTGGTTTTTCAAGATAACTATTAATAAAAAGGGATTTCAACCATAAGTGTTCACTCAATTTTGTATTGATTGGTATCCACCAATCAGTGTGTACCAACCCAGAATATACTTATTGCATTTCCATATTTAGCATAACATAATTTTTATACTTAGCATCAATGAGACACTAAAGAATTTCTCATAATGACTTTAGAGAAATAGTAAAGAGAAAGTTCCTATAGATATCTCAAAGAAAGGCTACATCTCCCTTGATGACAGAGGAGATTCTAAACTATGACCTTAAAAAGTTAGTCAATAACCAGCAAAATAAATGGAAGTTTCTTTGAAGTAGTAGAGTCTGAACAATGAATTCAATCTGCTTTCCTTGAAATGTTTCTTCACCATAAATATTAGTGAAATAATTGAACAAAATCATATGGCAAAGAGATAAGAAGCAAAATAGCCCCGGGGTGAATTATTTTTGAAACATTATGCAGCATGTACTCTTATCTCCTGCATCTCCTCTATTGCAGGTGGATTCTTTACTGCTGAGCCAACATAGAAGCCCCAGTAATAATTCACACACATCGCTAATCATATGCAGTATTGTTTATGTACCCATTTCTCCTCACTCAGGGAACAGGTGGCTGAAAGCAAAGTATTAGTATTTTCCTTATCTTAATTTTTTTTAAAAATTTTGATCTCTTGTATCAGTTTTTTATCTATTTATTTCCATCCATCTTTATTCTTTGTCCTGTATGGGTCTCCCACCATGGTAGCCTCTCTCTTTGCAGAGCACCAGCTCTGGGCACATGTGCTCCAGAGCACTGGTTCATAATCGGACGTACCAGTTCAGCGGCTCCGCAGCACATGGGGTTTTCCCTGGCCAGGGATCAAACTGGTACCCCTTGCACTGCAAGGAGGACTCTTTACCCACTAGACCACTAGGGACTCCCCTTATCTTAATTTTTATGTTTACATCATTAGATCCTAGTTAGTTAAGGGTACTCTCAGACTCAAGATTTGTCCAGAGACTGATAAAGGCAGATAAAGACCTTATGATTCTCACCATAGTCTCTTCTCTCTTGCTATGACTACTGTTTATCTGGTTCTCCTGCTCTCTAGGAACCCCTTTCAGAATAGTATCTGTCTTTGATTAGCAACCTTAATATGGAGTTTCAGTCAAGGCCTTCATTCAGTGGAATAGTTTCAATGGCTTTATTGTTTTCATATATCTACAATATTGCTCATCACACTGACTGCCTTAATTACACCACCCAAGCCTAACAAGTGCTTTGGTCTGTCTTCCCATCAACTATCACATCTGTCTTCTTTGACTTTTAACACATGTTCTCATGCCATAAGCATTCTACAAAGCAGAGATAATTTGCTCCATTTATCCAGTAGAGGAAAGGAGGCTTAGAAAAGTCCAGTGACATTCCTAAAGTCATCACCAAGTACTTAGTTGCCAAAGTCAGTGTCCAAATTAAGATTTAATTTGAAAATATCAATGAGCTGAAACATTAGAAATTAGTAGTTTTTGTGTGAAAGTCTGGGATTCGAACTTCTTTTGAATTATCAAAAGTCGATGGTAAATCACGAATTTGCAACAAACAATCATTAGTCAAACAGAGAGCACTTGTGGTGTACCACAATGGTAGCCAGATTTATGAGAGTTGGCGTAAACTCATAGAGAATTCCTATAAAATATAGCAACTTCCTTTGGGAAGTTTGAGATCTCATTGAAAAGAGTACACTATGGTACAAGAACATTTTGAGAACCCTATAAGAGAATAAGTGCTAAACTATTTGAAGGGAGAAAATTGAATGACTATCAATAAGAAGCAGAATAGAAAATGAATACTGGCCTGAATATCAGTGAAATTTGCATGAGTGGCATCACTCAAGAGAGATGTGTTAGTTTGGTTATTAATGTGGGTTAGTCTGGCAGGTTAGTCTAGGTTCTCTTGGAGGCTGAAGTGAAGACAGAGAAAGTTAACATCAAGGGATTTGAGAGAAGATCCCCAAAATTAGTGGTAGAGAAATGGAAAAATGGGTGTTAAGGTAAACACATGAAAATCACTTAAATCATAGCAAAATAACAAGTTAACACTGTGAACAACAGAGACTTAATCCCACTGGGTGCTCTGGTAGGCCACATTTGTCATACCACACAGTTGTCTGAGCTGAGAGATGAGAAAGTTTGAGATATTTATCCACAAATTCCTCACCTGTTATTAACCAAGGGCTGCTGCAAGAGGCATGCACTCTTCAGTACTTCCAGTTGCCTGTACACATATGGAATCTGCTCCCTCAGCCAGAAAAAATAGTTCTTGGTTAGAGAATTTCAGATGTAAAAATATCAATCTTTAATGTGTGAAGATGAATGCTTCAAAGATGTGGGTGGGTCACTGACACAGTCAACAATAGAAGGGTCAAAGACAAGGATTTGGAGAAAAGGAATAGAGAAGAAAGTGATTTTCATGTAATAGAAATGTAAGTATACACATGGAGATGAAGCTACTCAAAATAATCACTCCTCTTTAAAATAATTTTATAATTCATAAATCACTTTCACCTATTAAATAAGAGTTGTTTAGATGGAACTATGAAAAGACTATCAGGATAATAAATAAAACAGAGAAACTTTTTTTCTCACAAGAGAGAAAAAGGAGGCACAGGTAGATTTGATCAGGAAACCGCTAAATAGACAGACCATTTCATAATGGTCTTCTGATGACCATGTAACCATTCATAAATTTGTTGCAGAAGTATTTGTCCTCTATATGTCAGATGCAGAGGAATGATGAAACTGAATATAGAGACATACACACTGACAGACAATAGCAAGACAATTGAAATTCAAAAAATAGGCAGTTATGGCACAAATAAGGGGAGTCTGATTGATGTCAAAAGGAGCTGGCATTCAGAAAATAGGTAGAGGGTACTTTTTGCAATAACCCTAATGGAAGTCCTGTGACTTAACTCAAGTAAGAAAATATCCCTATGAATGGGGGGCAAAGGATAGAAAGTGTAGCAGGTACAGCTAGTTGTCATCTCAAGTAGGCTTGCTAGCAGAGTCCTGGTTTGTTTAGGATCACAACAGTGGCTAGTCCTAAAAATGAAAGTATGATTCATTGAAGTCAATCAAAGAAATTGCATTCCCTTTGCCTAATATATCCAGTCTCCCTTGAAGCTAGTGGAAGTTATGTGAGCTAATTAGGGCTAAAGAGATCTTTGCACAAATATGATAGGGAAATGTCTGCTTCTCTCAAATAAAAGTAAAGATCCATTTCCCCTATTTTCTCATTCAAATATTGAAAATAACTCAAGAAAATAATCCTTAGAGTGACTATTAACATTTCAGCCGTAGGTAGTGACATAGATGAAGAAAAAGTCACAAATAATCAAAATAACTTTAAAAAATGGTGAGAAAGTTCTGGAATCATATTGACCTGACTGGGCTACTGAATGGGCTCTGCAAGTATGTGCCACTGTCTTATTGTGAGTTCATGATTGCTTGGTTATTTCACACACTGTTAGCTAATATTCTGTTACATGCAACCATAATCTTGCCTGTCACAATAAATGAAACATTGTATGAAAATACTATGTAAAAGATCAAAAATGGAAGCAGGCATGGGCTTAGTTTAAGTCATGCTTAATTTAAGATATAAGATCTAAAAATGAATGTAAGTGGTTCCAAAATCCTACATGGATGATTTACTCTAAGTTGGCCTATAAGGATTGATTAAGGTCTCATTTTCAACATTAAAGTAGATTTCTAAAAAGCAACATTTTTTTCCTAAGTATTTGGCTAAAGATGAATCAAATATTAGATAATGAGTACCTTTAACAGATAATTTGGTAGAAAACTGGATGACCATGTAACCATTCATAAATTTGTTGCAGAAGTATTTGTCCTCTATATGTCAGATGCAGAGGAATGATGAAACTGAATATAGAGACATACACACTGACAGACAATAGCAAGACAATTGAAATTCAAAAAATAGGCAGTTATGGCACAAATAAGGGGAGTCTGATTGATGTCAAAAGGAGCTGGCATTCAGAAAATAGGTAGAGGGTACTTTTTGCAATAACCCTAATGGAAGTCCTGTGACTTAACTCAAGTAAGAAAATATCCCTATGAATGGGGGGCAAAGGATAGAAAGTGTAGCAGGTACAGCTAGTTGTCATCTCAAGTAGGCTTGCTAGCAGAGTCCTGGTTTGTTTAGGATCACAACAGTGGCTAGTCCTAAAAATGAAAGTATGATTCATTGAAGTCAATCAAAGAAATTGCATTCCCTTTGCCTAATATATCCAGTCTCCCTTGAAGCTAGTGGAAGTTATGTGAGCTAATTAGGGCTAAAGAGATCTTTGCACAAATATGATAGGGAAATGTCTGCTTCTCTCAAATAAAAGTAAAGATCCATTTCCCCTATTTTCTCATTCAAATATTGAAAATAACTCAAGAAAATAATCCTTAGAGTGACTATTAACATTTCAGCCGTAGGTAGTGACATAGATGAAGAAAAAGTCACAAATAATCAAAATAACTTTAAAAAATGGTGAGAAAGTTCTGGAATCATATTGACCTGACTGGGCTACTGAATGGGCTCTGCAAGTATGTGCCACTGTCTTATTGTGAGTTCATGATTGCTTGGTTATTTCACACACTGTTAGCTAATATTCTGTTACATGCAACCATAATCTTGCCTGTCACAATAAATGAAACATTGTATGAAAATACTATGTAAAAGATCAAAAATGGAAGCAGGCATGGGCTTAGTTTAAGTCATGCTTAATTTAAGATATAAGATCTAAAAATGAATGTAAGTGGTTCCAAAAATCCTACATGGATGATTTACTCTAAGTTGGCCTATAAGGATTGATTAAGGTCTCATTTTCAACATTAAAGTAGATTTCTAAAAAGCAACATTTTTTTCCTAAGTATTTGGCTAAAGATGAATCAAATATTAGATAATGAGTACCTTTAACAGATAATTGAGAGCCTAAAAAGATTCTGGTTAGAAAAGTAACCTAAAATTTACCAGATAAAATTAAATATCAGGAAAATATAAACTTTTATACATAGGCTCATTAAATATAATCATTCAAAAAATAATACAGCTAGAAATTATGGCTTAATAGCTATTGGTAAAAATTACATATGTTATTGGTTACTTTAAAATTCAGCATATTTGAAAGGGATGACATTTATTCATTTACTCACTAGTTTATTAAACTAGACCTCATACTAAGTAATGAGCACAGGCACATAAAAAATGAGATAGTTGCAGAGCTTAAAACGTTTTGAAGGAAGATCAATAAGTCAATTACTGATAGCATTATGGGTTGATAAATGTTTAATAATACTACATTTAAAGGCATATATGAAATCTTTGCTTCAGTAGGTAAAACACACTATATCTGACTAATTTGCTAGCCAACAATAACTTAATAAAAACTCACATTTTATTTTAAGAGTTATAGGCTAGTATTAATAGTCTTCCTTTATGTTTTCAAAAGAATATTATTATATACCTACTATGTACTTGTGGCATTTCAGAACATAGATGTCAAGAATACGAGATGGCATGGTCAGTAAGTTGGGGGTAAAATTCTCTCAAAAGAGAAGCGTGTTTTAGTGCTCATGGATGAGCAGTTCAAGATGGAAAGCTTTATCAACAATGTCTTATGTTGGTTTGAAAGACTGATTTAAAAAAGAAATGAGAGGGAATTCCTTCATGGTTTAGTGGTTAGGACTTTGTGTGTCCACTGCTGAAAACTCAGATTCTGGAAACTAAGGTCCCTCAGACTACCTGGTATGGCCAGGAAAAAAAAAAAAAAAAAAAGAAATGAGAATTGACCATTGAACTTGACCAGATGGTAATAATCTGAAGCTTTGCTGATTCAGTAGACTGATAGGATTTAAGGAATAAAGAGAGAACATTGGAGGTAAGAAACTGAGAGAAGCCAACACAGGAAATGCTATTAGAAATGTATCTTTAAAATGGACTGAGAGATGAAGGTATACCTAGAAAGGCAGCTAATCTGGGGAAGATTTTAAAAAGAGACAGTATTATAGCACATGAATATACTAAGTATAAACCAACAGAGAGCAAATTTGAGGTTGAAAGATGGAAAAGGGATTATTGTGAGGATAACAAGGCCTGCAAAATTAGAGAACATGGTATGAAAGTTCTTCTTTATACATATAGTGAGAACACCTCCATTTTGTTAGAAAATAATAATAGTTCTTAAAATAGAGGATAGTACTTCTGGATGTGGGTTTGTATCATAGATAGAAGTATAAATATTTAATCATCAAAGGACTATTTTCTTAGAATAAGAAGCAGGACATCTTCTGAGCTGAGGAAGCGGAGTAGAAGTGCTGAAAGTTTGAAGAGAAATAAAATATTTAAAATAGCGTTATATCAATCAGGATATATTATGAGATGCTGAAATTAAAAATAACCTTCAAATTTCAGTGGCTTAACACAAAATGTATGTCCACTCATGCTAATTGACCAACATAGGTTAACAGGAGAATTCTTCACATTTTAGTCACTCAAGTACCAAGATGAACAGAGAATCCATCTTGATTTTTTACTACAATAAGTTAACACAGTAATAATGAAATGTGTAGGGCTTTCCTGATGGCTCAGTGGTAAAGAATCCAGCTGCCATTGCAAGAGACATGGGTTCAGTCCCTTGTCTGAAAAAATCCTTGAGAGCAGGAAATAGCAACCTACTCCAGTATTCTTGCCTGGAGAATCCCATGGACAGAGGAGCCTGGTGGGCTACAGTCCATGGGGTTGCAAAGAGTTGGACACGACTTAGTGACTGAACAACAGCAAAGGAAGTGTGTTCACTTGTAGACTGGCTTTAAAAGTCTTCTGCCATGCAAATCATTATATGAGTTGTAAAATAAGTACAGCCATGTAACCTACTATGCCAATTTAACTTGTGCAAATTCAACTATGTGTTCTTGGTTGAATGTCATTCAAGAGTGTTGATTGCATTGTATAGCCATCATACATTAGATGCAATCTATGCATTTTAGCAAACCTATAACACAAAATTTTGTTTCATTTTCCTCATCATTAATATTGTTCATACTTTGTAGATATTTAATATCTTTAAAATTTTTGGTTGATTTTTTTAAAGCTAAAACAATGATTTTAGAATCTATTCCATAGGCAAAATATAATTGAGTAATAAGACTCTCTACCTTGAGCTAATAATTATCTAAAATACAATGGTATTTAATCAAAATGTTTATCTTCAAAAGAAACTGAATAAGTGATTAATTTAAAAGTTAGAGTTCATCTTCATCAATGATGCATTTTGCTCATTTCTAAATCCAAATTTTTGCTACTGGCCAAGCTGATCACTGGGTTCCTCATGGACTTTAAATTTCATGAGAGTGGAAGAAAATAAGTTGTGTGTCTACCAAAGGGTAAAGTCTACATGATAGGGGGTTTCCTCACTACAACAAATGAAGGCAAACTTGAGGTCTATTGTCAATCTGGAGTACTTCAATTAATGGAAAGAGTAATTTCTCAGAGAAATATATTCTTAAATCCTAGAGAACTGAAAGTCAGAGTAAATATTTAAAATAGCGTTATATCAATCAGGATATATTATGAGATGCTGAAATTAAAAATAACCTTCAAATTTCAGTGGCTTAACACAAAATGTATGTCCACTCATGCTAATTGACCAACATAGGTTAACAGGAGAATTCTTCACATTTTAGTCACTCAAGTACCAAGATGAACAGAGAATCCATCTTGATTTTTTACTACAATAAGTTAACACAGTAATAATGAAATGTGTAGGGCTTTCCTGATGGCTCAGTGGTAAAGAATCCAGCTGCCATTGCAAGAGACATGGGTTCAGTCCCTTGTCTGAAAAAATCCTTGAGAGCAGGAAATAGCAACCTACTCCAGTATTCTTGCCTGGAGAATCCCATGGACAGAGGAGCCTGGTGGGCTACAGTCCATGGGGTTGCAAAGAGTTGGACACGACTTAGTGACTGAACAACAGCAAAGGAAGTGTGTTCACTTGTAGACTGGCTTTAAAAGTCTTCTGCCATGCAAATCATTATATGAGTTGTAAAATAAGTACAGCCATGTAACCTACTATGCCAATTTAACTTGTGCAAATTCAACTATGTGTTCTTGGTTGAATGTCATTCAAGAGTGTTGATTGCATTGTATAGCCATCATACATTAGATGCAATCTATGCATTTTAGCAAACCTATAACACAAAATTTTGTTTCATTTTCCTCATCATTAATATTGTTCATACTTTGTAGATATTTAATATCTTTAAAATTTTTGGTTGATTTTTTTAAAGCTAAAACAATGATTTTAGAATCTATTCCATAGGCAAAATATAATTGAGTAATAAGACTCTCTACCTTGAGCTAATAATTATCTAAAATACAATGGTATTTAATCAAAATGTTTATCTTCAAAAGAAACTGAATAAGTGATTAATTTAAAAGTTAGAGTTCATCTTCATCAATGATGCATTTTGCTCATTTCTAAATCCAAATTTTTGCTACTGGCCAAGCTGATCACTGGGTTCCTCATGGACTTTAAATTTCATGAGAGTGGAAGAAAATAAGTTGTGTGTCTACCAAAGGGTAAAGTCTACATGATAGGGGGTTTCCTCACTACAACAAATGAAGGCAAACTTGAGGTCTATTGTCAATCTGGAGTACTTCAATTAATGGAAAGAGTAATTTCTCAGAGAAATATATTCTTAAATCCTAGAGAACTGAAAGTCAGAGTAAATATCTTTAGAAATTTACTTCCAAATAGAGAAACATACGTAGTTTCTCTATAGATAAATACATGTACCCTACGAGCCAGTAAGGAAGAAGAAAGGGGAAAAACCGTCTATACATATAAAGCACATAATATATAAATATCACAGACAGAATAAATTTTAAAAGGGTGATCTGTACAAACACAGGATGAAGGTATTTTTGCCAGGTAAATCACAATCATTGAATACAGAGATTAGTTTTTCATGGGAACACCAAAAACTCAGGTGTCTGAACAAATTAAAGCTGACTTGACCACAGTGACATTTTTTGCATCAGCCAGCAAGCAGGGCTGAAGTAGGAAAGAATAGCCAATGGATTATTTCCTAACTCAGATATCAAAGCCTACATGAAATGAATCTGCAGAGACAAAAGCACTATGGTCCCAAATACCATCTATTTGTCTACTTCAAATAAATGATTACTTTCCTCACCTTTTCTGTGTGGGAAGAGATTCTGTGAAAACAAAGAGGGGAATGGTGTACTTACAGAAATAATTACATTTTTAACTAAACATAACATAAGAAAGCCCGTGTATCTGAGCAGACTTCCAAGTAACTGGTAAGAAGGGAACATAGTTGGATTAGGTAAGTGGCAAAAAATGATACCCGGAAGGGAAGTAAAAACACCTGAAGTGAAAATTGTTCCAATTGCTAAAAGAACCTCAAATTATAAAGCTGAGGTCAAAACAAAATTGAGGAAATGAACATTTCCTATTTAATTTCATCAATAAAAATATTTCATCAATAAAAATATTCAAGTGTTGGCATAGCGATTGGGAAACTAGAGCCACTGGACTGGAATCCCTACATTGATCAACTTAATGAAATGACAACCTCACTACCTCAACGCTATTTTACTGAGAGTAGAAACATGTCCAAGGAAAATATCACATCTCTTTAAGCACTCTAATGTGAAGAGTCAGATATACTTAATGATATTACTCCCCTCAATCCATATGTGTGATAAGCCACCCAGAACCTGAGCCCTTGACATGAAACAGATGAGTTTCAGGTCACACATTTATGCTGTGTCATAACCAGTCCTGCTCATCATTCTGTTAGAAACCAATTACATCTTAATGTACTTAAGAGAGAAATTATATTAGAAGTTGAGAAGAAAAATTTTAAACTCTAGAAACTTGGTAACTGGTATTTTCAGGTCCACCATTGGAAGCGATTCTGAACTCTCCCTGTTTTCTTTATTGCCACAAAAGTGCATTAGAACAATACAAAGTATTATAAGAAAGAAAAAGGTGAAACTGAGAATGTAAATAAATTGAAATAATAGAAATTTGAAAAGCACAATAGGTTATTACTTAGTACAACCTAACACTACAAGGTGAATGGTATTACCTTTACTCCTTGGGATACAGGTTATTTTTCCATAGCTCGAACCCTGCCATACTTTGTGTTTTGGTCTGTCTGGGATGCTAGAACAAAAATGCAAAAGATTGGCTGGCTTTAACAATTATTTTTTACATTTCTGGAGGTTGGCAAGTTCAAGGTCAAAGTGCTGACAAACTTGGTATCTGATGAGACCCTGCTTCCTGGTGTATAGACAGTCATCTTCTCTCTGTGTTCTCACATCGCAGAAGGGGCATTGTGATCTCTCTGGGGCCTCTTTTATAAGGAAATGAATCCCATTCAGGAGGGGTGTCCCCTAATGACGTAATCAACACTCAAAGGCCGCAGTTCCCAATACCATCACATTTGGGTTTAGGATTCCAATATATGAATTTAAGAGAGGTAACAAACATTCAAAACTGCAAAACACTACTCTGAGAAAAATTATATTGATAAAATTTTAATATATAAAACAACTCTTAGGGTATAAGATGGGGCAATGTATAAAACAACTCTTAGGGTATAAGATGGGGCAAGTAGATGTCGTCTATGTGATTACAAAAAAGGCTTCTCCTGTTGTAGATGGAAAGAAAAACTAAAAAAAAAAAAAAAAGAAAAGAAAAAAGAGAAGTCATTGACCACTGAAATTTAAACCTGAGAGTTTGGAATTTTCAAAAATCTGATTTGCTATTTCCCAAAGGAATATGAGGTTTGAAAATGAGATGATTGTGCCTGGATAGGAAATGGGTGTGGGTTTTGTGGCTTCCAGACAGCGGAAGGGAAAATCATTGTGTCTCAGGGAGGGATCCTGTTTTCTCAGGCTTGGGGATGTTGATAGTACTTAGGCAAAAGCAAGAAGACAACTTGATTATCAGCCTTTTACTTCTCCTACTTCAGGTCAATCCACAAGCAATTTCACATATACAAAAGTAAAGGTAATTCATCTCTTAACCTCTCAAAGCCTGATTCAAAATGTCATAAAAGCAGCTAAAAGAAATGAAATGAAGCCTATATGAGTTTAAGAAAAGGAGAAGAGGAAGGGAGTCTTTGAAATGTCACTGTAATCACCAGTGACGATTGACATCTGGTGAGAAGATGCATCTGCAGGGGGCGACTATGAAGCGATGTCTGATTTCTGGGTTTTCACTGACTGTGTATGTTTAGCACCTAAATTTTAAACACAAGAAGATTTTTGGAAATACAGTTTTCTCCAAGAGTTTGCTTCATGAGATACAGGAGATATCTGAAGCAAGACCGAGTTGGTTTAATGGCCACTCAGACTACTGGTGGTTGTACTCTTTTGTTATGGACCTGAAATGAGTAATGAGTTAAAACTTGGTATCTGATGAGACCCTGCTTCCTGGTGTATAGACAGTCATCTTCTCTCTGTGTTCTCACATCGCAGAAGGGGCATTGTGATCTCTCTGGGGCCTCTTTTATAAGGAAATGAATCCCATTCAGGAGGGGTGTCCCCTAATGACGTAATCAACACTCAAAGGCCGCAGTTCCCAATACCATCACATTTGGGTTTAGGATTCCAATATATGAATTTAAGAGAGGTAACAAACATTCAAAACTGCAAAACACTACTCTGAGAAAAATTATATTGATAAAATTTTAATATATAAAACAACTCTTAGGGTATAAGATGGGGCAATGTATAAAACAACTCTTAGGGTATAAGATGGGGCAAGTAGATGTCGTCTATGTGATTACAAAAAAGGCTTCTCCTGTTGTAGATGGAAAGAAAAACTAAAAAAAAAAAAAAAAGAAAAGAAAAGAAAAAAGAGAAGTCATTGACCACTGAAATTTAAACCTGAGAGTTTGGAATTTTCAAAAATCTGATTTGCTATTTCCCAAAGGAATATGAGGTTTGAAAATGAGATGATTGTGCCTGGATAGGAAATGGGTGTGGGTTTTGTGGCTTCCAGACAGCGGAAGGGAAAATCATTGTGTCTCAGGGAGGGATCCTGTTTTCTCAGGCTTGGGGATGTTGATAGTACTTAGGCAAAAGCAAGAAGACAACTTGATTATCAGCCTTTTACTTCTCCTACTTCAGGTCAATCCACAAGCAATTTCACATATACAAAAGTAAAGGTAATTCATCTCTTAACCTCTCAAAGCCTGATTCAAAATGTCATAAAAGCAGCTAAAAGAAATGAAATGAAGCCTATATGAGTTTAAGAAAAGGAGAAGAGGAAGGGAGTCTTTGAAATGTCACTGTAATCACCAGTGACGATTGACATCTGGTGAGAAGATGCATCTGCAGGGGGCGACTATGAAGCGATGTCTGATTTCTGGGTTTTCACTGACTGTGTATGTTTAGCACCTAAATTTTAAACACAAGAAGATTTTTGGAAATACAGTTTTCTCCAAGAGTTTGCTTCATGAGATACAGGAGATATCTGAAGCAAGACCGAGTTGGTTTAATGGCCACTCAGACTACTGGTGGTTGTACTCTTTTGTTATGGACCTGAAATGAGTAATGAGTTAAAATTCATTTGAGGGTTCCCCTAAATGTATGTGATGATGCCTGAAACAAGACAAGAGATACCTCAAAACAGGTGTTTTGAATTACTAAAAAGAAGTTAATTGATTTCAATATATCCTATAATATTATGAGAAATATCTCTGTGAATTAAACTTAGTCTTTTTCCTTATTCCCTAGTTTCAGATAACCTGTAGAAAATGAAGTCAAAAATCAAGATAATTTGCAAAATACCCTTTACATGACCTTTTTTTCTTTTTTTTTAAAGATTTATTTATTTATTTATTTATTTTGGGCGGGGGTCGTGTTGGGGAGGAAGGGGAGCAGGCAGGCCACTTCCATTGGTCTTTTGTTTCTCTATGTTCATCCGTCTTTGTTCTTTGGCTCCTGTGGGCCTCCCATCGCGGTGGCGTCTGTCACTGCAGAGCACCGGCTCTGGGTGCATGCACTCCAGAGCTCCGGCTCGGCAACCGGACACATCAGTCCAGCCGCTCCGCGGCATGTGGGATCTTCCCAGGCCAGGGATCGAACCGGCGTCCCTTGCACTGCAAGGCAGTGTCCCTACCCACTGGACCACCAGGGGAAGCCCCTAACATGACCTTTTGAATGTCCATTTTTTTCACGTTCCTGTGTGTGAATAACTTGCTGCCTTATAATTCATACTCCAAACTTTGCATTCCAAAAAAAGCCAGAATATATATGCAAGGAGAAAACAGCAAACATAATAAGAACAAATATTCATTAACTGTATATTTTAATAGTTATTATGCTCTAATAGATTAAGAACCTTAAAATACTCCACATGCTTTGCCAAGTTGCGCCAATAGGAATCATATACAAAGGTTTCCATTATATTATTAATAACAAAAATTGTGAAGTTTAACTATCCAAAGAGAAACATAATAAGAATTCATTATAGAAGATGCATCTGCAGGGGCGACTAGAACATGTCTGATTTCTGGGTTTTCTCTCACTGTGTATGTTTAGCACCTAAATTTTAAACACAAGAAGATTTTTGGAAATACAGTTTTCTCCAAGAGTTTGCTTCATGAGATACAGGAGATATCTGAAGCAAGACCGAGTTGGTTTAATGGCCACTCAGACTACTGGTGGTTGTACTCTTTTGTTATGGACCTGAAATGAGTAATGAGTTAAAATTCATTTGGGGGTTTCCCCCTAAATGTATGTGATGATGCCTGAAACAAGACAAGAGATACCTCAAAACAGGTGTTTTGAATTACTAAAAAGAAGTTAATTGATTTCAATATATCCTATAATATTATGAGAAATATCTCTGTGAATTAAACTTAGTCTTTTTCCTTATTCCCTAGTTTCAGATAACCTGTAGAAAATGAAGTCAAAAATCAAGATAATTTGCAAAATACCCTTTACATGACCTTTTTTTCTTTTTTTTTAAAGATTTATTTATTTATTTATTTATTTTGGGCGGGGGTCGTGTTGGGGAGGAAGGGGAGCAGGCAGGCCACTTCCATTGGTCTTTTGTTTCTCTATGTTCATCCGTCTTTGTTCTTTGGCTCCTGTGGGCCTCCCATCGCGGTGGCGTCTGTCACTGCAGAGCACCGGCTCTGGGTGCATGCACTCCAGAGCTCCGGCTCGGCAACCGGACACATCAGTCCAGCCGCTCCGCGGCATGTGGGATCTTCCCAGGCCAGGGATCGAACCGGCGTCCCTTGCACTGCAAGGCAGTGTCCCTACCCACTGGACCACCAGGGGAAGCCCCTAACATGACCTTTTGAATGTCCATTTTTTTCACGTTCCTGTGTGTGAATAACTTGCTGCCTTATAATTCATACTCCAAACTTTGCATTCCAAAAAAAGCCAGAATATATATGCAAGGAGAAAACAGCAAACATAATAAGAACAAATATTCATTAACTGTATATTTTAATAGTTATTATGCTCTAATAGATTAAGAACCTTAAAATACTCCACATGCTTTGCCAAGTTGCGCCAATAGGAATCATATACAAAGGTTTCCATTATATTATTAATAACAAAAATTGTGATCAGTTTAACTATCCAAAGAGAAATTCATCAAATAATTCTGAGATTCATGTAGTAGGACATGAATATATTGTATTGTATATGTAATCAAAATTTAATCCTAAAAATAAATGCTATATATACAATAAAGTGAGAATATTCACTATATAATATTAAGAATATTTTTCCCTCATACTGTTATTAAGACTATATATGGCATGATTCCAATATTCTGTGTGTAGATAGGTAGATAGCAATGAAGTGTTTACAAAAGCAGTAACAGTTCCTGACATCCAGAAATGCTAGTATGGTATTTCTTTAACATGACGAAGTGGGTGTTTTAATAATTGGAGGGACTTGTGGCAGAAAAATGAATCCTTCATGGATAGATGAAGGAAAACCACATATTTCAGGAGGCTTTACCTCAGGAATAACTAGACGGTATATACAGAATGAAATTTGCAAAGACATAGAGATGAGAAAAAAGTTGGGTGTTTACAAGGAATTCCAGATAAAGATATAGAATTACATTATTAACTAAGATATTTAAGTAAGGAGAGATTCACCAACAAAAGAACTATAAAGTTTACATTATATAATCAGAAACCATAATTCATCATTTGGTTTATTGTAAGTAGTAGTGAAATAACAATAACTGTGTCAAAAACAGTAATAGCTAACCTTTATTCGGTCCAGGCAGGTGACTGTGTGAGTACTTTGCATGAATTCATTTGCTGATTAAAGCAACTATATGGTTGTACAGAGGAAGAAACTGAAACAAAGTTTTAAATGTATAGTTGATGATATATGACAAATAGGTAGATAGATATAGATAGATGAAAGATAGACTAAAAAGTGTGTGTGTGTGTGTGTGCCTGCAAGCAACACCCAGGATCACACAGCTAGCAAGGAAGAAACCTGAGATTCAGGCAATCTGACCTCAGACTCTGGCACTTTTATCTGTACCATTATTCCATACAAAATCCTCTTAGTTGAAAACGTTTTCTAATCAGAGACATAAGTAGGATTTTTAGATCTTTGTAAGTAACACGAAATTTGAACCAGACTTCCTAAATGAAGGGGATTTCTCATTGCAAGAAATGACCAAAAAGGTTTTAAAATTATAACAGAGAGGAGAAAAGGGACCTGCCATTGACTTGCTTCACCTGCTTCACAGACTCCCAATGCTCTGATCCACGTAAAAGTGAGTTAGCCATCAGGTCTGGGGAAGCACTAGGTAATCTGGAAGGGGTCATACAATCTAGAAGGGGCTCAGAATTCTATACAGTCATTTAAATACCTAATTCGACCTTTCTGAATGCCATAAATAACAATGCCCCAGGCAAATCTGTAATTACCCCACCCAAGTTGCTAAATTGGTTTGTGAAACTTTGATGGCTACAGAACTTGTTAGTGCTTCTTGTTATCCTTGTTATTTCATCGCACAGAGTATGACATAAGCAGTCATGTTGTGGTTTTAAGGCTTAAATCAGGGTACATAGTTGTGTTCTACTCTCATTCCTATCTGGGAGATAAATAAGTCAAGGTCAGTAAAGGACTGGTATGGTCTAAATGTGGTTTCCTGGTGGCTCAGATAGTAAAGAATCCACCTGCAATGGGGGAGACCTGGGTTCGATCCCCTAGATTGGGAAGATCCCCTGGAGAATGGAATAGCTGTCCACTCCAGTATTCTTCCCTGGAGAATTCCATGGCTCATGCATGGGGTCTCAAAAAGTCAGACACAACTGAGTAACTTGACTTTCGCTTTTCACTTTTCATGATCTGAATGGGAAAGTCTATACTTTATCCCACAAATTTAATACAGCAGATTTCATACATTGGGTGCATAAAATACTAATAGGTAATTCATAGGATTGTCAAAGCTTAAAGCTAGTTAGCCCATAGGAAGTATGTAGGGTAGTACCCTGGTACTCAGCATATAGTAAATGCTCCAAAAATGGAAGTATCGTAACTAATTCCAGGGAACATTTTAATGGAGGCCTTCATCTTGGCTTAGTTATGAGATGAGATAATTTGGATTGCAGAAAACTCTTTTCTAATAATCTAGAAACCTGACTTCCTCATAAGAAGGTGTATCCTGTTCTTGGAGGCAAGAAGAACCCATGATGTAAGGATTAATGATAGACTATATAGGGATTTCAGCAGATTTTGTTATCTTGTGGTTCCTAGTAGTAACACTAGTCTAGACATTGTAGAATTATGGGAAAAAAAAAATAAACGGCAGATGACAGAAAGGGATTTTAGCCAAGGAACTAAATAACAGCTTGCAATTATAGACTGCTTAGTTTGCAGCAGTAACACTTAAAAGCATTTTACAGGATTTAAATTGTTTAATGCTCACAATATGGCTCAACTAGTGAGTTTTAAACATTTTATAAATTAGAAAATAGGAGGATAGGTAGGTAAAATGACTTATTTAAGTTTATACAGCCCAGAGGCAGAGTCAGGTTTCTAATCAAGACAGATGGAACCAGAGCCTCTCGCCCCTACACTCTGCAGCTTCTTCTGGCTTGCACAAGGTTGCCCCTTGCTAAATTGGTTTGTGAAACTTTGATGGCTACAGAACTTGTTAGTGCTTCTTGTTATCCTTGTTATTTCATCGCACAGAGTATGACATAAGCAGTCATGTTGTGGTTTTAAGGCTTAAATCAGGGTACATAGTTGTGTTCTACTCTCATTCCTATCTGGGAGATAAATAAGTCAAGGTCAGTAAAGGACTGGTATGGTCTAAATGTGGTTTCCTGGTGGCTCAGATAGTAAAGAATCCACCTGCAATGGGGGAGACCTGGGTTCGATCCCCTAGATTGGGAAGATCCCCTGGAGAATGGAATAGCTGTCCACTCCAGTATTCTTCCCTGGAGAATTCCATGGCTCATGCATGGGGTCTCAAAAAGTCAGACACAACTGAGTAACTTGACTTTCGCTTTTCACTTTTCATGATCTGAATGGGAAAGTCTATACTTTATCCCACAAATTTAATACAGCAGATTTCATACATTGGGTGCATAAAATACTAATAGGTAATTCATAGGATTGTCAAAGCTTAAAGCTAGTTAGCCCATAGGAAGTATGTAGGGTAGTACCCTGGTACTCAGCATATAGTAAATGCTCCAAAAATGGAAGTATCGTAACTAATTCCAGGGAACATTTTAATGGAGGCCTTCATCTTGGCTTAGTTATGAGATGAGATAATTTGGATTGCAGAAAACTCTTTTCTAATAATCTAGAAACCTGACTTCCTCATAAGAAGGTGTATCCTGTTCTTGGAGGCAAGAAGAACCCATGATGTAAGGATTAATGATAGACTATATAGGGATTTCAGCAGATTTTGTTATCTTGTGGTTCCTAGTAGTAACACTAGTCTAGACATTGTAGAATTATGGGAAAAAAAATAAACGGCAGATGACAGAAAGGGATTTTAGCCAAGGAACTAAATAACAGCTTGCAATTATAGACTGCTTAGTTTGCAGCAGTAACACTTAAAAGCATTTTACAGGATTTAAATTGTTTAATGCTCACAATATGGCTCAACTAGTGAGTTTTAAACATTTTATAAATTAGAAAATAGGAGGATAGGTAGGTAAAATGACTTATTTAAGTTTATACAGCCCAGAGGCAGAGTCAGGTTTCTAATCAAGACAGATGGAACCAGAGCCTCTCGCCCCTACACTCTGCAGCTTCTTCTGGCTTGCCAGTGCAATTAAAATCAGTGAAAATATCCAGAAAAGTTAGTATGCAATCATGCTGTAGTGGGGATATTAGCTCACAAAAAAAGATGAGTCATCTTCTTCATGTCAGATATATAAAACTGATATTCACAATATGTATGTATGAGTATGTACAGTCAGCCCTCTGTACTGGTAGATTCCACACACATGTATTCAGAAAACTTCAGATCAAAATATTCCAACACATTTCCAGAAATTTCCAAAAAGCAAAATTCAAATTTGCAGTGAGTTGGCAAACTATTTATAGCATTCACAATGTATTAGATATTATAATTAATCTATAGATGATTCAAAGTATATGAGAGGATGCGCATAGATTATATGCAAATTTTGTTGTTTAATTGCTAGGTCATGTCATATTCTTCACAACCATATAGAGTACAGCACACCAGGCTTCCCTGTCCTTCACTATCTCCCAGTTTGCTCAAACTTATATCCATTATATCTCATCTGCTGCTGCCCTCTTCTCCTTTTTTATTCAATCATTCCCAGCATCAGGGTGTTTTCCAGTGAGTCCATGCTTTGCATCAGGTGGCCACAGTATTGGAGCTTAAGATTCAGCATCAGTCCCTCCAATGAATATTCAGGGTTGATTTTCTTTAAAATTGTCTGATTTGATATCCTTGCAGTCCAAGGGATTCTCAAAAGTCTTCTCCAGCACCACAGTTTGAAAACATCAATTCTTTGACGCTCAGCCTTCTTTATGGTCCAACTTTCATATCAGCACATGATTATTGGAAAAACCATGGCTTTGGCTATGTGGACCTTTGTTGGCAAAATGATTTCTCTACTTTTTAATAGGCCATCAAGTTTTGTAATAGCTTTCCTTCCAAGGAGCAAGTTTCTTTTCATTTCATGGCTGCAGGAACCATCCGCAATGATTTTGCAGCCCAAGAAAATAAAATCTGCCACTATTTCCACTTTTTCCCCTCTATTTGCCATAAAGTTATGGTGCTGGATCTTGGCTTTTTTTGTTGTTTTTAAAGTTGAGTTTCAAGCCAGCTTTTTTATTATGCTATTTCATCCTCATCAAGAGATTCTTTAGTTCCTATTTGCTTTCTGGCATTAGAGTGGTATCATCTGCATATGAAAGGTTGGTATTTCTCCCTGCAGTCTTGATTTCAGCTTGTGATTCATCCGGCCTAACATTTCACGTGATGTACTCTGCATATAGGTTAAATAAGCTGGGTGACAAAGTACAGCCTTGTCATATGCCTTTCTCAATTTTGAGCAAATCAGTTGCTCCATATAGAGTTCTAACCGTTGCTTCTTGACCTGCATACATGTTTCTCAAGAGACAGGTAAGGTGGTCTGGTACTCCCATCTCTTTAAGAATCATCCACAGTTTGTTTGTTTGTTTGTTTATTTGTTTTTTAGTGGGGGCGGGTTGGGGAGGGAGGGGGGTGAGCGGACCACTTCTATTGGTCTTTCTTTTGTCTATTTTCATCCATCTTTGCTATTTGACCCCTGTGGGACTCCCATTGCAGTGGCCTCTCTCGTGGCAGAGCACTGGCTCTGGGTGCATGTGCTCCAGAGCTCCGGCTTGGTAGTTGAACACATAGATCCAGCCGCTCCGTGGCACATGGGTTCTTCTCAGGCCAGGGATCGAACCGGTGTCTCTTGCACTGCAAGGCGGTGTCCTTACCCACTGGACCACCAGGGAAGCCCCACAGTTTGTTTTGATGAAAGGCTTTAGCATAGTCAAAGTATGCAAATATGATGTCATTTAATATAAGGGGCTTGTTCATCTATATATTTTGATATCTGTGGGGTGTTCTGGTATGAATCCCTGGCAGATATCAAAGGAGAACTGAATATGTAGTATCCAAAAGAAAAACTTGAGGACAAGAGAAAACTATTTCATATTCTAAAGAAGTAAACTATGAATACTTAATAGATAAAAGGTAATCACTAATTTTTAAAAAATGAAAAACAATGTGACTAAGAGCACACCAGAGGAAATATTAATACTGGGTCTGTATATCGCAGATCACTGTGGTTGTTTCGTGGACAAGGAAGTGATTTTTGTAACTGACTTGAATTGTTAAGCTAAGCATTTATCTAAAGTACAGGCATAAAGTACAGATCAGTAGTTGTAAACAGCAGGGGTTTGAACTAATATAAGCAAGAACTTTATAACAACCAGACATATCCAAATCCTGGTTGTATCTGGGGAGTTAATGAACCAAAGCTCTTTTTTTTTTTTTTTTCTGTCTATATGCTTTTCTTTACTTTTTAAAAGAGTCCATTGTTAACTCTCCAGAAAAGTCCTGATGACGAGTTTATTTTTTAAACTTTACCTTTTTACATTTACATTTTTTTACAGGTTTTTTTTTAATTGTATTTATTTATTTTTAAAGTTTTTATAGAGTTTTGTTGTTCACAGACATGTATGTTCCCAGATCAGTCATATGCATATCCCTGGTGCCCTCCCACCTCTTAGCCCCCCACATTCCCACCCCTCCAGGCTGTGGTACCAAGCCTTTGTAGGAACTTCTAATCCCTTAGCACAATGACAATAGCTATCTTTTTTACATATGATAGTATAGGTTTCCATGTTACTCCCTCTATGTCTCCCACCCATTAAAGCTCTTTAAGGCATGTAAGAAATGCTAGCTGACATTTTGATAGGAATATTACAGACCCAGAATTGGGGAGGATATGCAGCTGTCTAATATGTAAATAGCCTTTAAACCAAAGAGTGTAGGAAATCGTTAATTCCTTCACTCATCAAATCTTTGTTGAGAATCATCCATGCGCTAAGCACATTAGAAATAAATTGTGGCCCTTTTTAGACAATCACACTATCATATCTGTAAATATATTATCTGATGACACTAAGATTTTTCCTCTTTTTTGGGCATGTGTCTGTAAGTCTCATACTCAAACACCTACTACAAAAAAAAGAAATTATTGTATATTGTTGCTTTTTAGTAGAGGTGAACAGGAGGGGAGAAATTTCATGGAAAATGTGTATAGTTCAAAATAGGAAGAGAACTAAAAATCCTTAAAGAAATGGACTCTACAACATGTGGGAAAAAAGAGTGTCCTTATTAAGAATATGACATCCATATCCACATTTCTGCTGCCAAACACATGTGTGCATATGCAAGAGGGCACAAAAACATTCTAACCTGGGCCATGTGGAACATACAGTGCGATCTAATACAGCGGCCCATCTGCTTGTGAACAATGAGATCATCCCACTGTGTTTTTCCAACACTTTATTGACAGTAGTTGTAAACAGCAGGGGTTTGAACTAATATAAGCAAGAACTTTATAACAACCAGACATATCCAAATCCTGGTTGTATCTGGGGAGTTAATGAACCAAAGCTCTTTTTTTTTTTTTTTTCTGTCTATATGCTTTTCTTTACTTTTTAAAAGAGTCCATTGTTAACTCTCCAGAAAAGTCCTGATGACGAGTTTATTTTTTAAACTTTACCTTTTTACATTTACATTTTTTTACAGGTTTTTTTTTAATTGTATTTATTTATTTTTAAAGTTTTTATAGAGTTTTGTTGTTCACAGACATGTATGTTCCCAGATCAGTCATATGCATATCCCTGGTGCCCTCCCACCTCTTAGCCCCCCACATTCCCACCCCTCCAGGCTGTGGTACCAAGCCTTTGTAGGAACTTCTAATCCCTTAGCACAATGACAATAGCTATCTTTTTTACATATGATAGTATAGGTTTCCATGTTACTCCCTCTATGTCTCCCACCCATTAAAGCTCTTTAAGGCATGTAAGAAATGCTAGCTGACATTTTGATAGGAATATTACAGACCCAGAATTGGGGAGGATATGCAGCTGTCTAATATGTAAATAGCCTTTAAACCAAAGAGTGTAGGAAATCGTTAATTCCTTCACTCATCAAATCTTTGTTGAGAATCATCCATGCGCTAAGCACATTAGAAATAAATTGTGGCCCTTTTTAGACAATCACACTATCATATCTGTAAATATATTATCTGATGACACTAAGATTTTTCCTCTTTTTTGGGCATGTGTCTGTAAGTCTCATACTCAAACACCTACTACAAAAAAAAGAAATTATTGTATATTGTTGCTTTTTAGTAGAGGTGAACAGGAGGGGAGAAATTTCATGGAAAATGTGTATAGTTCAAAATAGGAAGAGAACTAAAAATCCTTAAAGAAATGGACTCTACAACATGTGGGAAAAAAGAGTGTCCTTATTAAGAATATGACATCCATATCCACATTTCTGCTGCCAAACACATGTGTGCATATGCAAGAGGGCACAAAAACATTCTAACCTGGGCCATGTGTGGAACATACAGTGCGATCTAATACAGCGGCCCATCTGCTTGTGAACAATGAGATCATCCCACTGTGTTTTTCCAACACTTTATTGACTGTGTAATGGCATTTGATATTGCTAAGACATGGCTGTTCTAGAAGCACTGGTGCATTACAGCAGAGAGGTGCATTGTGTACGAGGAGTCATGTTCAACAAATTTGTGGTCAGTCTACACAGTGAGGAAAAAAAAGGAACAAGATCAAATAACAGAGACCTGGGGAGTGAGAAAGTTCTCATCACAGGGACTAGGGCACCTCTGCTTTGTGTAAGATCAAGAAGGCTTAAGCACATTTAGTTTTCCACAGAGTTCCAATAATCTTCCATAGTTCAAATCCTGGATCAAATGTTAGTGTAATAATACTTCCACTGGAGAAAAGGCACTTTCATCTGTGAGTCACTTTGCAAAAGGGATAACTTCTAAACATTGGTTACCATGAGGTTTGGATTCCTGCCAGAAAGGAAGTTCAAGAAATAACATGACCAAGGCAAAGAGTTCGATGAGAAACCTTCAGAATTTTTGGAGGGAGGAGAGGGAAACAATCTGAAACTTGAGTAGATCCAGAAAATTAGTTCCTTTATGTAACCCCTGGTGATTGGCAGGAATTTGCTGGCTTTCACAAGCCAATCCTCAAATCAGAAAATGGACACATCTCCAGGGAAATGAATCCTTAGAAGGAAAAGTATGTGTCTCTCCTTACCATTCCATGTTTTTTAAAGACAAAATCCATAGCCTGCTAACCAGAGTCATGGGCTTGACAAAGTAAACCTGCTCAAGCAAGTAAACAATTCCTCAAGCTCCCTTCTTTCTCTAGGGTGGCATGCAAGCATCTTTCCACCACACCTGTGAAACCTCCACAGCCTGGATCGAGTCCACTTCCTACATGGCTTTCCTTCCATCACTGCATTCCACATCCACCTACCCAAGCCCCACTCTACTCAAAGCTCCAAGGAACCTTTGTCATTCTTCAGCCTTTGGCACAGGTTTTCCTCTAACTAGAACCTCTATCCTCACCTTCTTGGCAAACTTCCACTCCTCTTTCAAACTACAGCTCAAATGTTCTCTTTTATGGAAAGACATCCCTGGGCAGCTCCTCTTCATCCCACTTTATCACTGACTCTCCCACTCATCACCATTTAAGAAAATCAAATGCTCTTTGCACTTGCTTTGTACCAGGGACAATTGTAAAAGAGTTTTTTTATAAATTAACTCAGTGAATCCTCACAATAACCACATGCACAACCTACTCATACCGTCTTTACTTTACAGGTAATGAGAAAAACACAGAGAGAGAATAAATAATCTGCCCATGATCATACCACATATACACAATGGAGCTAGAATTTGAACTTAGAAAACATGGCATTACCAACTGCCTTTTTACTTGGTTCATACCCCGGTGTTATCATGAATCCCACTTTCTTTCAAATATTTTTTGGTCGACCAGTCTCTGCAGTTAAGTGTCAATGCCCTGAGGGCAGAATCTCATACCCATATTTGGGAAGGGCTGTTTAGGTTTTGCTTTTGTATATGTTTGTATTTTCCAAGTAAAGCAGAGGCCATAATGAATGACATGGCAGAGAATTAAGGAAAAATTGAAGGGAAATGAAGAATTTCTAATTTCATGAGAATGAAAAGAGGATTCTGGACTCAGAGGAAAGGGACTGAGAGCACCTAGTAAGGAAGGGGAAGGCAGACCGCACCTTAGAACTGGTTACCACGTGATCTCTGCCTGGTGCTGGGCTGTGAAGAGGACAGGTCCCAGGCAAGAAGTTCTTGGAAGACTTTGTTAGTAAGGAAAAGGGGGTGCAGTGTCTCTCCTTAATCTTTCCATAGCCTGCTAACCAGAGTCATGGGCTTGACAAAGTAAACCTGCTCAAGCAAGTAAACAATTCCTCAAGCTCCCTTCTTTCTCTAGGGTGGCATGCAAGCATCTTTCCACCACACCTGTGAAACCTCCACAGCCTGGATCGAGTCCACTTCCTACATGGCTTTCCTTCCATCACTGCATTCCACATCCACCTACCCAAGCCCCACTCTACTCAAAGCTCCAAGGAACCTTTGTCATTCTTCAGCCTTTGGCACAGGTTTTCCTCTAACTAGAACCTCTATCCTCACCTTCTTGGCAAACTTCCACTCCTCTTTCAAACTACAGCTCAAATGTTCTCTTTTATGGAAAGACATCCCTGGGCAGCTCCTCTTCATCCCACTTTATCACTGACTCTCCCACTCATCACCATTTAAGAAAATCAAATGCTCTTTGCACTTGCTTTGTACCAGGGACAATTGTAAAAGAGTTTTTTTATAAATTAACTCAGTGAATCCTCACAATAACCACATGCACAACCTACTCATACCGTCTTTACTTTACAGGTAATGAGAAAAACACAGAGAGAGAATAAATAATCTGCCCATGATCATACCACATATACACAATGGAGCTAGAATTTGAACTTAGAAAACATGGCATTACCAACTGCCTTTTTACTTGGTTCATACCCCGGTGTTATCATGAATCCCACTTTCTTTCAAATATTTTTTGGTCGACCAGTCTCTGCAGTTAAGTGTCAATGCCCTGAGGGCAGAATCTCATACCCATATTTGGGAAGGGCTGTTTAGGTTTTGCTTTTGTATATGTTTGTATTTTTCCAAGTAAAGCAGAGGCCATAATGAATGACATGGCAGAGAATTAAGGAAAAATTGAAGGGAAATGAAGAATTTCTAATTTCATGAGAATGAAAAGAGGATTCTGGACTCAGAGGAAAGGGACTGAGAGCACCTAGTAAGGAAGGGGAAGGCAGACCGCACCTTAGAACTGGTTACCACGTGATCTCTGCCTGGTGCTGGGCTGTGAAGAGGACAGGTCCCAGGCAAGAAGTTCTGGGAAGACTTTGTTAGCATGAGCTGATCTGCGGGACAACATGTGGTGGGGACAGCATGGGGCCAGATCTATAGTTTGGAATGAAGGAGGAGAATAAAGATGCTTTTACCTTGGATGTGGGATCAGCCCTTTGCCTGGGTATGCAGACTACTTCCAAGCTGTAAGAATGGGGCATTCTCCAGCAGTGTTTCATGCAATTACCATGCAAGGCAAGGAAGTGCTGCTTCAGGCCACATGTGACAAAGGGTCACACAGAACTAGGAAGAGCACTCTCCACCTTCAGTTGAAGATGAGGGTTTGACAGCTGCCCAGTAAGACCTGCAGGAAAAGAGGCAACATGGTCATGAGAAGCATGGAAAATGCTCCCCAATTTTCCTTGAAGAAGGAATTTTACCCTTTTCTGGGAGAGCTATTTAATGAGTGTCTCTTTTTCTCTCTCTAACTCTGTCTACCACCATTCCCTCCATTCCTTGTTAGGAGGGAGTTATCTGATGTGTGGAAATGGAGAGAGGCTGAGGTTTCTAGGTTGGTGTTTAAGACTATGCATAATTTCTAGCTGAACAGCATCTGGGCCATTGCTTCTCTTTTATCTCTTATTTTTTCTTTGTTTTGACTTGAACTGCCTGTATGCTCAGGGAGGGAAGAGGTTACCTTAAATTCATTTTCCAGGGAATGAGCAAGACTGCACATGGCTGGCTGCTGGTGTAGGCTCTCTCTGTTCAGACTGCTTCCATCTGATGAGGGATGGATAATCTTTCCTTGAATTCATGGTGTTTTCAACCCAGAACTGATAGCTTAGGTTGCTTCTTAAAGCTGTGGGTGAAAACTGGATGCTCTGACCAAAATGTTAACAATCATATTGTTTAATTCCTGCTTGGCGCCTTGTGTGTGTCCTCTCTATCCAGTAGAACTTGGAGAGAAAGAGGATAGTTCCTTGGTACATAAGAGCCCTTCCACAGAGGACCTCAGGCACAAAGGATTGTCTGTAAAGATGATGCAGGGGAATTGCTTGGACACTGCAGCCAATACTCATAAGGGAGCTGGGTTCACATGAGCAGAGGCAGAGATGTGAGTCTAGCTGACACATCTATCAGCTCATAAACTGGACTTACAGACATAAGTAAGAAAACTCCGTGGGAATAATGTAGACAAGCAGGGCCAAAAGTCAGTGAAATGTGGGTTATTATAGCACAATTAGTAACCCATAAACAACCAACGACTGGTGAGGCCTTGGGAAATACAGATTGTATTACATTGCAAGAGAGCTGGGAGCAGAATTTATGGCAGATATTCTGAGCTGGCTGGCCTATCCGTCCAAAATGACTGAATTGTTACATGAAAAGGGAAGGCTTATAAACGCGGTGAGGGAGCTTAGGTAAAAAGTGACCTTGGATTCTCTCAGCAAGAGGGAAGTTTGGAAACAGGTCTGAGTTCAAATATCAAGTTCCCCCATTAATAACTATGTAATTAGATGCAAATCCAGAAACTTCTCTGAGCCTCATTTTCCTAGTTAAAATATGAGCTCTTTAATCACATTCAGTCTTCTCTGATCATCCTGGTAAACATGATAAAGGTAACTACCTTGACATTGAGTTCTGCAGTTAATTAGGATAAATGACAAACCTAACATACAAGAATTTTCTTTTTGATTCTATTAGAAGTGTTTTAACGTCACATAACATTGCTGGAGGATCAACTTCAGAAAAGTCCTGAGTGAAGAAAAACTGATTTGCTTTTGAATCTCTATGGGGCTGCTTTTAAGTTATAAAATAAGTTTAAGCTAGATAAACTCTCTGAAACTCAGTTAGTTCATCTGTACGATGGGATAAATAATATCCAGATTAAAATCTTGACTGCTTGATCTAGTTTCATCTGAGCAGCTAATTAGTAATGACTTTGTGTAGCTCAAGCCTTAGTTTTCTACTGCTAAGCAAAGAATAAAGAAATATCCAAAGGCAATGTCTAGTTATAACGTTTGCTGGAAACAAAAATAAAGATTTTTATTTTCTGCAAGTGATTTAATCTGTTTTACCCAGTGGGAAAGCACTAAAGGCTATCATTTTGTTTTCCTTAGTTGAAGCTATTAACTGTAATTGCTTTCGTTAATAATACTTTACTTATTATAATAATCAAAGCTCAATTTTTATACTTATACCCTGGGGCCTGTTTGTCGAGACACAATTTATAACTGGATGAAAAACAATTAATAACAACTAGAAAAAAAAAAGACACTAATGATCTTATCAAAGAAAGTGCTATGTTATCTCCAATTGCAAAATCACACACAACACACAAAAAAGAATACTTGGCCTCAGCTGGTGCTGTGTGTTCCCTTAGTACTGATCCAATACAAAGTATTTCAATAGTAGAAAAATAATGCTTCTGGGGACATTCTCCTCCTGGGCATAATAGGGGATGTTTCTACTAATTTACCAAAGGTCAGAGACAGCCTATTATATTTCCTGTGGTGTAGGAGATTTACAAGGAAGCCACAATAATTTAAAGACAAAAATCTCTCAACTCCCAACACCAGAGGTCCCCCTCTGTGACCAGCAAGGTAGGATGTGATAAGACCACTCTCACACTTTGAGCATCTCTTTGCCCCTTAAACACCCCCTTAACTCCAGACCCTGCTTCTGTTACTAAAGCACTTCCTACTGTTTTCTGCCTAGAGCCTTTTATTTCCCCTTTCCTTTGTCTGGAATAACTTTTCCAGGAAGGTTTTTTTTGTATTCAGGTCTCAGCTCTGAAATAACTTCTGCTGACCCGTTTCAAATGGTGCTCTTGAAAAGCCCTGTCACTCTTTGTGACAGTCTCTGTGACTATCTGAAATTACCGAATGATGCATCCAGTATCCTGTTTACTACTGTATCTCCAGCACCTTGACTGGGGCCAGAATCACAGCAAATAAGTACTCAATAAGTATTTGTCGAACAAATGGGAGAGATAAATTAGTGAATTCTCACTAGCTGTTGGAACAAAGCAAATAGTGGCTTTCTCATGCATCTTCTATCTAGAGAACAGCAGCTGATAATGGTTCTTTCCTCCCCTCTACTCCCCATCCCATCCCTCCCCTTTCTTTTCCATCACATCCAGAGTTTGTCAGCAGCAAAGGCTCAGGTGCCCCGCAGCCTGTGTTTGAGTTTAGAATGCACTTAGTTGTAGGTCCATGAGGGCAAGCAGTAAATATTTGTCAGTCTTGTTCACAGTATGTTTCTAGGACTAGCAGAGAGCTGGCAGATGTTCAGGTTCTCTGTTTGTAAATGAGAAAGAAAAAACTGAATGAATAAATGCTTTTTACTTTTCTACTTTCTAGCCGAGTGATATCAGATAAGCTATTTAACCTCTGTAACTTATTTTCCTTATAAGAGAAAATATTATTTGCCACATGAGATTATTGCAAGGATCAAATGAGGCCACATAAGTCCAAAGAGAATGAGCTTCCATAAATGATTGTGGAGTTATTACTAAAATATCCTCTATTCATAATTAAAATGAAATTAACTTTGGTCCAATAATTCAGTGTGGATATTTCCATCCATGATCTGCCCCCCACCCCCACCCCACCAGCTCTGAAGCTGTCTAGACCTCCTTCCACCTGTGGTTCTAGTTTCAAGGCCAGTTGTTATGAACTCAAGGAAACCTTGACACATCAATTTGTAACTAGGAATGTCTCTCTCTGCTTCCCAAGACCTAGGATGTACTCCACCCAGCCAGACCACCTTTCTGAAAATAGATATTTTACCTTGAACTCCTCAACTGGCACCTTTATCACATAAAATGCCTTCTTGATGTCCATCGTAGTTTCATTTGTCTGGAATAACTTTTCCAGGAAGGTTTTTTTTGTATTCAGGTCTCAGCTCTGAAATAACTTCTGCTGACCCGTTTCAAATGGTGCTCTTGAAAAGCCCTGTCACTCTTTGTGACAGTCTCTGTGACTATCTGAAATTACCGAATGATGCATCCAGTATCCTGTTTACTACTGTATCTCCAGCACCTTGACTGGGGCCAGAATCACAGCAAATAAGTACTCAATAAGTATTTGTCGAACAAATGGGAGAGATAAATTAGTGAATTCTCACTAGCTGTTGGAACAAAGCAAATAGTGGCTTTCTCATGCATCTTCTATCTAGAGAACAGCAGCTGATAATGGTTCTTTCCTCCCCTCTACTCCCCATCCCATCCCTCCCCTTTCTTTTCCATCACATCCAGAGTTTGTCAGCAGCAAAGGCTCAGGTGCCCCGCAGCCTGTGTTTGAGTTTAGAATGCACTTAGTTGTAGGTCCATGAGGGCAAGCAGTAAATATTTGTCAGTCTTGTTCACAGTATGTTTCTAGGACTAGCAGAGAGCTGGCAGATGTTCAGGTTCTCTGTTTGTAAATGAGAAAGAAAAAACTGAATGAATAAATGCTTTTTACTTTTCTACTTTCTAGCCGAGTGATATCAGATAAGCTATTTAACCTCTGTAACTTATTTTCCTTATAAGAGAAAATATTATTTGCCACATGAGATTATTGCAAGGATCAAATGAGGCCACATAAGTCCAAAGAGAATGAGCTTCCATAAATGATTGTGGAGTTATTACTAAAATATCCTCTATTCATAATTAAAATGAAATTAACTTTGGTCCAATAATTCAGTGTGGATATTTCCATCCATGATCTGCCCCCCACCCCCACCCCACCAGCTCTGAAGCTGTCTAGACCTCCTTCCACCTGTGGTTCTAGTTTCAAGGCCAGTTGTTATGAACTCAAGGAAACCTTGACACATCAATTTGTAACTAGGAATGTCTCTCTCTGCTTCCCAAGACCTAGGATGTACTCCACCCAGCCAGACCACCTTTCTGAAAATAGATATTTTTACCTTGAACTCCTCAACTGGCACCTTTATCACATAAAATGCCTTCTTTGATGTCACATCTCAGTGAGTTTCATCAAATATCTGGTTGGGGAAAATGTCATTTATTTATCTACTTGCTCTGGTAATAAATCTAGATGAGGAACAAGCATCCAAAAACAAAACCCTGGGTGAAAAATAGCTCCACCTTCATCACATTTACATGAATAATTGGTCCTGAGCTCTTTGCGCATTCACATCATCCTCTCACAGGCCTCATTGATTGTTTGAGTGTATCCCTTGCCTTTTTACACAGGGCTAAACCTCAAGTACACTTCAAACTTCAGCTTAGGTATATATTCTTTGTGGAAACTTAAAGGTCTCAAATAAGGGAAGTATGACCTTCTTTACATATCCTGAACTTCTCATGAATTCATTCATTCAACATTGTATTCAGAACCTGTATGTGCTGGATGTGCTAAACGGTGTGTGTTAAGTCACTTCAGTCTTATCTGAATCTTTGTGACCCTCTGAACTGTAACCCCCCCAGGCTCCTCTCTCCACAGGATTCTTCAGGCAAGAATACTAGAGTAGGTTTCCATGACCTCCTCCAGGGGGACTTTCTGACCCTGGGACTGAACCTGTATCTCTTATGTCTCCTGCATTGGCAGACAAGTTCTTTAGGACTAGCAACACCTGGGAAGGCCTACATATGCTGGGTACTCTTAGACATTAGTTATGCATCATGAAAAAATAAAAACAAACAAAACAGGTAAAAACTCTTATCTTTATAAGTCTTACATTATGAAAAGACAGAAAGACAACAAGTAAAAAAATAAAATGTATTACGTACTTTCTGAGCAGAAAGGGCAAAGCAGGTAGGGAAATAGAAGATGTTCAGAGGAGATGTAATTTTACATTATGTCCTAGAATGCTGAAATGATTAAAATGGCATTCAAGTAGTGACCACAAGGAAGTAAAAGGGGAATCCCACATATCTTCATCTGATAACTGACTACAAGTTAATAATGTCTTCTACTCATGTTCCTCTCACCACAATTGCCATCACAATGAAAGTTCCCCAAGGGAAGGGGTCATTGTATTCATAATGCCATCTCCAGAGTTTAGCTCAGGGCAGAGAATGTGCTGGGTGCTTAGTATCTATTTGCTGACTCTTTGCTATTGTTTTGATTATAGCCTTATTAATCTCCAAGAACCAGACCCTGTTTCACCTTGAAGTGCTTTCTTGGTTCACCCACCACCAGTTTTTCCTGTCTTTCTTATACATGAGTCTGGATTCCTCGTCACTGGGTTCCCTCACCTCACTGAGATAACCATCCAGAGGAGGATTAAGTGTTTCAGCAGCCAGCTTGGCAATATAATGGGATAGGAAATATTATTGGAAATGTGACTCATTGGGGAAAATGTATCTCTAATGTATCATTTTTTTGTTGGAAAGATCACTTTGATAAGCTATAAAGAAGTAGGGGTTATATCCTCAAGGATCATGACTCCTAACCCTTGATCAATCATTGAATTACACATTAGTCATCTGTGGCTGCTATGAAAAAATATCCTAGACTGGGGGGCTCAAATAATAGACATATATTTCTCACAGTTCAAGAAGCTGTAAGGGCCAAGATTAAGTTGCCAGCAGATTCAGTTCCTTATAACAAACTTCTCTCTGGTTTGCAAACAGCTAATTTGGTATTCTCGTATGGCAGAGAGAGAGAGACAGAGAACTCTGGTCTCTCTTCTTCCATATGGAGACTACTTTCATAGTGGGGCCCCCACTTCATGACCTCATCTAAACTCCATCACCTACCAAAGGTCCCTACTTCCAAATATCATCAAATTGATGTTTAGGGTTTCAAAATATGACCCTAGGGGACACAGTCAATCTGTAACAGACCACAATGTGAAGAAAACATTAAAAACAACTAAAAAATGTATCACAGTTAGTCTTTCAGGGATGTAAAGCAAGAAGAAAAAAAAATGAATATATGAAGCCTGTAGCATCACTCTATTGAGCAATATTTACTACCCAACTGGGTCTTTGAACCCAAGACTTCACTTATTATCTACGGTAGGAAGTAAGGGTACCCAGGTAGTACTAGTGGGTAAAGAATCTGCCTGCCAGTGCAGGAGCCACAGGAGACATGGGTTCAATACCAGGATTGGGAAGACCCACTGGAGGAGAAAATGACAACCCACTCAAAGAATGTCATATTGGTGGATTCATGCTGAATAATACTGTGTGTCAGCCACTATTACCATAATGATGCTATTTAGATAATTACTACAAAATTTCAGACATTCCTAATAAGAAATTATTTCTCACTCATATATCTATGGACATCTGGGGTTCAGCTGATTTAGGCTGATGTTGTTTGCACTTGACTCTGATTGTGGGTTAGACCTTTGGGTACTCTAGGTGTGTTCTCAGAGGCAAAGGCAGGAACACATGAGGACAAGCCCAACTATACTGCTATAATTTGAGCCTCTGTCATCACATCTGCTAACATACAAACCTTTGACAACCCAACACATCAAGCCAAGTCGAGGTACAAGGAAAGAACACCTCACTCACTATAAGCTCATGACAAGGGGGTGGATATGTAATCATATTCTACAAGAATGAAAAATTGGGATCAGTCACTCAATAGCTCCAAATGCTAGGGTTTAAGTCTGATGATTAAGAGCTTTTGAAGACTAAATTTAAGTAATAGCATAATTAATTCCCAGGTGTTTATAATTTGCTTACATATAACTCAAATCTGGTTTACTTTTTAGCATGGTTAATATTTCTTGGACTCTTCTTTTAAAAAAAAAAATCATCTTTTTATTACAGAGACAATGTGGTGCTGTGGAAACAATGTTAATAGGAATTCAAACACTCAGGAACCAGTCCTGTACCTGCCACTAATTAACTCAGAGACCATCATTAAATTATCTCAAATTCTTTTGGCCGCACTTTCCTCTTCTGTAAAATGAAGGTTTGGATTGAATAGTTACATTTCCTTCCATCACTACAATTGCATGAGTACATGTTTACTGACATGGATGTGGGCCAGTGAGCTTTGTCTCATCTTTCTTGTTTTTTTTTTTTTTAATTTTTTTGTTTCATCACAGAGTTAACTGCACCAAAAATCTGTGTGTAAACCAAAGTGGGGGTCTTGTCCCCACTAATGAACAGCATTCAAAATCCCCCGGAGGAACTTGGAGTGAAACCAGTCCCCGCCCCATGGTTTTTCCGAAGCAACCCACTCAAAGAGGAAGACCCACTGAGGAGAAAATGACAACCCACTCAAAGAATGTCATATTGGTGGATTCATGCTGAATAATACTGTGTGTCAGCCACTATTACCATAATGATGCTATTTAGATAATTACTACAAAATTTCAGACATTCCTAATAAGAAATTATTTCTCACTCATATATCTATGGACATCTGGGGTTCAGCTGATTTAGGCTGATGTTGTTTGCACTTGACTCTGATTGTGGGTTAGACCTTTGGGTACTCTAGGTGTGTTCTCAGAGGCAAAGGCAGGAACACATGAGGACAAGCCCAACTATACTGCTATAATTTGAGCCTCTGTCATCACATCTGCTAACATACAAACCTTTGACAACCCAACACATCAAGCCCGAAGTCGAGGTACAAGGAAAGAACACCTCACTCACTATAAGCTCATGACAAGGGGGTGGATATGTAATCATATTCTACAAGAATGAAAAATTGGGATCAGTCACTCAATAGCTCCAAATGCTAGGGTTTAAGTCTGATGATTAAGAGCTTTTGAAGACTAAATTTAAGTAATAGCATAATTAATTCCCAGGTGTTTATAATTTGCTTACATATAACTCAAATCTGGTTTACTTTTTAGCATGGTTAATATTTCTTGGACTCTTCTTTTAAAAAAAAAAATCATCTTTTTATTACAGAGACAATGTGGTGCTGTGGAAACAATGTTAATAGGAATTCAAACACTCAGGAACCAGTCCTGTACCTGCCACTAATTAACTCAGAGACCATCATTAAATTATCTCAAATTCTTTTGGCCGCACTTTCCTCTTCTGTAAAATGAAGGTTTGGATTGAATAGTTACATTTCCTTCCATCACTACAATTGCATGAGTACATGTTTACTGACATGGATGTGGGCCAGTGAGCTTTGTCTCATCTTTCTTGTTTTTTTTTTTTTTTAATTTTATTGTTTCATCACAGAGTTAACTGCACCAAAAATTTGTGTGTAAACCAAAGTGGGGGTCTTGTCTAAAGTAATGAACAGCATTTAAAATTCCCTGGAGGAACTTGGAGTGAAACCAGTCCCCCATTTCCTGACCATCCACTGTCCAATGTGGAGTATCCCTAACCAAGAGATCAAGATTACCCCTGATCCCAAATTGTAACCAGAACAGAGAGGATTTGCAGAGCTGGAACGCATACACAAATCATGTTTATTTGTATCTCCCAGGTTTGCATGGAAATCCAAATGAGCTTTGCACATGTGATGGGATTTGTCTCAGAAATTAGCACAAATTGCATGTTTGTTTGGGAAGTTAATAATACCACATTTGCTTCTGACAGTGACACATCAGCAAACTGTTTTCTAAACCATTCCATGTACTTCTACCACACTGCAGCTGAGGTCTGATTCAAGTCAAAGCCCCAAATGACTATAAACCAAACAATTATTTTTTTAGTCCTAATGTGTTTGCTTCCTAATGACCCACAGCCTTAAACTCACACTGGGAAGAAGGGCAAAAACTTTCCTTTTTTATGCTCCAGGCCTCAATAGGGCAAGGCACATTCTGGAAGACTAGTTGTGGGTGACCAGAATGCAATTCAAAACATCAGCACACTTTGATCAGGGCAGCTTGCTTACTTTTAATTGTTTCCAGAGTGCTTGTTTGAAAATTTGTTAGATTCCACATCACATACAATGAGAATTGATGGTTGAATTTACTGCCTTAATTCTTGGCTTGAAAAGGAGTTATGCTGATTTCAGTTACACTTAGGAAGCTGAACTATTGGCCAAGCAACATAAGAGTGATTTCAAGTGCTGTCTCTTTTCAACCATCTCCAAAATAACAAGAAATGAACTGAAGGAACTTGTAAGAAAGTGTGAGGTAATTGGTTGCTGGCTGTTTTACTCCAGCTTTACTAACATTAATAAAAAGCTTTTGTTTTCTTTCTTGTTTATAAATATCAGTGGATAGGGGTACTACAAAATTGTCCCCTAGCAAACCTGAGTAGTCAAAGCACAGTTGGCATCAAAGAAAATGTCTTTAAAATCAGATATGACAAAATCCTTAATGTTTATGGGTGAGATTGGTCTCTCCCGGTACTCTCAGTAGGGCTTCCAAGGCAGCTCGTAAAGAACATGCTGGTCAGTGCAGGAGACATAAGAGATGTGGGTTTGATCCTGGCATCAGGATGATTCCTTGGAGGATACCATAGCTACCCACTCTAGTATTCTTGCTTGGAGAATCCCATGGACAGAGGAGCCTGGTAGACTACAGTCCATGGGGTTTCAAAGAGTCAGACACAACTGAGCTAAGGAAAAGTAACAAAAGAAAAATTTTTAATTGATATAGAGGTTTGCATGGAAATCCAAATGAGCTTTGCACATGTGATGGGATTTGTCTCAGAAATTAGCACAAATTGCATGTTTGTTTGGGAAGTTAATAATACCACATTTGCTTCTGACAGTGACACATCAGCAAACTGTTTTCTAAACCATTCCATGTACTTCTACCACACTGCAGCTGAGGTCTGATTCAAGTCAAAGCCCCAAATGACTATAAACCAAACAATTATTTTTTTAGTCCTAATGTGTTTGCTTCCTAATGACCCACAGCCTTAAACTCACACTGGGAAGAAGGGCAAAAACTTTCCTTTTTTATGCTCCAGGCCTCAATAGGGCAAGGCACATTCTGGAAGACTAGTTGTGGGTGACCAGAATGCAATTCAAAACATCAGCACACTTTGATCAGGGCAGCTTGCTTACTTTTAATTGTTTCCAGAGTGCTTGTTTGAAAATTTGTTAGATTCCACATCACATACAATGAGAATTGATGGTTGAATTTACTGCCTTAATTCTTGGCTTGAAAAGGAGTTATGCTGATTTCAGTTACACTTAGGAAGCTGAACTATTGGCCAAGCAACATAAGAGTGATTTCAAGTGCTGTCTCTTTTCAACCATCTCCAAAATAACAAGAAATGAACTGAAGGAACTTGTAAGAAAGTGTGAGGTAATTGGTTGCTGGCTGTTTTACTCCAGCTTTACTAACATTAATAAAAAGCTTTTGTTTTCTTTCTTGTTTATAAATATCAGTGGATAGGGGTACTACAAAATTGTCCCCTAGCAAACCTGAGTAGTCAAAGCACAGTTGGCATCAAAGAAAATGTCTTTAAAATCAGATATGACAAAATCCTTAATGTTTATGGGTGAGATTGGTCTCTCCCGGTACTCTCAGTAGGGCTTCCAAGGCAGCTCGTAAAGAACATGCTGGTCAGTGCAGGAGACATAAGAGATGTGGGTTTGATCCTGGCATCAGGATGATTCCTTGGAGGATACCATAGCTACCCACTCTAGTATTCTTGCTTGGAGAATCCCATGGACAGAGGAGCCTGGTAGACTACAGTCCATGGGGTTGCAAAGAGTCAGACACAACTGAGCTAAGGAAAAGTAACAAGAAAATTTTAATTGTATACCAATGATCAGAGTCGTTTCCTCTTCTAACCCTCATCTCTCTGGGTGACCGTACAGAGGTCCCATAAATTCAGCATTGACTTTTGTGCAGATGACATTTAAGATGTCACTTCCAGAGTCAAGCTCAGATCTTTAACCTACAATTCTGTTCACCAACCAGAAATGGTTGACCAAAGAGCACACCTCAAGCTTAATACAACTAATGACTTTGATTATTTTTAATCCATTCACCCTCCCACCCCCAGTCTTTTCTCTTTCTATATTTCTAATTTTGTTTTTGGCTCCACTATTCTACTTTTAACCATTTCCAAGAGCTTAAACATTATCTTCAACTGCTTCCTGTCCTCTGTATCTTGCATTCAGTTTGTCACAATGTTTTTACCTAAATTCATCCTGCTTTTCTAATCACAGAGCCCTGGAAACAAATTTCTAACAGGACCCTGAGATTTTTAACTTCCCTGGTGCCAATCCATTCTATATTTTAATGTGAAAATGGTATTCCTTAAACCATTTGATGATGTTACTTCCAGTTTAAAGATAGTTAATAGGGCTTCCCTGGTGGTCCAGTGGGTAAGGACACCGCCTTGCAGTGCAAGGGGCGCCGGTTCGAGCCCTGGCCTGGGAAGATCCCATGTGCCATGGAGCGGCTGGACTGATGTGTCCAATTACCAAGCCGGAACTCTGGAGCGCATGCGCCCAGAGCCGGTGCTCTGCGACAACAGAGGCCACCGCGATGGGAGGCCCACAAGAGCCAAAGAACAAAGACGGATGAAAATAGACAAATGAAAGACTAATAGAAGTGGCCTGCCCACCCGCTCCACCCCAACCTGTCCCCCGCAAATAAATAAATGTTTAAAATAAATAAATAAAGATAGTTAATACTGTCTATAGCCCTAAGGCTAAATGCCTAGACTCTTAAGCATGACCTAAAAGACCTTCATTTGCCAGACCTAAGCTATCTTGAACCTTGTTTTCTGCCAACTCTGCTATTAGTGTCCTGAGTTCCAATGATAAATTATTGTACGTAATTTTTTTATATAATTTCATTTATTTATTTTACTGAATTTCTGTTGCTGTCTGAGCTTTCCTATAGTTGTGTTGAATGGGGTCTGCTCTCTAGTTGAGGTGCAAGAGCTTATCATTGCAGTGGCTTCTCTTGTTATATAGGACAGACTTTAGAGTTTTGGAGCTTCAGTAATTGTGACTCCTGGGCTCTGGAGCACAGGCTCAGTAACTCTGGTGCACAGGCTTATTTACTTCACAGCATGTAGGCTCTTCCCAGACCAAGGATGGAACCTATGTTTCCTGCATTGACAAGAGACTCCTTACCACTGAGCCACCAGGGAAGCCCTATTTACACAATATTTGATATGCTCTCTAACCCTTGGCGCTTAGTACTTACCTGCTTTTTCTTTTGCTGGGAAGCCTGCCTCCAAATCGTTACTTCATTTTCAAAGACTGAACTCAACTATGGTATCTTTTCTGAATTCTTAGAACCCCATGACAAAGTCAAATATGTTCCTTTCCTCTACTCTCATGGGGTCTAGTGGAAGCAGAGATTTTAGGGTTATCAAGAGCTCCTGATCACATGTGTCTTTGTGTTAGCCCAGAAAGACCCATAAATCCATAGGGCTTCCCTGGTGGTCCAGTGGGTAAGGACACCGCCTTGCAGTGCAAGGGGCGCCGGTTCGAGCCCTGGCCTGGGAAGATCCCATGTGCCATGGAGCGGCTGGACTGATGTGTCCAATTACCAAGCCGGAACTCTGGAGCGCATGCGCCCAGAGCCGGTGCTCTGCGACAACAGAGGCCACCGCGATGGGAGGCCCACAAGAGCCAAAGAACAAAGACGGATGAAAATAGACAAATGAAAGACTAATAGAAGTGGCCTGCCCACCCGCTCCACCCCAACCTGTCCCCCGCAAATAAATAAATGTTTAAAATAAATAAATAAAGATAGTTAATACTGTCTATAGCCCTAAGGCTAAATGCCTAGACTCTTAAGCATGACCTAAAAGACCTTCATTTGCCAGACCTAAGCTATCTTGAACCTTGTTTTCTGCCAACTCTGCTATTAGTGTCCTGAGTTCCAATGATAAATTATTGTACGTAATTTTTTTATATAATTTCATTTATTTATTTTACTGAATTTCTGTTGCTGTCTGAGCTTTCCTATAGTTGTGTTGAATGGGGTCTGCTCTCTAGTTGAGGTGCAAGAGCTTATCATTGCAGTGGCTTCTCTTGTTATATAGGACAGACTTTAGAGTTTTGGAGCTTCAGTAATTGTGACTCCTGGGCTCTGGAGCACAGGCTCAGTAACTCTGGTGCACAGGCTTATTTACTTCACAGCATGTAGGCTCTTCCCAGACCAAGGATGGAACCTATGTTTCCTGCATTGACAAGAGACTCCTTACCACTGAGCCACCAGGGAAGCCCTATTTACACAATATTTGATATGCTCTCTAACCCTTGGCGCTTAGTACTTACCTGCTTTTTCTTTTGCTGGGAAGCCTGCCTCCAAATCGTTACTTCATTTTCAAAGACTGAACTCAACTATGGTATCTTTTCTGAATTCTTAGAACCCCATGACAAAGTCAAATATGTTCCTTTCCTCTACTCTCATGGGGTCTAGTGGAAGCAGAGATTTTTAGGGTTATCAAGAGCTCCTGATCACATGTGTCTTTGTGTTAGCCCAGAAAGACCCATATCCAAGAAATCACCCAGTCCTAGGCAACCTAGGATAGTTGCTTACCCAGTCATTGATTTGTGCACTGGTAAGCATGTTCTTTACCACTAGGGCAACCTGGGAACCCAAGCAAAAGTATCAGTCACTCTGTCATGTCCAACTCTTTGTGACCCCATGGACTGTAGCCCACCGGACTTCTCTGTCACTGTGTGTCTTATCTATCAGATTATGAGCTGACTGAAGGCAATGGAAAGGTCTAATTCATCTTTGTAGTCCTAGAAGTTAACATTGTCTCTGCAAAACAGTAGATTTGATGAGAGATCTAATATTGTACTAATGTTTTACATTTTTCTGTTTGAACTTCAATGCTTTTGGAGGATGTTGGTATTAACTCCTATTTTTTATACATGAAAGAAATACATTCAACAGAAATTCAGTGATCTTCCCAAAGTTACACATACACATTTTACACGGATATTGTTTCTGATTTCTAAACTATGCTTATTTCACCATGAAAACTCAATAAATCATGAACAGAGATATTCTGTGATATGTTAGATTGAGTATTTTTCTACATCTAAAGTGATCTGGGGAGGAAAGTGATTAAAATCAGATAAGAGGTTAATTACCAACCCTTCCACACAATTAAATTTTGTAATAGTTATTTGTTTGAATTAGACATCTTCAAACAAGATTAACTTTCTAGATATAACTAGCACAACCAAAATAACAGAAAATGAAAATAAATGTTATTTTCACAAGAACGAAATGAAATAATTTAGCAAATGAGGCCACTGAGGTTTTCCAGTTAATGTATTTATAAGCCTCAGTCACACACCTATTGTTTGATACAGTGGTTCTTAACTGGGGGAAATTTTGCCCCAGGAGATGGTTGATAATGTGTGGTAACATTTTTATGTTCCACAACTGGAGGAGAGATAGAAACCAGAGATGTTATTAAATATCCTTCAATGCACAGAATAAGTCCCCACAGCAAAGAGATTTCCAACTAAAATGCTAATAGTGTTAAGGTTGAGAAATCCTAATTTAAACTGCAAAATAGTTTGTAAAGCAAAGACTATATTTTAATTAACTCTTTAAGTTAATAAGTGAAATGTTAAGAAACGTTTCTACAAATATGTTGAAAATGCCTGTTGTTTAATAAATTCTGATAATAAAGTGTTTGAGCTAATTGAACTAATACAGTCATTCCAGGAATAGGTCTTGGGAGGAGTTTTCATATGACAAATGATTTTACCACTGCATGGAAAATCCCATTATTTCTTTCCTCTCAATCCATGGAAATCAACTTCACAGACTTGGTAAAAATTAATAGTAAGTTTAAAAGGAGGCAGGTAATTTAGATGATTCATACTGGTAAACCAGAATAGATAGATAGATATAGAGATAAATCTTTCATTGATTAAAATAGAAGTTACAGTGATACTCAGTTTTCTAACATCAACAGAAAGATATTCTCATTTTTCAAAAAGGTATATGGATTTTTCTTGTTCTGAATGAAACAATTTAGGCTTATTGCAGATAGTCTTAGTCAAATAGAAAACATTGTTTAAACAATTCTGTAATTCAGGTATTGGAAAGGAATGAAAGCAAAACATTTGAGTATATTTGCTTTAGTCATTAATTGGCAAATTTTTTTCTAAAAAAATTTATTATACTTAAAAAGACATTTAAAATCATTCCTTCTTCACTCAGTGCTTTATCATAAAATAGACTTCTAAAAGTGTCATTTTATTTTTTAACAAATTCCATCATATGAATAGACCATACTTTAATAAATCTCCCAAAGCTGAATATTTGGAATTTTTCCTCTATGTTTTTCTATAATAAATAACACCATGATGAACATACCTGTTCATAAATCTTTAGCCCTTTCTCTGATTATTTGCTTGGGATAGATTCCATGAACTAAAATGTTGGGGTCAAAATGAAGCCATTTAAAGTTTAGGGTTTTGGTGATATAATCCATAAAACAGAAATAATAAACTATGGCCTCTCTCTAGTCCATAATATGAAAGGGTCATGGAACAGTGATTATTAGCATAAACTGTGTAGTAGGCATTCAACTGTGAAGTTATCTCTACATGTGCAAATACAAGTTGTGGGCAGAGAACACACAAAGACCCTATTACAGAAATAGACCCGTTTGTGTTTATTTTTGCTCTGGTTCAAAAACTATGAGTCACATAAGACCTTCTTTTCAGGTAGAATGTGTCAGGCAGAATGTCCCCAGAAGAGCAGTACATGTGATGCCCACTAAAGTTATAGCAAAAAAGAAAATGCATTTCCAGTTTGTATTTAATGAAAAAGGCTTAATACCAAGTACCAGTCAGTACTTGTTTAGTGAAAATGTAGTAAAATTATCCCAATGTGCTGTCTCTCCTTTTTTTATTGAACATTTTCTTTCTGACCCTTATGACATTTCTGAAGTAGATGTCTCCATTTCACAGGTAAGAAACTTGAGAATCTGATGCATTAAGTAAACTGGCCATTTAAACAGATAAGTAAGTGGAGAATCTACTATATAAACTCACATCTTTATAACCCTTAAGCAGTTGCTCTTAAATCCAATACGGTCCTTTGTATTTATAATATTTGTAACTCCATATATGAGTCTACTAAATATAATTTTATGTGTATATAGGATTAATAAGCACCAATACTTTGGGCTCCTGATGCAAAGAGCTGACTCATTTAGAAAAGGCCTTAATGTTGGTAAAGACTGAAGGCAAAATGAGAAGAGGGCAGTAGAGGATGAGATGCTTGCATCATCAACTCAACGGACATGAGTTTGAGCAAACTCCAGGAGATAGTGAAGGAGAGAGAAGACTCGGGTGCTGCTGCCCTTGGTGTTGCAAAGAGTCAGACACGACTGAGCAACTGAAGAACAAATTGATGAGGAGAGCCAAATTCTGGAGAGGATTGTTGTAGTCTGGGATGTTAGCCTGCTGGTGGGGTCATGGCTGTCTATGAAGTTCTGGGTATCCTAAAGCTTGCACTGGCCCACCGGCAAGTGTGGTTGGGTTCAATGGGGCTGGCTTAAAGGTTCAAGGTGTATTGGTGTTTCTCTTGGCCTGCCGGTGCATGGAGCCAGAGCCCAGTGGGTTTCGGAGCTAGTGCAGGCTCACTGGTCAGTGGAGTTGAGTTCCCAAGTAAGTAACTGATACAAGGCCCTAGAGGTTCTAGAGTGAGTGTCAGTTCACTGATAAGAGTGGCCAGATCCCAGGGTAGACCGTTGAGGGACTACAGTGATCCTAGGGCTTGTATTGGCCAACTGATGAAAGAATTCAGTTCATTGGGTTACTGGTGGCCCACTGGAGCTCAAAGCTGAGTCCCTGGCTCTCTGACTGCAGGATGTTGGGAGTCTTGGGGTTTGTGTTTCAACTCACTGGTGGGTGGAGCTGGATCTAAAATCTCTGGCTGGTCCTGAGGCCATTACTGACACACTTGTATGCAGGACCTCTTCCTAGCCCCCTGGGTAGACAGGGCAAGTCCCAGGGCAGAAGTGGGCATGGAGTGTCTTAAAGCACATGCCCCCCTGGTGGGTGGCACTTTGTCTCCTGGATTTGCCTGACCTGAAGTGGGCATGAGCAGGGCCAGGGTCCAAAATAAGCTTAAGGCAACAAAAACAGATAAGTAAGTGGAGAATCTACTATATAAACTCACATCTTTATAACCCTTAAGCAGTTGCTCTTAAATCCAATACGGTCCTTTGTATTTATAATATTTGTAACTCCATATATGAGTCTACTAAATATAATTTTATGTGTATATAGGATTAATAAGCACCAATACTTTGGGCTCCTGATGCAAAGAGCTGACTCATTTAGAAAAGGCCTTAATGTTGGTAAAGACTGAAGGCAAAATGAGAAGAGGGCAGTAGAGGATGAGATGCTTGCATCATCAACTCAACGGACATGAGTTTGAGCAAACTCCAGGAGATAGTGAAGGAGAGAGAAGACTCGGGTGCTGCTGCCCTTGGTGTTGCAAAGAGTCAGACACGACTGAGCAACTGAAGAACAAATTGATGAGGAGAGCCAAATTCTGGAGAGGATTGTTGTAGTCTGGGATGTTAGCCTGCTGGTGGGGTCATGGCTGTCTATGAAGTTCTGGGTATCCTAAAGCTTGCACTGGCCCACCGGCAAGTGTGGTTGGGTTCAATGGGGCTGGCTTAAAGGTTCAAGGTGTATTGGTGTTTCTCTTGGCCTGCCGGTGCATGGAGCCAGAGCCCAGTGGGTTTCGGAGCTAGTGCAGGCTCACTGGTCAGTGGAGTTGAGTTCCCAAGTAAGTAACTGATACAAGGCCCTAGAGGTTCTAGAGTGAGTGTCAGTTCACTGATAAGAGTGGCCAGATCCCAGGGTAGACCGTTGAGGGACTACAGTGATCCTAGGGCTTGTATTGGCCAACTGATGAAAGAATTCAGTTCATTGGGTTACTGGTGGCCCACTGGAGCTCAAAGCTGAGTCCCTGGCTCTCTGACTGCAGGATGTTGGGAGTCTTGGGGTTTGTGTTTCAACTCACTGGTGGGTGGAGCTGGATCTAAAATCTCTGGCTGGTCCTGAGGCCATTACTGACACACTTGTATGCAGGACCTCTTCCTAGCCCCCTGGGTAGACAGGGCAAGTCCCAGGGCAGAAGTGGGCATGGAGTGTCTTAAAGCACATGCCCCCCTGGTGGGTGGCACTTTGTCTTCTCCTGGATTTTTGCCTGACCTGAGGTGTCCCAGTATGGCTGTCAATAGGCTGGTGAGCAGGGCCAGGGTCCAGAAGTAATAAGCTATAGAGAGGGTTCCAAACTGGTGCTTATTAATAGAGAGGAATCCAGAATGATGCTTATTAGCACCTAACAGTGTCCACAAGTTAGAACAAGCTCCGAATAATAGCTGCCACCAGCTATGTCCCTGGCTGGGCCCCAACTGCCATCTGCCTCTCTGGGAGGCTCTTCAATCAACAAGTGGGATCAACCAACGCTCTTTTCAAGTTAATATATTTGTCTGAGTCCTGGAATATGTATGATTTTTGTTTTTTGCATTCTCCCTCTGGTTCTCCTGAAAGTAAGCCCCACTGGCCTTCAAAGTCAAACATTGTAGGCACTTTTATTTCTAATACAGTGTTCCAAAGGGGCCAGACTCTTCACTCCTTTTGAATAATCTTTCAGTGTTAATTATTCTCTGGTTTGTGGATTGCCCACCCAGAGGCATGGGTCTTAACTATACCAAGCCTCCACCTCTCCTGTCTCATTGATTTTTCTTCTTGATATCTTTAATTTATTTACATCTACATGTTTAAGATATTTTCTCCTGGTCTTCCAGTTTTTCTCACCAGTTGTGTCTGTAAATAGTTGTAATATGGGTAGGCCTGCGGGAGGAGGTGAGCTCAGCATCTTCTCCTTCCCCCTCTGTAAACTCTCCTTAACCCTTAAAAGACAAATTCAGATTTTAATCGTTCAATGCAGTACTTCTTAGTGCATTCCATATGGCAAGAAATGTATTATTAGCAATGCAGATACGCATAGACTAGGAATCAGACACCAGTGAGATAAGTGACTTGCCCACCACCATTGAAAGCTAGAGTTCTGTAGATGTGGCCTCACCTCTAATCCAGGCTTTGGGAAATATGCACTATAATCACTTTAAGTCTTCTAGCACATTCCCTCCTTCTATGTCTTCAATCTATTCAAAGTGAAATCCTTGAAAGAAGTTCAAACGTTGCTTCTCTTTGAAGATTTCCTCTATTGTTTTCCCTTGCACATCAGGAAGAAATATCCAAATGTTGCTCTAATAGCATATAAGAGAATGAAATGGTTGGACAGCATCACTGAGTCAATGGACATGAGTTTGAGTGAGCTCTGGGAGATGGTAAAGGACAGGGAAACCTGGCATGCTGCAGTCCAAGGAGTTGCAAAGAGTCAGACACGACTGAACAACTGAACTGAACTAGCAGAGAAGCCATAGCATTATATCAGACAGAGTCTAATCTCCATTTCAGTCTTCTCCATTGGGCCATATCTTATGCTTGTTGTCCTCCTTTGTCTGGCAGAGTGAGATCTAATAGGCATTTGCCTGGATGAATTACCTGGTATATGGTGCTCTGAATTGCAAAGCTACTGAAGAAAGAAATTGCAGTTACAGTCTCTGCTTTTGAATTTAACATAGGTCTCTAGCTTATTCTCTTAAAGCTTCTCTAATGGTTCTCCTGAAAGTAAGCCCCACTGGCCTTGTTAGGCACTTTTATTTCTAATACAGTGTTCCAAAGGGGCCAGACTCTTCACTCCTTTTGAATAATCTTTCAGTGTTAATTATTCTCTGGTTTGTGGATTGCCCACCCAGAGGCATGGGTCTTAACTATACCAAGCCTCCACCTCTCCTGTCTCATTGATTTTTCTTCTTGATATCTTTAATTTATTTACATCTACATGTTTAAGATATTTTCTCCTGGTCTTCCAGTTTTTCTCACCAGTTGTGTCTGTAAATAGTTGTAATATGGGTAGGCCTGCGGGAGGAGGTGAGCTCAGCATCTTCTCCTTCCCTCTCTGTAAACTCTCCTTAACCCTTAAAAGACAAATTCAGATTTTAATCGTTCAATGCAGTACTTCTTAGTGCATTCCATATGGCAAGAAATGTATTATTAGCAATGCAGATACGCATAGACTAGGAATCAGACACCAGTGAGATAAGTGACTTGCCCACCACCATTGAAAGCTAGAGTTCTGTAGATGTGGCCTCACCTCTAATCCAGGCTTTGGGAAATATGCACTATAATCACTTTAAGTCTTCTAGCACATTCCCTCCTTCTATGTCTTCAATCTATTCAAAGTGAAATCCTTGAAAGAAGTTCAAACGTTGCTTCTCTTTGAAGATTTCCTCTATTGTTTTCCCTTGCACATCAGGAAGAAATATCCAAATGTTGCTCTAATAGCATATAAGAGAATGAAATGGTTGGACAGCATCACTGAGTCAATGGACATGAGTTTGAGTGAGCTCTGGGAGATGGTAAAGGACAGGGAAACCTGGCATGCTGCAGTCCAAGGAGTTGCAAAGAGTCAGACACGACTGAACAACTGAACTGAACTAGCAGAGAAGCCATAGCATTATATCAGACAGAGTCTAATCTCCATTTCAGTCTTCTCCATTGGGCCATATCTTATGCTTGTTGTCCTCCTTTGTCTGGCAGAGTGAGATCTAATAGGCATTTGCCTGGATGAATTACCTGGTATATGGTGCTCTGAATTGCAAAGCTACTGAAGAAAGAAATTGCAGTTACAGTCTCTGCTTTTTGAATTTAACATAGGTCTCTAGCTTATTCTCTTAAAGCTTCTCTAATAAAAATGTCATAGACAGGGTGGCTTAAACAATGACCATTTATTTATCACAGTTCTAGAGACTGAGAAATTCAAGGTCAAGCCACCAACAGATTCACTGTCTGGTGAATGCTCACTTCTTCATTCATAGCCATTCTATTGCTGTGTCTTCATATGACAGATGGAATGAAGGAGCTCTCTAGGGCTGCTTTTGTAAGGTACTGATCCCATTTATGAGGCCTCTACTATCATGACATAATCAACTCCCAGAGGGTTACTCCTAATAATATCCCATTGAGAATGAGAAGTTTGATATACAAATTTTGGAATGACAGGAACATTCTGATGAAAACACACTCATACTCCATGTACTAGGAGTTCATTGAGATTATAAAGCTGACTTGTCTATTCAGTAAAAAAAGTGTTAAGTAGACTGCATGTTGCTCCTTTCTTCTGATGCCTCATGAAGTATATTTGAAAGTCTTCTAACTTAGCAAGTGGAGGACTTTGGTACATAAGACCATGAAGTCATATATCCTAGGGTAGAAACTGATAGCAAGTTTAACTGGCCTGATTCAGTTTCTTCATCTATAAAATAGGGCTAATATTATCATCATAGGGTTTCTGAGTGTTTTACATATAACAATATAATATAAAAGCAGTTGATACTTTAGTTGTGGGAAGCAGAATAATGGTCCATCAAAGATATCTCCAGAATCTTTAAGTATTTGGCCCTCACAAACAGATGTGATTAAGGTTAAGAACTCTGAAATGGAAAGATTGTCCTGATTATATGGTCTGCTAAGTATAATTACAGGAGTTCTTGAAAGGGAAGAACCTCCCTCAGCTGTGGACAGAGAACGAGGTGGCAACAGAATGGCCAGAGAAATATCACAATGCTGGATTTGAAGATAGAGGAAGGGTGACCTCTTTGAGCTGGAAAAAGCAAGGAAACTTATTCTTACTTAGGTCTGAAAAAAGAACACAGCTGATATCTTGCTGATATCTTTATTTTAATGTGATAAGACCACAATAGAGCTCATGAATAAAGATGTTATATCTGTGTTGTTTTAAGCCACTAATTATGGTAATTAAATGTTTATTCTGACCTTATTTAAGTGCTCCTTTACATAATGACTTCAAATGAAAGCAAGAATGACAGCTACTTGAATTTTATAAAAAGATCATGAACTGTATTTTTGTCCAGGCTGACTAGTCAAGTGAACAATTGGTTGAGTTAATTGAGTGAAGTCTTGCTCAATGACCATTTCAAGCTCTTTCTCTCATGATTTGAATTAGGGATTGGTACAAAAATTAGATACTAAAGGGCTTAATATTATGCAATAGATTAAGTGATGAATATCAAACCCCAATGTTTGCATTATTCATCCACTTACCATTCTACAAATACCTGTTGAGAATTTATCCAAAAGAAGAAAGCATTAGGGATTGAAAAATGCACTCAATAAACCACCCTCATGGAATATCCAGACCAGTAAAACACAGATACCCAACATTCAAAAACTTGAAAGTCTTGATGACAACGCTCTTTCTTACTCTTCATTGGAACTCCAGGTGTCAACACAGTCCCTGGCACATAGTAGGAGGACACAAATTAACCAGGGACCTTCCATTGAACTGACTGCCATATATCATAAAATAATAATTTAGTAACTTACAAAAAGGATGTTCAGAAAAAGCTTAATAGAAGTGGTACAGTTTTAGTGTGCCTTCAAAAATGAGTAGAACCTGAGAAAGCAAGGATGAGGAACCTGTCCAAGATCAAAGACCAGGTAGAAATAAGAAACCTCAAAAACTGTAAATAACTGAATCTGAAAATCTGGATTGTGTATAAAAATCTAATAATGGAAAATCAGACTAAAGAGTAGGTTGCAACCCGTCAGAATGGCCATCTTCAAGAAATCTGCAGACAATAAATGCTGGAGAGGGTGCGGAGAAAAGGGAACCCTCTTGCATTGCTGGTGGGAATGTAAATTGATACAGCCTCTATGGAAGACAGTCTGGAGATTTCTTACTTAGGTCTGAAAAAAGAACATAGCTGATATCTTGCTGATATCTTTATTTTAATGTGATAAGACCACAATAGAGCTCATGAATAAAGATGTTATATCTGTGTTGTTTTAAGCCACTAATTATGGTAATTAAATGTTTATTCTGACCTTATTTAAGTGCTCCTTTACATAATGACTTCAAATGAAAGCAAGAATGACAGCTACTTGAATTTTATAAAAAGATCATGAACTGTATTTTTGTCCAGGCTGACTAGTCAAGTGAACAATTGGTTGAGTTAATTGAGTGAAGTCTTGCTCAATGACCATTTCAAGCTCTTTCTCTCATGATTTGAATTAGGGATTGGTACAAAAATTAGATACTAAAGGGCTTAATATTATGCAATAGATTAAGTGATGAATATCAAACCCCAATGTTTGCATTATTCATCCACTTACCATTCTACAAATACCTGTTGAGAATTTATCCAAAAGAAGAAAGCATTAGGGATTGAAAAATGCACTCAATAAACCACCCTCATGGAATATCCAGACCAGTAAAACACAGATACCCAACATTCAAAAACTTGAAAGTCTTGATGACAACGCTCTTTCTTACTCTTCATTGGAACTCCAGGTGTCAACACAGTCCCTGGCACATAGTAGGAGGACACAAATTAACCAGGGACCTTCCATTGAACTGACTGCCATATATCATAAAATAATAATTTAGTAACTTACAAAAAGGATGTTCAGAAAAAGCTTAATAGAAGTGGTACAGTTTTAGTGTGCCTTCAAAAATGAGTAGAACCTGAGAAAGCAAGGATGAGGAACCTGTCCAAGATCAAAGACCAGGTAGAAATAAGAAACCTCAAAAACTGTAAATAACTGAATCTGAAAATCTGGATTGTGTATAAAAATCTAATAATGGAAAATCAGACTAAAGAGTAGGTTGCAACCCGTCAGAATGGCCATCTTCAAGAAATCTGCAGACAATAAATGCTGGAGAGGGTGCGGAGAAAAGGGAACCCTCTTGCATTGCTGGTGGGAATGTAAATTGATACAGCCTCTATGGAAGACAGTCTGGAGATTTCTTAAAAAACTAAAAATAGAAGCACCCTATGACCCAGCAATCCCACTATTAGGCTTATATCCTGATGAAATCAAAACTGAAAGAAGCACCTGTACCCCAATGTTCATTGCAGCTCTCTATACAATAGCCAAAACATGGAAGCAACCTAGATGTCCATCGACGAATGAATGGATCCAGAAGCTCTGGTACATATATACAATGGAATACTACTCAGCTGTTAAAAGAAATGCAGAAGACTCGATCCTAATGAAGTGGCTGGCTCTAGAACCTATCATAAAAAGTGAAGTAAGTCAAAAAGAGAAAGACAAATACAGTATACTAACACACATATATGGAATCTAGTAGGACGGTCTTGATATCACACACAGGGAACTCATGAAAAAAAAAAAAAAAAAGACAGAGCATAGACATAGGGACATCGTGGCGAATAAATATGGAGGGGGAAGCATGGAGGAAGTAACAAGGAAACCTATAGTGGTATGTGTGGAAAAGATAGCTAGTGTCACAGTGCTAAGGGAATAGGAGTGCTTACAATGGCTTGGGGCAAAGGTCTGGAGGGGTGGGATGGGGGGATCTGGGTGGGTGGGGACCATGGATATGCATATGACTGATCTGGGAACATACATGTATGTGAACAACAAAACTCTGTAAAACCTTTAAAATAAAGAATAAAAAAAAAAAAAGAGTAGGTTGCAGACAATCATAAGAATCTGGGGTTCCAAAAAGAGTTCCAGCTCTAGAAACCTAAACAAATATATATGAGTAAGTAAGAACAGCAAATGTGCCTTTAGTTAAATTAAATTGGAGTAAACACAGTTCAGCAGATTCTTTCAGTACACTATATTTTTAGGCCTCAGTAGGCATTAGACTTGTCAAGGAAGAGAAAAGTATATCTTTATCCATTACCCATTTTCCATGAGCAAGTACCCCAAAACAATAACTTTAAATCATGCTTCTTTTTTACCTGTGACTTCCTGACTGGTTAAGCAGTTCTCCTATGCTGACTCACACATCAACACTGAGCTGGTGTTTGGTCTGGGAGCTGTACTCACTGGCATAGCTGGGTTTCTCTCCCCAAGATTTCTGTTGTATTTTTTCTGATCTTTAAAATTCAAGCTCCTTCACATGATGGAAGAAGTGTTCCAAAAAGATGAGAGAAGAAGCCAGAAAGGTTTGATGTCACCTTATGCCATTTTGCCATACTATCTTTTTAAAAAAAATATTCATTTGTTTGGCTGCACTGGGTCTTAGTTGTGGCACACAAGATCTTTAGTTGCAGCATGTGTGATCTTCAGCTGTGCTATGTGAATTCTTAGTTGCCGCATGTGAGATCTAGCTCCCTTACCCAGGACTGAACCCAGGCCCGCTGAATTGGGAAAATAGAGCCCTAGCTACTGAATTACCAGGGAAGTCCCTGTTCCCCTATCTTGGTCTAAATTAGTCACAAGCCAGTCACATTAAAGGGACTGGAAAAATGGACTGCATCTCTTTAACAGAGAAGTGGGCTTGTCAGGGTTCTACAGAAAAACAGAACTAATAGGAGAACCATGTATAGAGAGAAATATGTGTGTGCATGTGTGTATGTGTTTAGAGAGACGATATATACAGAGATATATAAACAGAACTATATGTATATATATATATATACATATGTATACATACACATATATGTACATATATATGTGTGTGTATGATTTTAATGAATCATTGGCTCATGAAAATATGGAAGCTAAATGGTCCCACAATCTATTGTCTGCATATGTGAGACCCAGGAAGCCCAGTGGTATAATTCAGTCTGAATCTGAAGGCCTGAGGACCAGGTGAGCTGATACTGTAAATCTCAGTCCAAGGGCAAGAGATGGGATATCCCAGCTCAAATGGTGAAAAAGAGGGAGGGTTAATTCCTCCGTCCTCTCTCTTTATTCTATTCAATCCTGCAGTCATTTGAATGATGACCAACCACTTTGGAGAAGGTAACCTACTGAGTTCACTGATTCAAGTATTTTTCTCATCTGAAAATATCCTCACAGACATACCCAGAACTTATGTTTAATCTGGGCATCCTATAAATAGTCAAGCTGGCACAAATTAACTATCTCAAGTCCAAAGTCAGTTGCAAAGAGGTATGAATAAAGGATTGATGGGGTTTTGCAGCCACATTTCACTGTCTAGCACAGTTAGTTTGGTTAGATTAGTTTGTTCCTAATGTAATCATGAAACTTTTTACTTTATCTTCTATAGTACCACATTGTAATTTACAGTATGCTAATGCCCAAGTAAGACTTTGAATTATGCTATCAGAGGTTTTTTATCATGGAGGACTACTACAGTTTTTAATTAAGTATGTAACTTTAAATGAGATATATATTATAACATATAGCTTTCTGTCTTAAAAATGACATAAGATGGGTCTTAGTTGTGGCACACAAGATCTTTAGTTGCAGCATGTGTGATCTTCAGCTGTGCTATGTGAATTCTTAGTTGCCGCATGTGAGATCTAGCTCCCTTACCCAGGACTGAACCCAGGCCCGCTGAATTGGGAAAATAGAGCCCTAGCTACTGAATTACCAGGGAAGTCCCTGTTCCCCTATCTTGGTCTAAATTAGTCACAAGCCAGTCACATTAAAGGGACTGGAAAAATGGACTGCATCTCTTTAACAGAGAAGTGGGCTTGTCAGGGTTCTACAGAAAAACAGAACTAATAGGAGAACCATGTATAGAGAGAAATATGTGTGTGTGCATGTGTGTATGTGTTTAGAGAGACGTATATATACAGAGCTATATAAACAGAACTATATGTATATATATATATATACATATGTATACATACACATATATGTACATATATATGTGTGTGTATGATTTTAATGAATCATTGGCTCATGAAAATATGGAAGCTAAATGGTCCCACAATCTATTGTCTGCATATGTGAGACCCAGGAAGCCCAGTGGTATAATTCAGTCTGAATCTGAAGGCCTGAGGACCAGGTGAGCTGATACTGTAAATCTCAGTCCAAGGGCAAGAGATGGGATATCCCAGCTCAAATGGTGAAAAAGAGGGAGGGTTAATTCCTCCGTCCTCTCTCTTTTATTCTATTCAATCCTGCAGTCATTTGAATGATGACCAACCACTTTGGAGAAGGTAACCTACTGAGTTCACTGATTCAAGTATTTTTCTCATCTGAAAATATCCTCACAGACATACCCAGAACTTATGTTTAATCTGGGCATCCTATAAATAGTCAAGCTGGCACAAATTAACTATCTCAAGTCCAAAGTCAGTTGCAAAGAGGTATGAATAAAGGATTGATGGGGTTTTGCAGCCACATTTCACTGTCTAGCACAGTTAGTTTGGTTAGATTAGTTTGTTCCTAATGTAATCATGAAACTTTTTACTTTATCTTCTATAGTACCACATTGTAATTTACAGTATGCTAATGCCCAAGTAAGACTTTGAATTATGCTATCAGAGGTTTTTTATCATGGAGGACTACTACAGTTTTTAATTAAGTATGTAACTTTAAATGAGATATATATTATAACATATAGCTTTCTGTCTTAAAAATGACATAAGATGGGAGGTGTTAAAGGGAAGGATGGGCAATAAAATTTAAAAATAGGTTATTAAGGTAGCTTAGATGAATGTAGAAGATCTTTATTAAGGTTAAATGGTGATGAGATAAGAAAGGAGAGAGCAAAACTATATTATATTTGAGGAAATCTCATGTATGATATCACTCTGGCATATAGGAGCTGAGCAAGTAAATATATAGTGTATATTTTAGTAAATATAGTGGGGTTTTCTAACTGTAGGACTGAACTTTGAAAAATATATCAGCTGTGGTGAATTGTATATAGCAAATTCATTATTGATCCAACAAGTATCTCTATAAATATTCATTGACATGATGTAATGAAAAATATGACAAATATAGACTCTGCCACTTCAAAGCTTATAAATAAGTATACAGACAATTAAAATGCAGTGCCATGAGCATTAAGACAAGGGAAGTACATGGGGCTATGGATAGAAAATCCTTCTAGGCTATGTAAGGTATAAGAGAGCTGTGAGTTGCAGGGAAGCTTACGTGAAAGTAGTTTCTGGCTGGTAGTAGAGATGGTGACTCAGTGGAAGACAACAGATTAAAGTTTAGTAGTAAAAAATAAACACAAATAGCTTTTCACTATTGCATATCCTGTTAGTTGTGGGTTTGTCATTTATAGTCTGTATTCAGATATGTTTCCTCTATGCCTACTCTGTTGAGACTTTTTAATCAAGGATGTTGAATTTTATCAAATGCATTTCTTTGCATCTTTTGAGATGATCATAAGATTTTCATCCTTAATTTAGTTAATGGGGTATGTCACATTAATTTGCAGATGTTGAACCATCTCCGTATCCCTGGAGTAAATGCCACAGCCATGGTTTATGATCCATTTAATGTATTTTTGGATTCCGTTTGCTATTAGTTTGTTGAGCATTATTGCATCTATGTTCATTAGGGATATTGACCTGTAATTTTATCTTCTTGTAATATTCTGGTCTTGTTTTTGAATGCTAATGCCCAAGTAAGACTTTGAATTATGCTATCAGAGGTTTTTTATCATGGAGGACTACTACAGTTTTTAATTAAGTATGTAACTTTAAATGAGATATATATTATAACATATAGCTTTCTGTCTTAAAAATGACATAAGATGGGAGGTGTTAAAGGGAAGGATGGGCAATAAAATTTAAAAATAGGTTATTAAGGTAGCTTAGATGAATGTAGAAGATCTTTATTAAGGTTAAATGGTGATGAGATAAGAAAGGAGAGAGCAAAACTATATTATATTTGAGGAAATCTCATGTATGATATCACTCTGGCATATAGGAGCTGAGCAAGTAAATATATAGTGTATATTTTAGTAAATATAGTGGGGTTTTCTAACTGTAGGACTGAACTTTGAAAAATATATCAGCTGTGGTGAATTGTATATAGCAAATTCATTATTGATCCAACAAGTATCTCTATAAATATTCATTGACATGATGTAATGAAAAATATGACAAATATAGACTCTGCCACTTCAAAGCTTATAAATAAGTATACAGACAATTAAAATGCAGTGCCATGAGCATTAAGACAAGGGAAGTACATGGGGCTATGGATAGAAAATCCTTCTAGGCTATGTAAGGTATAAGAGAGCTGTGAGTTGCAGGGAAGCTTACGTGAAAGTAGTTTCTGGCTGGTAGTAGAGATGGTGACTCAGTGGAAGACAACAGATTAAAGTTTAGTAGTAAAAAATAAACACAAATAGCTTTTCACTATTGCATATCCTGTTAGTTGTGGGTTTGTCATTTATAGTCTGTATTCAGATATGTTTCCTCTATGCCTACTCTGTTGAGACTTTTTAATCAAGGATGTTGAATTTTATCAAATGCATTTCTTTGCATCTTTTGAGATGATCATAAGATTTTCATCCTTAATTTAGTTAATGGGGTATGTCACATTAATTTGCAGATGTTGAACCATCTCCGTATCCCTGGAGTAAATGCCACAGCCATGGTTTATGATCCATTTAATGTATTTTTGGATTCCGTTTGCTATTAGTTTGTTGAGCATTATTGCATCTATGTTCATTAGGGATATTGACCTGTAATTTTATCTTCTTGTAATATTCTGGTCTTGTTTTTGAATCAAGGTAATGCTGGTCTCATACAATGAGTATGGAAGTGCCCCCCCACCCCACCACCCACACTCTCCTCCTCTAGAAGACATTAAAGCTCTTGAAGCTAAAATACAATCACTTCAACTCTGCCTTCCCATGTATAGTTGGTGAATATGTACCTTTACCCACCTAATTATTCAAGAACTGACTCTAGTCCTATGAAAGTTAATGTAAAGGTCACTGCTGTGAAAGCTATTCAAATCACAAATCCAATAAGAAAAATGTAATAACTTCAGAAAGCATATAAAATGATACATTGTTAGTTTAATGGAATTAAGAATAGGAAAAATGAAAGCTGAGGCTGAAGGCATCAAAGCCTTGATGCTATAAAGAGAGAGCATATTACTCTTAGATAATTCAGGTTTTTATAATATAGGAAGAAGCCTAAAGATGTGCATATGGTTACTTTAAACATCACTTACAAACTGTAACAAAAGAAAATTAACTGTTTTTATTAAAAAACCTTGCTTCATAAGCAATTTACATAATATGATGTGCACAGTTTCTCAAAATATGCAAAATGAACTTAATATCCATTATTCATGATCCTCAAAAAGAGCTTTTGTCAATTTGCTACTGTGATATCCTTTCTCATTTGTAATCCATATCTGAAAATAATTAACATTCAGGAGCTGTAAAATACTAAGACTTGATGATAGCAAATTCTCAAAGAATTGGGTTTTAGAGTCATCAAATATTTTCCTAAAGGAGATGCACATAATACATTTATCCTTTAAATCCATCAGGTAATTAAAATAAAATCATTGAGATGACTTTGATAGAAATAAAAAAGGCCTAGGAAAGGGGAAAAAATGAAGACTCTCAGAACTGAGGCAGCTTGAAATACAGAGATAAAAAGTAGAAGCCAGCAGCCTGGGTACCACCTCTGTCCACCTGCCAACTGAGTGAGCTTATTCAAGTCACAAGTCATAACTCTTGCCTCAGCTACCCAACTTAAAATAGAAATGTTACTGAGGTTCCATTCATTTATAAATATTAGGAAATTATAGAATATTTCCACATATAAGTGTGTGATACATATATACTTATTCATATATATATATTTACAAATACATGTTTACATATGATATCTGTATTTAATTACATATATAAATTCTTTCATATTTGTAAACAGATTTAATTTGCATCTATATGTAAATTATAATTTTATATATGTAAATTAAATATATTTAAATTTAATATATTTAAATTTAAATTAAATACATAATCTTATATATTTATGCACATGTGGTTAAGACATTAATAATATCTTAAATGAATTAGCTGTGACTGGTAATAATTTTTCATTGACTTCTGGTTTTTTCTTACTAAAAGGTTTGAGGAAACACATAAGTTTTACAAGTTATAATTCTACCTTTGTTAATTGTAAGTAAAATGCAGAAGCAGATTGGCATGGGGGATAATGCATAAGTGGCCACAATTTAAATACATGCTCAGCTAATTATAGAAGCTTGACTTGAATTATTTACTTTTTTCTCATCACAAGTGTTCTTCCTTATTAAAATAGGGTTTAACTGAGGCAGATTTATGGTGATGCTCATGAAGTCTGTGTCTCCAAGGCTCTCTTGCATGGATCTCCTCTAGAGTGAATTGAATGATGCCCTTCATCCAAACCCCTCCCGCACTAAATGAACTTAATATCCATTATTCATGATCCTCAAAAAGAGCTTTTGTCAATTTGCTACTGTGATATCCTTTCTCATTTGTAATCCATATCTGAAAATAATTAACATTCAGGAGCTGTAAAATACTAAGACTTGATGATAGCAAATTCTCAAAGAATTGGGTTTTAGAGTCATCAAATATTTTCCTAAAGGAGATGCACATAATACATTTATCCTTTAAATCCATCAGGTAATTAAAATAAAATCATTGAGATGACTTTGATAGAAATAAAAAAGGCCTAGGAAAGGGGAAAAAATGAAGACTCTCAGAACTGAGGCAGCTTGAAATACAGAGATAAAAAGTAGAAGCCAGCAGCCTGGGTACCACCTCTGTCCACCTGCCAACTGAGTGAGCTTATTCAAGTCACAAGTCATAACTCTTGCCTCAGCTACCCAACTTAAAATAGAAATGTTACTGAGGTTCCATTCATTTATAAATATTAGGAAATTATAGAATATTTCCACATATAAGTGTGTGATACATATATACTTATTCATATATATATATTTACAAATACATGTTTACATATGATATCTGTATTTAATTACATATATAAATTCTTTCATATTTGTAAACAGATTTAATTTGCATCTATATGTAAATTATAATTTTATATATGTAAATTAAATATATTTAAATTTAATATATTTAAATTTAAATTAAATACATAATCTTATATATTTATGCACATGTGGTTAAGACATTAATAATATCTTAAATGAATTAGCTGTGACTGGTAATAATTTTTCATTGACTTCTGGTTTTTTCTTACTAAAAGGTTTGAGGAAACACATAAGTTTTACAAGTTATAATTCTACCTTTGTTAATTGTAAGTAAAATGCAGAAGCAGATTGGCATGGGGGATAATGCATAAGTGGCCACAATTTAAATACATGCTCAGCTAATTATAGAAGCTTGACTTGAATTATTTACTTTTTTCTCATCACAAGTGTTCTTCCTTATTAAAATAGGGTTTAACTGAGGCAGATTTATGGTGATGCTCATGAAGTCTGTGTCTCCAAGGCTCTCTTGCATGGATCTCCTCTAGAGTGAATTGAATGATGCCCTTCATCCACCCCTCCCCGCACTAAAATGTCCCCATGTCTTAATCCCTGGAATGAGGTAAATGTGACCTACCTTATTTGGAATAAGGATCTTTGTGGATGCAATGATGGATCTTGAGATGAGATCATTCTGGATTATCTGGAAGGGCAGATCCAATGATGTCCTTATAAGGGTCACCCAAAAGAGACACAAACGTATAAAGAAGGTCATGTGAAGAAGGAGGCATTGGTTGGACTTGTATAGGCATAAGAAAAGTAGAAATTCTTGTAGGCCAGAAGTTCTCAAAAAAAAATTATTTTCCTAATATTTATTTATTTATTTTGAGGGGGCGGGTTGGGGAGGGAGGGGGCGGGTGGGCCACTTCTATTGGTCTTTCACTTATCCATTTTCATCCATCTTTGTTCTCTGGCCCGTGTGGGCCTCCCATCGCAGTGGCCTCTGTTATCGCAGAGCACCGGCTCTTAGTGCATGCGCTCCAGAGCTCCGGCTCGGTAATTGGACACATCGATCCAGCCACTCTGCGGCACGTGGGATCTTCCCAGGCCAGGGATCGAACCGGCGCCCCTTGCACTGCAAGGCGGTGTCCTTACCCACTGGACCACCAAGGAAGCCCCACAAATTCTCAAATTTTATCATGTTCATAGTCACCTGGAAAACCAGCTGAAACAGATATCTGGGCCCACCTCCAGTTTTTGATTCATTGAAAAAGAGATTGTGTAAGATTATCACTTTCTAAATTTTCAAGTGATGCTGCTACTCATAGCATTCTAGTAGATGGAAATTAGAAGACAGAGGGCCTAAATTTCTTTTAAACTTGAAACTTGTACATGCTTCTTTGTGCACAGTGTCACTGACTCTAGACCTAAACTTTTTTTTTTTTTTTTCTGTTACCTAAGGAACCGATTAAGAAGACTAAACTGAAACTGTCATTTCAATCTTTGTATTTCTATCTACCAAATGTGAGTCTGACTGTATGAGTGTTAGTATGTGTGTTTGAAGCAAGAAAGCAGAGAAGCAGGTAAGTAAAGTATGTTTTAGTTAGAGTAGACAAGGATAAAGGTGCGTGTTTGCATGTATATAAGAAATGATACTAGAGGATAGGGAAAGACAGAGACAAACAACAGCAGTAAAACCAACAAAGAAAACAAAGCAAAAAGGAAAGGCAGGCATGTACAAGGATAGGAAGGAAAGAAGTTCCAAAAGAGCAACTCATACCCTAAGCAATTCCCACTTTGAAAATGAAACAATATAGTAAACTTAGTAAAAATATTATGGTTAATTCTTGATTATCTTACATAATCTAGTGAAAAATATAATATGATTCATCATCAGATTATTACATCAAGTGCTTTTACTGCTTTATGATATTTGGAATGCCTCATGGTCATTTGTGGTACATCTTCACTAGTATGTAGTTGAAATCAGGGCATCTTGGTTTGGATTTAACTAAGATTTCACACAGGAGAGCTTTAAATTATAAAACAAAAGCACAGCAAAGTGCTCAAGAAATTAGTGGTCATGAATGAAATCATTGTGTTACTCCAGTTGTCCATCCTTAAATTTCCAAGCAGCAACTAAGTAACATTTTAAAGACATGATCTGATAAAGTGAAAAGTAACACAGCTGGAAGAACTCTCTAGAGACTCAGAAGTAGAGGTGAGCAGATGGATGAGAGGCCACAAGAAAACAACAAATACCTAAAGAAGCTCCTGGTTTGCTGGAAAATCTCTTAACACATTTGATTTGTTGTCATGTGCTTCTAGAAATTATGACACTTCAGTATAGTTTATTTGGTTCCAAAATTGGATGACATTCCAGTCTAGAAAAAGAAAAATTTTATCAATGTGAATTTATACATTAAAATAAACTAAAATTTAATTTTTCTATTTAGAATTTCAAGATATTGATGGTGATAAACTAAGCTTTATTTATATACTGTTTTCTGATGATCACTCCAAAAGTTCACTGTAAAAATTTCCACTGAGAGTATAATACATCCCTATTTTAGAAAAAAATAATATAACAGATAAAAAAGAAAATATCAATAATATTATTATTAAATTTTTATTTTGTTTCACTCTACTATATATGAATATAAAAGATAGCTCAGATGACACTGAGTGTATGTGTTCTGTGTCCTATGTTTTTATCAAAATTTTCCGGAATTAAAAAAAGAAAAAAAAAACTTTTTAAGCTTTATTTTCAAGCTCGTGAGCTCTTCTGTTAAGTAGATATGTATTGAAAAGATACTCAACTGTGGCTTCCGTGGTGGTCCAGTGACTAAAGAGTGCACCTTGCCCTGCAAGGGGCACTGGTTCAATCCCTGGCCCTGGAAGATCCCACGTGCCATGAAGTGTCTAGACTGGTGTGTCTGATTATGAGCCAGCACTCTGGAGTGCATACACCCAGAGCCAGAGCTCTGCACTGAAAGAGGCCACTGCAATGGGAGGCCCACAGAGGCCAAAGAATAAAGACGGATGAAAATAAATGGATAAAAATAATCAATGAAAAGAGACCTATATATATATGTGTGTGTGTGTGTATATATATATATATATATATATATATATATATATATATATTCAACTGATATTGTATAAATTATTCTGCATTTTAGCTGTATAAGTGTGATTGAAATGAACATGAATTATATTTAGGCATAAAAATGTTTTCAGCATGTTGGTTAACTGAGATTAATTACAAGAAGTACACTGGAAGTGCATGAAAGTGCCTATTTTATTGCAAATTTGTCAGCCCTTTCTTGTGAACAGAGGTAGGTTTACTATGCAGTTCATGGAACTCAATATTCAGCTAAGACAAAATTGATGCGAAGAGACCTTTAGTTAGGTACTGGTGGATTCATTCAGATTCTAACAAATAGCCAAAATCCCCCTACTGGGCTGGTGGAGTCATTCTTTCATTTTCTCTTATACCAATTGGAGTCAGACTTTTTGAGCCTGAATTTTGGTTCTATAACTTATTACCTTTGCTTTCCTTTTAAAACATTTATTTACTTGTTTATTTATGACTGTGCTGGATCTTTCTGTGTAGGCTTTTCTCCAGCTGTGTGTAGGGGGGAACTGTAAAATTTCCACTGAGAGTATAATACATCCCTATTTTAGAAAAAAATAATATAACAGATAAAAAAGAAAATATCAATAATATTATTATTAAATTTTTATTTTGTTTCACTCTACTATATATGAATATAAAAGATAGCTCAGATGACACTGAGTGTATGTGTTCTGTGTCCTATGTTTTTATCAAAATTTTCCGGAATTAAAAAAAGAAAAAAAAAACTTTTTAAGCTTTATTTTCAAGCTCGTGAGCTCTTCTGTTAAGTAGATATGTATTGAAAAGATACTCAACTGTGGCTTCCGTGGTGGTCCAGTGACTAAAGAGTGCACCTTGCCCTGCAAGGGGCACTGGTTCAATCCCTGGCCCTGGAAGATCCCACGTGCCATGAAGTGTCTAGACTGGTGTGTCTGATTATGAGCCAGCACTCTGGAGTGCATACACCCAGAGCCAGAGCTCTGCACTGAAAGAGGCCACTGCAATGGGAGGCCCACAGAGGCCAAAGAATAAAGACGGATGAAAATAAATGGATAAAAATAATCAATGAAAAGAGACCTATATATATATGTGTGTGTGTGTGTATATATATATATATATATATATATATATATATATATATATTCAACTGATATTGTATAAATTATTCTGCATTTTAGCTGTATAAGTGTGATTGAAATGAACATGAATTATATTTAGGCATAAAAATGTTTTCAGCATGTTGGTTAACTGAGATTAATTACAAGAAGTACACTGGAAGTGCATGAAAGTGCCTATTTTATTGCAAATTTGTCAGCCCTTTCTTGTGAACAGAGGTAGGTTTACTATGCAGTTCATGGAACTCAATATTCAGCTAAGACAAAATTGATGCGAAGAGACCTTTAGTTAGGTACTGGTGGATTCATTCAGATTCTAACAAATAGCCAAAATCCCCCTACTGGGCTGGTGGAGTCATTCTTTCATTTTCTCTTATACCAATTGGAGTCAGACTTTTTGAGCCTGAATTTTGGTTCTATAACTTATTACCTTTGCTTTCCTTTTAAAACATTTATTTACTTGTTTATTTATGACTGTGCTGGATCTTCGTTTCTGTGTAGGCTTTTCTCCAGCTGTGTGTAGGCTTCTCATTGTGGTGGCTTCTCTTGTGGTGGGACATGGGTTCTGGGGCATTTTGGTTCAGTAGTTGAGGCTTGTGGCCTCAAGAGTTGCAGCTCCCAGGCTCCAGAATGTAGGCTCAATAGTTGTACCCCTTATGCCTAGTTGCTTCAGGACCCGTGGGATGCTCCCAGACCAGAGATCAAACCCATGTCTCCTGCATTGGTAGGCAGACTCGTTAACCCTGAGCCATCATGAAAGCCCCACCAGGAGACCTTGAACAATGCTAGAGACTTCAATTCCTCTAATTTAAAAATGAGAAAATAATAATAATAGTCATAATAAGCATATTTTCTTTCTGGGATTATCTAGAGATGACATAAAATATACAGAACACTGAATTCAATAAATACGCCTTTTTCATTGTCATTGCCAGCACTAACCTTTTGGACTTCACATCCTTTCATGTCCATTTTTCCAATTATTCTAGGAGTTCCTCCTGAGCAGTACATGTGACTTACTCCTCTTGTCCCCAGCACCTGTACAGAAGTGCTTCCTAAATATGTAATGAATCCGTGAGTGGGTGAGTCAGAACCTCACCACCCATTTACATTTTCTAGTTACTTGAGAGTGATGAATGGGGACTTCACTGTGCTGACCTTCACAGTGCCGAGGAAATATTTTCTTCCTTTCTACTGAGGCAGTCAAGCCTAACCTTCACTTGTTAGGCTCTCTGCCAAGAAGGCACAAAAGAATACTTCACAGTGGGGCCGAGGAAATCCCTTTCCTGAGGCATAGCCACTGCGTTCAGTGCCTATTTTATTGCAAATTTGTCAGCCCTTTCTTGTGAACAGAGGTAGGTTTACTATGCAGTTCATGGAACTCAATATTCAGCTAAGACAAAATTGATGCGAAGAGACCTTTAGTTAGGTACTGGTGGATTCATTCAGATTCTAACAAATAGCCAAAATCCCCCTACTGGGCTGGTGGAGTCATTCTTTCATTTTCTCTTATACCAATTGGAGTCAGACTTTTTGAGCCTGAATTTTGGTTCTATAACTTATTACCTTTGCTTTCCTTTTAAAACATTTATTTACTTGTTTATTTATGACTGTGCTGGATCTTCGTTTCTGTGTAGGCTTTTCTCCAGCTGTGTGTAGGCTTCTCATTGTGGTGGCTTCTCTTGTGGTGGGACATGGGTTCTGGGGCATTTTGGTTCAGTAGTTGAGGCTTGTGGCCTCAAGAGTTGCAGCTCCCAGGCTCCAGAATGTAGGCTCAATAGTTGTACCCCTTATGCCTAGTTGCTTCAGGACCCGTGGGATGCTCCCAGACCAGAGATCAAACCCATGTCTCCTGCATTGGTAGGCAGACTCGTTAACCCTGAGCCATCATGAAAGCCCCACCAGGAGACCTTGAACAATGCTAGAGACTTCAATTCCTCTAATTTAAAAATGAGAAAATAATAATAATAGTCATAATAAGCATATTTTCTTTCTGGGATTATCTAGAGATGACATAAAATATACAGAACACTGAATTCAATAAATACGCCTTTTTCATTGTCATTGCCAGCACTAACCTTTTGGACTTCACATCCTTTCATGTCCATTTTTCCAATTATTCTAGGAGTTCCTCCTGAGCAGTACATGTGACTTACTCCTCTTGTCCCCAGCACCTGTACAGAAGTGCTTCCTAAATATGTAATGAATCCGTGAGTGGGTGAGTCAGAACCTCACCACCCATTTACATTTTCTAGTTACTTGAGAGTGATGAATGGGGACTTCACTGTGCTGACCTTCACAGTGCCGAGGAAATATTTTTCTTCCTTTCTACTGAGGCAGTCAAGCCTAACCTTCACTTGTTAGGCTCTCTGCCAAGAAGGCACAAAAGAATACTTCATCCAATTTGTGGAGGCACAGTAAAAGGAAAGTCCCCGCAGAGTTCCTGAGGGCACTAGGCCACTGAAGCTGGGGTGGTACACAGCCTGGGTAGGTGCTCCTCAAACCTACTCAAGGCATCCTGTCAAAGCACAAGGGCCAGCACAGAGGAAAACCCAGAGAGCGTGTGGATCTCACTTTGATCCATTCTGGAGAATCAAATGATTTATCTTCTGGAAACAAGCTAGGCCTCATACAATGCCATATTGAAAACACAGCAAATCCAAGTTAGGTTAGGAGTGTGATGGAAAGGGAAATAGCAATAGATAATATGTATCCAATAGAGGAGTAATCTGGGGGAAGATGGCTTCATTTATCATAGTACATCTCCAAAAGATCAAGATTTCAGTGTCACTTTGCTGAGATATGTGTGCCTCTCAAATCATAACTTTTTCAGTGACAGTATTTTTCTGATTTTTAAAAGAAATATATGCCTATTGCAAAACATGTACAAATATCTAGTTGGAGATAAAAAAGCCTCTCAAAAATAGCCACTATTTAATTATGGTGAATATTCCTAAAGTTTTCTGTAAATTTTTAATTTATGTAACAAAGTGGAAATTAACCAGGGAATTTCCACGCTTCACATTTTCTGCACCTGTTAAAGAGAATCCTGTCTGGGTCCATTCATTTCTCCTTCCACTCCTTTATTCAGCCCTCCATGGGCTGTCCCTCTATTTCTAGGCCAGCCCTTTGGACATTAGATGTAACAAACCAGGCCAAGTGAGAGGGTTATAAGAAGAAGCCTTGGGTCAGAATAGGAGAAACGGCTGAAAGGAGACTCTGGAAGATGGAGGCAAGGAAAAGCTGTGGTGTGTATAAGACGAGAAAGTGAGCATTTAAAATGTATATTTTGGTGATATGACTTATCCTTATGGTGTTTGAGGAAAACATGGGAAATATTTGAGTCAGTTTGAAAAATCATTGTTTTGATTTCCTAATAATCAGGTTTTATGATCCTTGCTGAGGTAGAGCTGAAACTTACAGGTAACAATCCATTAATAATGTAAAAGTAGGTATCAGTGTGAAATAACAAGTGCAGGCATAGGCACGGTTGTAAGTGGTGTGGGTGTAGATATATATTCATGTAAGCATCAATATCAGCACCAGTAAAACTTGGATAGAGGTAATGAAAAAGAGAGATTTGAAACCAAGCCATATTATTTTAAGGGAGCTTTTCTCAGCAAATATTCATTTTATGTTCATTTTACATGGATTCATATCAATAAATCTTTAGTTTTTTGTTGTTAACAGATTAGACATCCACACAAACCAGTTCAATTGAATAAGATCATATTAAAATACATGGAGAGAGAAGGAAGTAGAAATACCTTTTTTAAATCTTTTTTTTTAAAGAAAGTCCAAATCTAATGGAGATTGAAGCAGAATTGTTTAAATTCCTAGCACATCTGGGACATTAGTTCTTGGAGCTTTGTGAAGTGGCACCGTGGTGCCAAGGTCTGAGCTAGCTTAAAACAAATAGTTTTTCTTTCTTGTTTTTTTCTAATCAACTATAAAATTTACCCACATTTCTAGTTTATGTTTTTTAAGATATATAGATGGGAGAGAAACAGAGAAACTGAATAATGTATGAATTTGATTGAGCAAGATTTCAACTATTACTTCAATGTGAGAGCATAGATTGTCATGCAAAGTCACAGTGACAGTAGCTAACCAGCATAAGGGCTTCCCTGGTGGGTCAGATGGTAAAGAATCTGCCTGCAGTGCATAAGTCGCCACCCTGGGCTGAGGGCATAAGGTTACAAGATCTCTGTATCATTCAGGAACGCTTATTTCAACTGGAATTAGAATAAAGAAAAGGAGTTTATCAGTTTCACATAACTTACAAATTCATAGATTGTCTAGGTACAGATATGGCTGACTATATGTGGTCAGATTATACCACCAGGAACATGTTGGTATTCACTTGCCAATTCTGCTTTTACATGCTTTGCTATCATTCTCTCAGGTTGATTCCACGTGGTGACAAAATGGCCACCAGAAGTAATAGGCTTTCAGTTTATCAGGATATAGATCAATATCAGAATCCAGTAAAACTTTCAGGTAACAATCCATTAATAATGTAAAAGTAGGTATCAGTGTGAAATAACAAGTGCAGGCATAGGCACGGTTGTAAGTGGTGTGGGTGTAGATATATATTCATGTAAGCATCAATATCAGCACCAGTAAAACTTGGATAGAGGTAATGAAAAAGAGAGATTTGAAACCAAGCCATATTATTTTAAGGGAGCTTTTCTCAGCAAATATTCATTTTATGTTCATTTTACATGGATTCATATCAATAAATCTTTAGTTTTTTGTTGTTAACAGATTAGACATCCACACAAACCAGTTCAATTGAATAAGATCATATTAAAATACATGGAGAGAGAAGGAAGTAGAAATACCTTTTTTAAATCTTTTTTTTTAAAGAAAGTCCAAATCTAATGGAGATTGAAGCAGAATTGTTTAAATTCCTAGCACATCTGGGACATTAGTTCTTGGAGCTTTGTGAAGTGGCACCGTGGTGCCAAGGTCTGAGCTAGCTTAAAACAAATAGTTTTTCTTTCTTGTTTTTTTCTAATCAACTATAAAATTTACCCACATTTCTAGTTTATGTTTTTTAAGATATATAGATGGGAGAGAAACAGAGAAACTGAATAATGTATGAATTTGATTGAGCAAGATTTCAACTATTACTTCAATGTGAGAGCATAGATTGTCATGCAAAGTCACAGTGACAGTAGCTAACCAGCATAAGGGCTTCCCTGGTGGGTCAGATGGTAAAGAATCTGCCTGCAGTGCATAAGTCGCCACCCTGGGCTGAGGGCATAAGGTTACAAGATCTCTGTATCATTCAGGAACGCTTATTTCAACTGGAATTAGAATAAAGAAAAGGAGTTTATCAGTTTCACATAACTTACAAATTCATAGATTGTCTAGGTACAGATATGGCTGACTATATGTGGTCAGATTATACCACCAGGAACATGTTGGTATTCACTTGCCAATTCTGCTTTTACATGCTTTGCTATCATTCTCTCAGGTTGATTCCACGTGGTGACAAAAATGGCCACCAGAAGTAATAGGCTTTCAGTTTATCAGGATATAGATCAATGCAATGTGAAGACATCACTTCTTTTCCTCTAACTTCAGCAGAATCCCTATGCTTGCCTCTGACTCATTCAGTTTAATAAGTACATGCTCACCCCAAAGTTGATCAATGAGATGAAGCTTGAGAAGTAAATTTTTCATATTGGCCAAACTGGGGTTCCAGCAATGTGTTAACCTCATGTAAGTCAGGTGGGTTCCAAGCCAGGGAATTACAGTTCATGAATACTGGACAGGGATAATCCATAGGAAGGAAACAGAGACCCATTCAAATGGCGTAAGGGAGATATGATTTTGAACTGTTGACAAAGGTGTGGACTATACTTAGGAAATGTGGTAGACAATGATGAAATGTCTCTGAGGTAGTCACACACAGTCATTTTTATTTTAGGCCCAAAGAGGTAAGAAGGAAAAAGTTCCTGAACCCAGAGAGAGATCTGTATATGATAGGCTGCCTGCCTAACACAGTGGCCTTAATAGAGACACACATGCAATTCATGGTGACCTGACATGACAGAAAATGTTGAAACAAATACTCTCAACTCACACTCTCCTTACACTTTTTTCCTGGTCCTCTTGGATGCCTCCTAGGTCTACTGCAAGCCAGAAGACAAGGATGCTGATTGTTGGTTATGTTTATTTATTTTGTGTATAAAGTGAAAGATGAATCATCCAGAGATAAATATCCCTAAGAATTTGTGTATGAATTTATGTACAAACACACAGTCATGTATGTACCCCATATATATATATGTCTTTATAAATAAGCATGTACCTCAGTATATATATAAAATCATAGATATGAACACATATGCATATGTGTTACAAAATGAGGCCATATCCTATGTATTGCTATCTAGCTGGTTATTAACATAATAAATTATGGATATTTTTCCAACCCACATAGTTATGTTTTAAAATTTTTAGTTATATATATATATATTGTATTAGAATAACATATAAAAACTTAATAAGCTCATCATAGTTTCTTAGACCATTTTGTTACTAAGAAATTTTTAGTTTCTTTCTGAATTTCTGTTCTATACATTGGTATAATATATTCCCATGTACGCAGCTTTAGGAACTGAGGAGCCAGTGGAATCACCATTATACAGATATATACAGATTATTACAGTTCTATCCTTCCTAATTATCCACTGATTTTCAATTTTGTGCACTTAAACACAAAAGACAGTGTTCTCCCTCAGTTCTTGTAAAATCTAAACGTTACTCATCTGTATTAGTCTCCTGGACTGCAGTAACAGATTCCTACAAACTTCATGGCCTAAATAAGTTTTTCACAATTCTGATGGCCAGAAGTCTGAACTCAAAATGTTAGCTGTATTTGTTCCTTTCAGGTGTTCTTGAGAAGAATCTTCATGCTTCTCTCCCAGCACCTGGTGTGGACAATTCTTGGCATTTCTTGACTTACAGCTCTTACATTCCAATCTTTATCTTTGCTTTCCCATGATTTTTCTTCTGTATCTCTGTGTCTTCATTTCTGTAATTTGTAAGGGCACTTGTAATTAGATTTAGTGTGGACCCTAAATCTGTACGATCTCATCTTGAGATCTTCAGCTTCATTATACCTGCAAAACCTGTATTTCCAAATAAAGTCACAGTCACACGTGACTGGGGTTAAAATTTGGGAACATCGTGTTAGAAACACAATTTAATTTACAAAGTCTTTCATATTGTCTTTGCTAACCTCCTCACCTTTCAAACAGCACCACACAGTCAGTCAAGTGTGGCTTGTGGGGGAGACACTATGTCAAGCAAATTAGTGATAATTCACAGTTTCCATACCAACTGTATATGATAAAAGACTATTTTGCTGACAAGGATAATAATATTAATAATAATAGCTAACATGGTTAATAGTCATTTTATTAATTAATAACTGATAAAGTATCAAACATTCTGCTAACCACTGTACAAAGGTTATTTGATTGAATCCTCACAGTACTCTCAAGAAAGGTCACTGTCCTTTCCATAGGTGAAAAATTAAAGATATTAATAAATGTTTGTCCTAGAATCACAATCAAAGTTTCTCTCTAACTTCTGAGATCATATGGCCAAGCATAAGTTTATAATGTTGTCTTTTCTTAAGCTAATAATCAAAAACATGGCTAAAGAATAGTATAGTTATGACAACCAGCATTCTTATTTAATCTTGAATTTAGTAGAATGTATCCATACACTTGTGAAGGTTTTGTTGTTGTCAAACATATTATTTTTCAACTTTCTAATGAGGTTCTGTTCTAATTCGAGGGATTTAATGTTTAAAGATAGTGAAAATGTGGAATGGTATCAATTTATCTAGCTATAGACATACTCCAGACACTGGAGTATGCTAGGTGGTTTCTAAAGATTTACCACTTTGTTTTCCTGCATGTTACAATGTATTTGTAATTCCCTCAAATGCTTTTCACAATTCTGATGGCCAGAAGTCTGAACTCAAAATGTTAGCTGTATTTGTTCCTTTCAGGTGTTCTTGAGAAGAATCTTCATGCTTCTCTCCCAGCACCTGGTGTGGACAATTCTTGGCATTTCTTGACTTACAGCTCTTACATTCCAATCTTTATCTTTGCTTTCCCATGATTTTTCTTCTGTATCTCTGTGTCTTCATTTCTGTAATTTGTAAGGGCACTTGTAATTAGATTTAGTGTGGACCCTAAATCTGTACGATCTCATCTTGAGATCTTCAGCTTCATTATACCTGCAAAACCTGTATTTCCAAATAAAGTCACAGTCACACGTGACTGGGGTTAAAATTTGGGAACATCGTGTTAGAAACACAATTTAATTTACAAAGTCTTTCATATTGTCTTTGCTAACCTCCTCACCTTTCAAACAGCACCACACAGTCAGTCAAGTGTGGCTTGTGGGGGAGACACTATGTCAAGCAAATTAGTGATAATTCACAGTTTCCATACCAACTGTATATGATAAAAGACTATTTTGCTGACAAGGATAATAATATTAATAATAATAGCTAACATGGTTAATAGTCATTTTATTAATTAATAACTGATAAAGTATCAAACATTCTGCTAACCACTGTACAAAGGTTATTTGATTGAATCCTCACAGTACTCTCAAGAAAGGTCACTGTCCTTTCCATAGGTGAAAAATTAAAGATATTAATAAATGTTTGTCCTAGAATCACAATCAAAGTTTCTCTCTAACTTCTGAGATCATATGGCCAAGCATAAGTTTATAATGTTGTCTTTTCTTAAGCTAATAATCAAAAACATGGCTAAAGAATAGTATAGTTATGACAACCAGCATTCTTATTTAATCTTGAATTTAGTAGAATGTATCCATACACTTGTGAAGGTTTTGTTGTTGTCAAACATATTATTTTTCAACTTTCTAATGAGGTTCTGTTCTAATTCGAGGGATTTAATGTTTAAAGATAGTGAAAATGTGGAATGGTATCAATTTATCTAGCTATAGACATACTCCAGACACTGGAGTATGCTAGGTGGTTTCTAAAGATTTACCACTTTGTTTTCCTGCATGTTACAATGTATTTGTAATTCCCTCAAAGCTGTCTCCTTATTTGGATCGTGTATTAGAGTTTTCTTTATATTTGAAGAATCATTCTTTCATATTTTATTTTTTCAGTGACATTTTTAGCACATTTTAGTATGAAATATCATACTAAATATCCATACTAATATCCATATTGTCTGTTCTGCAATAATTTTATAACAAAGTTTCTATTCCTAAAAGAATTTGATAAAAATTTGCCTATTGGGCTTCCCTGGTAGTCCAGTGGGTAAGGACACCGCCTTGCAATGCAAGGGGCACCAGTTTGATCCCTGGCCTGGGAAGATCCCAAGTGCCGCGGAGCGGCTGGACTGATGTGTCCAATTACCGAGCCAGAGCTCTGGAGCGCATGCGCCCATGGCCGGTGCTTTGCGACAACAGAGGCCACTGCGATGGGAGGCCCACATGGGCCAAAGAACAAAGATGGATGAAAAATAGATAAATGAAAGACCAATAGAAGTGGCCCCCCCACCTCCTCCCTCCGCAACCTGCCCCCTCCAATAAATAAATAAATAAATAAATAAATAACATCTTAAAAAAAAAAAGTTTGCCTATAAATTCACCTTAGTTAGTGGATATTTTAGTACTAGACCTTAAAACTTAATATAATTTTCCTTTGAAAATATATCTTTTCATGCTCCCTAATAATAAATTTATTTTGTAAATTTATACTATCATAAAATATTTGTATATAATTTCATAAAATCTTCCATATGTTTGTAATCTCTTATTGGAATTAAATTGTGTTTCTTTGGTTATTTATATAATTGGAAGTATTTGTTTTTTAAAAATCATTATTGTCACCCAGATTTTCCCAGTTTTTAGTAATTATTTTCCTTGGTATTCTTTTGTTCACAAAATGTTCTATTCTAATTTTCCTATTAATTCCTCTTCTTTTTTACTTTTAAATTTTCTTAAGTTTACTATTAACCCATTCTTTTAGTCTTTTTTATTAAATTTAAATTCAGAGCTTCAATTTTTCTTCTGTGTATCATGTTAAATGCATTCCCACTGCTTTCATATGAGGAAGTGGTTAATCTGTAAATGATTTGGAATTATAGTTTTATTTTATACATATTTTATTCATTTAAATTAATTTTTATTATAGACAACATGTTTTATTTATTTATTTTTAACAAGACTGTGCTTTTTGGCATTTAGCCAAAAATGTGGCTTCTAAATTTTCCACCTGTAAAAACTTATTTAGATTTATGAGTAGTTTTATGCTGTTTATTTATTATTTGCCTATTTATTCTTTTTTTTTTTTAAAAGATTTATTTATTTATTTATTTATTTAGGGCGGGGGTCGGGTTGGGGAGGGAAGGGAGCAGGCGGGCCACTTCTATTGGTCTTTTGTTTCTCTATGTTCATCTGTCTTTGTTCTTTGGCTCCTGTGGGCCTCCCATTGTGGTGGCGTCTGTTGTTGTAGAGCGCCAGCTCTGGGCGCATGCGCTCCAGAGCTCTGGCTCGGTGATTGGACACATCAGTCCAGCTGCTCCGCGGCACGTGGGATCTTCCCAGGCCAGGGCTCGAACCGGGGCCCCTTGCACTGCAAGGCGGTGTCCTTACCCACTGGACCACCAGGGGAAGCCCTGCCTATTTATTCTTATTCACAAGAAAAAAACATGCATTTTACAGTGTATAAAATTCCATGAATAGAAAGTCACCCTGGCAATTTTGTAGTGTAACATTTATGTCCTTATTGTTTGAAAATATTGCTAATCTGTCAAATTTTGACTCAATATGAATTTTAATTTGCTAATTCTCTTTACCGTGGTGTTGCATATTGACTGGTTCACATATTTTTTGTATTCTTCTTGGATGACCCCCTTATCATGCAAAAGGGGGATAATCCTGCAGTTGTCTATTTTGATTAAGGCTTAAATCTTTAAACTTAATTTAATTTAATGTTATTATTACCTCTGGTATTTAATTTGTGTTCTCCCATTTGCCTAACATTTCATCTTATATGTGTGTGGGTGTGTGTACATATACTGTATATATTTATCTGTTTTTACTTGCAATTATTATACATTGGCTTAGTTTAGATGCATCTGTATAGCTAGATTTTTATCCTAATTCAAGTATATTTGCTAATTTTAGTGTAACATCCTCAATTCTGGAATTTTTTGCCCTTATAACTTATTTCTAACCAAATAATAAAGCATAAGGAGTCTTTCTAGATACCATATTAACTCTTTACGTTTTCTTCACTGTGTTTACATTTTGATCACTTTTGGCAAGCTTGCATCAAATGGATTATTTAAATCCATTAAGGTAGTGATATAGACTTCTATCATCTTTTTCTTATGTCATCATAGCTTGTCTCCACAGAAATATTTGTTTTCTAGTATAAAAAATAAACCATAGTATTTGGATATATCCCTATAAATACCACTTATATAGACACCTTCAAAAATGCACTAGAATTATAAATGTTAAAAACACATTTTCACATGAAAAAAAAATCCTACCCCATTTTCATTCTCTCCCATCAGATTTATTTCCTGGTAAGCTGAAATGTCCTTTAGGAAAATTTTCATTTTCTCCAACTTTGTTGAGATGAGATAGGGAGAGGAAAGCAAAAATGATTTACATGGGGAAAAAAAAAAAAAGAAAGCTTATGACTATAGCAGGAAAGGAAAGCTGTCCAGGTCTCAGCATAAGCCTTGGAAACATGCATGGCAACTCTTTAGTTGATGTAGTAATGAAATCTGTGAGAGGTTCAAGAGTTTGCCTGAAGTTACATTGTTTCAGTAAGATTTTTAAGGGCATAAACCAAGAATTTCCTTTGGGGAGAGAAAAGCACCACATAGAAAAAAAGATTCACAGGTTTCTAATCAGTCAGGCTGGTTTTATGTACATCCTAATCAAAAGACAGACACGAAGGGCATCATAGCACACTTCTTCATTTATTAGCAGTGAAAACTTGGTAACAGTACTTGGCTTCTAAACCTGAAGTTTCTTCTCCACAAGTGAGTAGAAATGCTCTTGTTTTTATCTAAGGAGCAGATTAGGCTGCATGTACAAAGTGTCGAGCTCTGTATACTCCACTTAATCACTCTACCCCCAACAAACAGCTTCCTTTCCTCTCCCTCTCTGTGATTAAAATCTGTCTATACTGGCCTTTTAGGGGCAAGATTAATTATAGAAACAATATTTCTGTGCCAGGGCTGGAATTAAAGGCATCACTACTTAGGAGAGTTGAAACTCTGGTCTACAGACCACTACAGTGAGTCCCCAACGTACAAACAGGTTCTGGTCTTGAGAGCACGTTTGTGTGTCCATTTCTTTTGTTAAGTCCAACAAAGTTAACCTAGGTATCTAACTAACAAAACTAGCCATATGGTACTGTCATGCAATAGGTTTATAATATTGTCCTTTTCACACAAATAATACATTAAAAAAAAAAATAAGGAAAACATACAATCTTACAGTACCTTGAAATTACAGTAGTAACAGGTACATCACCACTGTTTCTATGCTTGCTTCTGGACACTCTAAGCTTGAAATAAAGTACTGTCCCCTATACAGTGCCGGATCAAAGGGCACAACCACTTGTAGAGGATGTATGCATCTGAGACTACATGCCAGACCCCTGAATTAACTTCTGCAACTGCACATGCAAATGCATACTCACATCTTTGAAAGTCTGCATCTTGAAGATTCATATGGAGAAGACTTGCTGTATAGTCTTGGAAAGTGGACTAGCCACCATAAAGTGAGCATAAGAAAGTTAAGGAATTCTATTACCTTCCCTCACTAATTTCTAGAAAATGCCTTGTATTCCTCCTCAGACATATAGCTCAAGCATGACTTTTCATTTTTCCTTACTACTAGAAAAGCCTAGAGGTTCCAGTGGGAACCATCAAAAGAAATTAAATTGTTATGTTTCCCAGGGTTAGAAAAAATGGAGGAAAAAGTGTATAGAAAGGTCTATTTCATGTAATTCTGCCATCACACTATTTTCAAACAATCACTTAAGCTCTCATTAGTATAGCCTGGGAATAGATTTCTTTCATTCTGACATTGCCTGAGCCTAGCCCTCAGGTTAGACACCCATTGATTTTAGCTCCCATTCCTCTGTAAAACACATCTGGGTCCTTAATTAATAATTCGGTACATTGGAGACAAATCTGCCATTGCATGAACATGCCTGATTGAAGGCACAGACATAATGCTCATAGAATGCTGAAAAAAAATGTAATTGCAAGTGAAATTATAAATTACTCTTGGCTTTAGGCATCCCTCAAGCTATGGAAAGCAAAAAGCAATTATTTATCTTTGGAGATGGAATTAGCCTTATTTTTTGTTGTTATCTGACTGATGCTTATAAATCTTCCCAGCCTGACTCTCTAGTTTGCTAGGAAGGTTAAAAAGAGACCCCACTTTGCTCACACACTCAATCTGTTCCACATTTCTACTTTGATTTTTTGTTTGAATTTCTTCTGACTATTGTTTAATACACTAAGGTTTGAATCTATCCAGCAAAACAGTTCCATACCTGTAATTAGTGACTATATTTTAAATCTTGTCACAGATGAGAACTGATTTTATTAACTTTCCTATTTCATTAAATGGCTGCTGAATAAGAAGCATTTGCTTTAAGTGTTTTAAAATGTATCCTGAGGGCTTCCCCTGGTAGTCCAGTGGGTAAGGACACCGCCTTGCAGTGCAAGGGGCACTGGTTCGATCCCTGGCCTGGGAAGATCCCACGTGCCGCAGAGCAGCTGGACCTATGTGTCCAATCACCGAGCCGGAGCTCTGGAGCGCATGCGCCCAGAGTGGGCGCTCTGCAGCAAGAGAGGCCACTGCAGTGGGAGGCCCACAGGAGCCAAAGAACAAAGACGGATGAAAATGGAGAAATGAAAGACCAATAGAAGTGACCCGACCCCCACCCAAAATAAATAAATAAATAAATCTTTTAAAAAAAAATGTATCCTGAAAATTCAGCCGGGTATAGAAGCAATGGCCTTAGCACACGTGCATCTGAAATGCCATGTTTGTGTTTTACAGTGATGCTTGAGATTTTATTTATGTGGCATAGACACACGTTTCTTTTGTGGAAGCTGTTTAGTCTTCCATAATTCACTGAAATACTAGTAGCATAGATACAACAGGGCAAATTCAAGAGTTGAAAGTATTTCATTTCAAATGCAAGATTAGGTTGTATTCATTTTCTGCCCTGATTCAGGTAGTTGAACAAATCATGATCCTCTGTTTTCATTGCATACAGCAGCCCAACTCTCTAGACCCAGAGAAAGGAAATAAAACCATGTCGCTTCATGCCTGTTTTCTATATTCCTTTGTACTTTCTGGCCATCTGCAACCTAGAACCTGAGCTTTAGGCAAAGATTGCTTCTGAAGAACATTGTGACCTAAGACAAGTTATTAAGCTTCCTGGACTTCAGCTTCTCATCTTTGAAAGGAAGTGGTGAACCGGTCCTAACAGAGGGTATCCCCTCTGATCCTCCAAGTGCCCATTTCCTCAGACTGGTCTCACTGCCTTGTAATGATACAAGGTCCTTTCTGTCTCCCTCAGTACATTGAGGATTATGAGACAACAGGTATATTCTATCAGATATTACTTTGCACTATAAACATCTAGCTTACATCCTGTTTCTTGGTCTTCCATCATTTTCCTGTTCAGGGACCCCTCACTGTGACAGACTATGAAGTATTGAGTTGACCAAAAAGTTTGTTCAGTTATTTTTTCTTTAATGCCCTGTGGAAAATCCTGAACAAACATTCTGGCTGATCCAATACAGGGTACACATAATGAATGCTTTTGAAATGGTGGCTTTGGATGATTCTTCCTTCCAGAAACAATCCCTACCCTTGAGGTGTTCCTGTGAGGCAGATTTCCCTTCCCGCTTCAGAAAACCACGGGAAGGCAGTAGGGCAGCAATAGGACAAAGTGGAGAGGAGAGTTGAATTTTTTGTTCTTTATTTTTTGTGTGTGTTCATGTTACAGATGTTTTCGCTGCTCCCTTCACTCTTTTTCCACTTTTGACCATATCACATGCCCTAAAAAGCTGTGCATCTTATGCCTGTGACACACGAATAGAGCTTTTTTCCCCCAAGAGAAAACTGGAAAGAGATAATATTCTTTCCTTTCCCATATGATAAGACATCAAGGACAGCCAGTCTGGTTAACAGTCTTCTCTTCACCCACAAGCCTGTTTCCACTGCTCAGTTTGTTGTTCTCATAAGGATCTCATCATTTCATTAATACAAAAAATATATATTAAAAGCACAGTACTGCCAAACTCCCCAGATTCCCTCCTCTGGTTTCAAAGAAAAAAATGTATGAGAAAGATTCTGATCCTGGTCTTGTCCCAACTATTCTCTCCTCCTATCTGGTGGCCACAGAGACTCTCCCCACTGTCTCAGTAATGCCAGAAAGATGTCTCTACACAGACCCTGCCCCTGCTGCCCCTGCTGTACCTCCATGTAGGTGAATCTACTCTGTATATAAGACTCCATGGCGTTAGGAGGGAAGCTAAGGAATAGGCAGAAGATGCTGGGAGTGTGAACAACTCAGTAAATTACACCTTTCTTCTCTCTGTTTTGTCAGTTGCAAAAAATCAGTTGAGAAATAGATAAAGAACTTATATACCAGATTCTTTAGATCTGAAGCTAGTAGACTTGCTAATAATAATGAACTGTTGAACTGAAGCCACCTGTGCTTCCCAGGTGGCACTAGTGGTAAAGAATCCACCTGCCAAAGCAGAAGATTTGAGACATGGATTTGATACTTGACTTGAGTGGGGAAGATCTGGAGGAGGGCATGGCGACACATTCCAATATGCTTCCTTGGAGAATCTTTGGACAGAGGAGCCCCAAGGGACCTGGAGGGCTAAAGTTCATAGGGTCACAAAGAGTCAGGCATGACTAAAGTGACCTAGCACACACACAGAAACTGAAGTCCTGCCTGACTCTAGCTTTCTGGTTAGATTCCATCAGCCTATCCTCACTGGGGCCTGATCCTGTACGACCTAATGTGAATGAACAGAAAAAGATCGCTCCCTGAAACAGGTACTAGTATTCATGTTTGCTGGTTGAAGGAACACTGGCTGGAAACAGAATCTACTCCAGATGGCCCAAACGGACTTTAATCTAGGGACTATATATAGAGGTGAGGTCAGCATTTAGGAAGCAAAGGATGGAAAGGCACTAGCAACAGGAAGAAGCTGTTTGCACTACTTAGGTTAAAAGAAGGGAGAAGAATATCATGCATTTAGACATTTGGAATCCAATGAAAACTAGGCCCTTAGAGAAAGAGCCACCAGGAGTACCTATAGCTGTAGAAACACAAAACTACTTTTAGAGAAATGGGACTAAAACAGGTAGAAACTTTGAGAGAGGAAATAAATACTCTGACTTTACTCTCTTCTTGGCCTCCAGTTTCCTGCTAGTGATTTCCATTGGCCAAACCCAGCAAGAAGGCAGACAGAGATGCAACCCATGGGGTCACCCCAGCACACCTCTACTCACTTTGTTGCACAGCAGCCAGAAGAGAGAGTAGAATGGTACTAACAGGGAAAGTAATGGCTGATCAGGACCTCGCTCCCTCCTCCCTGGGATTGAATAGGCAAGAGGAGGAAAACTAGGATGGGACTGTGTGTGTGTGCATGTGTGCTCAGTCACTCAGTCCTGTCCAACTCTTTGCAACCCCATGGTCTGTAGCCCTCCAGGCTTCTCTGTCCATGAGATTGTCCAGGAAAGCATCCTAGAGTGGATTGCCATTTCTTCTCCAAGGGATTTTCCAATCCAGGGATCTAAACCACATTTCTCTCATGCCTTCTGCTTTGCAAGTGGATTCTTCACCACTGGGCCACCTGGAACAGATATTGAAATAGATTTTTTTTTTCATTTCAAAAAATGAGAACGCTAGCAACTCAGAGTCATGGATGAGTGCCTTATCTCCTGTACTTCAGTCTTCCCCAGCTAACCCAACTCATATAGCTACCCAAAGCTTCCATTAAGGCCTTCCCCCATCTAGACTGTTCTGTAGAGCTTTTTTCTATGTCTCTGGACTAGGCCCTTGAACTCAGCGGCTCCTCACACCACTTCAAGTCTTCCTAACTGCTGAGTGTTACCAAGGGCCTTCCCCTTTCTTTCTGGCTCAGGTAACACTATTTCCTTGAAAACTGATATTTCAACCTGACCTCAAAATTCACTGCTTCTATGCTTAAGCAGTATAATATTAGTGGGGAGGAGAATGGAAAAGTCAGCTACTCCAGTTTGAAGAATGGCCCAAACCCGGACTTTAATCTAGGGACTATATATAGAGGTGAGGTCAGCATTTAGGAAGCAAAGGATGGAAAGGCACTAGCAACAGGAAGAAGCTGTTTGCACTACTTAGGTTAAAAGAAGGGAGAAGAATATCATGCATTTAGACATTTGGAATCCAATGAAAACTAGGCCCTTAGAGAAAGAGCCACCAGGAGTACCTATAGCTGTAGAAACACAAAACTACTTTTAGAGAAATGGGACTAAAACAGGTAGAAACTTTGAGAGAGGAAATAAATACTCTGACTTTACTCTCTTCTTGGCCTCCAGTTTCCTGCTAGTGATTTCCATTGGCCAAACCCAGCAAGAAGGCAGACAGAGATGCAACCCATGGGGTCACCCCAGCACACCTCTACTCACTTTGTTGCACAGCAGCCAGAAGAGAGAGTAGAATGGTACTAACAGGGAAAGTAATGGCTGATCAGGACCTCGCTCCCTCCTCCCTGGGATTGAATAGGCAAGAGGAGGAAAACTAGGATGGGACTGTGTGTGTGTGCATGTGTGCTCAGTCACTCAGTCCTGTCCAACTCTTTGCAACCCCATGGTCTGTAGCCCTCCAGGCTTCTCTGTCCATGAGATTGTCCAGGAAAGCATCCTAGAGTGGATTGCCATTTCTTCTCCAAGGGATTTTCCAATCCAGGGATCTAAACCACATTTCTCTCATGCCTTCTGCTTTGCAAGTGGATTCTTCACCACTGGGCCACCTGGAACAGATATTGAAATAGATTTTTTTTTTCATTTCAAAAAATGAGAACGCTAGCAACTCAGAGTCATGGATGAGTGCCTTATCTCCTGTACTTCAGTCTTCCCCAGCTAACCCAACTCATATAGCTACCCAAAGCTTCCATTAAGGCCTTCCCCCATCTAGACTGTTCTGTAGAGCTTTTTTCTATGTCTCTGGACTAGGCCCTTGAACTCAGCGGCTCCTCACACCACTTCAAGTCTTCCTAACTGCTGAGTGTTACCAAGGGCCTTCCCCTTTCTTTCTGGCTCAGGTAACACTATTTCCTTGAAAACTGATATTTCAACCTGACCTCAAAATTCACTGCTTCTATGCTTAAGCAGTATAATATTAGTGGGGAGGAGAATGGAAAAAGTCAGACGTAGATGCTCCTATAAATGTACTTATAGGGTCTACTGGAAAAGGAAATGGCAACCCATTCCAGTATTCTTACCTGTAGAATCCCATGGACAGGGGAGCTTTGCTGGCTCCAGTCCATGGAGTTTCAAAGAGTCAGACCCAAATTAGTGACTGATCAACAGCAACAACAACACAATAGGGTCTACAATCATCTAATCCTTCTGAGATATTGATCTATTACCACTTGTAAAGTTGTTACATGGAGTAAATGAGGTAATTATGAGATAATGTATCCAATTCCTAGCACAGAGTAAGCCCACAAAAATCAGTACTTATTATTTCTCACCAATCTCTGCAAGTGGTGCACCCTTTCTCCTATGATCAAAACTTCTTCTCTCCATTGTCAAGGCATCATTTGAGGAATAGATGCAGGATTACAGGTTCACTGCATTAACTGTGAGTAAGTCAAATGCTCTATATTTTAAAGGCAGTATTTTTTTATTGAACACATTATCATATATAACGTATAAGTTTAGGTGTACAGTACATTACTCTGACACATTTATATATTGAAACAACATTGCCCTTTAGGGGACATTTATCATGCTACATTATTTTAGTATAATATTATTGCTTATATTCACCACATTGTATACTAGATCTCTATGGCTTATTTACTATTTGTTGCAAGTTCGTACCGTTAAACACCATCAATCTTGTCCTCTCCCCTTGTCCCTTGGTAACCACCATTTTTCTCTGGTTTTCACAGAGTTGACTTTTTTAGATCTCACAAATAAGTGATATCATGTTGTTACTTTTTTATATAGAGAGATGGAAGCATTAGAAGCATGATGCTAGTATTTTTTATCTTTATATAGAAAACAAGCTTAAAGTTTAAACCAAACTCACTTTTCTTGCTTCTCCATTAACCTTTGACAAATTGCAAACCCCACAGTTTCTATGGGCATGAATGTGGCCAGTCAGGCTATTACCCAGACTTGTTAAAATATGGCCTTAGATGCAGCTTCCTGTGTGCACTCACCCCAGCCAGAAATTCTTTTGATAGAACTTATCATGCATTATTTATGTTATGCTGAACCTCTAATGCAAATTTATGGAATGGAATGGAAACATCCTGTACATCACAGTGTTTCCCTATCATTCTGTGTCTGCCACGAGAGACTTACAAAATTGCTCCTGTGAACTAATCCTACATATACTATTATAGCTCAGCTGTAATATCTGGGAACACTTCAATTCTTGGTTTTTCTTTCATCATGCAGGTTTTATTTCTTCTTTCACTGCCTGAAGTATTTATTGCCTATCTGATCACAGCACACTTATAAAAGCATGACTCCCTTGAAGCAGCAAAAGTGCATTACTAGTTTCCTTTCATTTAGTGAAGGCTATTTTGGGGAGGTTGGGATGGGGTTTCAATGAATTTTGCCTATATGGTATATAGATCTGTAAATTTTCTTGAAACTTTTATGTGAGTTGAGAGTCTTTTCATGTTAACCACTATCACTGTGTGACATGAAGAAAGAATTAGGGGAAAACTTGACTGAAGGCAAAGCCAACCCAATTGTCTAACTACTTTGCTTCACCAATATCAAGATCATTCAATCCAGTTTCAGGCGTATCTCAATCTAAATTTGTAATTAAGAGGATAGTTAAAAAAAAAAAAAAAGGTTAGGTAGGAGAGAATGTTAGTAACATTTTTATCAATTATTTTTTCTCCTGTATAGTATTTTATCATTTGATCATCAGTGTTGCTTTCATTTCATAAATGACGTAACATTTGTCAGAAATGGGGATATTTTATGCATTAAGGACATAAGTAGGAAGGAGTCAAAGATACCCATGAGGAGCAATTTGTCGGTTCTACAGCAAGGTATCTAAGTCATTTTGTACAATGAGGCAATCTGTTCTTTCCACACAGATCATGTGAATTATTAATGACCATATTTGACATTTCATTTCTTTGTGACACTTAATTAGGTCTTCCTTGTCACATGCTTTTGTTGGTTTTAAAATGAAATGCATTTCTCCTACTAAGAACACCTGAGAGAAAATAGTATGTTAATATGTTTTTTAAAGTCTATCCCAAGACACCATATGTTTCAGACAAAAGTCAGGACAGGAAATCTTACCTATAGTTATAATCTATAGGCACAATTGGAAAGAATCTTCACAGTAGAGCTCCATGGTATAGAAAGATAAAAGTCTGATTTTTTTGACATTTGTTTTCATTTTCCCACACATTTCAGGGATTTTTTTCTTGTATCCACATTTTTTTTAAATGCAACTTTATTGTTCTTTATGTCTTCAAGACTTCCTAAATATTTCTGGTCATGAAGGTATCTATATACTATTATAGCTCAGCTGTAATATCTGGGAACACTTCAATTCTTGGTTTTTCTTTCATCATGCAGGTTTTATTTCTTCTTTCACTGCCTGAAGTATTTATTGCCTATCTGATCACAGCACACTTATAAAAGCATGACTCCCTTGAAGCAGCAAAAGTGCATTACTAGTTTCCTTTCATTTAGTGAAGGCTATTTTGGGGAGGTTGGGATGGGGTTTCAATGAATTTTGCCTATATGGTATATAGATCTGTAAATTTTCTTGAAACTTTTATGTGAGTTGAGAGTCTTTTCATGTTAACCACTATCACTGTGTGACATGAAGAAAGAATTAGGGGAAAACTTGACTGAAGGCAAAGCCAACCCAATTGTCTAACTACTTTGCTTCACCAATATCAAGATCATTCAATCCAGTTTCAGGCGTATCTCAATCTAAATTTGTAATTAAGAGGATAGTTAAAAAAAAAAAAAAAGGTTAGGTAGGAGAGAATGTTAGTAACATTTTTATCAATTATTTTTTCTCCTGTATAGTATTTTATCATTTGATCATCAGTGTTGCTTTCATTTCATAAATGACGTAACATTTGTCAGAAATGGGGATATTTTATGCATTAAGGACATAAGTAGGAAGGAGTCAAAGATACCCATGAGGAGCAATTTGTCGGTTCTACAGCAAGGTATCTAAGTCATTTTGTACAATGAGGCAATCTGTTCTTTCCACACAGATCATGTGAATTATTAATGACCATATTTGACATTTCATTTCTTTGTGACACTTAATTAGGTCTTCCTTGTCACATGCTTTTGTTGGTTTTAAAATGAAATGCATTTCTCCTACTAAGAACACCTGAGAGAAAATAGTATGTTAATATGTTTTTTAAAGTCTATCCCAAGACACCATATGTTTCAGACAAAAGTCAGGACAGGAAATCTTACCTATAGTTATAATCTATAGGCACAATTGGAAAGAATCTTCACAGTAGAGCTCCATGGTATAGAAAGATAAAAGTCTGATTTTTTTGACATTTGTTTTCATTTTCCCACACATTTCAGGGATTTTTTTCTTGTATCCACATTTTTTTTAAATGCAACTTTATTGTTCTTTATGTCTTCAAGACTTCCTAAATATTTCTGGTCATGAAGGTAAATTACATTGTTAGGAAAATTAGCCAAGGTACCTAGTCTCCCAGCCTCATTTCTGATGCTTGGGTAGTTTTTCTTCTATGTATATAAACTGTTAGTTCTCTTATGCCCCATGTCTGTTCATATCTGTTTGGAAAATGCATAAGAAAATAGACAGTGTCTATTTTTTCTAATAATACTTATAACAAGATACATCACAATTTTTCATGTGTTCCTGTCAACCAATCCTATGAGAAAAATGTAGAAAAACTTATCATTGTGATTTTTATATGAGAAAAATGAGATTGTTTTCTCAAAACACCCCCCTCTCTTTTTCCTTTCTCTCTCTCTCTCTCCCTCTCTCTCTTTCCCCCGCCCTCTCTCTCTCAGATAAAACTATTGAGTTCTTGATGTAATTCCGACCTGAAGTTCCTTAAACATTGAAACATAAACAGGAGACTTAGAGACAACCAAACAGCTGTTGATGCCTAATGTGAAAATTATGCTCACAAAGAGACTGGGGAAAAGGTTACATTCTAAGCTTAAGAATTCTTCCTACTTCCTCTTCATCTACTCAAAAATCTGTCTTCAAGATAATTTATCAAAATACAGTGACACAACTGATGCATATATATGGAATCTAGAAAGATGGTACTGATAAATGAATATGCAGAGTAGCATTGGAGAAGTGAACATGGATAACAGGCTTATGGAAATTGGGCTGAGGGAGGGGAATATGCTGTGGGACCAAGGGATCTCAAACAGGGGCTCTGTGGTTATCTGGAGGGATGGGATGAGGAGGGAGATGGGGAGTGGCTCATGGGGGAACATATGTATACCTATGGCGGATTCAGGTCAATGTGTGCCAGTAAACACCAAAACTCTGTAAAAAATCAAAATAAGATAACTCCCCCCCACCCCCCACCAAAAAAAATACAATCATACAGATCACATTCAGTGCAGGCTGAATTTTAACCAGAATGTTTTTGCTATAGGTATGTATATGTATGTGTGTGTGTATATATATATAATCTTTGAAGTGACCTGTCATCCAGCTTATTTCTGCATATCTTTATTGGGCACATGTTAAATGCTGGGTCTTATGTTAGCTCCTAAAGATAGCCCCTAAGGTGATTAGGTGATGGCCCTGTCCTAAAAGGTAGAACTGTGATGATGTTAGGTACAGAGGGACCGACCTGTGAACTGGATTGTTAAGACCAAGAGGGACCTCACTGGTGAAAATTGGAGATACGGTGCTTTAGGGGAGGAGGACATCAAGGAAAAGACCTGTGTAAAGCATGTGAAGCAGAAAACAGTATGAGAGCTTCAAGGAACTGAATCAACTAATTCAGTATATCAGAAGTGTAAAGTCCAGGACAAATAGGGCAGGAGAACTGACCAGAGGTCACAGTGTGCTTGGACAGACTGAACTAGGTGGAAGTGTAGTGGGAAGATAGAAGCAAGGCTAAAGATAATAAAACAAAAAAAGATGCAAATTTGCTGAAAGTAAAGCGGCGGGGTTGGCGGGGGAAGGGATGAGTGAGCAGTCAATATTCATGCCTTGTTTTATGATAGCAATACCCTGTTCCTTTTTTCCTTTGTCAACTCAAACCAGTATTTCCCAGCTAATTTATCCCAAGGGCTGTTTATCTTCTAAGATTCCATAAAATGTTTTAATATTCAATGCTCAATTGCTTGTCATGCGTGACAAACAGCAAATACTTGTTACTCACAGTGTACATTTGGCAGGTCATCTCTGAATCTCATCTTCAAGCTAGCCATTGAGTTTGGGTCTGTTCACACACCTTCATTCTTGGGTCCAGGCTGAAGGGGCAGCTTTGATCAGAAACAGACACACTTTTATGGCAGAATGAAGAGTGAGGCACATCAAGTTTTTGTTTGGATGTAGCATTTGCTACATTTGCTCAGATTGCATAGAATATGATAATGACTCAAACCCAACAATGGGGAAGGGATATAAAATTACTCTATGGTGAAGGAGAGAGGAGCACATTTACTTTATTACCATCATTACTAAACCCTTATGTGCCTGCTGTCATTGTGCAGTATGACTTACTTGGGTATTTTAAAATAATGAGAAGTCTCATAGAAAAGCCCAAGACCACTCAGTTAGTAATTGGAAATTTTACCTATTTGTTTATTCAGTCTTTCATCTGTTATGTGCTATGAACTATTCCAGGTAGACTGGATGATAAGGTGATTAGGTGATGGCCCTGTCCTAAAAGGTAGAACTGTGATGATGTTAGGTACAGAGGGACCGACCTGTGAACTGGATTGTTAAGACCAAGAGGGACCTCACTGGTGAAAATTGGAGATACGGTGCTTTAGGGGAGGAGGACATCAAGGAAAAGACCTGTGTAAAGCATGTGAAGCAGAAAACAGTATGAGAGCTTCAAGGAACTGAATCAACTAATTCAGTATATCAGAAGTGTAAAGTCCAGGACAAATAGGGCAGGAGAACTGACCAGAGGTCACAGTGTGCTTGGACAGACTGAACTAGGTGGAAGTGTAGTGGGAAGATAGAAGCAAGGCTAAAGATAATAAAACAAAAAAAGATGCAAATTTGCTGAAAGTAAAGCGGCGGGGTTGGCGGGGGGGAAGAGTGAGCAGTCAATATTCATGCCTTGTTTTATGATAGCAATACCCTGTTCCTTTTTTCCTTTGTCAACTCAAACCAGTATTTCCCAGCTAATTTATCCCAAGGGCTGTTTATCTTCTAAGATTCCATAAAATGTTTTAATATTCAATGCTCAATTGCTTGTCATGCGTGACAAACAGCAAATACTTGTTACTCACAGTGTACATTTGGCAGGTCATCTCTGAATCTCATCTTCAAGCTAGCCATTGAGTTTGGGTCTGTTCACACACCTTCATTCTTGGGTCCAGGCTGAAGGGGCAGCTTTGATCAGAAACAGACACACTTTTATGGCAGAATGAAGAGTGAGGCACATCAAGTTTTTGTTTGGATGTAGCATTTGCTACATTTGCTCAGATTGCATAGAATATGATAATGACTCAAACCCAACAATGGGGAAGGGATATAAAATTACTCTATGGTGAAGGAGAGGAGCACATTTACGTTATTACCATCATTACTAAACCCTTATGTGCCTGCTGTCATTGTGCAGTATGACTTACTTGGGTATTTTAAAATAATGAGAAGTCTCATAGAAAAGCCCAAGACCACTCAGTTAGTAATTGGAAATTTTACCTATTTGTTTATTCAGTCTTTCATCTGTTATGTGCTATGAACTATTCCAGGTAGATTCTGTTACAGATTTTATATTAGTAGAAGAGAAGCTATAAATAAAAATTTTAAATATCAGATTGTTACAGTTACTATGCAGAGGATTAGAACAGAGTAGTATTCTAAACAATGGTCATAAAAAAAGAAAGTTTAGGAATAACATCCCATCTACCTGGTGCCACAGTACACATTGTTTTGAATGTGACGCTGCCAGTTCTGCCTTATAACATCTTCTAAGTGACTTTTAAGAACTGTTATTTTATCAATTATTATTATTTAACATGCCATGTTTTGCTTCCACATCTGGATTACAATAAAAATAGAGAAAGATAACTTTTAATTTAGCTATTTGTAATAGTCCATTTTGTTTAATATATTGAATTTCTCTGATTTGTTATTATATAAGGTAATGTCCTAGATAGTCCTTAAATAAGCCCATCATTTCATAAGTAATTAAGATATTAAGATGAGATAACATGCCTTTAACTTGGTTTCATTTGCTGGCAACAGTTAATGTACTAGCTGTCCTGATGACCCAAAATAGCTGTCACAATTTAGCTTGTGCCTCCCTTGGTGGTGTTAGTGATAAAAAAAAAATCCTCCTACCAGTGCAGGAGACGTAAGAAACATGGGTTCAGTCTCTGGGTCCAGAAGATCCCCTGGAGGAGAAAATTTCAGCCCACTCCAGTACTCTTGACTGGAGAAACCCATGGACAGAGGAACCTGGTGGGCTGCATTCCATAGCATTGCAAATAGTTAGGTGCAACTGAAGCGACTTAGTGTGCACCACCTCTACCTAGAATCCTGATCTCACTTTGAGGAGAGAGCATTTTCGAAAGTGAGAAGACATAGTATGTATTTTTTAATTAATTTATAAATTTTCACAGTTGTATTAACAGATGTGAATGGGTCAGTGTCTCATTTATGTATTGAGAAATTTTGTAAATTCAAAGGAGCACCAACTTTTTTTACATACTCTAGTTATATCTGCATAAACAAGAGAAAGGAAAAGACTAAACCAACCACTTTGGCCACCTGATGGGAAAAGTCAACTCATTGGAAAAGACCTTGATGCTGGGACAGACTGAAGGCAATAGGAGAAGTGGGCAGCTGAGGGTTAGGAAGTCAGACAGCATCACCGACTCAATGGACATACATTTGAGAATAGTCTAGGAGATATTGGAGGCAGAGGAGCCTTGTGTGCTACAATCCATGGGGTCACAAAGAGTTGGGCACGACTTAGCAAGTGAACAACAACAACTACAAACTAACTGCAGTGGGGTATAGATAGCAAAGATTCATTTTTTGACTTATAAGGCATAGCTTTTGAACATGCATCCCATTTCTAATGCTGCTTACTTATTTTATGAGGATAAATTATTTCATCTCTCTGGGTCTTTCCTTCTATCTATAAAACAGCACAATAGACAAGGCATTCAAATCTTTAAGGGCTTCTGAGTTAAAAGAGTTTGAAGCGGGGTTATATATATATATATATGTATATATATATATATATGCATATATATATTGCATTGGTCAAAAAGTTAGTTCATATTTTCCTGTAACATCTTACATCTTATGTATGCTGACTAGATAATTGTAGTAACAGCAGCAGCAGTAAGAAGAATAGTAACAGCAGTAATCCAAGTGCATATCATAGTTATATGCTGTGAAGCAATAGTATTATTGCTGTGAAGCTCTGAGAAAATAACCCATCTGAAGAATGAAAATATACTCTGCCCTCTTTATGCAGGATGGTGATTCATTTCATAGTAGATGAGTATGAACACTAGATGTCCCTCTGAGGATCACATATAATGCAGGAATCACATGAAGCTGTTTTTCTGTTGTTGCTGTTTTTCCAAAACACAGCTTTCACTTCTTTCTCATAAAGCCTTCTTCCTGGAGGGTATGCCTACTACCTGGGTGATGAATTATTGTCAGAGGAAGGACTGTTTCTGATAAAGAACTATACTCTAGGGCTTCCCTGGTGGTCCAGTGGGTAAAGAGTCCACCTTGCAGTGCTGGGGGCGCTGGTTTGATCCCTGGCCTGGGAAGGTCCCACATGCCACAGAGCAGCTGGACCGGTGTGTCCAATTATGAGCCAGGGCTCTGGGGCACATGTGCCCAGAGCCAGTGCTCTGCAGCAAGAGAGGCCACTGCAAGGCCCACAAAGGCCAAAGAATAAATATGAATGAAAAGAAATGAAAAACCAATAAAAGAGGCTAAAAAAAAAAAAAGAATTATACTCTAGTTGAAGGGCACTATTCTAGATGTTGCCTAAGGTTTATATGGAGCAAGCAGAATTGCCACAAGATATTCATTTATTTATTGTTCATCTAAAATTCAAATTTAACTGAGCACCTTCTATTCTTATTTTTGCTAAATCAATTGCCCTGACATTATTAAAAGGAAGGAGATAAATATCATCCTACCAAACTTACCCTAGTAGTCTTGGCTTCTATCAGATCATTGCAATGCATCTTAACATCACTGAATAGATAATGAAGCAATTGCTTATTACCAGGAACAGCTGGAAAGAGTCATATATCTAATCACAGAGCTTCATAAATGTTACAGGTTCCTGTCTACCACTGCAATACTGAATAATCATCTTTTGGGATTAGTCCTACTACTATCACCATAACATATCTTACCCCATTATAAACAATATTTCCAAAGCAATGGGAGAAGTAAACCTGCAAATCAGATCTTTAGCCTAAATTTTAAAATGTATATTCACTCATTCTCTCAGAACATACTTGGTACATCTGATATCAGATATTAATATTTCCTTATTTTTCTCATAATTTTATCCTTGCTGCCTGCTGGGCATATGGTAAATAAATTGTAAATGAGTGAGTGTGTGAGTGAATGATTGATTAAACAATATGCCTTTAGAATATCAGCTAAGAAAGTGGTGAAAGCAGAACATTTTAAAGCAAAGGGGACACAGATTCATACCAGGTAGCTTTGTTCCATTTCAATACAACTCACACGGGGTTTTTTAGTAATTTAAGATTCCTGTGAGCAATAAGACTGTACTTTTATAAGAGTTTACTATTTCAGAATGGACTTACAGAATTTTAATGGTATAATATATATAATATTCATGAAATAGATTCTCAGTATTGAGTCTCAATCTATTTGGATAGAATTAACTGATGGTTTAGTTTTCACAAATCCTTCTTTCCCTTAAAAACCAAATTCACTGCCCTATACCTTCACCTTGTTGTGGGACCCTCTCCCAAGCAGCTGGATCATCTACAATTTGTCAAGAGCTTTTACAACCCAATATCAGCTCTGGGGCACATGTGCCCAGAGCCAGTGCTCTGCAGCAAGAGAGGCCACTGCAAGGCCCACAAAGGCCAAAGAATAAATATGAATGAAAAGAAATGAAAAACCAATAAAAGAGGCTAAAAAAAAAAAAAGAATTATACTCTAGTTGAAGGGCACTATTCTAGATGTTGCCTAAGGTTTATATGGAGCAAGCAGAATTGCCACAAGATATTCATTTATTTATTGTTCATCTAAAATTCAAATTTAACTGAGCACCTTCTATTCTTATTTTTGCTAAATCAATTGCCCTGACATTATTAAAAGGAAGGAGATAAATATCATCCTACCAAACTTACCCTAGTAGTCTTGGCTTCTATCAGATCATTGCAATGCATCTTAACATCACTGAATAGATAATGAAGCAATTGCTTATTACCAGGAACAGCTGGAAAGAGTCATATATCTAATCACAGAGCTTCATAAATGTTACAGGTTCCTGTCTACCACTGCAATACTGAATAATCATCTTTTGGGATTAGTCCTACTACTATCACCATAACATATCTTACCCCATTATAAACAATATTTCCAAAGCAATGGGAGAAGTAAACCTGCAAATCAGATCTTTAGCCTAAATTTTAAAATGTATATTCACTCATTCTCTCAGAACATACTTGGTACATCTGATATCAGATATTAATATTTCCTTATTTTTCTCATAATTTTATCCTTGCTGCCTGCTGGGCATATGGTAAATAAATTGTAAATGAGTGAGTGTGTGAGTGAATGATTGATTAAACAATATGCCTTTAGAATATCAGCTAAGAAAGTGGTGAAAGCAGAACATTTTAAAGCAAAGGGGACACAGATTCATACCAGGTAGCTTTGTTCCATTTCAATACAACTCACACGGGGTTTTTTAGTAATTTAAGATTCCTGTGAGCAATAAGACTGTACTTTTATAAGAGTTTACTATTTCAGAATGGACTTACAGAATTTTAATGGTATAATATATATAATATTCATGAAATAGATTCTCAGTATTGAGTCTCAATCTATTTGGATAGAATTAACTGATGGTTTAGTTTTCACAAATCCTTCTTTCCCTTAAAAACCAAATTCACTGCCCTATACCTTCACCTTGTTGTGGGACCCTCTCCCAAGCAGCTGGATCATCTACAATTTGTCAAGAGCTTTTACAACCCAATATCAGATCAAACTACCCTGGTAGTAGAACACCAATCCAGAAAGTCTACATTAATCCCCCATAAGGGAAACATCCATGACTTCCTAGGTGGAGCTAGTGGTAAAGAAACTGCCTGCCAATGCAGGAGATATGAGAGACATGGGTTCAAAACTTGGGCCTGGAAGTCTTCTGGAGCAGGGTATGGCAACCACTCCATCTAGAGAAGCCTGGAGGGCTACAGTCCATAGCATTGCAAAGAGTCAAACACTACTGCAGCGACTTAACACACACAGAATGGAACCCTCCAATCTCCGTTGCTTTTTCACTCTCAAAGGTAAAAAAGTGAACAACCCAAGGGTATTTTTAGCTCATCTTTTCCATTCTTAGTTGATGGTCTTTCCCCACATCTCTGAAGTCCATTCTACCTAATGGTCAGATATGGTCTCATTACAGACAATCCATCACTCCTTGACTGGGCCAGATTTCACACTATTTTTTTTTAATAATTATTTTTATTTTACTTTTTGTTTTTACAGAGTTTTGTTGTTTACAGATATGTATAATCCCAGATTAGTCATATGTATATCCCTGGCCCCTCCCTCATCTACCCACCTCCCAATTCCCCCCATCCCACCCCTCAAGGCCATCGTATAACCCCCATGTAGCATCCCTTATTCCCACAGCACATTGACAATAGTTATCTCTTTTACATATGTTAATATCGGTTTCCATGTTACTCTTTCCATGTCTCTCACCCACTTTTCACTCCCCACAATGTCCATAAGTCCGTTCTCTGTCTGTTTTTCCATCACTTCTCTGAATGTGTTATCATTACCATATTACTAGATTCCATATATATATGTGTTAATATACTGTATTTGTCTTTTTCTTTTTGACTTACTTCACTTTGTATAATAGGTTCTAGATTTATCCACCTCATTAGGACTGATTCTTCTGCATTTCTTTTTATGGCTGAGAAGTATTCCTTTGTGTATATGTACCATAGCTCTTTATCCTTTCATTCATCAATGGGCATCTAGGTTGCTTCCATGTTCTAGCTATTGTGTAGAGTGCTGCAATGAACATTGGGGTGCAGGTGTCTCTTTCCATTTTGATTTCATCAGGGTATAAGCCTAATAGTGGGATTGCTGGATCATATGGTGCTTCAATTTTTACTTTTTTTAAGGAGACTCTACACTAATTATTTTTATTCCCTACTCTCATTTCTAAGACTGTTTTCATAAACTCAAAAAACTTCATTATCGCCATCATTTTTACCAACATTACCTCTAATCATAAATTTATTTGTCAATAAAGGCTGTGGTTGTATTCTGATGTGTGGTATTGTCTATAGGACTTCTATCATTATGAATTTATCAAATCTTGTCCCATAATTAATGAAATGATATTTCCTGGTGGCTCAAATGGTAAAATATCTGCCTGCAATGCAAGATGCCTGGGAAGATCCCTTGGAGAAGAGAACAGCAACCAACTCCAATATTCTTGCCTGGGAAGTCCCATGGACAGAGGAGCCTGGTAGGCTACAGTCCATGAGGTTGCAAAGAGTCAGACACAACTAAGCAACTAACACTCATATTATAATTTATTGACCAGATGTATTAGCTTAAATACATTAGAGCAATGACAATATTACAGTGATAATTATCTTTATCCAGAGATAAGACCAGAGAATATTCAGAAGAGTATTTGTAAAACCTGTCTCTTTTCAAAACAGAAGAAAATGTGCAGATCATAGCCCCTTGAATTGAGGGGTTCAAAATATTAAAACCATTGTAATTAAATGGAACTAAGGAAAAAGCATCAAAATACTTTTTAAAAAAGGAATATAGATTATTATTAGGTTCATTTATTTAGTGGCAATACAGCTAATCATAGCAAATATTATATATTGCATACCTATCCAAAAGTATGAAATAAAAATGTTCTATTACTTACATACACTTAGACTGAAAAGCACACCTAATTCTGTAAAAGAATTGTAATACACAGAATGATATGTTATACTCACTATGAGAATGTCAGTTGCTTTCATTTCTTTATGTATTCTACTGACAATAGCTTTATAATTTCTAATAGCAGTCCTGAGTTTAAGGTAGCAGAAGGGTTGTATAAAGAAATAGCAACATACCTAACAATGTTTTCCAGTTCAAATGTATGGTTTATTTATGTCAAGAAATTTCACTTATCAGTAGCTGCCACATTTTCTTCAGAAATTATAATTATTTCAAACTGTAATCCATAAGCACGCATTGAGTTTTCATTGTTCTTTTTATCCCCTTAGCTGGTGTTACAGAGCCCTGAGCATAGTAGGGATTTAATTTACTTGTTGAATTGATAACACTGAAACTATTTTCTTTGCTTGATCAGGGTTTGGGGAAGAACTAGCAATCGTATCTCATTGTATTAGTTTGCTAGGGCTGCCATAACACACCACCACCAACTGAAAGGGTTAAGCAATAAAGATTTATGGTCTCACAGTTCTGAGGCTAAAACTCCATAATCAAGGTGTCAGCAGGATTGATTCTTTCTGAAGGTGTGAAGGAAGGATCTGCTGTAAGTGCCTCTCCTTGGCTCATAGATAGTCATCTTCTTCCTCTGTGTCTTCTCATCGTCTACCTTCTCAAATGTGTTTGTCAATTGCCCCTTTTTATAAGGACATCACTCCTAATAGATTAAGGCTCATCCTAATAGCCGCCTTCTATTTTGGTTACCTCTGTACAGATTCTTTCTTCAAACATAACCATATTTGGAACCTCTAGGGATTAGGACTTTAGTATTTGGATTATCAAATACACAAATTCTCAAATGCACAGTTAAAACCAAAATGTATGACTTCTAATTCCTCCTAAAATATATGCTCTTCACACATGCAAGATATATTCACTCTGTCCTAACATTCCCAAAAGTCTTTACGCATTTCAGTGTCATCTGTAAGTCCAAAATCCTTTCTAAAGGTAATCTAATTCAACTCTGTGTGAAATTCAGGGTGTGATTCATTCTAGGGCAAAATTTCTCTCCATCAGAAACTTATAAAACCAATCGAATTATATATACTAAAATACAATGGCATATAACAGATTTCCCATTTCCAAAAGAGAAAAACCAGAGGGGAAAAGGGAATCACACTAACCAAGTCTAAAATATGACAGGGCAAATTCCACTAGACTTAAGACTTAAGAGAATTCTTTTGAGATCATTGTTCTTTCCTCTTGACCCATTGGAATGCCCACCTCTTTCATGGATGGCAGCTCCACTCTCTGAAACCATAGAAAGGCTTTGACTTGTGGAATTCAGGAGAAGGCCCTGAGCCCCTGGGCCTGTGCCGTCTGAGTCCCGCCAATGTCTGTATCTGCAGCTTTGCCCTCAAAGTTATTCATTCTTCCATACTTACCATCTCAGTCCCTTTGACTCCAGGCTGACAAAGTTTCTGTTGGTATAAATTTCTAAAAATCTTTATTGCCCTTATGTCTAAGTCACCATCAGAAAAATCTGATACCAATCAGGTCACCAATATCGCCTGAATATATGAATCTCTATTCCTGACTTCTCTCAAGATGGCTTATTAGATTTGTGGGCTACAAACTCACCAAGTCTCTTTAGACTATCACTTCAACACTTTGCTTAGAAATTCCCTCAGCTAAATATCCAAGTTCATCACTTACAAGTTCCACTTCCCACAGAATACTAGAACACTAATAGGTCAAGTTGTCTCCTAATGTTCTTTCTCATGAAGTCTTTTGGATTTTTTTAAAAGTGTATTTCAATCTTCTCTTTTCCTTTGAGGCTCTTGGAGGTCAATGGTCTCTTCTACTTTGAGGGTCTACAGGTAAAAGTCAGAAAAGAAAGCCTTCTCAGACTGTGCATGGGTGAGAGGAAGTCCACGATCAAATTCCCACATGGATCTATGGGGGATGGTGGGTGTCCTTTGCCAGCCAGGCTCAGTCTTAAGGCACAAGGGAATAGATAGGAGTGAAGTACAGCTCAGCGCAGCTCACCTCAAATTGAAGCAGCCTAGAGACATAATCTCTACTTTTCTCAGAATAACCCCTACTTTTGCCATAGAGTACACAATAAAAACTAGCAGTGATTTTTTTTTTTTTTTTTTTTACTACAATGCACAGTTGATGTGCCTCTCTGTGTAGAAGCACATGGAATAGCCCAGTTTCTTTGACTTCTACATTTGACCTGTGGTCCAGCCTTGTTAGGGAGAAACCTAGAGCAAAATGAGTTTCTCAGTGGGTCCTTTTAATTTCTCTTCAATAGAGCATTAGCATCTCTTAATTTTCTGAAATTGCTGTATTATGTGCAGTGGAGGGGGTTCTTGGGAAGAGTACCTGGAAACTGCTGAACACACTTGGTCTTTCCTCTTGACCCATTGGAATGCCCACCTCTTTCATGGATGGCAGCTCCACTCTCTGAAACCATAGAAAGGCTTTGACTTGTGGAATTCAGGAGAAGGCCCTGAGCCCCTGGGCCTGTGCCGTCTGAGTCCCGCCAATGTCTGTATCTGCAGCTTTGCCCTCAAAGTTATTCATTCTTCCATACTTACCATCTCAGTCCCTTTGACTCCAGGCTGACAAAGTTTCTGTTGGTATAAATTTCTAAAAATCTTTATTGCCCTTATGTCTAAGTCACCATCAGAAAAATCTGATACCAATCAGGTCACCAATATCGCCTGAATATATGAATCTCTATTCCTGACTTCTCTCAAGATGGCTTATTAGATTTGTGGGCTACAAACTCACCAAGTCTCTTTAGACTATCACTTCAACACTTTGCTTAGAAATTCCCTCAGCTAAATATCCAAGTTCATCACTTACAAGTTCCACTTCCCACAGAATACTAGAACACTAATAGGTCAAGTTGTCTCCTAATGTTCTTTCTCATGAAGTCTTTTGGATTTTTTTAAAAGTGTATTTCAATCTTCTCTTTTCCTTTGAGGCTCTTGGAGGTCAATGGTCTCTTCTACTTTGAGGGTCTACAGGTAAAAGTCAGAAAAGAAAGCCTTCTCAGACTGTGCATGGGTGAGAGGAAGTCCACGATCAAATTCCCACATGGATCTATGGGGGATGGTGGGTGTCCTTTGCCAGCCAGGCTCAGTCTTAAGGCACAAGGGAATAGATAGGAGTGAAGTACAGCTCAGCGCAGCTCACCTCAAATTGAAGCAGCCTAGAGACATAATCTCTACTTTTCTCAGAATAACCCCTACTTTTGCCATAGAGTACACAATAAAAACTAGCAGTGATTTTTTTTTTTTTTTTTTTTTACTACAATGCACAGTTGATGTGCCTCTCTGTGTAGAAGCACATGGAATAGCCCAGTTTCTTTGACTTCTACATTTGACCTGTGGTCCAGCCTTGTTAGGGAGAAACCTAGAGCAAAATGAGTTTCTCAGTGGGTCCTTTTAATTTCTCTTCAATAGAGCATTAGCATCTCTTAATTTTCTGAAATTGCTGTATTATGTGCAGTGGAGGGGGTTCTTGGGAAGAGTACCTGGAAACTGCTGAACACACTTGGTCTTTATTCCTGTCCTCAAATTGTTAGATGACAGTTTTATCTGCATTAATCAAACATGGACAAGTTAAGCAAAAGACTTTCTCTAACAGTTGGTTTAAAAATTTGACTTATTAAAACAGCTTATCATTCTTGTCTTCAGCCAAAATAATGTACTTTATTGAATATTCAGAAACTTGGTTTCTCGCATATTGGAATACCCACATAAGTACTGAGCTAGGAGATGGAGAAGTGGAGAGTGTGGGTGGTAAATGTGCCTAAGTTCAGTGTGCTTTCCTCACTAAGTACTGGACTGTCACATCCAATATCTTTTGTAAATTCTCCTATACATTCTATGAGCTAAGTGGAGGGAAATATAATAGGATCTCAAATTTTATAATATTTATACTAGCTGCATTAATCTTGAAACAGATATTCTGTATGTCACACAAACTATAAGTTTAATACTTAACTATGGTGGCTAAGTGATAAAGAATCTATCTGCAGTTTGGGAGATGTAGATTTGATCCCTGTGTCAGGAAGATCTACTAAAGAAGGAGATGGCCACCCATTCCAGTATTCTTGCCTTGGAAATCCCATGAACAGAGGAGCCTGGTGGGTTACAGTCCATGGGTGTTGCAAAAGAGTCAGACAAGACTTTGCACCTAGACAAGAAACAATATAAGTATAAAAGTCACAAATCGTGGTCCACATAGAAAAATAAAAACAAAAATATATGAGTCATCTTTTTCGCATAACTAGGAAATTGCTAAGAACTTCCCATGTAGCACTAGTGCTAAGGAGCCCATCTGCCAATGCAGTAAATGGAAGAGATGTGGATTGGACCCCTGGGTAGGGAAGATACCATGGTGGAGAAAATGGCAATCCACTCTAGTATGCTTGCTTGGGAAATTCCATGGATAAAGAGGCCTGGTGACTACAGCTCATGGAGCCATGGAGTCAGACATGACTAAAGGCCTGAACACACACATGATATCTATTTTAAAAAATATCTTTTCCAAATATTCTATTTCTTTCCTTTTTCTGAGCATCTATGACAATCAAATATTAGAAATTTACATTTATAAGAAATTAGTTTTGCCAAGTCTCTGTTTTACTGCTCCTCACAATTAATATAAATAAAATATTGGATATCAGCATGCAAAGCATTATCTGCTTGAATAAACTTTTTTGAGTTATTACTTTATGAAATAGTGACCAAATTGCCAGTATTTTCACCTCTTTACATTCATTTAACTTGTATTTCCTGAAAAGATGATACATGGCAAATACCATTTTAAAGACTGATTAGAGTACAATACATAAAAAGATTTTGGCTTCAGTACCTGTATCCTATATATGCAGTGGAAGCTTTATCTAAGGGGACCAAGTCTACCTCAAAGGTGACAGCCTGTAGTGGACCCCACCACCCACTCTGCAATTGCAATTGCTTAAATAAGGAAATAACATTGAATCCACTGGCTGTCACAGTAAAAAGCAAGAGATAAATTCTCTCTGGAGAGCTAATGCAGAATCCTATGAGTTAAACAGAATTTTCACAAGGTCACTGTACTTGCTTGTCCTTCTGCCTGGAGTGTTCTGCTCATGTCTAGCTCCTTCTGGTCATTCAGCCTCAGCTCAACTACTATTCCTTGTGAAAGACTGTGTCTGTGCAATTCTAGAGGCTTATGATATTTTTGCTGCAGTGTCGTTCCTGTAGCCAATCCTCTTCCAAAAAACATAATAATAAATAAAGAGAAAATAAATAAATACCTAAGACATCCAATAATAGTTTGTTAAAAAGAGTTATGGTGTAGTCATGGGGCAATATATTATGAATTTATTAAAATCATATTTTAGAAAATTACTTAATAATTGCATAAAGGGGATTTTGTGAAAAAAAGCAAATTACAAACAGAATACACAGTATGACCTCAATTTTTAAACATTGATATTAGCAATCAGTCCGTATATTTATTATCTATATAAACATATTCATAGGAAAAGAAAACCAATGGAAGTACACATAACAAAGGATAATGTTTTTCACAGCTCTCTGTATTAAAATTTTTTTAATAGTTTTAAAATATTTTTTTAAAATATTTTACATCTAATATTTCTTGACTGGAAGAAAAGACTGTGGAAGAAATGTCAGTATTAGGGCTTTCCAAAAAGGGCATCAATCTTAACAATACATTTTTGTTTAATCAGTAAATTATGGGCATCCCAATTTTCTTAGCACAATTTTTCAGCATGCAAAGCATTATCTGCTTGAATAAACTTTTTGAGTTATTACTTTATGAAATAGTGACCAAATTGCCAGTATTTTCACCTCTTTACATTCATTTAACTTGTATTTCCTGAAAAGATGATACATGGCAAATACCATTTTAAAGACTGATTAGAGTACAATACATAAAAAGATTTTGGCTTCAGTACCTGTATCCTATATATGCAGTGGAAGCTTTATCTAAGGGGACCAAGTCTACCTCAAAGGTGACAGCCTGTAGTGGACCCCACCACCCACTCTGCAATTGCAATTGCTTAAATAAGGAAATAACATTGAATCCACTGGCTGTCACAGTAAAAAGCAAGAGATAAATTCTCTCTGGAGAGCTAATGCAGAATCCTATGAGTTAAACAGAATTTTCACAAGGTCACTGTACTTGCTTGTCCTTCTGCCTGGAGTGTTCTGCTCATGTCTAGCTCCTTCTGGTCATTCAGCCTCAGCTCAACTACTATTCCTTGTGAAAGACTGTGTCTGTGCAATTCTAGAGGCTTATGATATTTTTGCTGCAGTGTCGTTCCTGTAGCCAATCCTCTTCCAAAAAACATAATAATAAATAAAGAGAAAATAAATAAATACCTAAGACATCCAATAATAGTTTGTTAAAAAGAGTTATGGTGTAGTCATGGGGCAATATATTATGAATTTATTAAAATCATATTTTAGAAAATTACTTAATAATTGCATAAAGGGGATTTTGTGAAAAAAAGCAAATTACAAACAGAATACACAGTATGACCTCAATTTTTAAACATTGATATTAGCAATCAGTCCGTATATTTATTATCTATATAAACATATTCATAGGAAAAGAAAACCAATGGAAGTACACATAACAAAGGATAATGTTTTTCACAGCTCTCTGTATTAAAATTTTTTTAATAGTTTTTAAAATATTTTTGTAAAATATTTTACATCTAATATTTCTTGACTGGAAGAAAAAGACTGTGGAAGAAATGTCAGTATTAGGGCTTTCCAGCTGTTAAAGTATTATGGGCATCAATCTTAACAATACATTTTTTGTTTAATCATTGCTTTTCAGTTGGCTGTTCTGTTGTCACAGAGATGCCCTTCAGTTGCTGTGGTAACAAATGAATAATAACCCACACTTGTGTAGCACTTCACAGCTCACATATTCTTTTCTCCTGCAGCACCTCATTTATGATCAACAGAAACTCAGAAGCCATTCCAAAAGAGGGAGACCTGGTAGCCTCCTAAGTGTAAAAATGAGAAAAGAGGTTAATGAAATTGTCTATTGTCACACTATTAATAACTTAAAGAGCTGGTAGAAAATCTAGGCTTCCTTTATCTTAATGCATTTCAAAGTGGATTTTATTCATCTTTCTATATGTTTGTCTGACTATTTATTTATATGTTTATATACTACAATTAAAATCCTTTATGGAATATAATATATAATAGAGTTGGGCAGGTCTCATCAGTGATGAGGGACCCATGTGCACATCCAATTGTTTGCTACTTAAGGATTTTCTAAAGCCTGGTGCATTTTGTAAACATTGTCCCATCTTTGAATGCCTGTATCTCTTACCCCTCTCACAAAGCCCAGAGAGATATGTCTTTACCAGTTACCTATTCACACACTGTTCTCAACTGAATCAGTATACCTGTATGTGTGCTTTTCTTTGTGATCAAATGCCTGAGAAATGTGAACTCTTAAGAGCTAGAAAAATTGTCTCATGCATCCCATAATCCACAGAAATTTAGAGCCAGTGAACAGATGAGGCAGGTCAAAACCTGGTGTCCAATATAGTAGTCACTAGCTTGTTAGTAGTTATTTAAGTGTAAATTAACTTAAAATGAATACAATTAGAAATTGACTTGTCTTGGTCATAGTAGTCACATTTTGAGTATCAAAGAGCTATGTGTACCTAGTGGATAGGTGTCATATTGGATAACATGCATGTGAATATTACCATTATTGAAGAAAATTCTCTTGAATGATGCTAAATTCTAGATACTAAAGCTAAGTGTTAGATCTAGATAGAATTTAATGCTCACTCTTTAGTAACTCCCTAAAACCTCAGTTTTTCTCTGTATAGGAAGTCTTGGAGATAACTCTTATGGAGGGTTGTTGTAGGGATTAAATGAGATACAGCTTACAAATGTAGCCAAAATAGATTTGATGAAAGTACAGACATAGTGACTACCTTTTCCCATCATACTGGTCAACTATACTTTGTTAAGTCTCCCTCTCATAATCCTAGATTATCACTTGGGCTGATATCTTGGCTCACCTCATTTTTGTTATCAAAAGTAAAAAGCAGACATCTTTTCAATACTAAAGATTAATTTTCAGGATTTAAAATTTTAAGATGTTTGTCTTATATCAGTGCTTCAATTTCACATATAATTGATTATTCTCCAGTTGATAGAGCTGAGGTATGATCTTTCTTATGGCACTTGGAGAAGGGATGTGGTCCAGTCTGTAACTATTTTTCCATCTTCAATTTGTTTCCATCTTTAAGTCTAAATTAATTTAAAATGAGTGCAATTAAAAATTGACTGTCTCAGTCATAGTATCCACATTTAGAGTATTCCATAGCTAGGTGTACCTTTGCATCTCCAAAGACAGGCTAAGTAGAGGAAATTATCTTAGAACAAATGGAACACTTATCTCACATGCAGTGCTACTATCTTTTCTCTGTGTTGACCATACTTCCTTTACAAAAGGATTCCAAATCCAGACCTTATTATAGGTGAAGACATTGCAAAGTTCATTGTGTCCATTGTGAAGCCCTCTACCTTTCTTCAGGTTCTGTGTTCTGATCACTACAGGATGTTCTTGGCAATTGTCTGTCTTCAAAGTCATATAAGTAAGAAGCAATAGTTGCATATGTTTTCAAACTTCAGATGTTATATGCCAAGTTCTCCCAAGAACTTTCTTGTCACATTTTCTCTTGTCACTTTACAGAATGAGATTCTTTATTTCCATTAACTCTATGAACAACATTCAGCTAGCACTCACCAAATCTATGGGAACATACATCTCGTAAATCTCATGTCCTGAGGGGAGGTAAATGCAAATACCATTTTCTCTTTCTCCATGATCAGATATGAAAGGGTAATGCCAAATCCTATCTCCTAGGTCAAAAATGTCCTACCTCCTGACTTTCTGCATCTAATTTCAAATTTATAAACTTGTCTTATAACACCTAGAAGTGAGTAACAGAAACTGATAATGTCTGGACCAGTTTTGCTATCTTGGAGATAACTCTTATGGAGGGTTGTTGTAGGGATTAAATGAGATACAGCTTACAAATGTAGCCAAAATAGATTTGATGAAAGTACAGACATAGTGACTACCTTTTCCCATCATACTGGTCAACTATACTTTGTTAAGTCTCCCTCTCATAATCCTAGATTATCACTTGGGCTGATATCTTGGCTCACCTCATTTTTGTTATCAAAAGTAAAAAGCAGACATCTTTTCAATACTAAAGATTAATTTTCAGGATTTAAAATTTTAAGATGTTTGTCTTATATCAGTGCTTCAATTTCACATATAATTGATTATTCTCCAGTTGATAGAGCTGAGGTATGATCTTTCTTATGGCACTTGGAGAAGGGATGTGGTCCAGTCTGTAACTATTTTTCCATCTTCAATTTGTTTCCATCTTTAAGTCTAAATTAATTTAAAATGAGTGCAATTAAAAATTGACTGTCTCAGTCATAGTATCCACATTTAGAGTATTCCATAGCTAGGTGTACCTTTGCATCTCCAAAGACAGGCTAAGTAGAGGAAATTATCTTAGAACAAATGGAACACTTATCTCACATGCAGTGCTACTATCTTTTCTCTGTGTTGACCATACTTCCTTTACAAAAGGATTCCAAATCCAGACCTTATTATAGGTGAAGACATTGCAAAGTTCATTGTGTCCATTGTGAAGCCCTCTACCTTTCTTCAGGTTCTGTGTTCTGATCACTACAGGATGTTCTTGGCAATTGTCTGTCTTCAAAGTCATATAAGTAAGAAGCAATAGTTGCATATGTTTTCAAACTTCAGATGTTATATGCCAAGTTCTCCCAAGAACTTTCTTGTCACATTTTCTCTTGTCACTTTACAGAATGAGATTCTTTATTTCCATTAACTCTATGAACAACATTCAGCTAGCACTCACCAAATCTATGGGAACATACATCTCGTAAATCTCATGTCCTGAGGGGAGGTAAATGCAAATACCATTTTCTCTTTCTCCATGATCAGATATGAAAGGGTAATGCCAAATCCTATCTCCTAGGTCAAAAATGTCCTACCTCCCTGACTTTCTGCATCTAATTTCAAATTTATAAACTTGTCTTATAACACCTAGAAGTGAGTAACAGAAACTGATAATGTCTGGACCAGTTTTGCTATCTTGGAAAGCACAACATCATTATGTTTATAACCTCTCTGTCAGCCTTTGTCTTCAATTAACAGATCTTCATCAAAATTTAAAGATAACTAAGAATACATCATTCCACATCCAGAATAAGACTTTCTAAACACTGTAGTCAAATCATAGTTCACACTTTGAACTTCGTAACTATTATTACCACATAAATTGTCAGAAAGTATTTTGTTTGTATTAATAAGGTGAACATGTCTGGTCTAAGATGTACATATGAGATCACTGTGATGTGAAATCTATATAGATAGATGTTATTTCCAAAATTTGTAGTTGCATCTACAAAAAAACAAACTACCATTCTTTGACTTCTGAAGCATTTCTTGATTGCTTAGGATTGAATCAAGTTTAAAGAAGATGAAAGTCTGAAATGTAGTGCTAAATATCATTGCCCTTTCAATGATCTGACTGAAAATCTTGCTGTGAAATTGTGCAGTGGAGAGTCCTTGGTGCCACAGCTATGTGACCTCATACAAATCTCTTACCCTTCTTTGGCCCCTGAGAAAATGACAGACTTGTGCAAGATCTGCTCTCCAGCAAAATCATTCAAACTATTGAGCTTAGCACATATGTAATTTGCTCAAATAGAAGGGGATATTGGCAAAGAGAAAAAAAGCCACAAAAAATTACATTTTTCATTTATGTGATGTCTAATATTTTAGCCAGCATCTAGCTAAATGCAACCAGTTTTTTTTTTTTTTTTTTTTAAGATTTATTTATTTTTTTAATTTATTTGGGGGGGGGGGGGGGGGGGAGGGGAGCAGGCGGGCCACTTCTACTGGTCTTTCGTTTGTCCATTTTTCATCCATCTTTGTTCTTTGGCCCGTGTGGGCCTCCCATCGCGGTGGGCTCTGTTGTCGCAGAGCACCGGCTCTGGGCGCATGTGCTCCAGAGCTCCGGCTCGGTAATTGGACACATCGGTCCAGCCGCTCCGCAGCACGTGGGATCTTCCCAGGCCAGGGATCGAACTGGCGCCCCTTGCACTGCAAGGCAGTGTCCTTATCCACTGGACCACCAGGGAAACCCTGCAACCAGTTTTTGTCCAATTATGATAGATGGTCATTTAATAATTCTACATCAAACATAGCTATTTTCTTTATCATTTAAACAGAAAGCTTCCAGTAATATTCATGGGATTATTAATAATAGATATGTCTGGGCAAGAAGTGTTGTCAGACACAACTCTCTTGAAAAAGTCAGTTTTTTTCTCATTGAGCCTGCTAATCTATATAATTATTTATTTAGGCATATTTGAGTAGCTGCATTTCTAGTATGTCCTTACTTTTCTAAAATCCTTGATCCAGAGTTGTTATTATTCCCTGTCTTCTTAAAATATGTGATCATATTCTAAGAAAATACAGAACACATTCAGTCTGGGCAGAAAATGACTTATTTGGGTGGCAGAAGAAGCATCCCCAGAGAAAATCATTATTAATAATTGTAATTAATTTTGGTGTGGCAATATCCACAAAGATATGCAACACTGAGCTCACTAATTTCTTTCCAGATAATTCTTTCTGACAAATAATTCATTTGGCTTCCTAAGATATGTTAATGAGCTAAATAAAGCACCTCAAATAGATTTCCCAACCAGTGTAGAAAATTAAAAATGGATTCCCCTAACTAATCCTTGTATTCATACTCACAAACTTTTAATCACCAATTAGTTATCTTATACTATTTAGTCATTATTATTCTTTTCTATTTTTTTCCTGTCTTTGATCTAAGCAATTGTGCAAAACACTGACTCCTAATCTGGCACAGAGTGTATTTAATACCTATCTGTCTCCAGTTTTAGTCTTCCTTTTGCATTTGGCTACAATGTGATGGGTGATGTATTGGAAATATGCCTAAGGTATTGATGACTACTGAGAAAGAAATGTCTAGTAGTCTCATTGCAGAGGAGAGGTATTTCACACTGCATCTCAAAGGATGGATTTCATGCAAGAAGTTGAAAAACCCATGTTTGAATTTAGCCTGGTCCAATAATTGGAGACAGGGCATTGGATATATTAGTGTGATCTCAGAAAACCTAGTATAACTTCTAAACAGTGAAAATAATTATCTTTGTCTAATAACTTACAAAGCCTCTGTGAGGACAGAATATGGTTATAGATGCAAAACAATATGAGAAGTATTTTAAAAGCATTACTACTTTAAAGCTATCATGCTTTAAAAAATAAGTTACTACTCTATGGCTGTAGTAAGAAGTCAGCAGCAGGTTTTCCCATTGTTGTCCATTTCTGGGCAAAACTTACAGTGATTAAAGTTTTATAATGAATAAAGTTCACCAATTTTACAGATCAAATAACATTAGTATTGGAGTGCTTAAATGTATATTTATATGCATTGTGTGCTTTTCAAGATGCTTGCTAAATAATTTCCTTATCTGGGTTTCCTTAGTATTATACATTAGCTATGCTTTGACTCCAAAGAATCATTATTTGGATGTCATTAGAGTTAAAGAAATACAAAAACATACTAAGTATGTAACATTATTCTTTCATCCCAACACAAAGGTCAGTTGTACTTATGTAGACTTATCTTTTTTAAACTGGTTATAATTATTTCTCCTTTGAGATTATTTTCAGTGTTTTACTAGAATGTTTTAGGAAACTAAGGAATCTGAAGGCCACCAGGAACTTGAAATATCTGCTTAGAGTCAAGGACCTCAGAACCATTTCATTCTCCATTGACTACTAGACAATAGATTTAAATGCCTGACCTCATATTCAAGAATTATCTACATCTTGTATGTCAAAGTACCCTTCACAGTATCTAGCATATGGCTATCACTTGTATTCCCTTATCCTGTATTCATACTCACAAACTTTTAATCACCAATTAGTTATCTTATACTATTTAGTCATTATTATTCTTTTCTATTTTTTTCCTGTCTTTGATCTAAGCAATTGTGCAAAACACTGACTCCTAATCTGGCACAGAGTGTATTTAATACCTATCTGTCTCCAGTTTTAGTCTTCCTTTTGCATTTGGCTACAATGTGATGGGTGATGTATTGGAAATATGCCTAAGGTATTGATGACTACTGAGAAAGAAATGTCTAGTAGTCTCATTGCAGAGGAGAGGTATTTCACACTGCATCTCAAAGGATGGATTTCATGCAAGAAGTTGAAAAACCCATGTTTGAATTTAGCCTGGTCCAATAATTGGAGACAGGGCATTGGATATATTAGTGTGATCTCAGAAAACCTAGTATAACTTCTAAACAGTGAAAATAATTATCTTTGTCTAATAACTTACAAAGCCTCTGTGAGGACAGAATATGGTTATAGATGCAAAACAATATGAGAAGTATTTTAAAAGCATTACTACTTTAAAGCTATCATGCTTTAAAAAATAAGTTACTACTCTATGGCTGTAGTAAGAAGTCAGCAGCAGGTTTTCCCATTGTTGTCCATTTCTGGGCAAAACTTACAGTGATTAAAGTTTTATAATGAATAAAGTTCACCAATTTTACAGATCAAATAACATTAGTATTGGAGTGCTTAAATGTATATTTATATGCATTGTGTGCTTTTCAAGATGCTTGCTAAATAATTTCCTTATCTGGGTTTCCTTAGTATTATACATTAGCTATGCTTTGACTCCAAAGAATCATTATTTGGATGTCATTAGAGTTAAAGAAATACAAAAACATACTAAGTATGTAACATTATTCTTTCATCCCAACACAAAGGTCAGTTGTACTTATGTAGACTTATCTTTTTTAAACTGGTTATAATTATTTCTCCTTTGAGATTATTTTCAGTGTTTTACTAGAATGTTTTAGGAAACTAAGGAATCTGAAGGCCACCAGGAACTTGAAATATCTGCTTAGAGTCAAGGACCTCAGAACCATTTCATTCTCCATTGACTACTAGACAATAGATTTAAATGCCTGACCTCATATTCAAGAATTATCTACATCTTGTATGTCAAAGTACCCTTCACAGTATCTAGCATATGGCTATCACTTGTATTTTTCTTCTTTTATTGTTTTTTTCTATTTGTTTCTAATGAAGTACAGTTTCTTTACAGTTGTGTCAGTTTTTTGCTATAAAGCAAAGTGTGTACTCTCTTTGTTTAGATTTTTCTTTCCATTTAGGTCATCAAAGAGCACCGAGTAGAGTTCTTTGTACTATACACCAGGTTCTATTTTATGTAGAGTAGTGTATATATTTCTTTCCAAATCTCCCAATTCATTCCACAACACCATTTGGTAATTAAATTTGTTCTCTGTATCAGTGAATCTATCTCTGCTTTGCAAATAAGTTAATTTCTGCCACAAATTCCACACATAAGTGATATTAAATGATATTTTTCTCTGATTTTACTCTATATGACAATCTCTAGGTCAGTCCATGTCTCTGTGAATGGTACTATTACATCCCTTCTTATGGCTGAGTAATACTCTGTTGTGTATATATACCACATCTATTTTATCCATTCCTCTGTCAATGGACATTTATTGTTTCCATGTCCTGGCTATTTCAAGTAGTGCTGCAATGAATTAGGGTTCGTGCACCCTATCAAATTATGGTTTTTTCTGGATACATGCCTACGAGTAGGATATCTGGGTCATATGATAGCTTAGTTTTTTTAAGAAACCTCTATACTGCCCTCAGTAGTGACTCTAGCTATTTACATTACCATGAACAGTCTAGGAGGGTTCACGTTTTGCCACATCCTCTCCAATATTTATTATTTTTAGATTCTTGGATGAAGGATTCCTGACCAGAGTGAGGTGATACATCATTGTAATTTTAATTTGTATTTTTCTGTTAATTACTGATGTTGAGTGTGTTTTCATGCATTTGTTGGCCATCTGTTTATCTTCTTTGAAGAAATGTCTATTTGTGTCTGTCTTTGCACATACTTTGATTGGATTGCTAGCATCATGCTCAGTGGTGAAAAACTGAAAGCTTTTCCTCTAAATCAGGATTAAGACAAGGATGTCCACTGTCACCACTTCTATTCAGCATAGATCTTGGAAGTCTTAGCTTATCAGAGAAGAAAAAATAAAAGGAATTTAAACTGGAAAAGAAGATGTAAAATTATTAGTTTGCATATGATATGGTACTACATATAGAAAATACTAAAGATGCTACTGGAAAACTATTAGAGCTCATCAATGAATTTGATAAAGCTACAGGATACAAAATTAATACACAGGAATCACCTGCATTACTATACTCTAACAATGAAAAATCAGAAAGAGAAACTAGGGAAACAATGTCATTTATCATTGCATCAAAAACAAAACAAAACAAAACAGCAAAAATAAATAAATAAATAAAATGCCCTAGGAATAAGCCTACATAAGGAGTCAAAAGATCTGCCTGCATAAAACAATAAGATACTGATAAAAAAATCAAAGATGATACCAACAGAAGGAGAGATATACAATATTCTTGCATTAGAAGAATCAATATTGTGAAAATCACCATACTACCCAAAGCAATCTACAGATTCAACACAGTCCCTCTCAAATTACCAAGGACATTTTTCACAGAACTAGAACAAAATATTTTACATTTTGTATGGAAACACAAAAGACACTGAATAGTGAAAGCAATTTTGAGAAAGAAGAACTGATCTGGAGGAATGAAGCACTCTGACTTCAGATTATACTACTAAGCTATAGTAACCACAAAACTATGGTACTGGTACAAAAACAAATACAGATCAATGAAACAAGATGTAGTTATCTAATCTGTGACAAATGAGTCAAGAAAATACTATGGAGAAATGACAGTTTCTTCAATAAGTGGTGCTGGGAAAACTGGACAGTTAAATGTAGAATAATGAATTTAGAAGATTCCTAAAACCATGCACAAATAAACTCAAGTAAATATAATTACCATGAACAGTCTAGGAGGGTTCACGTTTTGCCACATCCTCCAATATTTATTATTTTTAGATTCTTGGATGAAGGATTCCTGACCAGAGTGAGGTGATACATCATTGTAATTTTAATTTGTATTTTTCTGTTAATTACTGATGTTGAGTGTGTTTTCATGCATTTGTTGGCCATCTGTTTATCTTCTTTGAAGAAATGTCTATTTGTGTCTGTCTTTGCACATACTTTGATTGGATTGCTAGCATCATGCTCAGTGGTGAAAAACTGAAAGCTTTTCCTCTAAATCAGGATTAAGACAAGGATGTCCACTGTCACCACTTCTATTCAGCATAGATCTTGGAAGTCTTAGCTTATCAGAGAAGAAAAAATAAAAGGAATTTAAACTGGAAAAGAAGATGTAAAATTATTAGTTTGCATATGATATGGTACTACATATAGAAAATACTAAAGATGCTACTGGAAAACTATTAGAGCTCATCAATGAATTTGATAAAGCTACAGGATACAAAATTAATACACAGGAATCACCTGCATTACTATACTCTAACAATGAAAAATCAGAAAGAGAAACTAGGGAAACAATGTCATTTATCATTGCATCAAAAACAAAACAAAACAAAACAGCAAAAATAAATAAATAAATAAAATGCCCTAGGAATAAGCCTACATAAGGAGTCAAAAGATCTGCCTGCATAAAACAATAAGATACTGATAAAAAAATCAAAGATGATACCAACAGAAGGAGAGATATACAATATTCTTGCATTAGAAGAATCAATATTGTGAAAATCACCATACTACCCAAAGCAATCTACAGATTCAACACAGTCCCTCTCAAATTACCAAGGACATTTTTCACAGAACTAGAACAAAATATTTTACATTTTGTATGGAAACACAAAAGACACTGAATAGTGAAAGCAATTTTGAGAAAGAAGAACTGATCTGGAGGAATGAAGCACTCTGACTTCAGATTATACTACTAAGCTATAGTAACCACAAAACTATGGTACTGGTACAAAAACAAATACAGATCAATGAAACAAGATGTAGTTATCTAATCTGTGACAAATGAGTCAAGAAAATACTATGGAGAAATGACAGTTTCTTCAATAAGTGGTGCTGGGAAAACTGGACAGTTAAATGTAGAATAATGAATTTAGAAGATTCCACAAAACCATGCACAAAAATAAACTCAAAGTGGATTAAAGGTCAAATGTAAGACTAGCTATTATAAAACTCTTAGAGGAAAATATAGGTAGAACACTCTTTTGCATAAATCACAGCAAGATCTTTTATATCCACTGCCGAGATAGTGAAAATAAAAACTAAAATTAACACATGGGACCTAGTTAAACTTAAAATATTTTGCACAGCAAAGGGAACCATAAAGAAAACAATATGACAACCCTCAGAATGGGATAAAATATTTGCAAATGAAGCAACTGACAAGCAATTAATCTCCAAAGTGTACAAACTGCTCATGCACCTCAATATTCACTCAATTTTAATGGTGCTCTTTTATTTGGGCTTATTAAATCTTTATTATTCTATTTCTGCTTATTTTGTTTGGAAATAGCTCTTTCCCTTGAATTCATTTTCCTTTCTCTTCAGGATTTTGTAAATATTGCAAAATCAAAATCTTTCCAGAAGTATCTACTTTCCTGGAAATATGGTTTATTTCAGCATTCAAAGTCAGAGGATTGAGTTGGGCTATCATAGATCATATGCAGTATGAACATGAATCCTTTAGAAATCTATACATTTTTCTCATTTTTCTTTCTCTTGATGACACCTCAATCATCTCTGAAATTTCAGTTTCCTTTCATGCTCTAGTTTCATGTTCTTATTTTATTTGCAAGTATAAATACTATTTCTTAGCAGCTGACTTAATATTTTAATGTTTTATATAAGAGTTTATTCATTCTTTCAAAAACTACACTTGACAGTCAACATGCACTTGAAGTTTTCCATGCTTTCCTTATATTGGAGAGAGAAATTGGCCTTGTAAAGACATATCTGGTAAGACTATGGAAGGAATTTTGAGAAAGAAGAACTGATCTGGAGGAATGAAGCACTCTGACTTCAGATTATACTACTAAGCTATAGTAACCACAAAACTATGGTACTGGTACAAAAACAAATACAGATCAATGAAACAAGATGTAGTTATCTAATCTGTGACAAATGAGTCAAGAAAATACTATGGAGAAATGACAGTTTCTTCAATAAGTGGTGCTGGGAAAACTGGACAGTTAAATGTAGAATAATGAATTTAGAAGATTCCCTAAAACCATGCACAAAAATAAACTCAAAGTGGATTAAAGGTCAAATGTAAGACTAGCTATTATAAAACTCTTAGAGGAAAATATAGGTAGAACACTCTTTTGCATAAATCACAGCAAGATCTTTTATATCCACTGCCGAGATAGTGAAAATAAAAACTAAAATTAACACATGGGACCTAGTTAAACTTAAAATATTTTGCACAGCAAAGGGAACCATAAAGAAAACAATATGACAACCCTCAGAATGGGATAAAATATTTGCAAATGAAGCAACTGACAAGCAATTAATCTCCAAAGTGTACAAACTGCTCATGCACCTCAATATTCACTCAATTTTAATGGTGCTCTTTTATTTGGGCTTATTAAATCTTTATTATTCTATTTCTGCTTATTTTGTTTGGAAATAGCTCTTTCCCTTGAATTCATTTTCCTTTCTCTTCAGGATTTTGTAAATATTGCAAAATCAAAATCTTTCCAGAAGTATCTACTTTCCTGGAAATATGGTTTATTTCAGCATTCAAAGTCAGAGGATTGAGTTGGGCTATCATAGATCATATGCAGTATGAACATGAATCCTTTAGAAATCTATACATTTTTCTCATTTTTCTTTCTCTTGATGACACCTCAATCATCTCTGAAATTTCAGTTTCCTTTCATGCTCTAGTTTCATGTTCTTATTTTATTTGCAAGTATAAATACTATTTCTTAGCAGCTGACTTAATATTTTAATGTTTTATATAAGAGTTTATTCATTCTTTCAAAAACTACACTTGACAGTCAACATGCACTTGAAGTTTTCCATGCTTTCCTTATATTGGAGAGAGAAATTGGCCTTGTAAAGACATATCTGGTAAGACTATGGAAGGATAGTTCCTGATAAATTCTCAGCTTCACTTGTCAAAATAATTTTCTGCTTCAGTATTGACATTTCTAATGTTATCTATTATTTTCCAAGGCTATTTGAGTGATTAAAGTCATTTGGACACGGATTTCATAGTTTGTCATGAGATAATTTATAAATAAGCAAATAAGATATCTTATTTATAAGTAAGATAATCGGATGATCCCCTGGAGGAGGGCATGGAAAACACTCCAATATTCTTGCCTGAAGAATACCATGGAAGAGGAACCTGGTGGACTAGAGTCCACAGGGTTGCAAAGAATCAGAAACAACTGAAGCAACTTAGCATGCACACTAATAAGATATCATATGCATTGCAAGTGTCAGACTAACTCAAACAGTGAAATTATAGTTTATGTGAAGAGATGCACTAGTGAAGAATGGCCAGACAATATCAGAAAAAAAAGGAAAAAAAAAAGTAATATAAAGTAACCTCTATTATCCAAATGAACACCTGTAATTATTCCAGTAATTGTCCACCTGTCAAAAATTACTGAAGTGACTACTCACACATAGCTTAGAATTTTATTCTATTCTATATTTGTACCCAATCAATACTCTCAAACCATAGTTAGATATCAGTCTGTGATTGGTGGGCCTCTCAGGTGGCACTAGTGGTAAAGAATCTTCCTGCCAATGCAGGAGATACAAAGGGACTGGAGTTTGATCCTTGGGTCAAGAAGATCCCCTGGAGAAGGGAATAGTAACCCACTCCATTATTCTTGCCTGTAGAATCCCATAGACAGGAGTCTGGTGGACTATAGTCCATGGGGTCACAAAGAGTTGGACACAACTAAGCACTGAGTTTGTGACTGATGGCAGAGTTCTAGGAAAGCTGTCATCTTATCACTGACTTTTCTGAGGCCAAGGATCTTCTACTTCATTATGGCCTATTTTATGTTATTCAACTAAAAGTGTAGTTGTTCAGGTGTGTCTCTTTGCAATCCCCTGGACTAAAGCCTGCCAGGCTCCTCTGTCCATGGGATTCTTCAGGCAAGAATACTGGAGTGACTTGCCATTTCCTTTGCCAGCAGATAGTTCTGATCCAGGAATTGAACCTGGGTCTCCTGCATTGCAGCTGGATTCTTTACCAACTGAGCTAAGAGGGAAGCCCATATAAGTGAGTTATCTCAGAAGGGGATCCTGCATTTCTAGTCAAGCCTTCAGATTACTGCAATTTTAGTTGATGCCTTGATAGCATTTATATAAATTTTTAGAACATAAAAAATAAAATTATTTGCTTTGTGGATACAAGTATATATGATAAAGACAGCAGAACTACAAGAGAGATATAAATACCAAATGCAAGAAGAGGGATTGAGGTATACACCCTTATGGAAGAATGCACAGAGAATGTACCTTTCTCTGTAAATTGTTATACTTAAAATATGCTGTTATTTATTTATTTATTTAGGCTACTTCTATTGGTCTTTCATTTATTCATTTTTATCCATCTTTGTTCCTTGGCCCATGTGGGCCTCCCATCACAGTGGCCTCTCTCATTGCAGAGCACCATCTCTGGGTGCACGCACTCCAGAGCTCCGGCTTGGTAGTTGGACACATTAGTCCAGCCGCTCCGCGGCATGTGGGATCTTCCCAAACCAGGGATCAAACCGGCACCCCCTGCACTGCAAGGCGGTGTCATTACCCACTGGACCACCAAGGAAGCCCTGTTATACTTAAAAAGAAAAGTAAATTAGAATAAAAATAACATTAGGTAAATTTTTTAAAGTTATAATCCTTATGTAACTCCATTTTATATAGTTTTATGTAATTTTTTTTTATAATTTCAAGTATTTGGAATGTTTCATACCAAGCCAAGATATAATACAAAATGAAATGCTGATATAAATTATGTTCAAGAAAAAAGTACACCCAGTGGGAAATAATGTCATTTATCGTCTATGTCTGATGATTAAGTGTTCCATCACTCAGATCTACCTTATTTCTCTAGGCTCTAGTTTACTTATCCTTTAAAGTCAATACCAGTTGCATTTGGGCTCTTCCTAAAACTATGAAGGTAGGGATAAAAATGTGAAGAAAAGACCAATAGCCTTACAGTTTAATAAGAGAGAGCTTACAGTTTTGCTGGAAATCCTTGTGCTTGTGCTCAGTGGCTCAGTTTTGTGTCTGACTCCAATTCCTACTTCAGGGGACCTTCCTGACCCAGAAATCAAACTCATGTCTCCTACATGACAGGCAGATTCTTTACCACTTGAGCCATCAGGGAAGCCTAGAAATGCCTACCATTCGGTAATTGTTACATTCACATTGCCATTTTTTCAAATGTTATAAGCCAATCTGACAGTGATGGTCAATGCATATAAAACTTTGATGCCAATACATAGAGCTACTTGTACAAAAATACATATATGTTGGATAGATTCACAGATGGTATATTATTGGTTTATAGATTTGAAGCACATATTGCATGAGTGGTTTATGAGGAATCATAGAGAAGTTCAAATGCATCAACAATCTATAAACAGTAGCATTTGATTTTCAAAACAAAGGTTTAACCTTAATTCCAGGCAAACTTTTAGAATAAATTATTGCAGGTTGAGGCCAATGTGTGGCAGTAAACAAAAAAACTCTGTAAATAAATAAATAAATAAATAAAATTCTAAAAATTACTTAGCATTCAGATGGTCTTGAATGATTAAGAAAAATTAAAGTGATTATTGGGATCCAACATGCTGTTACTGAGAAACGGATGATATGTTGTGGTTACTGGCATAATTGTGTAATAATAAGACAGATGAAATCTGATTCTATTACTTAATTTTCTTGTGTTATAATGTCCACTATGGATGAGAGTGTCGGGATATAAGGCCAAGGAAACGATGAGATCTGAGTTCTGATCTTGAATTATTTTGCAAGTCGTGAAAAGGATTTTGTTTTGAATCAAACGCCAAACCATTATCAGACTATGAGCAAAAAAATAACATAAGTTGTAATTTATAGGTATAAATCTGTATTTAATTTAGAGAATAGAATCTAAGGGACTAAATTTAGACATGCCCTTACAAAAGTTAGAGAGAGAGGTCATGCTATAATAAATGGGTGTAATGGTAGTGGAAGGGAAGAGAAATGATTGCATTCTCAACCTATTTTAAAGGTAAAACCAATAAAAAAAACAGTTTAAAATGAAGACATATTATAAATGATGCTTTCTCCTGATATTCCATCATTGTTTCACAACTCATTAACAAACCTAGATTAGGCTTACATTTGTTTTACACTTTAATACATTATTTCAGACTTCCATTTTGTTGCTTTCATTTGACAGATGTAATAAAATCATCTCACTGAATATTTAAAGACATAGCTCAATATGCCCTTTGTAAACATTTAATCTAGTCAATATCTAGCTGGTGGAGAAAATTCAAAATTCTACAAAATGTAGACTTCTGTTTTGAAGACTTTTATTTGTTTTCTTTTCAAATGTTATAAGCCAATCTGACAGTGATGGTCAATGCATATAAAACTTTGATGCCAATACATAGAGCTACTTGTACAAAAATACATATATGTTGGATAGATTCACAGATGGTATATTATTGGTTTATAGATTTGAAGCACATATTGCATGAGTGGTTTATGAGGAATCATAGAGAAGTTCAAATGCATCAACAATCTATAAACAGTAGCATTTGATTTTCAAAACAAAGGTTTAACCTTAATTCCAGGCAAACTTTTAGAATAAATTATTGCAGGTTGAGGCCAATGTGTGGCAGTAAACAAAAAAACTCTGTAAATAAATAAATAAATAAATAAAATTCTAAAAATTACTTAGCATTCAGATGGTCTTGAATGATTAAGAAAAATTAAAGTGATTATTGGGATCCAACATGCTGTTACTGAGAAACGGATGATATGTTGTGGTTACTGGCATAATTGTGTAATAATAAGACAGATGAAATCTGATTCTATTACTTAATTTTCTTGTGTTATAATGTCCACTATGGATGAGAGTGTCGGGATATAAGGCCAAGGAAACGATGAGATCTGAGTTCTGATCTTGAATTATTTTGCAAGTCGTGAAAAGGATTTTGTTTTGAATCAAACGCCAAACCATTATCAGACTATGAGCAAAAAAATAACATAAGTTGTAATTTATAGGTATAAATCTGTATTTAATTTAGAGAATAGAATCTAAGGGACTAAATTTAGACATGCCCTTACAAAAGTTAGAGAGAGAGGTCATGCTATAATAAATGGGTGTAATGGTAGTGGAAGGGAAGAGAAATGATTGCATTCTCAACCTATTTTAAAGGTAAAACCAATAAAAAAAACAGTTTAAAATGAAGACATATTATAAATGATGCTTTCTCCTGATATTCCATCATTGTTTCACAACTCATTAACAAACCTAGATTAGGCTTACATTTGTTTTACACTTTAATACATTATTTCAGACTTCCATTTTGTTGCTTTCATTTGACAGATGTAATAAAATCATCTCACTGAATATTTAAAGACATAGCTCAATATGCCCTTTGTAAACATTTAATCTAGTCAATATCTAGCTGGTGGAGAAAATTCAAAATTCTACAAAATGTAGACTTCTGTTTTGAAGACTTTTATTTGTTCTTTTCTGCTGCATATCTTTCTGCCTTTAATCTCCAAACTAGGCTTTTACTGTGCTTAAGAGTTTAGTAAAATGTCAGAGTCAGTCAGTTCTCTGTCAAGGGTTCAACTACAAGATTCAGACAATAGGCCTGCACACATATTACACCAGCATTAACATTTAATTGCAGAAACACACTGGGGCTGGGGAAGGTCTTCCCTGGGATCCAGCTGTATTTATGGCCTGCATATAATGGAGTGGTGTTTCTTTTCTCTCAGACACTTGACTCATTTAGACTTCATCCCTGATTTGCAGAAATTTCTACAACCAAGACTCAGTTCCTTTTCAGAGAACCTTGCCTCTTGTACATCTTCAGACATTTGCTCTCTAGTAGTGGTCCCTGTTCAACCTGGTTCAATAAGGCAAGGATATTGTCTTCAGACTGCATTCAAACTCACCTTTTCTATTTTTATATGTTTGCTGCTGATGCTGTAAGAACTTCCAGCTCCATCGAGATTTCCAAAAGCAGATTGAAAATGCTCTTATTTATCTAGGTTTAGCTGTTGGCTAATATACTATAAGTGTATTTTATAGTTTATTTTCATTGTAGTCCTTTGAAATGGTTTGCATAAAAAATCCTTTGTAATTGTCTCTACCATCCCTCTCTTTCCTATAGAAGCAAGATTTGTGCCCAGTAGGACTATTTATTTCCCTTCCTCCTGCAATCAGCATCTCCCCTCTCTTATCCAGTTCCCCAACGTTGGTAACAGACACTTGATTTAAGAAAACTTTCCAACAGCAGTTTCTTAACTCTTTCATCACTGCCTCTTGCCAGATCTCTGGATTATTTTAGGAAAAGCTAGCCAAGACAAATTTCCTACTTGGTTATAAAGAATTCATATTAGTGTACTATCTTGGAGCACACCATTTTATATTATTTTTATATTAAGATAAATACCATTAAAAAGCTAGTGTCATATTCAAAGAGGCATTAGTTTCCTTAGGAAAGATAGATTCTAGAGTATTATAGAAATTGCTCATTCTGTCATTGTAAAACTTGTACAAGGAATGTTAAGCGTTTGCTGCAGAAAATATTCACCAAAGAATTGATATTTTCCAACCGTGGTGCTGGAGAAGACTCTTGAGAGTCCCTTGGACAGCAAGGAGATCAAACCACTTAGTCCTAAAGGAAATCAACCCTGAATATTCACTGGAAGGATTGGTGCTGATGCTGAAGCTGAATTTCCAATACTTTGGTCACCTGATATGAAGAGCCAACTTATGGGAAATGACCCTGATACTGGGAAAGATTGAGAAAAGGAAGAGAAGGAGACAACAGAGGATGAGATGGTTAGATGACATCGCTCACTCAATGGACATGAGTTTGAGCAAACTTCAGGAAACAGTCAAAGACAGGGAAGCCTTGCATGCTGCAGTCCATGAGGCTGCAGAGTTGGACATGCTTTAGTGATTAACAGCAATATATATCATGATAACTTCCTTTTTGCTCCAAAGTCATAGTCTTTATGCAACAATATTGCTTCCCTTAAATAAATAGCAATCTTCCTTAAGATGTTTATTTGTTGTTTGATAGTAGAACACAATGGTAAAGTGTGAGTACTTTGCATTTAAACAGTCTGAGCTCTATATCTATTTCTGGTTCCACCAGTAACTATTTGATCTTTTGTCAAATAAGTTCTATTTTCTAAATTTCTCCATCGTCATTTTCATTTCCATTTTTTGTATAAAAAATGGCCACAAACTTCAGACCTTAAAACAACCCATACTGGGCTTCCCCTGGTGGTCCAGTGGGTAAGGACACCGCCTTGCAGTGCAAGGGGCGCTGGTTTGATCCCTGGCCTGGGAAGATCCCACGTGCCGCGGAGCGGCTGGACCAATGTGTCCAATTACCGAGCCGGAGCTCTGGCGCGCGTGCGCCCAGAGCTGGTGCTCTGCCACAACAGAGGCCACCGTGATGGGAGGTCCACAGGAGCCAAAGAACAAAAACGGATGAAGATAAAGAAATGAAAGACCAATAGAAGAGGCCCGCCCATCCCCTCCCTCCCACCCACCCACCGAAAGAGAAATAAGTTAAAAAAAAAAAAAAAAAAAAAAACAACCCATACTTATTATCTTAGTTTCTGCTGGGCAGGAGTCTGGGCATGACTTAGCTGGGTCCTCTAGGTAATACCTCCAAAGGTCACAGTCATGGTGGACTAGTCTGTAGGCTCATCTAAGGCCTTACTCTATTTTTTTTTAAAGATTTATTTATTTTGGGCGGGGGTTGGGTTGGGGAGGGAGCTGAGCGGGCGGGCCATTTCTATTGGTCTTTCATTTATCTATTTCCATCCATCTTTGTTCTTTGGCTCCTGTGGGCCTCTCATCGTGGTGGCGTCTGTCGTTGCAGAGCACTGGCTCTGGGCGCATGGGCTCCAGAGCTCCGGCTCGGTGATTGGACACATGGGTCCAGCCGCTCCGCGGCACGTGGGATCTTCCCAGGCCAGGGATCAAACCGGTGCCCCTTGCACAGCAAGGCTGTGTCCTTACCCACTGGACCACCAGGGGAAGCCCTAGGATCTACTTCTACACTAACTCAGGTCATTAGAAAAATTCAGTTCCTTTTAGTTTTGCATCCAAATATTTCAGGTTTTTGCTGATTGTTGGCCCAAGGCCTGTCTCATCTCCTAGAAACCACCTGCAGCCCCTTGCCAAGCAGTATCCTCAATTTAGAGTTCATCCTCCTCATAGCCATGAGACACAAGAACTACTATTTGGTCAAGTTCATTTGTCTTCTTTCTCAAATAAGTTCTATTTTCTAAATTTCTCCATCGTCATTTTCATTTCCATTTTTTGTATAAAAAATGGCCACAAACTTCAGACCTTAAAACAACCCATACTGGGCTTCCCCTGGTGGTCCAGTGGGTAAGGACACCGCCTTGCAGTGCAAGGGGCGCTGGTTTGATCCCTGGCCTGGGAAGATCCCACGTGCCGCGGAGCGGCTGGACCAATGTGTCCAATTACCGAGCCGGAGCTCTGGCGCGCGTGCGCCCAGAGCTGGTGCTCTGCCACAACAGAGGCCACCGTGATGGGAGGTCCACAGGAGCCAAAGAACAAAAACGGATGAAGATAAAGAAATGAAAGACCAATAGAAGTGGCCCGCCCATCCCCCTCCCTCCCCACCCCACCCACCGAAAGATAAATAAGTTAAAAAAAAAAAAAAAAAAAAAACAACCCATACTTATTATCTTAGTTTCTGCTGGGCAGGAGTCTGGGCATGACTTAGCTGGGTCCTCTAGGTAATACCTCCAAAGGTCACAGTCATGGTGGACTAGTCTGTAGGCTCATCTAAGGCCTTACTCTATTTTTTTTTAAAGATTTATTTATTTTGGGCGGGGGTTGGGTTGGGGAGGGAGCTGAGCGGGCGGGCCATTTCTATTGGTCTTTCATTTATCTATTTCCATCCATCTTTGTTCTTTGGCTCCTGTGGGCCTCTCATCGTGGTGGCGTCTGTCGTTGCAGAGCACTGGCTCTGGGCGCATGGGCTCCAGAGCTCCGGCTCGGTGATTGGACACATGGGTCCAGCCGCTCCGCGGCACGTGGGATCTTCCCAGGCCAGGGATCAAACCGGTGCCCCTTGCACAGCAAGGCTGTGTCCTTACCCACTGGACCACCAGGGGAAGCCCTAGGATCTACTTCTACACTAACTCAGGTCATTAGAAAAATTCAGTTCCTTTTAGTTTTGCATCCAAATATTTCAGGTTTTTGCTGATTGTTGGCCCAAGGCCTGTCTCATCTCCTAGAAACCACCTGCAGCCCCTTGCCAAGCAGTATCCTCAATTTAGAGTTCATCCTCCTCATAGCCAGAGAGGGGGTAGATTGCAATGACACAAGAACTATATTCTAATGTAATATAATCGCATATCTGTAATTATGTACATCCTGTTATCTTTGCCATTATCATCTGGTTTCCGTTCACACTCAAGAGCAGGAGATCACACAGGCCATGGACTCCATGAGGCAGGAGTTATAGGGACCCCTTTAAGAAGAGACTGCCATTCCTATAAGTGAAAAGGACTATTGATAATTCATTAAATTGTTGTCAAAGTTACAATGACAGACTCATAGTAAGTGCTCGGTATATATGAACTATCTTTCTTCTAGAGCTAACAACATTTTACAAAATGTGTAAGAAAAAATAGAAGCTCCATAAGAAGTAAAGATTCACAAAGAGGCGCATCGTAAAAAAAAATAAAAAGTCCTGCCTTCATGACTAATCTGGGAACATACATATCTGTAAACATCAAAACTCTGTAAAAGTTAAAAGTGAAATAAAGCAAAGCAGACATATTCAAAAACAAACAAACGGGCTTCCCTGGTGGTCCAGTGGGTAAGGACACCGCCTTGCAGTGCAAGGGGCGCCGCTTCGATCCCTGGCCTGGGAAGATCCCACGTGCCGCGGAGTCGCTGGACCGATGTGTCCAATTACCGAGCCGGAGCTCTGGAGCGCATGAGCCCAGAGCCGGTGCTCTGCGACGACAGAGGCCACTGCAATGGGAGGCCCACATGAGCCAAAGAACAAAGATGGATGAAAATGGACAAATGAAAGACCAATAGAAGTGGCCCACCTGCTCCCCTCCCTCCCCACCCCACACCCCTCAAATAAATAAATAAATAAATCTTTTTAAAAAAACAAACAGAAACAAGCAAAAAAAAGGCCTGCCTTCACCATTGCCTTTTACACATTCAACTGACTTATTTCTTTGTAATGAACCTCCTAAAAAGAGCATCCTCTGTTCACTGACACCATTTCTTCATGTTTTACTAAATTAATTGCAATCTTATTTGTTCCTGTCCCTTACCCCATTCAGGGCCACCCAATAAATTCTCAAATCCAATAGTTTCCATTCTGTTCCATCATACTAACGGCATGTCTTTGAATATTGTTTACCAGTCACTTTCTGTCCATTGACATGTTTTATTTTGTTTTCTTCTCAATATGACTCTTGGATTTCTACTGTCTATTTTTTATCCTTCCATATTAGAATTTATGCTTCACATGAACAAAGAACTTGTCACTTTTATTTACTGCTGTATTTTCAGTGAGAACAAAGCCTGACATAGTGTGGGCATCCAATAATTGATTTTTCACTGAATGAATGAAAAAAAAAGAATGAAAGAAAAATATCTACATCACAAAACCATTAGTAAGTCTTGGGTCAGCAGATAATACCTACTATCATGATTCATTCACCCAAACATGGATATGAAGGCTTTGTTAGGATTTACAAATAGTCGAAATTCTTACCCTTTCAGTATAGGTCCTTTTGCCATTAGATGATGTGTATGGAAGTCATTGATTTCCGCTGAATCTATCAGCTAAATTTCTGCTTCCTGAAAGGAGAAATAAGAGAGAACCTTGGTTAAAATTTGAATATTATAGTTAATAAAATGCTAAATTGTAGAAATTTACTATTTTTCAAATACTGTCATCCCATTTACATCATGGTGTTTTGTCACTCAACAACCAGTATGAACTGAACCATGTTTAACACCAGTATGTGAAACTTCATTTTGGATGTTGAAGAACTGGGAACTAATTACTGGCAAATCTCCATACGTCATGAAAATGTGTCATTAGGCTTCAGGATTAGATTGGGTTAATACACTTCAACATAAGCTTCAGTGGTTGGTATAGTAAAGGCATTTTTGATCAATAAATATCTATTTGTTTCTTCACATTTCCTAACCTTCCTTGTGTGACCATATGACTAATTTTAGCCAAAGATCCAAAGAAATGTGAGAAGAATCAACAAATATCCCTTTAAAGCTGGGGCACTTAAGGGGTGGTATACCAAGTGCTGTGATGTGTCTCCCCATTTCCTAGCCAGCCCAGGTCCCTCATGTTCCAGTGAGAATATTGTACAGCTTCTATTGACCTTAAGACCTGAATGATTAAGTCTAGCATATTTCGCTTCTACCTCAACTCTCACTCCAAGATATGGCCGAAGATAGCTGTGTAACATAAATAAAGAATAGACATTTTGATGGTATAGAGACATGAAATTCATGAGCTTAATTGTTGCTTTAGCACAAATTGTCTTATCATGATTAATATAGATTCTCATGGGAAGATCTCATGTTGGAAAATATTTCTTCTCTCTTCTATGGGTGGAGTGGCCCTCAATATTTCAAGTCAAAATAATAGATTTATTGCCAGATAAAAAAGCTTCAGAAACATGACAGAAATGTTTTTATTACCCTTAATTGTATATTTCTGTTAACATTTTAAGTGTTTATTTTTTAAAAATATAAATGTAAAGGAATCTTTGTTAATTGAATGTGGATTTAAAAAGGAATACAGTGAATAGTTGAATGAACACACTTTTGAAATGCAAAGATATAATTAGTATAAATTCTAAAAGGTACATGCCATAGCAAAAAAATAAAAAAGGAACAACACTATCCTTTGTAGTGTCTGTTGACTAAATTCAGTGATCCTGTGAGCTTGAAAAGATGTCACATACAATTCCTTTTGCTAAGTAACTGCTGCATTGTCAATAGAAATTTTTTAAAAAACATGTTTAAAAATATGTTCTAACCTAATTATTTCACAACATCAGTTCAGTCACTCAGTCATGTCCAAATCTTTGTGACTCTGTGGACTGAAGCACAACAGGCTTCCTTTTCCTTCACCATTTCCCTAAGCTTGCTAAAATTCATGTCCGTGGAATCGGTGTTGCCATCCAACCATCTCGTCATCTGTCATCCCCCTTTTCTGCCTTCCATTTTTCCCAGCAATAGACTGTTTTCCAATGTCTTCTCTCTTTGTGTCAGGTGGCCAAATTACTGCAGTTTCAACTTCAGCTTCAACATCAGTCCTTCCAGTGAATATTCAGGGTTGCTTTCCTTTAGGATTGAGTGGTTTGATTTCCTTGCTGTCCAAGGGACTCTCAAGAGTCTTCTCAAGCATCATGATTTGAAGGCATGAAATCTTTAGCACTTAGATTTCTTTATGGTCCAACAGTCACAATGTATATGTATATTAAATCATTAAATTTTATACTTTAAATATATGTATTTTATTTATCAATTATATATATAGTAAATGTCAGTGGGAAAGAAAAGGAAATAATCATTTTTTTTTATTATAGTAGGATTTCAGAATCTTGAAATTATAAAATGCATCCAGGACCTAAATGAAGGAGATATCTCAAAGGTATTATTTCTCTTGAAATTCTAATAAATATCAAATAAAAAGATAAACAGCAAACAATTTTGGTATAGTTGTACAAAATGAGATTGATGGACAACTGGAAAGAATCTCATGGAAAATGCACATACATGAACACAGAAGATCTTATCTTGAATTTCAGTTTTGTCACTGTGATATACTTATGTAAATGCTTTAAAATGGAAAATAAACCTCATACACTTGAAGTTGCCTTTGACTGCTCTCTACCAAACAGTGTCTAGGTACCAGGGATGTGGCATCAAATAAGCCCAACCAACTGCCTCAGGGAGAGTAAGTGTAAATGAAGCTGTTTGCATAGGAATGTGAATCTAAATGTTGTAAAACTTTCATTTTAGGAACAACACTATCCTTTGTAGTGTCTGTTGACTAAATTCAGTGATCCTGTGAGCTTGAAAAGATGTCACATACAATTCCTTTTGCTAAGTAACTGCTGCATTGTCAATAGAAATTTTTTAAAAAACATGTTTAAAAATATGTTCTAACCTAATTATTTCACAACATCAGTTCAGTCACTCAGTCATGTCCAAATCTTTGTGACTCTGTGGACTGAAGCACAACAGGCTTCCTTTTCCTTCACCATTTCCCTAAGCTTGCTAAAATTCATGTCCGTGGAATCGGTGTTGCCATCCAACCATCTCGTCATCTGTCATCCCCTTCTCTGCCTTCCATTTTTCCCAGCAATAGACTGTTTTCCAATGTCTTCTCTCTTTGTGTCAGGTGGCCAAATTACTGCAGTTTCAACTTCAGCTTCAACATCAGTCCTTCCAGTGAATATTCAGGGTTGCTTTCCTTTAGGATTGAGTGGTTTGATTTCCTTGCTGTCCAAGGGACTCTCAAGAGTCTTCTCAAGCATCATGATTTGAAGGCATGAAATCTTTAGCACTTAGATTTCTTTATGGTCCAACAGTCACAATGTATATGTATATTAAATCATTAAATTTTATACTTTAAATATATGTATTTTATTTATCAATTATATATATAGTAAATGTCAGTGGGAAAGAAAAGGAAATAATCATTTTTTTTTATTATAGTAGGATTTCAGAATCTTGAAATTATAAAATGCATCCAGGACCTAAATGAAGGAGATATCTCAAAGGTATTATTTCTCTTGAAATTCTAATAAATATCAAATAAAAAGATAAACAGCAAACAATTTTGGTATAGTTGTACAAAATGAGATTGATGGACAACTGGAAAGAATCTCATGGAAAATGCACATACATGAACACAGAAGATCTTATCTTGAATTTCAGTTTTGTCACTGTGATATACTTATGTAAATGCTTTAAAATGGAAAATAAACCTCATACACTTGAAGTTGCCTTTGACTGCTCTCTACCAAACAGTGTCTAGGTACCAGGGATGTGGCATCAAATAAGCCCAACCAACTGCCTCAGGGAGAGTAAGTGTAAATGAAGCTGTTTGCATAGGAATGTGAATCTAAATGTTGTAAAACTTTCATTTTTTGAATGTATATACTCTCCTTGGAATAACAGACTTAATAGCCTCACTCTAGGACAACGTATGGAAACAGTTAACAATGGACATGTCATCAAGGGAATAAAATTTCCCTTGTTTAAGATGGTTGTTCTTTTTTACTTGCTTTGGATAACCTCACCTTGTTTCTTTTTTTTTCCCTTATCTTTTATTTTATTTTTTTTTAATTTTTATTTTACATTTTACTTTTATAGAGCTCTGTTGTTTACAGATATGTATGATCCTAGATTACTCATATGTATATTCCCCCATCCCACTGCTCCATGCTGTCACACAGTGCCCCTGCTTTTGGATGGAAGGTCCTAAAGATATCTATGAGGTCCATCTCTTCTAGTGTGGCTTGTGTTTTAAGACTTGTGTTTCTTTATTAATTTTCTGTTTTGGTGATCTGTCCATTGGTGTGAGAAGAGTGTTAAAGTCTCCTACTATTATTGTGTTATTTTCAATTTCTCCTTTTATGTCTGAAAGTGTTTTTGTCTTATGTATTGGGGTGCTCCTGTGTTGGGTGCATAGATATTTATGATTGTTATGTCTTCCTCTTGGATCGATCCCTTGATTATTATGTAGTGTCCTGCCTTGTGTCTTCTAATCTTATTTTAAGGTCTATTTTGTCTGATACGAGGATTGCTACTCCAGCTTTCTTTTGATTTCCATTTGCATGGAATATCTTTTTCCAGCCTCTCACTTTCAGTTTATGAGTGTCCCTAGGTCTGAAGTGAGTTTCTTATAGGCAGCATATGTATGGGTCTTGTTTTTGAATCCATTCAGCCAGTCTGTGTCTTTTGGTTGGAGCATTTAGTCCATTTACATTCAAAGTAATTATTGATGTGAATGTTCCTATTATCTTCTTAGCTGTTATGATGGCTTTGTTTTGTAGATCTTCTTCTTCTTCTCTTATACTTGTTGTCTATGTAAGTCCCTTTAACACTTGTTGTAAGGCTGGTTTGGTGTTACTAAATTCTTTTGATTTTTGCTTATCTGTAAAACTTTTGATTTCTCCATCAATTTTGAATGAGATCCTTGCAGGGTAGAGGATTCATGGTTGCAGATTATTCTGTTTCAGCACTTTAAATGTGTCTTGCCATTCCCTTCTGGCCTGCAGTTTCTGTTGAAAGGTCAGCTGTTACATTATGGGGTTTCCCTTGTATGTCACTAGTTGCTTTTGCCTTGCTGCTTTGAGAATTCTGCCTTTGTGTTTCATTTGTGTTAGCTTCATTAATATGTGTCTTGGTGTGTTTCTTCTCAGACTGATTCTGTATGGTACTCTTTGCGCTTCTTGGACTTGATTGACTATTTCTTTTCCCATGTTGGGGAAATTTTCAGCTCTAATCTCTTCAAAAATTTTCTCATATCCTTTCTTTTTTTCTGCTTCTTCTGGAACCCCTATAATTCGAATATTGGTGCATTTGATATTATCCCAGAGGTCTCCTCTGCTCTTTTCATTCTTTGAGCTTGATTCTGTTTTTCAGCAGTTACTTCCTCCATTCTATCTTCCAGTTGTCTTATCTGGTCTTTTGTCTCAGATACTCTGCTGTTGATTCTATCTACAGTGTTTTTAAGTTCAGCAGTTGAGTTTTTTGTCTCTGTTGATTTTTAAGCTGTTGTATTTCTTTATTCAGTGTGTTAGTTGCTTCTTGCAATTTCTCTAAAATTCTGTTTTCGGTGTTTTGGATCATCTTTACTATCATTCTTCTGAATTTGCTTTCAAAAAGTTTGTCTAATTCCTCTTCGTTTATTTGAACTTGTGTGTTTGTAGATTGTTCCTTCACTTATGTGGTATTTCTCTACCATTTCATTGTTAATATTAATTTTTTAACTAACTATGTTTGGGGCTTTCTTTTCCCAGACTTTGTGTTATGTCTGTCAGTATTTGTTGTTTGGATGAGGCGTCTTATTTTGGGTGATGCTGGTGGTTGGGTGATATCAGGACTTGCATACAAGTACTTGCCTTTGATGGAGTTCTCATTGTTTAATACTCTCTAGTGTTAAGTATTCTTTAAACTTGTTGAAGGCTGGTTTGGTGTTACTAAATTCTTTTGATTTTTGCTTATCTGTAAAACTTTTGATTTCTCCATCAATTTTGAATGAGATCCTTGCAGGGTAGAGGATTCATGGTTGCAGATTATTCTGTTTCAGCACTTTAAATGTGTCTTGCCATTCCCTTCTGGCCTGCAGTTTCTGTTGAAAGGTCAGCTGTTACATTATGGGGTTTCCCTTGTATGTCACTAGTTGCTTTTGCCTTGCTGCTTTGAGAATTCTGCCTTTGTGTTTCATTTGTGTTAGCTTCATTAATATGTGTCTTGGTGTGTTTCTTCTCAGACTGATTCTGTATGGTACTCTTTGCGCTTCTTGGACTTGATTGACTATTTCTTTTCCCATGTTGGGGAAATTTTCAGCTCTAATCTCTTCAAAAATTTTCTCATATCCTTTCTTTTTTTCTGCTTCTTCTGGAACCCCTATAATTCGAATATTGGTGCATTTGATATTATCCCAGAGGTCTCCTCTGCTCTTTTCATTCTTTGAGCTTGATTCTGTTTTTCAGCAGTTACTTCCTCCATTCTATCTTCCAGTTGTCTTATCTGGTCTTTTGTCTCAGATACTCTGCTGTTGATTCTATCTACAGTGTTTTTAAGTTCAGCAGTTGAGTTTTTTGTCTCTGTTGATTTTTAAGCTGTTGTATTTCTTTATTCAGTGTGTTAGTTGCTTCTTGCAATTTCTCTAAAATTCTGTTTTCGGTGTTTTGGATCATCTTTACTATCATTCTTCTGAATTTGCTTTCAAAAAGTTTGTCTAATTCCTCTTCGTTTATTTGAACTTGTGTGTTTGTAGATTGTTCCTTCACTTATGTGGTATTTCTCTACCATTTCATTGTTAATATTAATTTTTTAACTAACTATGTTTGGGGCTTTCTTTTCCCAGACTTTGTGTTATGTCTGTCAGTATTTGTTGTTTGGATGAGGCGTCTTATTTTGGGTGATGCTGGTGGTTGGGTGATATCAGGACTTGCATACAAGTACTTGCCTTTGATGGAGTTCTCATTGTTTAATACTCTCTAGTGTTAAGTATTCTCTGGTACTGTAGAGTTTTGGAGTCAGTGCTCCCTCCCTAAAGCCCTGGGGCTTGTTGCCTGACCAGGGAATGAAGATTTCACGGCTGGTTTGCTTTGCCATTAAATGGTATTAAAACATATATATGCAAATGAGAAACAGAAGGTATACCTTTGACAAATGGCAATTAAAATATCATGCAAATACTATCTAGCATACTGAATTATACACACAAACATATATGGCCATAACATAACCCAAACATTCCAACAAAAAATACAGTACAATACATTAGCATAGTGAATAGAGAAGACCAAGAATGATATCCACCAGTTAATAACCAAACTAACTAGAGCACAGGTTGGAGAACAATGCTAGAAGCAGGGTCCCAGTTGGGAATAAGGCAATAAGGGCAGAACAGACTAAGAAATCCGGTGGGGAAAGGGAAAAAGAGAAAGGGAGGGTAGAAGAGAAATATAGAGTAATACTGCAACGTTAAATATAGGGGGATAAAGGTTTGTATATATTAGAGTTTAGTGCTGTAGGAAAGGAGCATCAAAGAAAGCAAAGAAATAGTTTAGAAGGAGTAGTAATACATATAAAAATTTTTAAAATTAAAACAGAAATAGGTATATAGAAAAATATAGAAAAACAAAACAAAAACAATAAAAACAAATAACCTCCCCCCCTCCCCAGAACCATAAAAGGCCAATGTGGAACCAGAAGTATATGCCAAAATAAAACGTGTGATTTAAAAGAAAAAATAAATTACGTAAACTTGAATATATTCAGTCTTACTGATAAGATTAGTAGCTTCAATAAAGTTCGATGGAGGAAACAAACAAAAAACAGGGTGGGGGGAGGGGCTGAGGAGGTTTGGAAAAAAGGAGAAAAACTGAGTGAAAAAAATAATAAAAAATAAAATGAAATAAAGATTTTAAAAATCCAGCAGTAACTCCAGCTCCAGACAAAATGTGAAAATAGTGAATGTTTATGTTCTTCTGTCTCTTGCTGACTAGTCAAGAATTATCAGTCTTTTTCTTGCCTCTGGCAGTAGTTGGACCCGAAGGCCTCTTTTACTGCTTGTTTATTTAGGCCTATTCCAGAATTAAAAGGCCCGCCCAGGCTGGCCCTGAGAGCTTCTTAATCCTTAATCCAGGTCCTTTTTTTCCTGGGTGGAGCTAAATTCCTTCCCTGTAGTTTGACCAGCAGTCAAACTACAGTAGGGATAAAGGAATCTCTCTCACAAAGGATTTATTCCCACACGCTTCACGAGAAGCATTTCTGCAGTGTCCCCGACCCTGCTGCAGGCCACCATCAACCCCTGCCACTGCGGGAGACGTCAGAATGCTCAGAGGTGAGCCTGGCTCAGTCTCATGCAGGATCACTATTCCCCTCTCCCAGATCTCCATGAGCACAGAGTCTCCAGTCCTACTTGGTGGCTCTATCATCGGGTTAATGATAGCCTCCTTCAAAGGGAATTGAGTGCCGTCTTTCCGAGGACTGCTCAAGGGCACTTCTACCTTAAGGGGTCACTTGGACCCTCTAAAGCAGATCTGGCTCAGTCCCTTTTGGACATGACTGCTTCTTTCCCAGGTCTTGATTTGCAACAGGCTTTGCATATTTAGCGAACCCAGCCTCTCTGGCGGGTATGAGGTTTGCCTTTTAAAAGTGCCATTGTGTCCCTCTTACCATCTTATTTTGGCTTCTCCTTTGCTCTTCGATGTGGGGTATCTTTTTTGTGATAGGATCCAACCTCCTCCTGTCGATGGTTTTTTAAGATCTTGTTGCAATTCAGGCAATTTTGAAAGATGAGTGCATATCCTTCTATGCCGCCATCTTAGCTCCACCCTTCCCTATTTATTTCTTCATTCATTTGGTCCATAAATTTTGAGAAAATGTATAGCAATAAGTACTGTGGTCGAAACTGTAAATGCTTTTTCTTCTTGGCCTAATGCAGACAAACATTAAAATGTATACTATAGTATAACTAGATAACTGTGTTAATAAAATGAATCATGTTATTGGAACAGCAGAGGAAGTATATTTAAATGTTCTGATGTTGAGGAGATGGATTGGTTAGTGGTTGTGGGGAAAATTTCCGAAACCTTATAATAAAGCTAATTTTGAAGAAGGCATAGAAATTTCTCAAGCTGAAGTTGACTTCCTGTTGGCAAGATTAGTATAAGAAGAGGTAAAGATCTTTCAGGACAAGGGAATATTATTTGCAAATATGCAGAGACTTATTTTTGGAGAATTACATGTAGTTAGATTTTACTATTTTTTTTAACGGAGTATGATGCAGGGTAGGTAGATTATTTCTTGGAACTCAGCCATTCATTCACTAGGGTTTTAAAAATGTCCTTGAAATAGCTAACCTAAAAATATTAGCAAAAAGAAGGAAGAGGTGTCTTTCCTTACACATTCTCATTTAAAATTCAGTTTGAAAGTTGGTTTTCTGGGTTATATTTAGACATTATAGGGTAATGAAGAGGGAGGCCTTATCATCTCAGCACATCGGCATGCACCTTGGGTTTGTACTTTTAAAAGTAATTACAGCGAGATGTGTGTATTTATAGCTGACTTTGACTTTCTTACAATTATTTAATAAGGTAGGATTGCAATACTGCTCTCATGATCTAAGAGCCTGTAATCTCTCTGGGGTCTAATTATCTCCCGATAACCTTGCCCCTTGACGACATCTGTATTGCTATTATAAAAAATGTTTATTTTAGGAAAGAACATATATTTTGTAGTGTAATAGCATTAAACTGTCAGACCTGAGTGTTAACAGCAATTTGCCCAAAGAGCTTTCAGGAAAGATTAGCTCAAACATTGTATGTGGCTTATCAGGCAATCTAAGAGGATCAAAAGTCATTTTTATAACAACTAAATTTTTTCTCTTGGAAAAGAGAAACTTATAGCACTAACATGTGGCTTTAATACCCACAAAGAGGGCTATCTACAGTTTTAATGAAGGAGACAGACAATTAGGATGATACAGAAAAGAAACTTTCTGGGCACAAAAGAGGAATGGAGGTCAGGTTCAAAGTCATGCTATTGAAATTTAAGACTGTGGTTCTAGAATCAGACACCTTTGAGTTTAAGTCCGGCTCTGTGCTGATTACCTGTGTGCATGAAACCATGTCTCTCAGTCTCAGCTTTCTTAGGTTGTAACTAAAAGTGTATGTTGAGGAATATTTATTTGGCCGAAACCTTATAATAAAGCTAATTTTGAAGAAGGCATAGAAATTTCTCAAGCTGAAGTTGACTTCCTGTTGGCAAGATTAGTATAAGAAGAGGTAAAGATCTTTCAGGACAAGGGAATATTATTTGCAAATATGCAGAGACTTATTTTTGGAGAATTACATGTAGTTAGATTTTACTATTTTTTTTAACGGAGTATGATGCAGGGTAGGTAGATTATTTCTTGGAACTCAGCCATTCATTCACTAGGGTTTTAAAAATGTCCTTGAAATAGCTAACCTAAAAATATTAGCAAAAAGAAGGAAGAGGTGTCTTTCCTTACACATTCTCATTTAAAATTCAGTTTGAAAGTTGGTTTTCTGGGTTATATTTAGACATTATAGGGTAATGAAGAGGGAGGCCTTATCATCTCAGCACATCGGCATGCACCTTGGGTTTGTACTTTTAAAAGTAATTACAGCGAGATGTGTGTATTTATAGCTGACTTTGACTTTCTTACAATTATTTAATAAGGTAGGATTGCAATACTGCTCTCATGATCTAAGAGCCTGTAATCTCTCTGGGGTCTAATTATCTCCCGATAACCTTGCCCCTTGACGACATCTGTATTGCTATTATAAAAAATGTTTATTTTAGGAAAGAACATATATTTTGTAGTGTAATAGCATTAAACTGTCAGACCTGAGTGTTAACAGCAATTTGCCCAAAGAGCTTTCAGGAAAGATTAGCTCAAACATTGTATGTGGCTTATCAGGCAATCTAAGAGGATCAAAAGTCATTTTTATAACAACTAAATTTTTTCTCTTGGAAAAGAGAAACTTATAGCACTAACATGTGGCTTTAATACCCACAAAGAGGGCTATCTACAGTTTTAATGAAGGAGACAGACAATTAGGATGATACAGAAAAGAAACTTTCTGGGCACAAAAGAGGAATGGAGGTCAGGTTCAAAGTCATGCTATTGAAATTTAAGACTGTGGTTCTAGAATCAGACACCTTTGAGTTTAAGTCCGGCTCTGTGCTGATTACCTGTGTCAGCTTATGAAACCAGTGTCTCTCAGTCTCAGCTTTCTTAGTTGTAAACTGCAACTGGAGGAGTTGGGTAATAATAGTATGCAACATACATTATTATATGAGGAGTTAAAATAGGTGTTAAAATATTTTTCAGACTCAAATGTACTTTCTTAAGAAGGTTATTTTTTTATACTTATCATTATTCATTTGTTATTCATTGAAACAGTTACTCTCCAATGTTGTGCTAATCACGCCATGAGGTAGCATGCAATAGTGAACATGAGTGGTACGTTTCCTGCCTCACAGAGCTAATAATACATATGCTCATATTTCATAAGAACTCTAAAGAACTGTACCATTGGGGCTTCCCCTGGTGGTCCAGTGGGTAAGGACACCGCCTTGCAGTGCAAGGGGTGCCGCTTCCATCCCTGGCCTGGGAAGATCCCACGTGCTGCGGAGTGGCTGGACCCATGTGTCCAATTACCAAGCCGGAGCTCTGGCACACGTGCGCCCAGAGCTGGCGCTCTGCGACGACAGAGGCCACCACGATGGGAGGCCCACAGGAGCTAAAGAAGAAAGACGGATGAAAATAGAGAAATGAAAGACCAATAGAAGTGGCCCGCCCATCCACCTCCTTCCCCACCCCACCCCCCAAAAAGATAAATTAAAAAAAAAAAAAAAAAACTGTATCATTGAATCTCTAATAAACATTATTCTCCAAGAACGGCATTCATGGTAGGAATAGGAGCCATCGCTCTGGAGATTTTAAGGTAGACAAGAGCCAGTCCCCACGTCTTCTCTATAAATAAAGAAGGAGGAAAAGAAAGAAGCCAGTGTACTAGGCAACACCCTAGTCATTTCAAAATATGTCATAACTATTAGTGCTTTTTGGAATTATTTGGAGGCAGATATTATTTAAGTTTTATTTAAGCATCTACTCTGTTGTTGTTGTTCAACCACTAAGTCTTGCTCATCTCTTTTGTGACCCCATGGACTGTAGCCACCCCATTCCCTCTGTCCAAGGAATTCCCCAGGCAAGGATACTGGAGTGAGTTGTCATTTCCTTCTCCAGGGCATCTTCCAGACCCAGGGATCGAACCCAGGTCTACCCCATTGGCAGGTGGATTCTTTACCACTGAGCCATCAGGGAAGTCCAAGCATATACTTGGTAGATAAACCACTCTGGGCATAAACCAGTAAATATAAAACTATAAACTACTGGAAAATATAGAAAATAAACATAAAGTATTTTTAGCATATCAGAAGGTGATGAGTCTTACAGAGGAAAAAAATGGGAAAAATGAATAGAATGTGTAAGGTGGGCACTAGCTTTTAAAGAATGATCAAGAAAACTCTCAGTTAGCAGAGACATGCAAGAAGGGAAGAACTAACTCACTTGAAGCAACTGAGGCTAAGAAAGATGTTGGCACAATGGTAAATGATCCACTTGCCAAAGCAGGAAACTCAGAAGATGTGGATTCAATTCCTGGGTCAGGAATCCCTTGAGGTAGAAAATAGCAACATACTCCAGTACTCTTGCCTGAGAAATCCCAGGGACAGAGGAGCCTGAAAGGCGACAGTTCATGAGGCAGCAAAGAGTCGGACATGACAGAGCACACACATGCTTTGAACGGTTAAGTATTAATTATGACCTATTTTTGTTTGAAAATAGATTTTAGATGACTTAAAGACATGAAAAGAACAAAGACGGATGAAAATAGAGAAATGAAAGACCAATAGAAGTGGCCCGCCCATCCACCCCCCCCCCCCCCCCCCAAAAAAAAAATTAAAAAAAAAAAAACTGTATCATTGAATCTCTAATAAACATTATTCTCCAAGAACGGCATTCATGGTAGGAATAGGAGCCATCGCTCTGGAGATTTTAAGGTAGACAAGAGCCAGTCCCCACGTCTTCTCTATAAATAAAGAAGGAGGAAAAGAAAGAAGCCAGTGTACTAGGCAACACCCTAGTCATTTCAAAATATGTCATAACTATTAGTGCTTTTTGGAATTATTTGGAGGCAGATATTATTTAAGTTTTATTTAAGCATCTACTCTGTTGTTGTTGTTCAACCACTAAGTCTTGCTCATCTCTTTTGTGACCCCATGGACTGTAGCCACCCCATTCCCTCTGTCCAAGGAATTCCCCAGGCAAGGATACTGGAGTGAGTTGTCATTTCCTTCTCCAGGGCATCTTCCAGACCCAGGGATCGAACCCAGGTCTACCCCATTGGCAGGTGGATTCTTTACCACTGAGCCATCAGGGAAGTCCAAGCATATACTTGGTAGATAAACCACTCTGGGCATAAACCAGTAAATATAAAACTATAAACTACTGGAAAATATAGAAAATAAACATAAAGTATTTTTAGCATATCAGAAGGTGATGAGTCTTACAGAGGAAAAAAATGGGAAAAATGAATAGAATGTGTAAGGTGGGCACTAGCTTTTAAAGAATGATCAAGAAAACTCTCAGTTAGCAGAGACATGCAAGAAGGGAAGAACTAACTCACTTGAAGCAACTGAGGCTAAGAAAGATGTTGGCACAATGGTAAATGATCCACTTGCCAAAGCAGGAAACTCAGAAGATGTGGATTCAATTCCTGGGTCAGGAATCCCTTGAGGTAGAAAATAGCAACATACTCCAGTACTCTTGCCTGAGAAATCCCAGGGACAGAGGAGCCTGAAAGGCGACAGTTCATGAGGCAGCAAAGAGTCGGACATGACAGAGCACACACATGCTTTGAACGGTTAAGTATTAATTATGACCTATTTTTGTTTGAAAATAGATTTTAGATGACTTAAAGACATATGTCAAATATAACCAGAAAAAAGGAGAGTAAAAAAATCAAGGCAAGAGAAACTAATGCATGGAAAACAAAAAATGATTTGGATTTATGTACAAAATTTACACTCCAAATGCAAAATATTATCTTTGAGCTTTCTACTAGCAAATGTAAAGAAAAACCAACCAATTACAGAATTGAAATAAATCCCTAACACAACAAACCAAATGATAATTCAGGAGGAGCTGACTTGGTATTCAGATCTTAGAGGAAAATTTGAACAAGACAATCAACAATATCATTACAGTAAATACAGCAATGGATTTCCTGGAATCATTTATTATAATGTACCTCTAGTGTAAGCAAAAAGCCAAATGCCAAAGTGCAGTTCCATTAATAGTAGCCACAAAGGAAAAATGACACAATTTAGTTATTCATCTCTAAGACGCAGCAGAGATTTCAGATGATTTCAACAAATGGTGAAAGGAATTTTCCTCAAAAAATACTCAATGAAAATTATATCAGGTCCCATTAATGCTGCTATTCTAGAAGGAATATAATGATATAATTCTATAAAATCTGAAAAGTTTAACAAAGACATTTTCTAAAAGGTTGACTATGACATTGAGACATGTTATTACATGTTTAATCTAAAATAGAAGCTCAATTTCTTGTCAGCATTTATGGAAATGCTCATACAATTTTAAAATATTATTTATATCAGGGATTAAATATTTTTGAGCATCTCTGCTTGATTCTTTAACAAAACAGTACCAAATTCTTTCTTTTAATAATTATGCATTGTTACTTTAGAGATGTAAGTTAATTATTTATCTTCTTTCATAAGTCTTATGTATTTATTTTAAAATTTATTTGAAGGTATCTATTTGTCTCTAGTTCTGCAAACATACATTCTCACATTTAGAATGACATGACCATCTTTGGTTGTGGACTTCCTTGGATGCAGAGTTTTTTGAACCCACAATTGAATTCAGTTGTTTTTCTCTCATAAGCATATGATTTTCTTTCCCCAACCTCTGTGAACATCCTTAAGAAGTACTTTTAAATTTCTCCCTACAAAGTCCCTACAGGAATTTCTATTCTCAGGTCAGTTTAGATCAGTTGCCAGGCTTGAGATTTTCACACTGTACAAATAATTTGAGGTCCCAAATACCAAGGGGGCTGATTTTCTCGAGATTTTCACACTCCAAATGCAAAATATTATCTTTGAGCTTTCTACTAGCAAATGTAAAGAAAAACCAACCAATTACAGAATTGAAATAAATCCCTAACACAACAAACCAAATGATAATTCAGGAGGAGCTGACTTGGTATTCAGATCTTAGAGGAAAATTTGAACAAGACAATCAACAATATCATTACAGTAAATACAGCAATGGATTTCCTGGAATCATTTATTATAATGTACCTCTAGTGTAAGCAAAAAGCCAAATGCCAAAGTGCAGTTCCATTAATAGTAGCCACAAAGGAAAAATGACACAATTTAGTTATTCATCTCTAAGACGCAGCAGAGATTTCAGATGATTTCAACAAATGGTGAAAGGAATTTTCCTCAAAAAATACTCAATGAAAATTATATCAGGTCCCATTAATGCTGCTATTCTAGAAGGAATATAATGATATAATTCTATAAAATCTGAAAAGTTTAACAAAGACATTTTCTAAAAGGTTGACTATGACATTGAGACATGTTATTACATGTTTAATCTAAAATAGAAGCTCAATTTCTTGTCAGCATTTATGGAAATGCTCATACAATTTTAAAATATTATTTATATCAGGGATTAAATATTTTTGAGCATCTCTGCTTGATTCTTTAACAAAACAGTACCAAATTCTTTCTTTTAATAATTATGCATTGTTACTTTAGAGATGTAAGTTAATTATTTATCTTCTTTCATAAGTCTTATGTATTTATTTTAAAATTTATTTGAAGGTATCTATTTGTCTCTAGTTCTGCAAACATACATTCTCACATTTAGAATGACATGACCATCTTTGGTTGTGGACTTCCTTGGATGCAGAGTTTTTTGAACCCACAATTGAATTCAGTTGTTTTTCTCTCATAAGCATATGATTTTCTTTCCCCAACCTCTGTGAACATCCTTAAGAAGTACTTTTAAATTTCTCCCTACAAAGTCCCTACAGGAATTTCTATTCTCAGGTCAGTTTAGATCAGTTGCCAGGCTTGAGATTTTCACACTGTACAAATAATTTGAGGTCCCAAATACAAGTGCAACTTTGTTGGGTGTTCTGATTTTTCCTCAGCATGATTTTCCTTAGTCATTCAGGGGTAAGAATCATTCCAAGGCCAGAATTCTAGACTGGTGAGTGGAGATTTCTGGATTCCAAAGAGGAAATAAATAGCATCCTCCTGGATTTCAGAACTATGTAGGTATGCCATATCAAAACCGATACGTATGTGAGGCTGGGTCCTCAACACTCTAGCTTCAATATTATGAATATCGAAGAGATACATCTCAGGTTGGCAACTAGCCAGTACAGAGTACCTATTGTTACAGTATTAAAACATTCCAAATCTTTAGCCATGCCAGTCTACCCAGCCGCTAGTCTACCCTGTCCTTTCAATGGAAATCCCTGTTGGGTGTCTACACCGTGTGTGTGTGCTCTGTCACTCAGTCATGCCTGACTCTTTTGCCAGTCCATGGACTGTAGCCTACCAGGCTCCTCTGTCCATGGAATTTTCTAAGCAAGAATACTGAAGTGGGTTGCCATTTCCTTCTCTAAGGTTTTTCACACTATGTTCAGGCAAATAAACCAGTCACCAAGACTCCCAGAGTAAGCCAAGCATCCAGTTTGCAGCTGTACCAGTTGCTATGTATTTGTTATATTCTGAGTATGATTAACCAAAATCCCTATGAATATCATGATTTCTGCCCATGTTGAGTAGAAATTCCCATTTTTTTCTAGTCTCTAATCTCCTTTTCATCTTTAAGATTCTATGGTTATCTTCAAATCCTTTCAGACCCAGCTTTGTGTTCATGAATTATTTGAGTTGTGATATCTACAGACAGCATTACAAATGAAACTTAAAATTCTAGTCAAGATATAAATACTTTCATATTTTTGTTCTTTGGCCAAAGATAACATCACAATTTGAGGAAGCAATCTAAATATATTTTTAAGCCTCATTTCTAAAAACAAGAGCCTTTCATTAAGCTAGAAACTTGTAGTATCACATCTCAAAGGGATAATAGGGTTCTGAAGTTTCATCAATGTCAAACCAAATTTAAACAATTTTTATGGAAAGTCTATTCAATACAGTTTATATGTTTGTAACACAAATCATGAACTCATTTCTATCTTTCCTAATTCTAATTTGAGAATCATAGGAAGAATTAAATTTATCCTTCACTTGCATTGCTATTTCTGCTCTTCATTTGTATATTTTCTTATAATTCCTCATTAATTAAGTAGTACATTAACTGTGTCATAATGTAGGCGGTAATTAATTTTAGCTTACTATCTTACAGACCTCTTGGCTCTCTCACTTTATGTGGGTGATGTAAATAGCTAGCAGCAATTTTTCTAAGAAAAAATACATCTCAGGTTGGCAACTAGCCAGTACAGAGTACCTATTGTTACAGTATTAAAACATTCCAAATCTTTAGCCATGCCAGTCTACCCAGCCGCTAGTCTACCCTGTCCTTTCAATGGAAATCCCTGTTGGGTGTCTACACCGTGTGTGTGTGCTCTGTCACTCAGTCATGTTTGACTCTTTTGCCAGTCCATGGACTGTAGCCTACCAGGCTCCTCTGTCCATGGAATTTTCTAAGCAAGAATACTGAAGTGGGTTGCCATTTCCTTCTCTAAGGTTTTTCACACTATGTTCAGGCAAATAAACCAGTCACCAAGACTCCCAGAGTAAGCCAAGCATCCAGTTTGCAGCTGTACCAGTTGCTATGTATTTGTTATATTCTGAGTATGATTAACCAAAATCCCTATGAATATCATGATTTCTGCCCATGTTGAGTAGAAATTCCCATTTTTTTCTAGTCTCTAATCTCCTTTTCATCTTTAAGATTCTATGGTTATCTTCAAATCCTTTCAGACCCAGCTTTGTGTTCATGAATTATTTGAGTTGTGATATCTACAGACAGCATTACAAATGAAACTTAAAATTCTAGTCAAGATATAAATACTTTCATATTTTTGTTCTTTGGCCAAAGATAACATCACAATTTGAGGAAGCAATCTAAATATATTTTTAAGCCTCATTTCTAAAAACAAGAGCCTTTCATTAAGCTAGAAACTTGTAGTATCACATCTCAAAGGGATAATAGGGTTCTGAAGTTTCATCAATGTCAAACCAAATTTAAACAATTTTTATGGAAAGTCTATTCAATACAGTTTATATGTTTGTAACACAAATCATGAACTCATTTCTATCTTTCCTAATTCTAATTTGAGAATCATAGGAAGAATTAAATTTATCCTTCACTTGCATTGCTATTTCTGCTCTTCATTTGTATATTTTCTTATAATTCCTCATTAATTAAGTAGTACATTAACTGTGTCATAATGTAGGCGGTAATTAATTTTAGCTTACTATCTTACAGACCTCTTGGCTCTCTCACTTTATGTGGGTGATGTAAATAGCTAGCAGCAATTTTTTCAATTTGCTATGACCTTCCCAATAACCTCTGATTCTCTATCATATTTTCAGAGTGATATAAAATCTTACTTTTTCACTTTGCTTAGATTTTTAGGTAGAGCCTTTGCTTAGAGTACACAGTCCACATTAATATTTACTTTCATTACAAATATGTTTTCATTATTGTCCTTCTTATTGATCATGTGTGTGTGTGTGCATGTGTGTCTCTGTTTTTTTGTGTGTAAGTGTGAAGGCAGAACAGTACAGTTACAAATCATATATGTTGACTATAACAATGGCTGTCAACTTTTTATACAATGAAATAAAATTACAGGGTTAAATTGTTTGTATACTCTTTCAATAATCTGGAGGGTTGTACCTTTTTTAAAATACAAAATGACCAGAAAAACTATCAGATTAGCACTACAGTCTCCATATGCCTCTGATACTGTGTGTTTGTGTGTTAGTCACTCAGCTATGTCTGATTCTTTGTGACCCATGAACTGAAACCTGCCAGGTACCTCTGTTCACAGACTTTTCCAGGCAAGCATACTGAAGTGTGTTGCCATTTTCTTCTCTGGGATATCTTCCTGATTGAACTGGGGGTCTCCTGAATTGCAGACAGATTCCTTACCATCTGAGCCATGAGGAAAGCCCTCTTCTGATACTAATGAGTTCCTTTTGCAAAGTGATGGCCATGAATCAGAAAAATCAGGTTTTGCTTAGCACCTAATGTCTTGGCACTTGAGGAACTTTATACATACTGTATCACAATCTTCAGGACAACTTCACAAGTTAGGAGAGTGGTACAGACTTAGAGATAAGAAAACTTAAGAATGAAAGAGGTCAAATAACTTAGCAGCTAAGTTCAGGTTAAACACAAATCTTTTGAACCTCATTCTTCTATCTTTCCTAATTCTAATTTGAGAATCATAGGAAGAATTAAATTTATCCTTCACTTGCATTGCTATTTCTGCTCTTCATTTGTATATTTTCTTATAATTCCTCATTAATTAAGTAGTACATTAACTGTGTCATAATGTAGGCGGTAATTAATTTTAGCTTACTATCTTACAGACCTCTTGGCTCTCTCACTTTATGTGGGTGATGTAAATAGCTAGCAGCAATTTTTCAATTTGCTATGACCTTCCCAATAACCTCTGATTCTCTATCATATTTTCAGAGTGATATAAAATCTTACTTTTTCACTTTGCTTAGATTTTTAGGTAGAGCCTTTGCTTAGAGTACACAGTCCACATTAATATTTACTTTCATTACAAATATGTTTTCATTATTGTCCTTCTTATTGATCATGTGTGTGTGGGGCATGTGTGTCTCTGTTTTTTTGTGTGTAAGTGTGAAGGCAGAACAGTACAGTTACAAATCATATATGTTGACTATAACAATGGCTGTCAACTTTTTATACAATGAAATAAAATTACAGGGTTAAATTGTTTGTATACTCTTTCAATAATCTGGAGGGTTGTACCTTTTTTAAAATACAAAATGACCAGAAAAACTATCAGATTAGCACTACAGTCTCCATATGCCTCTGATACTGTGTGTTTGTGTGTTAGTCACTCAGCTATGTCTGATTCTTTGTGACCCATGAACTGAAACCTGCCAGGTACCTCTGTTCACAGACTTTTCCAGGCAAGCATACTGAAGTGTGTTGCCATTTTCTTCTCTGGGATATCTTCCTGATTGAACTGGGGGTCTCCTGAATTGCAGACAGATTCCTTACCATCTGAGCCATGAGGAAAGCCCTCTTCTGATACTAATGAGTTCCTTTTGCAAAGTGATGGCCATGAATCAGAAAAATCAGGTTTTGCTTAGCACCTAATGTCTTGGCACTTGAGGAACTTTATACATACTGTATCACAATCTTCAGGACAACTTCACAAGTTAGGAGAGAGTGGTACAGACTTAGAGATAAGAAAACTTAAGAATGAAAGAGGTCAAATAACTTAGTCAAGGTCATATAATTTGTATTTGGCTATATCAGGATTTTAACCAGATTTGTAGGACTTCAGAATGTGTCCTTTTTGTATTACACAAAAATTGATTATGAACTCAGTATCAGGAAACCTAGTTATTTCCAAGTACATTCCACTTTTATGAGAAATTTTGGCCTTTGCATTGCTTTCTCTAGGAGGAATATTGTCATCTCCTTCACTACCTGTTTGATACTCTATTGAGAATAGTAAATCAAGCCCTTTGACTTTGAACATAATAATCACATATTATTCCCATGATCCACTAATTTCAATGGAGTGTGGATCAGGTTTTCAGATTTTCCACATTAATCATTCCATCCTGGCACATACCTCTTGCCTAAATTGATTGGACAGGCTTTTTCCAGCAAGATTCCTATTACAGCATTTTCCCTATGGCCCCCGGTTTCCAACTGATTTGACATGTTTTCTTTAATTTGGTCATAATGTCTTACAGTCTACATTGGCTCATTATGACTGACACGATTTCTTCCATGGACTGCTTTTTTTCTGCACAACTGGAAATTGCCATCTATTTAAGACCTCTTAACCCAAGTCCAGTGTTGCTCAAGTTTAGATCACTTGTAAGAACATGAACTATTGGAATGAAAATGACACATTCATGGGCCCTTCCACCAGAAGACATTGGCTATGTCTGAATTCACAAGTCCTGATTCAGAAAAAAATTTGACATATATATATATATATAACACATATAACACACATATATATGTATATGTATATGTATATATGTATATATATATGTATATGTATATATATGTATATATATGACATGTGTATATATATATATATATATATATATATATATGTATATATATATATATGTTAGAAAAATTGCCTCTATTGGTAAACACTGTATTTCTTCAATTCAACACACATGTCCTGAGAACCTACTGAATGCTGACTACTATGCTAGAAGTATAGTAGTCTGACAAACAAAAGCATGGTTCTTGTCCTCAAAAAATTGAATTCTATCAGAGGAAAGAAATAAATTCATATAGAGTTATAGTGACTATTAATGCAAAATAGCATCCTAACAATCATTCTCTTCCGGGTCTCCTTTCACCTCTTCACCCACCTCAGTCAGTCTGTTTCTTTGGCCAACATCTCCCTTTTCGTCTTTTCTGGAATTTTTGTATGACTAAGGGCTCTTCCTCAACCAAATTTCTCATAACTTTTCATTCTCTTTGAGTGTTCATTTCCACTCTTGTATATATAGGGATGAATTTAAAATGATGTTTTTTGTCATCTCAATCTTAATGTGCCACAAGTTCCTAACATCAAAGATCAAACTGGAGTCTATCATCCTTCCGTAAAACCTGCTGCCCAGCCATATGACCAATTCTGCTGACTGGTGGCATCTCTTCCAGTTTCATCCCTCTAAGTTGCTGGTGTTTTAAGCCAACTCAGAAACCAACTTGGAAGACTTTTGGTCCATATCAACCAATACCCAATCACCAAGTCATGCCAATTTAACTTTCTAAATCTTTAAAGCCTTGGGGTACAAAATGAAGCAAGGCAAAGACTAACAGAGTTTTGCCATGCCCTCTTCCAACAAACAACACAAAAGTTGACTCTACACATGGATACCACCAGATGGTTAATACCAAAATCAGATTGGTTATATCCTTTGCAGCTGAAGATGGAGAAGCTCTGTACAGTTATCAAAAATAAGACCTGGAGATTTCTGTGGCTCAGATTATGAACTCCTTATTGCAAAATTCAGACTTAAATTGAAGAAAGTAGTGAAAATTATTAGGCCATTCAGGAATGACCTAAATCAAATCCCTTATGATTATACAGTATAAGTTACAAGTAGATTCAAGGGATTATATCTGATAGAGTATCTGAAGAACTATGTACAGACATTCATAGCATTGTACAGGAGGCAGTGATCAAAACCATCTCCAAGAAAAAGAAATGCAAAATGGTAAAATAATTGTCTCAGAAGGCCTTACAAGTATCTTGAGAAAAGAACAGGTGTGAAAGGCAAAGGAGAAAATGAAAGATATACTCATCTCAATGCAGAGTTTCAGAGAATAGCAAGGAGAGATAAGAAAGCCTTCTTAAGTGAATAATGCAAAGAAACAGAAGAAAACAACAGAATGGGAGAGACTAGAGATCTCTCCAAGAAAATTAGAGATACCAAGGGAACTTTCATGCAAAGATAGGTACAATAAGGAACAGAAACTGTATGGATCTAACAGAAGTAGAAGATATTAAGAAGAATACACAGAAGAACTATACAATAAAAGATTAATGATCTGGATGACCACGATGGTGTGAGCACTCACTTAGAACCAGATGTCTTAGAGTGTGAAGACAAGTTGGCTCTGGGAAGCATTACTACAAACAAAGCTAGTGGAGATGATGGAACTCCAACTGAGCTATTTCAAATATTAAAATATAATGCTGTTAAAGTCCCACACTCAATATGCTGCCAAATTTGGGAAATTGAGCAGTAGCCTCAGAAATGGAAAAGGTCAGTTTTCATTCAAATCCCAAAGAAGAGCAAGAATGTTCAAACTACTGCACCATTGCACTCATTTTACATGCTAGCAAAGTAATGATCAAAATCCTCCAAGCTAGGCTTCAACAGTGTGTGAACTGAGGACTTGCAAATGTACAACCTGAATTTAGAAAAAGCAGAGGAACCAGAGATCAAATTGACATCTGTTGGATCATAGAAAGAGCAAGGGAATTCAAGAAAAAAAAACCTACTTTCTGCTTCATTGACTATGCTAAAGACTTTGATTCTGTGGATCACAACAAACTGGAAAATTCTGAAAGAGATGTGAATACCAGACCACCTTATCTGCCTCCTGTGAAACCTGCATGCAGGACAATAAGCAACAGTTAGAACTGGACATGGAATGATAGACTGGTTCCAAATTGGGAAAGGAGTACAAGAAGGCTGGAACCAAAATCAGATTGGTTATATCCTTTGCAGCTGAAGATGGAGAAGCTCTGTACAGTTATCAAAAATAAGACCTGGAGATTTCTGTGGCTCAGATTATGAACTCCTTATTGCAAAATTCAGACTTAAATTGAAGAAAGTAGTGAAAATTATTAGGCCATTCAGGAATGACCTAAATCAAATCCCTTATGATTATACAGTATAAGTTACAAGTAGATTCAAGGGATTATATCTGATAGAGTATCTGAAGAACTATGTACAGACATTCATAGCATTGTACAGGAGGCAGTGATCAAAACCATCTCCAAGAAAAAGAAATGCAAAATGGTAAAATAATTGTCTCAGAAGGCCTTACAAGTATCTTGAGAAAAGAACAGGTGTGAAAGGCAAAGGAGAAAATGAAAGATATACTCATCTCAATGCAGAGTTTCAGAGAATAGCAAGGAGAGATAAGAAAGCCTTCTTAAGTGAATAATGCAAAGAAACAGAAGAAAACAACAGAATGGGAGAGACTAGAGATCTCTCCAAGAAAATTAGAGATACCAAGGGAACTTTCATGCAAAGATAGGTACAATAAGGAACAGAAACTGTATGGATCTAACAGAAGTAGAAGATATTAAGAAGAATACACAGAAGAACTATACAATAAAAGATTAATGATCTGGATGACCACGATGGTGTGAGCACTCACTTAGAACCAGATGTCTTAGAGTGTGAAGACAAGTTGGCTCTGGGAAGCATTACTACAAACAAAGCTAGTGGAGATGATGGAACTCCAACTGAGCTATTTCAAATATTAAAATATAATGCTGTTAAAGTCCCACACTCAATATGCTGCCAAATTTGGGAAATTGAGCAGTAGCCTCAGAAATGGAAAAGGTCAGTTTTCATTCAAATCCCAAAGAAGAGCAAGAATGTTCAAACTACTGCACCATTGCACTCATTTTACATGCTAGCAAAGTAATGATCAAAATCCTCCAAGCTAGGCTTCAACAGTGTGTGAACTGAGGACTTGCAAATGTACAACCTGAATTTAGAAAAAGCAGAGGAACCAGAGATCAAATTGACATCTGTTGGATCATAGAAAGAGCAAGGGAATTCAAGAAAAAAAAACCTACTTTCTGCTTCATTGACTATGCTAAAGACTTTGATTCTGTGGATCACAACAAACTGGAAAATTCTGAAAGAGATGTGAATACCAGACCACCTTATCTGCCTCCTGTGAAACCTGCATGCAGGACAATAAGCAACAGTTAGAACTGGACATGGAATGATAGACTGGTTCCAAATTGGGAAAGGAGTACAAGAAGGCTGTCACCCTGCTGATTTAATTTATATGCAGTGTATATCATACAAAATGCAAGTCTGGATGAAGCACAAGCTGGAATCAACAAAACTGGGAGAAATATCAATAACCTCAGGTAGGAAGATGACACCACCCTTATGGCAGAAAGCAAAGAGGAATTAAAGAGCCCCTTGATGAAGGTGAAAGAGGAAAGTGAAAAAATTGGCCTAAAACTCAACATTCGAAAACAAACATCATGGCATCCAGTCCAATCACTTCCTGGCAAAAAATGGGCAAATAATGGAAACAGTGACAGACTATTTTCTTGGACTCCAAAATCACTTTGATGGTGACTGTAGCCATGAAATTGAAAGGAACTTGCTCCTTGGAAGAAAAGCTATGACAACCTAGACAGCATATTAAAAAGCAGAGACATCACCCCCTGACAAAAATCCTTATCATTAAAGCTATGGTTTTCCCAGTAATCATGTATGGATGTGAGAGTTGGATCATAAAGAAGGCTGAGTGCTGAAGAATTGATGCCTTTGAACTGTGGTGTAGGAGAAGAATCTCAAGACTCCCTTGGACTGCAAGGAGATCGGACCAGTCAATCCTAAGGGAAATCAACCCTGAATATTCATTGGAAGAACTAATGCTGGAGCTGAAGCTCCAATGCTTTTACTATCTGATGTGAAGAGATGACACATTGGGAAAAAAACCCAGTGTTGGGAGAAATAGAAAGCAGAAGGAGAAGGGGATGTCAGAAGCCAAGATGGTTGGATGGCATCACTGAGTTAATGCATATGAGTTTGAGCAAGTTCCAGGAGAAGGTGAAAGGATAGGGAAGCCCGAAATGCAGCAGTCCAAGGGATCACAGAGAGTCAGACATGACTGAATGACTGAACTGAAACCTTGAAAGTCCATCCTCAGTGCCCTGCTTTGAACAAGTCATCATCATCCTGTGAACAATGTCAGCAATAACTAAAATAGTCTTTCTTCTTTCCCTTCTCCAATGTTTTTCTGTGGATACAGGCCCAGGTGTTGAACTTCAGGAATGGAGGCATGCTTCATAAGGTAGTTCTATTTTTATCTTTTTAAGGAACTTTCATACTGTTTTCCATAGTAGCTGTACCAATTTGCATTCCCACTAACAGTGTAGGAGAGTTTCCTTTTCAACAACTGTGGTCCTATTCATCCTTTATTTCTAGACTTTTATGCACATAACAAGCATTCTGATCATAGATGTTGAGGAATAAATGGATGAATAGATCGACAGATGATTGAATAGATGGGTGAATCCTCTACCTGAGCAGAAAAAGGAATTGAGAAAAAGAATTCAACAGTTAAGCTATACCAGAAAGAAAGACAAAATTACCTTGGATATTGGATGTAAAAAGGGGAGAAAGACTTGTCATCAAGAAATTAGCCAAAAAGACCTGGTAGTGAATAAATAAGACATTTTCAGTGCAATTTCTGTGCTCTTGAAGCTTCTACTTTGCTCTTTGAGTGAAAGAAAGTTGTATGAACAGTTTATGCTTGGCTTTAAATATACCAATAATATTAGACTTTGTCTTTATAGTATACATAGCAAATATAGGGGAGCACCAGAGTTATTTAAAATTATATTTATTAGGCATTTACTACATGCCAGGCCTTCTAACTGCTTCAAATGTTAATCTCATTTAACCCTCCTAGATCCCTTAGTTGCAGCACATGATAGGCAAGACCCTGGGGTGATTTTGCCGCTCGATATATACAATAAAGAGATACATTATCTATAACATATTTTAAAACAGTTATTAAAACAGGTTATGGCTATCACCATGAGTTGGAAATTAGAAATAATGTCAATGTTAAAATACTACTACCTGAAAATTATCATTTATTTTTTAAAATCCTATAATTCCTGGTTCCTATTATTTTTAGTGGCTTCAGTTGTGCCATTTTATAAGGTCACATGAAATTTTATTTAATTTAAAATTTAAAATTTAATTTAATTAAATTTAGAATTTGCACAATCTAACACTGCAAAATTCAAGATGTACTTTTTTGCCTGCCGTGTAGTCACTTCAGTCATGTCCGACTCTATGTGACCCCATGGACTGCAGCCCACCAGGTTCCTCTGTCCATGCGGATTCTCCAGACAAGAATACTGAAGTGGGTTGCCATGCCCTCCTCCACACAGATCTCCCCAACTTAGGTATGGAACCCTGGTGTCCTACATTGCAGGCAGATTCCTCAACAATGAGCCATGAGAGAAGGCATATATTTGAGATCCCATGGACTGTAGCTCACTAGGCTTCTCTGTCCATGGAATTTTCTAGGCAAGAATGCTAGAGTGGGTTGCCGTTTCCGTCACCATTTTTTCCCTAATAAGTGCAAATTTTTATTCACACATGAAGTATTTTACTGAATTAGAACAACCTCTTTAGAATTAAAGTTTCTTACTCCTATTTAATTGTTATTCAATTGCTCATCTTTTAAGAATTAAAGAGGGTGAAACCTGAGCAGAAAAAGGAATTGAGAAAGAATTCAACAGTTAAGCTATACCAGAAAGAAAGACAAAATTACCTTGGATATTGGATGTAAAAAGCGGAGAAAGACTTGTCATCAAGAAATTAGCCAAAAAGACCTGGTAGTGAATAAATAAGACATTTTCAGTGCAATTTCTGTGCTCTTGAAGCTTCTACTTTGCTCTTTGAGTGAAAGAAAGTTGTATGAACAGTTTATGCTTGGCTTTAAATATACCAATAATATTAGACTTTGTCTTTATAGTATACATAGCAAATATAGGGGAGCACCAGAGTTATTTAAAATTATATTTATTAGGCATTTACTACATGCCAGGCCTTCTAACTGCTTCAAATGTTAATCTCATTTAACCCTCCTAGATCCCTTAGTTGCAGCACATGATAGGCAAGACCCTGGGGTGATTTTGCCGCTCGATATATACAATAAAGAGATACATTATCTATAACATATTTTAAAACAGTTATTAAAACAGGTTATGGCTATCACCATGAGTTGGAAATTAGAAATAATGTCAATGTTAAAATACTACTACCTGAAAATTATCATTTATTTTTTAAAATCCTATAATTCCTGGTTCCTATTATTTTTAGTGGCTTCAGTTGTGCCATTTTATAAGGTCACATGAAATTTTATTTAATTTAAAATTTAAAATTTAATTTAATTAAATTTAGAATTTGCACAATCTAACACTGCAAAATTCAAGATGTACTTTTTTGCCTGCCGTGTAGTCACTTCAGTCATGTCCGACTCTATGTGACCCCATGGACTGCAGCCCACCAGGTTCCTCTGTCCATGCGGATTCTCCAGACAAGAATACTGAAGTGGGTTGCCATGCCCTCCTCCACACAGATCTCCCCAACTTAGGTATGGAACCCTGGTGTCCTACATTGCAGGCAGATTCCTCAACAATGAGCCATGAGAGAAGGCATATATTTGAGATCCCATGGACTGTAGCTCACTAGGCTTCTCTGTCCATGGAATTTTCTAGGCAAGAATGCTAGAGTGGGTTGCCGTTTCCGTCACCATTTTTTCCCTAATAAGTGCAAATTTTTATTCACACATGAAGTATTTTACTGAATTAGAACAACCTCTTTAGAATTAAAGTTTCTTACTCCTATTTAATTGTTATTCAATTGCTCATCATTGTAGGGTATCAATATAACAGGTATACATTTTTAAATCCAAAACAATGAGATACAGTTAAAATTCTGCATCTTTTATTTTTCTGTAACATAAAAATTTTTAGTTTCTAATTTTGTTGGCATGACTATATACACAAATTGCAGTGAAAGAATATTATTATCATGTTTCCTTTCCAGCCATTGTTATTATTCATTTCATTCTATTGTTATTAATGAAAATAATTTTATAATATTGTCACAAGATATTTCACTCTTGTGTCAAATATGCTAAGTGTACCATTGAGAAACCCTGACAGGTAGATGCAAATAGTATCCCCATCATGTATTTCAAGATAAGAAAACTTGAATTACTGAGTAATATTCCATTGCATGTATATACCACATCTTTATTTTTCATTCCTCTATCTATGGACATTTTTCATTCCTCTATCTATGGTTGCTTCCGTGTCTTGGCTATTTGTAGACAGCATTGAAATAAACATTGGGGTGTATGTATCCTTTTGGACCACGTTTTTCTCTTGATATATGCCTAGGAGTGGGATTGCAGGGTTAACACAGTAGCTCCATTTTTAGTCTTTAAAGGAATCTCCAGACTGTCCTTAATAATGTCTTTACCAATTTAGATTCCTATCAGTAGTGTAGGAGGATTCCCTTTCCTCCACACTCCAGCATTTATCATTTGTAGGTTTTCTGATGAAGGCCATTCTTACAGGTGTGAGCTGATACCTTATTGTAGATTTGATCTGCATTTCTCTAATTAGTGATGCTGAACATCTTTTCATGTGCTTCTTGTCCATCTGTATGTCTTCTTTGGAGAAATGTCTGCTTAGCTCTTCTGCCCATTTTTTGATTGGGCCTTTAAAAAGAATGATGCAATCCTCAGTGCACTTGTAGCAATGTGGATGAACCAAGAGACGCTCATTCTGGGTGAAGTAAATCAAACATAGAAGGAAAAATGTATGATATTGCTTATATGTGGAATCTAAAAGGAAATGATACAACTTATTTATTTATGAACTTATTTAGAAAATAGAGACTTAGAGAAAAAATTTATGGTGGTCAGAGTGAGGCGTGGGCAAAAAGGTTAACTTACTAAATGGTAAAACATTTGAAAAAAAATTTTAATTATACATGTATATGTATAACTAAATCGCTTCATTGTACACCTGAAACTAACACAATATTATTTATCAACTATGCTCCAATATACAAAAAAAGTTAAAAATAATTAAGTAATTAAAACCAAATTACGTTAAATCTTAAAAAAAAAAAAAAAAGAAAGTTGAATGAAAATCACAAAATAGATTTACATGTAGGGCAGGTTATTCTGAATGGCTGCAGAAAGTTAGTATGGAGATCAGTTAGAACAGTCTTAAAATTCTGTCCTGGTGGCCAGGTGTGGAGGGGATAGTTTTTTTGAAGGGCCTCTCTATTTTCTACATGGAGGAACAACCTGTGAGTTGTTCCATGTACAATTGTTACTAATGTTCACTCACAAGAAAGTTTCTAGTTTACTGTTCCCTCTAGGATAATGCTGATGAAAAAAAAATCTCATCTCTGGGGAAAGCATTCCTTCTAGTGATTACGAGGCCAAAGTTATAAAAAATGATATATTATAATTTCATAGTCACAGCACTGGTTCTAACTGTATCCCCATTTCCTATTTGATATAAATTTAATGAGGCAACTTTCAAGCATAATATGATATGCAGGGAAATATCAGTAGTTACTATGCTGACCTGTGTTACACCATTAAGGAAAAAGACTTCATATGAAATCAAGAGTAACAGATTTCACTACATCTCCCTGGATTGTTACTGGCAGAACATGAAATGACCAGTTGAGGTTCTCTCTCTAACAATGTTATCCACATGCATTATGAGACCTTCATGCCACATTTGTCTTTATTATTATCCAATTCATGTTTCTACATCTTTCATGTGCTTCTTGTCCAGAAATGTCTGCTTAGCTCTTCTGCCCATTTTTTGATTGGGCCTTTAAAAAGAATGATGCAATCCTCAGTGCACTTGTAGCAATGTGGATGAACCAAGAGACGCTCATTCTGGGTGAAGTAAATCAAACATAGAAGGAAAAATGTATGATATTGCTTATATGTGGAATCTAAAAGGAAATGATACAACTTATTTATTTATGAACTTATTTAGAAAATAGAGACTTAGAGAAAAAATTTATGGTGGTCAGAGTGAGGCGTGGGCAAAAAGGTTAACTTACTAAATGGTAAAACATTTGAAAAAAAATTTTAATTATACATGTATATGTATAACTAAATCGCTTCATTGTACACCTGAAACTAACACAATATTATTTATCAACTATGCTCCAATATACAAAAAAAGTTAAAAATAATTAAGTAATTAAAACCAAATTACGTTAAATCTTAAAAAAAAAAAAAAAAGAAAGTTGAATGAAAATCACAAAATAGATTTACATGTAGGGCAGGTTATTCTGAATGGCTGCAGAAAGTTAGTATGGAGATCAGTTAGAACAGTCTTAAAATTCTGTCCTGGTGGCCAGGTGTGGAGGGGATAGTTTTTGAAGGGCCTTTTATTTTCTACATGGAGGAACAACCTGTGAGTTGTTCCATGTACAATTGTTACTAATGTTCACTCACAAGAAAGTTTCTAGTTTACTGTTCCCTCTAGGATAATGCTGATGAAAAAAAAATCTCATCTCTGGGGAAAGCATTCCTTCTAGTGATTACGAGGCCAAAGTTATAAAAAATGATATATTATAATTTCATAGTCACAGCACTGGTTCTAACTGTATCCCCATTTCCTATTTGATATAAATTTAATGAGGCAACTTTCAAGCATAATATGATATGCAGGGAAATATCAGTAGTTACTATGCTGACCTGTGTTACACCATTAAGGAAAAAGACTTCATATGAAATCAAGAGTAACAGATTTCACTACATCTCCCTGGATTGTTACTGGCAGAACATGAAATGACCAGTTGAGGTTCTCTCTCTAACAATGTTATCCACCTGCATTATGAGACCTTCATGCCACATTTGTCTTTATTATTATCCAAATAAGCAGGTTATTGCTGAGTGTTTCTACATCCCTAGTCCCTGTTTCTCCAGCTGGCTGGAAGACAAGGCAAACAAAAAGGGGGAGTTAACTGTTTAAGATTCAGATCACTCAGTCAATTTGAAAACTGCTTCATTTCTGATTCTGTTGTGTTTGTTTTTCTACCCATAAAACAATGCACTTTGTTGCTTTTCTTCCTTGACTTTTCCATAGTTACAAATTTAAGGGACAAAGGTAGCTAAATTATTTTATATTTCATTCACAAGACATGTTTTATTTGCATCCTGAAATGAATAGTGGAACAACAGGGGGAAGGGAACAGAGAAATAATTTTTAGTTGGCAGAAATGATGCCATTCAGACTCTTGAAACTAAAGATTGGCGGAACATTTGCCCAAAGATCATAGCTCTTTGGTAAGCCTTAGGCCCCACCCAACATTAGAATTTCTGTTGAGAATAGAAAAAACTAAAACCTATCAGGCACAATGGTAGAGATGGGTCTTGTGTGAGGTAGAACCTCTCTCCAGGGTACTGAGACCATTGATTTATTTTAAATAGGCCAGCTATAGATCTTCATTTGCTGTTAATTGTCCTGAATGATTGGTGTTTCACAATACCATACTACTAGAAGTATAAATGTGTACTTTTGAGAAGAAGATGACAAAAATAGATATATCGGGTGATGTATCAGGAGAAAATGAACATGAATATAGGAAGAAAAAGTGACTTGATTAGATTCCAAAATTTGTATTTCTCTGGGTTTACATTTAGCATCACTGGAAAACTACCAAAGGAAAATTATGAACAAGTTGATCATTAGGGATGAATTATGTTCAGTTCTCTTATAATTCTATAAGCGAAAGTAAGATAAGCATAATGTTCTCTCTATAGAAGCCTGGGACGGGGGAGTTGAAAAGAGCAATAATTATCAGTAATCATGCTGATTTTTTAAAATCAAATATGATGGCAAGTATTGAGGGTCAGAGAGTTTGACTTAGCCAGGAGAGCAAAACTTAATATTGAAAATCAGGTATTTTATGCAAAACATATTTGCAAGGCAAAACTTCAAATAAATAATGAAGCCACCCACAAGCTGAGCATTTTTAAGTTTGTGATATGAATCTAGCACACCATTGACATCTAATCCTCTATAAACTTCAATTTAATGACTTTACCATCCCTATGAAAGACATCCATACAAGTCATGTAATGTGGTGAATTTCCTTGAGTTGAAGAGAGAGCAGGGCAAGGTGTATTAGCATTCCCTGAAAGGTGTTTTCCAACACCACCCTCCTAGTGTAATCCAATATGCCCCTCCCCAGGCATTGGAGGAATGTGAATCACCAGGGGCTGAATCAATACAGGAAAAGGGTCTAGAGAGATGAGACGCTGATGCCTAATATCCTAGCGGCTCATGTTTAGACTTCCAGCCCACAACTCCTGACATAGTATTGTGTGGAACTTATGAGCATAGACTGTGGAGCTGTACAACTTGGGTCCAAAGCCAAGTTATACCCTATGCTCACTGCATGATATTTGGCAATTTAATTACACTGTCAATAATTCAGTTATCTCGAATTTTACTGGAGATAGTTACAGAAATTATCCATCATGTGTGTCTGTGTGTTTGTGTATGCAATAGATGATAGGTGGATGGACAGGTAGATTGGTAGACAGATGGATAAAAACAATGCCTGGTACAGAGTAAGTGCTATATAACTGTTAACTATCATTATTAAGTTCAAATTTAGATGAAAAACTCTGTAACCAGGAAATACAATTTGAGGTACATAGTAAGATGTAGTTTTGGCATCACTGGAAAACAACAGGAGTAAGGCTGTTTATCACAGTCAGGACAAGCCTTTTCACCGAGGTATATTTTGCAAATAAGCAGTATGAAGAACAAATTATCTTTAGATGTGTTCTGATGGTGTCTGGGTGTTTTCCAAAAATTTGACTTTTTAATAGTAAAAATTGTGAGATTCATATTAATATTCATATAACTTGAAATGACTTCTTCTTTGACTCACTCTTCTTAGGCTTCAATAATCCATCCTCAGGATCTCTCCCTCTATTGAGTATTGCTTCTCAGACTCCTTTTCTGACCCCTAAATTCAGATGTGCCCAAAACTTTGACTTGGACCTCTTCTCATTTCTATCTATAGTCAGTTCTTTGTGGAAGCAGGCCACCCAGTTCCAAGCCTCTAAATATCATCTGCAGCCTGATGACTCCAAATGCATATTAGTAGTTCGATTCTCTCAACATACTCAGCCTCCCACCTAATTCCCTATTGGGCAGCTCCACTTGAATGTCCTTCAGGCAACTGTTCTAGTCTAAGTTATATAGAAAGAAGATTATGTACGAGAATTAAAGTGTATGTCTAGGGCAGTGATGATGCAAGAAAAGGAAGAAATGGAAGAGAATAAAGTGAAACATTTCTTCACTGGCTACCTCATAACAGTGTGCTACAGAGACCCACAACAAACTCTGTAGGAGACTTTATTTTTTCCATATCTAAGGAGTGTAAAAGAAGGAATTATACCATGGAGTAGCCCAAAGGAGAGAGAAGCCAGCCTGGCTTTCTCCAGGCACCTTACTCTAACTTCTGGCCTTTGGACAACCTATTAGTGTTCTCATCTAAATGTCTGGGTATGACTTGTTGATATGTTCAAATCCAAAAGTGAGGAGGATGTTCCAGCACAATTAGGTGACAGCCAAGAACAAGGAACAATATGTCATTTGAGGCTATCTAAGAAAGTGCAAAAGTTTGGGTTCCATTGCATTATCTCGAAAAATAAAACCCTACCCCCCCCAGGTAGATTGGTAGACAGATGGATAAAACAATGCCTGGTACAGAGTAAGTGCTATATAACTGTTAACTATCATTATTAAGTTCAAATTTAGATGAAAAACTCTGTAACCAGGAAATACAATTTGAGGTACATAGTAAGATGTAGTTTTGGCATCACTGGAAAACAACAGGAGTAAGGCTGTTTATCACAGTCAGGACAAGCCTTTTCACCGAGGTATATTTTGCAAATAAGCAGTATGAAGAACAAATTATCTTTAGATGTGTTCTGATGGTGTCTGGGTGTTTTCCAAAAATTTGACTTTTTAATAGTAAAAATTGTGAGATTCATATTAATATTCATATAACTTGAAATGACTTCTTCTTTGACTCACTCTTCTTAGGCTTCAATAATCCATCCTCAGGATCTCTCCCTCTATTGAGTATTGCTTCTCAGACTCCTTTTCTGACCCCTAAATTCAGATGTGCCCAAAACTTTGACTTGGACCTCTTCTCATTTCTATCTATAGTCAGTTCTTTGTGGAAGCAGGCCACCCAGTTCCAAGCCTCTAAATATCATCTGCAGCCTGATGACTCCAAATGCATATTAGTAGTTCGATTCTCTCAACATACTCAGCCTCCCACCTAATTCCCTATTGGGCAGCTCCACTTGAATGTCCTTCAGGCAACTGTTCTAGTCTAAGTTATATAGAAAGAAGATTATGTACGAGAATTAAAGTGTATGTCTAGGGCAGTGATGATGCAAGAAAAGGAAGAAATGGAAGAGAATAAAGTGAAACATTTCTTCACTGGCTACCTCATAACAGTGTGCTACAGAGACCCACAACAAACTCTGTAGGAGACTTTATTTTTTCCATATCTAAGGAGTGTAAAAGAAGGAATTATACCATGGAGTAGCCCAAAGGAGAGAGAAGCCAGCCTGGCTTTCTCCAGGCACCTTACTCTAACTTCTGGCCTTTGGACAACCTATTAGTGTTCTCATCTAAATGTCTGGGTATGACTTGTTGATATGTTCAAATCCAAAAGTGAGGAGGATGTTCCAGCACAATTAGGTGACAGCCAAGAACAAGGAACAATATGTCATTTGAGGCTATCTAAGAAAGTGCAAAAGTTTGGGTTCCATTGCATTATCTCGAAATAAACCTACCCCAATATATCTTTCCTACTGAACCCCTCTTTTTTTGTCCACACCATGTGGCATGTGGGATCTTAGTTCTCTGACCAGGGGTTGAACCAGGGCCCTCAGCAGTGATGACATTGAATCCTGACCGCTGGACAACCAGAGAATTTCCCACCTCTTTTCTCTTTTCAACTCCCTTCCTTATCTCAGTTTTAGAGAGCTCCAGACCAAAACCTTGGAGTCGCCTTTATTTCCTTTCTTTCTGACAACTCCACATCTACTTTCATAGCCAATCCTCATGACTCTGCTGTCAAAATATATTCAAGAGCTGAATCTCTAACTTAGGATCATGCCACTGGCTACTTCCTTTGAAAACATAATTTCCTGCTCTGCCCATACATGACTTTCTTGCCTATCACAGGTCATTGCTCAAATGGTACATTCTCTGTAAAGTCCTCCTGGACCATCTACTTAAAATCAAGCCCCCAATGTCTGCAGCACTTCTTCACTTCTTGCTATCTGATGTATTTCATGATTTAATGATTTCTTACCTGTTTCTCCATGTGAATATAATCACAATAATGTCAGCACTTTTTGTCTGTTGTGTTTGCTGTTCTATTCTCAGCACCTATAACAGTTTCTGGAACAAAGTAATTTGCAGCAAAGATTTGAATGATTTTGAACATCTCTTGAAAAGAGATGAAAGGTCCTCCTCTCACTGTACCGATATTTTCACATGAGAATCTCCAGCTGAAATGACCTTACCTGAATGCCTCACTCATAGACTCCGGAATAGCTCCTGGATTTGATCTGGAAGCTTGGAGGGCTGTGCACTCTTTGTACTCCTGCTCATTTTCACCTTCTCCTCCTTTGGGCCTGTCAAAGAAGAGGGAAAATTTAAAAGCACTCTACAAGGAGGAAATTAAGTGTTCTCATCTAAATTTTTACTGGGTAATGACCTTTTTGTTGAATATGTTCAAATCCAAAAAAGTGAGGAGGATGTTCCAGCACAATTAGGTGACAGCCAAGAACAAGGAACAATATGTCATTTGAGGCTATCTAAGAAAGTGCAAAAGTTTGGGTTCCATTGCATTATCTCGAAATAAACCTACCCCAATATATCTTTCCTACTGAACCCCTCTTTTTTTGTCCACACCATGTGGCATGTGGGATCTTAGTTCTCTGACCAGGGGTTGAACCAGGGCCCTCAGCAGTGATGACATTGAATCCTGACCGCTGGACAACCAGAGAATTTCCCACCTCTTTTCTCTTTTCAACTCCCTTCCTTATCTCAGTTTTAGAGAGCTCCAGACCAAAACCTTGGAGTCGCCTTTATTTCCTTTCTTTCTGACATACTCCACATCTACTTTCATAGCCAATCCTCATGACTCTGCTGTCAAAATATATTCAAGAGCTGAATCTCTAACTTAGGATCATGCCACTGGCTACTTCCTTTGAAAACATAATTTCCTGCTCTGCCCATACATGACTTTCTTGCCTATCACAGGTCATTGCTCAAATGGTACATTCTCTGTAAAGTCCTCCTGGACCATCTACTTAAAATCAAGCCCCCAATGTCTGCAGCACTTCTTCACTTCTTGCTATCTGATGTATTTCATGATTTAATGATTTCTTACCTGTTTCTCCATGTGAATATAATCACAATAATGTCAGCACTTTTTGTCTGTTGTGTTTGCTGTTCTATTCTCAGCACCTATAACAGTTTCTGGAACAAAGTAATTTGCAGCAAAGATTTGAATGATTTTGAACATCTCTTGAAAAGAGATGAAAGGTCCTCCTCTCACTGTACCGATATTTTCACATGAGAATCTCCAGCTGAAATGACCTTACCTGAATGCCTCACTCATAGACTCCGGAATAGCTCCTGGATTTGATCTGGAAGCTTGGAGGGCTGTGCACTCTTTGTACTCCTGCTCATTTTCACCTTCTCCTCCTTTGGGCCTGTCAAAGAAGAGGGAAAATTTAAAAGCACTCTACAAGGAGGAAATCACTTCTTATTTAGGATCTGAGCTGAAAGTTGCTCTATGTAAGATAAACTAATGAAATACTATTCCTTTCTAACATCTGGACTACCTGTTGGCTCAGTTAGTAAAGAATCTGCCTGCAATGCAGGGGATTTGAGTTTGATCCCTTGATTGGGAAGAAACCCTGGAGAAGGAAATGGTGACCCATTCTAGTATTCTTGCCTGGAGAATCCCATGGATAGAGGAGCCTGGGTTAAAGTCCATGACAGGGCTTCCCCTGATGGTCCAGTGGATAAGGACACCGCCTTGCAGTGCAAGGGGCGCCGGTTTGATCTCTGGCCTGGAAAGATCCCATGTGCCGCGGAGCGGCTGGACCGATGTGTCCAATCACCGAGCCAGAGCTCTGGAACGCATGCACCCAGAGCTGGTGCTCTGTGACAACAGACGCCACCGCGATGGGAGGCCCACAGGAGCCAAAGAACAAAGACAGATGAAAACAAATAAACGAAAGACCAATAGAAGTGTCCCGCCCGCTCCCCTTCCTCCCCAACCCGACTCCCGCCCAAAAATAAAAATTCAAAAAAAAAAAGAAGAAGAAACAAAAATAAAGTCCATGGCATCACAAAGAGTTGGACACAACTGAGTAACTAACACTTTTTCAACACCTACCTCTATGACAAGTGAGGAAACATCATGGCTTCATCAATATCATCCTCACTCTGATCACTGCTCTTCCCATAGTTTTCAATATCATACGAACACCAATGAAACTCCACCCCAGAGTTCTGCTTGAGCACCAACTTACTCTAACCACTAGCTAGCTGCATCTTCACTGGAATCTGCGTCCCAGCCTTGTTAAACCCATAATTGAACTCACTTTCTGGCTTCTTCACATATGCGCTTCCTCATATAAGTTCCAATCATTGTTAATGGTTTCAAGTCTGTATGCTTGATAACAGTTGATCTAAAATTGACTTAAATATAATATCTCGAGAAAAGCAGCACTTTTTGTATGTCATGTTCACTCATATTCTGACCACCTAGAACAATCTCTGAAACGGAGGAGGTTTACAATAAAGATTTCAATGAGCTCTAACATTCAAACAAGAAACTGGCATGAACTATTCCCTCCACCTTATCTCCAATTTCCAATTACTCAAAGTCTTATTGAAAACTTACCTTCCAAATAGCCCCTGATCATATTTCCTTAGTGTTTATATGACTGCCTTATTTGAGGTCTTACACTTTTTTCCTTGCATGATCTTAGGTTATTCCTAAGCTGTATGCTTACCTCTAACTCTGGAGACAGTCTCACTCCTGCTAGGGGGATTGAGACCAGAAATTGTAATCATCCTTGATTCCTTCCTTTCCCTCAAACAGTGTTTCTAATCTGTCACCTATTTTTGCTAATTTTTTCTCCTAAAATAGCTCCCGAACCACCTGACACTCTAGATAGATTCATTCGTTGACATAATTATTCAGTTACTTACAACCTTGTTGAAGACAAGCATACTGATTTATTTTGTTTATGACTAGAAGAGAATTTGACATATAATAAGCACTTGATGGTCTTCCCTGGTGACTCAGTGATAAGAAATACACCTCCCAATGCAGCAAATGTGGGTTCAGTCCCTAGGCTGGGAAAATACACTGGAGAAGGAAATGGTAACCTACTTTCCTGGGAAATCCACTGGGTATTCTTGCTGGGAAATCCATTGGGCCTGGCAGACTACAGTACATGGAATCACAAAAGATTTGTATACAACTTAGCAACTAAATGACAACAATAAGCACATAATAAATAATAATTCAATTCAATAATTTAATTGGACAAATAGAATATTCATTGAACACCTATCATAAGATCCTTCCCATTTAAGATATTTACCCTCAACTGAATTGATGGGGGAAAACATTTAACAATTAAAGAAGCAAAAGTGATTACTTCAGGTAATGAAAATAGAAGTGTGACAGAAGATAACTGGAGATACAAAGGCTAATTAAATTGAGTGGTCAAAAAAGTTGTCAAGTGATGTTTGAGCTCTCATTCCAAGGAGGAGGAGCCATGGAAAAATGAAGGAACACAGCATTCCTGGAGAGGGAATTGCAAATGCAGTCTTGATTTCTGGACTTCCTAGTTCTGATTCTGTATTTCATTTCAGATCTAGGCTCTCCTTTGTAGTTAAAGTTTATCTACAGAAATATGGTCATATAATATTTCCATGTGGTCACTGAGAAGCTGAGAAATCTTTTCATACGTGGATGCCAACCTTGTATGCAGGTCTTGTAGATACAACCTAGCCATACTGCAGATGAGTTTATTATGTGTGTATGTATGTGCACGTATATACACTGACTAGCAGGACTCTTTCTAGTGACATCTAGCATAACTTAGTCTTTGTTATCTGAGCTGTATTCTAGGGCAGAGTTTCCCAACCTTGTCATTCTTAACATTTGCATCATTTTAGGATGTTTAAAAACATCTTCAACCTTTATCCCCCTAGAAGCCAGTAGGAATTCCCACCCCCCCCAATATGATGAATCAACCATGTCCCTAGACAGTTATAATCTTCTTAAGGGATAAAATTGGCCCTTGTTGACGACTACTCCATAGGATAAATTCATTCGTTGACATAATTATTCAGTTACTTACAACCTTGTTGAAGACAAGCATACTGATTTATTTTGTTTATGACTAGAAGAGAATTTGACATATAATAAGCACTTGATGGTCTTCCCTGGTGACTCAGTGATAAGAAATACACCTCCCAATGCAGCAAATGTGGGTTCAGTCCCTAGGCTGGGAAAATACACTGGAGAAGGAAATGGTAACCTACTTTCCTGGGAAATCCACTGGGTATTCTTGCTGGGAAATCCATTGGGCCTGGCAGACTACAGTACATGGAATCACAAAAGATTTGTATACAACTTAGCAACTAAATGACAACAATAAGCACATAATAAATAATAATTCAATTCAATAATTTAATTGGACAAATAGAATATTCATTGAACACCTATCATAAGATCCTTCCCATTTAAGATATTTACCCTCAACTGAATTGATGGGGGAAAACATTTAACAATTAAAGAAGCAAAAGTGATTACTTCAGGTAATGAAAATAGAAGTGTGACAGAAGATAACTGGAGATACAAAGGCTAATTAAATTGAGTGGTCAAAAAAGTTGTCAAGTGATGTTTGAGCTCTCATTCCAAGGAGGAGGAGCCATGGAAAATGAAGGAACACAGCATTCCTGGAGAGGGAATTGCAAATGCAGTCTTGATTTCTGGACTTCCTAGTTCTGATTCTGTATTTCATTTCAGATCTAGGCTCTCCTTTGTAGTTAAAGTTTATCTACAGAAATATGGTCATATAATATTTCCATGTGGTCACTGAGAAGCTGAGAAATCTTTTCATACGTGGATGCCAACCTTGTATGCAGGTCTTGTAGATACAACCTAGCCATACTGCAGATGAGTTTATTATGTGTGTATGTATGTGCACGTATATACACTGACTAGCAGGACTCTTTCTAGTGACATCTAGCATAACTTAGTCTTTGTTATCTGAGCTGTATTCTAGGGCAGAGTTTCCCAACCTTGTCATTCTTAACATTTGCATCATTTTAGGATGTTTAAAAACATCTTCAACCTTTATCCCCCTAGAAGCCAGTAGGAATTCCCACACCCCCCAATATGATGAATCAACCATGTCTCTAGACAGTTATAATCTTCTTAAGGGATAAAATTGGCCCTTGTTGACGACTACTCCATAGGATAAAATATCAGATGCATCGTCTGCCTAATAAAAAACTTTTTTAGTGATCTGGAAACAGAGTATTTGTTTACCCTATTTTCCCAAGTAAATTTCTAATCTTTCCAGTCACTGGGTATTCAGTAAAGATTTGACTATTCTGCATCTGAATTCCATTCTCTTTCCCCAGGAGCTAATCTTTGCAAGTCACTTCCTATCTCTGGAATTCTGCTTCATTTTATCTAAATAAAAGGCAGGACTAGCTGATGTCCAAGAAGCTACCTATCTCAAGTATTGTATGATTCCTAAAAAATGAAGTCCTAAAGTCTTTAGAGTCACAGATGATCTCATGATTTACAGAATGTAACTCATTGGGACTTGAGAGACGTAGGTCACCAGTTTGTAAATGAAGGTATTCTTTATCTGCTATTGGATAGAATTTTCTGCATATTTTGGAATGGCTTCAGCTTTTTGTTTTGTTTCATTAAACTGTTTCAATCATTTGGGGTTTCAGTTCGAGAATCTGGTAATAGGATGTTTAGGACACATTTTTTATATAATTGTTTTCCCACTAAATGACAAAATAATTTACTGTTTCAAGTAGAAGTGGCTATCAAATACGTGGATTTTTCTTTAATTAATCTACTCTATAATTTAATATATATTATTGAGTACTTAAGCTCAGGAAATGATGAACTGGGAACATAAAAACAGACTGACCTTGCTAGTAAGGAGCTGATAATTTAATATTTGATGTAGGCACAGACAATATAATGTGATGAGTGATGCAGACAGAGAAGGGCAAAGTGTTAAGGAAGTTGGAAGAAAAAAAATATAGCTAAGCCTACTGGAGAGATAAATAATGAAGACATATTACATTATTAGCATATTAGTAGTGTCTATGTATATATGTATGTATATATATATATATATTCATACATATATATGTAGTTTGGACTTGAAGATCCTAAACATTCTATAGACAAATTCAAATTTTAGACCCAATGTGAACAGTAGTAAAAATTGAGAATCAAAATGTGAATAGACAGTCTTGCTTTTCACATATAATGTTTGGGTGCACTTGTTTGAACGCTCTTGCTGGGAAAAGCATCTCTACAACATTTAGATAAAAGGAAAAAAAAAAAGGAAAAAAAGTTTGTAAAGCACCTGAGTGTTTATTTTGTGCACTGATGCACATCAAGGTATTTAAAGCATGGAGCTCAATAAGGTAGTGTTCTAGTTTGCCCAGGGGCAGCAAGAGAGCAGACCAAAACCAGAACAAAGAAATCTGGGTGTCAGTAAAGCCACAAAATCCTTGAAAGTGGAATTATATTTCCTGACGATGTATATATTGAATAAAGTAAAGATATTTGATTGCAATTTGCACAGCATCTGTTTGAAAGTTAATAATTAGCCATCAGAAAAAAAATTTTCTTTTCAAAATTATAATAGAATATGTCATAATAAAACTTACGAGGAGTGGATGAATGATTTCTTTTGGTTTCATGATCACAAGTGACTTCAGTGTATAACCTCACCAAGCATTGAAGCAGCTTTTATGTAAACTTTTGAGAAAACTTTTGTGTAAGTTAAGTCTAACACTAGGTCAACACCAGTCAATCACTATTCAATAGGTTTCCTTCAGATAACATAATGTGGCCCAAAATTATCCAAGAAAAACAGTGTGAGGCCATTTCTGCTGAAGGATTACCCCATTGAGAGCTTAAATTTCACTTCTCTCTACATTTATTTTCACATTGTAATTTACAATCAGTTTATAGATTCCTCCAAATAATGATTGAGCTTTTGAGCAGTATTTATAGCTCAAGATCCTTGGTTCTATACAAATACTGTTGACTCACTGTTGAAACAAAGGAAAAAATTAATTAATGAATTAGTAAACTGAACTTCTCAAGTCTTTAGCTCAATTGGGCTGTATTCTACCATGTTGAACACTACTAGCTTAAGATGAACCTTCTTAAATACAAAGTATATATTATATGCAATGAAAAGATGTGTCCAAGCAGACAGCTTCCAATCAAATCTAGGTTGGTATTAGCTTCCACAACAAAGCATCACAAACTAGGTCCTGGGTGCTTTTTTGCATATCTCAGACTTCTAAAAGTAGTGTTTTTTTTTTTTAAACAGAAAAAGACAGCACCTCCTAGTAATGACACTTAAACTGCCAGAACCAGTAAAGCTTACAGTCCTTATCTTTAACATTATAACTAGATATATTTTGGGCAAAACTTTCTAAAAAACAACCAACATATTTGTTATTTGTGTATTCTTTTAGATTTCCAAAGTGAAAGATATTCTCTTTTGACCTTAAAAATTTATTTTGATAAATAAAACCAATTAATTTATTTTATTATATTTTTATTTTAATGATGCCTCTACTAAAGAAAATTTGTATTCCTGTATCAACATTTACCCATCAATATGATTTAGATAATTTGATTTACCATTTTTGGTCTTGGCACCCTCTGCTGTGAGAGCCTGTTTCTACTTCCTACACCTTCTCACCTTTCTCATTGATCTTTCAGTTTTCTAGTGCTGAATAACCTCATAATGAAACTTCTTATAATCCAGCACTGCCAAAGCCCTGCCTTATTTCCAGAACCTTCTTATTGGTCACATTCAAATCTCCAATTAAATATGTCTTATTAAGAAGATTACTATACAATTTATCATGCTCATTAAGATAATTTTGAGAATTTAAGTCAATACTATTAATAATTACACCTCATAAACTGGGACTGCCCAGGAAACTGGAGACTCATGATCAGCCTTTATTAGGAAAAGATAACATAATGTGGCCCAAAATTATCCAAGAAAAACAGTGTGAGGCCATTTCTGCTGAAGGATTACCCCATTGAGAGCTTAAATTTCACTTCTCTCTACATTTATTTTCACATTGTAATTTACAATCAGTTTATAGATTCCTCCAAATAATGATTGAGCTTTTGAGCAGTATTTATAGCTCAAGATCCTTGGTTCTATACAAATACTGTTGACTCACTGTTGAAACAAAGGAAAAAATTAATTAATGAATTAGTAAACTGAACTTCTCAAGTCTTTAGCTCAATTGGGCTGTATTCTACCATGTTGAACACTACTAGCTTAAGATGAACCTTCTTAAATACAAAGTATATATTATATGCAATGAAAAGATGTGTCCAAGCAGACAGCTTCCAATCAAATCTAGGTTGGTATTAGCTTCCACAACAAAGCATCACAAACTAGGTCCTGGGTGCTTTTTTGCATATCTCAGACTTCTAAAAGTAGTGTTTTTTTTTTTTAAACAGAAAAAGACAGCACCTCCTAGTAATGACACTTAAACTGCCAGAACCAGTAAAGCTTACAGTCCTTATCTTTAACATTATAACTAGATATATTTTGGGCAAAACTTTCTAAAAAACAACCAACATATTTGTTATTTGTGTATTCTTTTAGATTTCCAAAGTAAAAGATATTCTATTTTGACCTTAAAAATTTAATTTTGATAAATAAAACCAATTAATTTATTTTATTATATTTTTATTTTAATGATGCCTCTACTAAAGAAAATTTGTATTCCTGTATCAACATTTACCCATCAATATGATTTAGATAATTTGATTTACCATTTTTGGTCTTGGCACCCTCTGCTGTGAGAGCCTGTTTCTACTTCCTACACCTTCTCACCTTTCTCATTGATCTTTCAGTTTTCTAGTGCTGAATAACCTCATAATGAAACTTCTTATAATCCAGCACTGCCAAAGCCCTGCCTTATTTCCAGAACCTTCTTATTGGTCACATTCAAATCTCCAATTAAATATGTCTTATTAAGAAGATTACTATACAATTTATCATGCTCATTAAGATAATTTTGAGAATTTAAGTCAATACTATTAATAATTACACCTCATAAACTGGGACTGCCCAGGAAACTGGAGACTCATGATCAGCCTTTATTAGGAAAAGATTGTGCTTTGAGGCTTTCCAATTTAAAAGGGAAAAATGGAAAGTTTTAAATGTTAGCTTTCAAAATGAACATCTAAATTTTATCCAGAGTCCTCCATGACTTCAAAAGAAAAGTAAGGATAGACAATATTAATTGACAAGTTTCTGCGTATTAGGTACAATGTGCTGTTAAGTTCATTGTGTAGATGATTTCCTTTTTCTCACACAAACCTTGCCAGGAAGGATTATCACTTTTGCACAATTTGTTGACAAAAGTGAAGTATAGAGACAGAGGAATCTTTTAGCATCATCGTCATAATCTATTGCCAACTGTGGACTGTTCCACAAAGCCAGTCTTGTAAAGTCACAGTTAACCCCACTTATCTAATTTTATCTACTGTAATAAAACACTTGGCCTCTTTCCCTATTTTCTAACAACATCACTGTCTTTGATCTAAAGCCTGGTATTTATATTTATATTTAGCATCTTCTTCTGAAGCTTCCTTTTAAATGTTTATCCAATAATCATGGTTACATCAGGTACCAGTGGCACATACAAATCTTTTTTTTTTTTTTATAAAATTTTTCTTTCTTCTGTTTGACTCTTTAGAGAAGGAGAAGGAGGAGAGAGGAAATTGTCCTCATTCTTTCCTGGGATTCACAATTTATAAAAGTTTGTTGTTCTTGAAAAAGTCTTTTAAGATATTCAGTTCCCATAGCTGTTACAGCAGTAAGTGACTTATATTCATCAACAGAAATAACTTGGGTCCAATTGGAAGAACTTGAGGGACTCAAAGTAGCTCAGTTGTTTTCTTTAGCTTTTCCATTTTGTATTTCAATTAATTTTCCCTCTGAAAAACATATAACAAGGAAACAAAAGGGTAAGACTATTTTATTTAAACAGAAGTATCTAGGGAAAGAAAAAACCACAGATGTAAAAGTGAACAGACTATATACTTAATATATAAGTAAAATTTAATATATTTCAACTGGAGCATAGAAATTTTATCCATAGGCAGGAGAAACAGCCTTATATTAGGAATCACAAAATAAAAGGACATACATAAATTTACATATGCATACATATAACCATTAAAAATAGGCCAAACACAATTTTAGCTTAAGAGAAATAATATTTTTGCTTCAATCATATACATATAAAGATAAAGTAATCATTTAATGTGTGTTAATTAAGTGTTTACTATGAGCTATGAAATACGAGAGCTTCTAGAAATGCAAACATACATAAAGAGAGCAAGATTGCCATCAGTTAAAAAAGTATTACAGATTTAACAAGGTTGACAAGTTTCTGCGTATAGTACAATGTGCTGTTAAGTTCATTGTGATGATTTCCTTTTTCTCACACAAACCTTGCCAGGAAGGATTATCACTTTTGCACAATTTGTTGACAAAAGTGAAGTATAGAGACAGAGGAATCTTTTAGCATCATCGTCATAATCTATTGCCAACTGTGGACTGTTCCACAAAGCCAGTCTTGTAAAGTCACAGTTAACCCCACTTATCTAATTTTATCTACTGTAATAAAACACTTGGCCTCTTTCCCTATTTTCTAACAACATCACTGTCTTTGATCTAAAGCCTGGTATTTATATTTATATTTAGCATCTTCTTCTGAAGCTTCCTTTTAAATGTTTATCCAATAATCATGGTTACATCAGGTACCAGTGGCACATACAAATCTTTTTATTTTGTTTATAAAAATTTTTCTTTCTTCTGTTTGACTCTTTAGAGAAGGAGAAGGAGGAGAGAGGAAATTGTCCTCATTCTTTCCTGGGATTCACAATTTATAAAAGTTTGTTGTTCTTGAAAAAGTCTTTTAAGATATTCAGTTCCCATAGCTGTTACAGCAGTAAGTGACTTATATTCATCAACAGAAATAACTTGGGTCCAATTGGAAGAACTTGAGGGACTCAAAGTAGCTCAGTTGTTTTCTTTAGCTTTTCCATTTTGTATTTCAATTAATTTTCCCTCTGAAAAACATATAACAAGGAAACAAAAGGGTAAGACTATTTTATTTAAACAGAAGTATCTAGGGAAAGAAAAAACCACAGATGTAAAAGTGAACAGACTATATACTTAATATATAAGTAAAATTTAATATATTTCAACTGGAGCATAGAAATTTTATCCATAGGCAGGAGAAACAGCCTTATATTAGGAATCACAAAATAAAAGGACATACATAAATTTACATATGCATACATATAACCATTAAAAATAGGCCAAACACAATTTTAGCTTAAGAGAAATAATATTTTTGCTTCAATCATATACATATAAAGATAAAGTAATCATTTAATGTGTGTTAATTAAGTGTTTACTATGAGCTATGAAATACGAGAGCTTCTAGAAATGCAAACATACATAAAAGAGAGCAAGATTGCCATCTAAGAATTTAAATATAAGTGGAATATACAGATTTAACAAGGTTGATTTCAATCTATTTCTAAATAAATGATCAGTTGTTTTGAGAAGGGTTTAATAACAGAAATAATTTAGCCCTATCTTCTCTACATTCCAAGGGAAAAAATTGGCATTTCATTGTAAGCCTACAAAAATATTTTGAAAATGCATTCTCTAATTCTTTAAAATACCTTCTATCTGCAATCTGTATTTGTTACTCCCCACTGGGAATTTATATCAGACTTTAGAAGACATGTGAAAAAATATTTAGGGATAAATATATCAGAAATATTAAAGGATTAAGAAGTTAAGTTAAATATTTTTGCAGAAACAGTATAAGCTAAATCTGCTATATGTCAAGAAAACATAAGTAGTTAATATGAAATTAAGAACAAAGGTCTTACAGTCCTACTAGTCTGGAAACTAAATGATGCAAAATATTAGAAATGTTAGCATTTTAGTAGCATTCATTAGGTCAATGGTATTTTATAATGTATAGAGCTATATAAATTTTTGAATTTGAGGCAGTCACTTCACATGCTGAAAACTGACAAAAGAACTCTCAGAAACGTACCATTTTAAAATGTATAAGCACTTTCAGTGATGAATGAAAAAGAATATTCACGGTTCTGTATGTTTGAAGAAATCTTTAGATACTTCAATGGATTTTTAGGAAGAAATTAGGGAAGAAATTTAGGAAGAAATTAAGAGATGATTCCTGTGATTTTTAAGGTCAGGGAAAATTGAGAATCTGCCCAATTTGATGTCAAGAACTGAAAGGATTTTTTTTTCTCCCAACATCAGTAGTGACTGCTATAACTATTTTTTTTCCATTTTTTATTGGAATATAGTTGGTTTATAATGTTGTGTTAGTTTCAGGTATACAGCAAAGTGAATCAGTAGTACGAATACATATGTCCATTCATTTGTAGATTATTTTCCCATATAGGTCATTACAGTGTTGAATAGAGCTATCTGTGGTATACAGCAGATCCTTATCAGTTACCTACTTTATATATAGTAGTGTATATATGTCAATACCAACCTCCCAGTTTATCCCTCCTCCCTTACCCCGGGGAACTATAACTTTGTTTTCTACATCTGTAACTCTTCCTGTTTTGTAAATAAGTTCATTTGTACACATTTTTTAGATTCCACCTATTTTTTTAGATTCCACTTATTAGTGATATCGTATGATATTTACCTTTCTCTATTTGACTTACTTCACCACTTCACTCAGGATGACAGTCTCTACATCCATCCATCCATGTTGCTGCTAATGGCATTATGTCACTTTTTTGACTGAGTAATACTCCATTGTGTATAGGTACCACATCTTCCTTATCCATTCCTCTGGCAATGAACACTTTGGTTGCTTCCATGTGTTGGCTATTCTATATAACGCTGCTAAGAATATATAGGTACAGGTATCTTTTATAGTTTTGTCAGCATATATGTCCAGGAGTGAGATGGCTGGGTCATATGGCAGTTCTAGTTTTAGTTTCTTAAGGACCCTCCATACTGTTCTCTAGTGGATTTTACCGATTTACACTCTCATCAAGAGTGTACGAGCATTCTCTTTCCTGCCCCTCTCCAGCATTTACTGCTTGTAGATTCTTTTGATGATAGTCACTTCACATGCTGAAAACTGACAAAAGAACTCTCAGAAACGTACCATTTTAAAATGTATAAGCACTTTCAGTGATGAATGAAAAGAATATTCACGGTTCTGTATGTTTGAAGAAATCTTTAGATACTTCAATGGATTTTTAGGAAGAAATTAGGGAAGAAATTTAGGAAGAAATTAAGAGATGATTCCTGTGATTTTTAAGGTCAGGGAAAATTGAGAATCTGCCCAATTTGATGTCAAGAACTGAAAGGATTTTTTTTTCTCCCAACATCAGTAGTGACTGCTATAACTATTTTTTTTCCATTTTTTATTGGAATATAGTTGGTTTATAATGTTGTGTTAGTTTCAGGTATACAGCAAAGTGAATCAGTAGTACGAATACATATGTCCATTCATTTGTAGATTATTTTCCCATATAGGTCATTACAGTGTTGAATAGAGCTATCTGTGGTATACAGCAGATCCTTATCAGTTACCTACTTTATATATAGTAGTGTATATATGTCAATACCAACCTCCCAGTTTATCCCTCCTCCCTTACCCCCGGGTAACTATAACTTTGTTTTCTACATCTGTAACTCTTCCTGTTTTGTAAATAAGTTCATTTGTACACATTTTTTAGATTCCACCTATTTTTTTAGATTCCACTTATTAGTGATATCGTATGATATTTACCTTTCTCTATTTGACTTACTTCACCACTTCACTCAGGATGACAGTCTCTACATCCATCCATCCATGTTGCTGCTAATGGCATTATGTCACTTTTTTGACTGAGTAATACTCCATTGTGTATAGGTACCACATCTTCCTTATCCATTCCTCTGGCAATGAACACTTTGGTTGCTTCCATGTGTTGGCTATTCTATATAACGCTGCTAAGAATATATAGGTACAGGTATCTTTTATAGTTTTGTCAGCATATATGTCCAGGAGTGAGATGGCTGGGTCATATGGCAGTTCTAGTTTTAGTTTCTTAAGGCCTCTCCATACTGTTCTCTAGTGGATTTTACCGATTTACACTCTCATCAAGAGTGTACGAGCATTCTCTTTCCTGCCCCCCTCTCCAGCATTTACTGCTTGTAGATTCTTTTGATGATAGTCATTCTGACCAGTGTGAGGTGATACCTCACTGTAGTTTTGAGTTACATTTTTATAACACTTAGTGATGTTGAGCAAACGCCTTCAATCCTCTTGTTGCAGGTGAACTGAGGGACTGATTATTAAGTCTATAGTAAGGAAGAGTGAGTGGCATTGCCCACTGCATTACAAAAACTTCTTTTTATGCACCTGAAAATGAATTTCCTTCTAATCTTAGTCATTCTTTCCCTTAAGAATTGTTTCATTTTACTTGAAAAGATATTTTGTTTTCTAAAACCAATTACGATTCCTTGTATACACTAGTGGCAAGAAAGTTTAGATGTAAGTAAAACACTACTATGAGGAATGAAAAATTGGAGCAGGGACGTAGGAAGCCATGTTTGGTTGCCAGAGGAATTTATTTGTCCCATAAATGTGTGGTATTGTATAAACTCTGGAGAATCAGAAATTTTACAAACACATGTACAGGGAATACACATAAAATTTTTACAAAAGTAAACCTGTAGTCTAACCACACTTGGCTAGAGTGAGTTCCCATTAAAGGGAATAATTGAGCAAAGTCTTCACTATCCACATTACCTTCTATTGGCCCACTTGACTCATTTACATCATCTGCCTGCTTCCCATTAACTATTTGGTTTTGTGCCCTTTGCTTTTTGGTATATGTTTTCCTCATTTCTACCTCAATTTTATATTATTTTTCTTATTTATTTACTTCCCTTTCATTTTACCTAATTTTATTTTTTTTATTTTTCTTATTTAATACTCCATTGTGTATAGGTACCACATCTTCCTTATCCATTCCTCTGGCAATGAACACTTTGGTTGCTTCCATGTGTTGGCTATTCTATATAACGCTGCTAAGAATATATAGGTACAGGTATCTTTTATAGTTTTGTCAGCATATATGTCAGGAGTGAGATGGCTGGGTCATATGGCAGTTCTAGTTTTAGTTTCTTAAGGCCTCCATACTGTTCTCTAGTGGATTTTACCGATTTACACTCTCATCAAGAGTGTACGAGCATTCTCTTTCCTGCCCCCCTCTCCAGCATTTACTGCTTGTAGATTCTTTTGATGATAGTCATTCTGACCAGTGTGAGGTGATACCTCACTGTAGTTTTGAGTTACATTTTTATAACACTTAGTGATGTTGAGCAAACGCCTTCAATCCTCTTGTTGCAGGTGAACTGAGGGACTGATTATTAAGTCTATAGTAAGGAAGAGTGAGTGGCATTGCCCACTGCATTACAAAAACTTCTTTTTATGCACCTGAAAATGAATTTCCTTCTAATCTTAGTCATTCTTTCCCTTAAGAATTGTTTCATTTTACTTGAAAAGATATTTTGTTTTCTAAAACCAATTACGATTCCTTGTATACACTAGTGGCAAGAAAGTTTAGATGTAAGTAAAACACTACTATGAGGAATGAAAAATTGGAGCAGGGACGTAGGAAGCCATGTTTGGTTGCCAGAGGGAATTTATTTGTCCCATAAATGTGTGGTATTGTATAAACTCTGGAGAATCAGAAATTTTACAAACACATGTACAGGGAATACACATAAAATTTTTACAAAAGTAAACCTGTAGTCTAACCACACTTGGCTAGAGTGAGTTCCCATTAAAGGGAATAATTGAGCAAAGTCTTCACTATCCACATTACCTTCTATTGGCCCACTTGACTCATTTACATCATCTGCCTGCTTCCCATTAACTATTTGGTTTTGTGCCCTTTGCTTTTTGGTATATGTTTTCCTCATTTCTACCTCAATTTTATATTATTTTTCTTATTTATTTACTTCCCTTTCATTTTTACCTAATTTATAATATTTTCCTATGTTTTATTGGTTTTCAATCCTAGTAAAAGTTGAGGTATCAATAAAAGAAGCAAATGCTGATTAAGTGTGACTTAACATTTTACCCAGTTAAGTATTTCCATATTTCTTTTGCTTGAAACATTCTATTGCATATTTGTTTTGTTTTTGTTTTTACTTTTTAAGGCTATTTCAAATTCTTTCCAAAATGAGATAAGGGACTCTTATAAAGCCAACCTTAACTTTTTAAAAATCAAATTTTTTACCAATGCTGTCTTTAGTCATTTCCACAGGATCCTACAGATGATCCCACTTGGCTGAAACATGGTCACAGAAGCACAGACAAATACATGAATGTGATGGTTAATTTTACGTGTCAACTTGGATAGGCCATGGGTTGCCCAGATGTTTGGTCAAATATGTCCTGGGTATTTCTATGACAGTGTTTTGGACGAGATGACCATTCCAATTGGTAGTTTTTGAGTAGGTTGCCTTCATGGGCCTTCCTAGGGTGCTCAGCACTAAAGAATCCACCTGCAATGCAGTAACCACAGGAGAAATGGGTTCTGTCTCTGGGTTGTGCCAAGATTCCCTGGAGGAGGGCATGGTAACCCACTCCAGTATTCTTGCTGGGAGAATCCCATGGACAGAGGAGTCTGGTGAGTTACAGTCCATAGGGTCACAAAGAGTCAGACATAACTGAAGCAACTTTGTATGCATGCAGATTGCCCTCATAATGTCAATGGGTCTTATCCAATCAATTGAAAAACAGAACCCAATATAACAAAAATATTGGACTATCTTAAATAAGAGAGAATTTTCCACCAGACAGTTTTCAGACTTCATCTGTATTATGGGCTCATCTTTATCCTATAGCAAACTTCCTTTAGACTGAAACTACAGCATCATCTCTCTTGGGTCTCCACTACATTACCTTCTATTGGCCCACTTGACTCATTTACATCATCTGCCTGCTTCCCATTAACTATTTGGTTTTGTGCCCTTTGCTTTTTGGTATATGTTTTCCTCATTTCTACCTCAATTTTATATTATTTTTCTTATTTATTTACTTCGCTTTCATTTTTACCTAATTTATAATATTTTCCTATGTTTTATTGGTTTTCAATCCTAGTAAAAGTTGAGGTATCAATAAAAGAAGCAAATGCTGATTAAGTGTGACTTAACATTTTACCCAGTTAAGTATTTCCATATTTCTTTTGCTTGAAACATTCTATTGCATATTTGTTTTGTTTTTGTTTTTACTTTTTAAGGCTATTTCAAATTCTTTCCAAAATGAGATAAGGGACTCTTATAAAGCCAACCTTAACTTTTTAAAAATCAAATTTTTTACCAATGCTGTCTTTAGTCATTTCCACAGGATCCTACAGATGATCCCACTTGGCTGAAACATGGTCACAGAAGCACAGACAAATACATGAATGTGATGGTTAATTTTACGTGTCAACTTGGATAGGCCATGGGTTGCCCAGATGTTTGGTCAAATATGTCCTGGGTATTTCTATGACAGTGTTTTGGACGAGATGACCATTCCAATTGGTAGTTTTTGAGTAGGTTGCCTTCATGGGCCTTCCTAGGGTGCTCAGCACTAAAGAATCCACCTGCAATGCAGTAACCACAGGAGAAATGGGTTCTGTCTCTGGGTTGTGCCAAGATTCCCTGGAGGAGGGCATGGTAACCCACTCCAGTATTCTTGCTGGGAGAATCCCATGGACAGAGGAGTCTGGTGAGTTACAGTCCATAGGGTCACAAAGAGTCAGACATAACTGAAGCAACTTTGTATGCATGCAGATTGCCCTCATAATGTCAATGGGTCTTATCCAATCAATTGAAAAACAGAACCCAATATAACAAAAATATTGGACTATCTTAAATAAGAGAGAATTTTCCACCAGACAGTTTTCAGACTTCATCTGTATTATGGGCTCATCTTTATCCTATAGCAAACTTCCTTTAGACTGAAACTACAGCATCATCTCTCTTGGGTCTCCAGGCTGTAATCCCACCCTTCAGGTTGGACTTGCTGACAACCATGGTCACATAAGGCAATTCCTTATAGTCTCTCTTGTTCTATCTACACACACACACAGAGAGACACACACACACACACACTCTATTAGTTCTGTTTCTCTGGAGAACTTTGACTAAAATAGTGAGTTCAGATTTTCTTATTTAACTGAACTTTCTCATTAGATAACCATCTGACTATCACAAGATTTCATGTCAACTATGTTTTTTACTTCTTTAAAGTCTGCAGTGGATGCTGCTGGCATTCTTGAGCGCTCAGTGCTTGTTTCATTCTCTTTTTTGGGCACTTTTATTGGTCTTTCATTTATTTATTTTCATCCATTTTCATCCATCTTTGTTCTGTGGCCTGTGTGGGCCTCCCATTGCAGTGGCCTTTCCTGTAGCAGAACACCAGCTCTGGGCGCATGTGCTCCAGAGTGCTACCTCATAATTTGACACTCTGTTCCAGACGCTCTGAGGCAAGTGGGATCTTCCCAGGCCAGGGATTGAACTGGTGCCCCTTGCAGTGCAAATCAGACTGTCTACTCACTGGACCACCAGGGAAGCCATCATTCTCTCTTTTTGTAAAGTTGCTATTTATTGAGCCCTTTCTAAGATTGGGAAATTATAGCAGTGAATTACATAGCTTAACCATCTTGATCATTTCAGACTGTTTCAATAAAAATGTCATAAACTGGGTGGTTTAAACATCAAATATATCACAATTATAAATATCAAAATTCTAGTGAATAGATAGTGCAAGCTTAAGGTACTAACAGATGAGGTGTTTGACAAGAGCCTTCTTCCTGGTTCATAGGTGGACATGATTTCCCAGTGTTCTCATGTGGCATACTAATCCCTTTCCTGAGTGTTCTATCTTCATGAGTTAATTATCCACCATGTTCCAGACCCTAATACCATCACATAATGTCAATGGGTCTTATCCAATCAATTGAAAAACAGAACCCAATATAACAAAAATATTGGACTATCTTAAATAAGAGAGAATTTTCCACCAGACAGTTTTCAGACTTCATCTGTATTATGGGCTCATCTTTATCCTATAGCAAACTTCCTTTAGACTGAAACTACAGCATCATCTCTCTTGGGTCTCCAGGCTGTAATCCCACCCTTCAGGTTGGACTTGCTGACAACCATGGTCACATAAGGCAATTCCTTATAGTCTCTCTTGTTCTATCTACACACACACACAGAGAGACACACACACACACACACACTCTATTAGTTCTGTTTCTCTGGAGAACTTTGACTAAAATAGTGAGTTCAGATTTTCTTATTTAACTGAACTTTCTCATTAGATAACCATCTGACTATCACAAGATTTCATGTCAACTATGTTTTTTACTTCTTTAAAGTCTGCAGTGGATGCTGCTGGCATTCTTGAGCGCTCAGTGCTTGTTTCATTCTCTTTTTTGGGCACTTTTATTGGTCTTTCATTTATTTATTTTCATCCATTTTCATCCATCTTTGTTCTGTGGCCTGTGTGGGCCTCCCATTGCAGTGGCCTTTCCTGTAGCAGAACACCAGCTCTGGGCGCATGTGCTCCAGAGTGCTACCTCATAATTTGACACTCTGTTCCAGACGCTCTGAGGCAAGTGGGATCTTCCCAGGCCAGGGATTGAACTGGTGCCCCTTGCAGTGCAAATCAGACTGTCTACTCACTGGACCACCAGGGAAGCCATCATTCTCTCTTTTTGTAAAGTTGCTATTTATTGAGCCCTTTCTAAGATTGGGAAATTATAGCAGTGAATTACATAGCTTAACCATCTTGATCATTTCAGACTGTTTCAATAAAAATGTCATAAACTGGGTGGTTTAAACATCAAATATATCACAATTATAAATATCAAAATTCTAGTGAATAGATAGTGCAAGCTTAAGGTACTAACAGATGAGGTGTTTGACAAGAGCCTTCTTCCTGGTTCATAGGTGGACATGATTTCCCAGTGTTCTCATGTGGCATACTAATCCCTTTCCTGAGTGTTCTATCTTCATGAGTTAATTATCCACCATGTTCCAGACCCTAATACCATCACACTGGGGACTTTGACTTATGAATTGTGAAGGGAACCTAAACTCCAGTCCACAACATTAACGCTGTTTCATTTAATTCATTCAATAACCCTGGAAGTTAGGTATTATTGTCTTCTTTTTAAAGATGAGTCAACTGAGATTAGAGAAGTTAAGTAACTTTCCCAAGGAAGTGCTTCAGTCCAGGCTGATCCCAAGTTGAGTTACTTGAAGAAACATGCTGTTTTCCCTTCTTCCACATTTGTAAGTTACCTCTCTGAAGAAGAAATTTCTTGCCCCAAAAGCAATGGCAAGACCTGATAATTTTAAGACTAGTACTAATGACTGGAAAGTTTCAAAGTGAACTGATCATATGATGAAATTCTAGTAGCAAAACAAATTTATGTAAGTAGACTAGGCAAATGGGAAAAAGGAATATTTTGTCTCCTTTCTAAAAGAAAAATAAGACTTCCCTGGTGGTCCAGTAGGTAAAGAGTCTGCTTTGCACTTCAAGGGGCACCAGTTCAATCCCTGGCCTAGGGAGATCCCATCTGCCATGGAGTGGCTGGACTGGTGTGTCCAATTACAAGCCAACACTCTGGAGTGCACGGACCCAGAGCCAGTACTCTGCGACAAGGGAAGTCACTGCGATGGTAGGCCTACACAGGCCAAAGAATAAAGATGGATGAAAACTAACTAAATAAATAAAGGCCAAAATTTAAAAAATAAAATATATAGCCATTTGACACCCATTAGATAACATACTTTTCTTTTAAATGACAATAGCCTCTTATTATTAAAACTAAACGTAGGGCTTCCCCTGGTGGTCCAGTGGGTAAGGACACCACCTTGCAGTGCAAGGGGCGCCGGTTCGATCCCTGGCCTGGGAAGATCCCACGTGCCGCGAAGCGGCTGGACCGATGTGTCCAATTACCGAGCCAGAGCTCTGGATTGCATGCGCCCAGAGCCGGTGCTCTGCGACAACAGAGGCCACCGTGATGGGAGGCCCACAGGAGCCAAAGAACAAAGACGGATGAAAATAGAGAAATGAAAGACCAATAGAAGTGGCCCGCCCGCTCCTCTCCCTCCCCAATCCGACCCACGCCCAAAATAAATAAATAAATCTTAAAAAAAAAAAAAAAAACTAAACGTAATCTATCATTACTTAGTGTGAATTCTACGTGCTTGCTCCTCCCTTTCCTCTTAGTTATTACATTATTTCATTTTAGGTATACATGCATATTTTCTGTTCCTATAAAAACACCCTGCCTCAGGCTTTTGTACTCATGGTTCTCTCTACCTAGTAGATTTGTTCCTAGCTTATTTCATGTTTGACCCTCCTTCTTCAGGACCCATTTTAAAATCAGAGCAGTTTTCACTAAAGTATCTAAGGTACCATCTAAGTAGCATCTTTCTCCTCCCATTTAGTTCCACTTCTATTTAACTTCTACTTACTGCACTTTGAAATAATTCTTTTTAGAAAATGATTTATTTTTATATTTGTTCTGCTTATAATTTTCTTTTGCCTTTTTGCATTTATTCTGTTTTTCTAATAATTATATGATGATTTGGGAGAGAAAGAGCAGCCAGACACAACTGAGTGACTTAACTGAATTATCATTCACTCTTTTATTTTACAGTCATCTATTAAGACACCTTAGCTAATATGTCTTACATATAATCCAGCTCAAGTAGAAGTCCTCTTCCTGGTATGGAAACTCGCCATTACTGTTTTGTTTTATTTCTTTTTTATTGGTCCTTCATTTATTTATTTTCATCTGTCTTTGTTCTTTGGCCTGTCTGTTTATTTCCTTATAATATCAAGATGGATGAAAACTAACAAAAAACAATTTTTAGCCATTTGACACCCATTAGATAACATACTTTTCTTTTAAATGACAATAGCCTCTTATTATTAAAACTAAACGTAGGGCTTCCCCTGGTGGTCCAGTGGGTAAGGACACCACCTTGCAGTGCAAGGGGCGCCGGTTCGATCCCTGGCCTGGGAAGATCCCACGTGCCGCGAAGCGGCTGGACCGATGTGTCCAATTACCGAGCCAGAGCTCTGGATTGCATGCGCCCAGAGCCGGTGCTCTGCGACAACAGAGGCCACCGTGATGGGAGGCCCACAGGAGCCAAAGAACAAAGACGGATGAAAATAGAGAAATGAAAGACCAATAGAAGTGGCCCGCCCGCTCCTCTCCCTCCCCAATCCGACCCACGCCCAAAATAAATAAATAAATCTTAAAAAAAAAAAAAAAAACTAAACGTAATCTATCATTACTTAGTGTGAATTCTACGTGCTTGCTCCTCCCTTTCCTCTTAGTTATTACATTATTTCATTTTAGGTATACATGCATATTTTCTGTTCCTATAAAAACACCCTGCCTCAGGCTTTTGTACTCATGGTTCTCTCTACCTAGTAGATTTGTTCCTAGCTTATTTCATGTTTGACCCCTCCTTCTTCAGGACCCATTTTAAAATCAGAGCAGTTTTCACTAAAGTATCTAAGGTACCATCTAAGTAGCATCTTTCTCCTCCCATTTAGTTCCACTTCTATTTAACTTCTACTTACTGCACTTTGAAATAATTCTTTTTAGAAAATGATTTATTTTTATATTTGTTCTGCTTATAATTTTCTTTTGCCTTTTTGCATTTATTCTGTTTTTCTAATAATTATATGATGATTTGGGAGAGAAAGAGCAGCCAGACACAACTGAGTGACTTAACTGAATTATCATTCACTCTTTTATTTTTACAGTCATCTATTAAGACACCTTAGCTAATATGTCTTACATATAATCCAGCTCAAGTAGAAGTCCTCTTCCTGGTATGGAAACTCGCCATTACTGTTTTGTTTTATTTCTTTTTTATTGGTCCTTCATTTATTTATTTTCATCTGTCTTTGTTCTTTGGCCTGTCTGTTTTATTTCCTTTATGAATTGATTAATTTTTTATAGAGTTTTGTTTTTTACTGCCACACATCAACCCAAATCGGAAATAGGTATACCTAAGTACTCTCCCTCTTGAACTTCCCTTCTATCTCCCTCCTCATCCTACCCTTCCAGGTTGTTACGGAGCCCCTGTTTGAATTCCCTTAGTCTTACAACAGATTCCAATTGGTTATCTATTTTACATATGGTAATATAAGTTTCCATGTTATTCTTTCCATACACCTCACCCATTCCTTTCTCCCACCAATGTCCACAGCACTGTTCTCTGTGTCTCTTTCTCCATTGCTGCTCTGCATATACATTTACTAGTGTCATCTTTCTAAATTTCATATAAATGTGTTAGCATACAATATTTATCATTCTTTTTCTGACTTACTTCACTAGGTATAATAGGTTCTAGATTCACCTACCTCATTAGAACTGAGTCAAATGCATTCCTTTTTATGGCTGAGTACTATCCCATTCTATATATGTACCACAGCTTCTTTATCCATTCTTTTGTTGATGGACATCTATGATGCTTCCATGTTCCAGCTATTGTGAGTAGTACTGCAATGAACAATGGGGCACATGTGTATTTTTCAATTTTGATTTCCTCAAGGTATATGCCTAGTAGTGGGATTACTGGGTCATATGGTGGTTCTGCTTCTAGTTTTTTAAGGACTCTTCATACCATCTTCCATAGTGAATGCATTAATTCACATTCACACCAACAGTGCAAGAGGGTTAACTTTGCTTTCCATACTGTTTGGCATTTATTGTCTGTAGACTTTTTGATGATGGCTGTTCTGACTGGTGTGAGGTGATATCTCACTGCAGTTTTGATTTGCATTTCTCTAATAATGAGCAGTGTTGAGCATCTTTTCATGTGTTTGTTGGCCATCTCTATGTCTTCTTTGGAGAGATGTCTGTTTAGGTTCTTTTCCCATTTTTTGATAGAGTATTTTTGTTTTTTTGGTTTTTTGGGTTTTTTTTTTGATGTTGAGTTGTATGAGCTTCTTGTATATTTTGGAAATTAGTTCTTTGTTAATTGTTTCATTTGCCATTGTTTTCTCCCATTCTGAGGGTTGTCTTTTCACCTTGTGTATAGTTTATTTTGCCGTGTGAAAGCTTTTAAATTTAATTAGTTCCCGCTTGTCTATTTTTGTTTTTATTTCTATTATTCTAGGAGGTGGATCATAGATCTTGCTTTGATTTATGTCATCGAGTGTTCTGCCTATGTTTTCCTCTACGAGTTTTATAGTTTCTGGTCTTACATTTAGGTCATTAATCCATTTTGAATGTATCTTTGTGTATGGTGTTCAGAAGTATTCCAACTTCATTCTTTTACATGTAGCTGTCCAGTTTTCCCAGCACAACATATTGAAGAAGCTGTCTTTCCCCATTGTATGTTCTTTCCTCCTTTGTCAAAAATAAGGTATCCATAACTGTGTGGGTTTATCTCTGGACTATCATGTTCCATTGGTCTATATTTCTGTTTTTGTGCCAGTACCATACTGTCTTGATGACTGTCACTTTACAGTATAGTCTGAAGTCAGGAAGGTTGATTCATCCAACTCCATTCTTCTTTCTCAAGACTGCTTTGGCTATCTAGGGTATTTTGTGTTTCCATATGAATTGTGAGGGTTTTTATTCTAGTTCTGCAATGAACAATGGGGCACATGTGTATTTTTCAATTTTGATTTCCTCAAGGTATATGCCTAGTAGTGGGATTACTGGGTCATATGGTGGTTCTGCTTCTAGTTTTTTAAGGACTCTTCATACCATCTTCCATAGTGAATGCATTAATTCACATTCACACCAACAGTGCAAGAGGGTTAACTTTGCTTTCCATACTGTTTGGCATTTATTGTCTGTAGACTTTTTGATGATGGCTGTTCTGACTGGTGTGAGGTGATATCTCACTGCAGTTTTGATTTGCATTTCTCTAATAATGAGCAGTGTTGAGCATCTTTTCATGTGTTTGTTGGCCATCTCTATGTCTTCTTTGGAGAGATGTCTGTTTAGGTTCTTTTCCCATTTTTTGATAGAGTATTTTTGTTTTTTTGGGTTTTTTGGGTTTTTTTTTTGATGTTGAGTTGTATGAGCTTCTTGTATATTTTGGAAATTAGTTCTTTGTTAATTGTTTCATTTGCCATTGTTTTCTCCCATTCTGAGGGTTGTCTTTTCACCTTGTGTATAGTTTATTTTGCCGTGTGAAAGCTTTTAAATTTAATTAGTTCCCGCTTGTCTATTTTTGTTTTTATTTCTATTATTCTAGGAGGTGGATCATAGATCTTGCTTTGATTTATGTCATCGAGTGTTCTGCCTATGTTTTCCTCTACGAGTTTTATAGTTTCTGGTCTTACATTTAGGTCATTAATCCATTTTGAATGTATCTTTGTGTATGGTGTTCAGAAGTATTCCAACTTCATTCTTTTACATGTAGCTGTCCAGTTTTCCCAGCACAACATATTGAAGAAGCTGTCTTTCCCCATTGTATGTTCTTTCCTCCTTTGTCAAAAATAAGGTATCCATAACTGTGTGGGTTTATCTCTGGACTATCATGTTCCATTGGTCTATATTTCTGTTTTTGTGCCAGTACCATACTGTCTTGATGACTGTCACTTTACAGTATAGTCTGAAGTCAGGAAGGTTGATTCATCCAACTCCATTCTTCTTTCTCAAGACTGCTTTGGCTATCTAGGGTATTTTGTGTTTCCATATGAATTGTGAGGGTTTTTATTCTAGTTCTGTGAAAAATGTCATTGGTAATTTGATAGGGATCACCTTAAGTCTGTAGATTACATTTGGTAGTATAGTCATTTTAATGATACTGATTTTTCCAACCCAGGAACATGGAATATCTCGCCATCTGTTTATGTTGTCTTTGATTTCTTTTGTCACTGTCCTGTAATTTTCTAAGTATGGATTTTTTTGTCTCTTTAGGTAGGTTTATTCCTAGATATCTTATTCTTTTTGTTGCAATGGCAAATGAGATTAATTTCCTGATTTCTCTTTCTGATTTTTCATTGTTAGTATATAAGAATGCTAGTGGTTTCTGTGTATTGTTTTTGTATCCTGAGACTTCTAAATTTGCTGATTAACTCTAGTAATTTTCTGATAGTATCTTTAAGATACTCTACATATAATATCACGTCATCTGCAAATGGTGAGAGTTTTACTTCTTTTCTAATCTGAATTCCTTGTATTTCTTTTTCTTCTCTTATTGCTGTTGCTAGAACTTCCAGGACTATGTTGAATAATAGTGGTGAAAGTGGACACCCCTGTCTTGTTCCTGATCTTAGAGGGAATGCTTTCAGTTTTTAACCATTGAGAATAATGTTTGCTCTGGGTTTCTCATATATGGGTTTCACTATGTTAAGTTAGATTCCTTCTATGCCCATTTTTGAAGAGTTTTTTATCATAAATAGGTACTGAATTTTGTCAAAGACTTTTTCTACATCTAATGAGATTATCGTATGATTTTTACCTTTCAATTTGTTGATATGGTGTATCACATTGATTGATTTGCAGATTTTGAAGAATCCTTGCATGCCTGGAATAAACCCAGTTATATCATGGTGTATGAGTTTTTTGATGTGTTGTTGAATTCTGTTTGCTAGAACTTTGTTGAGGATTTTTGCATCTATGTTCATTAGTGATACTGGCCCATAATTTTCTTTCTTCGTATTGTCTTTGCTTGGTTTTGGTATCAGAATGATGGTGGTTGTTTTATTTTTATACAAAACATTTGAGTAGCCATTATTTCTGTAAAATTTTTTAGAAATTTTTGTTTAATTTTAGGTTATGCCATATTCTTTCAATATATTATTTTATTTTTGGCATAAATTAAATGGAATCAACAGACTATAATTATACTTCTCTGTTTCTGCAAAGTAAAATACAAACTCCATGAAGGCAGATGATCTGCTTTTAAACATCTGGATTAACATCTGTAGGTAATGTGAATGAAGTTATATTTTTTGAATAATGAATGAATTAATTTAGCCCACTGAGTTGTTTTAAAAGGGTCTTTAGAGCTGGAGTAATTGAATCCAAGATAGCTTTAAATCATATGTAATGACTTTGTTCTGACATGATGTGTACTTGTTCTCTCCCTGAAATATTCTGAAGCCTTCTCTCTCTGTTACTGCCACTCATTGTTATTTCCTGCACAGGGTTACATGGTCTAATTTTCTGTAGGAATCAATACCAGAGTTGACTAGATCCAACTTTCTAAACTGTACTGCTTTGAGCAAGTTACTTTTATGTGTTTGTGTGCTTGGTGGCTCAGTTGTGTCCGATTCTTTGAGTTCCCAAGGACTGTAGCTTGCCAGGGTCCTCTGTCTATGGAATTTTCTAGGCCAAAATACTGAAGTAGTTGGGGGACGTTCCTGATCTTAGAGGGAATGCTTTCAGTTTTTAACCATTGAGAATAATGTTTGCTCTGGGTTTCTCATATATGGGTTTCACTATGTTAAGTTAGATTCCTTCTATGCCCATTTTTGAAGAGTTTTTTATCATAAATAGGTACTGAATTTTGTCAAAGACTTTTTCTACATCTAATGAGATTATCGTATGATTTTTACCTTTCAATTTGTTGATATGGTGTATCACATTGATTGATTTGCAGATTTTGAAGAATCCTTGCATGCCTGGAATAAACCCAGTTATATCATGGTGTATGAGTTTTTTGATGTGTTGTTGAATTCTGTTTGCTAGAACTTTGTTGAGGATTTTTGCATCTATGTTCATTAGTGATACTGGCCCATAATTTTCTTTCTTCGTATTGTCTTTGCTTGGTTTTGGTATCAGAATGATGGTGGTTGTTTTATTTTTATACAAAACATTTGAGTAGCCATTATTTCTGTAAAATTTTTTAGAAATTTTTGTTTAATTTTAGGTTATGCCATATTCTTTCAATATATTATTTTATTTTTGGCATAAATTAAATGGAATCAACAGACTATAATTATACTTCTCTGTTTCTGCAAAGTAAAATACAAACTCCATGAAGGCAGATGATCTGCTTTTAAACATCTGGATTAACATCTGTAGGTAATGTGAATGAAGTTATATTTTTTGAATAATGAATGAATTAATTTAGCCCACTGAGTTGTTTTAAAAGGGTCTTTAGAGCTGGAGTAATTGAATCCAAGATAGCTTTAAATCATATGTAATGACTTTGTTCTGACATGATGTGTACTTGTTCTCTCCCTGAAATATTCTGAAGCCTTCTCTCTCTGTTACTGCCACTCATTGTTATTTCCTGCACAGGGTTACATGGTCTAATTTTCTGTAGGAATCAATACCAGAGTTGACTAGATCCAACTTTCTAAACTGTACTGCTTTGAGCAAGTTACTTTTATGTGTTTGTGTGCTTGGTGGCTCAGTTGTGTCCGATTCTTTGAGTTCCCAAGGACTGTAGCTTGCCAGGGTCCTCTGTCTATGGAATTTTCTAGGCCAAAATACTGAAGTAGTTTGCCATTTCCTACGCCAGGGGATCTTTATGACTCAGGGATGGAACTGCTATCTCTTCCATCTCCAGCAGATGGATTCTTTAGCACTAGTGTTACCTGGAAAACTCACACAAGTTACGTAGAAAGTGAAAATGGAGTGTTAGTTGTTCAGTCATGTCCAACTTCTTATGATCCCATGGAACTTGCCAGGCTTCTCTGTTCATGGGACTCTCCATGGAAGAATACTGGAGAAGATTGTCATTTCCTTCTACAGGGGACCTTCCTGACCAAAGGATCATACCTGGCTCTTTCATATTGCAGACAGATTTTTTACTGTCTGTGTTAACAGGGAAGTCCAAGTTACTTAAGTACTGTCTGAATATCAGTTACCCTCTATGTAAAACTGAGATAATGAAACTTACTATCCCATGGTTAATGGCAGAAGTTCACCAAGCCCTGTTTTATTTTCTTTCTTGACATCCATCAAGGCTCATTGCCAAGCTTTTACAGTGAGTCGGGGTAACATTTCTCTGAAATGTTCATGTTACTTTCCAGCCTGACCCTTGAAATTTTAGATTTAGTCCTACACAAACACTTTTTCCCTGGTCTTTCAGCCATATGACTGCTGGTGGAGAATTCCAAGAACTCAGTGGCTAGTCAAAGAAAATGAATCTCAATAGCCTCTGAATGACTATATTTAATCTTGATGTGAGCATGTAGTCAAACTTTGTTTAATTATGTCACTAAGAATTGCCTTTAAAAAGGGTCTTTAGAGCTGGAGTAATTGAATCCAAGATAGCTTTAAATCATATGTAATGACTTTGTTCTGACATGATGTGTACTTGTTCTCTCCCTGAAATATTCTGAAGCCTTCTCTCTCTGTTACTGCCACTCATTGTTATTTCCTGCACAGGGTTACATGGTCTAATTTTCTGTAGGAATCAATACCAGAGTTGACTAGATCCAACTTTCTAAACTGTACTGCTTTGAGCAAGTTACTTTTATGTGTTTGTGTGCTTGGTGGCTCAGTTGTGTCCGATTCTTTGAGTTCCCAAGGACTGTAGCTTGCCAGGGTCCTCTGTCTATGGAATTTTCTAGGCCAAAATACTGAAGTAGTTTGCCATTTCCTACGCCAGGGGATCTTTATGACTCAGGGATGGAACTGCTATCTCTTCCATCTCCAGCAGATGGATTCTTTAGCACTAGTGTTACCTGGAAAACTCACACAAGTTACGTAGAAAGTGAAAATGGAGTGTTAGTTGTTCAGTCATGTCCAACTTCTTATGATCCCATGGAACTTGCCAGGCTTCTCTGTTCATGGGACTCTCCATGGAAGAATACTGGAGAAGATTGTCATTTCCTTCTACAGGGGACCTTCCTGACCAAAGGATCATACCTGGCTCTTTCATATTGCAGACAGATTTTTTACTGTCTGTGTTAACAGGGAAGTCCAAGTTACTTAAGTACTGTCTGAATATCAGTTACCCTCTATGTAAAACTGAGATAATGAAACTTACTATCCCATGGTTAATGGCAGAAGTTCACCAAGCCCTGTTTTATTTTCTTTCTTGACATCCATCAAGGCTCATTGCCAAGCTTTTACAGTGAGTCGGGGTAACATTTCTCTGAAATGTTCATGTTACTTTCCAGCCTGACCCTTGAAATTTTAGATTTAGTCCTACACAAACACTTTTTCCCTGGTCTTTCAGCCATATGACTGCTGGTGGAGAATTCCAAGAACTCAGTGGCTAGTCAAAGAAAATGAATCTCAATAGCCTCTGAATGACTATATTTAATCTTGATGTGAGCATGTAGTCAAACTTTGTTTAATTATGTCACTAAGAATTGCCTTTAAAAAATTATGGCATATAACCTAACCTAAGTAGACTTATAATTATAAGGGTTCTTATAAGAATTATTTAGGATAAAATTCAGTAACAAGCCTGTCTCATAGAGAATTCTATGAATGTTAGTCACTCTTTTCTTCCATTATTTTTTACCCTGTTCTCTTGGAAAAATCTACATATCTTTGCCAGCCCAGTTTTATACCTTTTAATCACTGACAAAAACTATCCTCTTTCTTTATTGCATTATAAATACTACATATTTTTATCCCAATCTGTAGAACTTATTCTATCAATTAATTTTCCTGATTTCCTTTGAAACTTTTCTTTTCCAGTGGTTCTTCTCTGGCGATGAATATGTGATAGTTCTGTGCATTCACAAGAGAATCATTTCATCTCTGCTATGCCATTAATCTATGTTCATTTCTCCTATATGTCATAGAAAAAATTATATGAAAAAAAGTAATAAGTATTTCCTCTACTTTTCAGCTACGTTTTCACTTAAAGTTTTATGTTTGATGTTTCATTGCCTTCATTCTATTTAAATTATTTTCTCAGAGGTCACTCATTTTTTAATGGCCAAATTAAGTGAGCAGTTTTCCTTGACTTCTCTTTTCATTAAAAATGTTGACCTAAGTCACCTTGTTTGGCTAGAATTATAGTAATTAACTTTGGTAAGCTGAGCAGTTTTCCTTGACTTCTCTTTTCATTAAAAATGTTGCCTAGTTACCCTCTATGTAAAACTGAGATAATGAAACTTACTATCCCATGGTTAATGGCAGAAGTTCACCAAGCCCTGTTTTATTTTCTTTCTTGACATCCATCAAGGCTCATTGCCAAGCTTTTACAGTGAGTCGGGGTAACATTTCTCTGAAATGTTCATGTTACTTTCCAGCCTGACCCTTGAAATTTTAGATTTAGTCCTACACAAACACTTTTTCCCTGGTCTTTCAGCCATATGACTGCTGGTGGAGAATTCCAAGAACTCAGTGGCTAGTCAAAGAAAATGAATCTCAATAGCCTCTGAATGACTATATTTAATCTTGATGTGAGCATGTAGTCAAACTTTGTTTAATTATGTCACTAAGAATTGCCTTTAAAAAATTATGGCATATAACCTAACCTAAGTAGACTTATAATTATAAGGGTTCTTATAAGAATTATTTAGGATAAAATTCAGTAACAAGCCTGTCTCATAGAGAATTCTATGAATGTTAGTCACTCTTTTCTTCCATTATTTTTTACCCTGTTCTCTTGGAAAAATCTACATATCTTTGCCAGCCCAGTTTTATACCTTTTAATCACTGACAAAACTATCCTCTTCCTTTATTGCATTATAAATACTACATATTTTTATCCCAATCTGTAGAACTTATTCTATCAATTAATTTTCCTGATTTCCTTTGAAACTTTTCTTTTCCAGTGGTTCTTCTCTGGCGATGAATATGTGATAGTTCTGTGCATTCACAAGAGAATCATTTCATCTCTGCTATGCCATTAATCTATGTTCATTTCTCCTATATGTCATAGAAAAAATTATATGAAAAAAAGTAATAAGTATTTCCTCTACTTTTCAGCTACGTTTTCACTTAAAGTTTTATGTTTGATGTTTCATTGCCTTCATTCTATTTAAATTATTTTCTCAGAGGTCACTCATTTTTTAATGGCCAAATTAAGTGAGCAGTTTTCCTTGACTTCTCTTTTCATTAAAAATGTTGACCTAAGTCACCTTGTTTGGCTAGAATTATAGTAATTAACTTTGGTAACTCGTTTTAGTCTTCCTGCCTATGACAATCATGTTGCCTCGCTACTTGGCCCTTGGACCTCTTTGGAAATTCAGGTACATGTAGGATTTCCACAGTTCAAAGCATTGCCTCCCACTTGTATATCTCTATCGCTAATCTGTCTTTTGGAATCCATCTGGATTTTTTTCATGGTGTACTAGGCATAATCATCCATAGAAATATCTTTATTGAGACCAAGATTTTCTTTCTCTTAAACTGTTCTGAACATGTCTAAAACTCAACTCCTTATTACCACCTTGACGATCTCTTCCTTTAAAATATGGTAAGTGGCATTTTCTTAAAACCATTCAAGTTTGAAACTATAAACCATTGCTTATTTATTATTCTTCCTCATTTATTGTATTAAATTAATTGAATTATTTCCTCTTCAAAATATCAATGGCACAACCATCTCAGCTATTCAAATCAGAAAGTAATGCCCCATCCTTAGTTGTTTCCATTCCCTTTTCCCCAGATAGTAAGATTTCACTAGTTTCTACCAATTTCAATTATGAAGCATTGTTCATCTGCTTTTTAAGTTGTCTGTCTTCACTCTCAGTATCTTGGACTAGCTTCCCATCATCTGTCATCAGTATCCTTCTGAAAAGTTTATCTGTTTTGTTGTTGTTGTTGTTGTTGTTTTACTATAGTCATTCTTTCAGCTCACTCAGATCCCTGAAACTCACTATTTGTAGACTAACCAGAGTGGCATTTCTAAAGTCAAATCTAATCATCTGCTACTGTCTTTCAAGGACTTCCCATTGTATTTAGTATAAGTGTAAAGTCCATAGGAAAGCTGGTACAGTTTCCATGTCTGGGGATCCACTTCATCTTTTGTCTTCAATCACACTGATTTTTCAAGCAACAGTAGTCATTTATTGGTAGTTTTTCTTCATTTTTGCCGTGGAGTGGGGGTAGCTGTGCTTCAGGACTTGTGGGATCTTACTTCCCTGACTAGGGGTTAATCCTGGGCCATCACGGTGAAAGTGCCGAGTCCTAACCACTAGATCACCAGGGAATTCCCAGTAGGCATTAAGTGAGCAGTTTTCCTTGACTTCTCTTTTCATTAAAAATGTTGACCTAAGTCACCTTGTTTGGCTAGAATTATAGTAATTAACTTTGGTAACTCGTTTTAGTCTTCCTGCCTATGACAATCATGTTGCCTCGCTACTTGGCCCTTGGACCTCTTTGGAAATTCAGGTACATGTAGGATTTCCACAGTTCAAAGCATTGCCTCCCACTTGTATATCTCTATCGCTAATCTGTCTTTTGGAATCCATCTGGATTTTTTTCATGGTGTACTAGGCATAATCATCCATAGAAATATCTTTATTGAGACCAAGATTTTCTTTCTCTTAAACTGTTCTGAACATGTCTAAAACTCAACTCCTTATTACCACCTTGACGATCTCTTCCTTTAAAATATGGTAAGTGGCATTTTCTTAAAACCATTCAAGTTTGAAACTATAAACCATTGCTTATTTATTATTCTTCCTCATTTATTGTATTAAATTAATTGAATTATTTCCTCTTCAAAATATCAATGGCACAACCATCTCAGCTATTCAAATCAGAAAGTAATGCCCCATCCTTAGTTGTTTCCATTCCCTTTTCCCCAGATAGTAAGATTTCACTAGTTTCTACCAATTTCAATTATGAAGCATTGTTCATCTGCTTTTTAAGTTGTCTGTCTTCACTCTCAGTATCTTGGACTAGCTTCCCATCATCTGTCATCAGTATCCTTCTGAAAAGTTTATCTGTTTTGTTGTTGTTGTTGTTGTTGTTTTACTATAGTCATTCTTTCAGCTCACTCAGATCCCTGAAACTCACTATTTGTAGACTAACCAGAGTGGCATTTCTAAAGTCAAATCTAATCATCTGCTACTGTCTTTCAAGGACTTCCCATTGTATTTAGTATAAGTGTAAAGTCCATAGGAAAGCTGGTACAGTTTCCATGTCTGGGGATCCACTTCATCTTTTGTCTTCAATCACACTGATTTTTCAAGCAACAGTAGTCATTTATTGGTAGTTTTTCTTCATTTTTGCCGTGGAGTGGGGGTAGCTGTGCTTCAGGACTTGTGGGATCTTACTTCCCTGACTAGGGGTTAATCCTGGGCCATCACGGTGAAAGTGCCGAGTCCTAACCACTAGATCACCAGGGAATTCCCAGTAGTATTTTCAAACATGCTATAGGGTCATCTGTCTCCAGCTCTTCATGTATGCACTTTTTCTACAGGTAAAACATTCACTGCTCCCAGCAATTCATCTAGATGACTGCAACCCATCCCCATTTTCACTTAGACAAAAGATCATCAGAAAATGTTTTTGTTCAAGCTGGTAGTTTTTGGAGAGTAGAAGGGCATACTAGTAACAATTATGCCAGGAAACAGACATAAATAGAAACATTTCTGGGAAAACCAAGATACATGATACGTTAGGCACTATTTACTGGAAAAATCTTCTAATTATTGATTCCAAATTAATTTTAAGATTACATTTTCATAATATTCTATTTGAGGGCTTATAGGTGGCACTAGTGGTAAAGAACCTGCCAATGCAGGAGACATAAGAGATGAGGGTTCAATCTCTGGGTCAGTAAGATACCCTGGAGAAGAGAATGGCAACCTACTCTAGTATTCTTGCCTGGAGAATCCCATGGACAGAAGAGCCTGATGGGCTCCGGTCCATAGGGTTACAAAGAGTCTGACCCAACTGAACTGACTTAGCATGCAATATTCTATTTATCTTATAATATCACATATATTCTCTTATAATTTCCTTCATATATATATCCTATCTTCTTTAGATTGCAAGCTCATTAAGGATAGCATCTGGGCTGTGCCTGTCATACTCAGCCATATGTCCCACAATCTAGCAGAAAGTCATGCCAGTGCACAGCACATAAGAGTACGGTCAATCATTATGCATTGAATAACTGAGTTGTTACCAGCTTTATAGAGATAAAATATTACTTTATCTCTCTTTTACTATGTAAACCACTATTTTCACAACTTTTTTTTTTTAATTTTGGCCTCTTTTATTGGTCTTTCATTTATTTATTTTCATCCATCTTTGTTCTTTGGCCTGTGTGGGCCTCCCACCACAGTGGCCTCTCCCGTTGCAGAGCACAGACTCTGGGCACATGCACTGCAGAGCTCTGGCTCAGTAGTTGGACACATCAGTCCAGCTGCTCCACAGTATGTGGGATCTTCCCAGGCCAGGGATCGAACCGGTGCCCCTTGCACTTTAAGGCAGACTCTTTACCCACTGGACCACCAGGGAAGCCCTGTCACAACTATTTTGATCTCATAATCTATATTCAGATGCTTCTCAAAAAGGCATGAATGTAATGACAAATATACCTTATTGAAGTTATTCAAGGGTCTCCATTGCTTCATAAATTAGAAACTCATTTTCTAGAAAGCATTTGAAACCTTCTATAAGTCTTAAAGTGTGTAATTACTATGTGTTCTAAACAAAATGCATTGCATTCAGTTCTTTAAAAGCCTCCAATGCCTTTGCAACCTCATGCATTTACCAATGTACATTATTCTTTCTTGCATGCCTCATATTTACTCCTGTCCACATTCTATCCTTGTTAAAGACTGATCTCAGATAATATTACCTCCTAGAGTATTTTATAATTAAGTTAAAAATATTATAAATTAAATTCTTTTGAACCACTTTAAAACATCTTTTACCTTGACTGGATTAGCTGATGGAAGTCACAATTGAATCACAAGATTGAAACTCCACTTCAAGTCTTTTTTGTAATATATTTGCCATTGAGAGTTATTCCTGAGCATCCTTCAACAGTAAAATTCTGATAATAGCAATAGGCACCTTGGTATGATTTCTGTGAAAATTATGTTACCACGTGAAACCATTTGTACAAAAAATGGAAGATTCTTCAATGCAAGTCAGTATTTTTATCAGTGGCTGAACTCAGCTAGAGAACATTTATAGAACCATAGGTCTCCATAACCTTGCTTAGTTTTGTATTGAGTGACTTATGAATAATGGTAGATTCTAGGACAAGGTTGTATAGATTTATTTTCTCTTGTTCTCTCTTCCTAAACACAACCAAGTACTCTGTAAATTATAATGGGCAATGATAAATGTTAACCAATGTGTTAAAGAGATTTGAAAAATAGAAAGATGCACATTGACTACATACCTCAAACCTTGAGAGATGATAAGGGAATATCCTTGGGTTTTCACTTGGTATGCCATAAACCCCTGTACTGGGTGCCAAAGAGACTTGCAGTCCATAATCACCAACAGGCACATACAGAACATCCAAGGCAAGCCTGCGCTCTTCACCCAAAAGATCAGAGAATGGGAAGTCTCACTAATGAGGATCCCCAGCCACCACTCCTCAACCCATGGCAGCTGGGAATTTGATCCCAAGTAGTAGCTAATCCCTGGACTGACAAGTCCCAAGTCCTTAAAATGGATGCCAGAGAAGTCAATATGCTAGCAGCAATGATAAAACTCTTTTTCTCCTTACCCTCCTAGTAGTCAGCATAGGGATAACTAAGGCCACTTCTGCTACCTCCCCACAAGATGGTCACTTAGTGATAGCAAGAAACCAAGGGAAATGCCTTCCATCCCTACAGTCCATATCAGAACAGATAATGCAGAACCCCAGAAGAATAAAACAAATAAGAATAACACGATAGGGACTCAGAAAGTTAAATGTCATTAAAAGTCCACAAAAGTTCACCAGAACCTTTATGCTAAAGTTAAACAGAAGGACTGCAAGATGAAATATAATATCTTCACCTTTGGTTTGAGTTGGTACCTAGTTACTTGTTTCTAAAGAATAGACCACAACAAAGGGCATAGAATGACTTTATTCTAAAGAGTAGAAAGCAGCAAAGGAAATGGGATGTCATATTAATGATCAGATTATGTATGTTGCAATTGCTCTCTACCCCATCCCATACATACCATGGCTTAGATCAATCAATTTGCCATATTGGAGAAGTCAATGTGACAAGAAATTGACTATGAGATCTGGTCAATTACCAACAAAATAACAAGGCCTGAAGTCTATCCACAAACAATGAACTGGATTCTGTTAAATGTCATGTAAATAAGTATAGAAGGTGATCATTCTTCAGTTGTGCTTTTGGATAAGACCTCAGCCTTATTTGACAAATAGATTACAACTTTGAGAAAGAACATGAAACAGAGAAGCCAGTTAAACTGTTACCCAAATCCTGATCAACAGAAGACATAAAAAAAATTGTGTTGACTAAGATGCTGAATATTGGTAATTAGTGTCAGAGTAATAGATAACTGATACACACATGAACTTCACGCACTTTAGGCTCTTGACTATCATTATCCACTAACATCTCTGTCATTATTTGAGGACAATGAATTCTTTAAAAATTGAGCAAACTATTTCAAAGACGAATCCAAGTTGATGTATGCTCATCCAGCCCCCATCACCTGCTTTTATATCAAGTTAAAGAGGTGTGACAATTTTTAATGTATTTTTAAAAGTTACTCCTTTTTTACTGCTGTTACCTGTACTTAAAATCAACGTTTGTGGTTTAAGTGGTTAGCTAACTGTATCATAAAGGCTTTTGGTATTTTATATTTCCTTCAAAGACTATTTGTAGTATTGATTAAACCTACAAGCATCTGGGAAGTTATTTTACCTCAATAGTTCAAGCAGGTGCTTCTGTTCAGTGGCAGGACAAAATTTAAAGCAAACCATCTAGAAAAAAACCAGCTCTCCAAGTAGCTCCTGTATTTAAGCTGGAAACTGTGAAGTAATTGCATGCACAGTACTATAGTCTCTGTCTTGAGATTTTCCTATATTGTTACAAATGCTGTGCACATTAAATGTGTATTTTAGAATTCCGCCTAATTCACCTGTGTCTCATTGACAGGTTTTCTTTTCAAATGCAAAAGTTTCTCTGTCTACTGAATTCAGGAGTCTACTTGAAGTTGATATTGGGATATACTGAGATAATTTGTATACAGGGCCAGAAAACTTCCTATGAAGTATTATTTTCGTTAGTCTGTATAGCAAATATCAAAGCCTTATTGTCCTAATATGATAAAAATCTATTTCTTGTTTATGTCAAACTCATTGCAGATATTCCTGGATAATGGGAGGCCTTTTTGTGGGTTTTTCTATGTATCTTACAACCCAACATTCTATAGAGCCACAAAGGCCTCTATTTGATCGTTAGCACCCAGTTACCTGTCAAAGCAAAGCATAAGGATCACAGGAGAAAGATTCTTACGGACCCGTTCTGGAAGTGATTTATATAATCCATTATCTGAAAGTCAGTTCAATGGCCCCACCAGTCCAATGGCTAAGGAGGCTGGAAAAGATAGTTTACTTTTACGTCCAGGAATGAAAGGAAAATTATAAATATCTAGGAATCTATGTGATAGAAATGAAGCAAAGTGTGCTGAAGCTGAAGCTTCAATAATTCAGTCACCTGATGTGAGTGCTGGACTTGTTGGAAAAGACCCTGATGCTCAGAAAAATTGAAGGCAAGAAAAGAAGAAAGGATCAGAGGATGAGATGATTCAATAGCATCACTAACTCAATGGACATGAAAAAACTCCAGGAGATATTTAAGGACAGGAAAGCCTAGTATACTGGAGTCCAGGGAGTCACAATGAGTTGGACACAACTTAGAGACTAAATAACACCGGTATGAATAGATATAGTGCTGCAAAAATTTAGTACATAATTTACCTTCCAACATTGATCAATAATTTAAAAAGGAAAAATTTCAAGAATCTTATAGCATCTAAAGTATGTAATATTAACAATGCAACATGTGAATTCCAAATACACATTTTATGATTTTACCTTTCAATAGCAGTCATTAAGCTTATTTTTTAATTACCTGAAAAGTTCCTTTTCTTTCCTCAAGTCTCTCTTTCTCTATGATAGCTTATCTCCTCTTTCTGTATTATTAAAGGAAGCTCTCATTTTTTGTAGTGTTAAGATGTAAATGGGGGCTTCCTAGATGGCACTAGTGGTAAAGAACCCACCTGCCAATCCGGGCACAAAAGCAGGTCTGATCCCTAGGTCAGGAATATCCCTGGGAGGTATTTTTTCAGATTAGTCTTGTATAGGCTGAGATAATTTGTATACAGGGCCAGAAAACTTCCTATGAAGTATTATTTTCGTTAGTCTGTATAGCAAATATCAAAGCCTTATTGTCCTAATATGATAAAAATCTATTTCTTGTTTATGTCAAACTCATTGCAGATATTCCTGGATAATGGGAGGCCTTTTTGTGGGTTTTTCTATGTATCTTACAACCCAACATTCTATAGAGCCACAAAGGCCTCTATTTGATCGTTAGCACCCAGTTACCTGTCAAAGCAAAGCATAAGGATCACAGGAGAAAGATTCTTACGGACCCGTTCTGGAAGTGATTTATATAATCCATTATCTGAAAGTCAGTTCAATGGCCCCACCAGTCCAATGGCTAAGGAGGCTGGAAAAGATAGTTTACTTTTACGTCCAGGAATGAAAGGAAAATTATAAATATCTAGGAATCTATGTGATAGAAATGAAGCAAAGTGTGCTGAAGCTGAAGCTTCAATAATTCAGTCACCTGATGTGAGTGCTGGACTTGTTGGAAAAGACCCTGATGCTCAGAAAAATTGAAGGCAAGAAAAGAAGAAAGGATCAGAGGATGAGATGATTCAATAGCATCACTAACTCAATGGACATGAAAAAACTCCAGGAGATATTTAAGGACAGGAAAGCCTAGTATACTGGAGTCCAGGGAGTCACAATGAGTTGGACACAACTTAGAGACTAAATAACACCGGTATGAATAGATATAGTGCTGCAAAAATTTAGTACATAATTTACCTTCCAACATTGATCAATAATTTAAAAAGGAAAAATTTCAAGAATCTTATAGCATCTAAAGTATGTAATATTAACAATGCAACATGTGAATTCCAAATACACATTTTATGATTTTACCTTTCAATAGCAGTCATTAAGCTTATTTTTTAATTACCTGAAAAGTTCCTTTTCTTTCCTCAAGTCTCTCTTTCTCTATGATAGCTTATCTCCTCTTTCTGTATTATTAAAGGAAGCTCTCATTTTTTTTGTAGTGTTAAGATGTAAATGGGGGCTTCCTAGATGGCACTAGTGGTAAAGAACCCACCTGCCAATCCGGGACACATAAGAGATGCAGGTCTGATCCCTAGGTCAGGAATATCCCCTGGAGGAGGACATGGCAACTCCAGTATTCTTGTCTGGAGAATCCTCATGGACAGAGGAGTCTGGTAGGCTATAGTCCACATGGTCACAAAGAGTTGGATATAACTGAATCAACTAAGCACGAATGCAAACTGTGAATGAGGTCATTCATTCTGCAAAAAGACCTATTTAGATATACCTCCTAGATTAAGTCAGAATTGCGAAAGGTATTTATTTTAACTAAGCAATGCTTACAGTTCTTCACCATACTAGAAATAGAAGTGAATATGCTGCCTCTTGGGCAGCAAAGCAGTGAAGTGATATCTCAGTGTGCATTAGCTACCAGAAATGAAGTAAGTCATAAGGGAAATGGAAGGAAACTGAACAAACAGACAAAAATACTAGAAATTGTTGCCAGCTTCAACTAGCAGTATTTAGTGACTCTTTGTATGAGTCTGTATGTGTCCCTATCCCAATAAAGGTTGCTTACTGCTTTATTGCATTCTAAACTAGGTGATCCTTTGGTCACGACCTTGACAAATCTCTCAGGCTGTGAGTGTCAGAATGTGCCCCTGATCTGTAATGTTTTATATAGTTCTCCATGATTATTTGTTTCCAGGGAAAGAGGTCATGCTGGGCTTGCAGTTCTAAACAAACCAAGTAACCCTGAAACTGTAATTGGCATTGTCTGCTCACAGAAGTACTATTAAAAACAGGTATCTGGGGAAAAACTCTGGTTTACTCTGTTCTATTATCACATATCGAGCCTGAAGTTTCATTTCTGTCTTTGTCTTTTTGCAGCTTTTTAATATAATTCTGAAATATTTAATATTTCTAAAATAATCTTGAATGACAAATTATGTAGAAGTATCATAAAAGACTAAAAATAACTTGATTTTTAAAAAATCTACAATGAGGGCTTCCCTGGTGACCCAGTGGGTAGAGAGCCTGTCTTGCATTGTTGGGGGCACTGGTTGTATCTCTGGTCTGGGAAGATCCCTCATGCTGGGGAGTGGCTAGACCAATGTGTCCAATTACAAGCCAGCACTCTGGAGCATATGTGCCTAGAGCTGGTGCTCTGCAAGGAGAGAGGCCACTGCAATGGGAGGCCCACATAGGCTGAAGAATAAAGATGGATGAAAAATAAATAAGTAAATAAAAGTCAACGAAAAGAGGCCAAAATTTAAAAAATAATTCTACAATGAGACATGAAAATTTGTTCTACTTCCCTCTCCCCTACCTTCACCCCACCGCTACTTCTCTGTGGACTTTAATGGATCTAAGGAAAAATTAAAAAACAAGTATCTTCTTATTGCGTTTAAAGTAATATTAGAGCAAAACTTCAAGTATAAAATGTACAATAGGTCATATTTATGTGCACATATATATGAATAAAATATCTGGTTGACCTTCTAGCTGCATGATTTAAAGTTAATATTTACATTTAGAGTGAATGTGAAACAAAATCTTGCCTTAGCTATACTTTGATGATGCATGTCTGCCTGTATGTATGTATATTTTGCCATATACATCTCAAGAGGAGGACATGACTTAGTGACTAAACCACCACCATACGTCTCTCCAACATTATATAACAATTCACGGGTTTGGCCAGTGAGTTTGTGTAGTTAAGAGACTAGGTGTTGAGTGAATTGATCTCTTCCCTTAGTTTTGGGGAGAGAATAACAAAAGATGGTTAATAAGGTACTTTTAAAATATATATGCATCTAAATTTATTTGGTTCCTGAATTATTTGACTTGGGGGTAAGTCTGTATATGTCAAATAATATATGCTTTCAATTTTAAATAGCACAAAGTCCATTTAAAGCAGCCCAAATAATACATTTCTACAAATGATGTTCATAATTAGGTATTTAATAAGATTGATTCAGCAGCCCAATTATGTCAGAGCTTTGGAATGAATTCTCAAGTACATGTTTAGCTTCCCATCACAGTTGCAACATGGCTACCTCTGGTTCTGAATACCACATCATCTGATAACACCAAAAGTTTACAGGGAAAATGGCAAATGGTTATATTTTACTAGATAGAAAAACCTTTCCCAGAAAAGCTTCCATATAGATTTCTCATTTCTCAGGATCATATTAGTTTGGATTGGTTTGTGCACCACACCCTGGATACAAGGACAGCAATTTCCTGCCATTTGAAACGTTGATCATAAGCAAGCTCTGCTAGCAAGGAAAAGAGGATAGCTGTTGCACAGGTATTCAAGAGTTACAGCATTGCCTGATGCAAAACACCAACTCATTGTAAAAGACCCTGATGCTGAGAAAGGAGCATCAGGAGAAGGAGAAACAAAAGGAGCATCTGCAAAGGGAATAGAAGGCAGTGGAGGATGAGATGGTTAGATAGCATCACCAATGCTACAGACATGAATCTGAGCAATCTCCAGGAGATAGTAGAGGAAGAGAAACCTATTGTGCTCCTCTGCCCACGGGTTCACAAAGAGTCAGACAGAATTTGGTGACTGAACAGCAAAACAACAACAAATGTGTATTTTAAAGTGTAAAGTCAAAGTGGACAATATTATTCTCCACCTTATTTGGTGTTGTTATTCTAGTATCTAGCAACCTCAAAGGCTCCTGCTTGATATTCATTTCAATTAGATTTTTGGTAGGAATCCTTGCAGGTATAATCTTCATATAGGAGTACAGGCTGAAGTTGCACTGGTTGCCATAGCAAAAGGAAGGAAGCATGGTGTACTGTACACTGATTCCAAAAGGCTTTGGCTGCAAGTGTTTTCTTTACTGCTCCCACAGTATTCGTTCAGTGGAAGTCACATGGCTACACCCAACTGCCAGAGAAGTCTGTATATATAACTTTTACCCGGGTTGTCTTGTGACAGTCTAAAAGTTTTATCACTAAAGAAGAAAAGGGAAAATGAACTTTGGGGACAATAGGTCATGTCAAACACAAGTAGCTAACTAATGAGGTGGTGTAGTTAGAATAATGGCCTTTCAAAGATACCCACATTCTAAATCCAGGAACCTATAAATTTCTTCCTTCATGTGACAAAAAGAACAATGCAGATGGGATGACATTAAGGATCATGAGATAGGGGATTAGACAAAATGACCCATCTGGGTCAGATGTAATCACAAGAATAATTATAAAAGGGAGTCAAGGAGACGTACTCAGTGGAAGGAAATAGGATGACAGAAGCAAGAGGTAGGAGGGACACAAAGAAGGGTACAAATGCCAAGTGATATGTATCAGTAGACTTAAAAGCTGGAATAGAAAAGGAAACTGATTATCTCATCAGAACTTTCAGAAGGAATCAGACCTCCTTGAACTTTGACTTTAACACTAGAAAACCCAGTTTGCATCTCTGATCTCCAGAAATTTAAGAGAATACGTTTTCATCATTTTAAGCCCACTAATATGGTGGTTCTTTATTAGAGTAGCAATGGGAAACTAATACAGTGCTTATAAGTATTAAACTACATTATGTATGTAAGATCTAGCAGGATTGAAAAAGTACTGTTTCTTTTTTTTTTTTTTTTTTTTTAAAGATTTATTTATTTATTTACTTTGGGCGAGGGGTCGGGTTGGGGAGGGAGGGGGGTGGGCGGGCCACTTCTATTGGTCTTTCATTTCTCTATTTTCATTTGTCTTCGTTCTTTGGCTCCTGTGTTCCTCCCATCGCGGTGGTGTCTGTCATTGCAGAGCGCCGGCTCTGGGCACATGCGCTCCAGAGCTCCGGCTCCGTTATTGGACACATCAGTCCAGCTGCTCTGCGGCACGTGGGATCTTCCCAGGTCAGGGCTTGAACCGGCGCCCCTTGCACTGCAAGGCAGTGTCCTTACCCACTGGACCACCAGGGGAAGCCCTGAAAAAGTAATGTTTCTTAAAGGACGAACATACAAGTATATTTTTATCTACTTTATATTCAGTAAAATGGTAGCAATAGGTTTTCTGTAGACCTTCTTTATGTGATTGAGAAAGTTTTCCTTTTTCCTGTTATATTAAGAATTTTAATCACAAATTGTTGTTCAATGCTGTCAAATTATATGTGGCATGTTGTTTCTCTTTAGTTGTTTTAAGACTTCAATTTAGTTTTCAGATATTTGATTATGGTATACCTTGTGGTGAATTTCTTTGCATTTCTTTGGATTTAGAATGTACTCAGCTACATGTATCTGCAGGCGTATGTCTTTCACCAAATCTGGGAAATTTAGTCATTATTTATTCATTGCTTTTTAGTTCCATGCTCTTTCTCCTCTACTTCTGAATGCTGATGATACAAATTTTAAGTCCTTTTCAATTGTTTTGTAGACCACCTTAATCCTTTCAGTCTCTTTTCTCTCTGTTGTTCAGATTAAGTAAATTCCATCGAACACCAAATGCACTTGGTCTATCTTCTGTTCTCTCCCCCTACTCTTGATTATTTAGTAGATTTTTTATTTTGATTATGGCATTCTTTAGTCCTATAACTTTCATTTGGTTCTTTCACACCTTAATGAAATTTTCTATTCTTTATTTGCTTCAGAAACTTTGTAATATATTGTTGTTGTTGTTGTTACACCTCACAGCATGTGGGATCTTAGTTTCCTAAACAGAAAATGAATCCATTTCCCCTGCAGTGAAAATTCAGTGACTTGACCATTGAACTGCCAGGGAAGTTCCTGTAATTAATTTTTGAAGCATTTTATGACAAGTGCTTCAAAATGTTATCAAATAATTTCAACATCTTAAAATATTTGGCAAAATCTTTCCTTTGGTTGCTACCTGAATTAAGATCCTCTAACCACAGCTTTTGATTGTATATGTGTGTAACTTTTGACATACGATCTCCAATTTCCTAACCCTGAACCAGACATTTGAACCAAGGCAGCATGTGTTTCATTTTTGTCAGGTGTCAGTCAAGGGTCTATACCTAAGAGACAGAAGTTAAATCAGCTTCACTTGAACAATATGTATTGAGTTGGAAAGAAATTATTCCCTTCTTCCTCATTCTCAAAATCAGCAAAAGATATAAAACCAGGAAATCAGGTGGTTCTTACTCATCCTTCAAAAACCAAATCAATTGCTATTTCTTTGATATCTTTATCTATTTTCTCAGGACTTTATTTTTAGTTCTAAACAGTCTTTCTTATTTAGAATTTTTGCCTTGCTCCCGCTAAAGTTTCATGAGAGTATGAATCCTATCTTATTCAATTTCATATCTCAACACCTAGGACAGTATATTAAAAGTAGCAAATATTGTCTATTTCACCAAATTAAAGGAAATTATTCTGTAAAATTCTTTTTCTGAATGGTACATTAATATTGTTTTAATGGGCTTGATTCCATTTTAGGTTTTAACATCTGTCCACAAAAACGCATTTCTGACATTTCATTGGAAATCAATGAGAAAGTTTCTTTTGAAACAAATATTTTCTGTGCAAGCTGTCTTGAGAAACATGAAGAAAGTAACACAACCCTAATTCTTTTCTGAAGCATGAGTGACACGTCTCCTGAAATTCACCTTTAGGAATTAGGATTAACTATTTTACTAAGACAAGAGAAATCAGTGTTTTTCTCAGAAAAATACAGCTTCATGTACTACACATGTTCCATCCAAAAATATGACTCCAAGTCATGTGTCATGGGAAATGTATAACACCTTTACATATTAGAAATACCTTTGGCATAACCAAAAGTTGAGAGTAGTGAAGCTATTCTGAAATGTCATTGACAGATCTGCAGTGTATATAACTCACTCTTGCACCTGGAGAAGCAAAGAGGAATCAAGTATTTAGCAAATGCTGTAAAGATCATAAACACTTTAAGTGTTCAATAAAACCTCCAAAGATTCATTAGTTTACATAAAGAAAACTTTGAAATGCAAGAACAATCTCTCTTCCAAATGAAGTTCCTAATATATGACTCCTGTAAGTGCACTGGGTTTGTTAACAAGCTTCTATATCAATTCACAAGGCTGCAAGCTCTTCTCAGGACCTTTTGTCTACAATGTTTGTTCAGAAACTTCTATTTGGAAGTTTGGAAGTTTCCTTAAATGCTTTTAAGCCTCTGTTACACACATACCCATACATAAATATCTTTTTATACTTGTGTTAAAATAGAAGTTTATGTTACATTCATAGAACAGTTTTCCTTATTCTGAAATGCTGGATTATCAGGGATATTAATTTTTTTAAATTTTAATGTGGCAAATGTGATTGTGTTTGTGTATGTGTGTTTGTGACAAATTCGTTTACTAGGCTGACTGTGAGATTGTATGTCTTTCTTTTGGAATTCAAGCTTTGTAATCGTGAGTGCCCTCATATTTTTAGGAGTCACCCAACGCATCTTAAATGTGTACCTGTCAAAGTATTACCTAGAGATGTAGATAGAGATGACTCAGTGCATTGGAATTTTATGAGGAATTCTTAAAAAGGAGTAAGTGGTCCCAGGCAGGAATCTTTGAGTCAGAACATCAGGATGAATTCCAAGGTTGGCAACCATTGTACCAATGTCCTTTTCTATCTCTATCAGTGCCTATAAGATTGTCTAAGTTAAAGCTCTCCAAACTAGCAAAAATTTTAAAGTCAAACTGGATTAAAAAGATAAATGGATGAAATCATTGAAATTACTGAAAACATTAAGACACAGGATGGGATTAGAACATGAAAACATTAAGAACACAGGATGGATAGAACACATGTTCCATCCAAAATATGACTCCAAGTCATGTGTCATGGGAAATGTATAACACCTTTACATATTAGAAATACCTTTGGCATAACCAAAAGTTGAGAGTAGTGAAGCTATTCTGAAATGTCATTGACAGATCTGCAGTGTATATAACTCACTCTTGCACCTGGAGAAGCAAAGAGGAATCAAGTATTTAGCAAATGCTGTAAAGATCATAAACACTTTAAGTGTTCAATAAAACCTCCAAAGATTCATTAGTTTACATAAAGAAAACTTTGAAATGCAAGAACAATCTCTCTTCCAAATGAAGTTCCTAATATATGACTCCTGTAAGTGCACTGGGTTTGTTAACAAGCTTCTATATCAATTCACAAGGCTGCAAGCTCTTCTCAGGACCTTTTGTCTACAATGTTTGTTCAGAAACTTCTATTTGGAAGTTTGGAAGTTTCCTTAAATGCTTTTAAGCCTCTGTTACACACATACCCATACATAAATATCTTTTTATACTTGTGTTAAAATAGAAGTTTATGTTACATTCATAGAACAGTTTTCCTTATTCTGAAATGCTGGATTATCAGGGATATTAATTTTTTTAAATTTTAATGTGGCAAATGTGATTGTGTTTGTGTATGTGTGTTTGTGACAAATTCGTTTACTAGGCTGACTGTGAGATTGTATGTCTTTCTTTTGGAATTCAAGCTTTGTAATCGTGAGTGCCCTCATATTTTTAGGAGTCACCCAACGCATCTTAAATGTGTACCTGTCAAAGTATTACCTAGAGATGTAGATAGAGATGACTCAGTGCATTGGAATTTTATGAGGAATTCTTAAAAAGGAGTAAGTGGTCCCAGGCAGGAATCTTTGAGTCAGAACATCAGGATGAATTCCAAGGTTGGCAACCATTGTACCAATGTCCTTTTCTATCTCTATCAGTGCCTATAAGATTGTCTAAGTTAAAGCTCTCCAAACTAGCAAAAATTTTAAAGTCAAACTGGATTAAAAAGATAAATGGATGAAATCATTGAAATTACTGAAAACATTAAGACACAGGATGGGATTAGAACATGAAGAGTTATGATTTTCCATATTCCTGTACACTGTGATTGTATTCTCAGACTCTTACACTCACTTATGGAAAAAAAAATTGATATATGCAGAAAATGTAGATGACACATTGTTCAGAAACATAAGTTTTTCAGTTCCATATTTTCTAGCAGATATTCCAACTTTTGCTGATTTTGACTCAGTGTATTGGTGGCCCAGCTCTGCCCTCTCCCTACGTCTTCATTCTTCTCCCAGTGGTCTTGCTATTTTTTTTTTTTAATGATTGCATGTCCCTTGGGTTATATGACTTGCTTTGATTAATGAGATCTTAGCGTACTTGACTCATGCAAAGTCTTGACAAAATACTTAAGTCTGTTACTTCCTTCCTGCCTTTTCTGTGCTAGCTAAGAGAACATGTCCCAGCTAGTGTCTGAAGTCATCTGGGGCTAAAATACTGACAGGAAAGCAGAACCATCCCAGCCAAAGCTATGCTAAAACAGTCACTGTCGGTGGACTCTAAGATGTTCAGATGATACTGGCAAGATCAGCTGAGATGAGCCTACCTGATCCATAGCTGATGGAAGATGAACAAATGAGTTCAGCTGTGATCAAAACCTGATTTAAAGCTGATCCTTAAGTTTGTGACCTATTATAAATGCTTATTTTTTAAGGCAGGGTTTTGAAGCAGTTTATTTATCCCATTATTGCAGTAAGAGAATTGATCCCCTTCACGGATCACAGCCTTGTTATAGTGAAGAGGCTTGCATAACTCAGTGAAGCTATGAGCCATGCCATGCAAGGACACCCAAGACAGATGGGTCATAGTGAAGAGTTCTGACAAAATTTAGTTCATGGAGGAGGGAATAGCAAACCACTCCAGTATTCTTGCCTCAAGAACCCCATGAACAGTATGAAAAAAAAAAAATATATATATATATATATATATATATATATGATGCCAAAGACCATCCCTCAGTTTGGAAGGCATTTAGTATCTTACTGGGGAAGAGTAGTGAGCAATAACTTATAGCTCCATAAAGAATGAAGTGACTGGGTGAAAGCAAAAATGACTCTCTTGGACTTCCCCTGGTGGTCCAGTGGGTAAGGACACCGCCTTGCAGTGCAAGAGGCGCTGGTTCAATCCCTGGCCTGGGAAAATCCCACGTGCCGCGGAGCGGCTGGACCGATGTGTCCAATTACCGAGCCGGAGCTCTGGAGTGCATGCACCAGAGCCGGTGCTCTGCAACGACAGACAACACCGCGATGGGAGGCCCACAGGAGCCAAAGAACAAAGACGGATGAAAATGGAGAAATGAAAGACCAACAGAAGTGGCCTGCTCGCTCCCCTCCCTCCCCAACTCGACCCCCGCCCCCCACAAAAAAACAAATAAATAAATAAATAAATAAAATGACTCTCAGTTGTGGATGTGTCTGGTGATGAAAGGAAAGTCCAGTGCAATACATGTGACTGATCTGGAAACATGCATGTCTGTAAACAACAAAACTCTGTAAAAGTTAAAAGTAAAATAAAGGTTTAAAAACAAACAAACAAACAAACAAAAAAGAACAATAGGGCTTCCCTGGTGGTCCAGTGGGTAATGACACCGCCTTGCAGTGCAAGGGGCGCCGGTTCGATCCCTGACCTGGGAAGATCCCACGTGCCACAGAGCGGCTGGACTGATGTGTCCAATTACCCAGCTGGAGCTCTGGGGCGCATGCACCCAGAGCTGGTGCTCTGCGACAACAGAGGCCACCGCGATGGGAGGCCCACACGGGACAAAGATGGATGAAAATAGATAAATAAAAGACCAATAGAAGCGGCCCACCCGCCCCCCTCCTTCCACCCCGCCCGGCTCCCTCTCCCCCTCAAAAAAAAAAAAAAAAAAGAACAATAGTGCATAGGAACCTAGAATGTTAGGTACGTGAATCAAGATAAATTGGATATGGTGAAACAGGAGACACCAAGAGTGAACATGGACTGATATCTTAGGAATCAGTGAACTAAAATGGATGGGAATGGGTGAATTTAATATAGATGACCATTATATCTACTACTATGGGCAAGAATCCTTTAGAAGAAATAGAGTAGCCCTCACAGTCAAGAATGACAGAATGATCTCAGTTTGTTTCCAAGGCAAACCATTCACCATCACAGTAATCCAAGTCTATGCCCTAAGCACTAATGCTGAGAAAGCTGAAGTTGACTGGTTTTATGAAGTCCTGCTAGACTTTTTAGAACTAACACCAGCATATGTCCTTTTCATCATAGGGGGATGGAATGCAAAGTAAGAATTCAAAGATAACTGAAGAATAGACAATTCTTGACCTTGGAGTACAAAATTAAACAGGACAAAGGCTAACAGAGTTTTGCTAACAGAACATAATGGTCATATCAAACATCCTTTCCGCTAAAAATCAAGAGATGACTCTACACATTAACATCACCAAATGGTCAGTGCCAAAATCAGAGTGATAATATTTTTGCAGGCTGAAATGGAGAAGTTCAATAGCGTGAGCAAAATAAAAATAAAAAAGAACTGGTGCTGACTGTGGCTCAAGTCAAGAACTACTTATTGCCAAATTCAGGCTTAAATTGAGGAAAGTAAGGAAAACCAGTAGGTAATTCAAGTATGATCTCAAACAAATCCCTTATGATTGCACAGTGGAGGTGAAGAATAGACTCAAGGAACTAGATCTGGTGGACATAATACCTGAAGAACTATGGACAGAGTTTCATGACATTGTGCAGGAGGCAGTAACCAAAACTACCCTAAAGAAAAAGAAATGCAAGACAGCAAAGTGATTCTCTGAGGAGGCTTTATGAATTGCTAAGGAAAGAAGAGAAATGAAAGTCAAGGGAGAAAGGGAAAGATATGCTCAACTGAATACAAACTTTCAGAGAATAGCAAGAAGAAAGCCTAGTTGAATGAGCAATACAAAGAAAGGTAAAAAACAATAGAATGGATAAAACTAGAAATAAAAATGAAAGGTATGAAGAAACTATGAAAGAACTATCAATCCAATTGTATGAGTATACTAACATACGCAAAAAATAAGAATAAGACATTTGATTGTGGTAAAGTTGTTCCACATTCACTGTAAATACAGTAGAGGTTCAAAAGCAAAAAAAGAAATGAGAACTGGAATCATCATGGCAGGGCGTATGGAGAAGCTGGAGTTGGAAGGATGCCTTGAAACATAAACTGGTCTTGGTATATGAGGGACAAAGATTTATAGGAAGCTTTCCCAAATGAAGCGTGAAACTTATTAGACACTATTTCTGTTAAATTGTTGCTTTTCTAAGGTTATTGCACATAGAAAAAATTATTCAGGGTTGCTACAATTTTAAAATTAATGTTTAATTTACTAAAGTTACAAACTGAGAGGCTTAGGCTTTTTCTGCTTTTACAAACCATTTAGATTTAATTTACATATTTGTGATGCTATTTATACATCCAGTAAATTTTAAGTATGACTTGTAAAGGAGATTTTACATCTTAGTTAATTAAATCCCCTTAAATATTTTAAACAGCATTTATACATTTAATATATTACTTTTCTTTTATACGCAATTCAGTAATCTGAATAACAAAAAAGCCCCCTCAGGAACATAACCAATTCTTATAAACCTAATAAATTACAGACATAAATAGATTAAATCTGAAATTACCATAAACATTCCAATATTTTTTGCAAAATCTGGTAGAATTGTTTTGTTTCTTTTAAGTTAAAATTTTAAGTCAATTATTTAGGTATACTTTTTTTTTTTTAGAAATTCTGGAGGTTTATTTTTACATTTATTTAGTTAGTTATTTTTGCCACTTCTATTGGTCTTTTATCATCCATCTTTGTTCTTTTGGCCTATGTGGGCCTCCCATCGCAGTGGCCTCTCTCACTGCTGAACACCGGCTCCAGGCGCATGCGCCCTAGAGTACTGGCTAGATAATTGGACACATTGGTCCAGCCACTCTGCAGCGGTTCCCAGGCCAGGGATTGAACCGGCGCCCCTTGCACTGCAAGGCGGTGTCTTTACCCACTGGACCACCAGGGAAGCCGCATTTATTTATTTTTAATTAGAGAATAATTGCTTTTAAATATTTGGAGCTCAAACTTGATATATAGGTATACATTTTTATACTAGAATTAAATAGTTTATCTGGTAGATCTGCAATTTTCAACTGGGAGTATTATTGCTGCCCTGCCGGGGGACATTTGGTATGAGCAGGTGCTTTGATTGTCATGATGTCTGGGGACTATTACAGGCATTTCATGTGTGGCCATCAGGGACACTGAACCATCTACATAACTGAGAGCCAAAAGCATGCCCCTTGTGTGCATTAGATAATGTTGTAGTCTGGGTTCTTACAGAAACTGATTCTGACAGACAGCTGAAATTCAAGTAGCTTATTTGGAAGTGAAGAGGTAAGTCAGAAGTGACAAGGAGAGGAAATAAAGCAACAAAGGGTGCTTTATCAATCTAGCTACTACAGAGGGTAACTTGAGCATAACTCAACCTAGGAAATTCTGAGAGTTAACATACAACACAGACAGGTCTGCAGGGCATCTTACCCTCACGAGGAGAGAGCTGGATTATAACACACCAGCTCCACTGTTGTTGATTGAGGGCTGCTCCAGGAAGTGATAAGTCTCCAGCACTTCAAGCAAAACAAAGAGGATCCACCAGAGAAGTCTCCTAAGGGCAAAAACAAAAGCCAGATACTTTGTGCTTATTTCTGTTTATTTGTTTGGCTCTTCGAATTGCAGCACATTGAATAGAAATCAACTGAGTTTAAATATAGGGATTTGATAAATTGACTCTTTAACTTTCCTTTGATCTTTGATTGGAGATGAATCAAGGGAAGAAAGATTGCTAATCCAGGCTTTGAGGCATCAGAGAATCTGATCATCTAGAGTTTGATTTTCATTTGCTTCTCGGAGGTAAACAGTGGTTACTTTGAACAAGTGAACCCTGGAAAAATGTAAAAAACCTTGAAAGAAAAAGGCAAGACTGCTCTCAGCCCCAAAGTTTACTTTGAACAAGTGCGCCTAGAGTACTGGCGGGCCATTGGTCCAGCCACTCTGCAGCGGTTCCCAGGCCAGGATTGAACCGCGCCTTGCACTGCAAGGCGGTGTCTTTACCCACTGGACCACCAGGGAAGCCGCATTTATTTATTTTTAATTAGAGAATAATTGCTTTTAAATATTTGGAGCTCAAACTTGATATATAGGTATACATTTTTATACTAGAATTAAATAGTTTATCTGGTAGATCTGCAATTTTCAACTGGGAGTATTATTGCTGCCCTGCCGGGGGACATTTGGTATGAGCAGGTGCTTTGATTGTCATGATGTCTGGGGACTATTACAGGCATTTCATGTGTGGCCATCAGGGACACTGAACCATCTACATAACTGAGAGCCAAAAGCATGCCCCTTGTGTGCATTAGATAATGTTGTAGTCTGGGTTCTTACAGAAACTGATTCTGACAGACAGCTGAAATTCAAGTAGCTTATTTGGAAGTGAAGAGGTAAGTCAGAAGTGACAAGGAGAGGAAATAAAGCAACAAAGGGTGCTTTATCAATCTAGCTACTACAGAGGGTAACTTGAGCATAACTCAACCTAGGAAATTCTGAGAGTTAACATACAACACAGACAGGTCTGCAGGGCATCTTACCCTCACGAGGAGAGAGCTGGATTATAACACACCAGCTCCACTGTTGTTGATTGAGGGCTGCTCCAGGAAGTGATAAGTCTCCAGCACTTCAAGCAAAACAAAGAGGATCCACCAGAGAAGTCTCCTAAGGGCAAAAACAAAAGCCAGATACTTTGTGCTTATTTCTGTTTATTTGTTTGGCTCTTCGAATTGCAGCACATTGAATAGAAATCAACTGAGTTTAAATATAGGGATTTGATAAATTGACTCTTTAACTTTCCTTTGATCTTTGATTGGAGATGAATCAAGGGAAGAAAGATTGCTAATCCAGGCTTTGAGGCATCAGAGAATCTGATCATCTAGAGTTTGATTTTCATTTGCTTCTCGGAGGTAAACAGTGGTTACTTTGAACAAGTGAACCCTGGAAAAATGTAAAAAACCTTGAAAGAAAAAGGCAATACTGCTCTCAGCCCCCAAATAGTCATTTCTGCACAATGGCACTTGCTATGCTGTATGTGCTGGTGGTTGGGAATACATGTCACACTGCCCAGTCTCCCACAGCCCTTTGAAAAGGCTCTGGGACCTTGAAACTCATGGAAAGGTGCCTAAGAGGAAAAAATGGGACTGAGTAGAGATTACAAATGTAAAGCAACATATATTTATTTATTAAGGTCTAAGCCCAAGGAAGTAATTCACAGGGGTCTATGAACTGCCTAAAATTGTATGTCAACTTTTGCGAATGTGGGCATTTTTCTGGAGAGAGAGAGTCCATAACTTTCATTAGCCTTTCTAAGGAGACCGTGCCCTTCACACAAGAATAAGAAACATTTATTTAAAAGAAAAGAAATCTGATAGTGGCGGAGGAAGCAATAGAAAGGTAAGAAAAGTAAGTACTACCCACAATTATCAATTTTGTCATGACTCTCATAAGAACATCAGTTTTATGATAAAGCACTAAGACTTAGAGGAATAAGGAGATTTACAGCTCCAAGGACACCGCAGGCAAATGGTGCCGCTGGCCATCCAACATGGACGCTTTTCTGACTCCAAAACATATGCCGTCCTCATTATGCTGACCTGTTATCTCCAGAGGGTCCTGGATTTAGCATCTGTTTTCCAAATATTCCTCACAGTCTAAGGAAATAAGGAACTGATTTCACAGAAATGGAAATGGTCGAAAAGAAAGTTGATAAAGTGTATTTTAATATGTTCATGCCCTTCAGGCCCCACAGACCTCAGGCCCCAGGGCCATGATAACTCTGAGCCTGTACCTGGAAAGGTGGATGTTGACCTTTGCCTCCTCATTCCACAGACAAAGGGTTAAGCATTATATTCATTCCCTGGGTAGCTAAAACTCACTTAACACCAACTAGAATGACTGTATAGATAAGCATGAACCATAGAAGAGGAAAAACATCTAACCTCTACTGGGATGTGTAAGAGGTTAAGCTCAGAGGAAACTCTGGAGGAGCTGACACTTAGACTAAGCAGTGAACCATGGAAAATGTAAAAAACCTTGAAAGAAAAAGGCAATACTGCTCTCAGCCCCCAAATAGTCATTTCTGCACAATGGCACTTGCTATGCTGTATGTGCTGGTGGTTGGGAATACATGTCACACTGCCCAGTCTCCCACAGCCCTTTGAAAAGGCTCTGGGACCTTGAAACTCATGGAAAGGTGCCTAAGAGGAAAAAATGGGACTGAGTAGAGATTACAAATGTAAAGCAACATATATTTATTTATTAAGGTCTAAGCCCAAGGAAGTAATTCACAGGGGTCTATGAACTGCCTAAAATTGTATGTCAACTTTTGCGAATGTGGGCATTTTTCTGGAGAGAGAGAGTCCATAACTTTCATTAGCCTTTCTAAGGAGACCGTGCCCTTCACACAAGAATAAGAAACATTTATTTAAAAGAAAAGAAATCTGATAGTGGCGGAGGAAGCAATAGAAAGGTAAGAAAAGTAAGTACTACCCACAATTATCAATTTTGTCATGACTCTCATAAGAACATCAGTTTTATGATAAAGCACTAAGACTTAGAGGAATAAGGAGATTTACAGCTCCAAGGACACCATGAGCAAATGGTGCCGCTGGCCATCCAACATGGACGCTTTTCTGACTCCAAAACATATGCCGTCCTCATTATGCTGACCTGTTATCTCCAGAGGGTCCTGGATTTAGCATCTGTTTTCCAAATATTCCTCACAGTCTAAGGAAATAAGGAACTGATTTCACAGAAATGGAAATGGTCGAAAAGAAAGTTGATAAAGTGTATTTTAATATGTTCATGCCCTTCAGGCCCCACAGACCTCAGGCCCCAGGGCCATGATAACTCTGAGCCTGTACCTGGAAAGGTGGATGTTGACCTTTGCCTCCTCATTCCACAGACAAAGGGTTAAGCATTATATTCATTCCCTGGGTAGCTAAAACTCACTTAACACCAACTAGAATGACTGTATAGATAAGCATGAACCATAGAAGAGGAAAAACATCTAACCTCTACTGGGATGTGTAAGAGGTTAAGCTCAGAGGAAACTCTGGAGGAGCTGACACTTAGCCAGGAACTGAAGGACAAGTAGAATTTATCAAGACAAGAGGTAACATGAAAGTTTTCTCAAAAGAAGAGATTTTTGTTAACAATATAGTGTTGGAAATAATGGCAAACCAGTGCGCGCTTGTGTACAGAGGGGTCTAAAGAAGACATGCGTACATGTTCAGTCACTCAATTATATCCGACTCTGTGACCCCATGGACTGTAGCCCGCCAGGCTCCTCTGTTCATGGCATTTTCCAAGCAAAAATACCATAGAGAGTTGTCATTTCCTCCTCCATGGAATCTTCCTGACTCAGGAATCAAATCTTCATCTCCTGAGCCTCCTGCACTGGCAGGTAGATTCTTTACCACTGAGCCACTGGGAAAGCCCCTAAAGGAGACAGGAACTTAGCAAAAATTCCTTACCCCTCACAGACTTGCACATAATCATTAACTACAGGATATACAGAAGTAGCATGAGTATATATTACATGTGATTATGTCCAAATTGTTTTTCTCAATAGCGTACCTTTGTTTCATCAACAAACATATCCAAATATAATCAAGGCAAAAAGAAGCAAAAAGTTAGAAGGAGACAGATTTCAAAGTGCACAACAAGAAGGACTGGTCTAATGTGACAGTTATCAAAATAAAAGAAAAACTTGAAGGAAGAAAGGAAAGAAAAGCAGACAGCAAGGGGAGGAAAGGGAACAAAGGAGAGGACAGTGTTTGGAAAAGCAGTGGGTTCCTGTAACTGCTTCCTCTCCCATCATTTTGTTTATGATTTTATAATTTCGGGTCAAAGAGATGCAACTATATTTGCTCCTTAGGCACCTTTGCTTGCAAAAAAGACAGAGATTCACATCAAGAAATTGTGTGTCCATTTCTGGATAATAGGATTACAGGTAATTTTTATTCTCAAATTTCTAGCTTAATAGATGTTTTGTTTCTTCCTTTATAGTCAGAAAATGCCATAATTAATTCAAAACCTTTCTGCCTCCTGGTCAAACATTTAAAAATGTATTGATAGAGAATATATATATTCAAATGTGAGGCATTACTCTTTTCATATAAATTATACTATAATTAAACTATCCTTCATTTATTGTTTTTGATACATACCAGTTATATAGAATTGGTCCTGTATATATCTGTTGACCATTGATTTTTGCATTATAGGCTTTCTTATATTAAAATTACCTACATCCATTTTGGTAACTATTTTAAACAGAAGAACCCCATATGATAAAACCAAAACACAACATAAAAATGACTATTAAGGGGTTTCCCTGGTGGTCCAGTGGGTAAGGACACCGCCTTGCAGTGCAAGGGGCGCCACTTCAGTCCCTGGCCTGGGAAGATCCCACGTGCTGCGGAGCAGCTGGACCAATGTGTCCAATTACCGAGTCGGAGCTCTGGAGCGTGTGCGCCCAGAGCCGGTGCTCTGCAACAACAGAGGCCACTGCGATGGGAGGCCCACACAGGCCAAATAACAAAGATGGATGAAAATAGATAAATGAAAGACCAATAGAAGTGGCCCGCCTGCCCCCCTCCCTCCCAACCTGACCGCCTGCTACCCCAGCCCCCGCCAAGAAAAAGGACTATTTCTTAAGAAAGGTAAAAAGTAAGTGGTAATTTGGAAAAACAATTTCTAATATTAAAAAGAAATGGGATTGGTTTCTAGAATATATTAAAGCCTTATACAGATTCTTTCAAAATAGAAATGTAGGCAAAAGTTATAAATAGTAATGTAAAAATACAGTAATAAAAAGCAGCAGTTTCTTTTCACAAGTAAGCATAGAAAAGCAAATGAAGGCAATGAGACAGCACATTTTTGGCTCTCAGATTGGCAATATTTTAAATAGTCCCATTATACAGAGAACTGCATAATATATCCTGCAGTTTTTTTGAGGTATTTTTGACAATATCTTTTAAATTGTTTAACTATACATTCTATAATATGCAACAGTTTCGCCTATTAGTTTTTCCCTTATAGAATTACCTGCATAAATGTCCAAAGAGGACTTCAATCATAATTATTTTCAAAGATTTAAATGGAAATAACATATCATTCAACATACTAATGCTTATATATGTATAGTGTATTAATGAGACAAAGGCTATGCAGCAGCTTAAAAAGATAGTTTTACTACTCTAAAAACTTTACGTTCAAATATAGCACATAGAAAATGATCTAGATGAACACACATTAAAATAAAGTTAAGGGGCTTCCCTGGTGGTCCAGTGGGTAAGGACACTGCCTTACAGTGCAAGGGGTGCCAATTTGATCTCTGGCCTGGGAAGATCCAACATACCGTGGAGCAGCTGGACCGATTGTCCAACTACTGAGCTGGAGTGCCCAGAACTGGTGTTCTGCAGCCAGAGAGGCCACTGCAATGAGAGGCCCACACAGGCCAAAGAACAAAGATGGATGAAAATGGATAAATGAAAGACCAACAGACATGGCCAAAAAAAAAAAAAAAAAGCAATAAAGTTATGATTTCTCCAGGGGGTGGTACAGGACTAGAGAAAGAAAGTACAGTGGTCAGAAAAAGCATGTTTAGTTACATTATGTGATTTATTTAACCTTATATTGAGATGAGATCTTATTTTTAAATTTAACCAAATTTTTAAATCAAAGGAAAAATGAGACAATTTTATATTGCCTCAAAAATTTTTGCATGAAAAAGGGAATAGAGACATCAATTAGTTCAAACTTCTAAATTTAAAGACCTAGATCCTGATGTCAGAAGATTTGAAATTACTCAGAAAAGGAGATATTTCTCATGCCCTAAGCTATAACTCAAGACTCCTGACTCTCATCCAGTGTTCTTCCATGCCCCTCAAGTGCATGGCAAGTATCCTTTTTTTTTTAATACATCAGTGAGAGTGTGCACCCCTCTTATTGTAATAAAAGCAGCAGTTTCTTTTCACAAGTAAGCATAGAAAAGCAAATGAAGGCAATGAGACAGCACATTTTTGGCTCTCAGATTGGCAATATTTTAAATAGTCCCATTATACAGAGAACTGCATAATATATCCTGCAGTTTTTTTGAGGTATTTTTGACAATATCTTTTAAATTGTTTAACTATACATTCTATAATATGCAACAGTTTGCCTATTAGTTTTTCCCTTATAGAATTACCTGCATAAATGTCCAAAGAGGACTTCAATCATAATTATTTTCAAAGATTTAAATGGAAATAACATATCATTCAACATACTAATGCTTATATATGTATAGTGTATTAATGAGACAAAGGCTATGCAGCAGCTTAAAAAGATAGTTTTACTACTCTAAAAACTTTACGTTCAAATATAGCACATAGAAAATGATCTAGATGAACACACATTAAAATAAAGTTAAGGGGCTTCCCTGGTGGTCCAGTGGGTAAGGACACTGCCTTACAGTGCAAGGGGTGCCAATTTGATCTCTGGCCTGGGAAGATCCAACATACCGTGGAGCAGCTGGACCGATTGTCCAACTACTGAGCTGGAGTGCCCAGAACTGGTGTTCTGCAGCCAGAGAGGCCACTGCAATGAGAGGCCCACACAGGCCAAAGAACAAAGATGGATGAAAATGGATAAATGAAAGACCAACAGACATGGCCAAAAAAAAAAAAAAAGCAATAAAGTTATGATTTCTCCAGGGGGTGGTACAGGACTAGAGAAAGAAAGTACAGTGGTCAGAAAAAGCATGTTTAGTTACATTATGTGATTTATTTAACCTTATATTGAGATGAGATCTTATTTTTAAATTTAACCAAATTTTTAAATCAAAGGAAAAATGAGACAATTTTATATTGCCTCAAAAATTTTTGCATGAAAAAGGGAATAGAGACATCAATTAGTTCAAACTTCTAAATTTAAAGACCTAGATCCTGATGTCAGAAGATTTGAAATTACTCAGAAAAGGAGATATTTCTCATGCCCTAAGCTATAACTCAAGACTCCTGACTCTCATCCAGTGTTCTTCCATGCCCCTCAAGTGCATGGCAAGTATTCTTTAATTCTGAGTACAGTATCAGTAATGTTTGTGTTTTAGATGATGACAATGCTGAGAGTAGTAAGTTTTCACTAAGTGTAAGCAGATGTGTGCACCCCCTCTTATAGGAAGCAAAATTGAGTAGACATTAATTATAGCCACATTCCTTCCCCAGATTAATCATAATGAGCTGGTAGAAATGCTTCTACATGTATAGCATGAAAATAGTCGATTGCAGAGTTTATGGTCTTAATTATTTAGTATTAAAGGCCTCATTTTGAGGTGCACAGCAACATTCAATTAGAAAAAAATAGAGTAAATGCATTTGTTTAAACAGGAATTTACAAGGCATTATAGTTGCAGGCATAACAAACACTCCCAAGATCACTTCAAGAAGTAGAATTTAGCAATAAGAACCCTGCCCAAATGGTAGCAGTAGACCTGGGTTTTGTGAATGCAGATGGTACTGCAGCTTCTGAATGATTCAATAAAAAAAAATTTATTTACAGATAATTCAACATTGCAAAGTCCAGTGGGATCAGCTGCTTTCTCCCCATATCCTTTCAGCAGAGAATTTTCTGCTGTCCATATTTTCTAAAAGAAGAACTTTTGATGTTCACCATCAATATCAAGTAACAACCAGGGACCATTTCACTGTGGGAGAAAAAAAACAGTTTTTGGCCCCATGTCCAAATTCCACTCCATTGTTCATTTACCAAAACTAAAATTATAATAAAAACAAGATTATGGACTTTATATAGGCCTATAAAATAACTCTGGAAAATTACAGATCCAGAAAAAAATAATCAAAAACCTCAATATCAGCTGTAAAACTTTCTAAAAATGCAACAAATAATGTAATACAGAACAGAGATGGAATTTGGCTCTGAATTGAGTTGCCCACCTGCAAGTTATTTTTAGGCATCCCCAAGATGGAAAGGAAAACATAAAAAATAAAAAAGAAACTTTTCCGCAAGTCCCCATAAAAAGAGTGCTCTGTGGTTGAATCTTCACTCAGATTCCAAACCAAGTATTGTCCCGTTATGCACAGACTATGAATAAACTAAGGATAGAGGAAAATCAACAAAAGATAAAAGGAAAAGATAAACATGCGCGTGTATAAAAAGGAAGAAATGAAACTAGCTAATTAAAGTTGTTGTGGTTTTTTTTTCTCCCATTCATGCTCAAAGGTAATTCTCACTAAGTAAATAACTCATGAGACAGGTTAGTTGAGGAGAAGCTTTAAAAGTCTACTTTCTCTCTCTTTCTGGTTTCCAGAAAGCACCAAGATTGGGCAATAGAAAGTTATTTTTGGGATTGGGTGAAAGAAATAGAGAACAAACTGCAATGAGGAATGCCCCTTGTCTCTTCAAATGCATTTTCTCTGCACATTGAAAATCTGTTAATAATGAAGGTCAATCAGATCACAGAGTGAGTGATTATCAACTTAAAACCATTCTGTTATTCAAAAAATGATGAATCGTAAAATTTTCCAGGTATAGCAAAGTACATCCTTGAGAACAACATCCTTGGGCCTTTGGGCCTAATTTTTTTTAATTCTATAAATTCTAAAACTTACATTTTAGATTACAAGAATCACCAGTTTCAACACAATACTATCCAAAAAACAGATTTTATGGCCAAATAGAGTTAAGTATATTTAGAGAAGTGTAGGCCTATTTTTTTTTCAGTAAATTCTAAAACTTGCATTTCAGGTTACAGGAATCACCAATTTCAACACAATGCCATCCAAAAGACAGATGTTATGGCCAAATGGAGTTAAGTATATTTAGAGAAGTACAGACCAGGTTTGGGCTTCCCTGTTAATTTAGCTTGTAAAGGAATCCGCTTCAGCGTGGAAGACCTGGCTTTGATCCCTGGGTTGAGAAGATCACCTAGAGGAGAGCATGGCAACCCACTCCAGTATTCTTGCTTGAAAAATTCTGCAAACAGAGGGGCCTAGTGGGCTATGGTCCACGGGGCCTCAAAAGAATCAGGCATGACTTACTGACTAAACATCACCACCACCAAGTTTAGGTATAATGCCGAGGTTTCAAGTTAATGCCATGATGACATTGAGAGACTGGGGTTTTTCTTCTTCAGTCAATCTTCTATCACTACCATTACCATGAAAATCTTCTTGAAAAGTAATTCACAACATTCATTTTTTACATATAATGGACACTTCACCAGTTCATCTCAGCAGCATTCGACACAGCTGGAAACTTCCTCCTCTCCGTGGTCTTATTCTCCCCCTATTTCTTTCAGCAAATACAGGTCTCTTATCTTTCACTCTACATTTTGTATATGGATGTGCACCAGGGTTCCGTTCTGGGCCTCTTTTCTTCCTTGTCTTCACTTCTTTCCATTTAATCACATACATTCTGTCTTTGCATATCATCTCTAGCCTAGATCCAATTTAGCAATCCCCCCAGCTTCATTCTCGTAGATATCACTGTCTCTCTGACATCTCTACCAAAATATATGAAAACCATTTCAAACTTATTAAGGTCCAAAAACAAACTGTTAAATTTTCTCTTCAAACCTGTTCTTTCTCCTATTTTTCCTACCTTGTTTCAAGTTGTTTTTTCTTAATTGATGTATAGTTGATTTACAGTATTATGTTTCAGATGTGTGACATAGTGATTCAATATTTTCACAGAGTATATTACTCTAATCTATAAAAGTTTATATAAAGTTATTATAAAAATGGTCATATTCCTTATGTTGTACAATATAATTCTTATAGCTTATTTATTTTATACATAGTGGTTTGTGCCTCTTAATCTCCTACCTATTTTGTCCCTCCCTCTTTCCTTTCCCTACTGGTAACCACAATGTAGCAAAAGGTCCAATGGGTAAGATAAATATTATTAATTATAATGTGTTAGCATAAGTGATTAAAAAAAAAGCACAAAAGAAAATAGGAACACAGTCTAAAGTTACCACTTGGGAAGAAAATAATTAAAAGGGGATGTTTCTGAACTATTGTTTTCAAAGATGGTATGGCACCAGGATTTGCCTTCATGCCCTTTTTTATCTGCCTATACTTTTGAGGGTAATTCCCTGGCAGTCCAGGGATTAGGACTCTGTACTTTCGCTATGAGGGCCGAGGTTCCAGCCCTGTTGGAAGAAATCAGTCCCCACTAGTCGTGCAGTGTGGCCAGATAAAAAGGTTTTCTTAAATAGTACTTTTCCCACATTCGCTTTTAATTAGAGACTTTAAAATTTGCTTTAAAATCTCATTCTCTGCACCACACTTCCACAGAAACAAGCAGGTCCCTGGTGAGCACAAGGGGACCAGGCAGTGAGGTTAGAGAAATGGAGACCAACTATAAGCCCTACAACATCAGGTAGGGGTGCAGCATCATCCATAGAAATCAACTGGTAGAATTAATTAAGAGCATTGTTTTTGCATAGGAGTGTCTTGAGTGAACAAAAATTGGGTAGAAGTAAAGGTTCTGGGCCTCTTTTCTTCCTTGTCTTCACTTCTTTCCATTTAATCACATACATTCTGTCTTTGCATATCATCTCTAGCCTAGATCCAATTTAGCAATCCCCCCAGCTTCATTCTCGTAGATATCACTGTCTCTCTGACATCTCTACCAAAATATATGAAAACCATTTCAAACTTATTAAGGTCCAAAAACAAACTGTTAAATTTTCTCTTCAAACCTGTTCTTTCTCCTATTTTTCCTACCTTGTTTCAAGTTGTTTTTTCTTAATTGATGTATAGTTGATTTACAGTATTATGTTTCAGATGTGTGACATAGTGATTCAATATTTTCACAGAGTATATTACTCTAATCTATAAAAGTTTATATAAAGTTATTATAAAAATGGTCATATTCCTTATGTTGTACAATATAATTCTTATAGCTTATTTATTTTATACATAGTGGTTTGTGCCTCTTAATCTCCTACCTATTTTGTCCCTCCCTCTTTCCTTTCCCTACTGGTAACCACAATGTAGCAAAAGGTCCAATGGGTAAGATAAATATTATTAATTATAATGTGTTAGCATAAGTGATTAAAAAAAAAGCACAAAAGAAAATAGGAACACAGTCTAAAGTTACCACTTGGGAAGAAAATAATTAAAAGGGGATGTTTCTGAACTATTGTTTTCAAAGATGGTATGGCACCAGGATTTGCCTTCATGCCCTTTTTTATCTGCCTATACTTTTGAGGGTAATTCCCTGGCAGTCCAGGGATTAGGACTCTGTACTTTCGCTATGAGGGCCGAGGTTCCAGCCCTGTTGGAAGAAATCAGTCCCCACTAGTCGTGCAGTGTGGCCAGATAAAAAGGTTTTCTTAAATAGTACTTTTCCCACATTCGCTTTTAATTAGAGACTTTAAAATTTGCTTTAAAATCTCATTCTCTGCACCACACTTCCACAGAAACAAGCAGGTCCCTGGTGAGCACAAGGGGACCAGGCAGTGAGGTTAGAGAAATGGAGACCAACTATAAGCCCTACAACATCAGGTAGGGGTGCAGCATCATCCATAGAAATCAACTGGTAGAATTAATTAAGAGCATTGTTTTTGCATAGGAGTGTGTTGAGTGAACAGTTTAGAAGGAAGAACTTTGGGGTAAGAAGCAAACATCCAACAAATGCCAACAACTTTTGACCATTACCATCACTGCCTGGCAAACCCCTTTGCTTCCTTTAAGAACTAGTCCAAAGGTCCTCTCCTTTCTGAAGCATTTGCATTTAATCAGTCAACTTCCTCTCCTGAGCACCTAAAGGCTTCCATGATGACATGACTAGTTATGACTAGTTATCATGGTATGCACTACAGTGGATGGAGCTATTTAGTTAGCACATTGTATCAGTCAACTCAGGCTGCCATATTGAAATGCCATATGCTAGGTGACTTAAACCTCAGAAATTCATTTTCTGACAGTTCAATTCTGGAGGCTAGAAGTTCAAGATCAAGGTGTCATCTAGGCTGGTTTCTGGTGAGGATCTCTTCTTAGCATGCAGCCTTCTAGCTGTGTGGACATGGTGGACAGAGAGAGCTTTGAAGTCTCTTCCTCTTCTTCTAAGGACACCAGTTCTATCAGCTTAGGGCCTCACACTTGTGACATCATTTAACCTTCAATGCTGACTCAGAGGCCCTATCTCCAAATACAGTCACATGAATACTGAGGAGACATGAATACTGAGGAGACACAGCATTTAGTCTATAACATACGTGTCTCATGAAGACTATGCCTCGGTCATAGTTTAATCCCAGCACTTTTCTCTGAGCCTAGCACATTGAAAAAGATAATTTTTCAATGAAAGGATGGATGGATGAATGGATGGAGAAATCCTAAAAGAGCTGAATACTACTTAGGGATGCAAATTTTACCAGTACTTTTACAAAAAATACTCCCTAAGTGCTAGTCTATAGAAATTTTATTATTTTATTTTCAGACTGAACAGGTAGCTTATTAACTACTCAACATACTTTAAAGGCTTTTCTACAAAAATTCAGATTATTTTTAAACTTTTCCCACATTCGCTTTTAATTAGAGACTTTAAAATTTGCTTTAAAATCTCATTCTCTGCACCACACTTCCACAGAAACAAGCAGGTCCCTGGTGAGCACAAGGGGACCAGGCAGTGAGGTTAGAGAAATGGAGACCAACTATAAGCCCTACAACATCAGGTAGGGGTGCAGCATCATCCATAGAAATCAACTGGTAGAATTAATTAAGAGCATTGTTTTTGCATAGGAGTGTGTTGAGTGAACAGTTTAGAAGGAAGAACTTTGGGGTAAGAAGCAAACATCCAACAAATGCCAACAACTTTTGACCATTACCATCACTGCCTGGCAAACCCCTTTGCTTCCTTTAAGAACTAGTCCAAAGGTCCTCTCCTTTCTGAAGCATTTGCATTTAATCAGTCAACTTCCTCTCCTGAGCACCTAAAGGCTTCCATGATGACATGACTAGTTATGACTAGTTATCATGGTATGCACTACAGTGGATGGAGCTATTTAGTTAGCACATTGTATCAGTCAACTCAGGCTGCCATATTGAAATGCCATATGCTAGGTGACTTAAACCTCAGAAATTCATTTTCTGACAGTTCAATTCTGGAGGCTAGAAGTTCAAGATCAAGGTGTCATCTAGGCTGGTTTCTGGTGAGGATCTCTTCTTAGCATGCAGCCTTCTAGCTGTGTGGACATGGTGGACAGAGAGAGCTTTGAAGTCTCTTCCTCTTCTTCTAAGGACACCAGTTCTATCAGCTTAGGGCCTCACACTTGTGACATCATTTAACCTTCAATGCTGACTCAGAGGCCCTATCTCCAAATACAGTCACATGAATACTGAGGAGACATGAATACTGAGGAGACACAGCATTTAGTCTATAACATACGTGTCTCATGAAGACTATGCCTCGGTCATAGTTTAATCCCAGCACTTTTCTCTGAGCCTAGCACATTGAAAAAGATAATTTTTCAATGAAAGGATGGATGGATGAATGGATGGAGAAATCCTAAAAGAGCTGAATACTACTTAGGGATGCAAATTTTACCAGTACTTTTTACAAAAAAATACTCCCTAAGTGCTAGTCTATAGAAATTTTATTATTTTATTTTCAGACTGAACAGGTAGCTTATTAACTACTCAACATACTTTAAAGGCTTTTCTACAAAAATTCAGATTATTTGTTACTTCTAGCCTTCTTCATTTAGTTGAATTTGAACTTTATATTTCAAAAGTTTGTTACTATTTTACCACAAGTACATTAATTCTACAATTCCTTTCATAATAGCAACAAAAAATGAATAAAATATTTAGATAGCAAAGAAGAGTAAGAATGTTGTGAAAATGACAAAATGTTATTAAGTGAAATTAAAAAGATCTAAAGCATCCCAAGTTCATTTATTCAAAAATTCAGTATTGTTAAGATGAAAACTATTCTCAATTTGTCCATAGATTCAACATAAACTGTATCAAAATTCCAGCAGGCTTTTGCATAAATTGAAAATTCATCCAAAAGTGTATAAGGGATTTCAAGGAATGAACACAGTTGAAATAATTTTGAAAAGAAATTAATAAAAACTAGAAGACCTTAACTTTTGAATTTTAAATTCATTATAAAGCTACAATGGTACTTGCAGAGGATGAGCATGTATATCTATGAAACAGAATTGAGAGTCTAGAAATAATAGCCTTGCATTTATAGTTAATTGATTTTGTCAAAGATACCAAAGCGATTAAATATAGAAAAAGATAACTTTATTAAAAGATGACAATGGGACAGTTATACATCTACAATAGTGTGAACTTTGACTCTTACACTATAGGCAAAAATTACACAAAATTTTGGGAAAAAAATCAAAATTTATTTTACTCAAATATAAGCACTAAAATAATAAAACTTTTGAAAGATAGCATATGAAAATATATTCTGGACCCTGGTTAAGCAACTATTTCTTAGATATGACATCAGCAGTACACTCTATTTGGCCTGCAGGATAAGGACCCCTCAAGGACATCTATAATCCTAGCTCCTAGAACCTGTACATATACTTAAAAGGAAACACTGCAAAAGGTGACTAAGTTTGCCTATGGAATCAAAGTTTATAGTTACCCTTAAAATCAGTTATTCTTAAAACAGAGATATTCTTCTTGGCTCTCTAGGAAAGTCCAATAGAGCCACAAGGGTTTAAAAGTAGAAGAGGAAGGAAGATGGAGGAGTCCGAGTTAGATCACAGCAATGTGATGTAAGGACTAGACCCACTATTTGGGCTTTGAAGGGTGAAGAATAGAATCACAAGCAAGGAAATGGAGGTACTTCTAGCCTTCTTCATTTAGTTGAATTTGAACTTTATATTTCAAAAGTTTGTTACTATTTTACCACAAGTACATTAATTCTACAATTCCTTTCATAATAGCAACAAAAAATGAATAAAATATTTAGATAGCAAAGAAGAGTAAGAATGTTGTGAAAATGACAAAATGTTATTAAGTGAAATTAAAAAGATCTAAAGCATCCCAAGTTCATTTATTCAAAAATTCAGTATTGTTAAGATGAAAACTATTCTCAATTTGTCCATAGATTCAACATAAACTGTATCAAAATTCCAGCAGGCTTTTGCATAAATTGAAAATTCATCCAAAAGTGTATAAGGGATTTCAAGGAATGAACACAGTTGAAATAATTTTGAAAAGAAATTAATAAAAACTAGAAGACCTTAACTTTTGAATTTTAAATTCATTATAAAGCTACAATGGTACTTGCAGAGGATGAGCATGTATATCTATGAAACAGAATTGAGAGTCTAGAAATAATAGCCTTGCATTTATAGTTAATTGATTTTGTCAAAGATACCAAAGCGATTAAATATAGAAAAAGATAACTTTATTAAAAGATGACAATGGGACAGTTATACATCTACAATAGTGTGAACTTTGACTCTTACACTATAGGCAAAAATTACACAAAATTTTGGGAAAAAAATCAAAATTTATTTTACTCAAATATAAGCACTAAAATAATAAAACTTTTGAAAGATAGCATATGAAAATATATTCTGGACCCTGGTTAAGCAACTATTTCTTAGATATGACATCAGCAGTACACTCTATTTGGCCTGCAGGATAAGGACCCCTCAAGGACATCTATAATCCTAGCTCCTAGAACCTGTACATATACTTAAAAGGAAACACTGCAAAAGGTGACTAAGTTTGCCTATGGAATCAAAGTTTATAGTTACCCTTAAAATCAGTTATTCTTAAAACAGAGATATTCTTCTTGGCTCTCTAGGAAAGTCCAATAGAGCCACAAGGGTTTAAAAGTAGAAGAGGAAGGAAGATGGAGGAGTCCGAGTTAGATCACAGCAATGTGATGTAAGGACTAGACCCACTATTTGGGCTTTGAAGGGTGAAGAATAGAATCACAAGCAAGGAAATGGAGGCACTCTCTAAACGGTAAAAAGGGCACGTAATATATTTTGGCCTAGAACTTTCAGAAAGGAATACAGCCCTGCCAACACCTTGATTTTAGCTCAGTGAGACTCCTTTCAGAATTCTGAATTATCAAACTTCATTTTGTGGTAACTTGTTATGGAATTCATGGAAATCTAGTACAGGAGAAAATCATCAAGATTTTGGATAAAGCAAAGATTTCTATGATACCAAAAGCACAGCACACTAAATTTTAAAAATGATAAATCTGACTTTGTCAAAATTCACTGCTTCTGTGCTTCAAAAGACATTATTAATAAAATGAAAATATAAACAACAGAATAGATGTGTAAAACATGTATTTGTAAGACGTGTATTTGATAGAACTCATACTTTTAGCATACAGAGAATATTTATAGTTCAATAATGAAAAAATTTAAAAATCAGCCAAAGTAGATGAAAGACTTGAATATTCATTTGAATAAGAAAGATCTACAAGTATTTAACAAATATAAGGAAAGATACCCAGCATCATTAGTCATTAGGAAATGCAAATCCAAACCACAATTAGAAACCATTTCACATTCCTTAGAACTGCTATTAAAAATTGGCATACAATAACAAATGAATGAGAGAAAGGAAACCCATCATACATTGTTAATGAGAATTTAAAATGAAGTAGCCACTTTAAAAAAAACAATTTGAGAATGTCTTAAAAATTAACCATGGGCTTCCCTGGTGGTCCAGTGGGTAAGGACACCGCCTTGCAGTGCAAGGGGCGCTGTTTCGATCCCTAGCCTGAGAAGAACCCATGTGCCACGGAGCGGCTGGACCTATGTGTCCAACTACCAAGCCGGAGCTCTGGAGAACATGCGCCCAGAGCCAGTGCTCTGCGACGAGAGAGGCCACTGCAATAGGAGGCCCACACAGGCCAAAAGAACAAAGATAGAAATAAATGAAAGATCAATAGAAGTGGCCAAAAAAAAAAAAAAATAGCCAGATATTTCCCACAGTGGCAAGTGACCTAGGAATTCCACTCTTAGATATCAATCCAAAAATATATATATATATATCCACACAAAGACCTGCACACAAACGTTCTTTGCAGGCTTATACATATGAGAGACAAAAGTTAGAAACAGCCTAAATAGCCCTCAGTTGATGAATACCTATGCAAAGTAGTATATCCATATGACAGAATATGACTCTTTAATAATATTCATTATTATTATTATTTATTACTATTAATAATGATTACTATTATTAATGTGGTTTTTTTTTACAGAGTTTTATTGTTTACTGCCACACATCAACCTAATACTACTTTTAGTACTATTCAGTAATAAAAAGAAACAAACTACTGTTGCATAGTATATCATCAACAAACCTCAGAAACACCATGCTGAGTGAAAGAAGCCAGAAACAAGAGAACATATATTAAATTATTAGTTATATGTGAATGTCTGTAAAAGGCAAATCTATAGAAACATACAATAGATGAACGGTTGCCTGATGTGCTGGGGTGGAGAGGGGGACAGAGTTTAACAGCTGGTGGACTTGAGGGTCTCAGTGAGGTAACAGGAATGTTCCAAATCTGATTTACTGTGATGCTTACATAACTTGAAAATTTACTGAAAAATGGAGCCTTATACTCGCAGTGGGTAAACATGCCTCAATAACAATGTATATAAAAATGTGTTTTTTCTGCCAAAATTTCCCCAGTTCTAAATCTATGATTCTTCATCTATCCTTGATTTAATACATTATCCCAAAAGAATAGATCAGAAGTCAAGGAAAACTGGCTCCCATCTGAGGAAGAGGTATTTAGAAACACTTCTGCTCCAGAAAGTGAGATATAGCTATGAAGTTATCCCTTTAGAATTCAGTTTATACAATTTGCTAACTATAAAATGTTGACAATTCCCAACTTTTACATTTTCACTGATTTTAGAATTAATTTTTATAATGAACCTTTAATTTTGATAACGAGGACCACTGCAATAAGGAGGCCCACACAGGCCAAAAGAACAAAGATAGAAATAAATGAAAGATCAATAGAAGTGGCCAAAAAAAAAAAAAAATAGCCAGATATTTCCCACAGTGGCAAGTGACCTAGGAATTCCACTCTTAGATATCAATCCAAAAATATATATATATATATCCACACAAAGACCTGCACACAAACGTTCTTTGCAGGCTTATACATATGAGAGACAAAAGTTAGAAACAGCCTAAATAGCCCTCAGTTGATGAATACCTATGCAAAGTAGTATATCCATATGACAGAATATGACTCTTTAATAATATTCATTATTATTATTATTTATTACTATTAATAATGATTACTATTATTAATGTGGTTTTTTTTTACAGAGTTTTATTGTTTACTGCCACACATCAACCTAATACTACTTTTAGTACTATTCAGTAATAAAAAGAAACAAACTACTGTTGCATAGTATATCATCAACAAACCTCAGAAACACCATGCTGAGTGAAAGAAGCCAGAAACAAGAGAACATATATTAAATTATTAGTTATATGTGAATGTCTGTAAAAGGCAAATCTATAGAAACATACAATAGATGAACGGTTGCCTGATGTGCTGGGGTGGAGAGGGGGACAGAGTTTAACAGCTGGTGGACTTGAGGGTCTCAGTGAGGTAACAGGAATGTTCCAAATCTGATTTACTGTGATGCTTACATAACTTGAAAATTTACTGAAAAATGGAGCCTTATACTCGCAGTGGGTAAACATGCCTCAATAACAATGTATATAAAAATGTGTTTTTTCTGCCAAAATTTCCCCAGTTCTAAATCTATGATTCTTCATCTATCCTTGATTTAATACATTATCCCAAAAGAATAGATCAGAAGTCAAGGAAAACTGGCTCCCATCTGAGGAAGAGGTATTTAGAAACACTTCTGCTCCAGAAAGTGAGATATAGCTATGAAGTTATCCCTTTAGAATTCAGTTTATACAATTTGCTAACTATAAAATGTTGACAATTCCCAACTTTTACATTTTCACTGATTTTAGAATTAATTTTTATAATGAACCTTTAATTTTGAAATTGAACTAAATGTGAAATAGTACATGAGCTTATCATCTAAGGGAAACTAAAATAAGAAATAGGCTGTGGCTGGGAACTTCATCTTGATGTCTATTTTATCATCCATTCACTGTAAGGTAATTTATCAGCAGCAAGGATGAAGAAAAAGGTACAATTTAGAATATGAATTTAGTAAACTAATCTTTGAAAATGCTTCATTTACCGTTTATTGAATTATAGCCAGTCTCCTCAACAAAAGGCCCTGCAGTTAGAATTTACAATGAAAAGTGAAGATAGTAAAACATGTAATTCCCTAACATTTCATTCACTGAACCATTAAACAAGAGACGTGTTTGCAAAATCAAAACCTGAATGTATTTTTATTAGTATTTTCAACGAAAGAACTTTTGGCACACATCCCAGACTCTACATTCAGAACAGAAATTAAAGCAATTAAAGTCTCATTGAGAAATACTGATAATAATATAACATAAACAGTGAGTTCCCCATTCTAGCTCTCCTAGATAAGCTACCATTATAGAAGAGACTAGAGCAAGGAGAAATTCCAGATCATATTTTTTGGTTACTATTAGCAACATTTGCAAAGAGATAAGCCAAAGTAGGAGATAAGTGAAGAATCAAGGGTTAAGGAAAGAATGGAATCTTAAGGCCTTCTTATACAAACTGATTTATAGATGACATAATGGCCATAAGAGAAATATTAATGATGTTAAATCTGTCATGGAAAAACTGAATGTAAAATATATTAAAATGAATTCAGAAAGATTGAGATTTTGAAATATCCATAGATAATAAGATTTAGTAAATAATTCACTAGAAGAACACGCATATGAAAAACAAATAACAACAACACATCATTCTACCATCTTTCGAGAAAAAACTGGTTGAAATTATTATTCTATTTTGATTCTTTAAAATTTCAAATGATTAACAGTAACTTCTCTAAAAAACCATTAAGAATTCAGGTATATGTTATACTTTATTGTAACCTTATTTTCCATAGGACTTTTCAAGTGTTTTAACTTCTATAAGTTTTTAATTGTTTCAAAACTCAATGTGAAATAGTACATGAGCTTATCATCTAAGGGAAACTAAAATAAGAAATAGGCTGTGGCTGGGAACTTCATCTTGATGTCTATTTTATCATCCATTCACTGTAAGGTAATTTATCAGCAGCAAGGATGAAGAAAAAGGTACAATTTAGAATATGAATTTAGTAAACTAATCTTTGAAAATGCTTCATTTACCGTTTATTGAATTATAGCCAGTCTCCTCAACAAAAGGCCCTGCAGTTAGAATTTACAATGAAAAGTGAAGATAGTAAAACATGTAATTCCCTAACATTTCATTCACTGAACCATTAAACAAGAGACGTGTTTGCAAAATCAAAACCTGAATGTATTTTTATTAGTATTTTCAACGAAAGAACTTTTGGCACACATCCCAGACTCTACATTCAGAACAGAAATTAAAGCAATTAAAGTCTCATTGAGAAATACTGATAATAATATAACATAAACAGTGAGTTCCCCATTCTAGCTCTCCTAGATAAGCTACCATTATAGAAGAGACTAGAGCAAGGAGAAATTCCAGATCATATTTTTTGGTTACTATTAGCAACATTTGCAAAGAGATAAGCCAAAGTAGGAGATAAGTGAAGAATCAAGGGTTAAGGAAAGAATGGAATCTTAAGGCCTTCTTATACAAACTGATTTATAGATGACATAATGGCCATAAGAGAAATATTAATGATGTTAAATCTGTCATGGAAAAACTGAATGTAAAATATATTAAAATGAATTCAGAAAGATTGAGATTTTGAAATATCCATAGATAATAAGATTTAGTAAATAATTCACTAGAAGAACACGCATATGAAAAACAAATAACAACAACACATCATTCTACCATCTTTCGAGAAAAAACTGGTTGAAATTATTATTCTATTTTGATTCTTTAAAATTTCAAATGATTAACAGTAACTTCTCTAAAAAACCATTAAGAATTCAGGTATATGTTATACTTTATTGTAACCTTATTTTCCATAGGACTTTTCAAGTGTTTTAACTTCTATAAGTTTTTAATTGTTTCAAAACTCAATAGAATATATACATATGTGGAGGTCCTGCACTGGGGTGGGGTTACAAAATATCTTATTATCAGCCATAAAATTTACTCCACTATTATGAAAATAAGGACATGATTTTAGTTAAATTTGTTATTAAGAAACTATTTTCAAATCAGATCACATTACACTATTAGTTAAACATCAAAGGAAAGCAAACTCTGTTTTATCTACAGAATCAATATATGTGTTAAATCAGTACTCTAGAATCAATGATTCCTCTTTCACATTTGAGAATTTACAAGTAAAAACTGTTCCATGTTAAATGTATACATTGCCCCAGAAATGGCTAGACTTTTATGAAAATATTATTGACAAGTGAAGAAGATTAATGTAAATCTCAACTATTCCAGTCACAATTTCAGAAACAAGAGTCTCCATGGGGTAGACCATTTTAACTTGCTCAGCCCCCTCATTGCCTTTCAAAACACAAGCACATTTCCTGCTTGGTCCAAAAGGCTGACTACTTTAACCTGGCATCTAATTTCATCTTTTGAAGACGTGTTACTTTTGCCACTGTTCCTGCATTAGATAACCATCAACCATCTGAACATAAATTAAAATGGAGTACAAACAGGGTCTTACATATGGACAGGCCATGTTCATTAATTAATAATAATCACAACAGAATTAAACTCTTCTCATACATTACCTCATTGAATCATTACAAATGAGGATTAGATATCATTAATCGCATTTATAGATTAAGGAAACTAGATTAAGGGATGTTTACTCACACATGATCTGTCTCCAATTTTGCAGAGGAAATGAAACAGTTTTGATAATCCTTAACATATCACTTCTTTGGCATTGAGAATACAACTGTGACTAAGAAAAAAAAAATCTGTCACTGTTTCCATTGTTTCCCCATCTATTTACCATGAAGTGATGAGACAAGATGCCATGATTTTATTTTTTGAATGTTGAGTTTTAAGCCAGCTTTTTCGCTCTCCTCTTTCACCTCCATCAAGAGGTTCTTTAGGTTCTCTTCACTTTCTTCCATAAGGGTGGTATTATCTGCATACCTGAGCTTATTGATAATTCTCCTGGCAATAAAGTATTTATATACATATATATTAAGTAAATATATATATAAAACAATAGGCACTAATTAGTAAGATAAATACAGACCCATCTGTGGCAAGTGTCCCTTTTCTATAACCTCTTTTATTCATCTTGGCACCATCAGGCCATTGAACAATATTTGGCATAGCAGTGCTTAATGAATATTTGGCAAATGAATGAATCATATTTATACCAAACATTTCCATAATAATCACCATATTGCATTCCACAATAGGTCTGGACAAGAAAGGTGATGTTTATCTAAATAATAATAATAACATTTTAAAATCAGGCTATTTAAGAAGTCTTTTAAAAATAGATGGTAATACTTTGTTCATATAAAGTTAAATTACATAATAATTTGTTTTTCTTTTTTTGGTCACATCATAGGGTATTTATGATCTTCATTCCCTGACCAAGTGTCGAACCCATGCCTCTTTCAGTGGGAAAATAGAGTGTTAACCACTGAAGCACTGGGAAAGTTCAAGAGATTTTTAACATAAGGTTTATGAGTCTCTAGAGTCTAGAGATGAAATTGCTGAAGTCCATGAACCTGTTGAATCTTTGTTGTGCATTTTTCTAGATAAACAGGCTGCATATGTTTTTAAACTAAAAGTTTCGAAAGCTCCTTAACCTTAAAATTATTAAGAACACAAGACTGTATTATTCTTATATTAATTGTCATGCTTTGTTGTTGTTCAGTAGCCAAATAGGGTCCCAACCTTGCAAATTACAGCAAGGCTTCCCTGTCCTTCACTATCCCATGGAGTTTGCTCAGATTCATACTCACTGAGTCCATGATGCTATCTAAATATCGCCTCTTCCTGCTGCCCTCTTCTTTTGTGCTCAATCTTTCCCAGCATCAGTGTCTTTTCCAGTGAGTTGACTCTTCCAAACAGGTGGCCAAAGTATTGAAACTTCAGTTTTAGCATCACTTTCCCATAAGTATTCAGGATTGATTTCTTTTCAAATTGACTGCTTCGATTTCTTTGCAGTCCAAGAGACCCTCAAGAGTCTTCTCCAGCACCACAACAAGATCATAAAATTAAGAAAGAATAAGATATTCAGGTACATAGTACGTTCAGAGTCTTCAAATTTTATGAAACAGTAACAGAAATTGAACTAGAGATTCAGCATACTGAAAAAAAAGTATAAATTTTACTTCAAATTTGCTATAATCCACCAATTCCAGAAATCTGTCTTTATTAAGGTAGCCAAACTGTATTGAAGAGCTGACTTTTATTGGCTTGCTGATTTACTATTTTGAAAGGAGATGTCTGTATAGAGGATGGTATTTTTCCTTCAATATCTGAGAGCCGCCTTCTTGGAACTAGCTGACAGGTACGCACGAAACATATATACTTCAAGCAAAGTATCTGTTTCTTTCATCGCTTTCAAGTCAATTTGAAGTGCTTATGTTCTAAATATTAATAAGCAGCCCCAGGCTTCAATATTGCTTAGGTCCCATTTAGTAAGAATGTACATACAAACCGCAAACCCTGTGGAAAGCACTCACTCTTCTAATAATGTTCTCTTTTCCAAACAGATGAATGTCAAAACCAGTATTTGCTTAGATATCTGAGGAAATGTACATTGGCTGTATATTGAAATAACCCAATTTGTTTTGATTTGTTTTAATGTTAACATTTTAAATGTTTTTATATCAAGAAAACTACATTGCTAGTCATCAGATTACACAATGATAAATTTTGATAGTCTGTTTATATGGTGATTAAACCTTTATTTTACATTGCTTGGACAATCTCTCTCACCTCATGGAGCATGCTTATCTTCTACAGTAAATCTTCAATTCCTAAAAACACTAGAACATGAGAAAACTAGTTAAATGTATTTTAAATATAATAAGAGAGACATACATATTGAAAGACAATAAATGGGGCTTTTTTCTTGGTAAAGTAAGAATGTCATTGAATTATCCTGATCTCTGTAGAAGACAATACATCCAAAGACAAACAAAATGTAAAGAAAATCTTGAGCATCGAGTTTGCCTTCTAATAGCAATTATAAGTTAGTTTCAAACAACTTCAGTAAAGTATAGCACACAAATAAATAACAATTCAAGGGAAAAAGTTACAGTTGGTCTGTGAGTTTCAATACTACATGAATTCAAAATCAGACTTGGCTAGAGATAGACTGTTAGTTCCTAAGGGAAATCAATACTCTTTAGAAAAGAAAAGGAGAAAAAAGAGGAACTTTTCTTCTCTTTTTTAAACAAAAAACTGCACCTAAATCTTATTTCTAGAAGCTCAGAAGATTCACAGTCTCAGAGTGATTTCAAGTAATTGCAGAGAAACACAGGCATACAAAAATTTCAGGTGAGTTGCCAGTTTACTGTACTACCACTTGAAAGGGAAGGAAAATGAAACTTTCTGCCTTTTCTGAATTTCTAAGGGAGCTCAATTTGATTATTCCTCTCCACTCTCTGAAAGCAAACATGTCTATCTTGAAGTTTATGATTGTTTATTAAAAGAATACATTTCAATCTACAGAACGAGACATAGACATCACTTTACCAGCAGAATACACTTTGATAATCTTGAAAGGTTTTTCCTTTTAGAATAATTTTCAACAGTAAATAATTTTAGTTGTAAAAACTGAATGAAATTGCAAATGTATTGACATCAATAAGGGCAATGCTTTTCTTAATTTTCATGTGAATTCTGGACAGGGCTGTATTTAAGGTTATTCAAGGCCCCTGTCACCCTGTGGACTGGTCTGCTATGGATATTGTCATCCTTATGTAATCAAGATAAAATCAACTATTGGAAGTCTAGAAGGGAAATAAAGAAACAAAAGGAACAGCTTGCATACTTAGGGGTCTTTCTAGATAGAACAGAAGAAAAAGTTTTCCTAATCATGTTGTGGTTTTTATTTTAGTTTCATAGTAATTGGAAAGTTTTATTATTAAGAGAAAATTTCATACAGACATAAAGCTTCTGTTTCAACTTTGTGGCAACTTTCAGAATGAGAGTTACATATAAATAAAGTACCTTTTACAGTTTCCAAATTTCACAAGTTTATGCTGTGATTAATATCAGGGATATGGATTGCAGGAAGAAACAAAGGTAATTATTAACTATATGTTTAGGAGTTTAAATCAGTTTTACCTGCAGCTAACAGAAATGTTCAACTTTTCCTTATTTTCTTCTTCAATCAGTTTAATTCACTCTGGAGGAGTCATTGTCAGTGCCTTGTTGATGTTCTAACAACTTTGTTACTCTAGCTTCTTCTGATTGCCAAATGCTAAGTCAGCATCTCTACCTTGAAGGTTTTTCTGAAAATCCCAGAGAGCTGCTCTGTCTATATGGATTACAGAATGAATATGTTGAAAAATTATGCCCCCCTAGGGTCTGAATGACAGGAGTTTGTATATAAATATTCCAGTTTTCTCAAGCCTCAGTTAGAATAACTTTAAGCTGTAAATTTTCCACTACCCCCAGAATTTTCCAGAAGAATCTATCTCTAGTTACCTACAGGTGATGGCTGGCCAAAAGCACCCTTTTTTTTTTTTTCTTTGCTTTCTCACTTGCTCACAGGTATTTCCTTCACACCTCAAAGAAACTCTTTGAATTTTAAATCTAGTCTGTGGGTCTGTTTCTGGGAGAACCCAAACTAAGACACAGTTCAATTTTAAACAAGTCAACTCTTATTTATTGAGAGTCCACTATATTTCTTTTGATTAGCTAGGCTCAAGAATAAGGATCATCTACTCAAATGCACTCAAGAGGGGAACAGGAAAGAAATTTAAGATGCAGACCAATGGAGAAGCAATTTATAAGATAGCACATGCCCTAGCTAAGGAAGACATGCACCATTCAGCTTCTACTAATTTTTCCATGCAAGAATGCCAGTACATACACATCTGCCAGCTCATCTAGTTATTCAAACAAAGCTCATAGTTTCAATTTTGATATTGTCAGCTCATTCAAAAAGAGTTGATTATTTTTGTAATACTCTTTAGGCCAACAAAACCTGTGTGAGGGCTGAATTTGACCCACAGCTTGTCAGTTTGTACTCCACATTAAGGATCAAAGATAAATGATGCCCATCCATATATATTTAAGAAACTTGTAACATAGATGGGCTAATAGCCATTCAAGCCACTATCTTTGAAAATGAATTAAGTGATAAATGAGAGAGAAGTAATAATCAAATATAATTTGATGAGAGGAAAAGATTTTCTGTTCTGGAATGATAGGGGAGTGTTGGCCATGAGTACACTTTAGAAAAAACTTTATAGTGACGTGGTGTATCCCATAAAGAACTTCACATCAGCAAGTTACTATGGCTAGCACAGCTACAAAAGTTCAAAACTTGAAAAAAAAAAAAAAAAAAAAAACCTGATCCCTTACTCTCAAGGGTGATAGTTCCCAATTCTAATCTAATTTGGGGAACTATTACATGCCTTGTTTCTCTCTAGATTTACAATGCCCATCAGCATGGACAGGCTCTGACAGTCCCTCAGTATATAACTTATTTGCCTGTATTTCCCCAGCATCTTCTCACTGCAGAAGGGGACACTTCTCTTTGCAGGAACACCATTTGAGAACATTCTAAAAATGATACTGTAGGGTTATCCTTGACTCTGGGAGAAGCAACTAAAAAGGGGTGGGGATGTAATTACTGTCTAATTCATGTATAATTTTAAAAAACAGGTGTATCTAGGGAACTTGATAAACTCCTGTTTCTCTAAAGTGGGACATACTATAGATAGCCCAAGACAAACTTGTATAGGATAAGTTTGGGTGCATGTGAATCTGAAGGCCAGGCTGTTTAAAACTTCCTTCAACTCCCTTACCTACAAGATTCTTCAGTCTCTCACAATGGCATCGGAGAGTTGGTTCCTGGCCTATTGAGAAAGGTAGCCATCTTCTTAGTACAAGTGTTTTAAGCCTTGAAGACTGGGTGGACAGTTGAGAAGGAAGGTCATTTGCGGGATATGTCTAAATACAACACATCACTGTCACTATTAACAAGAAATAGAGTTGGCCCTGTCTTAGGACATAAATCAATTCTGAGTAACCAATTGAAACTCCAACTGCTTATGAAGGACCCCTTCTCCTATGCTCCTTCTCTAGTGCATTCCCTCAAAAATGTTTTGACATAGAGTTTATCATTTCACCACTGGAAGAAATTCTCTATAATTATCAAGTGTCAGAAAGCACTGGGGAATAGAGAAATTTTTGACTGTAACACCTTCCAAAACCACCTCGATTCTGTGTGTGGCTCCATTTAGTGAAAACTGAGTGATCTAGTTCAGTTCAGTTCAGTTCAGTTCAGTCACTCAGTTGTGTCCTACTCTTTGTGAACCCATAGACTGCAGCACACAGTCCTTCACCATCTCCTGGAGCTTGCTGAAACCCATGTCCATTGACTTAGTGATGCCATCCAAGCATCTTGTCCTCTATCATCCCATTTTTCTTCTGCTTTCTATTTTTCCCAGCATCAGGGTCTTTTCCAATGAGCTGACTCTTCACATTGGGTGGCCAAAATATTGGAGTTTTAGCTTCAGCATCATTCCTTCCAATGAATATTCAGGGTTGATTTCTTTTAGGATTGACTGATTTGATCTCTTTGCATTCCAAGGAACTCTCAAGAATCTTCTCTAATACCACAGTTCAAAGGAATCATTTTTTCAGCACTCAGCCTTCTTCATAGTCCAATTCTTGCATCCATACATGACTCCTATGAAAACTATAGCTTTGACTCTGTGAACCTTTGTTGACAAAGTGATGTCTCTGCTTTTGAATACACTGTCTAGGTTTGTCATAGCTTTTCTTCCAGTGAGCAAGTGTCTTTTAGTTTCATGGCTGCAGTCACTATCCACAATGATTTTGGAGCCCAAGAAAATAGAGTCTGTCACTGTTTCCATTGTTTGCCCATCTATTTGCCATGAAGAATCTAACAGAAAACTATTACCCAGTTATCATGTAATATTACTATACTACTATATGCAATGCAAATTATTCATTTTCTCTAATGTGATGACAAAATACCATGTCCAGTCTGTAATATGGATGTCTATATATTAAAACTTATTTTGTATTTTGGTTGTATCAGTGAATGCAAACCAAGTCTCACAGAAGAAGTTCTAAGAATAGTCTGTGATCTGTCAAGCATTGTTAGAACTGGAGTTCTAGGAGAGAGAAGAGAATAGACTGTTCCTTAGATCTGAAGAGAAGAAACATCATTGTATCAATCTGACTGTGATCTCCTTCAGTTTCTCTGTTTCTGTCTGTACTGCATCCATCCACTGTTCCTTCAACATATATTTAGGAAGTCCTTGTTTGTTCCTTGTCGCTCAGTCGGTAGAGAATCTGCCTGTAATTCAGGAGACCTGAATTCCATCTCTGAGTTGAAAAGAACCCTACAGAAGGGAATGGCAACCCAATCCAGCATTCTTTCTTGGGAAATTATGTAAATAGAGGAGTCTGGTGGGCCAATGTCCATTGACTTAGTGATGCCATCCAAGCATCTTGTCCTCTATCATCCCATTTTTCTTCTGCTTTCTATTTTTCCCAGCATCAGGGTCTTTTCCAATGAGCTGACTCTTCACATTGGGTGGCCAAAATATTGGAGTTTTAGCTTCAGCATCATTCCTTCCAATGAATATTCAGGGTTGATTTCTTTTAGGATTGACTGATTTGATCTCTTTGCATTCCAAGGAACTCTCAAGAATCTTCTCTAATACCACAGTTCAAAGGAATCATTTTTTCAGCACTCAGCCTTCTTCATAGTCCAATTCTTGCATCCATACATGACTCCTATGAAAACTATAGCTTTGACTCTGTGAACCTTTGTTGACAAAGTGATGTCTCTGCTTTTGAATACACTGTCTAGGTTTGTCATAGCTTTTCTTCCAGTGAGCAAGTGTCTTTTAGTTTCATGGCTGCAGTCACTATCCACAATGATTTTGGAGCCCAAGAAAATAGAGTCTGTCACTGTTTCCATTGTTTGCCCATCTATTTGCCATGAAGAATCTAACAGAAAACTATTACCCAGTTATCATGTAATATTACTATACTACTATATGCAATGCAAATTATTCATTTTTCTCTAATGTGATGACAAAATACCATGTCCAGTCTGTAATATGGATGTCTATATATTAAAACTTATTTTGTATTTTGGTTGTATCAGTGAATGCAAACCAAGTCTCACAGAAGAAGTTCTAAGAATAGTCTGTGATCTGTCAAGCATTGTTAGAACTGGAGTTCTAGGAGAGAGAAGAGAATAGACTGTTCCTTAGATCTGAAGAGAAGAAACATCATTGTATCAATCTGACTGTGATCTCCTTCAGTTTCTCTGTTTCTGTCTGTACTGCATCCATCCACTGTTCCTTCAACATATATTTAGGAAGTCCTTGTTTGTTCCTTGTCGCTCAGTCGGTAGAGAATCTGCCTGTAATTCAGGAGACCTGAATTCCATCTCTGAGTTGAAAAGAACCCTACAGAAGGGAATGGCAACCCAATCCAGCATTCTTTCTTGGGAAATTATGTAAATAGAGGAGTCTGGTGGGCTACAGTCCATGGGGTCACAAAGAGTTAGACATGACTGAGTGATTAACACTTTACTCTGTTCTATGTTTTGGCCTAAATACTTGGGAATCACTCAGTTAAATAAGATCTGATCTCTGCCTTCAATGGTCTTACAATTAAGGAGGATAAAAAATATATTAAAAGTTATTTTAATACAACATAGGAAATGTTATTACAGAGCTAAGCGTTGGAAATAAGTGAAGTGACCTACATTTGAATTAAGTAGAAAAGGGCTTGACATATTAATAAGCTTTGGAACTGGATATTTGAAAGTTTGTAGAATTTTATTAAGCAAACAAGGCAAAATATGAAATTTCAAGCAGAAGGGATAATATGCTTAGGCACAGGGAAGGGCACATTCTGGGACTGTAAGTAGTTTTACACAGCCAGAATTAAGGATATATATGAGGTTTCCACAGTGTCTCAGCAGGTAAAGAAATTACCTGCAATGAATGAGAGATGGATTCAATCTCCAGATTGGGAAGATCCTATGGAGGAGAAAATGGCAACCCACTCCAGTATTCTTTCCTGAAAAAATCCCATGGTCAGAGGAACCTGGTGGTTACAGTGCAGAATCAAATGCCACTGAGCACACACACACAGAACATAGGGCATGATAGGAAAATTAGGTGGAAATTTTAGAATTCAATTCTTTTATTGCCTATATGCATGTTAAGTAAAGAGTAACATGTTTATACTGCTGTTATTAAGATTAATTTAATGCCAGGAGTGTCATGAACAGATTATATATCTGCTAATATTATTCCATATTTCCTTTTCAGTTATCTTACTTATTTTTAATTCTTTGAGAAACATAATAAATCTGGAGCATCTCTCCCAAAAGCCTAACTTTAACTTAGGAGAGAGTACAGATTGAGATGAATAAATAACCTTTCCCAGTCCTACACATTAGCATGGGTGTGATCAGTAACTCAACCCCATCTTCAGCTAGCTCCATCCTGGAAACCACAGAAGGCAGTAAATTTCTAAGTGAATGAGATAAATTGCTCATTAGAAAGCTCCACGTAAGAGAATCAGCATGCGGAATTAAAATGCCCAGGGCTGAAACTCAGAAAATGGGAATTCTGGACCTAGTTCTGAAGATGTCTTCCCTAGTTTTACAAAATGAGTAATCCATTTGAGTTTCAGTGTATATTGCTGCTCTAAACAATTTCGTCCTCCCTAGATGTTTTAATGAGGGTTAGATGAAAGATGGTAGCAGCTGGTAGGCTCTCACGGGTCAGGGATGAATGCCAAATTCCAGAAAACCATGAACTGACTCCTCAAGGCAGTCATATGGAGGTGTGAATGCAAAATATTGGAGAAAACGTAACCTTTCACACAGTTTATGAAGAACTGCCCTACATTAAAGCTTATCAGTTTAACTACTTTGCCAGAGTACCACATAATTTTAACTTAGGGACCTTAGAGCCAGATTTCAAGATTAAAATCATTTCCGGTCCTCAGGTAAAGAGATGAAGTCAGGTAGAACTTAAGTAACTTGCTATGCCAGTTTCCTATTGCTGCCATTGCAAAGTCCCCCACACAGAGTGACTTAAAACCATGTCTCACAGTTCTAGAGCCAAGAACTCTGAAATCAAAATGTGCACAGAGAGTACTTTCTCTGATCCCTCTAGGGGTAGAGTTCCTTTCTTCTTCTAGCTTCTGGCATTTGCAAGCAATTCTTTGCATTCCTTGGCTTATAGATGCATCACTCCTCTTACATGGCCACTCCCAGTGTGTCTTGCAGCCAATTATGGCGCAACCAAGTCCTGGACAATTAGATGTAAGCAATACTTGCTTTTTTATGCATGTTAAGTAAAGAGTAACATGTTTATACTGCTGTTATTAAGATTAATTTAATGCCAGGAGTGTCATGAACAGATTATATATCTGCTAATATTATTCCATATTTCCTTTTCAGTTATCTTACTTATTTTTAATTCTTTGAGAAACATAATAAATCTGGAGCATCTCTCCCAAAAGCCTAACTTTAACTTAGGAGAGAGTACAGATTGAGATGAATAAATAACCTTTCCCAGTCCTACACATTAGCATGGGTGTGATCAGTAACTCAACCCCATCTTCAGCTAGCTCCATCCTGGAAACCACAGAAGGCAGTAAATTTCTAAGTGAATGAGATAAATTGCTCATTAGAAAGCTCCACGTAAGAGAATCAGCATGCGGAATTAAAATGCCCAGGGCTGAAACTCAGAAAATGGGAATTCTGGACCTAGTTCTGAAGATGTCTTCCCTAGTTTTACAAAATGAGTAATCCATTTGAGTTTCAGTGTATATTGCTGCTCTAAACAATTTCGTCCTCCCTAGATGTTTTAATGAGGGTTAGATGAAAGATGGTAGCAGCTGGTAGGCTCTCACGGGTCAGGGATGAATGCCAAATTCCAGAAAACCATGAACTGACTCCTCAAGGCAGTCATATGGAGGTGTGAATGCAAAATATTGGAGAAAACGTAACCTTTCACACAGTTTATGAAGAACTGCCCTACATTAAAGCTTATCAGTTTAACTACTTTGCCAGAGTACCACATAATTTTAACTTAGGGACCTTAGAGCCAGATTTCAAGATTAAAATCATTTCCGGTCCTCAGGTAAAGAGATGAAGTCAGGTAGAACTTAAGTAACTTGCTATGCCAGTTTCCTATTGCTGCCATTGCAAAGTCCCCCACACAGAGTGACTTAAAACCATGTCTCACAGTTCTAGAGCCAAGAACTCTGAAATCAAAATGTGCACAGAGAGTACTTTCTCTGATCCCTCTAGGGGTAGAGTTCCTTTCTTCTTCTAGCTTCTGGCATTTGCAAGCAATTCTTTGCATTCCTTGGCTTATAGATGCATCACTCCTCTTACATGGCCACTCCCAGTGTGTCTTGCAGCCAATTATGGCCGCAACCAAGTCCTGGACAATTAGATGTAAGCAAACTCTAGTGCTGGATTTCTGGCAAAGTTGCTAAAAAAAGATCTGATTCTGCACAAAAGTGAGTCCTTATTGTTCTTCTACTCTTTCAATAACCCTGGAATATGGACATCCTAGCTGAAACTAAAATAGCAATGAGGGATTGTAAGGTACAGAAGCTATGTGCTCTGATTGAGAAACAGATGGCATAAAAGAGCCATAGAAGTGAATTCTGCTGTACCCAGATCTTTTGCTTTCATGTGAAATAACAAGCCCTTGTGAATTTAGTCAAGGCCCTGCTACTAGTAGCTGAACAGATTCCTCACTACTTAATTCTTCCATTGAAATGTAGTGTCCATGAAGGCCAACAATGAATTGTCTTTTCACATATCGTGGTTGTAATGCCTAATGTAGTATATTGTACAAGATCAGTAAGCATTTTTAAAATAAATGAACAAAACACTTCCAATATCCTATATCTGTCTACTCACCAAAAAAAAAATGTGAAGGATGTAAATGTATAAGAACTTTGTATATGATGTAAAAGTCCACTATAACTAAAAACCTGGCAAGTCAATAGGCATGTTTTTTTTACAACTTTGTTAATATTTTTGGATTTATTGAATGCAATTTTGTTCAAGATATGTGTTAAGAATTATCACGAAATAACTTTTGTCTTTGTGTCAGCATTTTGTAATCTGAATTAAATTGATGAGCATTTTTAATGCCACCTATGAATTTGAAATTGAGCTAAGAGTTTTAAGTATATAGTGGCTACCAATCTCAAGTTTATAATCTTTGCTGAACCAGGTATATCGTATTTTTTAGTTTTCTGTTATTCAATTTAATTGACCTGAATAAAGCATAGGTGACTGACTAAATTCTCAGTAAGAGTTACAGCTGGAATGTCCTTGTACCCCAAGTTGACCAAGATCTCAGGTTCTGATGCATATCGAAAGGATTGGGCAGTGTTTCTGCTAAAGGTCCTTTGACCACCCGGTTTTTATATTATGACATCCCTGTCTCATATTTCATGATTCCTTAGGTTCAGAAAGCCACAATGATGAGGATCCTTGAAAAGGCACTGGTTCTATACATGTTGGTGAACAACAAAACTCTGTAAAATCTTAAAATAAAGAATTTAAAATAATAATTAAAAAAAAAAAGGCACTGGTTCTTAGATTAGGGTGATTTAAAGGTACTGCTGTACCTCATTGGGATCCTTCCTACTACCTGCCTCCACTCCTGACTAGGAATTTCTCTTCCCATATTTCTTTGGTCTACATAACTGTTTCCTTTGCTAACTTCAGCACACCAGAAATTTCACATTTTCTTTTCTTGCAAAAGACAGGAAGTAGCATTGTTAACTTTAAAAAACTTCTGCTTTCTGCCCTGTAAATATTACAAAGACCTAAAAAGAGAGATTCTGTGTGAAAACAGGAGAGAGAAACACAGAGAATAAAACAGAAGTAAATCTCTCAGAAAAATTTTATGTTATATGAAGATCATTTTGAATTCCTGCAATGACCTAGCAAGACAGGATAAATTTTCCCACTATGCAGAAAAAAAATCAAAGCTCATAAATCTAAATGAGAATGTAGTTGGAACGTGACTGAGCATGGATTTCAACCCAAGCATCTCTTTATTTAGAAATTATGTCCCTCTTTCCACTAGGACAGTAATTTTGCATTTTATAGAGTTCTGGTGTCCCATGGGATTTTGGTGGAAACCAAGATTCTCAGGAGAGTTTTAAATGGACATAATTCCCTGGCGGATTCCCTCTCTTAGTAAGAGTAGTTCTGCATTTACCTGCTTAGCAGTTATCCATAATATTAAGTAAGACTATACATTCCCATTGCTTAAGACAGTGCTTCAAACTTTGTAGCATTAGTTTTCCCATTTGCCTATGTAGCTGTGTCATTTGTGCACAAATATCACAGGAACTCAAAACTCTTCAGTCTAGTTTAGCACTGTATAAGGCATATATCGAATGCCAAAATTAGAAGCTTAATACACTTTAATTTTAAAGTTAGTTAAAAGGCACTCACATAAGAGAAGTTCTCTCCCTCATGTTTTATCTGTATAGGCTAATTAGTGAGAAAGAGATACATCTATTTTGTCCATGCCCAGGAATTCAGCATCACCAAATGGGAGCCACTTCAGTCGTGTCTGACTCTGTGGCCCTATGCACGATAGCCTACCAGGCTCCTCTATCCTTGGAATTTTCCAGGCAAGAATACTGGATTGTTTACCATTTCCTACTCCAGCAAATAGAACTATACATACTGCCTAACTCACACTTGCATGTTTGACTGTATAAATCACAGGTGAAAAATTGTTGCTACCTGCTACTTAGACTTCAGTAACACAATAAGAGAGTTCTGTTTCTGTATTTCACTATCTTGGGTTTCTTTAGCTAGCTGTAGTATTAGAAGAAATTGAAACTCTAAATCCATATTTTTCTGTTCCATCCTTGTTATAAAATCATGAAATACAATATTCTTGGAAGCTAAAGGTGTACTTAAGAATACTTCCATTTATTAGCATTTTAGAATGCTGTGAAATTAAAGATTTCCCATCAAAAAATAATCTTCCTAATCTAAGAGGAAAGAGAAATGGTTGAATAGGAAAAAAATCTTAACCAATACCAAAGTTTCAAATCAGAGAACATCAAACATTGGCATTGAAAAAATGGGTCTAATCTTAATTTCCTTGACTCTCAAATACACTTATGCCCTTGGCTTAGGAGAATTACTGGCAGTTTCTTTTACTTGAAAAGAGTTTTTACTTGAATAGAGTTTTGATTTTATTTATTTTAAAATTAAATACCAAGGACATAAAATCCAAGCAGGCCTCATTTTCTTATATGGTCTGAAAATGATGATATCCAGAAAGGCTAATAGGTTGACCAATGACATATTAACATAAGAACACAACCTAAATTCAAACTCCCTCTGACTCCAAATCAGTGTCCATGACCCGTATGTTATTTTATCTCTCTAAGACTACAAAACAGCAATAATTTCCTAGCTTTTCAGCTGGACTTGGGCAATTTGAATAACCTCTCTCAGTGACACAACATGCATTCTATATAACAAGAATATAATCTGAAAGTAAATGTCTTTGCCTCTTCTGTCCTGGTGGTTGTCATAAAGCTATGTATAGAAAGCAAGAGATATACACTTTGTTGATTAATTATTTAAAACAATTATTTACTTTTTAATATTAATCCATTCACTAGGCCTTGGGGATGCAAAGAGGAATTGTAAGCAGACCATGGTTCTCAGTGTACCATGCAAAGGTGGTTGTTAGGGGGAGGAGGATGCTAAAATAGAGGCCTAGACACTTCTACCAATAGTGTATCCAGGAGACACAATACCAGAGGCTATGTCTTTTTCTAATTTTTCATTTTTATAATTCCTTCTGATGCAGAGCTTGCTGCAAAGGAATTTAGACTAGTAGTTTCTCACCTGCTAACAACTTAATGCTTACAGGCCAAGACATCTCCAGTAACCTCACCTTTACATGAATTCAACACTTGACTAATACTAACCCTCCCCTTCCCCCACCAAGGTTGATACCCCACTTCTCACCCCAGAACTGACATGATTATTTCTAATTCCACATCTGTTTATGCCAGATCTTTCTCTTGATATATCTTCACCTTCTCTTTCAAATTAAATCCTAACCATTCATTGTTCAGAATGTAGTTCAACCACTACTCACTCCGTACGTTTTACCCCACTCTATAATGATCCACCATTTCCTCAGTTTCTTTGTTATTATAATTTATTATAGCAATTAATTATTGGCAAGAGATTCATCTCTGCAATCTTGTAGTTTCCTTAAGTATGTGGGGCTTATTTTCTCATCTAGTTAGGAAGTTCACCTCATATATCCAGAAGAGTTTCTTAATTCACTTGTACATTCAAAAGGTATTATTAAACATGTATTCACTTGCATTGTTCCTGGCAATAAAGCTATCATTCCAGAAATTAAGAATTCACATAAAACTCTAATAGCAAGAAATTCTGTACCTTGAATGAGAATTTCATAAATATTTTTATATTCATACAAGATTGACTGAATAAATGAATTAATGAACAGTGATTAATCTGTAAGTCATCCCGAAAAGATCCTTTCATTACAATCAAATATAACTATCATAATCAAAATTTCATAAAAGTGAAATAATAAGAAGAGTTAATTAAAAAGTAAAGTACTCGTAAAACTAAAAAATGAAACTAAATACATTTTTCAATTAGTCACTAGCACATTTCCTTCTTCAAGAAGAAAGACCTATGTTGGAGCTATCTCAGGGGTCCATTGGTTCTCTCTAATATAGATCACTCATCCTTGAGTGTCACAATAAATAAAGTAAGTCTGTTAAGCATTAAAAAGATTTTGTTTTAATTAAAAATACATTCTTATCTACCCAAATGAAATTGGCCTTTTTAATTTTCAATATCCAGTGTGTCCTATCCTATACCTTGTGTGTTCTGTTCTGTATCCGTGTTTTCAAATTACCCCTCCTTCCTATTTACACTGCTCTCTATCTATTTGTTATCCCCTACAAAGATCAATATTATAGTCTTCAAACAGGTCCCACTCCATCTTTAAGAATCCTACAGCCACAAGGAGTACAACCCTGATCAACTGGTACATTTATGAGGAAAATCAAGAGTACAAAATTAAGGGATTTATTCAATAATTCTTTATTTTTATTCAAGAAGTAGAATCAATTATGGTCAAGGTGGAAAGTGTTTAGTAAGGGAGTCAGTTTGGGCAACTGAAAAGGAAGAGAGTGGAAAGTATAAAGTTGTATCGCTATTTTTACATGTTTCATTCATTTTGTTCATCCACAATATTTTCATCCTGAATATATTCTATTCTTAAGAATGCACTAGTTGTTATCAGATTGGAGAGAAGGCTAACACTTGAGTTCCCCTTATGCATCGGCACTACATGGGAAGTTTAATCTGTTAGAATGCCTTCTATGAAAAGATACTCCCACCCAGCTCAAATTGATTTAACTATAGGAGAAAATCATTTGGGTCATGAAACTGAATGTCTGTGTTCTTGTTTCACTGTGGTACGATATATTTAGGAATCTGTCTCTTTGTATCTTTCAGCTTTATTTTACCCTAGGCTGGATTTGTGTTAAAACATGACCTTGTTATGGTAAAACCAGGATGTTTCAGACTAATATTTTATTATCTGTGGCAGAGGTGAGCAAACTATAGCCCATGGGCCAAATCTGTTCTGACACCTGTTTTTATAAATAAAGTTTACAGGAATAGTGCCAGACTTGCTGGTTTACGTATTGCAGCTAAGGCTGCTTTTGCACTATGGAGGCAGAGTGAGTAGTTATGGTAGAAACCAAATGACTCACAAAGCCTGAATTCATTGAGCTGACCCATGAGCTAATAAGAACACAAAATGAATTATCTTTTATAGTATATCCCCACAAACATCTTAGACTTATGTCTCATTTGCATTATGCATCAATTTCTATATCAGAAACAATGACCAAAGGTTTGAGCTTCCACAATAGGCTAGTCTAGGTTCATGTGCCTATGGATAAGGCTGAGATAGATCAGGTCTCATATAAACTATATAAACTGGTGGTGAGGAAAAAGCTACTCCCAGAAGGTACAGTCATTGCATGAAGAAAGAGTGGATTTGGGTTGTATTAGTTTGCTAGGGCTGCAATAACAAAGTTCCACACACTATAGGTCTTTGTTGATTTTCTGTTTTATATATTGAAGTGTATATATGTTAATCTCAGACTCCTAATTTATCTCCCCACCTACATTTCCCATGCAGTGGCGATGTTTGTTTTTGAAGTCAATGAATCTGTTTCTGTTTTGTAAATGATTTCATTTTTATCTTTTTTTATAGCCTACATATAATTGATATCACATTATACTTTCTTTTCTAAAACTTGCTTCACTTAGTATGATAACCTCTGGGTCATTTCATGTTGCTGCAAAAGACAACATTGCAGGCAGATTCTTTACTGTCTGAGGCACTCGGGAAGTCTTACAAACTTTATGGGGATGTAAAAATCACCCCCCAACACTGGGCCAACAAAGATTAACTTAACCCTACAACTCTATTATCTTATTCCAGAATATCTACCCAACCAGCCTTAGTGTTTTGAGTCCAGTGTTACGGCTTTATGGGGCTTCCCAAGTGGCTCTAGTGGTAAAGAACCACCTGCCTGCCATTGCAGGAGACTTAAGAGACACAGATTCCATTCCTGGGTCAGGAAGATTCCCCTGGAAGAAGACAGCAACCCACTCCAGTGTTCCTGCCTAGAGAATTCCATGAACAGAAGAACCTAGGAGGCTACAGTCCATAGTGTCCTACAGAGTTGGGCATGACTGAAGCAACTAAGCATGCACATTATGGCTTTTTATTAATGAATGCATGAAGTCATTAAAATATACCTGAGATCTCAAAGTGAAGAATCTTTAGAAGGACTTCCCAGGTAGGTCAGTGGTAAAATAATCTACCTGTTAATGCAGGAGATGGTGGAGAGATAGAAACTCTTTACAAAATTTAAAAAGCTTTGGATTAGTATTTAAAACATTGCTTAAAATAATAATGTCTTTCTTTCCATAATATTTAGGTTCAAGACACTATATTATGAAGTCACCATGGATTATTTCACTTCATCTTCTCAGTAATCATATGCTATTGACATTACCATTTATATTTATGGATGAAGAAAGAAAACTTAGATAATTTAGGGAAATAAGACTTGGAGAATTTGTACTTCTATCAAATCACACAGCAATTAAGAGATAAAGTAAGATTTAAAAGTTGACTCCCTATGAGTCAAGAGCCCATATTTTTGTTACTCTACTGCACTGTCACAAATAACTATGATATGAACACAAATTTAACACAAAGTGCTCCAAACTTGGGAAAAGAGAATATTATCTTGGAGGCAGCAGGAATCATAAAAAAAGACTAGAGACTTTTTAGTTGCCCTTTCTGGTTCTAAATTGGCTAATTTCATGAACTATGGAAGTAAAACTAATCAAATTTAAATTTTCTATTATATAAAATAGAAGATGATGAAATCTACATCATAGGATGATTGTGAAGATTAACTGAAATAACACACATAAAATGCTTTGAACAATTTCTGGCAAATAAATGCTAGATTTGAACGGGGATGTAAAATCACCCCCAACACTGGGCCAACAAAGATTAACTTAACCCTACAACTTTATTAGCTGATTCCAGAATATCTCCCCAACCAGCCTTAGTGTTTTGAGTCCAGTGTTACGGCTTTATGGGGCTTCCCAAGTGGCTCTAGTGGTAAAGAACCACCTGCCTGCCATTGCAGGAGACTTAAGAGACACAGATTCCATTCCTGGGTCAGGAAGATTCCCCTGGAAGAAGACAGCAACCCACTCCAGTGTTCCTGCCTAGAGAATTCCATGAACAGAAGAACCTAGGAGGCTACAGTCCATAGTGTCCTACAGAGTTGGGCATGACTGAAGCAACTAAGCATGCACATTATGGCTTTTTATTAATGAATGCATGAAGTCATTAAAATATACCTGAGATCTCAAAGTGAAGAATCTTTAGAAGGACTTCCCAGGTAGGTCAGTGGTAAAATAATCTACCTGTTAATGCAGGAGATGGTGGAGAGATAGAAACTCTTTACAAAATTTAAAAGCTTTGGATTAGTATTTAAAACATTGCTTAAAATAATAATGTCTTTCTTTCCATAATATTTAGGTTCAAGACACTATATTATGAAGTCACCATGGATTATTTCACTTCATCTTCTCAGTAATCATATGCTATTGACATTACCATTTATATTTATGGATGAAGAAAGAAAACTTAGATAATTTAGGGAAATAAGACTTGGAGAATTTGTACTTCTATCAAATCACACAGCAATTAAGAGATAAAGTAAGATTTAAAAGTTGACTCCCTATGAGTCAAGAGCCCATATTTTTGTTACTCTACTGCACTGTCACAAATAACTATGATATGAACACAAATTTAACACAAAGTGCTCCAAACTTGGGAAAAGAGAATATTATCTTGGAGGCAGCAGGAATCATAAAAAAAGACTAGAGACTTTTTAGTTGCCCTTTCTGGTTCTAAATTGGCTAATTTCATGAACTATGGAAGTAAAACTAATCAAATTTAAATTTTCTATTATATAAAATAGAAGATGATGAAATCTACATCATAGGATGATTGTGAAGATTAACTGAAATAACACACATAAAATGCTTTGAACAATTTCTGGCAAATAAATGCTAGATGCAGCTGTGGCCATTAAAACAAGTATTGTTATTTTCAAAGTCATTAGTATTCCTTCTTCAAGTGTATTATGTGGAAATTAATAAATTCAGACATAAAAAATATTCTTTCAATTAAGATTTATATGCCCCTTCCTTTATATAATTTCAAACCCTTTCCAAAGATAACTATGAAAATTTATTGAAATTTTGAAAATATATGATGGACATGACATTGCCTCTTTAATTCTACGAACAAGAACAACTAATTATTAAACATTTATAAATCCTGATTATAATGACACAAATAGTAAGCTAGAATACTACTGACTTCTCATAGAGTGGAACAAGTCACTTTTCAGTTTCATACCGAACAAATTTCATATCATGAAACACTAGCAAAAATAAAGCTGGAAATACTGTTTTTCTTTAACATACAGCCAGATATTTTTTAAAAATGTTTATCTCTAGGATTCTTTAAAAATTGTAACCTAAACATGTGGTTATAAATGACAAGGACAAGAAAAAGTTGGTAGTGGTGTTTCCATAATGGGTTATTTGAAACTGTCAAGAGCTAGGGGGTAAATATAAGTCACTGTGTTATATACTGAGATGTACACATAACATTTCTAAATCCACTGTGTATTGGTTTTGACATTACCAGGTTTTATGCTTTGCTGAAAAATACAGTGACTTGTTCTGTTTAAAGTTCTTAAAGATAATTAGATTGTACTGCACATCATACTCCACTCAGCAACTGGTTTCCGATCAGAATTTATTTAAAAAAGCAAGCGTTCTGTGTTTGAGTAGAACAAAAAAATGGCCCATCATTTTAAGTGGAGGAAAAGGGCAGAGAAATTCATATAGGCAATTGGGTATCCTTTTTCTTAAGTGATAACTTGGATTATTAAGAGACTGTTAGGAGAAAGATGTGCCATTGACCAATCTATGTCAATGATAAAATTAAATTGACATTCTCTTGAATACATTATTTTATTCAACAAGTTCCAAACCAGACCACTGAACTGTTAGCTTTGGTTAAGAATAAACTCTTGCACAAAACAATTATTTAACTACAGATCACCCTCTGAGCAGATGGCTTGTTTGAACAATTTCTGGCAAATAAATGCTAGATGCAGCTGTGGCCATTAAAACAAGTATTGTTATTTTCAAAGTCATTAGTATTCCTTCTTCAAGTGTATTATGTGGAAATTAATAAATTCAGACATAAAAAATATTCTTTCAATTAAGATTTATATGCCCCTTCCTTTATATAATTTCAAACCCTTTCCAAAGATAACTATGAAAATTTATTGAAATTTTGAAAATATATGATGGACATGACATTGCCTCTTTAATTCTACGAACAAGAACAACTAATTATTAAACATTTATAAATCCTGATTATAATGACACAAATAGTAAGCTAGAATACTACTGACTTCTCATAGAGTGGAACAAGTCACTTTTCAGTTTCATACCGAACAAATTTCATATCATGAAACACTAGCAAAAATAAAGCTGGAAATACTGTTTTTCTTTAACATACAGCCAGATATTTTTTAAAAATGTTTATCTCTAGGATTCTTTAAAAATTGTAACCTAAACATGTGGTTATAAATGACAAGGACAAGAAAAAGTTGGTAGTGGTGTTTCCATAATGGGTTATTTGAAACTGTCAAGAGCTAGGGGGTAAATATAAGTCACTGTGTTATATACTGAGATGTACACATAACATTTCTAAATCCACTGTGTATTGGTTTTGACATTACCAGGTTTTATGCTTTGCTGAAAAATACAGTGACTTGTTCTGTTTAAAGTTCTTAAAGATAATTAGATTGTACTGCACATCATACTCCACTCAGCAACTGGTTTCCGATCAGAATTTATTTAAAAAAGCAAGCGTTCTGTGTTTGAGTAGAACAAAAAAATGGCCCATCATTTTAAGTGGAGGAAAAGGGCAGAGAAATTCATATAGGCAATTGGGTATCCTTTTTCTTAAGTGATAACTTGGATTATTAAGAGACTGTTAGGAGAAAGATGTGCCATTGACCAATCTATGTCAATGATAAAATTAAATTGACATTCTCTTGAATACATTATTTTATTCAACAAGTTCCAAACCAGACCACTGAACTGTTAGCTTTGGTTAAGAATAAACTCTTGCACAAAACAATTATTTAACTACAGATCACCCTCTGAGCAGATGGCTTGTCCCTATAATCTCACCTCAACCCCAGAATCTTTTATATAAATTGCTTGTGTATGTACATGTATCTCATGTATCTATTTTTGTTATTTTAGACAATATCTTTTTTTAACATTTATTTTATTTATTTATCCTTTGGGGGGTGGAGTGGGGAGGGAGGGGGACAGACAGGCCACTTCTATTGGTCTTTCATTTCTCTATTTTCATCCATCTTTGTTCTTTGGCTCCTGTGGGCCTCCCATCGTGGTGGCCTCTGTCCTCACAGAGCACCGGCTCTGGGTGCATGCACCCCAGAGCTCCGGCTTGGTAATTGGACACATCAGTCCAGCTGCTCCATGGCACGTGGGATCTTCCCAGGCCAGGGATCGAACCTGCGCCCCTTGCACTGCAAAGCGGTTGAGACAATATAAATAATTCTAAGTGAAATATGGTAACCTACTATGTAAAATGCAAAGAAAAAAATATCTACAGTTATCAAAGCATTACTGATATTTACTGGGAATATAAGATCTGTAAAGACTTTCATGTCTACAAGTTATGAACTACCTATGCTTTCATAGACTTCATTGATGAAAATCACAATTAATTGGAAACTTCGTTGCAATATTTCCCTTGTAGTAATAGATGATGCTGATTTTGTCAAGATTGTTGTTCCTTCTTAAAAGATGATTTTGAGGCAAAACTTGTGTTCTTGAATCCTTATGAACTCATTAGTTCAGACACAAACCAACAAGTTTCCTATTATGCAATTCATTCCTTCTCTTCCCCTATCATTGGTTCTTGCGTAATTAATCCTGACTCTTTGTGAATGCATGGTGGGAAAAACTCAGACTTGGAAGTCTAGAAGCCTGGTTTCTAGTTCCATTTCTACATAACCCCTTTTATATCTTTTGTTTCCTTTCTCTCTGTATTAAAACTTTCTAAATGGCTTTTACAAAATGTCAGTCCCACCTAAGTTCTATATTCCATGACCTGGGAATATGAAAGAGTATAAAGGGAGTAAAGGGAAGGGACCAGTAACTGTGCTTGTCAATTGGAATACAGAGCAGAGAAGAACCACTTCCAGATGAGAAAAAACGGTCCTTGATCACACATAGATTCACATTGAAGGATCCCTCCTCTTGTGCTTCACAGAGATCTATATAATCTATAGATCTATAAAAATGTATACATATCTAAATCAAAGAAGCTGATAAGTTTTTTAAATTGTTTTCTTTTAAATACAATATGTTAAACAGATTCACAATGCAATTTGCATGTCTATTTTCAGAATGGTGTCAAAGGAGATTGGAGTCAGAGAATTGGCCTAGGATTGTAGGCTGGATAGTCTTAATCAGCACTCAAATGGTGGTTAATTGTCTCCAAGGCTAAAGCCCTCTTTAAATTGGGACACTGTTTTTTATGTGTCATTTCAGACTCTTCTGCATTTGGCAGAAAGCAAATAGGCATATTTGCTTTTATGCCATTTATGAGGTAAAGTCTTATTCATTGCCCCCTTAAAAATTATACCCAATAATAAACAAATAAGTTTGTTTTCCCCCTAGCCTGTTTTGCAGTCCTACAAGCATTCTTGATGTAAATAATTACTAGGTTACTGCTATTCACGGAGACAGTGCTAAAATTCTGGTTTCTATCCAATAGAAAAATAGCATGATCATATTTCAAATCTAATCTGTGGAGTTTTCAGGATACAGAAGTATAGCAGCCACGGAGATGCATTCTCACAGCTCTCTTTAAAAGAACCTGCTTCAAGGAGCACAGTTGAATGTCAGCTTTCCACTATGACCCATTTGGATTTCTTGGTGATGACACTATCAAATGATAAAGGGAGAAGAAGTGAGAAAGAGCAGGTAGAAGCTTCAGACTGTGATACAGGTATGACACTTAGGAAGGAGATAAAAAGGGTGATTGGGTAGGAATGGCTCAATGGATGTATACAAATGTATACTTCATTTAGTATGAAGCCACACTTCTTATGGGCTGCTCCCAGCCAATGTCTGAGCATAATGAAGCCACTTTTCCAAGCCCACTTATACCTGAAGTGAAAATACTGGCAACATTTTCTCCGGGACTCCCCATCAGACTCTTGGAGATGGCCTCAGAACTGTCTATTTATTATATACAACATTGTACACAAACAACACAAGTATATAGTCCATTCCGGGATTTTCCCTCAAGGAAAAAATTTAAGAGAAAAGATTTATATTCATTTATTCATTCATTCATCCATTCATTTAATCAATAAATATTTATTAGAACACATATATAGGCCAGGCACCAAGATTGAATACTATATTAGAATAACACCATCTCAGTGACTGTGGAACTTACAAGCAAATGTACTAGATCTTAAATATTTTAATTCATGGGCCTCTCATGAATGTCTTAATGCTGTAGGCACTGTCCCCAGAGAAATGTCACATGCACATGTGCATGTAAGGAAATTCTGCATGATATGGGACGTTTCATGCACAAAATTGAATTCCTTCCATAAAGAGCCTGAGTTTCTGGCTTTTGCCTGAATCCGTTAGTTCACATGATAATCCTGTTCTAGTAATAGATTCCTACTGTGTTCTTACACAACTGAAGTTCTGCTTTTGATTACTTTTCTACAATCTAGATTTCCTCAGTTTCCTTTTGTTTCTTTTTTTTTTAGGGATTAGAGTCCAGTCTCTGAAACAGAGTCTAGCTTCTCCTGAATTGTCACATGGTCTTCTGAGATTTCCATTCATAACTGACAAATATTATTTCTGACCTGCATAATTCCAGTAACTTCCTAAATCATACTCTTGGATTCCAGAGTTCCAGTCTCTGAAACACCCTCTCTTTTAAAAGAACCTGCTTCAAGGAGCACAGTTGAATGTCAGCTTTCCACTATGACCCATTTGGATTTCTTGGTGATGACACTATCAAATGATAAAGGGAGAAGAAGTGAGAAAGAGCAGGTAGAAGCTTCAGACTGTGATACAGGTATGACACTTAGGAAGGAGATAAAAAGGGTGATTGGGTAGGAATGGCTCAATGGATGTATACAAATGTATACTTCATTTAGTATGAAGCCACACTTCTTATGGGCTGCTCCCAGCCAATGTCTGAGCATAATGAAGCCACTTTTCCAAGCCCACTTATACCTGAAGTGAAAATACTGGCAACATTTTCTCCGGGACTCCCCATCAGACTCTTGGAGATGGCCTCAGAACTGTCTATTTATTATATACAACATTGTACACAAACAACACAAGTATATAGTCCATTCCGGGATTTTCCCTCAAGGAAAAAATTTAAGAGAAAAGATTTATATTCATTTATTCATTCATTCATCCATTCATTTAATCAATAAATATTTATTAGAACACATATATAGGCCAGGCACCAAGATTGAATACTATATTAGAATAACACCATCTCAGTGACTGTGGAACTTACAAGCAAATGTACTAGATCTTAAATATTTTAATTCATGGGCCTCTCATGAATGTCTTAATGCTGTAGGCACTGTCCCCAGAGAAATGTCACATGCACATGTGCATGTAAGGAAATTCTGCATGATATGGGACGTTTCATGCACAAAATTGAATTCCTTCCATAAAGAGCCTGAGTTTCTGGCTTTTGCCTGAATCCGTTAGTTCACATGATAATCCTGTTCTAGTAATAGATTCCTACTGTGTTCTTACACAACTGAAGTTCTGCTTTTGATTACTTTTCTACAATCTAGATTTCCTCAGTTTCCTTTTGTTTCTTTTTTTTTTAGGGATTAGAGTCCAGTCTCTGAAACAGAGTCTAGCTTCTCCTGAATTGTCACATGGTCTTCTGAGATTTCCATTCATAACTGACAAATATTATTTCTGACCTGCATAATTCCAGTAACTTCCTAAATCATACTCTTGTCCCAGTACCTTCCCATTCCATTGAGTCCCATTCTGATGTCAGATGTACACTCCTGAATCACAGATATCATCATGTCCCTTCCTGAGTCCAGCATCATCCCTGCTCCTCACGCCCACTGATATACCCTAGGAAAGTACACAATTCCTTATACACAACAGATCTCATTCAAATTCTATTCCCACACAATTCCTCTACATGAAATCCATGCCCATAAAAACTCCAGTGTTTACTTGTCACTGGAAGCAATGTTCATTTTCTTTTCTCAATGCTTTTTCTCGCCTGAAATGCCCTCTATCACATTTTCTGATGATCTCCTCCCATATGTCAAAGCCTAAATCAAATGCCTACTCCTTTATAACATACATGGAATATAAATTATTATTAAAGGGAAAATCAAATTTGTTATGTGGGAATGGAAGGTACAGAATAAATGTAAGAATGATTTAAAAAGGGAAAATAGCCATAATTATTAGTTCCTTATTTGGAACGTGAGTATTGATTTTAAATATCATTAAAATAAACCACCATAGTTTAGGACCTGCACAATATCCAACTAAGTTTACAATTCAGGAAAGAGATTCTTATAAAATTATTGAAGACTTCATAACTTTTAGAGTAAAGTTAACATTTGAATGCAGGTTTATCTAACAGCATACAACATGCCTTTAACCATGAATAAATGATTTGGAAGTTTGTGACTTGAGGGAATTAGTTGCTTTGTGAGAGAAAAAAATAAGAATTTCATCTTTGAAATGTTTAATTTTGAAATATTTAAATAATGTGTAAGAGGAGGCCTTCACCAGTTAATTGCAAACATGGTGATAGAACTCAGGAAAGAAATCATTAATATAAATATTGATTTAAGTCATTTATATGATGGTAAGAGACAGAGTCCTAAGAGTAAATGCATCACCAAATGAGAGAACATGTACAGAAAAGAGAAGGAGCCATTATTTTAGAAAACATTGTATGAATGATAATGAGCAGGAAATCCAAAGACAGAATGCAGGGGCATTTCAAGACATAACTTGACATCCAAGGATATCATAATGGAAAAAAGGAAAATAACCTAGTGGTATATATTTAGGAGACCTTTGAGGCTCCTCAACAAGCTATAGCACATAAAATGGAAAGAGATTAAGGAGTAACTCATGTTGATATTTTTGACTTTGTCAAAGAAGAAAGTTGGCCTTGGTCTGGACTGTTTATAGGAAACCTCTTCCTTAAGTGTTATTAAGTACTATTTACTCCTCTAAGAACTGTATTCCCCATTCTGAGGAACTTTCCAGGTAATGTGATTCGTCCGAGTGCTTACAACTGCCCACTTACTGAGTAAAACAGCACATTCTTATTGGACATTTATTCTTTTTCAGTTGAGTTGTACAGGCTTGAAGACATCACCACTTAGTTTCCAAATGACTGTTATTGAACTGAAAATGTTGACCATCCACTGTAATTTGGTGATTCCAGTGATCAAAGTCCACTGTGATTTTATATTATACTAGACTGCCAAGTTTTTCAGGATAAAGTCAATATAATATTATCTCAATACCCATTGACTAGTACAGTCCTCAGACACACACATACACTTACCTTTACAACTGAACATAACACATATACTATGCATTCAGAAGGAGTTCTTAGATGAATTAGCAAATGAGTGAAAGAGAAGATAAATGAATAAACAACTTTTAACTGAAAAAAAACAGATGAATGCATTTGTACAGAGACATAAGTAAATCAATAGACATTATATTCCGTAGCAATGCTATATAATCAGTACATAGGCTGTGTGTGTGTGTATGCGTGTGTGTGGTCAGTTGTGTCTGACTTTGCAACGCTCTGGACTGTAGCCCACCAGGCTCTTCTGTCCGTGGAATTTTCCAGGTAAGAATATTCTAGTGGATTATTATTTCCTTTGCCAGGGAACCTTCCAAATCCAGGGTTTTAAACCTGTCTCCTGCATTTGAAGGTGGATTTTTTACTACTCAGCCACCTAGGAAGCTTGTACATAGGTTACAAGGTTTAAACCAAAATTTAAAATCCTCTAAATGATCATGAGCAGGAAATCCAAAGACAGAATGCAGGGGCATTTCAAGACATAACTTGACATCCAAGGATATCATAATGGAAAAAAGGAAAATAACCTAGTGGTATATATTTAGGAGACCTTTGAGGCTCCTCAACAAGCTATAGCACATAAAATGGAAAGAGATTAAGGAGTAACTCATGTTGATATTTTTGACTTTGTCAAAGAAGAAAGTTGGCCTTGGTCTGGACTGTTTATAGGAAACCTCTTCCTTAAGTGTTATTAAGTACTATTTACTCCTCTAAGAACTGTATTCCCCATTCTGAGGAACTTTCCAGGTAATGTGATTCGTCCGAGTGCTTACAACTGCCCACTTACTGAGTAAAACAGCACATTCTTATTGGACATTTATTCTTTTTCAGTTGAGTTGTACAGGCTTGAAGACATCACCACTTAGTTTCCAAATGACTGTTATTGAACTGAAAATGTTGACCATCCACTGTAATTTGGTGATTCCAGTGATCAAAGTCCACTGTGATTTTATATTATACTAGACTGCCAAGTTTTTCAGGATAAAGTCAATATAATATTATCTCAATACCCATTGACTAGTACAGTCCTCAGACACACACATACACTTACCTTTACAACTGAACATAACACATATACTATGCATTCAGAAGGAGTTCTTAGATGAATTAGCAAATGAGTGAAAGAGAAGATAAATGAATAAACAACTTTTAACTGAAAAAAAACAGATGAATGCATTTGTACAGAGACATAAGTAAATCAATAGACATTATATTCCGTAGCAATGCTATATAATCAGTACATAGGCTGTGTGTGTGTGTATGCGTGTGTGTGGTCAGTTGTGTCTGACTTTGCAACGCTCTGGACTGTAGCCCACCAGGCTCTTCTGTCCGTGGAATTTTCCAGGTAAGAATATTCTAGTGGATTATTATTTCCTTTGCCAGGGAACCTTCCAAATCCAGGGTTTTAAACCTGTCTCCTGCATTTGAAGGTGGATTTTTTACTACTCAGCCACCTAGGAAGCTTGTACATAGGTTACAAGGTACAAAATTTAAAATCCTTTCTAAAGATGAGCCCTCTACAATGACACAAACCACCTCATATGGTATATTAGGTATTCAAGTAAAATTCTGATAGCTGGTGAAGAGATAGCAAGTTTAGTTTTTCCTTACTGGAATATTTATTTAGGCTATCTCTGAAGTACAGAATCTAACATTACATTTTAAAAAGTAATATTTCAACAGATATAAAAATATAAAATATATGGATTGGTAAATGTTCTTGTCTATCTTATTTCTTTTAGATAATAGCTTTTGCAGTTCTTATTTAAGAAAATGTCTATTTCATAAAAAACATTGAATTATAACAGTCAGTAAAGCTACGTAAAGCTGTGGTAATCAACTCTAAACCTCCGTTGCCTAAAACAAGAGGATTTATCTCTCACTCAGATAATGGATCCATTTTGACTTGACTCTGCTGGCTTTTAATTGGAGATCTAGGCTAAGGAACTCTTATCATCTGGTACATCACACATTTCCATTATAAGGAAAAGGGCACAGAGCAAATGAAGTAGCAGCTCTAAAAGGACTTCCCCAAGAAGTGGCATATCTTACTTCCCCTGAAGTGTCTTTGGTCAAAACAAGAGTAATCTCATTAAGCAGAAGTGAACAAAGTACAATATGATATAGAAAAAGAGTAAGTTTAAAAATAAAATCAATTATTCTCCCAAAAACAACCTCAACATATATGTGAAGCGTGTGTGTGTTTTACAAACTTAAATGCAAAATTAGCAAGTCTTGGACTTCAAATCTAGGTACCAAGTATTTGTGCATTTCTTACCATATGCCAGGCTCAGCACAAAGCACATAAGATGAAATATGAGGTAAGCAAATCACAGTTCTTGTCTTTGAAGAATACTTGCACTAATGGAAGAGATGAATAAGTAAATAATTCATAATGAAGATGTACTTTGCAACGCTCTGGACTGTAGCACACCAGGCTCTTCTGTCCGTGGAATTTTCCAGGTAAGAATATTCTAGTGGATTATTATTTCCTTTGCCAGGGAACCTTCCAAATCCAGGGTTTTAAACCTGTCTCCTGCATTTGAAGGTGGATTTTTTACTACTCAGCCACCTAGGAAGCTTGTACATAGGTTACAAGGTACAAAATTTAAAATCCTTTCTAAAGATGAGCCCTCTACAATGACACAAACCACCTCATATGGTATATTAGGTATTCAAGTAAAATTCTGATAGCTGGTGAAGAGATAGCAAGTTTAGTTTTTCCTTACTGGAATATTTATTTAGGCTATCTCTGAAGTACAGAATCTAACATTACATTTTAAAAAGTAATATTTCAACAGATATAAAAATATAAAATATATGGATTGGTAAATGTTCTTGTCTATCTTATTTCTTTTAGATAATAGCTTTTGCAGTTCTTATTTATGAAAATGTCTATTTCATAAAAAATATTGAATTATATCAGTCAGTAAAGCTAGGTAAAGCTGTGGTAATCAACTCTAAACCTCAGTTGCCTAAAACAAGAGGATTTATCTCTCACTCAGATAATGGATCCATTTTGACTTGACTCTGCTGGCTTTTAATTGGAGATCTAGGCTAAGGAACTCTTATCATCTGGTACATCACACATTTCCATTATAAGGAAAAGGGCACAGAGCAAATGAAGTAGCAGCTCTAAAAGGACTTCCCCAAGAAGTGGCATATCTTACTTCCCCTGAAGTGTCTTTGGTCAAAACAAGAGTAATCTCATTAAGCAGAAGTGAACAAAGTACAATATGATATAGAAAAAGAGTAAGTTTAAAAATAAAATCAATTATTCTCCCAAAAACAACCTCAACATATATGTGAAGCGTGTGTGTGTTTTACAAACTTAAATGCAAAATTAGCAAGTCTTGGACTTCAAATCTAGGTACCAAGTATTTGTGCATTTCTTACCATATGCCAGGCTCAGCACAAAGCACATAAGATGAAATATGAGGTAAGCAAATCACAGTTCTTGTCTTTGAAGAATACTTGCACTAATGGAAGAGATGAATAAGTAAATAATTCATAATGAAAGATGTACTTGGTGTTGTGGCTGGGATATTAATTCTGCATGGAAGGGTAAAAGAAGACTGCATTGATACTTGAGGAATATTTAAAAGGGCAAATGGGAATTGGTCAAATGAAAAATGGCAGATGAGATTAAGCAAGGTAGGTTATCATTCCTAGAAGAAGGAATGGTACTTGGAAAGATGTGGAGACATTCAAATGCCTTGTATCCCATTGAGACAGAAAGTCTTTAATTGTGATTATGAATGGAGCTGTCAAAATGGTAGCCCAAGAGAAATCAAAAGACAGGCCAAGGCCAGGATGTGAGGGTTCTTAAGCATTACATAATCTTTCTTAATGATCTAGTTTGCAGAGTGTTTCATGAACATCAATAATGTCTACTCCTTAAAGATAAAAAATTATAAAATTATAAAAGGATTTTATAATATATTTTAAAATCTTATATTCATCATGGCTGACATATGATACTTTTGAGATATTGCCAAAGTATGTGAAAAATGAAAATAGGCTATATTTGGGCACTACATAAAATTTTTATATACAAGCTGTTCTCTTTAAACAAAAAGATCTCTATTTCACTTAAACATAGAGACCACAAAAGATTGAGGGTAAATATATATGTAAACAATGAATTCAACACTTAAATTTCACTCTGTTCAAGTCCAAAGGGAAAAGCCTGCCAGGACCAAACTCAGATGATCCTGAGTTACACAAGTAAGCCTTTATGTTATTGGAACCCAAAAATCCCCACCAGAAATTTATAAAGTAGAAACTAAATCTGAAACTAAACTCCAACTCCAGATCAGTCTCTTTTGGATTCACCAAATTCCATGTCCTCTGACCACATTCACCACTGAGTTAACACTGAGTCCAGCCCTATATAGGTTGTTAAGAGCATTTAGTCTGGGTTCCTAAAACAACCTCAACATATATGTGAAGCGTGTGTGTGTTTACAAACTTAAATGCAAAATTAGCAAGTCTTGGACTTCAAATCTAGGTACCAAGTATTTGTGCATTTCTTACCATATGCCAGGCTCAGCACAAAGCACATAAGATGAAATATGAGGTAAGCAAATCACAGTTCTTGTCTTTGAAGAATACTTGCACTAATGGAAGAGATGAATAAGTAAATAATTCATAATGAAAGATGTACTTGGTGTTGTGGCTGGGATATTAATTCTGCATGGAAGGGTAAAAGAAGACTGCATTGATACTTGAGGAATATTTAAAAGGGCAAATGGGAATTGGTCAAATGAAAAATGGCAGATGAGATTAAGCAAGGTAGGTTATCATTCCTAGAAGAAGGAATGGTACTTGGAAAGATGTGGAGACATTCAAATGCCTTGTATCCCATTGAGACAGAAAGTCTTTAATTGTGATTATGAATGGAGCTGTCAAAATGGTAGCCCAAGAGAAATCAAAAGACAGGCCAAGGCCAGGATGTGAGGGTTCTTAAGCATTACATAATCTTTCTTAATGATCTAGTTTGCAGAGTGTTTCATGAACATCAATAATGTCTACTCCTTAAAGATAAAAAATTATAAAATTATAAAAGGATTTTATAATATATTTTAAAATCTTATATTCATCATGGCTGACATATGATACTTTTGAGATATTGCCAAAGTATGTGAAAAATGAAAATAGGCTATATTTGGGCACTACATAAAAATTTTTATATACAAGCTGTTCTCTTTAAACAAAAAGATCTCTATTTCACTTAAACATAGAGACCACAAAAGATTGAGGGTAAATATATATGTAAACAATGAATTCAACACTTAAATTTCACTCTGTTCAAGTCCAAAGGGAAAAGCCTGCCAGGACCAAACTCAGATGATCCTGAGTTACACAAGTAAGCCTTTATGTTATTGGAACCCAAAAATCCCCACCAGAAATTTATAAAGTAGAAACTAAATCTGAAACTAAACTCCAACTCCAGATCAGTCTCTTTTGGATTCACCAAATTCCATGTCCTCTGACCACATTCACCACTGAGTTAACACTGAGTCCAGCCCTATATAGGTTGTTAAGAGCATTTAGTCTGGGTCCTAAAACATTAACTACTGTCTTTCAAAACAAATAGCAATTTTAAAAATAGCTATTGCAATGACTTCATCTTTATAGTCCATTCTACTAATTAGACCTAAAATAGATATGATAAATTAATTAAGATAATAGAATATTTGAAAGAAATCCTGGATAATATTGGTCAGTAATGGTGACAGTATATAAAGATTTTGTAACAGTGATCCCCAAGCTAAAATATTTCTTAAATATTGTCCTAATACCCCTCCTAGATACAGATTTGTGATTTTTACAATTTAATATTAACTAAAAAGAAGAAGAAAAAATTTCAACATAAGTCTAACCCCATGGTAATTTCCATTAAGGAGCAGAATTATGAAATATTATACATATGTTATATAATATTTAGATATTCAGGTATTCATAAATGTGTGTATTGAGAAATTAATTATTAAAGAACCTTTCAAAGAATCAAACTTCACACCATATATAAGGGTTTTTGTTGTCTAGTTCCTAAATCGTGTTCCACTATTTGTTTCTTTTGCAACCCCACCGCTCTAGCTGTCAGGTTCCTCTGTCCATGGGGTTTCCCTGGCAAGAATAGTAGAATGGGTTGCCATTTCCTTCTTCAAGGGATCTTCCTAGATGAAACGAACGTGTGTCTCCTGCATTATCAGGTGAATTCTTTACCACTGAGCCACCAGGAAGCCCTAGAGAAAAGAAAGCATTCTTTCATATGTTGTTTCTACAAAGACAAAAATATTTCTTTTATGAGAGTCTTTCAACAATCATCTCCTATAACACAGTCAAAATATTTGTATTGAAAACTCTAATTTGAGTGACATTGGGAATAAATTGCCAAGAGCTTTCTAAACTGTAAGTACTACCTTAGCACATCAGGAACAGTATAAAAGCCTGCCAGGACCAAACTCAGATGATCCTGAGTTACACAAGTAAGCCTTTATGTTATTGGAACCCAAAAATCCCCACCAGAAATTTATAAAGTAGAAACTAAATCTGAAACTAAACTCCAACTCCAGATCAGTCTCTTTTGGATTCACCAAATTCCATGTCCTCTGACCACATTCACCACTGAGTTAACACTGAGTCCAGCCCTATATAGGTTGTTAAGAGCATTTAGTCTGGGTCCTAAAACATTAACTACTGTCTTTCAAAACAAATAGCAATTTTAAAAATAGCTATTGCAATGACTTCATCTTTATAGTCCATTCTACTAATTAGACCTAAAATAGATATGATAAATTAATTAAGATAATAGAATATTTGAAAGAAATCCTGGATAATATTGGTCAGTAATGGTGACAGTATATAAAGATTTTGTAACAGTGATCCCCAAGCTAAAATATTTCTTAAATATTGTCCTAATACCCCTCCTAGATACAGATTTGTGATTTTTACAATTTAATATTAACTAAAAAGAAGAAGAAAAAATTTCAACATAAGTCTAACCCCATGGTAATTTCCATTAAGGAGCAGAATTATGAAATATTATACATATGTTATATAATATTTAGATATTCAGGTATTCATAAATGTGTGTATTGAGAAATTAATTATTAAAGAACCTTTCAAAGAATCAAACTTCACACCATATATAAGGGTTTTTGTTGTCTAGTTCCTAAATCGTGTTCCACTATTTGTTTCTTTTGCAACCCCACCGCTCTAGCTGTCAGGTTCCTCTGTCCATGGGGTTTCCCTGGCAAGAATAGTAGAATGGGTTGCCATTTCCTTCTTCAAGGGATCTTCCTAGATGAAACGAACGTGTGTCTCCTGCATTATCAGGTGAATTCTTTACCACTGAGCCACCAGGGAAGCCCTAGAGAAAAGAAAGCATTCTTTCATATGTTGTTTCTACAAAGACAAAAATATTTCTTTTATGAGAGTCTTTCAACAATCATCTCCTATAACACAGTCAAAATATTTGTATTGAAAAACTCTAATTTGAGTGACATTGGGAATAAATTGCCAGAGTTTAGCTTTCTAAACTGTAAGTACTACCTTAGCACATCAGGAACAGTATCAGTCAGCTTAGGCTGCCATAACAAAATACCATAGACTAGATACCTTAATCTATAAAACTCTATTTTCTCACAGTTCTGAAGGCCAGAAATCTCAGCTCAAATGCAGTCATATTTGGTTTCTGGTGAGAGCACTCTCATTTTCTTGCCTTGTCTTCTCTCTTTGTCCTCACATGGCCTTTCCTCTGTGGTGCAAGAACAGAGCTCTGGTTCCTCTTCCTATTTTTATAAGGACACCATTTTCATCAGACTAAATCTCTATCTTTATAATTTCATTCATTTAACCTTAATTACCTCCTTATGAGGCTTCCCTGCTGGCTCAGTAGGTAAAGACTCTGCCTGTAATGCAGGAGACACAGGTTCGTTCCCTGGGTGGGGAAGATACCCTAGAGAAGGGAATGTCTATCCAGTCTGTATGAGTTCTTACCTAGAAATATTTAAAAACCTCCTATTATATTCATATTCCTCTAGTGAAAAGCTATAAAAATGCTAGAGATGTTAATAAGAGTTGACAGAAAGTCTCTGCAAAAGGAAAACCTTAAGACAAGTGAGGAAATATGAAACATGACCTCCCTACTTTCTCATTATGCAGCATTCTGTGGTGAATCTACAGTTCCACTCAATCTGCTACCACACTTTAAATGCAGTAATATATAGATCATCAAGATCTCCATGCCTTCTTAGTCCAACTTTTACACCATGCTGGCACTAGTCGTAAAGAATCCACCTGTCAATGAAGGAGATGTAAGAGATTCAGGTTCAGTTCCTGACTCGGGAAAATCCCATGGAGAAGGGAATGGCTTTTCACTCCAGTGTTCTTGCCTGGAGAATTCCAAGGACATAGAAGCCTAGCAGGCTGCAGTCCATAGGGCCATAAAGAGTTGGACACAGCTGAAGTGACTTAGCATGCACGTATGCTGTAGTTGGGGTCTTAAATACCCGACAGAACTGTTTGACTAATGAAACTGTGTACTAGGCAAATAGGAAGAGGTATTACTTTATATAGCAAAGTAAAATCCCACGAAAACCCTATAAATAAGTTGAAAATGTACACGTATAAAAGGCAGAATCATGTTAATCATGCTGCATCAAGGTTAATTGGATAAAACTTTGCAGCTTCCCAACTGAAAGTTTAGCGGCACTAAAAGTCAATACTCAGTCATGTCACTTCTGGATTTGGGTTATTGCTAGGTACCTTATCACCATATTTCGCTGTATTTCATTTTAGTTATCAGTTAAGTGATAAAGGCTTTACCATGTGTGCATTGAAATTTATCTTTGTTTAGCATGAAGTCTATAAAAGTATAGAATTCCCATTCCTTTCTGGTGAAATCTTTGGCATTGTATATTTCTCAGCTTGTGTCCTGATCTTGTTCTGAATTCTAAAGTTGCAATGCAAAGAAAAAAGTGGAGATGCCAACAAAGGAGAGGCAAGAAAGAGTTGGCTGCAGGGACATCAGGAGGCATCAGAGAGTGCTGGCAGAAAACACATCGTACAGGCTACATCTGCTTTCAAATTCCTTCTTCCCCAGTGCTTTGTTGACTCATTATTTTCGAAAAAGCATTCATTTTTTCCCCAAATCCAAGGGTCCTTATCTGAAATCAAATAAAAGCACCTACCCACCTCACAGGAACTTCATCAGGATTTAATGCCATAATATTTGTGAAGCACTCAGTACCATGCCTTGTATGTCCCAAAGCCCCAAATGGTAGCAATTATTTTAGTATTAACTCCATGAGCAATGATGCTAGAAAAAGGGAGAGCTCCCACTATGAAAAGTTTCGTGTTATAGAATCATTTTAAATTAATGTTCAGATTCAAGGACAAGCCTATAAAGATCTTTAGACAAGTTTCTGCTTAATCTAAAATGTCACTTGCCATTTGGTCAGATGTGTTCATTTGATTAAGTTCTATTATTCAAGGTTACTCAGTAGAGGTCTAATTCCACTCAGCCATTAGAATGAGAATGAGATCAGAGGACTACAATTTCTCCAGCATTTTATTTACAATAAACAAGCAAGTTCTCACAACAATTTTCATTTCCTAGAGGATACAGAAGCTCAAACAGGTTAAGTGAATTGTTCAAGTTATCCCAGATCCTGAGTATATATGCTAAAACTTCAGGAAACACATTTTTCAAAATCACTATTAAGTATATTCTTGCTTGCATTCATGCTCAGTCGCTCAGTTGTGTCTGACTTTTTGCGACCCCATGAACTGTAGCCTGCCAGCCCCCTCTGTCCATGGAATTTCCCAGGCAAGAATACTGGAATGCACTGCCATTTCTACTCCAGGAGATCTTCCCAACCCAGGTGTCAAACCTGTGTCTTGTATGTCTCCTGCATTAGCAGATGGATTGTTTACCACTATGCCACTTGGGAAGCTCATATTCTTGCTTAAGTGCAAGTAAACTTTCTGGAAAGAGCCAGATATCTTAGGCTTTGAAATTCAACAGGTCTCTGACTCATAAAAGCAGCTACTGACAGATGGTAAAATAGTGAACATGACTGTGTTCCAATAAAATTTTATTTATAATCATGAGCAGTAGGCCAGATATCATTCACAGGCTGCAGATTGTCGACACTGGTTCTGGTTAATAATTATAGGTTAATTTTAACTGGTGTAACCATTTAAGACATCCATGTCCATCTCTGTGTCTCCCAAACAGAATGTCTTGAATCCTCATGGTCTAAGTCATAGGAAAAGTCTTTTCCCATCAATCATTAAAACCTGTGCCCCATTGTTCATTATTAGGCTAAAATACATATTTAGCTACTCAAATACACTTTAGGTAGATTGTCACTGTAGTCACTTAATATATATTCAATGAACAAACAATTGAATAACCAAATAAATAAGCTCCTGGTTGATATAAAATTGTCAGATATTTATCAGTTGCTTTCTATATAGTGGTGCGATGCTGTGAATTGAGTTGTACAGAACAAAACATTATTTTCCCTTTCCAAGAATCTCCAGCCTGTGAAGTAAATGAGCATATAAGGATTGCATTTATGAAAATTGTGTTGACTCAGGATACTCATATGTATATTATTATAGGACTGATCCTCAAATTTAATTTCTTACGATGTCAGTTGATATTGTACTGCTGTTCGAGAAGTGCAAGAATCTACCCTTCATAGCAAAAAATCAAATTATGTCTACACTTAGTCTGGATTGAACTGATTTCAGCAGGATTAAAAACTAGAAATAGTATTTCTTATTGGATACTTTTTCTTGTCTTCTCCTTGTTTTATCTTAAAAAAACAGTTCTCTCAAGCTTCATGTTAGTTCTTTGGAAGTAAGTTATATACATTCTATCCTTTACAGCTTATATTCTTTATTCCTTATTCATATGCTTACCTTGTTTTCTCCAAAGGCGTTTTCTGAATGTTTCCTTATTGTCAACCATGAAACCTCAACAGAGTAGAGCATACATTTAGTTTTATCTTATTGTTAAATGCATGAGGCATCATGAAAATTGCCAGTGTTAAACTGATGACAATTTGAGAAGATGAGTCAAGTGCCAAAATATGTGGGGGAAATATCAATACATAAAAAAAAAAAAAAAAAAAAACAGAGAAAGAAATGTCTGAAATTATTGTTGCATAGCTTTGAAAGACACATGATTAGGAAAGGGTTTGGAAGATAGTCGTATAATCTGGATGAGATAAGTGATTTTCATTTGTCACAGTCCTGGGATATGAGTCTTTCAGATCATTGTGAATGATGTTTTGAGTGTTATAATAGAACTAAAAAATGTGGAAACATTTGATTTAATGCATAGACATCAGTTTTGTCTGCCAAATCCCAAGAAAGACATCTATAAACCCATCAATCAACATTAGGATCTCTGTGTTGAGCAAATGACATCCAAATCATAAAGCCGTCATCATTTAAAATGCATTTTTAAATCACTGCTCTAGTACCGCTTATAATGCATATATTTTTAACTCTAATAATTAATCAACTCTGACACATTTCTTTTCCTTTTTTTTTCCCATTCTCCTCTGACATCCTTCTTTTACAAGAAACCATTTTTAATTTCCTGGATGCAGAAAACCACCCAAGGTAGTCAGGTTTCTAGGTTAGATCAATGAAAGCGCTTTGGAGGTTTATAAATTAAGAAAGTTGGAATACAGTCTTCAGCTTAGATAGCGTCTTGACATACATGTGGCATCTCCAAAGTGACATCTCCATTAGGAATACAAATTCACTGCTCTTGACCATTGCAGAAAGACTTTGCTTAAAAATGATGCACCTCAAGCACACAGTCGTATCACATTTCTCCGCCTCTTTGAGAACCAGTTCATCAGATAATTTCTCTTAAAGAGATGCCAGTACTATAATTTGCCTCTGCTTTAATCAACAGTGAGATAATATGGAAGCCGCATTAAATGATTCAGAATGATTTAGTCAGCAGGAAACCCATTAGTCTAACCATATTTTCCCATACTTTTCAGCACCATGTCCTGTCATCTGGAAATAATAGGTACCATAAAAGCAAATTCTGAAGGCTTTAAAAAAAATTGCTAGGATAGAGCACACAGTGTTTATTTGGAGGTTGATATTACCACAAATTAATCAAAATGAGAATTTTTTCCAGTATATTTGAATTTGATTTCCGTATGAAAGAATGTTAAGATGTTACATTTAAGCATGTTATATTATATATTTATTTTCATCGGATTGGAATATGCCATATGTGCAAATGTAGAATCATACTAATATAGATGTTTTCATTTCTAGTAAATCAATGCGTAAACTAAAAAAAAAAAAAAAAAAACAGGAAAAAAAGAATGAGAAACTGGCAGTTTGAAGAGATGACTAGTGCATATTAAAATATTTTGAGTCAGTAGTCTATGTAAGGGACCATGCCTTATTTTTTTGATAAGCTTACAAGTCTACAAGGTGCTTTGAATGCATAAAAAATAGTCATTAAAATCACAGTTACTAAATTTTACTGAGTGTGACTGGGAGACAGGTGGAAAGGGAGAGTAGAAATGGCAAAGTTTAGTATTTGATCATCATTTAGCTTTGAGTCCCTCCTGGGGTTCCACACAATTTGTGGGTTCTCAGTGAACACTGATAGATAATAATCTTTCTAAAAATTCAGATTCCCCTGAATTTTCCCTAATCCTTAGAGTGTATCAAAGTAGTGGTCCATGTTATAATGAGGCTATCACGTTACCAGCAGAAAGAAGAGTTGGGAAAAATAAGGTTTCAAATGATAGGGTGATGACAATGTGCTTTGCTGTGCTTAGTCACTCAGTCGTATCTGACTCTTTGCAAATCTATGAAGTGTAGCCCACCAGGCTACTCTGTCCATGGCAATTGTCTTGCAAGAATATTGAACTGAGTTGTCATTCCCTTCTCCAGGGGATCTTCCCAGCCCAGGGATCACACCCAGATCTCCTGCATTGCAGGTGGACTCTTTACCATCTGAGCCACAAGGGAAGCACAGGGTAATGACAATAGCTAAAATGAACTCAATTATTTAATTGTTTTTTATTCTTTTTTTTCAATTATTTAATTGAACAAAAAATTCTAGTTATCATTTTGCAAAAGAAGAGATTGGTGATATTGCAGAGGTGAGTTGAAAATGCTAAACCTTAATGAGACTCCTGAGTTCTTACTTGTGTCGACTAAAAAAGATGAACAACTTGAGAGTTGTGGGTTAAGTTTAATTTGCGTCATAATTAGGACTGCAGGACTGCAACCCAGGAGGCAGCGCCCCAGATAGCTCTGAGAGACTGCTCCAAAGAGGCAGCAGTAGGAGGATGAATATATAAGATTTTAAGAAGGGAGAGCTTAATACCAGAAATCAAAAGGTTTTTGGTTAGTCACAAGGATCTGATGTCACCATGAAGAGATTTAGTGCTTTTCTAAATGTGAGGAGATGCAAGGATTGAGATCATAAAATCTGTTCCTAAAAGCATCCAGCTATCTAAAAACCTGCCCCACCAGATTCCCTGGAGCACAGACTTCCTACTACACCCTGGACAACCTCAGGGTGTGCTGAAGGTCAGCAGCTGTCACAGCACGGAGGTCAGTCTCCACAGAGGCAGATGGTAAATACCCTTTATCAGTCATTGGCAATGTAATTGGTAAATGCCAATTTGTAGTTGACACTTGAAACCTCTAAGTTTGCTAGGTCTTTCAAGGTGAGTGTGAAGAGGATGGTTAACAAATATTTAAAAAATTCCTGTAGTGTTTGATTTAACAATGCAAGCAAAATCATCCTAACCAGTCTATTTGATTGCTGAATTATTTATGAAAATATACTCAGTAAAGCCACATGGAATGTTCTAGTGGAGTCACCAAACTGAAACTGTTGAGACATGGTTTCTATTTCCCATCTGCCTCCTAAATTCACTGTAAGGATTTAATGAACTAATGAAAGTAAAGAGAGCCACACAGTGCTTGGACCTCAGTCAATACAAATTTTTAGAAGTCTTTATACTCCTGGAAGTGACATTTTAAGCAACAAGGAAAATCTGATCTACCAAAAACACTAGTCATCACTTTATAACACCTATTACATGCAAGCGGTAAGTATTTGGAAATAGTAACTCACATAATATTTATCACAGCCTGATGACACAAATACTACCTTTATTCCTTTATTTTATGGATGAAAGAAACTTAAGCTTTGGGAGATTGTGTAGCTTGTCCAAAGGCATAGACCTAGTGAGTATCAGAATTCAGATTTTTGACCCAAGCAGAATGGCACCATGGCCTACCACTTAGAGAACAGGCTTTCCAGCCTTCCATTTGCATTTGTCTTATGATTATTAGCAGTAAAACTCTTGCCGTCTAACTAATATTTTATAAATACAAGTGGTTTTCCAAATAGCTTCTTTGTGGAGTCCTAGCAATTATAAGGCCAAAAATAACAAGGATCATTTTTCTCTTTACATCCAAGCCTAAAGTGGAACAGTTTAGGCTAAGTTTGTACTAATTTGGCCTCATTATCTCTTCTGAGAATAAGCAGAAAGCTTTGGACTCTGAGCAGGGAAGATAGCTGTCTTCACGAGAATGAAGCATCCATACCAATAAAATGATAAAGAATAAAATGTTTTGTTTCAGCATCTTTGTTTGATTAAGACCTCAATGTATGATCCCAGTATTATCTAGGACCCTATCATCCTTAATCATGTGAAAGATAACTTAGATTTGATTTTAAAGTACCCAAGGAGACAGAATGGGGGGAGGGGGTGTGGATGAAACAAAAAAAGAAATCCCAAAAGTCTTCCAAAAATATTCCACCCACACTACAGTTTTAGACAACAATGTCAGAGAAAAAACATTTAACACCCTCTTTCTTTAAAGTTGGATTTGTTTAGCTGGCCAGGGCTTAAGAAAATGTTATGTTTATTCTGTGGGAATATTTGTGAAGACTGAATTTAACTTGGCTACTATGAAAGTTGTTTTTGTTGTTTGGATTTCTTTAATGTTAGTGTTTGGGATGACTTTGTTTTCTTTGGGGTGGAGGAAGCAACTTTTCATACCATTTAGTGGTTACTTGAAACCACCTCCACTGAACTCTCATGCATTCCACATCCTATATATGATATATATGTCAGCTAGATTTGTTTTCTCCAAATCCAAGAATGACTGCCTTAATGTTGCTCCATTTCAGAAAGATTGAAACCACAGGGGGGATAATTCTAGATGACGCCAAACTCCAGGGGTTTCCTAAGCAGACTGTATATCATTTCACCTCTTTCTTCTGTCTTCCATCCTGTGTCTTGGGGCCTCAGTGTAAAAACCACCTTGTTGGAATTCAGCCTATGGTTTAAATAGCAGGCTAGGCAATTTTATCTCTGCTGATTCCAAAGTCTGAACTCCTTCCTCCATCTCTGTATTTCCTCCCATTCTGACCCTTTCTCTCTGAATACACACAATACACGAACCATTGCCGTCTAACTAATATTTTATAAATACAAGTGGTTTTCCAAATAGCTCCTTTGTGGAGTCCTAGCAATTATAAGGCCAAAAATAACAAGGATCATTTTTCTCTTTACATCCAAGCCTAAAGTGGAACAGTTTAGGCTAAGTTTGTACTAATTTGGCCTCATTATCTCTTCTGAGAATAAGCAGAAAGCTTTGGACTCTGAGCAGGGAAGATAGCTGTCTTCACGAGAATGAAGCATCCATACCAATAAAATGATAAAGAATAAAATGTTTTGTTTCAGCATCTTTGTTTGATTAAGACCTCAATGTATGATCCCAGTATTATCTAGGACCCTATCATCCTTAATCATGTGAAAGATAACTTAGATTTGATTTTAAAGTACCCAAGGAGACAGAATGGGGGGAGGGGGTGTGGATGAAACAAAAAGAAATCCCAAAAGTTTTCCAAAAATATTCCACCCACACTACAGTTTTAGACAACAATGTCAGAGAAAAAACATTTAACACCCTCTTTCTTTAAAGTTGGATTTGTTTAGCTGGCCAGGGCTTAAGAAAATGTTATGTTTATTCTGTGGGAATATTTGTGAAGACTGAATTTAACTTGGCTACTATGAAAGTTGTTTTTGTTGTTTGGATTTCTTTAATGTTAGTGTTTGGGATGACTTTGTTTTCTTTGGGGTGGAGGAAGCAACTTTTCATACCATTTAGTGGTTACTTGAAACCACCTCCACTGAACTCTCATGCATTCCACATCCTATATATGATATATATGTCAGCTAGATTTGTTTTCTCCAAATCCAAGAATGACTGCCTTAATGTTGCTCCATTTCAGAAAGATTGAAACCACAGGGGGGATAATTCTAGATGACGCCAAACTCCAGGGGTTTCCTAAGCAGACTGTATATCATTTCACCTCTTTCTTCTGTCTTCCATCCTGTGTCTTGGGGCCTCAGTGTAAAAACCACCTTGTTGGAATTCAGCCTATGGTTTAAATAGCAGGCTAGGCAATTTTATCTCTGCTGATTCCAAAGTCTGAAGCTCCTTCCTCCATCTCTGTATTTCCTCCCATTCTGACCCTTTCTCTCTGAATACACACACAATACACGAACCAGAGTCTCATTGTGGCCTCAGGCTTTGCTCTGTCTCTTTCACTCTGGATGACTTTCTGCAACTTTGTTGTTATTCATTTGCTAAATCCTATAGGACTAAACTGCAGCACACCTGGTCTACCTGCCCCTCCCGATTTCCTGGATGTCCTGAAACTTAAAAGCAGCTCAAATCCAGACTTGATACACAGGTACCATAAGAGAGTCTGATTATAGACTTTCTTTACTATGTGGCACATGGGAAGTTAAAAGGAGTGGTTTAATAACAGTTTCAGTTTTTGTGTCCTGGACTCTTTTATTGATTTTCTAAACATTTATTTTCATCCATCTTTATTCTTGGCCTGTGTGGGCCTCCCATCACAGTGGCCTCTCTCGTTGCAGAGCACATGAGCTCCAGAGCTCTGGCTCCTAATTGGACACATTGGCCCAGCCGTTCTGCAGCACGTGGGATCTTCCCGGACCAGGGATTGAACCGGTGCCCCCTGCATTGCAAGGCAGACTCTTTACCCATTGGACCACCAGGGAAGCCCCCAGTTTTAGTATTTTAAAGATTTAAGTTATAGTTCATTCTTTTTCTCAGTTTAGTTATCAGAGACAATTTGGAATAAAATATGCCATAAAAGCAGTATGGACAGAGAATCTGTGTCTCAATCCAATTCAAAAATGCATAACTGACTGGAGTGTGGAATACTCAGTCAGAGTTTGAGGAGACCAGATAGAGGGAGTATTTCCCAAAGTGTGAACAGAAAAATAAAAATAAAAATTAGAAAGATAACACCTGGAACATTATGAGCCCTCATCCCAGTGGAGCCTGAAGAGAAAGGCTTGCGTCTGCAGGCCAGTCCCAGACCTTCATGTCCTCCCGCCCTCTTTTCTGTTCCAGTCTCTCTTATTGTCCCATAACACATGAAATCCAGAAGGCAAGAGAGTCCTGCAGTGTGGTTTGGACAGGTCAGCCTCCCACAAAACAGGGTACACTGGAGAACAGGTCTGCATGGGTGAAGGGTACAAGTATTTAAAAGTTTAAAAGTCACTAATGATTGATAGTTATTTCAATAGATAGATAAAAGTGGTTTATTTGGACACTATTGAATTCAAATATGTTGCACACTACCATGTATAAAACCGGTAACTGTTGAGAACCTACTGAATAGCACCAGGAACTCCACTCAGTGCTCTGTGGTGATCTAAATGGGAACAAAACCTAAAAGAGAGAATATATGTATGCGTAACTGATTGACTTTGTTGTACAGCAAAACTAGGGCAACTCCACTCAGTGCTCTGTCAAAGTGATGAAAAAGGTACCATAAGAGAGTCTGATTATAGACTTTCTTTACTATGTGGAAAGGTTTTAATAACAGTTTCAGTTTTGTGTCCTGGACTCTTTTATTGATTTTCTAAACATTTATTTTCATCCATCTTTATTCTTGGCCTGTGTGGGCCTCCCATCACAGTGGCCTCTCTCGTTGCAGAGCACATGAGCTCCAGAGCTCTGGCTCCTAATTGGACACATTGGCCCAGCCGTTCTGCAGCACGTGGGATCTTCCCGGACCAGGGATTGAACCGGTGCCCCCTGCATTGCAAGGCAGACTCTTTACCCATTGGACCACCAGGGAAGCCCCCAGTTTTAGTATTTTAAAGATTTAAGTTATAGTTCATTCTTTTTCTCAGTTTAGTTATCAGAGACAATTTGGAATAAAATATGCCATAAAAGCAGTATGGACAGAGAATCTGTGTCTCAATCCAATTCAAAAATGCATAACTGACTGGAGTGTGGAATACTCAGTCAGAGTTTGAGGAGACCAGATAGAGGGAGTATTTCCCAAAGTGTGAACAGAAAAATAAAAATAAAAATTAGAAAGATAACACCTGGAACATTATGAGCCCTCATCCCAGTGGAGCCTGAAGAGAAAGGCTTGCGTCTGCAGGCCAGTCCCAGACCTTCATGTCCTCCCGCCCTCTTTTCTGTTCCAGTCTCTCTTATTGTCCCATAACACATGAAATCCAGAAGGCAAGAGAGTCCTGCAGTGTGGTTTGGACAGGTCAGCCTCCCACAAAACAGGGTACACTGGAGAACAGGTCTGCATGGGTGAAGGGTACAAGTATTTAAAAGTTTAAAAGTCACTAATGATTGATAGTTATTTCAATAGATAGATAAAAGTGGTTTATTTGGACACTATTGAATTCAAATATGTTGCACACTACCATGTATAAAACCGGTAACTGTTGAGAACCTACTGAATAGCACCAGGGAACTCCACTCAGTGCTCTGTGGTGATCTAAATGGGAACAAAACCTAAAAAAGAGAGAATATATGTATGCGTGTAACTGATTGACTTTGTTGTACAGCAAAAACTAGCACAACACCGTAAAGCAACTATATTCCAATAAAAATTAATAAAAAACTCTGAAGACCCTTTGCATCAAATTCATACTAGGTTAAAGTCTAAAGACTCTCCCACTAAAGCTCAACTGAAAATGAAGTTGAAATTGTATAAGTAACACCTCCCTGAATAAAAATATTTATTACCTGAACTATTGATTTCTTTCCAAATAAATCACTTTATACTTTGAGAGAACAGAGATTGTAATCAGATCTTTCCCATTCTGTCTTTGCTCTGGAACTTTTTAAAAGGCAATCCTGCTACATTTCCAATTCAGGCTTAGAATTCAAGACTGTAAGATTCTGGGGATTGAAAAATCATCATTTTACCAATAAAAATGGTTTTGAGTTAGGTTGATTATTTTTCTAAACTGAACTTCAGTCAGAGAATAAACATTCCCATTCCGTATGTATTGTTATTCAAAGTATTTTCATACTAGAAAATCATAGAGAAAGTCTAAAGAAAGAGAGGGGGGAACAAAAAGGAATCTCAACTATAGCCATCTACCCTGGTGATAGGCATGAATGGTGTTAAGGATATGAGCTATTTAGCCAAGTAATTGGATCTTTTTCTAGCCTTGATTGACCCACCAACAGTAAAATGAAATTTGCCGAATACTTCATTACCCCAGTGCTAGAGTTCACTGATAGCTACTATGGGATTCTGACCTGGCAGTAATGGACACTTCTTCAGAAAGCCAAGAGAAACTCCATCCTCATGATGAAGCAAGGTGTGGAATGGTTTCTCACTGCCAGAGAAGAAATATGAACAGAGAAATAGGAGTAGTGAGAGCTTTGTTTGGGTGTCCATGAAAAGAAAAGTAACTTGTACAGATTTCACATATAACTTTGCTGCTGTTTAGTCACTTAGTCATATCTGACTCTTTGTTGACCCCATGGACTGTAGTTCTCCAGGCTCCTCTGTCCATGGGATTTTCCAGCTAAGACTACTGGAGTGGGTTGCCATCTCCTTCTGCAGGGGAGCTTCCTAACCTAGGGCTCTAACCCCTGTCTCCTGCATCTCCTGCATTGGCAGGCAGATTCTTTCTTGCAGAGAAAGGGAAGTCCATTATCATAACCATATATCATGCACAGCCTATTTGACAGAAAAAAAAAAATGGCTGACTTCCTCCATTACAAGGTGCTCTGCTGCAGTTGTCTTGCTGTTAAAGATTGTCAGGAAAGAGGGCTGAAATCACAAGTGCTTAAGCAGCTTGTTTGAATCACCCTCCACAGCAGGCCCCAAAACTGGTGGATAATTACAGGAAATATCTGGAAAATGATTCTAATTTACAAATGAGAAAGTGCTCCTTCTGCCCGCAGGCCACATCAGACAGAGAAGTCAATAAGCCTACCACATTGCAATTTGCACACTAGATTTCAGCCATATCCACAACTTTCAGTCTTTTTCCTTGTCTTTCCATTGACTCTGTCGGCTTAGAATTCAAGACTGTAATTTAGAAAATTCGTTTTGAGTTAGGTTGATTATTTTTCTAAACTGAACTTCAGTCAGAGAATAAACATTCCCATTCCGTATGTATTGTTATTCAAAGTATTTTCATACTAGAAAATCATAGAGAAAGTCTAAAGAAAGAGAGGGGGGAACAAAAAGGAATCTCAACTATAGCCATCTACCCTGGTGATAGGCATGAATGGTGTTAAGGATATGAGCTATTTAGCCAAGTAATTGGATCTTTTTCTAGCCTTGATTGACCCACCAACAGTAAAATGAAATTTGCCGAATACTTCATTACCCCAGTGCTAGAGTTCACTGATAGCTACTATGGGATTCTGACCTGGCAGTAATGGACACTTCTTCAGAAAGCCAAGAGAAACTCCATCCTCATGATGAAGCAAGGTGTGGAATGGTTTCTCACTGCCAGAGAAGAAATATGAACAGAGAAATAGGAGTAGTGAGAGCTTTGTTTGGGTGTCCATGAAAAGAAAAGTAACTTGTACAGATTTCACATATAACTTTGCTGCTGTTTAGTCACTTAGTCATATCTGACTCTTTGTTGACCCCATGGACTGTAGTTCTCCAGGCTCCTCTGTCCATGGGATTTTCCAGCTAAGACTACTGGAGTGGGTTGCCATCTCCTTCTGCAGGGGAGCTTCCTAACCTAGGGCTCTAACCCCTGTCTCCTGCATCTCCTGCATTGGCAGGCAGATTCTTTCTTGCAGAGAAAGGGAAGTCCATTATCATAACCATATATCATGCACAGCCTATTTGACAGAAAAAAAAAAATGGCTGACTTCCTCCATTACAAGGTGCTCTGCTGCAGTTGTCTTGCTGTTAAAGATTGTCAGGGAAAGAGGGCTGAAATCACAAGTGCTTAAGCAGCTTGTTTGAATCACCCTCCACAGCAGGCCCCAAAACTGGTGGATAATTACAGGAAATATCTGGAAAATGATTCTAATTTACAAATGAGAAAGTGCTCCTTCTGCCCGCAGGCCACATCAGACAGAGAAGTCAATAAGCCTACCACATTGCAATTTGCACACTAGATTTCAGCCATATCCACAACTTTCAGTCCCTCTTTATATTTTCCTTTGGAATCTTTGTCCATTGACTTCATTCTGTCTGGATGAACATCCCATGGCTCCTGTTCTCACAGCTTCTTTCCCTTCCCTTCACTTCATTTTCTCTCACATTGTAGGCATGAGACTGTTTCCAGCCCATGTCTTCCTCTGGATTCCTAAACTATGAGAGACTAGAGACCAGATTTGAATGCCCTCTTTTTTAGACAGAGAGGCCTGGCATGTAGTAGACTCTTAATAAATATTTATTCAATGCATGAATGAAATACTCATCCGGCTCTAATTATAGAGTAACCCTCCTGAAGGCATGTCCTCGTTCCTTTTTTTTTTTTTTTTTTTTAACATGGGAAACTAAACCAAAACTTTCCCAGGGTTTTTATACTTGCAACTATTCTAAACAGGTTTCAGAAATGTCTGAAAAGTCATCCCTTGCCACATCATTCTACAGAGTCTTGCTGTCAACAGAGTTATAGTTAGTGCAATCATAGCTGAGAGACCTTCATTCAGTGTAGCCAGTGATTGTGTTTTACATCTCTCCAAGCCTTATCTTTACCACAGCTCACGAGTGTTTTGGGAAATGACATTATCTTTTCATGACTTCCCTGGTGACTCAGACAGTAAAGAGTCTGCCTGCAATGCGGGAGACCTAGGTCAAGAAGACCCCCTGGCAAAAGGCTAAAATTTCACTCAAACTCCCTTTCCTAAATCCTGTGGCTGGAATGGGGCTGGATATACACAAAAAGTGCACCTTGTTTTAGTTTATCCTCTCTAAATCTCTGGCAGCAAGACAGAAAAAGTCAGTGCTAAAAGAAGGGAAAAACATCAGGTGTGTCTTATTAAATGTTTTTCCCTTCCACTCTTTTTCTGCCAGAGATTGTGACCAGAGAAGCAAAAAGATGGTGAAAAAGTGAGAATAGGACATAGGTAACCAAAATTTCTACATGATAGCAAATGCCCACAGGAACAGTGTGAAGGAATAGGAGAAATTTCACCTTGAAGAGAGCCCTGGCATTCACTGGGGCATGATATGGACATACAGGCCTCAGTTGTGAGGGAATCCACTCAACAGTGGACTGAAAAGGTTGTATGAAGGACTTTGTGCACTGGGAGGGCAGAAGTTGTTGAAGCACTGTTGAGGGGTTCAGGAAAAGAGAATAAATTGCAGGTGTCCTGCAGCCATGTTAATGCTCATGGAAAATGGTAAACTTGGGGAGTGAGATATCCAGGGGAATTGTCATTCTAGGGATGAACTACATCAAACTTTCCCAGGAACTGTGAAAATTAGAATTCCTGGTAACAGTCTCAGAGACCTGGTGAATCTGCACCAGGCTCTTGGAAATCGAATCCTTAAGACACCCCAGGTTTCGCCTTAGATTTGGAAACACTTGATCTGGAGGGAGAACATTAGGTAATCCCTGGAGAATCTGATTTCTGGTTGGGTAAAATCTACAGAGTTGGGCAAAAGGATTGATGGTTCTAAAGGATGAGAGAAGACAAAATAGAAAAGTAGTATTTTGTTGCAGTTTGCATATTTCTATCCCTTTGGTATCCTTATCAGAGAATCAGCATATTTTCAGTGTTTATGACATACTTAAGAAACAAATTAGAATTTTTTAAATGAAACTCTCTTTACAAAAATACTTGATTTTTAGTGTAATCATATGAAAACTGTAGACTCAAAATGTGCAAAACCAATGAAATTGCCTGGAGTTTAGTTGCAATATTTTCATGAGTTTTAGGTAAGTGAGAATTGTCTCAGATATCATGAGGGATTGGGTGAAAACAGTAGAAATAAAAATCTCATCAGGTAACTTTACTTAAATGTGGACACAGGTTAAGTCATCAATTTTTAATTTTCTAAAGTCCCCATACATAGTTTCCAGCAAAAATAAATGTGTTCTAAATAATATATTTTCCTTTGTGAGCAGCAGATAACTGAATAAACTTTGGGAAAGAAATGAAGGGAAAACAAAGAAGCTGTTGATGGAGTCTCTCTGGACTCCCAACAGTCAATACAATGGAAAGATCAGAATTACAATACACCTAAAGTTTCCCCCAATCAAATGATCACCTTGAAGAGAGCCCTGGCATTCACTGGGGCATGATATGGACATACAGGCCTCAGTTGTGAGGGAATCCACTCAACAGTGGACTGAAAAGGTTGTATGAAGGACTTTGTGCACTGGGAGGGCAGAAGTTGTTGAAGCACTGTTGAGGGGTTCAGGAAAGAGAATAAATTGCAGGTGTCCTGCAGCCATGTTAATGCTCATGGAAAATGGTAAACTTGGGGAGTGAGATATCCAGGGGAATTGTCATTCTAGGGATGAACTACATCAAACTTTCCCAGGAACTGTGAAAATTAGAATTCCTGGTAACAGTCTCAGAGACCTGGTGAATCTGCACCAGGCTCTTGGAAATCGAATCCTTAAGACACCCCAGGTTTCGCCTTAGATTTGGAAACACTTGATCTGGAGGGAGAACATTAGGTAATCCCTGGAGAATCTGATTTCTGGTTGGGTAAAATCTACAGAGTTGGGCAAAAGGATTGATGGTTCTAAAGGATGAGAGAAGACAAAATAGAAAAGTAGTATTTTGTTGCAGTTTGCATATTTCTATCCCTTTGGTATCCTTATCAGAGAATCAGCATATTTTCAGTGTTTATGACATACTTAAGAAACAAATTAGAATTTTTTAAATGAAACTCTCTTTACAAAAATACTTGATTTTTAGTGTAATCATATGAAAACTGTAGACTCAAAATGTGCAAAACCAATGAAATTGCCTGGAGTTTAGTTGCAATATTTTCATGAGTTTTAGGTAAGTGAGAATTGTCTCAGATATCATGAGGGATTGGGTGAAAACAGTAGAAATAAAAATCTCATCAGGTAACTTTACTTAAATGTGGACACAGGTTAAGTCATCAATTTTTAATTTTCTAAAGTCCCCATACATAGTTTCCAGCAAAAATAAATGTGTTCTAAATAATATATTTTCCTTTGTGAGCAGCAGATAACTGAATAAACTTTGGGAAAGAAATGAAGGGAAAACAAAGAAGCTGTTGATGGAGTCTCTCTGGACTCCCAACAGTCAATACAATGGAAAGATCAGAATTACAATACACCATCATTGCTTAAGTACACAATCAACCCAAATAGAATCCATGCCACACATCCAGAATTCAAAGGAAAGTTACAAATGAATAGACATTTGTATCTGACTCAAATTACAAAGTTGAAAAGAAACAGATACTGTCTTTTGGGGGAATATAAGACATTTGTCTTTATTGTCAACTTTTAATATTGTTGAGTGTAGATAATCTTTTAAGAAGTAGTTTTTATGTAGAAGGAATCATTTTGTCAGAATTTATAATAGCCAATGGTGTTTGCAGCTGAGGCTAAAAACGTTTTCAATCAAAAAGAGCTTTCCACCTAGAGGTGTGTGACTGTGGCCATCACAGTTTTACTGAAAGTCAATGCTAACTTACACGTATGTTCCCAGTATATAATAATTTTTGGTGAATGAATGAATAAATGAACATCTCTGATTGACATATGGCACAGGTTGTTCTGGTATTTTTTTTAATTTTTATTTTACTTTTTACTTTTACAGAACTCTGTTTTTTACAGATATGTATGATCCCAGATTAGTCATATGTATATCCCCCCCAACCCACCCCTCCAGGCCATCTCACAGCACCCCTGCAGGATCCCCTATTCCCATAGCGCAATGACAATAGCTATCTTTTTTCACACAAGATAGTATAGGTTTGCATGTTACTCCTTCTACACCTCCCATCCACTGTTCATTACCCACAATGTCCATATGTCTACTGTCCATGTCTGTTTTTCCATTGCTTCACTGCATGTGTTGTCATTAACATCCTACTAGATTTCATATATATGTGTTAGTACACTGTACTTGCCTTTCTCTTTTTGACTTACTTCACTTTTTATGATAGGTTCTAGATCCAGCCACCTCATTAGGACTGAGTCTTCTGCATTTCTTTTTGCAGCCATGTAGTATTCCATTGTATATATGTACCAGGGCTTTTGCATCCATTCGTTCATCAATGGGCATCTCGGTTGCTTCCATGTTCTAGCTATTGTATAGAGAGCTGCAATGAACATTGGGGTACAGGTGCTTCTTTCTGTTTGGATTTCATTTGGGTATAAGCCTAAGAGTGGAATTGCTGGGTCATATGGTGCTTCTAATTTTAGTTTTTTAGGGAATCTCTATACTGTCTTCCATAGAGGCTGTATCAATTTCCAACAGCAATGCAAGATGGTTCCCTTTTCTCCGCACCCTCTCCAGCCTTTATTGTCTGTCGATTTCTTGACGATGGCCATTCTGACGGGTGTAAGGTGATATCTCATTGTAGTTTTTTTTTTTTTTTTTTTAAAGATTTATTTATTTATTTATTTTGGGCGGGGGTCAGGTTGGGGAGGGAGGGGAGTGGGCGGGCCACTTCTATTGGTCTTTCATTTCTCCATTTTCATTCGTCTTCGTTCTCTGGCTCCTGTGGGCCTCCCATCGCGGTGGCGTCTGTCGTTGCAGAGCACCGGCTCTGGGCGCATGCGCTCCAGAGCTCCAGCTCGGTGATTGGACACATCCGTCCAGCCGCTCCACGGCACGTGGGATCTTCCCAGGCCAGGGCTCGAACCGGCGCCCCTTGCACTGCAAGGCGGTGTCCTTACCCACTGGACCACCAGGGGAAGCCCCTCATTGTAGTTTTGATTTGCATCTTTCTAATTATAAACGAGGTTGAGCATCGTTTCATGTGTTTTTTGGCCATCTGTATTTCCTCTTTGGAGAGGTGTCTGTTTAGGTCCTTTTCCCATTGTTTGACTGGGTTGTTCATTTTTCCAATGTTGAGTTATCTGAGTTACTTGTAGATTATGGAGATTAATTCTTTGTCTGTTGTTTCATTTGCTATGATTTTCTCTCATTCTGTGGGTTGTCTGTTCAGCTTTTTTGTAGTTTCTTTTGCTGTACAAAAACTTTTAAGTTTCAACAGGGCCCACGTGTTAATTTTTGTTTTTAGTTCCACTATACTAGTAGGTGGGTCATAGAAGATCTTGCTTTGATTTATGTCCTTGAGGATTTTGCCTATATTCTTCTCCAAGAATTTTATGGTTTCTGGTCTTACATTTAGGTCTTTAATCCATTTTGAGTTGATCTTTGTGTATGGTGTCAGGGAATCTTCCAACTTCATTTTTCTGCATGTAGCTGTCCAGTTTTCCCAGTACCATTTGCTGAAGAGGCTGTCTTTGTCTCATTTTATAGTTTCGCCTCCTTTGTCAAAAATAAGGTACCCATAGGTGCGTGGGTTTATTTCTGGGTTCTCTATCTTGTTCCATTGGTCGATATTTCTGTTTTTGTGTCAGTACCATACTGTCTTGGTAACTGTTGCTTTGTAGTATAGTCTGAAGTTAGGGAGGGTGATCCCTCCAGCTCCATTCTTCTTTCTCAGGATTACTTTGGCTATTTGAGGTCTTTTGTGTTTCCATATGAACTGTGTTTTTCTTTGGTCTAGTTCTGTGAAGAATGTCATTGGTAGTTTGACAGGAATCGCATTGATTCTGTAGATGTTATTTGGGAGTATGGTCATTTTCACAATATTGATTCTTCCGACCCAGGAACAGAGAATCTCTCTCCATCTGTTTAAGTCTTCTGAGTGTCTTGTAATTTTCTGTGTACAGTTCTTTTGTTTCTTTGGGTAGGTTTATTCCTAGATATTTGATTCTTTTGGTTGCAATGGTGAAAGGGATTGCCTGTTTGATTTCATTTTCCAATTTTTCATTGCTTGTGTATAGGAATGCGAGTGATTTCTGTGTATTGGTTTTGTATCCTGCGACTTTGCTGAATTCATTGGTTAGCTCTAGTTGTTGTAATAGAGTCTTTGGGATTTTCTATGTATAATATCATGCCATTAAAACAAAGCGAGTTTTACTTCTTCTTTTCCCATTGTTTGACTGGGTTGTTCATTTTTCCAATGTTGAGTTATCTGAGTTACTTGTAGATTATGGAGATTAATTCTTTGTCTGTTGTTTCATTTGCTATGATTTTCTCTCATTCTGTGGGTTGTCTGTTCAGCTTTTTTGTAGTTTCTTTTGCTGTACAAAAACTTTTAAGTTTCAACAGGGCCCACGTGTTAATTTTTGTTTTTAGTTCCACTATACTAGTAGGTGGGTCATAGAAGATCTTGCTTTGATTTATGTCCTTGAGGATTTTGCCTATATTCTTCTCCAAGAATTTTATGGTTTCTGGTCTTACATTTAGGTCTTTAATCCATTTTGAGTTGATCTTTGTGTATGGTGTCAGGGAATCTTCCAACTTCATTTTTCTGCATGTAGCTGTCCAGTTTTCCCAGTACCATTTGCTGAAGAGGCTGTCTTTGTCTCATTTTATAGTTTCGCCTCCTTTGTCAAAAATAAGGTACCCATAGGTGCGTGGGTTTATTTCTGGGTTCTCTATCTTGTTCCATTGGTCGATATTTCTGTTTTTGTGTCAGTACCATACTGTCTTGGTAACTGTTGCTTTGTAGTATAGTCTGAAGTTAGGGAGGGTGATCCCTCCAGCTCCATTCTTCTTTCTCAGGATTACTTTGGCTATTTGAGGTCTTTTGTGTTTCCATATGAACTGTGTTTTTCTTTGGTCTAGTTCTGTGAAGAATGTCATTGGTAGTTTGACAGGAATCGCATTGATTCTGTAGATGTTATTTGGGAGTATGGTCATTTTCACAATATTGATTCTTCCGACCCAGGAACAGAGAATCTCTCTCCATCTGTTTAAGTCTTCTGAGTGTCTTGTAATTTTCTGTGTACAGTTCTTTTGTTTCTTTGGGTAGGTTTATTCCTAGATATTTGATTCTTTTGGTTGCAATGGTGAAAGGGATTGCCTGTTTGATTTCATTTTCCAATTTTTCATTGCTTGTGTATAGGAATGCGAGTGATTTCTGTGTATTGGTTTTGTATCCTGCGACTTTGCTGAATTCATTGGTTAGCTCTAGTTGTTTTGTAATAGAGTCTTTGGGATTTTCTATGTATAATATCATGCCATTTGAAAACAAAGCGAGTTTTACTTCTTCTTTTCCAATCTGGATTCTTTTTATTTGTTTTTCTTCTCTTATTGCTATTGCTAAAACTGGTACATTTTTTACACATCATGGGGTCTAGAAGTTTCTCTATGCAACAGCAAAGACCTCTTTGCCAGCTGTTGCACAACTGTTCTGAGTTTTAGTGCATTTCCTATCTTCTAACCTCTAGATTATTGAGAATATCTTTTCAATGTTACTTGTTTGTTTTTCCCTAAAGCAGTGGACTAACTCTAATTACCAGTTGCTGAAATATAAGATATCTTACTTTTAGCTATAAGGAAACCTGTCCCCGTGGTGATGCTATTTATGTCAGATAAAATTGAGTTCCTACTGAGGTGGACTTCATAGCCCATCAGTCTCTCTGGACACTGCCCAGTTTCTTCTCTAGAGATTGCAGGGTTAGAGTCCATCTTCTCCAGTGCAACCCAGGTAGGTCTCCCTAAGCCTAATGCTCTCAAGTTTCAATGGTGATCTGCCCTGTCCCCCACCCCAAAGAAATTCCACAGGCTTTCTGTGGACAAGTTTTATAGTCCCTGCCAAAATGGAAAGTTATCCCTCAAATGGTCTCTCCATTCTTGGTCAGTCCAAGCCTGTGATTGAGTGCTTCTGTGATTGATCTATGTGACTCGCTCCAGGAATAGCAGGCGAGGGTTGGCATTCGTGACTGTTACTTCACAACAAACTGGCCATATAATGCAGTGTGGAGGGTAACAAAGCTAAAGCAACAACATATCCTCTTCTATTCTTTAACTTTTTTGAAATATCTATTGTAGAATTCTTTAGTCTGAGAATCAGAACCATCCCTCTGGCTTAAATCGTCCATCCCGACTAGGACAAATGATAAGATAGTTATATTAGCTTTGTTTATGAGTATTTCTTTGAAATGCTTAGTGTAGACTAATGAGAAAGCACTAGTTCCCTTGTAACATAAATTTATCTGTTGACATCCTTATCCAACGAGATACTAGATGATCTGTTTGTGTGTGTGTGCTCTAATGCTCAATCGTGTCTGACTCTGCGACCCTATGGTCTGTAGCCTGCCAGGTTTCCCTGTCGTTGATATTCTCCTGGTAAGAATACTGGAATGGTTTGCTGTTTCCTCCTCCAGAGGATCTTCCTGACCGAGGGCCTGAACCTGTGTCTTTTATGTCTCCTGCACTAGCAAGCAGATTCTTTAGCACTAGCACCACTAGATGGTCTAGTTAATAACTTACATGGCTCTGAGTTCACACACCATGTGGCCCAGCCAACAGGAACATTTGTCACATACTTTAGATGCTAGTTTGGATGAGAAAAGTCTTGTGCTAATATTTTCTGATTTTATTCCTATTTCTAAACAAGAATAAATTATGTTTCCAGAAAGCAGTTTAATAAATCTATGGGTGTAAAGATAAACCAAAGACTAAAATCAAATTGAGAGTAGGATTAATCCTGCAAGCACACAAACATAAAGATATGTAAAAGTAAAATGATCGAGAAAAAAGAAAAAAAGATTTCATTGGGCTCCAAAATCCATGAATAAATAGTCACATCTGACTATGTAATATACCTGAAATGCTTGATGAGTTACAATTTGTTTCAGAAAATGCCTAAGACAGATATTCCATTCAGGAGAGTTCAAGGTCCTATCAGGCATACTTTAAATTCAATCCAATTTGGAAAAAAATTAATGAGTATCTACTATCTACCAAAAGTTTAGAAAGATGACTTTAAGATCCGTACTGCTATAAATCCTTTTTATTCCCCAGTTCCTAGCACAAAAGCTGGCTCATCCATCAGTAACTGTATATGTGCTTATGCAAAGGAATGGATTCATCCCCTCCTTTCTGGGACTATAAAGGTGGTCTCATGGTTGGACTGTACTCACTAATATAGAAAAAGTGTTCACACACCTTTTTATTCCACACACTCCTTGGAGATAAGCAGGAAAGATATCATTAACTGTAACTACTTGATGAAGCAACTAATTGTTGGTTTTAGTGATTTACCCAAAGCCAGGTAGCTAAGGGGGAGCGAAACAGGGACTACTCTTTCCCCTCTACTGTGGTACCTGAGGCAACACACTGGAATCCAAACTCATCTCCATGGCTTCCGGTTCAACTCAAGCAGTGGGAAGTACAGTTACCAGCAATGCTTGGATCTTGATTAATGTGGAAATATCTCTTTCAAAATATAACCTTTACAAACCACCATGATTTGCACACAGAAACCATTGTAAAACTGTATTTAACCTCACTTAATTTTTCTCTGTTATAGGTATCATTTCCCTTTTGAGGAATTAAGTATAGGAAAATCAAATAACCTGCCCAAGATCAAAGAGTTGATAAGTGGTTGAGCTAGGATTTCCACCATCTCAATCATCTTTCAAAGCCCATTGTCTTTATTACACACTGTCTCCCAGAAAGGAAAATTAGCTCCCCTTCACAAAATATTTGGGTGCCCCTGTCTGAAGAAATAACTGAGCAAGCTTGCAGTGAACCTCTCTAAGAAGTAACCCTGGTTTCCTTTGATCAAGAAAGGAAAATTTAAGCTCCCTTCACAAATAGTTGCTTTGGGAATAAATAGTCACATCTGACTATGTAATATACCTGAAATGCTTGATGAGTTACAATTTGTTTCAGAAAATGCCTAAGACAGATATTCCATTCAGGAGAGTTCAAGGTCCTATCAGGCATACTTTAAATTCAATCCAATTTGGAAAAAAATTAATGAGTATCTACTATCTACCAAAAGTTTAGAAAGATGACTTTAAGATCCGTACTGCTATAAATCCTTTTTATTCCCCAGTTCCTAGCACAAAAGCTGGCTCATCCATCAGTAACTGTATATGTGCTTATGCAAAGGAATGGATTCATCCCCTCCTTTCTGGGACTATAAAGGTGGTCTCATGGTTGGACTGTACTCACTAATATAGAAAAAGTGTTCACACACCTTTTTATTCCACACACTCCTTGGAGATAAGCAGGAAAGATATCATTAACTGTAACTACTTGATGAAGCAACTAATTGTTGGTTTTAGTGATTTACCCAAAGCCAGGTAGCTAAGGGGGAGCGAAACAGGGACTACTCTTTCCCCTCTACTGTGGTACCTGAGGCAACACACTGGAATCCAAACTCATCTCCATGGCTTCCGGTTCAACTCAAGCAGTGGGAAGTACAGTTACCAGCAATGCTTGGATCTTGATTAATGTGGAAATATCTCTTTCAAAATATAACCTTTACAAACCACCATGATTTGCACACAGAAACCATTGTAAAACTGTATTTAACCTCACTTAATTTTTCTCTGTTATAGGTATCATTTCCCTTTTGAGGAATTAAGTATAGGAAAATCAAATAACCTGCCCAAGATCAAAGAGTTGATAAGTGGTTGAGCTAGGATTTCCACCATCTCAATCATCTTTCAAAGCCCATTGTCTTTATTACACACTGTCTCCCAGAAAGGAAAATTAGCTCCCCTTCACAAAATATTTGGGTGCCCCTGTCTGAAGAAATAACTGAGCAAGCTTGCAGTGAACCTCTCTAAGAAGTAACCCTGGTTTCCTTTGATCAGAAGGAATGCTTCAGAACTGCATGGTGTTTACAATGCCTTGCTCCAGGAATTGCTTTCTTTCCACTGAGATGTGAAACCACAAACTAGTTGCTTTGGGTAATTAAAGATCCTTTGCACCAACTGAATGTGTCAACAGCAAATGTCCGGGTAAATTTCAAGTAAGTAATTACATTCTGCCAATCTGAAATTCCTTTCTAATTTCATCCCCCTTACATATCCACTTACGGTACTTTTGAGTGTGGCTGTGGATAATTCTAAAATGACTAAGGCCACACAGTCCGTTGTCCCAAATAAGAATGAGAATATGGACTTTCATTCGAAGAGTATGTCAAGTTCTACATTTTTGGATGGAAGCTGACATATAAATATTGGGAGTTCATTTTTTCCCCTTTCATATCAGGTTTCTTATGACTAATTCAAGCAACCAGAAACAAATCTGATTATATCTTCTTTTTCTCCTTCACCTGCTACAGTGTGGGTAAATCAATTTATTAATTATTATAAGAATTTTGCACTCTTTGGAGAAAAAAGTCTATTGAGATACTACATTTATAGCTGCAGAAAATCTAATACTCAAGGTATTTTTTAAGAGCTCCGGTCTAGAAAATGAAGTGTCATCCTAAAATCCATCACACATGCTTTATTATAACAAGCCATGTTATACCCCAAGGTGGGGGTGGAATCTCAGCAGCAAGTGATCTGCAAGAAAAATTTTCACACAGGGCTTAGTAGGGAGGATTTCTCCACAGCAGATCATGTTTAAACTTACTGACAAATCATTTGGATAAGAAAATATTACAAGTAGAAAAATTTATTCTATAGATTTATATTTTAACCAAAAGCCCTCAAGATTTTTGCTTGTATAACTTCTCCTCCTCACTCAAAAGTAAGGTGTTTAATCAAGAAATTTGTAAATGTATGTCTAGGTAATAATCTTGTAACTGCTATAAAAGCAAGTCAACCAATTGTTAATCCTGTTTAAAGAAATTTAAGGTGGTTTCATCAGAGATCTCTCGCACACTTCTAACACACACATACACACATACCCCACACATACTGTCGATCTCATGATCTCACTTTCAGAAGTAGGTTTATAACTATACCTCAGAATTTTAAGTTGTGTGTGTGTGTGTGTGTGTGTGTGTGTGTGCACACCCACGTTAGTCACGCAGTCGTGACCAACTCTTTGCAACCCCATGGACTGTGGCCCATCGGACTTTTCTGTCCCTGCAATTCTCCAGGCAAGAATACTGGAATGGGTAGCCATTTCCTTCTCCAGGGAATTTCCCCAACCTAAGAATCAAACCTGGGTCTCCTACACTGCAGGCAGATTCTTTACGATCTGAGAAGCACTTTGAGTAACATAAAACAAAAAACAAAACAAAACAAAAAAAACTGGATTAGGAATATATGTTTGTTTTTATTTTTATAGAGCCTGAGTGGCTCTTATGTCTTTGAATTCATGAAAATTATACAACATTTTTCAAACTGTCAGGAAAAAAAAATCATAAAACAGGATCACTAACTGCCAAAAATTGGCTCATATATTCAAGTCAAGTAAACCAATTCTTTATATTGGCCACATAGAACCTCATTATTTTTAAGCTTAACGAAGGTCCAGAGGCCACAAGTTGAAAGAAATGAGAAACTGTTGCTTTATAAGCGTGAAGCTATTCCTCAGGAATGAAAGGTAGCAAATGGCTAAAAAGCATCCTCAGAGTCAATCATGGAACCATTTTCAGTGCATCATAACTTTGCTTATTTTTCCCCTTTGAAGTCTCTAGATCTGGTACTTGGTCAGAATTGAACCCAAGTTCTAAGTCACAATTGCCGGATGATAGTTTTCAGTGACATGGTTTGTGTGTGTGTGTGTGTGCGTGTGTGTGTGTGCGCGTGTGCAAATTAGTTAGGAAGATGCTTGGATTCTGAGCAGTCCTCACTCTACACTTAGTGAACGTAAAATGCAAGATGTTAGAGAGACTTAAGTCAGAGGTAAAGCGAGAACTCAAGCCTGTGATGTGCTGTGCTGCTCTTGGTCGCTCAGTCGTGTCTAACTCTGTGACCACATGGACTATAGCCCGTTAGGCTCCTCTGTCCATGGGGATTCTCCAGGCAAGAATACTGGATTGGGATGCCATGCCCTCCTCCAGGGGATCTTTCCAACCCAGGGTTGGAACTCAGGTCTCCTGCATTGCAGGCAGATTCTTTACCAGCTGAGCTACCAGGGAAGCCCCTGACCATGCTGCCATATACTAAATTATATGCTTCTTTTGCTTGCCTACAAAAGATGAGCTCCTGCAGTGTAGTACTAGCCTCTTTAATCATAACCCTCTTAGTAAAACTTGTCTTGGTTAGAATCTTGTGTGAAAAAGATTCTCAACCAATGTTTATATTATACTTGATGCTTTGCAAGCCAGCCCCAACCTAACATTCTCGCATTATCTTTCATTGTTTCTCAACATTAACCCTGTATCTCTGTCCCCAATGTCATCTTATAAAAGCAATACAGAGCTCCTATCTCCTTTAGGAAATTAATTTTACATGTTTTTTTCTCCTTGCCAATGAGGTAATGACAAGGTCACAGGACTTTTATGAAACACTTGTGTGTTCAGTCATCCTTTTGTTCACTGGCCATTCTTAAGCTGAGAAAAGTCAATAGTTTTCTGTTACTATAAAGATTTTGACAGCTACACAGTCACTGCAAAAATATGCTCCAGGCCCCGAAGTAATCCAGCCCATTAAATTTTGACCTTTGACAAAAAATGGCAAGGAGTTAAATATTTTACATGTTTCCCATGGCAAAACATTACTTCTCCAAAAAAGAGCAATTCAGTGAAGACACTGGAAAATATAAGCAGTTTTATATAAAGCCATGGGAATCAGTACTCACAAGATTGCTGTGATTACCTGTATATGTATCTAAAATGTCCAATAAATTGTCTACAAATGCTTTCAGATGACCGTATAATAGAGAGAACTGAATTCACATGATATCTCATTTTTCTATCAGTGAAACAGAAGCAATGATAAAGATGAATGTTATTTTTTTTTCCAGTGGAATACACCTTTTTTACTGAAATTGGTTATAATCTTAGAAGAAGTACCAGGAGGAGGAGTATTCTTGGATTACCACTTATTTTAGGAGAAGGCAAATAGGAAGCACTAGTATCTACTCAGTGCCTGTTTTGTACCATGCTCTTGGTCGCTCAGTCGTGTCTAACTCTGTGACCACATGGACTATAGCCCGTTAGGCTCCTCTGTCCATGGGGATTCTCCAGGCAAGAATCCTGGAGTGGGATGCCATGCCCTCCTCCAGGGGATCTTTCCAACCCAGGGTTGGAACTCAGGTCTCCTGCATTGCAGGCAGATTCTTTACCAGCTGAGCTACCAGGAAGCCCCTGACCATGCTGCCATATACTAAATTATATGCTTCTTTTGCTTGCCTACAAAGATGAGCTCCTGCAGTGTAGTACTAGCCTCTTTAATCATAACCCTCTTAGTAAAACTTGTCTTGGTTAGAATCTTGTGTGAAAAAGATTCTCAACCAATGTTTATATTATACTTGATGCTTTGCAAGCCAGCCCCAACCTAACATTCTCGCATTATCTTTCATTGTTTCTCAACATTAACCCTGTATCTCTGTCCCCAATGTCATCTTATAAAAGCAATACAGAGCTCCTATCTCCTTTAGGAAATTAATTTTACATGTTTTTTTCTCCTTGCCAATGAGGTAATGACAAGGTCACAGGACTTTTATGAAACACTTGTGTGTTCAGTCATCCTTTTGTTCACTGGCCATTCTTAAGCTGAGAAAAGTCAATAGTTTTCTGTTACTATAAAGATTTTGACAGCTACACAGTCACTGCAAAAATATGCTCCAGGCCCCGAAGTAATCCAGCCCATTAAATTTTGACCTTTGACAAAAAATGGCAAGGAGTTAAATATTTTACATGTTTCCCATGGCAAAACATTACTTCTCCAAAAAAGAGCAATTCAGTGAAGACACTGGAAAATATAAGCAGTTTTATATAAAGCCATGGGAATCAGTACTCACAAGATTGCTGTGATTACCTGTATATGTATCTAAAATGTCCAATAAATTGTCTACAAATGCTTTCAGATGACCGTATAATAGAGAGAACTGAATTCACATGATATCTCATTTTTCTATCAGTGAAACAGAAGCAATGATAAAGATGAATGTTATTTTTTTTTCCAGTGGAATACACCTTTTTTACTGAAATTGGTTATAATCTTAGAAGAAGTACCAGGAGGAGGAGTATTCTTGGATTACCACTTATTTTAGGAGAAGGCAAATAGGAAGCACTAGTATCTACTCAGTGCCTGTTTTGTACCACATATTTTTCATGTCTTCTCTTATTGAATTGTTATTTTGTAGAAGATAGGGCTCATAATGCTGTTGCAGAGGATAATGCTAAGAGAGATCAAATATCTTGTCCACTGTTATACAAGCAATGAATGAGCAAACTAGGATAGGAGCCCAGTTGTGCTACTCGAACATCTGTACATATATGTTTCAAGTATCGAGGGAACTAGAAGCAGAGGAATAAGAAATTTTAAAAATGCCTAGAATTTTCAGTCCAGTATCTATCACCTAAAATTCACACAGATTTCATGTCATGTTCCAGTATGAGCCTACTGTGGGAAGGTAGCACCCATCTAAGAAAGATAACTTACTAGAGTGTTTTCAGATCCAAGATTTAAACATTTTTATTTTTATTCTTTTTATGCCCCAAATGACACTATCCCTGCCATCTTTTAAATCTAACACAGAATATTGCAAACAGTATTTCATCCTATGATTTGGCAGCTTTATTGTTCAAATTCAGACTCAGTAGTTAAAGTTCAGAAATCTTTAAGCTATTAAATATCTAATGACTTTAGTCAATTCTGTTGCTCAGTTGTGGCTAACTCTTTGCAATTCCATGAACTGCAGCACGTCAGGCTTCAGGCTTCCCTATCCTTCATCGTCTCCCAGAGTTTGCTTAAACTCATGTCCGTTGACTCAGTGATGCCATCCAACCATCTTGTCCTCTGTCGTACCCTTCTCCTTTTGTCTTCTATTTTTCCAACATCAGGGTCTTTTCCTGAGTAATCTCTGCGTCAGGTGGCCATATTATTGGAAAAAATGTGGCTTGGAAACAAAGAAACATGGTTCAAACCTACTTCATTTAGGTTTGGGGACAAAGAAGGCATATGTTAAATTCATCCCCATGAACTGAGAAAGAGACACTAGACATCAGTTGTGTGTGGGAAGCATGGAGAATTTGCATTGTATAATTGACTTCATCATCTTCCACAAGGAGAAGAGTGGCCTAAGCCAGGTCTTTTCCATCACTCTTCTACCTAGTGAATCTTGTTGAGAAGTGTAATAAATTGATAATAACATGCTTTGTCTATGAACCAATGTATAACATCTGAATTGTTGTAACATTAAAGCACATATCATCAATGTATAATTGAAGATGATATCTGTTTGTATCACTTAGACCTCAATTCTTCATATAATGAAAACCTCAAAAAATAAATTTATTATGTATGGTGGGTTTTTTTGGCCACATCTATTGATCTTTCATTTATTTATCTTTGTTCTTTGGCCCGTGTGGGCCTCCCATCGCAGTGGCCTCTCTTGCTGCAGAGCACCAGCTCTGGGTGCATGCGCCTAGTGCTCCAGCACGGCAGTTGAACACATTGGTCCAACTGCTCTGCAGCACATAGGATGTTCCCAGGCCAGAGATTGAACCAGCGCCCCTTGCACTGCAAGGTGGTGTCCTTACCCACTGGACCACCAGAGAAGCCTTTATGTATGTATTTTTATAGTTGTAGTTATTTTTGTCATTTTCCTTTCCAACTTTTATACTAGAATTAAAGTTTGCACCACCATTATATTAATAGTATTACTGTACTCTATGTTCGTTTATATGGTTTAGTCACTAAGTTATGTCCAACTCTTACAACCCCATGGACTGTAGACTACCAGGCACATGGAATTCTCCAGGCAAGGATACTGGAGTGGGTTACCTTTTCCTTTTCCAGGGGATCTTCTCAATGTGGAGATCAAACCCAGGTTTCCTGCATTGTAAGTGGTCTCTTGCATTTCAGGTGGATTCTTTACCAAGTGAACTTTATTTGTGAGCTTTGTAGTTTCATATGATTTTGTGTTACGGTTTCACATCATTGTGTTACACCTTGAAGAAATCCCTTTAACATTTCTTATAAGTCATGTGTTAGTGGTGATGACTTTCCTCAGGTCTTTTTTATCTGAAAAAGTCTTTGTTTTATTTTTGAAGGCTAGTTTTTCAAAATATGGCATTTAGAATGGCAATATTTTTCAGTACTTTGAATATAACGCCTCTGTTTGTTTTGTCCCTCAAGATTTCTGCTTCCACAAGGAGAAGAGTGGCCTAAGCCAGGTCTTTTCCATCACTCTTCTACCTAGTGAATCTTGTTGAGAAGTGTAATAAATTGATAATAACATGCTTTGTCTATGAACCAATGTATAACATCTGAATTGTTGTAACATTAAAGCACATATCATCAATGTATAATTGAAGATGATATCTGTTTGTATCACTTAGACCTCAATTCTTCATATAATGAAAACCTCAAAAAATAAATTTATTATGTATGGTGGGTTTTTTTGGCCACATCTATTGATCTTTCATTTATTTATCTTTGTTCTTTGGCCCGTGTGGGCCTCCCATCGCAGTGGCCTCTCTTGCTGCAGAGCACCAGCTCTGGGTGCATGCGCCCTAGTGCTCCAGCACGGCAGTTGAACACATTGGTCCAACTGCTCTGCAGCACATAGGATGTTCCCAGGCCAGAGATTGAACCAGCGCCCCTTGCACTGCAAGGTGGTGTCCTTACCCACTGGACCACCAGAGAAGCCTTTATGTATGTATTTTTATAGTTGTAGTTATTTTTGTCATTTTCCTTTCCAACTTTTATACTAGAATTAAAGTTTGCACCACCATTATATTAATAGTATTACTGTACTCTATGTTCGTTTATATGGTTTAGTCACTAAGTTATGTCCAACTCTTACAACCCCATGGACTGTAGACTACCAGGCACATGGAATTCTCCAGGCAAGGATACTGGAGTGGGTTACCTTTTCCTTTTCCAGGGGATCTTCTCAATGTGGAGATCAAACCCAGGTTTCCTGCATTGTAAGTGGTCTCTTGCATTTCAGGTGGATTCTTTACCAAGTGAACTTTATTTGTGAGCTTTGTAGTTTCATATGATTTTGTGTTACGGTTTCACATCATTGTGTTACACCTTGAAGAAATCCCTTTAACATTTCTTATAAGTCATGTGTTAGTGGTGATGACTTTCCTCAGGTCTTTTTTATCTGAAAAAGTCTTTGTTTTATTTTTGAAGGCTAGTTTTTCAAAATATGGCATTTAGAATGGCAATATTTTTCAGTACTTTGAATATAACGCCTCTGTTTGTTTTGTCCCTCAAGATTTCTGCTGAGAAATCCACTGACAATATCATGGGGGTTCCTTTAAATGTGAGGAGTTATTTTCTCTTGCTACTTTTAGAATTCTTTGCTTTTGATTTTTTATGTAAATATTTTTTCTTTTTTGAATTTTTAATTAGAGGAAAATTGCTTTGCAATGTTGCATTAGTTTCTGCTGTCCAGCAACGTAAATCAACTGTATGTATACATATATTCCCTCCCTCTTGGACAAATCTTTCACTCATTTCCCATCCCACCCATCTAGGTCATCACAGAGCACCAGGCTGAGCTTCCTGTGCTATATAGCAGGTAGGTTCTAACTAGTTACTATTTTTTACACAGTAGTGTGTATAGTTCAATGCTAATCACCAGTTCATTCCACTCTCCCCTTCCCCTTTTGTGTGTACATGTGCATCCTCCAAGTCTACATGGCTATTCCTACACACTTTTGTAACAGTTCTAAAATACAGCATGTATATGATCTTTAACCTTTTTCTAAGATTTTTGCTTGTTTTCATCTTACGTGAAAATTCATCTGTTCGAAAATTACATTACTAAAGAATGCACTATCCTTGATGAACTATAGTTCAGCTTTTGGTGACATATTTTAAATTATGGATAAACTCTAGCCCTGAAAATCTTTGTTAAGTGCACAATAAATTTTATCATGCTTCAAATTAATAATCATAAGGGATTTTGTTACTTGCAGCCAATATTTCCCTAATAGACCCAAGACAAGAAAACAAAGTAAAAAATCCTCTGATATAACATATAAGAAAAACAAAAGAAAATATTGCCCACGTTTCCATCAGATATCCAAACTGCTAATGTTTGAGAGTATATTGTACCAGATATTCTTTCTATACACATGAATTCCCTTTACAAAAAATGGATCATTTTGTAATCTACAAATGATCTTAACATTATGTTATGGACATTCTTCTGTTATATCTATTTTATTTATATTAAAAATTTATGAAATAAATGGCATTAAAGGGTCTTCTCATGCAGGGACTGGAAAACTTTTTCTGTAAAGGATCAAGTAAATATTTTAGGCTTTGCAGGCCATTTGTTATCTATTGAAACTATTCAACACTTGTACAAAAGCACAAAAATAGACTTAGATGATGTATTTATATAAACAAATGGGATAACTGTGTTCCAATAAAACTTTATTTACAAAAACATGCAATGAGCCAGATTTGACCAATGAGCTATGGTATGTAAACTGTTGTTTTGAGGCATTATTTTAATTAGCTGTCTAGAATCCCTTTAAGGATATGTACCATAATTTATTAGGCCCTTCTCAAAGTCAAGAAATATATTTCCTGTTTGCTATAATCCATGAAAACAGAAAAGCAGGTATGTTATAAATACCAGTTAAATGAATAAATAAATGAAAGTTGATAGTTTCTAGGATCAGTATTAAAATTTTGACATGTAAGAAAGACACACATCTGAGAGGAAGTGGTGATTTATGGTATGAAGTAAAGAAGGGAAATTCAGGCAGCATTTTATTTAAAAGAGTAGACTTGAGAAAGCAGATGAAGTGGGAAAACCAAGAGTAAAATGCTGAAATAGTCAGTGGCCAGGGAACAGAATCCAGAAAGCATTATTCTCAGGAAGGAGGATTTATAGTCTTGAAGTAGAACAAAATACGGATTAGAATTCAGTGGCCAAATAAAGAGAACTTCAGATCACCTTAATTTGAAATTTAATCTGAAAAAATCTCCTTCACTGCAGAGCTGATGTCTGGTTCTTTGCAAAATAAGCTTCCATTTAAATCTACTTTGTAAACTCTGAGTTCGATTTTATAGTAATCTTTGATTATTGCATATTCTTTATTCTGTAACCATAGTTTGGTCTTCCATAGAATAAGTTAAACATGAATATGTCCTCCCATTCGGCTATTAAATCATAGAACAAGCTAAAGGGGCCTTGTAACAATAATATTTCATACTATAAAGCAAAAGTACAAACCACGCAAGTACACATATTTGTAAGCACTAATCAGTATGTATTTGTATATTATTAACTATTTCCCTCAATTCCACAGAATCTGTGAAAGAAAACTATAAAGAAACAAAAGCATTCTTTACTCCCTGGCAAAACCTAATCAAATATCCCTCTGGAAAAATATTTCATCTGCCTCTTAAGAATATTATAGCAACTGTCTTTGAGGTTGCCTGCTCCTCCTTAGTAGTTGACAGAAGAGATAACACCTTACTTAAGCAAAATCTTTATGGATTATCAATTGCAGGCCCTGTGACCTGTAAACCAGAAAGCAGTTCCTCCTCGCTCAACAAGAAAAGCAAGAGAAAGTGCTCAGAACCATGGTGATGAATGCGAACTATTCTACTGCTCAGACATTTGAAGCTGCTAGTTAGTGAGATCTACACAAGAGAATTGTCACTCTTGTTCAGTCACTAGGTCTTATTCAACTCTTTGCAACCCCATGGAGCCCACCAGGCTTTTCTGTCAATGGAATTTCCTAGGCAAGAATACTGGAGTGGGGCTTCCCTGGTGGTCCAGTGGATAAAGAGTCTGCCTTGCAGTATAGGGGGCACCAGTTCGATCCCTGGCCCTAGAAGATCCCATGGGCCATGCAGTGGCTGGTCCGGTGTATCCAATTACAAGCCAGCACTCTGGAGCACATGCACCCAGGCTGGTGTTCTGCAACAAGAGAGACCACTGCAGTGGGAGGCCCACAGAGGCCAAAGAATAAAGATGAATGAAGACAAATAAATAAAAGAGACCAAAATTAAAAAAAAAAGAAAAGAATACTGAAGTGGCTTGCCATTTCCTTCTCCAGGGGATCTTACCACCCCAGGCCTTGAACCTGCATCTCCTGTAAGTCTCCTGTGTTACAGGAAGACTCTTAACCCTAGGAAGCCCAAGAAAGATTGAAGGCAACTGGAGAAAGCAATGGCAGAGGATGAGATGTTTAGATAGCGTCACCAACTCAGTGGACATGAATTTGAGCAAACCCACAGGAGATAGTGGGGGACAAAGGAACCTGAGTGCTTCAGTCCATAGAGTCACAGTCAGGTATTCCTTAGTGAATGAACAACACAATAATTTAACACATGCCATGAAGCACTTAGAAATGTAATTTTAAAAATCTATTTATCACTGGCAAAACTTAGGGTCATTCACCTGTTAACTCAGCTGGTCCTTGCAGCCTCTGATTTTTAAGTGTGTCTTTATCAAGAAGAACAAAGAGATTTATTATTTTAGGGACTATTTAAGGCAGAGACCTTGAGTGTTTTTGCTATGAAAGTTACTTTGCATTTTCCTAGAACTTTGGTATCATGGATAGTTGGAGGGCAAATGGGCTTGACTTCTGAGCAGAGGAGAGGAGGAGACAGAGATAATGCTGGCTCTTTAAAAACCAGAAACAGAAAAACTTGCAGGAAGGTGGGAATGGTAACCAGTTTGAGTAATAGTAATCTAGTTCATATTTTCTATTTGAAGTAATCTATATTTTCATTCTAGTGTTAGTAGTTCTCTGTAATTATACCACTACTGTTATTACTGAAATTACTACTTAACAGTTATTGAAAACTCACAATGTGCTATTCTTTAGTAAATTCAGTCCAAAAAATATGATTAATCTCTGCTATACACAGATTATTGTATGAAATCCTGAACACATTTTAACATGAATTTGTTTTTACAGTGCTGAGTACTTTCAGTAAGTTGTTTTGTCTGTCTGTGTTTCAGTTCTTGAAGATGTAACCATAGGTGTTTATTAAATATTTAATAAGTATATATTTCTCATGGGCTTCACTGGTGGCTCAAACGGTAATGAATCCCCCTGCAATGAGGAAGACCCAGGTTTGATCGCCAGGTTGGGAAGATCCCCTGGCAAAGGATATGGAAAACCACTTGAGTGTTCTTTCTTGGAGAACTTCATGAACAGAGGAGTCTGGTAGGCAACAGTCCCTGGGGTTACAAAGAGTCACACACGACTGAGTAACACACACACACACACACACACACATGTACATATATATTTTCATAGAAAACAAAAGACAGAATAAATGAAAATTTGCATGGGCATATTTGGGAAAAGTAGTATCAAGTGATAAGAAAGCCTAGAAAACACTTAAAGGTTACGTAAGTGGAACATAGTTATCTTCTTTCCAGTATATCCTGAGCAGAACAACAAAAGCAATCCTCAATGAGGTACAACTTTTGTTAACTCAATGTATGTTGAATACCTATTTAACTAATAATAGTACTATGGGTTTTTTAAATTATTTTTTATTATGTGAGAATTATAGAAAATATATTACATCCTTTTGGAAGAAATGACAGAGATCCTAGATATCACTTATTCAGTTTCCTCCAATTAAGACATCTTGCAAAACTCTAGGGCAGTATCACAACAAGGATGTTAACATTAATACAATAAATTCAGAACATTTCATTTCTATCATCACAATGATCACTCGTATTGTCTTATTGTAAACACAACCTTTTTTCTTGTTGTTGTTGTTTGGTCACTAAGTCTGATTTGACTCTTTGCGACCATATGAACTTTAGCCTTCCAGGCACCTCTGTCCATGGGATTCTCCAGGCGAAAATATTGGACTGGTCACCATGCCCGCCTCCAGGGAGTCTTCCCAGCCCAGGCATCAAACCCATGTCTCTTGGGTTTCTTGGATTGGCAAGTAGTTTCTTTACCACTGAACCACCAGGGAAGCCCATCACCAAATATACCTTAACCCATGACATTTGCTCATCTGTTCTACAATTTCTATGACTTGGTCATTTCAAGAATGCTGTGTAAATGGAATCATATACTATATAATTTTTTTTAATACAGACTTCTCACTGAGCATAATTCTCTAGCGATTCATCCAGGTTATTTTGTGTATCAGTGAACCATTTGTTTTCATTGCTAAGTTGCATTTCCATGATATGGATGCACTGCCATTTAACCATTCAGCCATTGAAGAACATCTGGTTGTTTCCAGTTCCGAGCTATTAAAAATAAAATTGCCATCAACATTCACATACAGGTTCTTGTAGAAGCATAAGTTTTCACTTCTCTGGAATTACTGCCTGGAAGGCAACTGCTGAATAGTGTGGTAATGGCAGATTTAAATTTTTAAAAACATACCAAACTGTTTTTAGAATGGCTCTATCATTTTACATTGCTACCCACAATGCATGAATGCTCTAGGTTTCCTACATACTCTCCAGTATTTGGTATTGTCATTATTTCTTTTTAATCTTTATACTGGTATTTGTGTACTGATATCTCACTGGAATTTTAATTTGCATTTTCCTAATGGTAATTGATGGTTTCGTAAGTTTAGTTGCCATCTGTACATGCTCTTCAAGTGTAATATTTTTTCATGCTTTTCGCCACTTGTTAATTGGTTTTTTAACAGTTGATACTTGTGACTTCTTGTATAGTCTAGATGCAATTTGTTTTATGTATGATTTTAAAATATTTTTGCCAAGTCTGTTTCTTGTCTTATCACCCACTTTACAGGTCCTTTTGAAATGCAAAAGGTTTAATTTTGAAAAAATCTAATTTATCAATTCTTCCCTTTTTGTATGTTTTTGGTAGTGAGTATGAAAATTCTTGCCTAGGCATAAATCCTAAAGATTGTCCTCTATTTTTTCCAGAGAGTTTATATATTTGTATTATATATATAAAACTATAATTCGTTTTGAGGTAATTTTGAATAGAATGTGAGATTTTGATGGAAGATCATTTTTGTTTTTCTGTTTGTTTGTTTTGCCCCAAAATATTCCATCACCATTTTTTGAAAGGTGACCTTTTCTCTGTAAAACTTATTCTGTACCTTTGGCAAAAGACAATAGGGCTTACTTGTGTGGACCTGCATGTAAGTTCTCTGTTCTCTTCCACTAATGTATGTGTCTAACCTTTTGTCAACACTGTACCCATGGTTACTGCAGCTATATAATGTCTTAAAATAGGGTAAAGCAGTTTCTCCATTATGCTTTCAGACTTGTTTAGCTATTTCAATTCTTTGCCTTTCAATATAGATTATAAAATATTTTTGCCTATGTCCACTAAGATCTTGCTGTGATATTGATGGGAATTGTATTAGACCAGTATATCACATTGGAAAGGACCCACCTTTACTATGTGGGTCTCGCCATCATGTACACTGTACAGGACTCTCCATTTTTTACAGATAAAAGAAAATTTTTATCAGTGTGTTTTAGTTGTTATACAAGATCTGCAAGTGTTTTGTTATATTTAAGCCTAAGTATTTAATTTTTTAAATTGTTACCAAAATATTGCATAACATTTTATATTTTGTATGTATAATGATATTGCTATATATGGAAATATTAATTTATTTTTGTATGTTTATTCTATATTATATGCTTTTGCTAAGCTTTCTTATGAGTGGTATGAGTTTTTGAATAGAATCTAAAAATTTTAATGGAGATGATGTTATCTGTAAATAGAAACAGATATATATCTTTCATTCTGAATCTTTATCCCTATTAATTTCCCTTTCCAGCCTTAATATATTTGTTACAGTTTCTAGGACTCTGTTAAATGAGAGGGCTGACAGCAAACTCCATGCCTTGTTTCTGATCTTCATGATTGAATATCATGTTAGCTGAGGGGATTTTACAGATGTTCTTAATTAAGTTGAAGAAGTTTCTCTCTAGCTTCATTTTTTCAAGCTTCTTCACATGATAAGCTACTAAAGTTTGTCCAGTGTTTTTCAGAACTAATCAATATGATCATGTGCTCTATCTTATTCAGCCTATCCTTACTATGGATCACATTGAATAGTTTTTCAATACCCAAACAGCCATATGTCTCTGGGATAATCTCACTTAAATATGGTGTATTTTTGCGTATTATTTTCATATTTTAATGAATTCTATTTATTAAAGCCTATTAAAGATTTAGTGTATATATCTGTAAATATCCATGTATACATTTATACATATTCATTTTCAAAGTGCTCAGTGGTCCTCTTCTTGTAATATTTTTATCTTCTTTTCTATGGTTGGTATCAGGGTTCCTTCATAAAAGTGCTCTCTTCCACTTATTTCTGGAGGGAATTAGGTGTCAAATTTGTGTGATTCTTCTTTAACATTCCCTAGAATTCAAATATTTGGGTCACTAGATTTCTTTTATAATAGGTTTTCGGTATAAATGAAATTTTCTTAATAACAAATATTCAAATTACTTATTTCATATTAAATGATCTATAAAAGTTTGTATTTTTTTAAGGAATTGGTCCATTTTATCTATTAATTTGTTATGTATAACATTATAGTATTTCCTTATTAACTTTTTGATGCCTATGAGGTCTATATTTATGTCCTCTGCTTTGTTTTTTACCGTGTTCATTCTTATATTTTCATTTTCTGTATGTCTTGCTAAAAGCTATTCAAATGATGAGATTTTTGTTTCCTTGTTTTTTTTTCTATTGCTTCTTTTTTTAAATTCATCAGTTTCTGCTCTTTATTATTTTATTTCCTCTGTATGCTTAAAATTTATTTTATTCTCAGTTTTCTCAGTTTTGAATTATTGATTTCACACTTTTCTGTTTTTCTAATATATGCATTTAGTACTTTAAATTTCCCTCTCCATATTACATTAACTGTGTCTCACAAGCCCCATTACTTTGTCTTTCATTTTCATTTAGTTCAATGTGTATTTTTGTTTCCCTTCTGAATTCCACATCAATCCAAAGATTATTTAGAAATGTATTATATAACTTCTAAGTATTTGGAGACAGTCCTGGTATCATTCTCATTGAATTGTATTTCCATGATTTTGTAGCTTGTGATTGTTGCCAAATTTGTGAAATTTTAGGCCATTATTTTTTCTCAAATACATTTTCAGCTGATCTTTTCCTTTGGGGACTTTAATCACACAGATATAAAATATTTTCATATAGTTTCACAGGCATCTGAGACTCTATCCATTTTCCTTTATTTTCATATTATTTTTTCTCAGTTTTTCAGACTGCTGTTGTCAAGCTCTTTGATTCTCTCCATTTTGCTGTTGAGCCCATAATATTGAAAAGTTTTAAAATTTTGACTATCATATTTTTGAGTTCTAAATTTGTTTCCTCTTTTCTATCTTCTATTTATTTGCTGAAACTTTATTTTTTTATTATTTCAAGAATGCCCATAATTTCTCATTGAAACATTTTTATAATGACTTTAAATCTCCTTGTCAGATCAACTTATTATCTGTGTCTTCTCATTGGCAGCATTTGCTGAGTGTTATTTCTTATGCATTTAGAGATTTTCATGAGTTTTTTCAATAAGTGACTTTTTTTTTGCTGAAAATTGAGCACTTTGTTATTATATTATACGACCTTGGGTCCTATTTATAGCCTTTTTTTAAATTGAAATATAGTTGACAATATTGTGCCAATCTTTGCTGTATAGCTATGTGATTAGTTTTAAACATATATACATTCTATTTTTAATATTCTTTTGCAGTATGGTTTATCCCAGAGGATTGGATAGAGTTCCCTGTGCTACAGGACCTTGTTATTTATCCATTCTAAGTGTAGCAGTGTGCATCGACTAGCCCCTAATTCACAGTCTATCTGTCTCTCTCTCACTTCCCCCTGGCAACCACAAGTCTGACCTCTAAGTCTGTGAGTCTGTTTCTGTCTTATAGATTGGTTCATTTGTGCCATGTTTTATACTTTCTAGATAAGTGATACCACATGGTATTTGTTTTCTCCTTCTGACTTTACTTCAATGTGTATTTTTGTTTCCCTTCTGAATTCCACATCAATCCAAAGATTATTTAGAAATGTATTATATAACTTCTAAGTATTTGGAGACAGTCCTGGTATCATTCTCATTGAATTGTATTTCCATGATTTTGTAGCTTGTGATTGTTGCCAAATTTGTGAAATTTTAGGCCATTATTTTTTCTCAAATACATTTTCAGCTGATCTTTTCCTTTGGGGACTTTAATCACACAGATATAAAATATTTTCATATAGTTTCACAGGCATCTGAGACTCTATCCATTTTCCTTTATTTTCATATTATTTTTTCTCAGTTTTTCAGACTGCTGTTGTCAAGCTCTTTGATTCTCTCCATTTTGCTGTTGAGCCCATAATATTGAAAAGTTTTAAAATTTTGACTATCATATTTTTGAGTTCTAAATTTGTTTCCTCTTTTCTATCTTCTATTTATTTGCTGAAACTTTATTTTTTTATTATTTCAAGAATGCCCATAATTTCTCATTGAAACATTTTTATAATGACTTTAAATCTCCTTGTCAGATCAACTTATTATCTGTGTCTTCTCATTGGCAGCATTTGCTGAGTGTTATTTCTTATGCATTTAGAGATTTTCATGAGTTTTTTCAATAAGTGACTTTTTTTTTGCTGAAAATTGAGCACTTTGTTATTATATTATACGACCTTGGGTCCTATTTATAGCCTTTTTTTAAATTGAAATATAGTTGACAATATTGTGCCAATCTTTGCTGTATAGCTATGTGATTAGTTTTAAACATATATACATTCTATTTTTAATATTCTTTTGCAGTATGGTTTATCCCAGAGGATTGGATAGAGTTCCCTGTGCTACAGGACCTTGTTATTTATCCATTCTAAGTGTAGCAGTGTGCATCGACTAGCCCCTAATTCACAGTCTATCTGTCTCTCTCTCACTTCCCCCTGGCAACCACAAGTCTGACCTCTAAGTCTGTGAGTCTGTTTCTGTCTTATAGATTGGTTCATTTGTGCCATGTTTTATACTTTCTAGATAAGTGATACCACATGGTATTTGTTTTTCTCCTTCTGACTTTACTTCATATGATGATTTCTAGTTGTATGCATGTTGCTGCAAATGATATTATTTTTTAATATGGCTGAGTAATATTCCACTGTATATATGTATCACATCTTCTGAATGTTATTTATATCTTTTGTTTAGCATATCTCCTCTGTTGTGTATTCAGTGGGAAAGGGGGAACACTGCCTCTTTATGTCACCTGGAGATAGAATTCTAAGTTATCATTTATGCCTTTATTGAAAGCCATTGGGGGGGGGGGGCTACCTATTATTGCTGAGCTCTGGAGAAAATATAGCTCTTCACTCTGCCATGGTACACTGTCCTGAACAGCAACATGCAGAGACCCTTGCGCCTGTTTCCCAGGGAACCTACTTTGACATGACCAGAGAGTAGACTGCTTACCTCTGTGTGGTAATGAAAGTCCTAACTCTACACTAAGTATTCCCTGATAGCAGTTCTCAAGGAGAGGGCATGATATTACTTCTGAAAGGGAGTTGTAAGTCCAGCCAGGCTTCCCACATGGTCTCCACAAAATTATGGGGACCATTGTCATTACTGGTCAGTGAGGGTGAATATCCCAATGGCCCACTGACACCAGCCCAGCAGAAACATTGACATGCTGCATTGCAACCTGACAGCATTGGAAATCTAGGTTCTCCACTCAGTTTTCACTAAAAGAGTGTAGTGGGAGCATGTGTGTGTGTGTGTGTGTGTGTGTGTGTGTGTGTCTATGTGTGTGTGAGAGAGAGACTTTGGGCTGGATTAGAGCCGTTGTTGTCCAAAACATTTGTATTGTGCTATACTTCCACTTTCCTATTTCTTTGATTGAAGAAAGTGGTTTTTCTTAGGCTCATTTTTTGGTCTGTATCTGGGCTGCTGGCTTCTCTAGCATTCGGTCTGGGCTATATGAGGCACACAAAAATTCAAAGATACACTGCCTTATCATTCTTTTAGTTCCAACATCCCTAGCTGGTGTCTCTTCTCTCCATTTCTCATAGTTTCTCTGTGTACATATATACATAATTATATATATTGAATATATAATCAAGTCTGACTTACTTCCATATGTTTTGCATTTTTTTAGATAAGTGATACCACATGGTATTTGTTTTCCTTCTGACTTTACTTCATATGATGATTTCTAGTTGTATGCATGTTGCTGCAAATGATATTATTTTTAATATGGCTGAGTAATATTCCACTGTATATATGTATCACATCTTCTGAATGTTATTTATATCTTTTGTTTAGCATATCTCCTCTGTTGTGTATTCAGTGGGAAAGGGGGAACACTGCCTCTTTATGTCACCTGGAGATAGAATTCTAAGTTATCATTTATGCCTTTATTGAAAGCCATTGGGGGGGGGGGGCTACCTATTATTGCTGAGCTCTGGAGAAAATATAGCTCTTCACTCTGCCATGGTACACTGTCCTGAACAGCAACATGCAGAGACCCTTGCGCCTGTTTCCCAGGGAACCTACTTTGACATGACCAGAGAGTAGACTGCTTACCTCTGTGTGGTAATGAAAGTCCTAACTCTACACTAAGTATTCCCTGATAGCAGTTCTCAAGGAGAGGGCATGATATTACTTCTGAAAGGGAGTTGTAAGTCCAGCCAGGCTTCCCACATGGTCTCCACAAAATTATGGGGACCATTGTCATTACTGGTCAGTGAGGGTGAATATCCCAATGGCCCACTGACACCAGCCCAGCAGAAACATTGACATGCTGCATTGCAACCTGACAGCATTGGAAATCTAGGTTCTCCACTCAGTTTTCACTAAAAGAGTGTAGTGGGAGCATGTGTGTGTGTGTGTGTGTGTGTGTGTGTGTGTGTCTATGTGTGTGTGAGAGAGAGACTTTGGGCTGGATTAGAGCCGTTGTTGTCCAAAACATTTGTATTGTGCTATACTTCCACTTTCCTATTTCTTTGATTGAAGAAAGTGGTTTTTCTTAGGCTCATTTTTTGGTCTGTATCTGGGCTGCTGGCTTCTCTAGCATTCGGTCTGGGCTATATGAGGCACACAAAAATTCAAAGATACACTGCCTTATCATTCTTTTAGTTCCAACATCCCTAGCTGGTGTCTCTTCTCTCCATTTCTCATAGTTTCTCTGTGTACATATATACATAATTATATATATTAATATAATGAAATATATAATGGATATAATAAGACATGATAAATATAATATATAACATAATGTATATTATGATTTGATGATTTTATTTCTTATATTTGTTCAACAAATATTTATTATAACACCTAGTAAGTGCCACTGATACAAATGACTAAACTTCTACCTTTAAGGTGACTATAGTCTAGTGAGGAAGATGGATATTAAATGATACTTCACAAAATTATTAGTTAATTACAATTAAATTAAGCTGTACTATAAAGCTATCATATGAGAAAATATAGGGAACCTAACCTAAATATATGAAACTTAGTGCTACACAATATCTTAAACAATATACATGTGCTAATTATAAATACTATTATGATACTAGTCCATTTTTCCATGCTATTATGGACTAAAGTAATAACATTCATCTTTAGAAGTAAAGAAACATTTATTTTTTATTGTTATTTACTTATTTAAGGCAAATACAATAGTATTATATCCAGTGCCTGCTGAACTTATGTAATGATAGTCTTAAAAATATCATGAATATTGAATTATAAATTCAGAACTTAAAGATATTTCTGGGTGGTACGTTCCTATGCTTTTGAGATCATTATAATGAATGACAACTCTATTCTATCCAAAATTACTGGCATGAATAAGACAGAATTCCAGGCTGAGTGAACTTTGGTTATGTTCCAGTAGGGTGATTCTTAGCATATTTGTGCCTATGAAGCTCCTCAGTGACACTTTGCTACTTCACTATGGAAGATTTAGATACTTTATTTGCCTTTGGATTGGCTTGACTTCATTGTCTACCATCGTCCAAAGAACACGCTGACATTTTTAATTTGATGGACTGCTGAGAAACCACAGCAGGATATAGACCAACCCATCAAAAGTGAATTGAGGATTTCATTGATGTGGAGAGCTAATTATGTGACTGTGGGGAGTGGGACACTGACATCCATATGACGCTTTAGAGCTCACTCTGTAGGCTAGCTTCCCAGAGGAATAATAAATGACAGTTATGCGTTCTCTGCCTTCACTAAGTTGCTGCCTTGTCTTGCTCTGTTAGAAGTCAACTAGAGAGATGCTCCCTCCCCAAAAATGAAGACTTCAAAGAATGACAGCAATATTCCCTTTCACAGATCATCAAGCAGTCTGCAGTTTGCCCTATGCTAAGAATCTGCCTTCAGATCCTTTACTAACCATATGACTTCTTCTCTGTGCTTACCTTTTGTTAGGTTATTTTAGAGATAACACCAACCACGTGCATGTATGTGTATGTAAGTATGTGTGTATAGGTGTGTATGAGTGTGCATGTGAGTGGCTGTGGATATATCATATATATGTTTGTTTATTGATACAGTTTGTATTTGCAGTTTATTTAAATTTCCTAAGAACAAATCAATTCCATGAAATTATGGTAAAGCTTACAAAACATGGAAGACCCGAGTTTCAATTTCATTTCTGTGACTTGAGCAATTGATGTAAAATATACCTATTACTATGCTTTTTAAAAGTTTTTAGTAAATGTTGATATCCAACATTTTTTCTCCCTGAATATCCATCATATGATTGACATTCCTCATCTTTCCTGAGCTTGAGAAGCTCTCTTAATTGTACAGTCTACTTTCATCTACCTTATAAGGCTCTCTTTTGGCCTTCACATTATGTCTAACTATTTGACTTTAATTCATACTTAACGTATGAAACCCTTGGCTCACTACTCCCAAATAATGCACTTTAGAAAGACTGACTCTTAACTCTGTTCTCACTGCTCACATTCTTGACTGATCCATCCCTACTGTGTTTCCAGATCAAATTCTGTCATTTTTTTCAGAACCTATCAAGGGACTTTTAGGAAGGAAGTAACATTTCACTTGGACATCAATTAGTAGTACAAGACATTGGGTTACAAATTTTACTGGTATTACCTCATTTAATCATCACAGCTTTATCTCAGTATTATCATAACCACTTTTAGAAATGAATAAATGCCCAAGGAAATTACTCATATTGTTACGTACATAGAAAATATCAAATCAGAACTCAGATTTGACTTATGTGATGTCAACGTGCGTTAAGATCTAATCCCCTAGTGTTTTTTTTTAAATAAAATGATGATTTTGTTGTTGTTGTTTGGTCTCTAAGTTGTGTCTGGTTCTTTCGTAACCCCATTGACTTTAGCCTGCCAGGCTTCTCTGTCCATGGAATTTCCCAGGCAGGAATACTGGAGTGGATTGCCATTTCCTTCTCCAGGGAATCTTCCCCATCCAGGGAGTGAACCCACATATGCTGATATGCATATCCTGTTATCTTTATTATCGTCAAAATGTATTCTTTCAGTAAGCTTTTCACACAATCCCCATTGTTCACATCCTGGTTCAGGTCACTACTATTTCTCACTTAAAGTAGTTTCGCATTCTGGCTTTTGGCTTTTTTTTTTTTTTTAATTCTTTATTTTAAAGGTTTTACAGAGTTTTGTTGTTCATGACTTTTTGCTTTTGTCCTTGATGCCTTAAAGCTCATTTTTGGCAAAGTAGTCCAGGGAATTCTCTCTAAACTAAAGTAGTTCACAGTATTTCTCTGCTACAGTGTGCCCAGTGGTTTCCACTGGACTCTGAATAGTGTGCTACAGTCTTTACCACAGATGTTATCTAATTTTACTTGCCCCTTTTTTACCTCTCTCCAGCCACAGGGTCTACTGTCAAATATACTGGCCTGCATGTGCCTTGGGGCATTGCTCTCTTCTATTCCCCTCTGCCGAAAGTGCTCTTCCCTAATTGTCTACTATATGAAAATCCCTTAGATCTTCAATGGAATTTCACCCACTCGAAGAGACCTAACTTGACCACATTATTTAAAATTACAAGATTTTTCTCTCACTTAATTTTATTTTTCCTCCTTATCACTGATCTACCTCTCACTTTTGTTTACTTCTGAGTATCTTTAGGAAGGAAGTAACATTTCACTTGGACATCAATTAGTAGTACAAGACATTGGGTTACAAATTTTACTGGTATTACCTCATTTAATCATCACAGCTTTATCTCAGTATTATCATAACCACTTTTAGAAATGAATAAATGCCCAAGGAAATTACTCATATTGTTACGTACATAGAAAATATCAAATCAGAACTCAGATTTGACTTATGTGATGTCAACGTGCGTTAAGATCTAATCCCCTAGTGTTTTTTTTTAAATAAAATGATGATTTTGTTGTTGTTGTTTGGTCTCTAAGTTGTGTCTGGTTCTTTCGTAACCCCATTGACTTTAGCCTGCCAGGCTTCTCTGTCCATGGAATTTCCCAGGCAGGAATACTGGAGTGGATTGCCATTTCCTTCTCCAGGGAATCTTCCCCATCCAGGGAGTGAACCCACATATGCTGATATGCATATCCTGTTATCTTTATTATCGTCAAAATGTATTCTTTCAGTAAGCTTTTCACACAATCCCCATTGTTCACATCCTGGTTCAGGTCACTACTATTTCTCACTTAAAGTAGTTTCGCATTCTGGCTTTTGGCTTTTTTTTTTTTTTTAATTCTTTATTTTAAAGGTTTTACAGAGTTTTGTTGTTCATGACTTTTTGCTTTTGTCCTTGATGCCTTAAAGCTCATTTTTGGCAAAGTAGTCCAGGGAATTCTCTCTAAACTAAAGTAGTTCACAGTATTTCTCTGCTACAGTGTGCCCAGTGGTTTCCACTGGACTCTGAATAGTGTGCTACAGTCTTTACCACAGATGTTATCTAATTTTACTTGCCCCTTTTTTACCTCTCTCCAGCCACAGGGTCTACTGTCAAATATACTGGCCTGCATGTGCCTTGGGGCATTGCTCTCTTCTATTCCCCTCTGCCGAAAGTGCTCTTCCCTAATTGTCTACTATATGAAAATCCCTTAGATCTTCAATGGAATTTCACCCACTCGAAGAGACCTAACTTGACCACATTATTTAAAATTACAAGTGTTCTCAACTCTCCTTTGTCTCTCACTTAATTTTATTTTTCCTCCTTATCACTGATCTACCTCTCACATTATATATTTTTACATATTCATATTGTGACTGTCTCCTCTTTCATTATGGCAAAAGACTACGCAGACAAGGATTTTAGTTGATTCACTGCTATATATATATATATATATTTTTTTTTTTACTCCCCTCCACTGCTATATTTTAATAGATGATTGATCTACACATAACAAGATGATAAATAATTACTTTATTTAAGCAAAGATTTAAAATTAATAACGTCAAAACTCAATAAAATCACAAAATATCAGTAATTTAATATTATAATTTAATATTGTATTTAATTTATGATACAACTAATTTGCTGATATTACATTTAATAATAGAAACATACTGCTTCTTTCTGTGTTTCACTTGTTTTCAAATTGATTCTTCTGAATTTGAGTGTGAGGAATCATTATTTCAGACTCCATCAGAATCACTTCTTTTGGTTTTCTTATTAATAATAAAATTGAATTTTTTTGATGGACCAATCAGTAGAACAATGCAACTCAAGTTATAAAATGCAAAAAGAAAACACATTTTTTGCATACTTGTTATTCCACTTATTGTCAATGAAGTTTGGATAATTGGTTAAAAATGAAAAATGTCCCCCAAACATCAACTTATCATGTGAATACGCCACGGAAAGCATGCATTGATTGGTGAGCCCATGCTGTAGAATGTGAAGACGCATCTTCATCCATGACTTTCCTATTTGGACTCTTGTAAAACCTGTGTTACCATGCCAAGAGTTTTCTGTCCTTCACCTCTTGTGAAGGTGACTGTATATACAAATGCAAACATAGGCAGTTAAAATGCATGTCAGTGCTCCATTACAAGGATATCACATGAGTGACTTATTGCAATGTTATACTATTTTTTAAAGATCATTATCCAAGTGAAAATACAAAATTCATAATTTCTCCTAGAAGTGGAGAATATGTTTGCAGACCTCCAAGATGCACAAATCACCATTTAAGAAGCATTCCTTATACCACAAAGATTTTGCAAGACAAAGTATGATAAATGACACATGGAAATATTACAGTAGATTCAATTGAAAGAGAGACATTTAATTTATGAAAAAGGACAGACGTTTTAAAGAAGTGACGTCTGTGCTAGGGCCAATTTAGCAAGGTGGTAAGTGAAGAAGAAGTTAGTTCAGGTAAAGAAAATTGCATAGGAAAAGAATTAGAAACAAGAAAGTCCTAGATTTCTCAAGAAACTTTAGAAAGTTCTGCTGGAAACAGCAAACAATAATGAGGTTAATATAGGTTTGCAGGAAGGGATAATCAAGATATCCAGTATGTTGAAAAATACTGATAGCCAGTGTGTATACAGTGAGCTCTCTACTTTCCAGGCACTATTCTAGAGTAACCAGTCTATATTCAGTCACTGAGTTGCATCCAACTATTTGTAACTCCAATGACTGTAGCACACCAGGCCGCCTGTCCCTTAGTATCTCTAGGAGTTAGCCCAAATTCATGTGCATTGAGTTGGTGATGCCATTGAACCATCTCATCCCCTGCTGCCTGTCTAATCTGTACAATAACCACTTGAAGTATGAGTGTTCCCATATTCTCTTCTTCAGTGAGTCCGGGAAAGTTTCAGTAACTTTCTCAAGGCTACACAACTGAGCAGCTTCCACAGTTTGATTCCAGAGTCTGTCTTTAACCACTATGTTCTAGACCTCTAAGTACATAGCTCGGTGCCTATCAAGTATTGTAATCCCATAGAATATAATAATAAGTCATTGAGTCTTGATATAGCAGAAGAAATGCAGAAAACTTTCAGGAGTGGGCAGCAATAGTTTGAAATAAAAACTCTCCTAAATGTTAATAAAATATCTCACATCTTCAGTTTTCTCATTAGGCCAGAGAGTCAGCAAAGAGTTACCAAAGATCTTTTGCATTCTAACAAACCACACAATAATGTGTGTTTCTCATTTCCTTCTTTATGTTACCAGCCTTTCCCCTCCTGCTGCTTCCCAACAGTCACCTCATCAGAGCTTTTCCTTTCATGTGTTTCTCATTCCTTCTTTATTGTTTTTTAAGAAAAAGCATTCCTTATACCACAAAGATTTTGCAAGACAAAGTATGATAAATGACACATGGAAATATTACAGTAGATTCAATTGAAAGAGAGACATTTAATTTATGAAAAAGGACAGACGTTTTAAAGAAGTGACGTCTGTGCTAGGGCCAATTTAGCAAGGTGGTAAGTGAAGAAGAAGTTAGTTCAGGTAAAGAAAATTGCATAGGAAAAGAATTAGAAACAAGAAAGTCCTAGATTTCTCAAGAAACTTTAGAAAGTTCTGCTGGAAACAGCAAACAATAATGAGGTTAATATAGGTTTGCAGGAAGGGATAATCAAGATATCCAGTATGTTGAAAAATACTGATAGCCAGTGTGTATACAGTGAGCTCTCTACTTTCCAGGCACTATTCTAGAGTAACCAGTCTATATTCAGTCACTGAGTTGCATCCAACTATTTGTAACTCCAATGACTGTAGCACACCAGGCCGCCTGTCCCTTAGTATCTCTAGGAGTTAGCCCAAATTCATGTGCATTGAGTTGGTGATGCCATTGAACCATCTCATCCCCTGCTGCCTGTCTAATCTGTACAATAACCACTTGAAGTATGAGTGTTCCCATATTCTCTTCTTCAGTGAGTCCGGGAAAGTTTCAGTAACTTTCTCAAGGCTACACAACTGAGCAGCTTCCACAGTTTGATTCCAGAGTCTGTCTTTAACCACTATGTTCTAGACCTCTAAGTACATAGCTCGGTGCCTATCAAGTATTGTAATCCCATAGAATATAATAATAAGTCATTGAGTCTTGATATAGCAGAAGAAATGCAGAAAACTTTCAGGAGTGGGCAGCAATAGTTTGAAATAAAAACTCTCCTAAATGTTAATAAAATATCTCACATCTTCAGTTTTCTCATTAGGCCAGAGAGTCAGCAAAGAGTTACCAAAGATCTTTTGCATTCTAACAAACCACACAATAATGTGTGTTTCTCATTTCCTTCTTTATGTTACCAGCCTTTCCCCTCCTGCTGCTTCCCAACAGTCACCTCATCAGAGCTTTTCCTTTCATTGCAAGCACTGTAACTCATCTGACTGCTCATTTATCTTTTCTTTTTCAAGAATTAAATATTTTAGTAGTTTGTGTTACATAAATCTGATGTAAGAAATTGTTGGCCTTCAGTCAAATCATGAATGCTAAAAGTGATCTATGAAAACTAGAAAAATCATGTTAAGATCCTACTTTCCAAGTTCTTTACTCTCAGGAGCATAAGAAACACTTAGATAAAAATGTTAAAATTTCCAAGAAAATCAAGTACATAAGAGGCAAAGAGGTTTTATTTTTCTCCTTAGTAAATCACTTACACATCGTTATGTATTCTCTCATCTGTCAACTGGAATGAAAATAGGAGGTCCTTGATGCATAAATTAAAATTCATTTTAATTTTAATAAATATGGCATGGCTGTTTTTGCTCTTCTCCACACGTTCTTTTTAGTAAAGCATGCAGTCTGGTAACTGATCAAAGCACTATTTCTAGGTGACACACCAAATATAAAGACAGTTCATATAACCTTATAATATGTATCTGAATGGTAGTGTATATATATGTAAAAACACCAAGTCACTTAATATTCAGCTTTAACTTTGCTAAATCAATTTATGCCATGATATGATGATACATTTCCTTTGGATAAGAAAGATTTTCTCGCTTGAAAAAATAAGTGCAATATATGTTATTTCACTTTTTGTGTTTAAAGGAAGGTAAAGAATGGATGTGAGAAGTAATAATATTGTATAACATGTTTATAATGAAGACTCTGGGTTACCAAGAAAACTGCAAAATTTATTGTTTTATAAAAACACATCGTAAATTATTATTGTAGTCATTAAATATTTTCAGTTATCTAAAGAATAATGAAAGTCATTCACCAACAGCATCTGCAATAAGAATAATCCTGGTTCATTGCTGTGTATGTGATCTGTGCAGTAGAATTGAGAAAGGGAGCATTAGGTGGTAGGTCCTCAGACATAAGAACAAGTCCACACTTTGTGGGGATCTAGATGACAAAATGTAGCCTTTCCAAGCTAAACATTGTGTATTAATGTATTCAGTACTTAAGATGGATAGCTGGTGACCTGCAGGGATGAAATGGGGGAAGGGGCAGGAGGCTCCAGAGAGATGGAATGTGTGTAAAATTATGACTGATTCCCATTGTTGTAGGGCAGAAACCAATACAACATTGTAAAAAATTTTAGGCCCCTAGACCTCTTTAAAATTATTTCTTGATCCAACAATCTCATTTGGAAGAATTGTTTCAAAAGATATATTAATACCATATCCTTATTATGGAATATGAGGAATCTATGTAAATAATTTATCAACTTGATAATCAATATAGCAAAAAATAATCCCTTACAAATTTTAACTGAAAAAAAGTAATTTTTAGAATAGTATCTTTAAAACGTTCACATTGGTTTAAAAAGAAAGTAGGGGAGAAAGAAAGCAGTTCTTCCATATGTAACTTATATATCTGTATGGTTATGTAAACATGCAGAATAACATGAAGCAATACCTTGAAAATTTTTAATTTCAGTTCTATTGTTGGACAAATGGAAACAAAGGCTTTGCCTGTGTACAATACCCAGCACAAAATTAATGATATACAAGATAGATTATTATGTTCTCATTATACATTTTATAGATACTTCTATTTTAGCATCTGTAAACTTTGGCTTAACCTGTTTGTTTACTTATTTTCTACCTACCTGATACTCTATCTGTTAGGGTGAATCAAATGAAATTGTTTGCATTTAACCATTTTGACCTACATATGCTTTAATCTGCTATTTATTTGTTTCTTTATTAACATCTTATTCTGGAATAAAGAAAATTCCCTAAGGACAGATATTTTGTTTCTTTAGTTCTCTTATCCCTTGTGCTGAAATAGTGCATGACTGATAGTGGGCACTGGAAAAAGGTTTTTTTAGATTTGTGTATGAGTGAATAATGTAGCATGTATCATTTTTCTCATTTGAAGAAAATGTGTGTATTCAAATGTCAATATTTAATGATTTCTAATAGCATAAATATTCACTCTTTAAATAAGTAGTTATTTAGGATGTTAAAGTGATGCTTTATTTCAAACAATTATTATTTTTATTACCCATTTGTACCTAATTTTAAGTTTTACTGTATTATCAAATACATGGCCTGTAGAATTTTAAGGTTTTACAACTTTTGGCCAAATATATGATTGTGTATGTGTGTGTTTCATCATGTCTGACTCTTTCTGACCCCATAAACTGTAGCCTGCCAGGCTCCTTTGTCCATGGAATTTTCCAGACAAAAACATAGACCTCTTTAAAATTATTTCTTGATCCAACAATCTCATTTGGAAGAATTGTTTCAAAAGATATATTAATACCATATCCTTATTATGGAATATGAGGAATCTATGTAAATAATTTATCAACTTGATAATCAATATAGCAAAAAATAATCCCTTACAAATTTTAACTGAAAAAAAGTAATTTTTAGAATAGTATCTTTAAAACGTTCACATTGGTTTAAAAAGAAAGTAGGGGAGAAAGAAAGCAGTTCTTCCATATGTAACTTATATATCTGTATGGTTATGTAAACATGCAGAATAACATGAAGCAATACCTTGAAAATTTTTAATTTCAGTTCTATTGTTGGACAAATGGAAACAAAGGCTTTGCCTGTGTACAATACCCAGCACAAAATTAATGATATACAAGATAGATTATTATGTTCTCATTATACATTTTATAGATACTTCTATTTTAGCATCTGTAAACTTTGGCTTAACCTGTTTGTTTACTTATTTTCTACCTACCTGATACTCTATCTGTTAGGGTGAATCAAATGAAATTGTTTGCATTTAACCATTTTGACCTACATATGCTTTAATCTGCTATTTATTTGTTTCTTTATTAACATCTTATTCTGGAATAAAGAAAATTCCCTAAGGACAGATATTTTGTTTCTTTAGTTCTCTTATCCCTTGTGCTGAAATAGTGCATGACTGATAGTGGGCACTGGAAAAAGGTTTTTTTAGATTTGTGTATGAGTGAATAATGTAGCATGTATCATTTTTCTCATTTGAAGAAAATGTGTGTATTCAAATGTCAATATTTAATGATTTCTAATAGCATAAATATTCACTCTTTAAATAAGTAGTTATTTAGGATGTTAAAGTGATGCTTTATTTCAAACAATTATTATTTTTATTACCCATTTGTACCTAATTTTAAGTTTTACTGTATTATCAAATACATGGCCTGTAGAATTTTAAGGTTTTACAACTTTTGGCCAAATATATGATTGTGTATGTGTGTGTTTCATCATGTCTGACTCTTTCTGACCCCATAAACTGTAGCCTGCCAGGCTCCTTTGTCCATGGAATTTTCCAGACAAAAACACTAGAGTGGGTTGCCATCTCCTCCAGGGGATCTTCTGGACACAGGGATTGAACTCATGTCTCCTGCATCTCTTGTGTTGGCAGGTGGATTTTTTACCATTGTGCCACCTGGGAAGCCCCCTAATTTTTTTCACTTGATGCACCTAAGAAAACATGTAGTCCTCTTGTAAAGAAAGATAGTCAAGTGTTCAGTCATGTCTGACTCTTTGCAACCCACAGACAAGTCATAGAATTTTTCAGCCAAGAATACTGAGTGGGTAGACTTTTGCTTCTCCAGGGGAGGTTCACAACCAGGGCTTAAACCCAGGTCTCCCATATTCCAGGAGGATTCTTTACCATCTGAGTCACCAGGGAAGGCTAAGAATATTGGAGTGGGTATGTCTGTTATTTTGCTTAGTAACTGAATTATTAAAAATTTTATCAACCATAGGATGATGATGTTTCTTCATACTATAAATGAATCTGTTTTCATCTACTTATATTTTATGGTGTCAATGTCCATTGCATAAAATTTATAACCACTAAGTATCTAGCAATTCGCTGGTGGCTCAGATGGTAAAAAAATCTGCCTTCTTTGTGGGAGACCTGGGTTCAATGCCGGGGTCAGGAAGATCCCTTGGAGAAGAGAATGGCAACCCACTCCAATATTCTTGCCTGGAGAAGCTCATGGACAGAAGAGCTACAGTCCATGGGAGGCTACGGTCCATGGGGTCACAAAGAGACAGATGTGACTGAGTGACTTTCACTTTACTTCATCTAGCAAAAATTATTTTTATGAATAAATAATGACAACACATCTTATACTTTTGCATGGTGCAAAATAATTTACATTTTTGAAATGTATAACTAGTTTCTAATTATTAAACTAGTTTCTTATAATTGAAATAATGAAGATTGCACAAACAGGCCTTAAAAATTCTTGTATGTATTTTTTTAAAGATTTATTTATTTATGAATTTTGGGTAGGGGTCGGGTTGGGAGGGAGGAGGGCGGGCCACTTCTATTGGTCATTCGTTTCTATGTTCATCCATTTTCTTGTCTGTGGCCTCCCATCGCAGTATTTGTTTATAGGGGTCCTTTGTCCATGGAATTTTCCAGACAAAAACACTAGAGTGGGTTGCCATCTCCTCCAGGGGATCTTCTGGACACAGGGATTGAACTCATGTCTCCTGCATCTCTTGTGTTGGCAGGTGGATTTTTTACCATTGTGCCACCTGGGAAGCCCCCTAATTTTTTTCACTTGATGCACCTAAGAAAACATGTAGTCCTCTTGTAAAGAAAGATAGTCAAGTGTTCAGTCATGTCTGACTCTTTGCAACCCACAGACAAGTCATAGAATTTTTCAGCCAAGAATACTGAGTGGGTAGACTTTTGCTTCTCCAGGGGAGGTTCACAACCAGGGCTTAAACCCAGGTCTCCCATATTCCAGGAGGATTCTTTACCATCTGAGTCACCAGGGAAGGCTAAGAATATTGGAGTGGGTATGTCTGTTATTTTGCTTAGTAACTGAATTATTAAAAATTTTATCAACCATAGGATGATGATGTTTCTTCATACTATAAATGAATCTGTTTTCATCTACTTATATTTTATGGTGTCAATGTCCATTGCATAAAATTTATAACCACTAAGTATCTAGCAATTCGCTGGTGGCTCAGATGGTAAAAAAATCTGCCTTCTTTGTGGGAGACCTGGGTTCAATGCCGGGGTCAGGAAGATCCCTTGGAGAAGAGAATGGCAACCCACTCCAATATTCTTGCCTGGAGAAGCTCATGGACAGAAGAGCTACAGTCCATGGGAGGCTACGGTCCATGGGGTCACAAAGAGACAGATGTGACTGAGTGACTTTCACTTTACTTCATCTAGCAAAAATTATTTTTATGAATAAATAATGACAACACATCTTATACTTTTGCATGGTGCAAAATAATTTACATTTTTGAAATGTATAACTAGTTTCTAATTATTAAACTATTTTCTTATAATTGAAATAATGAAGATTGCACAAACAGGCCTTAAAAATTCTTGTATGTATTTTTTTTTAAAAGATTTATTTATTTATGAATTTTGGGTAGGGGTCGGGTTGGGGAGGGAGGGGAGCGGGCGGGCCACTTCTATTGGTCATTCGTTTCTCTATGTTCATCCATCTTTGTTCTTTGGCTCCTGTGGGCCTCCCATCGCAGTGGAATCTGTCGTTGCAGAGCGCTGGCTCTGGGCGCATGCACTCCAGAGCTCAGGCTCGGTAATTGGACACATCCATCCAGCCGCTCCACGGCACGTGGGATCTTCCCAGGCCAGGGATCGAACCGGCGCCCCTTGCACTGCAAGGCAGTGTCCTTACCCACTGGACCACCAGGGGAAGCCCTGTATTTTTTTTTTTTTAACATTTATTTATTTATCTTTTCGGGGGTGGGTTGGGGAGGGATGGGAGCAGGCGGGCCACTTTCAATGTTCTTTCATTTCTCCATTTTCATCCGTCTTTGTTCTTTGGCCCATGTGGGCCTCCCATTGCGGTGGCCTTTGTTGTCGCAGAGCACTGGCTCTGGGTGCATGTGCCCCAGAGCTCCAGCTCGGTAATTGGACACATCGGTCCAGCCGCTCCGCGGCATGTGGGATCTTCCCAGACCAGGGATCGAACCGGCACCCCTTGCACTGCAAGGCAGTGTCCTTACCCACTGGACCACCAGGGAAGCCCTGTTTTTTTTTTTTTTTAACATTTATTTATTTATCTTTTCGGGGGTGGGTTGGGGAGGGATGGGAGCAGGCGGGCCACTTTCAATGTTCTTTCATTTCTCCATTTTCATCCGTCTTTGTTCTTTGGCCCATGTGGGCCTCCCATTGCGGTGGCCTTTGTTGTCGCAGAGCACTGGCTCTGGGTGCATGTGCCCCAGAGCTCCAGCTCGGTAATTGGACACATCGGTCCAGCCGCTCCGCGGCATGTGGGATCTTCCCAGACCAGGGATCGAACCGGCACCCCTTGCACTGCAAGGCGGTGTCCTTACCCACTGGACCACCAGGGAAGCCCCCTTGTATGTATTTTTATTCAACATCTGCCTCTACTTTTTTCCCCAGTAATCTTTAACTACAGTAAAAATTATAATGTATGAAAGTCGAATGAAGTGATACTGATTTATAAGCAGTAGACAGGGCAACTGAACTGCATAATTGTTCTTATAAAATTTAAATTTTAGTTTGGATACAAAACAAATATAGCAATTCTTGATTTTTTTTTTCCTTTGGTATTTGATTTAGTTCCAGAGTCTCAAAGTGGAAGCTTGCTTTCTTCTGTGTCATTAATCCCTTAGAAAGAAGAAAGAAAGAGTAGAAATGAAAATAAGATTATTTTTAAGAATATACATGTATTCTGTGTATATATATATATATACACATACATATATACATATATATGTGTGACTCTATACATATAAATATGCACACACTTACATATATATAAGTAACTTATATATATATATATATACATACATACATATATACATATATATGTGTGACTCTATACATATAAATATGCACATATATACATATATATGTGTGACTCTATACATATAAATATGCACACACTTACTTATATATATATATATATATATGTATGGAGAAAGAGAGAGTGATTGAAATTAGCTCTTCATTCACTAGAAAAGAGTGAACTGCTTCTTTCCTCGACAAACATGGGTCATCTGTTTTCACTTGAATTCAATTTTCATAATCATGGTTGGAGAGAATTTGTAGAGTACACCACACAGATGACACCATTTATCTTCTTTATAATGTGCTTCAATGCATGTTATCTGATTTTCCTGTCAACGATTTCATGGACTTGTCCCTAAACTAAACTGTCCTAATATATAAATTGAATTATTTGTAGACCTTTGCTAATGACACAAATGTTATTCCAACAACAGCTTATCATACTTAAGAAAGGTCCAAAAAATCAAGTACATGAATAAATGATTATCTAGAGCTCAGAAAAGATGCCAAAATTTGTGATTTTAGTTTTTTTTTTATTTGTCACAGCTTCCTTTGCTGAAAAGAAATGGAAACACAGAACATAAAATTAATTTCCATGAAAATTACCTAAAATTTTCAACTGTATGTTATCAGTTATAAATCAAATTTGAATTTTATAGCAAATTTTCATTTATTGAACTTCAAATATGTAATGTACTCTTATTCCTCTCATCAATTATCCCACATTTTAGGCTAGAACCTTGATAGCTTCCTCTTAGTCTGAAACACAAGAAGGCTTTGTTGCTCTCCATAGTAGTCCATATAGATCTCCCATCACAAAATAAACTAGCATATCTCTTCCCTTCCCTTTGTAGAACATAATACATTCACAATCAATTTCTTTGTTCTTTCAATAAAAGTTGATTGAGTCCCTAGCATGTGCCAAGCACCACTTCAGGCACTAGATAAAAGAGCAATGAACAAAATATACAAAAGTCAAGTCTTAATAGGGCTGATATTCTAGCGCATGTGCTGCAGGCTAAGTGGCTTCACTCTTTGGGATCCCATGAACTATAGCCTGCCAGGCTTCTTTGTCCATGGGATTCTCAAGGCAAGAATACTGGAGTGGGTTGCCATGCCCTCCTCCAGGGGATCTTCCTGAGCCAGGGCTCTAACCCGCATCTTCTACAGCTCCTGCACTGCAGGCAAATTCATTATGGCTGAGACACTAGGACATTGTAATGCCTCCTCAGTCACTAAGTCATGTCTGACACTTTGCAACCTCATGGACTATAGCTCACCAGGCTCCTCTGTCCGTGGGATTTCCCAGGCAAGAATATCAGAGTGGGTTGCCATTTCCTTCTCCAGACATTGTAGTAGGGAGCTCCAATTTACAGTGTAGAAGTGGATGATCAGTGTTATGGAGACAAATAAAGCACAGAAGAGATGTGCAGATGGGTGAATTGGGTTGATTTGGGAAAAGTCTGTGGAGAAGGGCTGTATCAACAAGCACCTGAAGGAGGTGAAAAGATATTTTTTTGTATACCTGGGAAGAATATGAATGTATATTTATTAACATTTATTAACACAACTAATCAACAATTGTCAAATTTTTTGCATCTATAAGTTAGATTTGACAAATATCTTCTATCATTGATATCTAAGTAGGACCACTTCAGTTCAGTAGGGAAAAACAAGCTTTGAGGTGCTTTTCTAGACCTATTTCTCTCTTTCACAGAAGCACTTTCCCCTTCTCCTTATTGGCTCTTTTCTACCTTTTCTCTGACTGAATTCTACTTTCTGGGATATATAAATAGATGTGATAGGTTTATTCACACTAGAAGGTATACAAAATGATAAACCTTACACATTTAACTGTCTTCCTCTGGAATATTTAAATTTTTTAAGTAAACCTAATCTCAAATGAAATAAGTCAGTTTATCACAGTGATTTTTCAGGATCTGGCAAGAGGTAATAATGTTTCTATAAGGTATTCAGGGGCTTTTCAGGTGACCCTAGTGCTAAAGACTTGCCTCCTGATGCAGGAGACATGAGAAATGTAGATTTGATTCCTGGCTTGGAAATATCCTCTAGAGGAGGACATAGCATAGCAACCCACTCCTGTATTCTTGCCTTGAGAATCCCATGGACAAAGGAGCCTGGAGGGGTCCAGTCCATATGGTTGCAAAGAGTCAGACATGACTGAAATCACTTCGCGAATAGTGGAGTGGGTTGCCATGCCCTCCTCCAGGGGATCTTCCTGAGCCAGGGCTCTAACCCGCATCTTCTACAGCTCCTGCACTGCAGGCAAATTCATTATGGCTGAGACACTAGGACATTGTAATGCCTCCTCAGTCACTAAGTCATGTCTGACACTTTGCAACCTCATGGACTATAGCTCACCAGGCTCCTCTGTCCGTGGGATTTCCCAGGCAAGAATATCAGAGTGGGTTGCCATTTCCTTCTCCAGACATTGTAGTAGGGAGCTCCAATTTACAGTGTAGAAGTGGATGATCAGTGTTATGGAGACAAATAAAGCACAGAAGAGATGTGCAGATGGGTGAATTGGGTTGATTTGGGAAAAGTCTGTGGAGAAGGGCTGTATCAACAAGCACCTGAAGGAGGTGAAAAGATATTTTTTTGTATACCTGGGAAGAATATGAATGTATATTTATTAACATTTATTAACACAACTAATCAACAATTGTCAAATTTTTTGCATCTATAAGTTAGATTTGACAAATATCTTCTATCATTGATATCTAAGTAGGACCACTTCAGTTCAGTAGGGAAAAACAAGCTTTGAGGTGCTTTTCTAGACCTATTTCTCTCTTTCACAGAAGCACTTTCCCCTTCTCCTTATTGGCTCTTTTCTACCTTTTCTCTGACTGAATTCTACTTTCTGGGATATATAAATAGATGTGATAGGTTTATTCACACTAGAAGGTATACAAAATGATAAACCTTACACATTTAACTGTCTTCCTCTGGAATATTTAAATTTTTTAAGTAAACCTAATCTCAAATGAAATAAGTCAGTTTATCACAGTGATTTTTCAGGATCTGGCAAGAGGTAATAATGTTTCTATAAGGTATTCAGGGGCTTTTCAGGTGACCCTAGTGCTAAAGACTTGCCTCCTGATGCAGGAGACATGAGAAATGTAGATTTGATTCCTGGCTTGGAAATATCCTCTAGAGGAGGACATAGCATAGCAACCCACTCCTGTATTCTTGCCTTGAGAATCCCATGGACAAAGGAGCCTGGAGGGGTCCAGTCCATATGGTTGCAAAGAGTCAGACATGACTGAAATCACTTCGCATACAAGGTATATATAGAGAGAAACACTGGATTTTCAAATGGAAATCTTTGATCTATTTTTCTCTGTTGCTAATCATAGGCATATCATATAACCCCACTGAGCCTCAAATTTTCCATTTGTAAGTACATTAAAGTATTAGATGGAATAACTATGACATCTGTAGATACAAAGTTATTGATCTCAATTGATTTCAATTTTTTTTCTATGATACTCTGTAGAATACATTTTAAAAGGAGGAAAAACAAAGGAAGAATATTTAATTCTTTAACATCAGAGGCTGCATTTCTAATTCAATGACTTCTGTTTCTTAAGTACCCATTAAATGATAACCCTGATTTCATTCAAGGAAATCTTATAACTATGGTTAGGTATGCTTTAAAAAATAATAATCCATGCCTTTTATGTATTAGAAATAAAATGAATGCTTAGAAATGTTTGCTGGGATCCACATTGTATACAGTATACATTTTTTCAGTCCACCAGTTGCCTCTAAATTTGCTATTTATAATTTTCTTGATCTTAATTAGGAGGCTGCTCCCCAAGTCAATCCTGCTACAGGCAGAACATGAAGTAAAATAGAAGAAAACAAAGTGTTTCTGGTTGCTGAAAGCAAGACATACATATTCATGGTGAAAACAGAAAATCATTTGCCAAACTGTGGATGGTAAATACAAATTAACCTTGCAACGAAAAGTGTAATATTTGCATTTTCAAGCCTTAGATCTCTCTGGGATTAATTAGATGATCAGTAGGAATTAGAATTATCATGAACAAAACATAGTCTTAGATTGTGTGTGTCACTGTGTGTGTCTTAGTATTCATTATTTTCTCTTTCATTATAAATCTCTGGTCTTGTCTGCAAAGACAGTGGAATGAACTGATTGACAAAATCTCTCTGTGAAAATATTTTGCCAACTGTACAGGACTACATAAATAAAACAAAGTTTTATTGTTTTTATGTTTGCTCAACTGAATAGCAAAGAGATAACACCATCCTGGCCTTGAGAATCCCATGGACAAAGGAGCCTGGAGGGGTCCAGTCCATATGGTTGCAAAGAGTCAGACATGACTGAAATCACTTCGCATACAAGGTATATATAGAGAGAAACACTGGATTTTCAAATGGAAATCTTTGATCTATTTTTCTCTGTTGCTAATCATAGGCATATCATATAACCCCACTGAGCCTCAAATTTTCCATTTGTAAGTACATTAAAGTATTAGATGGAATAACTATGACATCTGTAGATACAAAGTTATTGATCTCAATTGATTTCAATTTTTTTTCTATGATACTCTGTAGAATACATTTTAAAAGGAGGAAAAACAAAGGAAGAATATTTAATTCTTTAACATCAGAGGCTGCATTTCTAATTCAATGACTTCTGTTTCTTAAGTACCCATTAAATGATAACCCTGATTTCATTCAAGGAAATCTTATAACTATGGTTAGGTATGCTTTAAAAAATAATAATCCATGCCTTTTATGTATTAGAAATAAAATGAATGCTTAGAAATGTTTGCTGGGATCCACATTGTATACAGTATACATTTTTTCAGTCCACCAGTTGCCTCTAAATTTGCTATTTATAATTTTCTTGATCTTAATTAGGAGGCTGCTCCCCAAGTCAATCCTGCTACAGGCAGAACATGAAGTAAAATAGAAGAAAACAAAGTGTTTCTGGTTGCTGAAAGCAAGACATACATATTCATGGTGAAAACAGAAAATCATTTGCCAAACTGTGGATGGTAAATACAAATTAACCTTGCAACGAAAAGTGTAATATTTGCATTTTCAAGCCTTAGATCTCTCTGGGATTAATTAGATGATCAGTAGGAATTAGAATTATCATGAACAAAACATAGTCTTAGATTGTGTGTGTCACTGTGTGTGTCTTAGTATTCATTATTTTCTCTTTCATTATAAATCTCTGGTCTTGTCTGCAAAGACAGTGGAATGAACTGATTGACAAAATCTCTCTGTGAAAATATTTTGCCAACTGTACAGGACTACATAAATAAAACAAAGTTTTATTGTTTTTATGTTTGCTCAACTGAATAGCAAAGAGATCTATTAATAATCTGAAAGACGAATCATGACCCTTCTGTCCGCACCCTCTGTGACCTCGGTAGTAGGGCTGGCCAACGTTTCCCTTCTAGTGGAATCCACAGCTCATTAATTGTTCTCTCCAGCTCAGGGTTAGCTTCATTCTGGTCCATTCCCACAGTGTTGCCAGAGTGAATATTCTGAGACCTGAATATCATCACGTCAGATCATTTATAAAGTTCAGTCATGCCTTTTGGATAAAATTCAACTTTCCTAGCTTGCCATAGATTATCTTTGCCCTGCCTACCTCTTCAGACTCATCTCCTGACATTCAATCTGTCAACAATTCTTGATCAAGCATCATTTTTTGCCAGGCATGGTCCCAGACATTACACTTCTCACGCGTTAGAGCCGGGGCTGATGAAATCATGGACGATCCCTAAGCAGACTGGGGTCTCTAAGCTTTCTGTGCCTTTTCACATTTTTATTTTCCTGCAGAGAACATTCCTTTTTTCTTCTGCATTATAATAAATGCTTATGGCCTAGGATGCAACTCAGACATCAAATTCTGTGGGAAATTCTGACTTCATTTTGTCCTGTTTAGTGGCACTCCTCTGGACCCAGGACTGTCAAGTCACTTAGGACCCCGCATTGTATCTGTCAGCTCTCCTCTTGGCTCTCTTCTTGCGGACTTCCTGCCCCATGAACTCAGGGACTGTGTCTCTTATTTCTGATTTTATAGTACCTAGGAGAATCTCTGGCACATTGTGATGTGAAATAAATATTCATTGAAGGAATTAATGCCAGAAGGAGAAATGCCAGAGGTGTAGAACAACAAAGAGAAGTCATCTGTGTCTCTCAAGTTCATAAAACAGATTTTCATTAATTATTAAGATATTTAGGTGAAGGCAGATTTGTCTTGTCTTTTATATTACTTTTATCCTGTTAGCTAGCCTTGGGAATTTATAAAAATTTTAATATGTTGTTGTCACTGTGTGTGTCTTAGTATTCATTATTTTCTCTTTCATTATAAATCTCTGGTCTTGTCTGCAAAGACAGTGGAATGAACTGATTGACAAAATCTCTCTGTGAAAATATTTTGCCAACTGTACAGGACTACATAAATAAAACAAAGTTTTATTGTTTTATGTTTGCTCAACTGAATAGCAAAGAGATCTATTAATAATCTGAAAGACGAATCATGACCCTTCTGTCCGCACCCTCTGTGACCTCGGTAGTAGGGCTGGCCAACGTTTCCCTTCTAGTGGAATCCACAGCTCATTAATTGTTCTCTCCAGCTCAGGGTTAGCTTCATTCTGGTCCATTCCCACAGTGTTGCCAGAGTGAATATTCTGAGACCTGAATATCATCACGTCAGATCATTTATAAAGTTCAGTCATGCCTTTTGGATAAAATTCAACTTTCCTAGCTTGCCATAGATTATCTTTGCCCTGCCTACCTCTTCAGACTCATCTCCTGACATTCAATCTGTCAACAATTCTTGATCAAGCATCATTTTTTGCCAGGCATGGTCCCAGACATTACACTTCTCACGCGTTAGAGCCGGGGCTGATGAAATCATGGACGATCCCTAAGCAGACTGGGGTCTCTAAGCTTTCTGTGCCTTTTCACATTTTTATTTTCCTGCAGAGAACATTCCTTTTTTCTTCTGCATTATAATAAATGCTTATGGCCTAGGATGCAACTCAGACATCAAATTCTGTGGGAAATTCTGACTTCATTTTGTCCTGTTTAGTGGCACTCCTCTGGACCCAGGACTGTCAAGTCACTTAGGACCCCGCATTGTATCTGTCAGCTCTCCTCTTGGCTCTCTTCTTGCGGACTTCCTGCCCCATGAACTCAGGGACTGTGTCTCTTATTTCTGATTTTATAGTACCTAGGAGAATCTCTGGCACATTGTGATGTGAAATAAATATTCATTGAAGGAATTAATGCCAGAAGGAGAAATGCCAGAGGTGTAGAACAACAAAGAGAAGTCATCTGTGTCTCTCAAGTTCATAAAACAGATTTTCATTAATTATTAAGATATTTAGGTGAAGGCAGATTTGTCTTGTCTTTTATATTACTTTTATCCTGTTAGCTAGCCTTGGGAATTTATAAAAAATTTTAATATGTTGTGTCTTTAAGAATCTACCCTTTTAGTTTATTTTACTGAAAAAAGAATCTTCGAAGTCATAAGTTTTAAAAAAATAATATACCATGTCTGAATATCTGTCAGTTTTGGAAGACAATGTGGGCCTTTCCTAAGCAGTTCCTCCACTGCAGGTAAGAGTCTATGGTGGGTCAGCATATGCTTGACAATAAATTATGAACCAAAGTTAGAAGAGAATTTAAGCCAAAGACCACATCAGGACACCCAAACACGTGTTAAATTGTGACCTGTTATGTGTGTTTCTAATGATGATCTAAGACATTTTTTACAGTTTGTTTTGTTTCTTTTGGGGGGGGGGGGTTCATGGCTGCAGTCTCTTCTCTAGTTGCACGGAGTGTGGCCTACTCGCTAGCTGAGGTGAGCAGGCTTCTTGTTGCAGCGACTTTTCTTTGGAACTCAGGCTCTAGGGCACACTGGCTTCAGTACTTGTGGCTCTGAGGCTCTAGAACACAGGCTCAATAGTTGTTGCTCATGGGCTTAGTTGTGCTGCAGCATATGGGATCTTCTTGTTGCAGTGACTTTTCTTGTTGTGGAACTCGGGCTCTAGGGTACACGGGCTTCACTTGTTGCAGCAAATGGGCTCAATATTTGCAGCTCCCAGGCTCTAGCACACAGGCTTAATAGCTGTGGTTCACTGGCTTAGTTGCTTTGCAGCATGTGGGATCTTCCCAGATCAGGGGTTGAACCCGTGTCTCCTGCATTGGCAGGCCAACTCTTCACCACTGAGCAACCTGGGAAGCCCTTTACAATTTTTAAATTGTCACATGCTAAATTGCTATCTGGGTCTCCCTGGTGACTCAGATAGTAAAATAATCTGCCTGTGAAGTGGGATACCCGGATTTGATTCCTAGGTTGAGAAGATACCCTGGAGAAGGGAATGGCATTCCAGGATTCTTGCCTGGAGAATTCCACAGACAGAGAAGTCTGGTGGGCTAGAGTTGGACACAGCTGAGTGACTAACAGACACACACACACACACACACACACACACACACACACACTGATGGCTATCTAAGTACCTCTGTAATATCCCTGTTTTTGGCTCTTGGTCTCCAGTATTCTTGCCTGGAGAATCCCATGAACAGAGGAATCTGTTGTGGCCACAGCCCATAGGGTCACAAAGAGTCAGACCTGACTGAAGCAAAGTGCAAACACACATGCACTACAAAGCCTAGAATATTTACTATATGATTTGTGATCGGCAAACAACAAGTTTTCAGACTTCTGGTCTGAAGATATAAAGAATTTGAACATAGAAAGGAGATGACAGATAAGATGAGTATAAGCAGAATTTCACTTTTTCTAAAGCAATCCAATGAATCTAGACACATGTAAAGCAGGAATGCCTGAAATCACAATCACGTGTGAAAAAGCTTCATGGCTTATGCTCAGTAATACAGAAATATTATAACTTTTTATATCCAAACAACCAGGTAGTCATAGATGAAAGTCTTATTTTAGAAATTTATCCATAATTCTGGAGATGCTATAAGGGAAATTGATGGTACAATGATGGTGTGTAACATAAAGAGGAAAAGCTATTTTAGGGAAGTAAAAGAAAACCAAAGGACCTTCCAGTCATGAATGTCTCTTTGTAGACATGAATACATCTGGAAGATTTGTTCTTGACTGGATCCTTGTCTGGAAAACTGTGATAAGAATGAATGTTTGGTGGCCTACATGAACTGACTCCAATTCACTTTGGACTCTCAGATCACTGTCAAGAGTTCACACTAATTTCACCCATTCTCCTTGTAAAGTGTGCCCACTTATATTGGACCTCAGTTTTACCTGCAATGATAATTGTATGCCAAATTGATAAATTTGCAAAAAGACATCATGAGTCCAAAATTAAGGTCCATATTGACTACAGAGATGTTAAGAGGTCTGGAGTAAGAAAGTTCCAGTGTATATAGTGCATTCCCATTCTATTCTTAAGAAAATGGGACCATATATAATGAAGCATGTAACTAAAGCAATTGTGCGTAGTTCCAAACTGAATATATAATGATCTATTTCAAAGAGCCTTTAAGTTAGGTAGCGATATTGTAATCTTCAAGTTCCCTTCAGCTTTTGGACCTTGCTTTTTTTCTTCTTCATTTGTTTTATTGTGTCTGCTCCCTATCATCTTTATGTCTCAGAACAAAGCAGAAGGCAGTTGGCCAGGAACATTTACAGGGCTGCGTCTTATTTATAACATATAACCATTGATGCCATTACTTGAGGACCTCTCATATGTTAGGCTGTATAAGCATTTCTTATTCTTACAGTAACCTGGAAAATTAGGGTCTCTTCTATTCTGATAAGGTCTTCCCTGGTTGCTCAGTGATAAAGAATACATCTGCAATGCATTATACCCAAGAAATGTAGGTTCAGTCCCTGGATGGAGAAGATCCTTTGCAGAAGGAAATGGCAACTCACTTCAGCATTTTTCCATGGGGAAACCCATAGGTGGAGGAGCCTGGTGGGCTGTCGTCCATGGGGTCACAAAGTAGTTGGATACAACTTAGTGAATAAAATGACAAAAACTATAACAATTCTTCTAACAAGGAAAGAAACTCAGAGCAATTTAGTAATCTAACTTATGTTGGACTATGCATGCTACCTTGGATAAAGTTGAGAACTGTGCTTCCTAGAACCTCATTCCTTGGATATCACCAAATTAGAGTTGGCCAAAACTGATACTGGCACAAAAGACTCAGAAAACAAAGTAAAGCAACAGGCATTTCTCTAAGAAGATGCTTGCAATTAGACACCATGTTGGACAGATACAGACTGTTCTTGCTCTCCTACTGATCAGAAGCCATCTCTGCCCACCATCAGATTTTTGGTTATACAGTGCAGACGTGGAAGCCATATGAATACAATACCTCCATAGACATTCCACAAACTCCCTTTCTGTACTCTCAGATAAATAGCCAGACCTGCTTATCTTCTCAGATTTCCTTGAAAACTCTAACTTGTGCCCCTCTAACAATGCTTCAGGAAGACTCCATCATGCTTTTTTCTCTGGTCTTTGACCTCCTTTTCCAGACTTTCACTTCCTCCATTCTTCCCGCATTGGTCTGAATTCTAATTTTTGTAATAATCCTCTCATTCCTGTAATGATCACTGTGGTTTTGTTCCCTTGTCTGAACTCTGAATGATACATACAGTCAGGACCACAGAGAAAATAGGTGAATCTAGAACGGTCACAGCCAAAGGCTCTGCTCTTTTATCCATGGATAGTTGTCTTCAGGCATCTCTATGTTTAAAGGTGGCATTATTTAATCTTTTTATTGAAGTACAGTAAATTTTCATTTTTATATTTCTTTCAGGTGTACAAAAGAATGGTTCAATATTTTTATAAATTGCACTCCTGTTAAAATTATTAAAATAATGGCTATATTTCCCTGTGCTGTACAATATAATATTTTTCTTATTTGTTTTATATGTTAATAGTTTATATCTTTGACTCTCATACCTTATGTAGCCTCTCTCCACTGGTAATCATTAGTTTGTTTGTTATATCTGTAAGCCCATTGCTGGTTGTTATATACATTAGTTTATTTTTTTAGACTCCACATATAGGTGACAATGTAGAGAATTTCTCATTCTGTTATTTATTTCGCTAAGTATAATGCCATCTAGGTCTGTCTACATTGTTGCAAATGGCAGAATTTCTCTCTTTTTTTGTGGCTGAATAATAATAATAGTTGCATGTGTGTATGTATGTATGTATACGTATATATACACGCACACATCTTCTTTATCATATCTTCTTTATCCATTTATCTGTTGCTGGACATTTAAGTTGCTTCCGTATCTTAGCTGTTGTAAACAGTATTGCTATGAACATCAGGGCACATGAATATTTCTGAATTAGTGTTTTTGTTTTCTTTGGATATATATGTAACAGTGGAATTGCTGGATCATACTATAGTTCTATTTTTAATTTTTGAGGAAATTAAGATCAGAAGCCATCTCTGCCCACCATCAGATTTTTGGTTATACAGTGCAGACGTGGAAGCCATATGAATACAATACCTCCATAGACATTCCACAAACTCCTTTCTGTACTCTCAGATAAATAGCCAGACCTGCTTATCTTCTCAGATTTCCTTGAAAACTCTAACTTGTGCCCCTCTAACAATGCTTCAGGAAGACTCCATCATGCTTTTTTCTCTGGTCTTTGACCTCCTTTTCCAGACTTTCACTTCCTCCATTCTTCCCGCATTGGTCTGAATTCTAATTTTTGTAATAATCCTCTCATTCCTGTAATGATCACTGTGGTTTTGTTCCCTTGTCTGAACTCTGAATGATACATACAGTCAGGACCACAGAGAAAATAGGTGAATCTAGAACGGTCACAGCCAAAGGCTCTGCTCTTTTATCCATGGATAGTTGTCTTCAGGCATCTCTATGTTTAAAGGTGGCATTATTTAATCTTTTATTGAAGTACAGTAAATTTTCATTTTTATATTTCTTTCAGGTGTACAAAAGAATGGTTCAATATTTTTATAAATTGCACTCCTGTTAAAATTATTAAAATAATGGCTATATTTCCCTGTGCTGTACAATATAATATTTTTCTTATTTGTTTTATATGTTAATAGTTTATATCTTTGACTCTCATACCTTATGTAGCCTCTCTCCACTGGTAATCATTAGTTTGTTTGTTATATCTGTAAGCCCATTGCTGGTTGTTATATACATTAGTTTATTTTTTTAGACTCCACATATAGGTGACAATGTAGAGAATTTCTCATTCTGTTATTTATTTCGCTAAGTATAATGCCATCTAGGTCTGTCTACATTGTTGCAAATGGCAGAATTTCTCTCTTTTTTTGTGGCTGAATAATAATAATAGTTGCATGTGTGTATGTATGTATGTATACGTATATATACACGCACACATCTTCTTTATCATATCTTCTTTATCCATTTATCTGTTGCTGGACATTTAAGTTGCTTCCGTATCTTAGCTGTTGTAAACAGTATTGCTATGAACATCAGGGCACATGAATATTTCTGAATTAGTGTTTTTGTTTTCTTTGGATATATATGTAACAGTGGAATTGCTGGATCATACTATAGTTCTATTTTTAATTTTTTGAGGAAATAAAGATAGTTTTTATTTAAAAACAGCAAAGACAGAAATATTATGCCTTACATTCCTATGTACCACTGTGGAAGAAATCAAAACAAATGAGACATATTTCCAGTCCTTTAAAAGATGATGGAAAATGTATTTGCAATCAACGTAATAGAAGGTAAGAGGAACCAGAGGTCATAAGAAACGTGCAGCCAAGGCATTATTGCCCCTCAGAAGTATAAGAGAAAGTGTGCCATATGGAGCCTTCAGAGATAGATGCTCCCTCAAAATTCACAGAAAGAGAATAGTAAAGATCAGAAAATGTAAACAGAGAATGGAGTAATTATGTGACAAGATGAGACATTATTTTAAAAAACCGAAAACTGAGTCTGGATTTTCACCAGGGAGAAACCACATTAGTTAGGAAAACATGTTAGAAAATGAACAAAAAAGGCTCTCTCAACCCCTCAGGGCTTCCCTGGTAGCTCAAATGATAAAGAATCACCTGCAATGAAGAGACCCTGGTTCAATTCCTGGGTCAGTAAGATCCTCTGGAGAAGGGATAGGCTACCCACTCCAGTATCTTGCCTGGAGAATTCCATGACTCAGCTATGAGATCACAAAGAGTCAGACATGACTAAGCAACTCTCACTTAACACTCCTCAAGGACTGAAGTGCCGGTAGAACAAGGCTTCTAGAAAGAAACCTTTTCTGCATAGTGGAGACAGAGGAATTGGAAACTGGAACTGAGGGTAGATGTGGAGTATAGAGGAAACAAGGAGAAGTAGAAGGAGAGAAACCCAGACAGGAAGCCAAGTAGCAAGGGAGAGGGTGCGTTGAAAATAGGAAAGAAGAAGGAGGTAGAGGAGCCAGAGCACAATAGGAAGGGAAAGAGAAAAGAAAAAGGGAGAAGAGAGGGTGGAGATGACTCCCAACGGCAGAAAATTTCAGTAGCAGAACACACTCACGTTAACTCCAAAATCTTCTGAAAATTTTTTTAGATTAAGTGCATTGTGTGGATAGTCTTGTATGTGAACACAGAAGAGTTTTGCATCAAAGTAATTCTGAGAAAAACAGACATATCCCATTAGAATGCAAGAACTTAAGGGTTCAGGAAAGTCATGGGGAGAAAGATTTCATGGAGTGGAAATCAGGGAGAAGATTTTGGAAAATCACAAGGCATGGACTGGAGTTTGAGCCAAATTCAAGAGTTTGCTGGAGGGCAGCGGTGCCTCCAGAAGACATCAGGGTTATAGTAACTAAAATTACCATGCACTGAACATTCTAGTTTGTGTTATGACATTTAGCCATTCCTGACAACTTTGTGAGGTGCATACTCTTATTATCCTCATTTTACCAATGAGCAAATGGACTCTTTGAGCAGTTGAATAGTTTCATAAGGTCACACAACTTGGAAGGTGAAAGAAAATGTTCAAATGCAGGTCTTTCTGGTTCCTGAACCAGGGTCTTAATCATCACTTCTCAGTGAGTTGGAAACAATTAGCTGTATTTGCCATGGTCTCTTACTCTCTTTGACTCTGCATTATGTCAAGACCAGATTATTTCTGGAACACTGCACAAACTGTAGAATCTGCTATCAATTTTTCTGGGGCCACTTTTTATTACTGGTGCCTAAAATGAGACAAAGCTGCAATATCACTGTTTCTTTTCATTAGGCACTTGTTAAGGGACTGTTCAGCTATCACAATAAAGCTAACATGATCTCACCCATTCTTATTAAGACAGATGTTTTAAATTAAAAATTAACATCTTTGACATGTTAGAATGGTATATATTAACTCAAAGTCAGGTTTCTAAATAGCAAAAGTATGAGATTAGTATGATCTAATGGACAAGGGGAAAGAGCACTTTCTCCTATTCCTACCTTCTACCACAGAAGGAAATATTTCCTGTGCTTTTGTTAAAAATCAAAAAGCAGGGTGAAAAGGCCAAGTGAAAATATAACCCAGTTGACAATAAGTTTAGTCATATATTATACGTATAGATTATTAAGAGGTGACTTGATATGAGATCCTTATAAATCAGAGAGGAAAGTCCAGTTGTGGTTCCTATTGCTCTCTCTCTTACACACTCACGTTAACTCCAAAATCTTCTGAAAATTTTTTTAGATTAAGTGCATTGTGTGGATAGTCTTGTATGTGAACACAGAAGAGTTTTGCATCAAAGTAATTCTGAGAAAAACAGACATATCCCATTAGAATGCAAGAACTTAAGGGTTCAGGAAAGTCATGGGGAGAAAGATTTCATGGAGTGGAAATCAGGGAGAAGATTTTGGAAAATCACAAGGCATGGACTGGAGTTTGAGCCAAATTCAAGAGTTTGCTGGAGGGCAGCGGTGCCTCCAGAAGACATCAGGGTTATAGTAACTAAAATTACCATGCACTGAACATTCTAGTTTGTGTTATGACATTTAGCCATTCCTGACAACTTTGTGAGGTGCATACTCTTATTATCCTCATTTTACCAATGAGCAAATGGACTCTTTGAGCAGTTGAATAGTTTCATAAGGTCACACAACTTGGAAGGTGAAAGAAAATGTTCAAATGCAGGTCTTTCTGGTTCCTGAACCAGGGTCTTAATCATCACTTCTCAGTGAGTTGGAAACAATTAGCTGTATTTGCCATGGTCTCTTACTCTCTTTGACTCTGCATTATGTCAAGACCAGATTATTTCTGGAACACTGCACAAACTGTAGAATCTGCTATCAATTTTTCTGGGGCCACTTTTTATTACTGGTGCCTAAAATGAGACAAAGCTGCAATATCACTGTTTCTTTTCATTAGGCACTTGTTAAGGGACTGTTCAGCTATCACAATAAAGCTAACATGATCTCACCCATTCTTATTAAGACAGATGTTTTAAATTAAAAATTAACATCTTTGACATGTTAGAATGGTATATATTAACTCAAAGTCAGGTTTCTAAATAGCAAAAGTATGAGATTAGTATGATCTAATGGACAAGGGGAAAGAGCACTTTCTCCTATTCCTACCTTCTACCACAGAAGGAAATATTTCCTGTGCTTTTGTTAAAAATCAAAAAGCAGGGTGAAAAGGCCAAGTGAAAATATAACCCAGTTGACAATAAGTTTAGTCATATATTATACGTATAGATTATTAAGAGGTGACTTGATATGAGATCCTTATAAATCAGAGAGGAAAGTCCAGTTGTGGTTCCTATTGCTCTCTCTCTTACTATTGAAGACTCATTGCTATTGAAAATCTCTATTATGTCTTACTTTCATATAATGACAGCATTTGACTTAAATAATGCATGCATAATAGGCTTTCACTTTAACAAAATCCACACTCTGTAAGTGATTTTATAGGGAAATTCTAGAATAACTGTGAAAATATGAGGCACAGAATTTCTTGGACACTAAAGATACTCCTTTACCCTCTGTATTAAATCACAAAACTAAGTTGAAATTGGAAAAAAATAATCACATAGGTATCTGGTGCACATATGTCACAAAATAAGCAATTGAGTTTATGCTTATGTATTTTTTCAGTATTAACTACATTCATTTTCAGGTGGGTTGTTTTAGATATTGAGTCCAGTTGAAACCATTTGACTTAGGTAGTTTCTATAGACATTTATTTCATAAATAAATTTCAATGAAATTATCTAAGTTTATAATTATTCATCTTTTTTAGTCTGTATATCTAAACTTGAGTCCCTATCTTCTAATTATCAGAGGAAGCTTTGCTCCTTATTTTTAAGATCTAAGTCAAGATTTAGCAAATCTTTTCTATAAGGGATCAGATACAGCAAATATTTAAGGCCAAAATTTCTCAGTCTCATCACTACTGATACTTTTTACAAGATAATTGTCACAGGAGCTATCTTGTTCTTTGCAGGGCATTTAGCACATGATCTCAGCTATCACAATAAAGCTAACATGATCTCACCCATTCTTATTAAGACAGATGTTTTAAATTAAAAATTAACATCTTTGACATGTTAGAATGGTATATATTAACTCAAAGTCAGGTTTCTAAATAGCAAAAGTATGAGATTAGTATGATCTAATGGACAAGGGGAAAGAGCACTTTCTCCTATTCCTACCTTCTACCACAGAAGGAAATATTTCCTGTGCTTTTGTTAAAAATCAAAAAGCAGGGTGAAAAGGCCAAGTGAAAATATAACCCAGTTGACAATAAGTTTAGTCATATATTATACGTATAGATTATTAAGAGGTGACTTGATATGAGATCCTTATAAATCAGAGAGGAAAGTCCAGTTGTGGTTCCTATTGCTCTCTCTCTTACTATTGAAGACTCATTGCTATTGAAAATCTCTATTATGTCTTACTTTCATATAATGACAGCATTTGACTTAAATAATGCATGCATAATAGGCTTTCACTTTAACAAAATCCACACTCTGTAAGTGATTTTATAGGGAAATTCTAGAATAACTGTGAAAATATGAGGCACAGAATTTCTTGGACACTAAAGATACTCCTTTACCCTCTGTATTAAATCACAAAACTAAGTTGAAATTGGAAAAAAATAATCACATAGGTATCTGGTGCACATATGTCACAAAATAAGCAATTGAGTTTATGCTTATGTATTTTTTCAGTATTAACTACATTCATTTTCAGGTGGGTTGTTTTAGATATTGAGTCCAGTTGAAACCATTTGACTTAGGTAGTTTCTATAGACATTTATTTCATAAATAAATTTCAATGAAATTATCTAAGTTTATAATTATTCATCTTTTTTAGTCTGTATATCTAAACTTGAGTCCCTATCTTCTAATTATCAGAGGAAGCTTTGCTCCTTATTTTTAAGATCTAAGTCAAGATTTAGCAAATCTTTTCTATAAGGGATCAGATACAGCAAATATTTAAGGCCAAAATTTCTCAGTCTCATCACTACTGATACTTTTTACAAGATAATTGTCACAGGAGCTATCTTGTTCTTTGCAGGGCATTTAGTAGCATTCCAATCTGTTCTGATAAGGCTCCACTTCTATCCATCACATCCACTTGTGACAACCAAAAATGTCTGCAGATCTTGTCAAATGTCTCCTAGGACCTCAGAACAAATTGGCCCTGGTTAACAGACATTGTTTTAGAATTTACAGAAGCTGTGTTCTCTTTTGGAATTATAAAAGCAGTCGTAGTCAATATGTAAATGATAAGCATGGCTGTATTCCAGGGAAAGTTGATTTATGCACACCAAAATTTGAATGCCACATAATTTTTACATGTCATGAATAATTCTTATTTGTTTCCAACTATTTAAAAATTTAAAAACCAATCTTAGCTCATGGGGTGGACAAAAACAGCATCAGACCATAGTTGCCAACTCCTTATCTGCAGAATAAAATAAGTAAGATTAGCCCCCCATAAACAAAAATAATTCATCTCAGCCTCAAGGAATTCCTTATCTATAACAGCAAATGTGAATTCCTTCACTTAATAATACCATCCAGAAGATTTGGAAAGGTAATGTTGGTGGCAGTAGCAAGGATTATGGTCTACAGTGGAGGCTACACAGAGAAGGAATTAAACTATCTTAATAGGTGGTCAAAAGTTTACAGGTAATCAGAGAATCAATGTGATACATATACATTTATGTAGATATATACATCTTATATATAGATACTACATATATATACATTAAATATGCACATACTATATAGGATTATATATTGACATCTATCTTTTTTGATGTATATGTATATATATATTTATAATATATATGAGATAGATAGATGGCTCTTTTATATATTACATAAAACCAAAGGATATAAAAGTATTTGAGGGAGCCTCAGGCTTTATTTCACATAAATTGAGAGGTGAGGTAGATTTATCTCATAATTATTATAATGTGCTTAAATAAACCAGATGAGCATCCAGATCTATTCCTAATATACAAGTCGATTCAATTTGGGGTTGCATTTCCACTTTTGAATGATCTGTAACTGTGCTATATATCTAAAATGTATTTTCTATTTGAAAAATTTTGAAGAACACAGATCCCACACAGGACATGACATAAAATCAATGATATCATACCTGGGGGTGTATATGAGGAATAGGAGCTTATAAATTATAATCTTGTGATATTGTGTATAATGAATTTTCACATATTTTAAAGGAGCAAGTATAGGAGAGCCTTATTTCAGCCTCTTTTTATTCATGTTTTTGTTTTATTGGTTGATGGTAATAGAAGTTGTTTTGTCTGGATTTGGAGAATTGAATGTAGAGTAATAGGTATGTCATACAGTTTTGCCATAAGTAGCTGTTTCTGTGCCAGGGATATCATTATAACAAAAGCAGTCATAAAAGTAGCAGATTTATAGACCAACTCATTCATCAGAAAGAATGGAAATTATCAAATACTAGCATAGGTTTATTTGAAGAACAAATCTGTTTGAGCCCTTCTATCCAATTGTATCCTTTGAAACTTTCAAGAAGAAATCTACATCCCTGGTGATCAAGTGGACTTAAGATAATGAAGTGCATTCAGTTGGGGGAAATGGATATTTTTCCCCTCCATTTCTTTGAATTGGATCCTGCTTATCAAGTTCCTACCATTTGCAGAGTAGTGGTTTTTGTAACATGTACTGAAATAGAAAACCCAATATCATAACTATATTTTCCATGTAACTTTAATCCTTAACCTGGGCCACAATTATTTACAGTGACTAATGCCAACCAAGCCATACAGTTTTCAGTTGTTTTTGAGAAAGGTATCAATGTCCTTTGTGGGAATCTGTGGCAACCACCTAAATGGATAAAATTAACAGTTAAAGTACCCTGTGGCTCAACTATTTCCTTATAAGCAACTAGTCTAAGAATTACTCATCGAACCTCTTTTATATATTACATAAAACCAAAGGATATAAAAGTATTTGAGGGAGCCTCAGGCTTTATTTCACATAAATTGAGAGGTGAGGTAGATTTATCTCATAATTATTATAATGTGCTTAAATAAACCAGATGAGCATCCAGATCTATTCCTAATATACAAGTCGATTCAATTTGGGGTTGCATTTCCACTTTTGAATGATCTGTAACTGTGCTATATATCTAAAATGTATTTTCTATTTGAAAAATTTTGAAGAACACAGATCCCACACAGGACATGACATAAAATCAATGATATCATACCTGGGGGTGTATATGAGGAATAGGAGCTTATAAATTATAATCTTGTGATATTGTGTATAATGAATTTTCACATATTTTAAAGGAGCAAGTATAGGAGAGCCTTATTTCAGCCTCTTTTTATTCATGTTTTTGTTTTATTGGTTGATGGTAATAGAAGTTGTTTTGTCTGGATTTGGAGAATTGAATGTAGAGTAATAGGTATGTCATACAGTTTTGCCATAAGTAGCTGTTTCTGTGCCAGGGATATCATTATAACAAAAGCAGTCATAAAAGTAGCAGATTTATAGACCAACTCATTCATCAGAAAGAATGGAAATTATCAAATACTAGCATAGGTTTATTTGAAGAACAAATCTGTTTGAGCCCTTCTATCCAATTGTATCCTTTGAAACTTTCAAGAAGAAATCTACATCCCTGGTGATCAAGTGGACTTAAGATAATGAAGTGCATTCAGTTGGGGGAAATGGATATTTTTCCCCTCCATTTCTTTGAATTGGATCCTGCTTATCAAGTTCCTACCATTTGCAGAGTAGTGGTTTTTGTAACATGTACTGAAATAGAAAACCCAATATCATAACTATATTTTCCATGTAACTTTAATCCTTAACCTGGGCCACAATTATTTACAGTGACTAATGCCAACCAAGCCATACAGTTTTCAGTTGTTTTTGAGAAAGGTATCAATGTCCTTTGTGGGAATCTGTGGCAACCACCTAAATGGATAAAATTAACAGTTAAAGTACCCTGTGGCTCAACTATTTCCTTATAAGCAACTAGTCTAAGAATTACTCATCGAACCTCTTTACTAAATAATATCCATGCACTGTTACTGCAGGAGACGAAATGTACCATAACAATCCAGGGAATGGTTTATATTGATTAATGTAGTTTTCCAAACAACTAAAAAATACCCCTTTGAAGTACACACACACACACACACACACACACACATATTTTCTGTATGCTATACATGCCTCTATTATTTCATTCTGTTTGGTATTATATTTGGTAATCTATACTTCTTTCACTATGCCACCTCATCATGTTTTTAAGGGAAGCATTTATGCTCATATCTGTACACAGTCTAAACACTTCACCCAGCACTTAAACATGTAACAAGTGTTTCTTGCCTTTCAATTTAACTACTTGATAACTTAGTATGGTTTCTAAAAACAGCATATTTGGTAAAATGATATTTTTAGAAACAATTATGGTACATAAGTGTTGTGTTAGACAAATTCTCTACCAAATATTGCAGAGAAATCCTACCCTTTACAAAAAATATTTATTTTTGTTATCAAGCAGCTAGTGAAAGATTCAAACCTCTGTATAACAGGTAGCAACCCCAAATATTTTAATTTTATTCATAGGATAACATGTAAAAATTAGTAGATATTACTTACTCTGGCTTTTCAGGTTTCTACTTTGAATGGGAAGATATGTGTTCAAATTATTTTAAAAATTATATATGTGTGTGTGTGTACATTATATTACATGTATATTATATTACATAGACAAGAATACTAGATTGGATAGCCATTCCCTTCTCTAGGGTATCTTCATGACCCAGGGATCAAACCTGGGTTTCCTATATTATGGGAGGATTCTTTACCATCTGAGCAGCCAGGAAAGTCCATATTACACACACATATATAATATGTAACATTGCACATATTATATTACATATAAATGTAATATGAAGTGAGGGCTTCATTGACTGCTCAGTGGGTAAAGAATCTGCCTGCAATGCAGAAGATACAGGAGACATGGATTCAGTCCCCTGAAGGAGGAAATGGCAACCCATTCAAATATTCTTGCCTGAAAATTCCCACGGAAAGAGGAGATTCGTGGGCTACAGTCCAAAGGGTCACAATGAGTCAGCCTCACCTGAGTGACTAAGCACAGTATGAAGAAAGAAAACAGTTCTTTTCTGGAGAGGTATTCTATATGCAGATAATCTAACGAAGGTGTCTTCAAACATTTTGTGCATCAGAATAACCTTGGGATATTTTTAAAGCTCTGATTTCTGGGGTCCATTCTCAAAGTTTGCACTTGCACAGGACTGTGCAGGAGACCAAGTATCTGCATATTTAACAAGTTTCAAGGTGATATTGTTATTGCTGGTATGGGAGCCCTACTTTGAAAATCCAAGATCTGATTTAAAGATATATGGGACCTTATAGCTTATTTTATTCATGTTCAATAACTCGCCTCCTACCATAATACATAAGAAAATTGACAGTGTTCATAGCCAAGGACATTTCTCATTTGGATAATGTTTCCAGAGAGAACTTTATTTCCTTTTTTTTTATTGGGAAATGTATACCTTCCAAAGTCTGACTTTCGTGAAATATCTATCAAGAAATCAGACAAATGGAAAAGAATATAATGCCCTTAAGAGAATTAAAGCTTTACTAGCAACAAAGAAGTGGTGCTGGTACAAAAGACAGCACTGGTATGAAAACAAAGGCAGGAGGTACTGATGTAATGGGTCAGCAAGTGAGGTCATTAAACAAAATGGAGCAAGGAAGTCAGTATTACTTTTAGCTTTTTGATAAAGAACTAGTAGATATTACTTACTCTGCCTTTTCAGGTTTCTACTTTGAATGGGAAGATATGTGTTCAAATTATTTTAAAAATTATATATGTGTGTGTGTGTACATTATATTACATGTATATTATATTACATAGACAAGAATACTAGATTGGATAGCCATTCCCTTCTCTAGGGTATCTTCATGACCCAGGGATCAAACCTGGGTTTCCTATATTATGGGAGGATTCTTTACCATCTGAGCAGCCAGGAAAGTCCATATTACACACACATATATAATATGTAACATTGCACATATTATATTACATATAAATGTAATATGAAGTGAGGGCTTCATTGACTGCTCAGTGGGTAAAGAATCTGCCTGCAATGCAGAAGATACAGGAGACATGGATTCAGTCCCCTGAAGGAGGAAATGGCAACCCATTCAAATATTCTTGCCTGAAAATTCCCACGGAAAGAGGAGATTCGTGGGCTACAGTCCAAAGGGTCACAATGAGTCAGCCTCACCTGAGTGACTAAGCACAGTATGAAGAAAGAAAACAGTTCTTTTCTGGAGAGGTATTCTATATGCAGATAATCTAACGAAGGTGTCTTCAAACATTTTGTGCATCAGAATAACCTTGGGATATTTTTAAAGCTCTGATTTCTGGGGTCCATTCTCAAAGTTTGCACTTGCACAGGACTGTGCAGGAGACCAAGTATCTGCATATTTAACAAGTTTCAAGGTGATATTGTTATTGCTGGTATGGGAGCCCTACTTTGAAAATCCAAGATCTGATTTAAAGATATATGGGACCTTATAGCTTATTTTATTCATGTTCAATAACTCGCCTCCTACCATAATACATAAGAAAATTGACAGTGTTCATAGCCAAGGACATTTCTCATTTGGATAATGTTTCCAGAGAGAACTTTATTTCCTTTTTTTTTATTGGGAAATGTATACCTTCCAAAGTCTGACTTTCGTGAAATATCTATCAAGAAATCAGACAAATGGAAAAGAATATAATGCCCTTAAGAGAATTAAAGCTTTACTAGCAACAAAGAAGTGGTGCTGGTACAAAAGACAGCACTGGTATGAAAACAAAGGCAGGAGGTACTGATGTAATGGGTCAGCAAGTGAGGTCATTAAACAAAATGGAGCAAGAGGAAGTCAGTATTACTTTTAGCTGTTGCTTTGTTATAAGTTTTGATGGCTACCCACTCTAGTATTCTTGCCTGGACAATTCCAGGGACAGAGGAGCCTGGAGGGCTAAAGTCCATGGGGTTGCAAAAAGTCCAACACAACACTTGATACAAATTTATTTTTATGGCCTACTCCATTGCTAATGGTAAGCCATTTTTGGAAACAGAAATAATAGTAACTCTCTATGCATTGTTTATGCAAATCTTATGACTGTTGTTCTAAGAAATCATATGCTTAGGAAGTAAATTATGCTTTTTGATTGGTAGTTTCAACATATGACTCTGTATAGTGCTGTTAACCTTGACTGGAAATCTGAATGTTATATTGTTCAAATACTTCCTGTTAATGTTTGCTGTCACCTTCAGTGTTTGGTTTTGGCTATAGGTTACTGTTTCTTGTAAGCACTTTAACAGAACTAATGCAAGAGAAGATGTGAATGTTGAGGAATGCTTCAACATGGAATCAGAAACTGTTCAAAACCATTTTCAATATTGTGAAGCAATATTAGATTCAACAGCAGAAGAAACCAGGATAAGTAAACAAAAGCTTTTCATTGTTAAAAATGGAAATGAGCTCATCAAATGAAGCACTATATACCAATCTGAAGATGTTTCCGAACTCACTGTTAGAAATATGACCAACATTAATTTAAAATGCAATACATTTTTCCACATTTGTAATATTTGTAATAAAATAAAGATCAATTCTATTAAATAGGGAAATGAATGCTTTGGTTGCTCTAAAATTCCATTTTAAAATGATAGTTTATAAGTGTTAAATAGTTTATGTTGTCTTTCCCATGAAGATTATTTTGTTTGTTCTTTTTTATTCAGCTTTTTTTGTCTTGTTTTGTTATAAGCTATTGGAGAGAAGAAAATGGCAACCCACGCCAGTATTCTTGCCTAGGTAATTTCATGGACAGAGGAGACTGGCAGGCTACAGTCCATGGGTCTGATAAAAGTCGAATACAACTGAGCACAGCACACCATCAACTATATATATTCAGCTGAGATCATTTTTATATATTACTGAATAATATAGACAGACATGTCTGAAGTCACTTAGGATTTGCCATTTGCAGCATTTGTTTTTCTCTTCTTTGGCAAATGTGGGTTTCCCTGGTGGCTCAGACAGCAAAGAATCGGCCCACAATGCAGGAGACACAGGTTCCATCCCTGGCTTAGGAAGATCTGGAGAAGGAAATGGCAACCCACTCCAGAATTCTTGCCTGGAAAATGCCATGGACAGAGGAACCTGTTGGCTACAGTCCATTGGGTACATGACTGAGCGCCTAACCTCCCATTCCTTCCATTGGCAAATGTAGACTGTAAAAATGGAGGCTACCACATCCTGAGTTCCTGAATTAGAATGGCAGAGAGTACAGCTGCCAAGTTGGCCTGCGATGGTCACAGGGAAGGGGTGAGAAATAAGCATGTGTTATTGCACTTAGGTAGCTATTTGATGTAATGAAACAGCTCCATTATCCTGACTCATAACTTAATCTGAGGCATTTTTGTTTTCCAGTTTTTGATTGTGCTCTAGATACATAAGCAATTTTGTAGTCTACAATTTTTCTTTCTTTTTGAAAGATTAAAACCAATGTTTGAGTAAGAATTCCACTGGCAATGAGTGAGTGACAATCTGAACAAAGCTTTCAGCTCATTTTTTTAAGGTTTTTTGCAGTCATTTTGATGACTCTGAATACCTATTTGGACTAACAGGCCTAAAGGGCAGTATCTCTATACAGTGATTAGTATTTCTGTGATGCTGACAAAATCTTTATTTTACATATTTTATTTATATATTTAGTTGTTGTTCACTCAGTCATGTCTGCCTCTTTGCACTATGGACTGTAGCACACCAGGCTTCACTCTCCTTTCATCCATACTGTACTTTGTATAAACTCATGTCCATTGAGTCAGTGGTGCCATCTAACCATCTCATCTTCTTTCACCCTCTTCCTCTCTTGCCTTCAGTCCTTTCTAACATCAGGGTCTTTTCTAGTGAGTTGGCTCTTCACATCAGGAGTCCAAGGTATTGGAGCTTTAGCTTCCAGAATTACTCCTTCCAATGAATATTCAGGGTTTATTTCCTTAGGATTAACTGGTATGATTTCCTTGCAGCCCAAGGGACTCCCAAGAATCTTCTCCAGCACCACCAGTTTGAAGGCATGAATTCTATGATGCCTAGCCTTTTTTATTGTCAAACTCTCCTATATTTATTATTTAAATTTTTATTTAAATTTGTTGAGGTTTCATTAACTAGGTCTCAACTGTCTGGGTGCTGCTTTTCAGTGGGATAGCATCCCCAAGGCAGGGTGCTTCCAGAGACAGAAGAGCCAGAAATATTCTATAATATAACCACAATCTACTGTCTCCCAAGTGTGGTGGCAGAGGCACTTCAGTCTCATTCAGTTTCCCAAACTTGTGTGCATTCTGACTTAAAAATCCACACCGATTTGAAATCATATGGATGCCATTTATTTCATTTCCTTTTCAGAAGAGGACTACTTCTTGCTTTCCCCCACCCCTACACCATTCTCTGTCTTATCATTTGAAGGCTACAGAGGAGTTAAATTCATCTTGAATGAGTGTTTATGAATTAGATTGTGACCATTGCTTAAATGATTAAATACTCAAGAGAGATAATGCAACCCAGAGACCATGTCACAAGAGTGAACCATGGTTATTGTCAATTACTGTTCATTTTCTATAAACATGGCTGTGAGCCAGCCTTCAAGGGGAAATGTGAAGTTGGTCAATGACGTATTTGGCATCTCCATCTGTTTCTTTCCTTACGCTTTTAGCATTTGGTCCGGGTTCATTATGCGTCTCTGGGCACCAAAACTTTTATCAGATAAGGATCCCACAAACTTCCTCCCAATCTGAAAACACAGTCCTATGTCTCTCATCATATTAGGACACTATTATGGAGCTAAAGGCAGAGTACAAAGGAATCACATCTCTGAAATGGATTCTAGTTTCCAGAAAAAGTCCAGGATAGGTTTGGGGGATGTTAAGTGGGTTACTTAAGTTTGCTTATTGCATTCAAATGAACAAAGCATAACATTATTACAGGTCATCAATTAGTTGCACAGGGAGTTTGGATATTAGAGGATGCTCAATCATGAAGAAAATTTTAAACTTAAGGCTATTACATGCGCCTGTTCCTAGCTGACACTGTAATTGGCTCCACGTCTGTTTCACTCTGCCCACCTTGTGTTGCAATGATACAGCTTGAAGAATTAACCTCAGCTCCAAGGGTGGGACCTTAATAGTCTAAATCAATCATAGTAATCCTATTCCACCTAATCTTATTAACACTATTGTGTTCTCAGTCACATCTGACTCTTGTCACAAACTGTAGCCCACCAGGTTCCTCTGTCCATGGGATTTTCCACACAAGAATACCGGAGTGGATTGCCATTTCCTCCTCCAGGTGATCTTCTTGACTCAGGGATCCAACCCACATCTTCTGTATCTCCCACATTGCAGGTGGGTTCTTTGCCTCTGAGCCACCATTACTCAACTCTGTTCCCCTTACCCTGGCAAGTGTCTCAGAGATGAATCAATCAGCATAAGACTTTATTTAGGAGCACGTAGATGAGCTAATTCAGCACAATAGATGGAAGAAGACATTTGCTTGGGACTTCTTGGAAAGAAGTTTCCTCCATTTTATGAAAGACCTTTTAGGAGGTACTTTTGCTCTCTTCTCCATAGCAGAGGAGCAAGGCAGTAGTGAAGTTAAGTCACTCAACTTGGGCTTACTAAGGCATTCTTGCCCTACAATGACTGACATCAGAAAGCAGAAAAAATAAAGGGAAAGAATCCTTGGCAACTTTATTAAACCACACCCAGTCTGTAGTCCATGTTTCTTCTGCATTTTCTTCCAATCACATGAGAACATTAAATCCTCTTTACATTGGAGCAAATTCAGTTTGTTTTTAAACTTGAAACCAAAACATTCCTTTACAATTAAATACAGTCTGAAAATAAACTCTCTGATACTTTTAAAAATATCCACATGTGTCAAGTGCCCAGGTGATTCATAATATAGGTCCATTTTTTAAAAAGATATCTTTCTCAAATAAATTTATGTTAAAAATTAAAGAGTTTCTCTCCATCTTAAATAAAAAACAGCACTAATAATCATGGTTTGACATGAATACTTCCCAATACAAATATCTAAAAAAAAAAAAGAATTATTTTCACTTGCAGGAAAAATCAATTCAATTGAATTTAATATTATAATATTATTATAATATTCAACTATATTTTGGTAGTGACTATAGATGCTATAATTATATTTGATTAATAATATAGAAACAAGGTTTTAAAAGTTTCAATTTTATGTCTTATTTGTATCACAAGCATTTATTATTGCTTAATAGCATAATACAAAATTAATAATTTTTATTTTTGTCCTAAAGAATAAATCCATTAATTTAGCATAGGAGGAGAATTTCATTTCTTTTATAAAAAAGAAAATATGGGGGAGAAAATAGAGCCCTGAAGGTAATCATAGTTAAATACACAACACTAGTTAACATAACTTTAGAATCTCTATAACTAATGTCTTCTCTCAATGCTAATGGTCCTGTGTCCTAATCCCCTAGATGCATGATGTTGGCTGCTCTTCCCCAGCCTACCATTATTTATATTTTCATTTATTTATATTCTTAGCAAATGATTTCTTGTTCCCTTATCAAGAAGTTTCAGCATAAGACTTTATTTAGAGCACGTAGATGAGCTAATTCAGCACAATAGAAAGACCTTGGTTTAAGGCCTCCATTTTATGAAAGACCTTTTAGGAGGTACTTTTGCTCTCTTCTCCATAGCAGAGGAGCAAGGCAGTAGTGAAGTTAAGTCACTCAACTTGGGCTTACTAAGGCATTCTTGCCCTACAATGACTGACATCAGAAAGCAGAAAAAATAAAGGGAAAGAATCCTTGGCAACTTTATTAAACCACACCCAGTCTGTAGTCCATGTTTCTTCTGCATTTTCTTCCAATCACATGAGAACATTAAATCCTCTTTACATTGGAGCAAATTCAGTTTGTTTTTAAACTTGAAACCAAAACATTCCTTTACAATTAAATACAGTCTGAAAATAAACTCTCTGATACTTTTAAAAATATCCACATGTGTCAAGTGCCCAGGTGATTCATAATATAGGTCCATTTTTTAAAAAGATATCTTTCTCAAATAAATTTATGTTAAAAATTAAAGAGTTTCTCTCCATCTTAAATAAAAAACAGCACTAATAATCATGGTTTGACATGAATACTTCCCAATACAAATATCTAAAAAAAAAAAAGAATTATTTTCACTTGCAGGAAAAATCAATTCAATTGAATTTAATATTATAATATTATTATAATATTCAACTATATTTTGGTAGTGACTATAGATGCTATAATTATATTTGATTAATAATATAGAAACAAGGTTTTAAAAGTTTCAATTTTATGTCTTATTTGTATCACAAGCATTTATTATTGCTTAATAGCATAATACAAAATTAATAATTTTTATTTTTGTCCTAAAGAATAAATCCATTAATTTAGCATAGGAGGAGAATTTCATTTCTTTTATAAAAAAGAAAATATGGGGGAGAAAATAGAGCCCTGAAGGTAATCATAGTTAAATACACAACACTAGTTAACATAACTTTAGAATCTCTATAACTAATGTCTTCTCTCAATGCTAATGGTCCTGTGTCCTAATCCCCTAGATGCATGATGTTGGCTGCTCTTCCCCAGCCTACCATTATTTATATTTTCATTTATTTATATTCTTAGCAAATGATTTCTCAGGTCATTTTACCTCTCTGTGTCTCAATTTTCTTTTGTATAAAATGGGCCTTTTTTTAGACTTAAATTTGCCAATACATGTAAAGTTCTTAGAATAGTGCCTAGGGTATAGTATGCATTCATTTAGTGCCAGTCATTAGTTACAGTTACTAGTTGCCAATAGTGCTATATAACGCATCTGTGACAATATTTTACCTATAGTTATTTACAAATGTAACACAGCAGTCTCAGAATAAAGTATATCAATTTTCTTTTTGGCTGGACAGTTACATTGCATTTTTTTATTTGTTTGATTTACTACTATAAGTAGTCATGTAGTGAAAAACTTCCATTATATATCTTTGCATAGAACTCTCTTATTTCCTTTAAGAAATTTCCCGTTTTGGAAATGGAATCATTAACAGGTGTGTTCATCCAACATAAGTCCGCAATAGTCCATGGGATCCCCTATGTTTCTCAGCTTCCTTGCAGTTGGTTGAGGCTTAGCTGTAACCAATAACCCCTGGTTGATGGAGTTTGTAAACCAAGTAATTTGTGTCACTCTTGAGTCAAATATTTAATTACCAGCATAAGAACTTTGGGTGTTTCATTCTCTCTGCTGTAGTCCAATGCTGAGTTCCTACATGAAGGACAGTAGACTAGAAAGTTGTTAGAACTGAAACAGGCTTAACATGAGTGAGAAGCAAAGATTTTGTCATTAGATACCAGAGCTTGTAATCTCTTTGTTACTGTAGAAATAGAGTGCTTCTATGGTAAAAACTTAGCAGCTGCATGACAGAAGGTGAGGAAATTGATATCAGTTTAGCAGGATATTGACCCATTTCATGGCAATGGCAAAATAATTGGCTAACCTGTTATACAGTCAATGTACTTGTGGATCTGTAAGAAGAGGTTGGAAAACAGGACACCAGTAGCACACATTGATTGCCATTGGCTGCTAGTGACAAGTCATTACAAGAGAAGTAAACTCAGGAAAGAACTGACCAATTTGCAAGCAGAATTTAAAGGGAAATTTTAAAGTTCTGAAATTCAAAGCTATGCAGAGTTGTAAAGGCACCTACTTATTACCTCCAAACAATAAAAATAAAAGCAAAAATTATGATAGGCAAAAGTGTCCAGTAAAATTTTCATGTGATCAACTGTGCTCAGGGAAAGACTAAAGATGTGATGTTTTGTACTTACATAAATTTACTCAATAAAAAGATTGGATTCAAGGTGAGGGCTTGCCACAGAAGCTCTACATCTCAAAATGAGTCCATAGTTCAATCAAAAAAAAAAGGTCTATTTCTGTGACAAATATTTTACCTATAGTTATTTACAAATGTAACACAGCAGTCTCAGAATAAAGTATATCAATTTTCTTTTTGGCTGGACAGTTACATTGCATTTTTTTATTTGTTTGATTTACTACTATAAGTAGTCATGTAGTGAAAAACTTCCATTATATATCTTTGCATAGAACTCTCTTATTTCCTTTAAGAAATTTCCCGTTTTGGAAATGGAATCATTAACAGGTGTGTTCATCCAACATAAGTCCGCAATAGTCCATGGGATCCCCTATGTTTCTCAGCTTCCTTGCAGTTGGTTGAGGCTTAGCTGTAACCAATAACCCCTGGTTGATGGAGTTTGTAAACCAAGTAATTTGTGTCACTCTTGAGTCAAATATTTAATTACCAGCATAAGAACTTTGGGTGTTTCATTCTCTCTGCTGTAGTCCAATGCTGAGTTCCTACATGAAGGACAGTAGACTAGAAAGTTGTTAGAACTGAAACAGGCTTAACATGAGTGAGAAGCAAAGATTTTGTCATTAGATACCAGAGCTTGTAATCTCTTTGTTACTGTAGAAATAGAGTGCTTCTATGGTAAAAACTTAGCAGCTGCATGACAGAAGGTGAGGAAATTGATATCAGTTTAGCAGGATATTGACCCATTTCATGGCAATGGCAAAATAATTGGCTAACCTGTTATACAGTCAATGTACTTGTGGATCTGTAAGAAGAGGTTGGAAAACAGGACACCAGTAGCACACATTGATTGCCATTGGCTGCTAGTGACAAGTCATTACAAGAGAAGTAAACTCAGGAAAGAACTGACCAATTTGCAAGCAGAATTTAAAGGGAAATTTTAAAGTTCTGAAATTCAAAGCTATGCAGAGTTGTAAAGGCACCTACTTATTACCTCCAAACAATAAAAATAAAAGCAAAAATTATGATAGGCAAAAGTGTCCAGTAAAATTTTCATGTGATCAACTGTGCTCAGGGAAAGACTAAAGATGTGATGTTTTGTACTTACATAAATTTACTCAATAAAAAGATTGGATTCAAGGTGAGGGCTTGCCACAGAAGCTCTACATCTCAAAATGAGTCCATAGTTCATCAAAAGGTCTATGATTGAGAGAATGAAGAAATGAAAGCTAAGTCTCAGCTAAACTGTGTTCCTAACTACTGGTCCACAGAGTTAACTTAAACAGATGAGAAACCTACTAAGACTTTTAGGAAGTCTTAAGTGTCAACTCAAGTAGTCTGTGTTTAGTCAAACTTGACAACCAAACTTTTACCAGCAAGGGAAAAAAAATACTGTGCACCCGAGCGAGCTGTTTTAGCTGTGATCCACTTTAGAAGGACTAAGCAAGGGAAGAGAAAGGAAGACTGGCCAGAGGGTGGAGCCAGATGACACAATGAGCAATGGATTTGAGAGCTCCCCTTAGATTGCAGAGTCAGGAACTAATCAAAGAACATTCCACACCACAGAAGAACTCCAATCAATAGCTTTCAAATGCTATAGAATTGCTGTGAATTAATAATTGCTGGGTATCTTCCATTCTTTCTCTTTCTGACCGTAAATGTTGATTGCTGCTGTGTTGTCCTTGCTCCACTAATATATAATATATACTGATTGTGTGATGGTGAGCAATGAGAATACAGGGGCGGAATATGTTTTCTCAGTTTATAGGTTTCTAAGAAAGATTCTGGCAAAAACAGTGATGCTTACCAAATATTTCATTAGCTTTTCTACATTGTCCAGGTTTAGTACAATTAGACAAGGCCGTATGATTTGTCTGTGTCTATAAGGAATGGATTTATTTCACTTCTAAGGTAAAGTCATTGCTAGAGGAAGAGGATAGAGTGTTATTTTCTTAGAGACTAAGTGTTATTTTCTTAGAGACTAAGAAGACTTCATTTTGACCTAGGGAGCTATGGGATTGAATGATACAAGATATTTGCATTAAAATGTCATCTTGAAGTCAGCAGAATCTACCATAGTCTTGACATGGGCTTAAAGTCAACTGTCATTATATTAATCTATTGAAGTTGAGGGCCTTTTGTTGTTCTCATTTCCTTTTTATTGATTTGATTACAGTAGCCTTGATCAGAGCTTCCCAGATGGTGCAGTGCTAAAGAATCCACCTGTCAATGCATGAAACACAAAAGACATGGTTTAATTCCTGAGTCAGGAAGATCCTCTGGAGAAATGCATAGCAAGCCACTCCAATATTCTTGCCTGGGGGGTTCTATGGACAGAGGAGCCTAGCAGGCTACAACCCATGAAATGGCAAAGAATCGGACATAAGTTAGCAACTGAACAAAAACAAAATACTTTCTCTGGAGAGTCTTGACTAATACAGAGAGCAGTTACTTTAACTAATGTTATCCACTCCACCTTCTTTCATCATCCTGGCCCTCTATCATAGGATTTGGATTTAAAAACTACATTTGCCAGAATAATTTATACCTTAGAATTTCATCTTTCAGTGTTTCAGTTAGTAGACAAAGGACAGTAGAAGAACTGACTGAAAATAAAAAATCGCATATTTCTTAGACTTCATTTGAAGGAAGATTTTTTTTCTCACTTGTGTCTTTCAAAAATGCCACAAGTATAACACATTAATAGAATCTCAATTGTATCTAAATTCTAAGGTATAAATTATTCTGACAAATGTAATTTTTAAATCCAAATCCTATGATAGAGGGCCAGGATGATGGAAGAAGGTGGAGTGGATAACTTTAGTTAAAGTATCTGCTCTCTGTATTAGTCAACATTCTCCAGAGAAACTATTTTGTCTAGTAACTGAAACACTGAAAGATGGCTGCTGTTCTAGCAGCAGCAACAAACTTTTCTCCTTTCTGTATCAAAACCACAGTGGATACAATCCTAAAACTACAAGTCCTATGTGTTTCTCTAACATGTACTTCTCTAGCCTTTCAATAAATTTCCAAGTACTAATTCTGTTCTTCTTGACATACCTAGAGAAGTTTCTGTTTCCTACATTAAACCTACCTGGTAAAATAATGTCATACTTAATAAGTTGCTAAACTCAAAGGAAGATCAGAGTCAATTATGGTGAATGCTAAGCTCTGTAATTAATAAAGACTAAACAGTTAAAGTAAAAATTCATTTCTCTTGTGTGTGTAATAGTCTAGTGAGTATGAGTGCTAAGTTGCTTCAATCATGTCTAGCTCTTTGAGACCCTATGGAATGTAACCCTCCAGGCTTCTCTGTCCATGGGATTCTCTAGGCAAGAATACTGGAGTGGGTTGTCACGTCCTCTTCTAGGGGATCTTCCCAACCCATGGATCCAACCCACATCTTCATGTCTCCTGCATTGGTAAGCAGGCTCTTTACCACTATACCACCTGGGAAGCCCAAATAGTCCAGAGATATGTAAATTATTTTACTATGTGAATGATGTATGTGTATGCATGTTGTCAAAAGGTACAGACTTCATCAGGAAAATTGTGTTTCTCTTTGTCAAAGTTTTTGCAAACAAGTTTTGGAGTGGTACGTGTAGAAGCTATGCATGTGAATCCCATGTGGGACAGTTGGTCCCTATACATCAATGCTATATTAATATAGTAAAGTAATAAAAATAGAATGAAGAGGAGAAATTCTTTGGAAAAACAGTTTAGTTAAGCATAAAATATAATACGTACTTTTAGGCTAAGCTTTCTGGAACCCAAATTAATTAGACTTCAAGGAATTTATTAGATGACAAAACTAATTTTTAAATCAAAATCCTATGATAGAGGGCCAGGATGATGGAAGAAGGTGGAGTGGATAACTTTAGTTAAAGTATCTGCTCTCTGTATTAGTCAACATTCTCCAGAGAAACTATTTTGTCTAGTAACTGAAACACTGAAAGATGGCTGCTGTTCTAGCAGCAGCAACAAACTTTTCTCCTTTCTGTATCAAAACCACAGTGGATACAATCCTAAAACTACAAGTCCTATGTGTTTCTCTAACATGTACTTCTCTAGCCTTTCAATAAATTTCCAAGTACTAATTCTGTTCTTCTTGACATACCTAGAGAAGTTTCTGTTTCCTACATTAAACCTACCTGGTAAAATAATGTCATACTTAATAAGTTGCTAAACTCAAAGGAAGATCAGAGTCAATTATGGTGAATGCTAAGCTCTGTAATTAATAAAGACTAAACAGTTAAAGTAAAAATTCATTTCTCTTGTGTGTGTAATAGTCTAGTGAGTATGAGTGCTAAGTTGCTTCAATCATGTCTAGCTCTTTGAGACCCTATGGAATGTAACCCTCCAGGCTTCTCTGTCCATGGGATTCTCTAGGCAAGAATACTGGAGTGGGTTGTCACGTCCTCTTCTAGGGGATCTTCCCAACCCATGGATCCAACCCACATCTTCATGTCTCCTGCATTGGTAAGCAGGCTCTTTACCACTATACCACCTGGGAAGCCCAAATAGTCCAGAGATATGTAAATTATTTTACTATGTGAATGATGTATGTGTATGCATGTTGTCAAAAGGGTACAGACTTCATCAGGAAAATTGTGTTTCTCTTTGTCAAAGTTTTTGCAAACAAGTTTTGGAGTGGTACGTGTAGAAGCTATGCATGTGAATCCCATGTGGGACAGTTGGTCCCTATACATCAATGCTATATTAATATAGTAAAGTAATAAAAATAGAATGAAGAGGAGAAATTCTTTGGAAAAACAGTTTAGTTAAGCATAAAATATAATACGTACTTTTAGGCTAAGCTTTCTGGAACCCAAATTAATTAGACTTCAAGGAATTTATTAGATGACAAAACTAAAAATTCCAGAGGTAGGTCCAGCTAGACTGTTATTATACTTAAAATATACAAATTATATACTTAAATGTTGGGGTTTATAATATTATAAGTTAATTTTTAGCATCAAGTTTAGTAATCTTATTGGATAAAAAAATTTCTATACCAAATGTAGAAAATAGCACATAATAGGAATATGATAGACATCTATTATGTACATAGATGTTTTTCACTTGTCACTTAATTTATCAGTTATCTATTGCCACATTAAAAGTACCCCCAAACAGGATGCTTTAAAACAACAGCTATTTATTTGCTCAAGATTCTGTTTGTCAGCATTCAGGTAGGCCATGTCACCTCTATTGTCAATTGGACTCAACTGTGCATTTATAGTCAGTTCTCAGTTGACAGGTATGTCTCAATAGTTGTGATATTTTCTGGCTAATCTCAGAGGACCTCACTTACATGCCTGGGCTTTTTTTGGAGAGATAAGGGATGGCTGAACCATACATCTGTCATCATCTTGCAGACCGACCACAGGCATCCTGCCGTCTTTCACTTTACATTGGCTGCTTTGAAATCTTGGCAGCAAGGAAAGCCCCAGTGAGCAAACACTTTTAAGCCTCTTGTTAACATAGTGTTTGTCAATATCTCATTGGCTAATGTAAAGCACAAGAAATGAAAAAATAGACTCTGTCTTTTGATAAAAGGAGCTGAAACATACGATGGTGGTGTTACCTTTCACTTTACCAAAGTTCAGGCTGTGCTCACAACAATTTGCATTTCTTTTATCTACAAAATAATGTACTCTCTCCAAAGGCTCCAAAAATATCTCAACATATGTTGCCCCCAGGCTCAAAAACTAGTATTTTGTAATCAGTATCTGGCCTAAGATGGATATGGCTTCTAAGATTCAGTGAAATGTAAGTTAAAAAGTAAATTACTTGCTTTTATTATGCACATGGACAGAACAGTCACATTAAATGCTCTCATTCCAGAAAAAGAAGGAATAGGAAAACACTGGTCCATAGCAGGTGTGAAATTTAGCCAGGCACATAGTATTAGGTTACATTACTCTGGAGACAAAGTATTCTTTGAATGGAGCAGGCATTTGCTTCTTGAAGGTAGTTCCCCACTCTATTTTTCTCCATGCTTTTCAGTTCAGAATGACCCTCAGAGTCATTCTTCCTTTTTTAAAGAAGAAATACCTAGGGAGCTTGCTGAAACTGCATTCTACCTCTGGAACATTTTCCAATTTGAATTAATTATCTTATTTTCAGTATAAATGGTAGTACTCGGTTGTTCCTGCTTAAAAAAAAAAAATTATGTGGTTCTCCTATGAATCCACAAAAGCCATATTCACATTTGCTTATGTCGCATTAGCAGTAAGTCACTCGACCAAACTCAGATTGAGGGAAGGAGCTGAATGTTTTTATGACCTTCTCATCAAATCTACCATACAAGAGGAGGGTTAAGTATTGTCTAGGAAATGCTCATCTTTATTTATAGGAAGTAAAAATGCTATTTTGTAATAGTAAGCCCCTGATTCTTTATGGACATTGACTTTTCCCCAAAATAAACTTATTGCCTATTAGCATCTGGCTTTAAGTTAAATCAGGCAAACAAAAGAAAACAAAAACAAATGGGTGATATGTGAAATGATTAGGCGTGAAACTGAAAAAAGAATAAAGCTTTCTAGGGCTTCTGTGGTGGTTCAGTGGGTAAGGACACCGCCTTGCAGTGCAAGGGGCGCCGGTTCAATCCCTGCCCTGGGAAGATCCCACCTGCTGCAGAGCAACTGGACCGATGTGTCCAACTACCAAGCCTGAGCTCTGGAGCGCATGAGCCCAGAGCCCGTGCTCTGTGACAAGAGGGGCCACCAAGATGGGAGGCCCACACGGGCCAAAGAACAAAGATGGATGGAAATAAATGAAAGACCAATAGAAGCGGTCAAAAAAAAAAAAGAATAAATCTTTCCAAATCCTTTTCCTGAGATGTGGTCCCTCAGAATAATATCACAAATCCAAGAATTCTGAACTGAACATTAATACTGACCTCAGATTCTGAATTTAAAATAAAGAACTTATTTGCAATTACAAACTAATCCAAAGATAGCCTTGTTGATCTTGCCACTATCATAATAGGTAATAGTTATTCTTTGGGTAAAAAGGAATACTCGTCTGTCTTACAGAGTTAGTATTATATTGCATTTAACTTAGGATACTGAAATTCACTGCCATAAAGTAGTTAGAAAGGACAGTGGAAAGTTTTACAAGCCAATAAATGTTTTCAAGTCAATTGTTAAGGGTCAGTATACTTATACAGTTTCTATAGAAACCATATTTCAATAATTCAGTATCTAAAATAAAATCACCTTGAAGCAAACTAAAAATATTCTATGCATTGTATTATAGAATATAAGATTTAAAAGAATGATTCAATGAAATAAAAATGTAAAATGCCTCCTTTTCCCTAAATTACTTAGTAAATCACATGAACTATAAAAGTTTTTTTAAAAACTTTGTAAGCATTACAATTATTTCTTTCTATTTTCCTAAATCACTGGATTTTCTATCTTCAGATATCAGGTGGAAGAGGAGGTGTATGACTGTTAAGAATGGAGATACGGTTGGATGGAAAATTCAGTCTTCCCTCTGAAAGTCCATACTCAAAGGAAGAAACCTACATATGATAATTTGAATACAAACTATGACAAACATATCAAATTTTATTGAGGACTTCATCAGTTCAAAACACTTGAATTTAACACGTACTTATTTATTGTTAGACCCTGTACTAAGTTCAGAGAATGAGGCTTTCATATTAGCATTTTATGGAATTTAATTTAACTGGTTAATCAAACAAATTTACAAACAAAAATCTGCAATTGTACTCATAGTTACCAAAACTTAGAAGAAACCAAGATATCCTTTAGTAGGTGAACAGATAAATGTGGTACATCCAGACAATGGAATAATATTCAGCACTAAAAATAAATAAGCTGTCAAGTCATACCTGAAAAAATATGGGAGAATCTTAAATGCATATTACTAAGTAAAAGAAGTCTGTCAGAAAAGGCTACTCAGTGTATTATTCCAACTATATGGCATTCTGAAAAAGTCAAAACTATACAGAGTAAAAGATTAGCCAATAAATAGAGAAAGGGCTAGATAGAAATAGGCAGAGCATAGAAGATTTTTTTTAAAGCAGTAAAAATGCTCTGAATAACAAACATACTGATAAATAAATGTTATTATATATTTGTTCAAGGACAGGGACTATATAAAACCAGGAGTGAACCATAGTCAAACTGTGGACTTTGAATAATTACAACATGGCAGTGTAGAGCCTTAATCTGTTTAGTATTATATTGCATTTAACTTAGGATACTGAAATTCACTGCCATAAAGTAGTTAGAAAGGACAGTGGAAAGTTTTACAAGCCAATAAATGTTTTCAAGTCAATTGTTAAGGGTCAGTATACTTATACAGTTTCTATAGAAACCATATTTCAATAATTCAGTATCTAAAATAAAATCACCTTGAAGCAAACTAAAAATATTCTATGCATTGTATTATAGAATATAAGATTTAAAAGAATGATTCAATGAAATAAAAATGTAAAATGCCTCCTTTTCCCTAAATTACTTAGTAAATCACATGAACTATAAAAGTTTTTAAAAACTTTGTAAGCATTACAATTATTTCTTTCTATTTTCCTAAATCACTGGATTTTCTATCTTCAGATATCAGGTGGAAGAGGAGGTGTATGACTGTTAAGAATGGAGATACGGTTGGATGGAAAATTCAGTCTTCCCTCTGAAAGTCCATACTCAAAGGAAGAAACCTACATATGATAATTTGAATACAAACTATGACAAACATATCAAATTTTATTGAGGACTTCATCAGTTCAAAACACTTGAATTTAACACGTACTTATTTATTGTTAGACCCTGTACTAAGTTCAGAGAATGAGGCTTTCATATTAGCATTTTATGGAATTTAATTTAACTGGTTAATCAAACAAATTTACAAACAAAAATCTGCAATTGTACTCATAGTTACCAAAACTTAGAAGAAACCAAGATATCCTTTAGTAGGTGAACAGATAAATGTGGTACATCCAGACAATGGAATAATATTCAGCACTAAAAATAAATAAGCTGTCAAGTCATACCTGAAAAAATATGGGAGAATCTTAAATGCATATTACTAAGTAAAAGAAGTCTGTCAGAAAAGGCTACTCAGTGTATTATTCCAACTATATGGCATTCTGAAAAAGTCAAAACTATACAGAGTAAAAGATTAGCCAATAAATAGAGAAAGGGCTAGATAGAAATAGGCAGAGCATAGAAGATTTTTTTTAAAGCAGTAAAAATGCTCTGAATAACAAACATACTGATAAATAAATGTTATTATATATTTGTTCAAGGACAGGGACTATATAAAACCAGGAGTGAACCATAGTCAAACTGTGGACTTTGAATAATTACAACATGGCAGTGTAGAGCCTTAATCTGTAACAAAGGTCCCTCTCTGGTAGGGATGTTGCTAATGGGGATGCTTTGCACGTGTTGGGCAAGAGGTATGAGGGCAATCTCTGTGCCTTCCTCTTGTTTGTTTGAACCTAAAACATCTCCAGTAAAAACAGTTTTAAAAAGAGACAGGAGAGTGGAAAAGCAAAAAGAAAAAGAGAGAGAAGGAAAGAAAGGAGGAAGGAAGGAAGGAAGGAAGGAAAAGAGAAAGGACATTATGCTTAGTTTTCAAATGTTTATTACTGATAACCTGATATGAAATTGTAATTCTATTTTTTTAAAGTGCTATACACCTGAAACTAATACAACATTGTTAATCAACTATAGTATAAAATTAAAAGCTTTAAAAAATAAAAAAGAATAAATGGGGCTTCCCTTGGTGGTCCAGTGGGTAAGGACACCGCCTTGCAGTGCAAGGGGCGCCGGTTCGATCCCTGGCCTGGGAAGATCCCACGTGCCGCGGAGCGGCTGGACCAATGTGTCCAATTACCGAGCCGGAGCTCTGGTGCGCATGCGCCCAGAGCCGGAGCTCTGCAGCGACAGATGCCACTGCGATGGGAGGTCCACTGGAACCAAAGAACAAAGACGGATGAAAATAGAGAAAGACCAATAGAAGTGGCCCGCCCGCTCCCCTCCCTCCCCAACCCGACCCCTGCCCAAAATAAATAAATAAATCTTTAAAAAAAAAAAAAAGAATAAATGATTTCAGTATTGTTAATTAAAATACAGACATTTCTATCTTTCTTAAAAATTAAAACCCTCTGCTAAAATATAGCTGTTAGAAATTGTTACGACAATAAGGAATGGAAAGTTCTATTTTAATTGAGAGACTCGCATAAGGTGTAGTAGAGAAGGAGAGGTTTATGTTGGACTTTTGAATATGCATAGAAAAGTACAGTGTTCCAATAAGTGGATTCATTTCTTATAATTTTTTTTTCTACCGTTAGTGTATCTTATTATTTGAAACCACTCTAAAATTGAGCCCATCAGTAGCCACATAACTTCATGACCAGGATAGAGAACTGAGACCATCTGAGTCACCATGACTCAATTATTTCTTCTTTGAAATTCTTCTCCAGGAAGATAACTTCTCAAAAAAAACAAAACAAGACTTCATTGTTTGTTTCCAGAAATTCTTATAAACAAATTACCTGGATAAAGAGCAAAACTCATGTAAACCAATAGCTTTTCTATGCATACAGTAGAATACCCATCAGGGCAAAGAGCTTTCTTACAGAACAACAGTTTCATATAATATTTCCTCACCAGTTCTATCATTTTCTCATAGGCTTTGCCCAGTTGCAGCTAGTCTCTGTGCCAGTTAATTCTGTGTGTCAGTTTGATTGGGCTAATGAACCTGATATGAAATTGTAATTCTATTTTTTTAAAGTGCTATACACCTGAAACTAATACAACATTGTTAATCAACTATAGTATAAAATTAAAAGCTTTAAAAAATAAAAAAGAATAAATGGGGCTTCCCTTGGTGGTCCAGTGGGTAAGGACACCGCCTTGCAGTGCAAGGGGCGCCGGTTCGATCCCTGGCCTGGGAAGATCCCACGTGCCGCGGAGCGGCTGGACCAATGTGTCCAATTACCGAGCCGGAGCTCTGGTGCGCATGCGCCCAGAGCCGGAGCTCTGCAGCGACAGATGCCACTGCGATGGGAGGTCCACTGGAACCAAAGAACAAAGACGGATGAAAATAGAGAAAGACCAATAGAAGTGGCCCGCCCGCTCCCCTCCCTCCCCAACCCGACCCCTGCCCAAAATAAATAAATAAATCTTTAAAAAAAAAAAAAAGAATAAATGATTTCAGTATTGTTAATTAAAATACAGACATTTCTATCTTTCTTAAAAATTAAAACCCTCTGCTAAAATATAGCTGTTAGAAATTGTTACGACAATAAGGAATGGAAAGTTCTATTTTAATTGAGAGACTCGCATAAGGTGTAGTAGAGAAGGAGAGGTTTATGTTGGACTTTTGAATATGCATAGAAAAGTACAGTGTTCCAATAAGTGGATTCATTTCTTATAATTTTTTTTTCTACCGTTAGTGTATCTTATTATTTGAAACCACTCTAAAATTGAGCCCATCAGTAGCCACATAACTTCATGACCAGGATAGAGAACTGAGACCATCTGAGTCACCATGACTCAATTATTTCTTCTTTGAAATTCTTCTCCAGGAAGATAACTTCTCAAAAAAAAAAAAAAAAAAAAGACTTCATTGTTTGTTTCCAGAAATTCTTATAAACAAATTACCTGGATAAAGAGCAAAACTCATGTAAACCAATAGCTTTTCTATGCATACAGTAGAATACCCATCAGGGCAAAGAGCTTTCTTACAGAACAACAGTTTCATATAATATTTCCTCACCAGTTCTATCATTTTCTCATAGGCTTTGCCCAGTTGCAGCTAGTCTCTGTGCCAGTTAATTCTGTGTGTCAGTTTGATTGGGCTAATGAATGCCCAGATGGTAAAGCATTCTTTCTGTGTATATCTTTGTAAGTGTTTCCAAAAATGGTTAGCCTTTGAATCAGCAGATTGAGTAAAGAAGAATATATCCATTCAGAAACCAAACAGAACCAAAGGGGGAGGAAAGAGATATTTCTCTCTCTTCTTTAGATGTGTGTGCTCAGTGGTGTCCAATTGTTTTTGATCCCATAGACTGTAGCCCGCCAGGCTATTCTGTTCATGAATTTTATGGGCAAGACTACTGGAGTGGGTTGCCATTCACTTCTTCAGGGGATCTTCCTGACCCAGGGATCGAACCCATGTCTCTCATGTCTCCTGCATTGGCAGATTTGTTCTTCATCACTAGCCTCATCTGAGAAGTCCCTCTTTAGATGTAAGATTCACCTAATACTTTAATTCTAGCCTTGCTCAGTCAACAGATCATTCTGGTACACTTGTGAAGGAGTCAACTTTACTGAAAGAAGCACCTGTACCTCAATGTTCATTGCAGCTCTCTATACAATAGCCAAAATATGGAAGCAACCTAGATGTCCATCAACAAATGAATGGATCCAGAAGCTCTGGTACATATATACAATGGAATACTACACAGCTGTTAAAAGAAATGCAAAAGACTCAGTCCTAATGAAGTGGCTGGCTCTAGAACCTATCATAAAAAGTGAAGTAAGTCAAAAAGAGAAAGACAAATACAGTATACTAACACACATATATGGAATCTAGTAGGACGGTCTTGATATCACACACAGGGAACTCATGGAAAAACAGACAGAGCATAGACATAGGGACATCGTGGCGAAGAAATAGGGAGGGGGAAGCATGGAGGAAGCAACAAGGAAACCTATAGCATTATGTGTGGAAAAGATAGCTAGTATCATAGTGCTAAGGGAATAGGAGTGCTTACAATGGCTTGGGGCAAAGGTCTGGAGGGGGATGGGGATCTGGGCGGGTGGGGACCATGGATATGCATAGGCTTTTTGCTATCATTTTCTCATAGGCTTTGCCCAGTTGCAGCTAGTCTCTGTGCCAGTTAATTCTGTGTGTCAGTTTGATTGGGCTAATGAATGCCCAGATGGTAAAGCATTCTTTCTGTGTATATCTTTGTAAGTGTTTCCAAAAATGGTTAGCCTTTGAATCAGCAGATTGAGTAAAGAAGAATATATCCATTCAGAAACCAAACAGAACCAAAGGGGGAGGAAAGAGATATTTCTCTCTCTTCTTTAGATGTGTGTGCTCAGTGGTGTCCAATTGTTTTTGATCCCATAGACTGTAGCCCGCCAGGCTATTCTGTTCATGAATTTTATGGGCAAGACTACTGGAGTGGGTTGCCATTCACTTCTTCAGGGGATCTTCCTGACCCAGGGATCGAACCCATGTCTCTCATGTCTCCTGCATTGGCAGATTTGTTCTTCATCACTAGCCTCATCTGAGAAGTCCCTCTTTAGATGTAAGATTCACCTAATACTTTAATTCTAGCCTTGCTCAGTCAACAGATCATTCTGGTACACTTGTGAAGGAGTCAACTTTACTGAAAGAAGCACCTGTACCTCAATGTTCATTGCAGCTCTCTATACAATAGCCAAAATATGGAAGCAACCTAGATGTCCATCAACAAATGAATGGATCCAGAAGCTCTGGTACATATATACAATGGAATACTACACAGCTGTTAAAAGAAATGCAAAAGACTCAGTCCTAATGAAGTGGCTGGCTCTAGAACCTATCATAAAAAGTGAAGTAAGTCAAAAAGAGAAAGACAAATACAGTATACTAACACACATATATGGAATCTAGTAGGACGGTCTTGATATCACACACAGGGAACTCATGGAAAAACAGACAGAGCATAGACATAGGGACATCGTGGCGAAGAAATAGGGAGGGGGAAGCATGGAGGAAGCAACAAGGAAACCTATAGCATTATGTGTGGAAAAGATAGCTAGTATCATAGTGCTAAGGGAATAGGAGTGCTTACAATGGCTTGGGGCAAAGGTCTGGAGGGGTGGGATGGGGGGATCTGGGCGGGTGGGGACCATGGATATGCATATGACTGATCTGGGAACATATATGTCTGTGAACAACAAAACTCTGTAAAACCTTTAAAATAAAGAATAAAAAATAAAATAAAATAAAATAAATGCCCCATGAAGAATAGCAAATATCACATAAATGTCCAGAAGTTCCTGCCTATTAAGGAACAAGAGACAGAATATGAATCTAGATTTAGCTAACTCTAAAGCCACTCATACTACTTTTAAACACTGTTGGTTAAAATTTGATTGTGCAAGAGAGTTGTGACTCCAGCAAGATGAAATAGATGTATTTTCCCCTTTTATTCCTATTAAGTATGGCTAGATTTCTGAACATTTCATATAATGTAAATATAACAACCTTCTGAAAGATGGAGAAAATAAATAGAATAACTAGGGGCCTTGGAATTCAACAACAACATTCTTTTTGTCTCCTATAACCCAGACTAAGTTCTGGATAAGCTAGTCATACCTATGTGATATATGCATACATATATACATACATACCTATGCACATATAAAATTTTCAGTTTTGTTGCTGTTTAGTTGCTATGTCATGTCCAACTATTTACAACTTCTTGGACTGTAGCCTGCCAGGCTCTTCTGCCCATGGGATTTTTGCAGTCAAGAATACTGGACTAAGTCACCATTTCCTCCTCCAGGGCATCTTGCTGACCCAGGGAATGAACCTGCGTCTCTTGCATCTCCTCTGCATTGGAAGGCAGATTAATATTTCAATATAAACCTATGGTGAAAATTCACACAATAAATAGGAATAGTAGTATTGTTGTATGTATGTATGTATGTATCATACATATCTGTTCTGAAAATGGATAGCTGAAAAATACACAATGGACATTGAGCACTGAAGCAGATGTTTGAGATTCTAAGATAAATAAGAATATATTCTTCAGCATGGGCTCACAATTAAGAAGGCAGACAGACAAGTTAAGCAAATCACCTCATTTATTGAGACTTTCCTAAGTGCTGGACACTTGGCTAAAGCTAAATCCTGTTTAATACTCATAGTCTCATAAACTAGATTCTCTTATTTTTATTTTATAAAAAGGATAACTGAATCACTGAAAGGCTAAATTAAATTTTCAAATATTATCCAACGAATAAAGAGCAGATCCAGGAATAAGCCCAAATTTTTATGACTCCAAGTCCAAACTTTTCACCGTATTCCATCTAGCTTCCCCTATTGGTTAGGAGATAGTGGGGAAATACAGTCAGACTCCTTCATGTTTAAAAGAAGGATTAGAAATAATCACATTTATTTTCACAACACCTTCACAGGACATGTGCCTGTAGGTGCTTGTTATGTATTGAATTGTGTCTAATTTAATTTAAAAGGCCTGAATACATTTAAAAGTATAATGTATTTTCTATTCTCATTTGTTTACTATATACCATAGAGTATCCATAAAGCATAACACAAAGAATATTTTATTTATATTCTTATTCTCACTTGCTACTGCTATGATTTTCATTTGGAAGACTTAATGTAACTGGTTCTCCTCCCTCACTGGTCCCAATCCACACTCTGTTGAACCTTCCTAAATAATCTAAGACTTAATTGTTCAATATTCCAGTCACTTAAGTAAGCTATTAATTGCCATTTTGTGAACAAAATACATCCAATTGAACCTATTTAGGTTTTATATTTGTTTTCAAATAGCCCATGTACCATTATGTCAACACATACTTTATATTTTCCTCTTTAAGCATTTCTAAAATTAATAATAATGTGTGGGCAATTAATTTAAGTTAAGTTTTAAAACACCTGCTGGGTGTTTTAAGCTTTTTATGGTTTCAGAGAGTAGGGGTTAGCATGTGTGCAATATGGAAAGGTTTTTATTTCTTTGCTCTCGCTCTCTTTTTAAAAATCTTTTACTGCCACATCAAATTTATACTATATATTCCCATGCTATAAAAATGCCTGCTTTCCAAACTATTGCATGTGTAGTTTTATAAGGTACCCCAAAGGGTGTTTCCCTTTCCTGCATGATTTTGATAATCACTATGCCTTAATGCATGAAGGGACTCTTTTGTACAATGGATGTTGGAATGTGTTGATAATTTTAACAGACAGTTGTTAAATTGAGCATACATTGAGACAGCAATTTGTGCCAGCTATGACTACAATGCCTTGTGTGCTACCAGAAGAAGCTGACATATTTCAGAAAGGGTGATCACTCGTGATTCATCAGATATTAAATGACAAGATTGGCTTAGCGCAGTCTATATTTTTTTCATCCTGGTTGGCATGCAACTATTTTACTTGTCTGAGAGCACAAATCAAAATGGCATCTACTACCGTGTTCACATTTCAGGTCACCAAGGCCTACAATAATGGAACAAATATTGTTAAATGTGCATTATTGAAACACTCACTTTCATATTCATCACTATAACTAAATTAGTTGAAAGCATGCAATGGGATCATGGCATGACACTAAGTGCTTTAGGGAACTATACCAGTGTCTACATGTTGAGAAGTGATAACAATAAATTTGAATTAGCAAACGCCTGTGTCAATATTCACCATCCAATCTGAGTTGGTAAATACATTATGAACTTGGTAATATACTATTCCCTGGTGACTCAGAGGGTAAAGAATCTGCCCACAATGTGGGAGACCCAGGTTCGATCCCTGGATAGGAAAGATCCCCTGGAGAAGGGAATGGCTACACACTCCAGTGTTCTTGGCAGGATAATCACATGGACAGAGCAACCTGGTGGGCTACAGTCCGTAAGATCACAAAGAGTCAGAACTAAGTGACTAACATTTCACTTTTCATGGAAGTCCTTAAGCACTGGAATAGAGTCTTGTGCTTTGTGTTTCCATTCTTAAAACATAGGCACACTCTTCCAAAGATGCAAATAGTGAAAAGATAGTCAAGGATGGGGGTTTTAAGCTTTTATGTTGGGGGCAATATGGAAAGGTTTTATTTCTTTGCTCTCGCTCTCTTTTAAAAATCTTTTACTGCCACATCAAATTTATACTATATATTCCCATGCTATAAAAATGCCTGCTTTCCAAACTATTGCATGTGTAGTTTTATAAGGTACCCCAAAGGGTGTTTCCCTTTCCTGCATGATTTTGATAATCACTATGCCTTAATGCATGAAGGGACTCTTTTGTACAATGGATGTTGGAATGTGTTGATAATTTTAACAGACAGTTGTTAAATTGAGCATACATTGAGACAGCAATTTGTGCCAGCTATGACTACAATGCCTTGTGTGCTACCAGAAGAAGCTGACATATTTCAGAAAGGGTGATCACTCGTGATTCATCAGATATTAAATGACAAGATTGGCTTAGCGCAGTCTATATTTTTTTCATCCTGGTTGGCATGCAACTATTTTACTTGTCTGAGAGCACAAATCAAAATGGCATCTACTACCGTGTTCACATTTCAGGTCACCAAGGCCTACAATAATGGAACAAATATTGTTAAATGTGCATTATTGAAACACTCACTTTCATATTCATCACTATAACTAAATTAGTTGAAAGCATGCAATGGGATCATGGCATGACACTAAGTGCTTTAGGGAACTATACCAGTGTCTACATGTTGAGAAGTGATAACAATAAATTTGAATTAGCAAACGCCTGTGTCAATATTCACCATCCAATCTGAGTTGGTAAATACATTATGAACTTGGTAATATACTATTCCCTGGTGACTCAGAGGGTAAAGAATCTGCCCACAATGTGGGAGACCCAGGTTCGATCCCTGGATAGGAAAGATCCCCTGGAGAAGGGAATGGCTACACACTCCAGTGTTCTTGGCAGGATAATCACATGGACAGAGCAACCTGGTGGGCTACAGTCCGTAAGATCACAAAGAGTCAGAACTAAGTGACTAACATTTCACTTTTCATGGAAGTCCTTAAGCACTGGAATAGAGTCTTGTGCTTTGTGTTTCCATTCTTAAAACATAGGCACACTCTTCCAAAGATGCAAATAGTGAAAAGATAGTCAAGGATGCTAAAAGTCACAACATGACAAGTTATATGCTTCTTGTTCACAAGATTGTGGGCAGCTCAGGGTACTAATACCAACCCCAACACCATCCCCAGCATTGAAGGAAATAGTCCTTGATAGTCCTCCCTATGAGAGACTATTTTGTCTTTGCTTTTGGTATTTCATTCGCTTTTCTTCTTTCTCTACCTGATAAGAAGTTACTCATTATCTAAGTACTGTCCATGGAAAACAGTAACTGACCTGAAAACAGAAACTTGCTTTATTTATCCTTAGAGCCCCAGTTCTTAAAGGATGGCATATATTGCATGCTTATGACAGATGTTTATTGAATATATAATCTAAATCAGGCAGACATGAATCTAAATTCTAGTCCCAGATTTCACTAACTGAGACTGAGTAAGATGGGTAAAGTTTCTGAGCTTCATTCTTCTAAGTTGTAAAATCAAGAAAATGTAATTTATCTGTTTCTATTTTTATGGGAAGTCTATATTAAACGCTTAATGGAGCCTAAAAATAGGATTCTCTTTTCCTTCCCTATTATTCCTCCTCTTGTTCTTCTCTTCTCGGATTTGTCTTTTCCTCAATTTCCCCTTGAGTTTTCTTCTTTCTTTCTCAAATTCGCAGAGTCAGTCTAAAAGATGTGGCTACTTCCCTTTGATGAATAATGTATGGTGTTCATGCCATCTCAGGCTTCCTAATTGGTACCTCTCATTATGAAAAGTGGATTTCAGTTGATAAAAATCTTGCAAAAAGTTTATCAAAACTTTGTTTGTCAAGCACAAACCTGTAATAGTAATATAAACTCTTTGATGTTCTGAGTCTGGATTTGCATATTTCATGCCGCTTAATGCAGTAAACAAAAGCATTTTTTTTTTTGATAATAACTCTAAAGGGAATCTGAATCATCTGCCAGTTTTTAAAAAATAATTTTTCCCAAGTCATTGTCATATGGAAAAGAAACTAGAAACATATAACTAAGAAATGAAGAAAAATGGGAGGTTTAGTTAGCAGTGGGTGTGAAAGTGGAAGTCTCTCAGTCATGTCTGATTCTTTGCAACCCACGGATGACCCATGAAATTCCACAGGCAAAAATACTGGAGTGGGTAGCTCTTCCCTTCTTCGGGGGATCTTCCCAACCCAAGGATCTAACCTAGGTCTCTTGCACTGCAGGCAGATTCTTTACCATCTGAGCCACGAGGGAAGCCCTAAGAATATTGGAGTGGGTAGCCTCTCCTTCCTCCAGCGGATGTTCCCAACCCAGAAATAGAACCAGGGTCTCCTGTATTGCAGGTGAATTCTTTACTAGCTGAGCTACAAGGTAATGGGCAGCTATTTAATAAGTGTACCATTCTATTTTCTGGATTTTATTATATTTGCAGTATTTTTAAAATTTCCTTTTTACTTTCAAGTATTCATTTTCACTGAGATTTCCAAAGGCAGACATGAATCTAAATTCTAGTCCCAGATTTCACTAACTGAGACTGAGTAAGATGGGTAAAGTTTCTGAGCTTCATTCTTCTAAGTTGTAAAATCAAGAAAATGTAATTTATCTGTTTCTATTTTTATGGGAAGTCTATATTAAACGCTTAATGGAGCCTAAAAATAGGATTCTCTTTTCCTTCCCTATTATTCCTCCTCTTGTTCTTCTCTTCTCGGATTTGTCTTTTCCTCAATTTCCCCTTGAGTTTTCTTCTTTCTTTCTCAAATTCGCAGAGTCAGTCTAAAAGATGTGGCTACTTCCCTTTGATGAATAATGTATGGTGTTCATGCCATCTCAGGCTTCCTAATTGGTACCTCTCATTATGAAAAGTGGATTTCAGTTGATAAAAATCTTGCAAAAAGTTTATCAAAACTTTGTTTGTCAAGCACAAACCTGTAATAGTAATATAAACTCTTTGATGTTCTGAGTCTGGATTTGCATATTTCATGCCGCTTAATGCAGTAAACAAAAGCATTTTTTTTTTTGATAATAACTCTAAAGGGAATCTGAATCATCTGCCAGTTTTTAAAAAATAATTTTTCCCAAGTCATTGTCATATGGAAAAGAAACTAGAAACATATAACTAAGAAATGAAGAAAAATGGGAGGTTTAGTTAGCAGTGGGTGTGAAAGTGGAAGTCTCTCAGTCATGTCTGATTCTTTGCAACCCACGGATGACCCATGAAATTCCACAGGCAAAAATACTGGAGTGGGTAGCTCTTCCCTTCTTCGGGGGATCTTCCCAACCCAAGGATCTAACCTAGGTCTCTTGCACTGCAGGCAGATTCTTTACCATCTGAGCCACGAGGGAAGCCCTAAGAATATTGGAGTGGGTAGCCTCTCCTTCCTCCAGCGGATGTTCCCAACCCAGAAATAGAACCAGGGTCTCCTGTATTGCAGGTGAATTCTTTACTAGCTGAGCTACAAGGTAATGGGCAGCTATTTAATAAGTGTACCATTCTATTTTCTGGATTTTATTATATTTGCAGTATTTTTTAAAATTTCCAAATTGATGTTTTCACTTTCAAACTAAGTATTCATTTTCACACTGAATTTTGTATACTTTTTTCAAGTTAACAGTAAAAAAACTATATAAACTTCATAGTCTACCAGTAAATGGAGAAAGAAATGGCAACCCACTCCAGTATTTCCTGCCTAGAGAATCCCGTGGACAGAGGATCCTGGCAGGCTAAGGTCCATGGGGTCACAACGAGTCGGACACAACTGAATGCACACATACACACATGACTGATAAAACTTGGATCCAATCTTAGGCAAATACCTTAAACTATCCACTTTATAGCCTCTCTTCTAAATTGGATGGAGAAAGCTTCCTATTACAAGAACCATGGCTTTCATGTTCACCTCTGTATTTCAGTGTCTTACTTGAGTTCAAATTCTAGCCATTTTTTTTCCTTCTTTTAACATGGTTATAAGGCATCTCATTGTATCATAGCCCATGCTGATAGTTGTGTAACTCCTTAAAGCTTTACCTCATATGAAATATCAAGACCAGGTACATCAAATTCTAAGATATAGTTGTCCTATTGGAATGGTATTGATGCCTGCATACTGGAAAGTACAAATTGGGGAGAAAATTGCTTCAGGATATTCAAGCATCTGCCACTTGAGATTGTGTGGTACAGCTGGGTGTGTCCCATACACACTGAGACTAGTGGCCTAGGCTTCTTTGGCTGTGGATTCCTAGGAAACAATAAGAGCAAACCATCTGCATTGCATACAGTAATTAGGAACAGAATGACTTATTTTGAGGTCTTCCTCTGGAAATTGTTGCAAATGGGAAGGCACACCCAAAGAAACTTTCTTCTGAAGTTCCCTGTCTAGTGAGAGGCAAGAGCTGGCAGCACAACTGGTTGAGCTGTTTCAGTTTGCACTCCCTTCATTTAAGAGCAGAATATCCATGCTGCTGCTGCTTAGTAGATTCAGTCATGTCTGACTCTTTGTGACTTCTAGGACTGTAGCCTGCCAGGCTCCTCTGCCCATGGACATCTCCAGGCAAGAGTACTGGAATGTGTTGCCCTGCCCTCCATACCCCACTATAAAAAGAAGTTATACAGAATTTTATCATAGAAAGTCATTATTAATGTTCATAATGATCTTCCAAAATAGAAAGAATCAACACATTTTATAGATAGCAAAATCTGTATACATAGGTTTTGTTCAAGGGCAGAAATCTGGAAAAATACAAACATTATTTTTAACAAATCAATGTTTTGCCATGGCTTCTTCACAATCCTATTCTCTGTGGCCTATAAAGAAAGTGTTTTTTTTTCCCTGCCAAATGGTATTCCTAGCAGAAATAAATACTTTATAAATCCATTCCCTTTGAAACCTGCATTCAAGTAAAGACACTCATATTTTTAGAACATTTATGCGTTCCTACTCTAAAATAATCATTTAAAGTTCTACTTATAGAGATCATATTTCTTCTTTACTGCCAAAAGATCACAAATGCCTACAAGGCAGAAAACTTCCTGTTGAACAAGGGAGACTAGATGAGGCTTTCAAGAAAAGATTAATTTGTCTATTGAAATACAGTTGGTATTGCTTAAGCTGATGATTTTCTTACCAGCCATTGCAATGAAAGCAATGTGACAATGTCACTAGTTTTAATAAGTGAGCATTTTAGAACCACCAAAACACATTAGGTTCAGTTTTAAATAAAGTAACCATTTACAAGTGACAAGAAAGCAAATGGTCATCAGTAATGTAACAGGAAGAAGAATGTAAAAAATTGAAAGAGAGCTCTTGCATTTTTAAAAGTCCTCTTCTCAAATAAAATCATCAGAGCTTCCTCAAATTGCTGATATAGGCATAGCTTACACATCTAATTACAAAGATTTCAATGACCAAACCACATAAACAGAGGAGCATTTGTCCTTATTTAAGAAGATACGCAAACCACAAATTGCTCTGCAGTACTCTGAATATAGATAAGCTTGAAACTGCTTTAGTTAGCCTTTATGCACACACATCTAAATACAGGATCTTTGGAAGCTTAAAAGCCTTTCAAACTCAATCCTGTTTTAGCGAGTGTTAGCCTATAATATAATTGTGATCACATAGATGTATAAAATCTCAAATATCTCCAGTTACCTCTTGAGATCTTTTTCCCATTTTTTCATGTACTTCATAGTGAATAGAAGAATCAACTGTACCCCATTCTGCCCATGGACATCTCCAGGCAAGAGTACTGGAATGTGTTGCCCTGCCCTCCATACCCCACTATAAAAAGAAGTTATACAGAATTTTATCATAGAAAGTCATTATTAATGTTCATAATGATCTTCCAAAATAGAAAGAATCAACACATTTTATAGATAGCAAAATCTGTATACATAGGTTTTGTTCAAGGGCAGAAATCTGGAAAAATACAAACATTATTTTTAACAAATCAATGTTTTGCCATGGCTTCTTCACAATCCTATTCTCTGTGGCCTATAAAGAAAGTGTTTTTTTTTCCCTGCCAAATGGTATTCCTAGCAGAAATAAATACTTTATAAATCCATTCCCTTTGAAACCTGCATTCAAGTAAAGACACTCATATTTTTAGAACATTTATGCGTTCCTACTCTAAAATAATCATTTAAAGTTCTACTTATAGAGATCATATTTCTTCTTTACTGCCAAAAGATCACAAATGCCTACAAGGCAGAAAACTTCCTGTTGAACAAGGGAGACTAGATGAGGCTTTCAAGAAAAGATTAATTTGTCTATTGAAATACAGTTGGTATTGCTTAAGCTGATGATTTTCTTACCAGCCATTGCAATGAAAGCAATGTGACAATGTCACTAGTTTTAATAAGTGAGCATTTTAGAACCACCAAAACACATTAGGTTCAGTTTTAAATAAAGTAACCATTTACAAGTGACAAGAAAGCAAATGGTCATCAGTAATGTAACAGGAAGAAGAATGTAAAAAATTGAAAGAGAGCTCTTGCATTTTTAAAAGTCCTCTTCTCAAATAAAATCATCAGAGCTTCCTCAAATTGCTGATATAGGCATAGCTTACACATCTAATTACAAAGATTTCAATGACCAAACCACATAAACAGAGGAGCATTTGTCCTTATTTAAGAAGATACGCAAACCACAAATTGCTCTGCAGTACTCTGAATATAGATAAGCTTGAAACTGCTTTAGTTAGCCTTTATGCACACACATCTAAATACAGGATCTTTGGAAGCTTAAAAGCCTTTCAAACTCAATCCTGTTTTAGCGAGTGTTAGCCTATAATATAATTGTGATCACATAGATGTATAAAATCTCAAATATCTCCAGTTACCTCTTGAGATTTTTCTCCCATTTTTTCATGTACTTCACTAGTACTCAGATAATCATGTATGGTCTAAAATGCCTTTTCTGCTCTTCAGATTTAACTTTACTCAGTCAAGCCCCTTATATTTAAATTTCATCATACAAAACTCTCCCACTCTTCCCTAACCTTCACCACCACCATTTCCAATGAACTGAATTCTCTTGAGAAATGGACTCAGGCTAGTAACCCTCACTGCAGCTTTTCCAGTTTCCTTCTGCAAAGCCTACAGATAACCTGAATATATAAATGTACTCAAACAGAAACACTCATAAAAATACCCAACCTCATTTTGAGTGAGAACCTAACCTCATAACCTGGGCAGTATTTTCATGAACCTGAAGATAAATGGCTCCAAGTTAAGAAACTATAGAGAAAGTTGGCTTATGGTGAACATTTGTAAACCAGAGTAGTCCTGTCTACATGGCAGAAAGTAAAAATAAACTTCATTGCTCATTCATTCACTGGTTTTTAACTCACTTGTTCATAAAGAGGTTTGTAGTATAACAAGAAGAATTCAGCGGAATTCTGGATGAGGAAAAAGACAAACTGGCTTAGTGCTTGAGGTGCTCCTCAGAAGGATAAAATAGAAACTAGGATGTCGCTTCCCCTGTCAAAGGTGATAGGCAGGTTGATAATTCATTAGGAACATGGGCTTCCAGAAATCAGTATAGTATGGAGGGATGGAATCACAGAGATGGCTGAAGAACTGGAGGTTCAAAGAGAGCTCTTGCATTTTTAAAAGTCCTCTTCTCAAATAAAATCATCAGAGCTTCCTCAAATTGCTGATATAGGCATAGCTTACACATCTAATTACAAAGATTTCAATGACCAAACCACATAAACAGAGGAGCATTTGTCCTTATTTAAGAAGATACGCAAACCACAAATTGCTCTGCAGTACTCTGAATATAGATAAGCTTGAAACTGCTTTAGTTAGCCTTTATGCACACACATCTAAATACAGGATCTTTGGAAGCTTAAAAGCCTTTCAAACTCAATCCTGTTTTAGCGAGTGTTAGCCTATAATATAATTGTGATCACATAGATGTATAAAATCTCAAATATCTCCAGTTACCTCTTGAGATTTTTCTCCCATTTTTTTTTTCATGTACTTCACTAGTACTCAGATAATCATGTATGGTCTAAAATGCCTTTTCTGCTCTTCAGATTTAACTTTACTCAGTCAAGCCCCTTATATTTAAATTTCATCATACAAAACTCTCCCACTCTTCCCTAACCTTCACCACCACCATTTCCAATGAACTGAATTCTCTTGAGAAATGGACTCAGGCTAGTAACCCTCACTGCAGCTTTTCCAGTTTCCTTCTGCAAAGCCTACAGATAACCTGAATATATAAATGTACTCAAACAGAAACACTCATAAAAATACCCAACCTCATTTTGAGTGAGAACCTAACCTCATAACCTGGGCAGTATTTTCATGAACCTGAAGATAAATGGCTCCAAGTTAAGAAACTATAGAGAAAGTTGGCTTATGGTGAACATTTGTAAACCAGAGTAGTCCTGTCTACATGGCAGAAAGTAAAAATAAACTTCATTGCTCATTCATTCACTGGTTTTTAACTCACTTGTTCATAAAGAGGTTTGTAGTATAACAAGAAGAATTCAGCGGAATTCTGGATGAGGGAAAAAAGACAAACTGGCTTAGTGCTTGAGGTGCTCCTCAGAAGGATAAAATAGAAACTAGGATGTCGCTTCCCCTGTCAAAGGTGATAGGCAGGTTGATAATTCATTAGGAACATGGGCTTCCAGAAATCAGTATAGTATGGAGGGATGGAATCACAGAGATGGCTGAAGATCACAGAGAATGGAGGTTCAAACTTGAAGATGAAAGCTTCTGTTTGGACCATGCTGATGGAAGGGAAATGGTGGGATGTGAGAAACCAGTTCCCAAAAATTGGTTTTGCAGCATTCCCTTAACCAGAGACAGAATTACATATAGGCCAAACAAAAAACTTATAAGAACATCATTAGTAAAATGCAAGAACCTATATTCTCCATGGTGAAAAGAACAGAAATCATCATGATATAGAGGGCTAACAGGATGATATAAAGGGGAGGCATGATCATATACTAATTTTAATAATAATTGAGTGGGACATAAAGAAAAAACTTGAAATAATCATGAATAAAATGGTAATTTTATCAAAGAATTAAAATATCAAAATAAAAATCTCAGCCATTAAAAGAAATGAAATAATGCTATTTCCAGCAACAGGGATGGGCCTAGAGATTGTCATACCGAGTGAAATTAAGTCAGACAAGGAGAACCGTCCTAGGATATCCTTTATATATGGAAGCTAAAAGGAAATGATACAAAGGAACTTATTTACAAAACTGAAACAGACTCACAAACTTAGAGAATGAATTTATGCTGGCTAGAGGGGAATGATAGAGGGAAGGGATAGTTAGGGAGTTTGGACTGGCTTATACACAACACTGTATTTAAAGTGGATAGCCAACAAGGACCTACTGTATAGCGCAGGGAAATCTGCTCAGTAGTGTGGCAGCCTAGATGGGAGCGGAGTTTTGGGAAGAACGGATGCATGTATATGTATGGCTGAGACCCCCTTCACTGTTTACCTGAAATTATCACAGAATTATAAATCAGTTATCCTCCAACGTAAAATTAAAAGTTAAAAAATTAATAAAAATAATAAAAATCTACACAGAGAAGTCTAGTAATAAAAATGAACACCAGAAAATTGAATCATTGAGGGTGATTTATGTGTCAGAAAGAGGTGGGTAAAAGGGGATTGTGAGGATGAAATCATGAGCAGATGTTGACAGATGTGGAGGATAAAAAAAAACCCTCCCACACCTGAGATGCAGTCCCACAGAGGGGACCAGAACGACTGGACAGAGGAAGAAGCAATTTTATATTGGAAGAGAATTTTTAGCACATACAATATGTCTGAAGATGATACATAAAAGGAGATCATAGTGTTTGAGACAGGACATTAAAAAATAAAATGAGACATTTCCTGTGGAGAAGTATTAACTAAAATAATAGAGAAAAATTCTATATTCAAACATGCAAAAAATAAAAGAACCAGAAAAGGACAAAGCTGGACTATCCTTACACTTTCCTACAGCATCAAATATCAGAACTTATTAAGGAAATAGTCACGAAACTGTGATGAGAGAGAAGTTTGTGATGTATAAATTTTATATCTGGTGAATTTTCATTTGAATGTTTTTTCAAAGCCAAAAGAAAGGAGTTTTCAAATAATGCAACATCTCAAAATAAAGAAACCACCCACGTGGCTACACAGGGGAAAAAGAGCTGAAGACATTCTCTAGCTAACACTGAAATGAGTCAAGATCAATGGCTCAATAACAGGAAAGTATTTTATAAAACAGATAGCAGTTAGCACAGAAATTGGTAAGAGATGATATTGAATTACTATCATAAATAATGTTAACAAAAAGCAAGCAGACATCACAAATTATTATTGAGAGACTATATAAAAGTCATCATCGATCGCAATAATTGATGTCTAAATTCCAGTACCAATATAACTGGATGATAAAATGGCAGTAAAGTGAACAAAGCATGCAAAGCTGTTTCTTATAGAAGGCAGATTAAAAATACCTTTTTCTTTGATAATGGTAGAAATAAAGTTTAAAACATATTTTTCATTAATCAAAAATAGCTACTAGCATAACCAAATCTTTAAAATGGGAGATATGTCTTCCAATAGTATACAAACATGCAAATAAAAGGATTAATAGAGTTGAAGAAAGAAAATTAAGAGAATAAAGTTAATCTAAAGCATTAAATACAATTAAAGAGGGCTTTAGTAGAATTAATGAGGGCTTCCTAGGTAGCAATATTGGTAGAGAACTCACCTGCCAATGCAGGAGACATAAGAGATGCGGGTCTGATCCTGTGTTAGAAAGATCCCATCAAGAAGGAAATGACAACCCACTCCAGTATTCTTGCCTGAGCAATCCCTTAGACAGAGGAGCCAGGTGGCCTACAGTCCACTGGGTCGCCAAGAGTTGGACATGACTGAGAATGCACACAATCACTCAAAGACTGAAGCGAACCAAATCAATTCTGGTAATAAAGGAAAAGGATTCAAATGATATATTAAAAGACAAACACATCACGGAAACTTGTCAAGGTAAAATATTTTTTAAATGAGCAAAGTCCAAATTCAGGATAATAATGGCAAGCATTAATTGACTGCCAGATCTGTGGTGAATACTTTACATATATTGGTTTATTTTGTCTTCTCAGGAAACTTGTCAGTATTACTTTTGTTCTCATTTTACAAATAAGGAAGCAGTTTTCAAATAATGCAACATCTCAAAATAAAGAAACCACCCACGTGGCTACACAGGGGAAAAAGAGCTGAAGACATTCTCTAGCTAACACTGAAATGAGTCAAGATCAATGGCTCAATAACAGGAAAGTATTTTATAAAACAGATAGCAGTTAGCACAGAAATTGGTAAGAGATGATATTGAATTACTATCATAAATAATGTTAACAAAAAGCAAGCAGACATCACAAATTATTATTGAGAGACTATATAAAAGTCATCATCGATCGCAATAATTGATGTCTAAATTCCAGTACCAATATAACTGGATGATAAAATGGCAGTAAAGTGAACAAAGCATGCAAAGCTGTTTCTTATAGAAGGCAGATTAAAAATACCTTTTTCTTTGATAATGGTAGAAATAAAGTTTAAAACATATTTTTCATTAATCAAAAATAGCTACTAGCATAACCAAATCTTTAAAATGGGAGATATGTCTTCCAATAGTATACAAACATGCAAATAAAAGGATTAATAGAGTTGAAGAAAGAAAATTAAGAGAATAAAGTTAATCTAAAGCATTAAATACAATTAAAGAGGGCTTTAGTAGAATTAATGAGGGCTTCCTAGGTAGCAATATTGGTAGAGAACTCACCTGCCAATGCAGGAGACATAAGAGGTGCAGGTCTGATCCTGTGTTAGAAAGATCCCATCAAGAAGGAAATGACAACCCACTCCAGTATTCTTGCCTGAGCAATCCCTTAGACAGAGGAGCCAGGTGGCCTACAGTCCACTGGGTCGCCAAGAGTTGGACATGACTGAGAATGCACACAATCACTCAAAGACTGAAGCGAACCAAATCAATTCTGGTAATAAAGGAAAAGGATTCAAATGATATATTAAAAGACAAACACATCACGGAAACTTGTCAAGGTAAAATATTTTTTAAATGAGCAAAGTCCAAATTCAGGATAATAATGGCAAGCATTAATTGACTGCCAGATCTGTGGTGAATACTTTACATATATTGGTTTATTTTGTCTTCTCAGGAAACTTGTCAGTATTACTTTTGTTCTCATTTTACAAATAAGGAAGCAGCTCTAACGTAAATAATTGCCTGAGGTGTATCTAAACTTTACAGAAAAGTTTCAAAATAAACAAATGTTCACCAAAGTCAAACAAAAAATAATAGGGGGCCTTCCCTGGTAGTCCAGTGGGCAAAGAGTCCCCCTTGCAGTGCAAGGGGCGCCAATTTCATCCCTGTCCTTGGAAGATCCCATGTGTGTCCAGTTAGGAGCCAGCACTTTGGAGCACATGTTACCAGAGCCGGTGCTCTGTAAGGAGAGATGTCACTGCAATGGGAAGCCCACATAGGCCAAAAGAATAAAAAGATGGATGAAAATAAATAAATAGACAACCAATAAAAAGGCCAAAATTTTTTAAAAGTATATATATATGTAATAGGGATGCCAATACTGATTTCAATAACAGTTGTAAGCCATGTCAACACAATCAAAAATTAAGGTGAATAACCAGAAACATTTTTATTATAGATATCAAAAAGGTTATTAGAAATACTGGAAAAATCTGGAAACCACTATCATTGTAAGAGGCTTTTCTACATCTCTCTTAACATTGACAAATCAAATAGTAAAGAAATGTCAGAGACATTTTACTGATCGTAAATGACACTATTACTCCTAACTAAACTCCAGTTTCCCTCTCAAATGTCATATTTTTCTTAGAAAATTTTACAAAGGAAGGATATATTTTTCCTGTGGCACTGTTTGTGTGTTTATTTATACATAGTCATATGTATATATGGAAAATATCTAGACTATAACATAAATATACACATTTTACTTGACTTATAAGAGTTTGAGTAGATTTTAATAGTCTTAATTGCATGTTTTACATTCTTTGCATTTTTACGATGTGTATAATCAGAAATCATATCTATCTAATATTCATGCATCTGGAAACTGCTTATTGGATATTTAATTAAGTATCTAGACTAGTACCAGTAAATCATGGCTGACCCTGATGGAAAACATTAATATGCAAAGGAAGAGAATACAGTTTCCTTTATTGTCAGTAAAGGATTAATGAACCTGACTCTATGAGCACAGCTGTACAAACCAGTGGGCTGAGTGGGAGAAGCATTATAAAAAGGGCAAAAATCCCTAACCACCAATTCCCATGAACATATCCCAGTGCAATCTCCACTGACTGAGTGAAATGAGAATTTCATCAGGTGCTTAGAGCAGCCCCATTTGCCATTCCCATGGGATTATTTTGTGCCCTCTTGGCCTCTTCCAACTGCTCTGGCCATGTGCCTATCTGGTGAGAGTAACTGTCAACAGCCCCACAATTCCCTGAGCGCTTACTCTGAAAGGTATGCCAAAGGGGATCTCAGGGCAGCTTCTGAGTTCTGCGTTACCCTGGTTGACCAAGGCTGAAGATCTTTGTGAAATCTGTTCCAAAAGCTAGGTGCCAGTGATACAACAGAGAAACATTGCACATACTCCTGCCCTCACAGAATTCAAAATTTTAGAAGAGAAACAGACATTGGATAAGTAATTACTACTGTGATGAATGGAACGCAAAACTTGGGCTGGTTGCCATGAAAGTCTGTTGTTGTTTTTTTCCTTTCTCTGCTTTTCCCTTTTGTGCTTATTAACCCAATATGGCGCTTGTTACCTTCTGTTTTGTTCTGTGCCTCTCTGTGAGCACATCTGTTTTTCCAGGTAGTCAGTTACTTGCAGGCATCTGCACAGTGCCTGCTTCAAATTAAATGTTCAGTAATATCTTCTTTAAATGAATGAAGAGAAAGCCTTAGGTCTCTCCATATGCTTTCTTTTATGAATATTTTCTGTTTAGACAAGTCTGAGACACCGGGAGTTCTGTTGATTTAATTACCCTAAATCATGCACAGACAATTCTTTGGAAGGTTGATTTCTTTTCTTTTTGGGGAGTGTATGTGTGTTATTATCTAACCTTGAGAAATCATGAAGTGACAGTGTTTATACACAGAAAGAGTAAAGTTAACTTATACTTACCTATAAGAATATGTACTAGCAGTTAGGGATATGTTTCAATGTACCAAAAAGTTTGACATACATTCTGCTTTTGTTGTAGCAAGTTTGGAAGAGAAGGGTCCATGACAAGTGGTTTCTGACACCAAAAGGGAATGATGCCCTTCTCAGTACTATAGAACCTGTACTGTTCACTTGGGTGTGACTTGGAAAGATGGTGAATCTCCCATATCCAATAGTTAAGTTGGAGTCATTCCCATCAGTCATGCCATGAATAAGAGGAAGTGCATTCGTTCAGTCCACACACCTGGACTTGGAAAACATTTTACCTCTGGACCAACGGTGAAGATTTAAGGTCACTCAGGAGTACTTTTTGACAAAGATTAAAAGCCTGGGTGTTTATTAACTTAAATCACACTGTGGCCTTAGAATGATTGGATTCATTTGTTCCCATTGAAGAATCACTTAGGTATTCCTTTATAACCACCCAGTGTCTTCTATTAAGATCATGTGATGGTGAGATATCCTGGGGAGGAAAAGCAACAGAGGCTTGAGCCAGTAGAATTTGGTACCAGTTTCATCCCAAGACCTGAGTATTCTATCACGTAACAGGCAGGAAGCTCTTCTGGATTCTGTGTGGTATGTTTCAGTTTTCCTCAAGAGGTCTCTGTTGTCTGCTCTGGTTTTATATCTTCCTCTCCTCTGAGTCAGGAATCTCCCCATAACCCTTCTCTAACTCCTATTTCTAGCTAACCCAGGAGACATAGGGTGTATTATTGCATCTTGAACAGTGTATCCATGGGAGGGCTTCAAAAGTCATTCTTGGTGATGATTATGGCTAACATTGAGTTTTGGTTCTGACAGGCCTAACATTTTAAAAAATCAGATGAGGTTACATTTGAATATCTTTTTAAGCCCTAAAACTAACATACCATCCTTCTCTCAGCTGGATGACAGCAACCAAAATCATCAATAACCAGAGCCTAGATTTGGAATATTTTCAAGACTGAAATAAAACCTCTAGTCCTTATGGGTGTAGAAAATTCCCACACTTCTAGCATTACTGGAGGTGCTGCAATCGTCAGTGCTAAAAAAATACATGTCAAGATCCATTTCCTTGTGTACAATCAGAAATGTATCCTACACACTGAACTCAGCTATCCCTTTGGCATGAAAAGATGGTCAGCCCTTCTCCTTGTCCGCATTTATGAGATCTGCTCTTCAAGACCCTGTAACTTAGTTGAGAATTGTGGGCAACATTTATGGAAGAATTGCCCAGAGCCCATGTCAAGCTTCCTACCTGGATTATCTCATTCATCTTTATTTATCACACAATATGAGAGAGACAGTATTATCCACTTTTCAGATGATGAAACTCAGGGTCATTGTTAGTAGCCAACCCAAGTACATACAACTATAAATCATGTTAGAATTAGATAGAGTGGATCAGAGGAGAAAGCTACCACTTCTGAGTGGGATGTTACAGAAGCTTTAGGATGGGACACTTTTGTGAACTTAATCCTGAAGCAATGATTTCTATAATAAAAAAGTAGACTATTTATCATTAAGCAAAAAAAAAATGAAATTTATCCTAACATTCATTCAAATACATTCATTTATCATATATATGCATATGTTTTCTATATATAATAACTATAGTAAATACTTATACATAATGTGCCAGTTTCATCCCAAGACCTGAGTATTCTATCACGTAACAGGCAGGAAGCTCTTCTGGATTCTGTGTGGTATGTTTCAGTTTTCCTCAAGAGGTCTCTGTTGTCTGCTCTGGTTTTATATCTTCCTCTCCTCTGAGTCAGGAATCTCCCCATAACCCTTCTCTAACTCCTATTTCTAGCTAACCCAGGAGACATAGGGTGTATTATTGCATCTTGAACAGTGTATCCATGGGAGGGCTTCAAAAGTCATTCTTGGTGATGATTATGGCTAACATTGAGTTTTGGTTCTGACAGGCCTAACATTTTAAAAAATCAGATGAGGTTACATTTGAATATCTTTTTAAGCCCTAAAACTAACATACCATCCTTCTCTCAGCTGGATGACAGCAACCAAAATCATCAATAACCAGAGCCTAGATTTGGAATATTTTCAAGACTGAAATAAAACCTCTAGTCCTTATGGGTGTAGAAAATTCCCACACTTCTAGCATTACTGGAGGTGCTGCAATCGTCAGTGCTAAAAAAATACATGTCAAGATCCATTTCCTTGTGTACAATCAGAAATGTATCCTACACACTGAACTCAGCTATCCCTTTGGCATGAAAAGATGGTCAGCCCTTCTCCTTGTCCGCATTTATGAGATCTGCTCTTCAAGACCCTGTAACTTAGTTGAGAATTGTGGGCAACATTTATGGAAGAATTGCCCAGAGCCCATGTCAAGCTTCCTACCTGGATTATCTCATTCATCTTTATTTATCACACAATATGAGAGAGACAGTATTATCCACTTTTCAGATGATGAAACTCAGGGTCATTGTTAGTAGCCAACCCAAGTACATACAACTATAAATCATGTTAGAATTAGATAGAGTGGATCAGAGGAGAAAGCTACCACTTCTGAGTGGGATGTTACAGAAGCTTTAGGATGGGACACTTTTGTGAACTTAATCCTGAAGCAATGATTTCTATAATAAAAAAGTAGACTATTTATCATTAAGCAAAAAAAAAATGAAATTTATCCTAACATTCATTCAAATACATTCATTTATCATATATATGCATATGTTTTCTATATATAATAACTATAGTAAATACTTATACATAATGTGCCACAGTTCTTTGCATTGGAAAGCAGCTTATATTAACTGTTTGTATTAACAACTCAAATCAAAAACATCGTAATACGTATATCCTCTTGTGGGAAGGCAACAAGGCAATGTGCAAATGAACAAATACGTGGGATGTCAGCTTGTAGCAAGTCCTATAAAGTTGAATAAAATAGGCACAAGGGAAGAAAGTGCTGAGAGTGACAGGTTTACAGCCATATTTAGAATATTGTCAGCAAAGGATTCACTGAGCCTTGATAACTGCCTATAGGAGGAAGGGAGGGGAGTGGCCAGAGGTGAAGATGAGATCGAACAGGGAACAAGACCAGGTAATTCTAAATCTTATAGTTAGTATAAACCTATTTTATCAGGACAGCAATGTAAATGAAACATTGGGTGTGTTTGAGCAGAGGAATTACATTTATGTTTTAAAGGATTACTGACTGCCTCTTAAGTGATGACTCTAATATTATAACTTTGAACCTTAGAATGATAAGAAAATATAACTTCTACAAGATGCATTAAGGCAGGTTTACTGCAACCCATTACTGAATTCTTCTCAGTGTCTTATTAGTAAAACAAACTGGTAAGTCCACAGTGGCTGACATAAAAAAACCTTTAGATTCACTGTGAAAGCCCATGTAGGGCCTGTGAATAGTCACGTGGTTGTGTCAGGAGTTCCAAAACTAGTTTAGAAACAAAGAACAGAAGTAAATCCAGTTACCTCAGCAACTGAAGTGATTTGTCTTACAGTAGGAGGGCTCCATGTACCATCTCGTCTCTATTAACTTCACCTGAAGGGCAGACAGCACTACGTCTAAGTACTTGCTGTGCCAGCAGGAGATTTCTAGCCCGACAGTGAACTTGTGCCTTGTACAAAGATGCTGAGGACTGTGCTGTGAGGTAACTGCTCTCACAGATGCCCTTGTGGTGCTCAACCCCGTATCTCTAGACCAAGCTTCAAGACTTCTGACCTGCACCTCCTACTATACTTACATTTCAAATACTTCAAATTAGATGTTCAATTTTTTTTCCTAGTTTCAAAACGTCCATTATCCTCTCCCTGTGATTTTTGTCCTGGATTCCTCTTTCCTAAAATCAACATGGTCATGATCCAAATCTCCAAGACTAGACAATTTGAAGTCCACTTCAACGGCTCCCTCTCCTTTAATCAATATCTAAGGAAAAATAATTCACTCAAGTCTTCCTTGTAATACTTTGCTAATTCCTCTGCTCCTGCTTCATTGAAGTTGTCATGTGTTTAGATTTAAATACCAAGAAAGAGTCTCTCTTTCTCCTAGCTCTCTCCAATCTCTATTTTACACACTGCTGCTGGTCCCAGCTTAGGAGGTGATCTGGATTCTGGAAGTCCCTTAATCAAGACCCTCTCACAGCTCACTGTTTCATTTAGCAAAGTGAGAGCTCTGTTATCTAGATTAGGAGACCCTCCCAGTCTTGACAGTCCCCAAGTATTGTCAAAGAAATCCAGAGCGTGATAGAAAAGAAGTAAAAATAGATTTTATTGAGGAACTCTTGCACTAAGGGAAAAGAGACCTCAGGATAGAAGGGGTTACAAGACAAGGATAAGTGGGGAGTTTACAGCCAAAGAGCAGGTTAAGTTGAGGGGAGGTCTGTAGGTGAAGAATTACTACAAGGAAACATGAGGGAGAAGGATGGGGGATTCTGGTTAAACAGGCCTTATAGGAGTCTGGCTGAAGGCACCCTAGGATGATCAGATATAACCTGAGATACTCTGGGACATGAGAAATTTGCTCAGATATTGAGGATGATCAAATATCAAGGGATGGGAATCTGGATAGTTAAGTTACATGGACTCTTGCTAAAACTGGGAAATGCAAAGACAGACACAAAAGCCCAAACTTTGAGGCCTTATTGAGGAGAATTCAGAGGGGCTTGACTAAGCTTTGGTCAAGAAGACAGTCTTTCCAGTGTTTTATTTCATCCCAAGAAATTAGCAGAATTTAACCAGAGTCTTGTCCTCATACCCCTCCCACATATAACCTAAACTCCCTCTGTCTTTTCTCGAGAAAATCCAGCATGAATTGCCTATTCTCAGTCTCTGCTCAATCAGATCTCAGTCTTCAGAGTCCAGCAAAAATATCTGCATCAGGAAACCTTTACAAAGTTAACAGTCCCTCAAGATTCTCTTAACTTCAGAGTTTATTCTTTGAATTGATGAACTTTTAAGGAGAATAAACTTTATGTTGATGCCTGTGTCACATCCTGAAAGAGACACCAAAAATTCAGCAAGATCTCTTTGTTTGTGACCATCAGTTGTTCTGCTGTGTCTTCTATTATAATAACACCCCTGAAATTTACCTAAGATGTAGTAACAAAATTTTCAATGATACCTTAAAAAGGAGATGTGCCTTTCACTTTCCTTATCCCTCTTTGCTGTGAATGTAATGTGGACATGATTTTAAAGCTGGCAAATTCATCTCGGACCATGAGGTAGAAGTCTTATGAAAAAGGAGGAATTGGTTTCTGGGTTATTGTGGAATTTATCACCCCATGGACATGAGGTATTGCTAATAAAAGACTTAGTATGAGGGCTGGAACATATAGATTTTTTTAAAAATCAAATAAGAATGATGATGATGATGAAAAAGAAGTTGATATCTGTGGTGATGATAACTATGATGATGATCATGATGCATTCATTTATCATGTACATTTAGCAGATTGACTTTTCATCCCTTCTGGCTGTGAAAATAAAGCAGCAGGCTTGACAACTGAAAGTAACGTAGATTATATTCAATCTTTCTCACTATTTGGACTAGAAAAACCAATGTCAACAGTATTTGGTAGCTCTTTGCTAAAATCTTTTTTTCTTAAGGTAAGTAACAAAAAAAATGGTAGATAGAGAAATGACAGAAAAGAGAACAGGACAGACTCTGAGAAATTAACTTGATCTAAGCAAGAGAGGATAGAAGAATAAGAAAGGCCTCACAAGGAGGAGTAAAGGAACCTTAAGTGATTTCTTTTGATGAAGTTTAATCCAGGCCTTAAAACAAATGGCAGGATAGAGGGAAAGGCTTTGAAATGTTTGCTATAGGTAATGAGTTATATCACCTTCAATGTCTTTTGAGAAATTAAATAAATATTAAAATTCATTTTAGATTGCTAATCAGTGTTTAGACAGGTATTCATTGAACTTCACTGCATGCAGAGACTGACCATAAGGGGTTATATTATTTATTAAGGTTATAGTAGTTTAAAAATATAGATCCTTTTTAAAAAGGCAATTCTTAGGTTTTATTTTTTCTGCCACTATGTTTAAGTATAAAACAGCATGCCTACATTTTTCTTCCAAAGAAAAAAGCAAGCTGTAGAACACTATTCTGAATAAAGTGAAATAACTGAAGGATTTAGGAAGAAATATCATACGATTTGACTTATGTTTTATCGAGATATTTTTGCCTCAGTGCAGAAGATGTTATATGCTAGAATTACACAGAATTACTATAATTGTAATGAATTGTAAGCTATTACACAGTGAAGAGGATGATCTATACTTCTTAATCTCCTCATCCAGAACCAGTCATTGCAAAAGACACAGAGTTTCAACATATATGAGCTGACTGATCTCACATCTAAAACTGAAATACCATTGTGCTTTTATATACTCACCTCAGGTTGAAGAATTCTGTATATGTTATTGGATTTTGTCCCCATCACCCTAAAATTATTGCTGATGCCATATGGTAACAGAGATCCCAAAATGTCAAATACTTGATTCTTCTCATTTTCCTGACTCTTTCTTAAATAGTTTTCCATTAACACACAGTGACTTTCAGGTAATTATTTAAAAAATATGTTTCTGTGTGTGTGTAACATATCCAATATGCATATGCATGTACATAACTTTTCTGGAAAGAAAGTTCAGATAAGACCAAGAATGAAGGGCCAGTAAGAGAGGGTGGGCAAAAAGTTTGAGACAACTGAAAGTAACGTAGATTATATTCAATCTTTCTCACTATTTGGACTAGAAAAACCAATGTCAACAGTATTTGGTAGCTCTTTGCTAAAATCTTTTTTTCTTAAGGTAAGTAACAAAAAAAATGGTAGATAGAGAAATGACAGAAAAGAGAACAGGACAGACTCTGAGAAATTAACTTGATCTAAGCAAGAGAGGATAGAAGAATAAGAAAGGCCTCACAAGGAGGAGTAAAGGAACCTTAAGTGATTTCTTTTGATGAAGTTTAATCCAGGCCTTAAAACAAATGGCAGGATAGAGGGAAAGGCTTTGAAATGTTTGCTATAGGTAATGAGTTATATCACCTTCAATGTCTTTTGAGAAATTAAATAAATATTAAAATTCATTTTAGATTGCTAATCAGTGTTTAGACAGGTATTCATTGAACTTCACTGCATGCAGAGACTGACCATAAGGGGTTATATTATTTATTAAGGTTATAGTAGTTTAAAAATATAGATCCTTTTTAAAAAGGCAATTCTTAGGTTTTATTTTTTCTGCCACTATGTTTAAGTATAAAACAGCATGCCTACATTTTTCTTCCAAAGAAAAAAGCAAGCTGTAGAACACTATTCTGAATAAAGTGAAATAACTGAAGGATTTAGGAAGAAATATCATACGATTTGACTTATGTTTTATCGAGATATTTTTGCCTCAGTGCAGAAGATGTTATATGCTAGAATTACACAGAATTACTATAATTGTAATGAATTGTAAGCTATTACACAGTGAAGAGGATGATCTATACTTCTTAATCTCCTCATCCAGAACCAGTCATTGCAAAAGACACAGAGTTTCAACATATATGAGCTGACTGATCTCACATCTAAAACTGAAATACCATTGTGCTTTTATATACTCACCTCAGGTTGAAGAATTCTGTATATGTTATTGGATTTTGTCCCCATCACCCTAAAATTATTGCTGATGCCATATGGTAACAGAGATCCCAAAATGTCAAATACTTGATTCTTCTCATTTTCCTGACTCTTTCTTAAATAGTTTTCCATTAACACACAGTGACTTTCAGGTAATTATTTAAAAAAAATATGTTTCTGTGTGTGTGTAACATATCCAATATGCATATGCATGTACATAACATTTCTGGAAAGAAAGTTCAGATAAGACCAAGAATGAAGGGCCAGTAAGAGAGGGTGGGCAGAGGAGGAGGTGGGCACTTTTGCCAAGTGGTGTTCTGTCTCCAGCTGAGGTGGTTGGAGCCTAATCAGGATAGCGAAACCACTGTACATTCCAAAGGGGTGCGGGATCCTTACACTGGGATGGCAGAACTGAGAAGTCTAACAGAGATCTGTGTGAGAACATTGTTAGATCAGCAAAAAGCCCACTTTCTGGGCCAGAAGAAAGAGGAAAGTGTTAGCATTTCCATAATCCAGGGATAGCGGTTACCTGGAGGAAGTCAGAACAGGTGGGCTTGCCTGGCAGGCAATACTGCCGTAGGAAAAATGCTTCTGGGGCCGGAGGGGAAACCCAAGACAAGAAAGAAAGGGAGAAATACCTTGGCTTCCCTTTTCTTCTCTCTCCAATCTGCTCCCAGGGCCTCACACACAACCAGAAACTAGCTGACAATAGAGCCTGGGACATCATGTCTCAAGGATCTGTACCCCTTCAGTCTGATTCAATCAAGAGCACAAAAGAGCCAAATATGGGCAACCACTGTTGTTGTTGTTTTTTTAAGTGCAAACTTCACTTTATTTTTAGACCATAAATAAATACATTCATATTAGGAAAGTCAGAAGACCACCACAGGGATCTCTGGTATCTGGACTATGCTAGATTGGTCTTCAGATAACTTCAGGTATATGTTCCTGGCTTCCATCCTCTCCGACCCTCTCCTGCGGTGTCTGTAGATCTCTCAGACTTACCTGCCTGCAGATTAAGAAAGGCTTTCCTTGTAGAAGTCAAAATTTCTCCTTAATTGATTAATGATGCAGACCAAATTTTTGTCCCCACATAAGACAACAGGAAGGGTAAAAATCAACACTGATCTGTCAGCTAGATTCAGCTAGCTTTGCAAAAGCAAAGACCACAATCAAAGTACCACAGGCTGGGGGGACTGCAGCAGAGGAGATATTTACAGCTTCCCATGTCAGTTCACAGGGCTTCCCAGGTGGCTCAGCAATAAAGAATCTACCAGCAGTGCAGGAGCCACAGGAGACACAAGTTTGATTCCTGGGTCAGGAAGATCCCCTAAAAGAGGGCATGGCAACCCACTTCAGTATTCCTTTTTTTAATGGTTATTTAATTATTCTTGTGTGGCAGTGGTGGTGGAACATCTGTCTAAATGTAGACATTATTTTAATATCATTGTTTTGGGAATGAATCATATTTGGAAAATATTAAAATGTAACTATAGCATCCTATTCCATACATACAAACTGCTTCACGATAACTTGATATGCTGTCCTTTGTCCTTTCTACATTTTGCATTTGTATTTTTTCATTCATTTTCAACCTAGTTTTTGTAACATATTAATATTTTGCACTCAAAAGAAGCATATCAATAGATATTCTTTTGGGGTTTCCCTGGTGGTCCAGTGGGTAAGGACACCACCTTGCAGTGCAAGGGGCGCCGCTTCGATCCCTGGCCTGGGAAGATTCCACATGCCATGGAGCGGCTGGATGGATGTGTCCAATTACCGAGTGGAGCTCTGGGGTGCATGCCCCCAGAGCCGGTGCTCTTCGACAACAGAGGCCACTGCGATGGGAGGCCCATACAAGCCAAGAGAACAAAAGATAAATGGAAGACCAATAGAAGTGGCCAAAAAAAAAAAAAAAGATATTCTTTTAGATTCTTTTCTTAAAATAGATAACTATCAATACATTATTGTTACATATTGTAGTGTGAGCTCCCTATGTTACTGTATTTAAGAAAAATGACAGCAGCACCTAAAGATTTTCTGCAAATCAGAGCCAAAACATCTAGCTCAAACCTAGAGACTATCATACAGAGTGATATAAGTCAAAAAGAGGGAAACAAGTATCATGTGTTACTTTATAAGTGTAGAATATAGAAAAATCTTGATGAACCATTTACAAGGAAGAAAGAGAGACACAGATGTAGAGAACAAATGTATGGGTACCAATGAGGAAAGTGAGGTAAGGGATGGGATGAACTGGGAGTTTGAGATTGACATTTATACACTAATATGATTAAAATATGTAATTAATGTGAACTCTGCATAATGCTTTGTGGTGGCCTAAATGGGAAGGAAATTAATAAAAAGAGAGGAGCCCCCCACCCCCATTCCCATCCTTTCTCTCTCTGTGTCTATGTGTATGTGTGTTTCTTAACATCTTGCCACACCTGCTATTCTCTATGCACCTGACTGACATTCTGCAGCACTTAATCATTAAAGCAGATGTACAGTGTATGTTTGATATGCTGCAAACAAGGCTGTTTTAGGAAAAAAAAAAAAAAAGGAATATATGTGTACATATAGCTGATGCACTTTGCTGTACAGTGGAAACTAACACAACATTGTAAAGCAATTATACCCCAATTTTAAAAAAGGACCAAGTATAATAGAAAGAGCTTCCCAGGTGGTGCAGAAGGTAAAGAGCCTGCCTGCCTATGCAGGAGACTTTGGAGACAGTTTCCATCGCTTAGTCAGGAAGACTTCCCTGGAGGAGGGCACAGCAACCTTCCAGTATTCTTGTCAGAAGAATCCCGTGGACAGAGAAACCTGGTGGGCTATAGTCTATAGGGTTGCAAACATTCAGCCACAACTGAAGCAACAGCACAGCATAGCACATAATAGAAAAAAAATCTTGCTATAACGAAAGCGCTGCTGTATACCAAAAAGATGATGTTTGAGTGATTTTCTTATATTCTTTGAGCTCAAGTTTCTTCCTTTACTAACACGAGTAAGGATTCTTGCCTTTTTGAGTTGAGGGAGGAATAAATCATGCCAGAAAAATATAGTACACAGTGTCTGGCCCATGAGAGGGACCTAGTTGTAGCTTTTTCCTCCCTGCCCTTTCAGACTTCATTTTCATTTCTTTTTTTATTTGAAAGATTTATTTTCAATAGCTGTCTTTTCTATTTCCAAAAAAAAAAATCTAGCTAATGAGAATCATACAGAGTGATATAAGTCAAAAAGAGGGAAACAAGTATCATGTGTTACTTTATAAGTGTAGAATATAGAAAAATCTTGATGAACCATTTACAAGGAAGAAAGAGAGACACAGATGTAGAGAACAAATGTATGGGTACCAATGAGGAAAGTGAGGTAAGGGATGGGATGAACTGGGAGTTTGAGATTGACATTTATACACTAATATGATTAAAATATGTAATTAATGTGAACTCTGCATAATGCTTTGTGGTGGCCTAAATGGGAAGGAAATTAATAAAAAGAGAGGAGCCCCCCACCCCCATTCCCATCCTTTCTCTCTCTGTGTCTATGTGTATGTGTGTTTCTTAACATCTTGCCACACCTGCTATTCTCTATGCACCTGACTGACATTCTGCAGCACTTAATCATTAAAGCAGATGTACAGTGTATGTTTGATATGCTGCAAACAAGGCTGTTTTAGGAAAAAAAAAAAAAAAGGAATATATGTGTACATATAGCTGATGCACTTTGCTGTACAGTGGAAACTAACACAACATTGTAAAGCAATTATACCCCAATTTTAAAAAAGGACCAAGTATAATAGAAAGAGCTTCCCAGGTGGTGCAGAAGGTAAAGAGCCTGCCTGCCTATGCAGGAGACTTTGGAGACAGTTTCCATCGCTTAGTCAGGAAGACTTCCCTGGAGGAGGGCACAGCAACCTTCCAGTATTCTTGTCAGAAGAATCCCGTGGACAGAGAAACCTGGTGGGCTATAGTCTATAGGGTTGCAAACATTCAGCCACAACTGAAGCAACAGCACAGCATAGCACATAATAGAAAAAAAATCTTGCTATAACGAAAGCGCTGCTGTATACCAAAAAGATGATGTTTGAGTGATTTTCTTATATTCTTTGAGCTCAAGTTTCTTCCTTTACTAACACGAGTAAGGATTCTTGCCTTTTTGAGTTGAGGGAGGAATAAATCATGCCAGAAAAATATAGTACACAGTGTCTGGCCCATGAGAGGGACCTAGTTGTAGCTTTTTCCTCCCTGCCCTTTCAGACTTCATTTTCATTTCTTTTTTTATTTGAAAGATTTATTTTCAATAGCTGTCTTTTCTATTTCCAATCCTGAGAAGTTCCTGTTCTGATAGAAAGAAAAATGCAAAATACCACCACGCTCTGAGTGCCCTTTCCCACGGTCTCCTGGGCTGATGCCTACACCACATCTTCAAAATCTCTCATTTCTGTTCTGTCATTTATACCCTCAGCCATTTTAAGTGTCTTTCCTGCTGCCATTTAAATTATCTTATCACTTAGCTGTCTTGATTCCCTCAGTGAAACAGTTTTCACAGAAAGAACTAAGATTTTCCCTGGCATTCCCTAGTGATGACATCAGTGAAAAATGTGGAGGTTACTGGAAAAGGAATGAACCAGCAAGGTGTCAGCACTGGCACTTTTTTCCCTTCTGGAAAAAAGTACACTGATTTATTTAAATCTTTTTTAAGAGGAGAGAGAGATGTGTTTATCAACAAAACAGCAGAGGAGAATGTGTTTCCTTCACTTTGTAGATTCCTTGACTAGGTAAATCCTATGAGAACAATTTCTCCTACAAAATGATGGACTATAGACTCCCAGCCCATTCTTATCTGTGTCCATCCATCATTTCCCAGGAATGAAGAGCAAAGGATATTTTCTGGGCAGTCCTCTGAAGACTGATATTCTCTTCTCAGCCAGCCTTCATTTTTACATGAGATATCCAGCTGTGTGGAAAATAGGCACTTGGAAAATGTGTCACTTGATTAAAACAAATCAGTTGGTAAGAATGGACTCTCCTCCATACTTTCATGGTTTTCTTCTTTTTTCTGTTTTTTCTTCCCCTGCATTTTGAACCACGTGTTTTTCTTTGTATTTGTCATCATTGTTTTGATGAGGAGTCATTGTCGGCTGATTGGCTGATATTTTTGTTTTGCAGAGGTCTCTTAAATTTGAGATTTTCTTCAGCCCACACTAAGTGTAAATTAATGAGCTGGCTGCTTGAAGAACCTGTTCCCAATGGTTTCAGTAGTTTCATTGAGCAGAAAATTAACCTTGATGAGACCAGGTGAGGAGATCTATCCAGGGGCTCTAACTTGTAAGGCCTTCATTTGCCTGTTGGAGCTGATTTTCTACAACTTACCCCAACACCACCCCCACACACATAGGCCTCATTCTTGTTCCCTCATCCAACCCAAACTTCCTCCAAACATGAGACTCTTCTGTGCTCTTCCCTCTACCAGGAATGCATTTCCCTTATGACTTTCTATGCTGCCCCATCTTGTCATCACTCTTCAGTTCATATATTGACCTCTCAGAAGGCCTTTCCCAAGGTACATGACTTGAGTAACCTTTCATGACCTTCAGTGTCCAATCTATCTTTCTATTGTGTCATCTTCAAAGAAGTTGTCTGAAGTCATCTTGTTCATTCATTCATTTGCTCACAGTCAATGTCTACTGACTAGACTATAAGTGACTGAGAGCAAAGATAACATCTGTACCATCCCCTCTTTTTATTTCTAGATGGCACCTGGTGCATAGTAGAGACTCATTAATAATTGTTGATGAATGACTGATTGAGTAAAGATTCACTCAATGGTGTCATCTATGGGCAACAAATGTGAGCTTTTTATGACTGGTCACCAGGTCTTTCTCATTATTTTTCCCCAGTTTTCATCAAAGGCATAACAAATAGCAACTGAGTGTATACTATGTGTCAGGCAATGTGGTGAATGAAAGTCATAAAATTTAGCAATTGAAACAGAAATCTTGCCCTAGTGGAACCTAGAAGAAGCCAGGCAATTAAATAAGCTGTTATATAACTCTGTCATAATGGCTCCTCTATAGAAAGTAAGCACGTTTAAAGATATTCCAGCAGGAGAAGCTAAAAGTCTGGGGACATCTGGGACTTGGCAGGGAAATAATGAATGAAAGAAGAGACAAAAACAGCAAGGGAATAAAGGGGGTGGAAGAAAGAAGACATGCCCCTACATGGATTAGAAAATATCATTCCACTCTCAAAAACACCCCTAGAAAATAATCACTATTGCCCAATTCATAGATACAGAACTTGAGGCTCTTGCTAGATAAATCCCTTTCCCTTGGCCCCACAAGGTTATTTACAGAGTTAGGACCAAAACTAGACATGCCAGACTACTGCTTATTTCCTATATCCCATGCCTTCCTGGTCGTGATGCCTCAATAAACAGCCTGACTATTATAAAGGCAAAGATTCCCAGAGTGGTGGCATTGCCAGGGACCTCAGGGAGCAAGCTAGTTATAGAAAAGATCTCACAATAAATAATTTCACAAAAATGATATGACCAGTTAAAGGGTCCAATTCTTATTGATATTTATTCCTTTTTTTGTTTTTACTAGTACCTGAGAGACCTCATGACCAGGGAAGGCATTGCCGTCAGGCAGGATAATTGCAAGAAATAACCACAGGGAAAGAGAAGCTTTTATTTTTCTAATATAACTCTACTTGGCCACTACCCTGTAAGGCCAAGTCTGATTTGATATGATCACCTGTGAAGGCCATTGATCTTTCTTAAAATGATTGGAAGACATCTTTAAGCTCTTATAAGTAGTAACCAATATTTCTTGGGAACTTGGGTGAATTAAACAATGTTCATTGTGCTTTACATGTCACTGTTGAATTTATCCTCTCATAGACTATATGTGGTTAGTTCTATTATTATCTACATTTTTCAGGGAAGGAGATTGATGCTTAAGAATACGACTTCATAAAATTTAACAACTGATAAGCAGCAAAGTTGGGATTCAAACCCATGTCTTTCTGAATGCAAAACCCATAGCCTGACCTGCTAGTCTGTCGCCCTCGCTTTGTTGTGAATATACACCAAGATGGATGTGAGAGTGATCTGGGAGCTAGAAAGACCTGAACATCCATATGAGGGGCAGATAGTGGGCACCACTAAGTAGTAGAAAGGGCAAAAGACCCATATCTCTCTACACATTCAATATGAGAAGTATCATCTGGGACTTGGCAGGGAAATAATGAATGAAAGAAGAGACAAAAACAGCAAGGGAATAAAGGGGGTGGAAGAAAGAAGACATGCCCCTACATGGATTAGAAAATATCATTCCACTCTCAAAAACACCCCTAGAAAATAATCACTATTGCCCAATTCATAGATACAGAACTTGAGGCTCTTGCTAGATAAATCCCTTTCCCTTGGCCCCACAAGGTTATTTACAGAGTTAGGACCAAAACTAGACATGCCAGACTACTGCTTATTTCCTATATCCCATGCCTTCCTGGTCGTGATGCCTCAATAAACAGCCTGACTATTATAAAGGCAAAGATTCCCAGAGTGGTGGCATTGCCAGGGACCTCAGGGAGCAAGCTAGTTATAGAAAAGATCTCACAATAAATAATTTCACAAAAATGATATGACCAGTTAAAGGGTCCAATTCTTATTGATATTTATTCCTTTTTTTGTTTTTACTAGTACCTGAGAGACCTCATGACCAGGGAAGGCATTGCCGTCAGGCAGGATAATTGCAAGAAATAACCACAGGGAAAGAGAAGCTTTTATTTTTCTAATATAACTCTACTTGGCCACTACCCTGTAAGGCCAAGTCTGATTTGATATGATCACCTGTGAAGGCCATTGATCTTTCTTAAAATGATTGGAAGACATCTTTAAGCTCTTATAAGTAGTAACCAATATTTCTTGGGAACTTGGGTGAATTAAACAATGTTCATTGTGCTTTACATGTCACTGTTGAATTTATCCTCTCATAGACTATATGTGGTTAGTTCTATTATTATCTACATTTTTCAGGGAAGGAGATTGATGCTTAAGAATACGACTTCATAAAATTTAACAACTGATAAGCAGCAAAGTTGGGATTCAAACCCATGTCTTTCTGAATGCAAAACCCATAGCCTGACCTGCTAGTCTGTCGCCCTCGCTTTGTTGTGAATATACACCAAGATGGATGTGAGAGTGATCTGGGAGCTAGAAAGACCTGAACATCCATATGAGGGGCAGATAGTGGGCACCACTAAGTAGTAGAAAGGGCAAAAGACCCATATCTCTCTACACATTCAATATACTTGACACTTTTTGCCAGAGGAATTTCCTCAGCATTTGACAAAGGCCTACTTGGGTTCTAGACTTACTTAAAATTTTAAGTTCTGTGTTAATCATAATGATCTTTTATTGGGAAATATTCCAAATGAAGCAACAGATATAACTGAATATAGAACAATGGACTGGTTCCAGATTGGGAAAGGAGTATGTTAAGGCTGTATATTGCCACCCTGCTTGTTTAATTTACATGCAGAGTACATCATGTGAAATGATGGTCTGGATGAAGCACAAACTGGAATCAAGATTTTCGGAAGAAATATCAATAACCTCAGGTACGCAGTTGACACCACCCTTATGAAGAAAATAAAGAGGAAAAGAACCTCTTGATGAAGGTGAAAGAGGAGAGTGAAAAAGTTGACTAAAAACTCAACATTCAAAAAACAAAGATCATGGCATCTGGTCCAATGACTTCATGGCAAGTAGATGGGGAAACAATGGAAACAGTGGCAGACTTTATTTTTTTGTGCTCCAAAATCAATGTGGATGATGACTGCAGCTATGAAATTAAATGACGCTTGCTCCTTGGAAGAAAGGCTATGAAAAACTTAGCGTATTAAAAAGCAGAGACTTCACTTTGCCAACAAAAGTCCATATAGTCAAAGCTATGGTTTTCCCAGTAGTCATGTACGGATGTGAGAATTGGACCATAAAGAAGGCTGAGTGCTGAAGAATTGATGCCTTTGAACAGCAATGTTGAAGACTCTTAGAGTCCCTTGGACTGCAAGGAGATCAAACCTGTCAATCCTAAAGGAAATTGAAAACATGGAAACTCATAGACTATATGTGGTTAGTTCTATTATTATCTACATTTTTCAGGGAAGGAGATTGATGCTTAAGAATACGACTTCATAAAATTTAACAACTGATAAGCAGCAAAGTTGGGATTCAAACCCATGTCTTTCTGAATGCAAAACCCATAGCCTGACCTGCTAGTCTGTCGCCCTCGCTTTGTTGTGAATATACACCAAGATGGATGTGAGAGTGATCTGGGAGCTAGAAAGACCTGAACATCCATATGAGGGGCAGATAGTGGGCACCACTAAGTAGTAGAAAGGGCAAAAGACCCATATCTCTACACATTCAATATACTTGACACTTTTTGCCAGAGGAATTTCCTCAGCATTTGACAAAGGCCTACTTGGGTTCTAGACTTACTTAAAATTTTAAGTTCTGTGTTAATCATAATGATCTTTTATTGGGAAATATTCCAAATGAAGCAACAGATATAACTGAATATAGAACAATGGACTGGTTCCAGATTGGGAAAGGAGTATGTTAAGGCTGTATATTGCCACCCTGCTTGTTTAATTTACATGCAGAGTACATCATGTGAAATGATGGTCTGGATGAAGCACAAACTGGAATCAAGATTTTCGGAAGAAATATCAATAACCTCAGGTACGCAGTTGACACCACCCTTATGAAGAAAATAAAGAGGAAAAGAACCTCTTGATGAAGGTGAAAGAGGAGAGTGAAAAAGTTGACTAAAACTCAACATTCAAAAAACAAAGATCATGGCATCTGGTCCAATGACTTCATGGCAAGTAGATGGGGAAACAATGGAAACAGTGGCAGACTTTATTTTTTTGTGCTCCAAAATCAATGTGGATGATGACTGCAGCTATGAAATTAAATGACGCTTGCTCCTTGGAAGAAAGGCTATGAAAAACTTAGCGTATTAAAAAGCAGAGACTTCACTTTGCCAACAAAAGTCCATATAGTCAAAGCTATGGTTTTCCCAGTAGTCATGTACGGATGTGAGAATTGGACCATAAAGAAGGCTGAGTGCTGAAGAATTGATGCCTTTGAACAGCAATGTTGAAGACTCTTAGAGTCCCTTGGACTGCAAGGAGATCAAACCTGTCAATCCTAAAGGAAATCAACCCTGAATATTCATTGGAAGGACTGATGCTGAAGCTGAAGCTCCAATGCTTTGGCTACCTGACCCAAAAAGGCAACTCACTGGAAAAAGACCCTGATGTTGGAGAAGATAGAAGGCAAAATGAGAAGGGGACAACAGAAGATGAGATGGTCAAATGACATCACTAAGTCAATGTACATGAGTTTGAGCAGGCTCTATGAGATGGTGAAGGACAGGGAAGTCTAACTTGCTGCAGTCCATGGGATCACAAAGAGTTGCACACAACTGAGCAACCTAACTGAACTGATTCCAAATGATGGTCTCCAAGATAAGATGATCATCACTGTAATCACTAGTCACAATTGACATTTATGTTGAACTCTACTGGTGATGCAATCTTCTAGAGCGTTCTCTCCTTGAAATGGGACTGTTCATTTTGCAAGGGGAAGGGCGCTAGTTCAGGAAAGCTGCAACTTTCTTAGAGCAATAACTTTCAGGTCAAGCTGGCAGAGAGCCAATGGACAGCCCAGCCATTCACTTTGGGCAGGCAACTGGATTTCTTTGAATGTTAACTCTGTCAGTGAAAAACACGTGACTTTGCAAGGTATTGTGCCTAGTACTTAGGAAACAATTCATACACAGAAGTGCTAATTTATTTTAATTTAACTCACATATATGCACACATCCAAATACACATACTCATGACAGATCTAGGTTTCAAAACCAGATCTTTAGACTTCAAATCCTATACTGTTACCACTTCTACATTCTCCCTTTAAATCAAGAAGCTGCCCAAAGCTCTCTACACAACAGCTAGAAAATGGAAGCAACCTAGATGTTCATCAACAAATGAATGGATAAAAAGTTCTGGTACATATGTACAATGGAGTACTTCTCAGCTATAAAAAGAAATGCAGAAGAATCAGTCCTAATGAGATGGATGAATCTAGAACCTATTATAAGAGAAGTAAGTCAAAAAGAGAAAGACAAGTACAGTATACTAACACATATATGTGGAATCTAGTAAGAGGGTAATAATAACACAAACATTGAAGCGATGAAAACCAGACATAGAGAATAGACGTATGGACATTGTGGGGAATGAACGTGGGTGGGAGGTGTAGAAGGAGTAACATGGAAACCTATACTATCTTGTGTGAAAAAAGATAGCTATTGTCATTGCGCTATGGGAATAGGGGATCCTGCAGGGGTGCTGTGAGATGGCCTGGAGGGGTGGGATGGGGGAGACTGGGTGGAGGATGAAGGAGGTATGGGGGCCAGGGATATACATATGACTAATCTGTGACCATACACATCTGCAAACAATGAAACTCTGCAAAAGTAAAACGTAAAATAAAAATTATTTTTAAAAAGTAAAATAAAATAAAAAAACGTAATTCATGTAAGATGACAAGAATGAGATACGATTCAATAAAATATGAAAAATATCTTTAAAAAAAAAGCTGCCCAATATCCATTTTTATACTAAGAACATGGTTCAGAATAGCATGTATAATGTGCATGCATAATGATGTGTCCTACTTCTTTGCAACTTCTTCCCAAATCTTATATAGTTTTTTCATGGGGTTCAGTTGGAGAGAAAACCCATCTGCACAAATTCTAACTTTTGAAAAACATTTATAGTTTCTTGATCTTACAGCTGAGAAAGATCTCAAAGACAAATTCAAATACTTCATTTTCTCCAAGAAAGAGATGAAATCCATTAAAATGGAGTGACTTAACCATATCCCAGCTTTATCTTTTGAGATGCATAATTAAACTATTTTAAAATTCTAGGTTATTGTCACATGTATTAAATTTACTGCTTTTTTCTTTTTCTTTCTTCTGACATTATTTATGAAATTTAACTGTGTAAAAATGCTTTGGCTTCATTATACCTACACATAGTAATGCATCTGAAGGAAATTTTATATTCAGACCCTATTAGTGCACAATGTAAATTGGAAACAGACTCTAAATGGCCCACTACTAAATTTTTAAAAAACATGATAGGCCCACTGGAAGCAGGCAGCTGCACTGACAGTCTTTCTAGGGTAAAGGAAAAAACAGCACTAAGAAAAAACATCCTGATTTGGTGTTCCTCCATTGCCAGATTTATTGACCTGCAAGAGAAGTCAGTGGCTGTTTTGCCCCAGTCAATATTAATTTCTAGGGTCAATAAATCCTGGTAATGAATGGAGAATGTGAGTCAATAAATGCTCATTAGATTTGCTCACAAAATGTGCCATGTATAAGAGAGAAAATAATAATCAATCAACCTTATCAATGTTTAAATATAATTGCTGACATCTTTTAGAACCATTTTTTTTTCTTTCTTCGTTTTCCTTTGAATTGACTTGAGTTTTGTTTTTTTTCAAACACCTTAAACAGTTAAAGCTGCATCTTATATACACAATGGCTGCCGCATATTCCAGTAGTCTCTCCTATAATCTCCTATTGCTGTTCTCAAGATGGGGCCAGCAGCCCTGTGGAAAGAGGATAACAGCCCATTCTGCAAATGGGTTTTGCTAAGCTTGTGAGCTCTAGTTTCTTCAATCAGGAAGGAGACAGCAAATGGTCACCAAGAATTGACAACCGTCCTTCTGAACATGTATCCAGAGAAACTGAAATCTGGCTCTGGAAGAGATATATTTGCACTCCCATGGTCATTCTCGCATTGTTCACAATAACCAAAGTAAAGAAACAGATGTCTATTAACAGATGAAAGGTGAAGAAAATACTGCATACACAGACAATAAGATATTATTCCATCATAATGAAGAAGGAAAGACTACATTTGTAACAACATAAATAAATCTGAAGGACATGCTGCTAAGTGAAATAATTCAAATACAGAAAGACACATTAGTATGATGTCACTTATACGTGGGAATATTAAAAAAAAAAAAGTTAAACTTCTAGAAACAGAGATTAGAGGGTGGGTTCCAAGGATGGAGTGATGAGAATTAAGATGTTGATTAAAGAGTACCAACTTTTAAATATGAGATGAATAAGTTCTGAGATCTAATGTATAACATGATCTAATGTATACATGACAATAGTTAACAATACTGTAGTGTATATTTGAAAAGTATATATTTCAAATTGTATGTTTGAAATGATCTAAGAAGATAGATCTTAAATCTTCTATCTCATTGGTATGTACAAACACACATAATAAATAATAAGTTGTTTAACCCGCTTGAGGTGATTGTTTCACAAGTTATACATACCTCAGAACATCAGACTATACATCTTAGATGTATATAATTTTTATATCAAAGATATAGTATTATAATTTTCTTCAATAAAAATGGATATATGAGCATGTTTAGCAAATGTTCTCATGTGAAACAGAGGGCAGAAATTTTCTGTGGGCATATATCTAAACATTTATTTTTTTTATTTATTTATCTTTTGGGGGGGGAGGTGGGGAGGAAGGGGGACAGGCGGGCCACTTCTATTGGTCTTTCATTTATCTTTTTTTATCCATCTTTGTTCTTTGACTCCTGTGGGCCTCCCATCGCGTGGCCTCTGTCGCGCTCTCTGGGTGCATGGCCAGAGCTCCAGCTTGGTAATTGGACACATCAGTACCCCAACCGTTCCTGGGGCCAGCAGCCCTGTGGAAAGAGGATAACAGCCCATTCTGCAAATGGGTTTTGCTAAGCTTGTGAGCTCTAGTTTCTTCAATCAGGAAGGAGACAGCAAATGGTCACCAAGAATTGACAACCGTCCTTCTGAACATGTATCCAGAGAAACTGAAATCTGGCTCTGGAAGAGATATATTTGCACTCCCATGGTCATTCTCGCATTGTTCACAATAACCAAAGTAAAGAAACAGATGTCTATTAACAGATGAAAGGTGAAGAAAATACTGCATACACAGACAATAAGATATTATTCCATCATAATGAAGAAGGAAAGACTACATTTGTAACAACATAAATAAATCTGAAGGACATGCTGCTAAGTGAAATAATTCAAATACAGAAAGACACATTAGTATGATGTCACTTATACGTGGGAATATTAAAAAAAAAAAAGTTAAACTTCTAGAAACAGAGATTAGAGGGTGGGTTCCAAGGATGGAGTGATGAGAATTAAGATGTTGATTAAAGAGTACCAACTTTTAAATATGAGATGAATAAGTTCTGAGATCTAATGTATAACATGATCTAATGTATACATGACAATAGTTAACAATACTGTAGTGTATATTTGAAAAGTATATATTTCAAATTGTATGTTTGAAATGATCTAAGAAGATAGATCTTAAATCTTCTATCTCATTGGTATGTACAAACACACATAATAAATAATAAGTTGTTTAACCCGCTTGAGGTGATTGTTTCACAAGTTATACATACCTCAGAACATCAGACTATACATCTTAGATGTATATAATTTTTATATCAAAGATATAGTATTATAATTTTCTTCAATAAAAATGGATATATGAGCATGTTTAGCAAATGTTCTCATGTGAAACAGAGGGCAGAAATTTTCTGTGGGCATATATCTAAACATTTATTTTTTTTATTATTTATTTATCTTTTGGGGGTGGGGTGGGGAGGGAGGGGGACAGGTGGGCCACTTCTATTGGTCTTTCATTTATCTTTTTTTATCCATCTTTGTTCTTTGGCTCCTGTGGGCCTCCCATCGCGGTGGCCTCTGTCGTCGCTCTCTGGGTGCATGTGCCCCAGAGCTCCAGCTTGGTAATTGAACACATCAGTCCAGCCACTCCGCGGCACGTGGGATCTTCCCAGGCCAGGGATCAAACCGGCGCCCCTTGCACTGCAAGGTGGTGTCCTTACCCACTGGACCACCAGGGGAAGCCCTGTGGGCGTATATCTAAAATGAATGTAGAAAAGCTTGGTGGAAAATAATAATTAATGAATACGACCTTTTACTGAGAATGTACAAGTTCAAAAACTATGATCCAAGTACCATGTCAGACACTTTACATGTAATATTTCTAATCTTTAAAAGTAGTTCAAGGTATCTCTATTTCTTTCTGATCAGGAAATTACAGTGAGGTAAGACTAATAAATTTTTTTCTGGACTGCTATCCCATAGAATTTCAAAGCCTTGATTCTTTCCACAATACCCTATTCATTTAATAGCAAGAGTTCAAGTTAAATCCTTGAAAATGTGAAAGCATACTATTAGCTAAGTCATATTCATGAAGAGTAGTAGCTACATCACCAAGGAATTTTTATGCCTTTATCAAGTAAATTTTTTAAATCACCAAAATATCATGTTACTGATTATGTTAAAAATATACTTAGTCAAATTTTTAAAAATCTCTTAGTTAACCTTATTCTAAAATAGAACCTTATTTTATAAACTAACAAAGTTTACATTTCCTCTGAATCACTGAATCAACTCCTGATGATATATGAAGGATGGGAGAAGAGTAGAAACAGATAGAGAAACTATTTTGTTTTGTCAGTTACATTAAACTATAGGAAAAATGCGCTGATAAAATTGGTATGGATCTTTAGACCAATCACAATCATGTTAAACAGAGGGCAGAAATTTTCTGTGGGCATATATCTAAACATTTATTTTTTTTATTATTTATTTATCTTTTGGGGGTGGGGTGGGGAGGGAGGGGGACAGGTGGGCCACTTCTATTGGTCTTTCATTTATCTTTTTTTATCCATCTTTATTCTTTGGCCTGTGTGGACCTCCCATTGCAGTGGCCTCTGTCGCCGCTCTCTGGGTGCATGCGCCCCAGAGCTCCAGCTTGGTAATTGGACACATCAGTCCAGCCACTCCACGGCACGTGGGATCTTCCCAGGCCAGGGATAAAACCCGGGCGCCTTGCACTGCAAGGTGGTGTCCTTACCCACTGGACCACCAGGGGAAGCCCTGTGGGCGTATATCTAAAATGAATGTAGAAAAGCTTGGTGGAAAATAATAATTAATGAATACGACCTTTTACTGAGAATGTACAAGTTCAAAAACTATGATCCAAGTACCATGTCAGACACTTTACATGTAATATTTCTAATCTTTAAAAGTAGTTCAAGGTATCTCTATTTCTTTCTGATCAGGAAATTACAGTGAGGTAAGACTAATAAATTTTTTTCTGGACTGCTATCCCATAGAATTTCAAAGCCTTGATTCTTTCCACAATACCCTATTCATTTAATAGCAAGAGTTCAAGTTAAATCCTTGAAAATGTGAAAGCATACTATTAGCTAAGTCATATTCATGAAGAGTAGTAGCTACATCACCAAGGAATTTTTATGCCTTTATCAAGTAAATTTTTTAAATCACCAAAATATCATGTTACTGATTATGTTAAAAATATACTTAGTCAAATTTTTAAAAATCTCTTAGTTAACCTTATTCTAAAATAGAACCTTATTTTATAAACTAACAAAGTTTACATTTCCTCTGAATCACTGAATCAACTCCTGATGATATATGAAGGATGGGAGAAGAGTAGAAACAGATAGAGAAACTATTTTGTTTTGTCAGTTACATTAAACTATAGGGAAAAAATGCGCTGATAAAAATTGGTATGGATCTTTAGACCAATCACAATCATGTTAAATAAATACAGCACACATTTTGTGTTACATTTTCAAAAACATGTTTCAAATAAGAGTGGCAAAGGAGTATTTCCTGAGACCTCCCCACAATGTAAAACAGGTTCTGTGCACGTAACTCCAAAGTAACTGACAAAACTAATGAGCTCAAGCACATGAAAAAAGCCCTAAGAAATTATATTCAAGGTGCAATGATGTCACTAAATCATCTCAACCAGTCAGTAAAGTAACTTAGCTACTCAAAATCCTGTCCTTTCTACTGAATGTTCTTCATCTTCTGTGCACAGATGTTATTTCGTGTGGTTCTAATGTAGGAATAGTTGCTAAGAAAGATATCTTTCTGAGAGTATTCCATCTTATAGTCTCATTTAGGAATTTGGTCAGTACAAAAACATGTGTGCGGGAGAGAGAAGGAGAAACAAAGAAGACAATCTAATTTCTGCAAGAAACAAATTTAGACATCAGATCACTAAACTGTATTCTCAGAGATGGAGGATATAATACAAGGATTCACAAAGATACGAATATAAGCACAAGTCCATTTACTCCATTCTCGTCATATTTCCAGAGATCTGTTTCAGTTAGCCAACATGGGTTCTCTGGTGCTGAATTCCAAACCTCAAATTGTCCTAAAAACTAAGAAGGAAGTTTGCAGGAGTCACCCTGCCCACATTAGCCAGTTGGGACTTGTTGGGCTCCTTAGGGGGCTGATTCCTACATCAATGGGAGCTTCTGGGTGGCCTTCTGAGTATCTCTAACTAGATCATGTTGCAGTAACTCGGTTTTTTATTGTTTATGCTTTGGACCAACTCCCAATTTCAATAATATAGTGAGAAAAACTCTACAACATGTAGGCACTGAACGCTTGATTTCTAAACCTGTGGCAGCTAGGTTTTGGTCCAGGTTTACTTTAACCTAGATTCTCATTCATATTCAATTAGCTTCTCTGTGTATATTTATCTATAAATCTAAGTAAAGAGGTGCAGGAAGCTAAATCCAGGGGTTTTCATTGATCTGATATTTACTATAAAAACTGATAGAGAAACTATTTTGTTTTGTCAGTTACATTAAACTATAGGGAAAAAATGCGCTGATAAAAATTGGTATGGATCTTTAGACCAATCACAATCATGTTAAATAAATACAGCACACATTTTGTGTTACATTTTCAAAAACATGTTTCAAATAAGAGTGGCAAAGGAGTATTTCCTGAGACCTCCCCACAATGTAAAACAGGTTCTGTGCACGTAACTCCAAAGTAACTGACAAAACTAATGAGCTCAAGCACATGAAAAAAGCCCTAAGAAATTATATTCAAGGTGCAATGATGTCACTAAATCATCTCAACCAGTCAGTAAAGTAACTTAGCTACTCAAAATCCTGTCCTTTCTACTGAATGTTCTTCATCTTCTGTGCACAGATGTTATTTCGTGTGGTTCTAATGTAGGAATAGTTGCTAAGAAAGATATCTTTCTGAGAGTATTCCATCTTATAGTCTCATTTAGGAATTTGGTCAGTACAAAAACATGTGTGCGGGAGAGAGAAGGAGAAACAAAGAAGACAATCTAATTTCTGCAAGAAACAAATTTAGACATCAGATCACTAAACTGTATTCTCAGAGATGGAGGATATAATACAAGGATTCACAAAGATACGAATATAAGCACAAGTCCATTTACTCCATTCTCGTCATATTTCCAGAGATCTGTTTCAGTTAGCCAACATGGGTTCTCTGGTGCTGAATTCCAAACCTCAAATTGTCCTAAAAACTAAGAAGGAAGTTTGCAGGAGTCACCCTGCCCACATTAGCCAGTTGGGACTTGTTGGGCTCCTTAGGGGGCTGATTCCTACATCAATGGGAGCTTCTGGGTGGCCTTCTGAGTATCTCTAACTAGATCATGTTGCAGTAACTCGGTTTTTTATTGTTTATGCTTTGGACCAACTCCCAATTTCAATAATATAGTGAGAAAAACTCTACAACATGTAGGCACTGAACGCTTGATTTCTAAACCTGTGGCAGCTAGGTTTTGGTCCAGGTTTACTTTAACCTAGATTCTCATTCATATTCAATTAGCTTCTCTGTGTATATTTATCTATAAATCTAACTAAAGAGGTGCATGAAGCTAAATGCACACACATGGAGGGGTTTTCATTGATCTGATATTTACATATATAGATACACACACTGATTAGTATCAGAACGCTGTAAAACACAAACATATGCACATAATTACTATCCTCTTTTTCTCTGATTGCAGCAAGGAATATTGTTCCTCTTGGGCCTCTGCTTCATAACCTGTTACATCCTTTCTGGCGACCAGTTTGGAAGCTGTAAGATTTACTGTCTAACCTTGCAATCTATTATCTATCCCTTGACCTGCTTCAGAATTTATGTCTTAATTTCTCATGAACTTCGTGCTTTGTGCTGCTATTCATTTCATTAAAAGCCAGATTTCATCCGAACTTGTAAATGTGTTCTATTTCTAAAAGTTAAAGATTGAGTTAAAGAGAAAATATTAACCTCTCTCTTATTTCTGTGGTTAGTTTATCCCCTCATAAAACAACAACAACAAAAGGGGTCAGCTGAAAAGTTATCTGTCTCATCTGATTCATCTTCTTACATATATGATTCGTCCAAATATCCCAAACTTGGGAATTTTAATATGAAAAGCACAGAAGGAGAAAGTTCATAACAGCCCCAGTCTAAGATGGTTTCTACTTTCTTTCCCAGTTGGGCTTCTCTGTATATGCTGTATATGCTGTCGCTTCAGTTGTGTCCAACTCTTTGCAGCCCTCTGGACTAGTCCAGCAGGCTCCTGTGTCCATGAAAAGTTTCAGGCAAGAATGCTGGAGTGGATGGCATGCCCTTCTCCAGGGGATCTTCCTGACCTAGGGATTGAACCCATGTGTCTCACCTCCTGTGTTGGCAGGCAAGTTCTTTACCACAAGCTCCATCTATGAAGTTCTCTTTACCATACAGCACATAGTAAATCTGAATATCTACTTTCTCATGATAATACAACTTTATTTGGCAAGAATACATATACAACTGATCAATTAAGCAAGGGACTAAAATGTATGATAAATATGAACTCTGTGCAGATAGGAACCTCTCTTTTTTCCATGTTTATTTTTGTTGTCAGTTTTTTGAATGTACTAGGCCAAAAGTTGGTGCTGATCATAAAGATAAAACTAACCATCAGTTAATTTAATAGTTTGGGATATGACTAAGTTCTTAATATGCAATATTTTATTTTAGACTTGAGGAGTTGGAGTAAATTAACTACATTGAAATTATTGACTAATTTTTGAAGTCTTATGAAATCATGAAATCAGGTAACAGGTTGGACCCTATGCACAGTGAACACTCTACGTTCTATTTCTTGGGCCTCTGCTTCATACCGATTTCTGGCGACCAGTTTGGAACAGTTTTGTCTAACCTTGCAATCTATTATCTATCCCTTGACCTGCTTCAGAATTTATGTCTTAATTTCTCATGAACTTCGTGCTTTGTGCTGCTATTCATTTCATTAAAAGCCAGATTTCATCCGAACTTGTAAATGTGTTCTATTTCTAAAAGTTAAAGATTGAGTTGAAGAGAAAATATTAACTCTCTCTTATTTCTGTGGTTAGTTTATCCCCTCATAAAACAACAACAACAAAAGGGGTCAGCTGAAAAGTTATCTGTCTCATCTGATTCATCTTCTTACATATATGATTCGTCCAAATATCCCAAACTTGGGAATTTTAATATGAAAAGCACAGAAGGAGAAAGTTCATAACAGCCCCAGTCTAAGATGGTTTCTACTTTCTTTCCCAGTTGGGCTTCTCTGTATATGCTGTATATGCTGTCGCTTCAGTTGTGTCCAACTCTTTGCAGCCCTCTGGACTAGTCCAGCAGGCTCCTGTGTCCATGAAAAGTTTCAGGCAAGAATGCTGGAGTGGATGGCATGCCCTTCTCCAGGGGATCTTCCTGACCTAGGGATTGAACCCATGTGTCTCACCTCCTGTGTTGGCAGGCAAGTTCTTTACCACAAGCTCCATCTATGAAGTTCTCTTTACCATACAGCACATAGTAAATCTGAATATCTACTTTCTCATGATAATACAACTTTATTTGGCAAGAATACATATACAACTGATCAATTAAGCAAGGGACTAAAATGTATGATAAATATGAACTCTGTGCAGATAGGAACCTCTCTTTTTTCCATGTTTATTTTTGTTGTCAGTTTTTTGAATGTACTAGGCCAAAAGTTGGTGCTGATCATAAAGATAAAACTAACCATCAGTTAATTTAATAGTTTGGGATATGACTAAGTTCTTAATATGCAATATTTTATTTTAGACTTGAGGAGTTGGAGTAAATTAACTACATTGAAATTATTGACTAATTTTTGAAGTCTTATGAAATCAGTAGTCAACAGTCAGGTAACAGGTTGGACCCTATGCACTCAGTCACATGAAGAGGCAACTCCCTCCACTGCCAGCACTCTCTTTTCTGTGCCCATGCCCATGTATTTTCTGTACTATTCTTACATGAAGTAGCCTTCCATGTGGTAGGATTTATCCTGTTTTACCCAGCGCTTTTTCCTTCCTTATTTTTCATTTCAATTTTTTTTACATATAAATTTTATTTATTATTTTGTTTGTTGTTTTTTACATTCTCATATTTCTTTATTCAGTGTGTTAGTTGATTCTTGCAATTTCTCTAATATTCTATTTTCAACATTTTGGATCATCATTAGCATAATTCTTCCGAATTCTCTTTCAGACAGTTCTCCTAATTCCTCTTCATTTGTTGGGACTTGTGTGTTTGTAGATTGTTTCTTCATTTGTGCAATATTTTTCTGCCTTTTCATTATTATTATTAATTTTTCAACTAACTATGTTTGAGGTTTCCTTTTACCAGATTTCAAGTTAGGTCTGTGGGTGATTGGTTTTGTATTTCTCTCTTGTGTGTTGTTTGGATGAGGTGTCTTATTCAGGGTGCTGCTGGTGATTGGGTGATGCCAGGACTTCCACACAAATGCTTGCCTTTGTGGGAGTTCTTGATGCTTAATGCTCTCTGTTAGGCATTCTCTGGTAGTGTAGGGTCTTAGAGTCAGTGTTTCCTATCTGAGCCCTTGGGCTTAATGCCTGACCAGGCAATGGAGATTCCATGGTTGGTTTTCTATGGCATTAAATGGTATTAAAACACATAGACACAAATCAGAAACAAAGGGTGTACCTTTGACAAATGGCAATTAAAATATAATGCAAATACTATCTAACATACTGGAATATACACACAAACATACACAGCCACAACATAACCCAAACAGTCCAAAAAAAGATACAGTACAATATGTTAACACGGTGAATATAGGAAACCAAGAATGATATCTATCAGTTAAGAACCAAACTAGCTAAAGTACAAATTGGAGAACAGTGCTAGAGCAGGTTGACAATTGGGAATAAGGCAATGAAAACAAAGCAGACCAAGAAATATGATGAGGAAAAGGAAGAAGAGAAAGGAAAGATAGAAAAGAAATATAGAATAGTAATGCAAAATTAAATATAGGAAGATAAAGATTTGTATGTATTAAAGTTTAGTGTGAAAGGAATAGAACATTAGAGAGCAAAGAAACAGTTGTAGAAAAGATAAAAAATACATATTAAAAGTTAAAAATTTATGACAAAGAGAGAGAAAAATATATCAAAATAAAACAAAAATAATATAAATAAAACCCCCACAGAACCACAAAAGGCCAATGTAGAATCAGAAGTTTATAACCAAAATAAAGTGTGTAGTTTAAAGTGTTTCCTCAACATAGTCCTCCTCTACATAGCTAGGACTAATCCTAAATTCCCAGTTAGTGAACTCATACATCTATACATGTTTTTTTTCCTTTTTTTTTTTTTTTTTTAAAGCCTGTTTGTGCAATCAATATGCTGAACAAGGCAAACTCATGAAGTAAAACCGTAAAGCCTTTTTTGACTCCACTCTAGCTTAAATTTAGTCAAATGGAAAGTTCTTCCTTTGTTCTTGGAGACCAACTCAGGTTATCTCATAATGTTTTGATCATTCTTAAATGACAGATTTTCTTTAAAAGTATAAATGAAACAACAAAACTCTGTAAAGCTATTATTCTTCAATTAAAAAAAAAAATTTAAAAGTGCAAATGAATTTTCTGTTCAATGATATAAAATGTCCAGTTCCACATAGTAATCAAAACTCTTATTTGATTTAAAGTTGCACATTTTACCCTTCTTCAGCTAGGGTCTACTCTGGGTTGGAAAGCAAAGAGTGGAGATGTTCTGTTCTCAAAATAGCAAGATACCTTTGCACTCCCTGATCATGGCAGATGTCTAAAACTCTGTCTCCTGTGGGAATTTACATGGGTGATTCAGAGCCTCCTCTCATCTTCATCATTTTGCCTGTTACCTTCAGTTCCTTAATCCTAGTGATTTACCTGCCTAGAGTTCATTATCAACTTCTGCCATGGACACTAGATCCAGCCATCCCTTCTCCTCCTCCCACTGTGATCCATTCACCCATTCAGAAAGTTCTATTGGTGAGGACCTAAACATGACTTACACTGCACCTTTCACACACATGTGCTCATATTTTGTCCTCAAGAAACCCTTCTACATACTTAAAATTGTAGTAGAAAAGAAATATAGAATAGTAATGCAAAATTAAATATAGGAAGATAAAGATTTGTATGTATTAAAGTTTAGTGTGAAAGGAATAGAACATTAGAGAGCAAAGAAACAGTTGTAGAAAAGATAAAAAATACATATTAAAAGTTAAAAATTTATGACAAAGAGAGAGAAAAATATATCAAAATAAAACAAAATAATATAAATAAAACCCCCACAGAACCACAAAAGGCCAATGTAGAATCAGAAGTTTATAACCAAAATAAAGTGTGTAGTTTAAAGTGTTTCCTCAACATAGTCCTCCTCTACATAGCTAGGACTAATCCTAAATTCCCAGTTAGTGAACTCATACATCTATACATGTTTTTTTTCCTTTTTTTTTTTTTTTTTTAAAGCCTGTTTGTGCAATCAATATGCTGAACAAGGCAAACTCATGAAGTAAAACCGTAAAGCCTTTTTTGACTCCACTCTAGCTTAAATTTAGTCAAATGGAAAGTTCTTCCTTTGTTCTTGGAGACCAACTCAGGTTATCTCATAATGTTTTGATCATTCTTAAATGACAGATTTTCTTTAAAAGTATAAATGAAACAACAAAACTCTGTAAAGCTATTATTCTTCAATTAAAAAAAAAAATTTAAAAGTGCAAATGAATTTTCTGTTCAATGATATAAAATGTCCAGTTCCACATAGTAATCAAAACTCTTATTTGATTTAAAGTTGCACATTTTACCCTTCTTCAGCTAGGGTCTACTCTGGGTTGGAAAGCAAAGAGTGGAGATGTTCTGTTCTCAAAATAGCAAGATACCTTTGCACTCCCTGATCATGGCAGATGTCTAAAACTCTGTCTCCTGTGGGAATTTACATGGGTGATTCAGAGCCTCCTCTCATCTTCATCATTTTGCCTGTTACCTTCAGTTCCTTAATCCTAGTGATTTACCTGCCTAGAGTTCATTATCAACTTCTGCCATGGACACTAGATCCAGCCATCCCTTCTCCTCCTCCCACTGTGATCCATTCACCCATTCAGAAAGTTCTATTGGTGAGGACCTAAACATGACTTACACTGCACCTTTCACACACATGTGCTCATATTTTGTCCTCAAGAAACCCTTCTACATACTTAACCATAGCTCTGGGAGTACAGGTTGATCCCAAACCTATGACCTCCCTCCTAGCTTGCCTATCAGCACCTATACAGGCTGAAGTCTACCCAAGACTTCTGTGCCTCACCTACAGATATGTCCTTAGCCCTGCAAGTGCTTTTATTAGGACTGGCATGAGGGCACAGAGGGAGGGTGACCAAATATCCTAGTTTCTTAAGACTGTCTATATGGTCTTAGCACTAAAACACTCTTGTCCTGGGAAACTCTTCAGTCTGGAGCAAACCTGTTCCCAGTAGAACAAATACCTATAATTCTCTGTCTGAAGAGAGGAAGTAAGTCTTATACTATGGCTCTGTCCAAAGAAGTATTGTAAAATCTACTTTCAGCCTTTTAATTCTCAATGTGCGGAAGTATTTAAGAGTTGTATAATTATTTCCTAATTGTCTTTTTCAAGTTCAACTCTCTTTGACCACTACCATTTTTGAGGTTTCAGCAGAAGCTTTCTTTTTAACATCCTATTACCTTTGGGGGCAGGGAATTTTGTTTTTTTCCAATCAGCCAAAATATATGTGATTACTATATCTATGTGTTATGTGGCTTTTCAGTCATTCAGTGTAGAATTATGTACCACATTTCTCAAAGTATGGTACCTAGAACAGCGGTATTAGCATCATCTAGCATCACCTGGGAACATATTAAAATTATAAGCTCTTGAATTCCATTGTATACTTGTGTGTTGTGTTAGTCACTCAGTTGTATCCAACTCTGTGACCCCATGGACCTTTCACGTCCTTGATCATGGCAGATGTCTAAAACTCTGTCTCCTGTGGAATTTACATGGGTGATTCAGAGCCTCCTCTCATCTTCATCATTTTGCCTGTTACCTTCAGTTCCTTAATCCTAGTGATTTACCTGCCTAGAGTTCATTATCAACTTCTGCCATGGACACTAGATCCAGCCATCCCTTCTCCTCCTCCCACTGTGATCCATTCACCCATTCAGAAAGTTCTATTGGTGAGGACCTAAACATGACTTACACTGCACCTTTCACACACATGTGCTCATATTTTGTCCTCAAGAAACCCTTCTACATACTTAACCATAGCTCTGGGAGTACAGGTTGATCCCAAACCTATGACCTCCCTCCTAGCTTGCCTATCAGCACCTATACAGGCTGAAGTCTACCCAAGACTTCTGTGCCTCACCTACAGATATGTCCTTAGCCCTGCAAGTGCTTTTATTAGGACTGGCATGAGGGCACAGAGGGAGGGTGACCAAATATCCTAGTTTCTTAAGACTGTCTATATGGTCTTAGCACTAAAACACTCTTGTCCTGGGAAACTCTTCAGTCTGGAGCAAACCTGTTCCCAGTAGAACAAATACCTATAATTCTCTGTCTGAAGAGAGGAAGTAAGTCTTATACTATGGCTCTGTCCAAAGAAGTATTGTAAAATCTACTTTCAGCCTTTTAATTCTCAATGTGCGGAAGTATTTAAGAGTTGTATAATTATTTCCTAATTGTCTTTTTCAAGTTCAACTCTCTTTGACCACTACCATTTTTGAGGTTTCAGCAGAAGCTTTCTTTTTAACATCCTATTACCTTTGGGGGCAGGGAATTTTGTTTTTTTCCAATCAGCCAAAATATATGTGATTACTATATCTATGTGTTATGTGGCTTTTCAGTCATTCAGTGTAGAATTATGTACCACATTTCTCAAAGTATGGTACCTAGAACAGCGGTATTAGCATCATCTAGCATCACCTGGGAACATATTAAAATTATAAGCTCTTGAATTCCATTGTATACTTGTGTGTTGTGTTAGTCACTCAGTTGTATCCAACTCTGTGACCCCATGGACCATAGTGCACCAGGTTCCTCTGTCCATGGGATTCTCCAGGCCAGAATACTGGAGTAGATTACCATTCCCTTCTCCTAGGGTTGAGGCCCAGCAGTTTATATATTAACCAGCCATCCAAGTAACATAAAATAAATTAATGTATGAGGACTATTGATTGAAAATTTTGATTCTCAATTCAAGCATTAGTACCTAACCCTCTTTTATGAAGTAAACCAAATTCTAGGGCCCAGATTATTTCATATGTATCTGTTGTGCCTCAAACTTGCAAAAGCTCCTCCAGTAAATATGAATAACCAATATTTTGAATCACTTCTCTACAATATTGCTTACTGAGTCTCTGCAATGAGGGCAGAATTCTTAGTTATTTCAGAAGCGTAAGACCCAACTGCTACATAATTACTGGATTCTTCACTTCAATTCATCAATTATGTTTAAGTATGTTTAAAAGTGAAAGTGTTAGTGGCTTACTCATGTCCAACTCTGTGATCCTATGGACTGTAGCTCACCAGGCTTCTCTGTCTGTGGAATTCTCCAGGCAAGAATGCTGGATTGGGTATCCATTCCCTTCTCCAGCGGATCTTCCTGACCCAGGGATTGAATCAGGGTCTCCTGCATTACAGGCAGATTCTTTACTGTCTGAACCACCAGGATAGTTTAACTGTATGTAAACAAAATGTTCCAGTTAATTCAATAGGTTTCCTCAGCACTGCATTTTCTACTTTTTTATATTCATTTGATCAAACTTTGTGAAATTTCAAATTGAAACAAGTGTCATCAAAATATAGAATTATAGTTCTTTTTAGTTTTTGTGTGGTTTTTGCCTGTACTGCCAATGGGTATGCAAGAATATCGGGGGGATATACACATGACTAATATGAGAACGTACATATCTGTAAACAACAAAGCTCTGTAAAATTTAAAAGTAAAATAAAAGTTTAAAAAAATAAAAGAATATCTTTCATTGAGCAGCAGAACTTTAAAAGGCACTCACTTGTTTGCTTGATGCTATGACAATAAGCACTGAGAATTTAAAACTGGATAGTATGTATTTCACTAGACTGCAAATCTGGTAACAACCTACAATGTATATGTTACAAATGATATGTGGAAATGTGATCATCTGCAAATAGGCACATTAATCTGTAAATAGCCACATCAACCCAGAACCAGTTAAGGCTCTTCAAAACCATTAAAGACTATTAGTTCTGTCCAGAGATAAGCAAAATAAACAAATTCTGGCTGAACTAGAATCAGTCCTGTTGCCTTTCAAAACCCTCCAAAGGATGATGAAGTCCAAAGCTTTCACTGATGTTTTCCTTTTTTATTGTTTTGCTTACTCTGCTCTTTCCAAATCAGAGGAACTTAACGTTTGCATCATTAAGGGAGCTTTTGCAGAGACTTTCCCTCCTCTGGATGACTTTAAAAAAATAATTATAACAATAATAGAAGCCTAAAATATTCTTGAGATTTGTTGTGGGATCATTTGACCTTGTGCAAAAAGATAAGCTGAATTTTTGCTGAAGGCAATTTAGATTAAAACAAATTCAGAATCAACTAGATTGTTTATCTTTAGATAAGCTTTATATTACAGATTTAAGCATGTCTCAGAGGCTAGATCTGCCCTAAAATAAAAGTCAAAACATATCTAACAAGACCCTTTGACCTTGCTTTGAATTGAAAGACTCACATGGTTGGGGGTGGGGGGAATCCTACTGCCTGGTGTCTGTATTTCCCTTGATAATTTTGGTCTGTTTGAGTTGTTTGAAAGAAACTAATACGTGATAGGAGCATGTTGCAAATTAAACACTGATTTGAAATAAGTCTAAAACTAAAAGGAAAATTTGTATTTAATAGGTTAATAATTTAATCTGCTGGAGCATATAATCCCCTTCCTTAATTATTTTTTTTTAATTTTATTTTACTTTTAACTTTCACAGAGTTTTGTTGTTTACAGATATGCATGATCCCAGATTAGTCATATGTATATCCCCCCCATCCCACCCCTCCAGGCTGTCGCACAGCACCCCTGCAGGATCCCCTTTTCTCACAGCGCAATGACAATAGCTATTTTTTTCACATATGATAGTATAGGTTTTCATGCTACTTCCTTTATGCCTCCCACCCACTGTTCATTACCCATAATGTCCATATGTCTACTGTCCATGTCTGTTTTTCCATTGCTTCACTGTGTGCGTTATCATTACCATCCTGCTAGATTCCATATATATGTGTTACTATATTGTACTTGTCTTTCTCTTTTTTTTTTTTTTAAAGATTTATTTATTTATTTATTTTTGGGCGGGGGTCGGGTAGGGGAGGGAGGGGAGCGGGCGGGCCACTTCTATTGGTCTTCCATTTCTCTGTTTTCATCGGTCTTTTTTCTTTGGCTCCTGCGGGCCTCCCATCGTGGTGGCGTCTGTTGTCACAGAGTGCTGGCTCTGGGCGCATGCACTCCAGAGCTCCGGCTCGGTCATTGGACACATCAGTCCAGCTGCTCCGCGGCACGTGGGATCTTCCCAGGCCAGGGATCGAACCGGCGTCCCTTGCACTGCAAGGCGGTGTCCTTATCCACTGGACCACCAGGGGAAGCCCTTGTCTTTCTCTTTTTGACTTACTTCACTTTTTATGATACGTTCTAGATCCAGCCACCTCATTAGGACTGATTATTCTGCATTTCTTTTTACAGCTGTGTAGTATTCCATTGTGTATATGCACCAGAGCTTCTTTATCCATTCATTCGTCGATGGACATCTAGGTTGCTTCCATGTTCTAGCTATTGTATAGAGAGCTGCAATGAACATTGGGGTACAGGTGCTTCTTTCTGTTTGGATTTCATTTGGGTATAAGCCTAAGAGTGGGAATGCTGGGTCATACGGTGCTTGTAGTTTTAGTTTTTAAAGGAATCTCCATACTGTCTTCCATAGAGGCTGTATCAATTTACGTTCCCAACAGCAATGCAAGATGATTCCCTTTTCTCCGCACCCTCTCCAGCATTTATTGTCTGTCGATTTCTTGATGATGGCCATTCTGACTGATGTGAGGTGATATCTCATTGTAGTTTTGATTTGCATTTCTCTAATTATAAGTGAGGTTGAGCATCGTTTCATGTGTTTTTTGGCCATCTGTATGTCTTCTTTGGAGAGTTGTCTGTTTAGGTCCTTTTCCTATTTTTTGACTGGTTGTTCATTTTTCCAATGTTGAGTTGTCTGAGTTGCATATAGATTATGGAGATTAATTCTTGGTCTGTTGTTTCATTTGCTATGATTTTCTCCCATTCTGTGGGTTGTCTGTTCAGCTTTTTTGTAGTTTCCTTTGCTGTACAAAAGCTTTTACATTTTATTATGTCCCACATGTTCATTTTTGATTTTGGTTCTGCTGTTCTAGTAGGTGGGTCAGAGAAGATCTTGCTTTGATTTTTGTCCTTGAGTGTTTTGCCTATATTCTCTTCTAAGAGTTTTAGGGTTTCTGGTCTTACATTTAGGTCTTTAATCCATTTTGAGTTGATCTTTGTGTATGGTGTCAGGGAATGTTCCAACTTCATTGTTTGGCATGTAGCTGTCCAGTTTTCCCAGCACCATTTGTTGAAGAGGCTGTCTTTGTTCCATTTTAGATTTTTGCCTCCTTTGTTAAAATTAAGGTACACACAGGTATGTGGGCCTATGTCTGGATTCTCTATCTTGTTCCATTGGTCTATATTTCTGTTTTTGTGCCAGTACCATACTGTCTTGATGACTGTTGTTTTGTAGTACAGTCTGAAGTGTCTGTATTTCCCTTGCTAAATTTTGGTCTTTTTGAGTTGTTTGAAAGAAACTAATATATGATAGGAACATGCTGCAAATTAAACACTGATTTCAAATAAGTCTAAAGCTAAAAGGAAAATTTGTATATAATAGGTTAATAATTCAATCTGATGGAGTATATAATCCCCCTTCCTTAATTATTCATGACACTCTCCTGCTTGATTCTGCAGATCAATCCTACGGCTTTCTAAAAAAATTCACTGAAGTGCTCAGGATCATGGACTATGTTGATCATTTCTAAGGGCACCAAGTCAATTCTTCTCTAACATCACTACCCTGCCCCTACACTTGTACATGCATGTAAATTGCTTCAGTTGTATCCAACTCTTTGCCACGCACGGACTGTAGCCTCCTGGCTTTGGTAGCATTTATTGTCTGTTTTGATGTGCATTCTGACGATGGGGGCTTTTTAGTTTTGATTTGCATTTCTCTAATTATAAGTGAGGTTGAGCATCGTTTCATGTGTTTTTTGGCCATCTGTATGTCTTCTTTGGAGAGTTGTCTGTTTAGGTCCTTTTCCTATTTTTTGACTGGTTGTTCATTTTTCCAATGTTGAGTTGTCTGAGTTGCATATAGATTATGGAGATTAATTCTTGGTCTGTTGTTTCATTTGCTATGATTTTCTCCCATTCTGTGGGTTGTCTGTTCAGCTTTTTTGTAGTTTCCTTTGCTGTACAAAAGCTTTTACATTTTATTATGTCCCACATGTTCATTTTTGATTTTGGTTCTGCTGTTCTAGTAGGTGGGTCAGAGAAGATCTTGCTTTGATTTTTGTCCTTGAGTGTTTTGCCTATATTCTCTTCTAAGAGTTTTAGGGTTTCTGGTCTTACATTTAGGTCTTTAATCCATTTTGAGTTGATCTTTGTGTATGGTGTCAGGGAATGTTCCAACTTCATTGTTTGGCATGTAGCTGTCCAGTTTTCCCAGCACCATTTGTTGAAGAGGCTGTCTTTGTTCCATTTTAGATTTTGCCTCCTTTGTTAAAATTAAGGTACACACAGGTATGTGGGCCTATGTCTGGATTCTCTATCTTGTTCCATTGGTCTATATTTCTGTTTTTGTGCCAGTACCATACTGTCTTGATGACTGTTGTTTTGTAGTACAGTCTGAAGTGTCTGTATTTCCCTTGCTAAATTTTGGTCTTTTTGAGTTGTTTGAAAGAAACTAATATATGATAGGAACATGCTGCAAATTAAACACTGATTTCAAATAAGTCTAAAGCTAAAAGGAAAATTTGTATATAATAGGTTAATAATTCAATCTGATGGAGTATATAATCCCCCTTCCTTAATTATTCATGACACTCTCCTGCTTGATTCTGCAGATCAATCCTACGGCTTTCTAAAAAAATTCACTGAAGTGCTCAGGATCATGGACTATGTTGATCATTTCTAAGGGCACCAAGTCAATTCTTCTCTAACATCACTACCCTGCCCCTACACTTGTACATGCATGTAAATTGCTTCAGTTGTATCCAACTCTTTGCCACGCTACGGACTGTAGCCTCCCTGGCTCTTTTGTCCATAGCATTCTCCAGGCAAGAATACTGGACTGGGTTGTCATACCTTCCTCCAGGGGATCTTTCTGACCCAGGGATTGAACCTGCATCTCTTATATCTCTTGCATTGGCAGGCAGATTCTTTACCATTAGTGCCACCTGGGAGGCACCCACAACATTTAGTAAAGGAGGGGGAAAAAAAGAAATTTAGATTCTTATTAGTTTGAAACTTTGCAAACTTAAATGCATTCATTATATCTAAATCAAAATAATTACTTTGTACCAGTGGAGAAAGTATTTTATCCATATAGTTATGTAAAATTCCAAACGGGAAACTCACTGAACTGACACCATAAAATGACCCAAATTGTAAAAGCCATTTCCTAATGTTAATACAGAGCTATGTGATTCCACCTATGGTGTCTTGAAGGGCAAGGCAGTTAGAGCAGAGAATGTGCAATAATTTTCAAGAATAAATGAAGGCATGTAGCCTGATCGTCTACCCTACAGGCTAGACTTTAAGCCCACAAATCTCACATAGGATAAAATAATAAGGTGTAACCTTGTTATTAAGAGACAAAAGGAAAGAATTGTCTTTCCTCAGAATCCAGAAGCTCCGTGAAGGTGACCTTTGGGGTCTGAGTGAGGCTAATTAGGTTATTTACATGAAAGCCATGGTGGAGCATGATATTTAATCACATCATTTTGGCAAATAATTAGAAGATAAATCACTCAAACATTGGTGCTACTGTATCTTAGAAACACAGTGCAAATACTGTTGACAGCATTTACAATTGCACCTAGTCATTTAATTTTTCATTTAACAGAAAAGAAAGCAGAAGGCAGATTTGTGCACCAGCCAATCTAAGCCTTCAAATTCTGGCAAGAGTTGAGCTTGGGCACACACCAATCTTGCATGAAATAGGACTCTGCTTCTCATTTATAGTGAACATTGAAAAGTTATAAAATATAATATGTGGTTTGGGGTCTCTTCTTGTTAACTAATGGTAAATACTAGCCCTAGGGTTATGCGGAAAATACCAATACTTGTTTATGGTCTGCAAAATGTTACCCAGAAATTGCTGGGGAAGCAGTCTCTTCAGATTTTGTAGTCCCCTCCAAATTGTTCAAATGTTTAGAACAAACTTATTTATGAATGCTTTATCCTGAAATATTTATCTTTGAATGAAAGCAAAATGAAAGTATCAGGGAAAGGTTTAAGTACATATATGCTATTCTTTTTGTTTGTTTCATATTAATTTTATTTATTATTATTATTTATAGGGTTTTGTTGTTTACTAACACACATTGACCCAAATCTGCTATAGATATGCATATGTAGCCCCCTCCCAAATCTCCCCCATCCCCTTGTGTACCAACCCCTCCAGGTTGCCACAGAGCCCTTGTTTAAGATTACCGAGTCCCGCAGTATATTTCCCTCCCTCAGACTAATGTCCATAAAACTGCTCTCCATGTCTGCCTCTCCATTGCTGCTCTGCATGTTCATTTATCAGCACCATCTTTCTAGATTCCATGCACATGTGTCAGTACACAATATTTATTTTTCTGTCTCTGACATACCTCACTCTGTATAATAGGTTCTAGATGCATCCACCTCATTAGAACTGATTCAAGTTCATTTGTTTTTATGACTGAGTAATATTCTGTTGTATATATGTACCACCACTTTTTTATCCATTCATCTGTCAATGGACATCTAGGTTGCTTCCATGTTCTAACTATTGTAAATAGTGTTGCAGTGAACAATGGGGTACGTGTGCCTCTTTCAAGTTTTATTTGCTCGGAGTATATATCTAGCAGTGGGATTGCTGGCTCATATGTTGGTTTATCTGTAGTTTTTTGAGGAATCTCCACACTGCCTTCCATAAAGGTTGCATCAGTTCACATTCCCACCAACAGTGCGAGAGGGTTCCCTTTTTTCCCCACCCTCTCCAGCAAAGATAAATATAAGAAGATAAAGATTTTCTATGTATTAAAGTTTAGTGCGAAAGAAATAGAACATTAGAGAATGCAAAGAAACAGTTGTAGAAAAGATAAAAAATACATATTAAAAGTTAAAAATTTATGAGGTTTTTGCTAAAATACTAGCCCTAGGGTTATGAAAATACCAATACTTGTTTATGGTCTGCAAAATGTTACCCAGAAATTGCTGGGAAGCAGTCTCTTCAGATTTTGTAGTCCCCCCCAAATTGTTCAAATGTTTAGAACAAACTTATTTATGAATGCTTTATCCTGAAATATTTATCTTTGAATGAAAGCAAAATGAAAGTATCAGGGAAAGGTTTAAGTACATATATGCTATTCTTTTTGTTTGTTTCATATTAATTTTATTTATTATTATTATTTATAGGGTTTTGTTGTTTACTAACACACATTGACCCAAATCTGCTATAGATATGCATATGTAGCCCCCTCCCAAATCTCCCCCATCCCCTTGTGTACCAACCCCTCCAGGTTGCCACAGAGCCCTTGTTTAAGATTACCGAGTCCCGCAGTATATTTCCCTCCCTCAGACTAATGTCCATAAAACTGCTCTCCATGTCTGCCTCTCCATTGCTGCTCTGCATGTTCATTTATCAGCACCATCTTTCTAGATTCCATGCACATGTGTCAGTACACAATATTTATTTTTCTGTCTCTGACATACCTCACTCTGTATAATAGGTTCTAGATGCATCCACCTCATTAGAACTGATTCAAGTTCATTTGTTTTTATGACTGAGTAATATTCTGTTGTATATATGTACCACCACTTTTTTATCCATTCATCTGTCAATGGACATCTAGGTTGCTTCCATGTTCTAACTATTGTAAATAGTGTTGCAGTGAACAATGGGGTACGTGTGCCTCTTTCAAGTTTTATTTGCTCGGAGTATATATCTAGCAGTGGGATTGCTGGCTCATATGTTGGTTTATCTGTAGTTTTTTGAGGAATCTCCACACTGCCTTCCATAAAGGTTGCATCAGTTCACATTCCCACCAACAGTGCGAGAGGGTTCCCTTTTTTCCCCACCCTCTCCAGCAAAGATAAATATAAGAAGATAAAGATTTTCTATGTATTAAAGTTTAGTGCGAAAGAAATAGAACATTAGAGAATGCAAAGAAACAGTTGTAGAAAAGATAAAAAATACATATTAAAAGTTAAAAATTTATGACAAAGAGAGAGAAAAATATATCAAAATAAAACAAAAATAATATAAATAAAACCCCCACAGAACCACAAAAGGCCAATGTAGAATCAGAAGTTTATAACCAAAATAAAGTGTGTAGTTTTAAAAAATTCTTTCTGTGAATTTGAATATATTTAATCGTACTGACAAGATTGGTAGCTACAACAGCAGAGTGTGAAGGAAAGAAAAAGAAAGGCGAGTGGTAGGAGGAAAGAAAAAATTCAGAGGCAAATCCAGCACCAGTCAAAATGTAAAAATAGGAAATGTGTTTGTTTGGGGGACTCTTCTGTCAGTGACCTTTCCTTTGCTGACTATACAGGAATTAGGACCCTATCAGTCTTTTTCTTGCCTCTGGCATGGTCGGATCTGAAGGCCTCTTTTACTGTTTTTCTGTAGTTTCTTCCCCTGTTCAAGCACTAAGAGGCCCTGCCTAGCTGGGGTGGGTAAGGCTCTTGATCATTAATCCACTCACCTTTGTTGCTGGGTGGAGCCATGTTCCCTCCCTGTGGTTTGACCTGAGGCCAAGCTATGATAAGGATAATGGCAACTCTTCAAAAGGACCTATTCCCTCATGCCCTATCAGAAGCACTACCTCAGTGTCCCTGACCCTGCCGCAGGCCACCATCGACCCCGCCACTGCCAGAGACTTTGGAACACTCAGAGGAGAGTCTGGTTCAGTCTCATGTGGGGTCACTGTTCCTTTCTCCCAGATCCCCATGCGCACAGAGTCTATTTCTCCAGTCCTGCTCGGCGGCTCTGTGATCAGGTTAACAACAACCTCCTTCAAGGGGGATTAAGTGCAATTCTGTCTTTCCGAGGACTGCTCTAGGGCACTTCTAACCCAAGGAGGAACCCTTAAAAGCAGGTCTGGCTCAATATCTTGTGGGGGTCGTTGCTCCTTTCCCCGGTCTTCGTGTGTAACAGGCTTTGCGTGCTTGGTCCACCCAGTCTCTCTGGTGGGATTGGAGTTTGATTTTTAGAAGTGCCATTGCACCCCTCCTACCATCTTGTTGCAGCTTCTCCTTTGCTCTTGGATTTGGGTTGTCTTTTCTGTAGTCAGATCCAACCTCCTCCTGTCGATGGTTTTTCAATAGGTAGTTGCAATTGTGGCATTTTTGCGGGAGCAGATGAGTGCACATCCTTCTACTTCAATCCATATATGCTATTCTTAAATGTTGTATCCATCAGTATTTATAAAAGATTAGAAGAATTAGAAATTTAATTTTTATTTAAAAGTTAAGGAGTTTAAAGGCTAAGGATTTTAAATTTATGGTATATGACATATTTATACTTTCATAGTGGCAAGGTCATTTCATGTTTTATCTCAAGCCAAAATTAGGCCAGATCTAGTCTTTACTTTTGACTTACAAGTCAAATAGTATATACATACACACACACACACACACACACAAGTTTGTATATGCCTGTCAACAAGCTTATTTCTTTAAATTAGTTTTTATTGAGTCAAGTGATAGGATAGGTGTGTGAAAGGGCATGTGATTTGGTCTGGCTGCTGAATGATGCCTTGAAGGATTGATCTATGTTATTAAATCAACAAGAAATTCTTTAGCAGCAGTTTTCGTAACTTTTGATTCTAACTTAAATGGTTCTAAGGAAGGATCAAATTATACAACTTTTTTTCTTGCTGATTATAGTTTATTTTTTGGAGATATACTATACCATGCTCATTGTTTAATATGTATCCTTGGGATACTGCTTTCCTAAAGAGTAATTTTTCCCAAGATTTTTCCAAGTTAACTATGAACCATGTTACATCTTGTTTGCCTGAGGAATTTAATGATTTCTTCACATAGACTTACACATCAAAGGATTATAAATACTCAGAGGATTAAATCTAAAACTTATTTGTCCTGGTATGATTAAATGGGTTTGATTTCTTTAGGATTGAAAATATAGGTGATAAACCTAAAAGTGAAAATGGAAACTACGCCTTATAAAGATTGGGAAACTTGCCCACTGGACGTAATATGTGGCAAAATAATTTCCTGAACATGGATTTGAATTCTTCCCTTCCATGTACTATGTACATTCTAGGTTTGGCAAAAGGGAATTTCCTGAACATTTTGGGCTTTGAATTTTCCCTTCCTGTTTTACTTGTGGGGTCGTTGCTCCTTTCCCCGGTCTTCGTGTGTAACAGGCTTTGCGTGCTTGGTCCACCCAGTCTCTCTGGTGGGATTGGAGTTTGATTTTTAGAAGTGCCATTGCACCCCTCCTACCATCTTGTTGCAGCTTCTCCTTTGCTCTTGGATTTGGGTTGTCTTTTCTGTAGTCAGATCCAACCTCCTCCTGTCGATGGTTTTTCAATAGGTAGTTGCAATTGTGGCATTTTTGGGAGCAGATGAGTGCACATCCTTCTACTTCAATCCATATATGCTATTCTTAAATGTTGTATCCATCAGTATTTATAAAAGATTAGAAGAATTAGAAATTTAATTTTTATTTAAAAGTTAAGGAGTTTAAAGGCTAAGGATTTTAAATTTATGGTATATGACATATTTATACTTTCATAGTGGCAAGGTCATTTCATGTTTTATCTCAAGCCAAAATTAGGCCAGATCTAGTCTTTACTTTTGACTTACAAGTCAAATAGTATATACATACACACACACACACACACACAAGTTTGTATATGCCTGTCAACAAGCTTATTTCTTTAAATTAGTTTTTATTGAGTCAAGTGATAGGATAGGTGTGTGAAAGGGCATGTGATTTGGTCTGGCTGCTGAATGATGCCTTGAAGGATTGATCTATGTTATTAAATCAACAAGAAATTCTTTAGCAGCAGTTTTCGTAACTTTTGATTCTAACTTAAATGGTTCTAAGGAAGGATCAAATTATACAACTTTTTTTCTTGCTGATTATAGTTTATTTTTTGGAGATATACTATACCATGCTCATTGTTTAATATGTATCCTTGGGATACTGCTTTCCTAAAGAGTAATTTTTCCCAAGATTTTTCCAAGTTAACTATGAACCATGTTACATCTTGTTTGCCTGAGGAATTTAATGATTTCTTCACATAGACTTACACATCAAAGGATTATAAATACTCAGAGGATTAAATCTAAAACTTATTTGTCCTGGTATGATTAAATGGGTTTGATTTCTTTAGGATTGAAAATATAGGTGATAAACCTAAAAGTGAAAATGGAAACTACGCCTTATAAAGATTGGGAAACTTGCCCACTGGACGTAATATGTGGCAAAATAATTTCCTGAACATGGATTTGAATTCTTCCCTTCCATGTACTATGTACATTCTAGGTTTGGAAAAGTCCAAAGACTTACTTTATGGGCTGTATATAATCACTAGAACATCTGGAAGTCCAGTTCTGTCTCTGTAGATGTCTCTCCAAACTTAAGAGACATTTTCTCACAAAAAATATTTAACCCTGTTTAACTCTCCCCCTCCCCCTACTGCCAAATCACTGAAATGCATATCTAGAACACAACAGTACAGGTAGTAGTAGTTTAATCTCTAAGTCGTTTATGACTCCTGTGACCCCATGGACTGTAGCCAGCCAGGCTCTTCTGCCCATGGCATCCACACAGGACAAGAGTGGACACAGTGTTGTGAAGGTTGAATTAGATCTGAAAATTCAACATGATCAATTCATAAATGCAGAGATGTAGAACAATCAGTGGCTGGAACAGAGGAGACAGAGTAAGAATCCTAGCACTCAAAAAGAAGACTTCAAAAGTGTGTGTGTGTGTGTGTTTAAGGAAGGATAATTCAGCTTTCAAGAAAAATCTGGATTCTGGTGCCTGAGATGGAATTAAAAAGGCAGTAGATAGATTATAGTTCATTTTTGTTTCTTGGTCACATACCAGTGTGATGGCCCTATTGCTACTTTTTTAGAATTTTCTATCAATTTCAAATTGACTGCTATGTTTAAATCAGAGGGAAAAAGTGGGTAATGTCAGCAAGTCACTGAACTTTTTAATCCAGTTCTGGTATGTCTGTCCCCCTTTCCATCCAAATAAAACCAGATTAAAGAAGGGTCTCTTGGTGTCCACATAACAGGGTGAGGAGTGAATATAGGTCTGGTAATGTTTTGCTTAATATCCTATAATTTCTAAAGCTATTCTATTGCATTTTTTACAATAATGATGAACTAGATAGAAGGAGGGCTGGTTGGTTAAGAAACATTCCATTAACAACCACTGTCTAAAATCATCTAGCACATACTAGCCAGAATGTTTCAGGTATTTCCAATAAAATGCAAGGCTTTTGGATTAATACACTTTCCTTGTTAAAGAGTCACTGCCAAATGACACAATCAGAGTGGGATGGAGTAAGGCATCACGTTCCACCATTACATCAGTCCCCAGAAATGGCTGTCAGTGGTGGAAGATGGGATGAGGGAAGACTGAGCCAATAAGAAGCATGCTGGTTGGGGAGGTGGACAAGGAGGGAGGCAAAACTGAGAAAGATGGAATATTACTACAATGGAAAAGACTTATTTTAAAGAAGAGGTTTCAAGGTAAATGTTAGTGTGCTTTATTTTCTTGCTTAGAATAAATGGAATCAGAAAATCCGCATTTATAAGTGGGCTGAAAGTCCAGTTCTGTCTCTGTAGATGTCTCTCCAAACTTAAGAGACATTTTCTCACAAAAAATATTTAACCCTGTTTAACTCTCCCCCTCCCCCTACTGCCAAATCACTGAAATGCATATCTAGAACACAACAGTACAGGTAGTAGTAGTTTAATCTCTAAGTCGTTTATGACTCCTGTGACCCCATGGACTGTAGCCAGCCAGGCTCTTCTGCCCATGGCATCCACACAGGACAAGAGTGGACACAGTGTTGTGAAGGTTGAATTAGATCTGAAAATTCAACATGATCAATTCATAAATGCAGAGATGTAGAACAATCAGTGGCTGGAACAGAGGAGACAGAGTAAGAATCCTAGCACTCAAAAAGAAGACTTCAAAAGTGTGTGTGTGTGTGTGTTTAAGGAAGGATAATTCAGCTTTCAAGAAAAATCTGGATTCTGGTGCCTGAGATGGAATTAAAAAGGCAGTAGATAGATTATAGTTCATTTTTGTTTCTTGGTCACATACCAGTGTGATGGCCCTATTGCTACTTTTTTAGAATTTTCTATCAATTTCAAATTGACTGCTATGTTTAAATCAGAGGGAAAAAGTGGGTAATGTCAGCAAGTCACTGAACTTTTAATCCAGGTCTGGTATGTCTGTCCCCCTTTCCATCCAAATAAAACCAGATTAAAGAAGGGTCTCTTGGTGTCCACATAACAGGGTGAGGAGTGAATATAGGTCTGGTAATGTTTTGCTTAATATCCTATAATTTCTAAAGCTATTCTATTGCATTTTTTACAATAATGATGAACTAGATAGAAGGAGGGCTGGTTGGTTAAGAAACATTCCATTAACAACCACTGTCTAAAATCATCTAGCACATACTAGCCAGAATGTTTCAGGTATTTCCAATAAAATGCAAGGCTTTTGGATTAATACACTTTCCTTGTTAAAGAGTCACTGCCAAATGACACAATCAGAGTGGGATGGAGTAAGGCATCACGTTCCACCATTACATCAGTCCCCAGAAATGGCTGTCAGTGGTGGAAGATGGGATGAGGGAAGACTGAGCCAATAAGAAGCATGCTGGTTGGGGAGGTGGACAAGGAGGGAGGCAAAACTGAGAAAGATGGAATATTACTACAATGGAAAAGACTTATTTTAAAGAAGAGGTTTCAAGGTAAATGTTAGTGTGCTTTATTTTCTTGCTTAGAATAAATGGAATCAGAAAATCCGCATTTATAAGTGACATATTGGCACTGAGTACATCACCCAACTGAAAGCAAGAATTTCTTTTGCAATATACCAAACAGAGGTTCAGTCTCCACCTGATACCGCACATGATAAGGCAACTTGAAACTGCATGAGGCAGTTCTCTTTCTCCCTCTCTCCCTTTCTCATTACCTTTTTACCTTTCAGCAGCTCTACTTCTAGAAACCCATTTTACATTAGTCAATACTAGTCAGTCTATCCGAGCTCAGCTCAAGGTCCACCTCCTTAGTGAAGCCTCACCTGCCATCTTAATCTGACAGAGAAATCTCTCCCCAATTTTCCCATCATGTCTTGGATAAATACTTATTTCTCTTTCACAAATAACAGTGAGCTTCATAAGGGCAGAAACAGACATTTCTTGATTATTTTTCTTTTTTAAACTTTCTACAATTTAACAGGGGGCCTTGTACAGAGGAGCTAGGCAGGCTACAGTCCATGGGGGTCACAAAAAGTCAGATATAACTGTCCAGCACAGCAGTACAGAGCATAGAACTAAAAACCCCCAACCAATGGGGGTGGAACTGCTTGATGAAGTCTTCTTCAAAGGAGACCACCTGAGGCCAGAATAAAACTTTTCACCAGTTCCTCCTGGGTTGGGACACAAAGTTGGGTTTGCCAGGTGATTCAGACAGTAAAGAGCCCACCTGCAGTGCAGCAGCCCCAAAGTCAATCCCTGAATCAGGAAAATCCCCTGGAGAAGGGAATGGCTACCCACCCCAGTATTCTTGCCTAGAGAATTCCATGGACAGAGGAGCCTGGCAGGCTACAGCCTATGCAGGGTGACAAAGAGTCGACACAACTGAGTGACTAACGCTTTCACTTTCACTTGTGCAAATGGAAGTCAATGAATAGTTTCCAAATCATGAGTCAAAATATGCCAACACAATCAGAGTGGGATGGAGTAAGGCATCACGTTCCACCATTACATCAGTCCCCAGAAATGGCTGTCAGTGGTGGAAGATGGGATGAGGGAAGACTGAGCCAATAAGAAGCATGCTGGTTGGGGAGGTGGACAAGGAGGGAGGCAAAACTGAGAAAGATGGAATATTACTACAATGGAAAAGACTTATTTTAAAGAAGAGGTTTCAAGGTAAATGTTAGTGTGCTTTATTTTCTTGCTTAGAATAAATGGAATCAGAAAATCCGCATTTATAAGTGACATATTGGCACTGAGTACATCACCCAACTGAAAGCAAGAATTTCTTTTGCAATATACCAAACAGAGGTTCAGTCTCCACCTGATACCGCACATGATAAGGCAACTTGAAACTGCATGAGGCAGTTCTCTTTCTCCCTCTCTCCCTTTCTCATTACCTTTTTACCTTTCAGCAGCTCTACTTCTAGAAACCCATTTTACATTAGTCAATACTAGTCAGTCTATCCGAGCTCAGCTCAAGGTCCACCTCCTTAGTGAAGCCTCACCTGCCATCTTAATCTGACAGAGAAATCTCTCCCCAATTTTCCCATCATGTCTTGGATAAATACTTATTTCTCTTTCACAAATAACAGTGAGCTTCATAAGGGCAGAAACAGACATTTCTTGATTATTTTTCTTTTTTTTTAAACTTTCTACAATTTAACAGGGGACCTTGTACAGAGGAGCTAGGCAGGCTACAGTCCATGGGGGTCACAAAAAGTCAGATATAACTGTCCAGCACAGCAGTACAGAGCATAGAACTAAAAACCCCCAACCAATGGGGGTGGAACTGCTTGATGAAGTCTTCTTCAAAGGAGACCACCTGAGGCCAGAATAAAACTTTTCACCAGTTCCTCCTGGGTTGGGACACAAAGTTGGGTTTGCCAGGTGATTCAGACAGTAAAGAGCCCACCTGCAGTGCAGCAGCCCCCAAAGTCAATCCCTGAATCAGGAAAATCCCCTGGAGAAGGGAATGGCTACCCACCCCAGTATTCTTGCCTAGAGAATTCCATGGACAGAGGAGCCTGGCAGGCTACAGCCTATGCAGGGTGACAAAGAGTCGACACAACTGAGTGACTAACGCTTTCACTTTCACTTGTGCAAATGGAAGTCAATGAATAGTTTCCAAATCATGAGTCAAAATATGCCAACCTGTGGGTTTTCTCCAGTCACTGTGACTTATTATTCTCTCAGGAATTATTCAGAATTCGCCTAGTCCCTCTAACAGAATTGTTCCTCAGCTGTACCTTCCCCTGCCTCAATTTTATTTCCTTGGTATCACCATTTCAATTCCTTAAGCAAGTGGTCCTCAGAATCACCTGGAAGACTTGTTAAAACACACATTGCAGGGTCCTATCTGCAGAGCTGCAGGTCAGTAGGTCTGGAGAGGGACCTGCCAGTTTGCATCTCCATGTTGCCTAGTGCTGATGATGCTGCTGGTCAAAGGTTACACTTTGAGAGACAGTACCTTCTACCGTTCCTCATCTGGCTGGATTCATGGTCCATTTATTTCTTTGCCTACTTTCTTTCTCGACTACCTTCTCAAAATTAACCAGAACTGAACAGAAAACTGCAAATAGAAACAGTCTAAAACTACATTTGGAGAAACAGTGCCTAGGCCTTGGTTTATTTTTTTGTATTTTTACGTTCTACATGATCTTCCAATTATCTAAATAATTTTAAGAATATTTAAAACATGAGTCAATAAACCATACAGTTTTGCTGAAGCCAGTGTTGACTTATTCCTCTATGGTGGTAAGTCACCTCCCTACCTCCATTTTATAATAATCAAAATTTGGTAACTTATAAAAGCCCTCAAAGGCATACATATTCAATTGTCATTCCATACATATTAAGTCATTAATACTTATTGAACGCTTTCTATTTATAAAATCAGGCTCTGGAGATTCAAATGAATGAGCAATCCTTATCGAACAGAAGTGTAAATTTTCTCATTTTCCGTTTTGAATTATAAAAGAATTGGAAAGTATGCTATGTTACTTGAATTTAGTGCTCACCATAGTTTTAGATTTCTATTTTTAGAACAGGATAGCTTTGATTTCTGACTTTTCATGTCATAGGCCTTGGTTTATAAATAAACAGCATTTTGATAAACTGCTTGTAACAAACCCCATCACTTGTATTAGCCTTTCTGGAACTTTACTTAATGATAGAATGAGACTGAATAATAAATCAAACAGTAAATCTATATAGAAATGCTTCATATAAATTCTACTTCCTCTAAATAATCTATTTGGAGAGAGTATTTGGGAGTAGGGGAGAATAAAAACTTCCTCAGATATTCTGCAAATAACTGAAAGTGCCACTCAAGAGGATGAAATTGCAATGTGTCTTATATGCTTGCTACATTGTTTTCTTTATGGCCACAGCCGTATTATGTTATACATAAAGTACATCGACCTTGATGATGAATTCCATGCACATCTTTGCACATGTAACAGAAACATTACATTGTTTCGTAAAAGACACGATTTGGATAATTATATCATCATGAATTGTTTTTATCAAGTTGTGTTTTCCAAGATGTATTTCCACTGTAGATGGGATGTGATACTTTCTAAATAATGAATTTGTAGAGTAGAAATTAGTACAAAATATACAATGCCTAAATGAACAAAAGAATATATGGAGTAAATCATAATCTCAAACACATGAACATTACTGTTAAAATGTCAGGACCTTTCTAATCATGTTTACTCTCATGTAAATTATTAAAAGGTAAAATACAAGCAAAGTGTTATGTTTTATGTACATTGAAATCTGTTTGCTTGAAAATACCTAATAACAAACAGGTCTCCAAAAGGACAAACTCTTTTAAAAAATCTTTTTTTGAAAGGAAGCAGTTATTCCTTTTGATAGTCTGATAAAACAGCTCTGTAGGATGCTGATTTTATGTTTGGGAAAGCATAAAATGTTCATGTGTTATAAGATTCTGTTTCCAGTGTCTGACCTACATGAACGCTAATTCTCTCTGAGATCAGCATAGACTAAAATAGGAAGACAGAGAGAACATAGCTCTTGGTGGGTGTTTGAACTGGTTTGGAGGAAAGGATCTACTCTGGTCTGGAGTAGGAGACAACAGGCTAGATATAGAAGGACAAAAAGGGAAGCACTTGCCCTTTACTGTCTAAATACAAGTACCCACATCTGGACCAATGGTGAGAGCACTTCCTAATCAAAGTTGCATGTTAGGGCTTCTGGTGGTCCAGTGGGTAAAGAGTCCAAACCAAGAGCAGCACGGTGAGACTGAATAATAAATCAAACAGTAAATCTATATAGAAATGCTTCATATAAATTCTACTTCCTCTAAATAATCTATTTGGAGAGAGTATTTGGGAGTAGGGGAGAATAAAAACTTCCTCAGATATTCTGCAAATAACTGAAAGTGCCACTCAAGAGGATGAAATTGCAATGTGTCTTATATGCTTGCTACATTGTTTTCTTTATGGCCACAGCCGTATTATGTTATACATAAAGTACATCGACCTTGATGATGAATTCCATGCACATCTTTGCACATGTAACAGAAACATTACATTGTTTCGTAAAAGACACGATTTGGATAATTATATCATCATGAATTGTTTTTATCAAGTTGTGTTTTCCAAGATGTATTTCCACTGTAGATGGGATGTGATACTTTCTAAATAATGAATTTGTAGAGTAGAAATTAGTACAAAATATACAATGCCTAAATGAACAAAAGAATATATGGAGTAAATCATAATCTCAAACACATGAACATTACTGTTAAAATGTCAGGACCTTTCTAATCATGTTTACTCTCATGTAAATTATTAAAAGGTAAAATACAAGCAAAGTGTTATGTTTTATGTACATTGAAATCTGTTTGCTTGAAAATACCTAATAACAAACAGGTCTCCAAAAGGACAAACTCTTTTAAAAAATCTTTTTTTGAAAGGAAGCAGTTATTCCTTTTGATAGTCTGATAAAACAGCTCTGTAGGATGCTGATTTTATGTTTGGGAAAGCATAAAATGTTCATGTGTTATAAGATTCTGTTTCCAGTGTCTGACCTACATGAACGCTAATTCTCTCTGAGATCAGCATAGACTAAAATAGGAAGACAGAGAGAACATAGCTCTTGGTGGGTGTTTGAACTGGTTTGGAGGAAAGGATCTACTCTGGTCTGGAGTAGGAGACAACAGGCTAGATATAGAAGGACAAAAAGGGAAGCACTTGCCCTTTACTGTCTAAATACAAGTACCCACATCTGGACCAATGGTGAGAGCACTTCCTAATCAAAAGTTGCATGTTAGGGCTTCCCTGGTGGTCCAGTGGGTAAAGAGTCCACCTGGCAGTGCAAGGGACACCAGTTTGATCCATGGACCGGGAAGATCCCATGTGCTGCAGAGCAGCAGGACCGGTGTGTCCAATTATGAGCCAGCACTTTGGAGCACATGCGCCCAGAGCTGGTGCTCTGCAAGGAGAGAGGCCGCTGCAATGAGACGTGCATGCAGGCTGAAACATAAAGATGGATGAAAAATCAATCAACAAAAAAGAGGCCAAATAAAAAAAGAATTGCATGTTATGTGCTCTGTACACCTGAGGGCCGAAGGAAAATAAATTACTATAAATTAGTGTAGGGGGTGATATTTGCTCAAGGGCAAGAAAAAAGATGAAAAGTCACAAACTCAAAAGACTATATTGTTCAGGCAGCTAATATTAGTGAAAAAAATAGGCTTGCCAGGGATAAAATGAGAGGTGAGTGTGTATGGTAAACTGCCTCTTCAAGAAAGGCAGTAGCCTCTTCGCATCAGGTCTCCATGTTGTTAGCCCAGGAATCCTAGATATTCAGAGTCCGATGGAAGCCAGAAATGTATTTTTATTAGAAATTTGCCCATGTTTGAGTGTTGCTTCATTTTAATTCAGTGCAAGCCAAATAAAACATGTCTGTGGGCATGTATGACCTGTCTGGTTTGTCCACAGTCCATTCTCCACTCAGCAGACAGAGTAATTTTCTCAATACACAAATCAGATTGCTTAAAATTCTCCAATATTTTCCCATTTCACCTGTAATGGTTGAAGCTAATTTCATGGTCTATGTGATATGTCTCATATCTACATTTCCAGTAATCTCTGTGCCAAGATACTTTCTGACTTAGGGTCTTATTTGTTATTTCTTTGACTGGAGAAACAGCAAGTAAGCTCTTTGTAGAGCTTCTCATCTCTGTGAACTCTGTTTAGTTCTTTTTTCAACAGGTCACCTTTCTGATATTGCCTTCCTCCATGACCCCATCAGTCACTGACTAGCTCCATCTCAGTTTTATTTTCTTCCAGAATGTGCAACTATACAAGTACCCACATCTGGACCAATGGTGAGAGCCCATGTTGAGGGCTTCTGGTGGTCCAGTGGGTAAAGAGTCCACCTGGCAGTGCAAGGGACACCAGTTTGATCCATGGACCGGGAAGATCCCATGTGCTGCAGAGCAGCAGGACCGGTGTGTCCAATGATGAGCCAGCACTTTGGAGCACATGCGCCCAGAGCTGGTGCTCTGCAAGGAGAGGGCCGCTGCAATGAGACGTGCATGCAGGCTGAAACATAAAGATGGATGAAAAATCAATCAACAAAAAAGAGGCCAAATAAAAAAAGAATTGCATGTTATGTGCTCTGTACACCTGAGGGCCGAAGGAAAATAAATTACTATAAATTAGTGTAGGGGGTGATATTTGCTCAAGGGCAAGAAAAAAGATGAAAAGTCACAAACTCAAAAGACTATATTGTTCAGGCAGCTAATATTAGTGAAAAAAATAGGCTTGCCAGGGATAAAATGAGAGGTGAGTGTGTATGGTAAACTGCCTCTTCAAGAAAGGCAGTAGCCTCTTCGCATCAGGTCTCCATGTTGTTAGCCCAGGAATCCTAGATATTCAGAGTCCGATGGAAGCCAGAAATGTATTTTTATTAGAAATTTGCCCATGTTTGAGTGTTGCTTCATTTTTAATTCAGTGCAAGCCAAATAAAACATGTCTGTGAGCATTTATGACCTGTCTGGTTTTTCCACAGTCCATTCTCCACTCAGCAGACAGAGTAATTTTCTCAATACACAAATCAGATTGCTTAAAATTCTCCAATATTTTCCCATTTCACCTGTAATGGTTGAAGCTAATTTCATGGTCTATGTGATATGTCTCATATCTACATTTCCAGTAATCTCTGTGCCAAGATACTTTCTGACTTAGGGTCTTATTTGTTATTTCTTTGACTGGAGAGAAACAGCAAGTAAGCTCTTTGTAGAGCTTCTCATCTCTGTGAACTCTGTTTAGTTCTTTTTTCAACAGGTCACCTTTCTGATATTGCCTTCCTCCATGACCCCATCAGTCACTGACTAGCTCCATCTCAGTTTTATTTTCTTCCAGAATGTGCAACTATCTGGAATAATATATTTTTTTTAACTTAAAAAAATTTTTTTTTTAAATTTTTGGCTATTCTGTGTTTTCACTGCTGCTACAGGCTCTTCTCTAGTTGCAGGGAGAGGGGGCTGCTCTCTAGTTGAGGTGAGCAGGCTTCTTGTTGCAGTGACTTCTCTTTGTTGTGGAATTCATGCTCTAGGGCACACAGGCTTCAGTAGTTGCAGCACATGGGCTCTATAGTTGCGGCTCCTATACTCTAGAGCACAGAATCAATCGTTGTGGCTCATGGGCTTAGTTGTTCCGCAATATGTGGGATCTTCCCGGATCGGGGATCAAACCTATGTCTCCTGCATTGGCAGGAGAACTCTTTACCACTGTGCTACCAGGGAAGTCCTGGAATAATATTATTTATTCTTCAACTTTATTATTATTTCTAGACTATATGCTCTATGAAAGTGGAGGCTTTGTTGTGCTCACAGCTATGGTTTCAGCTTGATTTGTGGCACGTAGTAGGTCTGCTGGATATTTAGTTTTTCTCTTATTTTTTTTTTCTTCTCCCCTCTCAGCTCCAAATCCATCCAAATGCTGCTCTGTGATATCTTGGCAAACTGTATTTCTCCATTGTCAGCTGGACTCCTCTGAGGTGCTGCTAATCAGGAACCCTTGAAAGCTACTGGCAGGCAGAAAGATGGAGGGGACTGATGCATTCTCCTGTTTTCCTGCTGTTCTGCTGGTCATGCTTCATTATGGTTTCCAGCTTTTTTGGACACAGAGCATCATCATCAGACACACCAAATCCTGTGAAATAGCAGCCTTTCACAAAGGAAGGCCCACTCCCATAGGTGTGGTCCTTGCTCCCTAGACTGCATTTCCCCTAAGCAGCACCTTCTCCTAAGAAGTCCTGGTCTCCATCCACTTCCATGGGGCAGCTCCTTGAGTTTCTAGTTTTTAACCACCCTAGCCTCTTTCCTTGGATCTCCCAGCCCAGATCTCTCCACAAAATGCTGTCTTAGCTGGTATGATTTCCCCTTTCTTGCCAGCCCGGAGTGAAAGACTAGGTATTTAATAAATATTTAACATTTATGCATGAATGAATGTGGTCAGAAGACATCTAGTTTATAGAACATGCCCTAAAGATCCTATTCACAAATTTCCGTGGTAATGAATCATCCTTACACAAATGCAACCATGGTTTGTTCTCCTTTTGAACCAGTTGATGTAAATGAGGTGCTTGTGATTCATCTGTTTGAACTGTAGCTGTACAGTCAGATTACAACCTTTAGAGACCATTAGACACTGAGAAGATTATGGTGTTTTGACTAGGAAATTCAAAAGAAAGTAAAATATATAGAGGGAGACAGAGGTTCAGACATTTTATTTATAACATAAAAGTCTAACAATGACCTTATTTTTTCATAGTGACTATTTTGTTGTAGTTTTTTATTCTTTTAATAATTGTGTGTGTTAGTTGCTCAGACATGCCCAACTCTTTGCAATCCCATGGACTGTAGCCCACCAGATTCCTCTGTCTATGGAGTTCTCCAGGCAAGAATACTGGAGTGGGTTGCCATTCCCTTCTCCAGGAAATCTTCCCAACTCAGGGATCGAACCCACGTGTCCTTCATTGCAGGCAGATTCCTTACCATCTGAGCCACCATGGAATAATTAATTCCTTCTGGAAAAATATCTTTCGCTTTATATTCTGATGGTCATATTTTCCTGATGGCCTAATCATGCATTCTGTCTGTTGTATAACCCAGGTCTTTACTTATTAACATTCTTAAGAAGACTTTGTGAAGAACATGTTTAAAAACGTAAGCTTCTAAAATAAAGGGGAAAAAAAAAAAGTAAGCTTCTAGGATGACTGAACTACACATGGAATTCTTCTTTTGATTCCTCTATCCTTAAAAGTTTGAAGCAGAGAGTTTTAGATTCTCGAAATAGAGACAGTTCTTTCTATCTTTAACTGATAAAATGGACACAGGTTCTAATTGTCTCATGAGTTTTGAAACAGTGACTAATACTGATAATAATGACAATACATATCACTTAATAAGTGATTTTTATTTTCCAGGAACTGTTTTAAGAGCTTTGAAGTGTGGGACTCAAGTCACAACACTGAGACCCTTAAAATGCTGTCTTAGCTGGTATGATTTCCCTTTCTTGCCAGCCCGGAGTGAAAGACTAGGATTTAAAATATTTAACATTTATGCATGAATGAATGTGGTCAGAAGACATCTAGTTTATAGAACATGCCCTAAAGATCCTATTCACAAATTTCCGTGGTAATGAATCATCCTTACACAAATGCAACCATGGTTTGTTCTCCTTTTGAACCAGTTGATGTAAATGAGGTGCTTGTGATTCATCTGTTTGAACTGTAGCTGTACAGTCAGATTACAACCTTTAGAGACCATTAGACACTGAGAAGATTATGGTGTTTTGACTAGGAAATTCAAAAGAAAGTAAAATATATAGAGGGAGACAGAGGTTCAGACATTTTATTTATAACATAAAAGTCTAACAATGACCTTATTTTTTCATAGTGACTATTTTGTTGTAGTTTTTTATTCTTTTAATAATTGTGTGTGTTAGTTGCTCAGACATGCCCAACTCTTTGCAATCCCATGGACTGTAGCCCACCAGATTCCTCTGTCTATGGAGTTCTCCAGGCAAGAATACTGGAGTGGGTTGCCATTCCCTTCTCCAGGAAATCTTCCCAACTCAGGGATCGAACCCACGTGTCCTTCATTGCAGGCAGATTCCTTACCATCTGAGCCACCATGGAATAATTAATTCCTTCTGGAAAAATATCTTTCGCTTTATATTCTGATGGTCATATTTTCCTGATGGCCTAATCATGCATTCTGTCTGTTGTATAACCCAGGTCTTTACTTATTAACATTCTTAAGAAGACTTTGTGAAGAACATGTTTAAAAACGTAAGCTTCTAAAATAAAGGGGAAAAAAAAAAAGTAAGCTTCTAGGATGACTGAACTACACATGGAATTCTTCTTTTGATTCCTCTATCCTTAAAAGTTTGAAGCAGAGAGTTTTAGATTCTCGAAATAGAGACAGTTCTTTCTATCTTTAACTGATAAAATGGACACAGGTTCTAATTGTCTCATGAGTTTTGAAACAGTGACTAATACTGATAATAATGACAATACATATCACTTAATAAGTGATTTTTATTTTCCAGGAACTGTTTTAAGAGCTTTGAAGTGTGGGACTCAAGTCACAACACTGAGACTGGTACTGAAATTTATTAGAATGTTCAATATATACATGTTTTACTACAGCCAGGAGTTCAAATTTGATGAAGAATTAGTTCTGCTCTCTTTTACCCAGGCTAAAACCTGAGATAATCACTTACTTCAAATATGAATACATATTGTCATAATTAATAAACCTCAAACTTATTTGAAGCTGTTCCTTCCTTCATCATGACTGTTTCTGTCTTCTCAACACTTCTCAGCCTCCTTCTCAAAGCAGGATGACTATCTTGGCTATTGAAAATTCTCATGGTCAAGTAATTTGAGATCCAAAGGTCTTCCCACATGGTTCAGTGGTAAAGAATCCACCTGCCAATGCAGGAGATACAGACCTGATCCCTGAGTCAGAAGAATCCCCTGGCATAGGAGATGACAACCCAATCCAATATTCTCATCTGGAAAATGCCACTGCTATACAGTCTATGGGGTCACAAAAAGTCTGTGACTGAGCTCACAGGCACACATGCTACAGATCATGAATGAGGGGCTATAGACCATTACATCTGTTTCACCTGAACACCTACAAATGCAAACCATTCATGAAGATTAGATATGATAAATATAAGTCTACTTACATAACATGATTTGTCTATAGAAATTACATGAGACACATTGCAATCTTCCAGTATCCTTCCATAAGATAGTTATCCTTCTGGGAACTTCTCACCCAGAAAAAGACATCTGGTTTCCTTAGATTAACAAATCATAAACAAAGTCTTTGTGGAATCCTCAAAATAACAATCACTTCCCCATGTCTCTCTGGCTCAGCATAGTGTCATCACCATCCCTATATACTTAAAAATTAAAATTAGATGAAATTACTATAGAATGAGTTTCTTTTACATTAAAAAAAGATGGAGCACACATTTGGAATGATAATCTAAAAACCTCTTTGATAAGAATGTGACCATTGCAACTTGAAGACATATGCATGCTCTTCAAATGAGAACATGCTACAGAGTGCACTGCAATTCAGTTTTTTTTGAAGTGTGGGACTCAAGTCACAACACTGAGACTGGTACTGAAATTTATTAGAATGTTCAATATATACATGTTTTACTACAGCCAGGAGTTCAAATTTGATGAAGAATTAGTTCTGCTCTCTTTTACCCAGGCTAAAACCTGAGATAATCACTTACTTCAAATATGAATACATATTGTCATAATTAATAAACCTCAAACTTATTTGAAGCTGTTCCTTCCTTCATCATGACTGTTTCTGTCTTCTCAACACTTCTCAGCCTCCTTCTCAAAGCAGGATGACTATCTTGGCTATTGAAAATTCTCATGGTCAAGTAATTTGAGATCCAAAGGTCTTCCCACATGGTTCAGTGGTAAAGAATCCACCTGCCAATGCAGGAGATACAGACCTGATCCCTGAGTCAGAAGAATCCCCTGGCATAGGAGATGACAACCCAATCCAATATTCTCATCTGGAAAATGCCACTGCTATACAGTCTATGGGGTCACAAAAAGTCTGTGACTGAGCTCACAGGCACACATGCTACAGATCATGAATGAGGGGCTATAGACCATTACATCTGTTTCACCTGAACACCTACAAATGCAAACCATTCATGAAGATTAGATATGATAAATATAAGTCTACTTACATAACATGATTTGTCTATAGAAATTACATGAGACACATTGCAATCTTCCAGTATCCTTCCATAAGATAGTTATCCTTCTGGGAACTTCTCACCCAGAAAAAGACATCTGGTTTCCTTAGATTAACAAATCATAAACAAAGTCTTTGTGGAATCCTCAAAATAACAATCACTTCCCCATGTCTCTCTGGCTCAGCATAGTGTCATCACCATCCCTATATACTTAAAAATTAAAATTAGATGAAATTACTATAGAATGAGTTTCTTTTACATTAAAAAAAGATGGAGCACACATTTGGAATGATAATCTAAAAACCTCTTTGATAAGAATGTGACCATTGCAACTTGAAGACATATGCATGCTCTTCAAATGAGAACATGCTACAGAGTGCACTGCAATTCACTCTGCAGTTGATCTATATATGCAATTTTGGGCATATACAAATCATTTTACATTTTACAAAATCATGATTTATTTCTAGTAACAAATAATAGTTCCTTTGGGTTACATGTGAAGAAAGAACTATGGGTGTCCAGCTTTGGCTCTGGAAAGTTCAGAGATTACAGAAGGGGAGGGGAGAAAGACTAAAAATGATGGGAAGACAAATATGCTGAAGAAGAAAGGGTTTACATTTCCAAAATAAAGATGAAATTTTCAAAGTTTACCTCACTTAAATGACAAAAAACCTATGGAATATAAATTTCTAATGTACATTGATTTTTGAACGAATGAATTACAACACTAATTATTAGATAACAATAAACCAGTAAATTGGAAAATAAATAGTGTAGAGAGTGGAGGAAAATAATGCTGAAAAGAGGAAAAAAGAAACATGAATAATCATGTCATGGGGTGCTGTGGATACAGTATTAATTAATGAGATCCAGGAAGGTCTCAGGGATAAAGGCATTTGAACAAAGACCTCACTGGTAAAAACTGAAGTCATGAGAATCTGACTTTTTCCAGAAAGAACAGGTTTGCAAATATATGAAATACAAGACAATTAGAAAATACTCAATACCCATTTTTGTTCTCACTTACATTAATGGATCTCAGTACATGTGGCCTTTCTCTTGTTTTGAGCTCTGATATAATACTGAAAATTGAGAATGGGAATATGGAGGGGGAAATTACACCTGTTTTCAACTAATTTGTTTTTCATGTTGTATTGCATATTTCATGTATTTAAATATTGATTTCTCAGCTGTAGCCCAAAAGAGGCCCTCTGGAAATGACATAGTACCTCTCTGTGGGATATATTTCCTGCCTTTAAAAAATACACAATAAAAAAGTAACTCCATGGTGTCTGTGTTCCATCAACCATAGCCTATTTTCTAATTACACCACATGCATGCTCTGTTTAAAGTTGATTCACCCTCTGTATAAACATCTTAACAGAGTTATTTTTAGATCTTTACTTAGCTTGATTTTATTCCATTTAGAAGAAGAGCATTTCAATTTTTCAGACGAGTTTGCATGTTTAAGGTTAACTATCAAATATGGGACTCTATTTAAAATAAAAATTATTTTAATGACAAAAAATAAATACTGTTTCCACAAATTTAGTTTGAAGAAGATAAACTTTTAATTCTAAGTTTGCAAGCATATAATGTGCTTGGTATTTTACAAAGAAAGAAACAAAGCCCAAGACATTACATTGGTAATAATAAGTTAACTAAGCAAGCATGTTAAATTATTAAATTTGGAGAATACATTGTGCTTATTATGTTACTTACCCTTGCAGTGAACTAGAAAATGAATGTGGTCATTCCAGACTGGTTAAATTGGGAATATATTTTATACAGATGTGTCTAATGCAGTTTCCTGGCAGAAGAATAATGCACAGAACTTATATTTATAAGTATACAAATCTGGTTTTATATTACGATGCAGTTCTGTAAAATCAGATTTTCCCCTCTGCATTTTGGTTTTCACTTTCAGGATATATTTACATCCTTTTATCATATAAAGTATCTTTATTAAAACACTATTTTTTCCAGATCCTTTGGAGTTGTTTTCATATACGGGTAGGTTGGGGGTTGGGGTTTGGAATAGGAGAGAATTAAGAATAAACAGGGAGCAGTCTATTTAAAACCAATATTCACCCTCTTTAATTAGTGCTAAATTGACTTTTATAAAATGCTATTTCTTCCATCAGCTTTGTTGAGATCATGCTCCTTTTTATTTTGTTTTGGAATCTTTATTAACTAATTATACATCTATTTGTTAGAGGATAGCTAGACTGCATTACAGTGTCATCAGTTCTTTTGGCAATTTTAATTAAGCAGCTCATCCCCAAAGAAAATGGAAAATTTATCTAGACTAACTCTCCATTGACATCTCTGATATCTAGGATATTATGAGTGTGTGTGTGTGTGTGTGTGTGTGTGTGTGTGTGTGTGTGTGTGAGGGAGATAATTTCTTATTTAGTTTCAGTGCCTGCATTCTAAGGGGAGTTTCAGTGAACTGGATTTATTACAGAAATAAAATATATTTTGCTACACTTACTTTGTAATTCGTGAATAATACTTACTACACACTGCTTTAGAACCTCTAATAGAGTGATTCTAGAATTATTCCATTTGAAAGCTATCATAGAAAGGCATAACATGTTAGAATGAAATTGTCATGTCCTGTTATAAAAGTTTGATTGGATCTAGTTCTAAAGGCAACTAACACTTAGGCTCCTTGTCTGGGTGCCCTGTAAAAGGAAAGCTTATTAATTAGTCGTTTCCTCAAATCAGGACTTATAAAGTCTGGGTACCAGATCATTCCTTTGGAATATATTTTTACTAGTGGATTATTACACCATGGATAAGAGAACATATATTTCAAATTGGGCCTTTCATTTGTGCTCAGTTGATCCAAAGTGTACAATGCTCAGAGGGCTGAAAAAGCACACTGTGATTCCTTGGCATTCGCCTATGGCCATAACCAATGGGGTTCAAGATTGGTCCTTAGCAAATTTATGATTTAGCCAATGTTTTCTGTCAATATCACAGCATTAGAACTAGCTTGAACTAGAAATCATTCTCATGCAATCCCTTATTTTATTTTTTTGTAATCACTTATTTGGACCTTTTCCTAAAGAAAATCATACAAAAGCAATACAGGGAAATTTATGCTAGATGATACAGCATAAGTTCTACAAATGTGCAGAGGAGGAATACACATGATATCTTGGTCAGGGAAGACTCTTCAGAAACAGCACAAACCAAGCTATTTTTTGAGCATTTCCTCTACATGAGGCACTATGACAAATACTTTGTGCATATTTTGATATAGTAATGAAGTAGGTGTAATACTTCATGTACAAATAAATCTCAGGCTAAATACAATTACGTGTCATGTTTGGAATCATGTGTTCTTAGTCAGAAAATACCTTCTTTATGCATAGACATGAACCTGAATAATTTCTTACATTCCTTGCTTGAAAAGGTGAGAAGGTGATGGTGTTCAGGGATGTGGGAACCTTGCTTCTTCCTTATTGAACAAGACCCTTCCAGATTTGAAATAAAATATCTGGACTTTGTAGAAACACAAAATTTGGATCACACTGAAAACATAATACCAAGCTTAAGATGTTTGTTTAAATCATGTTTATGCATGAATCATATTAGGCAATATTTTTAAATGATCAGTGGCATTGGCTAAATTTTCAGCTTTAAACATTATATATTGGTTTGATAGTTTCTTCCCCACTTTCATACCTATCATGAGAAGTGGGTAGATATCAAATTTGATATGAAGACTGAAAAGAAGTATTGGCAGTACAAGAACATCACTTTGAGAAATTATTATGGGGACTTCCCTAGTAATTCAGTGGTTAAAGTATCTGCCTTGCCCTACCAGGCACATGGGTTCAATCTCTAGTCAGGGAACTAAGATCCCACATGCCTCAGAGCAACTAATCCCATGCCATAACTGCTGAGCCCTCCCTGTGCACCACAACAAGGGAATGCGAGTGCCCCAATGGAAGATCCCACATGCTGTAACGAAGATCTGTGGCAACCAAATAAATAAATAAATATTTTTTAAAAAAGAAATAGTTATGATCTGGCAACACAATGTACACCCACCATGACTGAACAAGTATAAACTACAAAATCATAGACTACAAAACTGGTGGCCAGCTTAAAGGGGGCCCCCTCCTCACTTCCACAGTAAGTCACCTGTATATCTGACTGATTCTATATCTGCAGTTTCCTTCCTGACTTCTTTCTAGAATCTCAACTCAAATGAACATTCATTCAGTGAACGTTCACTGAACTCCTACTATGTTCCAGGCATTAAGGACAAGCCAAAAGACACACCTAGAGCACAATTTGAATGTAAAATCTTTGTAGGCAGAAATGTTGACTTCTCTTTGTTGCTTTTCATTGTTTTATTACTAATTTTCACAAAAGTGCCTGCCCCATAGAAGACAATAAGTAATTACTGATTGAATGACTAAAAAACAGACTAAATCTGTGTTGGCATGCAGATTTGTATTCCTGCATGTGTGTGTGTGTGTGTGTGTGTGTTGGGGTGGAGGGGTAGGGAAGTCTGGTTGTCAAAAACAAACAAGCATTTATTAGTTATATTATACTGTGCATAAACTAGGGCAAGGTAATACCTGTAACGTGATTCTTTTTTTGGGGTAGGGGGGGAGGGCGGGCTGGGAAGGGAGAAGGGCAGGCAGGCCACTTTCTATTGGTCTTTTTTCATTTATCTATTTTCACCCATCTTTGTTCTTTGGCCCGTGTGGGCCTCCCATCGCAGTGGCCTCTCTTGTTGCAGAGCACTGGCTCTGGGCGCATGCACTTCAGAGCTCCTGCTCAGTAATTGGACACATCGGTCCAGCCGCTCCACTGCACATGGGATCTTCCCAGGCCAGGGATTGAACTGGCACCCCTCGCACTGCAAGGCGGCATCTCTACCCACTGGACCACCAGGGAAGCCCCTGTAGTGTGATCCTTAAAGGTAGTGCATTTTAGAACAAAGTAGTCAGAAAAATACTCTCAAATGGGATTTTATTTGAGCAAAGAACTGAAAGTTCTGAGAGAATATATAGCCATGGAGAGAAAGTGTATAATTAAATATCCCAAGGAAGAAGTATATTTGGAATATTCATAGAACTGACTGATGAATGAGGTCAGAGCAGTGTGAGCACAGGGTGGGGCACAGAAATGAGGTCAAGTGAGGGGCAAGTCAGTGGTCAGTACTGGTCATTCACAGCCTTGTGTTCCCTGGTTAGGGCATTGATTTTAATCTAAATGATATGAGATAATTCAATGCGGCAATTTTTAACAGAGTGGTGATATTATCTCTTATTTTCTTTCAGTTTTATTGAGAAATAATTGGCATATATCACTATTGCTTATTTAATTGTTAAATGTCCTCTCCCATCAATTCAATCAAGGGTACATATTTTGATAAGGAAAAGATCTTTATCATCTTTCTCACCATTATACCCGTAGTGCTTATGGTAGGTGCTTAATGAACAGTGTATTTGTCCAGTATATTCAACTAATATTTATCGAGTTCTTCTTACTGTTGTTTAGTCGCTAAGTTGTGTCCAACTCTTTGTGACCCCATGGACTGTAGCCTGCCAGACGTCTCAGTCCATGGGATTTTCCAGGCAAGACTACTGAAGTAGGTTGCCATTTCCTTCTCTAGGGGGTCTTCCCAACCCAGAAATGAAACCAACGTCTCTTATTTCTCCTGCATTTTAGGCAGATTCTTTACCATCTGAGACACCAAGAAAGAAGCCCTTAAGGTATACAGCATAGTGATTTGATTTATATACACCGTGAAATGATTATCACAGTAAGTTTAATGAATACCCTCCATCTCCTATATTACAAAATTAGAAAAAAAGTTGTTTTTCCTTGTGATGAGAACTCTTCTCTCTTAACAGCTTTCTTATATAGCATACAACAGTGTTCATTATGTTTATCATATTGTGTGTTATATCCCTAGTACTTATTTATCTTATAACTGGGAGTTGTTGTAACTGCATCTCTCTGGAGAGTGAAGGAAAAGGCAAGGACGCTAGTTTGGAGGCGATTACAATGGTCTGGACAAAAGACTGAAAGAGAGTAAGTGTTTCTACCTCCTGTCTTATTAACACACCTCTCACCCAACCCATCTGCCACTCCAGTACCAAACTGATCTTTTTCATATGTAAATAAAACTGTTCATTCGTTGCTAAAAGTTCTTCAAATCTTTCTCATTTGCCTAAATAATAAATTTGCATCTTCTATGATATATAAAGTAACTCTTTATCTACCAGGAGTATCTGTTCATTCTCTTTGTGATCCTTTTCTGCTTCTACTTCACTACTCAGTCACCACACTTGGTATACTCCAGTAGATAAAATTATTTTCCATCCCCCAAGATTTATTTATTTATTTATTTTGGTGAGGGTAGGGTGGGGAGGGAGGGGAGCAGGCGGGCTACTTCTATTGGTCTTTAATTTGTCTATTTTCATCCGTCTTTGTTCTTTGGCTCCTGTGGGCCTCCCATCGCGGTGGCGTCTGTTGTTGCAGAGCACCGGCTCTGGGTGCATGTGCTCCAGAGCTCCGGCTCGGTAATTGGACACATCAGTTCAGCCGCTCGGCAGCATGTGGGATCTTCCCAGGCCAGGGATCGAACCGGCGCCCCTTGCACTGCAAGGCGGTGTCCTTACCCACTGGACCATCAGGGGAAGCCCCCAACACATCATTAAATCCAGGGCTTCTGCTCCTTTATATACTCAGAGATTTTAAAAAGCTTTCGAATGATAGTGCTTGAGCATACATGTGTGCTCAATTGTGTCTGACTCTTTGCAACCACGTGGACCGTAGCCTGCCAGGGTCCTCTATCCATGGAATTTTCCAGGCAAGAATATCTGAGTAGATTGCCATTCCTTCTCCAGGGAATCTTCCCAACCCAGTATTCAAACCTGCCTCTCTTGCACTGGCAGGAGGATTCTTTATCAATAAGCCACCTGAGGAATGGATAAATTTGGACTGCTATGGACCTTTGAGAAATTCCAGATGGCAAAGTCAACAGGCCTTAGTTTTACTTCATTCTATGCTTTTTTAAACCTGGGAGTTGTTGTAACTGCATCTCTCTGGAGAGTGAAGGAAAAGGCAAGGACGCTAGTTTGGAGGCGATTACAATGGTCTGGACAAAAGACTGAAAGAGAGTAAGTGTTTCTACCTCCTGTCTTATTAACACACCTCTCACCCAACCCATCTGCCACTCCAGTACCAAACTGATCTTTTTCATATGTAAATAAAACTGTTCATTCGTTGCTAAAAGTTCTTCAAATCTTTCTCATTTGCCTAAATAATAAATTTGCATCTTCTATGATATATAAAGTAACTCTTTATCTACCAGGAGTATCTGTTCATTCTCTTTGTGATCCTTTTCTGCTTCTACTTCACTACTCAGTCACCACACTTGGTATACTCCAGTAGATAAAATTATTTTCCATCCCCCAAGATTTATTTATTTATTTATTTTGGTGAGGGTAGGGTGGGGAGGGAGGGGAGCAGGCGGGCTACTTCTATTGGTCTTTAATTTGTCTATTTTCATCCGTCTTTGTTCTTTGGCTCCTGTGGGCCTCCCATCGCGGTGGCGTCTGTTGTTGCAGAGCACCGGCTCTGGGTGCATGTGCTCCAGAGCTCCGGCTCGGTAATTGGACACATCAGTTCAGCCGCTCCGCGGCACGTGGGATCTTCCCAGGCCAGGGATCGAACCGGCGCCCCTTGCACTGCAAGGCGGTGTCCTTACCCACTGGACCATCAGGGGAAGCCCCCAACACATCATTAAATCCAGGGCTTCTGCTCCTTTATATACTCAGAGATTTTAAAAAGCTTTCGAATGATAGTGCTTGAGCATACATGTGTGCTCAATTGTGTCTGACTCTTTGCAACCACGTGGACCGTAGCCTGCCAGGGTCCTCTATCCATGGAATTTTCCAGGCAAGAATATCTGAGTAGATTGCCATTCCTTCTCCAGGGAATCTTCCCAACCCAGTATTCAAACCTGCCTCTCTTGCACTGGCAGGAGGATTCTTTATCAATAAGCCACCTGAGGAATGGATAAATTTGGACTGCTATGGACCTTTGAGAAATATTCCAGATGGCAAAGTCAACAGGTCAGGCTGATGAATTTGATATGAGGAACAAAAGAGAGAAAATCAAGGATGATTCCAGAGTGTTTGGCCTGAGTCATAGGAAGGATAAGGTCATGGTCACAGGAGAGAGAGAGAGGTGTGTTGGGGTAGGAATGACGAGGAGTCAATGTACACAAAGAAAGCTGTAGAGATGGGAAGCTGTGGCATACATGTGGAATGGCCAGGAACTGAATGTCGGGCATCTGAATGGTGCATAAGGTTTACCTCGAGACATAATCGTAAAAAGGGATATGATATTAATTGTGGTCAGATCACAGAAACATGAATGACAACAAAAGAGTTTTCAATATATACAGTTTAGGAGAGCAGCTAGATAAAAGTTTTGGAGGGACTTAAATAAAAATCTTCAAGTTTAAAAAAGTTCTATGCAGCAGTTTTGGAATTTGTGGTTAGTTCTACAAACCTGGAAGACAGAACTAAAAGGGATTCTATGGTAAGAGTGTCTCCCTGAGTTTTTGAAACCCTGAATAAGGCAATGTGGCATAGTTGTAAAATAGGGAGGCATGTGGCTGCAGGCCAAGGTGGTGTGTAGTAATCAAAGATGCAGCGACTTATTTTGAGCAAAGGTGTCATACAGACTGTGATATACCAAGACATAAGTCACAGATGGCAGATGACACAGCGAAGAACATACAAACAGTAATACACTCACAGCACTGTAAGGAAACATAATAGCAGGAAAAGCTCTGAGTGAAAGATAGGAAGTTTTGGTGTAGTCCTAATTCTACTGTGGCCAGTTATAATGTTTAGATAAGGCATATGGTCTTTCAGAAATGTAAATATTTTACCAGAGGAATGGAGAAAATATCTTGTTACCGAGTCCAAACTCATACCATTTGCCACAAGGCAGGACGATACATTGAGAAACAAGTTGTGGAAGCAAGGAGTAGGAACTTTGGAATGCCAGCAGATGGATAAGATGGTAGACTAGTGTCCAAAGAATCATCTTTCTGAACTACAATTCAGATTTCTTTTTTACTAAAGGGTAGGGGTGCAGTGCACATAGTGAAGTCAAACATTTCCCTTTTCCAGTCAGCTTCTAGAGCCTTCTTCTTTCCTACAGTCATTCACAGGTAAACCTGGATGTTTCCTGAGAGTTAAACAAAGGTATTTTCCCTTAACACTCATTCCTGAGAGGCAGGATTCCCAGAGATGGGAAGCTGTGGCATACATGTAGGAAAGGGGGGGACACAATGTACACAAAGAAGCTGTAGAGATGGGAAGCTGTGGCATACATGTGGAATGGCCAGGAACTGAATGTCGGGCATCTGAATGGTGCATAAGGTTTACCTCGAGACATAATCGTAAAAAGGGATATGATATTAATTGTGGTCAGATCACAGAAACATGAATGACAACAAAAGAGTTTTCAATATATACAGTTTAGGAGAGCAGCTAGATAAAAGTTTTGGAGGGACTTAAATAAAAATCTTCAAGTTTAAAAAAGTTCTATGCAGCAGTTTTGGAATTTGTGGTTAGTTCTACAAACCTGGAAGACAGAACTAAAAGGGATTCTATGGTAAGAGTGTCTCCCTGAGTTTTTGAAACCCTGAATAAGGCAATGTGGCATAGTTGTAAAATAGGGAGGCATGTGGCTGCAGGCCAAGGTGGTGTGTAGTAATCAAAGATGCAGCGACTTATTTTGAGCAAAGGTGTCATACAGACTGTGATATACCAAGACATAAGTCACAGATGGCAGATGACACAGCGAAGAACATACAAACAGTAATACACTCACAGCACTGTAAGGAAACATAATAGCAGGAAAAGCTCTGAGTGAAAGATAGGAAGTTTTGGTGTAGTCCTAATTCTACTGTGGCCAGTTATAATGTTTAGATAAGGCATATGGTCTTTCAGAAATGTAAATATTTTACCAGAGGAATGGAGAAAATATCTTGTTACCGAGTCCAAACTCATACCATTTGCCACAAGGCAGGACGATACATTGAGAAACAAGTTGTGGAAGCAAGGAGTAGGAACTTTGGAATGCCAGCAGATGGATAAGATGGTAGACTAGTGTCCAAAGAATCATCTTTCTGAACTACAATTCAGATTTCTTTTTTACTAAAGGGTAGGGGTGCAGTGCACATAGTGAAGTCAAACATTTCCCTTTTCCAGTCAGCTTCTAGAGCCTTCTTCTTTCCTACAGTCATTCACAGGTAAACCTGGATGTTTCCTGAGAGTTAAACAAAGGTATTTTCCCTTAACACTCATTCCTGAGAGGCAGGATTCCCAGAGATGGTCCATAATGTATAATTTAAGCATATAGGCAGCATCCCTTTAGCTTGTAGTAGAATACAAATATGAACTTGTAGTAGAATACAAAGGTTCTTTGTCATTGTAAATCTCTTCTGCCTCTTAGAATCAGATGGATTTGACAAAATAGTAAAATACTCTTTCTTCCTTTCTTTTCATGTGATGATTAATTTCATGTGTTAATTTGAGTGAGTCAGGGATGCCCATAGAAAACACTGTTTCTGAGTGTGCCTATGAGGGTATTTATGCATAAGATTAACATCTGAATTAGTAGACTCATTAAAGAAGACCGTCCTGTCCAATGTGAGTGGGCGTCATCCAATCCACTGAGAACCTGAATAGAACAGAACGAAGAAGAAATAAGAATTCATTCCTTTTCTCTTTCTTTCATTTTCTCCTTTTTTTTTTTTGGTTGCTGCCTCACTGACTTACAGTTTGAACTGGGACATCTCATCTTTCCTGCTCATGGAAAGTGATGATAAATCAATGGTTCACCTAGTTCTCAGGTCTTTGAACTTGGATCAAATTGTACCACCAATATTTTTAGATCTTCAGCTTAGGGACAGCAGATCATGGGAGATATAGATATAGATGTAGATATAGGTATAGATTGTCTACACTGTCTAGTTACTTAGGAGCTGAGCATTCTAAGCAGTACTGACTACTTGTATTGAGAGAAGATATACTCCTGAGTCTTAATTTAATATCTATACATAGGTGAAGATATTAACTGGACCAACTCATACCATTTGCCACAAGGCAGGACGATACATTGAGAAACAAGTTGTGGAAGCAAGGAGTAGGAACTTTGGAATGCCAGCAGATGGATAAGATGGTAGACTAGTGTCCAAAGAATCATCTTTCTGAACTACAATACAGATTTCTTTTTTGCTAAAGGGTAGGGGTGCTGTGCACATAGTAAGTCAAACATTTCCCTTTTCCAGTCAGCTTCTAGAGCCTTCTTCTTTCCTACAGTCATTCCCAGGTAAACCTGGATGTTTCCTGAGAGTTAAACAAAGGTTTTTTCCCCTTAACACTCATTCCTGAGAGGCAGGATTCCCAGAGATGGTCCATAATGTATAATTTAAGCATATAGGCAGCATCCCTTTAGCTTGTAGTAGAATACAAATATGAACTTGTAGTAGAATACAAAGGTTCTTTGTCATTGTAAATCTCTTCTGCCTCTTAGAATCAGATGGATTTGACAAAATAGTAAAATACTCTTTCTTCCTTTCTTTTCATGTGATGATTAATTTCATGTGTTAATTTGAGTGAGTCAGGGATGCCCATAGAAAACACTGTTTCTGAGTGTGCCTATGAGGGTATTTATGCATAAGATTAACATCTGAATTAGTAGACTCATTAAAGAAGACCGTCCTGTCCAATGTGAGTGGGCGTCATCCAATCCACTGAGAACCTGAATAGAACAGAACGAAGAAGAAATAAGAATTCATTCCTTTTCTCTTTCTTTCATTTTCTCCTTTTTTTTTTTTGGTTGCTGCCTCACTGACTTACAGTTTGAACTGGGACATCTCATCTTTCCTGCTCATGGAAAGTGATGATAAATCAATGGTTCACCTAGTTCTCAGGTCTTTGAACTTGGATCAAATTGTACCACCAATATTTTTAGATCTTCAGCTTAGGGACAGCAGATCATGGGAGATATAGATATAGATGTAGATATAGGTATAGATTGTCTACACTGTCTAGTTACTTAGGAGCTGAGCATTCTAAGCAGTACTGACTACTTGTATTGAGAGAAGATATACTCCTGAGTCTTAATTTAATATCTATACATAGGTGAAGATATTAACTGGACCACGCCCCTCTATAGTCTTCATGACTCTTCTTATAGTTTGGAATATATGGAAACAAACAGGAGACTCTCTTAAAATAACTGTCTCAGAGGATGGAGAAACTATTTGCACTACTGACTAGAGGAATATGATGGTTACAGTCAGTGAATGTAAAATATAAGTGTTCAGATTGTTTTTATAAACTATTTATGTGTAAAAGGGGATGAATTTTATTCATTAACTTAGTCACTTATTCTAACCATGTCATGCTCTTTATGATTTCTGTGCATATTGGTACTATTCCTCCTTGTTCTGTCATTGTTTGCACAGAAAACTCCCCATCTCTACCCACACTCCTACAAAAAAATCACTCACCAGGAAAATATAGCTATCTTGTGCTTGGTACTTTCCCATCACCAATAGACATATTTTGTTAAATCCCTCTTTAGTGGATGGTGGTTCTGCAGCAGTAGAAGGAATTAAGTCTAATCTCTAACACAATATTGTAATTTTTTGGCGGGGAGGGGGCGGGTTGGGGAAGGAGGGAGGCGGGCGGGCCACCTCTATTGGTCTTTCATTTATCTATTTTCATCCATCTTTGTTCTTTTTGCCCGTGTGGGCGCATGTGCTCCAGAGCTCCGGCTTGATAATTGGTCACATTGGTCCAGCTGCCCCACAGCATATGGGATCTTCCCAGGCCAGGGATTGAACTGGTGCCACTTGCACTGCAAGGCGGTGTCCTTACCCACTGGACCACCAGGGAAGCCCCCATATTGTAATTCTTATCTTGGATATCTCTTTCCTCATGACTGCTCAGTCATGTCCAATTCTGCAACCCCATGGAGCCCATCAAGCTCCTCTGTCCATGAAATTTTCCATGCAAGAATATGGGAGTGGGTTGCCATTTCCTTCTCCAGGGAATCTTTCTGACCTAGAGCTCAAATCAATGTCTCTTGTGTCTCCTATATTGACAGGCAGATTCTTTATCATTCTTTATCACCACCTTGGAAACCCCGTCTCTTTCCTACTTGCTGATTACCCTTAGGGTTCCTCTACTGATAACTTTATCTTCATCAGTGTTTTTATTTTCCTGGATTCTTAAGAATAGCACAGTATTAACCCAATGTGTTCAGTGAGCATATGCTGATGGAAATCACCTGAATATTCCTGCATATTTCATTTGTCTTCTGCTAAGGCAAGGTTTCAGAGAGCCTAGATACTATGGAAACAGGTTTATATAAATACTTCTCACATGAAATGTGCTTTGCCAAAGCTCTCAATAGTTACAGAGTGAATTTTTTTAAACTGAATTCTCTTCAAATAATTGCATTGGAAACCTGTGAAGTCAGGCCATAGTGTTTTAAAATGCTTTTTATGTATCACATTAACCACCTACATACTGTGAGAAATGTTGCTTAAGAAAAGCCTGGTTGGCACAATTTTCCTTGCTACATCATGCCTCATCTTAAATTATTAAGGTCTCTATTGTTTGAGATGCATACATCCAGGTAAGAATTTATATTTTTAAAATGTTATTTTATTTTGTTACAGCCTAAAGCATTTAGGAAATATTTTTATCACCAACATGAAGCAGAAGAAATCTTTATACTTTGACATTTTATGCAATTAGACATGTGCATATCTACATACATCCATTGCTTTATTCAATAACACTTTTTACAAATATCTGATGGCTATGTTACCATGTACCAAGCAAACTGACAAGGGGTACTGTGGTGAATGAAAAGTATATGGCATTCACTTCATGGATTTATGGTATATGATGTATATTTAAATAAGAATGCAATGAAATGCAAAAAAATCAATATATTCTTTAACAATTTAGTCATTTGATTTCAATCCATATTCCATAAGTTTCTGCTCTGAGTAACATTCCCTGGCCTTAACAGCCTCCTAAAGAGTGACAATTAAAATGAAATTAACACATAGCTTCCACTGATGGCAAAAATAACATGCTGAAATTTATTTCAGAATGAATAAAAATTATTAAATAATTAGAAAGAGTTTTCCTTGCCAGGAGATTTTTGAAAAATGGGGATAATTAAAACTACCACCTGGGCTAGAATCCCGAGACAGTTGACACAGTAGGCAAAATGCCCAAGAGTTATATATGATGAGAAACTGATTGATTGTTCTCAGTGGGAGTAGTTATTTGATATTACTGTATTTTTATCATCTTCCACACCCATAAAAATGTCTTTATAAAGCTCAGATTTTTAAATTTTAAGAGGAAGGTTTTTTGGTTTTTTTTTTTTTTTTTTTTTGGCCAGTTCTCTATCGGTCTTTCACTTATTTCCATCTTTGGGCCTTTGGCCTGTATGGGCCTCTCATCACAGTGGCCTGTCACATAGCAGCTCTGGGCGCATGTGCTCCAGGCCTTTGGCTCGGTAGTTGGACAAATCAGTCCAGCCACTTCACTGCACATGGGATCTTCCCAGACCAGGGATCGAACTGGCACCCCTTGCACTGCAAGGCATTGTCCTTACCCACTGGACCACAAGGGAAGCCCAAGAAGAAGTTTTTGACTACAGGAAAAAAAAAAAAAAAAAAGCATATGTAGAGGAATAGAAAAAGAAATTTTTCCTAAACCACCGTTTCTAGAAGATAGGTCCCAAAAAATTCCCACTGTCTTCAATGGCCTTTAGGAACAATCTAAATGTGCATCAACAGATGAATAGACAGAGAAGATATGATACATATATACAATGGACTACTACTCAGTCATAAAAATAACAAAACAATGCTAATTAGAGCAATACGGTAGCAACTAGAAATTATCATAATAAGCAAAGTAAGTCAGATAGAGAAGGACAAATACTGTATGATATCACTTACATGTGGAATCTAAAATATGGTACAAATAAAACTATCTATGAGACAGACTCACAAATACAAAGAACAGATGTGTGGTTACTAAGGGAGAAGAGGACTAGAGATGGGAGTTTGGGGTTAGTAGATGCAAAATAATACAGAGAATGGATTAACAGCACAGTCCTACTGCATAGCACAGGGAACTATATTCTATATCCTGGGATACACCATAATGGCAAAGAATACAAAAAAAACAATACATATGTGTATAACTGAGTCACTTTGCTGTACAGCAGAAATTAACACAACTTTGTAAATCTGCGTGGGTGCATGCTAAGTCACTTAAGTGGTGTCCAACTCCTCACAACCCTTTGGACTGTTGCCCACTAGGCTTCTCTATCCACAGAGTTCTCCAGGCAGGAATACTGGAGTGGGTTGACATACCCTCCACCAGGGGATCTTCTTAGCCCAGAGACTGAACCCACATTTTTATGTCTCCTGCATTGACAGGCAGGACTTTTTTTTTGTACAGGGTTTTGTTGTTTATTGGCACAAAATGATATGAATCCAACAGGCGGGTTCTTTACCACAAGTACCACCTTGGAAGACCCTTTGTAAATCTACTGTATTTCAATGAAAAAGTAAAACAAAAAGAAATATGTAATATATAATTAGGAGAAGGGGGAAAAATGAAATATTTCCTAAATTGTTACGCTTCCAGGAAAAAGCTTTCAATGAATTCTCATGGTATCAGATGTAAGTAATGATGAAATATAAATAAAACAAAATAAGTTAGAAGTAAGATGTAGGAAATAGAACAACTTTCAACCTCCAGGTTCTAATTAAGCTCTCTGTTCATAGAGCAAAATCTCTCACCTGTAGAAGAAACATAGATTCTGCAGGGGAGCTTGCTGAGGAGGGATGATCTGCTCGAATAATAGAGTTTTGTCAAAACAAACTTTAAGTTCTTAGACCAAAGTTTCCATGAAGGTAGCAATTTCTGGGCAAGAAGAAAAACAAGCATCTAATGTCTCTCTGGTGAAGCCATGGAAACAATCCACATGTAATCACATTAGGAGCAAATGTCAAAAGAGTTAATAAATTGGTTAGCAAACACTCAAATATTTTCAGACTAAAAAGGTCAGCCAGTATTCTGTTTAATTTCTATGCAAGCACATCAAACAGAATAATTTCCTGAGCTTTTTCTAGGATTCAATGACCAAACCTAGATTTTCCACTACTGTTTCTTTCCTACTAGTGTCCTTTCACGAGAGAAATAACATTTTCTAAAATTAAGACAAAAGCAACATTTGTTCTTAGTCTATAGGAAATAGAACTGTCCTTATACTTTGATTGCTTTTCTTTCCCTCTGTTGACTTAACTTTCCACTGAAGGGCCTGCAATTGTCTTTATCCATTACAAAATTGAGTTTCAGAATGTTTGGATCTCTTTTGTAAATGAAAAAGGATAATTTATAGACTTTTTGATGATGGCCATTCTTACCTGTCAGAGGTGATATACCTCATTATAATGCTGATTTGCATTTCTCTAGTAATTAGTGGTACTGACCATCTTTTCATGTGTCTGTTGGCCATCTGTGTTTCTTTGGAGAAATATCTATTTAGATCTTTTACCCATTTTTTTGGTTAGGGTTTTTTGTTTTTGATATTGAGCTGTATAAGTTGCTTGTATATTTTGGAAATTAATCCCTTGGACATCATTTGCAAATGTTTTCTCCTATTCTGTGGGTTGTCTTTTCATTTTGTTTATGGTTTTCTTCACTGTGCAACCACTATGGAAAACTATGGAAGTTCCTTGATAAAATAAAAATATAGCTACCATATGATCCAGCAATCCCACTTCTGGGCATATAACTGGAAAAGACAAAAACCCTACACAAAAAGATGTATGTACCCCAGTGTTCATAGAAGAACTATTTATTATAGCCAAGACATGGAAGCGACTTAAATGTACTTCAATAGATGAATGGGTAAATAAAAAATATACAATGGAATATTACTTAGTCATAAAAAGATGAAATAATACTATTTCCAGCAACATGAATGGATCTAGAGATTATCACACTAAGTGAAGTAAGCCTGACAAAGACAAATAGCATATGCTATCAGTTTTATCTAAAAAATTGATACAAAAGAACTTATTTACAAAAGAGAAATAGCCTCACAGAAAACACACATGGTTACCAAATGGGAATTGAGAGCAATAGTATAAATTAGGAATATAGGATAACGGATACTCACTACAATATGTAGAATAGATGAATAAGGAACTATATTTAATATCTTATAATAAGCTATAATAGAAAAGAATCTTAAAAGAAAAAATATATATGCATATGTACATATACACATATAAGAATATATATATATATATATGTGTATATATAACTCAATCATCAAACATAAACTACATTTCACAAAAAAAAATTTTAATCAAAAATAAAGTAAAAGATGAGGTACCGTTAGTCACCTGGTAACAGTTAGGAAGAGGTAACAGTTTGAGAGATCTTCAGAGACTATTAAAAACTTTTCATATATATCTCACATGATTTTCATAATGGTTCTTCTCCTTTATTATTCTTATTATTCCTTCTCCAAATGAAGGAAACTGAGAAATGGAAGCTCAGAGATGCTCAGCATTTGCCTATGTTCTCAAGCAGTAAGTTCCAAGATTGGTGCTGCCAGACCCTCCCCATTTCCCCTACTTACACTGTGTTCCTCATGAAGTTTCTGTGATGCCCTTCCGACTTCACTCCAGAATAGGGCCCTCTGTGAGTACAGCCTCATAGTAATACCATAGGTCCCGTTCTGCCAGTTTGGAGACCTTTATCCTCTTCCTTCTCTCCAATTCTCCTTCATCCTCTGTCTTCAGAACATTTGCAAACTTATATATTATTTTTCTCACTGTAGTCATTGCCAAAATTCTCCTTAGAATTACTATTTTTAGTGAATTCTCAGAAACAAAGTAAATTATACACTTAGTATTTGTACACCTAAATTTCCCAACCCATTCCTCTCCACCTTTAAGACCCTCATGACAATTGTCCCCATATTTTCTAGTTGATATACATATCAAGATATTTTTATTATATTCATTTTAGAAAATTTATCTTCCATGTTTATGAAGAAAGGTATGATTTTAGCATTCAAATCATTGTTTTACTCTCCCTCCACACAAACACCTTTACATACACATGTGCCTATCCACCCCCTCAGTCCTTCCAATGTAAATGTATGTGTTATGTAAATATACTAACACTTCTGAGTGAATCAATACCCATATCAACATTATTGATTAAATGAGAATTATTTATACAAGAGCCTACTTATATATTAGAATTACATTGCCTTTATTTTTCATTCCTTTTTTATTTGATTAGATATAACAGTGGATTTTTTTTTTTTTTCATTTAACATGTTTAATTCGTTCTAACACAGGAGCAAAATTTCTTGGAATAGTATTTTTCACATTGGGTGACCTAGTATTTTCATCACTTGTCTGCGTGACTATTGTTTATTCATTTCTGCACCATACCTCCTGTTTTGTCTGAATGCTCTACAGTTGCTGTATACTTGTCATCCTGGAATTTTCCCCCTTTCCTCTTTACTGTGTTTGTGGTGGTTGTTGTTGTTGTTGTTGTTGTTGTGTGTGTGTGTGTGTGTGTGTGTATTTTTGTTTTAAATATTCAGTGACTTCCTTCTGGTTTAATCTTTTATTCTGGTATAGCAAATGTTGCAAAAAAAAAAAAAAATCGTCCTGAGAATGAGTGCAAGGGACATTCATTTCTAGAAATACTATGCACAATATGTCCTAAAAATCTATCAAAAAAGACTAGAAATAGTGGACATATATGAAATAAACTTCATTTTAGATCCATAGCTGAGCTCACAGTAAAATAAATTGAAATCAATCCCTAGAAACATTGTATTGAAGCTAAAGAATGACAAAGAAAATGAGGCTTTAAACACTGCCAAAAAGATAGACAACAAAACTACTACAAAAAATACTGAAAATAGAACCAGAAGATCAGCAAGAAGCAGAAAATAGAGGAAACAAAGTAAATTATACACTTAGTATTTGTACACCTAAATTTCCCAACCCATTCCTCTCCACCTTTAAGACCCTCATGACAATTGTCCCCATATTTTCTAGTTGATATACATATCAAGATATTTTTATTATATTCATTTTAGAAAATTTATCTTCCATGTTTATGAAGAAAGGTATGATTTTAGCATTCAAATCATTGTTTTACTCTCCCTCCACACAAACACCTTTACATACACATGTGCCTATCCACCCCCTCAGTCCTTCCAATGTAAATGTATGTGTTATGTAAATATACTAACACTTCTGAGTGAATCAATACCCATATCAACATTATTGATTAAATGAGAATTATTTATACAAGAGCCTACTTATATATTAGAATTACATTGCCTTTATTTTTCATTCCTTTTTTATTTGATTAGATATAACAGTGGATTTTTTTTTTTTTTCATTTAACATGTTTAATTCGTTCTAACACAGGAGCAAAATTTCTTGGAATAGTATTTTTCACATTGGGTGACCTAGTATTTTCATCACTTGTCTGCGTGACTATTGTTTATTCATTTCTGCACCATACCTCCTGTTTTGTCTGAATGCTCTACAGTTGCTGTATACTTGTCATCCTGGAATTTTCCCCCTTTCCTCTTTACTGTGTTTGTGGTGGTTGTTGTTGTTGTTGTTGTTGTTGTGTGTGTGTGTGTGTGTGTGTGTATTTTTGTTTTAAATATTCAGTGACTTCCTTCTGGTTTAATCTTTTATTCTGGTATAGCAAATGTTGCAAAAAAAAAAAAAAATCGTCCTGAGAATGAGTGCAAGGGACATTCATTTCTAGAAATACTATGCACAATATGTCCTAAAAATCTATCAAAAAAGACTAGAAATAGTGGACATATATGAAATAAACTTCATTTTAGATCCATAGCTGAGCTCACAGTAAAATAAATTGAAATCAATCCCTAGAAACATTGTATTGAAGCTAAAGAATGACAAAGAAAATGAGGCTTTAAACACTGCCAAAAAGATAGACAACAAAACTACTACAAAAAATACTGAAAATAGAACCAGAAGATCAGCAAGAAGCAGTATTTGGGGCTTCCCTGGTGGTCCAGTGGGTAAGGACACCGCCTTGCAGTGCAGGGGGCGCTGGTTTGATCCCTGGCCTGGGAAGATCCCACGTGCCATGGAGCGGCTAGACCAATGTGTCCAGTTACCGAGCCAGAGCTCTGGAGCACATGCGCCCAGAGCCAGTGCTCTGCGACAACAGAGGCCACCACAATGAGAGTCCCACATGGGCAAAAAGAACAAAGATGGATGAAAATAGATAAATGAAAGACCGATAGAAGTGGCCCGCCCCCTCCCTCCCTCCCAATCCGCCCTCCCCAAAAAGAAGAAGCAGTATTTGTGCACCTAATATTCTCAACGTATGTAGAGACCAAATTGACCGGATTAACATCCTAGTAGGATATTATGAACATAAAAATCTAAGTACTTTGTAGGTAAATATATCAATTAATAATTGTTCATTTGCATTCCTACTTCTTGCTAGAACAAAGTACATAATTAGAATTTATAAAATAAAATATTTTTGTAAGTAAAACCTATTATCACCAAATGTTACACATAGAAACATTGTCTTCTGTAGGCATTTATGCCTATATTTCACATGAATGTTTTAGAATAATTTACTGAGATATTATATCGTGTTTTGCTTTGCAGCTGTGAAATAATCAGGAATAATAAGAATCACACTTCCTTTCCTGCTCTTCTCATACACACAAGGACTAATAAGGTGCACAAACGTTTCCCTTTAGGCAAACTTAGATTAATTTTACAAGTGGAATTAAAGTGTACTAAGCTCTGAAGTGGTAGAGTGAGGGCCTGGGGTTTGGACTGTGGGAAGACTAGGTTGTCAGGAGTTTGTAGGCAGCTCTCAAGGCTTACAGAGTTGGAGAAGAGATGATTTTTTCTTGTTTGTGTTTTTACCGGGTAGGTGTTAGGTGATGGGGATCCCTACCTCCATAAGCTTCTGATAGTTTGGGGCAATGACTAGATTTATGGTGCCCAAGGACCATGGCCCAGGAGCTACAAGAATGAGCCTCCTTGCCTCATTTTGGTAAAGGGGAGGATGGACCATAGAAACCCCAGTAGCAGGTAAAATAACCTGAAGACTGACATCCCTTCTCTTATTTCCTAAACACCGCAACACCTCACCCAAATGTGACTTAAAGGAGGTGAAAACAGAGAGCAAGAGGTCCTCCAAAGTACAAATTAGTAAGTGAGAACTCAGGATAAAATTAATTTGATTTTTGAAAGTGTTACCATATTGTTATTCACCAGAGCATGAAAGTGTATGTGTCATATTTAATACATACCATGCATAGTTTTCCCATAAAACATTTTATTTCCAATGCTTCTATGTTTGACATTCTCCAGGGAACAATATTTGAGAACATCTAGGTCTTGTGAAAAGTCTTTGGAGTAACTGGGACGAATCTGATATTTTGCTTTCTACATTTTGCTGAATCTGTTTTGTTGTTTTGTAAAATAACAGCAATTTTGGGGTCTTTTCATTAACAAAGTATCAATAAACAACAACTATTGTGATCCTCTCAGTATCTGAGAAGGGTTCTGCATTGATGGATGCTCGGTAAATAATTAATGAGTCCTCTGCCCCTGTCATTCCCATACCTCCTGTGATGAAACCTGGCCAACACAGATTTTACAGATAATGTCAAAGTCAGAATTAAATTCCGGCTCTAACTCAAATGTCTTTCTTGGCACTGCACCACCATGCTTCAAACTTTGGGCCGTGACCCACAAGTGGGTCTCAAAATAAATAAAGCCTGTCAGAATTGGCATCCCTAGAAGGAAAGAAAAGACAGAAAAGTGACAGAAGAGCAGGGGTGACAGTGCCGGCACAGCATAGTCACATAGACTGCAAAACAAGATGAAGCAAAATTAAACAGGAAAGAAAATTGAGTGAGCCTAACATGTAAGGGGCTAAGCCGTGTTTTGTAAAAAATTTGCTTATATTGAGTCAATAGGTAAAATGAGTTTTGTTTTGTTTTATTTTGCAGTCATTTTAGGCCATGATTCATAGCAAAAAAAAAAAGGTAGACAGTCAATAAATTAGATAATTTGTTTTCTTTAATTACTCTTTTGTTAGAAGAAAAAATACGCTGTAGCCAGGCTTTTCTGATTCTGTCCCTTTTAACTTAATTTATTTTTAGTCATACAATTTTCTACATTTACAAAAAGTGGAGGCAATAATAGTCGGGATACCTATAAATTCCGTGTGAACTAAGTTGCACAGTCATGTCTGACTCTTTGTGATCCTATGAACTGTAGCCCACAAGGCTCCTCATTCCATGGGATTCTCCAAGAGAGTGGGAGTGGGTTACCATGCCCTTCTCCACAGGATCTTCCTGACCCAGTTATTAAACCCATGTCTCTTACATCTCCTGCATTGGCAGGTAGGTTCTTTACCACTAGTGCCGCCTGAGAAGCTTAAATACTAAAAGACATTAACCTTGTGCCATATCTCCCATCTGTTCTTCCCTCCCTTCTCCTCTCTTCTCTGCTACCTCCCTTCCATCCAGCACATCTCTCTCAAGAAACATGATGCTACTGATTCAACTAAGGCTCCACCTTGTCCTTAAAATAACCCCCATTTCTCCCAAGAGGCAACCACAATTGCAAATCTGATATGCATTCTCCCATATATAATTGTCTAATTTGACCACATGTCTGCAAGCATGTGTGCTGACTCTTTGCGAACCCATGGACTGCAGCCCTCCAGGCACTTCTGTCTGTGGGACTTTTCAGGCAGGAATGCTGAAGAGAGTTGCCATTTCCTTCTCCACGGGATCTTCCTGACCCAAGGATGAAACCGTGTCTTCTGTGACTCCTGCATGGCAGGCAGATTCTTTACCCACTGAGCCATCAGGGAAGCCCATTACCACATATTTATCCATCCATAATTCATATATGCATTATTTTATATATTATATACATATGCATTATTTTATATATTATATACATATGCATTATTTTATATATAGGGTACCTTCTTTCCCAGACTAAGTTTTTGATAAGCAAAATAACTTACTGGAATATAAAGATAAGAACTGATGAGCATGCCACTAATAGAGAAACGAGGATATTTTCACAGAATCAGTATTTTTCCCATGCCATCTCCAATCAAAACATAACCACTGGCCATTTAGTCAAAAAAAGAAAAACAAAAGAAAAACAATATGCTTGTACACATACAACAGTTACTTTATGTACAATAAAGGAATGGGGGGAAGAAGAGAGAGGGGAAAAGAATAGAGAAACTATACTGTAGCAGTCAGGATGTGGTGGAACCAAATTGCGGTTTTCTAATTGAAAATATCTTTAGTCTGGAGGAAGAGAATTCTGGAGTAAAGGAGCAGGTTCCCTTTTTTAGAAGATACCTCCTATCTGCAGCTGGAATGCATCAATTGTATCTTCATCTTCCAGCTCCAACTGTGCAGGTGTGTCGGTTTCATTGATTGGCTGCCCGTCAAATCAGAATTTGATCTGCCCGTTTGACAAACCCTGTTGTTCACAGTAGACTTCCATTACTTTACCAAGTGGGGTATGCATCTTAGTCTTAAACTGCACCACAGAACCATCCTCCCCTGCCACCTTCAAATTAATATGATTGTTGTTCTCAGTCTCGACTCCTTCCTTGGGCTCTTTGTTCTCCATGGCTAGCTAGCACCAGAGGCTCCTCAGCTGCCGCTTCACAAAAGAGGTACCAGGTCCACACAGAACAAACACACAAGCAGCACCTGGAAGACAACTTCTAATGAACATTTTCATGTTTCTGCATGCTTCAGGCTTCCTGAACAACACAGGTTAGCAAACTTTGTTAAACAGTGATGGAATGACAAATATGCCTTAAGTTAGAAGTAGTACATTGCTTCAGAGAGAACTGAAGGCTTATCATACCCAGAGTCTTTTGTTTACATGCCAAGGTAGAGGCCTTTCCCTCTCCCTTCTCAGAAATGATTTATGTACATTCTATAGCAAAGTCTGGTCTTTACAGGGAAGGATTTGCCAGAATGCTAGCCTTTGTGAATTAGTCCTAAGGCTCATAATTTTAGGGATTCCTCTCATATGATGCAATCTTAGCATATGTACAGATGAATATTTAGTCCTTACCCTGTGGAGAATAGAGACATAAGGAACAGGTGCTAAGATATTCTGAGTGCTAAATGGATAAATGGTCTATTTTTTTGATCCAGATACTCTGTGTCTGCTGTCAGTATATGAATAAAGGCCAGGGCAGGGTGGCAGTTGGTAGAGGCATACAATGATGCCTCTGGCGCTCCTGTTGCCAACCAAGAGGAAGCTGTCGGCGCGCCAATGATTTGGCTGAGGCTCATACTGTAGCTGTGTCAGTGGGTTATGATGCCGTCTCATGCCAGCCTAGCTGCTGGAATCCCCAGCTCTTACTTCCATTCAGTGTGTAGTCCTATCATAAAAGATAAACCTAGACAGAAGGAAGGAAAGCATGTAAGCCCCTGCAAACTTCAACCAAAACTACAAAACTAAACAAAGCTAAATGAAATTAAGGTCAAATTCATCCTTTACTATAGATGCCAGTGGAAGTTTTAGAAGAGAAGGGGGTGAGTAGAGAATAACTCATAGTTTGACTGTTTCTTTCCAGGAACACTTCTCTACCATCACCCCCTTCATCCCCACAAATACTCCTACAGTTATAGGACTTTGGTGCTATTTCATTGATCTCTTCAATTGCCTGTGTTTCCCAATGGACTCTTAAATTCATGAGACGAGAGGCTATCCCTCCTGATCACTCAATACTTAGCCATGACCAGCCCTTTGTCACTGTCTGCAGAGAAGAGGTTAAGATATTGTAGCTCTATTCACAACAGACAAGATATGAAAACAAGATACGGAACAAGTACTCAGCAGTGGATGAATGGATAAAGAATATCTGGTACATATATATATAATGAAATATTATTTGGTTGAGGAAAAAGAAGAAAATCTTACCATTTATAACAACATAGGTGAAATTCAAGAGTATTATACTGAATTAAGTCAGACAGAGATAAACAAATATTATGTGATGTCACTTATATGTGGAATCTAAAGTACTGACCTCATAAAACAGAATAGAACGGTGATTACCAGGGACTGAGAGGTATGGAGAAATAGGGTAATATGGTTTGAGGATGTGAACTTGCAGCTAGTACATAACTGATAATGCACAATAGAATGATTAGAGTCAACAATACTGTATTAAACATTTCAAATTTGCTAAGAGAATAGACCTTACTTGTTCTCACTCCAAAGATCAATGATAATTATCTGACTTGAAAGTGGTGTGGCTTCCCAGGTGGCGCTAGTGGTAAAGAACCCACCTGCCAATACAGGAGATATAAGAGACGCGGGTTCATCAATGATCCTCTGGCGCTCGTTCAACCAGAGAACTGTCGGCGCGCCAATGATTTGGCTGAGGCTCATACTGTAGCTGTGTCAGTGGGTTATGATGCCGTCTCATGCCAGCCTAGCTGCTGGAATCCCCAGCTCTTACTTCCATTCAGTGTGTAGTCCTATCATAAAAGATAAACCTAGACAGAAGGAAGGAAAGCATGTAAGCCCCTGCAAACTTCAACCAAAACTACAAAACTAAACAAAGCTAAATGAAATTAAGGTCAAATTCATCCTTTACTATAGATGCCAGTGGAAGTTTTAGAAGAGAAGGGGGTGAGTAGAGAATAACTCATAGTTTGACTGTTTCTTTCCAGGAACACTTCTCTACCATCACCCCCTTCATCCCCACAAATACTCCTACAGTTATAGGACTTTGGTGCTATTTCATTGATCTCTTCAATTGCCTGTGTTTCCCAATGGACTCTTAAATTCATGAGACGAGAGGCTATCCCTCCTGATCACTCAATACTTAGCCATGACCAGCCCTTTGTCACTGTCTGCAGAGAAGAGGTTAAGATATTGTAGCTCTATTCACAACAGACAAGATATGAAAACAAGATACGGAACAAGTACTCAGCAGTGGATGAATGGATAAAGAATATCTGGTACATATATATATAATGAAATATTATTTGGTTGAGGAAAAAGAAGAAAATCTTACCATTTATAACAACATAGGTGAAATTCAAGAGTATTATACTGAATTAAGTCAGACAGAGATAAACAAATATTATGTGATGTCACTTATATGTGGAATCTAAAGTACTGACCTCATAAAACAGAATAGAACGGTGATTACCAGGGACTGAGAGGTATGGAGAAATAGGGTAATATGGTTTGAGGATGTGAACTTGCAGCTAGTACATAACTGATAATGCACAATAGAATGATTAGAGTCAACAATACTGTATTAAACATTTCAAATTTGCTAAGAGAATAGACCTTACTTGTTCTCACTCCAAAGATCAATGATAATTATCTGACTTGAAAGTGGTGTGGCTTCCCAGGTGGCGCTAGTGGTAAAGAACCCACCTGCCAATACAGGAGATATAAGAGACGCGGGTTCAATCCCTGGGTCAGGAACATCTCTTGGAGGAGGGCATGGCAACCCACTCCAGTATTCTTGCGTGGAGAATCCCATGGACACAGGAGCCTGGCAGACTACAGTCCATAGGATACAAAAAAAGCCAAATATGACTGAAGCAACTTAGCACACATGCATGCAAGGTGATAATATAACAATATATAAATGTATCAAATCAATATGCTGTAAATCTTAAGCTTATACAATGTTCATGTTCGTTATAGCTCAACAAAAAATAATTCATTCAGTTTTTTAAAAAGAAGGAAAACTATACAGAAGGAAAAGAGGTTGGGGTGGAGAGAGGAAAAGGTACAAAAGACTATCTCCTTTCAGTCACTAGGACCAAGATGCTAGGGAAAAGGACAAACGTTGATATGGATATTGAAGTCTTTCACACATAAGATTTCTTGATTCTTTGAGAGGGAGCCTTCAAATATGTTGCTCTTTTCCTTCCCCACTTGTTTTGATATCCCTCTCCTGAAATCACCAGTTATCAAAGTTCTGCCTATGTAAACCACTTTCTAAACACTGTCAGGGTTGGATGATGCATTTCTTCTTTTTCTACACTTCCAACCAAAAATCTGTCATTTTATGATGAGTAGAAATTTATTACTATATTTCCCATGTTATCTTCAAAATCTTGTTTAACACTGAAAATGTGGGGGAAAATAGATAATTTGAAGGTCTGAAGATGTGCAGGAAAAGAAGTGATGATGAGCTTTTTGAAGTTTGAACAATGTGTGAAACATTTCAAGTATTTTGGATTTCTTTCTCCCCACCTATCACTGCTAAACTCCTAGAACTGAGGCCATTTTTTCTAATGTCCTCTCTGGTAGTTGCAGCTGAGCCAAATTAAAAGTATAAAACTTAGAGAAATTATTTTGCATTTATCTTTCTCTGTTATTTTCTCTTCTGAACATCTTAGCCAAAACGTATAGTTTTAGTCTAACATAAAGCTTATTTTGTTACTCAAGTTATTGCATGGGATTGAGTTTTATAGTTTGATTTGCTAAACCTATGGTTGAAAACTAAACATTTCTGGAAAAATGGATAAGAATATCTTATATTTATTGAACTTATCCAAGAAATTTATTTTTAATAACTGAACCACAGATGGGGTGCCATCTGTCAGCATATGGCATTGGCTCTTAAAGCAATGTTTACATCTGGGGAATATGACGCGTTCTTTGAGAGAACAAGAGGTATTATAGGACTAAACACGAAGAGAAATAGTTTTATATTCATGAATATTGTAAGTTTGCTAAGGATAGAATCAGCATGTTTATATGCATACAGTTTTCATACATTTGGGTTGATAAAAAGAAAGAAAATCTGTCCATTGAAATTCTGTTATGGTGATAGAAAATAATTGTAATTTTAAAACCATGGGGATTTTTTTCTCTCATGACAGGCAAAACTATCAGTATGAAGCAATCAGGTCAGCAAGTTTGAGTGTTTCAATATATCCTATTTGATCTATCAACTTTCCAATAATGATACTAATATAACGTTTAATTTATTGAAATTCCAGCTGCCAGTTTTATTTTATTCAAAAGCATTACAAAAATGTAATGTTTGTTCCTTAATTTGCAATAACTTCAAAACGTTATCTAATATAGTTCCATGTCTATTTTACTATGCATTTGTTGCTGTTTGTTGTTTAGCCACTGAGTCACGTCCAACTCTTTTGCAATCCCAGGGACTGTAGCCTGCCAGACTCCTCTATCCATGGTATTTCCCAGACAAAAATACTTGAGTGAGTTGCAATTTCCTCCTCCATGGGATCTTCCTTACCCTGGGATCAAACCTATGTCTCCTACATTGGTAGGAAGATTCTTTACCACTGACCCACCAGAGAAGCCATTCACTATGAATAGATATTCTTATTTTTGAATCAACTGCATTTTGAAACATAATTGGGCATACTTTATTATTATAGAAGCATGAAAATTATAGATTTTAAATAGCCATGCATTTGTAAAGAAATTATAGTTTGCTTATTTATATTTAATTCTGATTACAAACACTTTTAATAAATTCGGATTACCACTAACCTATTTCTGTTGTTAGTTCAAAACTAATTCAAAACAGATTTTGCTTTTGTACCTAATTTAACAAAGACTTGAATGTCTGTGATACATGGAAAACTATATAAATTGCAAGATTCTAGTGAACAGACAGTATCAGCAAATATTCAACAGTAACGATAATAATAATAGCAATGACAACTACTATTTTGGAATATTCTTTTTGTAACAGATTAGAGGATTAGCAAGCATTCTCTTGAATCTTGATAGCAACCCTTCCAAATTATAATTTTCCTTTAGTTACAGTTGATAGAAGAGGTTTAATGACATTAAAAAATTGGGGGGCTTCCCTGGTGGTCCAGTGGGTAAGGACACCACCTTGCAGTGCAAGGGGCCCCGCTTTGATCCCTGGCCTGGGAAGATCCCACGTGCCGCGGAGTGGCTGGACTGATGTGTCCAATTACCAAGCTGGAGCTCTAGAGCTCATGCGCCCAGAGCCAGTGCTCTGCGACAACAGAGGCCACTGCGATGGGAGGCCCACACGGGCCAGAGAACAAAGATGGATGAAAATGGACAAATGAAAGACCAATAGAAGTAGCCCGCCTGCTCCCCTCCCTCCCCACCCCACCCCCACCAAAATAAATAAATAAATAAATCTTAAAAAAATAAAATTGGCCTAAGACCACAGAGGCTATAATCAGCAGTATCTGCTTAAAGACCCATATTCTTTTTTTTTTTTTTTTGGCCAATTCCATTGGTCTTTCATTTACCTATTTTCATCCATCTTTGTTCTTTCGCCTGTGTGCGCTTCCCATCGCAGTGACCTCTCTCACTGTAGAGCACTGGCTCTGGGTGCACGTGCCCCAGAGCTCAGGCTTGGTAGTTGGACACATCAGTCCAGTCACTCCGTGGCACGTGGGATCTTCCCAGGCCAGGGATCAAACCGGTGCCCCTTGCACTGCAAGGCGGTGTCCTTACCCACTGGACCACCAGGGAAGCCCTGCTTAAAGACCTATATTGTTTCTACTAAACAGCCCTGCTTCCCTGACTGAGAAAATAGTACTGCTTATTTATATTTAATTCTGATTACAAACACTTTTAATAAATTCGGATTACCACTAACCTATTTCTGTTGTTAGTTCAAAACTAATTCAAAACAGATTTTGCTTTTGTACCTAATTTAACAAAGACTTGAATGTCTGTGATACATGGAAAACTATATAAATTGCAAGATTCTAGTGAACAGACAGTATCAGCAAATATTCAACAGTAACGATAATAATAATAGCAATGACAACTACTATTTTGGAATATTCTTTTTGTAACAGATTAGAGGATTAGCAAGCATTCTCTTGAATCTTGATAGCAACCCTTCCAAATTATAATTTTCCTTTAGTTACAGTTGATAGAAGAGGTTTAATGACATTAAAAAATTGGGGGGCTTCCCTGGTGGTCCAGTGGGTAAGGACACCGCCTTGCAGTGCAAGGGGCGCCGGTTCGATCCCTGGCCTGGGAAGATCCCACGTGCCGCGGAGTGGCTGGACTGATGTGTCCAATTACCAAGCTGGAGCTCTGGAGCGCATGCGCCCAGAGCCGGTGCTCTGCGACAACAGAGGCCACTGCAATGGGAGGCCCACACAGGCCAAAGAACAAAGATGGATGAAAATAGACAAATGAAAGACCAATAGAAGTAGCCCGCCTGCTCCCCTCCCCCCCCACCCCCCCCCCACCAAAATAAATAAATAAATAAATCTTAAAAAAATAAAATTGGCCTAAGACCACAGAGGCTATAATCAGCAGTATCTGCTTAAAGACCCATATTCTTTTTTTTTTTTTTTTGGCCAATTCCATTGGTCTTTATTTATCTATTTTCATCCATCTTTGTTCTTTGGCCTGTGTGAGCCTCCCATCACAGTGACCTCTGTCGCTGCAGAGCACTGGCTCTGAGCGCATGTGCTGCAGAGCTCAGGCTTGGTAGTTGGACACATCAGTCCAGTCACTCCGTGGCACGTGGGATCTTCCCAGGCCAGGGATCAAAGTGGGGCCCCTTGCACTGCAGGGCGGTGTCCTTACCCACTGGATCAACAGGGAAGCCCTGCTTAAAGACCTATATTGTTTCTACTAAACAGCCCTGCTTCCCTGACTGAGAAAATAGTACTGCTAAGCAAGCATACAACATGCATTGCATTGAAAAGCGTAAAAGAGCAACCACACTAGTAATTATAATGCAAATTGAAATTATAACGAAGCACCAATTTCTACTGGTCGAACTGACATTTTTAAAGTTTAATTATTAGTCTTGTCAAAAAATTAGAGAAACAGTTAAAAATACTTCATATCTGTTGATGCATGTATAATGCATTCTGAAAATGACAATCAAAATACCCAAAATATTAATAATATTTGATCCTACTCCACCTACTGAAGTTTTTATTTTAATAAGGTAATTTAAAATATCCAGGAAGTTAAGTTGATGGAAGCTCTCTCTTTGCAACAGAATGTATCAAGAAAGAGAGAGATGGGACTTCCCTGGTGGTCTGGTGGGTAAGGACATTGCCTTGCAGTGCAAGGGGCGCCACTTCAGTCCCTGGCCTGGAAAGATCCCACGTGCCGCGGAGCAGCTGGACCCATATGTCCAATTACCGAGCCGGAGCTCTGGAGCGCATGCGCCCAGAGCCAGTGCTCTGAGACAACAGAGGCCACTGCGATGGGAGGCCCACACGGGCCAAAGAACAAAGATGGATGAAACTAGATAAATGAAAAACCAATAGAAGTGGCCCACCCACCCGCCTCCATCCCCAACCCACCCCCTTCCCCCAAAAAAAATTTTTTAAAAAAATAGAAGAAAGACAGAGATGATAAGATAAAACATCTTCAGTACAATCACTGGATCTTATTATATAATGTATGCTTAACCACTTCCTTGATATAAGACATATTATAAGATGATTGTATACATATAACAAGCATGACACATGGTATTAAAGACTTCTGAATCTGTTTGTGTTCTTTCTTAGAAACCTTAACTTCTGAAACTCAGTTTTGCCATTTATAATATAGAGACAGTATAAAAAAACAGAAAAACAGCCCCATATTATTGATATGCAGAAAATTATTCAATATATTTAAGATATATAAATAACAAATGCTCAATAAATAGAAAATTTTAATACAGAATTGATTATAGGAAAGAACAGAAAATGCAATTTTCCTATGATAAAAGGCATTATAAGAATATGTCATGAGCAACGAGACAAAAAGAAAATCTTTGATTTGCTCCGTAATGATTTTGTAATGAATGTTTACATTCTTTTTCTTCAATTTCAAGCAACATCTATAACTGTGATTAGTTAGAGTTTTTAATTAAAGACATTTGATTTCCAAATGATCACTATAGAAAGAAAATATTAATAATATTTGATCCTACTCCACCTACTGAAGTTTTTATTTTAATAAGGTAATTTAAAATATCCAGGAAGTTAAGTTGATGGAAGCTCGCTCTTTGCAACAGAATGTATCAAGAAAGAGAGAGATGGGACTTCCCTGGTGGTCTGGTGGGTAAGGACATTGCCTTGCAGTGCAAGGGGCGCCACTTCAGTCCCTGGCCTGGAAAGATCCCACGTGCCGCGGAGCAGCTGGACCCATATGTCCAATTACCGAGCCGGAGCTCTGGAGCGCATGCGCCCAGAGCCAGTGCTCTGAGACAACAGAGGCCACTGCGATGGGAGGCCCACACGGGCCAAAGAACAAAGATGGATGAAACTAGATAAATGAAAGACCAGTAGAAGTGGCCCGCCTCCCTCCCAAACCCACCCCCTTCCCCCAAAAAAAATTTTTTAAAAAAATAGAAGAAAGACAGAGATGATAAGATAAAACATCTTCAGTACAATCACTGGATCTTATTATATAATGTATGCTTAACCACTTCCTTGATATAAGACATATTATAAGATGATTGTATACATATAACAAGCATGACACATGGTATTAAAGACTTCTGAATCTGTTTGTGTTCTTTCTTAGAAACCTTAACTTCTGAAACTCAGTTTTGCCATTTATAATATAGAGACAGTATAAAAAAACAGAAAAACAGCCCCATATTATTGATATGCAGAAAATTATTCAATATATTTAAGATATATAAATAACAAATGCTCAATAAATAGAAAATTTTAATACAGAATTGATTATAGGAAAGAACAGAAAATGCAATTTTCCTATGATAAAAGGCATTATAAGAATATGTCATGAGCAACGAGACAAAAAGAAAATCTTTGATTTGCTCCGTAATGATTTTGTAATGAATGTTTACATTCTTTTTCTTCAATTTCAAGCAACATCTATAACTGTGATTAGTTAGAGTTTTTAATTAAAGACATTTGATTTCCAAATGATCACTATAGAAAGAAAATATTTGGGAAGAGGAATGTGACTGTCCAAAGGAGAAAAATTGAAAAAACATTGTCAATTTTTTTCAACATATCACTTTTGATAGGAGGATAAAATTTCCTTTGTGGAAAAACAAAATAAAACAAGCACAAAGTGATTTTTTCATTAATGTAACATAGAGCACTGGGCACCATACAGTCAATTGTTTCTTCAAAACAAAAGCCAAATATAAATTCCAATTACCTTACAAAATGACTTTTTTTTTTTTTTTTGCAGAGGGTAGTACGGGGAGAGTGGGGAAGGTCACAAAATGACTTTTTAAATCCAGAAAAGTAAATTTATCTCAGAAAATATATATTAAAAGTTATCTGGCTGGAGGGGTGGGGTGCGGAGGGAAAAAAAGTTATTTGTGTATTCGATGTGGGTGTGTGAGTGCACAAGCACTTATATTGTCAATAACTTGAGAATTAACTATAGTGATATTGCCAGAGATTTGTAAAATGGCAATTAATGATTCTTCTTTACCTACAAATCCACTTAACACAAACCACAGAAAAACGGCAGGCACTTTTTAAGTATCAATTTTCTTTAAAATCTCTGAATAGTTTTTCTAAATTCGGGGATACTAAATGTTCACTGTTATGGGAATTGACTACATCAGAGTAATGTAAGGACATTAGATAAAAATAGAGACCCTCCGTTCCTTTTGCATTAGCCAGAGAATGTATCTCAGGAATGTTTATTTCAAGCATAGATTCAAGGTGATTGTGACATGTGGGACACTCTATGGCCAAATCAATTTTCTGACTTTATAAGTTTATTTCCTTGTTTCCATTGGGTTCTGATGCAAAAAAAAAAACAAACAAACAAACAAAAAAAACCAAAACAGAATCTATTCTAACAAGTTTCAACAGAGGTTAATTACTCAGTGTGGAAAGACTTTCTCAGTTCCTGGGAAAAAGAATCAAAAAATAGGAAGAATAAGTATCAAAGTGACAATAAAACTAGAATAACATATGTAGGCATTTCTGCTTCTAACATCACGTAAGAAAGGAAAGCCTCTAAATCAGGACAGTCATGTGATAACTCTAGAACCAAGCCACCTCCACACTACATCCACAAGCAAGATGGATGCCCGATGCCCACTTCTCTATTTCACCTCATTTATCTATTTAAATCTTATACTGTTACACTGGAGTAGTGGATATATAAAACTTGTCAAAAATTAATGTGAGGAAATTTTAGTTTTCTAGTCTCTTTTAGTCCAAGAAGAAACACTAGCAGGAGGTTGGAAAAAATAATGAAGTGGCCAGACAATTATAACTGCTAAAATCCCCAGATTCTCGGATCAAATCGAAATTTAATTGGCTTAAAAATTATTAATAAAATGATTAAATTTCATACTAGGAAACTGTATCATTTTATCTCCTCCCAAGTGATATTCATTTTCCCATGAGAAGTAACTTCTCTTCCCTCTAAGTCAGCTCATTTAATCTAAATCGTCCTATCAATGTGTATCACCTTCTAGCATACTCTGTGGATATTAATTTTTTCCTTACTGTTGCAGAAACAAACAAAAAAACCCTTCATTCTGAATGTATTGTATATTCCCCAAATTTAGTGTAATTCTTTGCAAGAGAAGGTACTTGTTCTCAAATAAGGACTTCTTCAAATATTCATGCAATTTTGAAAGAGATTCCTGATCTCCTCCCCAAAGACTGCTTTTCCTACATTATTGCTGATCTCAATAAAAAGCAATCCCATTCTTTTTCCAGTTAGTCAGGTAAAGAACCTTGGAGTCTGCCATAACTCCTCTTTTTACTCACACAGCTCATATCTGTCAGCAAGTCCTTTTGAGTTCAGCTTTCAAAATATATCCCATATCAGGTCACTCTCCACACCTCTACAGAAAACACTCTAGACAAAGGTGTTATTTGTCAGGATGAGCTCTTGCCTGGATTATGTTAGTAGTCTCTAAATTGATCTATCTACTCCTTTATCTGTCCACAGTCTATGATTTACACAACTGTGAGAATTATTCTTTTAAGACACAAATCAAAGCTTGTCATTTCTTTCCCCAAAACCCTCTACTGGCTCTGTTTAAGAGAAAAGCCGGCATCTTTATTTCAGCTTGTAAAACACTATTGTCTTTTCTCCACCATATCTGTGTCATTTCTTGCTTCTTTCTTTATTGTTCACTTTGCTCTAGGCTCAGAAGACTTCTTTCTTTTTTCAAGCCCAGCGAACATGCTTCTAGGTCATGGTCTTGGTGTTGTCTATTTTATTTTATTTTTTTCCTGTCTAGACTGCTCTTCACTCAAACAGCTATATAAATGGATCCTTGCTTCAGATGTCTTAATGAAAGTATCCATTCCTGATTGCTCTAGTAAACAGCAAATCCTCTGCCCAACACCCCTGTACTCTATCTCTCAGCCAGCTATATTTTTCTCTATATTTATATCCATCTGGGATACTACACATCTACTTGTTCACTTGTCACTCTCTGATCCCACTCAAATATCAAGTGGGGTGAGAGAGAGTGACAAGTGAACAAGTAGATGTGTAGTATCCAAGATGGATATAAATATAGAGAAACTGGGTAAACTAAGAATGGTTATAAATTCCCAACTGATGGCATTGTTTGAGCCTTGAATCCAGTTGAGTTTTAAGGCACCAAACTCTTGGAGTTTTTAGATATCAAACCAGATAAATCCATTTTTAAACCCAGTTCAGGATCGGTATTTTATCACTTTTGATAAAAAAAACATAGTAGCCAATATGTCACAAATCATATTCAAGAGATCAGAAATTTTCTTTGGTCCCTTATATCTCAATAGTACCTATAAGGTTGTTGTTGTTTAGTCACTCAGTTGTGTCTGACTCTTTATGACTCCATGGGCTGTAGCCTGCCAGGCTCCTCTATTCAAGGAACTTTCTAGACAAGAATACTGGTGTGACTTTCCATTTCCTTTTCCAGAGGACCTTCCCAATCCAGAAACTGAACCCATGTCTCTTGCATCTTCTACATTGGCAGGCCAGTTGTTTGCCCCTGAGTCAATTTTCCTTTGAAATCAGCAGCTTTCATTTTCAGTCCCTGCAGGTTGAGTGGGCACCTGAGAAGTAAGTGGGTTGGTTTAAGATGCTGGCTATCTGCTTAGCAGTAGACATGTGACTGGAGCTAATTCAATGAGAAAGTAGGTTTGTGGTGGCTACTACAGAAGAGGTGGCTACTTTCTTTTCCCCTGAGCTTGGGAAAGAGAACAGGATGACTTCAGCTTCTGATGCCAGAGTCCACCTCCAGAAGCCTGAAAAAGAAGTTAACATATGGACAAGAACTGGGTAAACTAAGAATGGTTATAAATTCCCAACTGATGGCATTGTTTGAGCCTTGAATCCAGTTGAGTTTTAAGGCACCAAACTCTTGGACTTTTTAGATACCAAACCAGATAAATCCATTTTTAAACCCAGTTCAGGACTGGTATTTTATCACTTTCAATAAAAAACATAGTAGCCAATATGTCACAAATCCAGTTAGGTAGTCTTTGTATGTGTTTCTTTAACAATGTATAATTTCTGTTTTCACAGCCATTAAAAACTTAGATATATTTTCCTCTTTACTTGTAAGTCTTCTTCATATAGGCTATATAAATCTTAAAATAAAACTTCATACATTATTAATTTGTTATGTCCTAGTGCCTAAACCAGTATCTGGTTCACAGTAGATGGTCAATAAAATCTTGATAATAAATGTCAAAGCTACCTAACTACTCCTAAATGATATATATGAAAATTTTCTTTTTAATTAAGTCCTTACAACAAATGTTTCTTTACAATAAATATTGTGGGGAATCGAAAATGGAGGTCTTCCTGTTCCTTTCTCCCTAGACATACAATACTTCATTTCCATTTCTTCCATGTACAGGTGGGATGGTGGAAAGACAGAGTAAGCGTTGAAGTCATATGTGAAAATTCTGAACACCACTCTAATATAAGACAAGTGGAGTTTTTGCTTCTTTCTGAATTTTTGACTGTAAGAGAGATGCACACACACCAAACTATGTTCACAGGCAAGCAATGAGTCTGATAGTCACTTGAATTATGGTATGTCAGGAAATATGCCTTCATGTGTTCATTAATGAAATAGATAGTTATTTAATGAGCTCTTTCTATAGAAAACACTGTATGAGACATTGTCACGGACTGAATTGTGTTCCCCCCAAATTTTACATGTTAAAGTCCTAACCTCCATTGTCTCAGAATCTCAAAATATAACTGAATTTGGAAATACGTTCTTTGAAGAGGTGATTAATTTAAAATAAGGCATTTAGGGCAGGACCTAATGGGAATATGACTAGTGTGTTTATTATAAGTAGAGGAAAATTGAACTTTGAGAGACACATTAATGATGTGCATGGCCAGTGGGGAAAGACTATGTGAGAAACAAAAGAAGACAGTCATTGCAGGTCAAGGAAAGATGACCCAGGGAAAAAAAATGCTGTCAACACCTAGATCTTGGACTTCTAGACCGAGAAATGAGATAAATTTCTATTGGTTAAGCTATCTAGCCTGTGCTGTTAAGAAAGTCCAAGCCAACTTATTCTAAAATGTTGTACACAAAGAGTATATTACTAAGCTGAAAAAGCATGGACTTCACCCTTTTAAGCTTATAATCTAAGTATCAAGAAATATAAATATACAAATAATCATACAATTACATAATTCCAAACTCAGAAAGTACTAAGAGGGGAGAAATCCAGAAAGCTATGAGGTTACATAACCTGACCTGGCCTGGGGAATTAACACTTCTCAGCAATGTTGTCACTGAGAATTTTAAAGTGACTAGAAACTAACTACATGAATTTAGGTGTCAGGGGAAAGATGAAGGGACTTATGGAAAGATAATACTCTAGGATGCAGCTATATTCACTGGAGAAGTTAAATCAAGGCATATGTGGCTTTTGAGGGCTTCCCAAGCGGCACTAGTGGTAAAGAACTCACCTCCCAATGCAGGAGACATATGACGTGGGTTCTGGAAGATTCCCCTGGAGGAGGGCATAACGACCTGCTCCAGTATTTCTGCCTGGAGAACCCCATGGGCAGAGAAGCCTGGAGGACTGCAGTCCATTGGGTTGCAAACAGTCAGACACAACTAAAGCAATTTAGCAAGCAAACACATGGCTTTTGAGCATGTATGAAAAATAGTGGAAAGAGATAAGCTATGCTATACTTCGTGGATTATAATAAGAGCATCATAAGAGTAGTAATAATCCTGAATTGAGTCCTCCAAAATTCATATGTTGAAGCCCCCAAACCGAACGTGACTGTACTTGGATAGAGGGTCATTATGGAGGCAATTACAGTTAAATTAGGTTAGAAGGGTGAGAGTCTAATTTGATAGGACTGTTGCCCTTTAAGAAGAGACACCAGAAATGTCTCTTGCTCAGGGCTCACAGAGAAGAAAGGTCATGTGAGGATACAGCAAGAAGGGACCCAGCTACAAGCCAGGATGGGAGCCCTTAGTACTAAGAATCAAATTTGCCAGCACTTTGACCATAAATTTTTAATCTCTAGGACTGTGAGAAAGCAAATGTGTTGTTTAAGCCACCCCTCCTTCTTGAATGTCCCTCCTATCTCCCTCCTATTCCACCCCTGTAAGTTTTTACAGAACCCCTGTTTGAGTTTCCTTAGTCTTACAGTACATCCCCTTCCTTCCCTGCCATGTCTATAAGTCTGTTCTCTGTACCTGTTTCTCCAGTGCTACTCGGCATATACATTTATCAGTACCATCTTTCTAGATATCATATGTGTATGTCAGTATACAATATTTATCTTTCTCTTTCTGACTTACTTCACTCTGTATAATAGACTCTAGGTTCATCCACCTCATTAGAACTGACTCAAATGTATTTCTTTTTATGGCTGACTAATATTCCATTGTGTGTATGTGTGTGTGTGTGTGTGTGTGTGTGTGTGTGTAGCTTCTTTATCCATCATCTCTCGACGGACATCCATGTTGCTTTATGTTCTATCTATTGTAAATAGTGCTGCAATTAACAATGGGATACATGTTTCTTTTTCACTTTTGATTTCCTTAGGGTATATGCCTAGCAGTGGGATTGCTGGGTCATATGGTGGTTCTATTCCTAGTTTTTTCAGGAATCTCCATACTGTTGGCCATAGTGGCTCTGTCAATTTACATTCCCACCAACAATGAAAGAGGATTATCTTTTCTCCACACCCTCTCCAGCACTTATTGTTTGTAGACTTTCTGATGATGGCCATTCTGACTGATGTGAAGTTTTGATTCTCACTGCAGTTTTGATTTGCATTCCTCTAACAATGAGTGATGTTGAACATTTTTTCATGTGTTTGTTAGCCATCTGTATGTCTTCTTTGAAGAGATTTCTGTTTAGGTCTTTTTCCCATTTTTTGATTGGGTTGTTTGTCTGTTTTTTATTATTGTTGAATTGTATGAGCTGCTGGAATATTTTGGAAATTGCTTCTTTGTCAGTTGTTTCATTTGCTATTATTTTCTCCCATTCTGAAGGCTGTCTTTTCACCTTGTTTATTGTTTCCTTTTCTGTGCAAAAGCTTCATTTGTCAGATTTAAATCTAACATCTATAGATATCAGTTTCTCTAGCAGATAAACTGAAAACTAGGAAAAGTCTCATATGAAGAAGCCTTTGCCTGAAGGATGCCAGAGAGAGAATGTATTATGGCTTCTACATTGAAGTAAAGTATTTTATTCATTAGGAAAATATGAATAGGTTTATGCTACTTTTTAAAAGATGGCTTTGTTTGTATTGTTGTCATTGTGTTATTTAGGGTTAAGAAGGAGAAGAATGAATGGTATAAAACACATTAGTAGGTTATTAGAGAAGTCCAAGGAACAAGTAATTGTGGAGAGTTTCATTTTTGGTTACAACATCATAGGATAAGGAAACCATAGCATTTGTGTTATCAAGAAAAAAACTAATAAAATATAAAGCATACTTTTATGCATTGCTATTAAAGAGTACTTGATTTAAGGTCCATGACAATGGAGCTTGTACAGGTAGACAAAGGAGTTCAGATACTTCTACTAGAGATGAATGTCTGGTACAAGTACAAATCTGCAGAGGGGAGACATGCCATGGATGGAAAGATTTTACAACGAGAAATTAGATGAATTTTAAATGACAGTATGAGTAACAAATATAGACCATTTTCTGGAAAAGCCTCAAATGCAAAAATAATATTTTATCTTAGCAACCCCCTCCTGTAAAAATGCTGATGAGGGAAGTGCAGAAAAAGTGTTAGAGCTAGCAATCAATGGAAAACAATGTTTGCATAATTCCACCAAACTCAGATTCTAGGACTTGCTGAAGTATAACAGAAAATTAAACCCATTCAACTAAAACTAGAACCCAAATCACTCCCAGCCCAAATCCTGAAAAGATTAAAGGATAACCTTATGTGTCTACTACCCTAAAATTTGGGAGTTAGGTTCAAGGACAATCACAGTCTCCACAATCTCATTTAAAACCAGTGGTGAACACAATCAAATGTAAAATTTTGGGGGTGCAGGTAGGGATAAATAATAACAGCACAATGGATTTGTAAGTTAGTGAAAATATTCTGTATGATACTATAATGTTGGTTACAAATCATCATACATTTTTGTCCAACCCCATAGACTGTATAACACCAAGAGTGAGCCCCAAGGTAAGCTATGGAATTTAGATATGTAAAGTATGGACTTTGGATGATTCTGGTATGTCAGTGTCATTTTATCAGTTAACAAATATACCACTCTATTGAGAGATATTAATTAATTCAGCAGAAAATATTTAAAGAAACACTAGCAAAACAATTTAAAGATTTAATTAAAAATCTCAACTTACAAACCCAAAAAACAAAGAAGTGAGACTTCTAATTCATGGATGATATGAATGGGTATATAGCAGATTCAAAGGACTGTTTAAAGACTGTTAGAACTTATGAATGAATTTATCAAGTTTGCAGTATACAAGATAAAAATAAGTTGTTTTTCATAATATCAACAGACAAAAGAAGACTGAAATACAAAATACTATTTATAATAACATCAAAACTGTAATATGCTTTGCCAGAATTTCATTGAGACAGCTAAAATCTCTACAGTGGGAACTACTAAAGAGTTCTGAGATAAGGTTAAAAACACATGACTAAGTGAACAGATACAATGACTTCATGTTTGGAAAACTTAATGTTGTTAACATTGGAAATTCCCTACAAATCGATCTATAAATTCATGCATTTTCTGTCAAGAATTTTTAATATAGAAATTGATGAGACAATTTTAAAAATTGCTTCGATAGGCAAAGAATTCAAAATAGCCAAAAACAATATGGAAAACAAAGAATATGGTCAGGAGACTTGTACTGCTACTAGATTTCATGACTTAAAGTTGCATGAAATTTAGAAAAGATGACATTGATGTAAAAATTAAAGCTAATTAAAACAATGTGGTATTGGACTTCCACATTCTATAAGATGGAGTAACAGAAACCAGATTTACTACCCTACTTAAAACAACTGAAAAACTGGGGACAAATTATATGTAACATAACTTTTATTATTTTTTTGGCTGTGCCACTAGGGAACTCCTTACAACATCAGTTTTAAATATGTGGGACATTGCTTAGTGACCCTTGAAAGACCATTAAAAATGAATTAAAACTTACTACTGTCCCAGCTTACTACTCACCCAGGCTATAGCTCAGTAAGGAGAAACCCAATGGAGCCTGATAGTCTCCCTGAAATGAAGTAACAGTCAAGAGATCGGGAATGCCACGATAGCTAGTTTTCAGAACATTGTAAGGGGGAGGAAAATGTTTGGACATACAGAGGGTTCTATAAATCTGCAGCACGCCATTGTTCAGTCTTTGGCTAAGTAATGATTGAAGGTGAAAAGGTGAAAGTTTTGTCATTCAGTTGTGTCCAACTCTTTGCAACCCCCTGGTCTGGAGCATGCCAGCCTACTCTGTCCATGGAATTTTCCAGGTAAGAATACTGGAGTGGGTTGCCATTACCTTCTCCAGGGGATCTTCCCAACCCAGGGATTGAACCTGGTTCTCCTGCATTGCAGGCTGATTCTTTACCATATGAGGCACCAGGGAAGTCGATAAATAATAATTACCAAAGTCATATGAGGCCAGGAAAAAGAGAGCACTAAAGAATCAGAGGGAGGTACCAGAAGTTCACACAGAGCAAAGACTAGTTTCGTTTTCCACCAGACACAGTGGAAAACCTCATAATTTATGGCATGCAGTAAAAAGCACACAGAATAGTAGTGTGGCCTCAGTAATGGGACAATTTTAGCTCTAGAATAAATGTTGCTCTGGTCCTACAGAACAAAGCTTGAAAGCAAAAAAGCCTGACTGGATCAAAAGGTTTCTGCACAATTTTAATTCATTCCCCATCCCCCCAAAAAATTCCCCAAATCTTTAAATAATGTTAAATGTAAACATCACGATATCTAGAACATAGTAAGAGATTAAATAGGCATACAAAGAGGCAGAAAAATACAATGCATGGCGACAAGAAAAAAGTAGTCACTCCAAATTGACCCCCAGATGATAGAAATGCTTGAATTGATAAGCAAGGGCATTAAAGTTGTTATTATAACTATATTCTGTATATTCAGGAAACCAGAAGAAAACTGAGCATGTTAAGTAGAAAACTGAATGATCTAGAAATAGAAAGTATGATGTGTAAGATTTTGAAGAATTATTGTACACCGAATGGGATTAATAGCAGATTTGACTTTGTAGAAGAAATGATGGGTTAATTTAAGGCCAAGGACACAGAAAGCATCCAAAATAAAATGAAGAAAAATATTAAGAACAGGAACAGGACTTCCTTGGTAGTCCAGTGGGTAAGGACACCACCTTGCAGTGCAAGGGGCACGGGTTCAATCCCTGGCCTGGGAAGATCCCATGAACCGCGGAGCAGCTGGACCCATGTGCCCAATTACCGAGCCAGAGCTCTGGAGGGCATGTGCCCAGAGCCGGTGCTCTGCAACAACAGAGGCCACTGCGATGGGAGGCCCACGCGGGCCAAAGAACAAAGATGGATGAAAATAAATAAATGAAAAAGTGGCCCGCCCACCCTGCTCCCTCCCCAACTCACAAAAAAAAGAAAAGAAAAACAGGAACAAAGAGTTAGTTAGCCATAAGACAGTTTGAACCAACCTAGTATACATATAGTTAAAATCTTTGAAGTGGAATAAAGAAGGAATAGGCAAAAAGAAGTTTAAACTTTCCAATTTTAATGAAAAATGTTACCTTTCAGATCTATGAAGCCCAATGGAATCTGTGCATAATAAACATAAGTTAAACTACATCAAGTTACATCAGAATTAAGTAGCTTAAAAGTAGGGAACTTTAAATTCAGCCTATGAAAAAAGGGAAGAACAAAGAAGGACAAAACTGGGCTTCCCCTGGTGGTCCAGTGGGTAAGGACACCGCCTTGCAGTGCAAGGGGCGCCGGTTGGATCCCTGGCCTGGGAAGATCCCACGTGCCGCGGAGTGGCTGGACCGATGTGCCCAATTACCGAGCCAGAGCCGAGCGCCCAGAGCCGGCGCTCTGCGATGACAGACGCCACCGCGATGGGAGGCCCACAGGAGCCAAAGAACAAAGACGGATGAAAATAGAGAAAGACCAATAGAAGTGGCCCGCCCGCTCCCCTCCCTCCCCAACCCCACCCCCGCCCAAAATAAATTAATAAATCTTTAAAAAAAAAAAAAAAAAAAGGACAAAACTTCTCAATAGAAAAAAAACAGTGTGAACTAGATGATGGAGAAAAACTTTAAAATACTGAAAAAAATTGTTTTAACTTATAAGTCTATGCCTAGCAAAAATTGCTCTCAGCAACAAAAGCAAAAAAATATTTTCTAGATATACAGAAGCTGAAAGAATTTATAACAGACTTGCATGATAGAAAATGTTTAAAAAATCCTTCAGGTTAAAATATATATATATATATATATATATATATATATATATAAGTAAATATATATATATATAGTATCAGATTGATATAGAAACTTGTCCAAGGAACCAGAGAGTCAGAGAAATGATAGCAATGTAGGTATGTAAAAGAGGTATTTTTGTATATGATTTAAAGAAAGATTTAAGCTATTGAGCTGTTTACAGCAAACTGAATATCAGTGCATTTTGGGGTTTTTACCATGCAGAAGTAAAAAATGATAATAACACTAAAGTTAGAAGTAGATAAATGGAAGGTACTGGTAAAAGATTGTTTTGCTTTATGTGAAATAATATAATATAATCAGAGGTAAACTAGAAATTATAATGAACTTTATAAGCTATAAACTAAAGATTCATACCAAAACCCCTAATACAAACACTGACACAAAAATTTATATCTAATAAAATAAAAAATAAGATAATATTGAATCATGTAAAAATGTTATGAATACTAAAGAAGAGAGAGAAAAGGTAGCAAAAAATCAGCTATAACAAAAGGAAAATAAATGGAAGCATAATTAATTTATACCCCAAAATACATTTAAATATATTTAAAAGTAGAATGTATCACAGGAATGCAAAGTTGCAAAAGAAGTCAAATAATATATTCATAGAATAAAGAATAAAACTCATATAATCATCAGAATAAAAGCAGAAAAAACTACTTGATAAGACATATGATAAAAATAACCAACAAACTAGTAATAAAAGGAAACTTTTTGACCTAAGGAAAAGTTGAGGTACAAAATCCCACAGCTAAAAGCATAATTAATATGAAAGAGCTGAATGCATTTTTCTTATGATCAGAAGGAAGATAAAAAAGCTTAGTCTTGCCACTTCTATATTCAACATTATACAGAGTGTTCAATCTCTGTATTAACACTATATAGAGATTCTAACCAAGACAATTAAGCAAATTAAAAATTAGAGGCATTCATATGGGAAAGGAACAACTGACTTCCGGGTAGCTCAGACAGTAAAAAATCTACCTGCAATACAGGAGACCAGGGATCAATCCGTGGTTTGAGAAGATGCCCTGGAGAAGGGAATGGCAACTCACTCCAGTATTCTTGCCTGGAGTGGCCCATGAACAGAGGAGCCTAGCAAGTTAACAGTCCATGGGGTCGCAAAGAGTCAGATATGACTGAGCGACTAACACTTTCATCTTTGTTTACATAGACAAGTAAGAGGTAAAACTATGCCTACCTGCAGATGAATAGTATTTGTATACAGAAAATCTTAAGAAATCCACACAAAAGTTCTTTGAACTAATAATGAGACCTTGTCAAACTATAGTTTATGAGGTCATAAACAACTGGACATGACTTAGCAACTAAAATGAAATGATCCATGCAGAAGTAAAAAATGATAATAACACTAAAGTTAGAAGTAGATAAATGGAAGGTACTGGTAAAAGATTGTTTTGCTTTATGTGAAATAATATAATATAATCAGAGGTAAACTAGAAATTATAATGAACTTTATAAGCTATAAACTAAAGATTCATACCAAAACCCCTAATACAAACACTGACACAAAAATTTATATCTAATAAAATAAAAAATAAGATAATATTGAATCATGTAAAAATGTTATGAATACTAAAGAAGAGAGAGAAAAGGTAGCAAAAAATCAGCTATAACAAAAGGAAAATAAATGGAAGCATAATTAATTTATACCCCAAAATACATTTAAATATATTTAAAAGTAGAATGTATCACAGGAATGCAAAGTTGCAAAAGAAGTCAAATAATATATTCATAGAATAAAGAATAAAACTCATATAATCATCAGAATAAAAGCAGAAAAAACTACTTGATAAGACATATGATAAAAATAACCAACAAACTAGTAATAAAAGGAAACTTTTTGACCTAAGGAAAAGTTGAGGTACAAAATCCCACAGCTAAAAGCATAATTAATATGAAAGAGCTGAATGCATTTTTCTTATGATCAGAAGGAAGATAAAAAAGCTTAGTCTTGCCACTTCTATATTCAACATTATACAGAGTGTTCAATCTCTGTATTAACACTATATAGAGATTCTAACCAAGACAATTAAGCAAATTAAAAATTAGAGGCATTCATATGGGAAAGGAACAACTGACTTCCGGGTAGCTCAGACAGTAAAAAATCTACCTGCAATACAGGAGACCAGGGATCAATCCGTGGTTTGAGAAGATGCCCTGGAGAAGGGAATGGCAACTCACTCCAGTATTCTTGCCTGGAGTGGCCCATGAACAGAGGAGCCTAGCAAGTTAACAGTCCATGGGGTCGCAAAGAGTCAGATATGACTGAGCGACTAACACTTTCATCTTTGTTTACATAGACAAGTAAGAGGTAAAACTATGCCTACCTGCAGATGAATAGTATTTGTATACAGAAAATCTTAAGAAATCCACACAAAAGTTCTTTGAACTAATAATGAGACCTTGTCAAACTATAGTTTATGAGGTCATAAACAACTGGACATGACTTAGCAACTAAACAAATGCATATTTATAACTGAATCACTTTGCTGTATACCAAAAACTAACACAACATTGTGAATAAGTCATTATCCAATATAAAATAAAAATTAAAAAATAAATGATTTTAAAATATTGCGATAAACATTGTTAAGACACTCCTGGTTAGTCTCTTTGTGACCCTATGAACCGTAGTCTGCCAGGTTCCTCTGTCCATAGGATTCCCCAGGCAAGAATAATGGAGTAGGTTGCCATTTTCTTCATAAAAGTGTCTTCCCGACCCAGGGATCAAACTCATGTCTCTTAGGTTTGGGAAGATCCATTGGAGGAGAGCATGGCAATCTACCCCAGTATTCTTGCCTAGAGAATCCCATGGACAGAGGAGCCTGGTGGGCTAGAGTCCATAAAAAAAAAAATAAAAAGGAAAGAGTAAAAATTGAGAGATTAGATTGGACATACCCCTGAAAATTCAGGATAATCCTCCTCACCTCAGTGTCCATAATTTTAGTCACTATAGTTATTTTTGTCACATAAGGTATTCACATAGCATATTCACAGATTCTGGGATTAAAGCATAGACATCTTTGTAGGATCATTAAATCACTGTCTGTTAAATCATTCTTTGAATATGATATAACTTAAATAATGATTGTGCAACAAAAACACTTAATATACAAATATTCTTAGAGACATTATTCATACTAGATAAAACATAGAAACAACCCAAATGTCCACCAACTGCTAAATGAAGAAAATGTGGTAAATCCATATAATGTAATATTGTTAGGCAATAGAAAGGAGTGAAGTACTGATACATGCTTAGATGGATGCTAAAAATATTATGTTATGTGAAAGAAGTCAGTCAGTCACAAAGACCATGTGCTATGTGATTCTATGCTCTGAGATATTCAGAATAGGTAAATCTATGGAGAAAGAAAATAAAATATCCTGCCTAGGACCCTGGGCTGGAAAACTGGGGAAAACCTGGTATGACTGCTGATGACTGATGGGTATATTTTCTTTGTAGGATAATGGAAATATTCTAAAATAAGTGAATTTCTATCTCAACAAAACTGTCTTTTGAAAAGTCTCCATAACAATACTATTACATAGTATTAATGTTCAAAATACCAGGTCTTCTTTAGGAGGAAAAGAAGAAGTAGGTAGACGCAGGGGAATTGGTATGTTAACAATGTCCTAACTTTTGGCCAACTGACAGTTACATGAGCGTTCACGTTGTTATCATCCCATGAGCTGTACATACAGAATTTGTAAATTTTCTGGGTCTATGTTAAATTTCAAAATAAAATGTCTAAATCTTTTAATAGATAAATGTGTGTCTACCCATGACATAAAAAGGTAACAATTGCTTGAAAATATTACACTAGTAAAAAATGTTCTAAGAATGAGAGAAAAAACAAAGAGATAAATGAAATATTTGAGAAGCTAAAATTCCAACAAGAATTAGACATGGATTGAAAAGGAAGAGAAAGCATGGTGTTAACAATTTCTTTTCACTTTCTGGCTGTCAGACAGCTTTCCATTCCGACAGCAAGCAGACTGAATGTAAGTGGGTGACAATGTCTATGTGTTTCAATAGAATAGGTCTGAGTTAATTTACCACCCCTGTAATGTCAAATAAAAGGTTTACCTACATGTTGGAACTAGAGGAAATACCTAGTTTGAACATACTGCTGGATTTTCCCATTTATGTTTCTAGATCTACCTTGCAATTTTCCCTTTGTTCTGTATGTTTTCTTTAATAGATGTTGTTGTTGTTTGGTTTTATTTTATGTGATGCATCAGCTATTCATCATCCTCTGGGCAGAGTTACCTTGGTTGAATTTGTCCACAGGAAGGCAACAGTAGATCTGGTGTGTGTGTGTTAATCCCTGAGTGGTGTCCAACTCTTTTAGACCCCATGGACTGTAGTTCCCCAGGCCCTCTGTCTATGGAATCCTCTAGGCAAGAATACTGGAGTGGATTGGAAGGAGAGTAAAGTTTATGCCTAGGGATAGTAAAAGCTCTCAGCCTTAGCTAGCCCCGGGGTGCTTTACCAGCTCTTTGATTTTGAATTCTCTTATCCCTATTTACACTTCTATAAATAGCTTTTTATTAAACTCTCCTTAATCAGGCCATTTGAATGTACCATCTGTTTCCTGTCAGGATCTTCAGTAATTCAGTAATTGGCACAAGAAGTGGCCCCAGGAAACACCCTTAAAATAGGTTCCTGGAATGGGTAGGTAGAATAGTTGAGAATCTCACAGATAGCTTCTTTGCTTCAGGAAATGGGACACTGATAATCTCTGGCGTGCTGTGACATTGTGATTAGTCGAATAATCACTGGTGGTGGCGTAAGATGAAGTACAGATGCAATGAAGGCGTTGGGAGATCAAGTGTCTATGGCACTTAGTCACTATGGCAACAGTGGTTATTACAAAGATTGTAGCAAGAGAAAAGGACCAAAAATAATGAAGGTCTGCTTTAGAACATGAATGAAAAATCAGAAAGCTTCTATGGAAACCTAAAAGCATCCCTTATCTCCAGGAGCCAAAGGGAAGGTTTGAATGAGAATCAAGCCCAAGGACTGAATGTAATTGCACAGTGGTTAAAGCCCACTGAATGAAAAAAAAAAAAAAAAAAGCCATATATCTGTATCTTATTTAAGGTAAGAAAACTCAAGGAAAAAGAATAAGATCCAAGGACATTTGGGAAAATAGAGAAAAACATGAGAATTTTGATTCTCCAAATTCTAGGTGTACTCAACTGAGATTTGAAAAACAATGAATTGGAGTGTAAAGTACCTAAAGGTGGGTGCTCACATCCAAATGGCTTGTTAATTGCAGTTTGGGTTCAACATTGGCTTACAGTTATTGAGAAGGCAATGCTAGAAATTCTGATATAGTGCAGTGGCTCTCAATCTTAGATGTACATTGGCATCACAAAAGAAGCACCAAAAAAAGTAATATTTTGGTCCCACCTGCATGGAGTCTGACTTTAACATTCTGGGATATATCGTGACCTCAGGTTTTCTGAAGCTCCCCCAGGTGATTCTAATATGTAGCCTGAGTTGAAAATCACTGATGATGAAGAAGGAACCTGGGTTATTATATGTAGCCACTTGAACTACCCTCTGCCAATCACCTGGATAGAGCCTGGAGGACACTCCTCCTACTAAAGCATTTTTAAAATTCTTTGCGGTGAATGTCTCCCATGGGCCAGTGATAACAGATAGTGGAAGAAAGGGATTAACCACCAGAAGTAAGGTGTTTAAAATCACATTAATATGGCAAGTGTTGAACTGATCATAGTGTTCTGACTTGCATTAATCTTTGTCAGTGGCTTTCTAACCACTGAGTCCCTCAGAATGAAATAAGTGAACAGCCTAGTGAGGTGTGGCTTAATATATAAAAGCAGAAAGTATCTAGGTCCTGAATATTTAATTTTCAAATCTTTCTAGGTGTAGGAAATCTAATTCAAGTCATCATAAAGGGAATTCATAGTCTCTTATCCAGTTCCAAGCTCTAAGTCAATAAACATGCTTAAAGCACCTCCATTGAAGTGGAAATTGGTTCCCTTTGAGAAAGGATCCGCAACATAGCCATTGACGAATATTATGTATTCCCCAAACTTTCTCTTTGTGACTTGTAGCTGTTTGCCAGGTTGTGCACTGATGAAAGGGAAATACTCATAACTTCTGGGAGATTATAAAATTAAGCCTCTAAACTATTAATCACTAGAAACTTTTTTTTTAAGCTTTTATTTTACTTTTAACTTTTACAGAGTTTTGTTGTTTACAGATATGCATGTTCCCAGATTAGTCATATGTATATCCCCCCCTTCCCACCCCTCCCAACCATCACACAGCACCCCTGAAGGGTCCCCTTTTCTCACAGAGCAATGACTATAGCTGTTTTCTTCACTTATGATAGTACAGGCCTTCATACTACTTCCTTTACACCTCCCACCCTCTGTTCCTTCCCAACAATGCTCATATGTCCATTATCCATGTCTGTCTTTCCGTTGCTTCACTGAATGTGCCATCATCACCATCCTACTAGATTCCATATATATGTGTTAATATACTGTATTTGTCTCTTTCTGACTGACTTCACTTTTTATGATATGTTCTAGATCCACCCACCTCATTAGGGCTGATTCTTCTGCATTTCTTTTTACAGCTGTGTAGCGTTCCATTGTATATATGTACCAGGGCTTTTGGATCCATTCATTCGTCGATGGACATCTAGGTTGCTTCCATGTTCTAGCTATTGTATAGAGAGCGGCAATGAACATTGGGGTACAGGTGCTTCTTTCAGATTTGATTTCATCAGGATATAAGCCTAATAGTGGGATTGCTGGGTCATATGGTGCTTCTATTTTTAGTTTTGTAAGAAATCTCCAGACTGTCTTCCATAGCGGCTGTATCAATCTACATTCCCACCAGCAATGCAGGATTGTTCCCTTTTCTCCGCAGCCTCTCCAGCATTTATTGTCTGTCGATTTGTGGATGACGGCCATTCTGACAGGTGTGAGGTGATATCTCACTGTAGTTTTGATTTGCATTTCTCTAATTATTAGTGAAGTTGAGCATCGTTTCATGTGCTTTTGGGCCATCTGTATGTCCTCTTTGGAGAGGTGTCTGTTTAGGTCCTTTTCCCATTTTTTGATTGGGTTGTTCATTTTTCCGGTGCTGAGTTGTCTGAGTTGCTTGTAGATTTTGGAGATTAATTCTTTGTCTGTTGTTTCTTTTGCTATGATTTTCTCCCATTCTGTGGGGTGTCTGTTCAATTTTTTTGTGATTTCTTTTGCTGTATAAAAGCTTTTAAGTTTCATGAGGTCCCACATGTTCATTTTTCTTTTTATTTCTGCTATTCTAGTAGGTGGGTCAGAGAAGAGGTTTGGTTTCCTTTTCTCTGATATGTATGTTCCCAGATTAGTCATATGTATATCCCCCTTCCCACCCCTCCCAACCATCACACAGCACCCCTGAAGGGTCCCCTTTTCTCACAGAGCAATGACTATAGCTGTTTTCTTCACTTATGATAGTACAGGCCTTCATACTACTTCCTTTACACCTCCCACCCTCTGTTCCTTCCCAACAATGCTCATATGTCCATTATCCATGTCTGTCTTTCCGTTGCTTCACTGAATGTGCCATCATCACCATCCTACTAGATTCCATATATATGTGTTAATATACTGTATTTGTCTCTTTCTGACTGACTTCACTTTTTATGATATGTTCTAGATCCACCCACCTCATTAGGGCTGATTCTTCTGCATTTCTTTTTACAGCTGTGTAGCGTTCCATTGTATATATGTACCAGGGCTTTTGGATCCATTCATTCGTCGATGGACATCTAGGTTGCTTCCATGTTCTAGCTATTGTATAGAGAGCGGCAATGAACATTGGGGTACAGGTGCTTCTTTCAGATTTGATTTCATCAGGATATAAGCCTAATAGTGGGATTGCTGGGTCATATGGTGCTTCTATTTTTAGTTTTGTAAGAAATCTCCAGACTGTCTTCCATAGCGGCTGTATCAATCTACATTCCCACCAGCAATGCAGGATTGTTCCCTTTTCTCCGCAGCCTCTCCAGCATTTATTGTCTGTCGATTTGTGGATGACGGCCATTCTGACAGGTGTGAGGTGATATCTCACTGTAGTTTTGATTTGCATTTCTCTAATTATTAGTGAAGTTGAGCATCGTTTCATGTGCTTTTGGGCCATCTGTATGTCCTCTTTGGAGAGGTGTCTGTTTAGGTCCTTTTCCCATTTTTTGATTGGGTTGTTCATTTTTCCGGTGCTGAGTTGTCTGAGTTGCTTGTAGATTTTGGAGATTAATTCTTTGTCTGTTGTTTCTTTTGCTATGATTTTCTCCCATTCTGTGGGGTGTCTGTTCAATTTTTTTGTGATTTCTTTTGCTGTATAAAAGCTTTTAAGTTTCATGAGGTCCCACATGTTCATTTTTCTTTTTATTTCTGCTATTCTAGTAGGTGGGTCAGAGAAGATCTTGCTTTGATTTTTGTCCTTGAGTGTTTTGCCTATATTCTCCTCTAAGAGTTTGAGGGTTTCTGGTCTTACATTTAGGTCTTTAATCCATTTTGAGTTGATCTTTCTGCATGGTGTCAGGGAATGTTCCAACTTCATTTTTTTGCATGTAGCTGTCCAATTTTCCCAGCATCACTTGTTGAAGAGGCTGTCTTTGTCTCATTTTATAGTTTCACCTCCTTTGTCAAAAATAAGGTAGCCATAGGTGCGTGGGTTTATCTCTGGGTTCTCGATCTCGTTCCATTTGTCGATATTTCTGTTTTTGTGCCAGTACCATACTGTCTTGAGGACTGTTGCTTTGTAGCAGAGTCTGAAGTTGGGGAGACTGATCCCTCCAGCTCCATTCCTCTTCCTCAGGATTGCTTTGGCTATTTGAGGTGTTTTTTTTTTTTTCCTTAAAGATTTATTTATTTATTTATTTATTTATTTGGGGGTGGGGTGGGGAGGGAGGACAGCAGGCGGGCCACTTCTATTGGTCTTTCATTTGTCTATTTTCATCCCTCTTTGTTCTTTGGCCCGTGTGGGCCTCCCATCACCGTGGCCTCTGTTGTCGCAGAGCACTGGCTCTCGGCTCACGCGCTCCAGAGCTCTGGCTCGGTAATTAGACACACGGGTCCAGCCACTCAGCGGCACGTGGAATCTTCCCAGGCCAGGGATTGAAGCGCGCCCCTTGCACTGCAAGGTGGTGTCCTTACCCACTGGACCACCAGGGAAGCCCTATTTGAGGACTTTTGTGTTTCCATATGAACTGTGTTATTCTTTGGTCTAGTTCTGTGAAAAGTGTCATTGGAAGTTTGATAGGGATTGCATTGAATCTATAGATGACACTTGGTTGTATGGTCATTTTCACAATATTGATTCTTCCGACCCAGGAGCACGAAATATCTCTCCATCTGTTTGTCTTTAATGTCTCTCATGAGTGTCTTGTAATTTTCTGTGTACAGTTCTTTTGTTTCTTTGGGAAGGTTTATTCCTGGATATTTTATTCTTTTGGTTGCGATGGTGAAGGGGATTGCCTCTTTGATTTCATTTTTGCATGTAGCTGTCCAATTTTCCCAGCATCACTTGTTGAAGAGGCTGTCTTTGTCTCATTTTATAGTTTCACCTCCTTTGTCAAAAATAAGGTAGCCATAGGTGCGTGGGTTTATCTCTGGGTTCTCGATCTCGTTCCATTTGTCGATATTTCTGTTTTTGTGCCAGTACCATACTGTCTTGAGGACTGTTGCTTTGTAGCAGAGTCTGAAGTTGGGGAGACTGATCCCTCCAGCTCCATTCCTCTTCCTCAGGATTGCTTTGGCTATTTGAGGTGTTTTTTTTTTTTTCCTTAAAGATTTATTTATTTATTTATTTATTTATTTGGGGGTGGGGTGGGGAGGGAGGACAGCAGGCGGGCCACTTCTATTGGTCTTTCATTTGTCTATTTTCATCCCTCTTTGTTCTTTGGCCCGTGTGGGCCTCCCATCACCGTGGCCTCTGTTGTCGCAGAGCACTGGCTCTCGGCTCACGCGCTCCAGAGCTCTGGCTCGGTAATTAGACACACGGGTCCAGCCACTCAGCGGCACGTGGAATCTTCCCAGGCCAGGGATTGAAGCGCGCCCCTTGCACTGCAAGGTGGTGTCCTTACCCACTGGACCACCAGGGAAGCCCTATTTGAGGACTTTTGTGTTTCCATATGAACTGTGTTATTCTTTGGTCTAGTTCTGTGAAAAGTGTCATTGGAAGTTTGATAGGGATTGCATTGAATCTATAGATGACACTTGGTTGTATGGTCATTTTCACAATATTGATTCTTCCGACCCAGGAGCACGAAATATCTCTCCATCTGTTTGTCTTTAATGTCTCTCATGAGTGTCTTGTAATTTTCTGTGTACAGTTCTTTTGTTTCTTTGGGAAGGTTTATTCCTGGATATTTTATTCTTTTGGTTGCGATGGTGAAGGGGATTGCCTCTTTGATTTCATTTTCTGATTTTTCATTGTTTGTGTATAGGAATGCCAGTGATTTCTGTGTGTTGACTTTGTATCCTGCAACTTTGCTGAATTCACTGATTAAATCTAGTAGTTTTGTAATAGTGTCTTTGGGATTTTCTATGTATAATATCATGTCATCTGCAAATAGCGAGAGTTTGACCTCTTCCTTTCCAATCTGGATTCCTTTGATTTCTTTCTCTTCTCTTATTGCTGTTGCTAGAACTTCCAGAACTATGTTGAATAGTAGTGGTGAAAGTGGACACCCTATCTTGTTCCTGATCTTAGAGGAAATGCTTTGAGTTTTTCACCATTAAGGATAATGTTCGCTGTGGGCTTCTCATATATGACTTTCACTATGTTGAGATAGGTTCCTTCTATGCCCATTTTTTGAAGAGTTTTTATCATAAACGGATGTTGTACTTTGTCGAAGGCTTTTTCTGCATCTATTGAGATGATCACGAGGTTTTTGTCTTTCAATTTGTTGATATGGTGTATCACATTGATTGATTTGTGGATGTTGAAGAATCCTTGCATGCCTGGGATGAACCCAACTTGATCATGATGTATGAGCTTTTTGATGTGTTGTTGAATACTGTTTGCTAGGATTTTGTTGAGGATTTTGGCGTCTAGATTCATCAGTGAAATTGGCCTATAATTTTCTTTTTTTCTGTTGTCTTTTCCTGGCTTTGGTATTAGGGTGATGGCAGCCTCAGAATGTGTTTGGAAGTGTTCCTTCCTGCAATTTTTGGAAGGGTTTTAGAAGGACAGGCATTAGCCCTACTGGGGACCTACCAGAAGCCCTATTTGAGGACTTTTGTGTTTCCATATGAACTGTGTTATTCTTTGGTCTAGTTCTGTGAAAAGTGTCATTGGAAGTTTGATAGGGATTGCATTGAATCTATAGATGACACTTGGTTGTATGGTCATTTTCACAATATTGATTCTTCCGACCCAGGAGCACGAAATATCTCTCCATCTGTTTGTCTTTAATGTCTCTCATGAGTGTCTTGTAATTTTCTGTGTACAGTTCTTTTGTTTCTTTGGGAAGGTTTATTCCTGGATATTTTATTCTTTTGGTTGCGATGGTGAAGGGGATTGCCTCTTTGATTTCATTTTCTGATTTTTCATTGTTTGTGTATAGGAATGCCAGTGATTTCTGTGTGTTGACTTTGTATCCTGCAACTTTGCTGAATTCACTGATTAAATCTAGTAGTTTTGTAATAGTGTCTTTGGGATTTTCTATGTATAATATCATGTCATCTGCAAATAGCGAGAGTTTGACCTCTTCCTTTCCAATCTGGATTCCTTTGATTTCTTTCTCTTCTCTTATTGCTGTTGCTAGAACTTCCAGAACTATGTTGAATAGTAGTGGTGAAAGTGGACACCCTATCTTGTTCCTGATCTTAGAGGAAATGCTTTGAGTTTTTCACCATTAAGGATAATGTTCGCTGTGGGCTTCTCATATATGACTTTCACTATGTTGAGATAGGTTCCTTCTATGCCCATTTTTTGAAGAGTTTTTATCATAAACGGATGTTGTACTTTGTCGAAGGCTTTTTCTGCATCTATTGAGATGATCACGAGGTTTTTGTCTTTCAATTTGTTGATATGGTGTATCACATTGATTGATTTGTGGATGTTGAAGAATCCTTGCATGCCTGGGATGAACCCAACTTGATCATGATGTATGAGCTTTTTGATGTGTTGTTGAATACTGTTTGCTAGGATTTTGTTGAGGATTTTGGCGTCTAGATTCATCAGTGAAATTGGCCTATAATTTTCTTTTTTTCTGTTGTCTTTTCCTGGCTTTGGTATTAGGGTGATGGCAGCCTCGTAGAATGTGTTTGGAAGTGTTCCTTCCTGTGCAATTTTTTGGAAGAGTTTTAGAAGGACAGGCATTAGCTCTTCTTTAAATGTTTGGTAGAATTCACTTGTGAAGCCATCTGGCCCTGGGCTTTTATTTTTGAGTAGATTTTTGATCACAAAGTCAATTTCTGAGCTTGTGATTGGCTTGTTCATAGTTTCTATTTCTTCCTGGTGAGTCTTGGGAGATTAACCTTCTCTAAGAAACTGTCCATTTCTTTCAGGTTGTCAGGTTTGTTGCCACAGAGTCATTCATAATAGTCTCTTAGAATCTTTTGGATTTCTGTATGATCTGTTGTAATCGCTCCTTTTTCATTTTTGATTTTGGTGATCTGGTTCTTCTCTCTCTTTTTCTTGATGAGTCTGGCCAGTGGCTTGTCAATTTTGTTTACCTTTTCGAAGAACCAGCTTTTTGTTTTATTTATCTTTACTATTGTTTCTTTCATTTCTTTATCATTTATTTCTGCTTTGATCTTTATGATTTCCCTTCTTCTGCTGGCTTTGGGGTGTTTTTGTTCTTCTTTCTCCAGTTGTTTTAAGCGTAAAGTTAGGTCGTCTGTTTGAGATTTTCCTAGTTTCTTGAGGTGGAATTGAATTGCTATAAATTTCCCTCTTAGAACTGCTTTTGCAGTATCCCATAGGTTTTGCACTGTCGTGTGTTCATTGTCATTTTCTTCTAGGAATTGTTTTATTTCTCCTTTGATTTGCTCGGTAATCAGTTGGTTTTTTAGGTATGTGTTGTTTAATCTCCATGTGTTTGTGTTTTTAGCGGGTTTTTTTCCTGTAGTTGATCTCTAGTCTCACTGCATTGTGGTCCGAGAAGATGGTTGATAGAATTTCAGTTTTCTTGAATTGACTGAGGTTGGATTTGTGGCCCAAGATGTGGTCTATCCTGGAGAATGTTCTGTGAGCACTTGAGAAGAAAGTGGATTCTTCTGCTTTTGGATGGAAAGTCCTAAAGATGTCAATGAAGTCCATTTCTTCTAGTGTGGCATTTAAGGCTTGTGTTTCTTTCTTAATTTTCTGTTTGGATGATCTGTCCATTGCTGTGAGAGGAGTGTTAGTCTCCTACTATTACTGTATTATTGTTGATTTCTTCTTTTATGTCTGAAAGTGTTTATCTTATGTATTGGGGTGTTCCTGTGTTGGGTGCACAGATATTTATGATTGTTATGTCTTCTTCTTCGATTGATCCCTTGATCATTATGTAGTGTCCTGTCTTGTCTCTTCTAATCTTCTTTATTTTGAGGTCTATTTTGTCTGATATGAGGATTGCTGCTCCAGCTTTATTTTGATTTCCATTTGCATGGAATATCTTTTTCCAGCCTCTCACTTTCAGTCTATGAGTGTCTCTAGGTCTGAAGTGAGTTTCCTGGAGACAGCATATGTATGCATCATGTTTTTTAATCCATTTGCCACTCTGTGTTGTTTGGTTGGGGCATTTAATCCATTTACATTCAAAGTAATTATTGATACAGACGATCCATCTTCTTAGATGTTATGATGGCTTTGTTTTATGGATCTTCTCCTTCTTTTATACTTGTCTATATAAGTCTCTTTTACACTTGTTGTAAGGCTGGTTTGGTATTACTAAGTTCTTGTAATTTTTGCTTATCTGTAAAACTTTTGATTTTTCCATCAATTTTGAAGGAGATCCTTGCAGGGTAGAGGACTCTTGGTTGCAGATTATTCTCTTTTAGCCATTTAAATGTGTTCTGCTATTTCCTTCTGGCCTGCAGAGTTTCTGTTGAAAGATCAGCTGTTAAACGTATGGGCTTTCCTTGTATGTCACTAGTTGCTTTTCTTTTGCTGCTTTGAGAATTCTGTCCTTGTGTTTAATTTGTGTAAGCTTCATTAATATGTGTCTTGGTGTGTTTCTTCTCAGATTGATTCTATATGGTACTCTTTGCGCTTCTTGGACTTGATTGACTATTTCTTTTCCTATTGCATTGTGGTCCGAGAAGATGGTTGATAGAATTTCAGTTTTCTTGAATTGACTGAGGTTGGATTTGTGGCCCAAGATGTGGTCTATCCTGGAGAATGTTCTGTGAGCACTTGAGAAGAAAGTGGATTCTTCTGCTTTTGGATGGAAAGTCCTAAAGATGTCAATGAAGTCCATTTCTTCTAGTGTGGCATTTAAGGCTTGTGTTTCTTTCTTAATTTTCTGTTTGGATGATCTGTCCATTGCTGTGAGAGGAGTGTTAGTCTCCTACTATTACTGTATTATTGTTGATTTCTTCTTTTATGTCTGAAAGTGTTTATCTTATGTATTGGGGTGTTCCTGTGTTGGGTGCACAGATATTTATGATTGTTATGTCTTCTTCTTCGATTGATCCCTTGATCATTATGTAGTGTCCTGTCTTGTCTCTTCTAATCTTCTTTATTTTGAGGTCTATTTTGTCTGATATGAGGATTGCTGCTCCAGCTTTATTTTGATTTCCATTTGCATGGAATATCTTTTTCCAGCCTCTCACTTTCAGTCTATGAGTGTCTCTAGGTCTGAAGTGAGTTTCCTGGAGACAGCATATGTATGCATCATGTTTTTTAATCCATTTGCCACTCTGTGTTGTTTGGTTGGGGCATTTAATCCATTTACATTCAAAGTAATTATTGATACAGACGATCCATCTTCTTAGATGTTATGATGGCTTTGTTTTATGGATCTTCTCCTTCTTTTATACTTGTCTATATAAGTCTCTTTTACACTTGTTGTAAGGCTGGTTTGGTATTACTAAGTTCTTGTAATTTTTGCTTATCTGTAAAACTTTTGATTTTTCCATCAATTTTGAAGGAGATCCTTGCAGGGTAGAGGACTCTTGGTTGCAGATTATTCTCTTTTAGCCATTTAAATGTGTTCTGCTATTTCCTTCTGGCCTGCAGAGTTTCTGTTGAAAGATCAGCTGTTAAACGTATGGGCTTTCCTTGTATGTCACTAGTTGCTTTTCTTTTGCTGCTTTGAGAATTCTGTCCTTGTGTTTAATTTGTGTAAGCTTCATTAATATGTGTCTTGGTGTGTTTCTTCTCAGATTGATTCTATATGGTACTCTTTGCGCTTCTTGGACTTGATTGACTATTTCTTTTCCTATGTTGGGGAAATTTTCAACTAGAGTCTCTTCAAAAATTTTCTCATAGCCCTTTTTTTCTTCTTCTTCTGGAACCCCTATGATTTGAATATTGGTGAATTTGATATTATCCCAGAGGTCTCTGAGGCTATCCTCTGCTCTTTTCATTCTTTGAGCCTGATTTCTGTTTTTCAGAAGTTACTTCCACCATTCGATCTTCCAGCTCACTTATCCAGTCTTCTGTCTCAGATGCTCTGCTCTTGATTCCTTCTACAGTGTATTTAAGTTCAGCTATTGAGTTGTTTGACTCTGTTATTTTTTCTGTAAGTTCTTGTATTTCTTTATTCAGTGTGTTAGTTGTGTCTTGCAATTTCTTTAACATTCTGTTTTCAGTGTCTTTGATCATCTTTACTATCATTCTTCTTAAATTACTTTCAGAAAGTTTGTCCAAATTCTCTTCATTGATTTGGTCTTGTGTGTTTGTAGATTGTTCCTTCACTTGTATGGTATTTCTCTGCCGTTTCATTGTTATTATTAATTTTTAACTGACTCTGCTTGGGATTTCCTTTTCCCAGACTTTGAGTTATGTCTGTTGGTGTTTGTTGTTTGGATGGGGCTTCTTATTCTGGGTGATGCTGGTGGTTGGGTGATGTCAGGTCTTGCATACAAGTGATTAACCTTGTTGGCCTTCTCACCTGTATACTGCTCTCTACTGTTGGGCATTCTCTAGTATTGTAGAGTTTTGGAGTCAGTGCTCCCTCCCTAAAGCCCCAGGGCTTGTTGCCTGACTAGGGAATGAAGATTTCACAGCTGGTTTGTTATGGCATTAACAATGCATGCTGGTACCCCAATAGCAGAGGTCAGATTATAGATGTAATCCTGACTAGACTAATCTCAGATTGAATCTAAGGAGACCACTGATTTATCCTAAAGGTTATTGGTGGGTTATTTATATTAGGATAAAGCAAGCGAAAGCTTCTAAATCTGCATCTATTGCCAAGACAACAAATCAAAAGCAATGCCTCATCACTAGGGTTAATGCAGAACAATATTATCATCATATACTAGAAAGACATGTGTAGTAAGTGGTACAGGAATTCTTAATTCATGTCCAATTAAATCACATTTTTGACTGATGGAAAGTTAGTCTTTAGCTTGACTGGATTTTTACAAATAAAATCATCCATTAATTCCTATAGCAGCTCTGTTTTTCAGAGGAAACATCTTTGCTGAAGAAAATCAATATGACCCCTGATTTGAATGGTTTAAAGTGTAGTTCTTGGATCAACAGCATCAGCATCACCTACAGACTCATTAAAAATGTGAAGCCTTGCATCCCATTCCCCATAGACTAACCCAGAAACCCTAGAAGTGGGGCCCCCAAAACCGTGTTTTAACAAGTCTTCAAGATGATTCTTTTGCACTTTCATGTTGGAGAAATACTGACTTAGATCACTTTTTCCCTAATTCTTATTATGAAAAATACTTATAAGCAATTTGCCTTCACAAAGCAAGGACAGAAAGTAATCTTCACTGTCTAGTCAAGTCTCATGCTGTCTTTCATAATATGAACTTGAGAGAACTTAATCATTTCATGCCCCATAAAATTGATCATCTCTGCCGTTTCATTGTTATTATTAATTTTTAACTGACTCTGCTTGGGATTTCCTTTTCCCAGACTTTGAGTTATGTCTGTTGGTGTTTGTTGTTTGGATGGGGCTTCTTATTCTGGGTGATGCTGGTGGTTGGGTGATGTCAGGTCTTGCATACAAGTGATTAACCTTGTTGGCCTTCTCACCTGTATACTGCTCTCTACTGTTGGGCATTCTCTAGTATTGTAGAGTTTTGGAGTCAGTGCTCCCTCCCTAAAGCCCCAGGGCTTGTTGCCTGACTAGGGAATGAAGATTTCACAGCTGGTTTGTTATGGCATTAACAATGCATGCTGGTACCCCAATAGCAGAGGTCAGATTATAGATGTAATCCTGACTAGACTAATCTCAGATTGAATCTAAGGAGACCACTGATTTATCCTAAAGGTTATTGGTGGGTTATTTATATTAGGATAAAGCAAGCGAAAGCTTCTAAATCTGCATCTATTGCCAAGACAACAAATCAAAAGCAATGCCTCATCACTAGGGTTAATGCAGAACAATATTATCATCATATACTAGAAAGACATGTGTAGTAAGTGGTACAGGAATTCTTAATTCATGTCCAATTAAATCACATTTTTGACTGATGGAAAGTTAGTCTTTAGCTTGACTGGATTTTTACAAATAAAATCATCCATTAATTCCTATAGCAGCTCTGTTTTTCAGAGGAAACATCTTTGCTGAAGAAAATCAATATGACCCCTGATTTGAATGGTTTAAAGTGTAGTTCTTGGATCAACAGCATCAGCATCACCTACAGACTCATTAAAAATGTGAAGCCTTGCATCCCATTCCCCATAGACTAACCCAGAAACCCTAGAAGTGGGGCCCCCAAAACCGTGTTTTAACAAGTCTTCAAGATGATTCTTTTGCACTTTCATGTTGGAGAAATACTGACTTAGATCACTTTTTCCCTAATTCTTATTATGAAAAATACTTATAAGCAATTTGCCTTCACAAAGCAAGGACAGAAAGTAATCTTCACTGTCTAGTCAAGTCTCATGCTGTCTTTCATAATATGAACTTGAGAGAACTTAATCATTTCATGCCCCATAAAATTGATCATCTTATGTCAGTTGGATCTGTAAGTAGGAAACCTACATACTAGATGCCTTATTAAGACATATGGGTACCAAGGATTGAAAGATAAACCTTGTAAAAGCTCAAGAGCCTAAGCCTGTGATAGATCTATAAAGCTTTAGTGGTCTGAGATAGGAAGGATATCTCTTCTAAAGTGAAATATAAATTACTGAAAATTGTACGACCTACTTTTAAGAGACACAAAACTACTCAAGATCTTTGAAATTGTGGAAGCAAAATACACTACATTTAGGCACAGTTGGACTGGCTAATTCATAAGATGTCCTAAGACATTAGAGTGGAACCTGAATAAAACCAGTAGATTTATGCTTCAGTGCACACTGCCATCATTTGGGCTCCTGTGCAAACAGAAGCAGTTACTTGATACAAGGTGACATGGAACTTCTGGAAAATCCTCCAAATGAAACATAACTGTGCCCAATTCTATCGTTTTGCTCTACAACCATTTATACTTTTCTGCAAAAATTCATATGCATTTGAACATTAATTTCACACTGGCAGTTGAGCTCTTTAATATTGAATATCTGATTATAGGTCTATGAGAAATGAACTTCTCATTATTAAATAATTAATAATTGTTATTTCATTCAATTGAAATTAGATGTTCAGGATTAACAGGAACTGGATTTACCCTCACACCTAAAACAGCTGAAAAACTGGGTGAAAACATACCAAACAACACTGTTCAAAATATTGCCATCAGCAATGAAAGATAGTCATTTCTGAAAGAGGAGAAATAAATGGCAGCAGTTTCCAAGCTGTGTCTAAGGCACAGGGACCAAGACAGAGCCCAGTGACCCCTTGAATTGGACAAGATAGTAAATTTAAAGCCAACCTTACAAGTAAGCAAATCAAATGTAAATGGTCTAAGCACCCCGAGTAAAAGACAGATTGTCCGATTGTTTCTTTAAAAAAACAATTACTAACTGTATGTTGCCTACAAAGAAACATACTTTAAATATAAAGTAACAATGAGAATAAAGAAAAAGTCCATTAGGAGATATGCTACCTTAACATTTTTTTAAAGGTGTTTGGACTACATTTATATTAAATATAGTAAATTCAGAACAAAGAATATAGCCAGGGATAAAAGGAGTCATTTTGTCCAACAAAGGTTAATTCATCCAGAGGAACAAAAAACTAATAGGACTTTATATGGGTACCAAGGATTGAAAGATAAACCTCTTAAGCCTGTGATAGATCTATAAAGCTTTAGTGGTCTGAGATAGGAAGGATATCTCTTCTAAAGTGAAATATAAATTACTGAAAATTGTACGACCTACTTTTAAGAGACACAAAACTACTCAAGATCTTTGAAATTGTGGAAGCAAAATACACTACATTTAGGCACAGTTGGACTGGCTAATTCATAAGATGTCCTAAGACATTAGAGTGGAACCTGAATAAAACCAGTAGATTTATGCTTCAGTGCACACTGCCATCATTTGGGCTCCTGTGCAAACAGAAGCAGTTACTTGATACAAGGTGACATGGAACTTCTGGAAAATCCTCCAAATGAAACATAACTGTGCCCAATTCTATCGTTTTGCTCTACAACCATTTATACTTTTTCTGCAAAAAATTCATATGCATTTGAACATTAATTTCACACTGGCAGTTGAGCTCTTTAATATTGAATATCTGATTATAGGTCTATGAGAAATGAACTTCTCATTATTAAATAATTAATAATTGTTATTTCATTCAATTGAAATTAGATGTTCAGGATTAACAGGAACTGGATTTACCCTCACACCTAAAACAGCTGAAAAACTGGGTGAAAACATACCAAACAACACTGTTCAAAATATTGCCATCAGCAATGAAAGATAGTCATTTCTGAAAGAGGAGAAATAAATGGCAGCAGTTTCCAAGCTGTGTCTAAGGCACAGGGACCAAGACAGAGCCCAGTGACCCCTTGAATTGGACAAGATAGTAAATTTAAAGCCAACCTTACAAGTAAGCAAATCAAATGTAAATGGTCTAAGCACCCCGAGTAAAAGACAGATTGTCCGATTGTTTCTTTAAAAAAACAATTACTAACTGTATGTTGCCTACAAAGAAACATACTTTAAATATAAAGTAACAATGAGAATAAAGAAAAAGTCCATTAGGAGATATGCTACCTTAACATTTTTTTAAAGGTGTTTGGACTACATTTATATTAAATATAGTAAATTCAGAACAAAGAATATAGCCAGGGATAAAAGGAGTCATTTTGTCCAACAAAGGTTAATTCATCCAGAGGAACATATAATAACTCCACTAATTATGGCAACTTTATAGTACAAGTTTCAGGAGAAGTAGGTAAATCCACAATAAAAGTTGGATTTTAGCTCTTTTTTTTTTTTTTTTTAAGATTTATTTATTTTATTTTGGGCGGGGGTCGGGTTGGGAAGGGAGGGGAGTAGGCAGGCCACTTCTATTGGTCTTTCGTTTCTCTATTTTCATCCGTCTTTGTTCTTTGGCTCCTGTGGGCCTCCCATCGCGGTGGCATCTGTCGCTGCAGAGCTCCAGCTCAGGGCGCATGCGCTCTAGAGCTCTGGTTCGGTAATTGGACACATCGGTCCAGCCGCTCCGCGGCACGTGGGATCTTCCCAGGCCAGGGATCGAACCGGCGCCCCTTGCACTGCAAGGCGGTGTCCTTACCCACTGGACCACCAGGGGAAGCCCTGGATTTTAGCTCTTATTAAAATGAATACCTCTCTAATAATGAATAGAATGAATAGAAAGTGAGTAAAAATATAGAAGGCTGAATAACACTACCAATCAGTTATATTTAAATGACATTTATAGGTCCCTCAGTCTACGGATAATAGAATAGACATTGTACTAAAGCACACACAAATATTTACCAACAAATTCCATAATCTAGGCCATGAAATTAGAAGAATTCAAAATTAATAATATTAAAGTGATTCTAATTTAAAAAAAACTAGGGTTTCTGACCACAGTAGAACTGTTTATAATAAAAAACACAAAGGTATCTGGAAAAAAATTTGTAAACCAAAATATGAATTTCTAGATAACCCTGCTGCTTTGTGTTATTGTATGGCAGAAGCCAACACGATATTGTAAAACAATTATTTTCCAATTAAAAATTTTAATATATATATTGAGTTAAGTAAAAATGAAAATTTGACATGTAAAAATTTGTGGGACATAACTAAGTAGTACTTAGAAATTTATAGCACTAAATTCCTATAGTTGCAAATTTAAAAAATGTCATCAATGATTACATATTTTACTTGAATGGGTGCTACCTTAACATTTTTTTAAAGGTGTTTGGACTACATTTATATTAAATATAGTAAATTCAGAACAAAGAATATAGCCAGGGATAAAAGGAGTCATTTTGTCCAACAAAGGTTAATTCATCCAGAGGAACATATAATAACTCCACTAATTATGGCAACTTTATAGTACAAGTTTCAGGAGAAGTAGGTAAATCCACAATAAAAGTTGGATTTTAGCTCTTTTTTTTTTTTTTTTTAAGATTTATTTATTTTATTTTGGGCGGGGGTCGGGTTGGGAAGGGAGGGGAGTAGGCAGGCCACTTCTATTGGTCTTTCGTTTCTCTATTTTCATCCGTCTTTGTTCTTTGGCTCCTGTGGGCCTCCCATCGCGGTGGCATCTGTCGCTGCAGAGCTCCAGCTCAGGGCGCATGCGCTCTAGAGCTCTGGTTCGGTAATTGGACACATCGGTCCAGCCGCTCCGCGGCACGTGGGATCTTCCCAGGCCAGGGATCGAACCGGCGCCCCTTGCACTGCAAGGCGGTGTCCTTACCCACTGGACCACCAGGGGAAGCCCTGGATTTTAGCTCTTATTAAAATGAATACCTCTCTAATAATGAATAGAATGAATAGAAAGTGAGTAAAAATATAGAAGGCTGAATAACACTACCAATCAGTTATATTTAAATGACATTTATAGGTCCCTCAGTCTACGGATAATAGAATAGACATTGTACTAAAGCACACACAAATATTTACCAACAAATTCCATAATCTAGGCCATGAAATTAGAAGAATTCAAAATTAATAATATTAAAGTGATTCTAATTTAAAAAAAACTAGGGTTTCTGACCACAGTAGAACTGTTTATAATAAAAAACACAAAGGTATCTGGAAAAAAATTTGTAAACCAAAATATGAATTTCTAGATAACCCTGCTGCTTTGTGTTATTGTATGGCAGAAGCCAACACGATATTGTAAAACAATTATTTTCCAATTAAAAATTTTAATATATATATTGAGTTAAGTAAAAATGAAAATTTGACATGTAAAAATTTGTGGGACATAACTAAGTAGTACTTAGAAATTTATAGCACTAAATTCCTATAGTTGCAAATTTAAAAAATGTCATCAATGATTACATATTTTACTTGAATAAAAAAAGAAAAAGGAAGAGCAAATTAAACCTGCAGTAAATGAAAAGAAATAATTACTATCATAGTGGAAATCAGTAAAAGAGAAAATAATACAGAAAATCTCTAAAATCATCCAAAGATGGATCTTTGTAAAATTCAATAAAATTGATAAACCTCTAGCCAGACTGATCTGGAACAAAAGAAAGTATTCACTGTGAAGTCAGAAATCAGGTAGACAAGATGTCCTGTCCCATAGCTATCATTTTGACTCACTCTTTAGTTGCCACCATGTTTTTCAAAGGCTGAGTACAAGGTGGCTGTGATAACAATATTGGAGTATATGTAGAGGTTCTATTTGCTCAATTAGCCAAATGATGAATCCAGTTCTGAATCCTTACATGGCACTATCTTCAAGGGATCAGCTAGCCATCTGGTAAGGAAGCAGGGACTTTCCCCAATAGGACTTGATATATTCTCCGATATGTGTTTACAATCCATAGACATTACACTTCTGGCAGGACCACAACTGTGGACTTAAGAAGTGCTGCATCCATTGTCAAGTAATTCAAACATTCCCCCAATCAAGTATGGTATTTAACAGCTAAACTCAGAGAATTTAGTGATCTTGCCAAGGCATCCACCCTTCAAAGGCAACTGGCTTGAAAGAGATACAAAAGCCTTGACCATGGGAATAAGCTAAAAGACAGAGGTCTAAACTCATGGTCCAAAATGGCTCAAAAATCAAGTGAGGCAGTCTCTAGAAGTTATAATTCCAGATCTAAGAGGAATGCAGAGACTAACAGAGAAGGGAGATCTGGTGAGTGTATACTTGGAATTGGAGAATGGGGCGGGGTGAGAGGGAGAGCAAAAGACAAAAAGCAGCACACTGAGAAATCACTTTCGACTGATTTTGTTAATGAGAAAAATTGGAAACAAAAGGCTGATTGGAAGTACATTAAGAAAATTAACATTTTCCCCCAAAACATGCTTCTAGTCAAAAATCATAGTGAAAACAAGAACATAAAAAGTGTTCTTGGATTCAGGACATTTATAACAGTTACAAGAAGCTGGATTGAATAGCATAGCTTTGGTTTTCACTTCCTTTTGATCGTGGAGTACATGTTCTCTTCTCAGGTTCAGAATAACCAATACTCTTATGGATTCCCCCACATTGCTGCAATAATGTCTTTGAAAAAGGTAATTGCTATAAATAGCCTTATTTCTGTTAAAAGTTATGATATGAATTTTTACAAAGAACAATAAATCAACCCAAACAACTGCCTCACTATTATTCATCATAACAAACTTACAATGGAGCCAGCTGGGAAAAAATGTGATTTTCCTAAAGTGCCTTTTTGAATTATTCAAAGTTTCTGTTGCAGCTAATTAATTTAACGCACATGACTAAAATGAATCAATGGAAATAAACAAAATTCTGAGCCAAAATAGAAATACAGATGCTAGGGATGCTCTATTTTCTTTGGTATCATGCTCTATGTATCAGTCAAAAAAGCAGAAATTAATATATGAAAGTGATTATCTTTTAAGCAGTTCTATATGTATAGTCATATACATAATGATCTGATATGCACTCCATATAATACGCTAGTTGAATAACTTTGTAGGTTGTTTGAGAAATGAGAATTTGTCCCTAACAAAGGCTGAAATGAGGACTGGGTCTGTATTTAATCCACCATCATTGCAAATGTTTCCTTATATCAGAGGCAGTTTACTCACTGTATTAGGCCATTTACATCTCCTGTGTCTAACATAAGATCTCTTCTTGTTGAAACTGTCAACAAGAGAAATTAGCGTGATAAAGAAAACCATGTCAGAATAGGAGACAAATGTATTCCTAAAATCACATCCACTAGATTGCTAGCGTTAAAATTCAAAAATCAAGTGAGGCAGTCTCTAGAAGTTATAATTCCAGATCTAAGAGATGCAGAGACTAACAGAGAAGGAGATCTGGTGAGTGTATACTTGGAATTGGAGAATGGGGGTGAGAGGGAGAGCAAAAGACAAAAAGCAGCACACTGAGAAATCACTTTCGACTGATTTTGTTAATGAGAAAAATTGGAAACAAAAGGCTGATTGGAAGTACATTAAGAAAATTAACATTTTCCCCCAAAACATGCTTCTAGTCAAAAATCATAGTGAAAACAAGAACATAAAAAGTGTTCTTGGATTCAGGACATTTATAACAGTTACAAGAAGCTGGATTGAATAGCATAGCTTTGGTTTTCACTTCCTTTTGATCGTGGAGTACATGTTCTCTTCTCAGGTTCAGAATAACCAATACTCTTATGGATTCCCCCACATTGCTGCAATAATGTCTTTGAAAAAGGTAATTGCTATAAATAGCCTTATTTCTGTTAAAAGTTATGATATGAATTTTTACAAAGAACAATAAATCAACCCAAACAACTGCCTCACTATTATTCATCATAACAAACTTACAATGGAGCCAGCTGGGAAAAAATGTGATTTTCCTAAAGTGCCTTTTTGAATTATTCAAAGTTTCTGTTGCAGCTAATTAATTTAACGCACATGACTAAAATGAATCAATGGAAATAAACAAAATTCTGAGCCAAAATAGAAATACAGATGCTAGGGATGCTCTATTTTCTTTGGTATCATGCTCTATGTATCAGTCAAAAAAGCAGAAATTAATATATGAAAGTGATTATCTTTTAAGCAGTTCTATATGTATAGTCATATACATAATGATCTGATATGCACTCCATATAATACGCTAGTTGAATAACTTTGTAGGTTGTTTGAGAAATGAGAATTTGTCCCTAACAAAGGCTGAAATGAGGACTGGGTCTGTATTTAATCCACCATCATTGCAAATGTTTCCTTATATCAGAGGCAGTTTACTCACTGTATTAGGCCATTTACATCTCCTGTGTCTAACATAAGATCTCTTCTTGTTGAAACTGTCAACAAGAGAAATTAGCGTGATAAAGAAAACCATGTCAGAATAGGAGACAAATGTATTCCTAAAATCACATCCACTAGATTGCTAAAGTGCTATTCCTCAGGCTAGATTCACATGCACCTTTCTTGAAACTTCTTTCTTCATTTAAGGCAACATTCAGCACAGATCTATCTGATTTTATGAAAGCTGAAGCACTAAAGACAGAATTCTAATTCTATATCTGCCATTAATATATTAAATGACCTTGGGCAGTCTCTCAAAAAAATTTCATCTCCTTCATCTAAATGATGATATTCTCAACTCAGTGGTAACTCACTTCACAGTCTTGTTCAAAGGAATAACCAGCAATATCTGCCAGGTACACTGAAAACATTAAGTGCTAGATAGATAGATGTATATTTAATTATGAGATGGAACCTACATGACATTAAAGAAACTGATGCATAAAAAAAAGAAAAGCAACTGAAATCATGTACTAGGAAACAGAATCAAAGAACTTATAATTTTTTCCCTTAGGCCAGTTAGAAATATAGCAGTAGGATTACCGTGTCTTTAGTCCATTTAGGCTACTATAACAACAAACAAACCAAAATCCCACCAAAAATGTAGACTGAGTTGTTTAAATAACAAATGTTTCTCTCTCATAGTCCTGGTGGCTGTAAGTTCAAAGTCAAGGCACCAGCAGATTTGATGTTTAGTGAGAGCTTACTTCCTAACTCATAGAAAATCATTGTCTCATTGTGTCCTCACATGATCTAAGGGGAACAAGAGTGCAGGGTCTCTGTTAGAAGGGCACTAATCCCATTCATCTGATCTCTACTTGCATGACCAAGGCCACACATTCAAATATCATCCAACAGGGGATTAAGTTCTAACTTTTGAATTTGGGAGAGAAATAAGCATTCTTTCCATAGCAAATGTTTTGTATCTGTTGCAAAAATAAATCAACTAAGTCAAATTTACATTAATATTTGTTAGGACAATGAACTCTATGTTTCAACAAGATTTATGATGAGGCAGAAATTTTACTAGTATTGTGCAAAATTGAAGAATATTTGCTTGTTCTATTTCAAGTAAATGTATTGTAGACCAACAAAACATTCTTTGTAGCTCCAAGATAAAAATGTGATGTGCAAAGTTATTTTACAGACTTTCTTGTCACCTTTTCTACAGAGGGAGTAGGGGGAGGGGAGCAGAGCAAATAGAGGACAAATGAATTCTACTACATTAGGGAATGGCAGTAACCCTTTCTAAATAAAAAACACCCTGGACAATCAATAATTAGCAGATCTACTGATTTATGAAAGCTGAAGCACTAAAGACAGAATTCTAATTCTATATCTGTTTTTGACCTTGGGCAGTCTCTCAAAAAAATTTCATCTCCTTCATCTAAATGATGATATTCTCAACTCAGTGGTAACTCACTTCACAGTCTTGTTCAAAGGAATAACCAGCAATATCTGCCAGGTACACTGAAAACATTAAGTGCTAGATAGATAGATGTATATTTAATTATGAGATGGAACCTACATGACATTAAAGAAACTGATGCATAAAAAAGAAAAGCAACTGAAATCATGTACTAGGAAACAGAATCAAAGAACTTATAATTTTTTCCCTTAGGCCAGTTAGAAATATAGCAGTAGGATTACCGTGTCTTTAGTCCATTTAGGCTACTATAACAACAAACAAACCAAAATCCCACCAAAAATGTAGACTGAGTTGTTTAAATAACAAATGTTTCTCTCTCATAGTCCTGGTGGCTGTAAGTTCAAAGTCAAGGCACCAGCAGATTTGATGTTTAGTGAGAGCTTACTTCCTAACTCATAGAAAATCATTGTCTCATTGTGTCCTCACATGATCTAAGGGGAACAAGAGTGCAGGGTCTCTGTTAGAAGGGCACTAATCCCATTCATCTGATCTCTACTTGCATGACCAAGGCCACACATTCAAATATCATCCAACAGGGGATTAAGTTCTAACTTTTGAATTTGGGAGAGAAATAAGCATTCTTTCCATAGCAAATGTTTTGTATCTGTTGCAAAAATAAATCAACTAAGTCAAATTTACATTAATATTTGTTAGGACAATGAACTCTATGTTTCAACAAGATTTATGATGAGGCAGAAATTTTACTAGTATTGTGCAAAATTGAAGAATATTTGCTTGTTCTATTTCAAGTAAATGTATTGTAGACCAACAAAACATTCTTTGTAGCTCCAAGATAAAAATGTGATGTGCAAAGTTATTTTACAGACTTTCTTGTCACCTTTTCTACAGAGGGAGTAGGGGGAGGGGAGCAGAGCAAATAGAGGACAAATGAATTCTACTACATTAGGGAATGGCAGTAACCCTTTCTAAATAAAAAACACCCTGGACAATCAATAATAAAAAATAGTTCTTTGTAAAGATCAATAAAATTAATAATCCTCCAGGCAAGCAAAATAGAAGGAAAAAAAAAAAGAGGCTATCAATTTTTAATACCAGAAATGAAAGAGAGGACATCATTATATATCCTGTGTACGTTATAGGGCTTCCCAGTGGCTCAACAGAATCAGCCTGCAATTCAGGAGAAATGGGTCCTATCCCTGGGTCAGGAAAATCTCCCAGAGGAGGGCATGACAACTCACGCCAATATTCTTGCTGGTAAAATCCCAAGGACAGAGGAGCCTGGCAGACTATGGTCCATGGAGCTGCATAGAGTCAGAAAAGACTGAAGCAACTGAGAACTGATCACAGAGCACATGGACATTATAAGGATAATAAAAACACTATGAACAAGTTTAAGCCCACAAATTTGATATCTTAGATGAAATAGACCATTTCCTATTCGTCACACAACAGGAAATACACAATTTAAATAGGCCTACATCTTTTAAGGAAATTAAATCAATAATTAATAACTCTCTAAACCAGAAAGCAGCAGGCCCAGAAAGGTTTATTTGTGAACTCTGCCAACATGTAAGAAAGAAATTACACCAATTTTCTAAAATCTTTTGCAGAGTATTAAGAGGGAATACTTTTTTGTTCATTTCATGATGCCAAGATTAATATAATAACTGTATAATTTACAAGGAAAAAATCCTTTTCTTCTTTTTCTTATAAATAATAGATGCAAAAAAAATCCTCAACAAGGTATTAGCAAATTTAAGTCAACAATAAAGAAAAAGAATGATATACAACAAGTAAAGAGAATTCACCTCAGGCAGCTTCCCTGATGGCTCAGCAGTAAGAAACCACCTGCAATACAAGAGATGCAGGGGCCATGGGTCCAATTCCTATGTCAAAAAGATTCCCTGGAGGAGGGTATGACAACTCACTCCAATATTCTTTTTTATTCCTTTTTTTTTTTCACTCCAGTATTCTTACCTGGAAAAGCCCCATGGACAGAGGAGCTTGGCATGCTACAGCCCATAGGGTCACAAAAAAGTCAGACATGAATGAAGTGAGTGAGCATAGCACAACGTAACAACATCAAGTCTGATTCAACACTTGAAAATAAATTAAAAAAGAAAAATCACATGAACAAAATTAATAGATCAAAAAAATGTTTGACAAAATCCAACATTGATTTATGATAAAAATCTCTTAGTAAACTAGGAATACAGTTTACAGGTGAATTTATTCAACTTGACTAGGATTGTTTACAAAAACACACAGCTCACATCATACTGAATGGTGATAATCTTGAACCTTTCCCAGTAAAACAAGTATAAAGCAAGGATGTCCTCTCTTACCACTCCTTTTCAACATTGTACTGGAAAATTGAGCTAATTCAGTAAAGCAAGAAAAAACAGAAGTAATAGTTACACGGATTGGGAAAAAACTTTGTTTACAAATAATATGATCATCTATGCCAAAAATCTGGAAGAACTAACCATAAACTCCTGGGACCAAGAGGCAGCATATCAAAATTCTAGGATGGAAGAATAATATAACAAGGTCAATTGCTTTCCCAACAATGAGCAAATAGAACTTGAAATTAAACATAATACCATTTACTTTAACCCCCCAAAATGAAATAGTTAAACCTCTGATCATTGAAGTCAAATCACAGAACTCACAGCCATCACGAAATTAACTCAAAATGAATCACAGATTCAAATGTAAAATACAAAACTATAAGATTTTTAGAAAACAGCATAGGAGAAACAGAGACAACCTAGGGTAGGGTGATGACCTGTAGTATACAGTACCAAAGGTACAATGTATAAAAAATAATTGATAAAAGAGTTTCACTAAAATTCAAAACTTCTGCTCTACGAAAGACAACATTGAGATAGTATGATAAACCACATGAGATAGTATGATAAACCACAGACTGAGAAAACATATTTGCAAAAACACATCTGATAAAGAACTGATATTCAAAATATACAAAGGACTCAAAACACAGCAATAGGATAACAAATAGATTAAAAAGTGAGCTAAAGACCTCAACATACACTTGGGTCAGAGGAGATACACAGATGGCAAGTGAGCATATAAGAAGATGTGCCACATTACATGTTCAGGAAAATGTAAATTAAGACAATAATGACATATCGGTGCACACCTATTGAAGTAGTCAGCATTCATAACACTGGCAGCATCAAGTGCTGAAAAAAATGCAGAGAAAAAGGAGCATGTATACATTCCTGATGGGAGTGCAAAATGGTTCAGTTCCTTTGGAAAACAGGGTGGCAATTTCTTAGCAAACTAAACACACTCTTATGCTAGCATTATCATTACCATGCTGTAGCAAGAATTTTTAAATTCTTATTATTCATTTTTAAGACTATATTTTAGGGTTTTTTAAGATTCATAGTAAAACTGGGTGGAAAATATAGAGATTCCTACACCTACACCTATAACTGCCACTGACGTATTGTCTCCCACAGTATCAACACCCTCTAGCAGAGTGCTATGTTTGTTACAATTGATGAACCTACATAAACATATCAAAATTACCTAAAGTCCATAGTTTACATTATAACTTATTCTTGATGTTGTACAGTTTATGGATTTAGACAAATTAATATTAACATCTATCCATCAATGAGCAAATAGAACTTGAAATTAAACATAATACCATTTACTTTAACCCCCCAAAATGAAATAGTTAAACCTCTGATCATTGAAGTCAAATCACAGAACTCACAGCCATCACGAAATTAACTCAAAATGAATCACAGATTCAAATGTAAAATACAAAACTATAAGATTTTTAGAAAACAGCATAGGAGAAACAGAGACAACCTAGGGTAGGGTGATGACCTGTAGTATACAGTACCAAAGGTACAATGTATAAAAAATAATTGATAAAAGAGTTTCACTAAAATTCAAAACTTCTGCTCTACGAAAGACAACATTGAGATAGTATGATAAACCACATGAGATAGTATGATAAACCACAGACTGAGAAAACATATTTGCAAAAACACATCTGATAAAGAACTGATATTCAAAATATACAAAGGACTCAAAACACAGCAATAGGATAACAAATAGATTAAAAAGTGAGCTAAAGACCTCAACATACACTTGGGTCAGAGGAGATACACAGATGGCAAGTGAGCATATAAGAAGATGTGCCACATTACATGTTCAGGAAAATGTAAATTAAGACAATAATGACATATCGGTGCACACCTATTGAAGTAGTCAGCATTCATAACACTGGCAGCATCAAGTGCTGAAAAAAATGCAGAGAAAAAGGAGCATGTATACATTCCTGATGGGAGTGCAAAATGGTTCAGTTCCTTTGGAAAACAGGGTGGCAATTTCTTAGCAAACTAAACACACTCTTATGCTAGCATTATCATTACCATGCTGTAGCAAGAATTTTTAAATTCTTATTATTCATTTTTAAGACTATATTTTAGGGTTTTTTAAGATTCATAGTAAAACTGGGTGGAAAATATAGAGATTCCTACACCTACACCTATAACTGCCACTGACGTATTGTCTCCCACAGTATCAACACCCTCTAGCAGAGTGCTATGTTTGTTACAATTGATGAACCTACATAAACATATCAAAATTACCTAAAGTCCATAGTTTACATTATAACTTATTCTTGATGTTGTACAGTTTATGGATTTAGACAAATTAATATTAACATCTATCCATCATTATAGCTGCATACAGAGCATTTTCATTATCTTAAAAAATCCTTTGTGAATTCTGTTCCCTTGATTATATTGTAATAGGAACAAAAAATGAAAACAATTGTTCTATTTCCATTGACTGAATATGTTTCTGACTGTTGATCTTACTCTTTTACAGGGCATCATTTACTAAAACTGCCCATCTAGCCATTGCATCAGGATTAGAGTAATAAGCTCCTTCCCCAAGTCTCAGCCAGCAACTATCTATTGGAATTAAGCAATAAAAGAAAAAATGCAAGCAAAAAGAAGTGACTAACTAATGACTTCAACATTTGAATATTCTCTTATTGAAATCTTTGCTCAAAAATTATTTTTCTCTCTGGACCATTATGAAACAAGGCTAGCTGGTGCTATCACTTCTATGTGATCCAGAGCTATGTAATATAAATGAGAACTTAAAAGGGATTTCCAAAGTCAAGGCAGAAATTATCTAGTTTGGATAGCTCCACTTAATTAAGATTAAAGCGATAAATATAAAGTTGATCATTTGGCAAGCAAGCAAAGGAGCACATAATAAAATGATGCTTTTAATAAGCAGATGTGCAATGTTAAAACAGAGATTATGTCACTGTATCAGATTCCTTGGGTGCAATGGTCATATGTTTATTGTAACAAATTATTATCAAAGTTTTCACCAGAACTGATTTTTTTTGCAACTTCTTCCAAATATTAAATGTGACTGTGAATTTATTTGGCCAGAAAGAAGAGGTTTAGAAGAGGGAAACTGATTTTTTGCAATTCTATCCAATGTTACCTTGGGGGGGCAATTTCTTAGCAAACTAAACACACTCTTATGCTAGCATTATCATTACCATGCTGTAGCAAGAATTTTTAAATTCTTATTATTCATTTTTAAGACTATATTTTAGGGTTTTTTAAGATTCATAGTAAAACTGGGTGGAAAATATAGAGATTCCTACACCTACACCTATAACTGCCACTGACGTATTGTCTCCCACAGTATCAACACCCTCTAGCAGAGTGCTATGTTTGTTACAATTGATGAACCTACATAAACATATCAAAATTACCTAAAGTCCATAGTTTACATTATAACTTATTCTTGATGTTGTACAGTTTATGGATTTAGACAAATTAATATTAACATCTATCCATCATTATAGCTGCATACAGAGCATTTTCATTATCTTAAAAAATCCTTTGTGAATTCTGTTCCCTTGATTATATTGTAATAGGAACAAAAACTGAAAACAATTGTTCTATTTCCATTGACTGAATATGTTTCTGACTGTTGATCTTACTCTTTTACAGGGCATCATTTACTAAAACTGCCCATCTAGCCATTGCATCAGGATTAGAGTAATAAGCTCCTTCCCCAAGTCTCAGCCAGCAACTATCTATTGGAATTAAGCAATAAAAGAAAAAATGCAAGCAAAAAGAAGTGACTAACTAATGACTTCAACATTTGAATATTCTCTTATTGAAATCTTTGCTCAAAAATTATTTTTCTCTCTGGACCATTATGAAACAAGGCTAGCTGGTGCTATCACTTCTATGTGATCCAGAGCTATGTAATATAAATGAGAACTTAAAAGGGATTTCCAAAGTCAAGGCAGAAATTATCTAGTTTGGATAGCTCCACTTAATTAAGATTAAAGCGATAAATATAAAGTTGATCATTTGGCAAGCAAGCAAAGGAGCACATAATAAAATGATGCTTTTAATAAGCAGATGTGCAATGTTAAAACAGAGATTATGTCACTGTATCAGATTCCTTGGGTGCAATGGTCATATGTTTATTGTAACAAATTATTATCAAAGTTTTCACCAGAACTGATTTTTTTTGCAACTTCTTCCAAATATTAAATGTGACTGTGAATTTATTTGGCCAGAAAGAGAAGAGGTTTAGAAGAGAAATTGGAAGTGAAAACTGATATATTTTAAGAATAACTCATATTTATTCTATAAATAATCCATCAATTAACCATGTCAACGCACTTAATATAATCTGTTTACGTAGTTAAAATATACATTTTGCTTTTAGTCACATGAAAAGAGAAATCCAGATTCAAAAAAGGCTTCACCTTATACTGCTTTTTCAAGTAATTCAAAATTTTAGGTAATTCAGACTCAAAAAAAAAAAAAAAAACACTTCAAATTATACTTCTTTTCAAGGTAAGTTCAAATATATCTAAAGTAAGTTCAAAAATAATTAAAGGCCAGTGTAACTTATGAAAGAACACTTCTGTTTGACAAATTATTTCATTTACTTATGTTGAAGATTGACGAGCATGAAAGATTTAGAAAAAAATATTTCTTACCTATATTTAGGTAAGAAATAATATATATATATATATATAATATATAAAAGTAAGATTTTAAGAATTACAAGTATAATTCTCTGGTATATATGATAATATCTAATGAAACAAATTATAATCCTAGAACTTCCCTGGTGGTCCAGTGGGTAGCAATGGGCGCCCGTTTGATCCCTGGCCTGGGAAGATCCCACGTACCATGGAGCAGCTGGACCGATGAGTCCAACTACCAAGACAGACCTCTGGAGCACATGCGCCCAGAGCCGGTGCTCTGCAAGGAGAGAGGCCACTGTGATGGGAGGCCCACACAAGCCAAAGAACAAAGATGGATGAAAATAGATAAATGAAAGACCAATAGAAGTGCCCCCCCCAAAATGATAATCCTATAAAAATTGAGGTTATCAAAATTATTTTAAGAAAGAGTAGAAAATCTAAATACAGTAATAACTAGGTAAAAAATTGACACACTTTAAAAGAACTATTCTCTGAAGAGGAATGAAGCTCTTAGTAAGAGCTTAGTAAGAGTTTTAGTAAGAAGTTCTTCCAAATTCTGAGAAGAAATTATGTATTTGTCTTGTTTAAACTGTTAAAAAGCATGGAAGAAATGTAAAATGTCACAATTCATGTTATCAAATTATGTTGCTCTTCTCTGTAACTACTCTTCTGCCCACTCAGCCCCATGCCGCTACAATTTGTAATTTGCTGCCTCAAGGATTTTATTTTTTTTAACAATTCTCTTTCCTCTTTTTGCAAAAACTGCATTGAAGAAATCAGCTTAAGTGTTTTCATGGTGGAGATCAGTTTTTCCTCTTAGGAAGGCAAAAAAGGAATTCCCTCAAACTGGTGAGAAAGAAAGATTTATAATTCCCTAAAAACATTGGGGTCCTACACTCTGTGCTCTGGCATCTTCTAGAAGGCAGTAAAACCTCTGAGTAAAATGGCAGCAGAGGGATTGAGGACTGAATAGGTGACTTGGGAATAACTGAGGAGCAGAGATGACTGATGAGAAGGGGTTACATCCAATGCCTTGGTACTTTATAAGACCCCAGAAACTTTATGCTACCTTAGTAATAGGACAAAAACTCAAGAATAAGTGTTGTTGAATTCCCCACCAATCAAGGGGCGTATGTGCTTGAGGTTATAATTAAATTGATTTAAAAGTAGCAAAAACTATGATATTTCTTTCACAACTTTAGTTTGTGCATTAAGATCATGCCCACTACATACAGATTAAAATTTTTTATTTAATGTATTTCTAGTTAGTTAAATCTGGGAGAAGAATTTGCAAGAAAAAGTCAAACTGGGCTAATTCTACAAATATAAGAGTGTTAAATATTGAACAATCTATTTTTATAATTGATCAAATTAATAGCCAAACTTAAAAATATGATTATACATCTCGCTCCTGTAAAAGAATTTTAAAAAATTCCACATTCTCCATTTTTAAAAGTTCAATTAAATTAAAAATAAAAGGTCACTTGCCACTGTTTTGTTAGGTTCTTCACATCCTTTTCTTTTCCAATTCTTAACAGTCTTATCATTTTTTTTAGACATAAAACTAGCACCCTGAAAAGATTAAGTAACTGGCCCAAGAACATTCAGATTATTAAGTTAGCAACTTAGAATGCTGGAAGTCTATTTCCTTACAGACTTACTGTGCCATAAAGTTACCTGGTCTAAAACAAAGCAAAGTACTGGGCAAAGAATAAATAAAATACATTTGACTCTTAGTTCAATGCTTGCTACACTCAAAGTTGAAAGTGTTTGTCTCTCCTGGCACTCTTAGACTGCAGTCTTGACTCATTCATCTTTGTTTTCCCTTTTCCTCTTTTGCAAAAACTGCATTGAAGAAATCAGCTTAAGTGTTTTCATGGTGGAGATCAGTTTTTCCTCTTAGGAAGGCAAAAAAGGAATTCCCTCAAACTGGTGAGAAAGAAAGATTTATAATTCCCTAAAAACATTGGGGTCCTACACTCTGTGCTCTGGCATCTTCTAGAAGGCAGTAAAACCTCTGAGTAAAATGGCAGCAGAGGGATTGAGGACTGAATAGGTGACTTGGGAATAACTGAGGAGCAGAGATGACTGATGAGAAGGGGTTACATCCAATGCCTTGGTACTTTATAAGACCCCAGAAACTTTATGCTACCTTAGTAATAGGACAAAAACTCAAGAATAAGTGTTGTTGAATTCCCCACCAATCAAGGGGCGTATGTGCTTGAGGTTATAATTAAATTGATTTAAAAGTAGCAAAAACTATGATATTTCTTTCACAACTGAGTTTGTGCATTAAGATCATGCCCACTACATACAGATTAAAATTTTTTATTTAATGTATTTCTAGTTAGTTAAATCTGGGAGAAGAATTTGCAAGAAAAAGTCAAACTGGGCTAATTCTACAAATATAAGAGTGTTAAATATTGAACAATCTATTTTTATAATTGATCAAATTAATAGCCAAACTTAAAAATATGATTATACATCTCGCTCCTGTAAAAGAATTTTAAAAAATTCCACATTCTCCATTTTTAAAAGTTCAATTAAATTAAAAATAAAAGGTCACTTGCCACTGTTTTGTTAGGTTCTTCACATCCTTTTCTTTTCCAATTCTTAACAGTCTTATCATTTTTTTTAGACATAAAACTAGCACCCTGAAAAGATTAAGTAACTGGCCCAAGAACATTCAGATTATTAAGTTAGCAACTTAGAATGCTGGAAGTCTATTTCCTTACAGACTTACTGTGCCATAAAGTTACCTGGTCTAAAACAAAGCAAAGTACTGGGCAAAGAATAAATAAAATACATTTGACTCTTAGTTCAATGCTTGCTACACTCAAAGTTGAAAGTGTTTGTCTCTCCTGGCACTCTTAGACTGCAGTCTTGACTCATTCATCTTTGTTTTCCCTCACATCAGTATTGTGCTAACAACCTACTACAAACTATACAAGTGTTTAACAAGAATGAGTGAACATTTTGAGTTAAATCTGTGAGCAAGGGTGATTTTGGAAATGTTTGACAACTTACATGGCATAGACACCAGCTAACTAGAAGAGGCACCAACCAGAAACAACCATCACAATGTTAATGAAATCAGTATGTCCTGATAGCTATCAGGTCTGTCCAAGAGTACTCACTCAATCCTTAACCTTTTCTGTTCCCACAAAAGTTCCTCTGGAATCCCAGCAGCAATTCTGTTTAACCTGTACCTGCTGCATTTGACAAAGTTGTTTGAAAGTATTGGACACCAGACATATCCCATTTCCTTCCTTTTCAGCCTGACTTCTCAGATACTACAGATCATTTCAAGGCAGACCATGTGATTCAAATGGGTTCAACAAAGTCTGTTTTCTGAGGACTTGGAATTTATCAAAGCATAAGGCAGATATTCAATAAAAGAATTAGCATTTCATCAGGTTGATGGATATTTGAAAGCTTCTACCTACTGTCAGGAGATATTTTCTGCCATAGTTTCTGTAGATGCACAAGGATACTATTCAAAGAGAAAGAAAAGCTTGAATTGAGATCGAGGAAGGACAGAAATGAAGGACATTCTGATTTTCAATCTTGATTCTTGATCCCTAGTCTTGTTTTCTTCATGTAACAGACAATGTTCAACCAAAGAAGCTATTAGGATATAGAAAATATAAAAATTAAGAATTTTAAAAGTTCAATTAAATTAAAAATAAAAGGTCACTTGCCACTGTTTTGTTAGGTTCTTCACATCCTTTTCTTTTCCAATTCTTAACAGTCTTATCATTTTTTTTAGACATAAAACTAGCACCCTGAAAAGATTAAGTAACTGGCCCAAGAACATTCAGATTATTAAGTTAGCAACTTAGAATGCTGGAAGTCTATTTCCTTACAGACTTACTGTGCCATAAAGTTACCTGGTCTAAAACAAAGCAAAGTACTGGGCAAAGAATAAATAAAATACATTTGACTCTTAGTTCAATGCTTGCTACACTCAAAGTTGAAAGTGTTTGTCTCTCCTGGCACTCTTAGACTGCAGTCTTGACTCATTCATCTTTGTTTTCCCTCACATCAGTATTGTGCTAACAACCTACTACAAACTATACAAGTGTTTAACAAGAATGAGTGAACATTTTGAGTTAAATCTGTGAGCAAGGGTGATTTTGGAAATGTTTGACAACTTACATGGCATAGACACCAGCTAACTAGAAGAGGCACCAACCAGAAACAACCATCACAATGTTAATGAAATCAGTATGTCCTGATAGCTATCAGGTCTGTCCAAGAGTACTCACTCAATCCTTAACCTTTTCTGTTCCCACAAAAGTTCCTCTGGAATCCCAGCAGCAATTCTGTTTAACCTGTACCTGCTGCATTTGACAAAGTTGTTTGAAAGTATTGGACACCAGACATATCCCATTTCCTTCCTTTTCAGCCTGACTTCTCAGATACTACAGATCATTTCAAGGCAGACCATGTGATTCAAATGGGTTCAACAAAGTCTGTTTTCTGAGGACTTGGAATTTATCAAAGCATAAGGCAGATATTCAATAAAAGAATTAGCATTTCATCAGGTTGATGGATATTTGAAAGCTTCTACCTACTGTCAGGGAGATATTTTCTGCCATAGTTTCTGTAGATGCACAAGGATACTATTCAAAGAGAAAGAAAAGCTTGAATTGAGATCGAGGAAGGACAGAAATGAAGGACATTCCTGATTTTCAATCTTGATTCTTGATCCCTAGTCTTGTTTTCTTCATGTAACAGACAATGTTCAACCAAAGAAGCAGAACTATTAGGATATAGATATATATATTAAGAAATATGTTACAGGGAATTTCCTTGCCCAGCTGTGGGTGTTGACTAAGAAGTCTCCATAAGACTGACTTCATATCTAATGTCAGAGCCCGAAGTTCCCAGAGCAGACCTTCTGAAAGAGAAGCTCGTCAGCCTGCTGGAACTCCATGAAGACAATCTGGAACTCCACAACTGTGGACTGACACTTGTGTGCACGTTTATTGCCACTGACCTTCTAATAAGTATCTTGCCAAAGACACGTTCCTTGTCTAAATTGCTGAACACACACACAGACACACACATGGCTGAGAAGTAAGATAACTGGAAAAAGATCAAGGAGGAAGGAGAACAATTGTAGGTCCAATTGCTTCCTCACACCAAGGAGGGGAATGAGCGGATTAGTAACAATATATGTGTCCTACAAAATGGCTGCTGCCTGCTTTACTCTCTCTTGCTCTGGGTAAAATCTTCTTTTTACCACGCCAATGAAATATACCTAAATATACCTAAGGCTATTCAACATAGATATATTGATTTAACAAAGCCATTGAATTGTGATGCTAATTCAGGAATGTCTTTGTTGCTTGTAACAACAATAAATAATCATAATTCCTAACTTACACAAAAGAGGAATGGAAACTGTGGGAAATGATAGATATAAAATAGTAGTACATATATGAAGTTCCCAGAATGAGATACCAAATGATAATACAATGATAATAATAATAAAATGACATTCTCACGGTGTTCTGTAATTGACAACAAAAGATATTCAAATAACTTCACAATCATAAGAACTAGATGGCGGGCTGGTATTGCATTTCCTAAATTGCTTTGAAACTAGGACAGATACCCGTGTGTGTGTGTGTGTGTGTGTGTTGGAATTGGGGGAGACGATGGTATCCTTTACCTAAATAGAAAAGCTGAAATAGATGGCTTATCAAGATTCTTTCCAACTACATGATTATATTATAAACCAAAAATTTTCTAATTGCACTTATCCCCATGATTCAATTAGCTTACTCATATTGAGAGTCTTTTCAGTCTTAAAAAACATATCCATAACTTGTTGGCTAGAGCAAGTGTTTTCCATGAAATGTCACAGGAAAAAATATAACTTTCAAGAAGAATAAGTGCTTCCAAAATTTGACTTGGAACAGATATGCAGTACCTCAGCCGCTTATGAAAAGCATGCATGGTCAGACCATAAAAATAGCTTCTTGATTTAGGTAAAGTGAATCAGGTTAAACATTTAAAAATGAATAAAATCTGAGTCTATCAAACTTCTCCCAGTTGCTCTAGACAGCTTCTGTGCTGGGCCAGGTTTGAATGAGGAAGGATGTCCTTATTTGATATATGAATGCCCCGAGATTGACACCTTCTATGGCCTTGAGAAAAGTAAGAATAACTGGAAAAAGATCAAGGAGGAAGGAGAACAATTGTAGGTCCAATTGCTTCCTCACACCAAGGAGGGGAATGAGCGGATTAGTAACAATATATGTGTCCTACAAAATGGCTGCTGCCTGCTTTACTCTCTCTTGCTCTGGGTAAAATCTTCTTTTTACCACGCCAATGAAATATACCTAAATATACCTAAGGCTATTCAACATAGATATATTGATTTAACAAAGCCATTGAATTGTGATGCTAATTCAGGAATGTCTTTGTTGCTTGTAACAACAATAAATAATCATAATTCCTAACTTACACAAAAGAGGAATGGAAACTGTGGGAAATGATAGATATAAAATAGTAGTACATATATGAAGTTCCCAGAATGAGATACCAAATGATAATACAATGATAATAATAATAAAATGACATTCTCACGGTGTTCTGTAATTGACAACAAAAGATATTCAAATAACTTCACAATCATAAGAACTAGATGGCGGGCTGGTATTGCATTTCCTAAATTGCTTTGAAACTAGGACAGATACCCGTGTGTGTGTGTGTGTGTGTGTGTTGGAATTGGGGGAGACGATGGTATCCTTTACCTAAATAGAAAAGCTGAAATAGATGGCTTATCAAGATTCTTTCCAACTACATGATTATATTATAAACCAAAAATTTTCTAATTGCACTTATCCCCATGATTCAATTAGCTTACTCATATTGAGAGTCTTTTCAGTCTTAAAAAACATATCCATAACTTGTTGGCTAGAGCAAGTGTTTTCCATGAAATGTCACAGGAAAAAATATAACTTTCAAGAAGAATAAGTGCTTCCAAAATTTGACTTGGAACAGATATGCAGTACCTCAGCCGCTTATGAAAAGCATGCATGGTCAGACCATAAAAATAGCTTCTTGATTTAGGTAAAGTGAATCAGGTTAAACATTTAAAAATGAATAAAATCTGAGTCTATCAAACTTCTCCCAGTTGCTCTAGACAGCTTCTGTGCTGGGCCAGGTTTGAATGAGGAAGGATGTCCTTATTTGATATATTGTAATGCCTCCATTTTCTGAGATATTCTGCTACCAACTCTCCGTTTATAATCAATGTAAGGTCACATTAATGGCATAATTATATTAACAGAAATGCCATTTTGATAAACACATTCATACAATCTTGCTTTGGCCTTAATTTGGTCTTCTCAGGAGAATGAGCCTTAAAAAAAAAGCAAGAAAGCAAACATAATACAAAGAAACTTAATTTAGCTGTGGAGTTATTGTCACCACTTCAAGCAACATATAGTGGAAGCAGATCTGAGAAAAGAATATATCATAGGCTTCTCTGGTGGCTCAGTGATAAAGAATCCACCTGCCAATTCAGGAGATGCAGGTTCAGTCCCGGGTCAGGACAATCCTCTGGAGAAGAAAATGGTGACCCTCTCCAGTATTCTTGCCTGGAAAAGCCCATGGACAGAGGGGCCTGGTGGGTAGTAGTCTCTGAGATTGTAGAAGAGTCAGACATGACTTAGTGACGAAACAGCAATTGGGAAAATACAGATAATCACACAAGGAAATAAAATAATTGAAAGTACCCAAAACTGAACAATCACATTTCTATACTTATTCATATATTTTATATGTATATAGATATATGAGATATATATGTCTTTAAAAGCACACACATATATATGTGAATATATGTATAATAAACACACATATACATGTTTTATATGTACACAGGTTTATTATATGTAGAATATATGCATGTGTGTGTGTGTGTGTATATATATATATACATATATATATATATGCATACACACACATATATATGTAATTTAATGAATCATATCAATCAACCCACTATTTGAAGTATGAAATATACATGTTAACATTTTTAGTGCCCTTTTTTGGTTTTGGAAAAGGAAGTCAAACTTCTTCCTCCCTTCTGCCACCCCTACATTCAAGAACACAATGTAGATTGGTTAAAGTTCACAATCTCCCGTGGGACCTAAGTTCCAGAGGCTCAGAAATTCACTAAGCATTTAAAATGAATAAAATCTGAGTCTATCCCCCATTTTACAATTGAATGAGGAAGGATGTCCTTATTTGATATATTGTAATGCCTCCATTTTCTGAGATATTCTGCTACCAACTCTCCGTTTATAATCAATGTAAGGTCACATTAATGGCATAATTATATTAACAGAAATGCCATTTTGATAAACACATTCATACAATCTTGCTTTGGCCTTAATTTGGTCTTCTCAGGAGAATGAGCCTTAAAAAAAGCAAGAAAGCAAACATAATACAAAGAAACTTAATTTAGCTGTGGAGTTATTGTCACCACTTCAAGCAACATATAGTGGAAGCAGATCTGAGAAAAGAATATATCATAGGCTTCTCTGGTGGCTCAGTGATAAAGAATCCACCTGCCAATTCAGGAGATGCAGGTTCAGTCCCGGGTCAGGACAATCCTCTGGAGAAGAAAATGGTGACCCTCTCCAGTATTCTTGCCTGGAAAAGCCCATGGACAGAGGGGCCTGGTGGGTAGTAGTCTCTGAGATTGTAGAAGAGTCAGACATGACTTAGTGACGAAACAGCAATTGGGAAAATACAGATAATCACACAAGGAAATAAAATAATTGAAAGTACCCAAAACTGAACAATCACATTTCTATACTTATTCATATATTTTATATGTATATAGATATATGAGATATATATGTCTTTAAAAGCACACACATATATATGTGAATATATGTATAATAAACACACATATACATGTTTTATATGTACACAGGTTTATTATATGTAGAATATATGCATGTGTGTGTGTGTATATATATATATACATATATATATATGCATACACACACATATATATGTAATTTAATGAATCATATCAATCAACCCACTATTTGAAGTATGAAATATACATGTTAACATTTTTAGTGCCCTTTTTTGGTTTTGGAAAAGGAAGTCAAACTTCTTCCTCCCTTCTGCCACCCCTACATTCAAGAACACAATGTAGATTGGTTAAAGTTCACAATCTCCCGTGGGACCTAAGTTCCAGAGGCTCAGAAATTCACTAAGCATGTTATAAAGACCTCAAGGACCTACTAGTCTCTTAGAGCTAAGGAAATAAAACCTTTCTCAGGCTCCTACTTTTCTATTCAGAGAATTCTCTGTCTTCCAAATATATTACAAACACAAGCATATGGGCTGCACTTGTGCCTGGTCAAAGAAGGCCTGAGATGGGTGGCTGGGACCATCTTTGTCTGTGTATTGGTACAAACTTTTGTATTCTTTCTGAAAAAGAAAAGGCCATATCTCTAGTTGATAGTAAAATCTGAGACTCAAGCATGTATTAGAGTAAATAGAAGGCAAATGGCTTATTTTGGTTCTAGACCATTTGAGCCAAATAGTAGCAACTCTATCCAGTGTTTATACTTCATGCCAGTAATTGTCCTCAGTGCTCACATGGATCAATTCCTTATCTCTCATATCAAACAGACAAAGTTACATTATGACCTGAATAAGACAATTTGGTAAAGCAAAGCTAACTCTCTTATTCTTGGTGATGAATATTGTCCACAGTACCAATGTGAGATAGATGAGTCTACAACTTTGTTGAAATCTCTTTATCAGGAGGTTATAAGGAAAGTAAATCACAGATATAAATTTGCCACATATTAATGTAATTAATGAAAGAATTATTTATTATCGAGCAGAAACAGAACAGTTTATACAATCTGTTCTGCAGGTTTAATCAATCTAAAGTTTGTCCTTTTATATGCTCCAAACTCCAGCATGAAGGAACAGATTATTTAAGGCAGATGACCACATATCTAAAAGGCACAGGTCCATTAAAAACCAAGTCAGCATCAATTAAGGAAATCTTCAAACCAGTTAGAGACTATCCGGACACTAGACCCAGGGGAAAAGACTACTGGTCTCCCTAGATGTTTCTACCTTGTTCTGAAACTACAGAACATAACTGCTAATATTTTTAAAATATTTAAGTCAATTCACCTATTTTTAATAACTTCAGTGTAAGAAGACATATATGTACCTATAGCTGATTCATGTTGACGTATGGCAGAAATCAACACAATATTATAAAGCAGTTATCCTTCAAAAAAAAAAAATTTAAACCTAAGTTCCAGAGGCTCAGAAAGTCACTAAGCATGTTATAAAGACCTCAAGGACCTACTAGTCTCTTAGAGCTAAGGAAATAAAACCTTTCTCAGGCTCCTACTTTTCTATTCAGAGAATTCTCTGTCTTCCAAATATATTACAAACACAAGCATATGGGCTGCACTTGTGCCTGGTCAAAGAAGGCCTGAGATGGGTGGCTGGGACCATCTTTGTCTGTGTATTGGTACAAACTTTTGTATTCTTTCTAAAAAAGAAAAGGCCATATCTCTAGTTGATAGTAAAATCTGAGACTCAAGCATGTATTAGAGTAAATAGAAGGCAAATGGCTTATTTTGGTTCTAGACCATTTGAGCCAAATAGTAGCAACTCTATCCAGTGTTTATACTTCATGCCAGTAATTGTCCTCAGTGCTCACATGGATCAATTCCTTATCTCTCATATCAAACAGACAAAGTTACATTATGACCTGAATAAGACAATTTGGTAAAGCAAAGCTAACTCTCTTATTCTTGGTGATGAATATTGTCCACAGTACCAATGTGAGATAGATGAGTCTACAACTTTGTTGAAATCTCTTTATCAGGAGGTTATAAGGAAAGTAAATCACAGATATAAATTTGCCACATATTAATGTAATTAATGAAAGAATTATTTATTATCGAGCAGAAACAGAACAGTTTATACAATCTGTTCTGCAGGTTTAATCAATCTAAAGTTTGTCCTTTTATATGCTCCAAACTCCAGCATGAAGGAACAGATTATTTAAGGCAGATGACCACATGTCTAAAAGGCACAGGTCCATTAAAAACCAAGTCAGCATCAATTAAGGAAATCTTCAAACCAGTTAGAGACTATCCGGACACTAGACCCAGGGGAAAAGACTACTGGTCTCCCTAGATGTTTCTACCTTGTTCTGAAACTACAGAACATAACTGCTAATATTTTTAAAATATTTAAGTCAATTCACCTATTTTTAATAACTTCAGTGTAAGAAGACATATATGTACCTATAGCTGATTCATGTTGACGTATGGCAGAAATCAACACAATATTATAAAGCAGTTATCCTTCAATTAAAGATAAATATATTTAATATTTAATAAGAGAACTTTGATTAACTAAAGTCTATTTCTAACATTCATTATTCTAATTTTTAAATAGCTTATTTCTGACATTAACCATTAACAAATTAAAATTACGAAGTATATTATGCTGATTATGGTATCAACAACAGAAGAATAAACATACATTTCAATATTTTTTGTATGTGCATCATTTTTAAAAAATATGCTGCAACTATATTAGAATATTTGAAAGTAGGGAATTCCCTGATGATCCAATGACTATGACTCCACACTCCCCAGGCAGGTGGCTCAGGGTTAAATTCCTAGGCAGGGAATAAAGTCTTTGTCCTAACTGAGAATTTGAATGCTGAAATTTAAAAATATATATCCAACATACCACAACTAAAACCCTGTGCAGCCAAATGAATAAATAAATAAATAATATTTGAAGATAAATTGTTGTTTAGTTACTAAGTCATGTCTGACTCTTTGCAACCCCATGGAGTGCAGCACACCAGGCTTCCCTGCCCTTCACTATCTCCCTGAGTTTGCTTAAGCTCATGTCCATTGAGTCAGTGATGCCATACAACCATCTTATCCTCTGTTGTTCCCTTCTCCTCCTGCCCTCAATCTTTTAATTTTGTGGCTGCAGACATCATAAAAAGCAAGAACTATGATCTCCTGCATGCTACAACTTGTGAACTTGAGATTGTCAAGAGATTACATAAGTCTAAGATCACATTTAGTCAAAATTCAAACCTAACAAGCTTGTCCCAAGACCCATACATTATTTACAAGATTCAGGTTAGGTCATAGAATTTTATGTTAGATTTGGGAACTGATTCGAATCACTGATCCTCAAATGGACTGATTCTTTGCCTACTACAGTTTTCCTGCATATGTTTTCCCTAGCCACTTCTTTTAAATTTTTTCAAAAATGAGAATATGTGGGGAGAAAGAAAAAGAGGAGATAGGTTAAATGTTCAAAGATAGTGATGTGCTTAGCTTGAGTTGGACACCTTAGATAGGGAAAAAGTAGAAACATTTGGAATGGGTAAAAGTCATTGAGTGCTAGACTTCAAATTTGACCATGAAGTTGTCAAAAATAGTTAACAACGAATGAAAAGACTCCTTAAGATTTTGTCCTTTGGGGTGCCTGAAATGCAAAATGTCCCAAATGAAGCACTTGACCTTTTATCCTTTGAGTCACAAGTTTCACAGGTCACCTTCTTGTCCTAAGTTCTGTTGCTTTCTCATAAAGAAAAAATATATATATTAAAAAAAAATAGTAAAGTGGTCTTAGATCACTTTGGTATATTCACATTTGACCAGAATAAATTTTCAATTAGGGTTTCCCTTCTGGTTCAGAAGGTAAAGGTGCAGGTACAGGAGACCTGGGTTTGATCCCTGGGTTGGGAAAATCCCCTGGAGAAGGAAATGGCAACCAACTCCAGTATTCTTGTCTGGAGAATCCCATGGATAGAGAAGGCTGACAGGCTACAGTTCATGAGGTTACAAAGAGTCAGACATGACTGAGTGACTAACACTTTTAAAACTTTAAGTGCTAAATATATATTGATGATGTTTATCAGTCTTTATATTTTCAAAATAATTTAAGCCTTCTGAATTTCATCTCCATTTGATCTTGATAAAATACTTCTTGTCTCTGAATAGGTAGTCTTAAACATGCTTGAATCCAAAGTCCTCTAGGACCCTTTAGACATCAAATGGCTCTTGTGAAACACTTGGATGGGCCAAATATAAAAGACTCAGAAACATAAGGATTAGATTTCCCTTGACATCCACTTAAGTTATAAAATTAAGAAACTGTGATTGGCAAAACAGTTTTGGAAATGTTGTAAGATTTGTAAAGACATTCAAGATGTTTCTCAGAACTTGAAACCGGCAATGTTCTTCAATTTACACACATAGGGAATGAAAATGTATATGTATGTGTATATATGTACATGGGCCTGTGTGCTGTTTGTACTTAGTTACTCAGTCATGTGAGACTTTTTGTAACTCCCTGGACTGTACCCTGCCAGACTCCTCTGTCCATGTGATTCTCCAGGCAAAAATACTGGAGTGGGTTGCCATTCCCTTCTTCAGGGGATCTTCCTGACCCAGGGATCAAACTTGCATCTCTCATGTCTCCTGCATGGGAAGGCAGATTCTTTACTGTCTGAGTCACCAGAGAAACCTGTTACATGTGTGTGTGTGTGTGTGTGTGTGTGTGTATAATTTATTTATATATATATATTTTTTTTAATTTTACAATTTCAAATGGAAAGTTTGCACTTCCATTTTGTAACTTCTAGTAAGACCTCAATATAAATTACTGAATCCCATTACTTTAAACCAGAGATCAATTTTTTTTTTTTTTAGGTTCCCATGTTACTCCCTCCCATTGTTCGGTCTCCACAATGTCTTTATGTCTATTCTCTGTTTTTTCATGAGTTCACTGTGTGTTATCATGACCATCTTACTAGATCCCATATATATGAGTTAGTATACTATACTTGTCTTTCTCTTTTTGACTTACTTCACTTTTTATGATAGGTTCTAAAGCCAGCCACCTCATTAGGACTGAGTCTTCTGCATTTCTTTTAACAGCTGAGTAGTATTCCATTGTATATATGTACCAGAGCTTCTGGATCCATTCATTTGTCGATGGACATCTAGGTTGCTTCCATGTTCTGGCTATTGTATAGAGAGCTGCAATGAACATTGGGGTACAGGTGCCTCTTTCAGTTTTGATTTCATCAGGATATAGGCCTAATAGTGGGACTGCTGGGTCATAGGGTGCTTCTATTTTTAGTTTTTTAAGGAATCTCCATATTGTCTTCCATAGAGGTTGTATTAATTTACATTCCCACCAGCAATGCAAGAGGGTTCTCTTTTCTCCACACCCTCTCCAGCATTTGTTGTCTGTCGATTTGTTGATGATGGCCATTCTGACAGGTGTGAGGTGGTATCTCATTGTGGTTTTAATTTGCATTTCTCTAATAATAAGCGAGGTTGAGCATCGTTTCATGTGCTTTTGGACCATTTGTATGTCCTCTTTGGAGGCGTCTCTTTAGATCTTTTTCCCATTTTTTGATTGGGCTGCTCATTTTCCCTGTGCTGAGTTGTCTGAGTTGCTTGTAGATTTTGGAGATTAATTCTTTGTCTGTTGTTTCATTTGCTATGATTTTCTCCCACTCTGTGGGGTGTCTGTTGAGCTTTTTTGTAATTTCTTTTGCTGTACAAAAGCTTATAAGTTTCATGAGGTCCCATATGTTCATTTTCTTTTCAGTTCTGCTATTTTAGTTGGTGGGTCAGAGAAGATCTTGCTTTGATTGATGTCCTTGAGGGTTTTGCCTATATTCTCCTCTAAGAGTTTTATGGCTTCAAGTCTTACATTTAGGTCTGGAAAGTTTGCACTTCCATTTTGTAACTTCTAGTAAGACCTCAATATAAATTACTGAATCCCATTACTTTAAACCAGAGATCAATTTTTTTTTTTTCTAGGTTCACATGTTACTCCCTCCAATTGTTCGGTCTCCACAATGTCTTTATGTCTATTCTCTGTTTTTTCATGAGTTCACTGTGTGTGTTATCATGACCATCTTACTAGATCCCATATATATGAGTTAGTATACTATACTTGTCTTTCTCTTTTTGACTTACTTCACTTTTTATGATAGGTTCTAAAGCCAGCCACCTCATTAGGACTGAGTCTTCTGCATTTCTTTTAACAGCTGAGTAGTATTCCATTGTATATATGTACCAGAGCTTCTGGATCCATTCATTTGTCGATGGACATCTAGGTTGCTTCCATGTTCTGGCTATTGTATAGAGAGCTGCAATGAACATTGGGGTACAGGTGCCTCTTTCAGTTTTGATTTCATCAGGATATAGGCCTAATAGTGGGACTGCTGGGTCATAGGGTGCTTCTATTTTTAGTTTTTTAAGGAATCTCCATATTGTCTTCCATAGAGGTTGTATTAATTTACATTCCCACCAGCAATGCAAGAGGGTTCCCTTTTCTCCACACCCTCTCCAGCATTTGTTGTCTGTCGATTTGTTGATGATGGCCATTCTGACAGGTGTGAGGTGGTATCTCATTGTGGTTTTAATTTGCATTTCTCTAATAATAAGCGAGGTTGAGCATCGTTTCATGTGCTTTTGGACCATTTGTATGTCCTCTTTGGAGAGGCGTCTCTTTAGATCTTTTCCCATTTTTGATTGGGCTGCTCATTTTCCTGTGCTGAGTTGTCTGAGTTGCTTGTAGATTTTGGAGATTAATTCTTTGTCTGTTGTTTCATTTGCTATGATTTTCTCCCACTCTGTGGGGTGTCTGTTGAACTTTTTTGTAATTTCTTTTGCTGTACAAAAGCTTTTAAGTTTCATGAGGTCCCATATGTTCATTTTTCTTTTCAGTTCTGCTATTTTAGTTGGTGGGTCAGAGAAGATCTTGCTTTGATTGATGTCCTTGAGGGTTTTGCCTATATTCTCCTCTAAGAGTTTGATGGTTTCTGGTCTTACATTGAGGTCTTTAATCCATTTTGAGTTGATCTTAGTGTATGGCGTCAGGGAATGTTCCAATTTCATTTTTTTGCATGTAGCTGTCCAATTCTCCCAGCACCACTTGTTAAAGAGACTGTCTTTGTCCCATTTTATAGTTTCTCCTCCTTTATCAAAAATAAGGTACCCATAGGTGCGTGGGTTGATCTCTGGGTTCTCAATCTTGTTCCATTGATCTATAGTTCTGTTTTTGTGCCAGTACCATACTGTCTTGATAACTGTTGCTTTGTAGTAGAGTCTGAAGTTAGGGAGGCTGATTCCTCCAACTCCATTTTTCTTCCTCAGGATTGCTTTGGCTATTCGAGGTCTTCTGTGTTTCCATATGAACTGTGTTATTATTTGGTCTAGTTCTGTGAAAAATGTCAGTGGTAGTTGAATAGGTATTGCATTGAATCTGTAGATGATATTTGGAAGTATGGTCATTTTCACAATATTGATTCTTCCAATCCAGGAACATGGAATATCTCTCCATCTGTTTAAGTCTTCTTTAATGTCTCTCATGAGTGTCTTGTAATTTTCTGTGTACAATTCTTTTGTTTCTTTGGGTAGGTTTATTCCTAGATATTTGATTCTTTTGGTTGCAATGGTGAAGGGGATTGCCTCTTTGATTTCATTTTCTGATTTTTCATTGTTTGTGTATAGGAATGCCAGTGACTTCTGTGTGTTGACTTTATATCCTGCAACTTTGCTGAATTCATTGATTAATTCTAGTAGCTTTGTAACCGTGTCTTTGGGATTTTCTATGTATAATATCATGTCGTCTGCAAAAAGAGAGAGCTTGACTTCTTCCTTTCCAATCTGGATTCCTTTGATTTCTTTCTCTTGTCTTATTGCTGTTGCTAGGACTTCCAGGACTATGTTGAATAGCAGTGGTGAAAGTGGGCACCCCTGTCTTGTTCCTGATCTTAGAGGGAATGCTTTCAGTTTTTCACCATTAACAATAATGTTCGCTGTAGGTTTCTCATAGATGGCTTTTATTATGTTGAGATAGGTTCCTTCTATGCCCATTTTCTGAAGAGTTTTGATCATAAATGGATGTTGTACTTTGTCGAAGGCTTTTTCTGCATCTATTGAGATGATCATGTGATTTTGTCTTTCAACTTGTTGATATGGTGTATCACGTTGATTGATTTGCGGATGTTGAAGAAGCCTTGCATGCCTGGGATGAACCCAACTTGATCGTGATGTATGAGTTTTTTGACATGTCGTTGAATTCTGTTTGCTAGGATTTTGTTGAGGATCTTGGCATCTAAGTTCATCAGTGAAATTAGCCTATAGTTTTCCTTTTTTGTGTTGTCTTTGCCTGGTTTGGGTATCAGGGTGATGGTGGCCTCGTAGAATGTGTTTGGGAGTTTTCCTTCCTGTGCAATTTTTTGAAAGAGTTTTAGAAGGACAGGCATTAGCTCTTCTTTAAATGTTTGGTAGAATTCGGCTGTGAAGCCATCTGGTCCTGGGCTTTTATTTTTGGGTAGATTTTTAATCACAAAGTTGATTTCTGAGCTTGTGATTGGGTTGTTCAAAGTTTCTGTTTCTTCCTGGCTCAGTCTTGGGAGATTAATCCTGTCCAAGAAACTGTCCATTTCTTCCAAGTTGTCCAGTTTGTTGCCATAGAGTTGCTCATAATAGTCTCTTAGAATCCTTTGGATTTCTGCATTATCTGTTGTAATCTCTCCTTTTTCGTTTTTGATTTTGTTGATCTGGTTCTTCTCTCTCTTTTCTTAATGAGTCTGGCCAGTGGCTTGTCAATTTTGTTTACCTTTTCAAAGAACCAGCTTTTTGTTTTATTTATCTTTACTATTGTTTCTTTTGTTTCTTTCTCATTTATTTCTGCTCTGATCTTTATGATTTCTCTTCTTCTGCTGGCTCTGGGATGTTTTTGTTCTTCTTTCTCCAACTGTTTTAAGCGGAGGGTTAGGTCATCTGCTTCATATTTTCCTAGTTTCTTGAGGTGGGATTGTATTGCTATAAATTTCCCTCTTAGAACTGCTTTTGCTGTATCCCATAGGTTTTGCACTGTCGTGTGTTCATTGTCATTTTCTTCTAGGAATTGTTTAATTTCTCCTTTGATTTCCTCAACGATCAGTTGGTTTTTTAGGTATGTATTGTTTAATCTCCATGTGTTTCTGTTTTTAGGGTGTTTTTTCTGGTAGTTGATCTCCAGTCTCATTGCATTGTGGTCCGAGAAGATGGTTGATATAATTTCGGTTTTCTTGAACTGACTGAGGTTAGATTTGTGGCCCAAGATGTGGTCTATCCTGGAGAATGTTCCGTGAGCGCTTGAGAAGAAAGTGATTTTTTATGGTCCAAAGATTGATTTGCGTTGAATTCTGTTTGCTAGGATTTTGTTGAGGATCTTGGCATCTAAGTTCATCAGTGAAATTAGCCTATAGTTTTCCTTTTTTGTGTTGTCTTTGCCTGGTTTGGGTATCAGGGTGATGGTGGCCTCGTAGAATGTGTTTGGGAGTTTTCCTTCCTGTGCAATTTTTTGAAAGAGTTTTAGAAGGACAGGCATTAGCTCTTCTTTAAATGTTTGGTAGAATTCGGCTGTGAAGCCATCTGGTCCTGGGCTTTTATTTTTGGGTAGATTTTTAATCACAAAGTTGATTTCTGAGCTTGTGATTGGGTTGTTCAAAGTTTCTGTTTCTTCCTGGCTCAGTCTTGGGAGATTAATCCTGTCCAAGAAACTGTCCATTTCTTCCAAGTTGTCCAGTTTGTTGCCATAGAGTTGCTCATAATAGTCTCTTAGAATCCTTTGGATTTCTGCATTATCTGTTGTAATCTCTCCTTTTTCGTTTTTGATTTTGTTGATCTGGTTCTTCTCTCTTTTTCTTAATGAGTCTGGCCAGTGGCTTGTCAATTTTGTTTACCTTTTCAAAGAACCAGCTTTTTGTTTTATTTATCTTTACTATTGTTTCTTTTGTTTCTTTCTCATTTATTTCTGCTCTGATCTTTATGATTTCTCTTCTTCTGCTGGCTCTGGGATGTTTTTGTTCTTCTTTCTCCAACTGTTTTAAGCGGAGGGTTAGGTCATCTGCTTCATATTTTCCTAGTTTCTTGAGGTGGGATTGTATTGCTATAAATTTCCCTCTTAGAACTGCTTTTGCTGTATCCCATAGGTTTTGCACTGTCGTGTGTTCATTGTCATTTTCTTCTAGGAATTGTTTAATTTCTCCTTTGATTTCCTCAACGATCAGTTGGTTTTTTAGGTATGTATTGTTTAATCTCCATGTGTTTCTGTTTTTAGGGTTTTTTTTCTGGTAGTTGATCTCCAGTCTCATTGCATTGTGGTCCGAGAAGATGGTTGATATAATTTCGGTTTTCTTGAACTGACTGAGGTTAGATTTGTGGCCCAAGATGTGGTCTATCCTGGAGAATGTTCCGTGAGCGCTTGAGAAGAAAGTGTATTCTTCTGCTTTTGGATGGAACGTCCTAAAGATATCGATGAGGTCCATCTTTTCCAGTGTGGCATTTAAGGCTTGTGTTTCTTTATTAATTTTCTGTTTTGTTGATCTGTCCATTGGTGTGAGAGGAGTGTTAAAGTCTCCTACTATTATTGTGTTATTGTTGATTTCTTCTTTTATGTCTGAAAGTACCTGTCTTATGTATTGAGGTGCCCCTGTGTTGGGTGCGTAGATATTCATGACTGTTATGTCTTCCTCTTGGATAGATCCCTTAATCATGATGTAGTGACCTGCCTTGTCTCTTAGAATCTTCTTTACTTTAAAGTCTATTTTGTCTGATATAAGGATTGCTACTCCAGCTTTCTTTTGATTTCCATTTGCATGAAATATCTTTTCCAGCCTTTCACTTTCAGTCTATGAGTGTCTCTAGGTCTGAAGTGGGTCTCTTGTAAACAGCATATATATGGGTCTTGCTTCTGGATCCATTCAGCCAGCCTGTGTCGTTTGGTTGGAGCATTTAGTCCATTTACGTTCAAAGTAATTATTGATACGAATGTTCCTATTGTCATCTTCTTAGAAATTTGGGGTTTGATTTGTAAGGCTTCTCCTACTCTTGTATTTATTGGCTATATCAGGTCCTTTAACACTTGTTGTAGGGCTGGTTTTGTGGTACAGAATTCTTTTAGTTTTTGCTTGTCTGTGAAGCTTTTGACTTCACCATCGATTTTGAATGAGATTCTTGCTGGGTAGAGAATTCGTGGTTGCAGGTTATTCTCTTTTAGCCGTTTAAATGTATCTTGCCATTCTCTTCTGGCCTGTAGGGTTTCTGTTGAGAGATCCGCAGTTAAACGTATGGGGTTTCCTTTATATGTTATTTGTTGTTTGCTCCTAGCTGCTTTTAGTAATCTGTCTTTATATTTAGTCTGCGTTAGTTTGATTAGTATGTGCCTTGGTGTGTTTCTTCTGGGGTTTCTCCTGTATGGAACTCTTTGTGCTTCCTGGACTTGGCTGACTATCTCCTTTCCCATGCTGGGAAGTTTTCAACTATAACCTCTTCAAGAATTTTTTCATAGTCTTTCTTCTCTTCTTCTTCTGTTTACGTGTCGTTAATTTATTCTGGGCCCCCTCAGAATTTTCATCCGGACCATCTTTTCCAGTGTGGCATTTAAGGCTTGTGTTTCTTTATTAATTTTCTGTTTTGTTGATCTGTCCATTGGTGTGAGAGGAGTGTTAAAGTCTCCTACTATTATTGTGTTATTGTTGATTTCTTCTTTTATGTCTGAAAGTACCTGTCTTATGTATTGAGGTGCCCTGTGTTGGGTGCGTAGATATTCATGACTGTTATGTCTTCCTCTTGGATAGATCCCTTAATCATGATGTAGTGACCTGCCTTGTCTCTTAGAATCTTCTTTACTTTAAAGTCTATTTTGTCTGATATAAGGATTGCTACTCCAGCTTTCTTTTGATTTCCATTTGCATGAAATATCTTTTCCAGCCTTTCACTTTCAGTCTATGAGTGTCTCTAGGTCTGAAGTGGGTCTCTTGTAAACAGCATATATATGGGTCTTGCTTCTGGATCCATTCAGCCAGCCTGTGTCGTTTGGTTGGAGCATTTAGTCCATTTACGTTCAAAGTAATTATTGATACGAATGTTCCTATTGTCATCTTCTTAGAAATTTGGGGTTTGATTTGTAAGGCTTCTCCTACTCTTGTATTTATTGGCTATATCAGGTCCTTTAACACTTGTTGTAGGGCTGGTTTTGTGGTACAGAATTCTTTTAGTTTTTGCTTGTCTGTGAAGCTTTTGACTTCACCATCGATTTTGAATGAGATTCTTGCTGGGTAGAGAATTCGTGGTTGCAGGTTATTCTCTTTTAGCCGTTTAAATGTATCTTGCCATTCTCTTCTGGCCTGTAGGGTTTCTGTTGAGAGATCCGCAGTTAAACGTATGGGGTTTCCTTTATATGTTATTTGTTGTTTGCTCCTAGCTGCTTTTAGTAATCTGTCTTTATATTTAGTCTGCGTTAGTTTGATTAGTATGTGCCTTGGTGTGTTTCTTCTGGGGTTTCTCCTGTATGGAACTCTTTGTGCTTCCTGGACTTGGCTGACTATCTCCTTTCCCATGCTGGGGAAGTTTTCAACTATAACCTCTTCAAGAATTTTTTCATAGTCTTTCTTCTCTTCTTCTTCTTCTGGAACTCCTATAATTCTAATGTTGGTGCGTTTAATATTGTCCCATAGGTCTCTGAGGCTATCCTCAGTTCTTTTAATTCTTTGGGCTTTGTTCTGTTCTTCAGCACTTATTTCCACCATTCTGTCTTCCAGCTCACTTATCCGTTCTTCAGCCTCTGATACTCTACTGTTGAGACCTTCTATAGTATTTTTGAGTTCAGCAATTGAGTTGGTGGTCTCTATTTGCTTATTTTTCATTTCCTGCATGTCTTTTCTCAATGCACTAATTTCCTCTAATATTCTGTTTTCGGTGTTTTGCATCCTCATTAGTATAGTTTTTCTGAATTCTCTTTCAGATAGCTTGTCTATCTCCTCCTCTGTCATTTGAAGTGGTGTTTCTCTAGCTTGGTCCTTCATTTGTACAGTGTTTCTCTGACGTTTCATTATTAGGTTAATTTTGTTTCTTTTTGTGTGTCTTTGTGTCTGGAGTTCTTATTCCCACCAGGCTTCTTGGTTGAATTCTCCTTCCTTTGGGTTTTTGTCCTTGTAGAAGGGTTCAGTGGCTTGTGTCTTGGGTGGTGATAGACCTTGTTTACAGGTGAATAATCTGTAGTGTTGTATGTTCTTTGATAATCAGTGTGGGGTCTTGGAATCCGGGCTTCCGCTCGAGGATCCTTGGTTTGATGATTGGTCAGGAGTGTAGGCTCTATGTCTGGTTTGCTATGGTGTTCTGTGATACTAGTTCACACACTAGCATCTGAGGAACAAGAGGTGCATCCCTGATGGGTGACAGTCATAAAAGCATGCAGGTGTTTTCTAACATAATCATAAGATACACATACATATACAGCAATCCCCACAACTGACCAGTTTTACAGAGATAAGGCAGGAAATCTTTCTAGCAACTCATGCAATCACAGATGATACTTGCCCGTTAAGCTTTGAATTAATTAAAATAGTGCCTGAATAATAGATCTAGCACAAGGTCCTGGCTTGGATAATTACAATGAAAGCAATTTAAAATTAGGACATGTGCTCGGAGTGACAAGGAGGAGAGTCTATAAGTAATAAAAAGGAAAAGATTTGTCTTGGAAGTATTTTATAGGATTAGGTAGCAAAGATTAGTGTGTGTACTGTTTAGTGCATTTGGAAGTGAATAGTGCAGACAGAAAGATAGGAAATAATTTGTCTAGAGGATATTGATAGCTAGGAAGATGTTTTACATTTAGAACATAGAGAAAGAAAGCAGTGGGAAAGAGGAAAGAGAAAAGAGAATTAGAGGTTTTCAAGAATTAAAATTAAAGTTAAAAAAATAAAATAAAAATCAAAAGAAGGTTAAAAATTAAAAAGAGCAAAAAAAAAAAAATTAATGAGACCGAAAAACAAAGAAAAAACACATAGAATAAATCAAACAAATGAAAACTACAAAAAAAAAACATAAAAAACCCCCAATAAACAAAGAAACTAATAAACCCCAAACCAATCAATTGAATAAGCACAACTCTTTTTTGTCATTTGAAGTGGTGTTTCTCTAGCTTGGTCCTTCATTTGTACAGTGTTTCTCTGACGTTTCATTATTAGGTTAATTTTGTTTCTTTGTGTGTGTCTGTGTGTATGGAGTTCTTATTCCCACCAGGCTTCTTGGTTGAATTCTCCTTCCTTTGGGTTTTGTCCTGGTAGAAGGGTTCAGTGGCTTGTGTCTTGGGTGGTGATAGACCTTGTTTACAGGTGAATAATCTGTAGTGTTGTATGTTCTTTGATAATCAGTGTGGGGTCTTGGAAGCCGGGCTTCCGCCTCGAGGATCCTTGGTTTGAGGATGGGACAGGGGGTGTAGGCTCTATGTCTGGTTTGCTATGGTGTTCTGTGATACTAGTTCACACACTAGCATCTGAGGAACAAGAGGTGCATCCCTGATGGGTGACAGTCATAAAAGCATGCAGGTGTTTTCTAACATAATCATAAGATACACATACATATACAGCAATCCCCACAACTGACCAGTTTTACAGAGATAAGGCGAGGAAATCTTTCTAGCAACTCATGCAATCACAGATGATACTTGCCCGTTAAGCTTTGAATTAATTAAAATAGTGCCTGAATAATAGATCTAGCACAAGGTCCTGGCTTGGATAATTACAATGAAAGCAATTTGAAATTAGGACATGTGCTCGGGGTGACAAGGAGGAGAGTCTATAAGTAATAAAAAGGAAAAGATTTGTCTTGGAAGTATTTTATAGGATTAGGTAGCAAAGATTAGTGTGTGTACTGTTTAGTGCATTTGGAAGTGAATAGTGCAGACAGAAAGATAGGAAATAATTTGTCTAGAGGATATTGATAGCTAGGAAGATGTTTTACATTTAGAACATAGAGAAAGAAAGCAGTGGGAAAGAGGAAAGAGAAAAGAGAATTAGAGGTTTTCAAGAATTAAAATTAAAGTTAAAAAAAAAAAAAAAAATCAAAAGAAGGTTAAAAATTAAAAAGAGCAAAAAAAAAAAAAAAATTAATGAGACCGAAAAACAAAGAAAAAACACATAGAATAAATCAAACAAATGAAAACTACAAAAAAAAAACATAAAAAACCCCCAATAAACAAAGAAACTAATAAACCCCAAACCAATCAATTGAATAAGCAAAATAGTCCACCACAAACAAGCAGAAAAAAATGAAAAAGAAAAAAAAAAAAGTTAAATACTGTCCTTGGTTTTTATCTTCATATCTGCCTGTTGGAAACCAATCTGCTCTTGATGGTGGTGTCTTGATGGCGTGGTCTTTCCCTTACAGTGCCGGTTGCTGTGGTTTCTGTTTTTGTGTTCAGCAAAATGAGGGCTTTGCTGCCATACTGGGTGCTGGCCAGGACGGTGGGCTGATCCCAGTCAGTCGGGCGGAGGCGCGCGCCGCAGTCCCGTGTTGGAGGGCGCCCGGCTCGACCGCGCCCGCCTGTCGCCTCCAATCCCTGCTCTTTCCCGGCTTCCTCCGCTGCTGCAGCAGCTCTAGGGATCGCGGGCTCCTCCGACACTGCCGGGTTATGTGTCTACACCAAAGGCGGACGCGAGCTTTCCCGTCCAACTCGTGCCCGGTCCCTGGTCAGCAACCCGTGGGCGACTTCCTCTCTCCGTTCAGCAAGCCCTCCAGTTGAGTGGCTGAACTTACCCGCCCTCGCGGGCGCCCGCTCCTCGCGCGCCCGCGGCTCTCGCGCGGGCGGGTTCCGCGGCTCGCGCGGGCGGGTTCCGCGGCTCCGCGCGGGCGGGTTCCGCGGCTCGCGCGGGCGGGTTCCGCGGCTCGCGCGGGCGGGTTCCGCGGCTCGCGCGGGCGGGTTCCGCGGCTCGCGCGGGCGGGTTCCGCGGCTCCGCGGGCGGGTTCCGCGGCTCTCGCGGGCGGGTTCCGCGGCTCCGAGATCAATTTTTCTAAAAGGGAAAAATTTCCCCAAACTAGCAACTGGAGCAGAGTAGGAAGAAATATTGATAGCTAGGAAGATGTTTTACATTTAGAACATAGAGAAAGAAAGCAGTGGGAAAGAGGAAAGAGAAAAGAGAATTAGAGGTTTTCAAGAATTAAAATTAAAGTTAAAAAAATAATAAAAATCAAAAGAAGGTTAAAAATTAAAAAGAGGAAAAAAAAAAATTAATGAGACCGAAAAAAAAAAAAAAAAAACAAAGAAAAAAACAAACAAATGAAAACTACAAAAAAAAAAAAAAACAAAACCATAAAAAACCCCCCAATAAACAAAGAAACTAATAAACCCCAAACCAATCAATTGAATAAGCACAATAGTCCACCACAAACAAGCAGAAAAAATGAAAAAGAAAAAAAAAAAAGTTAAATACTGTCCTTGGTTTTTATCTTCATATCTGCCTGTTGGAAACCAATCTGCTCTTGATGGTGGTGTCTTGATGGCGTGGTCTTTCCCTTACAGTGCCGGTTGCTGTGGTTTCTGTTTTTGTGTTAAGCAAAATGGGGGCTTTGCTGCCATACTGGGTGCTGGCCGGGATGGTGGGCTGATCCCAGTCAGTCGGGCGGAGGCCGCGGCGCGCGCAGTCCCGTGTTGGAAGGGGGCGCCCCGGCTCGACCGCGCCCGCCTGTCGCCTCCAATCCCTGCTCTTTCCCGGCTTCCTCCGCTGCTGCAGCAGCTCTAGGGATCGCGGGCTCCTCCGACACTGCCGGGTTATGTGTCTACACCAAAGGCGGACGCGAGCTTTCCCGTCCAACTCGTGCCCGGTCCCTGGTCAGCAACCAGTGGGCTACTCCCCCTCTCCGTTCAGCAAGCCCTCCAGTTAGAGTGGCTGAACTTACCCGCCCTCGCGGCGCCCGCTCCTCGCGCGCCCGCGGCCTCGCGCGGGCGGGTTCCGCGGCTCGCGCGGGCGGGTTCCGCGGCTCGCGCGGGGCGGGTTCCGCGGCTCGCGCGGGCGGGTTCCGCGGCTCGCGCGGGCGGGTTCCGCGGCTCCGCGCGGGCGGGTTCCGCGGCTCGCGCGGGCGGGTTCCGCGGCTCGCGCGGGCGGGTTCCGCGGCTCCGCGGGCGGGTTCCGCGGCTCGAGATCAATTTTTTCTATGAATTTTTAAAATAGGGGAAAAAATTAAGTACCCACCAAACTTCTGCTCTACTCTAGCAACTGGAGCCTCTTCTTCAAGCACTTGCTTCTTTAGAAAGTGAGGCTTTTGTGTCATAAATATTATCTGCATAGGAGAACCTGCAAGCTACATTCCATGATCTAGAATATAGATTGTTACCATGGCTCTTTAGATACCCTTAATTTTATGGATAATAGTAATCCATTCCTTTTTTTATTTTCCAGCTTTATTGAAATATAATCGACATATAACATTGTGTAAGATTAAGATATACAATGAATATGTGTGTGTGTGTGTATGTAGTGTATGTATACATATATATAGTGAAAAAGTTCACTCCCAAAATGGTACAAGTTAATACATCCTTCCCTTCACATAAATTGTTATTGCTGTTATGGCAAAAATGTTAAAACTCTATTCTCATAGCAACTTTCACATAACCAATACATGATTGTTAACTATAGTCACTATACTATACAGTATATTCCCACAACTTATTCATCTTGTAACTGAAAGTTTGTACCCTTTAACCCACATGTCCCCCTGAAACCCACCTTCAAACCCTGGCAATCACCATTCTTTTCTCTGTTTTAATGAATTTGATGTTTTTAGATACCACATATAAGTGAGTTCACACACTCTTTGAGTTATGCCACTTATTATAATGCCTTCAAGTTTCATACATAGCTAAATAATATTCTCTCTTTACATATGTGTATATATATATATATATATGCATAGATACACTTTTCTTAATAAGGAAAAGTATTCTTTAGTACCTTGCACCATTTTCAAAAGCCATTATTGCTATTCAGTTTTTGGTATTTAGTACAGTGTTGGGTGTAAAGTTAAAAGAAAATTCTATTGAATAAAAGAATTACAGGTTGAATGAAATGATACAGACAGTCAAGAGTTCAAATTTTATTATAGTGACCCTTCTAGACAGCCCCCATATGGGTTTGGGCTACAGAAGAGTTCAGCGCATGCCACAAATGTGCTTGATTTGCATAGAAAAATGTACCACCTTCTAGTGATATCCAAATTGGATGTGGACCCATATCTTTTTTTCCTTCAGAGATTAAACTTGTATAATTGAACATTTGCTGAGCTATCCTTACTTCCTATCTCCAATTAAACACTTCTCAAACTGAACACATCATTGGCTTCTCTTGCTTTGTTTTAAATATGTTCAAATCCTGTCAGCATTATCAGTATGAAGTGCGTATATTGGTTTTCAGTCACACCCAAGAGACAGTCAATTGTTCTAAACTAGAAAACACTTTGAGAGTGGGTCTTGGCATTTAATTTAAAGATAGAGTTACTTGAAGTAATTTAACTATTTTTTTTCCAAACAAGATCAGAAGCTTTGCTAATTAACATAATAGACATTTTAGAAGGAGGTTTTGTTTGTAAAATTAGTGATATTCAAGATATCTAAATAAGTTAGAACAAGTTTTAGGAAGCTGAAGAGACAAATGATCTTCACCAGTAGAAATAATGCTCTTGTCTTTCATCTGAAAACCTTATCAGGAGATTCTTAGACCCCTCCTTGCATTTAGATGGCTAGCTAAATTCTGCCACTAAAATACTAGCTAGCCCATTTGCCTCCAGCTGCTGTCCTTTTAAGAACCCCTAAAAGGACAAAGATCCTTTCCTCTCCATGTCTCCTATTTCTTGTTTATAGGCAAGAGATTTCCTGCAGACTCCTTAACCTTCTCTGAGTTCCAAAGGACAGAATCAAAATTTAGGAAAGTGAGAGAATAGAGAAACAAAGGAAACGTGGTCAAAAAACAATAGTTTTTTGCACATAACTGTGATGAGGCACTGTCCTGGTTCATCCGCCCTGTGAAGACCGGCAGTTACAAAATTAAGCAAACATGTTATAGGTTTCCAAAAAGTATTGTAATTTTTGTCCTTAATTTAATCATTATTATCCTTAATATGAAGACAAACTGTTAATAATTTATAGGTAGTTAGTGTCCGTTCAATGATTACCACTTCTTAAATGAATGTCCTTTCACTATGAGTTCTTTTGCTACATTCAAAACAATGGTCTGAATTGAAGGATGATCTTGAAATTTTTCTTATGATGGTAAATCAGAAGTTGTTACTTCTTATTTTCCTCTGCTTGTCATTAATAGTAAGTTTAGCTGTCAGAAACCTGAAAGAAAATCCTGTGATATTTACCATGTGATTTTCTCTGACATACCAAATCTAGCAGAGCCAAACTTTGAGAATTTTCCCTGGATCATCACAAAAGATGAAGAAGAAGGAAGAGCAGATAGAAGAGGATGAAGAAGGTGAAATAAATGGAAGGAAATGAAATGAAATTCTCACAAGCAATTTTGTGCCAAATTTCAGAGAAATAAAGATATCCTCAAGTTCAGGCACAGATTTTTCTAGTTATCTATTAACGCTTAGTTTAGATATTCTGTAATATATAAAGATATAAAAGTTCACATTTTTAAAAATTCAGTCATCTTTCTGAATTACATATGAATCTTTCAATGAATTCTCTAGTATTTTCCAAGTAGACAATATGTCACATGTAAAAACAGTATCTTCACCTTATAAATTATCTATTCTGATCACTCTAACAAGTACTTTAAGACAAACAAATAATACTGGAAAAAATACTAATTAAAACAAATAATTTACCTTGTGTACATATGCAATGTTAGCTTTATTGAATTTCTTTATCATAATATGGAAAAATTTACTAATTATAAGAAAATCCCCCATGTCTCCTATTTCTTGTTTATAGGCAAGAGATTTCCTGCAGACTCCTTAACCTTCTCTGAGTTCCAAAGGACAGAATCAAAATTTAGGAAAGTGAGAGAATAGAGAAACAAAGGAACGTGGTCAAAAACAATAGTTTTTGCACATAACTGTGATGAGGCACTGTCCTGGTTCATCCGCCCTGTGAAGACCGGCAGTTACAAAATTAAGCAAACATGTTATAGGTTTCCAAAAAGTATTGTAATTTTTGTCCTTAATTTAATCATTATTATCCTTAATATGAAGACAAACTGTTAATAATTTATAGGTAGTTAGTGTCCGTTCAATGATTACCACTTCTTAAATGAATGTCCTTTCACTATGAGTTCTTTTGCTACATTCAAAACAATGGTCTGAATTGAAGGATGATCTTGAAATTTTTCTTATGATGGTAAATCAGAAGTTGTTACTTCTTATTTTCCTCTGCTTGTCATTAATAGTAAGTTTAGCTGTCAGAAACCTGAAAGAAAATCCTGTGATATTTACCATGTGATTTTCTCTGACATACCAAATCTAGCAGAGCCAAACTTTGAGAATTTTCCCTGGATCATCACAAAAGATGAAGAAGAAGGAAGAGCAGATAGAAGAGGATGAAGAAGGTGAAATAAATGGAAGGAAATGAAATGAAATTCTCACAAGCAATTTTGTGCCAAATTTCAGAGAAATAAAGATATCCTCAAGTTCAGGCACAGATTTTTCTAGTTATCTATTAACGCTTAGTTTAGATATTCTGTAATATATAAAGATATAAAAGTTCACATTTTTAAAAATTCAGTCATCTTTCTGAATTACATATGAATCTTTCAATGAATTCTCTAGTATTTTCCAAGTAGACAATATGTCACATGTAAAAACAGTATCTTCACCTTATAAATTATCTATTCTGATCACTCTAACAAGTACTTTAAGACAAACAAATAATACTGGAAAAAATACTAATTAAAACAAATAATTTACCTTGTGTACATATGCAATGTTAGCTTTATTGAATTTCTTTATCATAATATGGAAGTATCTTTCTATTCATGTTTTACTGTAAAGTCTTATCAAGTGTTGATATTGAATTTTTCTGGTAATTTTATCAATATTCTTAAATCATCATATGATTTTATTTGTTATGGTAAAATGGTAATAGTATCAGCCAGGACAGTCTACACTCTTATATTTTCTGTAAGAAAACACCCTCAAATCCTACTAGATTAACAAAAGAAAGTTTTTTCTTGCTCATAGGAGAAGCTTAATTTGGGGTGCTAAGAGAACATCATGTAATAGCTTAGGAATTCAGGTTGACAGAGACTTCTCCTATACAGATGCCACAATCACCAGAGCAGGAAAGGATCCTGGAAAATTAGACTGGTGGTTCAGTTTCCGCCTCTGAGGAAACGTCAACTTCCGACTCACATTTCATTGAGTCACTGGTTCACCCTCAAGTTTAAGAGAAACAGAGAAGGCCAGTCGTAAGTGTCAGAGGAGGGATGATACAAGGAATTTATTGTCCTCAACATTTTTGAAATCACAAAATAAACATTATCTTTTGTTTTAGTCAGGATTTTTCTGAAGAAGCAGAACCAATATGTATTACACATGACTTCTTAGAAGGAATAGACTCTGATGATTTCGAAGACTGAGAAGTCTACGTCCAGGAGAGTTGATAGTGTAATTTCAGTGCAAATATAAGTCCAGATGCAAAACATCAATGCATGAGTGCTCAGTGGTGTCAAACTCCTTACAACCCACTGAACTGTAGCCCACTAGGTTCCTCCATCCTTGGAATTTTCTTGCAAGAATACTAGAGGGGGTTTCCATTTCCTACTCCAGGGGATCCTCCCTACTCAGAGATTGAATTGGTGGCTTCTAAATTGACAGAAGAATTCTTTAACACTGCACCACCTGGAAGCCAATGAAGACCATTGTTTCAATTCAAAAACCCTTTTCCAAGTAGACAATATGTCACATGTAAAAACAGTATCTTCACCTTATAAATTATCTATTCTGATCACTCTAACAAGTACTTTAAGACAAACAAATAATACTGGAAAAAATACTAATTAAAACAAATAATTTACCTTGTGTACATATGCAATGTTAGCTTTATTGAATTTCTTTATCATAATATGGAAGTATCTTTCTATTCATGTTTTACTGTAAAGTCTTATCAAGTGTTGATATTGAATTTTTCTGGTAATTTTATCAATATTCTTAAATCATCATATGATTTTATTTGTTATGGTAAAATGGTAATAGTATCAGCCAGGACAGTCTACACTCTTATATTTTCTGTAAGAAAACACCCTCAAATCCTACTAGATTAACAAAAGAAAGTTTTTTCTTGCTCATAGGAGAAGCTTAATTTGGGGTGCTAAGAGAACATCATGTAATAGCTTAGGAATTCAGGTTGACAGAGACTTCTCCTATACAGATGCCACAATCACCAGAGCAGGAAAGGATCCTGGAAAATTAGACTGGTGGTTCAGTTTCCGCCTCTGAGGAAACGTCAACTTCCGACTCACATTTCATTGAGTCACTGGTTCACCCTCAAGTTTAAGAGAAACAGAGAAGGCCAGTCGTAAGTGTCAGAGGAGGGATGATACAAGGAATTTATTGTCCTCAACATTTTTGAAATCACAAAATAAACATTATCTTTTGTTTTAGTCAGGATTTTTCTGAAGAAGCAGAACCAATATGTATTACACATGACTTCTTAGAAGGAATAGACTCTGATGATTTCGAAGACTGAGAAGTCTACGTCCAGGAGAGTTGATAGTGTAATTTCAGTGCAAATATAAGTCCAGATGCAAAACATCAATGCATGAGTGCTCAGTGGTGTCAAACTCCTTACAACCCACTGAACTGTAGCCCACTAGGTTCCTCCATCCTTGGAATTTTCTTGCAAGAATACTAGAGGGGGTTTCCATTTCCTACTCCAGGGGATCCTCCCTACTCAGAGATTGAATTGGTGGCTTCTAAATTGACAGAAGAATTCTTTAACACTGCACCACCTGGAAGCCAATGAAGACCATTGTTTCAATTCAAAAACCCTTAGGCAAAGAGAAACAATTCTTTCTCATTCAGCCTTTTATTCTATGCAGTGTTTCAGCTGATTGGATGAGGTCCACCCACACAGTAGAGAGCAACTGTCTCTGCTCAGCTGACTAATTCAAATGTTAATCTCATCCAGAAACTCCCTCATAGACACACCTAGAAGTAATGTTTAGTCAAATATCTGGGTAAACTATGGCTCAGTCAAGTTGTTGTTGTTTAATCACTAAGCTGTCTCTGACTCTTTGAGACCCCATGGACTGCAGCACACCAGACTTCCTGTCCTCTGTCTCCCTGAGTTTGCTCAAACTCATGTCCATTGAGTCAGTGATGCTATTCAGCCATCTCATCCTCTGTCATCCCCTTCTTCTCCTGCCTTCAATCTTTCCTGGGATAGGATTCTTTTCCAATGAGTCAGCTCTTCGCATCAGGTGGCCAAAGTATTAAAGCTTCAGCTTCAGCATCAGTCCTTCCAATGAGTATTCAGAGTTAATTTTCAACTTGATCAAGTTAATATATAAAATTAATCATCACATTTTATCAAGTGTATTATTAGAGTAATATAGTTCTATTCTTATTTTATTATTTATTTTTTATCTATTATCTCTTGTTACTTTTTATTTGAATTTACCCAACATATACTTGTTCAATCCTTTTGAAATACTGTGTTTTGTTTTATAAGTGCATTTGATAAATACATAATAAATATTTGACTGTCATTTATTGAACCAGTCCTTTGTCTTTAGCTTTTGTTAGCAAAGTTTCTAAATTTCAGAGCAAACAGAAAGAATGAATCATTTGAGAATAAGCACCAGTGATTTTCTGACTCCTAGGCTTTTCAGAAGAATGAAGCAATAAACTCTATACTTTTGCTCAAATTAAATAACTGTTTCTGAATTTGAAGTCAAATTAGTCCTACTAGCATTCAGGTCATTCTGATTAATGAACTCTATCACCTTTTAATATACTTCTGGATATTTTTGCTGCCTGACTGTTCTCTTATCCTATCCTTTGGTATGTCTTTAGTATATCTGTTGGACTTCCCTTGGGCTTCCCTGGTGGCTCACATGGTAAAGAATCTGCCTGCAAGGCAGGAGACTTGGATTCAATCCATGGGTTGGGAAGATCCCCTGGAGAAGGGAAAGGCTACCCACTCCAGTATTCTTGCCTGGAGAATTCCACAGTTTATAAATGGGGTCACAAATCTGCTTTTCAGCGATGACAACGTAGAGAGCAACTGTCTCTGCTCAGCTGACTAATTCAAATGTTAATCTCATCCAGAAACTCCCTCATAGACACACCTAGAAGTAATGTTTAGTCAAATATCTGGGTAAACTATGGCTCAGTCAAGTTGTTGTTGTTTAATCACTAAGCTGTCTCTGACTCTTTGAGACCCCATGGACTGCAGCACACCAGACTTCCTGTCCTCTGTCTCCCTGAGTTTGCTCAAACTCATGTCCATTGAGTCAGTGATGCTATTCAGCCATCTCATCCTCTGTCATCCCCTTCTTCTCCTGCCTTCAATCTTTCCTGGGATAGGATTCTTTTCCAATGAGTCAGCTCTTCGCATCAGGTGGCCAAAGTATTAAAGCTTCAGCTTCAGCATCAGTCCTTCCAATGAGTATTCAGAGTTAATTTTCAACTTGATCAAGTTAATATATAAAATTAATCATCACATTTTATCAAGTGTATTATTAGAGTAATATAGTTCTATTCTTATTTTATTATTTATTTTTTATCTATTATCTCTTGTTACTTTTTATTTGAATTTACCCAACATATACTTGTTCAATCCTTTTGAAATACTGTGTTTTGTTTTATAAGTGCATTTGATAAATACATAATAAATATTTGACTGTCATTTATTGAACCAGTCCTTTGTCTTTAGCTTTTGTTAGCAAAGTTTCTAAATTTCAGAGCAAACAGAAAGAATGAATCATTTGAGAATAAGCACCAGTGATTTTCTGACTCCTAGGCTTTTCAGAAGAATGAAGCAATAAACTCTATACTTTTGCTCAAATTAAATAACTGTTTCTGAATTTGAAGTCAAATTAGTCCTACTAGCATTCAGGTCATTCTGATTAATGAACTCTATCACCTTTTAATATACTTCTGGATATTTTTGCTGCCTGACTGTTCTCTTATCCTATCCTTTGGTATGTCTTTAGTATATCTGTTGGACTTCCCTTGGGCTTCCCTGGTGGCTCACATGGTAAAGAATCTGCCTGCAAGGCAGGAGACTTGGATTCAATCCATGGGTTGGGAAGATCCCCTGGAGAAGGGAAAGGCTACCCACTCCAGTATTCTTGCCTGGAGAATTCCACAGTTTATAAATGGGGTCACAAAGAGTCGAGCACTATTGACAAACTTGATCTTCGGTTTACCTGCATTGTTCCTAATACTTTATCATATCTCCAAAGGTATAAAACTTTTTATATTTTCATTCTAGTAGAGGATGCCTACGTATTTTAAAACATGAGCCTCTCTTTTTCTTCCAAGGCAATGATTCATTTTAGAATAAATCATTTATCTTGCTTCTTTGGATGAAGGGCTTAAATGCTGTATTTCTTCTTCTCCATAACCAACTGTTTATGTAGAATATCTAGATTTTTGCAACCAAATTATTAGTATTAACTTAATATATTAGTATGTTTTAAATAGCTGCATTATATCCTTTTTAACAATTATTTGGCAATCAGTAAAAACAGTAATCAGGTTTCACTCTGACTATGGTCACTTCTTTTACAACTAGTTTGCCTGTATCTCAGATCATTATTTTCATTCATATGAACAGGGTAATTTTCTAAATATACATTTTTTTTAGGAAAGATACTCAGATATTTTAGTTTATAAGTACTGAAGTGTATGACTGTTTTCCCTTTTTATTTGTCGTATTGTTTAGGATCAAGTTTAGCTACATCTAAGAGAAAAATCTAAATGAGAAATTGCTTAAAATACATTAACATTTATTTCTCTCTCAAATAAAAAAAGCCTGGACATAAGAAATCAGATCTGCTCTGATAGCTCAATGAATCTTGTTTTCTTAGAGCTGTATCCTCAGTAACTTATCTTTCCTACTTTATATTTTTGTTCATTTCCAAAGAATATCCTTATTTTCTAAGTCACTAATTGATTCATTAATGCACTTACATGTCCTTGTTTGTCTGAGGTTTGCTTTTAAAAATCTAGTGATAATGCTTTTCCTTCAGAATAACAGTTTCTAACCTTGTTTCTTAACTTTTGTTGTGAATAAAAGATGGGCAAACATTGAGTTTTTCTTCCTTGTAATTCCACTTGACAGGAACACATCTGTATTGATTGTTCAGCACTTTTTTCTTTTGGACTACTGAGTCTTTTCACACACCTAGTAATTTTTCTCTGTCTGTGTATTCCTAAACAAGAGGTCTGTGTTTGCCTAGTATTGTGATTTGTGGCTTATTTTTCAGAGATTTTGTTTAAGTTTTCGTCCTCTATGAAAGAGGAAGAGAATGTTTATACTTTCTGTGGTTTGATTCTGCTGGCCCAGGAGTCCAGATGGCCACCAGGCACAGGGAAGGATGTGTTTCATCTTTTCTAGCAGGTCCTCTCCAGCCCCTAAAGCAGGTGACTGATTTCTGACCCATAAGGTGGCCAAGAATTAATTCTGAATTACATCTTCAAATGGAAAGATAAAAGTCATTATAAAGCTAAACCTTAAGCAAAATCCCTTACTATGGCAACTATTGTGTGTTGTTTCTCCATGTTTGTTGTATATCGAGAAAGATTTGAAGAAATCTGCTGTGGCTGGTCCCTTGAGTACAAAGAACTTTAATAAATAGGGCTCACTTCCAGATTATCTAGCTATCTAATTCCCATCTCTGGTTCTTATTATTCCAAGACTAGATTTTTATTTTCCTAGTCTTACAGGGAGAAATCTACCCACCTGCCTAATAGGCAGGACAGCTCCTTTACCTCCAACTCTTTGAGATTGCCCAAAAATTTCCCAAAGATTCTTGCTTTTTGATGGAAATCCTGTGTTTCCAATGTCATATAGGCATATTTTTATCTTTAAAGTCCTTGTATATTTTCAATAATATTGGGGGAAGGAGAAGTTGACTGCATGAGCACAAATATCTATTTTGAAACTGAAATCTGCAAATCTGTGTTTTGAGCCAAACCACTGTAAAAAAGGGCCCAAATTTTTCCCAAATTATAAATATGATTTAAAATGTTTCCAGTGTGCATTAGTGGTATAAAATATTTTAATTATTTTGAAAGAAATAAACTTCTTTTATATTTTGATGCTGGTAAACCTATACATACAAGAATATTATAAAGCCAAAAATATGTTAACTTTATCTAGAAATCAGGACTAGCACAATTCAAAAAGAACTAAATTGGGCTTCCCTGGTGGTCCAGTGGGTAAGGACACCACCTTGCAGTGCAAGAGGCTCCGGTTGGGTCCTTGCCCTGGGAAGATCCCACGTGCCGCAAAGCAGCTGGACTGATGTGTCCCACTACCAAGCCAGAGCTCTGGAGTGACAGAGGTCACTGCGATGGGAGGCCCACACAGACCAAAGAACAAAGACGGATGAAAATAAATAAATCAAAAAAGGTCACTGCGATGGCCACCAGGCACAGGGAAGGATGTGTTTCATCTTTTCTAGCAGGTCCTCTCCAGCCCCTAAAGCAGGTGACTGATTTCTGACCCATAAGGTGGCCAAGAATTAATTCTGAATTACATCTTCAAATGGAAAGATAAAAGTCATTATAAAGCTAAACCTTAAGCAAAATCCCTTACTATGGCAACTATTGTGTGTTGTTTCTCCATGTTTGTTGTATATCGAGAAAGATTTGAAGAAATCTGCTGTGGCTGGTCCCTTGAGTACAAAGAACTTTAATAAATAGGGCTCACTTCCAGATTATCTAGCTATCTAATTCCCATCTCTGGTTCTTATTATTCCAAGACTAGATTTTTATTTTCCTATTCTTACATGGAGAAGTTTACCCACCTGCCTAATAGGCAGGACAGCTCCTTACCTCCAACTCTTTGAGATTGCCCAAAATTTCCCAAAGATTCTTGTTTTTTGATGGAAATCCTGTGTTTCCAATGTCATATAGGCATATTTTTATCTTTAAAGTCCTTGTATATTTTCAATAATATTGGGGGAAGGAGAAGTTGACTGCATGAGCACAAATATCTATTTTGAAACTGAAATCTGCAAATCTGTGTTTTGAGCCAAACCACTGTAAAAAGGCCAATTTTCCAAGTTATAAATATGATTTAAAATGTTTCCAGTGTGCATTAGTGGTATAAAATATTTTAATTATTTTGAAAGAAATAAACTTCTTTTATATTTTGATGCTGGTAAACCTATACATACAAGAATATTATAAAGCCAAAAATATGTTAACTTTATCTAGAAATCAGGACTAGCACAATTCAAAAAGAACTAAATTGGGCTTCCCTGGTGGTCCAGTGGGTAAGGACACCACCTTGCAGTGCAAGAGGCTCCGGTTGGGTCCTTGCCCTGGGAAGATCCCACGTGCCGCAAAGCAGCTGGACTGATGTGTCCCACTACCAAGCCAGAGCTCTGGAGTGACAGAGGTCACTGCGATGGGAGGCCCACACAGACCAAAGAACAAAGACGGATGAAAATAAATAAAGACCAATAGAAGTAGCCCAAGGGAAAAAAAAAAACTAAAAAGGGCAGGGCACATGTCTAATATTTCATATTTTATGTAACACAATTGTGTGGTTGATATTTTCCCCATGTGTATGTGAATAGTTAACTAAATCAGGAATTAAAAATATCAATGGTTTACCAAACTTTAAGACCGATGAAGCAAATTTTTACCTTCAATTAAATGTTGGTTATACTGACTTGACAGATTGAAACTATTCTGTATCTTTTTAAACATTTATTTATTTATTTATTTTGGCGGGGGTGGGGAGAGAGGTGGGTTTATCTCTGGGTTCTCAATCTTGTTCCATTGGTCGATATTTCTGTTTTTGTGCCAGTACCATACTGTCTTGAGGACTGTTGCTTTGTAGCAGAGTCTGAAGTTGGGGAGGCTGATCCCTCCAGTTCCATTCCTCTTCCTCAGGATTGCTTTGGCTATGTGAGGTCTTTTTTTTTTTTTAAGATTTATTTATTTGGGGGTGGGGTGGGGAGGGAGGGGAGCAGGCGGGTCACTTCTATTGGTCTTTCATTTCTCTATTTTCATCCTTCTTTGTTCTTTGGCCCGTGTGGGCCTCCCATCGCGGTGGCCTCTGTTGTCACAGAGCACTGGCTCTGGGCGCATGCGCTCCAGAGCTCTGGCTCAGTAATTGGACACATCTGTCCAGCTGCTCCGCAGCACGTGGGATCTTCCCAGGCCAGGGATTGAACCAGTGCCCCTTGCACTGCAAGGTGGTATCCTTACCCACTGGACCACCAGGGAAGTCCCTATTCTGTATCTTTTTAATGCTATTAATTATATCATAATGTGTTTTTTCCTTTTTTCAAGAAAGAAAAATGTATTAATCCCATACTCGTATCTTCTATCAGTGCCCACTCAGTCATGTTTGACCCTTTGCAATTCCATGAACTATAGCCCATCAGGTTCCTCTATTCAACCTACTGGAGCAGGTTGTTATTTCCTTCTCCAAGGGATCTTCAAAACCCAAGGATCAATCCCATATCTCTTGCATCTCCTGTATTGATAGGTGGATTCTTTACCACTGCACCACCTGGGAATCACGGTCCACTTTATTAAGCTACATGCACTTACAGAAGTCAGGTTATGCTGAACCCAAGTGATTTTCAAATCCGCATATTTTATGTAACACAATTGTGTGGTTGATATTTTCCCCATGTGTATGTGAATAGTTAACTAAATCAGGAATTAAAAATATCAATGGTTTCCAAACTTTAAGACCGATGAAGCAAATTTTTACCTTCAATTAAATGTTGGTTATACTGACTTGACAGATTGAAACTATTCTGTATCTTTTTAAACATTTATTTATTTATTTATTTTGGCGGGGGTGGGGAGAGAGGTGGGTTTATCTCTGGGTTCTCAATCTTGTTCCATTGGTCGATATTTCTGTTTTTGTGCCAGTACCATACTGTCTTGAGGACTGTTGCTTTGTAGCAGAGTCTGAAGTTGGGGAGGCTGATCCCTCCAGTTCCATTCCTCTTCCTCAGGATTGCTTTGGCTATGTGAGGTCTTTTTTTTTTTTTAAGATTTATTTATTTGGGGGTGGTGTGGGGAGGGAGGGGAGCAGGCGGGTCACTTCTATTGGTCTTTCATTTCTCTATTTTCATCCTTCTTTGTTCTTTGGCCCGTGTGGGCCTCCCATCGCGGTGGCCTCTGTTGTCACAGAGCACTGGCTCTGGGCGCATGCGCTCCAGAGCTCTGGCTCAGTAATTGGACACATCTGTCCAGCTGCTCCGCAGCACGTGGGATCTTCCCAGGCCAGGGATTGAACCAGTGCCCCTTGCACTGCAAGGTGGTATCCTTACCCACTGGACCACCAGGGAAGTCCCTATTCTGTATCTTTTTAATGCTATTAATTATATCATAATGTGTTTTTTCCTTTTTTCAAGAAAGAAAAATGTATTAATCCCATACTCGTATCTTCTATCAGTGCCCACTCAGTCATGTTTGACCCTTTGCAATTCCATGAACTATAGCCCATCAGGTTCCTCTATTCAACCTACTGGAGCAGGTTGTTATTTCCTTCTCCAAGGGATCTTCAAAACCCAAGGATCAATCCCATATCTCTTGCATCTCCTGTATTGATAGGTGGATTCTTTACCACTGCACCACCTGGGAATCACGGTCCACTTTATTAAGCTACATGCACTTACAGAAGTCAGGTTATGCTGACTGTCCATTCTATAGTCAGTAAGAGGTGCAGAACTTTGTCAGATTTGCCTGCCAAAATCCTATCTCCACCCATTTGGTTCTAGTTAGCAATAAAGGATAGTGTCCCGACCCGCGGGCTTCGTCAGCGCCGACCTAGGATTCGTCAACGCAGGCCCTAAAGGAGGGGGAGTGAGAATTGAGAGGACAAGAGACACGACAAACGGAGAAAAGAAAGGCGTCTGATCAAGTCTCGTTTTATTGCAGAAACAAGGGGGTATTTATGCTACACAGAAACAGGAAGGAGCTACTCATAAGCCAATCATGTAAAAGGTCAGATGCACACGCGCTTCCGACCCCATAGGAATGCAAGGGAAGCATGCACTGATCACGAGCACAGAAACTAGGAACCACCTATCAGAGCAATTTGCACACGCCTTAAACCACACCCTCCTACATCCACCAAGCGCCATCTTTGTGCAAACATGACGATGCTCCTAAACTGGAGGCTGCAAAGTGCGGCCAGGGCTCATGCGTGAAAGGCTCCGCTAGGCGCCATCCCAAGCGGCGCACCCCCCGCAGCATTCATGCGCGGGAGGCTACAGAGTATGGCCGGTCTGCCCTGCGGTCCCGGACAGGATAGGATTCTTGAATCAGGATCTTTAAAAAATTACAAACTAATTTTTTTTAAAGATTCATTGTGATGAACATAAACTTATATTTTACAAAGAACCATATAAAGTTTAATAAACTGCTACCCTAAAGTAAAAATAAACAGAAAAGGATGTGCTATACAATCTTAATTACAATGCCTTCCGATTGCTGGGTTGGGAAGATCCCTTGGAGAAGGAAATAGCAACCCACTCCAGTATTCTTGCCTAGGAAATCTCAGGTAGAGAGGAGCCTGGTGGGCTACAATCCATAGGGTCTACAAGAGTCAAACATGAGCCAGCAAATAAACCACCAAAAAAAGAAATGAAAATTAGGTAATTTGTAGTGGATGGATCTATAGTCTGTCATACAGAGTGAAGTAAGTCAGAAAGAGAAACAAATATCATATATTATGTGTTGAATCTAGCAAGATTCTACAGAGTGAAGTAAGTCAGAGAGACTCGGGTCAGGTTATGCTGACTGTCCATTCTATAGTCAGTAAGAGGTGCAGAACTTTGTCAGATTTGCCTGCCAAAATCCTATCTCCACCCATTTGGTTCTAGTTAGCAATAAAGGATAGTGTCCCGACCCGCGGGCTTCGTCAGCGCCGACCTAGGATTCGTCAACGCAGGCCCTAAAGGAGGGGGAGTGAGAATTGAGAGGACAAGAGACACGACAAACGGAGAAAAGAAAGGCGTCTGATCAAGTCTCGTTTTATTGCAGAAACAAGGGGGTATTTATGCTACACAGAAACAGGAAGGAGCTACTCATAAGCCAATCATGTAAAAGGTCAGATGCACACGCGCTTCCGACCCCATAGGAATGCAAGGGAAGCATGCACTGATCACGAGCACAGAAACTAGGAACCACCTATCAGAGCAATTTGCACACGCCTTAAACCACACCCTCCTACATCCACCAAGCGCCATCTTTGTGCAAACATGACGATGCTCCTAAACTGGAGGCTGCAAAGTGCGGCCAGGGCTCATGCGTGAAAGGCTCCGCTAGGCGCCATCCCAAGCGGCGCACCCCCGCAGCATTCATGCGCGGGAGGCTACAGAGTATGGCCGGTCTGCCCCGCGGTCCCGGACAGGATAGGATTCTTGAATCGGGAAATCTTTAAAAATTACAAACTAATTTTTTTTAAAGATTCATTGTGATGAACATAAACTTATATTTTACAAAGAACCATATAAAGTTTAATAAACTGCTACCCTAAAGTAAAAATAAACAGAAAAGGATGTGCTATACAATCTTAATTACAATGCCTTCCGATTGCTGGGTTGGGAAGATCCCTTGGAGAAGGAAATAGCAACCCACTCCAGTATTCTTGCCTAGGAAATCTCAGGTAGAGAGGAGCCTGGTGGGCTACAATCCATAGGGTCTACAAGAGTCAAACATGAGCCAGCAAATAAACCACCAAAAAAAGAAATGAAAATTAGGTAATTTGTAGTGGATGGATCTATAGTCTGTCATACAGAGTGAAGTAAGTCAGAAAGAGAAAAACAAATATCATATATTATGTGTGTATATGGAATCTAGCAAGATTCTACAGATGAGCCTGTTTGCTGGGGCGGAATAGAGACACAAAAGTAGAGGATGGATATCTAGACACAGTGGGAGAAGAAGAGAGTGAGATGAATTGGGAAAGTAGCTCTTGTGTCTAAAATAGATAGGTAGTGGGAATCTGCTGTATAGCACAGGGAACTCAGCCTGATACTCTGTGATGACCAGGAGGGCTGGGATGGACGGGGCAGGAAGGAAGGAACATGTGTTTACATATAGTTGGTTCACTTTGTTGGTCAGTGGAAACTAACACAACATTGTAAAGCAATTATACTCTAATAAAAAAGTAAAGCTAAATTTAAAAACATTTTAAGAAAATGAAGACAGAGATTTAAAAGTCAGGCTTTGTCTGACTCCAGAGCTTTTAATAACCAATCTCTACTGCTTTCTAAATTGCTGAGTTTAGTCAGGAAGGTTTAAAAGATGTTTCTTTCCTGATTGTGTCCATGTTTTCTTCTTCTAGCTAATAAAATAATTTAATAGAAGTCTCTTAAATGTTGTATTCAGTGATTAAATCCAACAGCTAATAAACTCTTGTCAAGCACAGACTCTGTTACAAGAATACTTTTATGAGTAGAAAGAACTATTGAAGTTCTTTATAGAGTATTGAAGTTGATAGTAAGCTATATACACTGAATATATACTTAGTGCAAACATATAAATATGCCCAGGCAGTCTTTGTATATTCTTGTTATCATCCTGGCATACCAATGACTATCGCCGCTTTACATCTTAAGCCATCATCCTGGCCAATATATATGTATAAACATAAATATATTTACATGTATACATACATATCTGCATGGTTTTCTAAACTTCTGGATTTGACATTCTGCCAAATTTGTACAACAGAAACATTCTGCATTTCTGAAACAAGCTACCAGTTCCTATGGATGGCGCATTCACAGTTGAAGAGGCAAGTGTGTAAGAAGCAATAACTGTGTACATGAGAAGGACTAGGATGGAAGATGGAGGTAGATTTCAAACTTTTTCACTTATGTTCATGTTTACAGCTGTCATTCTTTCCCAAATCACTGTCATCATTCATTGGGACCATTACCATGAATTCCTAAGCCAGAATGAGGGGAAAGGAGAGTGAAGCAGGAAAGGAGAGAGAGAAAATGCAATGGTATGCAACTGACTTTTGCCCAGTTTGACCATGTTGACTCACTGCTCAATACCACAGGACAATTCCCCAATGGACCTTGTGAACGATGATGTCTCAAGACAGTCCGTAAAAGGTGGGGATGATTGGGGAAGTGAAGAGAAATTTTTCTTCTATCTCCCCCATTGGTCAAAGATTTGTTCCTCAGTGCTTTATCTTCCCCATATTTCAAGTTTGGGCAAGTATGGGATCCTGAAATGATGATCTCAGGAGCCACAGAAAGAAGCACCCTGGTGCTGGAAAGGGAGATATAACAGAGCCACGTAAGATGCAGTGAGCTCAGTTGCTCTGGAAAAATTGCTTTTGTGGGTACCAGGAATGCAGTGGAAAGTGTGGCCTAGAGCCTTGGACAAAATGAAGCTGAGAGGATCTGAAATTGTATAGCAGAGCTGCCTGATAGAGTAAGTTAATACTGAGTGATTTCTTGTCATATTGGAAGCAAGTGCTACTGATCTATTACCTAACAATTAGTACACATGAAACATTTGAAACAGGGGCATGTTATAAATACATTATGAATAGCACTCAGTAGATGTACAGAGATTTCTTTTATTCATTAATTATGCACTCATTAATTCTAATTGAGATTATTCATTGATTTTCGTTTTGATTGACCATTGACCATGCAAGACAGTACCTGGGACCAGTGATCACAGTGATGAACAACTAGATATGGCTTCTGTCCTCCTGAGAAGAAAGAGCCAAACACATGATTCTTAATTAAATCATGACTTCGTTATAGAAATACAGGGCTCTGTGGGAGCATATAATGGAGGGACATGACCTAGTCTTGGGAGATTATCCAAAAGAACCTGGTTGCCAATGCAGGAGACACAAGAAATGCAAGTTCAATCCTGGGTCAGGAAGGTCTCCTGAAGGAGGAAATGGTCACCCATTCCAGTATTCTTGCCTAGAAATTCATGGACAAAGGACCCTGACAGCCTCCAGTCCATGAGGCCGCAAAGAATCGGACACAAAAGAGCAACTGATCACACACAGAGAGAAGCAAGACTTTAGTGGAGAAGAAAGAGAAAGAGCTTGGTGAACAGAGGTGATGGTGTTGGTATGAGGGTTAATTGTTTGTGTTGACTTGGATAGATCATGATACCTGATTTTTGGGTCAAATATCAGCCTAGATGTTGCTGTAAATGTATTTTTTAGATGACAATAGCATTTTGGCCAGTATACTTTGAGTAAAATAGATTATCTTTCACAATGTGACTAATTTAATAATTTGAAGGCTTGAGAGGAAATTGTTGTTGCTTAGTTGCTAAGTCATATCTGACTCTTTTGTGAACCCAGGGGCTATAACTCATGGACAAATGTTCCCTTATCCATGGAATTTCCTAGAAAAGAATACTGGAGAGTGTTACCATTTCCTTCTCCAGAGGATCTTCCCAACCCAGGGATCAAACCAGCATCTCTGCATTGGCAGACAGATTTTTACCTCTGAGCCATCTGGGAAGCCCTTTGAGGGAAAATACCATACTCCTAATTTATTCACCCCCTTTCCCCTTTGGTAACCATAAATTTGTTTCTGTGTCAGTCTGTTTTTGCTTTATATATAGATTAATTTGTATTCATTTTAAATTCCACATACAAAAACTAACACAGTATTACAATATTGTAAGCCATTATACTTCAATTTTAAAAAGTAATTATTATTTTTTAAAAAGAGACAGAGAAAATGGGCTGATCTGGCCATCAAATCCATGAGCGAGCACTGCCTTAGGGGCTGGGGAGGTACTATAAACACAAGGGTTTACCTTCCCAGAACACACCCTGAGATGATGTGGCTTTGGAGGAGTCTGGCAGCCAAGAAAGGGCAAGCTTAGCCAACATTCCTGATAGCTCTGGGATTAGGGTGCCTGCCAACTTTCCATCAGCTTCTGTCTCTAGATGAAGACCAAAAATGCTTCACTGGATGTAAGAGAAAAGTCCACAAGAGGAACTCTTTTATAATCTATAACAAATTCCCAAATGATGTTTTTGCTGGAGGGACATGACCTAGTCTTGGGAGATTATCCAAAAGAACCTGGTTGCCAATGCAGGAGACACAAGAAATGCAAGTTCAATCCTGGGTCAGGAAGGTCTCCTGAAGGAGGAAATGGTCACCCATTCCAGTATTCTTGCCTAGAAATTCATGGACAAAGGACCCTGACAGCCTCCAGTCCATGAGGCCGCAAAGAATCGGACACAAAAGAGCAACTGATCACACACAGAGAGAAGCAAGACTTTAGTGGAGAAGAAAGAGAAAGAGCTTGGTGAACAGAGGTGATGGTGTTGGTATGAGGGTTAATTGTTTGTGTTGACTTGGATAGATCATGATACCTGATTTTGGGTCAAATATCAGCCTAGATGTTGCTGTAAATGTATTTTTTAGATGACAATAGCATTTTGGCCAGTATACTTTGAGTAAAATAGATTATCTTTCACAATGTGACTAATTTAATAATTTGAAGGCTTGAGAGGAAATTGTTGTTGCTTAGTTGCTAAGTCATATCTGACTCTTTTGTGAACCCAGGGGCTATAACTCATGGACAAATGTTCCCTTATCCATGGAATTTCCTAGAAAAGAATACTGGAGAGTGTTACCATTTCCTTCTCCAGAGGATCTTCCCAACCCAGGGATCAAACCAGCATCTCTGCATTGGCAGACAGATTTTTACCTCTGAGCCATCTGGGAAGCCCTTTGAGGGAAAATACCATACTCCTAATTTATTCACCCCCTTTCCCCTTTGGTAACCATAAATTTGTTTCTGTGTCAGTCTGTTTTTGCTTTATATATAGATTAATTTGTATTCATTTTTAAATTCCACATACAAAAAACTAACACAGTATTACAATATTGTAAGCCATTATACTTCAATTTTAAAAAGTAATTATTATTTTTTTAAAAAGAGAGACAGAGAAAATGGGCTGATCTGGCCATCAAATCCATGAGCGAGCACTGCCTTAGGGGCTGGGGAGGTACTATAAACACAAGGGTTTACCTTCCCAGAACACACCCTGAGATGATGTGGCTTTGGAGGAGTCTGGCAGCCAAGAAAGGGCAAGCTTAGCCAACATTCCTGATAGCTCTGGGATTAGGGTGCCTGCCAACTTTCCATCAGCTTCTGTCTCTAGATGAAGACCAAAAATGCTTCACTGGATGTAAGAGAAAAGTCCACAAGAGGAACTCTTTTATAATCTCTTGGATTTCAACAAAATTTGCCCAAGTGATGTTTTTGCTGTTTATTTTTTTTAGGTTAAAAATTCTCACACTTTAAAATTTTACTTTGGTTTTAAAATACATTTGGAAAACAATATTGATACAATATTAATATGAAGATATGGAGGAAAAATGCTTTTATAGGGTTAAAGAAATTTTGTGTGGATCATTTTATTGCCTTGTTAGGAAAACCCTTAAAATTTGACAATATATTTACATATATTTTTTTTCAGTGTTGATGATACTATGAACTAAATATGGAAGTTTATCATCTATAGATTGATTAATTTGGTATAGGTTGAAGAAACAGATTTTTTTATATATATTTTTGTTGTTGTTCTTACCTTTTGGCCACTTTTTATTGTTCTTTCATTTATTTATTTTCATCCATCTTTGTTCCTTGGCCTTTTGTGGGCCTCCCATTGCAGTGGCCTTTCCCTTAGCAGAGCACTGGCTCTGAGCACATGCACTCAAAAGCACTGGCTTGCAATTGGACAGACTGGTCCGGTCGCTTCGCAGCATGTGGGACCTTCCCAGGCCAGGGACTGAACCAGCGGCCCTTGCACTGCAAGGCGGACTCTACGCACTGGACCACCAGGGAAGCCCAAAGAAACAGATTTTAACAAGCGAACATCACCCTGATATTCACTGAATTCTTAAGTTCTTACTTAAAATTACTTAAGTTGTTTGTTTGTTTGTTTTTTGCTTTTCAATGACAGTTTAATGCTAATTTTTGTGATCATCTCAAATGCAGCTTGGAAATCCCCTTGATCACAGCTATGACTAATTTATTTTTAATTGCACACTGACATTGCTTAACTTCCTCTACATTTTGGCAGTTTTCTCCATTCAGTGCAGGATTCTTTTCATGAGAAAAAAAATATTTACTCCAAAGTGAAAACAGGTTTCTCTGTGGGTGTTCTAAATTTTAATATATTTGTCACTTTCCAGTTCTAGAATATTTTGACACTGAAAAGTGTCTTTTTGACCTCTATAGAGGTTTTTGAGAGTTATTTTGTTTTAATATTATATCTAACATCTTCAAGTTAAATTTGTTTAGAATTTGGCTTTCTACAAATACTGATGTAAGGAGACAGCATCAAGTTTAATTGGAAATACATATTTAGATTATGAATGTATTTATGCAGGTTGATGACACTAGGATCCAAAGGGACAAATGAGACTGTGAATGTCTATGGAGGTTAGATATTAAGATTGCCATTTTTAAAATGAGAAGATTCAGACTCAGAGAGGTTAAGTGATAGGTCCAAGGTCACACAGTTGGGGATCAATAAAACCTGATGTCTGGGTCCAACACTCATGCTTTTTATATTATTTCACATTGACTTGTTACTTTTGTCATTTCTGAATGATTTCCATCCACTTAGGCGGGTATGTGGGGAAAAAATTGGAAATGGAATAGTGATGAAAGATTTCTGTGGCTTTGAAACAATGAACAAACCAGGCATTAGTCAGTCATTTTCCTACCTCCTCCCACTCATCTTGGAAAATTTGGTCAGAAAACAAATTTATTTTTGTTTGTTCCAGCAATCTTGCAGATTTTTCTGGGGCAAAAAAGGACACATGGAAAATAAATAGAACATCTGATTCCTGATCTGAGGCAATATATGTTACAGAGAAGGAAAGAAGTTATATATATATGTAATAAGGAAACTGATTTTATAAAGCCACGTAAGTGCAAATTAGCATGCAGATTAAAACTACAGTGCTAGGCCTAAGGATGGACTTGGAAGCAGGTTTTTATCAGCATCAGATAGACTACTTTTGAAAGGCTACTTGAAGGAGGTTTTAATTTTTTTCAAAAATAAGAATATGTGGGGAGAAAGAAAAAGAGGAGATAGGTTAAATGTTCAAAGATAGTGATGTGCTTAGCTTGAGTTGGACACCTTAGAAAAAGAGTAGAAATATTTGGAATAGGTAAAAGTCATTGAATGCTAGACTTCAAATTTGACCATGAAGTTGTCAAAAATAGTTAACAATGAATGAAAAGACTCCTTAGGATTTTGTCCTTTGGGGTGCCTGAAATGCAAAATGTCCCAAATGAAACACTTGACCTTTTATCCTTTGAGTCACAAGTTTCACAGGCTTGGAACCTGAGTCATCCATAACTTTCCCCTCCTCCTCACTCTCTCTCTCCCAGTATAATTCATTCCACGTTCTGGCCATTTCACTTCCTGGATGTCTCTTAAATCCACCCATTTCTCTCCATCTCTATTACCACCATCCTAATGCAATCTCCCATTGTTTTTCTCTTGAGTTCTTTTCTTAAAGTAGCCTAATGTATCTATGGACTTCCCTGATGGCTCAGTCAGTAAAGAATCCACCAGCAATGAATACACAGGTTCAATCTTTGTGTCAGAACGATACCCTGGAGAAGGAAATGGTAACCCAATCCAGTATTCTTGCCTCGGAAATCTCATGGACAGAGGAGGCTGATGGGCCACAGTCCATGGGGTCTCAAGAGTCGATCACAACCTGGCAACAAGCCTTCCATCTCTATTTGTACGTATCCTGATTCCTCTCAAACACATGACCTGTGTTTTTCACATTCTCACCTTTTTGACCAAATTCATACAAATGTATTCTTTGGCTTTGTTCTTAACCAGCACATCCCATGGCTTCTCCTTGGATTTATCTGATTAGGTCAAATTCCTGGTTTAAGCTGTCATGACACCATTGTCCTCTACTTTGAAGTACTTAACATCATTGCTATAAATTAGCCCCTTTCATTATCGAAGCAACTCCATGAAAGGTGGTTTATTTATTTTTATGTTCTATTGATATGCACACTGAAGAAAGAAATTAAATAAATTCAAGTTTATAGGAATAAAAGGAGTGCCAAGGTGACACTAGAGGTAAAGAACCTACCTGCCAATTCAGGAGACATGAGACGCAGGTTTGATCCCTGGGTGGGAAAGATGCCATGGAGAAGAAAATGACAACCCACTCCAGTATACTTGCCTGGAGAATACCATGGACAGAGGAGTCTGGCAGGTTACAGTCCTTTCTGGAGGGCCAAAAAGAGTTGTACTCAACTGGAGCAACTGAACACACATAGGAATAAAAAGTGATAGAACTAGGAGACAGACCTAAGCAATCTAACTTTCAAGCCTGTATTTTGGATGCTATAGATGCCTCCATATACTTGTCAAATAGATGGATGGAGAGATACCTGAATTAGGTCAATGAGTCGATGTCAGCAGTTGTTTTGGGGAGGTACACAAAAGGAAAAAGAGGGGGAAAATGGCTATCCATAGAGTTGCAGAGGCAATCACATGCTTTGCTCATGAGTAAGTTGGGTAACGGAAAAAGGTCTGAAGAGTGCATGTTCAAGGCAGTGAGAAAACGAGACAAGTAATGGCTGATGTGTCCAGGTCAGAAATGAAACAGAAGTTAACAGCAGTTCGAAGAGCATGACCTATGGAATTAGGAGAGTAAGACTGAGTCTTTTATAAATGTGGTAGAAACCCTCAGTTTCAAAGATTTTTGTCCATTATATTCTCCACATGAGCTTCACAAAATTTTCTCACATTGCACTCTTCCTTGAATAGAAATACCTCTCCTAATTTGTAAATCCCTCTGAAACATACATTTTTTAAACCTTATCAGTGGATTATTGCCCTGTACAGAATGACTCTCTAGAGTAGACCTCATTTGTGCTATTTTATGACAGCTAGCTATTTATTGATCATTGAAATTTCAATAAATTTCATTTTATTACTGATTTCTACATGAAACAAAACTTGGGGCACCAAGTATGCACATAAGGATATAGAAGTCGATTGCTGTGAGGTTAAAATTGCCCCTCCCCTAATTATTAGCAATTTTATGATGCTTTTGATGGTAACAAATTCTTTTTCCTAGAAATTTCTTTTAGTTGACACATTTTCAAAGCATTATTTGTCTTCTGAGAGGTTTCACTAAGACAAACTGTCAGCATGCTGAGGTAATAATAATAACATAAATTATACAGAATATTAAAAATAGAGCCTTTCTAAGAAACAGCTTTTCCAAAGCTAAGCTTTTCAGCACCATTTTTAAAAATTCTATGAAATATATTCTTAGATTTTTATTTATAAGTACACACTAATTTTATAAGAAATAAGAATGACTACTTAGAGGCGCATGAAATGATTTTACTTGAGCACTGGGTACAGTTTCAGAAATCCCTATCTCTGCGTTCTGCATAATCAGATAATATGGGTTGGTTTTGCTTTCTTTGTTGTTTTTCCTTTAAGCATAGCTATGACTTTGATGATTTCTAAAATGAACTTGGACTCTAGTCTATGGAAATTTTCAGAGGGAAAATGACCTTGAAAAAAATAACCTTGGAAAAAGTGTACTTGTAGCAGATTTCTTTGTTTGGTTTTTGTTGTTCTTATTTGGTGTTGCTGGGGGGTGATGGAAAAGAAGAGAATGAGTCTGTACCCTGCAAGAATGAATGTGACCTCTGAAGCCCTATTGCCATGTTTCAGCTGTGCAACCTTGAAAAATGACCCTACTGTGCCACCATTTCACTAGAGGTAGAATGGGATGAAAATAATACCAAGTGCATGGAGTTTCAGCATGATTTATAAAGTAGTTGGAAAAATTTCTAGTATATAACAACATAATCGATGCTCGCTCGTCTTGCTATTAAATGTTCATTTCAACAAATAAGTCACTTGTTCAAAGTCTTTCATGATTTCCCATAATCTTCAAATCACTCGAAACTTCCTTTGTCTTTCAAAGAAATCCATAACCAGTTGTTATCCTCCCAGTCTGATCTCTTATCCTCTAGGGATATAATTCACCTGCCCTAATAATATTGTCTCTTTGCTGACTTATTATAAATACCTTATTCTCATTACTTGTAGTGAGTCTACTTTAAAAATTCCTTTATACATTAAATGATTTCCCCCTTTCAATCAATTAAGTACTGTTTCCTTATTAATGAACACAAGGATTGTGCCCGTTCCTGTGTTATTTTATTAATGATATGGTGCACATACTTATAGATACATTAGCATTTAAATGCCAACTTAGTGGTTTTGTAATTGAAAAATGATAATAATAATTTGAAGCTTATCTAGAAGTTTAAACTGCTAAGAGTCATGTGAATAATTTGATAAAGAAGATGAGCAGCAATTTTTTTCCTAGATATTAAAATGCCATCTAAAGTTATGATGACCCCAAAAGTGTAGTAGTGCAAAAGAACTGAATCCAAATCAATGAAACAAAACAGATACAGAGTTTCGCACCAAAATGCACGACAAAGGCAAACTATAGAGAAGGAAAGACATTGGATATAAGAATGGCACATAAAAGGCAAATATTCTTAATGTATAAAAAGCCCTAAAATGACAATTAAAAAAATCAAATAGTGAATCAAAATTCTAAAACATAACATTTGAATATGTCAACTTGACATATTTTTCCTAGAAAATCTGTTTGCATATATTGATAGTAGAAATAAATTTAAGTTGGCAAAAATGAAAAACAAACTGTGAAAAGAAATTTAATACTATTTATCAATGATATGCATAGATCCCTATCTTTTGATACAGTATCCCATTTCTAGAATGTTAACCTAATTAAAATTAAGGAGATGCCAATTAAGTATATCTAAGTATGTACAATGTATCATTAGAAAAATAGTAAAAAAAAAAAAAGTCACAACCCTTGGTCCATCAGTGTTGTTGTTTTAGTCGTTAAGTCATCTCCAACTCTTTTGTGACCTCGTGGACTATAGCCTGCGGGCTTTTCTGTCCATGGGCATTTCCCAGGCAAGAATACTGAAGTGGGTTGCCATTTCTTTCTCTAGGGGACCTTCCTGACCCAGGGATTGAACTCATGTCTCCTGTAAGGGCAAGTGGATTCTTTACAAGTGAGTGCGAGGAAGCCCTGGTCCATCAATAGAGGAGATTAATTAGTTACTATGGTGAACTATTTTAAATAGTAGCTAATATTGTCTCTTTGCTGACTTATTATAAATACCTTATTCTCATTACTTGTAGTGAGTCTACTTTAAAAATTCCTTTATACATTAAATGATTTCCCCCTTTCAATCAATTAAGTACTGTTTCCTTATTAATGAACACAAGGATTGTGCCCGTTCCTGTGTTATTTTATTAATGATATGGTGCACATACTTATAGATACATTAGCATTTAAATGCCAACTTAGTGGTTTTGTAATTGAAAAATGATAATAATAATTTGAAGCTTATCTAGAAGTTTAAACTGCTAAGAGTCATGTGAATAATTTGATAAAGAAGATGAGCAGCAATTTTTTTCCTAGATATTAAAATGCCATCTAAAGTTATGATGACCCCAAAAGTGTAGTAGTGCAAAAGAACTGAATCCAAATCAATGAAACAAAACAGATACAGAGTTTCGCACCAAAATGCACGACAAAGGCAAACTATAGAGAAGGAAAGACATTGGATATAAGAATGGCACATAAAAGGCAAATATTCTTAATGTATAAAAAGCCCTAAAATGACAATTAAAAAAATCAAATAGTGAATCAAAATTCTAAAACATAACATTTGAATATGTCAACTTGACATATTTTTCCTAGAAAATCTGTTTGCATATATTGATAGTAGAAATAAATTTAAGTTGGCAAAAATGAAAAACAAACTGTGAAAAGAAATTTAATACTATTTATCAATGATATGCATAGATCCCTATCTTTGATACAGTATCCCATTTCTAGAATGTTAACCTAATTAAAATTAAGGAGATGCCAATTAAGTATATCTAAGTATGTACAATGTATCATTAGAAAAATAGTAAAAGAAAAGTCACAACCCTTGGTCCATCAGTGTTGTTGTTTTAGTCGTTAAGTCATCTCCAACTCTTTTGTGACCTCGTGGACTATAGCCTGCGGGCTTTTCTGTCCATGGGCATTTCCCAGGCAAGAATACTGAAGTGGGTTGCCATTTCTTTCTCTAGGGGACCTTCCTGACCCAGGGATTGAACTCATGTCTCCTGTAAGGGCAAGTGGATTCTTTACAAGTGAGCTGCGAGGGAAGCCCCTGGTCCATCAATAGAGGGAGATTAATTAGTTACTATGGTGAACTATTTTTAAATAGTAGCTAATAACAGGAGAAAGTGTTTGCAAAGTATCATTAGACAACAAAACCCAGGTAACGTAATGAAAGCTCAAATGCCATCTTCAAATTCTATGTTGCCCTTTCAAAAACCACACCAAAGCACAAAAGACTGTAAAGGTATAGGACATTTTAATCTGCAGTGAAATGAAGGAACAGCATCAGATACAAATGTCAAGGAATTTTGACTAGTATATTACAGATGGAGACAGATTGAAAGACAGACTCATACTCTTCTGTCCAAGAAAATGATGCAGAACGGCAGGAAGTATTTAACAAATCTGGCATAATATCATAGCCATCCTTATTTCAGAGACAAGGTTACAGTCAAGAGTTTCTTGCATGAGTAATGAGGACCACTACTTGGAGTTCTTTTATTTGAATGAAACATAATCAGATGTAGCATCTTATGGCCTCTTTGAGATATTTGAGGAAAGTGCCTGGAAGGGGAGAAGGGAGCAGCTTTTCTTGTCTTCTCTTAACTCATCTCTCAAGAGAAGACTAGCCTGGATGTGTAGTATGTAGAAATAGATAATCTATTCTATAAATCTCTATTTACTCACCTGTAAAATGGGAAGAATAGTGCCTATCTTATGGAGTAGTGAGAACAAAATTAGGTAACGTTAGGTAAACTCAAATACAGGAATATCTCATTAGGTATTGAAGATTATTATTATATGATGTATACAATTACACAGTATATTATTATAATACAATCATAACTAAAAAGCTGGAAATGTGAATTTTGGAGGTGTGACGGTCCATTAGAGAGACAGCACCTTAGATAGTCTGCTCCAGGAAATAGATTGTGATATAGCAATTTGCCTGCATTAGGTAATATCTTATATGGAAGTGAGACCAGTAGAACTGGGTAGAAGAAGCAGAAATATTTGAAATTCAATGCAGCTGCAACAAAGATTTCAACCTGTAACATGCGAGGCTTTGATACTGGGAAGATCCTTCAGAAATCACAGGTAGAACATTGGTTAGTAGTTATCATCAGAGAGGAGACTTCCTACGGGAAAAACAGCTACTTGGAGCAAAGCAATTCCCAAGGGAGGCCTCTGCAGTAAGTAACATGCAATGCATCCATCCACCTGTTAGTACCTTCAATCCTAACAGGATATTGGGCCCTCAAAGCAGCCATTACGGAAGAGACCTGCAGGCTTTAGCCACAACAGACCAAAAGTCCAAGGAGCATCCTGGTGACCATGCCAAATAGGAGATCTACAGACTGGAAAGATTCTCTTTTGTAGCCTGATTTTTTATCCTCAGTACAAGATAGTCATTTTTTGTTTGTTTGTTTGTTTTGCCACATGTTGGCATGTGAGATGTTAGTTCCTAGATCAGGGATTGAACACATGCTCCCTTCAGTGGAAGCATGGAAGCTTAACCACTGGCCCACAAGGAATTTCTCACAATATAGTTCTTTCTCTTTTTTTGGCTGCACTCCATGGCATGTAGGCCCTTAGTTCCCCAACCAGGGAGTAAATTCCTGCACTGGAAGGTGGAATCTTAACCTTGGACGGCCAGGGAAGTCCCATGATAGTCCTTAATATATTGTAGACTGTTTCAAAGAGACTTACTCCAACTTCAAAGGCAAAAACTACAGAAAAGAATTCAGACCTAATTTCATGCTTTCCTATAACAGAAACACAGAAAACTGAAAATCAGATGCCAAGTGCAAAACTGACAATAACTTCATAGGAAGAAAATGGAAGTAGTCCTATCTTATGGAGTAGTGAAAATATTAAAAAAGATTATTATTAATTTTTGATGTATACAATTACACAGTATATTATTATAATACAATCATAACTAAAAGCTGGAAATGTGAATTTTGGAGGTGTGACGGTCCATTAGAGAGACAGCACCTTAGATAGTCTGCTCCAGGAAATAGATTGTGATATAGCAATTTGCCTGCATTAGGTAATATCTTATATGGAAGTGAGACCAGTAGAACTGGGTAGAAGAAGCAGAAATATTTGAAATTCAATGCAGCTGCAACAAAGATTTCAACCTGTAACATGCGAGGCTTTGATACTGGGAAGATCCTTCAGAAATCACAGGTAGAACATTGGTTAGTAGTTATCATCAGAGAGGAGACTTCCTACGGGAAAAACAGCTACTTGGAGCAAAGCAATTCCCAAGGGAGGCCTCTGCAGTAAGTAACATGCAATGCATCCATCCACCTGTTAGTACCTTCAATCCTAACAGGATATTGGGCCCTCAAAGCAGCCATTACGGAAGAGACCTGCAGGCTTTAGCCACAACAGACCAAAAGTCCAAGGAGCATCCTGGTGACCATGCCAAATAGGAGATCTACAGACTGGAAAGATTCTCTTTTGTAGCCTGATTTTTTATCCTCAGTACAAGATAGTCATTTTTTGTTTGTTTGTTTGTTTTGCCACATGTTGGCATGTGAGATGTTAGTTCCTAGATCAGGGATTGAACACATGCTCCCTTCAGTGGAAGCATGGAAGCTTAACCACTGGCCCACAAGGAATTTCTCACAATATAGTTCTTTCTCTTTTTTTGGCTGCACTCCATGGCATGTAGGCCCTTAGTTCCCCAACCAGGGAGTAAATTCCTGCACTGGAAGGTGGAATCTTAACCTTGGACGGCCAGGGAAGTCCCATGATAGTCCTTAATATATTGTAGACTGTTTCAAAGAGACTTACTCCAACTTCAAAGGCAAAAACTACAGAAAAGAATTCAGACCTAATTTCATGCTTTCCTATAACAGAAACACAGAAAACTGAAAATCAGATGCCAAGTGCAAAACTGACAATAACTTCATAGGAAGAAAAGGAACACATAGCCATGACCTACACACATACAAACACACACAGAAGCAAGTCCCCACTTTGGAATTGATTTCTGACCGCCAGACTGTTTCTACAGATGCATCTTAACAACACCTGGAGAAAGAACAACAGGATATAATGGGTTAAAATACAGAGAAAAGAGGGCTATTTCTTTGCTTGCTGTCCAAAAGCTGATATCTTTAGGAAACCAGAGAGGATCCTCAGAAGAAAGATGTCTCCCTTGTCCTTAGAATAGGAAAGTTTCCCTTGGACTGGGACACAGAGGAGTGCTATAATGTCCACAGTGTTATGAGACTCCTGCCACTGGTGAATTCTAGGAGGTGGAAGTCCCCTACCCTGCAGTCAGAGCAGAGTTTCACATAGGCTGATGAACTCACAGAAAAGGAGACCTTGCTGGGCTCCCTGACTAGAGCTCCAGCTCGGTAGTTGGACACATAGGTCCAGTGGCTTCACAGCACGTGGGATCTTCCCAGGCCAGGTATCGAACCAGCACCCCTTGCACTGCAAGGCAGTGTCCTTACCCACTGGACCACCAGGGAAGCCCATCACACCAAGTATGTTTTACTACTTCTTTATTTACTCAAATAATGTGATATTCATTCATTGATACTATAATTTGTCCATTTCTTATGATAGATACAGGGGTTGTATCCACCTTTGGGGGTATTATAAATCGTGTGATTGAAGTCCTTCTTATGTGTGTCTCTTGGTGCATATGTGCAAGAAATTCTAAAGGGTTTATAATCTGTTCAATCACAGGGTTGGAAAGTTTGGATATCATTAACTTTCTAATGCCAATTTGTTTCCAAAATGCTTGCATCAATATATATTCCCACCTATAGTATGTGTGCAAAGGTTTACTTTCCCCTGAACACTGGAGACTGTTAGACCTTAATATATTGTAGACTGTTTCAAAGAGACTTACTCCAACTTCAAAGGCAAAAACTACAGAAAAGAATTCAGACCTAATTTCATGCTTTCCTATAACAGAAACACAGAAAACTGAAAATCAGATGCCAAGTGCAAAACTGACAATAACTTCATAGGAAGAAAAGGAACACATAGCCATGACCTACACACATACAAACACACACAGAAGCAAGTCCCCACTTTGGAATTGATTTCTGACCGCCAGACTGTTTCTACAGATGCATCTTAACAACACCTGGAGAAAGAACAACAGGATATAATGGGTTAAAATACAGAGAAAAGAGGGCTATTTCTTTGCTTGCTGTCCAAAAGCTGATATCTTTAGGAAACCAGAGAGGATCCTCAGAAGAAAGATGTCTCCCTTGTCCTTAGAATAGGAAAGTTTCCCTTGGACTGGGACACAGAGGAGTGCTATAATGTCCACAGTGTTATGAGACTCCTGCCACTGGTGAATTCTAGGAGGTGGAAGTCCCCTACCCTGCAGTCAGAGCAGAGTTTCACATAGGCTGATGAACTCACAGAAAAGGAGACCTTGCTGGGCTCCCTGACTAGAGCTCCAGCTCGGTAGTTGGACACATAGGTCCAGTGGCTTCACAGCACGTGGGATCTTCCCAGGCCAGGTATCGAACCAGCACCCCTTGCACTGCAAGGCAGTGTCCTTACCCACTGGACCACCAGGGAAGCCCATCACACCAAGTATGTTTTACTACTTCTTTATTTACTCAAATAATGTGATATTCATTCATTGATACTATAATTTGTCCATTTCTTATGATAGATACAGGGGTTGTATCCACCTTTGGGGGTATTATAAATCGTGTGATTGAAGTCCTTCTTATGTGTGTCTCTTGGTGCATATGTGCAAGAAATTCTAAAGGGTTTATAATCTGTTCAATCACAGGGTTGGAAAGTTTGGATATCATTAACTTTCTAATGCCAATTTGTTTCCAAAATGCTTGCATCAATATATATTCCCACCTATAGTATGTGTGCAAAGGTTTACTTTCCCCTGAACACTGGAGACTGTTAGACTCTTGAAAATATGACAGTCTGTTGGTACTAAATAAACATCTTATTGGTGATTTCATTTGCATTTCATAATTTTAATGATGCTGAGACTTTCTCATGTTTATTAACAATTCCTTTTCTCTGTAAAAAGCCTTTTTGTACATTTGTTTCAGGAGTGAGTTAACTTCCAAATGTATAGGAAAATTATGCTTTATTTTAGTTTGTATATATAGTATATATATAAATGAAAAGATATATATGTGTGTTACATATGTATATAAATGAAAAGATATATATATGAACAGAGAATGTTATCTAAATAAAACCAGTTCTCTGAAATTTGTTAAGACTTGTTCTGTGACCTATGGCTTTAAGAAATAGATTACATTTATAAATGCTCATGTGAGCTTGAAAAGATTAAATGTTTTCCATTTCTGTATTGGATCAAACTTATTTATGTATCCTTGCTATATCCATTATATCAACCTTATCTATTGCCTGCTTTATCTACTTCATTATTCAGTACTAATAATAGTATATTAAAATATCCAATTTTCTTGATGTATCATCCAATTTTTCTTATAATTGTGGAAACTTTTACTTTAATAAATTTTGAGCCAATGATATTCAGTGTATATAAGCTTAGAATTATTATATTTTTCTGGTGATTTGATCTGTTAATCATTACTTAGTCACACAAGCTTTATCTGATTAATATTTGTCTAGTATATTATTCTGTACTCTTTTTCTTACAGCTATTCTTTTACCTATGGTTAAAGATCCACACATCATATACAACATTTTACTGCATGAGAAACTTTGAAGGTCAATAAAGCTAAATGGTAACTCTGTTGAAAGTTTGAAAAAAATTTCTACCCCTGACAAGAGTGGTAATTGTCTGTTACATTTTGTGATTACTGATATAAATAGATTTACTTTTATCATATTGGTTTCTGTTTTGTTCATTATTTGCTCTCCTCCTTTTGTTCTTTTTCTCTCTTCAATCACAGGGTTGGAAAGTTTGGATATCATTAACTTTCTAATGCCAATTTGTTTCCAAAATGCTTGCATCAATATATATTCCCACCTATAGTATGTGTGCAAAGGTTTACTTTCCCCTGAACACTGGAGACTGTTAGACTCTTGAAAATATGACAGTCTGTTGGTACTAAATAAACATCTTATTGGTGATTTCATTTGCATTTCATAATTTTAATGATGCTGAGACTTTCTCATGTTTATTAACAATTCCTTTTCTCTGTAAAAAGCCTTTTTGTACATTTGTTTCAGGAGTGAGTTAACTTCCAAATGTATAGGAAAATTATGCTTTATTTTAGTTTGTATATATAGTATATATATAAATGAAAAGATATATATGTGTGTTACATATGTATATAAATGAAAAGATATATATATGAACAGAGAATGTTATCTAAATAAAACCAGTTCTCTGAAATTTGTTAAGACTTGTTCTGTGACCTATGGCTTTAAGAAATAGATTACATTTATAAATGCTCATGTGAGCTTGAAAAGATTAAATGTTTTCCATTTCTGTATTGGATCAAACTTATTTATGTATCCTTGCTATATCCATTATATCAACCTTATCTATTGCCTGCTTTATCTACTTCATTATTCAGTACTAATAATAGTATATTAAAATATCCAATTTTCTTGATGTATCATCCAATTTTTCTTATAATTGTGGAAACTTTTACTTTAATAAATTTTGAGCCAATGATATTCAGTGTATATAAGCTTAGAATTATTATATTTTTCTGGTGATTTGATCTGTTAATCATTACTTAGTCACACAAGCTTTATCTGATTAATATTTGTCTAGTATATTATTCTGTACTCTTTTTCTTACAGCTATTCTTTTACCTATGGTTAAAGATCCACACATCATATACAACATTTTACTGCATGAGAAACTTTGAAGGTCAATAAAGCTAAATGGTAACTCTGTTGAAAGTTTGAAAAAAATTTCTACCCCTGACAAGAGTGGTAATTGTCTGTTACATTTTGTGATTACTGATATAAATAGATTTACTTTTATCATATTGGTTTCTGTTTTGTTCATTATTTGCTCTCCTCCTTTTTGTTCTTTTTTCTTCTCTTGCATTTATAATTTTTTTCTGTCTTTTCTATCTTATTATTGAAAGGCATATCCCAACTCTTCTTTAAATGGTTACTCATTTCTTAACTCGTATTTTACTTAACAAGGACTAAATTAATCAATGTACTTGGTCTTTTTTTTAAAACAATTCAAAGGCATTAATGTTCAAAGTGTAAGCAGTCTTGCAAACACACACACACACACACACACACACACACACAAACACACACAGGTGTATGCATACACACAAACTCAGCTTGTTTTTTCTAATACCCTCAATATAAATGTTATTATACTATGTTTATAGTTCCTTTTCCTCACAGCTTTTTAAAAAAATTTTTGAGTTTCTTCTGGAATTATTTTCCTTCTTTCTGAAATGTCTCCATATTTTTAGTAATTCAGTTTTATTTGTCTTAAACTGTCTTTTGCCTTTTCCCTTGAAACGTGTTTTGTAGGCTATATAGTTCTAGGTAAATGATTGTAATTCCTCAATATTTTAAATATACTCGTTCTTAACACTCTTCCATCAAGTTTGTGTATTTCTGTCTTTGATGTTCAGTAGTTTCACTGTGATGTGATTTTTTTTTTTATATCTTTGTTGAATATATTATACTTTCCAAATCTAAACATATATGTTTTCTCCCTTTTCTCTGTTTTTAAAATTTTTTGTAGTCATTATCTTTTAAATATTAGTAATTAAAGTCTCAGTATCTAATACTACACTGCCTAAATTTGACTCTTGACTTCCACTTTCTAGCTATGGAATCTTGGGAAAGTTATTTAGTCAATTTCTGCCTCACTTTCCCCATCTATAAAGTACATTAAAAATAACAATAAGATGGTGATGATGATTAATACCCACTTGATAGGTTTGAAATACTCCCTGGATTATAATAAATGTTTTTATAATATGTCATTCATAACATAATAAGCATTATTTTTATTACTATTTGATTCATTTTCACTTTCTGAAAATCTGCTGAGTTATTTCTTAGAATGTGTAGTTCTGTATTTCAAATCCCTAAAGTTCTTTTTTTTTTTTAATTTTGGCCACTTTTATTGGTCTTTATTTATTTTCATCCATCTTTGTTCTTTGGCCTGTGCGGACCTCCCATCACAGTGGCCTCTCTCGCTGCAGAGCACTGGCTCTGGGCGCATGCGCTCCAGAGCACCAGCTCATAATTAGACACACTAGTCCAGCCACTCCACTGCATGTGGGATCTTCCCAAGCCAGGGATCGAACTGGGTGCCCTTTGTACGGCAAGGTGGACTCCTGGCCCATTGGTCCACGAGGGAAGCCCCCTAAAGTTCTTTTTAATAGTTGTTCTTTTTGCTTCCTGGTCCTTCTCTGAGTAATTGTTAACATTTATCTTAGTTTTGACTCTATCAGATTTTCTAACACATTCAGTGAATTCACTGTACAATAATTCTGACAGCATGGGTTTTCTCAAATCGGACTGTGCCTTTTATTGTTTCTGTTGACTCTCATTCATGGTGCCTTGCTTCCTTATCTGCTTATTTGCTTTGTGTTTTTATACATGTATCTGTATTTACAAGACTGAAAATGTGTTCCCCAATTAATGAAACTCAAAGTTCTTTAAATTCAGTTTCTCATCTTGGGTAGTAAAGATACTACCCTTAACTTAGCTAGAGACATATCTTTATGGAGAATCTCAAGGGAAACTTGTATCACCTGCTAAGCCAAGAGATACTTCAGTTACCAGTTTTCCATCTTTGAAGAATGCCTTTCCATCAAATCTAGTCAAATAAGACTTTTATTGTGACCTGTTTCATCACTGAAATCCTCTGATCTGGATTAATGGACCAATTCTGTGCTTGTTTTTGTTTTCTTATGTTACATTCACTCCTTATCCAAAAAAGTAACAAGACCCTAATAGAAAAGGTGATTAGCAAATGAACTCTTTGTCCTTTGTTCAGCAGTGACAGATTTTTTTTTTAAATATATTTTTTTAATTTTGGCCTCTTTTATTGGTCCTTCATTTATTTATTTTTATCCATCTTAACTCTCTGGCTTGTGTGGGCCTCCCATCACAGTGGCCTCTCTCCTTGCAGAGCACCAGCTCTGGGCTCATGAGCTTCAGAGCACCAGCTCGCAACTTGACACACCAGTCCAGCTGCTCTGCAGCACGTGGAATCTTCCCGGGCCAGGGATCTAACTGGGTGCCCATTGCACTGCAAGGAGGACTCTTCACCCGTGGACCACCAGGGAAGCCCAAGATTATTTTTAATGGCAGGGAGAATAGACATTTGTTAAATTATTCATAATTGAGACAAGCAAATCGTAACCAAAAAGCTGAAAGTATTTCATGGGGGTTATATAAATTTTCCCTAAGCTAAAATTAAATATAATTTACCAAAACCGTTTTGGCTAAGTAAATATAATTTTAAGCAAGTATTATTTATACCACACTTTCTTTTATAATGTTATTTTCCAAAAATAATTTTATGTGAAGAAGAAAACTGTAGATATCCTATGTTAGATTCTCAGAATACCTGTCTTTAAATAGAGATGAGAACATATTTTACAAGAGTAAATTTTCAGCAAGAAACTTTGAGAGACATTATAAAATAAGATTTTCAATGATTTGTTGGTGCTGCAAAAAAATCATTCCTCCTAATTTAGAGGATTGACTTGGTCCATAAATAGATTATTCCTTCTGTCTGCACGGAATCTGAAATTCTGACCTGAGACAAAATATAGGAAAACTGCATTCTGAAAATATTAATAGGTTTCTAGCTTCCATACTTATAGAAAGTGAGCCAATGTGTTTTGAGGACCCATTGCATACAGAGTACTGTGATAATCTGTTTTAAGGAAGTGAATCTACTTATTCACCTTTGAGACAGGTAGGAGCATGAAGAAATACTACAAATTACTTTCATGTTTAACAGTATGGAGCACTTCCAGAATTCAGATATACAGTACCCAGCAGCCTGGGGGAGGGATGCTCTATGCCAAATAAGACTTTTATTGTGACCTGTTTCATCACTGAAATCCTCTGATCTGGATTAATGGACCAATTCTGTGCTTGTTTTTGTTTTCTTATGTTACATTCACTCCTTATCCAAAAAGTAACAAGACCCTAATAGAAAAGGTGATTAGCAAATGAACTCTTTGTCCTTTGGTCAGCAGTGACAGATTTTTTTAAATATTTTTTTAATTTTGGCCTCTTTTATTGGTCCTTCATTTATTTATTTTTATCCATCTTAACTCTCTGGCTTGTGTGGGCCTCCCATCACAGTGGCCTCTCTCCTTGCAGAGCACCAGCTCTGGGCTCATGAGCTTCAGAGCACCAGCTCGCAACTTGACACACCAGTCCAGCTGCTCTGCAGCACGTGGAATCTTCCCGGGCCAGGGATCTAACTGGGTGCCCATTGCACTGCAAGGAGGACTCTTCACCCGTGGACCACCAGGGAAGCCCAAGATTATTTTTAATGGCAGGGAGAATAGACATTTGTTAAATTATTCATAATTGAGACAAGCAAATCGTAACCAAAAAGCTGAAAGTATTTCATGGGGGTTATATAAATTTTCCCTAAGCTAAAATTAAATATAATTTACCAAAACCGTTTTGGCTAAGTAAATATAATTTTAAGCAAGTATTATTTATACCACACTTTCTTTTATAATGTTATTTTCCAAAAATAATTTTATGTGAAGAAGAAAACTGTAGATATCCTATGTTAGATTCTCAGAATACCTGTCTTTAAATAGAGATGAGAACATATTTTACAAGAGTAAATTTTCAGCAAGAAACTTTGAGAGACATTATAAAATAAGATTTTCAATGATTTGTTGGTGCTGCAAAAAAATCATTCCTCCTAATTTAGAGGATTGACTTGGTCCATAAATAGATTATTCCTTCTGTCTGCACGGAATCTGAAATTCTGACCTGAGACAAAATATAGGAAAAACTGCATTCTGAAAATATTAATAGGTTTCTAGCTTCCATACTTATAGAAAGTGAGCCAATGTGTTTTGAGGACCCATTGCATACAGAGTACTGTGATAATCTGTTTTAAGGAAGTGAATCTACTTATTCACCTTTGAGACAGGTAGGAGCATGAAGAAATACTACAAATTACTTTCATGTTTAACAGTATGGAGCACTTCCAGAATTCAGATATACAGTACCCAGCAGCCTGGGGGAGGGATGCTCTATGCCAATTTCATAGCAATCGAATATATACACAATAAAGCTTGAGTGATGTTCTAAGGAAATATTTGTAAAATTATGAAATCCTGCCCCACTGATGAGAGTGAGTCACCATGTACACAATGATTTTATGACTGTATCCTGATGGAAGGAGAATTCAGCCTTTATTAAATCAAAGTCCTGTAATGCACCACTGAAACTAGACAAAAGAATGTTGTCAAAATGATCCAAACACAAAAAAAGAAAACCCCCAGTGCTTCAAATTCTGCACCAAGAAACTTACACAAGTAAAAAAAAAAAAAAAAAAAGCTTGATTCGAAAATATAGCAAGTCCTCTTACTGATCAAATATTCAAATGACAACTTAGTAGGCATGTAGAAGGAAACAAGTTTGCAATGCAATAAAGTAATTTCTCTGAAAGTTCTCATACTCTAAAAGTTCAGACAGTCTAATTTCCACATTCAGAATAAATTTACAATGCTAGTTCTATTTCAAATGGAAGGACTGATATTTCATCTCTGGGACTCTGTTCTTTCCTAAAATACTTCTCACTGTTAATCATATTCAGTAAACCAGAATTGATCATGAAATTTGAAAAAATGTAGAAAGAGAGCTTGAGTTTTCAACTCGATACCAGTGAATGTTTTCTGATCTGATTGCTCAAATATGAGTTGTTATTAAAAATAATGAGACTCTGTAAAAATATAAAAATATTATTAAAAAAATAATGAGAGTTTTAGAAGTCACTGTGTAAGAATTTATGCCTTTAGTATGGTTAGACCACCACTGCAGTTCCCTTGGAAGTAGTCAGCTGTGCAAATCCTGCTGCCACTGTTCTATGAATATTTGTATCTTCTCAGTCTGTAGTAACTCAAATGGATTTGATGTCCATTTCTTCCTATGCTGCTATATATTAGGCTTTCTTTTTGACAGGTAATCCTTATAAGTTTCCTTTCTGTTTCACCCCTTATATTCTTTCATAAGCATCATGCTTGTCATCCCATAACTTTGCTGCAGAGAGCCTGAATAACTTTTTTGACTTCTACCCGAAGACTGGGCTTCCCTGATGGTTTAGCAGGTAAAGAACTGCCTGCAGTGCAAGAGACAAAGGTGATGTGTGTTCAATCCCTAGGTCAGGAAGTTCCTGGAGGAAGGCATGCCAATTTCATAGCAATCGAATATATACACAATAAAGCTTGAGTGATGTTCTAAGGAAATATTTGTAAAATTATGAAATCCTGCCCCACTGATGAGAGTGAGTCACCATGTACACAATGATTTTATGACTGTATCCTGATGGAAGGAGAATTCAGCCTTTATTAAATCAAAGTCCTGTAATGCACCACTGAAACTAGACAAAAGAATGTTGTCAAAATGATCCAAACACAAAAAAAGAAAACCCCCAGTGCTTCAAATTCTGCACCAAGAAACTTACACAAGTAAAAAAAAAAAAAAAAAAAAGCTTGATTCGAAAATATAGCAAGTCCTCTTACTGATCAAATATTCAAATGACAACTTAGTAGGCATGTAGAAGGAAACAAGTTTGCAATGCAATAAAGTAATTTCTCTGAAAGTTCTCATACTCTAAAAGTTCAGACAGTCTAATTTCCACATTCAGAATAAATTTACAATGCTAGTTCTATTTCAAATGGAAGGACTGATATTTCATCTCTGGGACTCTGTTCTTTCCTAAAATACTTCTCACTGTTAATCATATTCAGTAAACCAGAATTGATCATGAAATTTGAAAAAAATGTAGAAAGAGAGCTTGAGTTTTCAACTTCGATACCAGTGAATGTTTTCTGATCTGATTGCTCAAATATGAGTTGTTATTAAAAATAATGAGACTCTGTAAAAATATAAAAATATTATTAAAAAAATAATGAGAGTTTTAGAAGTCACTGTGTAAGAATTTATGCCTTTAGTATGGTTAGACCACCACTGCAGTTCCCTTGGAAGTAGTCAGCTGTGCAAATCCTGCTGCCACTGTTCTATGAATATTTGTATCTTCTCAGTCTGTAGTAACTCAAATGGATTTGATGTCCATTTCTTCCTATGCTGCTATATATTAGGCTTTCTTTTTGACAGGTAATCCTTATAAGTTTCCTTTCTGTTTCACCCCTTATATTCTTTCATAAGCATCATGCTTGTCATCCCATAACTTTGCTGCAGAGAGCCTGAATAACTTTTTTGACTTCTACCCGAAGACTGGGCTTCCCTGATGGTTTAGCAGGTAAAGAACTGCCTGCAGTGCAAGAGACAAAGGTGATGTGTGTTCAATCCCTAGGTCAGGAAGTTCCCTGGAGGAAGGCATGACAACCCACTCCAGTATTCTTGCTTGTAGAATCCCATGGGTTGAGCAGCCTGGCAGGCTACATTCCAAGGGTCACAAAGAGTTGGACATGACAATTATGCATGTACCCACCCCATGATTAATTTATTCATTCTTCAGAAAACACTTATTGAGTGGCTACCATATCCAAGACACTTCTGGATGCTAGGAATATAGAATAAAATTAAAAAAAAAAAAAAAAAACCCACAGATGGCTTCCCTGGTGGTCCAGTGGGTAAAGAGTTCATCTTGCAGTGCAAGGGGCACCAGTGCAACCCCTAGTCCAGGAAGATTCTACTTGCTGCAGAGCAGTTGGACTGGTTTGTCCAATTATAAGCCGGTGCTCTGGAGCACATGTGCCCAGAGCTAGGGCTCTGCAATGGAAGAGGCCACTGCAATGGGAGGCCCACCCAGGCCAAAGAATAAACATGGATGGAAATAAATAAATTTTAAAAAAATAATAAAAGAGGCCAAAATTTAAAATAAAAAGATTGTTTGAAACTATCTTTAAAAAAACAAATAAACACAGAAGTCCAGCATTCATGAAAATTACATTCTAGTGGGAAGAAGTAGACAATTAAGATATACAGACAATTAAGTGAACTTTATGGGATGTCAGATGATAAGCACTCTAAAGAAAAATAAAGCCAGGAAGGGAGAGTGTGTGCAGGAGGTGGGTGAGAGGAAATCTGCAGTATTGAAAATGATTAAATAAAACATCAGATATATTTGAGCAAATGTTGGAAAGAAGTGAAGAAATAGGACATGAAGGCCTCTAGGGGAAGAAGGCTCTATACCCATGAAACAAATACAAAGAATTAGAAGCAGGAACGTGTATTGTGTGTTCAAGGAACAGCAAGAAATATGTAGCCTGAGTAACTTGAATGATGAATTTTCTGACTTACTAAGAGAAGCAAGACTAAAGGCAAATAGGATCTGGTGTGGGGGAAAAGACCAGAATTTCATGTTCAGAAGTACTATAAGCTGTATATTAGACCTCCAAATGGAGGTACCAAACATCAAGTTGTATACATCATTATGAAATTATGGGTGATATCTCTGCTGTAGATGGAGATTTGGGAGATGGCAATGTGTGTGTGTATGTGGATAATTAAAGTCATGCCATGAGATTGGATAAGTGGTTATATAAGAAAGAAAAGGAAAATATCCTAAAAATCCAAGGAAAATATCCTAAAAATTCTAATGTATAAAATGAGACTGTCTAACAAGATTATGTGTATCCTGGAAATACACATGAGATTTTCAAAGGAATATTCAGACTGGGATACATCTGAGGAAATCAATTTCCTTGTCCTCAACAGTTGTATAAGTAATCAAGACTAGAATTGACTGACCTGAGATGCTACAGTTGAGCAACCCAGGTGTTTTTATTTCCCACCTCTCCTTTTAAAATATTTTACCTTGGGAGTTCCCTCGTAGTCCAGTGGCTTGGACTCTAGGACTCAGCACTTTCAAAGCCAGGTTCAATCCCTAGTTGAGGAATTAAGATCCCACAAACCACACAACATGGGACCAAAATAAATGAGGTAATTTTAAAAATAATAAAAGAGGCCAAAATTTAAAATAAAAAGATTGTTTGAAACTATCTTTAAAAAAACAAATAAACACAGAAGTCCAGCATTCATGAAAATTACATTCTAGTGGGAAGAAGTAGACAATTAAGATATACAGACAATTAAGTGAACTTTATGGGATGTCAGATGATAAGCACTCTAAAGAAAAATAAAGCCAGGAAGGGAGAGTGTGTGCAGGAGGTGGGTGAGAGGAAATCTGCAGTATTGAAAATGATTAAATAAAACATCAGATATATTTGAGCAAATGTTGGAAAGAAGTGAAGAAATAGGACATGAAGGCCTCTAGGGGAAGAAGGCTCTATACCCATGAAACAAATACAAAGAATTAGAAGCAGGAACGTGTATTGTGTGTTCAAGGAACAGCAAGAAATATGTAGCCTGAGTAACTTGAATGATGAATTTTCTGACTTACTAAGAGAAGCAAGACTAAAGGCAAATAGGATCTGGTGTGGGGAACAGACCAGAATTTCATGTTCAGAAGTACTATAAGCTGTATATTAGACCTCCAAATGGAGGTACCAAACATCAAGTTGTATACATCATTATGAAATTATGGGTGATATCTCTGCTGTAGATGGAGATTTGGGAGATGGCAATGTGTGTGTGTATGTGGATAATTAAAGTCATGCCATGAGATTGGATAAGTGGTTATATAAGAAAGAAAAGGAAAATATCCTAAAAATCCAAGGAAAATATCCTAAAAATTCTAATGTATAAAATGAGACTGTCTAACAAGATTATGTGTATCCTGGAAATACACATGAGATTTTCAAAGGAATATTCAGACTGGGATACATCTGAGGAAATCAATTTCCTTGTCCTCAACAGTTGTATAAGTAATCAAGACTAGAATTGACTGACCTGAGATGCTACAGTTGAGCAACCCAGGTGTTTTTATTTCCCACCTCTCCTTTTAAAATATTTTACCTTGGGAGTTCCCTCGTAGTCCAGTGGCTTGGACTCTAGGACTCAGCACTTTCAAAGCCAGGTTCAATCCCTAGTTGAGGAATTAAGATCCCACAAACCACACAACATGGCCAAAAATATATACATATTTTTTTTTACCTTTATGCCCTTTACATACAATATACTTTTCAAACATGAATCTTCCTATGCTGCAATACCTCAGGTATTAACACCTTGGGATTCAAACAAAGAGAAATTGAAAAACATTAGTGTCTAATTGGACTCTAATGATTGACAACAAATTTTTGTATACATGGCAGGTGATTTCCAGTTTTGCTGTTTCCTCAAAATTGGAAGGGCTCAATACAGTTATTACCTAATATATTATTAAAAGTAATTTGTGATGATGGATCATTTTATTTGGGAATGTAGAGTCTTGAAAGGTAGTTGAAAAACTAAGAGTCAATTTTACAAGGAAACTACTCCTATCCCCATCTCTGTGAATAGTGTTCCTTAGGGAGTATACACAGAACAATGAAAAAGAGAAATAGACATAGATCACAGTAACAATATGTAATATTCACTGACAGATACATGAAATAATGAAAAAAGAAAGATCCATACAAAGCATTAAGAAACATAAATGATTTTAACAGAGAGGGTGGGGGCATTTCTATGTTGTGCAAATGCTCTACTTTGTCTCCGGGACGTTGCCTACGTATATCTGCATTGTGACATATTCTTGAGCTGTACATCTTTATTGTCAATTTTTCTAAAGGTATAATTCACAATAAATGGCTTGAAATTACACTAGGCCAAAATTCTGTGTTGCTACTACAATGGAAATAATGGTCTGCGGAGAAAAGAGAAGAGTTTATTATTTCCCACTGCTAAAAAAAGCCATGTTTATGTGCTTTAAAATAGATAAAGGTGTATCAAGTTACTATAGTATTATTATTTCACTGCATACATCTGTCATAGTGTACATATCATGGTTTTGTGCACAGTGGCCCTATTTAAAATATGTTGGCACATACCTTTTGCAATTATGTAAGCCTAAGATGACAATCTTTAGATGTCAAGTAAAATAGGGAATGGGCCAGGATAGACACCAATAAAAAGCTTGAAGACCACTGGTTTAGAGTCAGGAGTATGAGGAAATGGAGCAGAGTACTCTGAGGTCGAGCTGCCAAGAGAACAAAAGGAAAACTAGGGGAGCAGTGTTCTCTGAGAGCGATGTTTCTACCAGGAAAGATTCATCAGCTCTGATCAACACAGCACTGTAGAAAATTTAGCTAAAATGAGTACTGAGGATTCACCAGTACTGATAATTGGTGGTCATACCTGGCTTTGATTGAGCTCTTTTGGAAGAGTTGTGGGCAAAAAACCTAACTGAAGTGTCTTCAAGAGAAACTAGGAGGAAAGGAGTTTAGGAAAGTAAGCATGGATTAACCTTTCAAGGAGTTTTGCTTTAAAGGGGCACAACTGGAAGACAATGTGAAGTCAAATGAGTTTTTTAAGCTTGTTTTGGTTGGATGAGAGATAGTACTTCATGTCTGTATGCTGGTTGCAATAATCCAGGTAAAAAGGAAAAAATTGATCATGCTAGACAGAAAAAGGGGTTAGTGGAGCTTTATTCCTGCGCAGGTGAGAAGAGATGGTGTCTGGAGTATAAGTGGGAAAAAGGAAACTACTCCTATCCCCATCTCTGTGAATAGTGTTCCTTAGGGAGTATACACAGAACAATGAAAAGAGAAATAGAAAACATTGAACAAAATACATGAAATAATGAAAAGAAAGATCCATACAAAGCATTAAGAAACATAAATGATTTTAGCAGAGGGGGTGGGGGCATTTCTATGTTGCGCAAATGCTCTACTTTGTCTCCGGGGCGTTGCCTACGTATATCTGCATTGTGACATATTCTTGAGCTGTACATCTTTATTGTCAATTTTTCTAAAGGTATAATTCACAATAAATGGCTTGAAATTACACTAGGCCAAAATTCTGTGTTGCTACTACAATGGAAATAATGGTCTGCGGAGAAAAGAGAAGAGTTTATTATTTCCCACTGCTAAAAAAAGCCATGTTTATGTGCTTTAAAATAGATAAAGGTGTATCAAGTTACTATAGTATTATTATTTCACTGCATACATCTGTCATAGTGTACATATCATGGTTTTGTGCACAGTGGCCCTATTTAAAATATGTTGGCACATACCTTTTGCAATTATGTAAGCCTAAGATGACAATCTTTAGATGTCAAGTAAAATAGGGAATGGGCCAGGATAGACACCAATAAAAAGCTTGAAGACCACTGGTTTAGAGTCAGGAGTATGAGGAAATGGAGCAGAGTACTCTGAGGTCGAGCTGCCAAGAGAACAAAAGGAAAACTAGGGGAGCAGTGTTCTCTGAGAGCGATGTTTCTACCAGGAAAGATTCATCAGCTCTGATCAACACAGCACTGTAGAAAATTTAGCTAAAATGAGTACTGAGGATTCACCAGTACTGATAATTGGTGGTCATACCTGGCTTTGATTGAGCTCTTTTGGAAGAGTTGTGGGCAAAAAACCTAACTGAAGTGTCTTCAAGAGAAACTAGGAGGAAAGGAGTTTAGGAAAGTAAGCATGGATTAACCTTTCAAGGAGTTTTGCTTTAAAGGGGCACAACTGGAAGACAATGTGAAGTCAAATGAGTTTTTTAAGCTTGTTTTTGGTTGGATGAGAGATAGTACTTCATGTCTGTATGCTGGTTGCAATAATCCAGGTAAAAAGGAAAAAATTGATCATGCTAGACAGAAAAAGGGGTTAGTGGAGCTTTATTCCTGCGCAGGTGAGAAGAGATGGTGTCTGGAGTATAAGTGGAGGCCTTAGCCTTACCTGCAAGTAGTTCTTTCGTAGTAAAAACAAGGAAAGCATATTACATGGATATAGATGTTGGATGGATGTGTTTCAAGTGTTGTGTGGCATTTCTTTCTGAGTGTTGTTATCTTTTCACTGTTATTGGACCAAGATCGTCACTTTAGAGTGAGAAATTGAAGGAATTGTTGGGGATTGAAGAGAGAATGGAACCTGTAAGAGAGTCATCTATAAAGTGAGAGACTAAATAGAGTAAGGGCATTGTCATTTGAGATTAGTGATCATGAATTCAAAGAGATGCCCCAGTAAACACAGATGTTTACTGTTGGTTATTAGCCATCTTCAGCCATGTTCACTTTTTCCTCCAGCTACAGACACAGATACAGAGTAAGCATGGATTTTATTAGTGCTGGACCTTGCTTAGCAAGTAGGGCACTGTGAGAAAATTGTGAGTGATGAAAATGATGGTCCTGAACTCATTGTAGTAATGACGAAGATGATGGCATGCAGCAAGTGAGAAACGGTGAAGCCTATGAGCACATAGAATCAATAGATAATGCACTATAGGTTCCAGTGGGATCAACATGTTGCTGAAATCTCCTTTTCCCTTCCTCTTTTCTTGCCTCCCATTTACTTATTTTTTATCTTATTTTTTATTTCACTTCTAAATAGCCTTAAACAAATTACTTAATCTCTCAAAGCTTCAGTTTCCTTGTCTTTTAAATAGAACCCACTTCATTGTATTGTAAAGATAAACTTTTATGTTTTGTTATATAGTATACATGGAAGAGTGACATCTAATATTAATACATATTCTACAAATATTTAATGTTCAACCAATTCTGCAGCATATAGCAACCCATATTTAGGTTTGGGGATTATGCTTCTCCACTAACTAAACCTTTCAAGGAGTTTTGCTTTAAAGGGGCACAACTGGAAGACAATGTGAAGTCAAATGAGTTTTTAAGCTTGTTTTGGTTGGATGAGAGATAGTACTTCATGTCTGTATGCTGTTTGCAATAATCCGGGTAAAAAGGAAAAAGTTGATCATGCTAGACAGAAAAAGGGGTTAGTGGAGCTTTATTCCTGCGCAGGTGAGAAGAGATGGTGTCTGGAGTATAAGTGGAGGCCTTAGCCTTACCTGCAAGTAGTTCTTTCGTAGTAAAAACAAGGAAAGCATATTACATGGATATAGATGTTGGATGGATGTGTTTCAAGTGTTGTGTGGCATTTCTTTCTGAGTGTTGTTATCTTTTCACTGTTATTGGACCAAGATCGTCACTTTAGAGTGAGAAATTGAAGGAATTGTTGGGGATTGAAGAGAGAATGGAACCTGTAAGAGAGTCATCTATAAAGTGAGAGACTAAATAGAGTAAGGGCATTGTCATTTGAGATTAGTGATCATGAATTCAAAGAGATGCCCCAGTAAACACAGATGTTTACTGTTGGTTATTAGCCATCTTCAGCCATGTTCACTTTTTCCTCCAGCTACAGACACAGATACAGAGTAAGCATGGATTTTATTAGTGCTGGACCTTGCTTAGCAAGTAGGGCACTGTGAGAAAATTGTGAGTGATGAAAATGATGGTCCTGAACTCATTGTAGTAATGACGAAGATGATGGCATGCAGCAAGTGAGAAACGGTGAAGCCTATGAGCACATAGAATCAATAGATAATGCACTATAGGTTCCAGTGGGATCAACATGTTGCTGAAATCTCCTTTTCCCTTCCTCTTTTCTTGCCTCCCATTTACTTATTTTTTATCTTATTTTTTATTTCACTTCTAAATAGCCTTAAACAAATTACTTAATCTCTCAAAGCTTCAGTTTCCTTGTCTTTTAAATAGAACCCACTTCATTGTATTGTAAAGATAAACTTTTATGTTTTGTTATATAGTATACATGGAAGAGTGACATCTAATATTAATACATATTCTACAAATATTTAATGTTCAACCAATTCTGCAGCATATAGCAACCCATATTTAGGTTTGGGGATTATGCTTCTCCACTAACTAAACCTTCAGAATTGTATGTGTTGAAATTTAAATACAAGTCATTCATATTTTATGACTAATATAGGTATATAATTAACCTCCCATAAATTCCTTGGCTTTTTATTGGTGATATGCTACCTCACACTGAATACTACTCAAAAAAAATCTTGCAACATATTATCAAGATAAGCAGTAATTAAAGCAGTGGGCAATTTTTAAATTTAGAGCATATTTTTAATAACATAGAAACCATGTATACAGTTTTAATTATTTTTTATAAAGTAAGTAGCAAGCTGTTCATGTGTGTTGCTAGCAGCAAGGTTTTTACAGACAATTACTTCCTCTCCAAAAATATTTTTCTCAGTTGACAGTTGGAATAAAGTGAGATTTCCTGCTCCTCAGAGTTTCAGAGTTTATGGTAGACAGAATAATGCCCCCACCCTCCCTGAGGCTTCCCTAGTGGCTCAGATGGTAAAGAATCTGCCTGCAATGCAGGAGATTAGGGTTCAATTCCTGGGTTGGGAAGAACCCCTGGAGAAGGGGATGGTTATGCACTCCAGTATTCTTGCCTAGGAAATTCTATGGGCCGAGGATCCTGGTGGGCCACTGTCTGTAGAGTTGCAAAGATGGGACATGAATGAGCACTTTAACTTTTCAAAGATGTCCATTTCCTAACTGTGTTCATTCCTAATGTGTGACGAAGATGATGGCATGCAGCAAGTGAGAAACGGTGAAGCCTATGAGCACATAGAATCAATAGATAATGCACTATAGGTTCCAGTGGGATCAACATGTTGCTGAAATCTCCTTTTCCCTTCCTCTTTTCTTGCCTCCCATTTACTTATTTTTTATCTTATTTTTTATTTCACTTCTAAATAGCCTTAAACAAATTACTTAATCTCTCAAAGCTTCAGTTTCCTTGTCTTTTAAATAGAACCCACTTCATTGTATTGTAAAGATAAACTTTTATGTTTTGTTATATAGTATACATGGAAGAGTGACATCTAATATTAATACATATTCTACAAATATTTAATGTTCAACCAATTCTGCAGCATATAGCAACCCATATTTAGGTTTGGGGATTATGCTTCTCCACTAACTAAACCTTCAGAATTGTATGTGTTGAAATTTAAATACAAGTCATTCATATTTTATGACTAATATAGGTATATAATTAACCTCCCATAAATTCCTTGGCTTTTTATTGGTGATATGCTACCTCACACTGAATACTACTCAAAAAAAATCTTGCAACATATTATCAAGATAAGCAGTAATTAAAGCAGTGGGCAATTTTTAAATTTAGAGCATATTTTTAATAACATAGAAACCATGTATACAGTTTTAATTATTTTTTATAAAGTAAGTAGCAAGCTGTTCATGTGTGTTGCTAGCAGCAAGGTTTTTACAGACAATTACTTCCTCTCCAAAAATATTTTTCTCAGTTGACAGTTGGAATAAAGTGAGATTTCCTGCTCCTCAGAGTTTCAGAGTTTATGGTAGACAGAATAATGCCCCCACCCTCCCTGAGGCTTCCCTAGTGGCTCAGATGGTAAAGAATCTGCCTGCAATGCAGGAGATTAGGGTTCAATTCCTGGGTTGGGAAGAACCCCTGGAGAAGGGGATGGTTATGCACTCCAGTATTCTTGCCTAGGAAATTCTATGGGCCGAGGATCCTGGTGGGCCACTGTCTGTAGAGTTGCAAAGAGTGGGACATGAATGAGCACTTTAACTTTTTCAAAGATGTCCATTTCCTAACTGTGTTCATTCCTAATGTGTGACCATATTACCTTACATGGTAAAGAGGACTTTGCAATTGTGATTAAATTAAGGATCTTGTTATGAGGCTATTGCCCTAGATTATCTGCTGAGTCCAATGTCACTGCAAACGTCTTGTAAGTGGAAGGGTGAAGAAGGAGAATTAGAGTCACAGAAGGAGATGTGACAATAGGAAAAGAAGTCAGAGAGAAGTTTTAAAGATGGTACAACCTTGGAAGACAGAAGACATCACTAGCCAAGGAATTCAAGTGGCCTTGAGAAGTCAGAAAAGTCAAGGAAACGTTCTCCTAGAGCCTCCAGAAAGGATACAGTGCTATCTATAATCTGAGTGTAGGGCTTCTGACCTCTAAAATCCTAAGATGATAAATTGTGTTGGTGATTTATTAAAGCAGCAACCATCTGAGTCACCCGGGAGGCCTAATAGGAAATTAATACAGTCCAAATAAAGGCAATGCAACCATTTAAAAGTTAATAACAGCCATGACAAGCATATCTGAACATAGCCCAGCCTGGAGCATCTCTTTGGGTGTACTGCATGCAAAGAACCACTTGAAGGCTACTCTGAACCCACCTCTGATTCAAGAAATGATCTGCTTAACACAGGAATCTCTAAGAGAGGATATCATGCCCGATTTTATTATTTGATTCTTCAAATGTGGTAAACACCTAACTAGAGAAATACAGCATTATATGCTAATAAATATTTATTGAATCACCATCTGCTTATCTAGAACCATATTATCCCTCATACTGCTGCCTTCGATCCACATGAACTGAAACAGCAGGATTAGAGAGCTCACATTCAAATCCATTCTTGAACATGTCTGTCCAACCACATGATCTCTAAAATCAAACACAAAATTATGTTAATTGAATTGTATTATTCATCCCTTTTAGTCCCTCCTTAAATAAAATAGAGAACTTTTTCTTTTTTTATAAATAGTTAAAAAGGGAAGAAGTGCAAGTGGAATATTGTAAGTAAATTAATAAATCTTTCTTTTGCCTAGGAAATTCTATGGGCCGAGGATCCTGGTGGGCCACTGTCTGTAGAGTTGCAAAGAGTGGGACATGAATGAGCACTTTAACTTTTTCAAAGATGTCCATTTCCTAACTGTGTTCATTCCTAATGTGTGACCATATTACCTTACATGGTAAAGAGGACTTTGCAATTGTGATTAAATTAAGGATCTTGTTATGAGGCTATTGCCCTAGATTATCTGCTGAGTCCAATGTCACTGCAAACGTCTTGTAAGTGGAAGGGTGAAGAAGGAGAATTAGAGTCACAGAAGGAGATGTGACAATAGGAAAAGAAGTCAGAGAGAAGTTTTAAAGATGGTACAACCTTGGAAGACAGAAGACATCACTAGCCAAGGAATTCAAGTGGCCTTGAGAAGTCAGAAAAGTCAAGGAAACGTTCTCCTAGAGCCTCCAGAAAGGATACAGTGCTATCTATAATCTGAGTGTAGGGCTTCTGACCTCTAAAATCCTAAGATGATAAATTGTGTTGGTGATTTATTAAAGCAGCAACCATCTGAGTCACCCGGGAGGCCTAATAGGAAATTAATACAGTCCAAATAAAGGCAATGCAACCATTTAAAAGTTAATAACAGCCATGACAAGCATATCTGAACATAGCCCAGCCTGGAGCATCTCTTTGGGTGTACTGCATGCAAAGAACCACTTGAAGGCTACTCTGAACCCACCTCTGATTCAAGAAATGATCTGCTTAACACAGGAATCTCTAAGAGAGGATATCATGCCCGATTTTATTATTTGATTCTTCAAATGTGGTAAACACCTAACTAGAGAAATACAGCATTATATGCTAATAAATATTTATTGAATCACCATCTGCTTATCTAGAACCATATTATCCCTCATACTGCTGCCTTCGATCCACATGAACTGAAACAGCAGGATTAGAGAGCTCACATTCAAATCCATTCTTGAACATGTCTGTCCAACCACATGATCTCTAAAATCAAACACAAAATTATGTTAATTGAATTGTATTATTCATCCCTTTTAGTCCCTCCTTAAATAAAATAGAGAACTTTTTTCTCATATAGTTAAAAAGCAAGAAGTGCAAGTGGAATATTGTTAAGTAAGATATTGAAAGTAGAAAGTCATAAAATGCTACACTCTGTTGAAAGTTACAGGGCATATCCTTGGTAATAGCGATGGATTAGGCATATAGATGATTTTCCTCTAGGACACTCCTAATAGTGTTCCAATCTATGCAATCTATAGGTATCTTTAATAAATCACCAAACTTCATTCCTTAAATCAGGACTACTGCTTTGGTTTGACATTTTAATAATTTAGAGGTTAAGAAATATCTAAACATTGCAAAAAACTTATGTAGTGATAAACAGAGCATCTGATTACCTGTTTCAAATGCTTCCATAAACACATTTTTAAAAAATAAAAAAATTTTTTTTCTTACTGTTTTTCTGTAGTTGAATACTTTAAAGATACACTAGAGTAACATGTTCTTCTTAAGGACATGGGTCTAAATATGCTTTTAGTGAAGAACTCTCTAACAGTGGCATTACTCTTAGATTCCTGTTACTCTTTTTGTATTACAGTAACAGCATTTCTTGAGAGATGTGTTATATGAAGCTCTTGCTCAAGAAGAAGTACAGGATAATTAATTCACTGGATTTAAGATAGTGTCTTGGTCACATAGAAAGTATGACTCGGATATAGGTGCATCTCCCAGCAGAACAGGAGCTGAATCTGCTAGTGAGACTTTTAACTTTATTCTTCCCTTCATACATCTGCAATGTTGGTTTTGCAAGAGGAAGTTATGTCAGATATTTGCAAGTAACAAACTGTAACAAGTCATATATTATTGTAATAAAAAATTTTATCCAATCATCGCCAAACTGATGGATCTGAGCAGCAATTACTCATCCATGCTCACACATCTATAGATCAGCTGAGGATTGACTGACCTGTGCTGACCTTGACTAAATTTAGTTTCACTGGCCAAAGCAAGTCACATTCAAATCCATTCTTGAACATGTCTGTCCAACCACATGATCTCTAAAATCAAACACAAAATTATGTTAATTGAATTGTATTATTCATCCCTTTTAGTCCCTCCTTAAATAAAATAGAGAACTTTTTTCTCATATAGTTAAAAAGCAAGAAGTGCAAGTGGAATATTGTTAAGTAAGATATTGAAAGTAGAAAGTCATAAAATGCTACACTCTGTTGAAAGTTACAGGGCATATCCTTGGTAATAGCGATGGATTAGGCATATAGATGATTTTCCTCTAGGACACTCCTAATAGTGTTCCAATCTATGCAATCTATAGGTATCTTTAATAAATCACCAAACTTCATTCCTTAAATCAGGACTACTGCTTTGGTTTGACATTTTAATAATTTAGAGGTTAAGAAATATCTAAACATTGCAAAAAACTTATGTAGTGATAAACAGAGCATCTGATTACCTGTTTCAAATGCTTCCATAAACACATTTTTAAAAAATAAAAAAATTTTTTTTCTTACTGTTTTTCTGTAGTTGAATACTTTAAAGATACACTAGAGTAACATGTTCTTCTTAAGGACATGGGTCTAAATATGCTTTTAGTGAAGAACTCTCTAACAGTGGCATTACTCTTAGATTCCTGTTACTCTTTTTGTATTACAGTAACAGCATTTCTTGAGAGATGTGTTATATGAAGCTCTTGCTCAAGAAGAAGTACAGGATAATTAATTCACTGGATTTAAGATAGTGTCTTGGTCACATAGAAAGTATGACTCGGATATAGGTGCATCTCCCAGCAGAACAGGAGCTGAATCTGCTAGTGAGACTTTTAACTTTATTCTTCCCTTCATACATCTGCAATGTTGGTTTTGCAAGAGGAAGTTATGTCAGATATTTGCAAGTAACAAACTGTAACAAGTCATATATTATTGTAATAAAAAATTTTATCCAATCATCGCCAAACTGATGGATCTGAGCAGCAATTACTCATCCATGCTCACACATCTATAGATCAGCTGAGGATTGACTGACCTGTGCTGACCTTGACTAAATTTAGTTTCACTGGCCAAAGCAAGTCACATAGCCAAGCTCAATATCAATAGAATGATGACATATATCATGCCCCAGTGGGAGAAAAAGAAAGAGAATATTTACTAAATAATAACCTCAACTGTTAAAGACTCTGACTGACTTAAACCAAAAATCAATTTGTTGCAAAGATACAGCATAGTTCAAAGGAGCAAAGGAAGACTCAGGTCAGGCTTATTAAGGAAAGAGAATGGATCTGGTAATCTATGTAGTCTCTGTAGGTATTGCTCCCAGGTGAGTAAGCACCAACCATTTTTACTTATTGTGTGGCTCCAATCAAGTTTGAAATTCTAAAGAGAGCACATGTGTTGGACCTTAATTGGCTCATGTACCTACTCCTTGGGTTGGTTATCAGGGACTGGCGATGGAAAAACTGACATTTTTATTTTGTCTTTCCCATCCATCGGAAATAAAGTGTCAGCTTCATTTTAAGGAGGGTGCCACTGAAATTTGTAGGACTGACAGCCAGCTTTGGAGTCATGCAGATAATTAGATCTTAGTTGTGTATAGCCAGTGAGAGAGAAAAAACGTCTGTCCTATCATTCCAAGCATGAGACTGATATTAATTCTGAATGGTTGTGAGACCATGAGTCTGAAGACAGAGAATGAGCCAAGATGGCGCGTTGCAGTTCTCTCGCCCCATGTTTTGTAAATAATGGCTATGTAACAGCTGAGATCGTTTATAACACTGAGCCTGGGCATCACAAGGAACTCACTTGGTCACAAGGAACTCAATCGGTTAAGGATTAGTTTGTGCCTTATGCCTCTAGGACCGTCACCATGAAATCCCTGAAGCTGCTACACTGATGCTACATTGGAGCAGCATCATGGTTATGCTACATGAGGATATGTTATGGCTGCATTATGGTTATATATGTTTATATTATGGCTGCTGCTATGGCTATTGCGTCAGCTAGGAGAGAGGCTCTGTTACCGCGACCATGTCAGCCAGGAGAGAAAAAGAACATGTCTGCAGTTCCTACAGCTCCTCGAGTCTTCTTCCCGCCTCTTACCTGTGCCTTGCCTACCTTGGGTTCAGCAAACAGTGTGAAGAGTGTGAAGAACATAACAGTTGGCATCAGGAACAGGATCAGTGATACACCATGGAATTAGAAAATGATGCTTTATATGAGGTAAAAACTGTCCTTATCTCTGGTGATAATGGTTATCTTTTCTCTACTCCTATACAATGCATAGGGCTCCCCTGGTATCTCAGCTAGTAAAGAATCCTCCTGCAATGAAGGAGACCCCAGTTTGATTTCTGCATTGGGAACATCTCCTGGAGAAGAGAGGCCACCCACTCCAGTATTATTGACCTTCCCCAATAGCTCAGCTGGTAAAGAATCTGCCTGCAATGTGGGAGACCTGGGTTCAGTCCCTGAACTGGAAAGATCCCCTGGAGGAAGGCATTTTAACCCATTCCAGTATTCTTGCCTGGAGAATCCCTATGAACAGAAGAGACCATCAGGCTATAGTCAGTGGGGTCACAGAGTCAGACACGATTGAGCCAGTAAGCACAGCACAGCACATTTCAATGCAAAGAGGAAAAAAAACCCAAATGGTTATCTGAGTATCTTTTCTTAAAGTGCAAGGAGAATAAATGGAAGGAAGCAATAAACAAATGTCACTATACATAGCAAATAGCACTATAAATTTGAAATTTTCTGAAATCTTGCCTGTCATTCAGAGATTTACACAACCCATATCCTATGAAAGATACTACAGAAAATACGAGAACATGTAATTCTAGATATCTACAGAGGGGTATAAAGGATAACATCAAATAAACCATGAATTAAGTATACATGCCTGAGTTACTCATAGAGTAACAACACTTTCTGATATTAAAAAGAATTAATTTTAAAATATAAAGTATATTTAACTTTAAAATATAGATTACAAATATATATAGAGAGATGTATATTATGTATGTAGGTTTGGGTACCATATACACAAGCATATAAACCTACCACATGAAACATGATACTGATATTTTTATGCTGGCCCCCAGCTGGGCACTGATACTAAAGTTACATTTAATTTTGTTTAAGTTTTTATTGCAAAGTATATCATATCTGTAGCAAAATAGTGTATCATTCTATTTAATTTAATATATGAATTTGAATGTTTTAAAAAATAGCTTCTTGAAAACATAGGTGTAATTATCAATGTTTTCCATTTTATTTTAGCTATATTTTTGAATAAAATGTAACATTCTGTGCATTTTGAATAATATGTGATGTTTTCAGTTCTTTGGAATGTACAAATTGAGATTGTGATAGGAATATATAATACAAATGTGCAGAACAGGGGAAAAAATAAATGGAAAATATTCAAAGGAATTCTCTGCCTAAAATTTTAAAAATATAGAAGAAATGAAAGGGATCAAAAGTATATAAAATTTACAAATAAGATCTTATATTTTCTTTATTTAGTGATGACTTATCAGTTCTAACAATAAAAACGAACAAGAGGTCAGATGAAATCCCAACAACCTCATTTTCTTTAATAACTGAATATGTAAAAATCAGCTCACAACAATGAGAATGAAAGAAAGAATTACCCACAATGAATTCACACCTCACTAGAAACAAATACAGTCTTTAATGATCTCCCCAGGATGAAAAGTATATTCATAAACTAGGCAAGTTGAAAGAAAAACACAAAAGTGACTGTTTTTCAGATTATCATCTTGGAAAATGGCTGTCACATCCTTCTGACAGCACAAGAGTGTTTTTAGTAAAACACAATCTGACTCAAGTTAATGATTATAAGTTTTTACTGGGTATATATGGCAGAAAATTTAGTATAAAAATTTACATGGAAATTATTTACAAGGGGAGAAATTGTAGACATCGATATTTTTATTCTAAATCATGGCGAAGAATTGCTACTACATTTTTCTGTTTCCCAAGTAATCTTGACTTAACTAGTGAAGGTATCCATAACTGGATATACAAGTTAGTGATTAAAGAAACAAAATGCCACTTTGCAATATAAAAAGTAAAACTTTTTAATCACTATGTATGTAGGTTTGGGTACCATATACACAAGCATATAAACCTACCACATGAAACATGATACTGATATTTTATGCTGGCCCAGCTGGTCACTGATACTAAAGTTACATTTAATTTTGTTTAAGTTTTTATTGCAAAGTATATCATATCTGTAGCAAAATAGTGTATCATTCTATTTAATTTAATATATGAATTTGAATGTTTTAAAAAATAGCTTCTTGAAAACATAGGTGTAATTATCAATGTTTTCCATTTTATTTTAGCTATATTTTTGAATAAAATGTAACATTCTGTGCATTTTGAATAATATGTGATGTTTTCAGTTCTTTGGAATGTACAAATTGAGATTGTGATAGGAATATATAATACAAATGTGCAGAACAGGGGAAAAAATAAATGGAAAATATTCAAAGGAATTCTCTGCCTAAAATTTTAAAAATATAGAAGAAATGAAAGGGATCAAAAGTATATAAAATTTACAAATAAGATCTTATATTTTCTTTATTTAGTGATGACTTATCAGTTCTAACAATAAAAACGAACAAGAGGTCAGATGAAATCCCAACAACCTCATTTTCTTTAATAACTGAATATGTAAAAATCAGCTCACAACAATGAGAATGAAAGAAAGAATTACCCACAATGAATTCACACCTCACTAGAAACAAATACAGTCTTTAATGATCTCCCCAGGATGAAAAGTATATTCATAAACTAGGCAAGTTGAAAGAAAAACACAAAAGTGACTGTTTTTCAGATTATCATCTTGGAAAATGGCTGTCACATCCTTCTGACAGCACAAGAGTGTTTTTAGTAAAACACAATCTGACTCAAGTTAATGATTATAAGTTTTTACTGGGTATATATGGCAGAAAATTTAGTATAAAAATTTACATGGAAATTATTTACAAGGGGAGAAATTGTAGACATCGATATTTTTATTCTAAATCATGGCGAAGAATTGCTACTACATTTTTCTGTTTCCCAAGTAATCTTGACTTAACTAGTGAAGGTATCCATAACTGGATATACAAGTTAGTGATTAAAGAAACAAAATGCCACTTTGCAATATAAAAAGTAAAACTAAATTAAAAAATGTAATCACTAGTATTCAGAAATCTGAGCAAATATCAATAAATAACATTCAAGAAAGATAAGTAAATCTCAACATATTACTGCCAATATAGGAAATAATATCAGATATTTAATATTAACTGAGCATAACTGCTTTTTATGACACAAAAGATTAATGTTTATAGAAAGGAAAGGAAAAAATTCAGCTTATTAGAAGTTATTTCTGGACTTCCCTGCTGGTCCAGTGGGTAAAGTCTGCCTTGCAGTGCAAGGGGCGCCGGTTAGATCCCTGACCTGGGAAGATCCCATGTGCCATGGAGCAGCTAGACTGGTGTGTCCAATTACAAGCCAGCGCTCTGGAGCGCATGCGCCCGAGCCTGTGCGCTGCAAGGAGAGAGGCCACTGTGATGGGAGGCCCAACCAGGCCAAACAATAAAGATGGATGAAAATAAATAAAAAACCAATAAAAGAGGCCAAAATTTTTAAAAAAGTTATTTCTAAATTAGTTGCAAGCATAACTGATCATGTAAAATAGAGTTAAAAAATCATGAGTTTTACTATCTGGGATGGAGAAATAATATTAGGTTACTAGTTTAATGTGTAATAAAATAAGGAATTATACATAAATGAAAAGTAAATACTGTTCAATACGATTATGGCAAGGATAACAGTTATGTTGAAAAACTAGTATTCACTATACTTATTATTGAATTCCCAGAGGCAAATAATAGAGCTGAATTAACTAGTTTTACACCTAATGGATCAAGTATGCATTTTGACTTAACTAAAAATCAGTTTTCAATTTTTAACATTGATTTAAAAGATTTTCTATTACTATGATAATGATGTTAACATAATTAATAAATTTAAATGTATACACATTAGAATCTAGGCCTAAAGCCCAGGAACACGTACAGTATATAGTTAGATTTTGTTGCTAGGAGACATGGTCGTGACTTACAAACAGCGATGATATTCCTTAGAAAAATTTAGAGATTACGGGTTTTTTTAATCTGTCCAAAGATGGAACAAATAACTTGGTAAAACAAATTTAAAATATTGACCTTATAGACATACTTGAGATTCCTTGCTGGCTCAGACAGTAAAGAGTCTGCCTGCAATGCAGGAGACCAGGGCTCAATCCCTGGGATGGGAAGATCCCTAGAAAAGGGAATGGCAACCCACTCCAGTATTCTTGCCTGGAGAATTCCATGGACAGAGGAGCCTGGAGGGCTACAGTCCATGGGTCCCAAAAAGTTGGACACAACTGAGTGACTAAAGACACATACACTCACATGAACATACTTGAACATATGATAATAATGCCCACTAAATAGTATTAAAGCAATTGAATTTAATTAGGTGAGATATGAGATATTTTAGAAGAATAGAGAGAAATGAAGAAGACCCACAAAGAATAAAACTTGAAACTTAGGTGAAGATTTAAATTAATAGTGAACCTGGGCTATTGAGTTATCATAAACTATTGCTAGTTATTAGAAAGCTTAACAGAAGCTTACCAAAAAATCTAAATTAGTTGCAAGCATAACTGATCATGTAAAATAGAGTTAAAAAATCATGAGTTTTACTATCTGGGATGGAGAAATAATATTAGGTTACTAGTTTAATGTGTAATAAAATAAGGAATTATACATAAATGAAAAGTAAATACTGTTCAATACGATTATGGCAAGGATAACAGTTATGTTGAAAAACTAGTATTCACTATACTTATTATTGAATTCCCAGAGGCAAATAATAGAGCTGAATTAACTAGTTTTACACCTAATGGATCAAGTATGCATTTTGACTTAACTAAAAATCAGTTTTCAATTTTTAACATTGATTTAAAAGATTTTCTATTACTATGATAATGATGTTAACATAATTAATAAATTTAAATGTATACACATTAGAATCTAGGCCTAAAGCCCAGGAACACGTACAGTATATAGTTAGATTTTGTTGCTAGGAGACATGGTCGTGACTTACAAACAGCGATGATATTCCTTAGAAAAATTTAGAGATTACGGGTTTTTTTAATCTGTCCAAAGATGGAACAAATAACTTGGTAAAACAAATTTAAAATATTGACCTTATAGACATACTTGAGATTCCTTGCTGGCTCAGACAGTAAAGAGTCTGCCTGCAATGCAGGAGACCAGGGCTCAATCCCTGGGATGGGAAGATCCCTAGAAAAGGGAATGGCAACCCACTCCAGTATTCTTGCCTGGAGAATTCCATGGACAGAGGAGCCTGGAGGGCTACAGTCCATGGGTCCCAAAAAGTTGGACACAACTGAGTGACTAAAGACACATACACTCACATGAACATACTTGAACATATGATAATAATGCCCACTAAATAGTATTAAAGCAATTGAATTTAATTAGGTGAGATATGAGATATTTTAGAAGAATAGAGAGAAATGAAGAAGACCCACAAAGAATAAAACTTGATCTTAGGTGAAGATTTAAATTAATAGTGAACCTGGGCTATTGAGTTATCATAAACTATTGCTAGTTATTAGAAAGCTTAACAGAAGCTTACCAAAAAAATCTAAATTTAGCTATCATGCTTTTTAAAAATTAAAAAATACATATTAAAAATTTTCTATTAAAAAAGAAACAAAACAATATGTGTTTTTAAGCCAATAGAAACTACACATGAAATATGCAGTAAAAATGACATTGTAACAAAATATAATAGTTTAGAATAAGGAAACAAAACTGTTTTCAGGCCTATAAAAGAGAAGGAATATTACAAATAATCAATTTCTACAGAAAGTGTTTCCTGGTTTTTTGTTTGTTTGTTTTTTCACGTAGAATTATTGAGATAATTTCACATGCCATAAAATCCACCCATTTAAAGCTGTTAGTTCAATGGTTTTTAGTATATTCACATAGTTGTACAGCATTACCATAATCTAATTTTGTCATAGTTTTTAATAACAGTTTTATTAAGATATAATTCACATACCAGAAAATTCACCTTTTTAAAGTATACAATTCAGTAACTTTTAGTATATTCAAGTTGTGCAACCATGACTATTATCTAAATCTAGAACATTTCCTCATTCTGAAAAGAAACCCCTTACCAATCCAATCACTATTACTAGTCTCCCATCACTAGTCATGTCTTCCTTCTCTCCTCCTGAAAAACACTAATCTCCTCTCTGCCTCTGTGTATTTATCTTTTACGGATATCTCATATACCGAACTTGCCAAGTAAAAGTAATGGTAAAGAATCTGCGTAACAATGCCCATGAAAAAGACATGGGTTCAGTTATTAGGCTGGGAAGATCACCTGGGGTAGGCACTCCTCTCCAGTATTCTTGCCTGGAAAATTCCACAGGCAGAGGAGCCTCCCAAGCTACAGTGCATGTGGCCACAAAGAGTTAGTCACAACCGAACACACACACACACACACACACACACACACACACACACACACACAGCCTTTCTTGTTTGTCTTTTTTCACTAAACAATGTTTTCAAGTTGCATCCACATTTATCAGAACTTCATTCCTTTTTTAAAAAAATGTTATTGGAAGATAATTGTTTTACAATACTGTACTGATTCCTGCCATATATCAGTATGAATCAGTCACAGATTACATATGTCCCTCCCTCTTAAACCTCCTTCCCATCTCACACCTGACACAACCTCTCTAGGCTGTCACAGAGCACTGGATTAAGCTCCCAGTTTAACACAGAAAATTCCCACTGGCTATCTGTTTCATATATGGTAATATATATATTTTTCGTGCTACTCTTTCAATTTGTCCCACGCTCTGCCTCTCACACTGTGTCCACAAGTCTGTTCTTTATGTCTGAGTCTCCCTTGCTGCCCTGCAAATAGCTTCATTAAGACCATCTCTCTAGATTCCATGAATGCCTGCTAAATTGCTTTAGTTGTGTCTATTTCTGGCCCTATGGACTATAGTCCACCAGGTTCCTTTATCCATGGGATTCTCCAGGCAAGAATAGTGGAGTGGGGGCTTCCCTGGTGGTCCAGTGGGTAAGGACACCGCCTTGCACTACAAGGAGCGCAGGTTCGATCCCTGGCCTGGGAGGATACCACGTGCTGCGGAGCGGCTGGACTGATGTGTCCAATTACCCAGCCGGAGCTCTGGAGTGCCTGCGCTCAGAGCCGGTGCTCTGCGACAACAGAGGCCACTGTGATGGGAGGCCCACAAGGGCCAAGGAACAAGGATGGATGAAAATGGATAAATGAAAGACCAATAGAAGTGACCCGCCTGCTCCCCTTCCTCCCCAACCCGCCCCCGCCCCCTGTTAAAAAAAAGAATACTGGAGTAGGTTGCCATTTCCTACTCCAGGGGATCTTCCCAACCCAAGGATTGAACCCTTGGCTCTTATGTCTCCTGAAATAGCAGGCAGGTTCTTTACCACTAGCATTCTAGACTCCATACACATGTGTTAATATACGGTATTTGTTGTCTTTCTCTTTCTGGTTTACTTCACTCCGTACAATAGGTACTAGATTCATTCACATCATTAGGACTGACTCAAATGTTTTTTTTTTTAAAGCTGAGTAACATCCTATAATTTCTGTATCCATTTATCTGTCCATGGACATCCAGGTTGCTTCTGTGTCCTAGCTATCGTAAAAAAGTGCTGCAATGAACACTGGGGTGCATGCATCTTTTTCAATTATGGTATTCTTAGGGTATATGCTCAGTAGTGGGATTGCTGAGTCATATTGTAATTAGTTCTATTCCTAGTTTTTAAAGGAATCTCCACAGTGGTTGTATCAATTTACATTTCTACCAACAGACCAAAAAGAGGGTTCCCTTTTCTCCATACCTTCTCCAACATTTATTGTTTGTAGATTTTGTTGATGATGGCCATTCTGACCAGTGTGAAATGATCACTTATTGTAGTTTTGATTTGCATTTCTCCAATAATGAATGATGTTGAGCATCTTTTCATGTATGTGTTGTCCGTCTTTGTCTTCTTTGGAGAAATGTCTATTTGGTCTTCTTCCCATTTGTTGATTGGGATGTGTGTTTTCCTGGTATTGAGCTGTGTAAGCTGCTTTTATATTTTGGAGATTAATCCTTTGTCATAGGTTTTGTTTGCAATTATTTTTTTTCCCATTCTGAGGGTTGTCTTTAATCTTGTTTATTATTTTCTTTGCTGTGCAAAAGGTTTTAAGTTTAATTAAGTCACATTTATTTGCTTTTGTTTTTATTTCCCTTATACTAGGAGGTGGGTCAAAGAGAATCTTGCTGTGATGTACGTCAAAGAGTGTTTTTCCGTAAGAGCTTTATAGTTTCTGGTCTTACATTTAAATCTTTAATTCATTTTGAGTTTATTTTTGTATATGGTGTTAGAAAGTGTTCTAGTTTCTCTTTCACATGCAGCTATCCAGTTTTCCCAGCAACGCTTATTGTATATTCTTGCCTCCTTTGTCAAAAATAAGGTACATGAGCTTATGTCTGGGTTTTCTATCTTGTTCCACTAATCTATATTTCTGTGCCAATACCATACTAAAGTCATATTCATTTTGGCTCTTATGTCTCCTGAAATAGCAGGCAGGTTCTTTACCACTAGCATTCTAGACTCCATACACATGTGTTAATATACGGTATTTGTTGTCTTTCTCTTTCTGGTTTACTTCACTCCGTACAATAGGTACTAGATTCATTCACATCATTAGGACTGACTCAAATGTTTTTTTTTTTAAAGCTGAGTAACATCCTATAATTTCTGTATCCATTTATCTGTCCATGGACATCCAGGTTGCTTCTGTGTCCTAGCTATCGTAAAAAAGTGCTGCAATGAACACTGGGGTGCATGCATCTTTTTCAATTATGGTATTCTTAGGGTATATGCTCAGTAGTGGGATTGCTGAGTCATATTGTAATTAGTTCTATTCCTAGTTTTTAAAGGAATCTCCACAGTGGTTGTATCAATTTACATTTCTACCAACAGACCAAAAAGAGGGTTCCCTTTTCTCCATACCTTCTCCAACATTTATTGTTTGTAGATTTTGTTGATGATGGCCATTCTGACCAGTGTGAAATGATCACTTATTGTAGTTTTGATTTGCATTTCTCCAATAATGAATGATGTTGAGCATCTTTTCATGTATGTGTTGTCCGTCTTTGTCTTCTTTGGAGAAATGTCTATTTGGTCTTCTTCCCATTTGTTGATTGGGATGTGTGTTTTCCTGGTATTGAGCTGTGTAAGCTGCTTTTATATTTTGGAGATTAATCCTTTGTCATAGGTTTTGTTTGCAATTATTTTTTTTCCCATTCTGAGGGTTGTCTTTAATCTTGTTTATTATTTTCTTTGCTGTGCAAAAGGTTTTAAGTTTAATTAAGTCACATTTATTTGCTTTTGTTTTTATTTCCCTTATACTAGGAGGTGGGTCAAAGAGAATCTTGCTGTGATGTACGTCAAAGAGTGTTTTTCCGTAAGAGCTTTATAGTTTCTGGTCTTACATTTAAATCTTTAATTCATTTTGAGTTTATTTTTGTATATGGTGTTAGAAAGTGTTCTAGTTTCTCTTTCACATGCAGCTATCCAGTTTTCCCAGCAACGCTTATTGTATATTCTTGCCTCCTTTGTCAAAAATAAGGTACATGAGCTTATGTCTGGGTTTTCTATCTTGTTCCACTAATCTATATTTCTGTGCCAATACCATACTGTTTCTGATAAAGTCATATTCATTTGTATGGATATACCACATTTTATTTATCCATTCAATGGTTGATTGGCATTTAGGTTGTTTCTACTTCTCAACTATTATAAATAATGCTGTTATGAACATATGTGTATATGTTTTCATGAGGACATATGTTTTCAATTATCCTTGGGTGTATACCTAGGAGTGGATTACTGAGTCATATGATAATTCTATTTTAACTTTCTGGGAACTGCCAAACTGTTCTTTAAATCAGTGACACGATTTTCCATCCCCACAAGCAATATGTGAGGATTCCAATTTTTCCATATCCCTGTTAACACTTGCTAGTATCTGTCTTATTGATTATAGCCAGTTTAGTGTGTACCAACTAGCATAATTCTGTGGTTTGGATTTCCATTTCCCTAGTGACTAGTGATGTTTAGGATCTTTTCATATGCTTGTTGGCTATTAGTAGAGCTTCATAGCTTATCTATTCAAATCTCATAATTAGACTTTAAAAAATCTTTGTCATCGCCCTTGTATTTCTTGTCATTTTAAGATTAAAATACAGGGTTTTTGGACTTTAATAAACTTTTATTTTTTATTTTATTTATATATTTATTTATTTTTACAGAGTTTTGTTTTTTACTGCCATACATCAACCTGTATCCTCCATAGGTAGACACATGCCCTTCCTGCCAAACCTCCCCCCCATTTCCCTCCCCAGCCCACCCCTCCAGGTCACCACAGAGCCCTGTTTGAGATCCCCTAGTCCCAGAGCATATTCTCCTCCCTCACCTCAATGTCCATAAAACTGTTCTCCCTGTCTGCCTCTCCATTGCTGCTCTGCATATTCATTAATCAGCACCATCTTTCTAGATTCCATATGTATGTGTCAGTATTACAATATTTATCTTTCTCTCTCTGACATACTTCACTCTGTGGAATAGGTTCTAGATTCATCTACCTAATTAGAACGGATTCAAATGCATTTCTTTTTATGGCTGAGTGATACTCCATTATATACATGTACCACAGCTTCTTTATCCATTCATCTGCCAATGGACATCTGGGTTGCTTCCATGTTCTAGTTATTGTAAATAGTGCTGCAGTGAACAATAGGGTAAATTAATTTGACATATAAGTTGTGTAAATGTAAGGCATACAGTGTGTTACTGTGATATGTTTACATATTGTAATATGATTGAATTGTAGCCATACTTATCTCACATGTAATTATAGTATTATTGACTTTATTCATTATACTGTATATCATACCTTTATGATGTATTTACTACTCACTAAAAGTTTGTATCCTTAAACAATATCAGTTAAATATTGATAGAATAGAAATCCAAATAGAATAAAAGTTAGACTAAATCGAGAAATTACTAGTCTTTTTGCTGTACCTTATAACATGCAACTTTAAAAAATTTGAAAGGACAAAATATGTAACACAGTTGTATCTAAATATACTTTTAAGAAGATGATAGAGTGATAATAGATATGATAATATATGAAATCAAAATATACCAAATATTCTCTATGATTGATAACTTAGCTGTGGACCCTCGTATATTGTTTGAACGTAATATGTTAAAAATCCATAGTTTGGACCACTGGATTCGCTCTGTGATGGCCCACATTCTGTCTGTGGAGCATGCTTTTTACTGAATCTGAATAAATCCATTTCTTACCTATCAAAAAAAAAACCCATAGTCTGTTTCTGAATTTAAATATTGTTTTACAAAATTTTTTGGTAGTTTTAGTTACTACTGCCTCAGGAGAGCAAATTTTTTTTTTCAAAAAATTACTGCTAATCTGAAAAGTCTATTTGGAAAAGAAATGTGGATAGTTATCACCATATATTGCCAACTAAAACATATGGATTAAAAATATAAACCCAAATATAATATATAAACCCAATTATAGACTGAGACTGTAAGAGACTTGAAATGATCCTAGGTCTGCTCCTTTGGTGCCCATGCAGCAGAGAGAAAACCACTCAATATTTATCTTTCTCTCTCTGACATACTTCACTCTGTGGAATAGGTTCTAGATTCATCTACCTAATTAGAACGGATTCAAATGCATTTCTTTTTATGGCTGAGTGATACTCCATTATATACATGTACCACAGCTTCTTTATCCATTCATCTGCCAATGGACATCTGGGTTGCTTCCATGTTCTAGTTATTGTAAATAGTGCTGCAGTGAACAATAGGGTAAATTAATTTGACATATAAGTTGTGTAAATGTAAGGCATACAGTGTGTTACTGTGATATGTTTACATATTGTAATATGATTGAATTGTAGCCATACTTATCTCACATGTAATTATAGTATTATTGACTTTATTCATTATACTGTATATCATACCTTTATGATGTATTTACTACTCACTAAAAGTTTGTATCCTTAAACAATATCAGTTAAATATTGATAGAATAGAAATCCAAATAGAATAAAAGTTAGACTAAATCGAGAAATTACTAGTCTTTTTGCTGTACCTTATAACATGCAACTTTAAAAAATTTGAAAGGACAAAATATGTAACACAGTTGTATCTAAATATACTTTTAAGAAGATGATAGAGTGATAATAGATATGATAATATATGAAATCAAAATATACCAAATATTCTCTATGATTGATAACTTAGCTGTGGACCCTCGTATATTGTTTGAACGTAATATGTTAAAAATCCATAGTTTGGACCACTGGATTCGCTCTGTGATGGCCCACATTCTGTCTGTGGAGCATGCTTTTTACTGAATCTGAATAAATCCATTTCTTACCTATCAAAAAAAAAACCCATAGTCTGTTTCTGAATTTAAATATTGTTTTACAAAATTTTTTGGTAGTTTTAGTTACTACTGCCTCAGGAGAGCAAATTTTTTTTTTCAAAAAATTACTGCTAATCTGAAAAGTCTATTTGGAAAAGAAATGTGGATAGTTATCACCATATATTGCCAACTAAAACATATGGATTAAAAATATAAACCCAAATATAATATATAAACCCAATTATAGACTGAGACTGTAAGAGACTTGAAATGATCCTAGGTCTGCTCCTTTGGTGCCCATGCAGCAGAGAGAGAAAACCACTCAGCACATAGGAAAAGATACTCCTAACTGATGCCCGTTGCAGACGGGGCAAACAGAACAGAGTCAAAAATCATGGAGAAAAGTAATGAATTTACATCTTCCCTGGAAGGAAGCAAAATCAGGGTCTAATATGGGAACATTTCTCAGTCTCTAAAGTAGAAAATCTCACCACTTCTGCCTGGTAGGATTTCAGAATTGTTGTGCATCAGATTAATGCCTTACATATATTTTCTATTCTACCTCTTTCCAAACGAAAGTGTTTAATACAGTTACTCTGTCCCTGCTCTACTATTGTATGTTTGGAGAGCATAGCAAACAATTTATCGTTTTCTTCAAGATCATCCAGAACAAGATAAATCACACTCAAGATCTGATGTAGAGTCTACTGCATCATTCTCAAAGAGCCTAAGCTTTGAACTTGATATTGTGACAAGATGGAACTTTTGAGTTGATTTCTTTGGAGAAATTTTGAGTACATTTTGCCTGTGAAAAGCAGAGTGAGTGGAATATCTGGTGACCTGAAGGGCAGAGTGAGAGTCTATAATGCTCTTCACCAGATATGTCCAGCTTTCAGTCTGCTTGGCCTCAGAGGACTACACATCCTGTTCCATTTGTGGTTGAGTGGATCATGGGACCAGAGCAGACCTATGGGCTAGGAGCAGAGTGAATTGAATACCATACAGAGATTGGAATTTGCTTATTACATGATAAAGTAGATTTCTCTATGGCTCTAATGACACTAAACATATGGAGTTCTTTAATAAAAATGAGGCATTCTCTGAATTAAATAAACATTTAATTGTTAAACTGGAGGGGAACATTATGAAACATGAATATCACCTCAAATTTATTTTTGAAATTTGTTGGATCTGTGATGAATTTCAGCGCAAGAAAATTATGATACTTTTCCCTGTGAAAAGCAGGTGAAGCTCTGAACCTTAGGTCTTTCATTCCACTGATAGGATTTGCAGTTACTACACGTGGAGCAATGACTTTAAAATAACAGAAGCTAATGTGACTCTTCATTCCCAGCATCTCTCCAGGATACTTGGCAGTTACTCTCAGTCTTCTGGTTACTTTCTCGAAACAGCTGGAACTTAATTCTCAAAATGCAGAGAGACAACATTGTCCTACAGCTTTTAATTGGCAGTTAAGCAGGTTTCAATTTATGAATCTGTCTCATATATGACTAAAGTGGGGTTTTTTTTTTAAAGGTTTTTAAACACTGAGTATTGTTCCACATTCCTTACTTGAGTGGAGAGGGTTAATAAATTTTAATCTATAATTAGAAATAAAAATATATGTCCTTATATAAGAACTGAAGTAAAGTACTTATACTGGCTTATTCTGTATTTGTGTAAATTTTAATATTAACTTATATTTATATGAATATCAAGTAGATAATTATATGACAAATTATCATTTTAAATTAATAAAAAATACTGACTAGGAAAAATGCACAAGCATAATAACTTACTTGTTAGTTATGTCTGATGCTTTGCAATCTCATGAATGTGATAGTAGCCTTTCAGGCTGCTTTTTCTTTTTTTTAAATTTTGACCTCTTTTATTGTTTTATTTATTTATTTATTTTCAACCATCTTTATTCTTTGGCCTGTGGGGCCTCCCGTTGCACTGGCCTCTCTCCTAGTGGAGCACCAGCTCTGGGCGCATGCGCTCCAGAGCATCAACTCGTAATTGGACACACCAGTCCAGCCGCTCTGTAGCACATGGGATCCTCCTGTGCCAGAGATCGAACTGGTGCCCCTTGCACTGCAAGGCAGACTCTTTACCCACTGGACCACCAGGGAAGCCCCTTCCGGCTGATTTGTCCAGGGAGTTCTCCAGGCAAGACTACTGGAATGGGTTGCCATGCCCTCCTCCAGGGCATCCTCCCAACCCAGGGATTGAACCTGGTTCTTTCCTATTGCGCGGCAGATTCTTTACCATCTGAGCCACCATATACATACACATATATCAGGAATACATCTATATAAGAAATGTATATATATTTACATATTAGATAGAGATATCAAGTAGAGGCAAACCTATAAAATATTCAAATGGAAATTTTCTTAAAGTCAAAGACATCATATACATGTCTGAGAACAAAATAATGTTTTAAGAAGAATTTGTATAAAGAACCCCAGGCTCTTATTTGTATTTCACTGCCAACCTTAAATAAATAAAATTATTTCACTGTCTCTATTTTTCTATGGGGGATGGGTAGTAGAGTATTCATTTAATTGACTCTGAAATAAAGATTTCTCATTTGATTCTTGCTGTACTTTCAAAGTGCTAGCAAATACTGATAACTAATGTGGTTAGGAAGTTGGGTGATGGAAAGTGACTATTTATTTAAAGCAGTAAACCCTAGTATCAGTCCCTACTCCAGACTCAGATAAAGGACATCACCCTCTTGGACAGTGATTCTTAATTGTGACTGGCTACACATTAGATCATGTTGGTGCTTTAAAGAATTCTCATGCCCAAGCACCCCCTGAATTCATCAAGTGTAAGTACTTTGGAGACTGTCATAATTTTATGTAAATTTAACTGGGGCATGAAGTACCCAGGTATTTAATCAAGCTTGATTCTGGGTGTTTATGTGAAGATGCTTTTGAGTGAGTTTAGCATTTAAATTGATAGACTGAGTAAAGCAGGGTGAATAGGTTCCCTGGTGTGAACAGGCTTCATCCAATCAGCTGAAGGCCTGAATAGAACAAAAAGACTTACCCTCCCCTGGGCAAGTGAGATTCCTATTGCCTGACTGCTTTGAGCTGGTGCTTTTTTTTTTCTGCCTTCAGACTTGAAACATTTGCTCTTCCTGGTTCTTGAGTCTTCTGGCCTTCAGATTGGAATTTATGCCATCAGTTCTCCTGTGTATCCAGCTTGCTGACTACAGATCTTGAGATATGCCAGGTTCCTTAATTGTATAAGCCAATTCCTCATAACAAATATTTAAAAGTCAGTTTTATTTGTATGTATATATTCTTCAAAATGTCTTTATTTCGGTTTGGCCAAAAAGTAAATTGGATTTTTCCATAAGATGTTCCGAAAGTACTTGTTGGTCAACCTAGTATGTATATAGGTACATCACATGTACATTTATTGTGTGAGTATTATATACATATATAAAGATAGTAATGTGACTTTACATGCTTCCCAAAATGTGAAAAGTCATGTGTGTCACACCTATGTCATGCTCAAAAGTCAAAAGATGATTCTTCCCTTTCTCTTTCCTTAGCCATGAGGCTGTGAATGTTTTAGAGAGAGTATTCTCAGAGAGTCTAATTCCTATAATGAGCCTGATGTGGAAAAACAGTGAGGATGACACGAGAGGAAGCATACCAGACCCAACCCTGGGCATGAAGCATGAATAAAGAATTAACATTGTTATTATGGGCTTTCTAAGAGTTTTTCAGACTTGTGTTAATACACACAGGAAGTTGGGTGATGGAAAGTGACTATTTATTTAAAGCAGTAAACCCTAGTATCAGTCCCTACTCCAGACTCAGATAAAGGACATCACCCTCTTGGACAGTGATTCTTAATTGTGACTGGCTACACATTAGATCATGTTGGTGCTTTAAAGAATTCTCATGCCCAAGCACCCCCTGAATTCATCAAGTGTAAGTACTTTGGAGACTGTCATAATTTTATGTAAATTTAACTGGGGCATGAAGTACCCAGGTATTTAATCAAGCTTGATTCTGGGTGTTTATGTGAAGATGCTTTTGAGTGAGTTTAGCATTTAAATTGATAGACTGAGTAAAGCAGGGTGAATAGGTTCCCTGGTGTGAACAGGCTTCATCCAATCAGCTGAAGGCCTGAATAGAACAAAAAGACTTACCCTCCCCTGGGCAAGTGAGATTCCTATTGCCTGACTGCTTTGAGCTGGTGCTTTTTTTTTTCTGCCTTCAGACTTGAAACATTTGCTCTTCCTGGTTCTTGAGTCTTCTGGCCTTCAGATTGGAATTTATGCCATCAGTTCTCCTGTGTATCCAGCTTGCTGACTACAGATCTTGAGATATGCCAGGTTCCTTAATTGTATAAGCCAATTCCTCATAACAAATATTTAAAAGTCAGTTTTATTTGTATGTATATATTCTTCAAAATGTCTTTATTTCGGTTTGGCCAAAAAGTAAATTGGATTTTTCCATAAGATGTTCCGAAAGTACTTGTTGGTCAACCTAGTATGTATATAGGTACATCACATGTACATTTATTGTGTGAGTATTATATACATATATAAAGATAGTAATGTGACTTTACATGCTTCCCAAAATGTGAAAAGTCATGTGTGTCACACCTATGTCATGCTCAAAAGTCAAAAGATGATTCTTCCCTTTCTCTTTCCTTAGCCATGAGGCTGTGAATGTTTTAGAGAGAGTATTCTCAGAGAGTCTAATTCCTATAATGAGCCTGATGTGGAAAAACAGTGAGGATGACACGAGAGGAAGCATACCAGACCCAACCCTGGGCATGAAGCATGAATAAAGAATTAACATTGTTATTATGGGCTTTCTAAGAGTTTTTCAGACTTGTGTTAATACACACACACACTGCCCAATATACCAACTCTGTGGGAATTTTGCCTCTGGGTTTATTGTAATGTGAGATAATATATTTTCTTATGGACTAAAGCATTTGGAGCATGGTTTTATACTGTTTGCATCTGTAATCATTCAAATCATGTACCCAGAAAACTCTTTTTCAGTTCTTCAAACCCTAGTTATTGTCCTGTCTTCTTTGTTTTTTTTCTGATGTCATAGGAGAGCATCAACCTTCTACTTTCTCTCACACTACTGCATACACACACACACACACACACACACAAACACACACACGTACGTATGTATAAATTTCTCATCACGTGCATCAGATTAATCACTAAGCCTATTTTTACATCATCTACCCACTCGTCAACAAATACCCCAGCAGAAAGATTTGTGTCTTTTCTGTCTATTTCTTTGGCATCTAGAACAGTATCAAGCAGTTAACATTTTTTCTAAATTAAATCAAAGAATCCTTTAATGTAAAAATGATATTTAGTTCCTTTATTGATAGGATTATCTTCAGTGCTCACTCTACATGCATTGAGAATGACATAACACAGTGTTGTGAGTTTGCTTTTACTATCAAACAGGATTGAGAAAGCACAAGAGAAGGAAATTATATTGTCTTTAGTCATATTTTTACTCTCTCCTTTGTTTTTTATTTTTTTTCTTTCTGATGTTTCTAGTTCCTTCTTTCATCATTTCATTTTGTCTTAGTGAACTTCCTTTAGCTATTCTGTTAGGGCAGATCAGCTGGCAAGACAAACTCTTAGAGTTGCTTCATCTGAAATGTCTTGATGTCCCCCTCCACCATCAGATTAGCATCCGTTGATTGCCTTTTCTCATTCAAACTATGGTTTTCTTAGGCTTTGGGATCATGGGTGATTATCCTATTGTATTCTGCACATTTTGTGTATTATGTTAGGAAATTCCTGACGCTATTTACATCTTTCTTTATTTTTTTAAATATTTATTTATTTATTTATTTTTGGGGGATGCGGTGGGGAGGAAGGGGGATGGGCGGGCCACTTCTATTCGTCTTTCATTTATCTATTTTCATCCATCTTTGTTCTTTGGCTCTTGTGGGCCTCCCATCGAGGTGGCCTCTGTTGTCACAGAGCGCGGCTCTATACCAACTCTGTGGAATTTTGCTCTGGGTTTATTATTTTTCTTATGGACTAAAGCATTTGGAGCATGGTTTTATACTGTTTGCATCTGTAATCATTCAAATCATGTACCCAGAAAACTCTTTTTCAGTTCTTCAAACCCTAGTTATTGTCCTGTCTTCTTTGTTTTTTTTCTGATGTCATAGGAGAGCATCAACCTTCTACTTTCTCTCACACTACTGCATACACACACACACACACACACACACAAACACACACACGTACGTATGTATAAATTTCTCATCACGTGCATCAGATTAATCACTAAGCCTATTTTTACATCATCTACCCACTCGTCAACAAATACCCCAGCAGAAAGATTTGTGTCTTTTCTGTCTATTTCTTTGGCATCTAGAACAGTATCAAGCAGTTAACATTTTTTCTAAATTAAATCAAAGAATCCTTTAATGTAAAAATGATATTTAGTTCCTTTATTGATAGGATTATCTTCAGTGCTCACTCTACATGCATTGAGAATGACATAACACAGTGTTGTGAGTTTGCTTTTACTATCAAACAGGATTGAGAAAGCACAAGAGAAGGAAATTATATTGTCTTTAGTCATATTTTTACTCTCTCCTTTGTTTTTTATTTTTTTTCTTTCTGATGTTTCTAGTTCCCTTCTTTCATCATTTCATTTTGTCTTAGTGAACTTCCTTTAGCTATTCTGTTAGGGCAGATCAGCTGGCAAGACAAACTCTTAGAGTTGCTTCATCTGAAATGTCTTGATGTCCCCCTCCACCATCAGATTAGCATCCGTTGATTGCCTTTTCTCATTCAAACTATGGTTTTCTTAGGCTTTGGGATCATGGGTGATTATCCTATTGTATTCTGCACATTTTGTGTATTATGTTAGGAAATTCCTGACGCTATTTACATCTTTCTTTATTTTTTTAAATATTTATTTATTTATTTATTTTTGGGGGGGTGGGTTGGGGAGGGAGGTGGGCGGGCCACTATTGGTCTTTCATTTGTCTATTTTCATCCATCTTTGTTCTTTGGCTCTTGTGGGCCTCCCATCGAGGTGGCCTCTGTTGTCACAGAGCGCCGGCTCTGGGCGCATGCGCTCCAGAGCTCCGGCTCGATCATTGGACACATCAGTCCAGCTGCTCCGCGGCACGTGGGATCTTCCCAGGCCAGGGCTCAAACCGGTGCCCCTTGCACTGCAAGGCGGTGTCCTTATCCACTGGGCAACCAGGGAAGCCCCTACATCTTCTTTAGCTTGTAGTCACTCTGTTTAGATTTATTATATCGTTTCTGGCTGACTTCTATGAGTTTTAGTTCTAATGACACTTTACTTTTCACAGGCTTTGGAGCATGGATTCTAGTCTGTTTCACTATTCTGACGCTGATGGGTCTCCTGATCAATTCCTACTAATGCTGAAGTAACATCTCAGATTAACTTCTGCCAGGGTGTGGAGCAGAGCCAGAAGATGCTGGGTCTGAGTCTTCTATGCTACAGAATGGAAGTCAAAAAAAGTTGGGCTTCCAAGGGTGCTGCCCCAAGAGTAGGTCAGCTTATCTGCTAATGTGCCGTTGATAATACAGCAGTGGTGGATTGGCCTTTGGGGCCTCTGAAGGTGCTGCTTCAGGTGGATTTCAGCCAGCTGGTACCCTCAGTATGATGCAAGTGTTGGGGCTTCCCATTTAGTCTTTCTTAGACTTGTTCTTTCTTGGTACTATGTGAGATAGAAGGAAATACAGGAAACAGAGTATTGTAATTCCTCAGGTCCTGAGCGCCCTTGCTAGTCTACTTTCATTTTTTCTAGCTCTCTAAATCACTTATCAGAGTCTGTTGAATTGTTTCCAAGGTGTCAGTTGTTCTTAGAGGCAGGATGGGCTATACATGAGGCTATATAGCACTTTGTTCCAGAGTTGGAAGTCTCCAAGTGCTTTTATGTATAACTCATTTAATCTTCACAACTTCTTTGAAATACAGTAATATAAAATCTCTTATTTTCCACATATGATAGGTTAAGGAAGAAAAATGAAGCTGAACAAGATCCTGGCAAAGACACCAAAGAAGAAGAATATCTAGGTGGTACACATGCACATATATTTTTTTGTATGCATGCACACATGCCTGCACACAGAGTTATGATTGTGATCTTGAATAGATTTACAGCCACAGTGCTTAGTTTACTCACAAAACAAAACAATTTGGAATGCACAAACAAGTTTTTAGAAGTTACTCTATTTTTATGTACCTTTTTGAACAGCATTATAATTCACATTTTATTTTTCATAATTTTTTCATTACATTGCTTGGGAGACCATACATGGAGATATTTTTCTGTTATGTTATCTCATAATCACAATGAACAACATGTAGCTTATGAGTTGGTATTTCTTACACAACAAGATAAGACTAGTGAAAAAGACCTCAAATAATGTTTCTAGGTTTTCAGATGTGACATTGTATTTATTGAATAGCTATACCTCTTTGTTTATACTTAGTGATTCTTCTTTATATAATGGTTTTTCCTAAATTTACACAGAATTCTCTCATCTATTGTAGAATTTCCATGTTGTTTCAGTGGGAAAATTATTCCTTTTGTCTTATATAACTAAGGGGAGTATATCCCGAGTCAGAAAGAGAAATGAAATAGTCCTATTAATATGAAAAAAGGCGATAATAAGCATTGGCTTGTCAGATTATATTCACCCCACTAATTCTCTAGTAAATATTTGTATGTTGCATTCACCATCTTCAATTAAAAGTAATAACCATAATTCAAATGAGAAAAATCATATATTATTTTACAATGTATATAGTTATTTCAGATATATAGTTTGTTTTTCATTATCATGAATTTCCTATGATTCATTAATTAGTGAGATGCCTAGTGCTATGGGCCTTGGCTGCTGGGGTTAAAATTCTAGCTCTTCCCTTTTCTGGCTGAGTCACCCTAGACAGGTTATTTAACCTTTCTTGGGTTCATTTTTCTCATTCCTGAAGTAATATGAGCGAGTTACTCAACCATTTTTTCCCTTAACTACCTCGTCTATAAGATAATACCATTTTCCGGGAGGAATAAATGAGGAAATAAAGTAAAACACTCAGAATAATGTCTGCAATAGTAAATACTTAATAAATGTTACTTGATGTTGTTTCCATTTTCTACATGAAGACCATCTGGTTCAACAGATAAGCACATGCAAGAAATGGATATGCAGAATATCTTGTACTAATTTATTTTACATTAAAATGAAACGAATTTAAATTTTCTTTAAATGCTTTTGCAGAGCTGCATTTCAGAGTTCAAGAAATAGAACAGTAGATAATACTAAGGAAGACATTTATGGCTTGTCAAAGAGCAGCCACTTTGGAGCTTAGAACTTCTGTCTTTACAGTATCCCTTCGATCTTTACCATAACCCTTTAGGAAACTATGACCTCATCGTTTGAGCACCCATCTCTTTGGACTAAGGCCAAACTGGATCTGCCACACCTTTTGATATCTGTGTGTGCTCAGTCATGTCTGACTCTTTGTGACCCCGTCGACTGTAGCCCATCAGCCTCCTCTGCCCATGGAATTTTCCAGGCAAGAATTATGGAGTTCCTTAGGGATCTTCCTGACCCAGGGATTGAACCTGCATCTCTGGTGTCTCCTGCAGAAACCACTAACACGGCCTTTTTTGATATCACCAGTGAGCTAAAAATGACTTTTATCTATTACACTTAGCAATTGTTTTGATGATAGAAAACACTTAACTTTGGACTTCAATTAAATGAATGTTATTCCCTTGCAAGGAATTCCATACTTCTCATTAGTAGATCTGTATTACAAAACACTATAATCAATAACTACTTTTTAAATTACATCTACAAAGCAGTTGTAGAAATTTGTTGTTTTATCTTTATCATGTTAATTGCCTTCCGAATATCCCTCATTTTTCCTATTGGTCTACCAAGCCTAAAGTACTCTGGTTCTTAACAGAAAAAGTTTGTTAATTCTTGATCTAAGACATTATTGTGACAATTTTGTATAAGAAAATGGATTTTTGACCATTAGGCAGGTATACACATTGAACAATATTTTTTCCAATAGTGGTTATGAATTGACTCTGTTAAACAGATTTGATTTTTTATCTGAAATGTACAATATTTAACTTTGGGGTTTGAAAATATTTATTTGGAGTTTGTGTTAGATTACAGCAAATTTCTTTGTAATATTAGCTTGATATTGTGACCCTGTCAACCTTGCTGAAATGAGCAGGAGCCTGCAGAAGTTGTGAGGGGTTCCTGCTCCTTCTTTACCAAATAACACAGAAAGAACTTTTTCTTCTGTAAAAATTGAGGAGGCATTTTTAGATTTAGTAAGTGAAAAGATTTGGCAATTTAAAAGTATTTTTGCTACTGAATTTCCTTTTCCTCAATGGTTAATTTCCTGTAAATTTATTTTAACTTCACAAGACTATTAACATTTTTGTTGTTTATTTTCCCTTGGGCTTTTAAAGTTAATGTGTTTTTTTAACCTGCATCGTTTGAGTATTAACTATTTCTTTAACCTTTTATTTTGAGGTAGTTTACTTTGCCCAAGTATTTTATACATTTAATGTTCAAATATTACTCCATCACCTTCCAAAATATGCTTTTATCTTAATTGTATAGAGAAAGAACTGTTGCACAAAGCATTCAAATCATAGAATTTGAGAAAGTTTATTTGATGTTTATAAAATAGAATTTGGTGTCAGACTGGAATACGGACTGCTACTTTGACAGTTACTAGCTGTACCAACAAGGTCAATTGAATGGATACCTGTGAGTCCCAGCTTTTGTAACTATCTATAAGAGATAAAAATAGCTCCTAACTCAGGAGATTGTCCTGAGAATTAAAGGAACTGAGATATACAGGGTGAGGAGCCAAGTGTTTAGAACCAGATACCACTTAATAAATATAGTTGCATTATTATTGAGAACTCGGAAGGATTTATTGCTCAACTGGTCTAATCTCAACATTATATACTTGAGAAAAAACTAAGGCTGGAAAATCTCAGTGACAAATCCAAATTATACATAAATTGTAACATAAATTATTACAGTGGAAAGCCAGCTCTACCTCTTCAAGAGAAGTATTTTGAGACACATTAGGCAGGTATACACATTGAACAATATTTTTTCCAATAGTGGTTATGAATTGACTCTGTTAAACAGATTTGATTTTTTATCTGAAATGTACAATATTTAACTTTGGGGTTTGAAAATATTTATTTGGAGTTTGTGTTAGATTACAGCAAATTTCTTTGTAATATTAGCTTGATATTGTGACCCTGTCAACCTTGCTGAAATGAGCAGGAGCCTGCAGAAGTTGTGAGGGGTTCCTGCTCCTTCTTTACCAAATAACACAGAAAGAACTTTTTCTTCTGTAAAAATTGAGGAGGCATTTTTAGATTTAGTAAGTGAAAAGATTTGGCAATTTAAAAGTATTTTTGCTACTGAATTTCCTTTTCCTCAATGGTTAATTTCCTGTAAATTTATTTTAACTTCACAAGACTATTAACATTTTTGTTGTTTATTTTCCCTTGGGCTTTTAAAGTTAATGTGTTTTTTTAACCTGCATCGTTTGAGTATTAACTATTTCTTTAACCTTTTATTTTGAGGTAGTTTACTTTGCCCAAGTATTTTATACATTTAATGTTCAAATATTACTCCATCACCTTCCAAAATATGCTTTTATCTTAATTGTATAGAGAAAGAACTGTTGCACAAAGCATTCAAATCATAGAATTTGAGAAAGTTTATTTGATGTTTATAAAATAGAATTTGGTGTCAGACTGGAATACGGACTGCTACTTTGACAGTTACTAGCTGTACCAACAAGGTCAATTGAATGGATACCTGTGAGTCCCAGCTTTTGTAACTATCTATAAGAGATAAAAATAGCTCCTAACTCAGGAGATTGTCCTGAGAATTAAAGGAACTGAGATATACAGGGTGAGGAGCCAAGTGTTTAGAACCAGATACCACTTAATAAATATAGTTGCATTATTATTGAGAACTCGGAAGGATTTATTGCTCAACTGGTCTAATCTCAACATTATATACTTGAGAAAAAACTAAGGCTGGAAAATCTCAGTGACAAATCCAAATTATACATAAATTGTAACATAAATTATTACAGTGGAAAGCCAGCTCTACCTCTTCAAGAGAAGTATTTTGAGACATCAGTATCATGAAACTAATTATATTCATCTTCTCTCTTATGCTCTTTTCTCTACCCTTAAAATGCACCTTTCCCAGGGCTTCCCAGGGCTCAGCACTAGGAGCTATTTGATCATTGTAATAATTAATAGAAATATCCAAGCTATTCTCAAAATACAAAATATTTTAGAAATATTCACTGCTGAGCATTAGTAGTAATAATGAAAAATAGACCCTTTATTTAATAAGTATTTAGTTCTATGCTACATTTTGTGCTATTTTGTCTGATGTGACCTTATCTTCATGATAATCATGAAAAGTAGGCATTTTTATTCCGTACATATGTAATATTGAACTGGAAAAAAAACTGATGTAATGAATTTTGTACCTGGCTGAGACATAACAATTAGAGCTGCTTGTTGAGATGGCAGCTCTTTCCCTTTCTTAAGGCCATTTCTTTGGGAAATGAGCCTAAATTCTGGTTACCTCTGCGGCCGTCCAAGAAAACATTTTGGTGCCCCCTAGAGGTTATCAGGAATGTACACTTGTCAAATGCCAGGGAATGAGACGCGGAAGTCAATTCAGGAGGTGCTACCTATCATTTATTGCTTCCTGATTCTCCCAATTTAGGTGGCTCAGATACAACCACGGAGACTTCTAGAGAGCGGTGATTCTCCAACTTCAGTGAATATGGAAACCACTTGGAGGCTTGTTACAACTAGGTTTACGGCACCCACCGCCAGCGTTTCTGGCTCTGTGCTGAGGTGGGGCCGGAAACTGTGTATTTCTAACTATTAATCTAATCCCTGGTTTTTCTGATGCTGCTGATCCACAGACCACATGCCCCTGGATCATCTCACAATTTAAGCTAACTCCAGCTTAAGGAAAAAGATTTAATTGACTGAGATATACAGGGTGAGGAGCCAAGTGTTTAGAACCAGAGACCACTTAATTAATATAGTTGCATTATTATTGAGAACTCGGAAGGATTTATTGCTCAACTGGTCTAATCTCAACATTATATACTTGAGAAAAAACTAAGGCTGGAAAATCTCAGTGACAAATCCAAATTATACATAAATTGTAACATAAATTATTACAGTGGAAAGCCAGCTCTACCTCTTCAAGAGAAGTATTTTGAGACATCAGTATCATGAAACTAATTATATTCATCTTCTCTCTTATGCTCTTTTCTCTACCCTTAAAATGCACCTTTCCCAGGGCTTCCCAGGGCTCAGCACTAGGAGCTATTTGATCATTGTAATAATTAATAGAAATATCCAAGCTATTCTCAAAATACAAAATATTTTAGAAATATTCACTGCTGAGCATTAGTAGTAATAATGAAAAATAGACCCTTTATTTAATAAGTATTTAGTTCTATGCTACATTTTGTGCTATTTTGTCTGATGTGACCTTATCTTCATGATAATCATGAAAAGTAGGCATTCTTATTCCGTACATATGTAATATTGAACTGGAAAAAACTGATGTAATGAATTTTGTACCTGGCTGAGACATAACAATTAGAGCTGCTTGTTGAGATGGCAGCTCTTTCCCTTTCTTAAGGCCATTTCTTTGGGAAATGAGCCTAAATTCTGGTTACCTCTGCGGCCGTCCAAGAAAACATTTTGGTGCCCCCTAGAGGTTATCAGGAATGTACACTTGTCAAATGCCAGGGAATGAGACGCGGAAGTCAATTCAGGAGGTGCTACCTATCATTTATTGCTTCCTGATTCTCCCAATTTAGGTGGCTCAGATACAACCACGGAGACTTCTAGAGAGCGGTGATTCTCCAACTTCAGTGAATATGGAAACCACTTGGAGGCTTGTTACAACTAGGTTTACGGCACCCACCGCCAGCGTTTCTGGCTCTGTGCTGAGGTGGGGCCGGAAACTGTGTATTTCTAACTATTAATCTAATCCCTGGTTTTTCTGATGCTGCTGATCCACAGACCACACTCTGAAAACCACTGTCCTAGAGAATCATCTCACAATTTAAGCTAACTCCAGCTTAAATAACTGGGTACTGGTACTGTGGATCCTGGGGTTGCCCTGCTCCCTACAGATGACACAAACAGAGTGAGCAGAGAGATGTGAACATCCCAAGGATGAGGGTGACAATTTCTGATTAACTGGAGATTCCTTGATCCCTGGGAATTCCAGAGACACTATAGGTTGGATATAAGAGAACCAGCTGAGGTATGAGGTCAGAGAACTCAGGTTCTGGTTTCAGCTGTGCCAGGTAAGCAGACCTGGCTGAAGACCAAGAGCCTCACCTTAACACAAATAAAAAAGCACCCATTTAGAATTATACTGTGGTTTTTAACACTATCAACTAGCTTAGAACATAGGAGAAATGACATAAATTTTAATTAAGTCTTAATTTCTATGCTGTTAAGTTTCCATATACAAAAATATTGTGAGAAAAAAATAATGTAATTTACAACACATTTGGCAAAAATGGAAAATAACAGCATAAAAGCAGTTGCTGTTGTTCAGTCTCCAAGTCGTGTCCAACTCCCTGCAGCCCCATGGACTGCAGCACGCCAGCTTCCCTGCCCTTCATTATCTCCCGGAATTTGTTGAAACTCATGTCCATTGAGTCAGTAATGCCATCCGGCCATCTTATTCTCTGTCACACCCTTCTCCTCTTGTCCTCAATCTTTCCTAATATCAGGGTCTTTCCCTGTAAATCTGCTCTTCGCATCAGGTGGCCAAATTAGAAAACATTTTGGTGCCCCTAGAGGTTATCAGGAATGTACACTTGTCAAATGCCAGGGAATGAGACGCGGAAGTCAATTCAGGAGGTGCTACCTATCATTTATTGCTTCCTGATTCTCCCAATTTAGGTGGCTCAGATACAACCACGGAGACTTCTAGAGAGCGGTGATTCTCCAACTTCAGTGAATATGGAAACCACTTGGAGGCTTGTTACAACTAGGTTTACGGCACCCACCGCCAGCGTTTCTGGCTCTGTGCTGAGGTGGGGCCGGAAACTGTGTATTTCTAACTATTAATCTAATCCCTGGTTTTTCTGATGCTGCTGATCCACAGACCACACTCTGAAAACCACTGTCCTAGAGAATCATCTCACAATTTAAGCTAACTCCAGCTTAAATAACTGGGTACTGGTACTGTGGATCCTGGGGTTGCCCTGCTCCCTACAGATGACACAAACAGAGTGAGCAGAGAGATGTGAACATCCCAAGGATGAGGGTGACAATTTCTGATTAACTGGAGATTCCTTGATCCTGGGAATTCCAGAGACACTATAGGTTGGATATAAGAGAACCAGCTGAGGTATGAGGTCAGAGAACTCAGGTTCTGGTTTCAGCTGTGCCAGGTAAGCAGACCTGGCTGAAGACCAAGAGCCTCACCTTAACACAAATAAAAAAGCACCCATTTAGAATTATACTGTGGTTTTTAACACTATCAACTAGCTTAGAACATAGGAGAAATGACATAAATTTTAATTAAGTCTTAATTTCTATGCTGTTAAGTTTCCATATACAAAAATATTGTGAGAAAAAAATAATGTAATTTACAACACATTTGGCAAAAATGGAAAATAACAGCATAAAAGCAGTTGCTGTTGTTCAGTCTCCAAGTCGTGTCCAACTCCCTGCAGCCCCATGGACTGCAGCACGCCAGCTTCCCTGCCCTTCATTATCTCCCGGAATTTGTTGAAACTCATGTCCATTGAGTCAGTAATGCCATCCGGCCATCTTATTCTCTGTCACACCCTTCTCCTCTTGTCCTCAATCTTTCCTAATATCAGGGTCTTTCCCTGTAAATCTGCTCTTCGCATCAGGTGGCCAAATTATTGGACCTTCAGCTTCAGCATCAGTCTTTCCAATGAATATTCAGGGTTGATAACCTTTAGGATTGACTGGGTTGATTTCCTTGGTGGCCAAAGGACTCAAGAGTCTTTTCCAATCAATCACCACAGCTCAAAAGCATCAATTTTTTATCACTCAACCCTCTTTATGGTTCAACTCTCACATCCATACATGACTACTAGAAAAACTGTAACTTTGACTGTACTCACCTTTGTCTGCAAAGTGATGTCTTTGCTTTTTAACACAGTGTCTAGGTTTGTTGTAGCTTTCTTTCCAAGGAGGGAGTGTCTTAATTTGATGGCTGCAGTCACCATCCAAAGTGATTTTGGTGCCCAAGAAAATAAAATCTGTCACTACTGCTGTTTAATTCAGGTCAGGATTTATGGAGACCTCATGTGGTGACAAGAGGCACCACAGAAGGCTTTCTTCAGGATGTGTGTAACAAGAGTCAAAGAGAAACGCAGAACTCAATTGGGAGCAACAGAATCTAGAAAGAACCAAGACCTAGGAGTTAATGGTACTAAAGGCTTCCAAAAATATCCTGCAATAGTACTATTTTTTGAATCAGAAAGCTTGTCACTCATGTATAAATTTCACCCTGAAAAGCTGATGACACACAAAAATTAAGTGCCTTATCTCTAGGAATTCTTTGTAGTCTTCCTTTTTTTTTTTCCCCCTTAATGAAATCCACTGGACGTACCCTCTTATTCAAATTTGCATCAGATTAAATTTTAATTAAGTCTTAATTTCTATGCTGTTAAGTTTCCATATACAAAAATATTGTGAGAAAAAAATAATGTAATTTACAACACATTTGGCAAAAATGGAAAATAACAGCATAAAAGCAGTTGCTGTTGTTCAGTCTCCAAGTCGTGTCCAACTCCCTGCAGCCCCATGGACTGCAGCACGCCAGCTTCCCTGCCCTTCATTATCCCCCGGGAATTTGTTGAAACTCATGTCCATTGAGTCAGTAATGCCATCCGGCCATCTTATTCTCTGTCACACCCTTCTCCTCTTGTCCTCAATCTTTCCTAATATCAGGGTCTTTCCCTGTAAATCTGCTCTTCGCATCAGGTGGCCAAATTATTGGACCTTCAGCTTCAGCATCAGTCTTTCCAATGAATATTCAGGGTTGATAACCTTTAGGATTGACTGGGTTGATTTCCTTGGTGGCCAAAGGACTCAAGAGTCTTTTCCAATCAATCACCACAGCTCAAAAGCATCAATTTTTTATCACTCAACCCTCTTTATGGTTCAACTCTCACATCCATACATGACTACTAGAAAAACTGTAACTTTGACTGTACTCACCTTTGTCTGCAAAGTGATGTCTTTGCTTTTTAACACAGTGTCTAGGTTTGTTGTAGCTTTCTTTCCAAGGAGGGAGTGTCTTAATTTGATGGCTGCAGTCACCATCCAAAGTGATTTTGGTGCCCAAGAAAATAAAATCTGTCACTACTGCTGTTTAATTCAGGTCAGGATTTATGGAGACCTCATGTGGTGACAAGAGGCACCACAGAAGGCTTTCTTCAGGATGTGTGTAACAAGAGTCAAAGAGAAACGCAGAACTCAATTGGGAGCAACAGAATCTAGAAAGAACCAAGACCTAGGAGTTAATGGTACTAAAGGCTTCCAAAAATATCCTGCAATAGTACTATTTTTTGAATCAGAAAGCTTGTCACTCATGTATAAATTTCACCCTGAAAAGCTGATGACACACAAAAATTAAGTGCCTTATCTCTAGGAATTCTTTGTAGTCTTCCTTTTTTTTTTTCCCCCTTAATGAAATCCACTGGACGTACCCTCTTATTCAAATTTGCATCAGATTAAATGTTTCCATAGGAATGTTTCTGTGAATGGTATTTTCAGTTCTTTTCTTGCTTTTACAAAAGAATGGAAAGTGAGCCAGAGAAAGAATCAAACTTGAACTCATGTATTTGACTTGCATGGGGCAATGATATAAACAGCATTACTTGGGAATATAGGATATATTTTTGCAATTAACGTACAAAACCATGATTCTATGTGGTGGATGAAACTGAACATCATATCATGTTGCTGATGGGGTATCAAAGCTGTGGAATTAAGTTAACTAGTGTGGGAGTAAACATATTTCAACCATATAATTTACTAGTACAGACTAAAGAAAATTCCCTGGGGTTGTCTGTGGGTCAGGGATGGAAGAGTCCTTCATCAGTGATGCATACTTGTTCTTTATTTCATTCTCTTTACAGAAAAAATGTGGCTCTGGTTTCCTTTTTCCTTCTTAAGAAAGTTATATAACAAACCTTTTAGCTAAAATCTAGAAGGACAAATGAGTTAATGAATGTTAAAGGCTTTTGAAATATTTAAATGAACAGATGAATATAAATCTATGGTATTAAAATGAATAACCCAAGGGTTCCATTTCAGTTATCTAACGGGTACCCTGTCTTTGGAGATGCCCTCAAAATGGCTTTAAGTTTTTTAGGTCAGACAAAATGACATAGGTAGGCGTAGCTATTTTGCAAAGATATTTTGGAAAACCGAAGAAGGAGATAAGCTGCCGGGTATACTGGAGAAATTTCAGGTTGAGGATATCCTTGTGTTAAAGAAATCGGTCAATTTGCAGGGTACCTCCTGTGTGTCGGGCATCCTGTTAAATGCTTAAAATACAGAAATGAATTGGATGCCTCCTCTTGTCTTCAAGAGGGTGAAGGATAACCATAGAAATATCACGCTGTGAGACTGGCGTTAGGCTTTGGGCTTGCACAAATTCTTTTCTAAGCAATATAAGGAGTAATGGGACCAGGAAGAAGGAGGTGAGGCGATTTAAATTCAAGGGAAATGGTCGACTCATTTAGTTTCAAACCAATGGTGACATTAGTTTTCGCTTGGGGCGGCGGAGGGCCAGGGCGGGAAGCAGGAGAGTGGTAGCACTTGCCAGACACACATCACACTGAAAAGACAAGACGAAACAAGGAAATTCTCTTCCAAAAAAGTGGGGAAAAAATATCCAGAACTTCCCTGAAATAAAGGAAACCTTCTGGTTACAATATGCGTTGCTAGGGATTTATTTTTTCCCTCCTTTCCTAAGAGAGTAAAATTGCACAGACATATTCAAACCCTTAGAGTTTCGCGAGCCAATTGTGTATTCAAGACGTCAACTGAGCACTGTGTTAAGTGCGTGACTACAAAGAAAGGGTTAAACGGAAGGGGGCGGCTTGGAGATGGAAAGACTGGCGAAAAGGTTCACAAACACCATTTTCCAACTTGCAAAAACTCTGAACTTTTAAGCACCTAAAAATACACACGTGTGTGTGTCTGTGAGCTCAGGCAGATCTATTTCGGTAGGATTTTAATTTTTTTAATTTAAAATCATAATCTCTGTTTCTTCTCTCTCTCTGAGCTTCAAACATTGAGCAGCCCCCCTTAGGATCGCGTGGTAAAAGCTGCAGCCAGGCACCGGCAGCGCTATTTACAAGCAGCGTTCTAAGTCTCCCTCTTGTCCTCCCCCCAATGCAAACGACCATCTTCGAGCCTGGGTCACCTCTGGAGCCCTGGAGCTGGGGGCAGAGGGAACCTCCTTCCACCGCCAAACTTTGCCCGGGCGTGGGAGCTAGGGCGCGAGCCGAGATGCGCGGGAACGCGCCGCCCGCGCCGCCTCCGCCCGGCGCCGGCAGCGCGGCCTCACCTCTCCCCGGCGAGGTGCGGGTTCCCAGCGCTCAGCCAGTGGGCGGCGCCGGACCGCGCGGGGCGGGGCCGAAGGGGTGGGGGCTCCGCCGGGTATATAAGGCCGGCGCCGGCTTAACTTCTGACTCGGGGTTATTTATTTGGGGACCGCGCGGACGGCAGAGGCTGGTGGTGGCGGCGGCGGCGGCTGCCGCAGACGGTGGTTAAAAAAAGGCGGCGGCGGCGGCGGCGAGTGATGGGAGCGCGGTGGCTCCCGGGCGCAGGCGGGAGCTGCGGAGCTTTCCGGGCAAGGCGGGAGCGCTGAGGAGAAAGGGGAGCGTCCGGGGCGCCCGCGGCCAGCTTCAGAGGCGCGGGCTGGGTTTTTGTTCCGCTGTGCTGAGCGCCAGGCAGCCCGAGCCAACAACTCCAGTTACAACAACAAACCCACCTTTCCGCAGCCGAGCTAGACTAGGGCTGCTGCGTCCGACCTATTGTTTAGACACTTGCCAGGAGCTCAGGAGTCAACAGAGCCACCGAGTCCCCATCCCTGTCGCCGCCTTTCCTCTCGCCCTCCTCCCTCCCCCAGAAAGCGGGGCACAAAGCCACCTGGAGAAAGGAAGGAGCTGGAAGGAGACGGGCTACTCCGGACTGCGGCCGCCGAGTCAGGTGCAGCGCCCAGAGCCGGGCGGCGTCGCGACGTCGGCGGGAGGACTCCCACCGTAGCTGTGGGGACTGGATTCAAAACCTGGGAAAAGTTCCTGCACTTTAAGAAGAAGGGCCCACGTGTGGGCGGCTGTCGGGGGAAGACCCAGGTGCTGCGCCCGCCCGGGAGGCTGCTCTCGTTTCTTCCACCTTTGCCATCAGGTGTCTGCCGCGGAGCTGCGGCGTATCCGGGAGACGCGAGGGGCTGACACACTCACGCACCCAGGGCTGCCGTTCAGCTGCCTCCTGGGGTCTCCTCGGATTAGCAGATCCCACTGACCCAACTGCCATCTCTCCACCCTCCGGAGCACCCGTGAGGACCCGGGAGGCGGCACCTCCAGCTTGGCCTTTCCACTCTTCCTGGCCGGCCTGCCAGCCGCCCTGGCAGGAGCTCTCGTCCTCAACCCCTTGGCGTCTTGGATTTCCTCTGCCGGCGCCCCCCGGGGCAGCGCGGCCTCACCTCTCCCCGGCGAGGTGCGGGTTCCCAGCGCTCAGCCAGTGGGCGGCGCCGGACCGCGCGGGGCGGGGCCGAAGGGGTGGGGGCTCCGCCGGGTATATAAGGCCGGCGCCGGCTTAACTTCTGACTCGGGGTTATTTATTTGGGGACCGCGCGGACGGCAGAGGCTGGTGGTGGCGGCGGCGGCGGCTGCCGCAGACGGTGGTTAAAAAAAGGCGGCGGCGGCGGCGGCGAGTGATGGGAGCGCGGTGGCTCCCGGGCGCAGGCGGGAGCTGCGGAGCTTTCCGGGCAAGGCGGGAGCGCTGAGGAGAAAGGGGAGCGTCCGGGGCGCCCGCGGCCAGCTTCAGAGGCGCGGGCTGGGTTTTTGTTCCGCTGTGCTGAGCGCCAGGCAGCCCGAGCCAACAACTCCAGTTACAACAACAAACCCACCTTTCCGCAGCCGAGCTAGACTAGGGCTGCTGCGTCCGACCTATTGTTTAGACACTTGCCAGGAGCTCAGGAGTCAACAGAGCCACCGAGTCCCCATCCCTGTCGCCGCCTTTCCTCTCGCCCTCCTCCCTCCCCCAGAAAGCGGGGCACAAAGCCACCTGGAGAAAGGAAGGAGCTGGAAGGAGACGGGCTACTCCGGACTGCGGCCGCCGAGTCAGGTGCAGCGCCCAGAGCCGGGCGGCGTCGCGACGTCGGCGGGAGGACTCCCACCGTAGCTGTGGGGACTGGATTCAAAACCTGGGAAAAGTTCCTGCACTTTAAGAAGAAGGGCCCACGTGTGGGCGGCTGTCGGGGGAAGACCCAGGTGCTGCGCCCGCCCGGGAGGCTGCTCTCGTTTCTTCCACCTTTGCCATCAGGTGTCTGCCGCGGAGCTGCGGCGTATCCGGGAGACGCGAGGGGCTGACACACTCACGCACCCAGGGCTGCCGTTCAGCTGCCTCCTGGGGTCTCCTCGGATTAGCAGATCCCACTGACCCAACTGCCATCTCTCCACCCTCCGGAGCACCCGTGAGGACCCGGGAGGCGGCACCTCCAGCTTGGCCTTTCCACTCTTCCTGGCCGGCCTGCCAGCCGTTCCCTACTCAGTCTTAGCAGGAGCTCTCGTCCTCAACTTGGCGTCTTGGATTTCCTCTGCCCGGGTCGTGACTAGTGGATATTCCTGCCTGCTGCGGAGGTTCGACTGCCCTTTTGTCTTTTCTGCTTGACCTCGGGGAAGGCCCTCGTGCGGAGCGTCTCCAAGGACGCCGGGCGAGAGGCGGAATTGCCCATACATCCTTCAGCGAAGTGCATGTGTGTTTGCAGACAGTCCTCGGCTGTCGGCAGAGGACTGGGACCCGCCGGGGCTGCGGAAGAGCTGCAGGCCAAGGGGGAGGCCGCGTGAGTGAGTCACGCCGGGAGCCCCGCAGCGCGGTCCCGCGCCCCACAGGCTGCTCGCCAGCCCTGTGCGCCCCCGCGCGCAATGTCCAGTCGTCCAGCGTGCTTCGCTTCCAGCCCTCGGGGCTCCTGCGCCTTTTAGTTGCAGAGAGACCACTTTGATCGAGACCACCATTCCTACTGAGCCTCCTCCTTCTGCCTCCTACAGTCCTCACTGGAATTGGATTTGCAGAGGGGGGTCGGTGGAATCGGATCACCTGAGTTCCACGCACAGCTGGCCCCTGCATCTTCACGGTCTTCGCCGTTGCAAGCTTAAGATCTTTTACCGCCAAGTTGATATTTGAGAGACAGACGAGGCTTGGCCAGGCCAATTGATATTCTGAACCTAAAGTTGCCCAAGGAGCGCCTGCCCTGCTGGAGGAGAAGGGTCACGGGAGCTGAGAGGCGTGTACCTGTGCCAGCTCTACTGCCTTGAATAGTACTGTTACTTGTATGTTATTTTGTGCACATTCTCCGGACACTCTGGGTTGCTAGCCTCGAGCCAGGCACTGGGCCTCAGGCACAGCGCGGTTCGGGCAGAGCAGTGAGCTAGAGAGAAACAAACCCCCGGCGCCGGCGAGCTAGGAGGCGGCGGGGGAAGATGCACGGCGTCGGCTGGCAGACGCTGTCCCTGTCTCTGGGGTTACTGCTGGCGATCCTGAACGAGGTGGCGCCGCAAGCGTGTCCGGCGCAGTGCTCCTGCTCCGGGAGCACAGTGGACTGTCACGGGCTGGCGCTGCGCAGTGTGCCCAGGAATATCCCCCGTAACACCGAGAGATTGTGAGTATGGGCTCTTGCTCCCCCTTACCCCACTCCCCTCATCGGGGTCGCGCAGCCCCTGCATCTTGACTGGAGGGCCCCAGCGGCCCAGGGACGTGTGCCCGGGGGCAGCCCTCATTAGCTTTCCTCTGCGCGCATCCTAGACTTGAACTCTCGGGAGGGCGCTGCCCAGGAGGGCCATTGCCCTAAAGGGGGGCGGGCCCGCTGGCGGTGGGGGGGGATCGCTGCCTCCGGTTCTGGTCCCGCCACTCGCAACCCTTTGCGGGGTGGTTCTCTGAGGCTGGGGACGGGGGTGCCTCCCGGGGGTGAGTGAGTCACGCCGGGAGCCCCGCAGCGCGGTCCCGCGCCCCACAGGCTGCTCGCCAGCCCTGTGCGCCCCCGCGCGCAATGTCCAGTCGTCCAGCGTGCTTCGCTTCCAGCCCTCGGGGCTCCTGCGCCTTTTAGTTGCAGAGAGACCACTTTGATCGAGACCACCATTCCTACTGAGCCTCCTCCTTCTGCCTCCTACAGTCCTCACTGGAATTGGATTTGCAGAGGGGGGTCGGTGGAATCGGATCACCTGAGTTCCACGCACAGCTGGCCCCTGCATCTTCACGGTCTTCGCCGTTGCAAGCTTAAGATCTTTTACCGCCAAGTTGATATTTGAGAGACAGACGAGGCTTGGCCAGGCCAATTGATATTCTGAACCTAAAGTTGCCCAAGGAGCGCCTGCCCTGCTGGAGGAGAAGGGTCACGGGAGCTGAGAGGCGTGTACCTGTGCCAGCTCTACTGCCTTGAATAGTACTGTTACTTGTATGTTATTTTGTGCACATTCTCCGGACACTCTGGGTTGCTAGCCTCGAGCCAGGCACTGGGCCTCAGGCACAGCGCGGTTCGGGCAGAGCAGTGAGCTAGAGAGAAACAAACCCCCGGCGCCGGCGAGCTAGGAGGCGGCGGGGGAAGATGCACGGCGTCGGCTGGCAGACGCTGTCCCTGTCTCTGGGGTTACTGCTGGCGATCCTGAACGAGGTGGCGCCGCAAGCGTGTCCGGCGCAGTGCTCCTGCTCCGGGAGCACAGTGGACTGTCACGGGCTGGCGCTGCGCAGTGTGCCCAGGAATATCCCCCGTAACACCGAGAGATTGTGAGTATGGGCTCTTGCTCCCCCTTACCCCACTCCCCTCATCGGGGTCGCGCAGCCCCTGCATCTTGACTGGAGGGCCCCAGCGGCCCAGGGACGTGTGCCCGGGGGCAGCCCTCATTAGCTTTCCTCTGCGCGCATCCTAGACTTGAACTCTCGGGGAGGGCGCTGCCCAGGGAGGGGCCATTGCCCTAAAGAGGGGCGGGCCCGCTGGCTGTGGCGCCGGATCCCTGCCTCCGGTTCTGGTCCCGCCACTCGCAACCCTTTGCGGGGTGGTTCTCTGAGGCTGGGGAGGTGGGGAGATGGGGGACGAGTAGTCGAGTGTGCCCGCGGCAAGGGAGACGCGACTTTGTTCCTCGAACTCCGTAAACTGAGTCACCTTGCGGTCGGGAACTCTCGCGGGTCTGTCCTGGGCGCAGTCCCGGCTCTTGTCACCGCGGGGTGGCGCGAGGAGGGGGATTGACGGGAAGGGGCACTCTAAAGAGAGAATCTTCTTCTCCCGGGCTTTGTGTCGCCCTCCTGGGGACGGAGGGAGCGGAGACGCGGTCTTGGGGCGGCCGATCCCGCCACGAGAAGGAAGGAAGGAAGAGTGCCCCAGGACAGCGGCCGCGCGCATCCACTAGCAGCCACTCTTCCCCCCGCCTTCCGCCTCCCCGGGGAGGAGGCGGCGGCTGAGAGCCCCGAGGGAGGTGTCGGAGTGCGGTGACTTCAGAGAGTGACCGCGTCTCATCGACTAAGCGAAGTGAGGGCTGGCTCTCCAGCCAGGACCAGCCAGGGCGGATCTGACCGCCTTGGCAACCCCGCGGCCCTCGGCTGCTCGCTCAGGCGGGTCCTGCTGAGCCCCAGTGCCCCCTTTCCACCTTTCTGGCAGTTTCTGCGTCCCTGCTCGTGTCAGCAGCTCCCTTTCCTTCCTCTCCTTTCTTCGCGCTCTGCTGCCCGCAGACATCCCCGCCTCCCTGTCTCTGCAAGTCCCTAATGAAGAAGTAATCGCGGAGCGGGTGTTGACTGCCCACGCGTTGCTTGTGGGGCGCTTTCCGAGTTCAGCGAAGTGGAGCGTGGAGGCTGTTTGCTTTGTGAACCCGGAGGCCGCTGCCCGGGCGCCCGGGGCGCGCTCCTCTCGCTGTTGCGCGAGGGCCGGGTGGGGCCAGCGGCACCGGGCGGCGCTCCCAGGCTGTGCTCCCCGGGCCTCTGAGCCCCCGGGCTGTTAGCGTGGCGGGCCGCGGAGGGGACTGGCTGGAACTCGCCGGCCTCCACCCGCGCCGCTCGCAGCGCGTCGAGTAGCTCTCATACCCCCCGCCCCCTCCATACTCCTCGCCCTCAGTTTAAAGGCTTTCCCATGTAAATGGCTCCCCCATCCCGAGCCTCACTGAGCGGACCCCCCTACACCTTCTGTCCCCCTCTTCCCAGGCTCACCGCGCTGGGCACGTTGGAGCCCTACCAAAGGTGTCTTGTCAAAATGTGGTCTACCAAGTTTCAGTGGGATGGGGGTTTTGGGGCTCAGGTTATGTCAAGTAGCTCGAAAAAGATCCCGACCACATAGTAGGATCAATTCGATGGTGTTTGCTCAGCACGGAAAATGGTTTGGAGAGAAAGCAATGCAGAACTCTGTTTTAGCACTTGTCATTTCATGCTATTCAGAACGGTTTAAAGTTTAAGCACTAACATGTCTTATTCAAAAAAAAAAAAAAGAGGAATGCATTCGGGGGAAAAATAGCAACTGAGTTTAAGGTACTTGAAAAAAAATTACCCCTAGGAGGGATTTATAAGGAATTTTCCGAAAATAGTTTACTCAGTGCTGGCTTATAAAATTATATCATTGACAACATAAGCACATTAAATATAGACCTCAAACATGCTGTTTAAAAGTCAAGGTAAGTTTACTTCCCCGAAGGGGAGAACATTCAAACCGCAGCAAAGCCTGGTTTTACTTGAAATGATTGAAACCAGGACAAGTTTAGATCTTGACCTAAGATGCCAGAAAAGGGGATTGTGACTGACTGACTCTCAAGGAGACAGTGGTGCTGAAATCTGGACAAAAATGTCAGGGCCTGAATACTATTTTCTTGATTGCTCTAGCTAGTCAGTTTTCACTGTACCGTTGCAGCAGGGGGTCCTGAGCTGCAAATGAAGAGTTTAGTTTTCAGACAAACAGAATTGTTGGAAGGTAAATGCCTATAAATGCCAGTCTTTGAAGTGCAGTTCTTTTGATGGCACCCTAACTTTATTCTTTGCCTTAGGAAGTTTAGCCAGGGTGCCACCTAAGGATAGGGCTCTGAATTTTTAAAACTTTCTCCCAGCATAGTATTAGAAAATTGTTCCTTTAACTTCCGGAAGGTAACTTTTTGGGAGTGTTCCTAACAGTTTTAGGAAAACTGCAGAGTATCTATGAAATGAATGCACACATCCTTATAAAAACAAAAATGGAAAGCACTGCCACACACAAATGAGAACTTCTCTTGATAACAAAATCACTTCATTTACTTGTCATATGCCAGTAAGTATAGAGTTTGTAAACTTAAGAATCATTTTAAACATTTCCTTTCAAATATGACTTCCTTCTCTTTCTCTCCCTTCTACTTTGCAAACTAACAATTGGAACTGATCTTTTATTTCAAAGTTCTTATTTAGTTTGTATTTTTCTTTAACTAGATAGTGATAGAAATTAAATGGAACTTTCATTTTCTTCCTTGCTTTCTCTTAGGGATTTGAATGGAAATAACATCACAAGGATTACCAAGACAGATTTTGCTGGTCTTCGACACCTAAGAGTTCTGTAAGTATATTCTTCTGTGTTTTGGAGAATTCTCATTTTTTTAAGTTTGTAGATTTTGAATTATTACTGATCTCAGTTTAAAAAATAATCTCAGTGAAACAAAATTTTACAAGGCCTTGGTTTCCTTTTTGTTTGGTTAATCAGTGTACTAAAATTTTTAATAAAAATGAAGGCTTTTAAAATAAAGTTTAGAGGCTGGCCATAAAATACTATTATGGAAGTGACCTCAAGTCACTTGCTATAACAGTTGTTTGCTATAACAATCCAAAATGCTTATGCATATGAAAATGTAGCATAATGCTTTCACAATATGAATGAGTAATATGAGACATTTGATATACTTTTAGGAGCTGAGATTAACTAGAAAGAATTTAAGTGGGTCTGCATTTTATTATTGCCAATATAAATGTTCAGACTTCTCCAGCAATCAACACATACATATTTTTTTCTAATGTTAAAATCAAACAATCCAGGTTTTTGCAGAATTTTTAGTGGGAAATATTTCTGTATTAAAACATGCATATTTTGAATTGTCTCTTGTATTTTATAACTTTGTAGCTCTTATAAAATTGTTGCAATGTGATTACTTCTTTAATTTGTGTGTTAAGTTGTGATCAAACCATCATTTGAGATTGGAAGTAATGAAAAACTGTATTAGCTCACATATTTGTAAATATTTATATCTCAGGGAACATATACTTTTGATCACTGTGTGTTCCCTGTTCATTTTTAAAAAAAATACATTTTGAACTTGATGAATTCTTCCAATTTCACTGACATAGATCCATCAGTGCCTTGAAGTATGTATGTGATGAATTATTATTGTATGTTGATTCTTTCATTGAAGAACTCACTTGAAAACCAGCCATCAAAATTGTACTGTCATGGATTATTCTTCAGGATATACTGTAGCTGAAGGTTCAGGATTCTGACTACATTTTGTGAGAAACTGAGTTAGTATTTTCTATGAAAGTTTTGTGATGAGGATGCTATTTTCCTTCCCTGATTTTTTTTCTGATAAAACATCGTTAGATTTTATATCATATCAGACCAGAGCAATATTTACGTTTTAAAGGGACAAGCTTTCAGTTGCTGATTTGAAACTTTTTCAAATGATGAGTGGTAGCATTAAGAGTCCTGTTACACTTTGCATTTCAGTCAGCTTGCCTAAGTGTATATTCTTCTGTGTTTTGGAGAATTCTCATTTTTTTAAGTTTGTAGATTTTGAATTATTACTGATCTCAGTTTAAAAAATAATCTCAGTGAAACAAAATTTTACAAGGCCTTGGTTTCCTTTTTGTTTGGTTAATCAGTGTACTAAAATTTTAATAAAATGAAGGCTTTTAAAATAAAGTTTAGAGGCTGGCCATAAAATACTATTATGGAAGTGACCTCAAGTCACTTGCTATAACAGTTGTTTGCTATAACAATCCAAAATGCTTATGCATATGAAAATGTAGCATAATGCTTTCACAATATGAATGAGTAATATGAGACATTTGATATACTTTTAGGAGCTGAGATTAACTAGAAAGAATTTAAGTGGGTCTGCATTTTATTATTGCCAATATAAATGTTCAGTCTTCTCCAGCAATCAACACATACATTTTTTTTTCTAATGTTAAAATCAAACAAGCGAGGTTTTGCAGAATTTTTAGTGGGAAATATTTCTGTATTAAAACATGCATATTTTGAATTGTCTCTTGTATTTTATAACTTTGTAGCTCTTATAAAATTGTTGCAATGTGATTACTTCTTTAATTTGTGTGTTAAGTTGTGATCAAACCATCATTTGAGATTGGAAGTAATGAAAAACTGTATTAGCTCACATATTTGTAAATATTTATATCTCAGGGAACATATACTTTTGATCACTGTGTGTTCCCTGTTCATTTTTAAAAAAAATACATTTTGAACTTGATGAATTCTTCCAATTTCACTGACATAGATCCATCAGTGCCTTGAAGTATGTATGTGATGAATTATTATTGTATGTTGATTCTTTCATTGAAGAACTCACTTGAAAACCAGCCATCAAAATTGTACTGTCATGGATTATTCTTCAGGATATACTGTAGCTGAAGGTTCAGGATTCTGACTACATTTTGTGAGAAACTGAGTTAGTATTTTCTATGAAAGTTTTGTGATGAGGATGCTATTTTCCTTCCCTGATTTTTTTTCTGATAAAACATCGTTAGATTTTATATCATATCAGACCAGAGCAATATTTACGTTTTAAAGGGACAAGCTTTCAGTTGCTGATTTGAAACTTTTTCAAATGATGAGTGGTAGCATTAAGAGTCCTGTTACACTTTGCATTTCAGTCAGCTTATGGAGAATAAGATTACCACCATTGAAAGAGGAGCATTCCAGGATCTTAAAGAACTGGAGAGACTGTGAGTATTTTCAATTCCAAACTTATGACGACATAACTATCTTTTTAAAAAATACTTGCATTTCAAGAAACATTTCTTTAACTTCACATCTTCGTCTTTGTGAATTTACAGAAACAAGAGGTTGAATAAGTGATTTTCAAATTAATTTTTAAGTAGAAATTATAGAAGCTTGCATAAATAGTACTAATTTGTACTGAAGTTCAAAAACAGAGACTTACTTGTACTTCCTTGGTAACCATTGGGTTTGATACTTAGAGATGTACATTTTTCTTATTGTTCATCTAGTTTTATTTGCTTATGTAGGAAGAGTGGTGATATTATTGGCATTTATTGTGCATTATCAGAAAAGTTTTGCTGAGGATTATTTTAGTTCCCATGATGTTCCTATGTGTGTCATTAATGACATTTGAAGAAATATTTGGATTTTTAGTGATAAAGATTTGCTTTCTGATATTTAACACTTGTGGTTGATATTTATTTCATTGCTTTATAGGAACTTTCTAAATATATTTTTGCTGGGAAAATAATTTAAAGATTAGTATGAATGGAAGTAAGAATTAGGTTATCAAAGCATGTTATTAAACATTGTTTTTTTCCAAGAAGATCAAATATAGACTTCAGAATTTAAAAGATGTTTTATTTTTTTCAGACACAAAATCTATGGACTGATATATATTACTTGAGAACCATTATTATTTTAGGCCTGCAGTGTATATATACAAAAGATAGAAACCTCTGTCTGAAATAATTAAGATTAAATGCACAGTTTGTAATTTGAAATATGAATTGCATATCTTTCTATGTCTTGATAATTCAAGTTTAATAGCTTTGCATTTCTAATGCCAAATAATGGCTCTATTGAAAGTAGCAACAATTATTTTAATAAGTGTCCATGACTGCTTTAAGAGGTACTTCAGGTAAAATAAAAATTTTATTTAAAATAGTGAAATATGAAGTTCATTTAGGTAGAGCACATACTCAGATTCACTGGGCCTTAGGACAAAAGTTAATTCTGTGTAATTGTAAATGCAAAAATGACTTGTCAGCGTCTAAGTTATTTGTAAATATAAGCTGCACTTATAACATTAAACACAGAGATTACTAATTTATTTTGCTATAAAGTTTTTCCATGAATAATATTACAATATAGGGATATAATTGTGGAATTCAAAATAAATTTAAAACCACTACTTAAAGCTAGTTTCGCAGAGGAAATAAAAATAAGATAAACATTCCGGTTAAGTTTATAACAAAGTTTATAAGTTTATAATCTATATCAATATATAAAAATACTCTGAAAGTGTTTATTCTTTGATCTCTTTTGTGCTAGCTTATTTCTAGTATTTGGCAAAGGTATTTTTAGTTCATTTATTAAAAGTAAGCATTAATATAATTTATAATAAAATTTATGACAATAATCAGAAGATGAATAGATAATTTAAAATTGTCATTTAAACATTAACAATATTTATGAATAACTTTTTTTATTCATGTATATGTGTGTGTTTAGGATTCATGTACACATTTTCACATGAGATATATATTTATCTATATTGTGTAGTTTTTTATTAAACAGCTTTAACATTGAAGGATTCTTAGTGGCTTTTCATGAAATCTTTATTTTGTTTGTTTTGTAATTTTAAATATTTTCAAAGACACTGTAACCAAACAAAATTTTTCATTTTTTTCAAGCCATTTGGAGCAACTTTGGAATTTTCATCTTGAATATATTAACTTTTCCTAAAAATTATTAACCAGATACCTTATGATCTGCGTTTCGATTAGAGTTGTAAGTAGGTTCTATTTTTTGACTGTTACTTCCCCACGGGAATGTCACTTCATCTCCGAACATTTTTCTATTCTAAGATCCAGTCAGATGTTTCAGAGTGGGAGGAGGATTTGTAATTTTGAATGAAAACTAATATATATGCAGGACTTCTTTAAATCACCCCAGCTGTTGGCCGAGAGCAAATATTTCATATTTGGGAGGAAAAGCTGAGAAAATTCCTTTTGTTTACAACTGCCAAGTCCATCTGATGGAAACACATTGTTATCTGACAGCCAATTCATCTCCTTGGGACTCTGGAATTCAAAACCATTTCTTAGGAACATTGTGGATACACATTTCAAATATTTATTTTTTAAAATACATTAAATGGCAAACAGTTTTGCTAAAGAATGCATTCTGGTTATGGTGAACCAAACTATTTTATATTTTGTTCAATATATTAAAATATAAAAAATTTAAAAAGCTACCAGGGAGTTCTATAATCAAATTACTATGGCATTATAATAATATTATTAGGGTATATAGTCTTAGTGTAGTAGATGATATCACATCACTAACATCACACAGATTTCATTTCCCCCCCAAAAGTTACAAGAGACAGTGTAATAAATAGGAAGTGATAAATGAATTAACTTTTAAATAATTATATCTCATGTGGGCTTATATGGTCTTGACAACTTGAATGTGAATTTTAAATTGAAACTCCAGATTATGAAAAGATGTATAAATGTAGGTTTATGTTGTAAGTGACATTTATACTATACATATATATAATATAGCAACTTATTTTAATCATTTATGTGAAGAACAGAAAATAAAGGCATTAACTTTATTTGTGTGCAATTTATGGTTCTAAGTTTATTTTTCTATTTAAAATGATAAAATAAAAGCAGTTCCAGATGATATTTTGCAAATATTTCAAAATTACAAGTTTTTTTTCTTTTTATTTTATGTTGATAGAGTTTTAACTTGATCTAGAGAAAGAAGACATCTGAGAACAGAAGATAAGTGCTGTGCCATTTAGAAATCCCACTTTTAATCTGCGTTTCGACTAGAGTTGTATGTAGGTTCTATTTTTTGACTGTTACTTCCCCACGGGAATGTCACTTCATCTCCGAACATTTTTCTATTCTAAGATCCAGTCAGATGTTTCAGAGTGGGAGGAGGATTTGTAATTTTGAATGAAAACTAATATATATGCAGGACTTCTTTAAATCACCCCAGCTGTTGGCCGAGAGCAAATATTTCATATTTGGGAGGAAAAGCTGAGAAAATTCCTTTTGTTTACAACTGCCAAGTCCATCTGATGGAAACACATTGTTATCTGACAGCCAATTCATCTCCTTGGGACTCTGGAATTCAAAACCATTTCTTAGGAACATTGTGGATACACATTTCAAATATTTATTTTTTAAAATACATTAAATGGCAAACAGTTTTGCTAAAGAATGCATTCTGGTTATGGTGAACCAAACTATTTTATATTTTGTTCAATATATTAAAATATAAAAAATTTAAAAAGCTACCAGGGAGTTCTATAATCAAATTACTATGGCATTATAATAATATTATTAGGGTATATAGTCTTAGTGTAGTAGATGATATCACATCACTAACATCACACAGATTTCATTTCCCCCCCAAAAGTTACAAGAGACAGTGTAATAAATAGGAAGTGATAAATGAATTAACTTTTAAATAATTATATCTCATGTGGGCTTATATGGTCTTGACAACTTGAATGTGAATTTTAAATTGAAACTCCAGATTATGAAAAGATGTATAAATGTAGGTTTATGTTGTAAGTGACATTTATACTATACATATATATAATATAGCAACTTATTTTAATCATTTATGTGAAGAACAGAAAATAAAGGCATTAACTTTATTTGTGTGCAATTTATGGTTCTAAGTTTATTTTTCTATTTAAAATGATAAAATAAAAGCAGTTCCAGATGATATTTTGCAAATATTTCAAAATTACAAGTTTTTTTTCTTTTTATTTTATGTTGATAGAGTTTTAACTTGATCTAGAGAAAGAAGACATCTGAGAACAGAAGATAAGTGCTGTGCCATTTAGAAATCCAACTTTTAATCTCTAAGAAACAACATCATGTTATCAGGTTGAATTTAATTTTAGTATAGAATAAGAAAGTCATTATTGGTAAATGAAAGCACAAAAGAAGCACATTTTTTTTCCACTTAAAGAGTTGATGGAAAAAAAGATTATCAGTCAAAATAACAAGAAGTTGATGTGAATTAAATCCTCTGTATTCCCTCCTTCCCTTCCTTTCATCCTTTCCTATCTCATTGCCTCACTGCCTCTCACTTTCTTCTTTGTATTGTATAGAAAATACCATTAAATGATACAATGATCAGACTGTGGTTATGAATCACTGTGCAAGGAGTAAGTTTTAATCACGTCTAACGCCTACACACTATGAGCACAGAGAGTTTCCTACTGTGCATGTTGACCTAACATGTGCACTGGCATATTCCTGTGGATGGTCTGCATTACCAGCAGTACTTGTTTATCTGGAATGAGAATGAAACCTTGAGAATGTGCCTTGTGTGGATTGTATTAACAGGTATGATAGGGTTTAATCAAATGCTCAAATCAAAGCTGATGTAGTTAAGGACTGTTCAATGGAAATTAACTAAGGAAAAACAAACTACAGATAAGCTACAGTGAAAAACTGGAACATTTAAGAATTATACTTCTTTATGCCTCATAGAAGGTACCTATGTATGTCTGCAATAAAGTCTCCATCCAAAATCATTAATTCAAAGTATTTCTTGGCTGGTGTATAATGTGTTAGAAGAAAAAAATCACACTGGGACTTGTGACTTTTCTATGTTAGTATAAAGTTCCATTGTCTACTTATGTCTTCTGAGATAATGCTGAAGTCATTATTGCCTTTTAAGAACCAGGCCACTTCAGTATTTCACTACTGAAGATTATATGCCTTTTAAAGTTTTATTCCTTGATGAGAAAAATTCAAGAGTATGTGAAAGTTTTTGAAATTTTTTAAGATTGTCCAAAAAAAAAAAAAAAAATGGTAGGGCATTTTGTCCTAAGTGCAATAGAACACTCATAATACAGGATAAAATGTATATATGCCTACATTACACTAATGAGAACCAATAGCATGTCATTGAAGACCTTGGCTATTAGGCGTTTCATAAACTTCATAATCACCTTGTACCCTTATAATAAAGAAATTGCACAAGTGGTAAAGACAAAGGCTTGGGCTGCATATTTGTTTCTACCACTAAGGTGTAAAGGCATTCTTTTAACACACTATTGCTTTAAACATTCCAAGTATTGGTATCTTTGGATTTGAGAGTACCGTTTTTGTGTGAACTGTGTCATTTGATACTTATTTTTACTTGAGAAAAAGAATCCTAAAAATATTATTGTAATGAAGCCATTGTGAAACCTGTTCACTTAGCTATTTTAAAGTTTCTACCAAGTAGCATGTAAAGAAAATAAACCCATATTAGTTTAGGAGTATCATGACAGTAGAGTCTAAGTTTGACGGAACACTTCACTCTCCCTAAAGGTTATCTCAAAGGCATATGGATTTTTCTTTTTTTTTTTTTTTTTTTTTGCGGGGGAAGTGCGGGTTGGGGAGGGAGAGGGGCGGGAGGGCCACGTCTATTGGTCTTTCATTTCTCTATTTTCATCTGTCTTTGCTCTTTGGCTCCCGTGGGCCTCCCATCGCGGTGGCGTCGGTTGTCGCAGAGCACCGGCCATGGGTTCATGCGCTCCAGAGCTCCGGCTCGGTAATTGGACACATGGGTCCAGCCGCTCCGCGGCACGTGGGATCCTCCCAGGCCAGGGATCGAACCGGCGCCCCTTGCACTCAGGGAGCACGGCACATTGGGTTCATTCTTGGTGTGTATAATGTGTTAGAAGAAAAAAATCACACTGGGACTTGTGACTTTTCTATGTTAGTATAAAGTTCCATTGTCTACTTATGTCTTCTGAGATAATGCTGAAGTCATTATTGCCTTTTAAGAACCAGGCCACTTCAGTATTTCACTACTGAAGATTATATGCCTTTAAAGTTTTATTCCTTGATGAGAAAAATTCAAGAGTATGTGAAAGTTTTTGAAATTTTTTAAGATTGTCCAAAAAAAAAAAAAAAAATGGTAGGGCATTTTGTCCTAAGTGCAATAGAACACTCATAATACAGGATAAAATGTATATATGCCTACATTACACTAATGAGAACCAATAGCATGTCATTGAAGACCTTGGCTATTAGGCGTTTCATAAACTTCATAATCACCTTGTACCCTTATAATAAAGAAATTGCACAAGTGGTAAAGACAAAGGCTTGGGCTGCATATTTGTTTCTACCACTAAGGTGTAAAGGCATTCTTTTAACACACTATTGCTTTAAACATTCCAAGTATTGGTATCTTTGGATTTGAGAGTACCGTTTTTGTGTGAACTGTGTCATTTGATACTTATTTTTACTTGAGAAAAAGAATCCTAAAAATATTATTGTAATGAAGCCATTGTGAAACCTGTTCACTTAGCTATTTTAAAGTTTCTACCAAGTAGCATGTAAAGAAAATAAACCCATATTAGTTTAGGAGTATCATGACAGTAGAGTCTAAGTTTGACGGAACACTTCACTCTCCCTAAAGGTTATCTCAAAGGCATATGGATTTTTCTTTTTTTTTTTTTTTTTTTTTGCGGGGGAAGTGCGGGTTGGGGAGGGAGAGGGGCGGGAGGGCCACGTCTATTGGTCTTTCATTTCTCTATTTTCATCTGTCTTTGCTCTTTGGCTCCCGTGGGCCTCCCATCGCGGTGGCGTCGGTTGTCGCAGAGCACCGGCCATGGGTTCATGCGCTCCAGAGCTCCGGCTCGGTAATTGGACACATGGGTCCAGCCGCTCCGCGGCACGTGGGATCCTCCCAGGCCAGGGATCGAACCGGCGCCCCTTGCACTGCAAGGTGGTGTCCTTACCCACTGGACCACCAGGGAAGCCCGGCATACGGATATTTTTGAAGGTGGTGATGAGGCACTTTCCGCTGGGTATGCACACCATGCATAGGCATGCGACAGCCCATGTGAGACAAAGGAACTCCAGCACTCTCGAGTTTTGGTTGTGGATTGCTACACATGAGTTCAAACAGAGACTATGTTGTGCAACAGGTCTAAGAGAAGTCTCCCCTGATCCCCTTGCTCGTGAAGGATGTAGAGAATCCCTCTTCTGATTCATCCTCCAAATCCTCCAAGGCGACACGTAACACATTCTTTTTTTTTTTGGAAGGGCAGACTAACAGTGCTAATCTCCTTGGAAAAGAATGCAAGCTCATCACACTTTCTGGCATCTTCACAGTATAAAGTCTCTGCAGTTATTTTCTTGGGAAAGGCTCTATAAAGAACATCTCAAACTCACTAAAGAAGCTCAGTATGTACATTGCAGGAGATAAATCATGCACCTCGATGATCAAATGCAAATCGCTTTATCTGTGATAGCCATTAAATGTCCAATTATTCTTGCCTGTTTATAAGTGATAGTGAACTATTTTAAATTAAATTTACTGACTGTGGTCTTAGAAGACATTAATGCAAGTGCGCTATTAGACGTTTAGCAAAACATTGAAGGTATCTGAGAAGGTTTCTCTTACGTTTTTTAATGGGCCTTGAAGTTAACAGTGGTGAGGTCTGTTTGCTCTTTGTGGAGCGTTTTATAAATTCTGCAGCAGCAAGGCTGTTTATTTTTCCCACATCTGTTTTGGGCTCATCCTTTGTAGCAGTGTTTGCTGGATGTTGTGGCCTTTATATCTCCCCTGAAATGAGTAGTTTAGTTTGCACTGTTACAATGTATTTGTGGAAGCAACTGACAGTCAAATATTTTACATTGAACTCCTGTCTTTCATTTCTGTTGGATACCTTTCTGCTTGAATTATGCCTTCTAGACTGAATTTCACAACTTTACATAGAATGAGAGATTTTTCTGCATGAACTTCACATATATTGCTCTATCAAAGCAATTTATATCTGCTAGACTGGAAGGAATGTTGGTGAAAACATGTTAAGAATGAAAGTTTGGTAACAGTAGGGTGTATTTGGTTTTAATAAGTTGAAATCTTTGGTTTAAGATAATATTAACAGAAAATTACTTGTCTTTGCTCTTGCTCATGTCCACTACCCTGAATACAGGTGGGGCTCTGTTTCTCAGCTGTTGTTCTCTCATTGTAGATGACCTGAACTCCCCTTAGCATAGACATTTTGTAATTTTGTATGCTGTTACCTGGTGTCCTATGGAACATTGGTAAACATTCATTGGCTTCACTGTTGATTGTGCTTTCTAAACAAATACAAACTCTTCTCCTTGCCTTTAAAGCATTACATAAGAGTAAATGCTTGGTTTCAATTCCACTGTGAGATCTTAGTCAAATTGCCTTATCTTTTAAAACTGCATTTTTTGGTCATCATTAAAAGAGACAATTATTATATCTCATAATAATGGTACATGATTTCCATAAGATAATGCACATATTTTCAAAAAATGCTTGATGCAGAGATGGCACTTAGAGAGCTGTTATTATAAGTTTCAACATTTCCCTTCCAGTTTTTCAAAAGCTGAGTTTCCAAATTATTTTATCTTTTTGAATGAATAAAATGTGTTCATAATATATTTGACTTTTAGATATCCCATATTTGCTATCGTTTTCCTTCTGATTTTCTTCTTAAGCATATAATCAATAGAAGAGATGCAAAGGTGAAAAACTTTTTCAGAGTTATCATAATCTCTCTGAATATATAGAGAATATCAAGAAGGGGAGTGGAGAGGAAGCAACGTATTTTGTTAATAAGTTTTTATCTCCATATCATGGAATTTAAAGGATGAAAATACTGATATCACTGCTAAATATATAAAATTTATCTAATTCTAGCTAAATCTGAAAAATCTTTGCTTTAAATATGTTAGCATAAAGGATGAATGGAAATTTACCTGAGAAGAAGGCATTTATGTTTGAGAGATAGGGGATTGTAAAAGATAAACTTTTAAAGGCATTGTTTATCAAATACTTGTTTCAGATAAGGCACGTTGTAAATACATTACATTTACAGTGACAGGTAAATAACATTTCTTGCTAGCTTTGGTAAAATCATTTGCATTTTGCATTTTGGATTGGGGTGAAGATTGCAAACATTAATTGGATTGAGGAGGAACTTGGAACAACAAGACCTCCAGCCTTTAGCAATGGACAAGCCACAGGAGCAGGTAGCTGATAATAATTTGAAACAATGCTTGTCAATAGTGCTTATGCTCCCCTTCAAGTTAAGTTGTTAAGACTCTGCATTTCAGAGGCCAATGGTGTTTCCTGAGCGTACAGAATGATCATTCATCTCCTTGAGGGCCACACTCTAAATTATCCTGAAGCACAGAGGAAACAGTTACTTGGAGTCCTCCCATTTTTACCCTTAAATGAATGTGTCTCAGAGAGACACATTACACACCTTTCTGAAACCATGAATTTCCATTCAGAGAATTTTTAGTCCTGAGATCCTGTGGATAGATTCCACCTAGTTAGTGATGATGCAGGAGGGGAGTATTGCTGAATCTCTGTTATGTGTCCTCCAACACAGTTTGAGTGTCCTTGCTGTAACAACTGGTAATTGACCCACCAGGTCCACTTAATGCAGTTAACTTCTGTTGGTTTCCGTAAATTCTCCTCTCAGGTGCCCTTAATTCACTACATGTTGTTTATCAGTTTATCATGCTGACTATCAGATTTTACCTTCTTTAACACATTTGCATTAGAGTTATTATTATGATGCTCGTCAAGCTACTAAGAAGTATTTTGTGGTATTAGCAGAAGCTAGGCTACTTTCTCTTCAGCTCTGTTCAGAATTTGTTGTGCACCTTGATAGTTGTTAACATAATTTTGGATTAAAAAAAGAAAAGCTGTTTGAAGATTTAATTTCTGGTTATTGTACAAAGGAACCCTGCTTTAAATTTTATCTTTATGGAATATTTTGGAAGAGTTTCACTTTCTATTATAATGTTTGCATTTCCATACATTCTTGATACTGGTGGAAGAGAAATAGAAAAATAGGAACCAAAAATGGATTAATACTTTTTTAAAAGAGAAAAAAGTGGGGCTTCCCTGGTGGTCCAGTGGGTAAGGAGTCCGCCATGCAGTGCAAGGGGCACCAGTTTGATCCCTGGCCCAGGAAGATCCCACATGCCTGGAGCAGCTGAACTGGTGTGTTCGATTACAAGCTATCGCTCTGGAATGCATGTGCCCAGAGCTAGTGCTCTGCAACGAGAAAGGCCACTGCAATGGGAGGCCCACACAGGCCAAAGAATAAAGATGGATGAAAATAAATAAATAAAAAACCAATAAAAGAGGCCTAAAAAAGAACAAAAAATGCAGTCATACTGTTTTTCTATGCATGTTAATATTTCACCTAGTATCTACCTTTTTTAGTATATATGACATTGCTTTGTTTGATATACATGGTTGGTTTAGACAAATTAAGGTCATTCATAATAATTTTCATGAGACAGTAATAAATTACTTGAATTCTGAGTAATATATGTTATACGTATTTTCATTTTTCTTTCAACTTTAGATATTTTAAGTGGATCTTTTTAAAATAGTGAACTAACTAGGAAGCTAGTTTTTTTTTTTAATTGGTGTCTTATTTCCAGGTGATTCATTCATAGATACTTAAGAAGTGGACTGTGTAAAACTATGTTTTATCCCCCCCAAAAAAAGATTGCTGAAAAGGAAAGTTGAGGATTACATTATTTTGAATTATTCTTTAAGAAGGTTTAAACTGTGTCTCTTTGAAAGGAGTGATTTAGAGGTTATGTTCTGGGGTCAACCCACCTGAATTCAGGTTCTAGCTCTACTTTCTACGAGTTCCATGTCTTTCTCCAAAACAGCAGTGACAGTGGCACCTACTCATGGGGTCAAATGAATATGACAGTTCATGTGAATCTCTCAGAACAATGACTAGCACCTAGTAAGATTAATATGTGTTAGCTCTTATTTGGAGAATGAATTAAGAATTACTAAGAATATGAAAAAAATTAAGAAAAGACACTGCTTACACTCTTATCTGAATTGAGAAAGGCATGGCCAGTGGAAATTTAAGGAAGGGAAAGAAGCTGTTGCTGTATAGAGCTCATGAAAGTGGGTTTGGTGGCAGGACTTTGATTTCCTGGAGAGGGGTATAAAACATAAGGCAGGTACCTTAGGGAAAATGCCTGGAGAAAGCTGGCTGAACATCAAATGCACATGCTAGGGTTTTGCTGAACTATATGAAAATGCAAAGAGCAGTTTGTTCTTATTCAGCATTTCCTAGGAACCTAATACGTGCCAGGGAAGAAGGAAGGAAATATTAATACATAGATATATGGTCTTTACAAGACTTCCCCAGTGGCTCAGTGGTAAAGAATCTGCATGCAATGCAGGAGCCTCAGGAGATGGGGAATTGCATCTCCTGGAGGTGGGCTTGCCAACCCACTCCATGGACAGAAAAGAATCTTATGGACAGAGGAGTCTGTGGGTTGCAAAAGAGAGGGACACGACTGAGGCGACTTAGCATTCATGCACATGGTCTTTACACCTGAAAACCTTACAGTGTAGTGGGAATCAGACCACTGTGTGAATAGATGTATTGAGTAATTTAGTGTGAGGGACTCTTATTTATCAAGTACTAGAGGCATAAACAGAGATAGGCAAGGGAGGAACCAACGTTAGGTAGGAGAATCAGGGGAATTTGCGCAGAGGATGTTAGAAAGGACCCTTTGGAGGAAAGGGAAGGCTCCATACAGAGTTGCCTCTCTGGGGACTGGGAACCTGAAGGAACATTCTTGTTTTGCTAGAATCCTGAACAGTTTTTGTTAGTTCAGTGGTTTGGATCAGATTATGAAAGCATATCTCTGTCATTGTAAAAACTGGGATTGCCTTTCTGGACAATGAGGAGTTTTCCCTAGAAAAATTCTCATTACCACTGTTGTGAATCCTTGTAATCCTTTCATTTTTTTCAGACATAAATATAACAAGATCATAATTATATTATATTTTATTGGAAGTGTATCGTAGTAGACTCTGGGAGTACTCTTTCCTCGCAATCATGACTGGCAAAGAAACAAAATAAAAGCTTTTGATTTAACTTCACATCTAATCTTGTTGTGTGCTTTATTCATCAAAAACTAGTATAAGTGAAAAGTAATTCAACCCTTTCACTACTAACTTTATGATTTTCCTTCTGATTGTCTTGAGGAAAAAGGAAGGGAAAGAAGCTGTTGCTGTATAGAGCTCATGAAAGTGGGTTTGGTGGCAGGACTTTGATTTCCTGGAGAGGGGTATAAAACATAAGGCAGGTACCTTAGGGAAAATGCCTGGAGAAAGCTGGCTGAACATCAAATGCACATGCTAGGGTTTTGCTGAACTATATGAAAATGCAAAGAGCAGTTTGTTCTTATTCAGCATTTCCTAGGAACCTAATACGTGCCAGGGAAGAAGGAAGGAAATATTAATACATAGATATATGGTCTTTACAAGACTTCCCCAGTGGCTCAGTGGTAAAGAATCTGCATGCAATGCAGGAGCCTCAGGAGATGGGGAATTGCATCTCCTGGAGGTGGGCTTGCCAACCCACTCCATGGACAGAAAAGAATCTTATGGACAGAGGAGTCTGTGGGTTGCAAAAGAGAGGGACACGACTGAGGCGACTTAGCATTCATGCACATGGTCTTTACACCTGAAAACCTTACAGTGTAGTGGGAATCAGACCACTGTGTGAATAGATGTATTGAGTAATTTAGTGTGAGGGACTCTTATTTATCAAGTACTAGAGGCATAAACAGAGATAGGCAAGGGAGGAACCAACGTTAGGTAGGAGAATCAGGGGAATTTGCGCAGAGGATGTTAGAAAGGACCCTTTGGAGGAAAGGGAAGGCTCCATACAGAGTTGCCTCTCTGGGGACTGGGAACCTGAAGGAACATTCTTGTTTTGCTAGAATCCTGAACAGTTTTTGTTAGTTCAGTGGTTTGGATCAGATTATGAAAGCATATCTCTGTCATTGTAAAAACTGGGATTGCCTTTCTGGACAATGAGGAGTTTTCCCTAGAAAAATTCTCATTACCACTGTTGTGAATCCTTGTAATCCTTTCATTTTTTTCAGACATAAATATAACAAGATCATAATTATATTATATTTTATTGGAAGTGTATCGTAGTAGACTCTGGGAGTACTCTTTCCTCGCAATCATGACTGGCAAAGAAACAAAATAAAAGCTTTTGATTTAACTTCACATCTAATCTTGTTGTGTGCTTTATTCATCAAAAAAAACTAGTATAAGTGAAAAGTAATTCAACCCTTTCACTACTAACTTTATGATTTTCCTTCTGATTGTCTTGACATACATTTTTGTGAGCTATATGCATATTATTGAATTATGAGAATATAGATAACCAACTTCTTAATAATATGACTTATTTAACAAAATTGGTAAGCATAGCCATCATTACTTCATGGCAGTTTTGACTCGGGAGAAGTTCTAAGGTTCACTTGATCTAAATTTTCACCTAATGTGAGAATTTCTTTTTATTATATCCATTGCAGGAAAAATGCATAACCTCTGCTTGAATGATGTGGATAATAGTCATAGTGACAGAGTTGATAGCTTCCTAAGGCCATTCATCCCATTACTTAACATCTCTTATACTTAGAAAGGTTCTCCTTATAATCTATCAATACTTTCTTAAGAGTTAAAATTGCTAGCACCATTTCTACCTTCTAGAGACCGAATAAGGATCGTGCTCTCATCTGGTGCCCATTTAAATATGTCATTATTTAGAAGAGGACAAGTTTGATATACCCTCTTTTCCTGTCCCCTTAACATTTATCTTTAAGACAAGAAACACTTTCTTCAGTGTGACATGACTTCCTGGACGTCTTTACTTCTCTAGAGCTATTGCAACTTAAAAATCCTTTACGTGTGCATTTTATATCATCTTGTCATCATTTTATTTAAGTTTGGGAAAAGTAGAGAGGATAGACATTTATTTTACTGAAATGTTAAATTATACATTTAAAAAATGTGATTGGGACTTTAGTACATCAAGAGCTAGAGTTTGCCCACTCTTTTCTGAACAGTTTTTGTTAGTTCAGTGGTTTGGATCAGATTATGAAAGCATATCTCTGTCATTGTAAAAACTGGGATTGCCTTTCTGGACAATGAGGAGTTTTCCCTAGAAAAATTCTCATTACCACTGTTGTGAATCCTTGTAATCCTTTCATTTTTTTCAGACATAAATATAACAAGATCATAATTATATTATATTTTATTGGAAGTGTATCGTAGTAGACTCTGGGAGTACTCTTTCCTCGCAATCATGACTGGCAAAGAAACAAAATAAAAGCTTTTGATTTAACTTCACATCTAATCTTGTTGTGTGCTTTATTCATCAAAAAAAACTAGTATAAGTGAAAAGTAATTCAACCCTTTCACTACTAACTTTATGATTTTCCTTCTGATTGTCTTGACATACATTTTTGTGAGCTATATGCATATTATTGAATTATGAGAATATAGATAACCAACTTCTTAATAATATGACTTATTTAACAAAATTGGTAAGCATAGCCATCATTACTTCATGGCAGTTTTGACTCGGGAGAAGTTCTAAGGTTCACTTGATCTAAATTTTCACCTAATGTGAGAATTTCTTTTTATTATATCCATTGCAGGAAAAATGCATAACCTCTGCTTGAATGATGTGGATAATAGTCATAGTGACAGAGTTGATAGCTTCCTAAGGCCATTCATCCCATTACTTAACATCTCTTATACTTAGAAAGGTTCTCCTTATAATCTATCAATACTTTCTTAAGAGTTAAAATTGCTAGCACCATTTCTACCTTCTAGAGACCGAATAAGGATCGTGCTCTCATCTGGTGCCCATTTAAATATGTCATTATTTAGAAGAGGACAAGTTTGATATACCCTCTTTTCCTGTCCCCTTAACATTTATCTTTAAGACAAGAAACACTTTCTTCAGTGTGACATGACTTCCTGGACGTCTTTACTTCTCTAGAGCTATTGCAACTTAAAAATCCTTTACGTGTGCATTTTATATCATCTTGTCATCATTTTATTTAAGTTTGGGAAAAGTAGAGAGGATAGACATTTATTTTTACTGAAATGTTAAATTATACATTTAAAAAAAATGTGATTGGGACTTTAGTACATCAAGAGCTAGAGTTTGCCACTCTTCTGTAAGTTTCGAAGTCTAAATGAGCTTAGTTATATAGTACCTCGGTTTAAATTGAGTTAGAGTTGCAATCAAATTCTTTTTTAAAATATTTAAAACATCCCAGTATCAGTTAAACATTTTTAGAAAAAGCATCACTTAAACATTTTTTGCCCTCACTGTTAATTATAACTCAACCTTATTCAGTTAAGAGTCAAGAGCTGGGGATTGCAGTTTTCTTCTGATTTTGCCTAGAGGGACAAATCATGCTGACATTTTCTTGCACATTTTTTGAAACTATATGGAAAGGTAAGAAAGTTAAAATTTCTATCTCCCTTCAGTGACTTGGCTGAAAATGTAGGTCATTTGGGACAGAGTATGAATTATTTTAGGGCACAGTTTAATATGGTATTTCTGATGTGTGTTGAACTTGCCTAAACTAGACACCAGCCTGAGTCCAGAAAGCCTTTTTCATTGTATCTGTGCTGGTTAACTGATGTTTCAGGGGTTTTGGATCTAAGGTTTAGCCCTCATATTCATCATGTGAGTAAGCACAATGGAAAATGGCTTTAAAAAATCTTGTAACAAAAGGTATAACCAACTTTTCATTTGCAATGCTTGAATTCGCTTGAATGTCATTTCATTCTTTCTTGAAATACAGGATGAGGCATGACACTACCCAATCACAGCTTCATTGTTGGGTGCTTTCTGTGTAACATGTGCTTTGTTTTTGTTTCTCTCAAAAGGCGTTTAAACAGAAATCACCTTCAGCTGTTTCCTGAGTTGCTGTTCCTTGGGACTTCGAAGCTATACAGGCTGTAAGTAGACAGAAATAGTTATTGTTGCTCCGGGTACTATCTTGCATTTTTATTCAATGTGTTTTGGATCTGTTTCCTTGTGCTTTCCTGGAATCTATTCACTAGTAGATTAATGGATTAAAAATTTGCTTTTCTTTTTTTCTCTTTTTGAAACATATGATCAGTTTTCCAGTGGTGCCAGTTTTTTTTTTTTTTTTTTTTGGTTTGGTTAGTATTTGCTGGTTTGTGTGTGTGTGTTATTGCAGTTGTTTTATTCTTTTTTGGTTTTGATGGGGAGATTTCCATGACTTCTTTATGGAAACTTTGATTAAATTCTGAAGGGAAGGATTGCCACTGCATGTCCTCTTGAGAGGAAGTTGGCAGTGTTTTCTTGTAAAGCTGGGGTTCTTGATGTCAGCTTTTTTGATACTGTTTCTATACTCAAGTAGTCTTTATTAGTCTGGAAATATTATTATGAGGTACTTAAAGAAGACTGTAAATTTCCTCTTAAATATTCCTTTTAAAGCCAGAATTCCAACCTCTGTAATATGAATGACTGTAGGAGTTTCATATCAAACACATCATCGACTGTTAAAGGAAGTACTTCTATGGAAGGAGCATAATGCGAGTTTTAGGCAGAATCAGCTGTTTCTTCCTAGGATGCTTGTTCACTGGCCTGATGTGCAGTAGTGAAAACATGCTTTTGACACCGTTTATGATTAGACTTTTAGCCATATGAATGATTTTGTGCAAATGGGAGATGAGCTACAAAGTGTTGGGGAAATTAATAGCAATGATGATCAATGTTCGTGGATGCTGTGAAAAAATGGTTGGAATATATAGGATAAACTGCTCAGTTTGACTCCCACCTGAATGGTGGAGAAGTCCCATGTGGTCGTGCTTATGGGGAAAGTGAGGAGATTGCTTTTCTGACCTTGATTTTGTATCCAAGGCTTCGTAACCTACTAGTTCAGTCAATTCCAGACGTAGGAAGGATCTCGGCCCACAGCCCTCCCCCACCTTGTATCTCTGTTAGGATCTCTGTTAGGGCCTCCTGACACCTTGGCTCACTGTGGAGAGAATTTTCCCAGCAGGCAAAGGTGGAGCCAGTTACACACCAGGTCTTGTCTCTAGAGTCTGACTTTCCTGATTCTGTTCCTCTAAGGATAGCCAAAGTCGCCTAGCAGTATTTCTCTTCTGTTTTGTGTTCCCTGCTGGTTAATTGGCCCAATTTAAGTAAATTTAAAAGAATCAAATAAAGAAACTTTGAGACTGCCTTTTTAACAAGAATTCTCTAAGGACTATTTTTACCAAGGAAACTGGATGTAGGCTGTTATGAAGATTATATGTTTGAATATATATTGTTACTTATGTTTAATTATTTGTATTTAGTTTCCAAGAATGGCTGTAGAAGTGATTTTAATAGTATTCTACTTTCTTTAAATTTTCTTTTGATTAAGGGGAGGGGTTGTTGAAAAATTGATTTCAAAGCTAGTACCCTATGAATGCTGTTAAATTCCAGCCTTGCTATCAATGTACATATGAAAACAATCCACATTGTCTAGAAAATTGTCTGCCTTCTATGTGGCTGTGAATATATAATCTAAATTGAATGACTGTTATAGCTAAAATTAAAATTATTAAGATGAATAGGGGAAAATGCAGGAAGTAACTTTAACACTGTCCCTGAGAAACTAGAATATTTGATTTTTTTAGTCCAGAAGTATTTAGATTAATTGTCTTTGGATGTTGCAGTCTAACACAGAATCCCCTATTAGCAGATTATATTCTGTTTGGCACTTTGCTACCTTTGAGGATACCATGTAGTGGACCAAGGGATTTTCCCTTGTGTTGTATTATGATTTTATAACTTTATGGAAGACGACATTTTGAAATCTTTAAGTGAATGAAAGAAGCAGAACCCATAAAACTCTTAAGGCAGCATCTTCTAGTGAGTTAAAAGCGTGTTAAAAAATGGGAAAAATGGGCAGCTAGAAAATGTGTTGAGTTATAATGTGCCTGTTTGGCTCAAAGGATTTCCCCTGGGAAGTAATGGAAGGTAAAATTTTGTTTCCGATATGGGTCTAGTTGTAAAAAGGACTCTAATGCTTTGATTTTCCTGAAGTTAGAACTTGATGACTTAATGTTCAATATTGGTTGGGATTTACCTGACGGAAGCCCTGGGATACCCATGGAAACTTTTAAGAGGTGTACATTTTTTTTCTGCCTCAGGAAATAGGACTCTTCTTTTGAGTTGAGGCACTGTTGTCGCACCTAAATTAAATGTAGTGGATGGTTACTCATGATCTTTCTCTTGAGAGGAAAGTAATCAGCGACAGTGACCAATATTTTTATGATGATGATCACTAACTGGATGAAAGAACAACAGTAGGAGATGATATTTAAAATATGTATTATGAAGATTATATGTTTGAATATATATTGTTACTTATGTTTAATTATTTGTATTTAGTTTCCAAGAATGGCTGTAGAAGTGATTTTAATAGTATTCTACTTTCTTTAAATTTTCTTTTGATTAAGGGAGGGGTTGTTGAAAAATTGATTTCAAAGCTAGTACCCTATGAATGCTGTTAAATTCCAGCCTTGCTATCAATGTACATATGAAAACAATCCACATTGTCTAGAAAATTGTCTGCCTTCTATGTGGCTGTGAATATATAATCTAAATTGAATGACTGTTATAGCTAAAATTAAAATTATTAAGATGAATAGGGGAAAATGCAGGAAGTAACTTTAACACTGTCCCTGAGAAACTAGAATATTTGATTTTTAGTCCAGAAGTATTTAGATTAATTGTCTTTGGATGTTGCAGTCTAACACAGAATCCCCTATTAGCAGATTATATTCTGTTTGGCACTTTGCTACCTTTGAGGATACCATGTAGTGGACCAAGGGATTTTCCCTTGTGTTGTATTATGATTTTATAACTTTATGGAAGACGACATTTTGAAATCTTTAAGTGAATGAAAGAAGCAGAACCCATAAAACTCTTAAGGCAGCATCTTCTAGTGAGTTAAAAGCGTGTTAAAAAATGGGAAAAATGGGCAGCTAGAAAATGTGTTGAGTTATAATGTGCCTGTTTGGCTCAAAGGATTTCCCCTGGGAAGTAATGGAAGGTAAAATTTTGTTTCCGATATGGGTCTAGTTGTAAAAAGGACTCTAATGCTTTGATTTTCCTGAAGTTAGAACTTGATGACTTAATGTTCAATATTGGTTGGGATTTACCTGACGGAAGCCCTGGGATACCCATGGAAACTTTTAAGAGGTGTACATTTTTTTTCTGCCTCAGGAAATAGGACTCTTCTTTTGAGTTGAGGCACTGTTGTCGCACCTAAATTAAATGTAGTGGATGGTTACTCATGATCTTTCTCTTGAGAGGAAAGTAATCAGCGACACGTGACCAATATTTTTATGATGATGATCACTAACTGGATGAAAGAACAACGAGTAGGAGTATTTAATAAATAAAGGCACAAAAGTTTGTGTAAGAATGCAAGTTCAAGAATCTTCATATGATACAGGTGCCTAGTAGCTAACTTGAAACAAACGTTCTAACAGAAAACTCTGTACGAATCTACATACAAAAATTGTTCTTTAAAATCTTCATTTTAAAATGAACTTTTCGTTCACAGGAAGGATAAGTGACAGGACAAAGGATACAAGATTTTGGGCAAACAGCAGGGACAATATGTTGTGAGAGAGAAAAATCTAACTGATGGCTGTATTTGAATATTAAGTGATCTTCAGTTGCCGTACCATATAGTGGCAGCCCACACCAATATTCTTGCCTGGACAATTCCATGAATGGAGGAGCCTGGTGGGCTATAGTCTATGGCATTGCAAAGAGTCAGACAAAACTGAGCGCCTGAGCACACATTTACACAGTTGCCCTACTGTAGAATTCAGTAGAGCCATACACATCTAGAATTCATGAAAGAAACAGATTTAGAATTTATTCTCTCTGTTTCTTTTCCTAACTCATTTTATACTTTACTCTTAATACTATTGTTTCCAGATTCATAGTCGATGGAAATGTCCTTGTTTTTGTAGTTCACACACTGATGTTTGATTTTTATCATTGTTTGCTTAGATTAAATCTAGTCTGATCCACTGGACATTATACAGATTTTCTTTGTGCTTCTGTAATGAATAATTGCCATTTGACTCTTGGCTGAAAATGAGATGCCAGGTGAAGAAGCACACATGCTTTTTTTTAAAACTCTAAATGCAATATAAAAGAAAAAGAGAGTATGCTGTATATGAATTATGATTCGACACGGTTAGTTGCTGCTAGCGGCCAAATATGCTTTTCCTTTGCTGTCTGCTCCAATTTCTCTTTGGACGGGTTGAGAGAGCACTCTGTGTTCAGGTCAAGATGTTTGCTCAGAAATAGTAGTACAGTTGCAGCTGTGTTTGCTGGAGCAGGAGACTAGTTTAAATAGCATTACCATTTATCCAGTTTGCTTTCCCCGATTAACAGGAAAAAAACTCTGTGACCTTGAAAGAACAACAGTAGGTGTATTTAATAAATAAAGGCACAAAAGTTTGTGTAAGAATGCAAGTTCAAGAATCTTCATATGATACAGGTGCCTAGTAGCTAACTTGAAACAAACGTTCTAACAGAAAACTCTGTACGAATCTACATACAAAAATTGTTCTTTAAAATCTTCATTTTAAAATGAACTTTTCGTTCACAGGAAGGATAAGTGACAGGACAAAGGATACAAGATTTTGGGCAAACAGCAGGGACAATATGTTGTGAGAGAGAAAAATCTAACTGATGGCTGTATTTGAATATTAAGTGATCTTCAGTTGCCGTACCATATAGTGGCAGCCCACACCAATATTCTTGCCTGGACAATTCCATGAATGGAGGAGCCTGGTGGGCTATAGTCTATGGCATTGCAAAGAGTCAGACAAAACTGAGCGCCTGAGCACACATTTACACAGTTGCCCTACTGTAGAATTCAGTAGAGCCATACACATCTAGAATTCATGAAAGAAACAGATTTAGAATTTATTCTCTCTGTTTCTTTTCCTAACTCATTTTATACTTTACTCTTAATACTATTGTTTCCAGATTCATAGTCGATGGAAATGTCCTTGTTTTTGTAGTTCACACACTGATGTTTGATTTTTATCATTGTTTGCTTAGATTAAATCTAGTCTGATCCACTGGACATTATACAGATTTTCTTTGTGCTTCTGTAATGAATAATTGCCATTTGACTCTTGGCTGAAAATGAGATGCCAGGTGAAGAAGCACACATGCTTTTTTTTAAAACTCTAAATGCAATATAAAAGAAAAAGAGAGTATGCTGTATATGAATTATGATTCGACACGGTTAGTTGCTGCTAGCGGCCAAATATGCTTTTCCTTTGCTGTCTGCTCCAATTTCTCTTTGGACGGGTTGAGAGAGCACTCTGTGTTCAGGTCAAGATGTTTGCTCAGAAATAGTAGTACAGTTGCAGCTGTGTTTGCTGGAGCAGGAGACTAGTTTAAATAGCATTACCATTTATCCAGTCCATTAACAGAACTCTGTAAAATAATACCAACTCTGCATAAACTACAGGACAGTGTAATAAAATTACAAGCACTTGTTGACAGATGGAAAGTGTAAGTAAAGAAAAAAGAAAAGTTAAGGCCATAGGTGAGAGGTTAAGAGACAGCACATCATTTTCTTACTTATGGAGATATTCCATCCTTCATTTTGCTCCTCCTCCAAAACTGGGATTACATTTTTAATTCAGTTTATTAAGGGTGGAGAACATTGTTTTTGGAACAATTCAGAGTGAGTAAACTGATGGAAATTCAATGACTTTTGAAATGGTCGATTATGATTGAAATTTATGACTAGCATATACAAATCTTCCTGAAAAATATAACTTTAAAGGTGACTTGCCAGTGAATGATTCACACTTTTCAGCCTGAGTTTGCAGCTATTCATCTGGGCTCATTAGAGAGGAATTTCATTGGTAGTACTGTGGTTAAGCATTTGGTTATAAATATTTGTTTTGTGGCTTTCAGTTTATTTCTTTGAGTATTATTATATTTGCCCAGACTTACAGCATAAGCTTAAGTAGCCAAATCACATTGCAGAAACTGATTTTTCACTTGTATCTCTTGAAACAAAACAAAGCTAACAAGCAAAAATAAATACATAGGTCCCAGTGACTCATGTTCTTTGCTTCTTTAAATGAAAACTCTTTATTTCCAGTTAACGAGTGATGTTTCCCTAGAGCTTTGGAACCACTAAATTATCTAGCATTATAAGTCATATTTTTAAGACTAAGGATTCTTTTTGTAGCCTAGTGACTCCTTACCTGAGACAAACAGATTTTGAGCACTTACTTTACCTGATCAGGTCACAATTCATTTGCTGTCAGATATCGGATTCTCCAAAATTTTTGATAAGTTTTAGAATTCCTTTAGAGGAAAACTTAATTTCTATTAATGTAAAAATTAATTTGGGAAACAGCAAATATACAGTTGTCCTAATTTCCCTTTCCCTAGAAGGAGTCTTGGCTTTTGATTTTTTTTTAAATTAATTAATTAATTTTTTTTGGCTATTCTGGGTTTTCACTGCTGCCACAGGCTCGTCTCTAGTTGCAGGGAGTGGGGGCTACTCTCTAGCTGAGGTAAGCAGTCTTCTTGTTGCGGTGACTTTTCTCATTGTGGAACTGGGGCTCTAGGGCGCACGGGCTTCAGTAGTTGCAGCACATGGGCTCAATAGTTGTGTCTCGAAAGCTCTAGGGCACAGGCTCCATAGTTGTGGCTCATTGACTCAGTTGCTCCGCGGCACGTGGGATCCTCCCAGATCAGGGATCAGACTCCTGTCTCCTGCATTAGCAGGCGAACTCTTAGCCACTGAGCTGCCAGGGAAGCCCTGGATTTTAATAATTACAAGAGTAACTATGCTTATTTTAAAAAGGTCTTGATAATACAGAAAAATAGAAAAGTGGGAGTAGAAATTATTCATGATATCACCCCCTCAGATATAACCACTAGTATACTTCTCAATTATTAGCAGATTAGATTTCTTTTTCTTTATGCATATAAATGCTGGTGTACATGCATTACAAAAATATTTTTTTTTAATATCCCCAGGGTTTAGTATGAAGCTTAACCTTTAGAAAATGCTTAGTAAGTGTTTGATGTATTGAATTAAATCTCCTTTGGGTTCAGGGTTTTTAACTTGAATGAGCAAATAGCAACACTGAGAAGGCATTGTGAATAATGGGGAACCAAATTAAATTTAAAGGATACTTTGGCTAATTAAATGTCTGTCCCCTTAGGTTTTCTAAACATTGAAATGTCTATTGCTAGACACTGAAAAGCCCAAATGATCAGTTTTCCACCTAAGCAAAATATATCTTAATTTACTATCATATTGTACTTGTATAAAACTAACCCTTCCCTCACTCCAAAGTCCTCTGATGTCAGTTGAATCTCAGGATTCTGGAATTCAAGGATAAAAGCAAAAGACAACCATGCTGCCTGTGTCAGAATTCCTCTTGAGTTAATTTCTGCCAGCTCTGATTAGAGTACAGGCTCCCAGAGGTGTCAGGTGTGTAGCTTCCTTCTTCATTTTACTCTTGGCCTGTGTGGCCCCTGCCAGGGTAAATCCTACAGTGCTAGTGCAGGAATTGCAGGTTACAGTTGCCACGGTTACTGTTGTCCCGCCAGATCAACGTCATTACTCATCTAGGGAGCTGCTTTCCTGGCTGCCTCGGATCTCTGTTTCAGGAGACTGCCACAGAGCTTCAGATGCAGAGAATAAAAGTTCTTCAGAGGTGGTGTGGCTGTGTCATCATCTGATGCACGAGACACCCTTTGTATTGTTAATACTGATACCTCACTAAGGAGAACAGATTGATTCTTTATCTTTGAAAATACAGAACCTATACGAGAGATTACATTTAGGAAACTGTTAACTGTCAGTGATGAAAACCCCAAATCTCTTCTAATTTACTGAGTAACTCATTAATTTCTTATTATTATTGGGCCCAAGGGACTCTCTTCTTGCCACTTGAAAAGCAGAGCTATATAAGCAATGTTTAAAGAGTTTACTCTTATATAATTAATGGTTTGTTTTTAAGAGGTAGACCAAACTTTTCATAGACATTTCTGGATGCATTTCAGAGTAACACTATCTCTTGCCATGATAATATTAAGGCAAGCCATTGAATAAGACTTACTTGTGTTTTGGTTTTTAAATCAACATGCAGTAGTATGATTTAGAAGCTATTAAGGCAGTGAAGATTAAGATTGTTTTTCATATTTTTTGCCAAGCCTCCTGCAGGTATTTTTTACTTAAAAGCGATCTAATAAAAGACTGGTTGCTGGAGAACATCAGAAATCGGCAGGTTTCTGCTGATGCCACCCCACTGGGTGTGAAATCCACAACAGAGGTCCTGCCCTAGGAAGTCAAGTGCAGGAAGGTCTTTCCCACTTAAGTGTACTTGTTTAAAACTAACCCTTCCCTCACTCCAAAGTCCTCTGATGTCAGTTGAATCTCAGGATTCTGGAATTCAAGGATAAAAGCAAAAGACAACCATGCTGCCTGTGTCAGAATTCCTCTTGAGTTAATTTCTGCCAGCTCTGATTAGAGTACAGGCTCCCAGAGGTGTCAGGTGTGTAGCTTCCTTCTTCATTTTACTCTTGGCCTGTGTGGCCCCTGCCAGGGTAAATCCTACAGTGCTAGTGCAGGAATTGCAGGTTACAGTTGCCACGGTTACGTTGTCCCGCCAGATCAACGTCATTACTCATCTAGGGAGCTGCTTTCCTGGCTGCCTCGGATCTCTGTTTCAGGAGACTGCCACAGAGCTTCAGATGCAGAGAATAAAAGTTCTTCAGAGGTGGTGTGGCTGTGTCATCATCTGATGCACGAGACACCCTTTGTATTGTTAATACTGATACCTCACTAAGGAGAACAGATTGATTCTTTATCTTTGAAAATACAGAACCTATGAGAGATTACATTTAGGAAACTGTTAACTGTCAGTGATGAAAACCCCAAATCTCTTCTAATTTACTGAGTAACTCATTAATTTCTTATTATTATTGGGCCCAAGGGACTCTCTTCTTGCCACTTGAAAAGCAGAGCTATATAAGCAATGTTTAAAGAGTTTACTCTTATATAATTAATGGTTTGTTTTTAAGAGGTAGACCAAACTTTTCATAGACATTTCTGGATGCATTTCAGAGTAACACTATCTCTTGCCATGATAATATTAAGGCAAGCCATTGAATAAGACTTACTTGTGTTTTGGTTTTTAAATCAACATGCAGTAGTATGATTTAGAAGCTATTAAGGCAGTGAAGATTAAGATTGTTTTTCATATTTTTTGCCAAGCCTCCTGCAGGTATTTTTTACTTAAAAGCGATCTAATAAAAGACTGGTTGCTGGAGAACATCAGAAATCGGCAGGTTTCTGCTGATGCCACCCCACTGGGTGTGAAATCCACAACAGAGGTCCTGCCCTAGGAAGTCAAGTGCAGGAAGGTCTTTCCCACTTAAGTGTACTTGTTTAAATAGTTGCTTCTCCAATGTAAATGTTTCTGTTTCCACCAGCAAATACTCATGGTTTGCCAATGAGTGCAAATACTGTGAATACTGCGATCCATGCTGAGGAGAAAAACTGCCATGGTGTGTGGCCCCACATGATAGGTGGCATTTGTGGATCACAGCCATTGCTAACATCTGACCTGTACTATGTAGCTCTGCAGAATACATGGAGAGTGAGTGTGCTGTTTTGAAAGATGAATTTAAGTATATGGTTTTCATGTCAAGAAGATTTTGAGCACACATCATCAGGGAATATTTACAAATTTGACTGTAAATCATAAAATTGCCACTGCAGTCTCAAGATTATAATTTGGTGACTGAAGTTTATATAAATATCAATTCTAGGAATAAGTGTCCATAGGGTATTTATTCTACTGAGCTAATTTTAATGTATTTACATTATGTTTGAAGATACTGAAATCAATTTATTTTGTGAGAGGCAGTGTAAAATACTAGTGCTTAAATGTCTACTCAGATCCTAGTGGCTTTTTGCTATCTTTGGAAATCAATGGACACATCTGAAGCTGAGGCTCCTTTTCTATAAAAGGGGGATGAAATTTACCTTCTGGGCATATGTCAAGTCACAAGATAGAGTCTGGATTCAGAAGAACACTGTCCACTTTTGAGTAAAGACTTGATGCTTGTAGGATTCTTGTCCTCTCATTGTGAAATGGGAGGAAATACTCGTCCACAGATGTTTATTGTTTGCATGTTTTAATTGGTGTCTACTTGGCCCAATTTGCCCACAGTCAGAAAATCTCCTGGTTCTCTTTCATGTCTCTTTTTCATTTATTCTCAGTGTAATAACACATACATAAGCGTAACCACATTAATTTTTTAACACTGTGGATTAGCATAAAATGTGCATTTGCACCATTCCATTTCCCCTTACTTGGCAACACAAAGTATTGTAATGCCAGCATATTTCTAATGAGATCTCTTACTGGCTCCCAGTTGATGATTCATATAATTTTAAAATTCTTGTATAAAATGAATCAAGGATAGCACAAGAGACTGCGACTCAGAGACTGTTTATGTTAGTTCACATATTAAATTATTGTTTGAGTGACGTGTTGTCCTGAATAACAAAAGAAGGAAAAATATGAATTAGTTAGAAAATGCTGAGTAAACACCTTCAGGCATACATAACCTCTTTTGAAAGTGATTCACAAGATCTGTCTCATTGCTAAAGAACATCTTTCTCACTAAAATGTCAGTTTTAAAATCAATGTAAGAGAAGTATTCCATTGAACTTACTCAAACTATGATTTGACCAGTGAAACATTCTGCCACCTTAAATAAGCTGCATTGTGATTTTTCAGTGGATTTTTAGACTAAGAATTTTGTCAAACGCAGTTTAAGCTGCAAGCTGTTTAACCCTTTAGCTTTAAACAATGACAAAATTTCAAATTTGACTGTAAATCATAAAATTGCCACTGCAGTCTCAAGATTATAATTTGGTGACTGAAGTTTATATAAATATCAATTCTAGGAATAAGTGTCCATAGGGTATTTATTCTACTGAGCTAATTTTAATGTATTTACATTATGTTTGAAGATACTGAAATCAATTTATTTTGTGAGAGGCAGTGTAAAATACTAGTGCTTAAATGTCTACTCAGATCCTAGTGGCTTTTTGCTATCTTTGGAAATCAATGGACACATCTGAAGCTGAGGCTCCTTTTCTATAAAAGGGGGATGAAATTTACCTTCTGGGCATATGTCAAGTCACAAGATAGAGTCTGGATTCAGAAGAACACTGTCCACTTTTGAGTAAAGACTTGATGCTTGTAGGATTCTTGTCCTCTCATTGTGAAATGGGAGGAAATACTCGTCCACAGATGTTTATTGTTTGCATGTTTTAATTGGTGTCTACTTGGCCCAATTTGCCCACAGTCAGAAAATCTCCTGGTTCTCTTTCATGTCTCTTTTTCATTTATTCTCAGTGTAATAACACATACATAAGCGTAACCACATTAATTTTTTAACACTGTGGATTAGCATAAAATGTGCATTTGCACCATTCCATTTCCCCTTACTTGGCAACACAAAGTATTGTAATGCCAGCATATTTCTAATGAGATCTCTTACTGGCTCCCAGTTGATGATTCATATAATTTTAAAATTCTTGTATAAAATGAATCAAGGATAGCACAAGAGACTGCGACTCAGAGACTGTTTATGTTAGTTCACATATTAAATTATTGTTTGAGTGACGTGTTGTCCTGAATAACAAAAGAAGGAAAAATATGAATTAGTTAGAAAATGCTGAGTAAACACCTTCAGGCATACATAACCTCTTTTGAAAGTGATTCACAAGATCTGTCTCATTGCTAAAGAACATCTTTCTCACTAAAATGTCAGTTTTAAAATCAATGTAAGAGAAGTATTCCATTGAACTTACTCAAACTATGATTTGACCAGTGAAACATTCTGCCACCTTAAATAAGCTGCATTGTGATTTTTCAGTGGATTTTTAGACTAAGAATTTTGTCAAAACGCAGTTTAAGCTGCAAGCTGTTTAACCCTTTAGCTTTAAACAATGACTGATAGTGAAATAGGTTTGAGGCAGAAGTTATTTTCATTTTGTTTGGTTTCTATCATAACTTCAGTTCTTTTTATAGCTATACAAGCTTTGCAATTCGATGCGAGTGGTGTATGTCCTCTTCATTACCCACAACCGAGTAAATTGCTATCAAAGAATTATTTTTAGTGAGTTATCCTTAAAAAACTTGATAAATTGTGATATGAGAGATGTGGGGCAAGAGTTTAAGCTGAAACTCTAGAGAGGGAAGCAAGGAAGAGGAAAAAGGCCCGTCTTTGGCGGGACCCATGGTCTAGGGGACAACATAGCAGTGTGAAATGTTAAGAGAACATCTGTGCCTCTTGAAACGTCCCCCAAATGAATGTGAACGGCTACGTATGGCAACTTGATTCAAGTGTTTTTTTTTTTTTTTTTTTTTAAAAAAAAAAGCCTAAAGAAAAGAGAAATAAATAAGTCTGGAAACAGAATGGGAAAAGATAGCTTTGCCCCGTCATGATAGGTTTCTTCTACTAGTGAAAGATTAAAGCTTGAAGTATGTGAATAGCTGAGAACAGCACAGAGAAAGGTTGATTGCTTCCCCTCCAACAGTTCCAATTGATTGAAAAAAGCCTAATTTAAAGTTCTGTTTGTTCTATGTCTTAAACCATCAGAATTCTTTTAGGACCAGAGGAATGCTCTGGAGGAAAAGAATCCAAGGATAAAAAGTCATTGCAAGCCAACAATTGTTCCTAATCCTCACAAAATGCTGGAGAAATTAAATTTATTCTTTATTGCTCAAAGTTGTTACCTAGGCGATCACTGGGCGATGGATTTTAAATAACAAAAGAAGGAAAAATATGAATTAGTTAGAAAAGGCTGAGTAAACACCTTCAGGCATACATAACCTCTTTTGAAAGTGATTCACAAGATCTGTCTCATTGCTAAAGAACATCTTTCTCACTAAAATGTCAGTTTTAAAATCAATGTAAGAGAAGTATTCCATTGAACTTACTCAAACTATGATTTGACCAGTGAAACATTCTGCCACCTTAAATAAGCTGCATTGTGATTTTTCAGTGGATTTTTAGACTAAGAATTTTGTAAAAACGCAGTTTAAGCTGCAAGCTGTTTAACCCTTTAGCTTTAAACAATGACTGATAGTGAAATAGGTTTGAGGCAGAAGTTATTTTCATTTTGTTTGGTTTCTATCATAACTTCAGTTCTTTTTATAGCTATACAAGCTTTGCAATTCGATGCGAGTGGTGTATGTCCTCTTCATTACCCACAACCGAGTAAATTGCTATCAAAGAATTATTTTTAGTGAGTTATCCTTAAAAAACTTGATAAATTGTGATATGAGAGATGTGGGGCAAGAGTTTAAGCTGAAACTCTAGAGAGGGAAGCAAGGAAGAGGAAAAAGGCCCGTCTTTGGCGGGACCCATGGTCTAGGGGACAACATAGCAGTGTGAAATGTTAAGAGAACATCTGTGCCTCTTGAAACGTCCCCCAAATGAATGTGAACGGCTACGTATGGCAACTTGATTCAAGTGTTTTTTTTTTTAAAAAAAAAAGCCTAAAGAAAAGAGAAATAAATAAGTCTGGAAACAGAATGGGAAAAGATAGCTTTGCCCCGTCATGATAGGTTTCTTCTACTAGTGAAAGATTAAAGCTTGAAGTATGTGAATAGCTGAGAACAGCACAGAGAAAGGTTGATTGCTTCCCCTCCAACAGTTCCAATTGATTGAAAAAAGCCTAATTTAAAGTTCTGTTTGTTCTATGTCTTAAACCATCAGAATTCTTTTAGGACCAGAGGAATGCTCTGGAGGAAAAGAATCCAAGGATAAAAAGTCATTGCAAGCCAACAATTGTTCCTAATCCTCACAAAATGCTGGAGAAATTAAATTTATTCTTTATTGCTCAAAGTGTTACCTAGGTCACTGGGCGATGGGAAAATTGCACTGGAAGTGGAGTAGGCACAAGCTTTGTTTTGTGTCTAGATGCTTAACCTTAGACACGACAAGGCATCTTAGAGTGTGGTGGGAACTTGGTTCAGAGCATTAACACCAAGACTTTTATTACCCTGGATTTATAATAGGCTGTGCTGTCAGGAGATGAAAATGTCGTGTTTACATTGCAGTGTTAAATGATCATTTAATTAACACCTAAGGAAAAAAAGTTGTGAAATTCTTAGCAGCTTTTATTGTTAGTTTCCTGGGAGGTTTTAATATCCGAGTTTCATTGAGATTTCTTTTTGTTAGTAGAGACACAAAAGACATTATATACTTTTTAAGGAAGACAAACAGTTTAACCTTGACCCTTTTCCCCCTAAAATATTAATTTAAATTATATTTTAAATCTGATATACTTATTTAAAGAGTTTTAAGTTCAGGTCTTAAAAATATGTCTTTAGTTCTCTGTTTCTATGTAAATATCTGGTATTTAGATATTATTTAGTTTACCTTCTAAACTTTCAGCTATAGAACATCTGAATTTGCCAATTAGTTTAAGTGTAATACATTTACAATACTTACTATATGTATTATATATCTTTTAAACTACCACTGTAGTTACATGTAGTTAAGAATCAGAGTCAAGATAGGGAATTATTTTCAAGCAAATTATATGGGAAAAAGTACACTATTATCATCATCATTATTTAACTAGAAGTGGTTACTATCATATGATGCAAGAGGTTTATACATAGGTAGTAGGAAGAATGGTAGCATTAATATGAAAATACACATTTACTTCATTAATTGCTCGAAGATTTCATATTATCAAATGCCTTCAATTATTACTGATCTTTTATAATTGCAGTTACCTAATGAAGAGTAGTCTTGAGACAAATTGATAACACTTGGAAGATATAACATGTACTCATTTTGAACATGAGCTGCCCCTCATGGTCAGGGGCCGCTGAAGACTCAGTAACACCATCTTTTTCTAAAAGCATTATTAAATTTTATATCTGTTACTCATCATACTTTTATTGATATGCAACTTTATACTTGAATATCTGAATATTTTAAAATATTTACTAAGTTGTTGGCTGTTAAAGTGAAATCTTTAACTTTTCCAGAAATGATTATACCAGTATAGTGTAGTTTTTTTTGTTAGTACACTGTTTTTATTCATACTGAAACTAAAATATTTGTTTCCATTTTTTTAAAGTTTAAATGCAAGTGCCTCAGGATAAAAACCTACTTTCTGTATTATTCATGGTAAAAGAGTGCAGAGTATTGAATGTTATTAAAATCTCTTAATAGAAAGCCCTGCTTTGAACTGAGAATTACATTCTCCTTCACAAAATACTACTAAGCATTACGTAGGCACTTTGTTCAATGGTATATGCTTTCCCTACTTCTATCAAGTTTCAGTATTTCTATAAAACTTTTCTCTTTTTTTTAACTCACACAGAGTTTTTTTTTTTTTTTTCCTTCCCAAAGCGGTTTCTCTATCTGGAATCTAGTAACAACCCCCATCCCCACCACCGGTAGGAATATTGCTTTAAACATTATCGCCTTTACATATATACTGTCTTTTTTTCACAATCACAAGTTTTTTCTGATTTGTTTTTTTGATTTTACAGAGTTTTCTTATTTACAGATATATATAATTCCAGATTAGTCATATGTATATTCCCATATATCTTTACATATATGCTACCTTTTGATTGAAGTAGTTACAAAACGCAAAGTGCTCAGAAATTAAAAGGTATGAAAGAGAAAGTGAGAGAGAAGAGTAACAGCATCTGGTTGCTTAACACACTAGATGACCACTATATTCTAAACTGTTCTTTATACCAGTTGAAGTTCCAAGCCTACAAGGTGCTGTTTGCAGATGGGGGAGGTGGGGTGGGCGGGTGGGGGAAAATACACATTAATTTTTGAAAAAAAGTAAGTTTTTTGAGTTACCTAATGAAGAGTAGTCTTGAGACAAATTGATAACACTTGGAAGATATAACATGTACTCATTTTGAACATGAGCTGCCCCTCATGGTCAGGGGCCGCTGAAGACTCAGTAACACCATCTTTTTCTAAAAGCATTATTAAATTTTATATCTGTTACTCATCATACTTTTATTGATATGCAACTTTATACTTGAATATCTGAATATTTTAAAATATTTACTAAGTTGTTGGCTGTTAAAGTGAAATCTTTAACTTTTCCAGAAATGATTATACCAGTATAGTGTAGTTTTTTTTGTTAGTACACTGTTTTTATTCATACTGAAACTAAAATATTTGTTTCCATTTTTTTAAAGTTTAAATGCAAGTGCCTCAGGATAAAAACCTACTTTCTGTATTATTCATGGTAAAAGAGTGCAGAGTATTGAATGTTATTAAAATCTCTTAATAGAAAGCCCTGCTTTGAACTGAGAATTACATTCTCCTTCACAAAATACTACTAAGCATTACGTAGGCACTTTGTTCAATGGTATATGCTTTCCCTACTTCTATCAAGTTTCAGTATTTCTATAAAACTTTTCTCTTTTTTTTAACTCACACAGAGTTTTTTTTTTTTTTTTCCTTCCCAAAGCGGTTTCTCTATCTGGAATCTAGTAACAACCCCCATCCCCACCACCGGTAGGAATATTGCTTTAAACATTATCGCCTTTACATATATACTGTCTTTTTCACAATCACAAGTTTTTTCTGATTTTTTTTTGATTTTACAGAGTTTTCTTATTTACAGATATATATAATTCCAGATTAGTCATATGTATATTCCCATATATCTTTACATATATGCTACCTTTTGATTGAAGTAGTTACAAAACGCAAAGTGCTCAGAAATTAAAAGGTATGAAAGAGAAAGTGAGAGAGAAGAGTAACAGCATCTGGTTGCTTAACACACTAGATGACCACTATATTCTAAACTGTTCTTTATACCAGTTGAAGTTCCAAGCCTACAAGGTGCTGTTTGCAGATGGGGGAGGTGGGGTGGGCGGGTTGAGGGGGGGGTTGCATGTGTTTGTGTATATGTGTGTGTGTGCCTGTGGTTAGGGATGGGGATACTGAGACCTAGGGAAACATATTTTCTGAATGTTCAAAAATGTTTGAAGAATAAATATATAGAGACATCATAGGAAATTTCTTTTAACAGATACATAGATTGCTTTACACCAAGAAAACAATGGTGTGCTTTTATGTAGAAAAAAGTCAGTGTTAAAATTGTTTACATTATTGGGAATCTCTAATTTGAAACCAACAAGAAAGATTTCAGGGTTTATTTTAGATAAAGTTTCCATGTTAGCCTCTTAAAAAATATGAATAACTACTCTCAATGCATTGCTTACACTGTAACAAATATGTTTGGTAGTTCTTCTGTTGAAACTATTGCATACAAGAGGTTGGGAGATATAATATCTAGAAATTACTCTGCTCCACTCCGTGGGGATTAGGTAGTAAAAATTAACTTCCCTTTTGCATAAATCTCTTTTCCCTGACTTTCAGTACCCAGGGCAATCTAGTTCTGCATCATCACTTTCAGCTTTCTCATGGTTGTCACAACATATATGTTATGTCCCAGGCGCAAGCACATTTTCCTGTTACTGATTGGAAATGCCCAGCATATTTCTGGACTCCTTCCTTCCAATTTACAGTAACATAGTTTGCCACCCTCCTGTAAGCCTCACTTCCTCTTATCAAACCTTCCGCACTTGCGTTAGTTACCTCCAAATGATCATGCATTATAGTGTAGTGGTTCTGAGCACAGACTGTTGACTCAGACTGCCAGAGTCTGAATCACTTAATGGGTAAACTTAGGAATGTAACTCAGTTTCCTGCACTGTGCCCTCATTCTTCTTGCAAAATGAGGATTATGGTTAGAATTTACTACATGGAGTTGTTGTGTTTAAGAAATATGTTACAAAGCAAAGTGCTCAGAAATTAAAAGGTATGAAAGAGAAAGTGAGAGAGAGAGTAACAGCATCTGGTTGCTTAACACACTAGATGACCACTATATTCTAAACTGTTCTTTATACCAGTTGAAGTTCCAAGCCTACAAGGTGCTGTTTGCAGATGGGGAGGTGGGGTGGGCGGGTTGAGGGGGGGGTTGCATGTGTTTGTGTATATGTGTGTGTGTGCCTGTGGTTAGGGATGGGGATACTGAGACCTAGGGAAACATATTTTCTGAATGTTCAAAAATGTTTGAAGAATAAATATATAGAGACATCATAGGAAATTTCTTTTAACAGATACATAGATTGCTTTACACCAAGAAAACAATGGTGTGCTTTTATGTAGAAAAAAGTCAGTGTTAAAATTGTTTACATTATTGGGAATCTCTAATTTGAAACCAACAAGAAAGATTTCAGGGTTTATTTTAGATAAAGTTTCCATGTTAGCCTCTTAAAAAATATGAATAACTACTCTCAATGCATTGCTTACACTGTAACAAATATGTTTGGTAGTTCTTCTGTTGAAACTATTGCATACAAGAGGTTGGGAGATATAATATCTAGAAATTACTCTGCTCACTCCGTGGGGATTAGGTAGTAAAAATTAACTTCCCTTTTGCATAAATCTCTTTTCCCTGACTTTCAGTACCCAGGGCAATCTAGTTCTGCATCATCACTTTCAGCTTTCTCATGGTTGTCACAACATATATGTTATGTCCCAGGCGCAAGCACATTTTCCTGTTACTGATTGGAAATGCCCAGCATATTTCTGGACTCCTTCCTTCCAATTTACAGTAACATAGTTTGCCACCCTCCTGTAAGCCTCACTTCCTCTTATCAAACCTTCCGCACTTGCGTTAGTTACCTCCAAATGATCATGCATTATAGTGTAGTGGTTCTGAGCACAGACTGTTGACTCAGACTGCCAGAGTCTGAATCACTTAATGGGTAAACTTAGGAATGTAACTCAGTTTCCTGCACTGTGCCCTCATTCTTCTTGCAAAATGAGGATTATGGTTAGAATTTACCACATGGAGATGTTGTGTAGAATAAATTATTCACTAAATGAACAAAGCTTACTATGATACATGACAGTAGCAAGTGGTCAGTATTTTTTTGTTTTATTTTTTTGGTTTTTATTAGTGAAGCCATCATGATTATTATCTGTTTCATATAATGTGCTCTTAGGTTTTATTTTCTATTCATAATGTGTGTTAACTTTGCCAAGACTTCTGTCATTCGTTTGTCTTTGTTTTATATATAGCATCTAACCTAGTGCAGGTTGGTTAATAAATACTTCCCAGCTGAATCCTTGATGGGACTTAGCCTGAAAAAGACACAAACAGTAGTCCAAATTCAGAATGAAATATATGCCATGTGAATCATAAATCCAAAGAAATACTAGTATATTCCTAAATCTGCTGTTCACTAGCTGCAGGTGCTAATCAAAGGTACTTGATTTGAGGACCAATTTGGGGGGATTTTCTGGTGGCTCGGATGGTCAAGAATCTCTTGCAAGGCAAGAGACCTGGGTTTGATCCCTGGGTCAGGAAGATGCCCTGGAAAGGGGGATGGCTACCCAATCTAGTATTCTTGCCTGGAGAGAGGAGCCTAGTGGGCTACTGGTCATGAGGTCTCAAAAAGTCCAACTAACACATTTTTCCCCTTGGCTTATAGAAGTATTTGGTGGGTCACACAAGGGAGGAAAAAATTTAGCACAAGGCCTCTTGTTCTCTTGGAAATGCACAGATGTAATTGAAAGAAGAGGAAATGAAAATATATGAAATATTTGCTCTGGCTCTTTTTTCAAAAATATCTGGGGAACTCCTCACAGCACTTGTAAAATTGTAATGGTGAGATTATTCATAGTAATAAACCAGGAATTAGATGATGAGATTATAGATGAATGATTTTTTTAATTTTTTTTTTTAAAGATTTATTTATTTATTTATTTTGGGCGGGGGTCGGCTTGGGGAGGGAAGGGAGCAGGCGGGCCACTTCTATTGGTCTTTCGTTTCTCTATGTTCATCTGTCTTTGTTCTTTGGCTCCTGTGGGCCTCCCATCGCGGTGGTGTCTGTCGTTGCAGAGCGCCGGCTCTGGGTGCATGCGCTCCAGAGCTCCGGCTCGGTAATTGGACACATCAGTCCAGCGGGATCTTCCCAGGCCAGGGATCGAACCGGCGCCCCTTGCACTGCAAGGCGGTGTCCTTACCCACTGGACCACCAGGGGGAGCCCATGAATGATTTTTAGATTGTCCTCTTTCCTATTAGCAATTAAAAAAAATGAAAACAATTTCTATATTAGGTAAATATAACCTGCTTACATTGTGCATGATTTTGCTATTTTAATATAAATTGTTTGAAGACTTAGGTTAAAAAATAAACAATTGAGGGAGATTTGATGTCTATTATTTACTATCATTATCGAGTGGCTATTCCAATACTTGATAATCCTTCAGTATGAGGTAAGTGGTGTATGGCTGAAGTCATTTCAGTATTCACCTGCCCCCTGCCCCTCAGCATCACAGCTGATAGCCTGAGGAAATGAGTTAAAAATAAAGGCGTATTAGGAAGGAATAATGGTGGACACAGGTTTTTATTGTTCACATTTGTGTTATCTTTTTGATTTTAACAGGTTTGTGAGCCAGGACCTTCAATTTCTATAATTCACCCTACTAAATGCATTGTGTACCCCGGGACAATTCATTTTCCATACGTTTTGAGGAGAAAAGAATGTATAGAGCCCAAATACCCCGAAGGCTACTGAAATCTCCAGTCTCTTTCCAAAAGACTGTCTTCCTCTCAGGGTTGGTGTGGTTTTTCTTTCTTTGTCTTTAAGGAGAATGAATTCCGTACCTAATGAATAGTTTCAAGAAAAGTTGCTAATCAGGTACTCCAAGTGACCACCCTGGATTCTTCTTTTATTACAGAGGAACGTGATGGAATGAGAAAGCAACATAGTTACATTTGATAAAAGGAAATACCTTTTTTCCTCTCCCCACCCACCATGTAATCCTCTGGAATTTACTTGAAGCGGGAAGTTACTGCAGCAAATAGTGTGTTTGACAAAAACTAAGTTGAAGGAATAAGAATAACACTTGTAGCTACAGTGATTACATTAAAATCACAAAGTGTTATCACTCAGTTTATTTGAGGGTAAGAGTTTTCACCTGAGGGGCTCTTGAAAGAATGTTTCTTTTATTCTGGTCAATTTTGTCAGTGTATTATACGGTGGGCAGTGCCACTGTTACCAGTATTCGTTCTTGTTCTTTTCAGAGTAGTTGCCTAAGATGGGCTACTAGATAAAAATCAGAACTTTAAATATGACAGAAGGGCTAAAAAAGAATTATACATATAATGGAATGTTATTCAAATGGACAGAGGTTATTCTTCAACACTTCCTCATACAAAAGCCATACGTTAAAGAGAGAATGCTGATACAAATCAACGATAATACAGTCCAGATACTTTTATTTTCTAAATTCAGTAATCAAGTTGAATAACTGTATTAAACTTTAAGTAAACATGTTTTGCCAAAGGTTGAGTTATTTCTAAATAAATGTTATATCTCCATCATAAGTGTGATCTTTGCAAGGTACTTGTTTTCATTGCATTTTTCAAGATGATTCAGATTTAGATCTTTTCTGACTATACCTGCCCCTGCCCTCAGCATCACAGCTATTTAAAAAATAAAGGCGATTAGGAAGGAATAATGGTGGACACAGGTTTTTATTGTTCACATTTGTGTTATCTTTTTGATTTTAACAGGTTTGTGAGCCAGGACCTTCAATTTCTATAATTCACCCTACTAAATGCATTGTGTACCCCGGGACAATTCATTTTCCATACGTTTTGAGGAGAAAAGAATGTATAGAGCCCAAATACCCCGAAGGCTACTGAAATCTCCAGTCTCTTTCCAAAAGACTGTCTTCCTCTCAGGGTTGGTGTGGTTTTTCTTTCTTTGTCTTTAAGGAGAATGAATTCCGTACCTAATGAATAGTTTCAAGAAAAGTTGCTAATCAGGTACTCCAAGTGACCACCCTGGATTCTTCTTTTATTACAGAGGAACGTGATGGAATGAGAAAGCAACATAGTTACATTTGATAAAAGGAAATACCTTTTTTCCTCTCCCCACCCACCATGTAATCCTCTGGAATTTACTTGAAGCGGGAAGTTACTGCAGCAAATAGTGTGTTTGACAAAAACTAAGTTGAAGGAATAAGAATAACACTTGTAGCTACAGTGATTACATTAAAATCACAAAGTGTTATCACTCAGTTTATTTGAGGGTAAGAGTTTTCACCTGAGGGGCTCTTGAAAGAATGTTTCTTTTATTCTGGTCAATTTTGTCAGTGTATTATACGGTGGGCAGTGCCACTGTTACCAGTATTCGTTCTTGTTCTTTTCAGAGTAGTTGCCTAAGATGGGCTACTAGATAAAAATCAGAACTTTAAATATGACAGAAGGGCTAAAAAAGAATTATACATATAATGGAATGTTATTCAAATGGACAGAGGTTATTCTTCAACACTTCCTCATACAAAAGCCATACGTTAAAGAGAGAATGCTGATACAAATCAACGATAATACAGTCCAGATACTTTTATTTTCTAAATTCAGTAATCAAGTTGAATAACTGTATTAAACTTTAAGTAAACATGTTTTGCCAAAGGTTGAGTTATTTCTAAATAAATGTTATATCTCCATCATAAGTGTGATCTTTTGCAAGGTACTTGTTTTCATTGCATTTTTTCAAGATGATTCAGATTTAGATCTTTTCTGACTATAGCCCTTCTCCCCAGTTCTCAAGCATATGTTTTATAAGGGCCTTGTATTTATTTCTCTGCCGATTATTTTGTATATATTGTGTTTCAAAGCAGGGATTCCTAAAGTGTGCTCTGCAGTGACGTAAGAGCAAAGTATTCTGTAATCGGACGTGTCAGGAAATAGTGAAACTCACATCTCCTGCCGTGACTGCAGTGTACGCTGTGTGTTCATCTCCAGGGCATGTTGCAGTGAAGAAATCCATTTAACTTAAAAAAATTGTTTCTCAGTGTTATGTGACTACCCAGGCCTCCCTTTTCTTGGCTTCCCCCACTTAATACCAATTCATCCAAATGGCAAGAGCAGTTTCCAAAAGGTAATTCCGTTTTAAAAATTCTCTGTGATATTTAAAAAAATGATTTTAGTTATGGGCAGTTGAAATTTAACGTTATTTTGCTAGTACCAACATAATCAGCTGAACAGTTCTTTATAATGCATTGCCCTGACAGGTCTGTTCTTTTCAGTCCACTTTTGAAAATAAACTTGATATCCTTTTTTTAAATCTAGGGATAGAGAAGCTGAGATCTTTGCCTAAGATTTTTGATACCTTAGTGCTGATTTGCTTATATGTATGCGTTGTATATAAAATAATTTGCTGTATGTAGACATACACACACACAGACACAAGCAGATAACAGCGCTAAGGTATAAAAATTCTTACAAAGGGATCTAAATTTCTCTATCACACATATAGCCCCACTCAACTCTCTTTTAATGACAGAAAACTTTTATCACTTAATTCTTTCTCTTTTCCCCCGATTCTGTCCTTGTAACACCTGAAGCCTCTTGTGCACAGCATTCTTTAGGAACACAGGGAAGTCTGTATCCTCTTAGGTGGGTGTGAACTTGCAAGAGTCTTTCTCACTCCACACACAGACAGTGTTGAAGCCAAACGTACTTTATATACAATTTGTATTTGGTTAACGGACTTTGAAATCAACATAGAGTTTCATATGTTCAATTTTTGTTATATCTCCATCATAAGTGTGATCTTGCAAGGTACTTGTTTTCATTGCATTTTTTCAAGATGATTCAGATTTAGATCTTTTCTGACTATAGCCCTTCTCCCCAGTTCTCAAGCATATGTTTTATAAGGGCCTTGTATTTATTTCTCTGCCGATTATTTTGTATATATTGTGTTTCAAAGCAGGGATTCCTAAAGTGTGCTCTGCAGTGACGTAAGAGCAAAGTATTCTGTAATCGGACGTGTCAGGAAATAGTGAAACTCACATCTCCTGCCGTGACTGCAGTGTACGCTGTGTGTTCATCTCCAGGGCATGTTGCAGTGAAGAAATCCATTTAACTTAAAAAAATTGTTTCTCAGTGTTATGTGACTACCCAGGCCTCCCTTTTCTTGGCTTCCCCCACTTAATACCAATTCATCCAAATGGCAAGAGCAGTTTCCAAAAGGTAATTCCGTTTTAAAAATTCTCTGTGATATTTAAAAAAATGATTTTAGTTATGGGCAGTTGAAATTTAACGTTATTTTGCTAGTACCAACATAATCAGCTGAACAGTTCTTTATAATGCATTGCCCTGACAGGTCTGTTCTTTTCAGTCCACTTTTGAAAATAAACTTGATATCCTTTTTTTTAACTCTAGGGATAGAGAAGCTGAGATCTTTGCCTAAGATTTTTGATACCTTAGTGCTGATTTGCTTATATGTATGCGTTGTATATAAAATAATTTGCTGTATGTAGACATACACACACACAGACACAAGCAGATAACAGCGCTAAGGTATAAAAATTCTTACAAAGGGATCTAAATTTCTCTATCACACATATAGCCCCACTCAACTCTCTTTTAATGACAGAAAACTTTTATCACTTAATTCTTTCTCTTTTCCCCCGATTCTGTCCTTGTAACACCTGAAGCCTCTTGTGCACAGCATTCTTTAGGAACACAGGGAAGTCTGTATCCTCTTAGGTGGGTGTGAACTTGCAAGAGTCTTTCTCACTCCACACACAGACAGTGTTGAAGCCAAACGTACTTTATATACAATTTGTATTTGGTTAACGGACTTTGAAATCAACATAGAGTTTCATATGTTCAGTATTTTTGACCAAGACTCGTATCTCCAAGGACTAAAGAACAAGATAGATGAGGTTAGAAAAAGTTGATACTATTGGAATCTCCTCGGACAGTCTTCTGCACATACCCAAAAGGTGCCTCTCAACAGGGTACTTAAACGGACCGGTGCTGACTATTGTGGTGCTTTCTGTTAGTTCCCCTGGCATGTTGCTGTGACTGCTAATCCTTATTTATATTAAATTCAAGAGAAAAGATATCAAAGCAAGCACCAGGTTATAGCTAAAACAAATCTACTTCAAAGCTTGATGAAATGGACCTAAAAGAAATAAACACTTCAAATTATCCAATATTTGCATTCTTTGGATTTATTAAAAACAGAAAAATAATCCACTGTGTTGTATTTTGGGTTCCTTTTGTTTAAGAAAACAGAGTACCCCAATCCTCTCTTCCCATGCCCCAGCTTTTCTCCATCGCCATCTGTCATATTGTGCATTTTAAGTATTTGATTGTCTTTCCCTTCCAGTTAAAATGCAAGTTTCATGAAGGCAGAGCGTAGTGCTAGGTGTCCAGGAAATATTGGGTGAATGGCTGAATATAGGTTTTGCCACAGACTTCCAGGACTTGAAGCCTAGTTTCCAGATTTCCTAACTGCAGAACTTGGGGCGCATTCCTTGACCTCTCCACCTCAATATCCTCTTCCTTCCAGTGGAGGTAACTAGAGCATCCATGTCACTGAGTCACCGAGAGGATTAAATGAGGATGTCACACATCTGCCACAGAGTCCAACTGATGGTAAAATATTTTTCATAAAAATAACTCTTGAATGGCTTGAGGAAACATAACCAAACATTTACCATCATCTTTTAAAATGATGTGTTATTGCTTTTATGCTGAGTCTAGTCCCCTGGCTCCCTGCCCTCCTGACCTGTACTGTGATAGTATGAGAAGCCTAACTGTTCAGAGATGTAGCACACAGTTTCTTCTTTCCTTCTATTTTCTTACTTGTTTCTTGAGTTCTCCATTTTTATGAGGTTCTCTCTTTTCCCATCCTGCTTCGGGAATGTCGAAATCCCACCTGGCTTTGCTGCTTACCAGGTTTAACAGCCTGTCTGCAGAGATCGCTGCCATTCAGAGGGTAACACCACCCACCTGGGAAGAAGCGTCCTTTCTGTGAGGCTGTGAAGCACCAGACAGTAGATGCTGCCAACATGCAGGTCTTTCCACTTTTTAACATGATGAATCCATACACCTCTAGCCTAGGGAGTTCAAAAGACTTGATTAAGTCTAGTATATGGTAGAAATATCAGTAGTTTAATTTATATATTATGCTTATTAGTTTCTTGACAAAATCTGCGCCCTAGGTCATATACCCTTTGAGAGCTTGGACACTTTCATCTCTGTTCACCACAGAGCAGTTCTTGCATATAGTGAACATGCAAATATTTGTAAGCTGAAACAAAAGTGTAGCAAGTACAAAGGAAGCACAGCCGTCTTGCATGCCAAATGAGCTACAGAAAACATTTGAAGCTTTAACTTTCTAATATCTTTGCATTTTTTTCTCCCCTTAATAGGGGTTTAAAGAGAAGCCCAATGAGTCAATGTTAAGATACACATTTATACGTAGGTGGCTTTTTGTACCAATTTCCTTCCTTTTAATGGTTTTTTTAAGAAAAAATTACGGGTGAATGGCTGAATATAGGTTTTGCCACAGACTTCCAGGACTTGAAGCCTAGTTTCCAGATTTCCTAACTGCAGAACTTGGGGCGCATTCCTTGACCTCTCCACCTCAATATCCTCTTCCTTCCAGTGGAGGTAACTAGAGCATCCATGTCACTGAGTCACCGAGAGGATTAAATGAGGATGTCACACATCTGCCACAGAGTCCAACTGATGGTAAAATATTTTTCATAAAAATAACTCTTGAATGGCTTGAGGAAACATAACCAAACATTTACCATCATCTTTTAAAATGATGTGTTATTGCTTTTATGCTGAGTCTAGTCCCCTGGCTCCCTGCCCTCCTGACCTGTACTGTGATAGTATGAGAAGCCTAACTGTTCAGAGATGTAGCACACAGTTTCTTCTTTCCTTCTATTTTCTTACTTGTTTCTTGAGTTCTCCATTTTTATGAGGTTCTCTCTTTTCCCATCCTGCTTCGGGAATGTCGAAATCCCACCTGGCTTTGCTGCTTACCAGGTTTAACAGCCTGTCTGCAGAGATCGCTGCCATTCAGAGGGTAACACCACCCACCTGGGAAGAAGCGTCCTTTCTGTGAGGCTGTGAAGCACCAGACAGTAGATGCTGCCAACATGCAGGTCTTTCCACTTTTTAACATGATGAATCCATACACCTCTAGCCTAGGGAGTTCAAAAGACTTGATTAAGTCTAGTATATGGTAGAAATATCAGTAGTTTAATTTATATATTATGCTTATTAGTTTCTTGACAAAATCTGCGCCCTAGGTCATATACCCTTTGAGAGCTTGGACACTTTCATCTCTGTTCACCACAGAGCAGTTCTTGCATATAGTGAACATGCAAATATTTGTAAGCTGAAACAAAAGTGTAGCAAGTACAAAGGAAGCACAGCCGTCTTGCATGCCAAATGAGCTACAGAAAACATTTGAAGCTTTAACTTTCTAATATCTTTGCATTTTTTTCTCCCCTTAATAGGGGTTTAAAGAGAAGCCCAATGAGTCAATGTTAAGATACACATTTATACGTAGGTGGCTTTTTGTACCAATTTCCTTCCTATGATGTTGAGAGTCTAGAAAAGGCTTTACTACAATATCTTTGAGAGAATTTATAAATTCTTTATTAATATTTTACACCTGTCTGTGTGATTTTGTTTAATTGGCAAATAGCCATAGTGCTACAAAATTGTTACAAAATTGAAATCGCTAAAATAATAGGAAGCAATTGAAGCAGCCCATTGCATCTCATTTTGTTTCCTTACTTGGGTTGCTAAGGCACAGCTTACACGCTTAGTGGGCTTCCACGATTCTTTGGCATTCTAGAGCGTGTACTTCTGACATTTTTATTAGGCTTTTGTATTTGGGCACTGTATTAAATCCCACAATTTATTCCTTTTCACTTAAATTGTCTTCCCTATACCAGGGGTGGAGAGGAATTCACAGTGCTTGCACATAAAAGGCCATTATCTTATCTTAGCAAATCCAGTCCTACTGAGACAGTGAATCCTGACAGCTCGGCTGGGAAGCTGGGGAGGGACGTGTGTCAAGCAGGGTGAGATGGTGTGTTGAGTCAGTGATGCAGCCTGTGCCCAGGGTGCTGGTGAGTCCGGAAGCAGCAGCAAAATCAGAGTCCCTCTGCGGATCCCGGGGTGATAGACCATTTAGCAGACAGCCTGAAGTTAGCACCCAGGGAGTATCCTCTGCCTCTAAACTTGATTTAGCTGTAGCTTGTACAAACAGGTCAGGAGACCGCATACTACCCTGTTATTTTCTTGCCCCCAATCAAAGCACCTTTTTTCTTCACGGTATAAACACCCTGACATTTTGTGTATCTGGCTGGATGCAGCCTGTAGAACTCTGTAGAAATTTTAATACAGTCTTCATTCCACGAAGAGAAATATTTTCTGATGGGAGGAAGTGATGGTGATGAGGGTAGAAATGTAAGCTCTGTCATGTGGGTCTCATGCATTCAGTACATGACCCAGGAGCTCTTCCAAGAGGTTTATTTGTTTCGATAGTTACTTATTGGATCTTCAGCAATATGTTGTTGTTCTTTAGTCGCTCAGTGGTGTGCAACTCTTTGTGACCTCATGGACTGCAGCACTCTGGGCTTCCCTGTCCTTCACTATCTCCTAGAGTTTGCTCAAGTTTATTTCCATTGAGTTGATGATACCATCCAACCCTCCCATCCTCTGTCACCCTCTTCTTCTCTTGCCCTCAACCTTTCCCAGCATCAGGGTCTTTTCCAATGAGTCTGCTTTTTGAATCAGGTGGCCCAGGTATTGGAGCTTCAGCTTCAGCATCAGTCCTTCCAGTGAATATCCAGAGTTTATTTTAGCAATATGAAAGGGAACCAAATACAGATGGGAAAACTGCGACCCAAAGAGACAAGGCAATTTGTCCCAGTAGCAGACTGGTATTTGACTACAGTGTAATGCTCATTACTATGTGTTTTAACTGGACTCGGGTTAAACGTTTCCTTTCATTAGGTAAAAATATCACAGAAGGCATGATCCATATAATCTATTTAAAATGCTTGCCACGTTTGATGAATTGTTAACGGTGCATAGGTTCTTAAAGAGAACTTGTCCCCGTCAGTCTTCCATTGGTCCCATCACTTACTCAGACCTGAAGCTTAGTGTCACCATGTCTCATTTCCTCTTCCTTTACTCCCACTCTCAAGTTTTGTTGACTCTACCTCCTGACAACTACACCTGTCTATCCTGTCCTTTCTCTGTGTTTCGTTTTCTTCCTTACTAGTTTGCCTGCTCCGGCATCTGTTCCTCCTGAGGTGTCTTCTTAAATACAGCTTGGATCAGCTTCTTCCCCCAGTCAACAGTCATTTGTCTATGAGCATAACAGTTTAGATTTAGCAAAACATTTTGCCATTACGTTTAAAGAAACTCATAAAAATTCATATCACTGCCTCATTACTAGCCTACTATAGTAATACTGGTAAATAATAGAACTATTATTTTTCTCTGAACCTTTACTATCAGCAGGGTCCGTGTCTAAACTCCTTTAAGTTTCCTTGGTGGTCTCAATTTATGCTTCTTATTTTCTGTTGTTTTCTTAATATACTTTGTTCTTGAAGAGTTACACACCTAAAGTTAGCTACTTTTGAGCGTCTGGACTTCTGCTTCTCTTCTGGTATTTCCTCTTCCTTTTTCATCAGGCAAACTTCTCTTCGCTCTTTAAGAGCCAGATCATGCCTCCTCCACCTCTTGAAGGCCTCCTTGGTGTCACCTAGGAAAATGTACCCTTGTTAATTTCAATGCCTCAGGCAAACAGTGTCTCCGTTTAAAGGTCGCAGCAGGCTCACACAGATTATCCCTCTTCCTTCTCCTTTACCACCTGAACCCCCCGGAAAATATCCTCTTCATGCTCCAGCAGACTTCAGCATCAGTCCTTCCAGTGAATATCCAGAGTTTATTTTAGCAATATGAAAGGGAACCAAATACAGATGGGAAAACTGCGACCCAAAGAGACAAGGCAATTTGTCCCAGTAGCAGACTGGTATTTGACTACAGTGTAATGCTCATTACTATGTGTTTTAACTGGACTCGGGTTAAACGTTTCCTTTCATTAGGTAAAAATATCACAGAAGGCATGATCCATATAATCTATTTAAAATGCTTGCCACGTTTGATGAATTGTTAACGGTGCATAGGTTCTTAAAGAGAACTTGTCCCCGTCAGTCTTCCATTGGTCCCATCACTTACTCAGACCTGAAGCTTAGTGTCACCATGTCTCATTTCCTCTTCCTTTACTCCCACTCTCAAGTTTTGTTGACTCTACCTCCTGACAACTACACCTGTCTATCCTGTCCTTTCTCTGTGTTTCGTTTTCTTCCTTACTAGTTTGCCTGCTCCGGCATCTGTTCCTCCTGAGGTGTCTTCTTAAATACAGCTTGGATCAGCTTCTTCCCCCAGTCAACAGTCATTTGTCTATGAGCATAACAGTTTAGATTTAGCAAAACATTTTGCCATTACGTTTAAAGAAACTCATAAAAATTCATATCACTGCCTCATTACTAGCCTACTATAGTAATACTGGTAAATAATAGAACTATTATTTTTCTCTGAACCTTTACTATCAGCAGGGTCCGTAGTCTAAACTCCTTTAAGTTTCCTTGGTGGTCTCAATTTATGCTTCTTATTTTCTGTTGTTTTCTTAATATACTTTGTTCTTGAAGAGTTACACACCTAAAGTTAGCTACTTTTGAGCGTCTGGACTTCTGCTTCTCTTCTGGTATTTCCTCTTCCTTTTTCATCAGGCAAACTTCTCTTCGCTCTTTAAGAGCCAGATCATGCCTCCTCCACCTCTTGAAGGCCTCCTTGGTGTCACCTAGGAAAATGTACCCTTGTTAATTTCAATGCCTCAGGCAAACAGTGTCTCCGTTTAAAGGTCGCAGCAGGCTCACACAGATTATCCCTCTTCCTTCTCCTTTACCACCTGACAGAATACCTCTCATGCCCCTGTTTTGATAATAGTATATCTTGTGTCTCAAGAGGCTGTCATAGCAGATGCCATATTTTGTTTATCTCCTCGTCACCTTAGGTCCTGGCCCAAAGTTGGGACTGCTTTGTTGACAAAATGAGCTTTACATGAAGACTTTCATAATGAATTCAAATGAATTCTCTGAGGCTTTTTTGGGAGAGTTTAATCTGAGCCTGCTCCCTTTGCAGCCCTACCGCATAGTTTTTCTTAGGCCTCTGTTAGTTTTATGTAACAGTTGCCTTTTAGCATAGTGAATTTTTCTTCTGTCTCTCCTAGAATCCAAGCTTCTGGTGGCAGGTTCTAAGTCTTTTTCATGTATATGCCTCCCAAGTGTTAGTTGCTCAGTGGGGTTCAACACTTTGCAAGCCCACGGACTGTAGCCCACCAGGTTCCTCTGTCCATGGGATTTTCCAGACAAGAATACCGGAGTGGGTTGCCATTGCCTCCTCCAGGGGATCTTCCTAACCCAGGAACAAATCCTGGGTCTCCTGCACGGAGGGCAGATTCTTTACCGTCTGAGCTACCAGAGAAGCCCCCCACGCCTCCCAAAGTGTGTGCTGTATCACTGAACACATAATAGGAGCTTGGCAAATGCTTGTTAGATACCTTTAATAAGGATTTTACATTCTTCTCCTCTGTAACATTTCTATCATTGCAACAGAAAACTTTTGCCTTAAAAAATATTTTAAAAAATCAGTAATAGTTTCTCTGATTTTTAAACAGTTCCTATTAGACAGAACCAGAGCATGTTTATGCAGAATGCTAAATCAGTGTCCAGACAAGCCTTGCAGTTGTTTTCTATTGTGTTTATTATGGGAATGTTATTATGCTAATTTATTTTAAAATTGAAATAAATGGCACGTGAGTCAGCATGCTGTGGTGGAAAGAGCCAGGATTTTGTGGGATGGCATTCAAACTCTAGTTTCAATAACGTGATGGGTGGAAAATACTCTCCTTTAACCTGGTTTCCTTGCCTGTTAGGGGAAGATTATAGGCTGCATATGTTATTGGGTTGCTGTGAAGATTAAATCTGTGGTATCAGCAGAGTCCTTACATTTAGTAAATTTGCAATAAATATCACTAGTTATTAGAAACACTGACACTTCCCTGAATTCATGTGCTCTGCACATGTGCTTGGGAATTAGAATATTTCACTTTATTTCTGAAATGCTCTCTAACCAGGATAATATTTCATGTCAGCTGGCTTATTGTGGATGCTTTTGGAAGAGCTCTTCAATTTTAAAGTCTTGTTGCATGTCTCAGGAAGACATCAACTGTTTAAATACGGAAAGTAGGTGGTTGGGATTTGTGGATTCATTATATGGTTTCGGTTACAAAGAACTGACACCTGTCTGAATCTGGTTTTACTAATAAGCAAAATTATGATCACACAGAGCAATAAGTTCAGAGATTTTCATTTTTTTTCTCTCCACTTTTCCACTCTCAAGGGCAGATTATACTAAGGTTTTGCTCCTATTCCACAGTGACTGTCATTTAGGGCTTCCAGTTGCAATTCTATTGGTTCACATACAGTGGAAAAAAACAGGAAAAAAAGCAGGGAGAGAGAAATAAAACAAAAGGAAGGACAGAGAGCAGGGAGGCAATATTTCCTCCCTGTCCAGTGGATTCTGTATCCCTTTTTTCCCGTCCACTGAAGCAACTTAGGTAAAGTGTGTAACTTTAGACCCAGAGTTGCCAAAGAAATGGCATATGGTGATTGACTTAAACTACTTAAAATACTGCTCTGTTCTTTTGGATGGATGGATAAGCGAATCAGATTAGGACTCTATCAGGAAAGAGGAAGGGATGCCTGTTGATGTGAAGAAGTAACCCGTGGTGTCGGCTATAGTTAGGAACTTAAATTTTAAGTGGTCATTTGATTTTACTGTAGAAATTTAGAAAAGTGTCTATGGTAGTAACTTGCAGTAATTTAGTAAGTGTCTATGGTGCTTAGGTGCATAAAACTGAAACTCTTAGATTAATTCATTTCTTTGGCTTCATATTCATGTATAGGGATAATAAACTCTAGTTTCAATAACGTGTGGTGGAAAATACTCTCCTTTAACCTGGTTTCCTTGCCTGTTAGGGAAGGTTATAGGCTGCATATGTTATTGGGTTGCTGTGAAGATTAAATCTGTGGTATCAGCAGAGTCCTTACATTTAGTAAATTTGCAATAAATATCACTAGTTATTAGAAACACTGACACTTCCCTGAATTCATGTGCTCTGCACATGTGCTTGGGAATTAGAATATTTCACTTTATTTCTGAAATGCTCTCTAACCAGGATAATATTTCATGTCAGCTGGCTTATTGTGGATGCTTTTGGAAGAGCTCTTCAATTTTAAAGTCTTGTTGCATGTCTCAGGAAGACATCAACTGTTTAAATACGGAAAGTAGGTGGTTGGGATTTGTGGATTCATTATATGGTTTCGGTTACAAAGAACTGACACCTGTCTGAATCTGGTTTTACTAATAAGCAAAATTATGATCACACAGAGCAATAAGTTCAGAGATTTTCATTTTTTTTCTCTCCACTTTTCCACTCTCAAGGGCAGATTATACTAAGGTTTTGCTCCTATTCCACAGTGACTGTCATTTAGGGCTTCCAGTTGCAATTCTATTGGTTCACATACAGTGGAAAAAAACAGGAAAAAAAGCAGGGAGAGAGAAATAAAACAAAAGGAAGGACAGAGAGCAGGGAGGCAATATTTCCTCCCTGTCCAGTGGATTCTGTATCCCTTTTTCCAGTCCACTGAAGCAACTTAGGTAAAGTGTGTAACTTTAGACCCAGAGTTGCCAAAGAAATGGCATATGGTGATTGACTTAAACTACTTAAAATACTGCTCTGTTCTTTTGGATGGATGGATAAGCGAATCAGATTAGGACTCTATCAGGAAAGAGGAAGGGATGCCTGTTGATGTGAAGAAGTAACCCGTGGTGTCGGCTATAGTTAGGAACTTAAATTTTAAGTGGTCATTTGATTTTACTGTAGAAATTTAGAAAAGTGTCTATGGTAGTAACTTGCAGTAATTTAGTAAGTGTCTATGGTGCTTAGGTGCATAAAACTGAAACTCTTAGATTAATTCATTTCTTTGGCTTCATATTCATGTATAGGGATAATAAAACCTGCTTCTCAGGTTTTTGAGATTATTAAATATACAATCTGTGTAAGACTTGCGTTGAGTAGTTGCACTTGTATTTTCTTGGTCAGATTTCTGTATATCATCTTTGTCTCTTTTATATTACTGTTTTCCACTTCTAAATACTTAAATTATGAATCCACACAGGTACCTTATTCTCACATGTAACTCCATACATGCAAACAAAGATTCAAAAGTCTTTTTATAAACAAAAGTCTGCATTTTATAAGCTCTGTATTTGTGCAGTTTCCTATATTCCTCACAGCAGCCCTGTGATATAGGTGTCATTTATGCCATTTTATAGATCTCCTCGAAAATGTGAGTTTCACAAGAACAGAGATTCAGTCGGATTTCTCCACTGTTGTATCATTAACATCCAAAATACTGCATCATGGAGGTAGACTGGTAGATAGATGCTCAATCAGTGTTTGCTGAAGGAAAGGAGAGACGGAAGGAGGAGTTTACCTACTGAGGGTGAAGGACTCTGTTAGTTCATGAGTTTGCAATGAAAATATGAACCCCCTTTCTCTGTGGGCCTGAGACCTGTTTACCCACAAAACTCTTTAGTTTTGTTATGTCAGTTTTTTTCTCCCTCATTTCTTGACTTGGCAGCAAAGAATTGAAATGCTAGACCAGGATAGCTCAAGCAGGCAAGATTTATTGAGGAGCAGTTACTAGTATTTGTGAGAACCAGACTGGTTAGGGTTCCATATTTATATCCCTTGTCCCCTCAGTGGTCCCTGGGGCCTGATTGGTTACACCCTATGCAAATGAGACATGGGCCTGAGACAAATCAGAGAAGTGGGTGTGCTGGGCACCGTTTCCCTTCAGCAGTCTCAGTTGGGTCTTTGGTTCTCCTTTCCTGCCCTCTGCGTATGGAGCTTCTCAACGGCCACTCCTTCTGAATGCCGTTTTGGACCCCATTCTCCCTACTCAAACTGCTTAACAGCCTCAACCTACTCTCTTCTCCCTTTTTGCTCTCTCAGTGCTCAGCTGCATGAGCACATGCAGTTCCCAGAGATAATCCTTGCTTCTCACTTCTACAGGGCCATTACATATGCAGATGTCCAAGCCAATGGTTCTACTTGCTTAGTCCCCTCCTGCCTTCCTACCTGGTCAGTGTCCCATTGGGTCCCTGATTTATTCTGTTGTTCAGTCTCTAAGTCGTGTTGACTCTTTGTGACACCATGGACTGAAGCACTCCAGGGTACTCTGTCCTCCACTGTCTCCTGAGTTTGTTCAGATTCATGTCCATTGAGGGGTGGTGATTCCAGTTCAAACACCACATCCTCTGGTAGGCCTTTCATGATCCTCCAGCTTAAGTCATTTTCTTCTCTTGAAAATCAAAAGTGCTGCATTTTATAAGCTCTGTATTTGTGCAGTTTCCTATATTCCTCACAGCAGCCCTGTGATATAGGTGTCATTTATGCCATTTTATAGATCTCCTCGAAAATGTGAGTTTCACAAGAACAGAGATTCAGTCGGATTTCTCCACTGTTGTATCATTAACATCCAAAATACTGCATCATGGAGGTAGACTGGTAGATAGATGCTCAATCAGTGTTTGCTGAAGGAAAGGAGAGACGGAAGGAGGAGTTTACCTACTGAGGGTGAAGGACTCTGTTAGTTCATGAGTTTGCAATGAAAATATGAACCCCCTTTCTCTGTGGGCCTGAGACCTGTTTACCCACAAAACTCTTTAGTTTTGTTATGTCAGTTTTTTTCTCCCTCATTTCTTGACTTGGCAGCAAAGAATTGAAATGCTAGACCAGGATAGCTCAAGCAGGCAAGATTTATTGAGGAGCAGTTACTAGTATTTGTGAGAACCAGACTGGTTAGGGTTCCATATTTATATCCCTTGTCCCCTCAGTGGTCCCTGGGGCCTGATTGGTTACACCCTATGCAAATGAGACATGGGCCTGAGACAAATCAGAGAAGTGGGTGTGCTGGGCACCGTTTCCCTTCAGCAGTCTCAGTTGGGTCTTTGGTTCTCCTTTCCTGCCCTCTGCGTATGGAGCTTCTCAACGGCCACTCCTTCTGAATGCCGTTTTGGACCCCATTCTCCCTACTCAAACTGCTTAACAGCCTCAACCTACTCTCTTCTCCCTTTTTGCTCTCTCAGTGCTCAGCTGCATGAGCACATGCAGTTCCCAGAGATAATCCTTGCTTCTCACTTCTACAGGGCCATTACATATGCAGATGTCCAAGCCAATGGTTCTACTTGCTTAGTCCCCTCCTGCCTTCCTACCTGGTCAGTGTCCCATTGGGTCCCTGATTTATTCTGTTGTTCAGTCTCTAAGTCGTGTTGACTCTTTGTGACACCATGGACTGAAGCACTCCAGGGTACTCTGTCCTCCACTGTCTCCCTGAGTTTGTTCAGATTCATGTCCATTGAGTTGGTGATGCTGTCTAACCATCTCTGTATAGAGCCTTCATATTCCAGTTCAAACACCACATCCTCTGGTAGGCCTTTCATGATCCTCCAGCTTAAGTCATCTTCTCTTTACACATCCACATACTGTAAGGATAGAGTTTTTAAATGAATGTGTATTTGTATGGTGCTTTTATGAATGATCTTTCTTCACTATAGCTTCTAGAAAACAGGCTATGGGTATTTATTTATGATTGGTTCCCTAAAACCTGAGCAGTATCTGGCATATTCTAGGTGCTCAATGAGTATATGTTGAGTGAATATCACCAAACATTGTCTTGTCAGCCTATTTTCATGTGTTTCTCATGAATTATATGTATAATTTTCAGAGGAGAGGTTAGTGCTTTGTATTAGTCCTCTGCTTTTTCCCCATACATCTTTTCTCACAATAACCTAAATAGTAGGAAAATTGTAAAGTCTTCAGGACCAGCCACTGCTTGCCTGCCTCAAGTCTGAATCCTCATTTCCTTATTTTTGGTCTCAGCTTAAAATTTACCTTCAGTGGACTTCCCTTCACTCAAAAAGAGATGATAATACCCCTCATCTGGGTGACCTCAGCACCCCTCCCTACCATTAATGACTACATTAATGTAGTTATCATGTATCTGTTTTTCTCATTTATCTCTCTTGAGTTGAAAAGTAGACAGAATCTATAAAATGGTTGCCCTTCGCTTAGTACGATACTAGGGATGGTATACACCAGAGATATTTTTCCCGAAGGCTGAATGAATGCATGTCTCGTACTTGTATGATATTCCCCAGATATTGAAATCATTCCTGGAAAACACATTCAGTAAACAGTTGTAATTTAATTCAGTCTCTCATGTGGCATATGCATCCTTCAAGGATTGCTTAACATAATCTACTTTTTAGTGATCTTAAAAACTGCAGAGCATATTGCATGCTGCATATAAGTGCCCAACTTCAGAGGAGAATGGGAGACCAAGTCCAGCCTGTCTTTTGCTCATTAGGCTATTTTTGCCTCTTTTATAGTGGAAAATCATAAAGTCTTTCGAACCGTCACTGTTTCCCTGCCTCAAGCCTGTATCCTCAGTCTTTTCTCTTATTTTTGGTTTCAGCTTAAAATTTACCTTCGCTGCTTATTTGTGTGGTTTGATGTGATGGTCACTTTAATGTAAAAGATTTTTTCCTTTGCTATGTTAAACTAGTTACAATGTGATTATTTGGTTAGATGATTGGTTAATGGATTAATCATTTTCTGAGGAAATGACCACCTCCTAGTGTTTTCTTTTTTTGTGTGTTCTCTAAGCAGCCGTATGAGTTGAGTAACGATACAGTGCTGGGCTTCCATTAGTTCCTTGAATATTGTTGAGTCATATGGATGCTACAGGGCTCTGGAGGAGTACAAACCACTTCAGACTGCAGTATCTAGGAAGGCAGCACAGAGATTCCATTTTAAGTGGATTTCTATAATTTCCAAAAGCATAATATGAAAGAACGGCATCCATACAGAGAGAATAACATTCTTGGAAATGGTTAAAAGGTATGTTTATTGACTAAGAAAGATTTCATATGTTTGTGGTATTGGATTAAATAGAAAAACAGTCAAGAAATGTAAATTGAGAACATTTTTTAAGTCTCTGTAATGCTAGGCTAAGGACTTCAGATTTTATTTGGCAGGTAGGGGTCATCTAATCAAGATCATTCACTGGGAAGATTATGACTGTAAATTGAAGGAAAGAAAGACTTAAAGCCCAGAGATAGCCACAGAAATAATACCATGGTCCATAGTTCTAAATTCAGGGTGATACTGTTAGGAAAAGAGAAGAACATATAGAGAGATATTTGCAGTTAAATTGCAGTGTGTGTTAAGTAGCATGATGGTTTTATGTAGACAACAGGATTTTACAATTTTAAGCAAAGCCTATGTAAATAACAAAGAAAACCAATTCCCAGGGCATTTTGATTAATTAAGGTACTACTGATAGCAAGTAAAGTTCTCAAAATACAGTTGTGTGAAATAGAATCATTCAAGGAAAAGCACCACTTTTGTTTCAGGGTTTGGAATCACTTTGTACCTTTTTTCCTGACCTGTATGTCCTGGTTCCCTTATTCTGTGGCTTGAAGAAGTAAAGGCATAGATGTATTAATGTAACCTTCAGTTTTGTTTTAGAATAAAAGACTGTATAGTTTCATGCTGGAAAGGACCTTAGAAACTTAGGTGAAGAAACAAGTGCTAAAGGTGTTATGGGACCTGCCCAAGCTTGCCAGCCTGGAGGAACCTTCACTGTGGCTCATAGGTCCAGCCTCTCCAGGTATAGGTGCGCATAACACTAACACTCTTTGTAAAAGATTTTTCCTTTTCTATGTTAAACGTTACATGGATTTTTTTTTTTCATTTTCTGAGGAAATGACCACCTCCTAGTGTTTTCTTTTTTTGTGTGTTCTCTAAGCAGCCGTATGAGTTGAGTAACGATACAGTGCTGGGCTTCCATTAGTTCCTTGAATATTGTTGAGTCATATGGATGCTACAGGGCTCTGGAGGAGTACAAACCACTTCAGACTGCAGTATCTAGGAAGGCAGCACAGAGATTCCATTTTAAGTGGATTTCTATAATTTCCAAAAGCATAATATGAAAGAACGGCATCCATACAGAGAGAATAACATTCTTGGAAATGGTTAAAAGGTATGTTTATTGACTAAGAAAGATTTCATATGTTTGTGGTATTGGATTAAATAGAAAAACAGTCAAGAAATGTAAATTGAGAACATTTTTTAAGTCTCTGTAATGCTAGGCTAAGGACTTCAGATTTTATTTGGCAGGTAGGGGTCATCTAATCAAGATCATTCACTGGGAAGATTATGACTGTAAATTGAAGGAAAGAAAGACTTAAAGCCCAGAGATAGCCACAGAAATAATACCATGGTCCATAGTTCTAAATTCAGGGTGATACTGTTAGGAAAAGAGAAGAACATATAGAGAGATATTTGCAGTTAAATTGCAGTGTGTGTTAAGTAGCATGATGGTTTTATGTAGACAACAGGATTTTACAATTTTAAGCAAAGCCTATGTAAATAACAAAGAAAACCAATTCCCAGGGCATTTTGATTAATTAAGGTACTACTGATAGCAAGTAAAGTTCTCAAAATACAGTTGTGTGAAATAGAATCATTCAAGGAAAAGCACCACTTTTGTTTCAGGGTTTGGAATCACTTTGTACCTTTTTTCCTGACCTGTATGTCCTGGTTCCCTTATTCTGTGGCTTGAAGAAGTAAAGGCATAGATGTATTAATGTAACCTTCAGTTTTTGTTTTAGAATAAAAGACTGTATAGTTTCATGCTGGAAAGGACCTTAGAAACTTAGGTGAAGAAACAAGTGCTAAAGGTGTTATGGGACCTGCCCAAGCTTGCCAGCCTGGAGGAACCTTCACTGTGGCTCATAGGTCCAGCCTCTCCAGGTATAGGTGCGCATAACACTAACACTCTTTGCTACCTGGTCTACCCCTGCTTCAGGAATCCAGATCCTTTTTCCTTCTTTTTTATTACCATTTTACACAGTATACATTTTTTATTATTTAAAGGCACTGCACTAAAATTTACAGAATGTACATGATGCTTATTATTATTATTGTCTTTAGAAAGTATCCATGTGTTAAGGGTGCTATGCTAGGCTCTGTATAAAGCCAGAAAAATATACTAAGGCCTTAGCTCTCACTGTGTCTCTTATTTCGTAAACTGAGGTTTATATCCTCAGGCCACTGGATTAAATATCAGGTTTTTTCCCCCATTTTTCCATTCGTGCTTAAATGGTGTTTTGCTTTGTTTTGTTGTAAATTCTGGCTAATAGTTTTCGTTCTAAGGAAGAGGGAAAGGAAATTCACAGGCTGTCTTTCTTTTGCAAGAAGCTATAGGTAGGTGTATGTTTGATAACATATATATTAACATTCTTTCTAGAAGAGTTCTTAGTTTATATACCTTACCTTCATTTACAAATGAAAAAGCTGAAAATTGACTAGCGTCTGTGATGAAAAAGGTAAAGAAAGCCATGATTGGAGTTCATGGAGTTCATGAATTTTTCTCAGATCCATAAAATAGAACATACATTGAGATGTGACATCCTAATATGGACATTGGCAAACTGACAGACACTGAGAAAAGCACTGAAGGTGTTAAAAGGTTTGAATGGGATATCATATGAGAATCAGTTGAAAAATCTTGAGAGGTCTAGAAGAAAGAGATAGTTAATCTAGGTACTACTGATAGCAAGTAAAGTTCTCAAAATACAGTTGTGTGAAATAGAATCATTCAAGGAAAAGCACCACTTTTGTTTCAGGGTTTGGAATCACTTTGTACCTTTTTTCCTGACCTGTATGTCCTGGTTCCCTTATTCTGTGGCTTGAAGAAGTAAAGGCATAGATGTATTAATGTAACCTTCAGTTTTGTTTTAGAATAAAAGACTGTATAGTTTCATGCTGGAAAGGACCTTAGAAACTTAGGTGAAGAAACAAGTGCTAAAGGTGTTATGGGACCTGCCCAAGCTTGCCAGCCTGGAGGAACCTTCACTGTGGCTCATAGGTCCAGCCTCTCCAGGTATAGGTGCGCATAACACTAACACTCTTTGCTACCTGGTCTACCCCTGCTTCAGGAATCCAGATCCTTTTTCCTTCTTTTTTATTACCATTTTACACAGTATACATTTTTTATTATTTAAAGGCACTGCACTAAAATTTACAGAATGTACATGATGCTTATTATTATTATTGTCTTTAGAAAGTATCCATGTGTTAAGGGTGCTATGCTAGGCTCTGTATAAAGCCAGAAAAATATACTAAGGCCTTAGCTCTCACTGTGTCTCTTATTTCGTAAACTGAGGTTTATATCCTCAGGCCACTGGATTAAATATCAGGTTTTTTCCCCCATTTTTCCATTCGTGCTTAAATGGTGTTTTGCTTTGTTTTGTTGTAAATTCTGGCTAATAGTTTTCGTTCTAAGGAAGAGGGAAAGGAAATTCACAGGCTGTCTTTCTTTTGCAAGAAGCTATAGGTAGGTGTATGTTTGATAACATATATATTAACATTCTTTCTAGAAGAGTTCTTAGTTTATATACCTTACCTTCATTTACAAATGAAAAAGCTGAAAATTGACTAGCGTCTGTGATGAAAAAGGTAAAGAAAGCCATGATTGGAGTTCATGGAGTTCATGAATTTTTCTCAGATCCATAAAATAGAACATACATTGAGATGTGACATCCTAATATGGACATTGGCAAACTGACAGACACTGAGAAAAGCACTGAAGGTGTTAAAAGGTTTGAATGGGATATCATATGAGAATCAGTTGAAAAATCTTGAGAGGTCTAGAAGAAAGAGATAGTTAATCTAGGTACTACTTAGCCAGACTTTCTAAAGTATCTTCCTCTTCTCCGGTTGCGCTAGTGGTAAAGAGCCTGCCTGCCAGTGTAGGAGACATAAGACACTGGTTTGATTCCTGAGTTGGGAAGATCCCACGGAAGAGGGCATGGCAAAACCCGCTTCAGTATTGTTGCCTGGAGAATCCCGTGGACAGAGGAGCCTGGTGGGCTTACAGTCCATAGGGTTGCAAAGAGTTGGACTCTGAAGCAACAGAGCACACACACATTATCCTCTCAATGAAGTTTTAAATGCTAGCTGGTTCAGAAGGTCCAGAGTAATTGGCAGTGGAGCTCTTTGCCTCAAAGTCTTTGCAGAGGGTTTGGTGCCAGATACCCAGTTGTGGGCCACTGTTGGGAGATTGCACGAGAATGTGCCTTAAATGTTTCTAATTTTTGTCTTTGAATTGCATTTAGAAGTGAATCTGATAGTAAATGATATTATATAGTAGAGATTAACCATAATTTCTCTGAATCAAGGATGATAAGGTGTTCCCTACTCTGGAAGGCTCCCTGAGGGCCCTCTCTGAAAGACTTTGTATGCAAAAATCTTAATTTGAAAACCCCTCGGGTAAATAATTTCCAATTTCCATTTCCATGGGAAGGTATTAATTTAACTTCAATTTAGAACAAGGTCAATTTGTGCACCTGGCTTCTGATTGTACATGAGTTTTGAGGGAAATTCTCACACTGGTTTGTACTTGAGCAGAGACTATCTGTATCTCAATAGCCAGTTAATCCAACTCTTTATTTATTGCCAGTTAACCCGAGTCCTCCCCCACCCCTCTTGAAAGATATTTGAGCTACCTGAGAAGCTGTTTCACCCAGTATAATGAAATAGAACAAAACAAAATCTTACATTATTTTCAGAATTCTAAGGTGGTATCTTCAAGCATTTTTTTTTTTTTTCTGTATACAATTACCTTTTTCTTCTTAGAATCTTAAATCTATGCTCAGTTGAGAAACCATAATTATAAATAAATATACTTGAATTTATAGGCTTGATTTTTCTTAATAAAACCCGCTTCAGTATGTAGACGGGAGAAAAATAGTTAATCTAGGTACTACTTAGCCAGACTTTCTAAAGTATCTTCCTCTTCTCCGGTTGCGCTAGTGGTAAAGAGCCTGCCTGCCAGTGTAGGAGACATAAGACACTGGTTTGATTCCTGAGTTGGGAAGATCCCACGGAAGAGGGCATGGCAAAACCCGCTTCAGTATTGTTGCCTGGAGAATCCCGTGGACAGAGGAGCCTGGTGGGCTTACAGTCCATAGGGTTGCAAAGAGTTGGACTCTGAAGCAACAGAGCACACACACATTATCCTCTCAATGAAGTTTTAAATGCTAGCTGGTTCAGAAGGTCCAGAGTAATTGGCAGTGGAGCTCTTTGCCTCAAAGTCTTTGCAGAGGGTTTGGTGCCAGATACCCAGTTGTGGGCCACTGTTGGGAGATTGCACGAGAATGTGCCTTAAATGTTTCTAATTTTTGTCTTTGAATTGCATTTAGAAGTGAATCTGATAGTAAATGATATTATATAGTAGAGATTAACCATAATTTCTCTGAATCAAGGATGATAAGGTGTTCCCTACTCTGGAAGGCTCCCTGAGGGCCCTCTCTGAAAGACTTTGTATGCAAAAATCTTAATTTGAAAACCCTCGGTAAATAATTTCCAATTTCCATTTCCATGGGAAGGTATTAATTTAACTTCAATTTAGAACAAGGTCAATTTGTGCACCTGGCTTCTGATTGTACATGAGTTTTGAGGGAAATTCTCACACTGGTTTGTACTTGAGCAGAGACTATCTGTATCTCAATAGCCAGTTAATCCAACTCTTTATTTATTGCCAGTTAACCCGAGTCCTCCCCCACCCCTCTTGAAAGATATTTGAGCTACCTGAGAAGCTGTTTCACCCAGTATAATGAAATAGAACAAAACAAAATCTTACATTATTTTCAGAATTCTAAGGTGGTATCTTCAAGCATTTTTTTTTTTTTTCTGTATACAATTACCTTTTTCTTCTTAGAATCTTAAATCTATGCTCAGTTGAGAAACCATAATTATAAATAAATATACTTGAATTTATAGGCTTGATTTTTCTTAATAAATCACTGTTGAAAAGAACAAGTGGAGAAAGAAAGGATAAATATTATTAAAGTGTTAGAGTTATGTACTCAGATTATCACATACTTTGATACAGAATGCTCTAACATAAGCTACATTTCACTTTATTTATATGATGGTCTGTGTCATACTTGAAGCCTCTTTCACTCAAGAAAATGTCTAGAAAGTAGTAGTTTTGTACAAACAAGTTTTCTACTGATTCCTTTCCACTGACTTTTAACATTCTGTAGACATTCTAGAAATACTGGAGAGCCGAACAATTTTCCATCAATTACCTCTTGTTATGTTTATGAGAGCCGGCTGGTGAAATAGCTAATATTCTCTCACGTTGAAAACAGAGATATTCGTTAACTTACTGCTGATCTTATTACTCTGCCTTCATAATAATGTCAAATGTTAAAAGAAAAAGAAGGCAGAGAGTGGTATTTTGTATTAAACAAAGAGAATAAAACCAAAAATAAAGTGACCTGAGCTAGAAACAAGTTAAAAGTGTAAATTTTCAGTTGCACAAAAGTTACCATGGCATTACCTTTTCTTTTGTGTCTGCTGGTGATTTAATTTAGTAGTTTTAGAAAAAGAAATTCTCTATTACTGTGTTTGAAAATTCTAATTACAGTGAGTGATAAAGAAATTTCCAGTACAAGGGGTATTTGTACAAAACTGGTCAGACTGACAAGTGATTGACAGGTAAACAACCCCGTGGTGCCCTTATATTCCATTCTGAGATGCTAGACCACAAATGCTAAGTTAGTCTCAGGAAGTTACCCCCATCTAGCTTTTATTAAATGTGTGGCTTCATGGTTGTAAGCAGTATTGTGAATTCGCTGCCTAAAAAAGCTGTTTTATTTGTTGCTGCTGTATCATCCTTCCACAGTGTGGTGGAATACCTGTGAAATGGACAAATGGGTACTTTCCTTTAGTATGTTTAACTGAATTTAAACTGCAAAGGCAGGCAAAGTACAAATTTCATCAAATAGATTGAAACCATCTAAAGAGGAATGAAAGGGATAGCATTTCCAACTTGCAGTTTTCTGTTTATGACTTAAAGAGTCTGAGGGAAATTGCCCTTTCTTCTCTGCTAATGTAGAGCTGACAGCTCAGCATGTACACACAGTGTTATGTTATGTGCAATCAGAACCTCTTGTAATTGTCCTTGAAAGCGGTTTACTGTTAATATAACTTGATTTTCAGAGTGTCATTTTTTTCTCTCCTACATCAAGTTTCCCTGCTTCTTTACAAAGGTAGCTTTCTTAATTCATATGCATTTCTTACTGGATTCTTATTTCTCATTTCTTCCTAAAAAATATTTGTTAGATCAAGCTTTGATAAACTATTTTGCTGAAAAATACTGGAGAGCCGAACAATTTTCCATCAATTACCTCTTGTTATGTTTATGAGAGCCGGCTGGTGAAATAGCTAATATTCTCTCACGTTGAAAACAGAGATATTCGTTAACTTACTGCTGATCTTATTACTCTGCCTTCATAATAATGTCAAATGTTAAAAGAAAAAGAAGGCAGAGAGTGGTATTTTGTATTAAACAAAGAGAATAAAACCAAAAATAAAGTGACCTGAGCTAGAAACAAGTTAAAAGTGTAAATTTTCAGTTGCACAAAAGTTACCATGGCATTACCTTTTCTTTTGTGTCTGCTGGTGATTTAATTTAGTAGTTTTAGAAAAAGAAATTCTCTATTACTGTGTTTGAAAATTCTAATTACAGTGAGTGATAAAGAAATTTCCGAGTACAAGGGGTATTTGTACAAAACTGGTCAGACTGACAAGTGATTGACAGGTAAACAACCCCGTGGTGCCCTTATATTCCATTCTGAGATGCTAGACCACAAATGCTAAGTTAGTCTCAGGAAGTTACCCCCATCTAGCTTTTATTAAATGTGTGGCTTCATGGTTGTAAGCAGTATTGTGAATTCGCTGCATAAAAAGCTGTTTTATTTGTTGCTGCTGTATCATCCTTCCACAGTGTGGTGGAATACCTGTGAAATGGACAAATGGGTACTTTCCTTTAGTATGTTTAACTGAATTTAAACTGCAAAGGCAGGCAAAGTACAAATTTCATCAAATAGATTGAAACCATCTAAAGAGGAATGAAAGGGATAGCATTTCCAACTTGCAGTTTTCTGTTTATGACTTAAAGAGTCTGAGGGAAATTGCCCTTTCTTCTCTGCTAATGTAGAGCTGACAGCTCAGCATGTACACACAGTGTTATGTTATGTGCAATCAGAACCTCTTGTAATTGTCCTTGAAAGCGGTTTACTGTTAATATAACTTGATTTTCAGAGTGTCATTTTTTTCTCTCCTACATCAAGTTTCCCTGCTTCTTTACAAAGGTAGCTTTCTTAATTCATATGCATTTCTTACTGGATTCTTATTTCTCATTTCTTCCTAAAAAATATTTATTACATCCAGCTTTGATAAACTATTTTGCGATAGGAAAAATAGATGAATACTGTTGTAAGTTATGATTTTTTTAAGATGGTTCACATGTTTTTGTAATACAGTCAAAAGCAGAGGATTGATTCAAAAAATTTATGTTTTTCTGATTTTTAAAATTTGAAAGAAATTCTTCTGTTTCTTACCATTTTATATTTCTAAAATGTTCAAATGATTGCCTCAGAGTTTGGAGACAAAATATTTTTCCCCCTTAACTTGCGTGCTAAGAATTTGGATGTTTTGGATGCTGCTATTTGCTAGCAGATGACAATTCATCCAGATTAAAGAGTAATCAAGTACAGTAAGATCTGTGTTTGCTAGCCAGCAAAATCTGGAAAATGGCATTTTTGACATTTCCTAGGCAAAATTGTCAACCTAATAAATGTCAATAAGACTAAGCGAAATAGGGTAGGGTAAATACGGTGAAATTAGATTAAGGTTGCAAAAGATTTAATGTGTATTCTTCTTGTCAATTTTAAAAATCCCACTAGGGTTTTCACAAACAAAAATTATATACCTGTGTAAATCTTGGTATTTTCATTCCTTTGCCAGACTGTGAAGGAAAAGTGGGAGGTTAAAAAAGAAACGGTCAATATGAATTGAATTGACTCCAAGTCAACTGTAATCTATATCCTGTCTTCCTAATATATCTCATAACAAAAACTTGTTGTATCAGTATATTCCAGACGTTTGTAAGTTATTTAGAACTTGGAACGTGTTTTCCCATAGAAACAATGTTGTAAATATTGGTTCAGTTCCCAGGCCAACATATGAATTGAATTGAGCTATTTCTGTTTATGACTTAAAGAGTCTGAGGGAAATTGCCCTTTCTTCTCTGCTAATGTAGAGCTGACAGCTCAGCATGTACACACAGTGTTATGTTATGTGCAATCAGAACCTCTTGTAATTGTCCTTGAAAGCGGTTTACTGTTAATATAACTTGATTTTCAGAGTGTCATTTTTTTCTCTCCTACATCAAGTTTCCCTGCTTCTTTACAAAGGTAGCTTTCTTAATTCATATGCATTTCTTACTGGATTCTTATTTCTCATTTCTTCCTAAAAAATATTTATTACATCCAGCTTTGATAAACTATTTTGCGATAGGAAAAATAGATGAATACTGTTGTAAGTTATGATTTTTTTAAGATGGTTCACATGTTTTTGTAATACAGTCAAAAGCAGAGGATTGATTCAAAAAATTTATGTTTTTCTGATTTTTAAAATTTGAAAGAAATTCTTCTGTTTCTTACCATTTTATATTTCTAAAATGTTCAAATGATTGCCTCAGAGTTTGGAGACAAAATATTTTTCCCCCTTAACTTGCGTGCTAAGAATTTGGATGTTTTGGATGCTGCTATTTGCTAGCAGATGACAATTCATCCAGATTAAAGAGTAATCAAGTACAGTAAGATCTGTGTTTGCTAGCCAGCAAAATCTGGAAAATGGCATTTTTGACATTTCCTAGGCAAAATTGTCAACCTAATAAATGTCAATAAGACTAAGCGAAATAGGGTAGGGTAAATACGGTGAAATTAGATTAAGGTTGCAAAAGATTTACTGTGTATTCTTCTTGTAAATTTTTAAAAAATCCCACTAGGGTTTTCACAAACAAAAATTATATACCTGTGTAAATCTTGGTATTTTCATTCCTTTGCCAGACTGTGAAGGAAAAGTGGGAGGTTAAAAAAGAAACGGTCAATATGAATTGAATTGACTCCAAGTCAACTGTAATCTATATCCTGTCTTCCTAATATATCTCATAACAAAAACTTGTTGTATCAGTATATTCCAGACGTTTGTAAGTTATTTAGAACTTGGAACGTGTTTTCCCATAGAAACAATGTTGTAAATATTGGTTCAGTTCCCAGGCCAATGCATATAGCCTATTTAATCCATATGCATCTAAGATACAGTACCAATCAATGTTTGCTTGAGTCCTGCGTCTTAAAGGCATATGTGTAGCAAAGAATGCAGTGATGGGTATTTTATCTCAGTTTTCCAAAATGGTTTTGTAGGAATTTTCCAAAGAAACTGTTTTTGATATTCGTCCCTTTTGCTCTGTGTGTTCAGTGTCCCAGAGCCCTCCTGTGAATTTACAGTCAAGGCAGGGACAATATGCAATCTCATCTGACCTTGGAAAGAAAAGTAATGCGTTTATTTAACAGATTCACTGTAGGGAATGGCCTACGGTGGCTCTTTTATTATTCTGGATTTTTTGAAAAGGCTTGTTAACCTCCACTTTCTAAATGACCACATTTTAAGAAAAATAACAACATTAAGTTACACTATGAATATGATAAAAGACAATTAGACCTTGACAAAAGTATCTTGATATGTTGCTGGGTATTAAAGGTTTTAGAGCTTAGATGTGATTTTTAATTGCTTTTTATTTTGCCACACTTGAAATGACTCATTTCTATCAAAACTTGCAGTTTTTTACAGTAACCCTCAGAGATTTTTTTTGAGATGAAGCAGTGTCATGGGAAGGTTGATAATAAATTCTTAGTGTGCAAATAGGGTATTGTAATTAATAGCCTTATTTTTCAATTTTGTAAAATTGCTATTATTCATAGTTGTATTTTTACAAATATCTTAGTGGCTTTGTGGATTGTGTTTTCTCCATTATCCTGCTTTTATAAGTGAGTAGGAATTTTACTGTTTTTTGTTTTCTTTGCTGTGTACTTAATTGCCACTCTTGTCACTCTGTTCTCAGACAGACCTGCTGGGGCAAGCAGGTTAAAGAAAACCCACCCAATGGTTGAATCTTATAAGTGCCATTCTCAAGATTTGTAGGTGTTTCTTAAGAGATAAAAACCTCTGCATTGCTCAGAGCAGTAAGCATACACACACTTAAAAAAAATGACCTTTCGGGCTTCCTTGGTGGTCCAGTGGGTAGAGAGTCTGCTTTGCAGTGGAAGGGGCACTGGTTCGATCCCTGGCCCAGGAAGATCCCATGTGCCTCGGAGTGGCTGGACTGGTGTGTCGAATTAGGAGCCAATGTTCTGGAGTGCTTGCGCCTGGAGCCGGTGCTCTGCAACAAGGGTGACTACTGCAATGAGAGGTCCACACAGGCCAGAGAACAAAGATGGATGAAAATAAATAAATAAAAAATCAATAAAAGAGGCCAAAATTTTAAAAAAAGATATTTTTCTTTCCACTGCATTCATATATCAACAAGATCTAAAATAAATTTTATTACCAAAATATTATTTCGAATAATATTTTTAGTGAAGAGTAACTTTTTTCTTGAGTTTATTTCAAAGGATGAAATATTTTTTAGTTGACAAAAGACAACAAGAGCATTTATGAGATTGTATTTGGGCCTTTATGTATTTCACTAAATTGAAAAGTAATGCCAATTTTCTTCAGCAACTATATGTTGGTTTTCAGGATTTCTTTTATCCAGAAAAATAAAATATAAAAATGAAATAGTATGCCTGAAAATTAGATTCACTGTATACTTTTAGGTCTTATTTTGTTTATATTGCACACTTTGCTTATATTTTTTAAGATCTGTTATGTGATTCTCAAAAATGAGAACTTTTCAGGTCCAATAGGGGGAGCCAATTCCATATTTTCCTGAGGTTGCTTGGTATTATTGTTGTTACCCATTCATCAAAGCCAAAAAAGTACTTTCTTTGCCTCTCCTTGGCCATTTATAGGGCCCCATAACAATAGCCTTATTTTTCAATTTTGTAAAATTGCTATTATTCATAGTTGTATTTTTACAAATATCTTAGTGGCTTTGTGGATTGTGTTTTCTCCATTATCCTGCTTTTATAAGTGAGTAGGAATTTTACTGTTTTTTGTTTTCTTTGCTGTGTACTTAATTGCCACTCTTGTCACTCTGTTCTCAGACAGACCTGCTGGGGCAAGCAGGTTAAAGAAAACCCACCCAATGGTTGAATCTTATAAGTGCCATTCTCAAGATTTGTAGGTGTTTCTTAAGAGATAAAAACCTCTGCATTGCTCAGAGCAGTAAGCATACACACACTTAAAAAAAATGACCTTTCGGGCTTCCTTGGTGGTCCAGTGGGTAGAGAGTCTGCTTTGCAGTGGAAGGGGCACTGGTTCGATCCCTGGCCCAGGAAGATCCCATGTGCCTCGGAGTGGCTGGACTGGTGTGTCGAATTAGGAGCCAATGTTCTGGAGTGCTTGCGCCTGGAGCCGGTGCTCTGCAACAAGGGTGACTACTGCAATGAGAGGTCCACACAGGCCAGAGAACAAAGATGGATGAAAATAAATAAATAAAAAATCAATAAAAGAGGCCAAAATTTTAAAAAAAGATATTTTTCTTTCCACTGCATTCATATATCAACAAGATCTAAAATAAATTTTATTACCAAAATATTATTTCGAATAATATTTTTAGTGAAGAGTAACTTTTTTCTTGAGTTTATTTCAAAGGATGAAATATTTTTTAGTTGACAAAAGACAACAAGAGCATTTATGAGATTGTATTTGGGCCTTTATGTATTTCACTAAATTGAAAAGTAATGCCAATTTTCTTCAGCAACTATATGTTGGTTTTCAGGATTTCTTTTTATCCAGAAAAAATAAAAATATAAAAATGAAATAGTATGCCTGAAAATTAGATTCACTGTATACTTTTAGGTCTTATTTTGTTTATATTGCACACTTTGCTTATATTTTTTAAGATCTGTTATGTGATTCTCAAAAATGAGAACTTTTCAGGTCCAATAGGGGGAGCCAATTCCATATTTTCCTGAGGTTGCTTGGTATTATTGTTGTTACCCATTCATCAAAGCCAAAAAAGTACTTTCTTTGCCTCTCCTTGGCCATTTATAGGGCCCCATAACAGATATTCATTAAAATGATGCAGTATTATCTCCTAGTCTGTAATACTAAATTTATTAATCTAATATGGTCATGCCTAGAAAAGTCTGAAATAAAGGTCATATTTTCAGGTGTATGATGTTTTTATTCAAGGTAAAGTTAATCTCATAATCTTTTCATAATAACAGTCAATAGGAAAATAGAACCCATTTTGATGCTCACAAAAATCATTTAGATGTAGTACATTATGATTAGGTTAATAAAAATAGGAAATGTATTTTCTGCTTTTTAAACTAATCAAATTTATAAAATATTAATAATTAAACTCATATGACTATTACATGAATTTTTTTAAAAGCACATACTTTGCTTTCCTTAAAATTTTGACTAAGTTCAAGGTCTACCACCATGAATCATTTAGGGTGGTACTGAATTTCCATAATTATTTGGTTCTGTATTCTGTTCTCAAGGAAGAAAGTAGAGTGGTTTTACTTATTTATATTGCTATAGGCTATATTTTGTCATAAGACATTCTCAGAGATTATAAAAACTTTCAGTCTGATATTTACATTTACCTTGACCAAAGAGAATTATGTTGTGTAAGAACATTGTTTTCACAGTATAAAATACATATTATTTCATAATGTTCTGTGCAATAATTTTATTTTGAAATCTTCATTCATTAGCTAGCTCCAAACATACATGTATACATATACCCTATGCTATAATAAATGATGAATTTCTTTAGGTTGTCTCACATTTAGGCCCCTGAAGTCATACACACAAAAATACAGATTCTTTATGTTCTCGGTTATAACAGAACTTTGGTCATTTTCCTGTGTATTCAGACTAACATACTGATGAATGTATGTTAGGTACTAAATACCAAAATATACAAAATAATTGCTATTATGTTTTTAAGATCTGTTATGTGATTCTCAAAAATGAGAACTTTTCAGGTCCAATAGGGGGAGCCAATTCCATATTTTCCTGAGGTTGCTTGGTATTATTGTTGTTACCCATTCATCAAAGCCAAAAAAGTACTTTCTTTGCCTCTCCTTGGCCATTTATAGGGCCCCATAACAGATATTCATTAAAATGATGCAGTATTATCTCCTAGTCTGTAATACTAAATTTATTAATCTAATATGGTCATGCCTAGAAAAGTCTGAAATAAAGGTCATATTTTCAGGTGTATGATGTTTTTATTCAAGGTAAAGTTAATCTCATAATCTTTTCATAATAACAGTCAATAGGAAAATAGAACCCATTTTGATGCTCACAAAAATCATTTAGATGTAGTACATTATGATTAGGTTAATAAAAATAGGAAATGTATTTTCTGCTTTTTAAACTAATCAAATTTATAAAATATTAATAATTAAACTCATATGACTATTACATGAATTTTTTTAAAAGCACATACTTTGCTTTCCTTAAAATTTTGACTAAGTTCAAGGTCTACCACCATGAATCATTTAGGGTGGTACTGAATTTCCATAATTATTTGGTTCTGTATTCTGTTCTCAAGAAAGAAAGAAGAGTAGTTTTACTTATTTATATTGCTATAGGCTATATTTTGTCATAAGACATTCTCAGAGATTAAAAAAACTTTCAGTCTGATATTTATATTTACCTTGACCAAAGAGAATTATGTTGTGTAAGAACATTGTTTTCACAGTATAAAATACATATTATTTCATAATGTTCTGTGCAATAATTTTATTTTGAAATCTTCATTCATTAGCTAGCTCCAAACATACATGTATACATATACCCTATGCTATAATAAATGATGAATTTCTTTAGGTTGTCTCACATTTAGGCCCCTGAAGTCATACACACAAAAATACAGATTCTTTATGTTCTCGGTTATAACAGAACTTTGGTCATTTTCCTGTGTATTCAGACTAACATACTGATGAATGTATGTTAGGTACTAAATACCTAATTAATTATTAGTTGCTTATTTTAAATTTCAAGAAAGATAATTCTCCAGCTCATTGATTGATTTTAGCAAAAGAGGAAATTTGCATACATTTTTCCTCTATGAAACTATTTTTTCTTTGAACTTACCTTCTATGAGCTTCAGTGGAATATCAGTATGCTCTTAGGAGCCTAAAATACAATAACACTTAGTGAATTTGCAGTTTAACAAAAATTTGATCGTCTATATAATTTCCTACTTAAAAGATTAATCTCGGGCTTCCCCTGGTGGTCCAGTGGGTAAGGACACCTCCTTGCAGTGCAAGGGGCGCCGGTTCGATCCCTGGCCTGGGAAGATCCCACGTGCCGCGGATTGGCTGGACCAATGTGTCCAATTACTGAGCCGGAGCTCTGGGGTGCATGCGCCCCGAGCCGGCGCTCTGCGACGACAGACACCACTGCGATGGGAGGCCCACAGGAGCCAAGGAGCAAAGATGGATGAAAATAGAGAAAGACCAACAGAAGTGGCCTGCCCGTTCCCCTCCCTCCCCAACCCGACCCCCGCCCAAAATAAATAAATCAATCTTTAAAAAAAAAAAAAAAAGATTAATCTCATTAGTCCTTGTATTCCTTCAACATATAGTGCAGTGTTTGCATCATAGGAGATACTTTGTAAAAATCTGGCTGGATGGATGCATGAGAGGTGAATTCTTACTGGCTGTAAGCCATTGAAGAGTGAATATATATATCTCTTTTCTCATATATAAAATTACATGCTCACTTCCCAGTTTGTTCACAAGGTTGTTGAGAGAATCAGTTGAAGATCTTAAAAAATTATAACTCTTCTATAAAGAACTTATGAATAATGATTAATACTACACTTTTATAGTTTAAAATATTGACTGTTTTGAGTATATCATTATAATCTTAAGAAAGTATCAATATGAGAATCTCTCTTATTTTGCAGTGTTGCAGTGAATCATGCTCATAGGAATATCCATGTAGATTCATGTTTGTCAAAATGAGATCCCTGTTACATCCAATTACCTTTTTGTTCTTCATGCCTCAGAATCATTTTGCCCCTATAGCCAGACATTCGTGGGACATGTTAACTCTCATGCGCCTGCTGCTTATGTAACATTAGTTCCAGACTCTCTGCTTTTAATCAAAGTGGTACATTGTTAAACTCTGATGTTATGAATTCTAATGCCCTGGCCCTGCTAAGGAAGAGGACTCTATTGATATATTTCTCATGTAAGATTACTTTTAAATTGATGAGAGTATTTTTGGTCAATGAGATATTAGTAGGGGTGATGTATTTTCATTTGTAAATAAGTGCTGAGATTCAAAAAATTGTAGAAGAGGCTATTTTAGAATAATCTTATCCCTCATGAGAAAAGTTGTCTTGACAACAGTACCATTTATAATTAGAAGTGATGAATATTTTATTTCTCGAAGGGAAATTCCCCCTAAGTATGCATGACAGTGATTGGGCTAAATGTTCATCAGGCTTAATGATTTGTAATGCCAAAAAAAAAGAAAAAAATACAATGGATATCAACTTTTGGGCTCCATAATGCTAAGGCTTTACAGTTAGCTTTAGGAGAGATTTTTCATAGGCATATTTCTATTAGAAAGGTAAGAAAAGGAGATTCTACTGACCTAATTTTACAAAAAGATTTCATGTTTAATAAGTGGCACAATTTGAACTAGAGAAATGTGGAATCGTTTTTTGTTGTTCTTGTTTTCTCTTCATCATTTTGTCAAAGGGTTCAGAGGCATAGGACACATTTCAGAATTGTGCTTTTACTCATGTAGTAATCTATTTTTTTATATCCCAGAATGTATATCTTTTTGGATTGTAATATTTTATCCAGATGTAAATGAATATTTAACTCATTAAAATATTCAGCATAAATTTCAGTCTTTTATTGAGTGTTCACAATTTAAGTAAATGACTATTTGCATTATAAGACAGTTCAGACTTCCATTTTATGTATTAATTTGTTGTTTCCGTCGTTTTACATGTATCCAGTGCCTAGCATATGCCAGTCAATGTGGAATGTTCAGGTCAAACAGAACACAATCCCACTTGGAGAGAGGGAACAACACACCTATACAGTTGTTCAATTGCTCTGTCATGTCTAACTCTTTGTGACCCCATGTACTGCAGCACCCCAGGTCTCCCTGTCCATCACTATCTCCCAGAGTTTGTTCAGACTCATGTCCACTGAGTTGGTGATTCCAGCCAACCATCTCATCCTCTTGTCACCCCCTTATCCTCCTGCCCTCAATCTTTCCCAGCATCAGGATCTTTTCCAATGAGTCGGCTGTTTGCATTAGGTGGCCAAAATATTAGAGCTTCAACTTCAACATCAGTCCTTCTAGTGAATATTCAGAGTTGATTTCCTTTAGGATTGACTGGTTAGATCCCTTGCTGTCCAAGGGACTCTCGTCTTGTCCAGAACCACAATTTGAAAGCATCAATTCTTTGATGCTCAGCAGCCTTTATGGTGCAACGTCTTTATGGTTAACATCTGTAAACCAATGTTCAGAATATAGAAATTGAAACTGCTACATGGTGTCAAGGATATTCTGTTCATTTCCAGAAGGGGCCCATTTTGTGGAGGGAGGTTAAGTTGGAAGTGTAACGACCACTAGAGGAAATGTCATGTGTAAGCCAGTGGGGTAAGAGAGCAGGAGAGAAAAGTGAGTGATGGAGGTATAGGGTAGAATGTTAAAGGGGCCTAACTCTTTCAGAAGGCCTTGCCATTTAAAACAAACTTGGATCATCCAATAAAGTTTCTTACTGTGAATTCAGTGGATTATTGAATCACACAATTGTTTGCATCTGATTACATATGATATGGAGTTTGTATAAAATAAATTTATATTCTGTCATCATCTCTGCTGCCTGTGAAGTCACTTTAGTTGTGTCCAATTCTTTGTAACCCTCTGAACTATATAGCCCACCAGGCTTCTCTGTCCATGGGATTCTCCAGGCAAGAATAGTGGACTGGGTTGCCTTGTCTTCCAGGAGATCTTCCTGACCGAGGGGTCAACCCTGAGTCTCTATATCTCGTGCACTGGCAGGCAGCGTCTTCACCACTAGGGCCACCTGAGACCCTGTCATCATCTATATGCCCATGGTAAAAATTCCTACACTTAATGAAGTCTTATAGCTACAATTAAAGTTTAACATGAGACTTTTAATCATTACTTCAAATATTATACTTTTAAAAGATTCAGTGTATACATCCTAATGATGAAACTTAATTGGAAGTAATCTTATATGAAAGTGAAAGTCACTGAGTCATGTTCTCCTCTACCATCCCAAGGACAAGGTATGGAATTCTCCAGACAGAATACTGGAGGTAGCCATTCCTTTCTCCAGGCTATCTTCCAAACTCAGGGATTGAACCCAGGTCTACCACATTGCAGGCAGATTCTTTACTGTCTAAACCATTCTACTTTCAATACAGTTTCACTCTTTGGATTGTATCTATAAGAATGCAGCATTTAATTCAAAGACATTCATTCAGTGGTTTGATTTGGAGGAATAGCCTTATCTTATCAGCTGCCTAGGAAGGCAGACATTTTGCTTATTCCAGGACATTGACACAAGGATTGAACCAAAGAGTCATGGCTCTTTAGAGTTATACTCTGTTTGTTTGTTTATATTTACAGAGGAGAAATGTATTTATTAGCGCTCATTTCTCTTTAGAGCACATTTTGTCTTGGAGAAGCTGTGACGTCTTAAATTCAATATGTAATTCTAACTGTGACGATATTTTAATTTCAAAATAGTGAGCATTTCATAGAAAGGAAAGAAATTATGTGAGATGCCTCCTTCTCTGTTTCCTCCTATGTACCAGCTGTATGAGATACAGAAAATGCCAAGTTGTGTGCTATGAACATTGCACCACAGGGTGCCTACCGACCGTTGAAAGGACAAATAAGCGAGCAAGTGGAACACCATCAATACTGAGTCAGAGGGATGGTTGCAGATTCTGGGTGCATATGTGTGTGATTCCTTCTTTCTGCATTTGTGGATGTCCTACAGAAGAGTGGGATTCCCTTGTCAAAAGCTGGTAAAGAGTCGGTCTGCAGTGCAGGAGACAACAGTTTGATTTCTGGGTTGGGAAGTTCCCCTGGAGAAGGGAAGTGCTACTCACTCCAATATTCTTGCCTGGAGAATTCCATGGCTTGTCCATGGGTTACAAAGAGTTGGACACAACCAAGTGACTTTCACTTTCGCTTACAGAAAAGTAGTTGAGTATGGCTCTAAAAAGAAACTTACATGTTCCTAGAGAACAGGACTGGGAAAGAGCATTCCAGTTGGATGGAGGGGCAGGAATAAAGACAGAGACTTGTGAAAGAGAATGAGAGGTACATTGAAGTGAAGTAGTAGGAGATGAATTTGGGAAAGGCTAGTTTGAGTTACCTTAATGTGCTACAGAGTTTGGACCTCATCTAGTTATCAAGGGCAACATAGGAAATGTCTAAGCAGAGTTGTGATATATTGAAATCTGATAAAAATTTAAATTTTGGAAAGGCTATCTTCCAAACTCAGGGATTGAACCCAGGTCTACCACATTGCAGGCAGATTCTTTACTGTCTAAACCATTCTACTTTCAATACAGTTTCACTCTTTGGATTGTATCTATAAGAATGCAGCATTTAATTCAAAGACATTCATTCAGTGGTTTGATTTGGAGGAATAGCCTTATCTTATCAGCTGCCTAGGAAGGCAGACATTTTGCTTATTCCAGGACATTGACACAAGGATTGAACCAAAGAGTCATGGCTCTTTAGAGTTATACTCTGTTTGTTTGTTTATATTTACAGAGGAGAAATGTATTTATTAGCGCTCATTTCTCTTTAGAGCACATTTTGTCTTGGAGAAGCTGTGACGTCTTAAATTCAATATGTAATTCTAACTGTGACGATATTTTAATTTCAAAATAGTGAGCATTTCATAGAAAGGAAAGAAATTATGTGAGATGCCTCCTTCTCTGTTTCCTCCTATGTACCAGCTGTATGAGATACAGAAAATGCCAAGTTGTGTGCTATGAACATTGCACCACAGGGTGCCTACCGACCGTTGAAAGGACAAATAAGCGAGCAAGTGGAACACCATCAATACTGAGTCAGAGGGATGGTTGCAGATTCTGGGTGCATATGTGTGTGATTCCTTCTTTCTGCATTTGTGGATGTCCTACAGAAGAGTGGGATTCCCTTGTCAAAAGCTGGTAAAGAGTCGGTCTGCAGTGCAGGAGACAACAGTTTGATTTCTGGGTTGGGAAGTTCCCCTGGAGAAGGGAAGTGCTACTCACTCCAATATTCTTGCCTGGAGAATTCCATGGCTTGTCCATGGGTTACAAAGAGTTGGACACAACCAAGTGACTTTCACTTTCGCTTACAGAAAAGTAGTTGAGTATGGCTCTAAAAAGAAACTTACATGTTCCTAGAGAACAGGACTGGGAAAGAGCATTCCAGTTGGATGGAGGGGCAGGAATAAAGACAGAGACTTGTGAAAGAGAATGAGAGGTACATTGAAGTGAAGTAGTAGGAGATGAATTTGGGAAAGGCTAGTTTGAGTTACCTTAATGTGCTACAGAGTTTGGACCTCATCTAGTTATCAAGGGCAACATAGGAAATGTCTAAGCAGAGTTGTGATATATTGAAATCTGTATATTAGAAAAATAATTACAACTAGGAGGTTTGGTCTGAAAGACTAGGAGCATAGCTTTATTTTCCCCTGTAGAGTTTATCTGTGAGGACAGAGGAAGTATCTTGTTCAGCCATGTGTCACACATAGTTCTAAAGGCAATGTTTTCCTTACTACTACTCAATACGTGTTTATTCATTGAATAAATGCTATGATTCTTACCCCTACCCTTAATTACAAAGCCCAGCTAGATATTTACCACCCCCATAAAAAAGACAGTGAGAGAGAACTCAAGATTGAACTAAAGCTATGAAAATGGATAATATAAATGCACTGGGGAAACATTTCAAAGGAGAGCTCCAAGGTTCTTGTTTGTGAAGGAAAGGGGGGGATTTGTGGCAGACTATTACATCTTTCCGACTGAGACACACTTTCTAGTACTCATGACCTTCTGTAGCTCCTTTGGATGAATCTGGGTTTGACCTTGTTATAACTGGCATTGGTTAATGAGACGTTTGTAAATGAGATGCAAGTGGAAGTTTGACAAATGTTGGCACCTGAGGGGATTCTCCTTTGACATGCTTGCAGTTAGAATACACCTTCTTGGAACAGCTACCATGCCATGAGGAACCCTAAAAAGGGGGAAAGAGAGTTCCACGTGGAGTGAAACAGATCCCTGGGCCAACAGTCCCATATTTGCTCCCAGTCAACCCAAACTGTCAATCATTTTACAACTTCTAGCCCTCTCAGCACCCCAACCTTTTATTTACCATAGGGTAAAAACTTCCTGCTCAAGCCACAGAACTTTGAGATAATGTTTGTTACCTTAAGTCACTGAGTTTGAAGGTGCTTCGTTACAAAGCAGTGTGAGTTAAGATCTTTGTAGGAATCAAAAATAGCTTTCATATATCTAGGTTGAATTGGTTGGTGGATTGTGATACCTTCATTTAGCCAAGATCAGAAACGCAACTGGAGTAGCCCTTTGGTAGTACACTAGATGGAATTCCTGAAAAGAGGAATGAGTATTTTTTTGCATTTTAGTTCATGAAAGGTACTCAGAACTGTTCGCTGAATACAATATTGAAAGAAAACTATACTTAGGATAATGATGTGACATTTGGTACGTAGATGGAGAACTTTGCCAACTAGGAGGTTTGGTCTGAAAGACTAGGAGCATAGCTTTATTTTCCCCTGTAGAGTTTATCTGTGAGGACAGAGGAAGTATCTTGTTCAGCCATGTGTCACACATAGTTCTAAAGGCAATGTTTTCCTTACTACTACTCAATACGTGTTTATTCATTGAATAAATGCTATGATTCTTACCCCTACCCTTAATTACAAAGCCCAGCTAGATATTTACCACCCCCATAAAAAAGACAGTGAGAGAGAACTCAAGATTGAACTAAAGCTATGAAAATGGATAATATAAATGCACTGGGGAAACATTTCAAAGGAGAGCTCCAAGGTTCTTGTTTGTGAAGGAAAGGGGGGGATTTGTGGCAGACTATTACATCTTTCCGACTGAGACACACTTTCTAGTACTCATGACCTTCTGTAGCTCCTTTGGATGAATCTGGGTTTGACCTTGTTATAACTGGCATTGGTTAATGAGACGTTTGTAAATGAGATGCAAGTGGAAGTTTGACAAATGTTGGCACCTGAGGGGATTCTCCTTTTGACATGCTTGCAGTTAGAATACACCTTCTTGGAACAGCTACCATGCCATGAGGAACCCTAAAAAGGGGGAAAGAGAGTTCCACGTGGAGTGAAACAGATCCCTGGGCCAACAGTCCCATATTTGCTCCCAGTCAACCCAAACTGTCAATCATTTTACAACTTCTAGCCCTCTCAGCACCCCAACCTTTTATTTACCATAGGGTAAAAACTTCCTGCTCAAGCCACAGAACTTTGAGATAATGTTTGTTACCTTAAGTCACTGAGTTTGAAGGTGCTTCGTTACAAAGCAGTGTGAGTTAAGATCTTTGTAGGAATCAAAAATAGCTTTCATATATCTAGGTTGAATTGGTTGGTGGATTGTGATACCTTCATTTAGCCAAGATCAGAAACGCAACTGGAGTAGCCCTTTGGTAGTACACTAGATGGAATTCCTGAAAAGAGGAATGAGTATTTTTTTGCATTTTAGTTCATGAAAGGTACTCAGAACTGTTCGCTGAATACAATATTGAAAGAAAACTATACTTAGGATAATGATGTGACATTTGGTCACTGTTAGATGGAGAACTTTGCCAATGGCTTTCCTTTTTACTTTTGTTTTTGTTACCATGTAGCCCTGTGACTTAACATGCCGAATGGTAATAGGAGTTGTAAACACAAGCACACACACACACACACACACACACACACGGGCTCACACACACATATATCAGAAAGGAGTGACAATATTCATTCAACTGGAAATTCTTAGATCAAAACATGTAGGGAAAAAAATTAAGGTCTATACCATATGCTAAACAAACTGAAGTTAATGAACAATTTTCAGTAACACAGGGTAAGCCAGACTTCCCTGTTGTATTGCATTTAATCTAACAAATACAGAATACCATGCATGGGAAACCTCTAATTATATACACAGCTTTTATACTTGAGTTAGAAAGTTTGGGATTATATCTGAATGAGAAGCAAATGATGCCTCTAGGGATTGGTTACTACTTTCTGATGAAAATGTACAGTTTAGGAGTCCTAAATAAGCTATGATGTGGGGTTGCTCAAGTGTGTAGATTTTCCAAGATGTGACTTCCTACTACAGAATTTTGCATAATTATACCTTCATTGCTATCAAAATTTCACTTTGCCAAGAAATAAGCCCTCAAACGTTGGTCATCCTGGAAGAAACGAAAAATGGTGGAATCAGTTAAATTAGTGGAAGACCATAAAAGGAGTTTGTTTTTTTGCTCTTGGAACTTGAAGCAGCAGGGGGCAGTAGAACATCTGAGTATGTTACAGAGGCAAAGGAGGACTGGTCAGTGGAGAAGGACATTGGCAACCTTCAGGAAGTGATATTTTTTATTTTTTTAAAATTTTGTACACAAGTCCCTTTTTTAAAAAATCACTGCTCATATTTCCTTTTCTCACCACCTTGCAAACTGAGGATGAATAGTCAGGTACAGTCCAACATTAATTGTAAGTGAAATCACTCCTTTAAAAAAAACAACTTTTACTCCATGCACAACAAGATCAGTCAATAGAAGTCACTTCTACGCACAACATGTAATACCAGCATATGTTTTAATTCTCTTCTTCTTTGTGTAACTTTGAAAGTCTTACTAAATAGAGCAAAAGAGGAATGAGTATTTTTTTGCATTTTAGTTCATGAAAGGTACTCAGAACTGTTCGCTGAATACAATATTGAAAGAAAACTATACTTAGGATAATGATGTGACATTTGGTCACTGTTAGATGGAGAACTTTGCCAATGGCTTTCCTTTTTACTTTTGTTTTTGTTACCATGTAGCCCTGTGACTTAACATGCCGAATGGTAATAGGAGTTGTAAACACAAGCACACACACACACACACACACACACACACGGGCTCACACACACATATATCAGAAAGGAGTGACAATATTCATTCAACTGGAAATTCTTAGATCAAAACATGTAGGGAAAAAATTAAGGTCTATACCATATGCTAAACAAACTGAAGTTAATGAACAATTTTCAGTAACACAGGGTAAGCCAGACTTCCCTGTTGTATTGCATTTAATCTAACAAATACAGAATACCATGCATGGGAAACCTCTAATTATATACACAGCTTTTATACTTGAGTTAGAAAGTTTGGGATTATATCTGAATGAGAAGCAAATGATGCCTCTAGGGATTGGTTACTACTTTCTGATGAAAATGTACAGTTTAGGAGTCCTAAATAAGCTATGATGTGGGGTTGCTCAAGTGTGTAGATTTTCCAAGATGTGACTTCCTACTACAGAATTTTGCATAATTATACCTTCATTGCTATCAAAATTTCACTTTGCCAAGAAATAAGCCCTCAAACGTTGGTCATCCTGGAAGAAACGAAAAATGGTGGAATCAGTTAAATTAGTGGAAGACCATAAAAGGAGTTTGTTTTTTTGCTCTTGGAACTTGAAGCAGCAGGGGGCAGTAGAACATCTGAGTATGTTACAGAGGCAAAGGAGGACTGGTCAGTGGAGAAGGACATTGGCAACCTTCAGGAAGTGATATTTTTTATTTTTTTAAAATTTTGTACACAAGTCCCTTTTTTAAAAAATCACTGCTCATATTTCCTTTTCTCACCACCTTGCAAACTGAGGATGAATAGTCAGGTACAGTCCAACATTAATTGTAAGTGAAATCACTCCTTTAAAAAAAACAACTTTTACTCCATGCACAACAAGATCAGTCAATAGAAGTCACTTCTACGCACAACATGTAATACCAGCATATGTTTTAATTCTCTTTTCTTCTTCTGTGTAACTTTGAAAGTCTTACTAAATAGAGCAAAAGATCTCAAATCAGGATGCAAGAGAATTATGAAACAGGTGATGAATTGTGTCTTTCAGTCGATAGGTAGGATTCTGTTCCTTGGAGGTTGTGGTCTTTATCCCACTCTACTTTCTCGTGCTTCTTGTACTCTAGCAAGTCAGATCAGAGCACCCTTTCTTCCTAGAGAAATCCTTTGCTCTCCTGTCTCTGTGCCTTTACTCATACTCAACTTTTAACCTAGGTTTCTTGTATATTCATGAATCCAACTTATATTCAATCTTCAAAATTTACTTCAGATTCCAGATTATTCCACTACTGATATTTTCCCAACCCAAACAACTGTACCCTCCATTGCATTCTCCCTAGTGGAATCCACACATTTACTTGAAAGTATGCAGTTTTCTACCTTATTAAAATCATTTGCATAAAGTTTCTATTTTCCTTATAAGAACCTCAGTCTTTGAGTGTAGAAATCCATTTCTCTGATATATACACACAGAACCTACACTCGTTGCTTATTCTGGTTACACAGTTGAGAAATATTTGTTCAATCAAAAAAGGGTACTAAAGGGCTTCCCAGGTGGTCCAGTGGGTAAGGACACTGCCTTGCGGTGCAAGGGACGCCGGTTGGATCCTTGGCTTGGGAAGATCCCACGTGCTGTGGAGTGGCTGGACCAGTGTGTCCAATTACTGAGCCAGAGCCCTGGAGCGCATGCGCCCAGAGCCGGTGCTCTGTGACAAGAGAGGCCACTGCGATGGGAAGCCCACATGGGCCAAAGAACAAAGATGGATGAAAAAAATAGATAAATGAAAGACCAATAGAAGTGGCCCACCGCCCCCCTCCCTCCCTCCCCGCCAAACCGCCTCCTCTCCTGCCCCAAAAATGTACTAAAAAAATATATATATATATATATATATATATATATATATATATATATATACACTTATCCTTGTTCATGTTGCCTCTACTTCATTCAAGCAGGTAGGGGTAAAGAAACAGGAAAGTAACATTTACTAAGAACTTAATTGTGTACCTGCCAGGCTTCCCTGGTGGTTCAGATGGTAAAGAATCTGCCTGAAATGCAGGAGACCTGAGGTTGATCCCTGGGTCAGGAAGATCCCCTAGAGAAGGGAATGGCTACCCACTCCAGTAGTCTTGCCTGGGAAATCCCATGGATAGAGGAAACTGGCCCCAGTGTCTGGGGTGGCAAAGAGTTGGACATAAATGAGGGACTAACACACTGTGTGTCAGGGACTCACAGAAAATTATTGTATCAGTTTTCTTGAAATCTTTACAGGAACTCTTTAGTATAGATAATATGTCCTTGCAGGTGAAAACACAGAGCTCATAGACTGTGACTGGCCCAAGATCACACAGATAGTGTGAGACAGAATTGGAATTTGAGATCTTCTCATCTCTCCCTGCAACCTTCAAAGCCCAAGATGTTTTTATCACACAGCAAATAGTTATTTGCCATCTACTATCTGCCACATACTGCTCTCTGGACTGTTGACTCTACACTGAATAAAGTACTATCCCTGCCTTTGAAAGATTCACATTTCCAGCAGGGCAGAGATTAGAGTAATTACTATGATTCTAAGTGCTTGAAATGTGTTCAGTGAGCCTATGTGGAGGGGATCCCTTAGTTGCCTGGGGAGACATCCACCTTGTGGAAAGCTGTAGGTCAGATTTGAGAGATGGGGCCTTGGAAGATTAGCAGTTCACTGGGTGGAGAAGATAGGCTCCTTGGGCAGAGGAAGGAGTGTGAGATTAAGAAACAGAGAGGCAGAATCCAAATATATCTCTTCATTGGGTGGGAGTGGAATTTGAAGAGAGTGGCCAGAAGAGAGTGGAGGATACTGCCATCATGTTGTTGGGTCTCTGAAGCCCTCCAAATGTTCCAGTAGGTAACCTGATGTGTTAAATCTCAGGAATGCAAAGGTCTGTAGACTAGATACGAGTGGTAGAGGCTTATGGATTGGATATGAAAGCCGTGGTTCACACTGAATCTCTAAGGTCAAAAGGAAGTATATGAGAAGATGGAGCATGGTGAAGGAAGCATGAACTTGAAGTCAAATAGAAGAAGCTTGGAAGCTCTGACAGTTGTTAGCTATGTGTTATCAACCTGACTTCTGCAAGCTTTAGTAATTACCTCTGTAAACTGAGAATATCAACTGCCTCAAAGACTAGTGGTGGGGATTAGAGAATGGATACATTGCTCAATAAAGGGTGGTGTTAGTTAGTAAACACAAACTTGTTGATTGGCTCCTCATCTCCACACGGGAGTATACTTATGAAAATGTTTTTATTAAGACAGTGTTTTGAAGACTATGTATTTTTATATATTGTATAGAGTAGAATCAAGATTCTAATTATATACATAAAGGTATGTGCATATAATTACATAAATACAAACGTATATATTTATCTTTATGAAATAGAGTGGAATCTTGATGCTATGAGGACATTTCCATTTTCTTGCATTTACTAGCATGAAATAAAACTATCTCATTATTCCTCATTGACTATTATTTTGGGGATTTTTGAGAGTAACCAGAATAATTTTTGCCAGAAATCCTATTCTAGGTATCAATGAAATATTATTTATACCTAGGATAGGTATATTTAGGATAAATAGGACAATTTAACTCTTTTTCAGTCAAAAGAATAGGTGCTCTATTTACAATAGTTGCTCTCAAGAATTTCAGAAACAACAATCTCAAGTTAAAATTCTCTGGGCTAGAAATTTCTTGACACACTCATATCCCTACTTTCAATCTTTGAATATGGCAGCCCTCCTCTTGTTTATAGTTAATGTTTTAATTTTTTCTTGATTCCCTCTGGTTTGCTTTTTACCAATTATTTCTGTGTCTCTTATGTATATATTTTATTGTAGTCTGGTTGTTTTAAAGTGTTGTATTAGTTTCAGGTGTACAGCAAAGTCATTGTTATACGTCTTTTACAGAGTTTTGTTGTTTACAACTATACATAATCCCAAAACAGTCATGGGTTTATCCCTGACCCCTCCCACCTGAGCCACCCTCCCTTCCCCCCCCATCCCAACCCCCAGGTTGATGCTTAGCCACCATGTAAGTTCCCTTAGTCTTACATCTTTATCACAATGGTTGTCTCTTTTACATATGATAGTGTAGGTTTTCATGTTACTCTTTCTTAACCGCTCGCCTGTTTCCCCATGTCATAGGTTTCTCTCTATTGGAAGCTCTGACAGTTGTTAGCTATGTGTTATCAACCTGACTTCTGCAAGCTTTAGTAATTACCTCTGTAAACTGAGAATATCAACTGCCTCAAAGACTAGTGGTGGGGATTAGAGAATGGATACATTGCTCAATAAAGGGTGGTGTTAGTTAGTAAACACAAACTTGTTGATTGGCTCCTCATCTCCACACGGGAGTATACTTATGAAAATGTTTTTATTAAGACAGTGTTTTGAAGACTATGTATTTTTATATATTGTATAGAGTAGAATCAAGATTCTAATTATATACATAAAGGTATGTGCATATAATTACATAAATACAAACGTATATATTTATCTTTATGAAATAGAGTGGAATCTTGATGCTATGAGGACATTTCCATTTTCTTGCATTTACTAGCATGAAATAAAACTATCTCATTATTCCTCATTGACTATTATTTTGGGGATTTTTGAGAGTAACCAGAATAATTTTTGCCAGAAATCCTATTCTAGGTATCAATGAAATATTATTTATACCTAGGATAGGTATATTTAGGATAAATAGGACAATTTAACTCTTTTTCAGTCAAAAGAATAGGTGCTCTATTTACAATAGTTGCTCTCAAGAATTTCAGAAACAACAATCTCAAGTTAAAATTCTCTGGGCTAGAAATTTCTTGACACACTCATATCCCTACTTTCAATCTTTGAATATGGCAGCCCTCCTCTTGTTTATAGTTAATGTTTTAATTTTTTCTTGTTTCCCCTCTGGTTTGCTTTTTACCAATTATTTCTGTGTCTCTTATGTATATATTTTATTGTAGTCTGGTTGTTTTAAAGTGTTGTATTAGTTTCAGGTGTACAGCAAAGTCATTGTTATACGTCTTTTACAGAGTTTTGTTGTTTACAACTATACATAATCCCAAAACAGTCATGGGTTTATCCCTGACCCCTCCCACCTGAGCCACCCTCCCTTCCCCCCCCATCCCAACCCCCAGGTTGATGCTTAGCCACCATGTAAGTTCCCTTAGTCTTACATCTTTATCACAATGGTTGTCTCTTTTACATATGATAGTGTAGGTTTTCATGTTACTCTTTCTTAACCTCTCGCCTGATCTTCCCTTCCCCCAATGTCCATAGGTCTGCTCTCTATGTCTGTTTCTCCGCTGCTGTTCTGTATGTGTGTTTTTCGGTACCATCTTACTAGATTCCATATATATGTGTTAGCATACTGTATTTGTCCTTTCCTTTTTGGCTTCACTTTGTATAATAGGTTCTAGGTCCATCCACCTCATTCAGACTGATTTTTCTACATTTCTTTTTTACAGCTGAGAAATATTCCATCATATGTATATACCATAGCTTCTTTATCCATTCATTCATCGATGGACATTTCGGTTGTTTCCACGTTCTAGCTATTGTATAGAGTGCTGCAATGGACATTGGGGTATGGGTGTCTCTTGATTTCATCAAGGTATAAGCCTAACAGTGGGATTACTGGATCATACGCTGCTTCTATTCTTGGTCTTTTAAGGAACCTCCATACTGTTTTCCATAGTGGTTGTTTCAATTTACATTCCCACCAACAATGCAGGAGTCTTCCTTTTTCTCTGCACCTTCTCCAGCATTTATTATCTGTAGATTTTTTGATAATGGCCATTTTGACTGGTGTGAGGTGGTATCTCATTGTAATTTTGATTTGCATTTCTCTGATAATGAGAGACATTGAGCATATTTTCATGTGTTTGGTGGCCATCTGTATGTCTTCTTTGGAGAGATGTCTCTTTAGGTCTTTTCCCCATTTTTTGATTGGGTTGTTTGTTTTTTCAGTATTGAGTTGTCTGAGCTGCTTGCAGATTTTGGAAATTAATTCTTTGTCGGTTGTTTCACTGGCTATGATTTTCTCCCATTCTGTGGGTTCTCTGTTCATCTTGTTTGTAGTTTCTTTTGCTGTGCAAAAGCTTTTAAGTTTCATTAGGTCCCACATGTTTATATTCTAGAGGGCAGGGCATAGAAGATCTTTCTGTCGCCAGTATTTTTAGCTTGTTACTTTTTGTTAGCTCTTTGCCTTTATATGTGATCAAGATTCTGTTGTTTTTACAACTATACATAATCCCAAAACAGTCATGGGTTTATCCCTGACCCTCCCACCTGAGCCACCCTCCCTTCCCCCCCCCTCCCAACCCCCAGGTTGATGCTTAGCCACCATGTAAGTTCCCTTAGTCTTACATCTTTATCACAATGGTTGTCTCTTTTACATATGATAGTGTAGGTTTTCATGTTACTCTTTCTTAACCTCTCGCCTGATCTTCCCTTCCCCCAATGTCCATAGGTCTGCTCTCTATGTCTGTTTCTCCGCTGCTGTTCTGTATGTGTGTTTTTCGGTACCATCTTACTAGATTCCATATATATGTGTTAGCATACTGTATTTGTCCTTTCCTTTTTGGCTTCACTTTGTATAATAGGTTCTAGGTCCATCCACCTCATTCAGACTGATTTTTCTACATTTCTTTTTTACAGCTGAGAAATATTCCATCATATGTATATACCATAGCTTCTTTATCCATTCATTCATCGATGGACATTTCGGTTGTTTCCACGTTCTAGCTATTGTATAGAGTGCTGCAATGGACATTGGGGTATGGGTGTCTCTTGATTTCATCAAGGTATAAGCCTAACAGTGGGATTACTGGATCATACGCTGCTTCTATTCTTGGTCTTTTAAGGAACCTCCATACTGTTTTCCATAGTGGTTGTTTCAATTTACATTCCCACCAACAATGCAGGAGTCTTCCTTTTTCTCTGCACCTTCTCCAGCATTTATTATCTGTAGATTTTTTGATAATGGCCATTTTGACTGGTGTGAGGTGGTATCTCATTGTAATTTTGATTTGCATTTCTCTGATAATGAGAGACATTGAGCATATTTTCATGTGTTTGGTGGCCATCTGTATGTCTTCTTTGGAGAGATGTCTCTTTAGGTCTTTTCCCCATTTTTTGATTGGGTTGTTTGTTTTTTCAGTATTGAGTTGTCTGAGCTGCTTGCAGATTTTGGAAATTAATTCTTTGTCGGTTGTTTCACTGGCTATGATTTTCTCCCATTCTGTGGGTTCTCTGTTCATCTTGTTTGTAGTTTCTTTTGCTGTGCAAAAGCTTTTAAGTTTCATTAGGTCCCACATGTTTATATTCTAGAGGGCAGGGCATAGAAGATCTTTCTGTCGCCAGTATTTTTAGCTTGTTACTTTTTGTTAGCTCTTTGCCTTTATATGTGATCAAGATTCTGCTTTCCTTAACAGAATAAAAAAGGAAGCAGCAAATGAAATATCCTCTTGTTCAGTGTTTTCCTGTTTATTAAAATCCTATAGCTCTCTTCTAAACAGCTTAGAATCTTGGTATAATTATTGATTTGCTACCTAATCTGTCATTAATTCCTCATTTCACTTGGATAACCTCTACCCTCTGCCACACCTCTAACACTCATATTGCTAAAATTCTTGGTAATCCTCTGAATCTCCTCTTACTAAGTACAGTCATCTAGTCTTAGTCTTCATCTGCTACATGGAACAGAAGAATTTAGCACCATCCTGTCTTCACGCAAATCTTTCCTCAGATTTCTTTCTCATTCCTTTTTGTTTTTCCGCTACACATGTTTTCTGGGCAAGCTCACCAATTTCCAGTTTTAAACTGCGCCACTAGCTGACACCCCTAAAATCTAGATCTTCCTCCCACAACTACAGGTTCAAATAAGAAATATTTGCTGGCCATGTAAACTTGGATAAAAGACTAGCAATTCAAAGTTAGCCCTCACAAACGTGACTCTTTCTCTTTCTGTGCTGATCTCCTCCTCACCCCGGTCAAGAATGTGTTCCCGTCCCTCTGTTTTCTTTGCCAGCCCTCAGCATAATCATCCCCTGAGTCACCTACTGTGCTGATTTTTCCTCCCTAAACACCCCGTCAAAATGACTGGTGTGAGGTGGTATCTCATTGTAATTTTGATTTGCATTTCTCTGATAATGAGAGACATTGAGCATATTTTCATGTGTTTGGTGGCCATCTGTATGTCTTCTTTGGAGAGATGTCTCTTTAGGTCTTTTCCCCATTTTTTGATTGGGTTGTTTGTTTTTTCAGTATTGAGTTGTCTGAGCTGCTTGCAGATTTTGGAAATTAATTCTTTGTCGGTTGTTTCACTGGCTATGATTTTCTCCCATTCTGTGGGTTCTCTGTTCATCTTGTTTGTAGTTTCTTTTGCTGTGCAAAAGCTTTTAAGTTTCATTAGGTCCCACATGTTTATATTCTAGAGGGCAGGGCATAGAAGATCTTTCTGTCGCCAGTATTTTTAGCTTGTTACTTTTTGTTAGCTCTTTGCCTTTATATGTGATCAAGATTCTGCTTTCCTTAACAGAATAAAAAAGGAAGCAGCAAATGAAATATCCTCTTGTTCAGTGTTTTCCTGTTTATTAAAATCCTATAGCTCTCTTCTAAACAGCTTAGAATCTTGGTATAATTATTGATTTGCTACCTAATCTGTCATTAATTCCTCATTTCACTTGGATAACCTCTACCCTCTGCCACACCTCTAACACTCATATTGCTAAAATTCTTGGTAATCCTCTGAATCTCCTCTTACTAAGTACAGTCATCTAGTCTTAGTCTTCATCTGCTACATGGAACAGAAGAATTTAGCACCATCCTGTCTTCACGCAAATCTTTCCTCAGATTTCTTTCTCATTCCTTTTTGTTTTTCCGCTACACATGTTTTCTGGGCAAGCTCACCAATTTCCAGTTTTAAACTGCGCCACTAGCTGACACCCCTAAAATCTAGATCTTCCTCCCACAACTACAGGTTCAAATAAGAAATATTTGCTGGCCATGTAAACTTGGATAAAAGACTAGCAATTCAAAGTTAGCCCTCACAAACGTGACTCTTTCTCTTTCTGTGCTGATCTCCTCCCTCACCCCGGTCAAGAATGTGTTCCCGTCCCTCTGTTTTCTTTGCCAGCCCTCAGCATAATCATCCCCTGAGTCACCTAGGACAAAAACCTGGTGTCAGACTCAGATGTTCTTCTCCTCACATGCGGTAAACCTTAATCCCTGACAATTTTGACTCTAAATGTTCCTTGACTCTTTCCTTTCCTTTCCAATCCTGTTTACCATTGCCCTAGATTATTACATTAGTCTAAAATGGGCTTGCTGGCTAAAGAACTGCTTCCTTCCCATCAATGAATTTGCCCCAATTACTGCAGAGTACTTTGTCCTAAACCTAAGTCTCCCTATGTAATTATACTGAAAGCTCTTTAATGCTACTTGGACCCATTCACTAACTTAATGTCAAGTTAGCTTTTATTTATAAGTCTTCAAAAGAGGGAAATGTGTTTATTATTATCTGTATTCTCAAGAACCTATCACGGGAGATGTAGTTCCTAAATGCCTGTGTACTGAACTCAACGTTTTAGGCTAAAATGATTTTAGTTAAAAATAAACATGCAGGAAATTTGGGAAATTAGAAAACAGTTTTGAAGTTTAAATTCTATTTCCTGATTTAATACCATGTTGTTATGGCAAGATTATCCCTTGGATATTTATTTTCAGGTAAATATAACACTAACCTTTAAAAAAACATGATGAAATGTGAGTATCTTACTATTAGGATGGCAGTGGATGGCTGTGTTTTAAAACAGGCCTTCCCAAGTGGTTGAGTGGTAAAGAATCTGCCTGCCAGTACAGAAGACTCAGGAGACGATGGGGGTTTGATCCCTGAGTCAGGGAGATCCCTTGAAGGAGGAAATGACAACGCAGTCCGAGAAATCCCATGGACAGAGGAGCTTGGTGGGCTACATACAATCTATGGGGTTGCAAAGATTTTGACCTGACACAGAAAGTTGGAGTGACAGAGCACGCCTGCATGTTACAAAATCAAAATGAAATAGGATTTGGTGCATTGTAGATGAGCATTCTGATTATATTTTAAATACAAGTTAATATGAAAAACAATTTGTAAAATTAAAGCATTTTTATTAAATTTTTCTCAGTCTTACATTACATACTGCTATGGGCAGTGAATAGTACTAGTTTAATTGGAAAGCCTTCTTTGGTGTGTTTTACCATTATAATTGAAATAGGCTATTCTTTGTAGAATGTTTAGTAAATTACACAGAATATTGAGGCTTGATTGCTTGCAAAATTAAAGTAATTTTGTTTGAAATATACTTTATTAAGCCACTATAAATGTGTATTCAATAAGTTGTTTGATGAATTAGTATTCAGATGAAAACATATTAGTCTAAAATGGGTTTGGCTAAAGAACTGCTTCCTTCCCATCAATGAATTTGCCCCAATTACTGCAGAGTACTTTGTCCTAAACCTAAGTCTCCCTATGTAATTATACTGAAAGCTCTTTAATGCTACTTGGACCCATTCACTAACTTAATGTCAAGTTAGCTTTTATTTATAAGTCTTCAAAAGAGGGAAATGTGTTTATTATTATCTGTATTCTCAAGAACCTATCACGGGAGATGTAGTTCCTAAATGCCTGTGTACTGAACTCAACGTTTTAGGCTAAAATGATTTTAGTTAAAAATAAACATGCAGGAAATTTGGGAAATTAGAAAACAGTTTTGAAGTTTAAATTCTATTTCCTGATTTAATACCATGTTGTTATGGCAAGATTATCCCTTGGATATTTATTTTCAGGTAAATATAACACTAACCTTTAAAAAAACATGATGAAATGTGAGTATCTTACTATTAGGATGGCAGTGGATGGCTGTGTTTTAAAACAGGCCTTCCCAAGTGGTTGAGTGGTAAAGAATCTGCCTGCCAGTACAGAAGACTCAGGAGACGATGGGGGTTTGATCCCTGAGTCAGGGAGATCCCTTGAAGGAGGAAATGACAACGCAGTCCGAGAAATCCCATGGACAGAGGAGCTTGGTGGGCTACATACAATCTATGGGGTTGCAAAGATTTTGACCTGACACAGAAAGTTGGAGTGACAGAGCACGCCTGCATGTTACAAAATCAAAATGAAATAGGATTTGGTGCATTGTAGATGAGCATTCTGATTATATTTTAAATACAAGTTAATATGAAAAACAATTTGTAAAATTAAAGCATTTTTATTAAATTTTTCTCAGTCTTACATTACATACTGCTATGGGCAGTGAATAGTACTAGTTTAATTGGAAAGCCTTCTTTGGTGTGTTTTACCATTATAATTGAAATAGGCTATTCTTTGTAGAATGTTTAGTAAATTACACAGAATATTGAGGCTTGATTGCTTGCAAAATTAAAGTAATTTTGTTTGAAATATACTTTATTAAGCCACTATAAATGTGTATTCAATAAGTTGTTTGATGAATTAGTATTCAGATGAAAACATATTGAGTTTCTCAAGACTTTTAATATTAGTTCTATTTTTGTAAGCATTTTAGCTTTCCAATACAAGGAATACAATTTGAATTGTTTACTGCTGTAAGCCACTGGTTATTTTCCAGCATAATAGAATAATGGTGTTTAGCCACAATGTGGTATTTTCTAAAAGCACATGAAATATTTTATGAATAAGATTAGCTAAAGAATTTAGTCTCATTTTATGACCACGACAGTTTAGGTGTGCAACATGAGAAGTTTGTATTTTCAGAACAGTTTCTCAGAGTGTTATTTTAGAGAAAATGAAACTCTTTTTATTATAGGATCAGATATTGGGTTTCCACTAACTGTGTTAAATATCTGGTTTTAAGTTACTGTATGGAAAATTCAGGTTATTCACTTATTGAGGCATTTTAATGTAAACCAAGAAGAGTTTAATAATTATAATTGAAAACTGTTGCTCATGTAGGATTGGGTGAGGGTAGATTTATTCTCTAGCGAAATACTGTGAACTTTATTTCATCTTCACTGGAACGTCTTGGGACTTTTGTTTCTTGCCGTCCTCACCCTTGGTCGGTCTGGCCCCACCACACACAGTTTACTGTGTGGGCAGCAGGGTCAGAAGGTTGAGAGGGGATGGCAGAGGAGGAGGGCTGTTCTGGGTGGCTGGACCAGAGACCAGACTGGAACATTCCTTCTCTCTGACACAGAAAGTTGGAGTGACAGAGCACGCCTGCATGTTACAAAATCAAAATGAAATAGGATTTGGTGCATTGTAGATGAGCATTCTGATTATATTTTAAATACAAGTTAATATGAAAAACAATTTGTAAAATTAAAGCATTTTTATTAAATTTTTCTCAGTCTTACATTACATACTGCTATGGGCAGTGAATAGTACTAGTTTAATTGGAAAGCCTTCTTTGGTGTGTTTTACCATTATAATTGAAATAGGCTATTCTTTGTAGAATGTTTAGTAAATTACACAGAATATTGAGGCTTGATTGCTTGCAAAATTAAAGTAATTTTGTTTGAAATATACTTTATTAAGCCACTATAAATGTGTATTCAATAAGTTGTTTGATGAATTAGTATTCAGATGAAAACATATTGAGTTTCTCAAGACTTTTAATATTAGTTCTATTTTTGTAAGCATTTTAGCTTTCCAATACAAGGAATACAATTTGAATTGTTTACTGCTGTAAGCCACTGGTTATTTTCCAGCATAATAGAATAATGGTGTTTAGCCACAATGTGGTATTTTCTAAAAGCACATGAAATATTTTATGAATAAGATTAGCTAAAGAATTTAGTCTCATTTTATGACCACGACAGTTTAGGTGTGCAACATGAGAAGTTTGTATTTTCAGAACAGTTTCTCAGAGTGTTATTTTAGAGAAAATGAAACTCTTTTTATTATAGGATCAGATATTGGGTTTCCACTAACTGTGTTAAATATCTGGTTTTAAGTTACTGTATGGAAAATTCAGGTTATTCACTTATTGAGGCATTTTAATGTAAACCAAGAAGAGTTTAATAATTATAATTGAAAACTGTTGCTCATGTAGGATTGGGTGAGGGTAGATTTATTCTCTAGCGAAATACTGTGAACTTTATTTCATCTTCACTGGAACGTCTTGGGACTTTTGTTTCTTGCCGTCCTCACCCTTGGTCGGTCTGGCCCCACCACACACAGTTTACTGTGTGGGCAGCAGGGTCAGAAGGTTGAGAGGGGATGGCAGAGGAGGAGGGCTGTTCTGGGTGGCTGGACCAGAGACCAGACTGGAACATTCTCTTCTCCTCTGAGGCAATAGAACTTCATCAGCAAAAAGAGAACTAAGACCCAGAGGAGCAAAGTTTGATGTTTCCTATTGTGATTGGATTTGAGAAATGACATCTTTGCCTCGGTTTAAATTCTTGATGTCTATAAAGTAAATTTCTTTGTTGTTGTGAAGATCTTTTAAAAATACAAAAAAAGAAACAAAGAACTTGTATAAAAAAAGCATTCTTAAACTCCTGGAAAAATCTCCTGGGAAAGAATGCTGAAGGTTTAAGTCATTTCTGTAGTTTGTTTAATTGATACTAGTTCATGAAAATTACATGACTGTCATTGTGGTGAAACATTAGAATGAATTCGTAACAGTTTCTTTATTTTATAATACCAGATAAACATCTCTTTTCATGATCAAATCATGTTATGAGTTCCTCATCAAACAAAAGGTCAATTGTCCTTACCTGTCTAATATAGACTTCATAACCTTACTGTGAAAAGTTAAAAATTTTGTGGATATATGTTATATTTTCTGAACTGTGTATATCTCAGAGAACTACCAATTGTTTAAGATAAATTCAGTTTAAATTAACATCCTCAAACATGTTTAAAACTGATTACTATTCATGGAAGGTTATAGAAATTATGTGCTATAGCTTTAGATAAAATTTAAATACATATTAAACTGAAACTATTCCAAAGTTTTATATAGAGTAGAACTTTTAATTAATATATTTATCACTCTTCAATGATAAATTTTTCACAGAATTTCTTTTAAAAATATTATCGGAGTATAGTTGATTTACAAGATTCTCTTTGTTTTAATAGTCATCATTCTAATAATCTTCATGGGACTCTGTCTGTAAGAAATTGATTATAATTTTTGATAATTTTCAATAGAAAAATTGTTATTATTTAGCTATTTAAAGTGCTTTCTGGTCATCTAAGAATGTTCTCTCACATAGAAGAATGGAAGAAGAGAAAAGAATTCTTACCCTAAACAAAGAATGATACCAAAGGTTTTGGATTGCCATAGCAAGCTATGTTACTTTTGTTTAGAAGGATTTTCAGTAAATACTATTAGCCAAGTGATTCCATGGCAGTGTTGCTTTCTAGCACTAATTGTATCTGTCAGCATCCAAGCATGATAATCATTGGTATTTTAGCTAATAGTTCATTATCTATGTCTTTATTCACCTTTATCAAGTTCTTCGCTGAGAGATTTGGATTTTGATCTAACATGAAAACAGACTGTGTTTAAATTCTTGATGTCTATAAAGTAAATTTCTTTGTTGTTGTGAAGATCTTTTAAAAATACAAAAAAAGAAACAAAGAACTTGTATAAAAAAAGCATTCTTAAACTCCTGGAAAAATCTCCTGGGAAAGAATGCTGAAGGTTTAAGTCATTTCTGTAGTTTGTTTAATTGATACTAGTTCATGAAAATTACATGACTGTCATTGTGGTGAAACATTAGAATGAATTCGTAACAGTTTCTTTATTTTATAATACCAGATAAACATCTCTTTTCATGATCAAATCATGTTATGAGTTCCTCATCAAACAAAAGGTCAATTGTCCTTACCTGTCTAATATAGACTTCATAACCTTACTGTGAAAAGTTAAAAATTTTGTGGATATATGTTATATTTTCTGAACTGTGTATATCTCAGAGAACTACCAATTGTTTAAGATAAATTAAGTTTAAATTAACATCCTCAAACATGTTTAAAACTGATTACTATTCATGGAAGGTTATAGAAATTATGTGCTATAGCTTTAGATAAAATTTAAATACATATTAAACTGAAACTATTCCAAAGTTTTATATAGAGTAGAACTTTTAATTAATATATTTATCACTCTTCAATGATAAATTTTTCACAGAATTTCTTTTAAAAATATTATCGGAGTATAGTTGATTTACAAGATTCTCTTTGTTTTAATAGTCATCATTCTAATAATCTTCATGGGACTCTGTCTGTAAGAAATTGATTAAAATTTTTTGATAATTTTCAATAGAAAAATTGTTATTATTTAGCTATTTAAAGTGCTTTCTGGTCATCTAAGAATGTTCTCTCACATAGAAGAATGGAAGAAGAGAAAAGAATTCTTACCCTAAACAAAGAATGATACCAAAGGTTTTGGATTGCCATAGCAAGCTATGTTACTTTTGTTTAGAAGGATTTTCAGTAAATACTATTAGCCAAGTGATTCCATGGCAGTGTTGCTTTCTAGCACTAATTGTATCTGTCAGCATCCAAGCATGATAATCATTGGTATTTTAGCTAATAGTTCATTATCTATGTCTTTATTCACCTTTATCAAGTTCTTAGCTGAGAGATTTGGATTTTGATCTAACATGAAAACAGACTGTGTTGACTCTGAATGTAAAAAAAGAAAAATCCAGCATATTTATCTGAGGGAATTTTTTTTTATCATCTTTGCTAACTACAAACACTTAGGTGAACTTTGATGACCAGTTTCTGGCAGTTGTTATGAGAAATAGCATCTAAAAAATGAAAGAAGAAAAAAAACTAATAATTCCACTGCATGATTACGAATGTTCTGGAGTTACAGAAAATTGTTAAATCAGTGATATTCATGTATTATTCAGGAGAAATTACTATATTATGTTATTAAAAAGCAGTAATTTAGGGCTTCCCTGGTGGTCCAGTGAGTAACGATATCGCCTTGCAGTGCAAGAGGTGCCAGTTCGATCCCTGGCCTGGGAAGATCCCACGTGCCACAGAGCAGCTGGACTGATGTGTCCAATTACCGAGCTGGAGCTCTGAGCACATGTGCCCAGAGCCAGTGCTCTGCCACTGCGATGGGAGGCCTACACAGGCCAAAGAACAAAGATGGATGAAAATAGACAAATGAAAGATCAATAGAAGTGGCCCACCCACCCCCTTCCTCCCCACCCCCCAAAAATAAATGTTTTTTTTTTTTTTTAAAGCAGTAATTTAGCAGTATGTATATGTATGTGTGTATATATATACATATAATACACATATATATGCATATTAATTTTTACAATTGTTCCTTCAAACAGGAAAGATTAAATTTACATGCTATATACTAGCACAAAACACAAACTTGGTTAATAAAGTTCATGTATTTGTTACTTTAGGTTACTATTAAATTTTGTAGCCTGAAATGCTTTTATGTTTTTGTTGGTAAACATTTATCTTTGACGATCTCTATGCAATTGTGCTAGAATTTACGTGATTAAGAGAGCTTCCAACTTAGTGTTTGGTATAGGTACTTCTAGACCTAATTGTAAGATACTGTTCATAAGCTGCATTCCTTGAATCACATTCTCCTAGTTTCTTGGCAAGATATTTGACTTTTTGTAGGAAGTAGCCTTCTTGTTCCTTTCTGCTTCCTTTATCAAGTTCTTAGCTGAGAGATTTGGATTTTGATCTAACATGAAAACAGACTGTGTTGACTCTGAATGTAAAAAAAGAAAAATCCAGCATATTTATCTGAGGGAATTTTTTTTTATCATCTTTGCTAACTACAAACACTTAGGTGAACTTTGATGACCAGTTTCTGGCAGTTGTTATGAGAAATAGCATCTAAAAAATGAAAGAAGAAAAAAAACTAATAATTCCACTGCATGATTACGAATGTTCTGGAGTTACAGAAAATTGTTAAATCAGTGATATTCATGTATTATTCAGGAGAAATTACTATATTATGTTATTAAAAAGCAGTAATTTAGGGCTTCCCTGGTGGTCCAGTGAGTAACGATATCGCCTTGCAGTGCAAGAGGTGCCAGTTCGATCCCTGGCCTGGGAAGATCCCACGTGCCACAGAGCAGCTGGACTGATGTGTCCAATTACCGAGCTGGAGCTCTGAGCACATGTGCCCAGAGCCAGTGCTCTGCCACTGCGATGGGAGGCCTACACAGGCCAAAGAACAAAGATGGATGAAAATAGACAAATGAAAGATCAATAGAAGTGGCCCACCCACCCTCTTCCTCCCCACCCCCCAAAAATAAATGTTTTTTTTTTTTTTTAAAGCAGTAATTTAGCAGTATGTATATGTTTTTTTTTGTATATATAAATATAATACACATATATATGCATATTAATTTTTACAATTGTTCCTTCAAACAGGAAAGATTAAATTTACATGCTATATACTAGCACAAAACACAAACTTGGTTAATAAAGTTCATGTATTTGTTACTTTAGGTTACTATTAAATTTTGTAGCCTGAAATGCTTTTATGTTTTTGTTGGTAAACATTTATCTTTGACGATCTCTATGCAATTGTGCTAGAATTTACGTGATTAAGAGAGCTTCCAACTTAGTGTTTGGTATAGGTACTTCTAGACCTAATTGTAAGATACTGTTCATAAGCTGCATTCCTTGAATCACATTCTCCTAGTTTCTTGGCAAGATATTTGACTTTTTGTAGGAAGTAGCCTTCTTGTTCCTTTCTGCTTCCTTTTTTTTTCTTTTTAAATTAATCCACATCACTGCTTAAGTGTCTTAGAGTCCATGTTTTTAAGCTATTTTTGGGTCACAAAAATTAAATGTTTTAATGCAGAAGAATCAGCCCTAATGAGGTGGCTGGATCTAGAACCTATCATAAAAAGTGAAGTCAGTCAAAAAGAGAAGGGCAAGTACAATATACTAACACATATATATGGAATATAGTAGGATGATGATGATGGCACATACAGTGAAGCGATGGAGAAACAGACATGGGCAGTGGGCATATGGACATTGTGGGGAAGGAACAGTGGGTGGGAGGCGTAAGGGAAGTAACGTGAAAGCCTGTACTATCATATATGAAGAAAATAGCTATAGTCATTGCTCTGTGAGAAAAGGGGATCCTGCAGGGGTGCTGTGTGATAGCCTGGAGGGGTGGGATGTGGGAATATACATATGACTAATCTGGGAACATACATCTCTGTAAACAACAAAACTCTGTGAAAGTTAAAAGTAAAATAAAAGTTTAAAAAAAAAATTAAATGTTTTGTCCATTTTATGACTGCAAGTAGAATGTTGATATTGGTTTATAGATCTTAATTAGATTGTTCCTCAGTTCTTGGGCAGTTGGAGTTGAAAATTTGATGATAAGCATGTTTTCCTGCAACCGTAGGTTGGATGTACATTCTGATAGGCAGGATGATGTAGTGGAGTGTATCTGCCTCCGGTGTCAGAGAAACCTGGATTTATGTTCCAGCTCTCCATTTATCAGCTCGGTTATCTTGGACAACGTTCTCAGTCTTTCATCCTTAATGGGGAATAACACTATCGATGAATGTTATGATGTGCTAAGGGTTAGAAACACTACCTAATGACAATGTAGAAACACCCCTGGGGCTTCCCAGGTGGCTCAGTGGTAAAGAATCCACCTGCCAGTACAGGAGCTGCAGATTTGATCCCTGAGTCCAGAAGATCTCTAGGAGAAGTAAGTGACAACCCACTCTAGAATTCTATTCTTGCCATGGATTTCTGGCGGGCTACAGTCCATGGGGTCACAAAGAGTTGGATATGACTGAGTAATTGATCACACACATACAGCCTTCTTTCCCATGTGGAAAACAAGTATTTTGCCATTTTAGTGGTGTGAGTGTGTGTGTGTGTGTGTGTGTGTGTGTGTGTGTGTGTGTATATATATACACATTTATATATATATATATATATATATATATATACACATTTATTTTAAAAATTCTGTATTACAAACGTGTATGTAGATATTCAGTGAGTTTATACTTATTGCCAGGCTCTGTTCTAGATTCTTGAGATACATGAGTTAATAAATACACCAGTCCTTGTACAGCTTAATAATTTAGAAAGTAAGTATTGCAAACTTTATGCCAGTATCTTTTAAACTAGTCCAGCAATCTGGGCTATTTGTTTTCTTCGCTCGCACTATATTCATATTCCCATAAAGTAATGGAGAGAAGAAAAATGTAGACCAGGTTACAAATTATTTATTTCTCACACAAAAAGAGGTCTCATGAACTGATTAAAAAAGATAAAAGGATATAAGGGGAAAGTAAGTAAATGATATTAACAGGTAATTCACAAAAGAAGAACTACAGATGGTTAATAAATTCATGGAAAGCTGCTCTAACTCCCCCAGTAGCATAGGAAATGCAAAAAAGAAGGATATCTGGTATTCTGTTCACAAAATTGGCAAAATGGAGAAATATTGATTTTATCCAGTGTTGTGGAAGCTACGAGGAAAACAGTCAAGTTTCTACTTAGGAATTTTTTAATATGTGATCTGTATTACCTAATAAATTATAAATATAAATGTGATCATACCCCTGATTCAGCTGTTTAACTCATAGTAATCTATCTTGGAAAGTCAATGCACAAATATGTAAAACTGTGTTTTCCACATTGTCTACATTATGATGTGTAATAACAAAAGCCAAGAAAAAATTAAGTCTTATCAATAATGGCACATTTAAACACAAATGGATTAATCTTTGAAATATGTCTTTAAAACTTTTCATCAATGTTTATGAACACAAAAATCTGGAAAAATCATAAATTTTCATTTATAATGGAGTATTTCAGTGAAGTATAGTGAACCCAAACTATATAGCATTATATAGATAATTCACAATGATGGATTAGACCTAACCCCTTTGACCTCAGTGCATGTCTATGATACATTATTAAGTGAGAAAACTAAGAGGCTTATAAACTTATGATCACATCTTTGTTTTAATGTTTCTCTATACATGCTTATTTCAGATTTGAAGACTTTTTTTTTAACAAACATAGAGAAAGAGGAATGTGTATGAAACTGTTACCTCAGTGTGGGGGTTGTTGCTAAGAGATGGAAAGTCACAGCATTTGACCTCTCTGATGTTTGAGTTGTTACAATGATCATGTATAGTTTTGTAATGAAGAAACAAAGTAGAAAAAAAAAAGAAAATTTCAGGCTATTAAAAATGGGTTAAATTGGCATATACTTTATTACTGTAGAGGTCAGTTACAGAACCTACTGTAATACTTTGCATTATAGTAAGTGTTTAGTAGATACTTCAGCCATTTGTTAATTGAAATGTACTGAAGACTATATTCAAGAGCTTTAAACACCTACATATATGTGTGTATATCTCCCTCTCTATATATGTAATATTTACTTGTTTATGATATACTTATACATATATTAATATGAGAGCTATTGCATGCAAGCTACTTTTGTCTGGAAATGACTTTCCTACTATTGCAAAAGAGCCTTCTAGTAGCATAGGAAATGCAAAAAAGAAGGATATCTGGTATTCTGTTCACAAAATTGGCAAAATGGAGAAATATTGATTTTATCCAGTGTTGTGGAAGCTACGAGGAAAACAGTCAAGTTTCTACTTAGGAATTTTTTAATATGTGATCTGTATTACCTAATAAATTATAAATATAAATGTGATCATACCCCTGATTCAGCTGTTTAACTCATAGTAATCTATCTTGGAAAGTCAATGCACAAATATGTAAAACTGTGTTTTCCACATTGTCTACATTATGATGTGTAATAACAAAAGCCAAGAAAAAATTAAGTCTTATCAATAATGGCACATTTAAACACAAATGGATTAATCTTTGAAATATGTCTTTAAAACTTTTCATCAATGTTTATGAACACAAAAATCTGGAAAAATCATAAATTTTCATTTATAATGGAGTATTTCAGTGAAGTATAGTGAACCCAAACTATATAGCATTATATAGATAATTCACAATGATGGATTAGACCTAACCCCTTTGACCTCAGTGCATGTCTATGATACATTATTAAGTGAGAAAACTAAGAGGCTTATAAACTTATGATCACATCTTTGTTTTAATGTTTCTCTATACATGCTTATTTCAGATTTGAAGACTTTTTTTTTAACAAACATAGAGAAAGAGGAATGTGTATGAAACTGTTACCTCAGTGTGGGGGTTGTTGCTAAGAGATGGAAAGTCACAGCATTTGACCTCTCTGATGTTTGAGTTGTTACAATGATCATGTATAGTTTTGTAATGAAGAAACAAAGTAGAAAAAAAAAAGAAAATTTCAGGCTATTAAAAATGGGTTAAATTGGCATATACTTTATTACTGTAGAGGTCAGTTACAGAACCTACTGTAATACTTTGCATTATAGTAAGTGTTTAGTAGATACTTCAGCCATTTGTTAATTGAAATGTACTGAAGACTATATTCAAGAGCTTTAAACACCTACATATATGTGTGTATATCTCCCTCTCTATATATGTAATATTTACTTGTTTATGATATACTTATACATATATTAATATGAGAGCTATTGCATGCAAGATACTTTTTGTCTGGAAATGACTTTCCTACTTAGTGTGGGCTTCTATTTTTTTTTTTTTTTTTTGTATTTGTAATGAGCCAAACATGAATAGTAATAGAGCCCACAATAAAGTTATCTTCCTCCAGCTTCCTCCCAGTCTCCAAAAATGCGAGCTAGGCGAGGCGTAATGACTTTATGCGTTCATTCACTCAGTTATTCCAGGGTAGGCGAGGCATGATGACTTTATGCATTCATTCACTCAGTTATTCCAGGGTTTATTGCTTGCTAAGACTTATGGGGAACAAAGCTTTATTCATGGGTATTTTGCTACAAGGAGTTTACAGTTCTACAGGTTATAAACATGTCATCAATTCCATGTCACTTAATTCTTTTCTTTTCAGCATAGATTATAGTTTTATTACATACCTCATTGTCAATTTTTACCCCATCCATAAATATATGCTTAGTATAAGGGAGTGAAGCAATGGTGTGATTTCACTGAGGGACCAGTGAAGATGTTTTTTACATAAAAATGTTTCTTATATATAGAAAACAATAAGATAGTTTCCTGCTCAGCTGCTCAGTCATGTTCTACTCTTTGCAACCCTATGGACTGCAGCCTGCCAGGTTCCTCTATCCGTGGGGTTTTCCTGGTGAGAATACTGGAGTGGGTTGCTATTCCCTTCTTAAAGAGGGCAGTTTAGATGTGTTTAAAAACAGATACCATAAACATTATACTTGTTGGACTAAAGATTCTAATTTAACAGTCCATCAATTAGCCACTAAAAAAAACTTCCATTTAATAAAACTTCCATTCTTTAAGCCCAGAATTCTAAGCAAAAGGAAGTGTTCTAGTAGATATTTATTCATAGTATTCTAGTTATGAAAACATTAGTTTTTTATTATACTCGCATTTTTATTAATTTATCTTTCGTACATAATCAAAATATTGTTTAATATATATCTTTAATAAATAAAAATAAAATTATATATTTTATATTATATAATATATATATATATTGTTTATTGAAACAACTATAAAATATTATTATGAACATAACTAAAATATTTATTAATATAACTATAAAATACATAGTTTATATGCTTATATGTATATCTTATTATATGTTCTCTTGTAAATCAACCAAAACTGCTGCAGTACATATTTTTTATCTATTTGTATCCATTGATGTACTATACATTTTTAATTCTTGTGAATATTTTTGGGTAGCATTATTCCACTTGGACCCTCAGTTTCTGCATCTGTAAGATGAAATCTCAGTAACATACTTCCAGATTTGTTGTGGAAAATAATACTTATTAAGTACATGTCGCCTCCAGCCAGGCCCTGTTCATATTAGGAACTGATGTTTTAACATTCGCTTAGCACATTCCAATATTGTTTGTAATAAATTGCTACTGCACAGAGTAAACTATGATACTGGTTTAAGAATGCATTTTTCAGAATCATTCTTTTCCTTCTCATTAGAAGATAAAAGAACAAATGGTGAGACAGTTGTAAAAAAATGTACTTCTCCATGTTGTGACTGATTCTCAACAAAAATAAAAAGACATTTACATAAAGGATTTCTGTTGGATTTCTAACTATAGAGAAGAAGCATTTTCCAAAATGCTGATATGTTATAATTTAGTGATGCGTTCTTTGGGGAGATGGTCCATGTTTTTGCACATTCATCATGGCTCTAAAACTAAGTAAGGATGAAAAGCATGTAGTTCCTGCCTTGTTCTTACATCAGAAGAATTTTTTCTTTTGTCCATTTTATGCTTGTTTCCAAAGGCTTAAAATGAAAGCCTTGTTTCTGCAATAATGGCTTAGTGTAGGCTTACATTGTTGATCCCTTCAGTAGATGCAATGTAATCCACTTTGGTAATGTGAATTTTTAAACAATCACGGGCCTTTGCCATTAACCCTTCTCTACTAATGATAATACTCTACAAAAACTACAAAGGAACCCGGGCCCAGCTTAACATTAGACTTGGAGCGCACTTAGCTGAATTTGCATTTCTTATTTTAGTAGCAGTGAATTGCTGAGCATATGTTGAACTTCATCAATACCAAATGTAGAATAGGTGATTGTGAAACTAATGTTCAAGTGCAAGCATTCAAATACAAACACGGGGAACTAGAAGAAAATAATGATGAAATGAAGCAAAAGGGCTTTCCAGTCCAGAATTCCCCTTGAAGGGACTTGCCGCTGTTGCTTTTGCGATATTTTTTAACTTGACCTGTTGCTTTGCTTGGTTCATTGTAGTGCAAATGTCTCAAATAAAGCTGTACATGAGTCATTTTTTTTTCCTCCTGAGTTCAGGCCACTTAGATAATAGCGCACTTTGAACACAAGCATGGGAACCTATTGAATGTTTCCTGCATAAAGCCTTAGAGCTTGGCTCAGCAGCTTGACATGTTTCTTTAGGAGAGAGAAATGGTAAATTAGCTAAGAGTAATTTTATTCCATGACATATTTCCAAACTAACTTTGAGAACACATTTCCACTTTGTGTTTGGATTTCACTTTGGGGACTTTGAAAAGGTTTCCTGCATTTGATTAAGTAATATAGTTGGTCCATGGCAAAATTAAGATATTCTTTAGGGATTTTAGATATTTAAAGTTTTGCCTAAAGGAGAGAGGACTTTAGTGCAATTCGTATTGAAGCTGCAGTACTGTATGCCTTCAGGGCTGTGGATTTAATAAACAAAAGATCTGTCACTGAGCTTGGTGCACAGTAGGGGGTAGATGTAATTATATACTCTAAAGGGGAAAAGACTGTTGTTATTATTTTAGGTTTATTGAGTGTCAACATTTTGCAATGTGCGGTACCTAATATAGAATTGGACACAGTCCTTGCCCAATGGACTATCTATTTAAATTAGACACAATCTAAATATTTCTTTTGGTTTTAAATTTGTTCAGTCCATTGTACCAGTTTAAAATTACTTCTCAATTGTTGATACCCTTCAGTAGATGCAATGTAATCCACTTTGGTAATGTGAATTTTTAAACAATCACGGGCCTTTGCCATTAACCCTTCTCTACTAATGATAATACTCTACAAAAACTACAAAGGAACCCGGGCCCAGCTTAACATTAGACTTGGAGCGCACTTAGCTGAATTTGCATTTCTTATTTTAGTAGCAGTGAATTGCTGAGCATATGTTGAACTTCATCAATACCAAATGTAGAATAGGTGATTGTGAAACTAATGTTCAAGTGCAAGCATTCAAATACAAACACGGGGAACTAGAAGAAAATAATGATGAAATGAAGCAAAAGGGCTTTCCAGTCCAGAATTCCCCTTGAAGGGACTTCGGCCGCTGTTGCTTTTTGCGATATTTTTTAACTTGACCTGTTGCTTTGCTTGGTTCATTGTAGTGCAAATGTCTCAAATAAAGCTGTACATGAGTCATTTTTTTTTCCTCCTGAGTTCAGGCCACTTAGATAATAGCGCACTTTGAACACAAGCATGGGAACCTATTGAATGTTTCCTGCATAAAGCCTTAGAGCTTGGCTCAGCAGCTTGACATGTTTCTTTAGGAGAGAGAAATGGTAAATTAGCTAAGAGTAATTTTATTCCATGACATATTTCCAAACTAACTTTGAGAACACATTTCCACTTTGTGTTTGGATTTCACTTTGGGGACTTTGAAAAGGTTTCCTGCATTTGATTAAGTAATATAGTTGGTCCATGGCAAAATTAAGATATTCTTTAGGGATTTTAGATATTTAAAGTTTTGCCTAAAGGAGAGAGGACTTTAGTGCAATTCGTATTGAAGCTGCAGTACTGTATGCCTTCAGGGCTGTGGATTTAATAAACAAAAGATCTGTCACTGAGCTTGGTGCACAGTAGGGGGTAGATGTAATTATATACTCTAAAGGGGAAAAGACTGTTGTTATTATTTTAGGTTTATTGAGTGTCAACATTTTGCAATGTGCGGTACCTAATATAGAATTGGACACAGTCCTTGCCCAATGGACTATCTATTTAAATTAGACACAATCTAAATATTTCTCTTAAGTAGTTCCTGTGTTTTCAAATTTGTTACACAGTCCATTGTACCAGTATAGAAATATTATTGTACTTGCAAAGACAGGTGGTAGAATGAGATGCGTTTCTTAGCCTATGAAATTGCTCATGTTTTTCAGGTCTAGGGAAGCAAGAGAGGTTACATTTAAAAAAGGATGCATATGTCCTTTAGAGTTTTACTTTGGAAAAACAAATTGTTGTTTAACAGTAATAAGGCCACTGATTTACTTAACTAGCTTTGGAGTTACATTTATTTGTGTGTTGTTAAATTCAATTCATTTATTTCGGCATGTGACTTTTAGCTAATTCCATGAAGGTTAGCAACTTATTGTTTAGCCCAGGGCTTTTCAAGTATTAGTTGCTCACTGAAAATTGTTGAAGGGATAAATAAAATGGGTTTGCCAATGGATTTGCATGTAAGCCATAATATTTTCTTGGCTCTCTTTTCTGATGAGAAGACTGAAGAGTCCGTGCTGAACTGACTTTGGGCCAGGCAATAAAACAAAAACAAACAAGCAGCCGCAACAGGAAAAGCTTGAAAAATCTTCCTGGGAATACCTTCCTGGTTTGAAATGTCTTCCTCTGATAAAGATGTTTCTCATCTCTCAGCAAGTCTCAGGCATGACGCCCCAGCAGATAGTCCAGGGCTGTGAGTCCTCAGGGCTGTGGTGCTCCCCACCAGTGATCAAAGGGCCCTTTCACACCGGATGTCTGGGTTTCAAGGGAGATTGTCACCATGTACAGCAGGCAGCTTATTTATTTGGTGTGTGGACACACACTGCTTCTCTTAACTCTATTATATAAAGTCAAGCTGGTATTAGGGGAGATATGCAGATACACACAGAGAAGAATGTGTAGGTTGGCATGTTTATCTGTGTTTTTTGTATATTGGAACAGTTTCACACCAACTGCAGCGCCCTCAGCTCAGCACCTTCATTCAGCTCCTCCTGAGTTCTCAGAGTGCACATCAATTCTCAGTTGAGAGAGGTAGCTATTCTCTCTGTGAACAGAAATGAGAGGCCTTGATATCACAGCAGGATTGTCCAACCCTGAGTTTGCACCTCTGGCCTGCATTTATTATCTCTGTAATCTAAATCAAATGAACTTTTCTAAGCTGTGGTTTCTTTAGATGTAAAACAAGGATACTAGTAGTACTTAGCTCCTAGAATTTGTGTGAAAATTAATCTATGTATGCTGAGCATACTACTCTATCTTATTATTACTACTATCACTGTTATTATAGATAACAGTCTACTTACAATATACTGTCATTGTCAAGTACACATTCTCAGAAAGTCAGTTGCATATACACTTGTTATTTTAATGTAATATAGTGATACTGCAAAACAGTTTCATGTGCAATAATCTTTTGGGTCTGCCAGCAGTGTAAATATTTAAAGCTTAGGAAATAGGGAAATGGGCCAGTTTTTATCTCAGTACCTACCCTTTCCACTTCCTCATGTCCACTCACCTCTTCCTACACTATGACTCTCTGTCACCTTTCTTCTCATTCTGGTTCCTTTCTGCCCCAAGTTGCCTTCTGACCCAGCCGAACTCTAATTCTTTTCCATATAAGCCTTGGCTTCTTATTCTCAGTAGTGGTCTCACTTTCTACTGTCATAAGCATCTGACCTAATTTCCTGAAACGTTTTTTGTTTTCCTCAAAATGTCTTCTATTTTTCTCTCCACTTGCCTCTCGCCCTTCTGCTTCAGAATACAAAGGGTGTCTATAACATTTGGGATCAGTGGTTACCCTGGATCATCCCTATTCTGTCAATTCGTCCTCTAGTCTTTGTAGAATTTCCATCTTTTGACTTGTTTTCTCTCTTTTGTCCTCTAGATTCCCTTGGCCTACCTGTCCTCCAGCCGCTCCATATAGACTCTTCTCCCTACCTGCTGGCTGAGACTGTTAAGAAAATTCACTTGTCATGTAATTCTTATCACTGAATCTCATGATTTCTTTTTTTTTTTTTTAAAGATTTATTTATTTATTTATTTTGGTGGGGTGGGATGGGGAGGTAGGGGAGCAGGTGGGCTACTTCCATTGGTCTTTCATTTGTGTATTTTCATCCGTCTTTGTTCTTTGGCCCGTGTGGGCCTCCCATCGCGGTGGCCTCTGCCGTCGCAGAGCACCGGCTCTGGGCGCATGCACTCCAGAGTTCCGGCTCGGTAATTGGACACATCGGTCCAGCCATTCTGTGGCACGTGGGATCTTCCCAGGCCAGGGATCGGCGGCGCCCCTTGCACTGCAAGGCGGTGTCTTTACCCACTGGACCACCAGGGAAGCCCTCTCATGGTTTCTTTAATCACTTATCTTTCTTCCCCTGCCCTGCTGCCTCTTCCTCATCCCTGTTTGGAAGCTAATGAAAGTGTCTTCTCCTCCTGTTTGCTCTTCCTGTTACTGCCCACCCTCCTTCACTAACTGGTAGGTCTTAGGTCAGATATTACATTCTGTGTATGATGTATAGATCTGTATGTCCCACTTCAGCCTGTGTCTCATATTTCAGGCCTTTTATCTCTGACTGCTTGCTAGACATGTGCATCTGTCTGTTTTCAAGGCAACACCAGTTGACTAGCTAAAAGCTCAACTTATCAGCATTCCTCTGAACTAGCTTCTGCTTGTGTTTTTCCTCTTTCTGTTAATGATCTACCAATTCTCCTTAGATGCCCAAGCCACAAATCACCGAGACATTTGGTAACCAGTCAATTGCCAAAATTCTACTGATTTTCCCTCCATCTCTTGTCCTGTATATCTGCCACTTTTCCTTTTTTTTCGCTGTGCCTGAGGCTTTCAGTACGTCTTGCCTCTTCTCGTAGCATGAAATTCCTCCCCGGCCATGCCATTTCCTGTCTTTGCAGAAAGTGAGAAGCGACAAAATTTGCCTTTAGCAATTCAAGGTGCTGGCTTCAATGACTACTAGTCTTTTTTTAGAATTTCCATCTTTTGACTTGTTTTCTCTTTTGTCCTCTAGATTCCCTTGGCCTACCTGTCCTCCAGCCGCTCCATATAGACTCTTCTCCCTACCTGCTGGCTGAGACTGTTAAGAAAATTCACTTGTCATGTAATTCTTATCACTGAATCTCATGATTTCTTTTTTTTTTTTTTAAAGATTTATTTATTTATTTATTTTGGTGGGGTGGGATGGGGAGGTAGGGGAGCAGGTGGGCTACTTCCATTGGTCTTTCATTTGTGTATTTTCATCCGTCTTTGTTCTTTGGCCCGTGTGGGCCTCCCATCGCGGTGGCCTCTGCCGTCGCAGAGCACCGGCTCTGGGCGCATGCACTCCAGAGTTCCGGCTCGGTAATTGGACACATCGGTCCAGCCATTCTGTGGCACGTGGGATCTTCCCAGGCCAGGGATCGAAGCGGCGCCCCTTGCACTGCAAGGCGGTGTCTTTACCCACTGGACCACCAGGGAAGCCCTCTCATGGTTTCTTTAATCACTTATCTTTCTTCCCCTGCCCTGCTGCCTCTTCCTCATCCCTGTTTGGAAGCTAATGAAAGTGTCTTCTCCTCCTGTTTGCTCTTCCTGTTACTGCCCACCCTCCTTCACTAACTGGTAGGTCTTAGGTCAGATATTACATTCTGTGTATGATGTATAGATCTGTATGTCCCACTTCAGCCTGTGTCTCATATTTCAGGCCTTTTATCTCTGACTGCTTGCTAGACATGTGCATCTGTCTGTTTTCAAGGCAACACCAGTTGACTAGCTAAAAGCTCAACTTATCAGCATTCCTCTGAACTAGCTTCTGCTTGTGTTTTTCCTCTTTCTGTTAATGATCTACCAATTCTCCTTAGATGCCCAAGCCACAAATCACCGAGACATTTGGTAACCAGTCAATTGCCAAAATTCTACTGATTTTCCCTCCATCTCTTGTCCTGTATATCTGCCACTTTTCCTTTTTTTTCGCTGTGCCTGAGGCTTTCAGTACGTCTTGCCTCTTCTCGTAGCATGAAATTCCTCCCCGGCCATGCCATTTCCTGTCTTTGCAGAAAGTGAGAAGCGACAAAATTGAAATGCCTTCTCCAGCAATTCAAGGTGCTGGCTTCAATGACTACTAGCTTTTGGTTCTATGAACAAGAGACCTTAACATGTAGAGATTTTCCTCTGACTCCTGAGCCCAGTTAGGCTGCAGAGATGATGCACTCTTCTGAGAGAAACCATGAGAGATAATGTGTAGCATTTGCTGTCTATCTGCTGGGGTGGAATCATGTGGGGAGAGTCACAAAGAATATACCAGGAGCATTCTCCTCTGTACAGGCCAGTCAGATTCCAGTTTTATGTTTCCTGCTTTCCTCTCTCCCCAGACCTCTCCTTCACACCTAGCCATTTATGATTGCAGGGCCCTCAATGCCTCTCATATTGTTCATCATTTTCTTTCTGTTTGTTTAATCCAACCATTTCCTCCCCATCCACATTTATGTTTCACTTCTATGAAATTCCACTGAAATCTTAGAAACTGTTTATTTCAGTAGCAGTTATTTTTTTTAAGAGAGATCACGCATTATTCTCTTTAATCATTGTATTTCATGCCTTATGTCCCAAAATAAGCTCTAGGAAAAAAAGTCTATGTCCGAAGCCCATTTTAATTCCCCACAGTGTCTGACACAAGGCTTCTTTATAGTCTTTGATGATAACTTTTCAGGACTACACACGCTAATGGTATTGAACACTCTGAGCCCTTTATTATCCCATGTTGATATGATAGGATTCATATTGGAAGAGGAAATGGCAACCCACTCCAGTATTCTTGCCTGGAAAATCCCATGGATGGAAAAGCTGGCTGGCTACAGTCCATAGGATTGCAAAGAGTTGGACGTGACAGAAGCAACTGAGCACAAATATTGTGCAAAGTGGTCACCTTCTGAGCAGTGGTCACTTCTCTTAGGGACACTATGTTTATTAGAGATGTCTTCTATATCAGTGGATTAGGTAAATAAGTACCATTTTAAAGATGCTTTAGAGTTTGCATTCCTCTGAACTAGCTTCTGCTTGTGTTTTCCTCTTTCTGTTAATGATCTACCAATTCTCCTTAGATGCCCAAGCCACAAATCACCGAGACATTTGGTAACCAGTCAATTGCCAAAATTCTACTGATTTTCCCTCCATCTCTTGTCCCGTATATCTGCCACTTTCCCTTTTTTTTTTCGCTGTGCCTGAGGCTTTCAGTACGTCTTGCCTCTTCTCGTAGCATGAAATTCCTCCCCGGCCATGCCATTTCCTGTCTTTGCAGAAAGTGAGAAGCGACAAAATTGAAATGCCTTCTCCAGCAATTCAAGGTGCTGGCTTCAATGACTACTAGCTTTTGGTTCTATGAACAAGAGACCTTAACATGTAGAGATTTTCCTCTGACTCCTGAGCCCAGTTAGGCTGCAGAGATGATGCACTCTTCTGAGAGAAACCATGAGAGATAATGTGTAGCATTTGCTGTCTATCTGCTGGGGTGGAATCATGTGGGGAGAGTCACAAAGAATATACCAGGAGCATTCTCCTCTGTACAGGCCAGTCAGATTCCAGTTTTATGTTTCCTGCTTTCCTCTCTCCCCAGACCTCTCCTTCACACCTAGCCATTTATGATTGCAGGGCCCTCAATGCCTCTCATATTGTTCATCATTTTCTTTCTGTTTGTTTAATCCAACCATTTCCTCCCCATCCACATTTATGTTTCACTTCTATGAAATTCCACTGAAATCTTAGAAACTGTTTATTTCAGTAGCAGTTATTTTTTTTAAGAGAGATCACGCATTATTCTCTTTAATCATTGTATTTCATGCCTTATGTCCCAAAATAAGCTCTAGGAAAAAAAGTCTATGTCCGAAGCCCATTTTAATTCCCCACAGTGTCTGACACAAGGCTTCTTTATAGTCTTTGATGATAACTTTTCAGGACTACACACGCTAATGGTATTGAACACTCTGAGCCCTTTATTATCCCATGTTGATATGATAGGATTCATATTGGAAGAGGAAATGGCAACCCACTCCAGTATTCTTGCCTGGAAAATCCCATGGATGGAAAAGCTGGCTGGCTACAGTCCATAGGATTGCAAAGAGTTGGACGTGACAGAAGCAACTGAGCACAAATATTGTGCAAAGTGGTCACCTTCTGAGCAGTGGTCACTTCTCTTAGGGACACTATGTTTATTAGAGATGTCTTCTATATCAGTGGATTAGGTAAATAAGTACCATTTTAAAGATGCTTTAGAGTTTGCAGAGTACTTTCATAGAAACATGTCACTATAGCCTCATAAAAATTCTATGATGTATGTACCTTTTTATCTCTGTTTTTCAGATAAAAGGACTAAATATTTTTATGTTTGAGAGATTTACTCTCCACGTGAAAGACTATGGAGTTATACTAGGAATCTTCCATATAGGCAAAGATACTAATAATTTTTCTCTGTGGAAGATTTCAGCTGAAAATATATTGTGACCTTGGATTTCCAGAGTATTTACCTATATCTGAATTCTGATATCTTGTTTTCCAGGCAAGAATAACCTAACCTTTTCAGTCAAATATAGTTAGAGTAACATAGATGGAGAAAATAATAGGTTCTATCTTTGAATGAAGACATTAACATTTAAAGATTGGAAACAGTGATCAAACTAAATGCTTGTATGTACACTCATTCATATTTTATATGAAGAGTTTTAGCTGTATAGATTGAATAAACAAGGTTCAAAGTTTGTACATTATGGCATTATGGCAGATGCACAATAGATAATGTCTAAATCTTAGCTTTTATTCTGATTTTTCTGCAAAAGAAGGAAATAATCCAGTATATATGTAGATACCAGAGTTCAGCCTAAATTGAATTTACACTTAATATTCTATGGGAAGGAATGGTTCATATGGAAAATAAATATTACAATTTAGTTAGCCTTAGAACCCTGCTGGCTCTAGAAAAATTATCTATGGGCAGAGTCAATACTATCACAGGAAAAGAGGGAAGACATAAACTATTGTAAGTTAAATTCAGCTATTGTGTCACTTCAAGAGTTACTACAAGATAATATTGTTAATATTTCCTCTTGAATCCTTCACATGTGTCTTGCACAATACATATGTATGTTCAATTTATATTTACTGAATCATTTACTTTATGCTTACAATAATATTTTTAATTTGTAAGTTCATTCTATGGTCCTTAGATACTTCAGAGAATATTTGTTTAATGATAACTAAATTTTTTAAGAGAGGGGAAGAAATTTGAGGCCCTTGAGTAGAAGCCTGGATGAACATCTAGTCATGATAGCACTGGTTTTGCTATTTCCATGTTCCCGGTAGTTTACAGTAATTTGGATGAACTAGAATGTTGTACTGGTGAAACGCTGCTCACCCTGACTATGAATTCCTTGCTCATCTTCCACTGGTGTTAAAGCAGAAGCAGAAATTATAGGGATATTCATTTTTTTTTTAATAGTGATAATTTTTAACATTTAGAATTAGCCAGGTGGACTCAGTTTAGATAATCCCAGTTTTGTTAGTAACGTTCCAAAACATCATAGTGGAGTATATGCCTTCTCTCCATCCGGCCTGATCAGGGTGATGACCTTAGCTATGTCAATGTCAAAGAGCTTCTTTATAGCCTGCTTTGGTGCTTGTTGGCCTTGAAATCCACAATAAATAGAAATGTGTGGTGTCTCCTGTTTTCTTGGTGGTTGGCTCAGTGATGAGGGGGAACTGGATCATGGCATAATGGTTAAGCTTGTTCCTCCTAGGGATGTTCTTCCGAAGATATTTTGGCTGCCTCACGAGCCACAGTATTTTGATCTGTCCAAGGGCAGGTGAAGCCCAGACCTTCTATTTTCGGGACCATGGTTTTGAAAAAGGCAAGGGCTTCCTTTTATTTTTATTTTTAAATTTTAATTGGAGTATAGTTGATTTACAGTGTTGTGTTACTTTCTGTGTACAGAAAGTGAATCAATTATGCGTGACATATATCCACTCTTTTTTATATTCTTTCCCCATTTGGTCATTACAGAGTACTGAGTAAGTTTTTGGTGCCATCTTTGTTAAAAGCTGGGAATATTCTTTCTGAAAAGCTCTTTTAAAGTAGTGAAAGATGTACAAAGAGCAGAAGCCCCCTGCAAGCCCATAATAAATCCTGAAAATAGAATCAAGAACTGAAAACCCACCGAAAGAAACTAGATTACCCATCTCTCTCACTCTCTCTTTCTCTAGTTCCTCTTCCTCCTCCCTCTCTCATCTTCTCCTCTTTCTCATTTCTTTTCCCCTCCTTACGTCCCTCACTTCTGTTCCCCTTTCCTTTCTTTCTTCCTCCATGTTATGTTTCACAAAATGCAAACAGAAGCAGTGATAGAAGATGGTTTTTAAATACTCTGTAGTTTATCTCCCTTCTGTTTAGCCAAATAGCCTAAACTCAGTGAGAGTACCTCAAAACAATGTTACAGGACCCCTTTCTAACCTAGTTACTGTCTAGCTCTGATCCAGTTATCTGTAGCCAATAGCACAGGGTCATGAAATACCCACCCCTATGTATTAGAGAAGACAGAGGTAACATGAGACAGATTTTGTTTATTTGATTTTTTAAAGAAGGGGAAGGTGAAGAAAGAGGAAAATAAGATAAAAGAAAATAAAATGTCTATTTCTGCTTAGCAAATATCCTGAAAAACATGGACATAGTGTTTGTTAGTAACGTTCCAAAACATCATAGTGGAGTATATGCCTTCTCTCCATCCGGCCTGATCAGGGTGATGACCTTAGCTATGTCAATGTCAAAGAGCTTCTTTATAGCCTGCTTTGGTGCTTGTTGGCCTTGAAATCCACAATAAATAGAAATGTGTGGTGTCTCCTGTTTTCTTGGTGGTTGGCTCAGTGATGAGGGGGAACTGGATCATGGCATAATGGTTAAGCTTGTTCCTCCTAGGGATGTTCTTCCGAAGATATTTTGGCTGCCTCACGAGCCACAGTATTTTGATCTGTCCAAGGGCAGGTGAAGCCCAGACCTTCTATTTTCGGGACCATGGTTTTGAAAAAGGCAAGGGCTTCCTTTTATTTTTATTTTTAAATTTTAATTGGAGTATAGTTGATTTACAGTGTTGTGTTACTTTCTGTGTACAGAAAGTGAATCAATTATGCGTGACATATATCCACTCTTTTTTATATTCTTTCCCCATTTGGTCATTACAGAGTACTGAGTAAGTTTTTGGTGCCATCTTTGTTAAAAGCTGGGAATATTCTTTCTGAAAAGCTCTTTTAAAGTAGTGAAAGATGTACAAAGAGCAGAAGCCCCCTGCAAGCCCATAATAAATCCTGAAAATAGAATCAAGAACTGAAAACCCACCGAAAGAAACTAGATTACCCATCTCTCTCACTCTCTCTTTCTCTAGTTCCTCTTCCTCCTCCCTCTCTCATCTTCTCCTCTTTCTCATTTCTTTTCCCCTCCTTACGTCCCTCACTTCTGTTCCCCTTTCCTTTCTTTCTTCCTCCATGTTATGTTTCACAAAATGCAAACAGAAGCAGTGATAGAAGATGGTTTTTAAATACTCTGTAGTTTATCTCCCTTCTGTTTAGCCAAATAGCCTAAACTCAGTGAGAGTACCTCAAAACAATGTTACAGGACCCCTTTCTAACCTAGTTACTGTCTAGCTCTGATCCAGTTATCTGTAGCCAATAGCACAGGGTCATGAAATACCCACCCCTATGTATTAGAGAAGACAGAGGTAACATGAGACAGATTTTGTTTATTTGATTTTTTAAAGAAGGGGAAGGTGAAGAAAGAGGAAAATAAGATAAAAGAAAATAAAATGTCTATTTCTGCTTAGCAAATATCCTGAAAAGTATCTGCTACACCAGACATTCTTTCAAATTAGTACATCAGATTGCCAGAATGGAGCTTACGCTATTTACCTTTATGTATGTATAGCAAAATATTTTGTCCTCAGCTTGATTAGAGTTTGTTATGGCCCCTAAATAGAGCACTGAATCTTCCTAATTCCTATATCAGATGATTAAACAATGCAAATATAGTCCATTTCATTTTAAAGCATTGCCTTTGCATAATATTTCCAACTATTTTGCCCTAAGTTTCATCAGGCTCTGTCTTAAGGAATAGCCCTACTTGGAACATTTTAAGTTTTTGTAATTTTGACCAAAGGGACACATTCCTTCCTTATGCTAATTGGTATCTCTCATTTAAATATAAAAATAACAAATACCCTTTTGAATTCAAAATTAGGAAAAAATTAACTCCTGATTAACTAGTCTTTTTTACATTTGACCATAATTTTATACATGTTCTATTATCATACTTGCTTCATGATGGAATAAAGGACTGGAAAAAAATCATCTTACTTAACATGTGCTTTGGCTGCCAGAAATGCAGTGCTCAGTTTTGGGTTTTATGGCAGTAGCTTTTCTTAGTTAAGTGTTCCTGCTATATTATTCCTTACCCTCATTTACTATTTTAATGTTCTTTTATGATTTTACTCTATCTGTGCCCTTCAAAAATCTGTTTTGGAAGTAACTGGCATATAAATAACATAAAAAATAAACTAGCATAAAGAAGCATATTTTGACATTTACAGTTGTAGGATAATTCCATGTTAAGGATGATTCAGTCTGCAAGGAAAGTCATTGAATATATGTCTAAATATATTTCAGAATCATTTTATCATGCTAGTGTTTCTAGTTTTGTTGCTTTCTTCCTATCAAAACATTTCTCTCTCTCTATCTAAAAATACATAATGATTCAGTTTGGCTAATTTTATCAAACTGGTGCTTTGAAGGGCATTTGACTCTCTAAAATCCTCTCACAGGCCCTAAATTTTCTTCATTGTACTAATCCCAATGTGAACTTCTCTACTCACAGAAAGTATAGCTACCCATCTTGCTTATTTATCTTTGTAAGCTTTTGTTCTTACTGGCTTTCTCTGCATTTGCATGCTTTTTCTTTTTCTCTTCAACCATTCCACGTGTCCTTAAAAGCCTGGTTTAGGTGTAACCTCTTTCTGGTAACACTTAGTGAACTCTAAGTGACTCATATTCCATGTCTTTTTGGAGTTATTTGCTTAGTTTTTAGTCTATCAATTTGCCCTTTTATGTATGACATTTTGAAAGCATTCCGAAGCCTTTTTTTAAGTGAAAGAATAAGTTCTGGCTCTCCACTTAGAAAATTTGCTAATTGTTTCACAGACTGTCTTCTTTCCTTTTTTATATTATCCCTGAACCACATAGTTCAATGTTCCGTGGATGAGAAAATGTTAAGGTTAAAAGGTAGAATGTTGATGTTTATCTGAACAAACGTTTATTAGGAGGTAATATGAAAATTGTTTCCAGGAAATCTAAAATTAAGCTTAGAGAAATGCAGCACAGTTTTTGCCATAGTTATACATTCAGCCATTTCAACAGGTTTCTAAGCTAGTTTCTTTGTTTCTCCACCTATTATTCATATTCTTTCCAGGTTAATGGAGGCATATGGCTTTAATTATCAAGTATATGCTGAGGACCTGCAGAGCTACAGCTTTTTCCTAACTTTTCTAATGAAGCTAGTTTCTAACGGCAACATTTGCCAGATTATTGTATTGTATTATGACATTAAACATGGACCAACAGAAATCTAGCTAATTGCAAATGATACCTTCCCCCCTAATTGCTTATTTATTTTTCAAGAAACTAATTTAGTTTGGTTATAAAGTGAAACCTCATAACGTAGTATAAGTAAGTATGGTCATATAATATCAATAGTTAATGGCAATAAGAGAAGAGAAAGAAATCAAAGGAATCCAGATTGGAAAGGAAGAAGTCAAGCTCTCTCTTTTTGCAGACGACATGATATTATACATAGAAAATCCCAAAGACTCTATTACAAAGCTACTAGAGCTAATCAACGAATTCAGCAAAGTCGCAGGATACAAAGTCAACACACAGAAATCACTGGCATTCCTATACACAAACAATGAAAAATCAGAAAATGAAATCAAAGAGGCAGTCCCCTTCACCATTGCAACCAAAAGAATCAAATATCTAGGAATAAACCTACCCAAAGAAACAAAAGAACTGTACACAGAAAATTACAAGACACTCATGAGAGACATTTAAGAAGACTTAAACAGATGGAGAGATATTCCATGTTCCTGGGTCGGAAGAATCAATATTGTGAAAATGACCATACTACCAAATATCATCTACAGATTCAATGCAATACCTATTCAACTTCCATTGACATTTTTCACAGAACTAGACCAAAGAATAGCACAGTTCATATGGAAACACAAAAGACTTCGAATAGCCAAAGCAATTCTGAGAAAGAAAAACGGAGCTGGAGGGATCAGCCTCCCTAACTTCAGACTCTACTACAAAGCAACAGTTATCAAGACAGTATGGTACTGGCACAAAAACAGAACTATAGACCAATGGAACAAGATCGAGAACCCAGAGATAAACCCACGCACCTATGGGTACCTTATTTTTGATAAAGGAGGAGAAACTATAAAATGGGACAAAGACAGCCTCTTCAACAAGTGGTGCTGGGAGAATTGGACAGCTACATGCAAAAAAATGAAGTTGGAACATTCCCTGACACTATACACTAAGATCAACTCAAAATGGATTAAAGACCTAAATGTAAGATCAGAAACCATCAAACTCTTAGAGGAGAATATAGGCAAAACCCTCAAGGACATCAATCAAAGCAAGATCTTCTCTGACCCACCAACTAAAATAGCAGAAATGAAAAGAAAAATGAACATGTGGGACCTCATGAAACTTAAAAGCTTTTGTACAGCAAAAGAAATTACAAAAAAGCTCCATAGACACCCCACAGAGTGGGAGAAAATCATAGCAAATGAAACAACAGACAAAGAATTAATCTCCAAAATCTACAAGCAACTCAGACAATTCAGCACAGGGAAAATGAACAACCCAATCAAAAAATGGGAAAAAGATCTAAAGAGACGCCTCTCCAAAGAGGACATACAGATGGCCCCAAAGCACATGAAACAATCCTCAATCTCGCTTATTATTATAGAAATGCGAATTAAAACCACAATGAGATACCACCTCACACCCGTCAGAATGGCCATCATCAAAAAATCTGCAGACAATAAATGCTGGAGAGGCTGCGGAGAAAAGGGAACCCTCTTGCATTGCTGGTGGGAATGTAAACTGATACAGTCTCTATGGAAGACAGTATGGAGATTTCTTAAAAAACTAAAAGTAGAAGCACCCTATGACCCAGCAATCCCACTATTAGGCTTATATCCTGATGAAATCAAAACTGAAAGAAGCACCTGTACCCCAATGTTCATTGCAGCTCTCTATACAATAGCTAAAACATGGAAGCAACCTAGATGTCCACTGATGAACGAATGGATCCAGAAGCTCTGGTACATATATACAATGGAATACTACACAGCTGTTAAAAGAAATGCAGAAGACTCAGTCCTAATGAAGTGGCTGGCTCTAGAACCTATCATAAAAAGTGAAGTAAGTCAAAAAGAGAAAGACAAATACAGTATACTAACACACATATATGAAATCTAGTAGGACGGTCTTGATAACACATGCAGGGAACTCATGGAAAAACAGACAGAGCATAGACATAGGGACATTGTGGCGAAGAAATAGGGAGGGGGAAGCATGGAGGGAGTAACATGGAAACCTATACTGTTATGTGTGGAAAAGATAGCTAGTGCCATAGTGCTAAGGGAATAGAAGTGCTTACAATGGCTTGGGGCGAAGGTCTGGAGGGGTGGGATGGGGGGATCTGGGTGGGTGGGGACCATGGATATGCATATGACTGATCTGGGAACATACATGTCTGTGAACAACGAAACTCTGTAAAACCCCTCAAGGACAAATCAAAGCAAGAAAAAAAAAAAAACAGGGGCCCAGAACTTAAAAGCTTTTGTACAGCAAAAGAAATTACAAAAAAGCTCCATAGACACCCCACAGAGTGGGAGAAAATCATAGCAAATGAAACAACAGACAAAGAATTAATCTCCAAAATCTACAAGCAACTCAGACAATTCAGCACAGGGAAAATGAACAACCCAATCAAAAAATGGGAAAAAGATCTAAAGAGACGCCTCTCCAAAGAGGACATACAGATGGCCCCAAAGCACATGAAACAATCCTCAATCTCGCTTATTATTATAGAAATGCGAATTAAAACCACAATGAGATACCACCTCACACCCGTCAGAATGGCCATCATCAAAAAATCTGCAGACAATAAATGCTGGAGAGGCTGCGGAGAAAAGGGAACCCTCTTGCATTGCTGGTGGGAATGTAAACTGATACAGTCTCTATGGAAGACAGTATGGAGATTTCTTAAAAAACTAAAAGTAGAAGCACCCTATGACCCAGCAATCCCACTATTAGGCTTATATCCTGATGAAATCAAAACTGAAAGAAGCACCTGTACCCCAATGTTCATTGCAGCTCTCTATACAATAGCTAAAACATGGAAGCAACCTAGATGTCCACTGATGAACGAATGGATCCAGAAGCTCTGGTACATATATACAATGGAATACTACACAGCTGTTAAAAGAAATGCAGAAGACTCAGTCCTAATGAAGTGGCTGGCTCTAGAACCTATCATAAAAAGTGAAGTAAGTCAAAAAGAGAAAGACAAATACAGTATACTAACACACATATATGAAATCTAGTAGGACGGTCTTGATAACACATGCAGGGAACTCATGGAAAAACAGACAGAGCATAGACATAGGGACATTGTGGCGAAGAAATAGGGAGGGGGAAGCATGGAGGGAGTAACATGGAAACCTATACTGTTATGTGTGGAAAAGATAGCTAGTGCCATAGTGCTAAGGGAATAGAAGTGCTTACAATGGCTTGGGGCGAAGGTCTGGAGGGGTGGGATGGGGGGATCTGGGTGGGTGGGGACCATGGATATGCATATGACTGATCTGGGAACATACATGTCTGTGAACAACGAAACTCTGTAAAACCTTTAAAATAAAGAATAAAAAATATATATATCAATAGTTAGACTGAGCAAAATCCTATAAATAAATAAAACTTCTGAAAAAAACATTTAAAATTGAATAAATACAGCTTTATTGCTATTATTTGCAATTTTTTAGGTTGGAAGGGACATTTAATGCTTGTCTTCTTCTGTCTTTTAATAAATTAGCAAGCATTATTTGTCATTAATGAATTAATTGTTTATAGTCAAAGACTTTCTAAAGTGCTTTAAAATTAAAAGCAGTTTATTTTATTTCACTGGAAAATAGGTAAAACTCACTCCTTATGTTTAAGTGATATAATTTTAAAGATATTTCATAACTCAAATTTAAGTAATAAATGTTCCAAATGTAATTTAGTTATTATATGTCAAATCTTTAAAATTATATGAAATCATACAGTCCTTGTCACCAACAACCCACCCCCTGCTAATAAGCATTATTTATCTTATTTGACTTGTGGCAATCTGATTTCTATCAAAGAAAAATCTATGTTGTTTTTGTTCATATATTTTGAGGTTTTTAAATGAGGGATACTAGCCTGAAAGGCAATTACAAATGAGAAACTTAAATTTTGATCTTGTAATTGTTTAGTCACTTGACTCCATGCACTGCAGCACGCCGAGTTTCCTAATCCTTCGCTTTCTCCTGGAGTTTGCTCAAACTCATGTCCATTGAGTTTGGCTGTCCAAAGAGCCGACTCATTGGAAAAGACCCTGATGCTGGGGATGACTGAGGTCAGGATGTCATCCAGCCATCTCATTCTCTGCCCCTGCACGTTTTATAACACATGCAGGAACTCATGGAAAAACAGACAGAGCATAGACATAGGGACATTGTGGCGAAGAAATAGGGAGGGGGAAGCATGGAGGGAGTAACATGGAAACCTATACTGTTATGTGTGGAAAAGATAGCTAGTGCCATAGTGCTAAGGGAATAGAAGTGCTTACAATGGCTTGGGGCGAAGGTCTGGAGGGGTGGGATGGGGATCTGGGTGGGTGGGGACCATGGATATGCATATGACTGATCTGGGAACATACATGTCTGTGAACAACGAAACTCTGTAAAACCTTTAAAATAAAGAATAAAAAATATATATATCAATAGTTAGACTGAGCAAAATCCTATAAATAAATAAAACTTCTGAAAAAAACATTTAAAATTGAATAAATACAGCTTTATTGCTATTATTTGCAATTTTTTAGGTTGGAAGGGACATTTAATGCTTGTCTTCTTCTGTCTTTTAATAAATTAGCAAGCATTATTTGTCATTAATGAATTAATTGTTTATAGTCAAAGACTTTCTAAAGTGCTTTAAAATTAAAAGCAGTTTATTTTATTTCACTGGAAAATAGGTAAAACTCACTCCTTATGTTTAAGTGATATAATTTTAAAGATATTTCATAACTCAAATTTAAGTAATAAATGTTCCAAATGTAATTTAGTTATTATATGTCAAATCTTTAAAATTATATGAAATCATACAGTCCTTGTCACCAACAACCCACCCCCTGCTAATAAGCATTATTTATCTTATTTGACTTGTGGCAATCTGATTTCTATCAAAGAAAAATCTATGTTGTTTTTGTTCATATATTTTGAGGTTTTTAAATGAGGGATACTAGCCTGAAAGGCAATTACAAATGAGAAACTTAAATTTTGATCTTGTAATTGTTTAGTCACTTGACTCCATGCACTGCAGCACGCCGAGTTTCCTAATCCTTCGCTTTCTCCTGGAGTTTGCTCAAACTCATGTCCATTGAGTTTGGCTGTCCAAAGAGCCGACTCATTGGAAAAGACCCTGATGCTGGGGATGACTGAGGTCAGGATGTCATCCAGCCATCTCATTCTCTGTAACCCCCTTCTCCTGCCTTCAGTCTTCCCCGACATCAGAGTCTTTTCTAATGAATCGACTCTGCATCAGGTGGCCAAACTATTGAAGTTCCAGCTTCAGCATCAGTCCTTCCAATGAATCTTCAGGGTTGATTTCCTTTAGTATTGACTGGCTTCATCTCCTTGCAAGGACTCTCAAGAGTCTTCTCCAGCACCACAATTCAAAAGCATCAGTCCTTTGGCTATCAGCCTTCTTTATGGCCATATGTTAATTTTAAAAGTGATCTCAATGATGGCATGGAACATGATGCTTTTGGCTTTTAGTACATATTCTATACCAGAGTTGTAGACTGGAGAGTGTCACAACAATTTTAGTGAGGTCAGTAGTAATCAAAGGGTGCCCCAGGGAACCTAAAGATTCCTTGAAAGTACCCAAGGAATTTCCAAGGAGAAGAAAGGGGATGGTGGTCCAGTTGGAGTGTCTACATCAGTTCTTTGAGTGGTCTTAATGAAGATACAGAATTCAACTTGTAAATTTAGAACACTGTGAGTCCAATAACTTCCCTGTAGGTGAGAAACTATCCAGGTAAGTGAAGTAATTTGATGAAAGGCAAATTAATATATTTTGCTAGCACTTGAATTTGAACTCAGTACTATGAACTCTTAATATTTTTCACTGAGAGTAGGATAAAGCTCTTAAAATAAAGAGAAGGAATCTATTTTCAATGTTAGACAAGTAATTAATATTTTAATTCAATCATCAAAATATACCAGCCTCCTAAAACTTGCTATAAGATTCAAAAACATTAATTATAGAAATCCTTTTTATGTTCACAGCTTTATCTACTTTTCGTCTTTATCTAGTTCTAATTGATGATTTTACCATCATATAAATAGGATGGTCTAAGAAGTATACCAGTCCCATTTGAAAAATTGAGTTTGGATATGTAGAATTTTAAGGAAAAAAATACCAAAAACTGGTTATTAAATTTTAGTCATCTACTCAGTAGAACACTATAAATTATGAATTCAGAGACAAAAGGCAAAATATAGAGTCTAGGATGAAGAGATTCACAATTAAACAGAAAAGGCAACCTAAAAATGGCTTGCAATAATCAAAGTTACAGTGATGTTTTACAGTAATGTTTTCCAGTGACTTTGAGATAGGCCTTGAACTGAAGAGAAGAGTGTTCCTGGGAGAACAGTGCATGTGGTCAAGAAGAACGGGAGAAGAGAAAGACAGACAAAAGTTTGATTTATGATGGTATTTCTAAACCAAATTTTGGAAGTTGGAGAATAGGGCAAGATACAGGGAAGAGATACACCCAGTCCCAGATATCTGCACCTAGACATCTCCAGTGGTGAGAAGATTGCTCAATATTCAGACAGGAGATTAAGGCTGGAGATTTCAATCATGCACTCACTGTCCACTGTTCTGATTGTTTTCATTTGCGATGAAAATAATCAGATAGGCACTAATCATTTGCCAGTGAATAATGTGCTTTGGGTCACAACTAATTCCACTAGTTGACATTTTTCATTGCTTCCTATCCATCCTGAGAAATGATAATGGGCTGCCTTTCAGATGGACAGACTTTTCTTGGCTTATGCATACTTTAAAGTTCTTTCAAGTTCTGTGGCTATTCTAATTTTGTTACTTTTAATTTTCTCCCCTGCATTTCTCCTCTTTCTTTTCCCTTTCCCCACGTAGGTTTATTTTTCTATTTAAACCTTATGCCATTAGCATTGTGCTGTAAACTTTCTTATTTTATACTTCTGTGACCACAACTTTAGCAATATTGGATCTGCAAATCTAACTGAATGGTCAGTTTACTTCTGTGGTTGTTTTCACCTCATCAACTGTTTGGCATATAGATTTTTCTTTTCAACTAGTTTAGAATAAATCAATATTCCAGGAAACAACACTGCTGAAGTCAAATGGGACTATCAAACTCCTCTCCTTGTAGAACTTGATGTTGGTTTGAGGTCTCCAAATGCTACTGAAATCTTAAATTAAATTCTGCAAAGCATGAATAAAAATAAGCTTATTCAGTGATAATGATGTAGTTGGTGTTAGGGTAGCACTATTGTGAATTATTCCTCATTTATAACACTGCATCAGTTTGTTTTTTGAGAAATAGCTTATTGTTTTCATTTAGGTTTTATCTGAGAAGACAGAATGATAACTTGCTGATTTTATGCTTGAAGGGAAAAAAACAATAACTTTAAGACACTTAGAAGGCATGAGGTTTATTCACATAATAATTATATAATCACCAAGATCCTTATAGTGCTTGTTAGCGTATACTTATTATCATTTCTCACACTCAATTTTAGACCTTTGTTGCGTTGGTAAGGGTGTTTTCTTTCTTTCTCCAGAAAAATGATGATGTGGCAAGAATATGTATAGTTTGAGGATTTATTTGTTCTGAATGATAATCTTTTGTCAAATCATGACCTTATGGAGTTAAAGGATTCTTTCAGATTATTTAGCCCAATTTTTTTTTTTAAGTAAGGAAGACTTTTTCTTTTTAAATTTTGGCCTTTTTTTATTCTTGTATTTAGTTATTTATTTTCATCCATCTTGTATTTTTTGGGCTGTGTGGGTCTCCGATTGCAGTGGCCTCTCTTGTCACAGAGCACTGGCTTCAATTTGGGTTTTTATGGACAGACTTTTCTTGGCTTATGCATACTTTAAAGTTCTTTCAAGTTCTGTGGCTATTCTAATTTTGTTACTTTTAATTTTCTCCCCTGCATTTCTCCTCTTTCTTTTCCCTTTCCCCACGTAGGTTTATTTTTCTATTTAAACCTTATGCCATTAGCATTGTGCTGTAAACTTTCTTATTTTATACTTCTGTGACCACAACTTTAGCAATATTGGATCTGCAAATCTAACTGAATGGTCAGTTTACTTCTGTGGTTGTTTTCACCTCATCAACTGTTTGGCATATAGATTTTTCTTTTCAACTAGTTTAGAATAAATCAATATTCCAGGAAACAACACTGCTGAAGTCAAATGGGACTATCAAACTCCTCTCCTTGTAGAACTTGATGTTGGTTTGAGGTCTCCAAATGCTACTGAAATCTTAAATTAAATTCTGCAAAGCATGAATAAAAATAAGCTTATTCAGTGATAATGATGTAGTTGGTGTTAGGGTAGCACTATTGTGAATTATTCCTCATTTATAACACTGCATCAGTTTGTTTTTTGAGAAATAGCTTATTGTTTTCATTTAGGTTTTATCTGAGAAGACAGAATGATAACTTGCTGATTTTATGCTTGAAGGGAAAAAAACAATAACTTTAAGACACTTAGAAGGCATGAGGTTTATTCACATAATAATTATATAATCACCAAGATCCTTATAGTGCTTGTTAGCGTATACTTATTATCATTTCTCACACTCAATTTTAGACCTTTGTTGCGTTGGTAAGGGTGTTTTCTTTCTTTCTCCAGAAAAATGATGATGTGGCAAGAATATGTATAGTTTGAGGATTTATTTGTTCTGAATGATAATCTTTTGTCAAATCATGACCTTATGGAGTTAAAGGATTCTTTCAGATTATTTAGCCCAATTTTTTTTTTTAAGTAAGGAAGACTTTTTCTTTTTAAATTTTGGCCTTTTTTTATTATTTTATTTAGTTATTTATTTTCATCCATCTTGTATTATTTGGGCTGTGTGGGTCTCCGATTGCAGTGGCCTCTCTTGTCACAGAGCACTGGCTTAGGGCGCATGCACTCCAGAGAGCTGACTTGCAATTGAACACATCAGTCCAGCCACTTGGTGGCACGTGGGATCTTCCCAGGCCAGGGATCAAACCAGTGTCCCTTGCACTGCAAGGCAGACTCTTTACCCACTGGACTACCAGGGAAGCCTGGTGCTAGATTTTTTAATAAGAATTTTGTTGAGGCGTAATTCATATGGGCTTACTAGGCTAAAGAATCTGCCTAAGGGCTTCCCTGGTGGTCCAGTGGGTAAGGACACCACCTTGCAGCGCAAGGGGTGCCGCTTTGATCCCTGGCCTGGGAAGATCCCACGTGCTGCAGAGCAGCTGGACCGATGTGTCCAATTACCGAGCCGGAGCTCTGGAAAGCATGCGCCCAGGGCCGGTGCTCTGCGACAACAGAGGCCACCGCAATGGGAGGCCCACACGGGCCAAAGAACAAAGATGGAAGAAAACAGATAAATGAAAGACCAATAGAAGTGGCCCGCCCGTCCCCCTCCCTCTCCAACCCGACCCCCCCACTCCCCAAAAGGCATACATTGTAAAAGAAAAAAAAAAAGAATCTGCCTAGTAGGAGACCCGGATTTGATCCCTAGGTTGGGAAGATAATTCATATACTGTACAATTTAATTTTTTAAGTGTGTCATTCAGTTGTTTTAATATACTTGTAGACGTGTTCAGTCATCACCACTCAATTTAAAACCTTATCATCATACTTATCATCATCTCCTCCCATTATCCCTATCCCCCATGCTCTGGCAGTCACTCTCTTGCCTCCGTGTATTTGTTAATCCTGGACATTTCATATCACATGGAATCATGGAACTTGTGACCTTTTGTGACTGCCTTCTTTCACATAGCTTTTCAAAGATCTTCTGTAGTGTAGCAAGTGTAAATGACTACTTTTTATTATAAAATACTGTTCCATTGTATGGCTGCACCACATTTTTGTTTATCCCATTCGTTAGTTAATGGACTTCTGTTTTTTTCCCACTTTTTGGTTTTTTTGGATAATGTTTATATGGCTAACTTGTACATGAATGTACAAGTTTCGTGGGGATCATTGTTTTCTTTTCTCTTGTGTATATACTTAGGAGTACAATTGCTGGATAATAGGCTAACTCCATGTTTTGAGAAACTGGCAAACTATTTTCCAAAGCGGTTGCATCATTTTACCATCCAGCCAACGATATGTGAGGCTTCTAGTTCATCTGTATTCTTGCCAACATTGCCATCTCTTTTTGATTTCAGCCATGCTCCTCTGTGTGAAGTGGTATGGCACTGTAGTTTTTGACTTGCATTTCCCTATGACTAGTGATACTGAGCACCTTCTATGTAATTATTGGTTCTTTGCATACCTAGACTTCAAAGAAATGTGTGTACTAATATGTTTTCCCATTTTCAGTTGGGTTATCTGCCTTTTTATTATTGAGTTATAAGAACTCTTTGGAATTATGAATACAAGTCACTTATCAGATATATAATTTGCAGAAAGTTTCTCCTGCTTTGTGTGTTGTCCTTTCATTTTTATCTGATTTATTATGGGATAATATATTTTGTAGAAAAAAATTTAATCAATTTAGATGGAAGTCCAGTTTATGAGTTCTTTTTGGTATTGCTTATATTTATATTGTTATGTCTAAGAAACCATTACCTAATGCAAGATCAAAAGAATTATTTCCATGTATCTGCTAAAATTTCTCTGCCTGTGGGTAGCAAGTTATCCTAATACTATTTATTGAAGAAGTTATATTTCACAAGTTAATTGTCTTGGTACCCTTGTTGGATCAATTGCCCACAAACGTAAGAGATTACTTTTGGAATTTCAGTTCTGTGCACTTGATATATATGTCTGTCCTTATGCCAGTTATCACATTTATCTTGTTTCTGTAGCTTAATGGTCAACTTAAAATCAGGAAGTATATGGCTTCCAAGTTTGTTCTTTCTTTGCAATATCATTTTGGGTATTCTTGGGCCCTTGTATATCCACATGAATTTTAGGATGACTTTGTCAATTTCTCTAAAAAAGAAAGCTGGAATTTTATTTAATTTGTAGATCAGTTTTGGGAATATTATCATCTTAATAGTAAGTCTTCTGATCCAGGGACATGAGGTATCTCCGTTTATTCAGGTTTATTTAGTTTTTTTGCAATGGATTTTTTTTTTGTTATTTTCTGTGCAGAAACTTTTATACTTCCCCCTAAGCAATTTATCCCTAAGCATTTTATTTTTTGTAATGTTCCTGCAAATTGGATTGTTTTCTTTTTAATTTTTTTTTTGGGGGGGTGGGGCCAGTTGGCGAGGGAGGGAGGGGTGGGCGGGCGCGCCACTTATGTTGGTCTTTCATTTATCTATTTTCATCCGTCTTTGTTCTTTGGCCCATGTGAGCCTCCCATCGTGGTGGTGTCTGTCGTTGCAGAGCACCGGCTCTGGGCGCATGCGCGCCAAAGCTCCGGCTCGGTGATTGGACACATCAGTCCAGCCGCTCCGCGGCACGTGGGATCTTTCCAGGCCAGGGATCAAAGCGGCGCCCCTTGCACTGCAAGGTGGTGTCCTTATCCACTGAACCACCAGGGAAGCCAGTATTGTTTTCTTAATTTAATTTCAGCTTATGTGTGGTACATTGCTAGTGTATAAGAATATAATCGTTTTCACATTGATTTATAATCTTCAACCTTGCTGAATTAATTTATTAGTTCTAGTTGTATACATGTATGTATATGTGTATATTCTGTAGGATTTTCTATATACAAGATAATTTCATCCGTTAATAGATGTAGCTTTACTTTTTCCTTTCTAACCTGTATTTATGTTTTTTCTGTTGCCTTTTGAAAAAACAAGTTATCCTAATACTATTTATTGAAGAAGTTATATTTCACAAGTTAATTGTCTTGGTACCCTTGTTGGATCAATTGCCCACAAACGTAAGAGATTACTTTTGGAATTTCAGTTCTGTGCACTTGATATATATGTCTGTCCTTATGCCAGTTATCACATTTATCTTGTTTCTGTAGCTTAATGGTCAACTTAAAATCAGGAAGTATATGGCTTCCAAGTTTGTTCTTTCTTTGCAATATCATTTTGGGTATTCTTGGGCCCTTGTATATCCACATGAATTTTAGGATGACTTTGTCAATTTCTCTAAAAAAGAAAGCTGGAATTTTATTTAATTTGTAGATCAGTTTTGGGAATATTATCATCTTAATAGTAAGTCTTCTGATCCAGGGACATGAGGTATCTCCGTTTATTCAGGTTTATTTAGTTTTTTTGCAATGGATTTTTTTTTTGTTATTTTCTGTGCAGAAACTTTTATACTTCCCCCTAAGCAATTTATCCCTAAGCATTTTATTTTTTGTAATGTTCCTGCAAATTGGATTGTTTTCTTTTTAATTTTTTTTTTGGGGGGGTGGGGCCAGTTGGCGAGGGAGGGAGGGGTGGGCGGGCGCGCCACTTATGTTGGTCTTTCATTTATCTATTTTCATCCGTCTTTGTTCTTTGGCCCATGTGAGCCTCCCATCGTGGTGGTGTCTGTCGTTGCAGAGCACCGGCTCTGGGCGCATGCGCGCCAAAGCTCCGGCTCGGTGATTGGACACATCAGTCCAGCCGCTCCGCGGCACGTGGGATCTTTCCAGGCCAGGGATCAAAGCGGCGCCCCTTGCACTGCAAGGTGGTGTCCTTATCCACTGAACCACCAGGGAAGCCAGTATTGTTTTCTTAATTTAATTTCAGCTTATGTGTGGTACATTGCTAGTGTATAAGAATATAATCGTTTTCACATTGATTTATAATCTTCAACCTTGCTGAATTAATTTATTAGTTCTAGTTGTATACATGTATGTATATGTGTATATTCTGTAGGATTTTCTATATACAAGATAATTTCATCCGTTAATAGATGTAGCTTTACTTTTTCCTTTCTAACCTGTATTTATGTTTTTTCTTGCCTAATTTTCCTGGCAAATACTTTCGGTACATTGTTTAAGAGAAATGGTGAAAAAACACATCTTTGCTTTCTACCTGATCACTGGGGGCTGCTGTTTTTCTCAACTGCCAGGAATGTGAGACTGCTAGTTTTCAAACTCACAAGCAACTGGGGAAGAGGGATAGTAACTAGCTGGTTAAAACGCTACAGATCTTACTGCTTTTATTAAAATTTAAGTGTTTTATTTAGAAATAAATCTTATTTCAAGATAGTTTCAGCATTTAGTTAATTTTTAGAATTCTCAAAAAGTTGATCTTTATCATTTATGCCATTACTTTTCTTGCCTTTTTGAATAGTGGATTTCTTGAAGTTCTAACTCTACAATTCTAGAAATACCACTAGGTTTTTATGGGACATATTTAGTAGCAGTAAAGTAGAAATTTAATATAAAATAAGATCTAACGTAAGTATTTTTCCTATTTTTAAAAGAAAGGAAATAGTATTTTCCCCCAGAAATATTTCTTAAGATGTGCCTGCTCAGTTGCTTCAGTTGTGTCTGACTCTTTGTAACCCATGGACTGTAGCCTACCAGGCTCCTCTGTCCATGGGATTTTTCAGATGAGAATACTGGAGTAGGTTGCCATGCCCTTCTCCAGGGGATCTTCCTGACCATGGATCAAACCTGGTTCTCTTGTCTCCTGCATTGGCAGACAGATTTTTAACCACTAGTGCCACCTGGGAAGTCCTCTTAAGATGTAGTAGCCTCTAATTTTTTGAGAATGTTAATTCATTTATTATTTTCCAGTTGCAAATTGATTTAATGCACTTTTATTTATTTATTTTTTTTATAATGTTCTTTTGAGAAATGTTAAAGTAGATTAAATTTATTTCAGCATAAAATGTGAGACTATATATCTAGCAGGGTTGTTATAATTACGTCTCATTATTCTTACCTTTTCTCATCTTTTTTTTTTTTTTTTAAACCTTTATTTTACTTTTAACTTTTACAGAGTTTTGTTGTTCACAGACTTGCATGTTCTCAGATTAGTCACATGTATATCCCCCCCTTCCCTCCCCTCCCGACCATCACACAGCACCCCTGAAGGATCCCCTTTTCTTACAGAGCAATGACTAGAGCTATTTTCTTCACTTGTGATAGTACAGGCCTTCATGCTACTTCCTTTACACCTCTCACCCACTGTTCCTTCCCCACAATGTCCACATGTCCACTGTCCATGTCTGTCTTTCTGTCGCTTCACTGCATGTGCCATCATCACCATCCTACTAGATTCCATATATATGTGTTAATATACTGTATTTGTCCTTCTCTTTCTGACTGACTTCACTTTTTAGGATACGTTCTAGATCCAGCCACCTCATTAGGGTTGATTCTTCTGCATTTCTCTTTACAGCTGTGTAGTATTCCATTGTATATATGTACCAGAGCTTTTGGATCCATTCGTTCGTCGATGGGCATCTAGGTTCCTTCCATGTTCTAGCTATTGTATAGAGAGCTGCAATGAACATTGGGGTACAGGTGCTTCTTTCAGTTTTGATTTTGTCAGGGTATAAGCCTAAGAGTGGGATTGCTGGGTCATATGGTGCTTCTATTTTTAGTTTTTTAAGAAATCTCCAGACTGTCTTCCATAGAGGCTGTATCAATTTACACTCCCACCAGCAATGCAGGAGTGTTCCTTTTTCTCCGCAGCCTCTCCAGCATTTATTGTCTGTCGATTTGTGGATGATGGCCATTCTGACGGGTGTGAGGTGATATCTCATTGTAGTTTTGATTTGCATTTCTCTAATTATTAGTGAAGTTGAGCATCGTTTCATGTGTTTTTGGGCCATCTGTATGTCATCGTTGGAGAGGTGTCTGTTTAGGTCCTTTTCCCATTTTTTGATTGGGTTGTTCGTTTTTCCAGTGCTGAGTTGTCTGAGTTGCTTGTAGACTTTGGAGATTAATTCTTTGTCTGTTGTTTCATTTGGTATGATTTTCTCCCACTCTGTGGGCTGTCTGTTCAGCTTTTTTGTAATTTCTTTAGCTGTACAAAAGCTTTTAAGTTTCATGAGGTCCCACATGTTCATTTGTCTTTTTAGTTCCACTATTCTAGTAGGTGGGTCAGAGAAGATCTTGCTTTGATTGATGTCCTTGAGGGTTTTGCCTATATTCTCCTCTAAGAGTTTGATGGTTTCTGGCCTTACATTTAAGTCTTTAATCCATTTTGAGTTGATCTTTGTGTATGGTGTCAGGGTATGTTCCAACTTCATTTTCTTGCATGTAGCTGTCCAATTTTCCCAGCACCATTTGTTGAAGAGGCTGTCTTTGTCCCATTTTATATGTTCGCCTCCTTTGTCAAAAATAAGGTACCCATAGGTGCGTGGCTTTATCTCTGGGTTCTCGATCTTGTTCCATTGGTCGATATTTCTGTTTTTGTGCCAGTACCATACTGTCTTGAGGACTGTTGCTTTGTAGTAGAGTCTGAAGTTGGGGAGGCTGATCCCCCCAGCTCCATTCTTCTTCCTGAGGATTGCTTTGGCTATTCGAGGTCTTTTGTGTTTCCATATGAACTGTGTTATTCGTTGGTCTAGTTCTGTGAAGAATGTTATTGGAAGTTTGATAGGGATCGCATTGAATCTATAGATGACATTTGGTAGTATGGTCATTTTCACAATATTGATTCTTCCAATCCAGGAACACGAAATATTTCTCCATCTGTTTAACTCTTCTTTAATGTCTCTCATGAGTGTCTTGTAATTTTCTGTGTACAGTTCTTTTGTTTCTTTGGGTAGGTTTATTCCTAGATATTTGATTCTTTTGGTTGCGATGGTGAAGGGGATTGCCTCTTTGATTTCAATTTCTGATTTTTCATTGTTTGTGTATAGGAATGCCAGTGATTTCTGTATATTGATTTTGTCCATCGGTTGGTCATGTGTTTTGGCTTCTAATTATTAGTGAAGTTGAGCATCGTTTCATGTGTTTTTGGGCCATCTGTATGTCATCGTTGGAGAGGTGTCTGTTTAGGTCCTTTTCCCATTTTTTGATTGGGTTGTTCGTTTTTCCAGTGCTGAGTTGTCTGAGTTGCTTGTAGACTTTGGAGATTAATTCTTTGTCTGTTGTTTCATTTGGTATGATTTTCTCCCACTCTGTGGGCTGTCTGTTCAGCTTTTTTGTAATTTCTTTAGCTGTACAAAAGCTTTTAAGTTTCATGAGGTCCCACATGTTCATTTGTCTTTTTAGTTCCACTATTCTAGTAGGTGGGTCAGAGAAGATCTTGCTTTGATTGATGTCCTTGAGGGTTTTGCCTATATTCTCCTCTAAGAGTTTGATGGTTTCTGGCCTTACATTTAAGTCTTTAATCCATTTTGAGTTGATCTTTGTGTATGGTGTCAGGGTATGTTCCAACTTCATTTTCTTGCATGTAGCTGTCCAATTTTCCCAGCACCATTTGTTGAAGAGGCTGTCTTTGTCCCATTTTATATGTTCGCCTCCTTTGTCAAAAATAAGGTACCCATAGGTGCGTGGCTTTATCTCTGGGTTCTCGATCTTGTTCCATTGGTCGATATTTCTGTTTTTGTGCCAGTACCATACTGTCTTGAGGACTGTTGCTTTGTAGTAGAGTCTGAAGTTGGGGAGGCTGATCCCCCCAGCTCCATTCTTCTTCCTGAGGATTGCTTTGGCTATTCGAGGTCTTTTGTGTTTCCATATGAACTGTGTTATTCGTTGGTCTAGTTCTGTGAAGAATGTTATTGGAAGTTTGATAGGGATCGCATTGAATCTATAGATGACATTTGGTAGTATGGTCATTTTCACAATATTGATTCTTCCAATCCAGGAACACGAAATATTTCTCCATCTGTTTAACTCTTCTTTAATGTCTCTCATGAGTGTCTTGTAATTTTCTGTGTACAGTTCTTTTGTTTCTTTGGGTAGGTTTATTCCTAGATATTTGATTCTTTTGGTTGCGATGGTGAAGGGGATTGCCTCTTTGATTTCAATTTCTGATTTTTCATTGTTTGTGTATAGGAATGCCAGTGATTTCTGTATATTGATTTTGTATCCTGCGACTTTGCTGAATTCGCTGATTAACTCTAGTAGTTTTGTAATAGTGTCTTTGGGATTTTCTATGTATAATATCATGTCATCTGCAAATAGAGAGAGTTTGACTTCTTCTTTTCCAATCTGGATTCCTTTGATTTCTTTCTCTTCTCTTATTGCTCTTGCTAGAAAGTATTTTATTTGAAACAAAAAAGTAGAGTAGGATGTTTTTATATTAATGTACAGTAATAGCTGTTAAAATTTATAGTGTGCTCTTAAATTCTTCTGGGAAAAATGAAACTTTTGATATATTGATAATTGACTAAGATACCTTTTATGTTTTATTTTGTAAGCTGACTTGGATATGTGCATGCTTTCTGGTTGTCAGTACAATATATTTTTAAACAATTGATTTTCTTCTGGTGAAGTAAACCTGAAGATAAAATGCAATTTCCTACTTGTTAATACAGAGTATACTCCTGAATCATTTCTTAAGCAGGTGTTCTTAAGTCATTGTATGATTATATACTTTTTACCTTCCTTTCTTTTCCACTCTCTCCACTGAGAACAGATTAACTTTGGAACACTCTACAGTTTGCACTGCCAGGGAATTTATTTTGTTCTGAGTGTGTCTGAACCAAGACTCTAGAAACCAAGGAATTTATTTTATTCTGAGTGTGTCTGAACCAAGACTGTAGCCTGTTCTCAAAATGTGTTCACTTCCAGACGTTTTCTTGAGCCCTACATTACTGCATAGGACAAAGTGAAAAGATGCTTTGGCCAATTGAAGTTGCCACAAAATTGATTTTTTAATATTTGTGTAAGTTTTGAGCCACAGGGAGCGTGTTTGTTAATTTGTTTTGAGAAATAATAAATAGGTAGCACGCAGGAGAAAACATTATGAAGAATAGATTCAGAAAAAAAACTTGATGTGAAACAAGTTAAAATATTTTGTCAATTGCATTTACTTTTGGAATGTTACTTAAGAGATATTAAAACTGGGCACCTGGTTTAAAGATTGGTACCAATTTATCTAATCAATTATAGTTTTTAAGATATTATTCAACTTTTGTACGTTTACCATGATTGGCGTGATAAAGAATTCAAATTTATATATTGTATGTATGTTTTCCATATCTATATTTTCAGGATTTCTTCATTATCATTTCTGCCCAGGGAGAAGAATTATGTTAAATATAATTCTATTTTACTAGAGAAAATTGCATACTAAGGTAAAATATTTTGTTATATTGCATTTAGCTTTGGAGTGGCACAAACGTTTGAAATATCCAAGACATCTGCAGCTCCCCAAACCTAGTTATTGCCCCTTAGTGGGTGACATTACCCACATAGAGTGTGCATGCCATATGTTATCTTTATATAACACCATCTATGAAAAGTGTCTTATTTAACTTAAATTCTTCTGGGAAAAATGAAACTTTTGATATATTGATAATTGACTAAGATACCTTTTATGTTTTATTTTGTAAGCTGACTTGGATATGTGCATGCTTTCTGGTTGTCAGTACAATATATTTTTAAACAATTGATTTTCTTCTGGTGAAGTAAACCTGAAGATAAAATGCAATTTCCTACTTGTTAATACAGAGTATACTCCTGAATCATTTCTTAAGCAGGTGTTCTTAAGTCATTGTATGATTATATACTTTTTACCTTCCTTTCTTTTCCACTCTCTCCACTGAGAACAGATTAACTTTGGAACACTCTACAGTTTGCACTGCCAGGGAATTTATTTTGTTCTGAGTGTGTCTGAACCAAGACTCTAGAAACCAAGGAATTTATTTTATTCTGAGTGTGTCTGAACCAAGACTGTAGCCTGTTCTCAAAATGTGTTCACTTCCAGACGTTTTCTTGAGCCCTACATTACTGCATAGGACAAAGTGAAAAGATGCTTTGGCCAATTGAAGTTGCCACAAAATTGATTTTTTAATATTTGTGTAAGTTTTGAGCCACAGGGAGCGTGTTTGTTAATTTGTTTTGAGAAATAATAAATAGGTAGCACGAGGAGAAAACATTATGAAGAATAGATTCAGAAAAAAACTTGATGTGAAACAAGTTAAAATATTTTGTCAATTGCATTTACTTTTGGAATGTTACTTAAGAGATATTAAAACTGGGCACCTGGTTTAAAGATTGGTACCAATTTATCTAATCAATTATAGTTTTTAAGATATTATTCAACTTTTGTACGTTTACCATGATTGGCGTGATAAAGAATTCAAATTTATATATTGTATGTATGTTTTCCATATCTATATTTTCAGGATTTCTTCATTATCATTTCTGCCCAGGGAGAAGAATTATGTTAAATATAATTCTATTTTACTAGAGAAAATTGCATACTAAGGTAAAATATTTTGTTATATTGCATTTAGCTTTGGAGTGGCACAAACGTTTGAAATATCCAAGACATCTGCAGCTCCCCAAACCTAGTTATTGCCCCTTAGTGGGTGACATTACCCACATAGAGTGTGCATGCCATATGTTATCTTTATATAACACCATCTATGAAAAGTGTCTTATTTAACTTAATCTAGAGTTTACCTAATACTAAAGTTTGCTTATAAGATGTCACTTCTGCTAATCCCTTTTTCCCCCACTTAATTATTTATTTTTATTAAGACTTTGTCATTTTAGAGCACTTTCAGTTCATGGCCTTATTGAGGTGAAGGTACAGGGATTTCTCATATGATCTCTGCCCCCCACACATGCATAACCTCCCCCATTTTTGACATCCTCCACCAGAGAGGTACATTTGTTACAATTGATGAAACTATAGTGAAACATCATTATCATCCAAGGTCCACACATTACCGTAGGCTTCACTCTCAGTGGTGTACTTTCCATAGGTTTGGACAAATGTATAAGGATATGTATCTATCATTTTGGCATCATGCACAGTATATTCACTGCCTGAAAAATTATCTTTGCTCTGCGTATTCATCCCTCCCTACCTCGTAACCCCTGCCAACCTCTATCTCCTTAGTTTTGCCTATTCTAGAATGTCATACATTAGAAGTACGATAGTATTGCCTTTTTAGATTGGTGTCTTTTGTTTAGTCACATTGCTTAAATTTGCTTCATGTCTTTTCATGACTTGATAGCTTATTTCTTTACTATGTTCAGTATTTTTTTAATAACCTATAAGGGAGAAGAATCCAAAAAAAGAGATATATATGTATGTACAACTGAATCACTTTGTTTTATACCTGAAACTAATACAACATTGTAAATCATGCCAATCAGAATGGCCGTCATCAAAATGTCTACAAACATAAATGCTGGAGAGCATGTGAAGAAAGTGAACCTTCTTATACTGTTGGTGGGACTGCAAACTGATACATTCAGTCTGGAGAAGAGTATGGAGATTCCTCAAAAACTGGGACTAGAACTGCTATCCCACTGGTTGGCATATGCCCTGAGGAAAAGAATTATGTTAAATATAATTCTATTTTACTAGAGAAAATTGCATACTAAGGTAAAATATTTTGTTATATTGCATTTAGCTTTGGAGTGGCACAAACGTTTGAAATATCCAAGACATCTGCAGCTCCCCAAACCTAGTTATTGCCCCTTAGTGGGTGACATTACCCACATAGAGTGTGCATGCCATATGTTATCTTTATATAACACCATCTATGAAAAGTGTCTTATTTAACTTAATCTAGAGTTTACCTAATACTAAAGTTTGCTTATAAGATGTCACTTCTGCTAATCCCTTTTTCCCCCACTTAATTATTTATTTTTATTAAGACTTTGTCATTTTAGAGCACTTTCAGTTCATGGCCTTATTGAGGTGAAGGTACAGGGATTTCTCATATGATCTCTGCCCCCCACACATGCATAACCTCCCCCATTTTTGACATCCTCCACCAGAGAGGTACATTTGTTACAATTGATGAAACTATAGTGAAACATCATTATCATCCAAGGTCCACACATTACCGTAGGCTTCACTCTCAGTGGTGTACTTTCCATAGGTTTGGACAAATGTATAAGGATATGTATCTATCATTTTGGCATCATGCACAGTATATTCACTGCCTGAAAAATTATCTTTGCTCTGCGTATTCATCCCTCCCTACCTCGTAACCCCTGCCAACCTCTATCTCCTTAGTTTTGCCTATTCTAGAATGTCATACATTAGAAGTACGATAGTATTGCCTTTTTAGATTGGTGTCTTTTGTTTAGTCACATTGCTTAAATTTGCTTCATGTCTTTTCATGACTTGATAGCTTATTTCTTTACTATGTTCAGTATTTTTTTAATAACCTATAAGGGAGAAGAATCCAAAAAAAGAGATATATATGTATGTACAACTGAATCACTTTGTTTTATACCTGAAACTAATACAACATTGTAAATCATGCCAATCAGAATGGCCGTCATCAAAATGTCTACAAACATAAATGCTGGAGAGCATGTGAAGAAAGTGAACCTTCTTATACTGTTGGTGGGACTGCAAACTGATACATTCAGTCTGGAGAAGAGTATGGAGATTCCTCAAAAAAACTGGGACTAGAACTGCTATCCCACTGGTTGGCATATGCCCTGAGGAAACCAGAATCGAAAGAGACACATGTACCCCAATGTTCATTGCAGAACCATTTACAATAACTAGGATATGGAAGCAGCCTAGATATCCATGAGCAGATGAATGAAGGAGGAAGTTATGGTAGTTATACACAATGGAATATTACTCATCTATAAAAAGGAATGCATTTGAGTCAATTCTAATAAGGTGGATGAAACTGGAACCTTTTATACAGACTGAAGTTGGAAAGAGAAAGACAACTACTGTATATTAATGTACATAAATTTAGAAGGGCAGTAATGATGATCTTACATGCAGAACAGCAAAAAAAAACAAAAATAGGAAGAACAGACTTTTGAATTCTGTGGAAGAGGGCGAGGATGGGATGATTGGTGAGCAAAGCATTGAAGCATGTATATTACCATATGTAAAACAAATTACCAGTGCAAGTTCAGTGCATGAAGCAGGGCACCCACAGCCAGTGCTCGGGGACAACCCAGAGGGAGAGTGCGGGGAGGGAAGGGGGTGGGGTTTCAGGACAGGGAACACATATATACCTGTAGCTGATCCATGTTGATGTATAGCAAAACCATCACAACATTGTAAAGTAATTATCCTCCAATTAAAATAAATAAATTTTAAAAATAATAATACTGCCTACTAGTCTCATTGAAGCATAACTGAACTAGCAGCAATGAAATCCTTTTTTCTAAATGTGCGAATATTCCAGAATTAGAATAGGCATGATATCATTTGTCTGTATGTACATTCAAACATATATTAGGAAGCTCTCCTGTGCCCAAAGCTGCTGAATTTGATTAAAGATATAGTTTTGCAAAAATTGATAATGGTTATTGAAAATCTTAAGAAACTACTGATTCTGTGTCTGATTTTACTTCTCCCCAATTATTTTATTTTATGATACTATCAAAATATTGGTACCTTAAAAATATTATATGAGAAATGTGTTAGGTTTATAATTTTTTAAAATTATTGTTTGATAATAGAAGAAGCAAAAAAATGACTCCTTAGCTTTTACAGAAAATACAGGAGAATTCGCAATGATAAGGAAATTTTTTACAGAAAAATTGATGTTCTGTATTCTTAGAATCAGAACATCTATTGGACATTTACAAATTTAAAGAAGAAGCAACTTGGTATTCAACCAGTATGACATGGGCCCCTGTAGACCAGATGCAGGATGTTGTCAATGAGGGAGGTTGTATCTAATGAATGCCTGTCAGCAGCAACCCTGGACAACACTGATGATATATTCATATCTTATGTCTACTTACATTTGTAAGTACATAATAATCTATAAGCAAAAGCAGCCAGCCGCTTTAATGTAACTTTTAGTTTATCAAAAGCTTACCTATACCAAAGATGTTCTAAGCATGAGAGATAAAACACGAGTAAAGCATGGCCCTTTCCCTCAAAAACTTATCTGACATACACAGTCACTGAAGTGAAGCTCATTTCAGGGCAAAAAGAATCATACTAAAAAAACAAAACTTTTCAAAAATGATTATTTTAAAACAATTTTGTAAGAAAGATTAAGAGTCTATAGGTGAAAAACCATAGCATGTATTTCAGTTCTAAATTGGTAGTTTAACACTTAATTTTTATAACTAATGATGCCATCACATCAGAGGATTCTGAATTTTTTCTTCATTTCCTAAAAGGTAATCACTAATTTGTTTAAAAAAGCATTACTTCAGTGTTCTGGATTCTGTACCAATACATAACTTACATTACTTGATTTAAATCTCCCAACCACTCTGTAAGGTTTTATTATCCTAGTGTTATGCATGAGGAAACTGAAGCTCCTGGAAATTTAATTGAATCACCACATTTTCCAGGATTCAGATCCAGGCAATCTCATTCACAGGATACAACTTGTACCAGAAGAAGAGGACAAAGATGAATTCAACATGAACTTCTCCCTCCAGGAGTTTTATTGAATTCAAAGATGACATTTGGTGGACAAAGAGAAGTGATTTAGTGCATAAGAAAGGATTATGTGCTTCCTCAACTCAGGAGTTTGTAGCAGATAGAACAGGGACAACTAAGTTAAGATCAGTTATCTCTCTTAAAAAATTTTAATTTAATTGTATACTTTATTGTCATCCTTCCAAATTGCCTTCTGAGATAGAAGGGTAAGAAGAAAGAAATAAGATATGAAATATCAAAAGTGGTTTATGTTCTTTTATTCTTGCAATGTCCAGACAATGTAACCCCTGTTCTTCTAAGATTAATCACTATGGATAATGGAAGAAAAAAAAGAACCATTATTGAAGAGCCTAGGAGACTGTTTTCTGCCTGAACCTAGAGAATTAATATGACCAGTTAGAATGAGCACAGTAATCTCACAGGATCCTAGAATTCCTTTCATCTTCAGGTGTTGCCAAAAATTAGAAAGTCTGGATTGATAGTTCTCAGTTCAGTTCAGTTGCTCAGTGGTGTCCAACTCTTTGTGACTCCATGGACTGCAGCACACCAGGCTTCCCTGTCATTCACCGTCTCCTGGAGTTTGCTCAAACTCATATCCATTGTGTCAGTAATGCCATCCAACTATGGCCTCTGTCATCCCCTTCTCCTTCTGCCTTCTATTTTTTTTTTCTGGCATCAGGGTGTTTTCCAATGAGTTGTCCCTTTGCATCAGGTGGCCAAAGTATTGGAGCTTCAACTTCAGCATCAGTCCTTCCAATGTATATTTAGGGTTGATTTCCTTTAAGATTGACTGGTTTGATTTCCTTGCAGTTCAAGGGACTCTCAAGAGTCTTCTCCAATACCACAGTTCAAAGGCATAAATTCTTTGGTGCTCAGCCTTCTTTATGGTCCAACTCTCACATCCGTACATGACTACTGGAAGCACCATAGCTTTGACTATACTTTTACCTTCACCAAACAGACCTGCAAAATATATAGGTGTTTTTAAACAGCTCTTAAATGAAAAAAAACAAAATGTATAGTTAACCTTTGAACAACAAGGATTCATTTACAACTGCATTTTTTCAATAACAGATACTACAGTACTACAAGATCATGGTTAGTTGGTTGAATCTGGTGATAGAGAACAACTGTGGATATAGTAGGCCAACTATAAGTTATGCTTGGATTTTCAACTGTGCAAAGGATCAGGGCCCCTAACCCTTGTGTTGTTCAGGGGTCAACTGTATATTTGAATGTAGGGAATTAAACCATTATGTTAGATGATTAGAAAATATAATTTTGACTTTATTTCTTTTATGTTTTGAAAGATGCAAATGAAATCTATTAAAATGGTATCCACTGTCTGAAAAAGCCACATAGAATCTAGTTCTGTGCTGCTATGTAGACAGCTAAGAGTTTATCTAGAGAGGTTTAAATAAGGAACATATAACTTGAAAAGGATTGTAGGTGAAGGGAAGAATTTATAAAGAAGGTGGCTTTTGAAACCCTTTAAGATGGACAGAATTTAGATATGTGGAGATGCAGGCCGAGGGAGTGTATGGTAAGTCTTCAAGCAGAAGTGAAAGATAAAACAAAGGTAGAGGGTTCGGAGAATAAATGTGTATGAAGTACTGGTTTATGTTGATTTGACTAGTTTATGTTGATCTCGAATCATAAATAAATCACTGACACTAAGAATGGACCATTTCATTGAGATAATCTAATGGGATATCCAGATAATCCAGATGGAATATCAGATCAGAGGGTTTATATATTATTTTATGGTGAATGAGAACCACTGAAGAAGGCTTTTGACTGAGAAAGTAAGATGTTAAGCTAGTTATTCAAGAAGATAAACTTGCTAGTAATGGTGAAATGGATTGAAAAAGTAAAATCACCATTTTAGGTTATTATAATAATTCAGGTGAGAGAGCAGGAAATAATACCAGAGAATGAAATGGAAAAAGACCCACAGAGGTGGCTGCTAATTGTGTATGGGTAAAGGAAGAGAGAATTTAGTCACTGGTGACGACCATGAGGTTTTTGACTCTCAGTATCCAGGAAGATTCAGGTTCTATTAATGGAAGTAAAGGAATCATATTTAGTATAGAAAATGTTAAGTCCAGTTTTTAATCTGCACCCATAAAAAATACTTAGGCATTCATTTCTGGATGTGTAAGTGTGATCCTGAAACAAAAAGAAAAAATTGTGCTGATAATGCAGAGAGAGGGCAAGTCTGAAGGTACACACACAGTATGTGTTATCTATACAGAGGAAAATATTACTACCAATTCATTAATTTGCATTAAAGTTACAATTGAATGAGTATGAGAACAAGCTAAAGCCTTTTTTCAGGGGTTACCTAGATTTGAAAATTAAAAAAAAATCAAACAAATGGGGAAAGCCATAACAAGAGGAAAAAGAGAATCCAGAAACAGTCTGTTCCAGAAAACAATGTTAGGGAAGTTAAGCACTGGAAAAAAACATTTGGTGACAACCAATCATGCCTAACCATATTACACATATAGTGTGTTCTGTTTTTAGCATTTAGAAATGCTGGAATACCTTTAAAAGCATTTTTAGGGTATTCCAGCATTTCAAAATCAGATCAAAAACAATCAAACCATGTATTAAAAATCTGTTATGTACCAGGTTGAATATATAAACAGGTGATGCTACCTTAGTTATATTTGAAATACATGTTCTTTATAACATATAAAATGATATTGTATTAGCCAATGTCCTAGCAATCATTAGATGGAATTTTTTTGTTTTAGAATTTTGTCCTCTTTTATTTGTTATTTATTTATTTATTTTCATCCAGCTGTGTTCTTTGGCCTGTGTGTCTCCCATTGCAGTGACCTCTCTAGTTGCTGAGCACTGGCTCTGGGTGCATGCGCTCCTAGAGCGCATAATTGTAATTGGACACACCGATTCAGCTGTATTCAAGAAGATAAACTTGCTAGTAATGGTGAAATGGATTGAAAAAGTAAAATCACCATTTTAGGTTATTATAATAATTCAGGTGAGAGAGCAGGAAATAATACCAGAGAATGAAATGGAAAAAGACCCACAGAGGTGGCTGCTAATTGTGTATGGGTAAAGGAAGAGAGAATTTAGTCACTGGTGACGACCATGAGGTTTTTGACTCTCAGTATCCAGGAAGATTCAGGTTCTATTAATGGAAGTAAAGGAATCATATTTAGTATAGAAAATGTTAAGTCCAGTTTTTAATCTGCACCCATAAAAAATACTTAGGCATTCATTTCTGGATGTGTAAGTGTGATCCTGAAACAAAAAGAAAAAATTGTGCTGATAATGCAGAGAGAGGGCAAGTCTGAAGGTACACACACAGTATGTGTTATCTATACAGAGGAAAATATTACTACCAATTCATTAATTTGCATTAAAGTTACAATTGAATGAGTATGAGAACAAGCTAAAGCCTTTTTTCAGGGGTTACCTAGATTTGAAAATTAAAAAAAAATCAAACAAATGGGGAAAGCCATAACAAGAGGAAAAAGAGAATCCAGAAACAGTCTGTTCCAGAAAACAATGTTAGGGAAGTTAAGCACTGGAAAAAAACATTTGGTGACAACCAATCATGCCTAACCATATTACACATATAGTGTGTTCTGTTTTTAGCATTTAGAAATGCTGGAATACCTTTAAAAGCATTTTTAGGGTATTCCAGCATTTCAAAATCAGATCAAAAACAATCAAACCATGTATTAAAAATCTGTTATGTACCAGGTTGAATATATAAACAGGTGATGCTACCTTAGTTATATTTGAAATACATGTTCTTTATAACATATAAAATGATATTGTATTAGCCAATGTCCTAGCAATCATTAGATGGAATTTTTTTGTTTTAGAATTTTGTCCTCTTTTATTTGTTATTTATTTATTTATTTTCATCCAGCTGTGTTCTTTGGCCTGTGTGTCTCCCATTGCAGTGACCTCTCTAGTTGCTGAGCACTGGCTCTGGGTGCATGCGCTCCTAGAGCGCATAATTGTAATTGGACACACCGATTCAGCTGCTCCATGGCACATGGGATATCCCGGGGCCAGGGATTAAACCAGTGCCCCCTGCACTGCAAGGCAGACTCTTTACCCAGTGTACCACCAGGGAAGCCCCTACATGGAAAATTTGAACATTAAGTTGGGCAGGGATAAGAAACAACAGTGACACATTAAGGATAAGAACATTAAGTTGGGCAGGGATAAGAAACAACAGTGACACATTTAGGATAAGAAACAACAGTGACACATTTAGGATCTAGCAATAGCCAAAAGCCAAAGGGCTAGAGGCCTAGGCGTGAAAGACTGAGAGCAGTGTTACCAAAACCCAGCAAGAGCTAGTGCTGTAGAAGAGGGGCCACTGTTGTCAGAATGGAACCAAAGAAATGACCTGGCTGAGACCTAGCTGTACCTCCTGTTGGATGGAGCAGACTTGAAAGGAAATGATTTGGAACCTTGAGTGGTTCTCAGGAGTCAGATGCAGGGTGCATGAATCAGGACAGTGGATCTGAGGGAAGAAGGCAGAAAGTGTCACCAGTATGCAGCATGCCCAGACTCCAGTTCTAATAACAGAAGTTGAGTTGTTAAAGTGATGATGAAATGGCAGGGTTGACTGTTTAATGAATGTGTGAAATGTGACAATGCTATATAAGGGATTACCTTTTTGATGCCATGTATAAAGGGTTTTATAGTGGTTATTGACCTTTTCTTAGGAAACAGAGTGAAGAAATAAATGAGTGGAAATATTAGTGCATTTGCTATGCCCCATCCCACCAAAATGTTCTCAAATTGGAACACAAGGAAGAAAGACTGCTAGTCAAAACAACATTCAGGAGTCTAGGAGTTAGGCTTGGCTCACCAAATTTCAGGTCAGAAAAATAATACCGATTATTTGTGACTAAGTATAATAGAAAGGGACATAAAAACTGCTTAAAGATTTCTAGTCTCAAGGCAAATCAATTTGGACATGTAGACTGAGATGAACCAGGACATGGGGAAAATCAGAGGTGTATTATTACCCCGTGACTACTAGGAGGAGGAGGAGGAGGAGAAGTAGAGTAGTAAAATTAATAACTACCAGTTATGGATTGCTCAATACCTACTAGGCATGAGACTAGAACTGTATAGTTTAGGTCTGTAACCTTCTATCTAGTTGCCCATCCAATCTGGAAAACATATTATTTCCCCCATTAGGAATCTGCGACTCCAAATAGTTAAATAACTTCTCCATGACCATATAGTTAATAAGTGGTAAGTTTGTGGTGCATTGTTGTTGGATACTGTTGTTCTCCTGGTTTTGGTGTACCTCCTTTCCTCTTGCAATCCAGTGAGCTTCCTCTTCACCTAGTTGATTTATTTTGCTTTTAGTGTCAAATCCTGTGTCCACTTAATACCTCTACAGTTGCTGATCCACTGTAGATGGTCATGCTGTGACTGATATGCTAGATACGCTTAGAACCTTGAGGAACTCTGTTGCCTATGATTAGAACGTTCATTCATTAATCCCAATATTGATTCTCACACTATTATGTGTTACGGACTGAAGTGTTAGGTGCATTAGACAGTGAATGTACCAAGCAGAAAATTTCTTGACATTATGTAGATGGGTCACACAGTAAAAAGAAATCAAATATGAAACAATGTCAGAGGGTAGTATGTGCTTTAAGAAAAAGAAAATGGGGAAGAAGACAAAGCCTCAGTGCAGATGTTTTAGATAGATGGATGGTGTTCTAGGCAGGAAATCGCCTTCACAAGAAGTAATATTTGAGAAGAGAAAGTGAGTATCAGGGGAAAGACCATTTGAGTGAGATTGAATGAAAAATGCTAAGAACTTACTTAGTGTAGGATTTGCTTACTTTCTCTGCTCATCTTTCAGGGCACGGCCAGCACTGTTCTACTACACATACATTGTGCTCCATAACTGACAAATGGAGAAAAAAGACTGAGGTTAGTTAACCACAAGTGCTTTGTGATACATCTAGGATGGAGAATATCATGTCAAAAATCCATCCAGGGGGCTTCCGTGGTGGTCCAGTGGGTAAAGACACTGCCTTGCAGTGCAGGGGGTGCCGTTTCGATCCCTGGCCTGGGAGGATCCCACGTGCCACAGAGCTGCTGGACCTATGTGTCCACTTACCAAGCCGGAGCTCTGGAGTGCCTGCGCTCAGAGCCGGTGCTCTGCAACAACAGAGGCCACTGCGATGGGAGGCCCACACAGGCCAAAGAACAAAAACAAAAAGTGAATGAAAGATCAATAGAAGTGGCAAAAAGAAAAAAAAAAAAATCCATCTGGTTATATTCCAGGTGCACTGATTGATAGCGTGTAGCTTCTCATTCCATGGTGACATTTAGGCACATCAAAGTCTGCCCATAGCTCAAGCATATTTACTGGCATAATGAAGGTTTTGTTGTCTCCTTAATCCAGTGAGCTTCCTCTTCACCTAGTTGATTTATTTTGCTTTTAGTGTCAAATCCTGTGTCCACTTAATACCTCTACAGTTGCTGATCCACTGTAGATGGTCATGCTGTGACTGATATGCTAGATACGCTTAGAACCTTGAGGAACTCTGTTGCCTATGATTAGAACGTTCATTCATTAATCCCAATATTGATTCTCACACTATTATGTGTTACGGACTGAAGTGTTAGGTGCATTAGACAGTGAATGTACCAAGCAGAAAATTTCTTGACATTATGTAGATGGGTCACACAGTAAAAAGAAATCAAATATGAAACAATGTCAGAGGGTAGTATGTGCTTTAAGAAAAAGAAAATGGGGAAGAAGACAAAGCCTCAGTGCAGATGTTTTAGATAGATGGATGGTGTTCTAGGCAGGAAATCGCCTTCACAAGAAGTAATATTTGAGAAGAGAAAGTGAGTATCAGGGGAAAGACCATTTGAGTGAGATTGAATGAAAAATGCTAAGAACTTACTTAGTGTAGGATTTGCTTACTTTCTCTGCTCATCTTTCAGGGCACGGCCAGCACTGTTCTACTACACATACATTGTGCTCCATAACTGACAAATGGAGAAAAAAGACTGAGGTTAGTTAACCACAAGTGCTTTGTGATACATCTAGGATGGAGAATATCATGTCAAAAATCCATCCAGGGGGCTTCCGTGGTGGTCCAGTGGGTAAAGACACTGCCTTGCAGTGCAGGGGGTGCCGTTTCGATCCCTGGCCTGGGAGGATCCCACGTGCCACAGAGCTGCTGGACCTATGTGTCCACTTACCAAGCCGGAGCTCTGGAGTGCCTGCGCTCAGAGCCGGTGCTCTGCAACAACAGAGGCCACTGCGATGGGAGGCCCACACAGGCCAAAGAACAAAAACAAAAAGTGAATGAAAGATCAATAGAAGTGGCAAAAAGAAAAAAAAAAAAATCCATCTGGTTATATTCCAGGTGCACTGATTGATAGCGTGTAGCTTCTCATTCCATGGTGACATTTAGGCACATCAAAGTCTGCCCATAGCTCAAGCATATTTACTGGCATAATGAAGGTTTTTGTTGTCTCCTTAGGCCCCGCTTCCTAGTACCAATAAGCTGAAATTTGCTCTTCATTACAATGTGAAGATGTGGACTTAGCTAGAGCAATTGTTAGCACAGTTGAGGAATAGTTTTTACAGAGTTGGAAAAGGACTGCTTGCACCTCTTTAATCTTTCAGCTACTTTCTACTCCTTCCTGCTCATTACTGAAATTATTTGATTAACACCCACATGCATCTACGCTTAGTCACCTCAGTTGTGTCCAACTCTTTGCAACCCCATGGACTGTAGCCTGCCAGGCTCATCTTGTCCATGAGATTCTCCAGGTAAGAATGCTGGAGTGGGTTGCAATGCTCTCCTCCAGGGGATCTTCCTGACCCAGGAATCAAACTTCTGTCTTATACATCTCCTTTGCTGCTTGGCCACTGGGGAAGTCCACAGCATCCTTATTTCAGGGTTTTTGCTACCACATAGGACTTCCACGTTATTTCTTTAGAATTTTAGTGTGCCATAAATATTTGATTGTGGTTGGCTATTGGTAAAGCAGTTTAGAGTCGTGTGCAATTTATTTTCAGCAGTCAAATTGCTTCCTTATTTCTCACATAAGAATTTTCAAGGTGTTTTATTAAATATTTTTCAATAAGCTGCTACAATAGAATGTATAGATGTTATTATTGCTTTTAAATCAAGGGCAGGTTAACTAACAAAGCTTTTATGTAATAGCCACTAGATCAACTGCATAGTTAATTGTAGAGTCATGACTGAAATTTAGACAACTTAAGTTAATTTCAGCTATTTCTTTAGAGCTTGATGTTAAAAAAACATAATCATACCTTCATGCAAGCAAGCCAGAATTGGACTGCTTCAGTGAAGAACTGACTCTATGTTGAATCACTTTCTTTTACATTGACATTTGCTTCATTTTGTTCACTAAAAAGATGCTGTTTATACATAATGGCCTGCCTCAGGGAACCCTGCCCCTCTACTTAAATGTTAAACTAAAATGCCTTTGTTTGGGACCCTGACAACTTGTGGGTGGCTAAGGAAGGAAGAAATTAACACATCCCTTCCCCTGAGGCTTGCCAAATAGGAGACATTTGCAAAGTTAATGGCCTTTTTACTTTATTTCCTCACTTCCCCCAGCTCTGTTCTATAAAAGAACCTGACATCCAGATCCTGATTAGACAATTATTTTGAAACATTATTCGTCCATCTTCTAGGTTAGAGGACTTTCCAAATAAAGTCATATTCTTTACCTCCGTGGCTTGGATTTATTGGCCTGTCGGGCGGTGAGCAGAGTGAACTTGACTCGGTAACAGGACTCCTGTACAAATATTTTTAGGCTAATCTATACGTAAATGGGTAAGAAGCAAAGAGGTAGACCTCTCACGCAGCCAGGCGGCAAGTAGCCTCCATAATCTTTTTCCAACTGATGGAACTTTGATCTTTTCCTCTTAGCTTCTCTTGGCTAAAAATTAACTAGAAACTGTAAAGATATCAATCAATTATATTTTAAAAGAAAAAAAATAATGCCAATACATGTGCCAGCTTTTACAGTGGATCAAAAAAATCTAAGTTCAGAGCAATTTCTTGAAAGCTGCTTAATAAATTAGTTGCTAATCCAAGGGAAATGCCATAAAATCTTCCAAATGCTACTCATTTGAAAAGGATGCTCACTTTGGATGAATCATTAGGTAATTTTTCAAGGATATCACTCATAGGAAAGGACCTTTTTGTATTTAAATGATTCATTTTTTTGTCTTCCGTACTTTTTAAAAATTTGTTCTCATTCACTTCATCAGGAAAGGACCCAAAATTAACTAACAAAGCTTTTATGTAATACCCAAGCTTAATTGTAGAGTCATGACTGAAATTTAGACAACTTAAGTTAATTTCAGCTATTTCTTTAGAGCTTGATGTTAAAAAAACATAATCATACCTTCATGCAAGCAAGCCAGAATTGGACTGCTTCAGTGAAGAACTGACTCTATGTTGAATCACTTTCTTTTACATTGACATTTGCTTCATTTTGTTCACTAAAAAGATGCTGTTTATACATAATGGCCTGCCTCAGGGAACCCTGCCCCTCTACTTAAATGTTAAACTAAAATGCCTTTGTTTGGGACCCTGACAACTTGTGGGTGGCTAAGGAAGGAAGAAATTAACACATCCCTTCCCCTGAGGCTTGCCAAATAGGAGACATTTGCAAAGTTAATGGCCTTTTTACTTTATTTCCTCACTTCCCCCAGCTCTGTTCTATAAAAGAACCTGACATCCAGATCCTGATTAGACAATTATTTTGAAACATTATTCGTCCATCTTCTAGGTTAGAGGACTTTCCAAATAAAGTCATATTCTTTACCTCCGTGGCTTGGATTTATTGGCCTGTCGGGCGGTGAGCAGAGTGAACTTGACTCGGTAACAGGACTCCTGTACAAATATTTTTAGGCTAATCTATACGTAAATGGGTAAGAAGCAAAGAGGTAGACCTCTCACGCAGCCAGGCGGCAAGTAGCCTCCATAATCTTTTTCCAACTGATGGAACTTTGATCTTTTCCTCTTAGCTTCTCTTGGCTAAAAATTAACTAGAAACTGTAAAGATATCAATCAATTATATTTTAAAAGAAAAAAAATAATGCCAATACATGTGCCAGCTTTTACAGTGGATCAAAAAAATCTAAGTTCAGAGCAATTTCTTGAAAGCTGCTTAATAAATTAGTTGCTAATCCAAGGGAAATGCCATAAAATCTTCCAAATGCTACTCATTTGAAAAGGATGCTCACTTTGGATGAATCATTAGGTAATTTTTCAAGGATATCACTCATAGGAAAGGACCTTTTTGTATTTAAATGATTCATTTTTTTGTCTTCCGTACTTTTTAAAAAATTTGTTCTCATTCACATTGTCACAGCTTGACAGAGTTGCTCATAAGGAATTTTCTTCCTTTGTGGAAAAATTACAAAAGATGAAAGTATTTTTAAATATCTGTTGTTCAAGAGGGGCAGGTGCTCTCCAGCCTACAGTGGTCCATTTTACTCCATCAATACACAGTTGGTCACAGTGACTTCCTTTCTGACAGCAAAAATTACTTCCATATTATCAGAGTGAATTAATCTGGGGCTGCAGTCTGTCCCTAAAAGATTCAGAACATGATCCTTTGATGTCAGCTTTGGGGCAGGATATTCCCAGCATCCCATTTAGTCAGAAATATAGAGGGTATATGTTAACGTGATTTACATATCTCAGTCCTGTGGAGTCTCATGGTAAATAATAGATATCAACAAGGAGCCCTGCATCAAGGCAAATTCACATTATATTCTGACACACACAGTGAAACTTATTTTGGAATAATGGCTACATATGTTCAGGAAAATTGGGCTCATGAGCCCACTGTCTGAACATTTTCAGGGATAAAAACGAATGTATTATTAAAGACATCGGGAAGGGGGCCCTCTTTAATTTTTATAATCCCTTTCCCTGAAAACAAATATAAACAATCTTTAGTTCCCTTGATCAATAAATGGACTGTTGTGGTTAATTGAATATTTTGACAAAATGACATAAATTATATATTTCATATGGATTTCAATTGTTTATAATATTGGAAAAATAATAGCCAGCTCTTTAAAATGTTAATGCAACTGAACCTGATTTACTCTTTTATTTGATAGAAGAAAGCGGGGTTTCTGAGAAGGCAGTTTAGGATTTTAGAGTTTCTCAGAAGTCTATTTGCCTACTTATTCAAGAAATATTTGTTAAAAGCCATTGCATGCTAGAAAGAATCTTGGTACTAGGATTGTAGAAAATAATTGAACACGCTCCCTGCATTCTAATGGCTCAGAATTTAATGTTAAGACAGGCACGCAAACAGTGATTTCAGGGGGAAAACAGGGGTGTTCCTAGTTGTTGTATTTGACTCTGCGACCACATGAACTGCAGCACTCCAAGGTTCCCTGTCTTTTACTGTCTACTCAACTCATGTCCACTGAGACAATGATGCCATCCAACCATCTCATCCTCTGTCTTCCTGTCTTCTCTTGCCCTCAATCTTTCCCAGCCTCAGAGTCTTTTTCAATGAATTGTCTCTTCGAATCAGGTATTCCTACCTACCCTTGAGCTATTTGAAGAAATCTTTAGAGAAATTGCTATTTAAAAGGAATCTGAGCAAATGAATTTGTATGTAGTTTTGTCCATACAAATGCCCTCCGAGGTACAGGGCATTTTAAGAAAGAGCCACCACAAATACATAATTAAAAAGGCTTGAAAATGGCATTACCTTGTTTAGGTACCATAAAGGATTGGGTGTGAGTGGAGCATAGATAGTTTTTAAGGCAATAATGTTTTCCGAAACTCTAATTTAATGACAGTCCAGGGTACTATCCTAAAATGGTCTTTGCCAGGTCTTGAGTTTTTAATTCTGAAGGGGCCTAAGTCATTGGAAAACTTAGCAATCAGTATGAAATATACCTAATTTTTATCATGTCTATGTTTATGTTTATGTGTATGTTCATACATATTTTATGATCAGAAATATTCTGGTTCTTACCACAGTGTATATCATCATTATATGTTTTCCTAAGACCCCAATATATTTCTAGGATCCAATTATATATCTTTCTAGGGCTCCAATGGTTACTAACACATTGTCTAATAAATGATTGTTATAATTCACCTGTTTTCAGAATACCTTGCCTTCTCCAAAAACTTTTCTCCATTATCTTCTTTCTTTCTTAGTCTAATTTTGTCCCTTTACTTTCTTTCACATTCTTCCAGTCTTGAGAGAATGGGAGGAAAGAACAATCACAAAACCCCAAATCCCTCAACACATTCACTTATATGTTAGAGTTATTCATTCATCTATTATAATTTCTTCTTAAGCCAAAGGAGTATCTGTATCATGTTCATTAAATATTTATTGAAAATTTTCCAGTGCCGCTTCTCTTCTGGGTGCTTAGGGTATAATAATGAACAGAATAACCGAAAAAAAAAAAAAAAAGCCTAGACTCATAGAGCCTATTTTCTCGCCAGAGAAGGTAGAAAATAAGAAATACATAATTAATAAGTAAGTTGTATATTATATTAGGATGTAAGTTTTATGTAAAAAACAAAAAGGATAAGGAGGATTGGAATGGTTGGTTTCAATGTCAAATCAAGTGACTGAATGGCCCCACTTAGACGGTGAGATAAGGACAGACCTCAAAGTGGAGAGGAAGATTGCTGTATAGATAAGTGAGATGGGCAAAGGAGAAAGCCCATGCAGAGGCCTTAAGAAGGGGTCACCCATAGGACCCCAGGTGGTGAAGGTCTTGCACCCTAAGGATGTGTTCACAAAGTATTGTAATAAAGAGCCAGGTTGGCATTGCCCTTCTTCCCAGAACCATAGACTTAAGCAAAAGGAAAGTAAAGGAATGGCTTTCTCCTTGGACATCCCTAGAATAAGTATGTCCTTTGTGGGGAATAAAGAGGTGGATAAGGTATGATTCTAAGTCTGCATTTGAATCTTAACCATTTCCTTTCCCTCAGGCTGACAGTGAACTAGCCACTAGCACAGCTCCACCTCTTGTTTTGTTTACTGGAACGTTTGTTGTTTCATAAACACATTTTCATGTGCATTTTAATCAACTTGTTTTTGAAAGAGAGAGGAAAAAATTTTCCTTGAGGCATTCATCATTCCTTATTCAACAGGAACCTGGAGCAGCCTGGCACAGGAGTGAGTGGAGAAATCCATCTGCAAGTTAATCTAGTGGAACACCACTGAGCACGCTCATTTGACAGAAGTAATTAGAGCAAGGGGACATGCTCAGGCCTTTCCTTCACAACAGCCTGCCTTTAAAATAGTGTGAGTTGGAAAAATAACAATCTCAACAAAATGTTCACTCCAATCAGTAATTAACTCTTTATTGACAGATATTTTTAGAGATTGATTACTATTCAGTAATTATAGTGCCTGCCCTCCCTAAGGATTTGAAATAGTTGTAGCTTCTTTTGTGCAAAGGTAGATTCTCAAATGTATGCTTTTACTCCAAAGGTTAGAATTATTTCTGACTATACTGGTTTTACATTTGATTTAGTTAATACTTGTGAGATAGGTTGTTGTACATTTTTTTTTTATATAAAATTGCATTTTTTGTCCAGATGGTTTTCTTTGTTGTGCTTCTTTCTGGGAGTCATAATTAAACACAAATTTATTAGTAATCATAAGTTAGAAAGGCCATAGAACATATGCAGTGACTTGAATAATGTCAGTAAATTTCTTTGTATAAATGGACAGATTGGAACATCATTTTTAGAAATATGCACAACTTGTGATTGCTAATGATTAATCACATTTCTAGGAAATTAGTGTTTTCCCCTAAGTGTTCATCGGACTATGCTTTTAAGTCATATGAACATTTGCTTAACACTGTGTGCCAAAATCATGGTTAATAATGTAGATTACATAAGCACCTTTTTCTGTTGAATAGAAATACTAAAAATAATGAAAAGTGGGTTAAAATTTATAATACATCATAATCAACTCATGTGACTTCAGCAGACAATGCTATTTCAGTGCTGATATCAAGAACAATCAAGACCCGTCACATGTGTTGACACAGATGTACCACATTGTTTTCCTTTCAGAGATTCTCGATATATCTTTATAATTAAGGGAAGGTAGATATGTAGTTGGACCTTTGCTCTATCTAAATCTGTGCTGTATCTTGTAACAAAGTGTTACCAAAGCTAGGGCCTCAGCTGAATCTTAGGACCTGAATCTAAGTTTAAATATGCTGATTTAAAAATGAAACAGTTGATTTTATTTTTGTTTGTTCATTTCTGAACTTTTATTTAGTAGTAGTCACTGTTCCAGGTGCTGAATATACAGTCCTATCAAAGGCATAGCTGTGTAGCTGTGGAAAGACTGATTAATGACTAGATGCCTAAATGTTCATGTCAGGAAACCAATCCTCTATTTCTTATAGGGATTTTTCAGAACCATAAAGCTTGTTCTACAATTTTCTATGGCCATTCATTCTGTAATCTTCTTTTGTTTGTTTAGAACCTAGTCTATGCAAATTAATATTTTTAAATACAGTCAGAACCACAAAGATAGAAACATACTTTTTTTTTTTTGCCATCATGGCTTATAGGCTAGGAGGCAGATAGACACATGAGGTCACACCTATGATCAAGCCAACAGTGGTATACGTATTGTAAAAAGAAAATACATAATTTACTATAGAATTGAAAGGACAGAGAGTTCATGCTTTTTGGGATGATCTGGAAAGAATTCTCAGAGAAATAGTCTTAAATATTATCCACCTTTTCATTGTCTTCAGTATTTTGATAATGTTATCCTTCCACACTCCTCCACTGAAGTATTAGTAGGAAAAATTTTTACTTTACCTGAGTGTATGTGGGTTTAAATGAATAGAAGAGCCATCTGTTTTAGGGAGAATGGATCCTCAGTCAACATTTCCTCTTTCTTTTCCTTTTGCTGCCAATCTCCCCACAGGAAGTTCGTATCTTTTCCTCTTCTCCCTCCTTGACACCCTAGGGATTTTAATTCCCTTCACTCTAGTGAGCCATTTTCTCAATGATCGCTGTCTACCTCCATCTAACCAAATAGAAGAACCTTTAATTTTACTAATCCTGCTTAATCTGTGAGTTAGGAAGCACCATTGATAACCCCTAGGTTCCTAACATCCTGTTCTCTCTTAGGACAGTATCTTTCATACATCTTTTCTTTTGTTTAAACAAGAGAGCTATTTTTCTTCTCTGCTATAATATATTCTGGGAAGGTACCATGGTTCATTTTACTTCCTGTAGTGCCTACTATGCCAAGAATATAATAGATGCTCTATAAATAAATACATACAGATTGCTTTTAAGGGGATTTATGCTGATGGTACCCACCATTAGTTATTGCTTGTGGACTGCATAATGAATGGGGATGGTGTTTCACTAATTTTTGTAAGAAATAACACTTTCTATCTTTTAAATTACATAAGTTTGATTTAAAATTCACATGTCACAAGGCAAATGAAAACTTAACTGTCAGTCTGGAGAGCATCCTTCACGATAAAATAAGAATTGAGGGTATTAGGTGCTGTCCAGAAAATATGGTGGGACCTCTCTAGTTCATCTTGGTCAGTGCTGATAAATTTTCTTCACAAGTCCTCATGGGTCTTTGAAAACCTGTGGCTCTTTGGCTCTGTGCCTTAATTGGGGTATAGGGCTTTCTGTCAACACTGAGGTGTTGAGTGTCCTGGGCCAGCATAATTTTGTGTGCTTGGGTCTTTTCCCTGCAGAGTTCCTAACACTCCTTATGGATGCTTTAAGGACCTTTGGGCCTTTCCTCATCTGAAATAAATTCTTCTTCCTATGTGGCTGCTCTTGATCCTGTTTCTCCTAGCTTGGTGGAGTCAGCTTCCTGGAAAGAGACAAACCTAGTAGCAAGAAGTCTGCAAATTCTACATTTGCTCCTGTAACCTCAGCACTACTGACATTTCGGAGCAGATAGTTCTTTACTGTGAATGGCTGTCCTGTTTATTGTAGGAGATTTAGCAGAATTGCTGGCTTCTACCAAATAGATGCCAGAGCATCCAACACTTGTGCCAATCAAAAATGTCTCCAGACACTGCCAAATATATCCCATAGGGAGAAAAAAAATCACCTTTGATTATGATCATTGTTTTAATTTAAGTACTGTTAAAATTTAAAACTGAGATATGAAAAGCTCTATATAAACTTACCATAATAAATGTATAGTCAGGACATACCATCAGTTCTTCATTAGAAAATAAGGAGAAAAATATAGTTGTATCAATAGCCAAGTGGGTTATGGTAATGAAAAGGAAAGGAGGTGGCACTTGCTTGTCAGCAGGATATTATTCACATTTTCCTGAGCATTAAGAAACTATATTGGGGCTTCTATGGGGGTCCAGTGGTGAAGAGTCCACTTGCCAGTGCAGGTACACAGGTTTAATCATTGACCAGCATGCTGTGGGTAACTAAGTCCATGTGCCACTACTGAGTCCACAACTACTGAAAGCCTCATGGCCTAGAGCCTGTACTCCACAACAAGAAAAGCCACCACAATGAGAAGCCTGCTCACCATAATGAAGAGGATCCCCTACTCACCACAATTAGAGAAAGCCCGAAGGCAGCAATGAAGACCCAGCACAGCTAAAAGTAAATAAATAAAAAGAAACTCTTTCAGGACTGCTTATTTATTAGGCAGAAGATTCAAGTGTTAAGCACACATCCATCCAACATCAGCATTCAAGTACCTTTCATGATACCATATACTATTCTAGCAATACAGTTCACTTTGCCAAATATTTTACTGCATATTTATAAAGACTGGATTCTTTACCTTACTTTGTAATGTGGCATTTTCTATTGGGTGCTAGGTTACAGGTGTAAACATATTTCACCAGAAATTAGTCCAAATGTGAAATGGACTCATTTTATTCAATTTGAGTAGCAGAAGGATCTAGAGTTCTTATAGGTTATAACTTTATTTATAGACTGTCTGCATAAAAAGCATCGGGTTAACTCAACTCACATGCTGTTTACTATTTGGCAAACTCCAGTTCTTTTAGGGCAAGTAAGGCCGCTAAGTAGAAAGTAAGAGAATTATGTGAGCAAAGGTGGGAGTGAAGGGATTCTGAAAGAGAAAGACGTGAGATGAGCAGAGTGTATAACTGCATGTTTGTATAGGGCCAATGCAACAAACATAAATGATGAATGAAGAGAAGTGAAACTGTAGATAGTTGGATATTTGTAGTGGAATTTTCTTATTCTCTTTTACTTTATTCTCTAAGCCATTGGAGAGTCATTGAAGGATTTCAGGCAGTAGCAGTTCATGAACAAATCTGTGTTGAAGGGGATAATTATTGCTGCTTTAATATGTACATTGGACTTGAATGAACTGAAAGGAACTGAAAGGAAAGATCTAGAATGTTGTTGGTGTAATCCAAGCAGGAGAACTGAGATCTTGCACTAAAATGATGCCAGGGTTGACTTTTGCTTATTCATTTACATTTCTAAGTATTTTTTTCCTAATTTACAAGGTATCAAACTTAAATGTGCATCCAAATCACCTGTTAAAATGCAGATTCTTGTACATTAAGTTAGATGAGACCCAAGATTCTGCATTTCTTAGAAACTCCCAGATGGTGCCAGTGCTTCTAGTTCATAGATAGTATTATGGGTAGCGAGGTTCTAAATGGCATCCACTGTGCTGGATACTGAAAGAATAAGGTAATGGCATGTAGGGCTCAACATGTGGTCCCAGGTGCTTGCAATATAGATGTTTCAGTTCTGTTAGAAGGAGTCTGTTTGCCTTCATCTCCAGCTTCAACTTTCCAATGTTGTTTTTGCTTCCTGGTTTCATGTAGTATCTTTCTGCAGCTCTGCGAGCTCATCCTCCTTCCTTCAGGTTTGGTAGAAATGAATTACTCATCTGTTTTCCAGCAGTCCCAGTGGAAAGTCTCACAGTATTGCATTGGCTCCGGTTAAGTCATAGGTCTACTTCTGACCTCATCAGTGGGTCAGGAGGATTGTGATGTTTCAGTTAGCCCTACCTATGTTTGTCCACTCCTGGAATCAGTGGTAGAGTCAACTCCATGTGAAGTGGTTGGGCTGATAATAGGGAAAGTGTCATTCCCAAGGAAAGATTGGGATACTGAACTGAAAAGGTGATTAAATTTTTTCTATATATGGTGAGTGAATATCTATCAGAGGTTTTCAAATGTTCTTGACTTCTTAGGAATATTTTCCTGGAGCTTGAGTTCAAAAGGAATGCCCAACAGTTCATTTATTTGAAAATTAGATCCTAAATAACTTAATAAAGATTTATGTTCTAACAACTTACTAGAGTTCTGTTGAATAAGTAGTTAAGTCTAAACAACTTAATAAGATTTATGTCCTAAGCATTAAGTAGCTGTTTCATAAAACAGTATGTGTATTTTAAAAAAATGACATTTTGTTCCATTCTTAAGTAAGAACAATACCTTTCTAAGGGGATGTGTGTACCTGTTGGGCTACATACAATTTCTTGACTTTAGGTTCACATTGGATGCTGCCACCTTTACTGCCTTTTCTACATGGGGCTTTGTGCAGTAATTCCCTTTTTTCTAATAGTAGCCCCTAAATCCCAGCTTTACAAAAATATGATGTCATCAAAAGGAATGTATCAAGAGTATGAGCACATTTCTTGAACTTTGAATTTCTTTAAGCTTGTCATTGATGTGGTCTCACAAAGATGTTAAGTATCACTGTGTTGTTCTAGAAATAAAGTATCACAACAGCCGCTATGAATTCCTAAAGCTGCCTTGGTGCACAGTTTGGAAACCATGGCCTTAAAATTTTTATCTTTGAAAGGAAATTAGACATCCATGTAGAGATGGAGAATTAACAGTTTTGTTTGAGTTTAGATAAGAGGTCTGGACTGGTGGGCAGTCTCAGCATAGATTTCTGGTTCCTTCTGCATTTTAAACCAAAAGGCTCTAAGATGGTGCAGCACATCTCTCCCATCTCCTCAAGAGTTAAATAACTTATGTCTATTCAGCTACCACACAACTTCACCATACACTGTGCTATTCTTTGACCTGGAGTCCTGAATCTAAATGTCCTCAGTGGAGTTGCTTATGTCAGCATTTGCATTTTATCTTGCATTTGTATTTAACATAAAAGGCACTAGTTAGTGATGCTTTTGTTTTCTAAGCCCATAATTGTTCAGCTATCAGCTTAAATGACTGGGTGGTGGGTATCATGTATTTTTCATTCAGGTTGTAAACCCTCTGAAGTTTTAGACTTTGTTGCTTTCAACTTAATCAACTTAACCATGTGCAATAGGGGGCGGCAGAGAAAAAATGGTTGGATGACACCACTGACTCTGTGGACATGAATTTGAGCAAACTCAGGGAGATAGTGAAGGACAAGGAAATCTGGCATGTTGCAGTTCATGGGGTCACAAAGAGTCAGACACAACTGAGCTACTAAACAGCAACAGCATGGTTTAATTAATAAAAGCTGAGCAGGACTGCTTCTGATCTTGAACTGAAGTTTTTTTTTTTTTCCCTCAAGAGTAGTTGATAGAGTATTTTCTCATTGATTATGCTTTTCTCCTAGCTTGTTTGTTGGTTAAATGGTGTAGACTCAGTATCTTCCAAACTGATTTTTTTAAATAACTGAAATATAAGCTGAAATCAGTAGATTTCCCAAAGCATGTGCAAGGTTCATTTTGCTAGAATTGGTCATCTTTATTTATTTTTAAAATTTTTATTTTATACTGGAACATAACCGATAATTTTAGACGTGGGGGGCATTTTAAGTACTATGAAAGGAAATTAGACATCCTTTTTTGTAGAGATGGAAGGAAATAAAGTATCACAACAGCCGCTATGAATTCCTAAAGCTGCCTTGGTGCACAGTTTGGAAACCATGGCCTTAAAATTTTTATCTTTGAAAGGAAATTAGACATCCATGTAGAGATGGAGAATTAACAGTTTTGTTTGAGTTTAGATAAGAGGTCTGGACTGGTGGGCAGTCTCAGCATAGATTTCTGGTTCCTTCTGCATTTTAAACCAAAAGGCTCTAAGATGGTGCAGCACATCTCTCCCATCTCCTCAAGAGTTAAATAACTTATGTCTATTCAGCTACCACACAACTTCACCATACACTGTGCTATTCTTTGACCTGGAGTCCTGAATCTAAATGTCCTCAGTGGAGTTGCTTATGTCAGCATTTGCATTTTATCTTGCATTTGTATTTAACATAAAAGGCACTAGTTAGTGATGCTTTTGTTTTCTAAGCCCATAATTGTTCAGCTATCAGCTTAAATGACTGGGTGGTGGGTATCATGTATTTTTCATTCAGGTTGTAAACCCTCTGAAGTTTTAGACTTTGTTGCTTTCAACTTAATCAACTTAACCATGTGCAATAGGGGGCGGCAGAGAAAAAATGGTTGGATGACACCACTGACTCTGTGGACATGAATTTGAGCAAACTCAGGGAGATAGTGAAGGACAAGGAAATCTGGCATGTTGCAGTTCATGGGGTCACAAAGAGTCAGACACAACTGAGCTACTAAACAGCAACAGCATGGTTTAATTAATAAAAGCTGAGCAGGACTGCTTCTGATCTTGAACTGAAGTTTTTTTTTTTTTCCCTCAAGAGTAGTTGATAGAGTATTTTCTCATTGATTATGCTTTTCTCCTAGCTTGTTTGTTGGTTAAATGGTGTAGACTCAGTATCTTCCAAACTGATTTTTTTAAATAACTGAAATATAAGCTGAAATCAGTAGATTTCCCAAAGCATGTGCAAGGTTCATTTTGCTAGAATTGGTCATCTTTATTTATTTTTAAAATTTTTATTTTATACTGGAACATAACCGATTAAGAGTGTTGTAATAGTTTCACGTGGACAGCAAAGGGACAGAGTCAATCTCTAGGTGTCCCTGGTTCATGTATGGTACATAATGGGTCATCATTCTACTTATAGTTACATCATGACAGCTCATCTTGTTGCTCCCTGTCTCATGAAACTGTCACTTATACTGATTTGGCAGAATACATTCTGTTTCAGTATCTTCCCATAGTCCAGAGAATAAAACATATTAAAGTATTAGATGTTATGTGAATATTTAATTTTTTAATTCAAAAGCAAAAGCTACTAAGAGATATTCCATTTTTAAAGAAATATTGTGTTAAGTTTTTCTCTTTGATTATCCAAATAATTTCAACTTTTATTTATAAAAACAACATAATGTTAGACTACTAATTTTTTTTCTGTTAGGCTCTCCTTTTTTCTTTCCTTTACATTTTTACTTGACATATAGTTGGTTTACAATGCTGTATAGGTTCTCCTTTTAATATCTTTTAAGACGAAACATGAAATATTTGAAAAGTGGTAGCAAATGTAATTGTTTATAACAATAGACTTTGAAACACAACATCCTTGGATGTATATATTTCTTGAGGTTTGATGTAGTTTATTTCTTAAATGGCATAAACATTGCTTTGCTATGAATTTCCAGTGGCTCAGGTGGTAAAGAATCTACCTGTAGGAGACACAGGAGATGCCAGTTCAATCCATAGGTCAGGAAGATCACCTGGAGGAGAACATGGCAACCCACTCCAGCATTCTTACCTGAAAAATCCCATGGATAGAGGAGACTAACGAGCTACCATCCAGAGGGTCACCGAGACTAGGACACAACTGAATAATTAAGCACACATGCATGACATGCTTTTTTGTTCTATGATAGTGTAGGAAAGTGTTAGTAATGAGTGCCTGTGAGTCCTTATCACTTCAGAGACAGTGGTGCTTGAAAGAGGTGTTGGACAATACTTCTGTCCAGGCAGCTGAGTTTGTTTGTGATCGTGAATATCAACAGAGTTCCCTAAATGATAATGCAGTTTGTGTTGTGATGATCCGCTTCCCAATGGAGACCTTTAATAGCTCTTTTTAACTCTTGTCTCAGCATTTATTCATCCATGCTTGGCATGTGACAGTCACATTCCTGGGTTTCATTTGTGTGTGTTTTAAAATTTTTATTTTATACTGGAACATAACCGATTAAGATGTTGTAATAGTTTCACGTGGACAGCAAAGGGACAGAGTCAATCTCTAGGTGTCCCTGGTTCATGTATGGTACATAATGGGTCATCATTCTACTTATAGTTACATCATGACAGCTCATCTTGTTGCTCCCTGTCTCATGAAACTGTCACTTATACTGATTTGGCAGAATACATTCTGTTTCAGTATCTTCCCATAGTCCAGAGAATAAAACATATTAAAGTATTAGATGTTATGTGAATATTTAATTTTTAATTCAAAAGCAAAAGCTACTAAGAGATATTCCATTTTAAAGAAATATTGTGTTAAGTTTTCTCTTTGATTATCCAAATAATTTCAACTTTTATTTATAAAAACAACATAATGTTAGACTACTAATTTTTTTCTGTTAGGCTCTCCTTTTTTCTTTCCTTTACATTTTTACTTGACATATAGTTGGTTTACAATGCTGTATAGGTTCTCCTTTTAATATCTTTTAAGACGAAACATGAAATATTTGAAAAGTGGTAGCAAATGTAATTGTTTATAACAATAGACTTTGAAACACAACATCCTTGGATGTATATATTTCTTGAGGTTTGATGTAGTTTATTTCTTAAATGGCATAAACATTGCTTTGCTATGAATTTCCAGTGGCTCAGGTGGTAAAGAATCTACCTGTAGGAGACACAGGAGATGCCAGTTCAATCCATAGGTCAGGAAGATCACCTGGAGGAGAACATGGCAACCCACTCCAGCATTCTTACCTGAAAAATCCCATGGATAGAGGAGACTAACGAGCTACCATCCAGAGGGTCACCGAGACTAGGACACAACTGAATAATTAAGCACACATGCATGACATGCTTTTTTGTTCTATGATAGTGTAGGAAATGTGTTAGTAATGAGTGCCTGTGAGTCCTTATCACTTCAGAGACAGTGGTGCTTGAAAGAGGTGTTGGACAATACTTCTGTCCAGGCAGCTGAGTTTGTTTGTGATCGTGAATATCAACAGAGTTCCCTAAATGATAATGCAGTTTGTGTTGTGATGATCCGCTTCCCAATGGAGACCTTTAATAGCTCTTTTTAACTCTTGTCTCAGCATTTATTCATCCATGCTTGGCATGTGACAGTCACATTCCTGGGTTTCATTTGTGTGTGTGTGTTTTAACCATGCAGATATTTGAATGTCTTTTATAGACAGAGAATGACAGTGCATCTGTTGCTTGTTGAATAGACTCTTGCTCTAGGCTGGCAAAATGTCAGTGCTATATACCTCTGTGGATGCAATTTTTTTTCAGTGCACTTATTTTTCTCTTAGCATTCCAATGACTGAGTGAATGACTGTGTGATAGCAGTATTTAATGTGGCGCTTACTGAGCTTCTGCTCCTCACCATTGCTCACCGCAACTGTACTCTTGGTTGGCTGATCCCCTCACTCCTGCTACTATGAGGAAGAGAGGCCATTTCTCACCTCTTATTCTTTCTCATATTTTATGTCCCTGTGTTAACTGGCATTTTAGTCAGGTTAGGTATCTCTGGCTTATCAGGAGTTAAGACTTTTGTAATCCAGATTAATACAAACTAAAAAAAGAGCACTTTTTAATTAGATTAAATATTAATCACCAAGGTTAGAGATTTTGGTCTCATAAGTATGTCAGGCTGTCTAAACACTGCTGTCTTGATTGTTGGAAAGGAACAGTTAGTTTGGATCTTCAAATTTATGAATCCTCAAAGCATATTCATTTCATTCCAGACTATCAGCATTTTGCCTTTCAAGAAATATTTGATTCAGTAAATACATTTGCAAGAATATAAAAAACATCTTGTCATAAATACCTTTTTAAAAAATTTTTGGCCTCTTTTTATTTATTTATTTATTTTTCCTCCATCTTTATTCTTCGGCCTGTGTGGGCCTCCCATTGTGGTTGCCTTTCTGGTTGCAGAGCACTGGCTCTGGGCGCATGCTCTAGGGCAGTAGCTCCTAATTGGACACACCAAGACATGTGGGATCTTCCTGGGCCAGGGATGGAACTGGTGTCCTTTGCACTGCAAGACAAACTCTTTACCCACTGGACCACCAGGGAAGCCCCCATAAATACCTTTATGAAAACTTCTGTTGTATAATGAGGTGATGCCATTTGAATGCAGAAGTGAAACAGGGAGAAACATCAGATGAGTTTCAGAGTATGCCACATCTTTCCTTTGTTATAAATTAGAGTCTATTTTTGACTCAAGGCGTTATAATAGGAAAAATAGGCTAATCTTGGCACAGATTTGAGGTGCATTTGTAACAGGTGTAAAATTATATCCCTTCTGACAGGGAACTAATACCTGGCAAAGGTAAAACTTCAGGCCTTTGTGAAAATTAAGGATTTCACTTTATAGAAAGAAAAACCTTTATTTTAAAGCATGATAAAATTGTAGAATTCATGTGTAACCTGATTATTTTATTTTGAACTTAAAGATGATGTTGTCAATAGACGTTTTAAAGAACCAAGTATAATGATAATAAAAGTAAGCTTGTAATACAGTAATGCTTTTAACTGTGTCCACGTATATTGTAATTTTTTTTTATAAATTGCGTAACTACAGAGGCAGACACCAAGGCAAATAATGCATACCAGTTAATAATAAGAAAAGGCATCTTTACTGAGAGCAGGCACTCTAATTTACTGCATTGTATCTTATAACTACCAAATATCTTACAACCCTTTATTATTGAGGGTTTTCCTTGCATTTGGAGAACAGCTCAGGTAAGGCCATTAGAACCTTATGGCCTGAATGCAGCTGCAAATAGTGTCCTTAAAAGAGAGTGCAGCTGGTTTCCTAGTCTTTCTTGTGCCAGACAAGGAAGTGACTTTCCTTAGAGAAGAGGATTACTGTTATATCCTCAAATGAGGAAACTAGAACCAGATTTCTTTGCAGTGGGGATTCTAAAGAAATGTTGCACTGAACTTTAGTTTATTCTAAATTCAAATTACTAAAATTTTGGTAATTCTGCACATTTAACTTCAAGAGTAGGTGGGATCACAGAATAATGTGTACTTTGGATAATTTAGCAATGATCCTATTCCTTGCATAGGATTAAATGGTTAGTTCTTCTAAAACCAGAAGAAACTGCAAAGAAAAGTTAGCATTATATTAGCAGCTACTCAAATATCCTCTCAAATGTTTCTTTAATTTTGTAATGAACTTTTGTATTTGTCTTTAAATTAAATAACAGGCAAGCATTATTTTTTCATTTCTGTGTTTTGCATTAAAGTATTTAATCCTAAATTAAGATGGAAAGGTAGTGTTTTACCTTCCCTTTCTAGAAAAAAAAAATCAAATATTTATTAACTGCTTTCTATTGTTGTCTTTCTCTTTAGAAAGTAATTTGTGGTCAGTGGAGCCCAGCGGGGAAGCTCCTTTTCCTCCAGATGGCTATGACATTTGAGAAAACCTTGGAGGATTAAAGGCACTCCAGTGAGGCTCAAAGTCCTGACACAACTTGACAGTCCTAATCTGGGTCCCGAACTGATTGGATGACCAAGGGCACCAAATTCTCATCCAACTGTGCAATCACCATGCGCACTTTTAAGGGCACGAAAATCATTCTAAAGTTTTGGTTTGGTGACTGTTTTAAACAAAGCATATAAACCTTTTCTTTCTGTCATGTGCTTGGAAAGGCTCATGGAAGTACCTTGAATGGCTTAAAAAAATGGGGATACTTTTGCATGAATGAGCACAGCATGCTATAAATGTCTTTACTCTTTATTAAGTAGGGTTTGCAAACAATCTAAATGGTTAAATGGTAGAGGAAACTATAGAAATTGATCTCAGTGAGCAAAGCCTACCAAATTTAATTATATATTGTCACCATCTGCTGAAATATGATAACAGAATTAATACAATTACTGTCAGAATTTCAAAAGAAAAAACTTTGAAAAAAATCGCACGTGTACCGTGTGTGTGTGTGTGTGTGTGTGTGTGTGTGTGTGTGTGTGTGTGTGTGTGTGTGAGTGTGAGTGAAAGGAGAGGAGAAAGAGAATCACAAGAACAAGACAGACTAGCATCTTATGTGTTCTTTCTTCATGTTGTCAGTTATTGTTTAAAATGATCAGAAAGACAGTTACCTAATTTTTGAGTTGATTAAATGGTTAGTTCTTCTAAAACCAGAAGAAACTGCAAAGAAAAGTTAGCATTATATTAGCAGCTACTCAAATATCCTCTCAAATGTTTCTTTAATTTTGTAATGAACTTTTGTATTTGTCTTTAAATTAAATAACAGGCAAGCATTATTTTTTCATTTCTGTGTTTTGCATTAAAGTATTTATTCCTAAATTAAGATGGAAAGGTAGTGTTTTACCTTCCCTTTCTAGAAAAAAAATCAAATATTTATTAACTGCTTTCTATTGTTGTCTTTCTCTTTAGAAAGTAATTTGTGGTCAGTGGAGCCCAGCGGGGAAGCTCCTTTTCCTCCAGATGGCTATGACATTTGAGAAAACCTTGGAGGATTAAAGGCACTCCAGTGAGGCTCAAAGTCCTGACACAACTTGACAGTCCTAATCTGGGTCCCGAACTGATTGGATGACCAAGGGCACCAAATTCTCATCCAACTGTGCAATCACCATGCGCACTTTTAAGGGCACGAAAATCATTCTAAAGTTTTGGTTTGGTGACTGTTTTAAACAAAGCATATAAACCTTTTCTTTCTGTCATGTGCTTGGAAAGGCTCATGGAAGTACCTTGAATGGCTTAAAAAAATGGGGATACTTTTGCATGAATGAGCACAGCATGCTATAAATGTCTTTACTCTTTATTAAGTAGGGTTTGCAAACAATCTAAATGGTTAAATGGTAGAGGAAACTATAGAAATTGATCTCAGTGAGCAAAGCCTACCAAATTTAATTATATATTGTCACCATCTGCTGAAATATGATAACAGAATTAATACAATTACTGTCAGAATTTCAAAAGAAAAAACTTTGAAAAAAATCGCACGTGTACCGTGTGTGTGTGTGTGTGTGTGTGTGTGTGTGTGTGTGTGTGTGTGTGTGTGTGAGTGTGAGTGAAAGGAGAGGAGAAAGAGAATCACAAGAACAAGACAGACTAGCATCTTATGTGTTCTTTCTTCATGTTGTCAGTTATTGTTTAAAATGATCAGAAAGACAGTTACCTAATTTTTGAGTTGATTAAAGTTATCAAATTTTGGTAAGGTGATTTTATTGGTTTGGAATTTTAATTATATCCATGGCAGCTTCCTACATTACCATGGCAACAGGTGTGTAATTATCAGCATTGCACATAGCTTCAATGTGTAACGCATTTCTTCCACCTGACTGAATATTAAATCATACTGGCTAACACCTCTACTAGTAAACAGATAAAGCTTTGGCCATGGCCTGTAAATTGATCTGGCTTCTATAGATTTCTTTCACTGTGAAGCCATTGAATGGGGTAATTTGTGCCTTTGAGGGTTTTCTGAATTTGTTAGCGCTTGACATAAAGCTTGTTTTATTTCATATAAGTGACATGTTTAATGACTACTCACATTTCCTTTTATAGATTTCTCTCCAAAAACTGCTGCTATTGTTTCTGGTTGTATGGTGTTTGTTCATGACAGATGACTTTTCTTGAAAAGACATTTTCTTAAAATACCTTGTATTTTAATTGCTGCTATGCCTAACAAATTCAGGTGTGCTTTTTATAAGGCATATTTGGAATGAAACCCTTGATTTAAAACATATATATAGTCTTCTAATATATACCAACTCTAAGAAGACAGTATAATCCATGATATTTAGTGAAGTCTAAACTTTACCTTGTTTCTAATATTCCAGGTGATCCTTTCAGACTGACTCCTACCTGTAAATTGGCAAAGGAGTGAATGATTATCTATCAGATCTTATCATTAAGATCTGTTTGTTATAAAACTAAGAATTGTTTTATAAAACAATTACTATAAAACTAAGAATCTCCCCTTAAAGATCTAATGCAAGAGATAACAATTTACTTTTTTATTAATATTATTATTTGTGAGTTTCCATTATTATTTAATATATAAACCCAATATACATATTTGACTGATGGAGGAAAGTGAAGCTGTTTAGAAACTAGCATTATAAGCCTGTTTATGTGTAAAATACACAGATTAGGTTGTGCAGTAAATGATATTGTTAAATAGGGATCCAGCTAAATGATTACAAAATTTTATGGATCTTTTCACTCTTCAGTCTTTGCCTTAATGGACATTTTATTCTGGAATGACATTCAATAACTTGAGATCATTAAATGAAACAGACATGAGTTGATCTGTGTTAGAACAAAAGCTGGCAAAAGAAGATATATTTAAAACTTCTAGATGCTTGAATTTCCCAGAGAGGTGTTTCTCCAAAAGATTAGAGAAAGGTTCTACATGTCTATGCTTCTGCTCCCTCTCCATCCCAGCCAGATATCCCATGATACTATATCATTTAAGCATCATCAACTTTAATTTGTATGTTTCCATTTCAAGCTAAAGTTGAGGTCACCAGTGGTACCAGATCCAATTGCCTACTTATGTATTGGTCTATCATAAAATGTAGTTTAAGGGGCTGTTATCATAATATGAATTGACAGCTAAGAAAGAGGTGAATCCTTTACTCATGCAAATGGTTACCCAGATCCAAGATTGCCTAGCCTTATGTATTGGTCTTTTTTTTCTGCTTTTTTATAGATTTCTCTCCAAAAACTGCTGCTATTGTTTCTGGTTGTATGGTGTTTGTTCATGACAGATGACTTTTCTTGAAAAGACATTTTCTTAAAATACCTTGTATTTTAATTGCTGCTATGCCTAACAAATTCAGGTGTGCTTTTTATAAGGCATATTTGGAATGAAACCCTTGATTTAAAACATATATATAGTCTTCTAATATATACCAACTCTAAGAAGACAGTATAATCCATGATATTTAGTGAAGTCTAAACTTTACCTTGTTTCTAATATTCCAGGTGATCCTTTCAGACTGACTCCTACCTGTAAATTGGCAAAGGAGTGAATGATTATCTATCAGATCTTATCATTAAGATCTGTTTGTTATAAAACTAAGAATTGTTTTATAAAACAATTACTATAAAACTAAGAATCTCCCCTTAAAGATCTAATGCAAGAGATAACAATTTACTTTTTTATTAATATTATTATTTGTGAGTTTCCATTATTATTTAATATATAAACCCAATATACATATTTGACTGATGGAGGAAAGTGAAGCTGTTTAGAAACTAGCATTATAAGCCTGTTTATGTGTAAAATACACAGATTAGGTTGTGCAGTAAATGATATTGTTAAATAGGGATCCAGCTAAATGATTACAAAATTTTATGGATCTTTTCACTCTTCAGTCTTTGCCTTAATGGACATTTTATTCTGGAATGACATTCAATAACTTGAGATCATTAAATGAAACAGACATGAGTTGATCTGTGTTAGAACAAAAGCTGGCAAAAGAAGATATATTTAAAACTTCTAGATGCTTGAATTTCCCAGCGAGGTGTTTCTCCAAAAGATTAGAGAAAGGTTCTACATGTCTATGCTTCTGCTCCCTCTCCATCCCAGCCAGATATCCCATGATACTATATCATTTAAGCATCATCAACTTTAATTTGTATGTTTCCATTTCAAGCTAAAGTTGAGGTCACCAGTGGTACCAGATCCAATTGCCTACTTATGTATTGGTCTATCATAAAATGTAGTTTAAGGGGCTGTTATCATAATATGAATTGACAGCTAAGAAAGAGGTGAATCCTTTACTCATGCAAATGGTTAACCTTCCTGAAAGTAGTGCCTATAGCATTGAAAACCAACTGAAAGAATATGGAGAATATATTGGTTTCCCTTATATTGGTTTCTCCAATATTTGTCTTTATTATTTACTCTAGCTCTTATTTAAGTTGTGTGATTTCATTAAAGAAAGAATACACACACAGTCTCTCTCTCTCTCTCAGTGTATTTCTGTAGACTCCCCTTTAATGGATCTCTGCCAGCCTTAGCCATTGTTTCAGTTGCTGGTGGCTGCTCAGCTGTGCAAGGTTGCCTGGAAACGCTCCTTCTTCAGTGCAGAGCTCTCCAGCCACTTTCCATACCTCGGAGTCCAGGGCTTAAAGACTCAGGAAACCCAGCCACTGGTGTTTCTTTTTGAAATCTCCTCAGTAAAATAATCATCTTGTAAATGTAGAAAATAGGAAAACAGCTTTCCAGTCTATGGGGCATGCATGTTTAAAACAAAATAAAAAATTTTCACAAAATTTTAAAAGTGTCAACAGGTTACCAGTTGAACATTTTCTTCTAAGTGAAGTTGTTATAAAACGTTGTTAAGCCCATATTCTGTAATATGTAATGTTATTTGGAAATATTTAAAATTAACATCTCAGTCTCTCAGTCTGGAAATTCGGTTCTTTTCCCATGAAGGTTGCATTGTAGTCCCATGACCCCTTTTCAACTGGAAAAGCTTGAAAGTCAAATAGCTTGACTTTGAACTTTATGCTCTCATTACGTTTTAAACATTATTAGATAACAGGCTGTGATCATTATTTGCTTTTTTCCTTCACTTGAATTAACCTTGAGAGATTTTTAGAGTATAGAATTGATAGAATGTTTAGTAGTACTGATTCAGCTGGTCTTACTTGATTTTGCTTCATTTTCTCTTTAAAGTATAACTCACTCACTTGATTAGACAAGAGTTGAAAATATCTTTGATATAAATTTTCCACTATTAGTCCAAATTGCCTACTTATGTATTGGTCTATCATAAAATGTAGTTTAAGGGGCTGTTATCATAATATGAATTGACAGCTAAGAAAGAGGTGAATCCTTTACTCATGCAAATGGTTAACCTTCCTGAAAGTAGTGCCTATAGCATTGAAAACCAACTGAAAGAATATGGAGAATATATTGGTTTCCCTTATATTGGTTTCTCCAATATTTGTCTTTATTATTTACTCTAGCTCTTATTTAAGTTGTGTGATTTCATTAAAGAAAGAATACACACACAGTCTCTCTCTCTCTCTCAGTGTATTTCTGTAGACTCCCCTTTAATGGATCTCTGCCAGCCTTAGCCATTGTTTCAGTTGCTGGTGGCTGCTCAGCTGTGCAAGGTTGCCTGGAAACGCTCCTTCTTCAGTGCAGAGCTCTCCAGCCACTTTCCATACCTCGGAGTCCAGGGCTTAAAGACTCAGGAAACCCAGCCACTGGTGTTTCTTTTTGAAATCTCCTCAGTAAAATAATCATCTTGTAAATGTAGAAAATAGGAAAACAGCTTTCCAGTCTATGGGGCATGCATGTTTAAAACAAAATAAAAAATTTTCACAAAATTTTAAAAGTGTCAACAGGTTACCAGTTGAACATTTTCTTCTAAGTGAAGTTGTTATAAAACGTTGTTAAGCCCATATTCTGTAATATGTAATGTTATTTGGAAATATTTAAAATTAACATCTCAGTCTCTCAGTCTGGAAATTCGGTTCTTTTCCCATGAAGGTTGCATTGTAGTCCCATGACCCCTTTTCAACTGGAAAAGCTTGAAAGTCAAATAGCTTGACTTTGAACTTTATGCTCTCATTACGTTTTAAACATTATTAGATAACAGGCTGTGATCATTATTTGCTTTTTTCCTTCACTTGAATTAACCTTGAGAGATTTTTAGAGTATAGAATTGATAGAATGTTTAGTAGTACTGATTCAGCTGGTCTTACTTGATTTTGCTTCATTTTCTCTTTAAAGTATAACTCACTCACTTGATTAGACAAGAGTTGAAAATATCTTTGATATAAATTTTCCACTATTAGTCCAAATTCCTAATTTTGAAATATAAAATGGGAGTATTATATCATCATGTGTAAGTTAAATGTACACCAGTACAAAATACCCATAAACCACCACCATGTAAGATTCTTTTTAAAAAAGTAGCATGAGGTAGTTTTCAGTTCTTTTCTTTTGTTATAAGTAGAAAGAATTATTGGTCTGTGATATAGGACAAGAAAGGAAATGTGCTTTGCACTGTTTAAAAGGCATACTCTCATCAAATACATCCTCACTTATATTTAAAATTTGTAGACTTTGCTCTCCTAACAGTTTTCTCTTTTCCAAATTTACTTTAAAATTCAGATTTTCAATAATTCTAATTGTATGATGTATGTATTGCCAACAACAGCCACTTCTACAATTCTGTTGGTAGATTACATAGGTTGAGTTGGTTATTACATATTGAAATGTCTCTACCTATCATGTATATTCAAATTTCTTTGATTACTTTTCTCTTTTTAATTCAGTAATTGCTTCTATTGATGACAACTGTAGTTGCTACAGCAGTACATTTTAAGGTGGCTTGTAATATTAAATTTTAGTTTTAAATGTCTATGTACCTTTGACTGGCTTACTGACTTGGGCTCCTTCATTATGTTGTTTCTGAAGTTAAGAATTTAAATCAGGGCTTTCTTGGTGATTCAGGATAGAGAATCCACTTGCCAGTGCAGGAGACACGGGTTCATTCCCTGGTCTGGGAAGATTCCACATGACACAGAGCAGCTAAGCTGCAACTATTGAGATTGTGCTCTAGAGACCAGGAGCTGCAGGGCCTGGAGCCCATGTGGCACAACTACTGAAACGTGCACACCCTAGAACCTGAGCTCGGAAAGAAGAAAAGCCACAGCAATAAGCTTGCACACCAAAACTAGAGAGTAGTTCCCCTCTCCCGGCAACTAGAGAAAAGCCTGTACAGCAATGCAGACCCAGCACGGCCCAAATAAATAAATTAAATTAAAAAATATAAAAAAATAATTTAGACCATTGGTCAAGAAAATGAAATACTTTCAATCCTCTTTCCTTCTATTGTCTTGTAAGCCGAAGTGTTCCTCAGGATAGATGACTGGAACTGCTTGTCAATTGATGAAGAAATTTTTTAGTTAAAATATACTATGTCTCAGAGGCATACAGTGATTGGACTAGTTTGACTGCATAGAGTACTGGGAGAAAAGCAGAAGAATAAAGCAAAGACCTGTTGCTACCTGGTTAAGCAGGAATCAACTCAGTCATTAAAGCAGAGCAATGACTTGTGGGCCACAGACTGCTGCAATGAGTTAGAAACCTGGTTGTTCTCATTGTCATCAGGGTGGGAGTCTGATTTTCATGTGAATTCAAATGAGTAAGGCAGGTGGAATATCAAAATAAGCTTATCATGGTGATTCTGTAATAATTATCGAGGCAAAGATGAGCGAAAGAGTTCAAGTATTTAGTCTGAATGAGACAATCTGTCTCTGACGTGATCTACATATTTTACCTCCCTCAATCCTAGGGAAGGCCCTGGGACTTGGGTAGCTTTGTCCCTGTTTTACAAATTGAGAAACTGAAGCTTTTGGAGGTTAATTAAAATCAGGTTTCTCCCAGTCATTTCTAATTCCAGAGAATATACTTTCCTGGTACACCTCTATCTTTCCCACAAATATGGGGACAGATGATATGTCTGGTAGCATATAAAGTAATCACCTTTAGGGTAGGTAACCATAACTGCCAGGAGTTTGGATTGTTTACATCAATAAAGTCCCAAAGAATAATGTAGTCACACTGAACAACCACCACCACCATTACCACCATGACTAGAGCACCGTTAAAGTTTCTGTAAAATTGGGTCAAGCCTTTTAAGCTCTTAACAGAAATAAAGATTAATAGGTGTTCTGATATTTCTACAGAAACCAGGAAAAATACTCTGGACCTTTGAGGATCATTATGTATCAAGCCCACAGTAAGAGATGTGAAAATAAGTTAAGACATTATCTCTGGCCATATGGAACTCCTGCCTATGAAAAATCACAACTATAAAAAGTCATAACCACTGTGGTGATTGTGAAGACAGAGTATAATTGCTATGGGTATATGGAAGGTGTCACTGAGGAGTCCTTTTAGGGTCTGGAAGGATGTGTTCACCCAGGAGGGAGGAAGGAAAGGAGTTTCAGGCTGGTTCAGAGGTGAAGATGGTTTAGTGAGCAGCTCCACATGGCCCACAAAGAATGTGTTTTGATGAATCAGGAGAGGGTTCTATTTAAGTCCATGAAGTCAGTATCACAAAGTCCCTTGCATGACATGCTAAGAAATTCACATGCCACCTAATTAGATAAAGAAGAGATCTATAGAGTATGTATCAGTTGTTGGAGAAACATGCAGATTCACACTGGGAAAGATTGAATTTGTGATGCTCAAGAGAATATGGTAAAGAGAGAGAGAGATCAGAATAAGTAATATTGGATATTACCCTCATCTAAGGACCATAAGCTCTAGGCAGCCAGTGCTCAGAGCTTAAACAGAGCATCTGAATAAGACCAAAGGAGAGAGAGACTCAGCAATCTTGAATCAATGTTATTCGTGTGTTTTTCTTAAAAAATCTCTATATCTTACTTTTAAGTCTTTTGGATATATGCCTAGGAATGGAATTGGTGGATTGTACTAGTGGGTTAGATAGTAAAGAATCTGCCTGCAATGCGGGAGACTTGGGTTTGATCCCTGGGTTGGGAAGATCCCCTGGAGAATGGAAAGGCCACCCACTACAGTATTCTTGCCTGGAGAATTCCATGGCTAATTGGTGGTTTGCAAAGAGTCAGACATGACTGAGTGACCTTTACTTCCACTTTCTGTAGCATTTTTGAGCTTCCTGGGTGGCACTAGTGGTAAAGAATCCATCAGGCAATGCAGTAGACATAAGAGGTGGGAATTCGATCCCTGAGTTGGGAAGATACCCTGGAATAGGACATTGCAACCCTCTCTGGTATTCTTGCTTGAGGAGTCAGTCCATGGACTGGTGGGCTATAGTCCATAAAGTCTCAAAGAGTTGGACATGCCTGAAGTGACTTAGCATGTACTGGCATTTCTGTCTTTAACATTTGGACAAAACTCCAAACTCATTGGCTTTAGTAATGAAGAAGTTAGAGAGAACTTTCTAGTACTGATAAAATACGCACGTTTCTCTCAAACAAACAAACAAAAAATCTTTGGAATGCAGTGTTTACCGCAGAAGCCATTCACTGTTTATTTTATTTTATTTTTTAATATAATTTATTTTCCTTTTCCCGATTGTGCCTCTTGTTTAATTTATATTTATTTTCAACCATCTTTTTATTCCTCGGCATGTGTGGGCCTCCCATTGCAGTGGCCTCTCTCACTGCGGAGCACCGGCTCTGGGTGCATGCGCTCCAGAGTGCTGACTCATAATTGGGCACTCTGGTCCAGCCGCTCCATGACATGTGGGATCTTCCCCGGCCAGGAATCAAACCGCTGCTCCTTGTACCACAAGGCGGACTCTTTACCCACTGGATCATGCAAGAAACACTTACTTTGTTTTTTAATAAATGTGAATGTGTTGGTGGAAGCAGTAAGGTAAAGTCAACTGTGATTGTGCCTGGCAGTCAGTTGTCCTCACGTGTAACAGACCTACAGAGACTTCAAGCCGGAAGTAGATTGAACGTGCTAGGATAGAGATGGCTTGATAGACGGTTAGTGAGGTAGGATGGCTCTTTGAGGCAGTGAAGATGAGGCAGGCTGTGAGAGAAGACTATTCTGTGAGCGGTACCCTGCAGGAAAAGTGTAATACTTGGATGTGCAAGGAATGAAAGATTCTTCATGTTCTCCTCTTGCTCTGGTTCATTGACAGTATTCTTCCCGTCCCATCCCCCATCTTCATTTAAGTCAAGCTCCACTGAAAGGAAAATGGTATTAACACCTGTTTTCTCTCTGCATTAAAGTCTTCTATTAAAAAAAAAAAAAAAAAAAGCAACAGCTATGAATTAAATACCTGTGAGTTGTATTTTTCCTCCATTGAGCTGAATAGAGAACCTGTCATACATTAGTGAGAGTTGTAGATGTGTCTGAAAGTGGAAAGTCTCACCTTTGAGCTTTGTCTTTCCCCCTTGGAACTTCTAAATGGTTTCATCATTTCATTTCATCCCAGACAAACCAGGAGGACTTTAATATGAGGAGAAACTCAGGATGCCAAATTATGAATATAAGCCAACCTTTCAACCTTTTGATAAGTTGTTTTTTTAAAGGAAAGAGAGAGGAAAGAAGGGAGAGAAAGAAAGAATGAAGGACACAAAAGGAATATTTGAGTGGCAAACGTTTTTTTAATTAATGTATCATCAGTGAAAGTAAGTTCTCAGATTTTGAATGTTCTATGACCTTCAGTAACTTTTCTTAACTCTCAGTACCTCAGGGTCCACTTTGTAACATAGGGATAATGATTTTATGAAATTTTGTGAAATAGACTTTTTCTACTCAGTGTGAAGCTCTCAGTGTGAAAATACTTTATAAATTTTAATGTTCCTAGCAAATCGGTTTTCTTTATACAGTGAATCTTAAGGACAGTAATTTATACTTCTTTGTCATCTCCTTACAGGAAACATAGTGTCTCAAAGTAGTAGGAGAAGTCAACAAAATCGTTGTAAAAATTGTGTAAATTGTAATTTGTAGAATAGTTAAGTTAGATTTGTTGATATTTACTGAGAACTGTGCATGGTACATATTATGCCCTTAGAAGCAATTATAGTTGTAAAGGTTGATGTCTTTCCTTTTGTAAATAGGCACCACTTATTGAGTGGTTACTAGGTGCTGGTCACAGTTGTAAACACATTGCATGTATGAACTCTAATTTTTACAGTCATTCTGTGGATTATTATTCCTACTTGATAAACAAAAAATATGAGAGATAAAGAATTTAAAAAGTTTGTCCAACATTCAACAGCTATTACTTATTATGTAAAAATAAATCTGTACTCTCATTTTGTGTCAACCAAAGATCTCAATAATTGCTTGCCAGAATTGATTAACAATTGATAACCAACGTGTTCAATATTTGACATTTTATTTAGGGGGCTATTCTTTTTTTTTTTTTTAAGATTTATTTGTTTATTTCTTTTTGGGCGGGGGTCGGGTTGGGGAGGGAGGGGAGCGGGCGGGCCACTTCTATTGCTCTTTCAGTTCTCTGTTTTCATCCGTCTTTGTTCTTTGGCTCCTTTGGGCCTCCCATCATGGTGGTGTCTGTCGTTGCAGAGCACCGGCTCTGGGCGCATGCGCTCCAGAGCTCTGGCTCGGTGATTGGACACATCGGTCCAGCCGCTCCGTGGCATGTGGGATCTTCCCAGGCCAGGGAAGCCCCTTGCACTGTAAGGCGGTGTCCTTACCCACTGGACCACCAGGGAAGCCCTAGGAGGCTATTCTTAATTTTTGCAGATTATTATTTATTTTAACATACAGTAGGTTCATTAATTTAAAGCCTCCTTAAGTGAGTGATTTTCAAACTGTGGTTCAAGAATTCCTAGGGATTTCATGAAGAACGTGACATCTTTTTAATTCATATTCAATTTAGGTTCATCTGTTTTATATATCAATAATATGTTTCATTATTAGATCCTCCCTTACTTCTGTCTTCTTTCCTTCCTTCCTGTCTCTCTCCATTTTCCCTCCCACCCTCTTTCTTTTCATCTGTCCATTCGTCCATGCATCCATATATTCCCATTTAATCTATCTATACAAATATTGAGTCAACCAACGAATCAACCAACAAATATGTATTGGACTTTGAATATATATATATCATTGTGTTACTAGCAGCTACAGTCTTACAAAAAGGATCTAAAGATGTTTTTCTAATTTTCAAATACAACAGACAGTGAATTTAAAACATATGTTTAATTTCACATATGAAGTATTTTGTAAATATGTTATTTATATATTATATAGTATCCTTTTTATCAGAATAAAAGATGTTCTTTCTTAAGAGGGAGACATTTTGTTGGGGTTTAGCTTTGGAGGAGTTTCATAAAAGGCCTTGACAAAGCCTATGGGAATGTAAAAATAAATCTGTACTCTCATTTTGTGTCAACCAAAGATCTCAATAATTGCTTGCCAGAATTGATTAACAATTGATAACCAACGTGTTCAATATTTGACATTTTATTTAGGGGGCTATTCTTTTTTTTTTTTTTAAGATTTATTTATTTATTTATTTTGGTTGGGGCGGGTTGGGGAGGGGGGGGAGCGGGCGGGCCACTTCTATTGCTCTTTCAGTTCTCTGTTTTCATCCGTCTTTGTTCTTTGGCTCCTTTGGGCCTCCCATCATGGTGGTGTCTGTCGTTGCAGAGCACCGGCTCTGGGCGCATGCGCTCCAGAGCTCTGGCTCGGTGATTGGACACATCGGTCCAGCCGCTCCGTGGCATGTGGGATCTTCCCAGGCCAGGGAAGCCCCTTGCACTGTAAGGCGGTGTCCTTACCCACTGGACCACCAGGGAAGCCCTAGGAGGCTATTCTTAATTTTTGCAGATTATTATTTATTTTAACATACAGTAGGTTCATTAATTTAAAGCCTCCTTAAGTGAGTGATTTTCAAACTGTGGTTCAAGAATTCCTAGGGATTTCATGAAGAACGTGACATCTTTTTAATTCATATTCAATTTAGGTTCATCTGTTTTATATATCAATAATATGTTTCATTATTAGATCCTCCCTTACTTCTGTCTTCTTTCCTTCCTTCCTGTCTCTCTCCATTTTCCCTCCCACCCTCTTTCTTTTCATCTGTCCATTCGTCCATGCATCCATATATTCCCATTTAATCTATCTATACAAATATTGAGTCAACCAACGAATCAACCAACAAATATGTATTGGACTTTGAATATATATATATCATTGTGTTACTAGCAGCTACAGTCTTACAAAAAAAGGATCTAAAGATGTTTTTCTAATTTTCAAATACAACAGACAGTGAATTTAAAACATATGTTTAATTTCACATATGAAGTATTTTGTAAATATGTTATTTATATATTATATAGTATCCTTTTTATCAGAATAAAAGATGTTCTTTCTTAAGAGGGAGACATTGTGTTCAGCTTTGAGGAGTTTCATAGGCCTTGGCTATGGGAATGCAGATGTACTTTCCTGTATAGGAAATGGTTATTTCCCTTTTAAATTTTTTATGAACTTCAAGCCAAGAGGGGTGAAATTTTTACAAACACCAGACCTTGATGGTTTGATCGACATGATCTTAGCTCACAACTAATCAATCTGAGTTGACATGTGGTGGTGAGGTCATTGTCCAGAATGAAAAAACAGAGATTGTTTCTGAAAAGGAAAAAAAAAAAAAAAATCAATGAACTTTATTTTTACCCTTAAATATCTAAAGTATTAGAAACAATAAAACTTCTTTTGGAGAACAAGCCATTTAAAATTTTAGGTTTCAGGGTCTTTCTAGAGCTTGTGCAAATTACTTTATTAATATCAGCAGTACATTAAAGACTTTGGTCTTTCTGACTGAATGTATAGCATATTAAAATGCAGTACTTAATTTTAATAGATTGTATGTACCTTTAAAGATTTTACAGTAGAAGAACATTTTTGATCAGAAACTCTAAAGTAATTTCCAGTCTTGACTCAGAATACAATATCCATGATGTTTTCTTTGGTTTCTTTCTTGTCGCTTTTCCTTTCCATTTTTTACTATATTGAATTAAGAGAGAAATATTGAGTAAGACTGGGTTTTCCTGATTAAAAATGCTTTCCATGAGGCAGCACAATTAGTATATGCTTCCCCCCAACATACCCTAGAATCCTCTCCATTCTAGAGGATAGCTTCCCTGAGGTAGGGAGAAGGCCTGAAAGTATACTCAGTGAGATTATAAAGTAAGATCAAAAGACATACTGATTTCTTTTGAAGATTTAAGTGCATGCGTGCTCAGTTGTGTCCAAATCTATGTGACCCCCATGTCTATAGCCTGTCTGTCTCTGTCCAAGGAATTTTCTAGGAAAGCATCCAGGAGTGGGTTGCCATTTCCTGTTCTGGGGAATTTTCCCTAAACTGTTCTGTGAAAGGTGGTTCTATTCATCTGGCTTAAAACTTGTGGCGGACTCTGGAGTCCAGAAGTGGCAGCTGGGAGAAGATAAAGGGAGGAACAAGGACACTTATAGAATCTCAGGGGAATGAAATAAGGGCAGGGAGGAACAAGGACACTTACAGAGTCTCAGAGGAATGAAATAAGGGCGTAGGATGCTTGAACAGTAGTGGGCTGTGATAGAATACCTTTCCTGGTTTCTGAGGATTTGTGGGTGAAAAGAGGAACAGCTTGTTTTTCAGGATTTAATATTCTCAGTAGGTTTACAGATTTGTCCTAATTTTGATATGAGTTATATGCATTTCAGTTAAATTAATTTTTGTATTTTGAGAATTTTATGGTTTAAATCTTAGTATTTTGTTTTTATAAACTTTGTATATTTTTAAATCTCTAGCAATGCATATATTCTCTTAAAAACAAATACTTTTATATCTAAAACTATACCTAGAGTACATATGTACATATTTTTCCTAAAAATTAATCCTGTAGATTTGGCTTATGTATTTAATTTTTATTAATTTATTTATTTTAACAACGCACTTCTGTTACAGAACATAAATATTGACAGTGTTTTTTAAATATTAAAATGTTTCCTTTAAAAATTCATTTTCTAAGAGGAAATATTTTTATATTTAAAAGAGAAGTTTTAATGTTTAGAAATTGCCTTGGGACTTGGTCTGTTGGTTAAGTATACCTTCAAATACTGAAAAAATAACAGCACACATGGTCGATCAAACCTTGATAACAAAATCAATAAAATAAAAATAAACTCGGGTACTAGGTTCTGCTTCAGATGTCTATATAAAAATATGCTATTAAGTGAGTAAATTGCAGTGAATCTCAAGAAAAAATAAATGAATAATAGTATTGAAATAGGGAATGTGAATATATAGTATTTATGTCATTTTCTTAATTTGAGACATGTTGTATAATCTTTACCATATGGTAAAAAAAATAAAATTATTATTTAGCCATTTTGAATGCCATTTTGAAAACAAAACAAAGATATACTCCATTAATCTGCAGTGACAATTTATTAATAAATGGTAGTACTGTGTCTTCCTTATGATAATTATTTCTGCAGACAAGAAATAACATGGAGAGAACTTGCATTTACTTTTGCTTAACTTTGTTTCTGTCCTTGGGTTTCACTTCTGTCCCATGGTGATTTGTAAAAGTAGGACACCTGTTTTCCACTGGGTTTTCTTGGGTAAATTCTTACAGCATAGCAATATATTCCTAATCAGAGTTCTTTTGGATATCTGAGGTAAGTTAATGATAACAATAATAATATTGTAAAACTGAAGTCAATAAGATGAAAAGTCTTCCGGAAAGACTGTGTCCCTCAAAAGGCAAAAAAGGAATAAAAAATGTAAAATTCTCAGTAGGTTTACAGATTTGTCCTAATTTTGATATGAGTTATATGCATTTCAGTTAAATTAATTTTTGTATTTTGAGAATTTTATGGTTTAAATCTTAGTATTTTGTTTTTATAAACTTTGTATATTTTTAAATCTCTAGCAATGCATATATTCTCTTAAAAACAAATACTTTTATATCTAAAACTATACCTAGAGTACATATGTACATATTTTTCCTAAAAATTAATCCTGTAGATTTGGCTTATGTATTTAATTTTTATTAATTTATTTATTTTAACAACGCACTTCTGTTACAGAACATAAATATTGACAGTGTTTTTTAAATATTAAAATGTTTCCTTTAAAAATTCATTTTCTAAGAGGAAATATTTTTATATTTAAAAGAGAAGTTTTAATGTTTAGAAATTGCCTTGGGACTTGGTCTGTTGGTTAAGTATACCTTCAAATACTGAAAAAATAACAGCACACATGGTCGATCAAACCTTGATAACAAAATCAATAAAATAAAAATAAACTCGGGTACTAGGTTCTGCTTCAGATGTCTATATAAAAATATGCTATTAAGTGAGTAAATTGCAGTGAATCTCAAGAAAAAATAAATGAATAATAGTATTGAAATAGGGAATGTGAATATATAGTATTTATGTCATTTTCTTAATTTGAGACATGTTGTATAATCTTTACCATATGGTAAAAAAAATAAAATTATTATTTAGCCATTTTGAATGCCATTTTGAAAACAAAACAAAGATATACTCCATTAATCTGCAGTGACAATTTATTAATAAATGGTAGTACTGTGTCTTCCTTATGATAATTATTTCTGCAGACAAGAAATAACATGGAGAGAACTTGCATTTACTTTTGCTTAACTTTGTTTCTGTCCTTGGGTTTCACTTCTGTCCCATGGTGATTTGTAAAAGTAGGACACCTGTTTTCCACTGGGTTTTCTTGGGTAAATTCTTACAGCATAGCAATATATTCCTAATCAGAGTTCTTTTGGATATCTGAGGTAAGTTAATGATAACAATAATAATATTGTAAAACTGAAGTCAATAAGATGAAAAGTCTTCCGGAAAGACTGTGTCCCTCAAAAGGCAAAAAAAAAAGGAATCTACAAAGAGACACATAAACTTCCTGTGCTGACTTAAAGCTTTATGGATAAGGAAATCAGCTCATTTCCGTAAGGATCCAGAAAGGGAATATCTAAACATAAATCCTGATCAATAAAATCTAGGTAGCATATATTTTCCAGCAACAACATAAGAGAACAGGTCACTTATAAGGGAACAGGTCACTATAGAGTAGTGTTTTAATGAGCTGGAAATATTGCCGTCTTTAAATAAAAAGATTGCTGATTGAATTGGAGAAGGCAGGGGAAAAACTGATTTTGCTTGAAAATTTGCAGAAGTATTTTGAATTTGTGTTTCCCCCTTTCTATTTTAAGTTAGTAATAAGTAAAGTTATTTTATTGTATATATATCCAGAAAATCAAATCAGAAAAGCCATCTTCCATTAATTTTTCAACTTGAAAGGAATGAGGAAGGGAAAGTTGGTCTTTGCTCTCCTATCAGGGTGATATGCCAGTCAGCTTGTACACAGATGATTTACTCGGCAAAGCAGACTTTACACTTACAGAAATCCTAGGATGCAGCATTAGTGCCCCATGGAGCATTTGCAAATGCAATAATGCATCAGGAAAGCCAGCATCATGTATCTTGCCTGCCTGCACTTACACAAGTTATCAGTGTTCTCTTCAAATAATTGAAACATAAAGGACCTATATTTTAGGATAGCTGGATTATTCACCATACTAGCTCTCCACTGCACAGAGGATAAAGAAGCTTAAGTGTCCAGTTTATAATGTTAGCAGATGTTTAAGAATAAGAAAATTAAAAAATTCTTAAATCAAACCAAGTTGTATAACCTAAAATTCAGACAGTATCCATCTTACTAAAATTTGACTTCTAGGGGCTTCCTGGAAGTCCAATGGTAAAGAGTCCACCTTGCATTTACTTTTGCTTAACTTTGTTTCTGTCCTTGAGTTTCACTTCTGTCCCATGGTGATTTGTAAAAGTAGGACACCTGTTTTCCACTGGGTTTTCTTGGGTAAATTCTTACAGCATAGCAATATATTCCTAATCAGAGTTCTTTTGGATATCTGAGGTAAGTTAATGATAACAATAATAATATTGTAAAACTGAAGTCAATAAGATGAAAAGTCTTCCGGAAAGACTGTGTCCCTCAAAAGGCAAAAAAAAAAGGAATCTACAAAGAGACACATAAACTTCCTGTGCTGACTTAAAGCTTTATGGATAAGGAAATCAGCTCATTTCCGTAAGGATCCAGAAAGGGAATATCTAAACATAAATCCTGATCAATAAAATCTAGGTAGCATATATTTTCCAGCAACAACATAAGAGAACAGGTCACTTATAAGGGAACAGGTCACTATAGAGTAGTGTTTTTAATGAGCTGGAAATATTGCCGTCTTTAAATAAAAAGATTGCTGATTGAATTGGAGAAGGCAGGGGAAAAACTGATTTTGCTTGAAAATTTGCAGAAGTATTTTGAATTTGTGTTTCCCCCTTTCTATTTTAAGTTAGTAATAAGTAAAGTTATTTTATTGTATATATATCCAGAAAATCAAATCAGAAAAGCCATCTTCCATTAATTTTTCAACTTGAAAGGAATGAGGAAGGGAAAGTTGGTCTTTGCTCTCCTATCAGGGTGATATGCCAGTCAGCTTGTACACAGATGATTTACTCGGCAAAGCAGACTTTACACTTACAGAAATCCTAGGATGCAGCATTAGTGCCCCATGGAGCATTTGCAAATGCAATAATGCATCAGGAAAGCCAGCATCATGTATCTTGCCTGCCTGCACTTACACAAGTTATCAGTGTTCTCTTCAAATAATTGAAACATAAAGGACCTATATTTTAGGATAGCTGGATTATTCACCATACTAGCTCTCCACTGCACAGAGGATAAAGAAGCTTAAGTGTCCAGTTTATAATGTTAGCAGATGTTTAAGAATAAGAAAATTAAAAAATTCTTAAATCAAACCAAGTTGTATAACCTAAAATTCAGACAGTATCCATCTTACTAAAATTTGACTTCTAGGGGCTTCCCTGGAAGTCCAATGGGTAAAGAGTCCACCTTGCAGTGCAAGGGGCACTGGTTCAATCCCTGGCCTGGGAAGATCCACGTGCTGCAGAGTGGCTGGACCAGTGTGACCAATTACGAGCCAGTGCTCTGGAACACATGCACCCAGAGCCAGTTCTTTGCATTGAGAGGGGCCACTGGGATGGGAGGCCCATCCAGGACAAAGAATAAAGATGGATGAAAATAAATACATAAAAAACCAATAAAAGAGGCCAAAAGCTTGAAAACATTTTTTGGACTTGTAGTTTCCATTTTGTCTTTAATGTTATGCTTAATATCATGACTGCCATTTTGCGTAATTACATTTTAAATTGTTTCATGTAAAGCATTTTCTTATTCTGAAGGTTATTTTGAGAAAAGTTTGAACTTCTTTTTCTCTCATTCACATGTTAATTAGCCAGTGCAAGCAAATAGCTTCTATGAGGATCCAGGTGTTTTCAATGATTTAATAACTAATTCCAGACTATGACTTTTATAGTCCAAATACTCTAAAGTTTTAAAATAAGCTTTCAGGCAGTGAATTGAGGTACTGGGTGGGGGAGGGTTCATGAAATCTAACTGCTAATTGCTGTATATTGAGATTTTCCTCCTGGTTTATTTGCTAACTGTAGAGAATTTCTGAGAGTTGTTCTCGGGATTACGTTTAATTAGCATGTTTCACTTACATATGTATGTAATTGTATATGCTCTCTACTAAATGAAATTTTCCTCCTTAGAGTTAAATTTCACATTCTCCACAATCCATTCCAGATGAAGTCCTAGTTCTAGTTAAGTTTCCAACTTGAACTCTCACTGCTTCATACTCCTTAGTTGACTGAATTTTTTATTACTCTGAGTGGTGATTCTCAAATTATTTAACAACAGGTTCAGCATAGATGGGAATCTCTGGTGGCTCAGTGGTAAAGAATCCACATGCAATACAGGAGATTGCCTGCAGTGTGGGAGACGAGCATTCAATCCCTGGATTGAGAAGATCCCTTGGATAAGGAATGGCAATCCACTCCAGTATTTTTGCCTGGGAAATGCCCTGGACAGAGGAGCCTGACAGGCTACAGTCCATGGGGTTGCAAAAGAGTCAGACATGACTTAATGACTAAACCATCATCAGCATAGATACAAGCTCTTCAGAACATGTATCTGTACATCCTATAAGTGTTCTGTTTAACTGCCGGATATCAGTTCTATTTTTTTCTCATGTATACTCTGTAGTTTCCAACATCCCTAGGTCAGTTAAGAATGATTCATGTAACACAGCATACAACTGCTGAGTCTTAAACTTGTTGGAATTTCAGTAAGAAAAATCAAAAGGTAGGTAGGAAATTCAGGGCTATTGTAATTCCTCAGCACTGACTTAAGAGACCCAGGCTCTTCCTCTCTGCTGCACCAGCTTTAGCATGTTAGCTTTTGTCCTCATGATTATCACCTTATATTCACAGTGTGGTGGCTCAGATAGTAAAGAATCTGTCTGCAATGTGAAAGACCCAGGTTTGATCCCTGGGTTGGAAAGACTACCCACTCCAGTGTTCTTGCCTGGAGAATTCTGTGGACAGAGGAGCCCATGGACTATAGTCCATGGGGTCACAAACAGTTGGACATAACTAATCAACTAACACTTTGACTTTTCACTTTTTCAGAATGTGGCTGTCTATGTCCAACTTTTCTTCCATATTCTGGGCAATAAAAATTGCTGAATGGAAGGAGCAATAGTAAAGGACTGTGTCAGCTTGTGTTTTTGTTTTGTTTTGTTTCAGTAAAATATAAACCCCGCCCAGCAATCTTTGGCTCACATTTCATCCAGCAGTACTCTGTCATGGATGCCCTTACCTGGAAGATGGCTAAGGCGGAGAAAATACAAATGAGGACTGGGTCCTTGAATGGATACTCTACCACCCTGCCTTTCACCCAGAGTTACCTCCAGTTGGAATGCTCTTTCTAGCCCTGCCTTTCACACAGAAAATTACCACTCCAATCTCTGGTGGCTCAGTGGTAAAGAATCCACATCATCAGGAGATTGCCTGCAGTGTGGGAGACGAGCATTCAATCCCTGGATTGAGAAGATCCCTTGGATAAGAAATGGCAATCCACTCCAATATTCTTGACTGGGAAATTCCATGGACAGAGGAGCCTGACAGGCTACAGTCCATGGGGTTGCAAAAGAGTCAGACACTACTTAATGACTAAACCATCATCAGCATAGATACAAGCTCTTCAGAACATGTATCTGTACATCCTATAAGTGTTCTGTTTAACTGCCGGATATCAGTTCTATTTTTTTCTCATGTATACTCTGTAGTTTCCAACATCCCTAGGTCAGTTAAGAATGATTCATGTAACACAGCATACAACTGCTGAGTCTTAAACTTGTTGGAATTTCAGTAAGAAAAATCAAAAGGTAGGTAGGAAATTCAGGGCTATTGTAATTCCTCAGCACTGACTTAAGAGACCCAGGCTCTTCCTCTCTGCTGCACCAGCTTTAGCATGTTAGCTTTTGTCCTCATGATTATCACCTTATATTCACAGTGTGGTGGCTCAGATAGTAAAGAATCTGTCTGCAATGTGAAAGACCCAGGTTTGATCCCTGGGTTGGAAAGACTACCCACTCCAGTGTTCTTGCCTGGAGAATTCTGTGGACAGAGGAGCCCATGGACTATAGTCCATGGGGTCACAAACAGTTGGACATAACTAATCAACTAACACTTTGACTTTTCACTTTTTCAGAATGTGGCTGTCTATGTCCAACTTTTCTTCCATATTCTGGGCAATAAAAATTGCTGAATGGAAGGAGCAATAGTAAAGGACTGTGTCAGCTTGTGTTTTTGTTTTGTTTTGTTTCAGTAAAATATAAACCCCGCCCAGCAATCTTTGGCTCACATTTCATCCAGCAGTACTCTGTCATGGATGCCCTTACCTGGAAGATGGCTAAGGCGGAGAAAATACAAATGAGGACTGGGTCCTTGAATGGATACTCTACCACCCTGCCTTTCACACAGAGTTACCCCTCCAGTTGGAATGCTCTTTCTAGTCTGTCTCCTGTGCCTTTTATCCACATCCTTCTGACTGAAGGTTTTTGTATTTTCCTATGGAATATCACATTTTAGCCTTCATAACACAAGACAAAATACCTGTAACTAGCTATGTGCAGATGTGTCTAAATCATGAGATTGAAGACTATATGACTCACTTGCAAGGATAAAAAAAATTACTTAAACTAATTTGTTCCATGATTCATTGATTCATTTAACATGCAATTCCAGGGATTTGGTGGCTTCAGGTATATCTGAATCCAAAGGCTGAAATGACGTACATATTATTATCCGCTGCGTCTATTCTAATTCAGAAACTTATCCACCATCCCCACCCCCCCCCCGCCCCCTTTGCTACTTCCTTATTCTCCTTCTTTCTCTTCCTGTTTTTCTATCAATTCTTTATTCTATTCTCCTCTGCTTGGCTCCATTTTAAATAGGTTCTCAACACATCGTGTGCAAGATAGCTATCTATGACTCCTAATTTACCTGCTTGGAACCTCTCTTGCTCCCAACTGCATTTGAAGAAACACAATTAGCTTTGATTGACCACATTTCTACCCTTTAATCAGACCCTGCAGAGGAGAATAGAATGTTGAGATTGGCTGAGCCTAGATCATGGGACCATTTTGGTGACCCAGGGCTAGAGAGGACTGTAATTGGTGGTCCCACCACAAACATGGTTCATGATGGAGAGAAATCCTGTACAGGCAAAATTACAGCAGCTGTATTTCCTATCATTTGTTCACTCCATGTGTATGCTTCTGACAGAGTAAAATAGTAGCTCAGTAAGTATTGAAAAGTGAATGGAAAAATGGGATAAGGGAAAAAACTGAGCTGATCCATAGGAAAAGGAAAGAAAGTCAAGTGGCATTTCAGTGACTCACAAGCTATATTTAGATCATACCATGCCATTTTATATTTTGAAACCATTTGAATTCCCCCAGTAGGTAAGTCGTTCCAATTTTTTTAAAAACAAGAAATTTCAACCCAGAATCATATCCCCCAAATATTATCTTACCAGTTGCTCTTTCAGCAAATATATATTGAGTACATCCTCTATGCGAAGGCAATAAGTAGGAAGTATATATTCTTTTAGTGAAGGTAATTGAAATGTTCCTCTATAGTTAAAGAAAATGTTAATATGATAGAAAAAATAACAGATGATGACATAGTTGGTGAGTAACATATATTCAGGGAACCATTTGCTTCCTAAAAGCTTCTTAGAAAACTGTGTAGTAGTGTATTCAACTCTAGTTTATGGAAATAAAATACTTCAGGAAATTAATTCAGGTCTGATTTCACCTTTCATTGATTCATTTAACATGCAATTCCAGGGATTTGGTGGCTTCAGGTATATCTGAATCCAAAGGCTGAAATGACGTACATATTATTATCCGCTGCGTCTATTCTAATTCAGAAACTTATCCACCATCCCTCCACCCCGCCCCCTTTGCTACTTCCTTATTCTCCTTCTTTCTCTTCCTGTTTTTCTATCAATTCTTTATTCTATTCTCCTCTGCTTGGCTCCATTTTAAATAGGTTCTCAACACATCGTGTGCAAGATAGCTATCTATGACTCCTAATTTACCTGCTTGGAACCTCTCTTGCTCCCAACTGCATTTGAAGAAACACAATTAGCTTTGATTGACCACATTTCTACCCTTTAATCAGACCCTGCAGAGGAGAATAGAATGTTGAGATTGGCTGAGCCTAGATCATGGGACCATTTTGGTGACCCAGGGCTAGAGAGGACTGTAATTGGTGGTCCCACCACAAACATGGTTCATGATGGAGAGAAATCCTGTACAGGCAAAATTACAGCAGCTGTATTTCCTATCATTTGTTCACTCCATGTGTATGCTTCTGACAGAGTAAAATAGTAGCTCAGTAAGTATTGAAAAGTGAATGGAAAAATGGGATAAGGGAAAAAACTGAGCTGATCCATAGGAAAAGGAAAGAAAGTCAAGTGGCATTTCAGTGACTCACAAGCTATATTTAGATCATACCATGCCATTTTATATTTTGAAACCATTTGAATTCCCCCAGTAGGTAAGTCGTTCCAATTTTTTTAAAAACAAGAAATTTCAACCCAGAATCATATCCCCCAAATATTATCTTACCAGTTGCTCTTTCAGCAAATATATATTGAGTACATCCTCTATGCGAAGGCAATAAGTAGGAAGTATATATTCTTTTAGTGAAGGTAATTGAAATGTTCCTCTATAGTTAAAGAAAATGTTAATATGATAGAAAAAATAACAGATGATGACATAGTTGGTGAGTAACATATATTCAGGGAACCATTTGCTTCCTAAAAGCTTCTTAGAAAACTGTGTAGTAGTGTATTCAACTCTAGTTTATGGAAATAAAATACTTCAGGAAATTAATTCAGGTATCTAGCCCTGTTTACTTTAAACCAAATAAAGGCACTTGATACATTTTTAGGTCTCTCAAAAAACATCCTAACCAAAAGCCCATAATTCCAAATGAAATAAGGTACATTTAAAAAATAAAATAATACACATTTTGTTTCTCTGTTTTCCTATTGATTGATTCAGAAGAGCTTTGGGGTGAAAGACTATAGAATTTATTTCTCCTGATTTTTTTTCAATTTACCTCAAATAACTCAGTTCATTAAAGACTTGTGAAAAATTCAGCACCGTGGTCCCTTGTCTTTTGCTGTCTGTGTTTGGGGTGAGGAAAGGATGAACTTGAAGCAAGGTTGCCTCTTTGTCACTGCTGCACTGAGTCATCATGTCTCCAGGAAGCAGCTGAACCTGTCAGGCGAAGCTTCCCAATGCTCGTTCCTTTCAGACCATTCTTAGAGGGGTAATAAGGTTTGAAACTTATTTCAGTGAGTCTGCACTGTAACAACATTCCTCTTAGTGTTCTTTTGAAGATTGATTGGTTTGCAAAGGAGGACCTATAGCATGACTCTTTTTTTTTTCACTTTCTCTCTTTTTTCCATTTTTGAAAACTTTGATAGTTGTAATTCAGTAAGAAGTCTTACTTGACAGATTTTGTGTCCATGCTTTATGTAGTTCTCTAAACCTGATTCTTGAAGATTCTTCAACTTTTAATAGAACTCTTTAGTGAAGCCAAAATCTCTTCTATAATCCAGCTCTATAGTGTAGTTTTTCTGGTTTTTTAAAATGGTGTGAAGAGATAAGAAAAAGATAGAGTGGACGAAGGGTGACGTGGAAGGAGAGATGCTGGAGAGTTCCTAAAGCTAGCCATTTAACAGACTGACTCATATTAAGCTTCTCAGTAGCCTGCTAGAAAGAGAAATGTCTGAACACAATTTTTGAATTTTTTAAGGTAATTGAAAATAATTATATGTGTTTGTGGTAAACTGCAACAATCTCTCTATAGTGTCGTGCTCAGAATATGCCACTAGAACAAGTTAATGAGGATGTTTCACAGCAGTAACTTTAATTCTTGTCAAGGAAAAATCAATTTAAATAAATACAGCATAAAATTCAAACACCTTGCTCTGTGCTTTGAGTCTTTTTAGGGATCTGGAAAAGTCCTTTTAAGTAATTCTTATAATTGAGGTATTTGATCTAGTGGTAGGAAACTTAAAAGTAGAAAAAAATGCACATGGTAAAATTTGATGGGTGTTGTGAGAGAATTAAACATGACGAATTAAGGGGGCGTTTATTTTGACATTCATTGTTCTAAGGAAATGTTTTGTATCCTGACTTCCAGTTTTAGGATGCCCCCCGTGGATCTATAGGATACCAAAAATGATTTTTTCTTCTGTAATGTGGTAGAGATTTACATTTGTTACTCAGATATACAAAAGCAGTATTGTTTTATTTGTCAATAACTACATCCTGTCTGCACTGATGGAGAAAGAAATTTGCTAAACAGTGTTTTTTTAATCGACCTTTGGTTTATACTGATCTCTTTCAGATGAGTTCAACTGCAACTCATCAAGTCTTTAGTCAATTTGAAGTTCCTATTCCATGTCAGGAAGGTGTTTTCTCTAAATGCGTCTATACTCCTGTTTTCTTCCTAAATTGGTGCTGAGAGAAGGGCTAAATTCCCATATTAACAGCATAGATGCTTCTGTTCTGTGTGCTCTTTTGTCCTGATGATTTTCTCTGGGGACAGAGGTATTGTCTGATGTTGGCTAGATATGATGCCTTATATTATCTCCAAATACCCTGTGTTCTTGTCCACCAAGGTTCCGCCATTTGGCGATGGTAATGCTTGCATAGGCTTGTCCTTCGTTACTGGATTTTGCGATCTCTATTTGGGCAAAATCCAGCCACACCAATCCATTTATGCATTATCGATGTCTGTTTTAGTTCTACAGCAACATAGATTATTAGTTTCTGCATGGCACCCCAAAGCCTCAAACATTTACCAACTGGCCCTTTTCAGAAAAAGTTTCCCTAGAGAAAGATCAGCATCATGGCGGTAGAATGTGCTCTCTTTGTCTCTTCCTCTCAGTCTAGTAAAACATTCTTATCTCAACAAAGGCTTCTCTGCTCAACACAGCAGGATGCTGGAGAGATCCACACATCTGTACATCTGAAGGTGGTGGAATGGGACACCAGGAGGAGGCAGGACCGAGGGAGCAGCTGAAGGGATGCCCATGATTTGGGGCCCCTAGCTTGACTGAGTCTGCAGCCTCAGAGAATCCAGGAGTTGTGGAGGATCCCGACTTCCCAGACTCAGCAGCTTCAATAGCCTAAAGGAAGTGATGCCCCAGTTCCTGAGTTGCAGCGACACCCATAATTCTGGTTCCCCTGCACGAGGTACAAACCCAGCAACCCAGAAAGAAAAGGAAAGTGAAAGTGTTAGTCACTCAGTCTTGCGTGACTCTTTGTGACCCCATGGACTAACAGCCTGCCAGGCTCTCTATCCATGGAATTCTCCAGGCAAGAATAGTGGAGTGGGTTGCCATTTCCTCCCAGGGATCTTCCCAACCCAGGTATCGAACATGGGTCTCCTGTACTACAGGCAGATTTTGGAACCTTCTGATTCAACACCTGCTATTCTGACTTACCTCATCATACCCTGGTTGTGGTGGAGGCACAAAAAGCGCAGTAGCAATACCAGTGATAACAGTACTGGGCAGTAGTCAACAACAAGGCACCAGTGACCCTAGAGTCATGAGCAGCAGCACAGAGGGTATTGGCAACATGTTTGGAAGCAGCAGGAGAGGGTGAAGGAAGCGAATTCTCAAATGTATGAGTCTGCTCAGATAGGAGAAATGAAAACTTGTGCTATATCGCCACCTACTGAAAGACGTAAGAAAAGCTTCTGATAACCAACCTATGGAATTGTTAGGATCGATGTGAAAAAATGGGAAAGAAATCCAAAAAGAGGTTTTAAAAACCAATGGTAATGCTTGCATAGGCTTGTCCCGTTACTGGATTTTGCGATCTCTATTTGGGCAAAATCCAGCCACACCAATCCATTTATGCATTATCGATGTCTGTTTTAGTTCTACAGCAACATAGATTATTAGTTTCTGCATGGCACCCCAAAGCCTCAAACATTTACCAACTGGCCCTTTTCAGAAAAAGTTTCCCTAGAGAAAGATCAGCATCATGGCGGTAGAATGTGCTCTCTTTGTCTCTTCCTCTCAGTCTAGTAAAACATTCTTATCTCAACAAAGGCTTCTCTGCTCAACACAGCAGGATGCTGGAGAGATCCACACATCTGTACATCTGAAGGTGGTGGAATGGGACACCAGGAGGAGGCAGGACCGAGGGAGCAGCTGAAGGGATGCCCATGATTTGGGGCCCCTAGCTTGACTGAGTCTGCAGCCTCAGAGAATCCAGGAGTTGTGGAGGATCCCGACTTCCCAGACTCAGCAGCTTCAATAGCCTAAAGGAAGTGATGCCCCAGTTCCTGAGTTGCAGCGACACCCATAATTCTGGTTCCCCTGCACGAGGTACAAACCCAGCAACCCAGAAAGAAAAGGAAAGTGAAAGTGTTAGTCACTCAGTCTTGCGTGACTCTTTGTGACCCCATGGACTAACAGCCTGCCAGGCTCTCTATCCATGGAATTCTCCAGGCAAGAATAGTGGAGTGGGTTGCCATTTCCTCCCAGGGATCTTCCCAACCCAGGTATCGAACATGGGTCTCCTGTACTACAGGCAGATTTTGGAACCTTCTGATTCAACACCTGCTATTCTGACTTACCTCATCATACCCTGGTTGTGGTGGAGGCACAAAAAGCGCAGTAGCAATACCAGTGATAACAGTACTGGGCAGTAGTCAACAACAAGGCACCAGTGACCCTAGAGTCATGAGCAGCAGCACAGAGGGTATTGGCAACATGTTTGGAAGCAGCAGGAGAGGGTGAAGGAAGCGAATTCTCAAATGTATGAGTCTGCTCAGATAGGAGAAATGAAAAACTTGTGCTATATCGCCACCTACTGAAAGACGTAAGAAAAGCTTCTGATAACCAACCTATGGAATTGTTAGGATCGATGTGAAAAAATGGGAAAGAAATCCAAAAAAAGAGGGGATATATGTAGACCTATACACTTCGCTAAGTGGCTCAGTGGAAAAGAACTTGCCTGCCAGTGCAAGAGACACAGGAAATGCAGGCTTGATCTTGTCTGGAAGATCCCTTGGAGCAGGAAATGACAATCCAGTCCTATATCCCTCTCTGAAAAATTCCATGACAGAAGAGCCTGGTGGGCTAAAGTCCACAGGATTACAAAGAGTCAAGCATGACTTAGGGACTGAGCAGGAGCATGATGTGTAAGTATACATGATTCATTTTGTTGTATGATAGAAACTAGCTCAACATTGTAAAGCAACTATACTCTAATAAAAAGAAAAGAGAAGAAATTTTAAGCTTTACCTAAATAAGGAAGATGTTTGCTACTTCAGATATGCTGACAGAGAAACAACTTGTCAAGCATCATGAAAAACCACAGTAACATGCTGTCACAAACTGATAATTACAGTTCTCAAGCAATCAAATTTGAAGTCATGTTATATTGCAATCTAACTAGAGAATTCAAAATAGCCATTATAAAGAAACTCAACACGCTACAAGAAAACGCAAATGAATGCAAGAATAAAATTACTAAGCAGAAGGAATATTCTGCCAAGAAGATTGAACCTCTGAAAAAGAACAAAACAGAATTTTAGAGCTGAAGAATTCAGTAAAGTGAGAGTAAGAATGCACTAGAAAGCATTGTAAATAGAACAGATCATATGGAAGAGAGAATTGGTGAGCTTGAAGATAGACATATGGAAATAATATAGATAGGAAAGATAACTGAGCTCTTTTTTAATGACAAAATTTTATTATAACTATCTGATTATTAGGAATGGCAACATATAAATATTGGAGAGGGAGAAGTGTGCCAACAGTTTATTTAAAGAAATAATAGCTGAGACTGTCTCAAATCTGGGGAAGGAACTGGATTATATAATGAAACGAAGAGAGCTCCACATTACCTCAATGCCAAAAAAAAAAAACCACCACTTTCTCTAAGACACACTAAAATTGTCAAAAGTCAATGACAAAGGAAGAATTTTAAAGGCAAACAGGAAAAAAAAGACAGTAACCTACAAGGAAGTCCCCCATTAAGCTATCAGCATATTTTTCAGCAAAAATACTACAGGCTAAGAGAGACAGGAAATGCAGGCTTGATCTTGTCTGGAAGATCCCTTGGAGCAGGAAATGACAATCCAGTCCTATATCCCTCTCTGAAAAATTCCATGACAGAAGAGCCTGGTGGGCTAAAGTCCACAGGATTACAAAGAGTCAAGCATGACTTAGGGACTGAGCAGGAGCATGATGTGTAAGTATACATGATTCATTTTGTTGTATGATAGAAACTAGCTCAACATTGTAAAGCAACTATACTCTAATAAAAAGAAAAGAGAAGAAATTTTAAGCTTTACCTAAATAAGGAAGATGTTTGCTACTTCAGATATGCTGACAGAGAAACAACTTGTCAAGCATCATGAAAACCACAGTAACATGCTGTCACAAACTGATAATTACAGTTCTCAAGCAATCAAATTTGAAGTCATGTTATATTGCAATCTAACTAGAGAATTCAAAATAGCCATTATAAAGAAACTCAACACGCTACAAGAAAACGCAAATGAATGCAAGAATAAAATTACTAAGCAGAAGGAATATTCTGCCAAGAAGATTGAACCTCTGAAAAAGAACAAAACAGAATTTTAGAGCTGAAGAATTCAGTAAAGTGAGAGTAAGAATGCACTAGAAAGCATTGTAAATAGAACAGATCATATGGAAGAGAGAATTGGTGAGCTTGAAGATAGACATATGGAAATAATATAGATAGGAAAGATAACTGAGCTCTTTTTTAATGACAAAATTTTATTATAACTATCTGATTATTAGGAATGGCAACATATAAATATTGGAGAGGGAGAAGTGTGCCAACAGTTTATTTAAAGAAATAATAGCTGAGACTGTCTCAAATCTGGGGAAGGAACTGGATTATATAATGAAACGAAGAGAGCTCCACATTACCTCAATGCCAAAAAAAAAAAACCACCACTTTCTCTAAGACACACTAAAATTGTCAAAAGTCAATGACAAAGGAAGAATTTTAAAGGCAAACAGGAAAAAAAAGACAGTAACCTACAAGGAAGTCCCCCATTAAGCTATCAGCATATTTTTCAGCAAAAATACTACAGGCTAAGAGAGAATGGAATGACATGGTGAAAATATTGAAAGATAAAACTATCAGCCAAGAAAGAGATACCCATTAAAGATTGGATATTAAGAAAAAATAAAGTGTTTCCAAGAAAAAACAAATAAAAAGGTGATCTGTCAAATGGGAGAAGTTATTTGTAACTCATATATCTACTAAGGGATTAATAGCCAAAAAAGATAAACGATATATACAACTCAACAATGACAAAGCAAATAACATAATTGGGAAAATGACTTGAGACTTCAATAGACATTTTTCCAAAAAAGGCACACAGATGGCCAGTGTGATATATGTAAAGATATTCAGCATCACATATTATTAAGGAAGGGCAAACCAAAACCACCATGAGATATGACCTCATGTCCTATAATGACTATAATCAAAAAGACAAGAACAAGTGTTAGAGAAGATATGGAACAAAAGAGAATGCTTATACACTGTTGCTGATTATGTACATTGATGTCAGCCATTATGGGTAACAGTATAGCAATTTTTCAAAAAAATTAAGATTAGAACTACCATATAAACCAGATATTCTGCTTTTGGGTATTTATTTGAAAAATATAAAAATGCTAATTCAAAAATGTAAACACCCGTGTGTGTCTATGTTCAGCCCATCAATATTTATAATAGCCAAGATATGGGAGCAACCTAAATGCCAATCTATAGTGAATAAAGAAGATGTGTGTGTGTGTGTGTGTGTGTGTGTGTGTGTGTGTGTATATATACATATATATATATATACACACACATATATATATATATGCCATACATACTATGGCATACTACTCAGTCAAAGAAAAGATGAACTGTTTGTGACAACATGGGTAGAGCTTGTGGGTATCATGTGAAGTGAAATGACTTAGATGAGAAAGACAGATGCTGTGTGATTTTATTCATGTGTAGAATACAAAATAAACAACAGAAAATGAAAACAAACACATAGATACAGAGAACAAATTAGTGGTTACCAAAGGGGAAAGAGTGTAGTTAGTAGTTACCAGAGCGGGAAGAGGTTGGGAAAAAGATGATATGGGTAAATGAGGTTATTTTGTGATGGACTGAAACTAAACCTTTGGTGGTGAGCACACTTTAGAGAATACATAAATTGAAGTACAATGTGGTACACATAAAACATGTAATGTTATAAACCAGTGTTACCTCAACTTCATTTTATTATTTATTTATTGGCAGTGCTGTGTGGCATATGGAATCTCAGTTCTCCAAAGCCGGAGAGTATTTGTAACTCAAATATCTACTAAGGGATTAATAGCCAAAAAAGATAAACGATATATACAACTCAACAATGACAAAGCAAATAACATAATTGGGAAAATGACTTGAGACTTCAATAGACATTTTTCCAAAAAAGGCACACAGATGGCCAGTGTGATATATGTAAAGATATTCAGCATCACATATTATTAAGGAAGGGCAAACCAAAACCACCATGAGATATGACCTCATGTCCTATAATGACTATAATCAAAAAGACAAGAACAAGTGTTAGAGAAGATATGGAACAAAAGAGAATGCTTATACACTGTTGCTGATTATGTACATTGATGTCAGCCATTATGGGTAACAGTATAGCAATTTTTCAAAAAAATTAAGATTAGAACTACCATATAAACCAGATATTCTGCTTTTGGGTATTTATTTGAAAAATATAAAAATGCTAATTCAAAAATGTAAACACCCGTGTGTGTCTATGTTCAGCCCATCAATATTTATAATAGCCAAGATATGGGAGCAACCTAAATGCCAATCTATAGTGAATAAAGAAGATGTGTGTGTGTGTGTGTGTGTGTGTGTGTGTGTGTGTATATATACATATATATATATACACACACATATATATATATATGCCATACATACTATGGCATACTACTCAGTCAAAGAAAAGATGAACTGTTTGTGACAACATGGGTAGAGCTTGTGGGTATCATGTGAAGTGAAATGACTTAGATGAGAAAGACAGATGCTGTGTGATTTTATTCATGTGTAGAATACAAAATAAACAACAGAAAATGAAAACAAACACATAGATACAGAGAACAAATTAGTGGTTACCAAAGGGGAAAGAGTGTAGTTAGTAGTTACCAGAGCGGGAAGAGGTTGGGAAAAAGATGATATGGGTAAATGAGGTTATTTTGTGATGGACTGAAACTAAACCTTTGGTGGTGAGCACACTTTAGAGAATACATAAATTGAAGTACAATGTGGTACACATAAAACATGTAATGTTATAAACCAGTGTTACCTCAACTTCATTTTATTATTTATTTATTGGCAGTGCTGTGTGGCATATGGAATCTCAGTTCTCAAGCCGGAGATAGGACTCACTGAACTGCTAGGGAAGTCCCATTGTTACCTATTTTTTAAGATTGTTTGCCAACTAAAACTAGATGATCTCAGTCTCTAGAATCTTTAGATTGACCATCCTTTGCCTTCCCTTCTTCTTGACATGTTTCTTCTTTTCCAGGCATACAGGAATGACTGGGTTTCATGTACAGCAAACCCAGATCAGGGAGCTATGTCAGGTGCATCGACAGAGCTCCCTGTCCCCCTCCCTCTCTTTCACTGCTTCTGCATCACACTGGGTGTAAAAAGGAAGCAAAGCCCCAGCCCAATCTCAGCCTGCCCCTGTTGTTCATTGTACCTGGGATAGTGGAAGTGACTGTGTATTAGGATTCCACTCTCTTGGTTGAAGAACTTTGATATCTTCTTACATGATACCCATATATCATTTTCAACCTAGTTATGTCCCTTCCATATATCTCTGTTCTTCCTTCCATGAAAGGTTTTCTGCCTTGTTTTAGCAAGGGCCAGGGGCAGGAGGACTTTCCTTACATGAATGATTCTCAGAGTACTCTGTACTAGCAATACCATATTGAATGACAAATTGCTAGACATGAAAATTCTCTGGCCGTAACACCAGCCACTGAATCAGAACATCAAGGGGAGGGACCTAGAAGCTGGGTTTCATCATGCCTTCCCAGTGATTATGTCGTCGACCAAAGTTTGAAAACCATTGCCTGGTATCGTGTCTGCAAGTAAAACTATATGATCTCTGTTGACCGGGTTTCATTCCTGGTATGTGACAGAGAGCTTTCAAAATGTGGAAAACTGCTTTCTCCTTTCACAAAGATAGGCTGGAAGAGACTCAAGAATTCTGTTTTGAAAATGAAAACAGATTCGTTTTTCTCCTTGGATTTCTGGCCTAATAATTCTCATCCTTCCGGAGACACTCAATGTGTCTGGTTAAATAAGGCTACATGCACAGAAAGAACAAGCGTCTTATGATGGTACAGTTTTCCTACCTAATACTTCTCTGTGTATTCATAATGCAGTTTGTTTAGATGGTGGAGTATGTGCCTGGGACCAGCAATACAATTTCCTGAGTCAGTATTTTTCATTTTAGCCTCTAAGTGGGTCCAAGATGAAAATCTTCAGCTTCCTTGGACAATTTCATTGAGACCTATGTGGACATCTCAAAGTTGGCAGGAGTGAGAGATAATTCATTTTCTTTTCTCCTCAAACAGCCCTCTATTTCCTAAGTTTACAACCTGGATGAATAGCTCTTGACAGTGCGTACAAGCATCTGTTTTGGAATTGGACTGATCTAGATTCATATACCAGGGCCATCATTTACTGGCATTGTGATCTTGAACAATTGAACTGTCTCCATTTCCTGTAACATGGAGGAAGTTCCAACTTCCATGGGTAAATTTTGGGAATTTGGAGAAAACACATGCCTGATAAGTGGTATGTATTTATTTGCTATCCTAAACTCAATGCTATCTCAACCTCCTCTTAGTGATCAAGTCACTAATCATTACTTTCACAAATGCCTTTCAAATAATACTGCTTTTCTTTCAACAAATCTCCACCTCTAGTGAAGACCGTCTTCAGTTCTTTAGGGATAATGTAGTTTCTTGTTTGTTCTTCCTAAACCCTCATTGGCTCACCTTTTGGAGCTGCCGTGTATGGATCTGAAGACTCTAGAAGGCCAAGTCACCTATCTGGGTGGCACCTTTCAGAGCTCAGTGTAACCTCCCATTCACACACACTCCTACACGACCCCACATAGCCATGCACACACCACACATGTACGCACAGGCACAAACTCAGAGGTCACCTGTCACATCCATTCACGCCCATTCACATTGACACACAATTTGTATGTTTATTATGAGAAAAGAGCATTTTTTCAACAGAAAATACACTTCTGTGACTGCATTGAGAAAGAAACATTTTTCTATAATCCACATAGAGGTGTCATTATGGAGGCTCTGCTGTTCTCTCTTATCTTTTCTTCAAGAGCTTCCAGGGTGATTCTGTGAGATGCCTCCACCACTTCAGATTCCCTGGCCTATCTCCCATGGCAGGTCATGCCCTCTCGGACATACCTTGTTCCTTGTTGTCCTGACGCTCACATGCGGCTCAGACATCCCATGAGATTATCATTAGTACCCAGTCTTGTATCTGACCAAAAGGAGATATGTAACAAATTACTTATCATCCAACGAATGGGCAATGAATGTTGTTTGGTAGCTATTTTCTATATAGAGTCACAAAAAATAGTGTGCCTTGCCCATTTTCTTCTTAACTTGTCTGGTGATGGCATATTTCCTTATTTGAATTGTGAGGAAGAACTTGATAAAACATACCTAACCACTTGTTATTGTTGTTGTTCCGTTTCTTAGCTGTGTCTGTCTCTTTATGACTGACCACATGAATAATATCATGCCAGGCTTTCCTGTTTATCACTATCTCCCGGAGTATGCTCAGATTCATGTCCATTGGGTTGAAGATGCCATCCAACCATCTCATCCTTTATCCCCTTTCTCCTCCTGCCCTCAGTCTTTCTCAGAATCATGTGGCCAAAGTATTGGAACTTCAGCTTTAGCATCAGTCCTTCCAATGATATTCAGGGTTGATTTCCTTAAGGATTGACTGGTTTGATCTGCTTACTGTCCAAGGGACACTCAAGAGTCTTCTCCAGCACTACAGTTTGTAAACATCAATTCTTTGGTATTTGGCCTTCTTTATGGTCCAACTCTCACATCCATATAGGGTTACTGGAAAAACCATAGCTTTGACTATGCAGACCCTTGTCAGCCAAGTAATGTCTTTGCTTTTTAATACATGATCTTGGCTTGTCATAGCTTATCTTCCAAGGAGCAAGCATCTTTTAATTTCGTGGCTTTAGTCACCATCTACGATGATTTCAGAGCCCAGTAAAATAAATTTTGTCACTGGTTTCATTGTTTCCCCATTTATTTTGCATGAAGCCATGGGCTGATCTTTGTTTTTTGAATGTTGAATTTTAAGCCAGCTTTGTCACTCTCCTCTTTCACCTTCATCAAGTGAGTTTTTAGTTCCTCTTCACTTTCTGCCACTATGGTGGTGTCATATGCATATCTGAAGTTATTGATGCTTCCCCTGGCAATCCTGATTCCAGCACAGGCTTCATCCAGCCTGGCATTTTGCATGATGCACATTGCATATAAGTTAAATAAAAGAATGTTGTGCTGCTATGCTGAGTCATTCAGTTATGTCTAACTCTTTGCAACCCCATGGGCTGAAGCCCTGCAGGCTCCTCTGTCCATGAGGATTCTCCAGGCAAGAATACTGGAGCAGGTTGCCATGCCCTCCTCCAGGGAATCTTCCTACCCCAGGAATCAAACCCAGGTCTCCCACATTGCAGGCAGATTCTTTACCATCTGGGCCACCAGGGAAACCCATACAGATGTTAGGTTTCATTAATAACTATTCTGTGCCATACATTTTTAACAAAAATTGAAATTCCATTTCTCCATCACTGTTCTTATCACTTTGTTCCTTTGAGTGGGCTAAAGGGTTCTGAATGTCTTATTCTTTTTTTTTTTTTTTTAAAGATTTATTTATTTATTTATTTTGGGTGGGGGTTGGGTTGGGGAGGGAGGGGAGCCGGCGGACCACTTCTATTGGGCTTCCATTTCTCTATTTTCATCCATCTTTGTTCTTTGGCTCCTGCGGGCCTCCCATCGCTGTGGCGTCTGTTGTCGCAGAGCGCCGACTCTGGGCGCATGCGCTCCAGAGCTCCGGCTAGGCGATTGGACACATCAGTCCAGCCGCTCCACGGCACGTGGGATCCTCCCAGGCCAGGGATTGAATTGGCGCCCCCTGCAGTGCAAAGCGGTGTCCCCATCCACTGGACCACCAGGGGAAGCCCTGAATGTCTTACTCTTAAGCCACTTTTAGAATCTTTTCAAATCTAACACTTATGGGGAACTGTTTATATATAGTGGGTTAATAAATATCACCCACTCTGCCAGATACTTTTGAAGCCTAATTTCATTCAGCCTTCAGACTGGTTCTGAGGGTAGGGTGATTTTTAGTCCCATTCTACGCATGGGGGAATATATTTTGAGAGGAATTTGCTTGATGTCAAATGGTGCATAAAGGGTAGAACTTGGCTTCAAACCCAGGTTTATCTGCTTTCTGGGTTTGTGATTTTTATAATGATTACTGGACATTCTTTTTAGGCCTCATTAAATTTTATAAAAATTAGAGTGAAAAGGAACCCAAAGAGGAAAGGGTGAAATACAGTTTTATATAAGCATTCTTAAGACTTCTAAAGAAATTATTTTTATTACCTATATAATATACAAATATATTTATATATGAACTCTTTAACTTCTAAGCTTAACATTGTTCTATTTGTAAATGTGAATGGTCTTAGCTACTTTTTCGAAAATACTGAGTTTAGTTCATATGTATATTTTTGTCTCCTCTTAATTTCCTTATATCTGACTGCTATTACTACTATGACCTATCATAACATACCATATATACTTACAACCAAGCAAAGGTGGAGTTGCATCTTCAGAAACTGAAGAGGCATTTTGGATAACACGTTCTTAGCAATGGAACTTGGACAACATTTATGAAATATGGTAGGGAAAGTTATCATTTTGGATAAGAAAAAGGACAGCCATATAGCAACTGTTAAAGAAATGGTATAAGATGGAAAATTTTAACAGACATTTAAACTATTTTCTTATGTGGACTTCCTCCACTGCCATAGATCTAAATATCCTCTTGAGCTGTTGTCCAGATACAGTTCTTCACATAATTGATGAACTTGGCCTCCACTTTGAGAAGGGTATCATCTTTTTCTATACTTGCTTGTATGTTTGTTTTAGTGTCTTCTACAGACCTAGGTCCTTTCCGTGTTTTAGGAGACTTTTGTGTTTTTGAAAGATTCTTGATGTTTTGATCTTGATGGTTTTTTTTTTTTTTTTTTTTTTTTTTGCATTCTGGTTTGGTTTTTGTGGGCTTTGGGCCAGAGTATCTCATATAGATTTCTTTACTAGAACTTTTTCTTCAGCTTCCTCATCATCCGGGTTATCATTGTCTTCTTCATCATCTTCTTCATCAGCAGCAAGCTTTCCTTTTTTGTGTGCAATACTCTCCACATATACGTAGGAGTTTCATATCCTCTTCCTCTTCATCTTCTGACTCTTCATCTTGCTTCATAGCTACTAAGTGCTCTCCACTGATATATATGTATATAGGCCCTGACCCATTCTTCAATCATGGAACTGCAGGTGGTATTATTTCAAAGCCCCTAAAGAGCAACCGTTGGCGGTATAGACATTTGCAAAATTGTCATATTGCTTTAACTGGACTGTCTCTATAATTCATTGCTTCTGCTTCAGCAATGTGCAGTTCATCTCTTGCACCAGTCCCTAAACTGATTCTTTTTTTTTTTTTTTCATTTTTTTATTTATCTATCTTTTGGAGGATGGGGTGGGGAGGGAGGGGGCTGGGCGGGCCACTTCTATTGATCTTTCATTTCTCTATTTTCATCCGTCTTTGTTCTTTGGCTCCTGTGGGCCTCCCATCGCGGTGGCCACTGTCGTCGCAGAGCAGCGGCTCTGGGTGCACGCGCCCCAGAGCTCCGGCTCGGCAATTGGACACATCGGTCCAGCTGCTCCGCGGCACGTGGGATACTCCCAGGCCAGGGATCACAGCGGCACCCCTTGCACTGCAAGGCAGTGTCCTTACCCACTGGACCACCAGGGGAAGCCCCCCTAAACTTATTCTTCTTAAAAATAATTGATGTTCATTTTCATCATTATCCACCTTAAAGCGATAATCTTTGTTGGCTTTTTTGTTTTTAATTTTGGCATCTTTTATTGGTTTTTTATTTATTTATTTTCATCCATCTCTATTCTTTGGCCTGTGTGGGCCTCCCATTATAGTGGCCTCTCTCCTTGCAGAGCACTGGCTCTGGGAACACACATTAGAGAATGGTGGCTCATAATTGGATATACCCATCCAGCTGCTCTGCAGCACGTGGGATTCTCCCAGGCCAGGGACCAAACCGGCACCCCTTGCACTGCAAGGCAGTGTCCTTACCCACTGGACCACCAGGGAAGCCCCCCTAAACTTATTCTTCTTAAAAATAATTGATGTTCATTTTCATCATTATCCACCTTAAAGCGATAATCTTTGTTGGCTTTTTTGTTTTTAATTTTGGCATCTTTTATTGGTTTTTTATTTATTTATTTTCATCCATCTCTATTCTTTGGCCTGTGTGGGCCTCCCATTATAGTGGCCTCTCTCCTTGCAGAGCACTGGCTCTGGGAACACACATTAGAGAATGGTGGCTCATAATTGGATATACCCATCCAGCTGCTCTGCAGCACGTGGGATTCTCCCAGGCCAGGGACCAAACTGGTGCCCCCTGCACTTAAAGGCAGACTCTTCACCCACTGGACCACCAGGGAAGCCCTCTTTGTTGGCTTTTAGTTCACCACCAGAAAGGTAGTTTGGGGGCCTTAGGGGCTTATGTCCATATCCATCCATGTGTTAGTGGCACACAGTTAGGTGGGAAGAAGGCAGATAAAGATAAACAGCTGCTGTTCTGGAGAATGGCCATGTAGGATGGAGTCACACCAGGGCGGTCTTTCACTAATTTTTATATTTTGCTCTGTCCTATAACCTTGTGTTGTTGCTCAGCTACTAAATTGTGTCTGACTTTGCAACTGCAAGGATTGTATACATGCCAGGCTCCTCTGTCTTCCACTATCTCCCAGAGTTTGCTCAAATCCATATCCATTGAATTGGTGATGCTCTCTATCCATCTCATCCTCTGCTTCCCCTTTCTCCTTTTCCCTTCAGTCTTTCACAGCATCAGGGTCTTTTTTCAGTGAGTCAGCTCCTCACATCAAGCAGCCAAAGTATTGGCGCTTCAGCTTCAGCATCAGTCCTTCCAATGAGTATTCATGGTTGATTTCCTTTAGGACTGACTGGTTTGATCTCTTTGTAGTCCAGATGACTCTCAAGAGTCTTCTCCAGCACCAACATTTGAAAACAATAGTTCTTTGGTGCTCAGCCTTCTTTATGGTCCAACTCTCACATCTGTCCAAGACTACTGGATGGATCCTGCAAAATTTTGACTTTTTCAATAGAAAAAAGCTTTATTTTCCATTTTTCTTATACTTGTTGAAATATTTACTATCTCAGTTTTATACATCTACAAATACTGAACAGGATAAAACAAAGCATATACAAAGAGATGTTTAAGGATATTCACAAATTCAAGTGTCTTAATACCAAACATAGGCCAACATATTGATTTCGATCAGTGTTTCTCCTGAAGTTTGAAAAGATCTCTTAACTTTTATTTATTTTATTCTGAACAGCCATTTTAAAAAATGTGTCCCAGTTCAGTTCAGTCATTCAGTCATGTCTGCCTCTTTGTGGCCCCATGGACTGCAACACACCAGGCTCTCCTGTCCTTCACCATCTCCCAGAGATCGCTCAAACTTATATCCATTGACTCAGTGAATCCATCCAACCATCTCATTCCCCGTCATCCCCTTCTCCTTTTGGCTTGTTTTCCTGAAATCAGAATGTTTTCCATTGAGTCTTCTTTTCACATCTGGTGGCCAAAGTATGGAGCTTCAATTTCAGCATCAGTCCTTCCAATGAATATTCAGGGATGACTTCCCCTGGAATTGACTGGTTTGATCTCCTTGTAGTCCTTGAGACTCTCAAGAGGGTTCTCCAACACTGCAGTTCAAAGGCATCAATTCTAAACATTTATAAACCTAACAAGTTGCCTTTAAGGAAACCACCAGGTATGGATTTACTGTGGGAGTGTGTTTACATATACAAATTTTGTTTTACTGTTTCCCATTCTCAGTTCCTTGTAAATAATAGGTGTGAGATGCTAAATGTCATTATATTTATATGTGAATTTACATTTCTAATCCCAAGTCTCTTCTTTTGACTAACACGTCTGTCTTTGACCTCTCTCCCCATGGCCTTTTAGAGTTGCTAGAGAATTTATAATCAAAATTAAAATGACAGCTTTCTGAAAGATAGAACCAAATGTTTCTTCCTGGAAGAAAACTATCACCTAATCCTGCCTTTATTATCACACTCGACAAAACCACTTTTTGGCATTGAGTTTAATTCTGTTGTTGATTTCTGTTGGATCAGCTCTTCTGGATTTCAGTTTACCATTGTTTGTAACATGAACCCCACGATATGAAATACCTAACTTACTAGTATATCCAATGTTTCATAAATAATCTGTTCCATTTCTTTGAAGGAAAGGTTTAAAGAAAATCAGATATTTACCTTTTCAAATATAAGTTTAATGATAAGCAGTATTAATGCCTTGGTGTCATTCATTCTAAAGTCTTGGCTAACTTTTCATATAGCTAATATGTGTATATGTGATATAGATGGGTAAATGTGTGTGTATAGCTCCTCAAAGTAGCTCCTACAGAACTTAGGACTTCCTTATCAGTAATTTATTCATTTGACAAATATGAATTAAATTATTTTGATGTGCTAGGTTTGCTTCTAAGAACCACAGATATAAAATTGGCCAAAGGTGACCCCCATTCAGTTGCCCCAAGGGTTTAGAATCTACTGGGAGAAAGAAGCAGCTGAATAGCAATTATAGTGCCATAGTACTTCTCTAGAGTAACACATGGGAGAGGCAGAGCCCATTTCTGGAAAGGTTATGAGATAAGGAGTGGTTGGCTGGAACCATCTGGGGCAAGAGGGGTTTCAACAGGGCAAATAGTGAACAGCATCTAGAAGAAAGAAATATTAGCAAATCCTAGCAGTGTTTATCTCTTAGGCATTGTTCTCTGTGAGAGGTGTTGGATATAGTGATTAAACTCATGCACTCTGAGGTAAGCTGTTTGGGCATATTTTTAATTCTTAGAAGAAAAATGCCAAAGTCCATTTTTTTTTTCATTATGTGCTCATCTTTTCACCTTTTAAATCAAAGATACCTTTCTGCTTTTGGTTGCCCTTTACTGGAAAATCATAGATATATTTTTGAGCTGTGATGGAACTTACAGATGAACAGTTCCAACCATCTTATGTGGAGAGAAGAGTAGAGGGACAGGAAAGTGGCTAAGCAGGCGGTTGTTACCACCTTCCTAACCCCAATTGTTTATCCTTCTGGCCCCTAAGCCCCTGGAGGATAAGAGGAGGTCAGTGGCACATACCTCGATTATGTCTCACAGGTTTTCAGTTGCCTTCAGCAATATTTACTTTCCCAAGTTGCTTAGTATTTGTGTGAAGAGAAAGATTGCTTGCGGAAGAAATGGATAAAATTGTGCTTTAATCTATTGCTTTCAATTTCACCCCAACTACTTTTGTATTTGCACAATGTTTCATAAATAATCTGTTCCATTTCTTTGAAGGAAAGGTTTAAAGAAAATCAGATATTTACCTTTTCAAATATAAGTTTAATGATAAGCAGTATTAATGCCTTGGTGTCATTCATTCTAAAGTCTTGGCTAACTTTTCATATAGCTAATATGTGTATATGTGATATAGATGGGTAAATGTGTGTGTATAGCTCCTCAAAGTAGCTCCTACAGAACTTAGGACTTCCTTATCAGTAATTTATTCATTTGACAAATATGAATTAAATTATTTTGATGTGCTAGGTTTGCTTCTAAGAACCACAGATATAAAATTGGCCAAAGGTGACCCCCATTCAGTTGCCCCAAGGGTTTAGAATCTACTGGGAGAAAGAAGCAGCTGAATAGCAATTATAGTGCCATAGTACTTCTCTAGAGTAACACATGGGAGAGGCAGAGCCCATTTCTGGAAAGGTTATGAGATAAGGAGTGGTTGGCTGGAACCATCTGGGGCAAGAGGGGTTTCAACAGGGCAAATAGTGAACAGCATCTAGAAGAAAGAAATATTAGCAAATCCTAGCAGTGTTTATCTCTTAGGCATTGTTCTCTGTGAGAGGTGTTGGATATAGTGATTAAACTCATGCACTCTGAGGTAAGCTGTTTGGGCATATTTTTAATTCTTAGAAGAAAAATGCCAAAGTCCATTTTTTTTTTCATTATGTGCTCATCTTTTCACCTTTTAAATCAAAGATACCTTTCTGCTTTTGGTTGCCCTTTACTGGAAAATCATAGATATATTTTTGAGCTGTGATGGAACTTACAGATGAACAGTTCCAACCATCTTATGTGGAGAGAAGAGTAGAGGGACAGGAAAGTGGCTAAGCAGGCGGTTGTTACCACCTTCCTAACCCCAATTGTTTATCCTTCTGGCCCCTAAGCCCCTGGAGGATAAGAGGAGGTCAGTGGCACATACCTCGATTATGTCTCACAGGTTTTCAGTTGCCTTCAGCAATATTTACTTTCCCAAGTTGCTTAGTATTTGTGTGAAGAGAAAGATTGCTTGCGGAAGAAATGGATAAAATTGTGCTTTAATCTATTGCTTTCAATTTCACCCCAACTACTTTTTGTATTTGCACTCTTGATTTAGGTGGCCATTTTTCTGTTCTTTAGCACTGAAATAGCCTCTTCCTAAGCAGTCCTTTTTATTACCTTAGAGTTAGTCATTTCCTGCTGCCCCTCCAGGTAATAAATGGAGTCTTTTGCTGTGATAAAGGCAGTCACTTGCTCCCTTCCTGTCCTCCCTCTCACTGTTTCATTCTTTACTCTTTTTTCTCCTGTCTCGCCTCTCCCTTTTCCTTTCCTTTCTTTACCTCCCCTGTCCTTTGCATCTTCATCCCTTAAGTTTCCATTTCATCTAGAGACAGTAAACAGGAAACATAGCTTCAATTGTTACTGAATTTTCTTATATTAATACCTTGAAAGGATTTATTGTTTATTGACTCTGATAATATAAACTCAGGGTTTATGTTCACTGAATTCATCTATCACTTTTCTGCCAAATCAAAAAATTCTAAGTCTCAATGAGCCATAGAGCTGAAATCTGTTTAACATTTCAGATACCAATATGTGTTGTCAAATCTGAGATTTAGCCTTTTTTCTATTGCTTTTTTTTTTTCCCACCTGGTAGCATCAATAACATTCTCATTAGAAAAAATGGAGTGATAAAATATGGCAAAACGATTGTTATGGGGTCAACGTATATGTATATAAGTGTGTAGACTAAAAAAAAAAAAGATGAACAACTTGAGAGTTGTGGGTTAAGTTTTATTTGGGGCATAATCAGAACTGCAGCCCAAGAGGCAGCACTTCAGATAGCTCTGAGAGACTGCTTCAAAGAGGCAGCGGGAGGAAAATCAATATATAAGGATTTTGGTGAAGGAGGAGTTCAAATGCCATTATACAAAGGGTGTACAAGGGTTTTTATTTTACAAAAGGTTTTTGTATAGTCATGAGGATTGATGTCATCATGAAGGAACTGAGTGTTTTTCTAGATGTGAGGAGACCCAAGGATTGAGATAGTGAATTCTGTTCTTAAAAGCATCTACCTGTCTAAAGACCTGTCCCACCAGATTCCTTGGAGCACAGTGTGCCTCACTCCATCCTGATCTTCTTCAGTGTATGTTAAAGGTCAGCAGCTCCAAACAGCACAGGGTTCAGTCTCTGCAGAGGCAGATGGCAAATGCCCTTGTTGTCCAGTCATTGGCAATGTAATTGGAAAGTGCCAATTTGTAGCTGACAAATGTAATTACACAATTAATTGTAATTTGTGTGATTTCTAAGAATTTTAGCTTAAGGAGCTAGCATTTTTATGTTGCTCATCATTTTGTCCCATTAAGATTTTAGGTGGAGTAATAGTAGAATACACATGCATCGTTTCATTCTTGAGGCAAGAATGGCTCTAGCGTTTTGTTTTTCAGGTTCTGCAGTTTCTCATTACATGTGAAAGACTGTCCCAAAAATTGATGAACAACTAAAACATGCAGATTCTATGACAGTGAACACATACAGCTTTGCGGATTTCCTCTTTCCTGGTATATAAATGAGACTTGAAAAATATTTATACTTTAAAAATATTTTAATATGATTATTTACTTTATTTTTCATCTTTTTAATGACCTGGTCATTGCCATTACAATAATATCTGCATATTAACCCTGAAAAGGGTCTAATTTTAGAGTTTTATAGTATACTTAGTAGACTTCTGAGGATAAAATATGACAGTGGCAAGGATTAATAAGTCAAATATGTTGTCATTTTTTTTGTATTCTACCTCACTGTTTCCAATATTAAGGTCTCAGGATCCCTACAGACTCCTAGAGCTTACTGTGTATGTTTGTGTCAGTCATTCAGTGGTGTTTGACCCCATGAACTGGAGCCCGCCAGGCCAATCTCTGTTCATGGAATTCTCTAGACAAAAATGCTGGAGTGGGTAGCCATTTCCTTCTCCAGGGGATTTTCCTGATCTAGGAATTGAATCCATGTCTCCTGCATTGCAGACAGATTCTTTGCCATCTGAACCACCAGGAAGCCCAGAGCGTATTGAGGACCGCAAGTGAAAAGCTGCTAATGCCACTTGGAATCAGATCACTGAGATTTTGGTGCTGATTGCACATAGCAGTCTAATCAAACGCCTTATTCAGCCTCTAGGAACTTACATATACTTCCCCAGTGGAAACAGTTTCAATATAGTATCTGCTTGTGAGGTGGTGAGTCCCTCACTCCTAAGCGTTTCATGTCTCAGAAGGTAGCAGATTTCCAGCATGTGTTGCCAGCATCCAGGGGTCCATGCAAGCCTGATTGCTTCCATTTCCATAGATTCCATTCTTCCCCTTTGAGGACAATAGCCAAGATATCCAAATGCTACATTTTGCAAATGGTTTTTCTAAGAATTTTAGCTTAAGGAGCTAGCATTTTTATGTTGCTCATCATTTTGTCCCATTAAGATTTTAGGTGGAGTAATAGTAGAATACACATGCATCGTTTCATTCTTGAGGCAAGAATGGCTCTAGCGTTTTGTTTTTCAGGTTCTGCAGTTTCTCATTACATGTGAAAGACTGTCCCAAAAATTGATGAACAACTAAAACATGCAGATTCTATGACAGTGAACACATACAGCTTTGCGGATTTCCTCTTTCCTGGTATATAAATGAGACTTGAAAAATATTTATACTTTAAAAATATTTTAATATGATTATTTACTTTATTTTTCATCTTTTTAATGACCTGGTCATTGCCATTACAATAATATCTGCATATTAACCCTGAAAAGGGTCTAATTTTAGAGTTTTATAGTATACTTAGTAGACTTCTGAGGATAAAATATGACAGTGGCAAGGATTAATAAGTCAAATATGTTGTCATTTTTTTTGTATTCTACCTCACTGTTTCCAATATTAAGGTCTCAGGATCCCTACAGACTCCTAGAGCTTACTGTGTATGTTTGTGTCAGTCATTCAGTGGTGTTTGACCCCATGAACTGGAGCCCGCCAGGCCAATCTCTGTTCATGGAATTCTCTAGACAAAAATGCTGGAGTGGGTAGCCATTTCCTTCTCCAGGGGATTTTCCTGATCTAGGAATTGAATCCATGTCTCCTGCATTGCAGACAGATTCTTTGCCATCTGAACCACCAGGGAAGCCCAGAGCGTATTGAGGACCGCAAGTGAAAAGCTGCTAATGCCACTTGGAATCAGATCACTGAGATTTTGGTGCTGATTGCACATAGCAGTCTAATCAAACGCCTTATTCAGCCTCTAGGAACTTACATATACTTCCCCAGTGGAAACAGTTTCAATATAGTATCTGCTTGTGAGGTGGTGAGTCCCTCACTCCTAAGCGTTTCATGTCTCAGAAGGTAGCAGATTTCCAGCATGTGTTGCCAGCATCCAGGGGTCCATGCAAGCCTGATTGCTTCCATTTCCATAGATTCCATTCTTCCCCTTTGAGGACAATAGCCAAGATATCCAAATGCTACATTAGAGGGTAAATGAATTGGGAGCAGAAACAAATCCATGGCCACTAAGGCCCTCAAGGTGAATCTTAGATTGCGAGCAAAGGGAAACAAAATGTGTCAGACAAATGAAATGAGTGTGTGGTTTTTAATGTTTTTCCAAGTGTTATAGAATGAGCTAACACCGAAGGCTGTGCTTGAGTGTGTGAGGCAAGGAGGATGTGGGAAATCTTTGTACTTTCTGTCCAGTTTTGCTGTGAACTTAAATTGTTCTGAAAATTAAAGTCTATTTTAAAAAAGAAATACAAAAAACAAACAAAAATTTCCAAAGCTGGATGTCTTCACTGGCACATTTTACCAAGCTTTTTTTTGAAGGAATAATGTCAAGTACACATAGGCCATTCCAGAAAAATGGAAAGAGAGACTGCTTTTCAAAACTTAGGATAGTAAATTCAGATCATTCATTTTAAAAAACCCTATAATCGCTCATGAACATATATGCAACATCCCTTTTCAAAGAATGTAATCACTATAGCAACAAATCAAAGGGGTAACACATCATGACCAAGAGGGTTTTATCCCAGGAACTCAGGGTTGCTTTAAATTTTGAAAAATCAGTCATTCCAGTTTGACGTATTAACAGATTATTTTAAAAAAGGAAAATAACAACATTTAGATCTCATTTGTGCTGAAAACCCTTGGCAAATTAGAAATACAAGGCAACATCTGCAAACTGATAAAGGGCATCATTTAAAAACCTTATAGGTATCATTCTCCTGTATGGTAAAATGCCTTTTATTCTCCTGACGTATTGGACCGCAAGTGAAAAGCTGCTAATGCCACTTGGAATCAGATCACTGAGATTTTGGTGCTGATTGCACATAGCAGTCTAATCAAACGCCTTATTCAGCCTCTAGGAACTTACATATACTTCCCCAGTGGAAACAGTTTCAATATAGTATCTGCTTGTGAGGTGGTGAGTCCCTCACTCCTAAGCGTTTCATGTCTCAGAAGGTAGCAGATTTCCAGCATGTGTTGCCAGCATCCAGGGGTCCATGCAAGCCTGATTGCTTCCATTTCCATAGATTCCATTCTTCCCCTTTGAGGACAATAGCCAAGATATCCAAATGCTACATTAGAGGGTAAATGAATTGGGAGCAGAAACAAATCCATGGCCACTAAGGCCCTCAAGGTGAATCTTAGATTGCGAGCAAAGGGAAACAAAATGTGTCAGACAAATGAAATGAGTGTGTGGTTTTTAATGTTTTTCCAAGTGTTATAGAATGAGCTAACACCGAAGGCTGTGCTTGAGTGTGTGAGGCAAGGAGGATGTGGGAAATCTTTGTACTTTCTGTCCAGTTTTGCTGTGAACTTAAATTGTTCTGAAAATTAAAGTCTATTTTAAAAAAGAAATACAAAAAACAAACAAAAATTTCCAAAGCTGGATGTCTTCACTGGCACATTTTACCAAGCTTTTTTTTGAAGGAATAATGTCAAGTACACATAGGCCATTCCAGAAAAAATGGAAAGAGAGACTGCTTTTCAAAACTTAGGATAGTAAATTCAGATCATTCATTTTAAAAAACCCTATAATCGCTCATGAACATATATGCAACATCCCTTTTCAAAGAATGTAATCACTATAGCAACAAATCAAAGGGGTAACACATCATGACCAAGAGGGTTTTATCCCAGGAACTCAGGGTTGCTTTAAATTTTGAAAAATCAGTCATTCCAGTTTGACGTATTAACAGATTATTTTAAAAAAGGAAAATAACAACATTTAGATCTCATTTGTGCTGAAAACCCTTGGCAAATTAGAAATACAAGGCAACATCTGCAAACTGATAAAGGGCATCATTTAAAAACCTTATAGGTATCATTCTCCTGTATGGTAAAATGCCTTTTATCTGCGTTCACTAGCAAACCAAGTATGTCCACTCTAAGCGCCCCTTTTTGACATGGTTTAGAATATCCTAGCCAGTGAATTGAGTCTGAAGCAAAACTATATGGCTTCATAAAGAAAAAACAAAGTCTCTAGCATTAGTTTTTTTTTTTTTGTAGAAAATCTTGAGGAATCATCAAAAAGCCCATTCAAACTAATAATTGGGTTTCTCAAGGTTACAATATGCAAATTACTTACTACTCTCATAGTTTTACAAGAGAAATGAAATTTTTGTTCACACACAAATTTACGTGCAAATATTCAGTGTAGCTTTTTAAATAATAGTCAAAGAGCAGAAAAGAACTCATTGTTCATCAACTATCACCACGGTTAAACAAATGTAGCGGTATGTATAGACAATGGAATATTCTTTCTCAGCAATAAAATGTACTGAGCTATCAGTACCTATAACAGCTCTCAGAAGCCTCATGCCAAGTGAAAGAATCTAAACCTAAGACTCCCCACTGAAATATTCTTTATATGATATTCAAGGAGAAGCAAAATTAAAGTAAATAGAAGTAGATTTGTGGTCAAGACCCAGGGAGAAATTGGCAGTAAGGGTCATGAGGGAACTTTTGGGGGCAGTAGAATAATTATAATGATAAGTATAGTGTCTACAGGACTGCAAAGATTTGTTAAAACTCTGAATTGTATACTTAACGTCAGTTTTATTTCTTATGAATTATACTCCTGTAAATCTGCCTAAAATATGATATGACTCTATCTTCAGATAGCTCATAATTATACCAACAGAGTGTCACCAAGGATATCTTTTAGTAATGGATTCAGAGTTGCCTGCTGATCAGTGGATGAAAGTACCCCCACCCAGAAAAAAGCTTAATATTATTAATAGAAAACAACTGTTGAAAGATTATGCAGGAACATAGACACATAAGGAGCTCAGTAAATCCTAGCCAAAAGTTTAAATCTTCCATTATAAGTGAACTTGAACCAAACTGCAGCACTTGTTAGTAATTTTAATGGTGGTAACAGATTTCATATGTGTATGCTTTACAGCTTTGAAAGCAAATTAGAATCCCTTACTGTATTACCTGAAAGATTTAAGACCTGAGACATGTTCTGACCATGAGAGCAAGAAAAGTCATGGGTATAAATAGGCATTATTGAAACTTGGAACTAGAATGCAAAATAACTTCCGTCTTTACAGCCATTCTACTAGCCTGCCTGCTTCTTCTACTTCTGCTTTCTGAGAATCTCATTTTGGACATCCTGCATTCCAACTCACTGAGGTTGGATTTGATTTGACTATGTGAATCATTCTTCAAGATGATTTTACGGGCGTGCTTCTTCAGTTTCAAGAGAAATGAAATTTTTGTTCACACACAAATTTACGTGCAAATATTCAGTGTAGCTTTTTAAATAATAGTCAAAGAGCAGAAAAGAACTCATTGTTCATCAACTATCACCACGGTTAAACAAATGTAGCGGTATGTATAGACAATGGAATATTCTTTCTCAGCAATAAAATGTACTGAGCTATCAGTACCTATAACAGCTCTCAGAAGCCTCATGCCAAGTGAAAGAATCTAAACCTAAGACTCCCCACTGAAATATTCTTTATATGATATTCAAGGAGAAGCAAAATTAAAGTAAATAGAAGTAGATTTGTGGTCAAGACCCAGGGAGAAATTGGCAGTAAGGGTCATGAGGGAACTTTTGGGGGCAGTAGAATAATTATAATGATAAGTATAGTGTCTACAGGACTGCAAAGATTTGTTAAAACTCTGAATTGTATACTTAACGTCAGTTTTATTTCTTATGAATTATACTCCTGTAAATCTGCCTAAAATATGATATGACTCTATCTTCAGATAGCTCATAATTATACCAACAGAGTGTCACCAAGGATATCTTTTAGTAATGGATTCAGAGTTGCCTGCTGATCAGTGGATGAAAGTACCCCCACCCAGAAAAAAGCTTAATATTATTAATAGAAAACAACTGTTGAAAGATTATGCAGGAACATAGACACATAAGGAGCTCAGTAAATCCTAGCCAAAAGTTTAAATCTTCCATTATAAGTGAACTTGAACCAAACTGCAGCACTTGTTAGTAATTTTAATGGTGGTAACAGATTTCATATGTGTATGCTTTACAGCTTTGAAAGCAAATTAGAATCCCTTACTGTATTACCTGAAAGATTTAAGACCTGAGACATGTTCTGACCATGAGAGCAAGAAAAGTCATGGGTATAAATAGGCATTATTGAAACTTGGAACTAGAATGCAAAATAACTTCCCACGTCTTTACAGCCATTCTACTAGCCTGCCTGCTTCTTCTACTTCTGCTTTCTGAGAATCTCATTTTGGACATCCTGCATTCCAACTCACTGAGGTTGGATTTGATTTGACTGTGTGAATCATTCTTCAAGATGATGGGTGTCCACTGAGAAGATTTGTTGTATCAGATCAGTTCATTGTCCAGGGTAAGGAGTTGTTTCGAGGACAAGTAGGGGCTGGTCTGGATTGGTGTAATGAAATCACTGGGCACCAGCACAATGATGGCAATATGTTCAAGGCTGTTTTGATCAGAAGTAGCTGTGGCCTGACTGCCATTTTAAGATATAAAACCTCTTTAGTATATCATTTAATCTCATCTCTATAACAAACATATGTCAACTTTTCTTTATATTGATGAGTCTTTGCAGTTCCTTGTCTGGTGAGTAGCTCTCGGTAGGTACTCAGTAAATATTTGTTGAAAGAATTCATGAAGAAATTAATAAATGGATTGACGGAGAGATGATTAAATCATTGAGGTTCACAGAAGTTAGGTAACTTGGCCAAGATCAGAGGGCCTGACTACATTAAAGGAAACCTGTGGTACAATGAGCAATTAATCATGCAGGCTTTGCGTTCAGATCTGGACCTTAACTTGTTTATCTTCAGTTTGTTCATATGTGAAATCAAGGCAATGATTGCACTTACATATCAGGGTCTTAAAAAAAAAACACTAAGTGGAAAATATTTGCCAGGGGCTTGCTGTTGTGGTTTAGTCTCTTAAATTGTGTCTGTTTGTGACACCTTGGACTTCCCTGTCTTTTACTATCTCCTGGAGTTAGCTCAGGTTCATGTCCCTGGAGTTGGTGATGCTATCTAACCATCACACCCTCTGTCATCTCCTTCTCCTTTTGCCTTCAGTCTTTCCCAACACAAGGTCTTTTCCAGTGAGTAGGCTCTTCACATCAAGGGGGGGGGGGGGCAAAATATTGCAACGTTAACATCAAGCCTTCCAATGAAGATTCAGGGTGATTGCCTTTAGGATTGACTGGTTTGATCTCCTTACAGTCTAGGGGACTTCCAAAGTCTTCCCCAGCACTACAGTTTGAAAGCATCAATTTTTCGGCACTCAGCATTTCCTATGGTCCAGCTCTCACATCCGTACATGACTACTGGAAAAACCACACTTTTGACTATATGGACCTTTGTCAGCAAAGTGATGTCTCTTATTTTTTAATATGCTCTCTAGGCTTGTAATGGCTTTACTTCCAAGGAGCATGCATCTTTTAATTTCCTGGCTGCAGTCACCGACTGCAGTGATTTGGGGGCCCAAGAAAAGAAAATCTGACACTGCTTCAACTTTTCCCATTTTATTAATATTTTCCATGAAGTGATGAGACTGGATACCATGATCTGAGTCTTTCTAATACTGAGTTTTAATCCAGGTCCTTAGGAACTACCAATTAAGATTTAAGATCTCTGATTTTGATTTATGTCACTCATGTCAGTCCATCATGCCTGTGAAATAACTGTTCATTTTGTAGTGTAAAAGAACAAAATGAACATAGTTTTCATCTTAGTAGAAATAAAACCATGAACCATGAACCATGTTCATCTTCCTTCTGAAAATTCTACTTATTACTATATGTCTATTTGTGTGTCCTTTTGTGATGTATTTGGTCACAATTGGATAATACATCTTCTCAAATTTAGTAAAATCTAATTTATCTAGAAACTACTCTTCACTTTGTTCATATGTGAAATCAAGGCAATGATTGCACTTACATATCAGGGTCTTAAAAAACACTAAGTGGAAAATATTTGCCAGGGGCTTGCTGTTGTGGTTTAGTCTCTTAAATTGTGTCTGTTTGTGACACCTTGGACTTCCCTGTCTTTTACTATCTCCTGGAGTTAGCTCAGGTTCATGTCCCTGGAGTTGGTGATGCTATCTAACCATCACACCCTCTGTCATCTCCTTCTCCTTTTGCCTTCAGTCTTTCCCAACACAAGGTCTTTTCCAGTGAGTAGGCTCTTCACATCAAGGGGGGGGGGGGGGCAAAATATTGCAACGTTAACATCAAGCCTTCCAATGAAGATTCAGGGTGATTGCCTTTAGGATTGACTGGTTTGATCTCCTTACAGTCTAGGGGACTTCCAAAGTCTTCCCCAGCACTACAGTTTGAAAGCATCAATTTTTCGGCACTCAGCATTTCCTATGGTCCAGCTCTCACATCCGTACATGACTACTGGAAAAACCACACTTTTGACTATATGGACCTTTGTCAGCAAAGTGATGTCTCTTATTTTTTAATATGCTCTCTAGGCTTGTAATGGCTTTACTTCCAAGGAGCATGCATCTTTTAATTTCCTGGCTGCAGTCACCGACTGCAGTGATTTGGGGGCCCAAGAAAAGAAAATCTGACACTGCTTCAACTTTTCCCATTTTATTAATATTTTCCATGAAGTGATGAGACTGGATACCATGATCTGAGTCTTTCTAATACTGAGTTTTAATCCAGGTCCTTAGGAACTACCAATTAAGATTTAAGATCTCTGATTTTGATTTATGTCACTCATGTCAGTCCATCATGCCTGTGAAATAACTGTTCATTTTGTAGTGTAAAAGAACAAAATGAACATAGTTTTCATCTTAGTAGAAATAAAACCATGAACCATGAACCATGTTCATCTTCCTTCTGAAAATTCTACTTATTACTATATGTCTATTTGTGTGTCCTTTTGTGATGTATTTGGTCACAATTGGATAATACATCTTCTCAAATTTAGTAAAATCTAATTTATCTAGAAACTACTCTTCACTTACTTTCAGCTCTGGCCAAAGACCAGAAAGGAAAAAGTATATATAAGAGTACTTTGAACTCCCTCCAAATAAATACCATAATATGTATGATGCTTGTATAAGTGTATAAAGACTCACATATTTGATTCACAGGAGAATAATTTGAGGTTTACTGAAAGTCATTGACTCCTTTTTACTATAATTCTGTTAAGCTGAATTTTCTGATTTTCCCATACAGTGTCAATTGAAATTAGCCAATTAAAAAAAGGCAAGAAAAGTGATGACAGTAGTAATTATTTTTTTCACAGGCTTTACTCTTCACTAACCACAATAATACCAGGTTTGTGGCTTCATCTCCAATGTAAATATCATACATAGTAAATCTGTTTCTTTGATAAATGTTTGTGTTGGTGTTAAATAATGCATATCTTTACAAAATATCCCAAACATAAATAGCACAGAAAGTATCTCTTCACTAAGCAATGTTTGAAGCTTTACAAATAGAATCAAACTTACTGAAATATGGATAATGAAGAGCCTGTGATAGAAGAAACTAGAAGTACAATGTACAAACCTAATTTATCCATTTTTAAACAAAGTATTTTTAAAAATTTGTTCTTGAGTTCTCAGACTAAAATTTATTAAGAAATATTTCTATGTATCATACGAACATATCTCTCCTTAACAGATACTGAGATAGATTCATACCAGGTATAGTCTGAAAATGTGAAAATATAAATGTTTAAGAAGATAGTCTGGGACCACAATAACAGAGATGTCTGATGGAGATGTCCGATTGTGGATAGTACATCATGACCTATCTTGTATGCAGACAGCTTTAAGTAATTGGTTTTAACAATAATTGGAGGTATTAAAAGGTAGCATGATCTCAATATTGAAGCCCATTTAGATGAATGCACAGAGTATTTGTTATAGTTTTAGCTTCCCAGTCTCATTTTTTAAATTATTTTTATTGCAGTGGAATTGATTTGCAATACTGTGTTAATTTCTGCTGTACAGCAAAGTGAATCAGTTATACATATATCTTAGATTCTATCCTCATGTAGGTCACTATAGGGTACTGAGTAGAGTTCTATACAGGAGGTTCTTATTAGTTATCTATTATATATATAATTGTATAGAAATGTCAGTCTCAATCTCCCAATGTATCCTTCCCCTAATTCCCCCTTTGTCACCATGAGTGTTTTTTCCTACGTCTCTGACTCTATTTCTGTTTTGTAAATAGGTTCATTCCAGTCTCTTGTATACTTTTGCTTTAGGAGAAAGAAGTGTGTCTTGGTGGAGGCAGGTGTGCCTTTTGTGGTGTGGTCATTAGTGTTTTCTTATTATTTCCAGCTCTCTGCCCTACAAGATAGGATTTCTTGACTGCCTTCTGGTAAAGGGGGTCCATTACTACTTCTGGGTAGTCAACTGTGAGCAGCACTGAGGACAATTTCTGAGTCAGATCATCTCATTGCTGGTGTGAGATTCACTAGAGCTGTTTTTCTTTTTATTTTTTTGTCACAAGACCCATTTAAATAGTCTTAGAAAATTTTGACATTTATAAAAAGATTTGGTATGGGCTTCTCTGGTGGCTCAGATGGTAAAAGAACCTACCAGCAGTGCAGGAGACTCAGGTTCAATCCCTGGTTCAGGAAGATCTTTTGGAAAAGGGAATGACCACACATTTCACTCTGTGGCTAGAGAATTCCATGGACAGAGAAGCCTGAAAGGCTATAGTCCATGGGATCGCAAGGAGTTAGACACAACTGAAAGACTTTCACAAAAATTATATATATGTATATATTTATATATATATTTATATACACACACATATATATATGTTTGCATATATAGTACATGTGGTATATATATAAATATGGTGGTGGTTTAGTTGCTAGGTCCTGTATGACTCTTGCAACCCCATGGACTGTAGCCCATCATGCTCCTCTACCCATGGGATTTCTCAGACAAGAATACTGCAGCGGGTTGCCACTTTCTTCTCCAGGGGATCTTCCCTGACCAGGGATAAGGATGGTAGAGATATACCTAAATATACACACACACTAAAGAAGTAAAAATGATAGTATTGCTTTACATTTTTGGAAATCTTACTTTGTTTCAAAAGAAGACAGATGTTTATATCAACTTTTGTATTCAGTCTGTTGAAATATCACAATGTCATTATCACAGTGTCACAATGTCGCCTCTGGAAAATTCCACTGTGCAAAAGTGGAATTAGTAAGAAAATAAGAGTGCAAAAGGAAAATAACTAGGCACAGCAGACAAAGAGGAGGCAGAAGACATATGGCAACATGAGAAGGTATCCATGTGCCCTTGATGGTTCTGAGAAGTGGGATCCCATCTGCAGGGTTCAGAGGGAGGCCTCCAGGAGCCATGGGAGGCCCCAGCTGACACAGCGAGAATGAGAAACCCCAGTCCTAAAACTGCATGCAAGTGAATTCTGCCAGTAACCTGAATAAGCCTGGAAGTTCATTCCCCTCTCATGCCAGCAGTATGGAATTCAGCTCTGTTGACACCATGATTTTGACCCTGAGAGACTTCATTGCACTTTAAAGTTTGAGTTATTTTAAGTTACCACCTCCCCCCCCCTCCCCGCAATCAATGAATGTAATTCATCATAGTAGCAAACTAAAAAGAAAGACCATATGTTCATCTCTATACTCATAGAAAAAACACTTGACAAAATCTAACATCCTTTCCTGATAAATTCATGAAAGTAAGAAGCAAAAGGAATTTCCTCAAGTCAATGCATGAAGCTTATGAAAAATCCATGTAGAACATCATACTTTCTACCCAAAGACTGAATGCAAAGACCATTGATTTGATACCAAAATCACAGTCCCGGGCTTCCCTGGTGGTCCAGTGGGTAAGGACACCGCCTTGCAGTGCAAGGGGCGCCAGTTCAATCCCTGGCCTGGAAAGATCCCATGTGCCGCCGAGCAGCTAGACCAATGTGTCCAATTACGGAGCTGGAGCTCTAGAGCGCATGCGCCCAGAGCCGGTGCCCTGCGACAACAGAGGCCACCGCGATGGGAGGCCCACACGGGCCAAAGAACAAAGATGGATGAAAATAGACAAATGAAAGACCAATAGAAGTAGCCCGCCAGCTCCCCTCCCTCCCCACCCCCCCAAAAATAAATAAATAAATAAATCTTTAAAAAAAAAAATCGTAGTCCCAAAAGACCAATTGAAATCCTTGACTGTATTAAAATGTAAAACTTATAGTCTTTAAGTGGCACTGTTAAGAGAATGAAAAAATAAGCCACAAGCCAGGGGAGCATATTTGCAGATCTTATATTTGATAATGGACTTGGATCTAGAATGAAAAATTCACAAAATTCAAAAATAAGAAAACAAATTACCCAATGAAAGATAATTTGAAATACATTTAGGTCACAGAGACAATATTTGTGACCCCATGGACAGTTAGCATTAAAGATATTGTGGAAATAAGGGCCAAATGAATGTTTTTGAAAGTGTGGTTAGTTAGTTTATGATAGCTTGAACTTTATAATGCCTATTCTTGGTCTCCTCATCTTTTTAAAAAATTTATTTAGTTTTAATTGGTCTCCTTTAAAGTTTATATGTGTGTGTATGTACATGTGTATGTGTGTGGTGGGTAGGTATTAATACTTACCTTGCAAGAATATGATAATCAAATGAGGTCATTTCTGTGCCTATAATTTATAACAGTAAATTGTTGTAAAGAGGTGTTATTACCAGCATTAATATATTTTAATTATTATTATGGAGTATTATCAATATATTATTGTGACTATTATTATTATTGTAGATGAGTTGCTATATCAAACAGAAACAAAAAATAGGCAAATAACATCATAATATTATTACAAAAATCGTTTGAGCTTGCAGATCCCCAGGATTCCCTGGACTCCACTTGATAAGCATCATTCTATGACTGCTTTTCACTGACATGGCAACTGGATCATGGGGCCGTCTTCATGTGGGTGAATACAGCATGTAGCAGTGTCCTTGGCTGATGAAGGACAATGGGGGTTTTAAAGAGAGTGAGAAATAAAGTTTCTTTCTGTTTTTGCCACTGAGATTTTGTGAATGCTTTGTTATAGCATAATCTAGCTCATTCTAATTAGTACACTTTCCCAGACAGAACTGGAAAGATCCAGACACTCACTTTGTTGAAGCTTTAACCTCCAGAGGGGTGAGCACAGGCTTTATTTGCAGCCTTTGATATTCCTATCTGGTATTTAGAGTCTCTTAATAAAACAGATGTTAAGGAGGAGGTATACATAAGAGTTTATTCCAATGGGAAACTGGCAGAGACCCATGGAAGTAAAGCTGCCGGCGCCTGCTGCCTTGTTTACTCCTCATTGTTCCGCTGTGGACAGATACTGATGGATGTCTGACTTATTTTGACAAAACTGAGTATCTTCTTCCCTCCTTATGAGCCTGGTTCACCAGTCTTCTTGTACATTTCCTCCCTGCTTAAATTGCCCAGAATACTATCAGCTAGCTTTACACAATCAAATAAATGAGGTTTTGCTCTCTCAGAAGTTAGGATTCAAAACTCTCCACGGGTCTCCAGACTTCTTTGATCATATTCCAGTTCAGGAAAAAAGGTGAGCCTGTAAGCCCAATATATCTCTCCCTGCCAGAGACTTAGATCATTTTTATAGATTAGACAAATCTTACTTGATCAGAATTCATTATTCCAGAATTTAAACTCACTATTCTAATTAAATACAAAGGCAGCTATCTTACTGAAATGCAGAATTTGGGGGTAAGTAATATTTGAAGAGGAAAGCTGTGATGCATTGAATAATTGGTCCTATTGATCTTATCTTCACCAGTGAACATCTTTAAACATAAAATAATAACATAGTTTTGACAACTACTGCTACAGAATTTTCACAGAATTTTGTAGGCTAATTGCTCTGAACTATAGGAGAAATAATACAGAGATAGTACTAGCGTGCAAGTTATATAGACTTTGATATCATCTGACAGAGGGGTTCCAGGGCATAGATTGAGTTTCTAAAACCACCCAGCAGGTTGAGTTGAAAAGTCTTTTGAAAAATACATCACAAATTCACTATGGCACTATAGTGTTCTGCATTGAAGAATGAACTAGTCTAGGCTTTTGTCCTATTCTCCATCTAGAATCTGTGCCTCTTTAGTTGACAGTTTTTAATTAAAATGTATTAAAATGAAGCATAATTAAAAACAACTTTGAAAATATCAGCTCATTATTTTCAAGCTCATAATTGTTGAACATTTTGAAAACAATGTATTATAGTTTTAGTATATACTAAGTTAATTGCACCAATTCTAAAATACCTTTAAAACCTGCTTTTGGTTTTGTTATTTTGTTGAAAAAGACTGAAACTCATCATTTAAGTATATGCTAAGAAATTCCTACTGTTTTTCCAATGGGAAACTGGCAGAGACCCATGGAAGTAAAGCTGCCGGCGCCTGCTGCCTTGTTTACTCCTCATTGTTCCGCTGTGGACAGATACTGATGGATGTCTGACTTATTTTGACAAAACTGAGTATCTTCTTCCCTCCTTATGAGCCTGGTTCACCAGTCTTCTTGTACATTTCCTCCCTGCTTAAATTGCCCAGAATACTATCAGCTAGCTTTACACAATCAAATAAATGAGGTTTTGCTCTCTCAGAAGTTAGGATTCAAAACTCTCCACGGGTCTCCAGACTTCTTTGATCATATTCCAGTTCAGGAAAAAAGGTGAGCCTGTAAGCCCAATATATCTCTCCCTGCCAGAGACTTAGATCATTTTTATAGATTAGACAAATCTTACTTGATCAGAATTCATTATTCCAGAATTTAAACTCACTATTCTAATTAAATACAAAGGCAGCTATCTTACTGAAATGCAGAATTTGGGGGTAAGTAATATTTGAAGAGGAAAGCTGTGATGCATTGAATAATTGGTCCTATTGATCTTATCTTCACCAGTGAACATCTTTAAACATAAAATAATAACATAGTTTTGACAACTACTGCTACAGAATTTTCACAGAATTTTGTAGGCTAATTGCTCTGAACTATAGGAGAAATAATACAGAGATAGTACTAGCGTGCAAGTTATATAGACTTTGATATCATCTGACAGAGGGGTTCCAGGGCATAGATTGAGTTTCTAAAACCACCCAGCAGGTTGAGTTGAAAAGTCTTTTGAAAAATACATCACAAATTCACTATGGCACTATAGTGTTCTGCATTGAAGAATGAACTAGTCTAGGCTTTTGTCCTATTCTCCATCTAGAATCTGTGCCTCTTTAGTTGACAGTTTTTAATTAAAATGTATTAAAATGAAGCATAATTAAAAACAACTTTGAAAATATCAGCTCATTATTTTCAAGCTCATAATTGTTGAACATTTTGAAAACAATGTATTATAGTTTTAGTATATACTAAGTTAATTGCACCAATTCTAAAATACCTTTAAAACCTGCTTTTGGTTTTGTTATTTTGTTGAAAAAGACTGAAACTCATCATTTAAGTATATGCTAAGAAATTCTTAGAACCGTACCTGATAGCTTTCAAGCTAATTTTCAAGTGAATTGAAATAAAACACCCACATTCCCAGAATATGTAAACTTCCATAATTTTGTTTCCAGAATTGTAACTTTATGGTACCCATAAATAATCCATTTAAGGATGGAAAATACACTGAGCCTCAGGGAGTATCCCGACAAGTTGCTTTTATCACAGATATCTGTTTGCTTCTAAGAGCCAAAAAGCCTTTTTGTAAAAATTATTAGTATGAGTTGTTGGTACAGTTTTTTTCTATATAAATTAAACCACAGAACTTGTTATGAAGCATGTATGTGATTCTCCAGGCTTCTCTTCTTGGTGATAATCTGGCAGTTTTCTAAAGTGCATTAGCCAGAATCCACATAACCCATTTCAGAAGCATCATAGTATTCCTGATGCGTGAAATGACTCTTTTGAACAATAGGCAAAGTGTTTCAGATGGAGATGTAACAGGCAGGGAAATCCACATGATCAGAGACCACCAAGAGAACTGCTAGTAATTTCATTTCACCAAGTGTTTATTTAACTGTGGAAAAAAGTCCTATTTGGCATAGGAGGTACGTTCTTTAGAGAAGCTGACTGCTTTGTTCAGCAGATAAATTTCTTTTATGGCTGGTGCATTAGACTGGAATTGGAAAATGGAATTTTTATGAAACAATTCATTTGTTGAAACTCTGTTGTTGAAAATCCTCAATACTTTTAACTATATGGTGAAAAATATGTTTTGATGTGATATCTGATTTATCAACTGCGTATAGATTGAGTTTCTAAAACCACCCAGCAGGTTGAGTTGAAAAGTCTTTTGAAAAATACATCACAAATTCACTATGGCACTATAGTGTTCTGCATTGAAGAATGAACTAGTCTAGGCTTTTGTCCTATTCTCCATCTAGAATCTGTGCCTCTTTAGTTGACAGTTTTTAATTAAAATGTATTAAAATGAAGCATAATTAAAAACAACTTTGAAAATATCAGCTCATTATTTTCAAGCTCATAATTGTTGAACATTTTGAAAACAATGTATTATAGTTTTAGTATATACTAAGTTAATTGCACCAATTCTAAAATACCTTTAAAACCTGCTTTTGGTTTTGTTATTTTGTTGAAAAAGACTGAAACTCATCATTTAAGTATATGCTAAGAAATTCTTAGAACCGTACCTGATAGCTTTCAAGCTAATTTTCAAGTGAATTGAAATAAAACACCCACATTCCCAGAATATGTAAACTTCCATAATTTTGTTTCCAGAATTGTAACTTTATGGTACCCATAAATAATCCATTTAAGGATGGAAAATACACTGAGCCTCAGGGAGTATCCCGACAAGTTGCTTTTATCACAGATATCTGTTTGCTTCTAAGAGCCAAAAAGCCTTTTTGTAAAAATTATTAGTATGAGTTGTTGGTACAGTTTTTTTCTATATAAATTAAACCACAGAACTTGTTATGAAGCATGTATGTGATTCTCCAGGCTTCTCTTCTTGGTGATAATCTGGCAGTTTTCTAAAGTGCATTAGCCAGAATCCACATAACCCATTTCAGAAGCATCATAGTATTCCTGATGCGTGAAATGACTCTTTTGAACAATAGGCAAAGTGTTTCAGATGGAGATGTAACAGGCAGGGAAATCCACATGATCAGAGACCACCAAGAGAACTGCTAGTAATTTCATTTCACCAAGTGTTTATTTAACTGTGGAAAAAAGTCCTATTTGGCATAGGAGGTACGTTCTTTAGAGAAGCTGACTGCTTTGTTCAGCAGATAAATTTCTTTTATGGCTGGTGCATTAGACTGGAATTGGAAAATGGAATTTTTATGAAACAATTCATTTGTTGAAACTCTGTTGTTGAAAATCCTCAATACTTTTAACTATATGGTGAAAAATATGTTTTGATGTGATATCTGATTTATCAACTGCGTAGTATTGATGATAGAATACTTGAATCGATGATGAGTTATCTTTGGTTATCTTTCTGAATTGTGGGTGCTGATAATTCCTAAACTGACTCATGTTGTCGGAGAGATTTCTGTATGTGGTTATCTTAAAGGGTAGACTCAGTAAAGATGTCTTGGGGTCTTTGTACTTGTTTTCTTTCAATTATTTGTTTTGGAGACAACTTAATTCTTATAGAAATATATTGTCTTAAAAGGTATCATTGACAGCATGCATGTGCTGGCCCTTAGGGGAAGAAACAGGGCACTGAATTTAGGCAAGATTATAACAGATACCAACTATCACCCATCAGTCCATGGGAGATTATAAACCTGTGTTCTTCAGGGAAATGAACAATATGACCATTGTCAGCCTGAGAGATGTTTGCAGCTAATAATTAAGAACCATATATAAGTGCTTCCTTGCTCATACTATTTGAATTTCTCCAGAGTTCTTCCATTTGGGGAACCAACTGAGAAAATCGAAGCCTGATAGAGATTTTTTGCCTTGTGGTCCCTTCAGGATCCTGACCCTTGGGGATCAGTTCTGGGGCCAGCGAGAACATTAACCAGATGTACAGGTACAGTTATCTTCTGGCAGGCAAACTGTTGACATGAGTACCTGCAGTTAGTAACTTTTCCCATAGGTTTTGGTTTGCTCCTGAGTTTGGAACATCTTTAAAACCTTGGCTCCTAGATTATTTTTTATTCCATCTGTACCTTCTTGGTCGATTGAGAGTGGCCATTATTGCCTATTTGGGGGCCCTCTGACACTATTTCAGGTAACTGGCTTGTGTGCCTGCATCCTCAGGAAGACAATGTAAACAACTGACCCATTGGAGTTAAGAGGTGTTCAGACACCACAGTGTCGGCTTGCGTACTTTCGTCGTGCTGTCCCTCCTTTCACACTTTTCTTCCAGCGAAAACTCTCCATATAAGAGGACGAAGTCATCATCATCTTTATACTTAAATGCTTTGCTCATGACTGACGATGCATGGCTTGTGGGGCTGAACCAGTATCAGCGGTTCTGCCTTGCAAGCCCTAGGCATTCACACTGGCTGTATAGGTGATCATAGGGTCTGAGGGCAGTACTCCTTCTTGAGACAGCCAGCAGGGCCAAATCCATCCCATCCTGCTGTGGTGGCGTCTATATGCAGATTGCTTTTGCACAGCGTGACTTAATAAAAGATGGTCGGTCATGGTGGTATTATTTTATTATAAGTATGATGACTTTTTCTTGGTTGCATTAGCATCAGCCTCAACTGCGAATTCTTGGCAACTTCATAGAAAATGTGAAACCTGCAATCATTTGACTGCTTCCAGTGTTGTCTTAGCAACCCTTGGGTTAAAGTCAGGCAGGTATAAAGAGTTTTCAATAACAAAAAGCCATGAAAATGAATTTGAAAGTACGTAATTGCTGAGGAAAAGAAAGCGTAGACTTTTTACAGGATATCCCCCATTTGAAGAAAACATCTTGTATTTTTTAAATGTCTCTCAGTCTTCCCTTAAACATAATACAACTTATTTAAAAATGTCCCCAAAGAAATGTGAAATTCTATAAAATCCCTGTTTAGACTCTTTGTTGGGTTACTATTCCAAATAACAAGGTTTTTTACCCCCATGGGTATGTTCTGTAGCATATACCTCTCTAAGCAACCTACTAATCTTGTCTAATAAATAGGAATTTTTAAAGAACTCTGCTCCTTCTAAACAGAAAACCCATACTCTATCTAAAATACTTTTCCATAGGTTTTGGTTTGCTCCTGAGTTTGGAACATCTTTAAAACCTTGGCTCCTAGATTATTTTTTATTCCATCTGTACCTTCTTGGTCGATTGAGAGTGGCCATTATTGCCTATTTGGGGGCCCTCTGACACTATTTCAGGTAACTGGCTTGTGTGCCTGCATCCTCAGGAAGACAATGTAAACAACTGACCCATTGGAGTTAAGAGGTGTTCAGACACCACAGTGTCGGCTTGCGTACTTTCGTCGTGCTGTCCCTCCTTTCACACTTTTCTTCCAGCGAAAACTCTCCATATAAGAGGACGAAGTCATCATCATCTTTATACTTAAATGCTTTGCTCATGACTGACGATGCATGGCTTGTGGGGCTGAACCAGTATCAGCGGTTCTGCCTTGCAAGCCCTAGGCATTCACACTGGCTGTATAGGTGATCATAGGGTCTGAGGGCAGTACTCCTTCTTGAGACAGCCAGCAGGGCCAAATCCATCCCATCCTGCTGTGGTGGCGTCTATATGCAGATTGCTTTTGCACAGCGTGACTTAATAAAAGATGGTCGGTCATGGTGGTATTATTTTATTATAAGTATGATGACTTTTTCTTGGTTGCATTAGCATCAGCCTCAACTGCGAATTCTTGGCAACTTCATAGAAAATGTGAAACCTGCAATCATTTGACTGCTTCCAGTGTTGTCTTAGCAACCCTTGGGTTAAAGTCAGGCAGGTATAAAGAGTTTTCAATAACAAAAAGCCATGAAAATGAATTTGAAAGTACGTAATTGCTGAGGAAAAGAAAGCGTAGACTTTTTACAGGATATCCCCCATTTGAAGAAAACATCTTGTATTTTTTAAATGTCTCTCAGTCTTCCCTTAAACATAATACAACTTATTTAAAAATGTCCCCAAAGAAATGTGAAATTCTATAAAATCCCTGTTTAGACTCTTTGTTGGGTTACTATTCCAAATAACAAGGTTTTTTACCCCCATGGGTATGTTCTGTAGCATATACCTCTCTAAGCAACCTACTAATCTTGTCTAATAAATAGGAATTTTTTTTTTTAAAGAACTCTGCTCCCTTCTAAACAGAAAACTACCATCTACATATCCTACTATTCTTCAAACTATAGGACCACATTGAGTGAGAGATCCAAATCCTCCTAAAGTACTTCAGTTTCCATCTTTTCATGCTTCTAGAAATGGAATCCATTAGAAGCCAACAAAGTTCATGTGTGTTCCTGTCCCTTCAGCCAGCACAGTGCATTTTGATAATTCAGCCAGAAGGCATTATTATCCTTCAAGATACATTCTTGAAAAGACATTTGTATACTCATTATGCAATTCTACCATTTTTCAATAGGGAGTTCTGTAAATAAAGTGCTGAGGTCTAGGCTGTAGTAACTGATGGCAATGATCTTGGATGGAACAATTTTTTTTCTCTATATATCTTGATAGTTCACAGCCAGTCTTGAAATAATGATCTTAAGGCTTTGTTACTGTTACTAGTGGCTGGATATTTGAAGAGTAAAACTATAATGACTCTTTGGTAAAAACTGTTGTTTTTTTATTTGCATAACTACCTGTCCAACTCTGCTGAACCTTTTTTACTCTAAGATAAATAGTATGGGAATCTATTTACCTTAAATTTATAACCAGGGTGTCATTTGCATTACATGATTGCAATTTCTCTATATCCTGTAAACATGAAACATCTATGAATAGGTATTTTGCTAAATATTATCATTAGAATATAATTCCTGAGCTGAGACTTGGGGTACAAATAGAAATTTGTTGGCTCATCTCTGTCTAAAGAGACACACATGGACACACATGCACACACACACACATACAGATTTGAAGGATGGGCAGAACATGGGGAAATGCAACATACCTCAGATGGCTGGTTTGACAGATGCCTGTAGTGGGCACTGTTTCTGAAGGCAAAAATGTATAAACAGGGACCGGACAAAGCACCCTGACGAAAAAATTTTTTTTGCCTGGATTAGGGCCCTTTTTTTTTCAAGAGTTAAGTGGTGTGATCTAAATTTACCTCTTAGGCAGAGCATAACAGCAACAGTGTGAGTAAGGGTAAGCATTATTTTATTCTGTTGCTTGGCTGATTTTTAATAACCGTAGCCTCATTGGTCAGATGCAAGTTAAAATGCATATGTTCCCATTGTAAATAGCTGCATGCTAGCTCACGGCGTAGCGTGTTACATGTTTAAAATTTTAACCAGTTAACTGCTCTCATACAGACTTTAACTGTTCAAAATGTAGATTAAACTCTTAATCTTTTATACCTTAATTAAAATCCAATTAGAAAGACATTTTAGAAGAAAACTAACCACAATTAAACCCCATATTTTTTTACAATGACTTATTTTTATTGTTATTGTTTTGTTTTTTAACTTATGTATTTTTAAGTGGTGGATAATTGCCTTACAATGCTGCATTGGTTTCTGCCATACATCAACATGAATCAACAATAGGTATACATATGTCCTCTCCCTCTTGACCGTCCCTTCCGGCTCTCACCCCTTCCACCTTTCTAGGTTGAAGGAGTTGAGCATCTGGTTGAGCAAATTCCCAGTGGCTATCAATTTTGCATATGGCAATGTATATATTTTTGCATAACTACCTGTCCAACTCTGCTGAACCTTTTTTACTCTAAGATAAATAGTATGGGAATCTATTTACCTTAAATTTATAACCAGGGTGTCATTTGCATTACATGATTGCAATTTCTCTATATCCTGTAAACATGAAACATCTATGAATAGGTATTTTGCTAAATATTATCATTAGAATATAATTCCTGAGCTGAGACTTGGGGTACAAATAGAAATTTGTTGGCTCATCTCTGTCTAAAGAGACACACATGGACACACATGCACACACACACACATACAGATTTGAAGGATGGGCAGAACATGGGGAAATGCAACATACCTCAGATGGCTGGTTTGACAGATGCCTGTAGTGGGCACTGTTTCTGAAGGCAAAAATGTATAAACAGGGACCGGACAAAGCACCCTGACGAAAAAATTTTTTTTGCCTGGATTAGGGCCCTTTTTTTTTCAAGAGTTAAGTGGTGTGATCTAAATTTACCTCTTAGGCAGAGCATAACAGCAACAGTGTGAGTAAGGGTAAGCATTATTTTATTCTGTTGCTTGGCTGATTTTTAATAACCGTAGCCTCATTGGTCAGATGCAAGTTAAAATGCATATGTTCCCATTGTAAATAGCTGCATGCTAGCTCACGGCGTAGCGTGTTACATGTTTAAAATTTTAACCAGTTAACTGCTCTCATACAGACTTTAACTGTTCAAAATGTAGATTAAACTCTTAATCTTTTATACCTTAATTAAAATCCAATTAGAAAGACATTTTAGAAGAAAACTAACCACAATTAAACCCCATATTTTTTTACAATGACTTATTTTTATTGTTATTGTTTTGTTTTTTAACTTATGTATTTTTAAGTGGTGGATAATTGCCTTACAATGCTGCATTGGTTTCTGCCATACATCAACATGAATCAACAATAGGTATACATATGTCCTCTCCCTCTTGAACGTCCCTTCCGGCTCTCACCCCTTCCACCTTTCTAGGTTGAAGGAGTTGAGCATCTGGTTGAGCAAATTCCCAGTGGCTATCAATTTTGCATATGGCAATGTATATATTTCATTGCGACTCTCTTTGTTCATCCCATCATCTACTTATCCCACTGTGTCCACAAGCCTGTTCACTATGTCCATATCTCTATTGCTGCCCTACAAATAGGTTCATCAGTTCATTTTTCTAGATTCTATATATATGTTCTAATATATGATATTTATTTTTCTCTTTCTGACTATATAACAGGCTCTAGGTTCATCCACCTCACTAGAACTGACTCAAATTTTTCCTTTTTCATAGCTGAGTATTATTCCACTGTGTATCATTATTCTATATGTACCACAACTTCTTTAGCCATTCACCTGTCAATGGGCATCGAGGTTGCTTCCATGTCCTGGCTATTGTCAATAGTGCTGCAATGAGCAATGCGGTACATGTGTCTTTTAGAATTGTGAAAACTCCATACTTCTTAAAGAAATTTATTATATGTTGCTGAAATTTTCAGAACTCCATAGATGAGGACTGTTTTGATGTTTTTAATGTTAAACATCATGATATAAAAAACTAATACAAGTGAAATAATATTTTGGAAGATGAACCATAACAGTGAACTATGGTAAATTTTTAAAAGTATTCCCAAATTGCATTTTATCACTCTTATATCCATATGCACACAATTGAAATGACCTACAACATATATTAAAACAAAATTAGATCATGATTTTGTTCTAACTTTAGCTGCCTGACCTTGAACATCATAGGTATTTAATAAATGTTTATTTTATTAACCAATAACCATATATATTTAATAAATACCATGTAGGTCTAATTATGTTCACAGTACTGTTCCCAGCACTTTTAGAGTTGTTAACTAATTTAATTAAAAATAAACGAGTGACTAAATGCCCAAGTATCTTTTCCTGTACTTGAGAGATCGATCCCTCCGTTGCCATGCTGTGTGTGCAACACACCCTCCTGTAGTTACAAGAGTGGAGAAACAAAATTTGGTTGCTTTCACAGGCATCTCGTATGATCTCCATAACAATCCTGGACCTGGCATTACTACCAGAGAGGTTAATACGAAATGTGTAGAGATTAGAGAAGAAACTTTTTCTTCTGAATCCTTATCATTTTGTCTTTTATGTTTTAAAATTCTACTGTGGTGCCGCAGCATGTCAGCGGGTTGCATTAGTGGGTGTGAAGAGACATTAAGAAATACACACATACACAGACAGAAAGGATGGGAATGGCAGAGTGAGGGGTTGGCGAGAGAGGCTCAAGACCTCTTGGGTTAAGGTTCTGAATACAGTCACCAGTCTGCTTTTACTGAGAGCTTAAGCATCCAGGTGTTTGCAGGAATGATGTTATCACGGGCTGGGATCCACTCACAGTCCTGATCAGTAATTACTCCCATGACTCTAAGAATGGGAACAGTGCACTACAGCTGGGGGGCAACTAGACCGGCAAGAAGGAGTCTGTCCTGAGTGCGCACACAGCATTTCTAAGGAGTGCTGACCCGGTGTTCCAAAGTCCTTTACATCACTGCCTATCGAGGTTGCTTCCATGTCCTGGCTATTGTCAATAGTGCTGCAATGAGCAATGCGGGACATGTGTCTTTTAGAATTGTGAGAACTCCATACTTCTTAAAGAAATTTATTATATGTTGCTGAAATTTTCAGAACTCCATAGATGAGGACTGTTTTGATGTTTTTAATGTTAAACATCATGATATAAAAAACTAATACAAGTGAAATAATATTTTGGAAGATGAACCATAACAGTGAACTATGGTAAATTTTTAAAAGTATTCCCAAATTGCATTTTATCACTCTTATATCCATATGCACACAATTGAAATGACCTACAACATATATTAAAACAAAATTAGATCATGATTTTGTTCTAACTTTAGCTGCCTGACCTTGAACATCATAGGTATTTAATAAATGTTTATTTTATTAACCAATAACCATATATATTTAATAAATACCATGTAGGTCTAATTATGTTCACAGTACTGTTCCCAGCACTTTTAGAGTTGTTAACTAATTTAATTAAAAATAAACGAGTGACTAAATGCCCAAGTATCTTTTCCTGTACTTGAGAGATCGATCCCTCCGTTGCCATGCTGTGTGTGCAACACACCCTCCTGTAGTTACAAGAGTGGAGAAACAAAATTTGGTTGCTTTCACAGGCATCTCGTATGATCTCCATAACAATCCTGGACCTGGCATTACTACCAGAGAGGTTAATACGAAATGTGTAGAGATTAGAGAAGAAACTTTTTCTTCTGAATCCTTATCATTTTGTCTTTTATGTTTTAAAATTCTACTGTGGTGCCGCAGCATGTCAGCGGGTTGCATTAGTGGGTGTGAAGAGACATTAAGAAATACACACATACACAGACAGAAAGGATGGGAATGGCAGAGTGAGGGGTTGGCGAGAGAGGCTCAAGACCTCTTGGGTTAAGGTTCTGAATACAGTCACCAGTCTGCTTTTACTGAGAGCTTAAGCATCCAGGTGTTTGCAGGGAATGATGTTATCACGGGCTGGGATCCACTCACAGTCCTGATCAGTAATTACTCCCATGACTCTAAGAATGGGAACAGTGCACTACAGCTGGGGGGCAACTAGACCGGCAAGAAGGAGTCTGTCCTGAGTGCGCACACAGCATTTCTAAGGAGTGCTGACCCGGTGTTCCAAAGTCCACATCTTATCTCCCATTTGTTACTGATCAGTATAACCCCAGCTAATGTTAGCCCATGTGAATCGAATCAACTTGTTTTTGTCTTAGTTCTTTCATTCCCAAGATGTTTTTCTCCTGGCTCAGCCAAAGCTGCAAAAACCTCCACTGATTTGTTTCCCCAACTGTGGTGAGATATACTCTCTTAACAAATTTTTAATTACCTAATACTGTATTGTTAATAATAGGTGCAATGTTGTATAGTGTTGTATAGAACTTTCTCATCTTGCTGAACTGAAGGTATATGCCTGGTTGATTAGTAACTCCCCATGTTCTCTTCCACCTAGGCCTTGGCAACACCATTCCACTATTTGATTGTAATAACCTGTCTATTTTAGGTACCTTATAGAAGTGGAATCATGTGACTTATATCACTTAATGTGGTGTCTTCAAGATTTAGCCATGTTGTTACAAATATCAAAATTTCCTTCTATTTTAGGGCTAAATAATAATATTCTGATATGTATATATGTATTGTTGTTTAGTCACTAAGTCATGTCAGACTCTTTTGCGACTCCCTGGACTGAAGTCCATTAATCCCCACTGTTTGTAGGATTTCCCAGGCAAGAATACTCGAGTGGGTTACAATTTCCTTCTCCATGAGATCTCCCTGTCTTGCATCTCCTGCATTGCAAACAGATTCTTTACTGCTGAGCCACAGGGGAACCAATATATGCACATACATATGTATGTATGATATGTGTTTATACACATATATATCACATCTTTAGCGATTCTTCTGTCAATTGACGTTTAAGATGTTTCTACATTTTGGCTGTTACAAATAATACTGAAGTGAACTTGGGAGTACTAATACCCCTTTAAGATTCTGATTCATTGCTTTTGAATAAAACCTAGAGTGAGATTTCTGGATCATAAAGAAGTTTTTTGGGTTTTTTATTTTTTATTTTTTGAGAACCATCCGTGCAGTTTTTCATAGCAGCATTTTGCATTCTCAGCAACAATGTGCAAGTTTTCCAATTTCTCCACATCCTCCCCCCAAGTTTTTTTTTTTTTTTGATAATAACCATCCTGATAGGTGTATGATGACATACTGTGATTTTGATTTGCATTTACCTACAGATAAGTGATAATGATCACTCTTTCATATACTTTTTGGCCATTTTTATTTCTTTTTTTTGAGAAATGTCTTTTCAATTCCTCAGTCCATTTGGGTTATTAGTTATTTTGATCAAGTTTTTAGCCTTTTTTTTTTCCTATTGATTGTCGGAGTTCCTTATATATTTTGAAGATTAACCTTTTATCAGACATACACGGAGCAAATATTTTCTTCCATTCCATAGGTTGCCTTTTCATTCTATTGAATGTTTCCTTTACTGAGTAGAAGCTTTTTAGTTTGATGTAGTCCTACAGTAGTTGTTGTTGCCTGTGTTTTCGGTGCCACGTTCATGAAACTATTGCCAAGACAAATGTCATGAAGCCTTTCTCCTTTGTTTCCTTCTAGCAGATGTATGGTTTCAGGTCTTATGTTTAAAAATCCATCTTAAATTGATTTTATATATGGTATAAAGCAGAAATTCATTTTTATTCTTTAGCATGGGAGTATCAAGTTCTCCCAGAATTATTTGTTGAAGACACTATTCTTTCTTGAGTGCGTATTCTTAGAACAATTGACCACTCACATTTGGCTTTATTTCTGTGCTCTCTGTTCAGTTGGTCTGTATGTTTGCTTTGTGAGTATAATACTGTTTTGATTATTGTGACTTTGTCATATATATCACATCTTTAGCGATTCTTCTGTCAATTGACGTTTAAGATGTTTCTACATTTTGGCTGTTACAAATAATACTGAAGTGAACTTGGGAGTACTAATACCCCTTTAAGATTCTGATTCATTGCTTTTGAATAAAACCTAGAGTGAGATTTCTGGATCATAAAGAAGTTTTTTGGGTTTTTTATTTTTTATTTTTTGAGAACCATCCGTGCAGTTTTTCATAGCAGCATTTTGCATTCTCAGCAACAATGTGCAAGTTTTCCAATTTCTCCACATCCTCCCCCCAAGTTTTTTTTTTTTTTTGATAATAACCATCCTGATAGGTGTATGATGACATACTGTGATTTTGATTTGCATTTACCTACAGATAAGTGATAATGATCACTCTTTCATATACTTTTTGGCCATTTTTATTTCTTTTTTTTGAGAAATGTCTTTTCAATTCCTCAGTCCATTTGGGTTATTAGTTATTTTGATCAAGTTTTTAGCCTTTTTTTTTTCCTATTGATTGTCGGAGTTCCTTATATATTTTGAAGATTAACCTTTTATCAGACATACACGGAGCAAATATTTTCTTCCATTCCATAGGTTGCCTTTTCATTCTATTGAATGTTTCCTTTACTGAGTAGAAGCTTTTTAGTTTGATGTAGTCCTACAGTAGTTGTTGTTGCCTGTGTTTTCGGTGCCACGTTCATGAAACTATTGCCAAGACAAATGTCATGAAGCCTTTCTCCTTTGTTTCCTTCTAGCAGATGTATGGTTTCAGGTCTTATGTTTAAAAATCCATCTTAAATTGATTTTATATATGGTATAAAGCAGAAATTCATTTTTATTCTTTAGCATGGGAGTATCAAGTTCTCCCAGAATTATTTGTTGAAGACACTATTCTTTCTTGAGTGCGTATTCTTAGAACAATTGACCACTCACATTTGGCTTTATTTCTGTGCTCTCTGTTCAGTTGGTCTGTATGTTTGCTTTTTGTGAGTATAATACTGTTTTGATTATTGTGACTTTGTCATATATTTTGAAATCTATTTGTGATATCTCTTGCTTTGCTCCTTCTCAAGATCATTTAACTATTCATGGTCTCTTGTGGTTCTAAATGAATTGGTGAATTATTTTTTTTCATTTCTGTAAAAAGTGCTATTAGGATTTTAATAAGGATTGAATCGAACCTCTAAATTGCTTTGAGTATGAACATTGTAACAATATTAAAGCTCCTTATAAGCAAACATGAATTATTGTCCCATTTGTTTGTCTTCTTTATTTCTTTCACATTTCTTATATACAGAGGCAAGGCAGTGCCAGAAACAGACTAATTTAGACACTTATCAGTGTTTCCAAAGTAGATTTTTCCTTTTTCTTCTTTCTGTGTTCTGCACATCCCATTTGGCAGATTTTAATATCACATAGCTGACCAAACCAGCCCTTGTTATCTCTCTCTTCTAAATACTTTCTATTTATTTCTGTTGTTTGTTTTCACTAGTATTAGTCACTTAATCATACCTCAATCTTTGTTAAGACTTAAGAAGCTTAGACTTAAATTTTGGCTTGATTTATTCATTAAGTGAACAGTACATTTCTCTTTTCAAATCATATTTTCTGAACATATTTTATATGCTGGCGAGTGAACCTAGGAATAGAGAATATATTAGGTAAGACACCACTGTGTAGTAACAATTATTTAAGTATTTTATGCATGGACCTACTTGACTAAATTTGGCCAGATCACACCAATAATCCAAGGCTCTTTGTCTCCATTTTCTGTTGATAAAATGAGGATAATGATATTGTTCTTCTACCTAGAAACAGAGTTAGGATGGTAATAGAGTAACAGATAATAAAAAGCACTTTCTAAACCCAAAAGCACTGTGTTGAGCAAATGATTTAGTAGTTCACTGCTCCTCAAGTTTAGTTTTAAGTAAATATTTTGTTCTTTTATTAGAGTCTAAAAGCTGCTTCTTTATAGTTTCTTCCTGCAAATATTGCCTTTTTTCATGGAGTCACCTGAACACATCTTCCGTTTTTCTCTACAATTTTGTAAGGTAGCTATATTGGCTTTACTGAATTTTCTTCATGAATATGAATGTTTCAAGTGTGCATATCTTTTTAAAAATTTTATATAGAATAACTTTAAATCTCTTGCCATTGGCACTCTTGTCTGTATACCTTCAAGTGTTTTTTTTTTTTTTTAATTAATAGACTTTAATTTTTTCATAGTAATTTTAGGGCTTATGATATTGAGCAGCAAATTCAGAGAGTTCCCATATATTCACTCTCCTTCTGCACACACTTTAAAGTTCAATTTTTCTATCACATGTAGTTGTCAAAGCTGGACACATTATCCCAGTTGTGATCAAGAACTTTACTTTTTGGGCTTCCCCTGGTGGTCCAGTGGGTAAGGACACCGCCTTGCAGTGCAAGGGGCGCCGGTTCGAGCCCTGGCCTGGGAAGATCCCACGTGCCGCGGAGCGGCTGGACTGATGTGTTCAATTACCGAGCCAGAGCTCTGGAGCGCATGCGCCTAGAGCCGGTGCTCTGCAACTACAGACGCCACCGCGATGGGAGGCCCATAGGAGCCAAAGAACAAAGACGGATGAACATAGAGAAATGAAAGACCAATAGAAGTGTCCCGCCTGCTCCCCTCTCTCCCCAACCCGACCCCCGCCCAAAAATAAATAAATAAATAAATCTTTAAAAAAAAGAACTTTACTTTTCATAGAGATTAAGAAGGGATAGGATTCAAATATGGCACACAATGTCTGACTTGTAAAACTGAATGGATGATGCAGTCATTTATTCGTATAGATCTCTGGTTAAAAAAAGAGAAGAATTGAGACAATAGAGGGTGATTTCCATTGTTGATATATTATATTTGAGGCACCTGTGAATACCCACGGAGACATGTCCATGAGATACTTGGGTTGGGATGTTGGGACTCTGGGGGAGAAACTTGTGAAAAGGGACAGCATGAAAATGCCTGAAAGAATCTGGTAAAGAGGGAGAACAAAGAAGCTAATAGAGGACCTACAAAAGGTCATTCAACTGAGGAGATGAATGTTTCAAGAAAAGTCAGATTTTTGTTATGTTTGTTATATTTTATTGCAGAGAGGTCAGAGGAGTTAAAGGCTCTTTACATTTGATTTGGCTGTGTTGGCTTCAGTAGATTCAGCTGAGCTTTGGCAACTCAGTCTGAGGTGGGTTCAAGAGTTATGGAATGTGAAGAAGTAGTGGCAGATGGTGGAAATGGTTTTGGAATTTGGGGCTTGAAAAGGAGAACAGAAAACTCAGTGTTTGAAAATATCATGGAAAATCAAGGAGGTAGAAGTAACATTATGGCTAGAATTTGGGGGGATGCTTGCTGTACTTTTATTATTGATCTTCTATCGCCTAGACTTTTTTGTCTAGCTGCCATACAGTATTCTCTGATTCTTTTTTACCCAAAGGTATACTGTTTCTTTGTTTCCCAGTTTCTAATATAAATAACATGCTAATTATTTATATATTGATTATAGGTTTCTGTTTTGCTCTTTATACATATATTCCATTCTGGTAGTCTGTGGATTTCTGTGATTATCAATAACAATTTCCAGAAATCCTGAAGCCAAGTATATTTCACTATATTATGTGTGACATCTGGGATATATTTCAGTTCTATTTATGTTTAGCTCAATCAGTAATATCCACCCTTTGGCAAATACAAAATCCTATGTTGTTATAAGTTCATTTATATTTTAGATTAATTGAAAATTCTACTCATGGTAAACATGTAAGATTATCAGAGTATATAATGTTAAATAAAAGATTAATTTTTGGATAATATTTATAAATGTACTTTGTGACATGTGTACAACCTTGTAAAAAATAATAAGTAGCTTAATGTTAAGCTGGCCAATATAAAAAATATTCAACATAGTAAAAAATTAAATGTGTTCTCTATATCCAGTGTTTTATTATTGGGGAAGTTAAACTTTATTGTTTTCATACTGTGGCTGAATTATAAAAATACAGAAGTCAGTAGCACAATATAAGTTTCTAATACTATGTTGTTTGGTTCAAGAAAAATATTTTCTTCAAATAATAAGAATAATATTAATTGTGATAATACTATAACGAGGGTGCCCATACTATAGTCTTAAGACTGAAGCCAGATAGAACAGTCTGTGTTTAAAACCTGGCTTTGTCATTTATGAGCTGAGTGACCTTAGGCAAATACTAAACTGTCGATTTTTGTATCTATAATAAAAGTTAATAATGGTATGTCATATCATGGGAAGTTGTGAGTTTTTATTAGATTAATATGTTAAATGATCATAACAGTAGTTGAACATATTGTGTCCTGTAATTGTTTGCTAGCATCATGATTCATTTGTATCTATCCCCAGCTCTTTTCAGTGTGCCTGCCATTAGATGAATATCAGTGGCAGTTACATTTTATTCTTTCATAGTGCTATTCTCATGATAGGTAGCTCAAACTTAGGTTTAGATGGTGGAACTGTTCTACAAATTGATGCAGTTAAATTGATGATAGAGTTAAGAGGACTAAATCCTCTTGAAAACCTTTGTTTAGTATATTGACAGTTATGGTCACTTTAATATTTTTCTTACTCTTCTTTCTAAGGACTCAGTCAAAGTTCTTTGAGTATGTAATATGTATCAAATACTGTACTATTATTTTAATGCTTAGGAGAGGTACAGATGTTTCCTTTAGGCAGATTATACACTGGAGGGCAAGAGTTGTATCAAATAATAAGTAATGCAAAGAAAAATTACAGTAATATCAGACTATAAAAGAGAATTTTTTCCTGGTACTGAGTTGCAAAAGCCACCCAACCTGAAGTGCTATAGTGACCTGAGATCAAAGAATGAAAACATTAGCTATCTGAGGAGGAAAAGTACCAGGTGAACAGCGCATTGTATGGGAGTTACATGATGTGTGTGTTGACTGTAGAGAAACAGAGATGTGAAGTGATGCTTGGGCTAAAAGCCAAGCCAGAACTCCTAGAACTCAGAGTTCCTGTTTAAGCATTTTGACTTGATGTACTCAGTCTTTATCTTTGTGTTTTCTTTCCCTTGCTAGCATGAAGTTAAATTACTAGGGCTATATTTTTAATGAAGAGATTCACTGTAACATTCTATACCTTTGAAGTGTATGAATTTGATTTAAAAAGCATGCTTACAAATTCTCTAAATTGTATTTTGATGATTCCTTTGGCTACTCTGGAAAACACTGAATGGGAAATCTAAATATAGACAAAGCAGATAGGAGGCAATTTAGTAATGCAGGAGAAAGATATATTGCATTTTGGCTTAGAAGGATGACTCTTGGAATAAAAAGTAGATAATTTTAGAAACTTTACAGAAACATTTGTAAAACTTGGCAATTGATTGATAGAAAAAGAGATGAGTGTGCTAAGGTTCTTTTATTTCTGGTTTGAGCATATGAAGTGTGAAATATAGGATGAGGTACAGGTTTGGATATGGGGAATATTATAAGTTTAGCATTAAGGTTATATTTTTTTTCTTCAAATTAGATCTGGACTACTGTGGAACAAATGAAATGTTGTGATGAGTATATGATTATGGAATGCAGAAGAAAACTCTCAATTGCCATATAAGGCTATAAGTCATAGAAATAACGGTGGGAATTGAAGCTATAGAATCAGATCAGGGGACTTCCCTGAGGGTCCAGTTGTTGACAATCTGTCTTTCAGTGTGGGGAATACAGGTTTGATTCTTGATCGGGGAACTAAGGTCTCACATGCCACAGGGCAGCTAAGCCCACATACCACAACTAGAAAGGCCCACACGTGGCAACTAAGACCCAGTGCATTATGGGTTATTATGGAGGAAAGAATATGGAATAACAAAGAAGGGCACATAGGAGCACCTAGTGCCCGAAAAAAATAAAGCCAACATTTAACAATCAGTTAAAAGGGGAGGAGCTAGTAAAGGTCAAGAGAGAAAAATGGGAATGTGGTGCCTTCACTAACTAGGAAAGAGTGTGAAGAGTGAGAAAGGAGGGAATGGACCCACCAGGTGGAATACTGTTAGGTTAAACAAAATGAGAGCTAACTATGTTTCATTAGACTTAGTAAAATGGATATTGAGGCCACACTAACCAGTGAGAATGTTGGTGAAATCAAATCCTTGAGAAACCAAGCACCATACTCAGAGGGTTGAAGAACTCAGGTTTATTACACCAGTGGTCCCAGACGAGCTAGTGTGCAGAAATCCTGGGCCCTGGGCTCAGGGTGAGCTGTTCTTTTATAGGATTACATATGTATGCAAGTACAGTTGGTGAACTTTGCTTGGGTACATTAAAATCAGCAGCTACAGAACACAGAAGTTGCTAGGTGTTACAGTACAGGGTGTGGGCAGTCACAGAGCACAAGAGTTGTTAAGAGTTACAGGTAAGATTAATGACCCATAGAATCAGGAGCAGAACATTCTGGCTTTATCAGAACAATGGTTTCAGCGTCACAGGCATATTTCATGGAAGCAAAAGGAACTTTACAGTTAATCATTATTGAGCATGAGACTCAGTTTCCTTTTTCAAGAAGACATTAGGTCCAGTGGTCAGAGTAGAAGAAATGTTAGAATCTAAAGCAGGAAGTGAGCAAAGAAAGAGTAAACAACTCATTGGATATTTGACTTTGGGGAAAAAAAGAGCAAATATGAGTGTCCAGAAGAGGTAAGAGAATTCAGAGAGCATCTATTTGTTTTTATTTTTGTTGTAAGATGGGAGGTAAGATTTGCCCACTTATTGAAAAAGTCAGTATGGAGAGAGTGGACTAAAGGTAGGGGAGAAAGTTTGTAATAGAGATCTCCAGGGTCTTGGGAAGGTAAGAAGAATGCAGAACTCAGAAGAAAAGGAAAAGGTGCTATATAGAAGCAAACTGATTCATAGATTCAGATGGTGGACATTCAGGCGGTTTCTACACCTATTCATTTCCTTGGTAAGTAGAAGGCAGTGTCTGTAGAATATGAGGAAGGCCAGTGGAGTGGGGAACCAGGACTTGGAGAACAGTTGAGATTTTCAGAGCAGGAGAACCAGAGAATGAGAACTGACCAGACAGGCATGTGAATTTCCACACACTGGTAAATCCTACTTGGAGGTGGTGACCATACCCTTCTATGGCATGCTAGCTCACTTGGAGGTTGTTCCATGAGCACTCAGCAACAGAGATTGATACAGAGAGTAGATGGGCAGTTGAATTCATTCATCATTAGGAATTTTAGAACATAGGCAATAAAAACTTCAAAGTGTGAAAGTTCAGGTTATTGATGAAGGAAGATATGGTTGCAAGGATGAACCACTGAATCCAAGCTGGGTGGGCTTCATCTTCATCATTATCATCTTCCAAATAAATACGGAATTGAAGTCAGAAGTGCTTGGGGAAAAGGAAGAAAGAAGACAGCTGGATAGTAAAGGGTGCAGGATTCTCCTATCTTATCATCTCTATATACCATAAAGACACTGCGTTCGAAAGAACATTGTATCTCCATCCATTTCTTAGGAAGAATTCTAGTTAATTATGTTGGTCAGAGAGAGGCACTTGTTGAAACAAGCTTGCTAACAAGCCATAATTCTATACCTCAAAACTTTACAGTTAATCATTATTGAGCATGAGACTCAGTTTCCTTTTTCAAGAAGACATTAGGTCCAGTGGTCAGAGTAGAAGAAATGTTAGAATCTAAAGCAGGAAGTGAGCAAAGAAAGAGTAAACAACTCATTGGATATTTGACTTTGGGGAAAAAAAGAGCAAATATGAGTGTCCAGAAGAGGTAAGAGAATTCAGAGAGCATCTATTTGTTTTTATTTTTGTTGTAAGATGGGAGGTAAGATTTGCCCACTTATAGAAAAAGTCAGTATGGAGAGAGTGGACTAAAGGTAGGGGAGAAAGTTTGTAATAGAGATCTCCAGGGTCTTGGGAAGGTAAGAAGAATGCAGAACTCAGAAGAAAAGGAAAAGGTGCTATATAGAAGCAAACTGATTCATAGATTCAGATGGTGGACATTCAGGCGGTTTCTACACCTATTCATTTCCTTGGTAAGTAGAAGGCAGTGTCTGTAGAATATGAGGAAGGCCAGTGGAGTGGGGAACCAGGACTTGGAGAACAGTTGAGATTTTCAGAGCAGGAGAACCAGAGAATGAGAACTGACCAGACAGGCATGTGAATTTCCACACACTGGTAAATCCTACTTGGAGGTGGTGACCATACCCTTCTATGGCATGCTAGCTCACTTGGAGGTTGTTCCATGAGCACTCAGCAACAGAGATTGATACAGAGAGTAGATGGGCAGTTGAATTCATTCATCATTAGGAATTTTAGAACATAGGCAATAAAAACTTCAAAGTGTGAAAGTTCAGGTTATTGATGAAGGAAGATATGGTTGCAAGGATGAACCACTGAATCCAAGCTGGGTGGGCTTCATCTTCATCATTATCATCTTCCAAATAAATACGGAATTGAAGTCAGAAGTGCTTGGGGAAAAGGAAGAAAGAAGACAGCTGGATAGTAAAGGGTGCAGGATTCTCCTATCTTATCATCTCTATATACCATAAAGACACTGCGTTCGAAAGAACATTGTATCTCCATCCATTTCTTAGGAAGAATTCTAGTTAATTATGTTGGTCAGAGAGAGGCACTTGTTGAAACAAGCTTTGCTAACAAGCCATAATTCTATACCTCAAAATCCAGAGCCCATCTGGCTGATTCCTTTGTGATCACCCAATTTTCTGGCTATCTCCTCCATTGACTTCTCCTCCTGTTTGACAAATGCGATCACACATCATGTTTCTGGGAGCGAGGCAGAGCTGAAAGGGACAGCTCTTCAGTTGAGAAGATCTTCTCTCTGCAGGCTCTCTCCAGCCTGCTCCATCCAGCAAACCTGCACCCTCATTCATGCAAATGGGTTGTGGGTCCCCTTCACAGACCAGCTCCGTGACATCTCTGCAAACATACCTGTAGGAGAGGTACACTGTCTAGATTGAGAGTGGAAGTTAAAGGATTCCTTTTAGTCTCAAGTCTAAATAAAAGTATGTTCTCCCATCTGATATAATGGAGAGATTTAGAATGGATTTGTTGTCTGCACTGGATCTTTAAGTCTTTGGCCAGGTTACTTAAGCTCTGGAGATCTCATCTAAAAGTGGAACATGAATAACACCTATCTCAGTTTGATAGTGAAGACTAAACAAGTTAGTACATGTAAAACATCTACCCAGGTCCTGAGGTACCATATTTAATAAATATTAGTTTTCAAAACTAAACTTTATCAGTGGGCTAAATGTTATTCTAGGAGATGCTTAGATTTATTTTGAATTTAAACTTTTAAAAAATTTTTTAAATGCTTGTTTTCCTGGTTTTCTCATTTGATTGGTGATATTACAGTATGTGCCTCTTTTTAACTCTGGAGGGAAAGAGGGAGAAGTGGGAAGCTGGGGACACTCCGTCTTGAAGAAGAGAGAAACAACAAACCTGCACAGGGTAACTGAGAGGATAAAAGAGAGAAGCAGGAAGGTGGGCCCTGAAAGATGGGAACTGTAAATAAGTAAATGCTTAGACTCATGCTGTTGGGAGGATGTGGAATATAAAATTTGAGTAGAGGCTCATAAGGCTCCAAAGGCTTACATCTGACCCCAACACTAATTATCACTGCATCTGAGAAAACTGAGTAACACTTATTGCTTAAGTCAGAAGTGAAAACTAAACTTATCTCTATAAAACTTGAAATTATTTGTTGTATATATAATATATCACAGGGCGTGTGTGCTAAGTCACTTCAGTTGTGTCCCATTCTTTGTGACCCTATGGATTGCAGCTGTCTAGGCTCATGTGGCCATGGGATTCTCCAGGCAAGAATACTGGAGTGGATTGCCCTACCCTCCTCCAGGGGACCTTCCAACCCACATCTCTTATGTCTCCTGCATTAGGAGGCATGTCCTTTACCACTGACATCATCTGGAAAGCACAATTTATTATGGTATAACTAGCTATATTTCTTAGCTAAAACAGGAGAAAAGATACGAAACCAGTACTAAGTCTGTTTCTTGTTTAAATATTGGTATTGAAATATTTCATATTTGTTAATTGTTTTTTTTTTTTTTAAGATTTATTTATTTATTTATTTTGGGCGGGGATCGGGTTGGGGAGGGAGGGGACTGGACGGGCCACTTCTATTGGTCTTTCATTTCTCTATTTTCATCCATCTTTGTTCTTTGGCTCCTGCGGGCCTCCCATTGCGGTGACATCTGTTGTCGCAGAGCGCCAGCTCTGGGCGCATGCGCTCCAGAGCTCCGGTTCGGTGATTGGACACATCAGTCCAGCCGCTCCGCGGCACGTGGGATCTTCCCAGGCCAGGGATCAAACTGGCGCCCCTTGCACTGCAAGGCGGTGTCCTTACCCACTGGTCCACCAGGGGAAGCCCTAATTGGTTTTTATTATTATTACTGCAGAGCATTTTTAGTTATCTGTATTCAGTTTCAACACTGAATATGTACTACTTATCTAATTTAAGAAATGAAAGTAATTTGTTATTATCTTTATACTGAGGAAAAAACTACCTGTTTATGGTGATTAATATGGAATCTTAGCTTTAGCAAATTTATTACCCACTTGATTCACTCCATCCTTCCATACTTTCTACCCTGCACATTTCTTCTTGAGCAGCCATTCAGCACATACTGGTTTATCTGTTACTGAAAGGGTTCTACCCCTATGTGCGACTTAAACCCAGGACCCAGACCTAATCAAACCCTGCTTGGGACTTGAACCCACATGGCCAGGGCTTAACCCCAGCTAAAATCCCGTTTGGGACTTGAACCCACATAGCTGGGACTTGACCCAGCCACAACTCTGTTTGGGACTTGAACCCACATGGCTGGGACTTGAACCTGGCCAAAACCCTATTTGGGACTTGAACCCACATGGCCGGGGTTGGAACCCAGCCAAAACCCTAGCAATCAAACTCTCTCACCCAACGTCTGGACCCACTGAGGCTCAGGTTCTTCATGTCTCTTTGCAGAGAAGAATTCAGTGAGAGACAAAGTGATTAGTAAGAAATGGATTTATTCAGATTCAGAGAAAGCACACTCCACAGACCAAGTGTGGACCATCATAGAGCGAATCCCGCGGTGGCCCAGAAAACATGGCATTCTTAGCTTTTATGGGCTGGGTAATTCCATATGCTAATGAGTGGGAGGATTACTCCAGCTTTTTTAGGGAAGGGACAGAACTGTCATGGTGCCTCTGAGTGTGTCATTTAGCTTACTGACTGAGGATCAAGGTCTGGTCTGCCATCTTGGACCCATTTGATTCTAATGGGTTTATGCTGTGTCCTTTGGCTATGTCATTCTTTCAAAAATTGTGCTCTGCCCCTTTCCCTCATAATCCTTACATTACTGGGTTGATATACCACAAGAATGCAAATGGGATTCTGGAACTGAGAGGTCAAAGGTTACTTAGTCTTTGCCGATCAAAAATAAATACCATTTCTCATCATAGTTCCTCAGTTCTTCTAGGTAAAATGAGGACAATAGCACTGATCCATTTTCACAGTCTTGATTAAAAAAAAAATTAAACGCCTACATGAAAAGATGTTCATATTTTTTTAAGCTTTTAAATAAAGATTTAAATGTGGAAAAGTTATAAGAGAACATATTATTGAAGTTGAAACCTGGTAAAGGATTTGACTTGGAGATACATTTTTAGTTTTAAAACAAGAAAATATTGAGACTGAAAAAGGGAATACAAGTAGAACTACTATGTAAGCATGGAATAGTCTAGGAATATAAGATGGATATTGATCCTACAAAAGTATTTGTTCATATAAAATGTTTTTCTTAGATATATTTTAATTATAATGGATTTAATAATTTTTCACAGTGAATTCCATTTAAATCTAAAATATATTGTCTTACACATATATAGATTTTGTAAAAATGGTTGAACTTGTTAAATTGAAGCCTATCTATATTTCATCTTTGGGAGCTAAATAATGCACAACTGGAAAACTGGAGAAACCATTGTAATTTAAAATAGAGCTATCCCATACATTTTTGCTTAAATGGACTCAGGAAATACAAACAAGTACCACTTAATACAAAAGTGTGTAAGTGGTTAAGTATATTAATGTAGATATGCAATGATGCAGTACTCCTATTTTGACATAACATGGGTCTTTGCATTGCATCATGTATTAAAATGTCATTGGAAACCACACAGCAGTTTCCACAAGTTTCCACTGGAGACAATGTTCCAAGAAGCTATTGACCTTTACTTTTTTGAACCTTTGTTGTTGGGACATTGGTTTCTGGATTGCTACTCTGTTAGCGTGATGAGCTAATTGACCTAGCAGGACTCCTTACAGAATAGCAGCTTCTGCTCAGTTTGTCAGGAGTACAGTTTGTTGTTTCATTTCTTCTTCTAGTCCCATTGGGGCAGTTGAATTGTGAAAAGAGCACCTACTGGGAGCATTCTGTGCTCATGACTGAATCAGTAACTTTACTTATTTATTTGGTACTATCTTAATTAGCAAAGAAAGAAGGACTTTATTAGGTGAGCTAGCGCTGTGGTTTTGATACAGATAGGTGCTGATAGCAATCCACGTGATTCACAGAACTGTCTCAAAGTCACAGCGTCTTGCAGGTACAAAGCTGATTTGAATTGTTAACCTGGATTATAAGCATGTTAAAGCTTTTAAATAAAGATTTTAATGTGGAAAAGTTATAAGAGAACATATTATTGAAGTTGAAACCTGGTAAAGGATTTGACTTGGAGATACATTTTTAGTTTTAAAACAAGAAAATATTGAGACTGAAAAAGGGAATACAAGTAGAACTACTATGTAAGCATGGAATAGTCTAGGAATATAAGATGGATATTGATCCTACAAAAGTATTTGTTCATATAAAATGTTTTTCTTAGATATATTTTAATTATAATGGATTTAATAATTTTTCACAGTGAATTCCATTTAAATCTAAAATATATTGTCTTACACATATATAGATTTTGTAAAAATGGTTGAACTTGTTAAATTGAAGCCTATCTATATTTCATCTTTGGGAGCTAAATAATGCACAACTGGAAAACTGGAGAAACCATTGTAATTTAAAATAGAGCTATCCCATACATTTTGCTTAAATGGACTCAGGAAATACAAACAAGTACCACTTAATACAAAAGTGTGTAAGTGGTTAAGTATATTAATGTAGATATGCAATGATGCAGTACTCCTATTTTGACATAACATGGGTCTTTGCATTGCATCATGTATTAAAATGTCATTGGAAACCACACAGCAGTTTCCACAAGTTTCCACTGGAGACAATGTTCCAAGAAGCTATTGACCTTTACTTTTTTGAACCTTTGTTGTTGGGACATTGGTTTCTGGATTGCTACTCTGTTAGCGTGATGAGCTAATTGACCTAGCAGGACTCCTTACAGAATAGCAGCTTCTGCTCAGTTTGTCAGGAGTACAGTTTGTTGTTTCATTTCTTCTTCTAGTCCCATTGGGGCAGTTGAATTGTGAAAAGAGCACCTACTGGGAGCATTCTGTGCTCATGACTGAATCAGTAACTTTACTTATTTATTTGGTACTATCTTAATTAGCAAAGAAAGAAGGACTTTATTAGGTGAGCTAGCGCTGTGGTTTTGATACAGATAGGTGCTGATAGCAATCCACGTGATTCACAGAACTGTCTCAAAGTCACAGCGTCTTGCAGGTACAAAGCTGATTTGAATTTTTAACCTGCAGTGTTAGAGCTGTTTGGCATTTTAGTGATTGTAAAGTCATCCAATGCAGAAGTTGAAGCAAGTCAATGGTGTTTAAAAAAAAAAGTTGTGAAGTTTAGAAGATTTATTCTCAGGATCACACAAACCTTTTGAGATTTAATTTTTCTCCAACAAAGATTGTTTCTCTATAATAGTGTTGTCGACTAAAAAAGATGAATGACTTGAGGGTTGTGGGTTAACTTTTAGTTGGGGCATAATTAGGACTGCAGCTCTGGGGGCAGCACCCCAGATAGCTCTGAGAGACTGCTCCAAAGAGGCAGCTGGAGGAGTAGGATCAGTATATTAGATTTTGAGGAGTGGGGAGTTCCATACCAATAGACATTGGTATGTCTATTGTTCATACCATAGTCATTTTACAGAGGATTTTCAGTTAATCATTAGAATCTAACTTCATTATGAAGGAATTACTGCTTTTTTAGATGAGGAGATGCAAGGATTGAAATAATAAAGGTCTTTCCTAAAAGGTATCTACCTATCTAAAGACCTGCCCCACCTTGGAGGACAGAGTGCCTCTGCCTCACCCTGATCTCCTTCGTGGGGTATCAAACGTCAGCAGCTCTCAACAGCACAGGTCTCAACCTTACCCTGATCTCCTTCAGGGGGTATTGAAGGTCAGCAGCTCTCAACAGCATAGGGCCTGGTCTCTGCAGAAGCAGAAGGCAAATGTCTTTGTTGTCCAGTCATTGGAAATGTCATTGGTAAATGCCAACTTGTAGTTGACAGTGTGGACTTGAGCAATATATCCTTTAAGGTTTAAAACCTTCACATCTTTCCAGTTGCACCATTTTTGATTAATGTATATACTCTTAGGCAAAAAGACAGGTCATGAGACCTACATATCGTGATGAAGAAAGCTAGATAATATATTTTACATCTTTTAATTTTATAATGTAGTACTAGTTTCTACTTCATTTTATCAAACTCTTAACTGTAATAAGGAGATTTCTTAAGTTTTAAATATCCCCTAAATTTAAAACCTCAGATGTTTTCTGTATAGATCCCAAGGGGGAAAGTGGGGGGTCAGATGGATTGGGAGGTTGGGATTGACATTATTGTTTAGTGGCTGAGTCTGACTCTTTGTGACCTCATTAACTGCAGCATGCTAGTCTATCCTGGCCTTCACTATCACCTGTAGTTTGCTCAGACTTATGTCTCTTGAGTCGGTGATGCCATCCAGCCATCTCATCCTCTATCACCCTCTTCTCCTCCTGTCCTCTATCTTTCAAAGCATCAAGATCTTTTCCAATGAGTTGGCTCTTTGCATCAGTGGCCAAAATATTGAAACTTTAGCTTCTGCATTAGTTCTTCTAATGAATATTCAAGGTTGACTTCCTTTAGGATTGATTGGTTTCATTTCCCTTCTGTGCAAGGCACTCTCAAAAGTCTTCTCCAGAACCACAATTTGAAAGCATCAATTCTTTGGTGTTCAGCCTGCCTTAAGAGCCAGCTCTCATATCCATTCATGGCTCGGAAATACCAGAACTTTGACTATATGGACCTTTGTCAGACAAATGATGTCTCTGGTTTTTAATATGCTGTTTTTGTCATAGCTTTTCTTTCCAGGAGCAAATGTCTTAATTTCATGGCTGTAGTCACTGTCCACAGTGATTCTGGAGCCTAAGAAAATCTGTCAGTTTTCACTTTTTTTCTCATCTATTTTCTGCGAAGTGATGGGACCAGTGCCATGATCTTTCTGTTTTTGAATGCTGAGTTATAAGCCACATTTTCCACTTTCCTCTTTCATCTTCATCAAGAGGTTCTGCAGTTCCTCTTCTCTTTCTTCCGTTAGAGTGGCGTCATCTGCATATCTGAGATTGTTGATACTTCTGGCAAACGTGATTCTGTAAGGCAAGTGTGATAAAGGAAGGAGAAGCTGATCTCAGACAGGAAGGGACAGGCATTATTAAAGCTTCAGAGGGGCCACCACGAGAGACCTGGTTATACAGAAGTAACTGAGAGAAAGTGGCTGACGTGTGTTGCTAGTGTGGAGCTTAAGTAGCTGGTGGAGGCAGGGGAAGGAGTGAAAGCTCCAGGAGGGATGAGGGTGGTGACAAAGTGAGTTCACAGGCAGTAGACCTGGGTGGCTACAAAGATTCCAGGTGACTGTGGCAGGAGAAACCCTGGAGGGAGGGGACTTCTCTGTTCAGAAGGTCGCCCGGAACACTAGGGCTGAATCAGCTCTTTGAGGCTTTCCACCTCCATCAGATTCCAGTTTGTGATTGCTCCAGCCCGGCATTTTTCATGATGTACTCTGCATAGAAGTTAAATAAGCAGGATAACAATATACAGCCTTGATGTATTCCTTTCCAATTTTAGACAGTATTCACACTGTGTGTAAAATACATAACTAATGAGAACTTGCTATATAGTACAGGGAAATCTGTTCAATGCTCTGTGTTGACCTAAATCGGAAGGAAATTCAAATAAAAGGGGATATACGTGTACATATAATTGATTCACTTTGCTATACAGCAGAAACTAACACCACATTGTAGTAAACCAACTGTATGCCAATAAAAGTTAAAAAAAAAAAAAAAAAAAACACCTCAGATATTTTCTGGAATACCTGTTTAATAAGCTGCTTATTCTGAAAATAGAGACAGAAAGGTGTAGTGATTAGAAACTGTGGCTGTGAAGCAAGACAGCCTTGATTCCAGTCTCTTGCTTTGTCCCTCGTTAGCTTTGTGACCTTGAGTAAGCATCTGAATTCTCGGAACCATATAAGGTTAACTTAATAGGGATAATGAGAGTTAATACAAGAGAAGCTCTTTGGAAGAGGGCTTGGCATAGTGTCTAGCATATAAAAATTACTCAGTAGGTGTTAACAATTATATATACATGTGTGTGTGTATGTATGTATATATGTATATATTTCTTGATAATCTAACACAAAACCTAGGGTAAGTCGTGTGTTCAATAAATAATTCAGTGTTTAATGAGTGAACAAAAAGAAGTGTTGTCCATAAAACTTTGTATCATTATAAATCTTTCTCTGTCTTACACTTTTAGATATAACAGCACAGATCTCTGTAGTTATAAAATTATAGCCAAATGTGTGAATGATTTTGAAGAACGTAAAATCTATATTTAGAGACTAGATCCTGATTATCCCCCAATTATTATTATTGTCGCTGGAAAATTGAACATTTGCAACATTCTGTGAGTGTGGATGACTGGAAATAGAATTTAAAGATTCCATCTTAATAAAATACTCTGAAAATCTTGCAAAGATATTTTTAAAACTGCACCTTAGGGCTGAACCAGCTCTTTGAGGCTTTCCACCTCCATCAGATTCCAGTTTGTGATTGCTCCAGCCCGGCATTTTTCATGATGTACTCTGCATAGAAGTTAAATAAGCAGGATAACAATATACAGCCTTGATGTATTCCTTTCCAATTTTAGACAGTATTCACACTGTGTGTAAAATACATAACTAATGAGAACTTGCTATATAGTACAGGGAAATCTGTTCAATGCTCTGTGTTGACCTAAATCGGAAGGAAATTCAAATAAAAGGGGATATACGTGTACATATAATTGATTCACTTTGCTATACAGCAGAAACTAACACCACATTGTAGTAAACCAACTGTATGCCAATAAAAGTTAAAAAAAAAAAAAAAAAAACACCTCAGATATTTTCTGGAATACCTGTTTAATAAGCTGCTTATTCTGAAAATAGAGACAGAAAGGTGTAGTGATTAGAAACTGTGGCTGTGAAGCAAGACAGCCTTGATTCCAGTCTCTTGCTTTGTCCCTCGTTAGCTTTGTGACCTTGAGTAAGCATCTGAATTCTCGGAACCATACAAGGTTAACCTAATACGGATAATGAGAGTTAATACAAGAGAAGCTCTTTGGAAGAGGGCTTGGCATAGTGTCTAGCATATAAAAATTACTCAGTAGGTGTTAACAATTATATATACATGTGTGTGTGTATGTATGTATATATGTATATATTTCTTGATAATCTAACACAAAACCTAGGGTAAGTCGTGTGTTCAATAAATAATTCAGTGTTTAATGAGTGAACAAAAAGAAGTGTTGTCCATAAAACTTTGTATCATTATAAATCTTTCTCTGTCTTACACTTTTAGATATAACAGCACAGATCTCTGTAGTTATAAAATTATAGCCAAATGTGTGAATGATTTTGAAGAACGTAAAATCTATATTTAGAGACTAGATCCTGATTATCCCCCAATTATTATTATTGTCGCTGGAAAATTGAACATTTGCAACATTCTGTGAGTGTGGATGACTGGAAATAGAATTTAAAGATTCCATCTTAATAAAATACTCTGAAAATCTTGCAAAGATATTTTTAAAACTGCACCTTATAAAGAAGAATTTGTGTGCAGTGTCCTGATGTCTGAATTGAATGGGTAAGAGCAGGGGCCTGAGGAAGACACTTTTTAGACTGTGTTCTTTATGTTCTGCACCAAAAACAAAACAAAACCTAATGCATGGTCTCTACTCTCATGGAAGGTCTAACCAATCTACTTATGTAGATAGTTGTAACACATGATAAATCCAATTATATGTATTTACATATACTGTTATTTTATGAGGTAGTATATATATATATACACATACATATATACATATAAAATCAAGCACTTATCAATAGAGTGATACTCAAAGTCTATGTCCTAAGACTTTAAGAAAGTTAGGAAATTCTCTTAAGTAAGAGAATTCTCTTAAGTAAGTAATTCTAGTAAGAATGTTCTGCTTCCCTTTGAAATAGATTTATGTGGAACTGCTGAAGTAAGGAGATTGTCTTAATCCATTTTTATAGAACTCTCAAAAAGTTCTGAAGTCTAGGAGAAAGTTGAAACAATAAAATTTCCATGATGGGAATTGGTTATTTTGTGTTATACTAAGAAATATATCATTGCTAAAGATGCATATACTTATATTTTGCAATCATGGGAATTTATGGTAGTGTTGGAAGTTTTTTTCCCCTGTGATTGTTCCCATGTGTGGGAATGCAAAGCAGTGTGCTTGGCGTATTGTTTTCTTCATACTTGGCTATCTGTCTGTTGGCCTTCTTCACTCCTTTTTTAAATTAATCTGTGATTATCAACAGGAAAACATTGAGACCACAGTTATTAAATTCAGCACAAATGGAAGATGGTATTGATGAACTAAATAGTACATGGTGGCCATAGTCAAGCTTTCCATATGATTTTCATTGGGAAAGCAGCATTTTGGCAAGTTATCCCTGCCTTTATCTAATTCTTAAATATCAGTCTCCACTTGGACTCTTACTTATACAGGCAGGAAATACTATTGTTTACTCCCTCCAATGCATGAATAGTAAAATGATTCAGACAATGTAGTTTCATATGATAGAAGGATGATTATTATCTTGGTAATTTTATAGTAACAGTAATATTCACAACTATGTCACTTGCTATTCTTGGTGCTTTGTAACTAGTTGGGCTATGTGATTTGATTCAGACAATAGCATGTGATGTGTGTCACTTCTGGGTTGAATCAGCCTTTGTGAAAGTGTGTAGTCTTTCTTCACTTGCCATAAAAAAATGTTAGTCTTTTCAATAAGTAGTCATAGGTTAATTGGATTTACAAAGGAAATCAACTGTATCTTACCCTTCATCTCAGATATAAATAAAAATTAGCTTCAGGTAGATTGAAGATTCAAATGTGAAATGCGCAATAATAATATTTTTTGGAATTGGCACATTTTCAAAATCTTTGGTTAGGAACATATTTTACAAAATGAAACATATAAAGGACAAATCTGAAATGAAAAGAATGAAAATTTGAACCCCATTGAAATTTTAAATACTTATCAAGGAACCATTTCATACGTAAGAATGGGAGAGTTATTTACAATACATATAACCACCAAAGGATTCTTACATAAATTATGTATTTTTGAAAACTTCTCTAAATTAGTAATAAAGATCAGATAACACAATAAAACAAAGAGGAGGACAAAAGTCTTGGATGGGCACTTCAAAGTGAGAATACACAAATAGCCTATAAACACATTAAAATGTTCAATATCATTATTCATCGAAGTTAAGAAGTGACATTCATAGTTTTTTCCCTGTGATTGTTCCCATGTGTGGGAATGCAAAGCAGTGTGCTTGGCGTATTGTTTTCTTCATACTTGGCTATCTGTCTGTTGGCCTTCTTCACTCCTTTTTTAAATTAATCTGTGATTATCAACAGGAAAACATTGAGACCACAGTTATTAAATTCAGCACAAATGGAAGATGGTATTGATGAACTAAATAGTACATGGTGGCCATAGTCAAGCTTTCCATATGATTTTCATTGGGAAAGCAGCATTTTGGCAAGTTATCCCTGCCTTTATCTAATTCTTAAATATCAGTCTCCACTTGGACTCTTACTTATACAGGCAGGAAATACTATTGTTTACTCCCTCCAATGCATGAATAGTAAAATGATTCAGACAATGTAGTTTCATATGATAGAAGGATGATTATTATCTTGGTAATTTTATAGTAACAGTAATATTCACAACTATGTCACTTGCTATTCTTGGTGCTTTGTAACTAGTTGGGCTATGTGATTTGATTCAGACAATAGCATGTGATGTGTGTCACTTCTGGGTTGAATCAGCCTTTGTGAAAGTGTGTAGTCTTTCTTCACTTGCCATAAAAAAATGTTAGTCTTTTCAATAAGTAGTCATAGGTTAATTGGATTTACAAAGGAAATCAACTGTATCTTACCCTTCATCTCAGATATAAATAAAAATTAGCTTCAGGTAGATTGAAGATTCAAATGTGAAATGCGCAATAATAATATTTTTTGGAATTGGCACATTTTCAAAATCTTTGGTTAGGAACATATTTTACAAAATGAAACATATAAAGGACAAATCTGAAATGAAAAGAATGAAAATTTGAACCCCATTGAAATTTTAAATACTTATCAAGGAACCATTTCATACGTAAGAATGGGAGAGTTATTTACAATACATATAACCACCAAAGGATTCTTACATAAATTATGTATTTTTGAAAACTTCTCTAAATTAGTAATAAAGATCAGATAACACAATAAAACAAAAGAGGAGGACAAAAGTCTTGGATGGGCACTTCAAAGTGAGAATACACAAATAGCCTATAAACACATTAAAAATGTTCAATATCATTATTCATCAGGAAAATGATAATTAAAGCCACAGTAAGATACCAATACTAATCTGTTAATATGGCCATTAAAAACAAGACTCAAAAACCTGATAACACCAAGTGCTGGCACAGACTATAGACCTAGAACTACTGAAACTCTCAAAAACTTGCCATTTGGGACATAAAATGCTATAACCAGTTTAGAAGACTGTTTTGTAATATACACTAAAATTAAACTCACTCATTCCTTAAAGTCCAACAATTCTAGGTATTCTGAGATTTTTCAAATGGATGCAATATAGTAGCTTCTAGATAGATGCTCAACAGAAATATGTAGGTTTGTATTTTTAAAGATGTGTTCCAGGGGGCTTTTGACGACATGAGTTCTGTCCCCGCTTTGGGAAGATCCAACATGCCATGGAGCAATTAAGGCTATGTGCCACAACTATTGAGCCTGTGCTCTAGAGCCTGGGAGGTGCGACTACTGAAGCCGTGGGCCCTAGAACCCACGTTCAGCAACAAGAGAAGCCACCGCAGTGAGAAGTCAGACACTGCAACTAAAGAGTAGCCCCCACTCGCCACAACTAGAGAAAAGCCCACCCAATAGTAAAGACCCAGCACAGCCAATAAAAAATAAAATAAAATTATTTAAAAAGACATCTTCCAGAATATTCACAACAGCAGTGGTTTTTTTAAAACTTCTGGTGAAGCAACCTAAATTTTTATCAACAATGAGTCACAAAAATAAATTGAAGAATGTTCAATCCATAGATATAAAAACAGCATGTGATGAAAATTAATAAACCATGGTGACATCCAACAAAATTGACTCTTTTTTTTTTAAACCTTTTTTTTTTTTTTTTTTTTCGTTTGGGGGGGGGGGGGGGGGGGGGGGGGGTAAGGGCAGGCCACTTCTATTGGTCGTTCATTCCTCTATTTTTCATCCGTCTTTGTTCTTTGGCTCCTGTGGGCCTCCTCTATCTGTCGTCAGAGCCCGGGCCGGCTTGAAACAAGTAAAATCTAAAATGAGGAGGACAAAAGTCTTGGATGGGCACTTCAAAGTGAGAATACACAAATAGCCTATAAACACATTAAAAATGTTCAATATCATTATTCATCAGGAAAATGATAATTAAAGCCACAGTAAGATACCAATACTAATCTGTTAATATGGCCATTAAAAACAAGACTCAAAAACCTGATAACACCAAGTGCTGGCACAGACTATAGACCTAGAACTACTGAAACTCTCAAAAACTTGCCATTTGGGACATAAAATGCTATAACCAGTTTAGAAGACTGTTTTGTAATATACACTAAAATTAAACTCACTCATTCCTTAAAGTCCAACAATTCTAGGTATTCTGAGATTTGTCAAATGGATGCAATATAGTAGCTTCTAGATAGATGCTCAACAGAAATATGTAGGTTTGTATTTTTAAAGATGTGTTCCAGGGGGCTTTTGACGACATGAGTTCTGTCCCCGCTTTGGGAAGATCCAACATGCCATGGAGCAATTAAGGCTATGTGCCACAACTATTGAGCCTGTGCTCTAGAGCCTGGGAGGTGCGACTACTGAAGCCGTGGGCCCTAGAACCCACGTTCAGCAACAAGAGAAGCCACCGCAGTGAGAAGTCAGACACTGCAACTAAAGAGTAGCCCCCACTCGCCACAACTAGAGAAAAGCCCACCCAATAGTAAAGACCCAGCACAGCCAATAAAAAATAAAATAAAATTATTTAAAAAGACATCTTCCAGAATATTCACAACAGCAGTGGTTTTTTTAAAACTTCTGGTGAAGCAACCTAAATTTTTATCAACAATGAGTCACAAAAATAAATTGAAGAATGTTCAATCCATAGATATAAAAACAGCATGTGATGAAAATTAATAAACCATGGTGACATCCAACAAAATTGACTCTTTTTTTTTTAAACATTTATTTTTTATTTATTTATCGTTTGGGGGGTGGGGTGGGGAGGGAGGGGTAAGGGCAGGCCACTTCTATTGGTCGTTCATTCCTCTATTTTTCATCCGTCTTTGTTCTTTGGCTCCTGTGGGCCTCCCATCGCGGTGACCTCTGTCGTCGCAGAGCGCCGGCTCTGGGCACATGTGCACCAGAGCTCTGGCTCGGTAATTGGACACATCAGTCCAGTCGCTCCGCGGCACGTGGGATCTTCCCAGGCCAGGGATCGAACCGGCGCCCCTTGCACTGCAAGGCGGTGTCCTTACCCCCCGGACCACCAGGGGAAGCCCCAAAATCGACTCTTACAAACATAATGCTGAGGAAAAAAAGTCAGGCATATAATGGACAGATTTCATGATTTATTTTTCATAAATCTCTTTTAAAGTCTAAAAATAGAAAAAAAACTAGTCTGCTATAGTAAGAATCAAAATTATGCTTTCCTTTAGAGAAATAAATGACTGAGAAGAGTCATGGGGAAGGGAGTGGCTGGTATTGGTGTGCTTTATTTACACTGCTGTATTTATATTAAACTTCAGTGAGCTGTGTTCTCAGACCTTGTGCATTACTAGTTATATATGTTCCACTGCTGAAAAGTTCAAGACTGAATCTGTAGGCAACTTATTTTTAAAAACTACTTTGATAACTACACTGGAAACGTTCTTCACTTTCAAATCAGCCAGATGTTATTACTTTTAAAGTTAGATTTTGTGCGATCTAACTTTGTTTTTCCATTTGTTTTCGTTTTTGCTCATTAGGATCACCAAGGTATTTTTAGTTTATATTTTTATTGGAGTATAGTTGCTTTACAATGTTGTGTTAGTTCCTACTGTACAGCAAAGTGAATCAGCTGTATGTATACCTTAGATATCTCTTTTTTAAAATTTCCTTCCATTTGGGTAACCACACAGATTGAGTAGAGTTCCTGTGCTATACAGTAGGTCCTCACTAGTTATCTGTTTTATATATAGTAGTGCATATATGCTAATCCCGATCTCCCAATTCAACCCAGGCTACCCCACCCCTCACCCCACCCCCAACTCAGCCTGCTATCCATACATTTGTTCTCTACATCTGTTCTGCTCTGTGGTCTAACTTTGGCCACATGGATACTGCTCATATTCCCAGGATGCTACTGTGTCTAAGCATACAGGGTTGCTTCCTGAGATTTTTCAAATGGATGCAATGTATTACATGAATGCTAGTAGCTTGTTTTGTGATGAGAAAGTTTTTAATTGCACAGATTGATGACTGTCTTCCATACACTGAAATTTAATTCCCCAGTGCCTGCTCTTCCCTTTTAATAGTTATTTTAAGTTAGAGTTTTGTCTTTAGAGAAAACAAAGTGACTGGTATGGAAGAAAATCAATGGGAATGCATACTTATATAGGGTAACAGAATCACTAGTAGTGTGCATGCTAAGTGGTTTCAGACATCTCCAACTTTTGTGACCCCATGGACTGTAGCCCGCTAGGCTTTTCCGTCTGTGGGATTCTCCAGGCAAGAATATTGGAGTGAGTTGCCGTGCTCTCTTCCAGGGGATCATCCCAATTCACAGATCAAACTTGTGTCTTTTATGTCGCCTACATTGGCCAGCATTTTTTTTTTTCTTTTACCACTAGCACCACCTGGAACTGTAGGCAACTGTTTTTTAAAACTACCTTGTGCATTACTAGTTATATATGTTCCACTGCTGAAAAGTTCAAGACTGAATCTGTAGGCAACTTATTTTTAAAACTACTTTGATAACTACACTGGAAACGTTCTTCACTTTCAAATCAGCCAGATGTTATTACTTTTAAAGTTAGATTTTGTGCGATCTAACTTTGTTTTTCCATTTGTTTTCGTTTTTGCTCATTAGGATCACCAAGGTATTTTTAGTTTATATTTTTATTGGAGTATAGTTGCTTTACAATGTTGTGTTAGTTCCTACTGTACAGCAAAGTGAATCAGCTGTATGTATACCTTAGATATCTCTTTTTTAAAATTTCCTTCCATTTGGGTAACCACACAGATTGAGTAGAGTTCCTGTGCTATACAGTAGGTCCTCACTAGTTATCTGTTTTATATATAGTAGTGCATATATGCTAATCCCGATCTCCCAATTCAACCCAGGCTACCCCACCCCTCACCCCACCCCCAACTCAGCCTGCTATCCATACATTTGTTCTCTACATCTGTTCTGCTCTGTGGTCTAACTTTGGCCACATGGATACTGCTCATATTCCCAGGATGCTACTGTGTCTAAGCATACAGGGTTGCTTCCTGAGATTTTTCAAATGGATGCAATGTATTACATGAATGCTAGTAGCTTGTTTTGTGATGAGAAAGTTTTTAATTGCACAGATTGATGACTGTCTTCCATACACTGAAATTTAATTCCCCAGTGCCTGCTCTTCCCTTTTAATAGTTATTTTAAGTTAGAGTTTTGTCTTTAGAGAAAACAAAGTGACTGGTATGGAAGAAAATCAATGGGAATGCATACTTATATAGGGTAACAGAATCACTAGTAGTGTGCATGCTAAGTGGTTTCAGACATCTCCAACTTTTGTGACCCCATGGACTGTAGCCCGCTAGGCTTTTCCGTCTGTGGGATTCTCCAGGCAAGAATATTGGAGTGAGTTGCCGTGCTCTCTTCCAGGGGATCATCCCAATTCACAGATCAAACTTGTGTCTTTTATGTCGCCTACATTGGCCAGCATTTTTTTTTTTCTTTTACCACTAGCACCACCTGGGAAGCCCACCAGTAGTGCAATCTGGGGCAAAACGTGTTTTTCAGGTTGTGAAGAACAAAACTGGACTAAAAGCATTCTGGAAATGTCTGCCTCTCATTATTTCTTTTCAGTTTTAACCAAATAATGTCTACCTTTTCACTGGCCCTGGCAACTCCTCAACTATTCTGATTCAACATCTTGGCAGGCAGTAGTAGAGAACTTAACTTTGGAATCTCAACAACTTACTCCCAAATAACCCAGGAAACCATGAAGACCCTCAGTGAGCACAGGCATGAAAGTATTTTCGGAAGGCCAAGTGATGTCATGTGAAATCTCTATTTGTCCACCTTATTTGAACAAATCTCAATGGGCATGATTTCAGCAGAATAAGGTGCCTCTTATTCTCAAGCTTTGGACTGAGTTCTGTTTGTGGACGTATCTGGGGAAAACTGGAAATTTCTTTGTTAAGTTCAAGTTCCTACATATCCAATGAAAAATTAGCGTAGTGGAGAAGAGCCAACACCAAAGATTGTATCTGCTGCACTGTGAAAGGACTGTTCTGTGATCAGAAGTGAAAGCAAAACAAAGCACTTTGATTGGCAGTACTTATGATGGACAAGTCTTTTCAGGCTGATGCTGAGATGGGGCTACAGATAAAGAAAAGCAGAGGAAATCTGAGAACAGTGGTGATCAGCAATTGTTCCTTATCTCCACCTGCATCAAAATAGTCTGAGATGTGAGTACTTTTTTCAACTCATTTGTTCAGCAGAGGCTTGTTAAACTGCTTTTCAGTCGCAATGATTAGCTTGGGATGTGGTATCCATATGACATGGCACCTAGCTCAAGGGGCTCACAGCCAAATTACAGGAGAAATTGATAGAAAGAAGTTATTATATTATAATGTAATAAAAAGAAATATCCAAAAATGGAGTAAATTTACCATGAGAATGTAATCCCTAATTCCAAACTCATGACAAAAAACCCTTTCAGGCCTTGATTTTGTATTATTTCCTCTTTTTGAATGTCAGGACTTTTCCATATCTAATTTTTTATTCAAGGGGAAAATGTATGAGAGCTTGTTAGTTCACTTCTCTACTATTTGTGATCAGCTTCTAACCTAAGCATTGCTTGCCCCCCCAGCTGACTCTAATTTCCTTTTATCCTACAGAATAAATTTCAGTTTATTGACCCTCCTGTACTCAGCCAACCTCCCTTTTGCTCATGATATTGTCCTTGACTTTTTATGTTTTTCTAGTCCTGGGAGATTATAAATTCCTTTAGGGGCAAGACCATTCCCATTTCATTCAGCGTGGAAACCCATCTTATGACTCTGGAACTTAATTTATACTCATTGAGTCAATAGTGAGTGAGACTCAGTGTAAGAAGCCTCGGGAGCATGATGACTCAGTCTGCCTGGTAGAACCACAGAAACACTGGAAGTTAACAAAGCGTGTATTGCTGTAGCTCATGGCATTGCTCTAAGTAACAGTTTTCTTATATTGTTTTTTTGGCCTGTATACAATTTATAATGGAGAAAGAAAGAATGTTATCTACCATTAAACTATGTGTTCTTGGAGCTTCTTAAATTTGGTCTGTGTCCCATTGAAAAAAATCAGATAAAATGCACTGACTCTCTTACATTCTCACCTTTCAAATGTACTTGTGCTCATATATGTTTGTATATAGTTTCTAGGATTCCACAGACATTTTAAAACCCATTGAGACTTCAGCACAAAACCTGATTTTTTGGAGCATCATCTTTCTCATTTCTGTGTGCCTGAACACAGCTCGTGGAGTCAGTGGACTGAGTTTTCCTACATGCGTGCATGCATGCTAAGTCACTTTAGTTGTGTTCAATTCATTGTGAGCCTATGGACTGTAGCCTGACAGGCTCCTCTGTCCATGGGATCCTCCAGGCAAGAATACTGGAGTGGGCTGCAATACCATCCTCCAGCAGATCTTACCAACCCATGGATAGAATCCATGTCTCTTATGTCATCTCATTGGCATGTTCTTAACCACTAGAGTCACCTGGGAAGTCCCAGCTTTCTTATACCCAATATTAATCTACAGAATTAGAAGGCAGCACTTATGTGCCTAGCATATTGTTTCATTTAATCATGATAACCCACTTTTGAGATAGGTCAGCTTTCCTTCCTCAGTTTGCCGATGAGGACACTGCACACTAGAGAGGTTACATAATTTGGTAAAAACTTCACAGCTTATAAGGGGTAGAGCGGAAACTCAAAGCCTGGCAGTCTGGCTCCTGGATCCTGCTCTCATCCAATATTCCATACTGGTTCACTTGACTCATTACATCTTCTCCGTGTCTTACCAAGAAGTAAGAATGCCTATACCCATTTTACAGTTCAAGAACCTCAAGTGCAGCAAGTCTTAGGGTTGGTCAAAAAGATTGTGTGGCTTTTTTCATTAAAATCTTATACTAAAACTTGAATGATCTTTTTGGTCCACCCAATACAATGAACTATTTTAAGTCATTTACATACTTATTTGTGGTAGATCTTGAATATGAACCTAGATGGATCTTACTCCAAAAACCATGGCATTTATACTATATCCAACTTCTAAGCATCTGCACTTGGTCAGCGTCCCCTCTGTAAGGACAAAGATAGGAAAATGTCAAAGTAGGGTTGCTGGTGGAGCCTGGTGAGCTACAGTCCATGGTCTCTCAAAGAGTGGGACATGGATTGGCTAACAGACACAGAAACACACAAAGGGCTGTTTGAGCTACTATGTTTTAAGCTGTTTGGTTTGTGTGTGTGTGTGTATTTAGACAAAGAGCTAGAAAATTCCCTAATATGTGAACTTGTACATCTGTGTAGGAAAGTAGAGAGGGGGGATCAGAGCCAAAGAGGAGAGCATCAAAGCACAGAACTCCCCTACTTCAAAGTAAGAGTTATGAAGAGCCATCCTTAATGATCTCTCATTCTATATTATGTTGGATGTGAGCTGGGGAAAAATATTTTTGGAATTATCTTGCCTCGTTGTAAAGTTACATTAAATTATTTTTCTCTTGGTAGAGTATATGTGTATACACACACACACACACACATATATATATATACACACACACATATTCAGTTATACTTAACTCTTAAAAGGTGGATTTTCAACTTAGATTCCTTGGTGAATAAAACTTAGTTGCACATTTTATGTTTTTTTTAAATTTATGCATAACAAGTTTATTCATTTTGACTCTTTTATTAATATAGTAGATTTTTTCTGTGGCTGAGCAAAACACTCTGTGTGTGTGTGTGTGTGTGTGTGTGTGTGTGTGTGATTAATTTATGCTCTTAACCCATTAGATGTAATTTAGTATAAATTAATTATTTTATATATAGAGAGAAAACTCTAATATTCCTTATATGAAAACTATTAATTTAATATGAAAGACAATCCAAATTAATGTTTTCCTATATTATGATAAAGTATTTTATATGTATGCTAAAAACATAATAAATACTTTTTGACTTGCAAACATCTTTTTATTTTAGATACTTGGAATCTGATAAATGGAATTAGTACCCATAATTTTTTAGAGTTTTTTTGAAAGAGAATTTACATACCATAAAATTCATCCTTATAACTTGTACAATTCAGTATTTTTTTTAAGTTTATTCTTAGAGTTGTGCAGTCATCATCGCTGTCTGATTTTAGAGCAGTTTTATTGCCTCAGAAGATATCTTGAACCTATTAACACTCATTGCTTATGCTTTCTTTCCTCCCCTTAGTTGTGCTTGCTCCTTACAAGTGCTGATCTACTTTCTGCATATGAATCTACCTATCCTAAACATTTCACATAAATGGAATCATACAAAGCATGGCCTTTTGTGTCTGGCTTCCTTCACTGAGCATGATGTTGTCAGTCTTTAACCATGTTGTACCTAATTCGTTTTGGGGTCCAAATAATATTCCATATGTGGACTTGTACATCTGTGTAGGAAAGTAGAGGGGATCAGAGCCAAAGAGGAGAGCATCAAAGCACAGAACTCCCTACTTCAAAGTAAGAGTTATGAAGAGCCATCCTTAATGATCTCTCATTCTATATTATGTTGGATGTGAGCTGGGGAAAAATATTTTTGGAATTATCTTGCCTCGTTGTAAAGTTACATTAAATTATTTTTCTCTTGGTAGAGTATATGTGTATACACACACACACACACACATATATATATATACACACACACATATTCAGTTATACTTAACTCTTAAAAGGTGGATTTTCAACTTAGATTCCTTGGTGAATAAAACTTAGTTGCACATTTTATGTTTTTTTTAAATTTATGCATAACAAGTTTATTCATTTTGACTCTTTTATTAATATAGTAGATTTTTTCTGTGGCTGAGCAAAACACTCTGTGTGTGTGTGTGTGTGTGTGTGTGTGTGTGTGTGATTAATTTATGCTCTTAACCCATTAGATGTAATTTAGTATAAATTAATTATTTTATATATAGAGAGAAAACTCTAATATTCCTTATATGAAAACTATTAATTTAATATGAAAGACAATCCAAATTAATGTTTTCCTATATTATGATAAAGTATTTTATATGTATGCTAAAAACATAATAAATACTTTTTGACTTGCAAACATCTTTTTATTTTAGATACTTGGAATCTGATAAATGGAATTAGTACCCATAATTTTTTAGAGTTTTTTTGAAAGAGAATTTACATACCATAAAATTCATCCTTATAACTTGTACAATTCAGTATTTTTTTTAAGTTTATTCTTAGAGTTGTGCAGTCATCATCGCTGTCTGATTTTAGAGCAGTTTTATTGCCTCAGAAGATATCTTGAACCTATTAACACTCATTGCTTATGCTTTCTTTCCTCCCCTTAGTTGTGCTTGCTCCTTACAAGTGCTGATCTACTTTCTGCATATGAATCTACCTATCCTAAACATTTCACATAAATGGAATCATACAAAGCATGGCCTTTTGTGTCTGGCTTCCTTCACTGAGCATGATGTTGTCAGTCTTTAACCATGTTGTACCTAATTCGTTTTGGGGTCCAAATAATATTCCATATGTGGATTTACCATATGTTATTTATTCATTCTTTAATTACTGGGCATTTGAATTATTTCTAGTTTTTAGCAATTTTTAAAAACCTTGCTATGAAGATTTACGTACAGCTTTTGTGTGGAGACATAGTTTCCATTCTCTTGGATATATGCTTAAGATTGAAATTGTTGGGTCATAGGTTAACACTGCATTTACCTTTTAAATTGGGTTATTTGTCTTTTAATTGTTGAGTTGTAAGAGTCCTTGATGGGGCTTCTCTGGTGGTCCAGTGGGTAGAGACACTGCCTTGCAGTGCAAAGAGTGCCGGTTTGATCCCTGGTCTGGGAAGATCCCACATGCTGTGGAGCAGCTGGAGCAATGTGTCCAACTACCGAGCTGGAGCTCTGGAGCGCATGCGCCCAGAGCCAGTGCTCTGCAGCGAGAGAGGCCACTGTGATGGGAGGCCCACACAGGCCAAAGAACAATGATAGATGAAAAGAAATAATGAAAGACCAAATAGAAGTGGTCAGGAAAAAAAAAAAAAAAACTTAAAAAAATAATGTGTGATGGTCGGCAGGGGTGGGAAGGGGGTGATACACATATGACTAATCTGGGAACATACATATCTGTAAACAAAACTTTGTAATATTTAAAAGTAAAATGAAAGTTAAAAAAGTGTTCTTTATATACTCTTGCTGCAAGCTCCTTATTAGATATTTGATTAGCAGATGTGTTCTCCCATTCTGTAAGATGTCTTTCCACTTTTTTAAAGGTGTCTTATGAAGCGTGACAATTTTTATTAATACATAGTCCAGTTTGTTTAGCTTTTCTAAGTTGTGCTTTTGGTGTCATATCTAAAACACTACTGCCTAATTTAAGGTCCTCAAAAATTTACTTCTATAGGATTAGGACCCCACCCTTATGACTTAACTTTAATTACTTGCTTCCCAGGAGATGCTAGTTGTAGAGAATCCACCTGCCAATCCAGGGAACATAAGAGACATAGTTTATATCCCTGGATCGGGAAGATCCCCTAGAGGAGGCCACGGCAACCCATCCCAGTGTTCTTGCTTGGAGAAACCCTTGGACAGAGAAGCCTGAGGGGCAATGGTCCATAGGGTGACAAAGAGTAAGGCACAGCTGAAATGACTTAACATGCACATACTCACCTCCTTAAATACTGTATCACCAAATACAGTCATATTGGAGTTAGAACTTCAGCTTATAAATTTGGGAGGAGTACAGATCAGTGTATAATGCCTTGTCTTATATAATGACTCTGGGATACTGAGGAAAATGCTCTTTATGATATCTACAAATGAAGGAAAAAATCATGTCATCTCTACCCATTTAACTTTTAAATATAAAATTAATATTAAACTATAATTTGTTTCAATAAACTTACACTGGCTTGTGTTTTAGGAGACTACAAATCCCATTAGTCAAGTCAAACACAAGCTTTGAAGCAACTAAGAAATTTCAGAATGAGGAAAATTTTTCTGGTAGCAATTAGAAAAATATGATTTTTCTTCAGTACCTCTTTCATTCAGTTCTTCATTCCATTCACATAAGATTCGTTTGGAAGCATTTCCTGGTACAGCTAAACAAGTTAAGTCTGATTTTGAATGTTTCTGACTTGGCTTCTATGTTCTCGCACCCACAGGAAATTCCTCCCTCCAATCACTAAACTTGCAGAATCTTTTCTTCACTCCAGTGGGACAAATTTAAATAGGGCTATTGTGAGCAAGTGCAAATAGAATGGAACCTTAGGTTCAAATCTGGGCTATCCTTTTTACTAAACAGGTTGACATTGAGCCATTTACCTCATCTTGTGCTTCATTATCTTGTGTTTAGAATCAAGATAGCAAATCCACCACATATGGTGAATGCGGATATTAAAAGAAAGATAACCTATACGAGAGCCTGTGGCATTGCTGGATGCAACTTATGTAATGCTTGCTGTGTTCTTGGTTTGTTGATCTATTTTATGTTCATCCTCCTACTCTGGATATAAGGGTTCCACTTCCTCTTCCAACTTATTTCCTACCAGTCTCATCCTCTCTTAATATGAGGGCTGTCTTCTTTCCTGCCCAGCTCACTCCTACTTCAAGACTTAGTTTTCTTCTCTCTGGACTCTTTAGGTGCCATTTTAAGGTCCTAAAAACTTCTATAGGATTAGGACCCCACCCTTGACTTAACTTTAATTACTTGCTTCCCAGGAGATGCTAGTTGTAGAGAATCCACCTGCCAATCCAGGGAACATAAGAGACATAGTTTATATCCCTGGATCGGGAAGATCCCAGAGGAGGCCACGGCAACCCATCCCAGTGTTCTTGCTTGGAGAAACCCTTGGACAGAGAAGCCTGAGGGCAATGGTCCATAGGGTGACAAAGAGTAAGGCACAGCTGAAATGACTTAACATGCACATACTCACCTCCTTAAATACTGTATCACCAAATACAGTCATATTGGAGTTAGAACTTCAGCTTATAAATTTGGGAGGAGTACAGATCAGTGTATAATGCCTTGTCTTATATAATGACTCTGGGATACTGAGGAAAATGCTCTTTATGATATCTACAAATAAAGGGAAAAAAATCATGTCATCTCTACCCATTTAACTTTTAAATATAAAATTAATATTAAACTATAATTTGTTTCAATAAACTTACACTGGCTTGTGTTTTAGGAGACTACAAATCCCATTAGTCAAGTCAAACACAAGCTTTGAAGCAACTAAGAAATTTCAGAATGAGGAAAATTTTTCTGGTAGCAATTAGAAAAATATGATTTTTCTTCAGTACCTCTTTCATTCAGTTCTTCATTCCATTCACATAAGATTCGTTTGGAAGCATTTCCTGGTACAGCTAAACAAGTTAAGTCTGATTTTGAATGTTTCTGACTTGGCTTCTATGTTCTCGCACCCACAGGAAATTCCTCCCTCCAATCACTAAACTTGCAGAATCTTTTCTTCACTCCAGTGGGACAAATTTAAATAGGGCTATTGTGAGCAAGTGCAAATAGAATGGAACCTTAGGTTCAAATCTGGGCTATCCTTTTTACTAAACAGGTTGACATTGAGCCATTTACCTCATCTTGTGCTTCATTATCTTGTGTTTAGAATCAAGATAGCAAATCCACCACATATGGTGAATGCGGATATTAAAAGAAAGATAACCTATACGAGAGCCTGTGGCATTGCTGGATGCAACTTATGTAATGCTTGCTGTGTTCTTGGTTTGTTGATCTATTTTTATGTTCATCCTCCTACTCTGGATATAAGGGTTCCACTTCCTCTTCTAACTTATTTCCTACCAGTCTCATCCTCTATTAATATGAGGGCTGTCTTCTTTCCTGCCCAGCTCACTCCTACTTCAAGACTTTTATGTGCTTTTCCTTCTCTCTGGACTCTTTAGGTGCCAGGCTTTTGCAGATTCTTCTTCTTACCCCTTTGGCCTGCACAAAAATTACCTCTTCTTGTGGCATCACATCCACTTGTTCTAAGAAGCATATGCCTTCCTTTTCACCCATAACCCTAGACTCAATACCTCTTTATCCTTCATCTTGATAAATTTCAATCACTTTTCATGATCTTAAATGTTTGTTGGGTCTCTTCTACACTAGATATATTAATATTGCTGGGATAGAGACATTGCCTGACTTAATATTCTGGACATATGAGGGTTTGACAATAAATATCTACTTAATTACATATGAATGAATGAATCAATCTACACATGTAAAACCAAATAAATAACAATTTAAATATCTTCTATCTAACTTAGCAGGGTAATTTATCCATTGGGCTGTGAAAAGAGGTAATTCTCTAAATTTACACATAAAAGATAAAATGGTCCAGAAAAGTTCCAGGTGACTATGAAAGAAGACAAGGAATCAAAATGTATTACAGTAAGCTTGCAATGTAAGTAAAACACATGGTTACTTAAGACCTGTTATCTGACATTTTATGGATATATCCATGTAACAAAATATTTTTATCTGTTATGAAAGAAAAGTGAAAGTGTTAGTCATTCAGTCCTGTTTGACTCTTTTTAACCCCATGGACTGTAGCCCACCAGGCTCCTCTGTCCATGGAATTCTTCCGGCAAAAATAATGGAGTGGGTTGCCATTACCTTCTCCAGGGGATCTTCCTAACCCAAGAATCAAACCCGTGTCTCCCACATTGCAGGCAGATTCTTTACTGTATGAGCCATCAGGAAAGCCCTATGTGTGTGTGTGTGTGTGTGTGTGTGTGTTTATATGTCCTGGAAACCCCAGATATATAAATATCTGTTATATTTTGCTGAAAATCTGATACTGCAACATACTGCTGTCATTCTCATTCCAAAAGTCTAGCTATAGGTTGAGGGTAACAATTAGATCTACCATGGGATATACTGCATATTTAGTTTCCTTTTGATGTAAGATGTCAGAAGATCCTTTGACAAACAATAGTGGAAGCTTAAGGTGATTTTGCTGACTCAAATCTGTATTATGTGTTGCACAAACTAAGACATCAAAGCCTTGTTAAATGCTGGTGAAAATCCTAGGAGAAGCAATTGCATATTAGCCATACGAACAACTCCTCTAACTAGTCATATACTGAAATTGGAGTTTAATTATTCATTTCAGTTATTAATTATTAATTTTAAAAATTGCTTTCTCTTATTTCTGGCTCAAGTGAAAAGAAAAATAACACACTGAGAGAGTAACATCAGACTAAAAGAAAGGAAAATAAAATGAGAGAGAAAACTGTGGTGAGAACTTTTGCTTCCCAAGACACTTAATATGCTCATTAATTTCTCCCCTAAATGTAAAAAATCACTAATTAGTGGCATTTCTTAATGAAAAGAGTGTCAGAGTATATTACTTTCTGTTTTCACTAGAGGTGTATAAGGGTGTTCTGTCTGTTTTTAGTTCAATAGCTTCCCAGTAGATGGCACCATTGTGACTCAGTGTTGCTGCATCTTGATAAGGAAGTGTCATGAAAACATTTTCAATTTCAAAGCATTTATAAATAGTGAGATATAGTAGCACTTGCTGTGTTGCTTTTAGAAACAGATACGCCTACAATATCTAGAAAGTCAACTGCTGAAAATCCAATAAACATCGCAAGAATTCCCAATGTGTGTATGTAACTTTTCATATCTGATGGTTTTCGTAATTTTAAGTTTAAAAATTATTTGAAACAATTTTATGAAGAATGTGAACACGGACACAGACACATGTGCATATTTAATCACTCTCATAAATTCTGAAACCTTTCACAGGGTCTCTTTTAACTCCTCATATTCATGCGCACTTTCCGCATGCACTATAGCCATGTGGAAGCAAGAGTATGAGGATCGATAAAGGTAACACTTTATATGTAGACAACTGCACGTCTACCTCTGTGCATTAGCTGGACTAACAGAAGCTTCTAGACTTACAAATCTGAGTCTCAGTGAGTTACGAGACATGATATTTAATTTTCTATGCTCTCAATTCCCACAGTAATATCTTGTCGAACTTGGCTAGTAACTAAAAAGCAATTCCCACATTTTGGGTCTTAAAGATTGATGTGCAAGTTTTCTGTGTCAAATTAAGAACATGGTTTTCTCTAAGAATAGTATCTTAACGATTGTTAAGTTGCCTGGGTAATGACATTTGAAGCTGTGATTTGATAACTCCTCTGTGACTTTGAGATAATAAGGCATAGTGGTTACAGAAGGACTGGAGAAGAATAAATATCTGTGGATTTCAGTGCCTGCCCACTTAGCTACTAGCTCACTATATTATTTACGTCCTAGTACTGATAGTTATTGCTATCTGGATGAATCTTGGCAAATCGCTCAGAGAAATTGAAAATTTCCTTGGGCTTCAGAGAGTATGTGGCCACAGTTGTTTCTATGAGAGAGGGTATGCGATAGTGATCCCAGAGCCAGATGTCACTGGTCACCATCCTGGCTCCTCTTCTTGCTCCCTGCCTCATGTAAAGCAATTGACATTGCCTCTCTGAGACTCAATTTTCCCATCTTCTAAATGGGAAAGATGGCCCTACCCGACAGTGTTACTGTAAGGATAAGGATGAAACAATATTTGTTTGTGTGTGTATAGGTAAGTGTGTATAAATATAAGTATATCCCAAAAAGATGCATGAATATATATCACCAATATATATATGCACCTGCATTACTATACTACTTGTATTGAAGTTGTGTGTTAAAAAACAGGAGACTGACTATATTTTATGACTTCACGTAGTTTTCTCCATCATAGAAAAAGTGCCATCTTTTAGGAATATCCTCTGGACTCTGCCTCTTCTTTTTAAGACTTTTAGTCCTAGGAAGCTGCACAGCTTTAAAACAACTCAATACAACACATAAACATGACTCATGGGAGTTCTGTTAAGGGTCTGTATGGATTCCTTGAATAAAATAGAGTCAGTCAAGGTACTTTGAGCAAATAATTCCAAGAGTTGACACTAACCATTGCCTCTAATTTCCAAGCCATTTCCCCTGATTCATCACACTGTCTTCATAAATAATTACAAGACAAACCCAAACCAGTACATCTGGGGATGCTGGACTAACAGAAGCTTCTAGACTTACAAATCTGAGTCTCAGTGAGTTACGAGACATGATATTTAATTTTCTATGCTCTCAATTCCCACAGTAATATCTTGTCGAACTTGGCTAGTAACTAAAAAGCAATTCCCACATTTTGGGTCTTAAAGATTGATGTGCAAGTTTTCTGTGTCAAATTAAGAACATGGTTTTCTCTAAGAATAGTATCTTAACGATTGTTAAGTTGCCTGGGTAATGACATTTGAAGCTGTGATTTGATAACTCCTCTGTGACTTTGAGATAATAAGGCATAGTGGTTACAGAAGGACTGGAGAAGAATAAATATCTGTGGATTTCAGTGCCTGCCCACTTAGCTACTAGCTCACTATATTATTTACGTCCTAGTACTGATAGTTATTGCTATCTGGATGAATCTTGGCAAATCGCTCAGAGAAATTGAAAATTTCCTTGGGCTTCAGAGAGTATGTGGCCACAGTTGTTTCTATGAGAGAGGGGTATGCGATAGTGATCCCAGAGCCAGATGTCACTGGTCACCATCCTGGCTCCTCTTCTTGCTCCCTGCCTCATGTAAAGCAATTGACATTGCCTCTCTGAGACTCAATTTTCCCATCTTCTAAATGGGAAAGATGGCCCTACCCGACAGTGTTACTGTAAGGATAAGGATGAAACAATATTTGTTTGTGTGTGTATAGGTAAGTGTGTATAAATATAAGTATATCCCAAAAAAGATGCATGAATATATATCACCAATATATATATGCACCTGCATTACTATACTACTTGTATTGAAGTTGTGTGTTAAAAAACAGGAGACTGACTATATTTTATGACTTCACGTAGTTTTCTCCATCATAGAAAAAGTGCCATCTTTTAGGAATATCCTCTGGACTCTGCCTCTTCTTTTTAAGACTTTTAGTCCTAGGAAGCTGCACAGCTTTAAAACAACTCAATACAACACATAAACATGACTCATGGGAGTTCTGTTAAGGGTCTGTATGGATTCCTTGAATAAAATAGAGTCAGTCAAGGTACTTTGAGCAAATAATTCCAAGAGTTGACACTAACCATTGCCTCTAATTTCCAAGCCATTCCTGCTCATCATTCTCCATGATTCATCACACTGTCTTCATAAATAATTACCGAAGACAAACCCAACTCATGTCTTTCCTACCCATGTAGGCTTACCTTTGGTGAGCGGCTCTCTGTTCATGTCTTGCAACAGCCATGAGCAAATTTCTGGCCCAAATTCTGACTTTATCCTGTGGTATGAAGGCAGATGGGTATTTCTGATGGGCCTTGGGGAACCACACTATAATAGTCTTTTATTAATAAATTCATCCATTCAAGAAATATTTATGGAGCATTTTGTGTACCAGTTCATACTTCAGACACTATGTTTGCCCTTGTGGTTCTTCAGTTTTGTCTAAAAATATTATCCATCAATTATTGAATACATACTGCATGTCAGATGTTTTACAAACATTGCTTACTTCCATCCTTGTAGAACTCTATTAACTAAGAGTTGTAAATTACAGAAGCGGAAACTGAGATGCAGAGGATAAGAAAGTTACCTACAAAAATGAAGGAAGAAAGGAGAAACGGAATAAAAGGAAGGAGAGAGGGAAGGGGTAGTAAAATACAAGAGTGAGTAGCAGTGTTGCCCTTTCAATGGAGTCACCTATGACTCAAAAACAGCTTGCCCTGAATGTTTGGGTATGCCACCAGATGTTGGCAAGAGAGGCCTTCTGATGCTAGAAAGAAAGGATAAAGTCATATTAAATAATGGTTCAATGTGATACCCTGTATGACACACTACGTACATGTATACATATTGTGCACACGTATATATGTACATAGATAGTCACAAAGACCTAATTGAGCCAACTTTATTAAATATATAGGTTTGCATGTGGTTGGGAAAGTTACAAAGCTTTTGAAAATAATTTTTGTCTCCTTGTTAGGATGAAATAATAAAAAAGGATCAATGAGCAAATATATAAAGCCAGACAAACAGGAAGGAAGGAAGGAATAAGAAAGAAATCCAATTTATTTTGTTTGGCTTTAGTGGTTTATTGTCTTTTTTATTTATTTACTTTCTGAATTATTTTAAGTTACGTTTGTTAACCGCTATTGAAAGTTGTATCCTAATGACAATATCTCATTTTTTGTCAGTCAAAATAATTCTCACCATTTCAGCTTGAATGTGAATAGAGCACTAAATAAGATTTGAAAAAGTCATCAGATTATTCAAGTTAACTATATGAATTGTCAGAGTTTATTTATTTACTTTTTGGTTATCTGTATTCCTTGTATTAGATAACTACTCTCATTAAAACGTTGGCTCTTCTCACTGTTCTGGTGAATCTGAATGTAATGGAGAAAGAAATTTTTGAGTACGTTTTTTAGGAAAGAAAACTTTGTAGCTGGAAACAGTTGCCATTTTTAATATGTGTATTTATGAGTTTCAGTAGAACATTTTTGAAAAGTTATGAAATGATGGTCAAGAAAACTTTAATGAAAGGCAATTATTCTGAAACTTCTTGACTTAGTGTCCTGCTTTGGCACTTAGCTGATTTCACCAGAACGTTCTAAACCTGAGCCCTGACTTGGGTCTCCAACCACTCTGCACAGCTTATGTCTAGTGGCTGCTCCATGAGGCTTACCAGGCAATCCTGAATCATAAAATAAGTAAGTATTTAGCATTGATAAAATATGACCCTATAAAGGCATTAAAGCCATTACTGCCCAACTCCTTATTGGATGATCACATATTTAACTTTATTTGACTTCAAACAAATCTTAAGATTCCAGGGCCTCAGTTTTCTCATCTATAGAATGGGGTAGATAAAACTTCATTTCACAGAATGTTTTTGAAGTTTCCAAAGAATAATTTAGGTACTGCTATAACAATAGTGCCTTGATCATGGTAGTTACTCCATAAATAACTTCATTCTTGTGTCTGGTGCTTTTGTTATGGTAATAGTTATGAAGTGAATGCCTTAGTTACATTATTTCTATATGCTCTGGACTGCTTGCAAACCTGAGTTCCTAGAGCCTAATCATATTAGTAGGTCTATTTGTGTAAATACTTAAATTAAAAAAGAAAAAGAGCAGTACAAATAATAATTACATCTTGAACAAGCATTGAAAATCATAAATCTAAGAAGATCCTTTTTTCATCTTCATTTTGACTTGAAATTTTTTCATAAGATTTTTTTTTCTTTGCTTCTTTGCAGAGAATGAGTCTCTATAACAGAGTGGTTTACAGAATAGATTCTAAATGCCAGACTCTGTGCATGGAGCCCAGCTATGCATTTAGTAGCCACATGACCTTGGGCGAGTTACTGAAAGGCACTGTTCCTCAGTTTCTTAGTCTGGAAAATAGGCAACTCAATAGGACAAACCTCTGAGGGCTGTGGGGAGCAAAAAGTATTTTGCTTAGGATAGCACATGGTTAAAGAAAGAAAGTTAACCATTATTACTGTTTTTTAATTTCTAAGAGTGGTTTATTTTATTCTCTTAGAAAATTGCTAGAACACACTAAAAATCTTTGTGATTCATAGATGTATTCAGACATGTCAAAGTCCCTTTTTTATTATACATTATAACTAATAGATAATGCTATTACAAAATTTAAGTATGTGCAAGCCAGATTTTTAAAATATACTTGACCAATAGATACCAAGGTGAATGAGATTCCAAGGTAGAATGGCATTAGCATAAAATTTTTATTTAGCCCTGGGGAGGAGAAAGATGGCTCCTCTCTAAACAGAGACAAAAAGGAAATAATGCGGCATTGTCTGATGATAAATTCAGTCAAAACAGAGAGCTGCTGACCAGGTGGCCTTTGGTGCTGAGTCACCGTTTCTAAGGATCAACATTTGCTATTATGAAGAATGGCCAGATGCCAGGACCAGCTTAGGGGTTACGTTTTGAGATAAAACTTCATTTCACAGAATGTTTTTGAAGTTTCCAAAGAATAATTTAGGTACTGCTATAACAATAGTGCCTTGATCATGGTAGTTACTCCATAAATAACTTCATTCTTGTGTCTGGTGCTTTTGTTATGGTAATAGTTATGAAGTGAATGCCTTAGTTACATTATTTCTATATGCTCTGGACTGCTTGCAAACCTGAGTTCCTAGAGCCTAATCATATTAGTAGGTCTATTTGTGTAAATACTTAAATTAAAAAAGAAAAAGAGCAGTACAAATAATAATTACATCTTGAACAAGCATTGAAAATCATAAATCTAAGAAGATCCTTTTTTCATCTTCATTTTGACTTGAAATTTTTTCATAAGATTTTTTTTTCTTTGCTTCTTTGCAGAGAATGAGTCTCTATAACAGAGTGGTTTACAGAATAGATTCTAAATGCCAGACTCTGTGCATGGAGCCCAGCTATGCATTTAGTAGCCACATGACCTTGGGCGAGTTACTGAAAGGCACTGTTCCTCAGTTTCTTAGTCTGGAAAATAGGCAACTCAATAGGACAAACCTCTGAGGGCTGTGGGGAGCAAAAAGTATTTTGCTTAGGATAGCACATGGTTAAAGAAAGAAAGTTAACCATTATTACTGTTTTTTAATTTCTAAGAGTGGTTTATTTTATTCTCTTAGAAAATTGCTAGAACACACTAAAAATCTTTGTTATTCATAGATGTATTCAGACATGTCAAAGCCTTATTTATTATACATTATAACTAATAGATAATGCTATTACAAAATTTAAGTATGTGCAAGCCAGATTTTTAAAATATACTTGACCAATAGATACCAAGGTGAATGAGATTCCAAGGTAGAATGGCATTAGCATAAAATTTTTATTTAGCCCTGGGGAGGAGAAAGATGGCTCCTCTCTAAACAGAGACAAAAAGGAAATAATGCGGCATTGTCTGATGATAAATTCAGTCAAAACAGAGAGCTGCTGACCAGGTGGCCTTTGGTGCTGAGTCACCGTTTCTAAGGATCAACATTTGCTATTATGAAGAATGGCCAGATGCCAGGACCAGCTTAGGGGTTACGTGTTGAGATACGAAGGTCAAGGGGATATTTTATATGGGACTCATCAGAAGCAGCTTCTGACACAAAGATTTATGTGAAATACTTTGTAGCAAGTATTTCTAGGAGTGGAGGAGGAACTGGGAATAGAAAGGATGAGATGTCAAGCAAAGTTTAGCAGAGGATCACATTAGTTCAGTCACAAATATGAGCAAATGTTGGGGACATCATAGGTCAAACCAAGAACTGTCCTGGTCAAAACCAGGGAGCTGCAGCTCTGCATCAGTCGTTGGTTAAAGGACAGCTGTTGGAGGTTAGGAAATACCAATTTCCAGATACTTCCTGTTCACTGTATGCACAGGGAAAACATATTCTAGCATTCTTCAGAGTAAGTCTCCTGGTTAGGGACAGTGAAAGCATGTTGAAGACTGGCATAAACAAAAATGATAGAGAGTCCTTCCAAGGACACAGGCAGAAGAACACTAATAGCTTCTGCTATGGAAGGAGTGGCAATTTTGTCTAAGCTGGAGAAGGAAAGTGGGAAAGTCCTAAGGAACCCATTGGTCATTGGTGACTATGTGGTGCCATTTTTATTTCTACCGCATTATGTATTCCTCCAATTCAAAGTGTATCATTCCATGGTTTTGTATTGGTAGGTAAACATGAATCACAGAGATCTTTTAAATATGTATAGCATCTAGAATACTTGTGTATTTCCTTGTAAGTCATTTAGTATGAAAAAACTAAACAAACACTAAAAATCTTTGTTATTCATAGATGTATTCAGACATGTCAAAGCTTATTTATTATACATTATAACTAATAGATAATGCTATTACAAAATTTAAGTATGTGCAAGCCAGATTTTTAAAATATACTTGACCAATAGATACCAAGGTGAATGAGATTCCAAGGTAGAATGGCATTAGCATAAAATTTTTATTTAGCCCTGGGGAGGAGAAAGATGGCTCCTCTCTAAACAGAGACAAAAAGGAAATAATGCGGCATTGTCTGATGATAAATTCAGTCAAAACAGAGAGCTGCTGACCAGGTGGCCTTTGGTGCTGAGTCACCGTTTCTAAGGATCAACATTTGCTATTATGAAGAATGGCCAGATGCCAGGACCAGCTTAGGGGTTACGTGTTGAGATACGAAGGTCAAGGGGATATTTTATATGGGACTCATCAGAAGCAGCTTCTGACACAAAGATTTATGTGAAATACTTTGTAGCAAGTATTTCTAGGAGTGGAGGAGGAACTGGGAATAGAAAGGATGAGATGTCAAGCAAAGTTTAGCAGAGGATCACATTAGTTCAGTCACAAATATGAGCAAATGTTGGGGACATCATAGGTCAAACCAAGAACTGTCCTGGTCAAAACCAGGGAGCTGCAGCTCTGCATCAGTCGTTGGTTAAAGGACAGCTGTTGGAGGTTAGGAAATACCAATTTCCAGATACTTCCTGTTCACTGTATGCACAGGGAAAACATATTCTAGCATTCTTCAGAGTAAGTCTCCTGGTTAGGGACAGTGAAAGCATGTTGAAGACTGGCATAAACAAAAATGATAGAGAGTCCTTCCAAGGACACAGGCAGAAGAACACTAATAGCTTCTGCTATGGAAGGAGTGGCAATTTTGTCTAAGCTGGAGAAGGAAAGTGGGAAAGTCCTAAGGAACCCATTGGTCATTGGTGACTATGTGGTGCCATTTTTATTTCTACCGCATTATGTATTCCTCCAATTCAAAGTGTATCATTCCATGGTTTTGTATTGGTAGGTAAACATGAATCACAGAGATCTTTTAAATATGTATAGCATCTAGAATACTTGTGTATTTCCTTGTAAGTCATTTCAGTCGTGTCTGAATCTTTGCAACTGTATGGATCATAGCCAGCCAAGCTCCTCTCTCCTGGATCTCTTCAGGCAAGAATACTGGAGTGGGTTGCCATGCCCTCCTCCAGGGAATCTTCTCAACCCAGGGACTGAACCTGTGTCCTTGTATCTTCTGTATTGTCAGGTAGGCTGTTTATCATTAGTATCATCTGGGAATCCCCTTTCCTTCTTGAACCCATAACAGTTCTGTAATTAGGAAAAAAAATGAAACTTTACGCCCATTCCTGAGACAAAGTATTTATATTGCTATATGACCTCTGAATCAAAAATTAATCCCCCCTAAATTTCCCTCCTTGTCCAGCAACTTACACAGACTTACAAGTGAAAAATGTTTAGACAGTTTGAAAATAGTCACAGTCATTATGATTATCAGTATTTCACACTAATGATCTTATAATAGATATTGTTTGTTATGTTGCATGTGTAGAAAATGAGATAAGATCTGATTCCTTACCAGTATTCCTTTTCCCAAAATATTTGATGTCATTTGTGTAACTCTTTAGATACTAAACAAATTTTGTTTTCCCAGGAGGTTCAAACCTGCTGGAGAAATCTATATATTTTGATTGTTGATGAGAATGAGAATGTTAGGTGAGAGATTTTAGCTTTGACTCATTAGGTAATTCATGAAAGACATGATTCAACTAGAAACTAATCACTCAGTTGCAATGTCAACAATTAGATTTACCAGTAACTTTTCTCATGCAACCAAGAGCAGATTTAAGGTGTGTTCTTCACAAATTTTGCCATGTCTTTACTTTGTAGCCCACCCATAAAACAGGGCCCAGAAAGGAAAACACTAATAGCTTCTGCTATGGAAGGAGTGGCAATTTTGTCTAAGCTGGAGAAGGAAAGTGGAAAGTCCTAAGGAACCCATTGGTCATTGGTGACTATGTGGTGCCATTTTTATTTCTACCGCATTATGTATTCCTCCAATTCAAAGTGTATCATTCCATGGTTTTGTATTGGTAGGTAAACATGAATCACAGAGATCTTTTAAATATGTATAGCATCTAGAATACTTGTGTATTTCCTTGTAAGTCATTTCAGTCGTGTCTGAATCTTTGCAACTGTATGGATCATAGCCAGCCAAGCTCCTCTCTCCTGGATCTCTTCAGGCAAGAATACTGGAGTGGGTTGCCATGCCCTCCTCCAGGGAATCTTCTCAACCCAGGGACTGAACCTGTGTCCTTGTATCTTCTGTATTGTCAGGTAGGCTGTTTATCATTAGTATCATCTGGGAATCCCCTTTCCTTCTTGAACCCATAACAGTTCTGTAATTAGGAAAAAAAATGAAACTTTACGCCCATTCCTGAGACAAAGTATTTATATTGCTATATGACCTCTGAATCAAAAATTAATCCCCCCTAAATTTCCCTCCTTGTCCAGCAACTTACACAGACTTACAAGTGAAAAATGTTTAGACAGTTTGAAAATAGTCACAGTCATTATGATTATCAGTATTTCACACTAATGATCTTATAATAGATATTGTTTGTTATGTTGCATGTGTAGAAAATGAGATAAGATCTGATTCCTTACCAGTATTCCTTTTCCCAAAATATTTGATGTCATTTGTGTAACTCTTTAGATACTAAACAAATTTTGTTTTCCCAGGAGGTTCAAACCTGCTGGAGAAATCTATATATTTTGATTGTTGATGAGAATGAGAATGTTAGGTGAGAGATTTTAGCTTTGACTCATTAGGTAATTCATGAAAGACATGATTCAACTAGAAACTAATCACTCAGTTGCAATGTCAACAATTAGATTTACCAGTAACTTTTCTCATGCAACCAAGAGCAGATTTAAGGTGTGTTCTTCACAAATTTTGCCATGTCTTTATTTTGTATTGTCCTTTCCTCACCTTTGTTTCCCAGAGTTTATGATTTTCATAATTTCATTCAGTCTCTCTATTTGCTATGAGCTGAATTGTTCTCCTTCCTCCCAAATGGATGTATTAAAGCCCTAACTCTCAAATTGACAGATTCAGAGATGAGGTCTTGAGGGTCCTTTAGGTTTCGATGAGGTCATAAGGAGGGGACTCTCAGGATGGGATTAGAAGGAATATCAGAAAACTAGCTTCCCCTGTCTCTCTGGCATATTGAACACACAGTGAGAAAGGGGTCATTAGCAAGTAGGAAGTAGAGGTCTCACCCAAAACCAACCCTGCTTATACCTTGATCTTGCACTTCTCAGCTCTAGAAGCAAAAGAGGAAATTGTTCCACTCTTTAAGCCACCAGTTCTATGGTATTTGATTACGGCCGTCCAAATGGACTAGGACACTATTTTTGCTCTTCTGGAGCTAATTCCTAGAACTAGAATAGACGAAATTAAAAGAAAACGTAATCAGCATTGCCAGTGCTTAGCTCAGATATCAAAACGGAGATACCTTCAGTTCCCTAAATTTGATAAAGAATCTGATGAATGCCATTATGTAGAGATATTCATTTTGCCTTTTCCAGGAAGTCAGGCACAACTTTTGAATCCAAAATATGTTTTGAAAGTGGCTGAAGTCTGGTCATTAACACACATCTTAGAATTCTCAGTCTTGCTGGTGGAACATTTTGTAGTAACATTTAAAAATACAAACATTTTATTTTTCTCCTTTAGGGAAGAACACTGATTCACGATGAGTTCCTCTGTCCCTCTCTTCACCATATGTCTCCTCCTTAGTGTTGATTTCCTGCTGACATTAAAAGGAGCAACATGGATTGGAGTTAGAATGAAAGCTTAAAATTTAATGAGGAACTTTTTGAAAAGCATGGGTCACATTTTCTTATAAATCCACCTAAAATGCATTGTGAACCGTTTTATTCATATTTTGTAGAGGATTATTATTTTGGAAGCATCAATATTCCCTTTATTCCAGAAGGCTAAGAAAAGTATCATAAATAGATTTATTTCTACAGTGTAATGAGAGGAGGGGCATCCTGTGAGAAGCTGATAAGAGTCTTAGGACTCAGTAACACATAGCCTATCAAATCCAGCTCGCTGTCAGGAGCCTCTAAGCATTTTATAATTCCTAATGGAATGTTTCCTTTACCTTCCCCTTTCCATGTTCTCTGTTGGACAGCACCTACGCATGCCCATGCAAGATGATTTGGCACATCCATGCTTTGGTTTCATGTTCATTTTTGTTAGATTGTTCAGCCTTCATTTATCAGAGATGTAGGAATTGTTTCAGAGTGGTACTAATGGATATATTGATAGAATAACATGGCAGTGTGTTTCTGCAGTCCCTATGGTTTGTCATGAGGAAATAATCATATTTCAAAGGTTATTTCTTGGCTCATTTTTTATTTTCTTTATCCTACTTCATATCTTCTGGTATATTTGAACTGTTGTTTTAGTGTGATAGCGATATTATACCTATATATCCATATCACACAATGATGGCACAGATTGGATGCTTTTTTTCTATTATGAGTTACAGATCATCAGCTGTAAGAAACTTAAGAATGTTTTCTAGTTTCTCCAACTTTTAGTCAGGACATCAATATGAGATGAGAAATTAATCGAGGGGTGAATTAGCATGACTTGAATACATAATACAGGCATAGCATCTCATTTGTCTTTGCCTATTTTGGGAAAAAGAATATATGTTAAAATGAAAATCAGAACTCCTTACCAGTGATAACATTCTTACTATGCTACATACATGTAAATATCAGTTTTAACTATAAGAAATTGTCAATATTTGAATATTTCAACCTACCAAAAACCTGTCAGTTTTATACAGTTTGATCTAAGAGTATGATACCACTTAAAGTGTAATTGTTGTGTATACCTCATCAGGCGAGTTTAATTTCAGTGTATGACAGTTTTTAAATATGACCCTTGTATTCAAGTTTTTAGTTTCTAAAAGATATCCAGCCATAGGAGAAGAAATAAAGATTGCTCAGACTCTATTGAAGATGTCTGGGAAGGAAGATGACTGTGACAGGGATCCAAAGAAAGGCGTATTTAGTAAATAACACAAAGAATAGTGTAAATACGGATGAGATTTTTGCATCTTAAGTTAAAAATAATGAGTTTGAGTCCTGTCTTTTTTTAGGTACTGTCCTTGTTGCTAAAGGAATTTTGGAGATTCTTCTGTTTTATTTAATTTCCCTCTCCATGCAATGTAAAAGCATTTATTTTGTCCTACTCCAAATAATAAGCATAGCATCCATATTTTTCTGTGTTTAATTCTTTACTCCTTTGTTTTGTGTGCTAGGCACTGTTCTGCCTAAGCCCTAGGGTTATCTGTGTGGATAGATCAAACAGTGTCTCTGCTCCCAGGCTTACATTCTCGTGGAAATGTCACATATATGTATGGTGCTTCAGAATAATGAAAGGCCATGACTAGAAGTGGACATTGTTTCAGGTGGGCTGGTCAGGGCAGACCTCTCTGAGAAGGAGACGGTGACCTGAATGAAATAGAGTTAGATGACCACAGAGGTGATTTCATCCCTAAGTTATCTGAGACAGCAACAGGAGAGGACTTGGGGGAAAAGGAGATGTGAGTGTCCGTGAAGCAAGAGAAAGATTGGGAAATGAGATTTAGGGAGGTAGGAGTGAATTGAGTGTTCATATTTTCAACATGTTTCTTTTCATTTTTTTTTTTTTTTGCCTCTAAGTCATCATTTCTTTCTTTTTTTTATTTTTTCATCCGTCTTTATTCTTTGACATGTGTGGGCCTCCCATCACAGTGTCCTCTCTCATTGCAGAGCACTGGCTCTGGGCACAGGTACTGCAGAGTGCTGGCTCATAATTGGACACACCGGTACCCGCGAAAAATCCTCCTTACCAGTGATAACATTCTTACTATGCTACATACATGTAAATATCAGTTTTAACTATAGAAATTGTCAATATTTGAATATTTCAACCTACCAAAAACCTGTCAGTTTTATACAGTTTGATCTAAGAGTATGATACCACTTAAAGTGTAATTGTTGTGTATACCTCATCAGGCGAGTTTAATTTCAGTGTATGACAGTTTTTAAATATGACCCTTGTATTCAAGTTTTTAGTTTCTAAAAGATATCCAGCCATAGGAGAAGAAATAAAGATTGCTCAGACTCTATTGAAGATGTCTGGGAAGGAAGATGACTGTGACAGGGATCCAAAGAAAGGCGTATTTAGTAAATAACACAAAGAATAGTGTAAATACGGATGAGATTTTTGCATCTTAAGTTAAAAATAATGAGTTTGAGTCCTGTCTTTTTAGGTACTGTCCTTGTTGCTAAAGGAATTTTGGAGATTCTTCTGTTTTATTTAATTTCCCTCTCCATGCAATGTAAAAGCATTTATTTTGTCCTACTCCAAATAATAAGCATAGCATCCATATTTTTCTGTGTTTAATTCTTTACTCCTTTGTTTTGTGTGCTAGGCACTGTTCTGCCTAAGCCCTAGGGTTATCTGTGTGGATAGATCAAACAGTGTCTCTGCTCCCAGGCTTACATTCTCGTGGAAATGTCACATATATGTATGGTGCTTCAGAATAATGAAAGGCCATGACTAGAAGTGGACATTGTTTCAGGTGGGCTGGTCAGGGCAGACCTCTCTGAGAAGGAGACGGTGACCTGAATGAAATAGAGTTAGATGACCACAGAGGTGATTTCATCCCTAAGTTATCTGAGACAGCAACAGGAGAGGACTTGGGGGAAAAGGAGATGTGAGTGTCCGTGAAGCAAGAGAAAGATTGGGAAATGAGATTTAGGGAGGTAGGAGTGAATTGAGTGTTCATATTTTCAACATGTTTCTTTTCATTTTTTTTTTTTTTTGCCTCTAAGTCATCATTTCTTTCTTTTTTTTATTTTTTCATCCGTCTTTATTCTTTGACATGTGTGGGCCTCCCATCACAGTGTCCTCTCTCATTGCAGAGCACTGGCTCTGGGCACAGGTACTGCAGAGTGCTGGCTCATAATTGGACACACCGGTCCAGCCACTCTGCAGCACATGGGATCTTCCCGGGCCAGGGATCGAATTGGTGCCCCTTGCAGTGCAAGGCAGACTTTTTACCCACTGGACCACCAGGGAAGTCTCATCTTTCTATTTTTATCATTTGGAACTATTAATCTCAGCCATTCTGCTTAGAATTATTTGGAGGGCTTTAGATAATACATATATAACCTGCTCATTTTGCTTTTGTTTCTTGTCCCTTAAGTTTTTCTGTGCTTTCTAAGATATTACTAAAAGTCTCTCCATTGTAGGAGTTTGCATATAATACAACCACTTTGTATATAATGCAACCAAATACTTTAAGTATACACAAAGTATACTCACATGTATACATAACAGGACACACTAAGGTTGGTGGGATCTTTATTTTGTTAAATTTCCACTGGGACCAACTTAATTGGAATGGGAAGAGGGATATTTAAAAACCAAAAAAAAAGACTCGAGGTAATGGAATGATTGTAAATAAATGCCTTTTGTAAACATACTACTAGTGCTCATTGTCTGCATTTTCTGTGATATATGGCTATTTGCCAAAATGAAGAACCTATAAGATGAATTTCTACAATTTATTATTTTAATGTGGCTAAATTGACATTTGATGACTACAGTATTAAAAGCATGTTTGTACAGATGAAATTTAAATTATATTTCAAGGTAGAGAAGGAGAGTATTTTTCTGATTATAAACAGTTATGGTAGAATTCTCACTTGCCCATGAGACTGTATTTGATTCTCACTGCTTACAGTTTCAGCGATAGCCTCTGAAATTGTAAGTTGTTTTAACACTGTGGTTGGCATTTAATGTACATATAGTAAATATATGTTCACTGAATAAAGGAATGAAGTAGGGAAATATAATGCATAAGCATAATGCAAAATAAATGTTTAGTTATCATACTATGTGCTAAAATTATTTTCATAAGTAAGGAAATTTATAAGCCTGATATGTATTTATTTTGTTGTTATTTTTTAGTTGCTAAGTTGTGTCCAACTCTTTTCTGACCCCATGGACTGGAGCCTGTCAGGCTCTTCTATCCATGTGATTTCCCAGGCAAGAATACTGGAATGGGGCTTCCCGGGTGGTCCAATGGGTAAGGACACCAACTTTCTTTTTTTTTTTTTTTTTTTTTAAACCTTTATTTTACTTTTAGCTTTTACAGAGTTTTGTTGTTCACAGACATGCATGTTCTCAGATTAGTCACATGTATATCCCCCCCTTCCCTCCCCTCCCGACCATCACACAGCACCCCTGAAGGATCCCCTTTTCTCACAGAGCAATGACTAGAGCTATTTTCTTCACTTATGATAGTACAGGCCTTCATGCTACTTCCCTTACACCTCTCACCCACTGTTCCTTCCCCAAAATGTCCATATGTCCACTGTCCATGTCTGTCTTTCTGTCGCTTCACTGCATGTGCCATCATCACCATCCTACTAGATTCCATATATATGTGTTAATATACTGTATTTGTCCTTCTCTTTCTGACTGACTTCACTTTTTAGGATACGTTCTAGATCCAGCCACTTCATGAGGGCTGATTCTTCTGCATTTCTCTTTACAGCTGTGTAGTATTCCATTGTATATATGTACCAGAGCTTTTGGATCCATTCGTTCGTCAATGGGCATCTAGGTTCCTTCCATGTTCTAGCTATTGTATAGAGAGCTGCAATGAACATTGGGGTACAGGTGCTTCTTTCAGTTTTGATTTCATCAGGGTATAAGCCTAAGAGTGGGATTGCTGGGTCATATGGTGCTTCTATTTTTAGTTTTTTAAGAAATCTCCAGACTGTCTTCCATAGAGGCTGTATCAATTTACACTCCCACCAGCAATGCAGGAGTGTTCCCTTTTCTCCGCAGCCTCTCCAGCATTTATTGTCTGTCGATTTGTGGATGATGGCCATTCTGACGGGTGTGAGGTGACATCTCATTGTAGTTTTGATTTGCATTTCTCTAATTATTAGTGAAGTTGAGCATCGTTTCATGTGTTTTTGGGCCATCTGTATGTCATCGTTGGAGAGGTGTCTGTTTAGGTCCTTTTCCCATTTTTTGATTGGGTTGTTCGTTTTTCCAGTGCTGAGTTGTCTGAGTAGATTTTGGAGATTAATTCTTTGTCTGTTGTTTCATTTGCTATGATTTTCTCCCACTCTGTGGGCTGTCTGTTCAGCTTTTTTGTAATTTCTTTAGCTGTACAAAAGCTTTTAAGTTTCATGAGGTCCCACATGTTCATTTGTCTTTTTAGTTCCACTATTCTAGTAGGTGGGTCAGAGAAGATCTTGCTTTGATTGATGTCCTTGAGGGTTTTGCCTATATTCTCCTCTAAGAGTTTGATGGTTTCTGGCCTTACATTTAAGTCTTTAATCCATTTTGAGTTGATCTTTGTGTATGGTGTCAGGGTATGTTCCAACTTCATTTTCTTGCATGTAGCTGTCCAATTTTCCCAGCACCATTTGTTGAAGAGGCTGTCTTTGTCCCATTTTATATGTTCGCCTCCTTTGTCAAAAATAAGGTACCCATAGGTGCGTGGCTTTATCTCTGGGTTCTCGATCTTGTTCCATTGGTCGATATTTCTGTTTTTGTGCCAGTACCATACTGTCTTGAGGACTGTTGCTTTGTAGTAGAGTCTGAAGTTGGGGAGGCTGATCCCCCCAGCTCCATTCTTCTTCCTGAGGATTGCTTTGGCTATTCGAGGTCTTTTGTGTTTCCATATGAACTGTGTTATTCGTTGGTCTAGTTCTGTGAAGAATGTTATTGGAAGTTTGATAGGGATCGCATTGAATCTATAGATGACATTTGGTAGTATGGTCATTTTCACAATATTGATTCTCCCGACCCAGGAACATGGAATATTTCTCCATCTGTTTAACTCTTCTTTAATGTCTCTCATGAGAGGACACCAACTTTCAGTGCAAGGGGCTCTGGTTTGATCCCTGGCCTGAGAAGATCCCATGTGCCTCAGAGCCGCTGGACCAATGTGCTCAACTACCAAGCTGGAGCTCTGGAGCACATGTGCCCAGAGCTGGTTCTCTGCAGCAAGAGAGGCTACTGTGATGGGAGGCCCACACAGGTCAAAGAACAAAGATAAAGAAAAATGAACACGCGGGACCTAATGAAACTTAAAAGCTTTTGTACAGCAAAAGAAATTAAAGCTGAAGAGAGAACCCACATAATGGGAGAAAATTATAGTAAATGAAACAACAGACAAAGAATTAATCTCCAAAATCTACAAGCAACTCAGACAACTCAGCACCGGAAAAATGAACAACCCAATCAAAAAATGGGAAAAGGACCTAAACAGACACCTCTCCAAAGAGGACATACAGATGGCCCAAAAGCACATGAAACGATGCTCAACTTCACTTATAATTAGAAAAACGTGAATCAAAACTACAATGAGATATCACCTCACACCCATCAGAATGGCCATCATCCTCAAATCAATAAATGCTGGAGAGGGTGCGGAGAAAAGGGAACAGTCCTGCATTGCTGGTGGGAATGTAAATTGATACAGCCTCTATGGAAGACAGTTTGCAGATTTCTTACAAAACTAAAAATAGAAGCACCATATGACCCAGCAATCCCACTCTTAGGCTTATACCCAGATGAAATCAAATCTGAAAGAAGCACCTGTAACACCCCAATATTCATTGAAGCTCTCTATACAATAGCTAGAACATGGAAGCAACCTAGATGCCCATCGATGAACGTATGGATCCAAAAGCTCTGGTACATATATATAATGGAATACTACACAGCTGTAAAGAGAAATGCAGAAGAATCAGCCCTAATGAGGTGGCTGAATTTTGAACGTATCATAAAAAGTGAAGTCAGTCAGAAAGAGAAGGACAAATACAGTATATCAACACATATATATGGAATCTAGTAGGATAGTGATGATGGCACACGCAGTGAAGCAACGGAATGACAGACATGGACAGTAGACATATGGACATTGTGGGGAAGGAACAGAGGGTGGGAGGCATAAAGGAAGTAGCATGAAGGCCTGTACTATCAAAAGTGAAGAAAATAGCTATAGTCATTGCTCTGTGAGAAAAGGAGATCCTTCAGGGGTGCTTTGTGATGGTTGGGGAGGGGTCGGAAGGGGGGGATAAACATATGACTAATCTGGGAACATGCATATGTGTAAACAACAAAACTCTGTAAAAGTTAAAAGTAAAATAAAAGTTTTTTTTTTTTAAAAAAAGAACAAAGATAAATAAATGAAAGATCAATAGAAGTGGCAAAAAAAAAAAAAAAAAGAATACTGGAATGAGTTCCCATTTTCTTCTCTAGGGGATCATCCTGACTCAGAGATCCAACCTGAGTGGATTCTTTACCACTGAGCCATCAGGGAAGCCATATATACATACAGAGAGAGACCCCATGGACTATAGCTTGCCAGGCTTCTCTGTCCATGGAGTTTTCCAGGCAAGAATAATGGAGTGTGTTGCCACTTACTAAGCTATATATTGCTATTTTAAAATTATCAATAGCATGCTTTGTTATATTTGAAGATTTATATAGTTTATTATTACAGTTCTAGACAGGGAATTTCAGCATTTAAAAGGTGCAAATAATTCAAAGTAACCATGTATAATATGTATAACAGTTTCCTATTCCTCATTTGATTCTGCATTATTGGTTAAATTTATTAAAATACTTAGGAATAACAACAAAACTATAGTAGTTCAATATAATTCTTTAGGACTCAGATTCCTAGTTGACCTGGTTTTAATGCAGCATTTGTCACTAAGAAACATTTGAAGTTAGCAGACATGTTTGCTTTCTGAGCATTCTTAATATTTATCAATAATCATAGAAACATGGGTTAGGATGATATGAGATGCTCTCCTGCTTTCAGAGACTTAGCAGGTGGGCATTGCCCTGTGTCCCTTCTCCAGATACCCCTTAGTGATGGGTTTCCAGTCCATCCTCATTTGCCCCGTGCTACAGTAACTCCAGTTTTAAAGTAACAATGAGTGAGACTTTGTTAACAACAGATCTGTAAATCCAAGTAAATGAGGTCTGTGTTTTTTCCCTGGTGTATTTCTTCATTCTTGCTGAATACTTTAGTTGATCAATAATGAGTGATTTGACTTTGGAAAACTTCTGTCCATTTCCCAAGAAACTGTGTTTGCTTATTTCCCCTGAATTTTCTGTTCACTTTTAAAAAGTGTTTGAAGTTCATTGTAAGTGTTCCATGAAGATTTGTTTTAGCCCTGGTTATTCAAGGTTGTTTTGACCTTCAGATTTTATGGCTTGGCAAAACTTTGTGCTTTTAATAGATGGCTTTTCTTTTTATAGAAAAAGACTTTTTATTTTGTCACAGAGTCTTTTTTTTTTTTTCTTTTCTTCTCTAGGGGATCATCCTGACTCAGAGATCCAACCTGAGTGGATTCTTTACCACTGAGCCATCAGGGAAGCCATATATACATACAGAGAGAGACCCCATGGACTATAGCTTGCCAGGCTTCTCTGTCCATGGAGTTTTCCAGGCAAGAATAATGGAGTGTGTTGCCACTTACTAAGCTATATATTGCTATTTTAAAATTATCAATAGCATGCTTTGTTATATTTGAAGATTTATATAGTTTATTATTACAGTTCTAGACAGGGAATTTCAGCATTTAAAAGGTGCAAATAATTCAAAGTAACCATGTATAATATGTATAACAGTTTCCTATTCCTCATTTGATTCTGCATTATTGGTTAAATTTATTAAAATACTTAGGAATAACAACAAAACTATAGTAGTTCAATATAATTCTTTAGGACTCAGATTCCTAGTTGACCTGGTTTTAATGCAGCATTTGTCACTAAGAAACATTTGAAGTTAGCAGACATGTTTGCTTTCTGAGCATTCTTAATATTTATCAATAATCATAGAAACATGGGTTAGGATGATATGAGATGCTCTCCTGCTTTCAGAGACTTAGCAGGTGGGCATTGCCCTGTGTCCCTTCTCCAGATACCCCTTAGTGATGGGTTTCCAGTCCATCCTCATTTGCCCCGTGCTACAGTAACTCCAGTTTTAAAGTAACAATGAGTGAGACTTTGTTAACAACAGATCTGTAAATCCAAGTAAATGAGGTCTGTGTTTTTTCCCTGGTGTATTTCTTCATTCTTGCTGAATACTTTAGTTGATCAATAATGAGTGATTTGACTTTGGAAAACTTCTGTCCATTTCCCAAGAAACTGTGTTTGCTTATTTCCCCTGAATTTTCTGTTCACTTTTAAAAAGTGTTTGAAGTTCATTGTAAGTGTTCCATGAAGATTTGTTTTAGCCCTGGTTATTCAAGGTTGTTTTGACCTTCAGATTTTATGGCTTGGCAAAACTTTGTGCTTTTAATAGATGGCTTTTCTTTTTATAGAAAAAGACTTTTTATTTTGTCACAGAGTCTTACGCTGTGCTCAATTATTTGTATTTTTTAAGTTTTTTTTGGTTTTACTTTGTGCTCTCTTTGATGTCATTTTTAAAAAACACCTGGCTCCTTTTTTTAGCCTGGACTTTTAGCAAGGTTTTGTTTTTGTTTTTTTTTAAACAAATATCACAAAGCTTTTGTTGGCTTTTATTTGTATAAATGAAACAGTTTCAGGGGGTAAAAAGGTCCATAAATATATGTGTGTGTTTGTATGTGGTATATATCTATTGTAAATAATATATTTCCATTTAAAATTCTAACATATTGATAGACTAAAATCAAAATTTATCAAAAGTTGCTTTTTAAAAGTAAGTTTCCTCAGTCTTCCTGTACATCAGTTTCATAGAAAAAAAAAACACCTTTCAACCAATGGAAATTTCTTTAGTAAGTTCAATGTTAAGTTCCTAGGAAATGGTTAAAGTCTTAAAAAATTAAAGAAGATAATGTATTTTATATAGATACTTCTTATTTGAAAGTAACTCTTTAGCTGAAACCTTAAAGTTGTATAAGGGAAAATCTCAAGTGTGGGTTGACTTCAGCTGCATTAACCTACTGCATTCCCCAGCTGGCTTCCATACTTTTTCATACCTAGGTTCCTTCGCCTGCCAGTTCCTCACAGTGCAATCTTGTTCACGATCCTGTGTTTTTCAAGACTCTCGGTAACATCCTCAATCCCTCAGTTGGTGTTTGATGTCACTTTTGTTGCTTCCCTAGAAACCTGCGGGTTTTCCCTCTCACACTCATGTATGAGAGTGAATGTTCTTGGTCAGTGCTCCTTGTTCGAACTCAGACTGTGAGCTTCTAGAGGGTAGGGATGCTTATGCTGCCTGTTTTGTCATTGTGTTCTCAGGGCTTAGTGTGGTACCTAATTCTTGCCAGATGACTGCTGCTCACCCAACACCTGAATTAGATGCTCGTGGAGGTGATAGGGAAGAAAGGGCCTCACTAGAACTGTTGACAGATGAGCAGAGCATCACGTAAAACATTCACGATGTAGGAACCTGAATGGGAAGGGCAGATTTGTAGAATGTTGTATGGGAACACAATATTGAAGCTAGGAAAAGAATGAACATGAAGTCAGGAAGTCAAATTCTTTAGAGAATAAGGAGTCTAGCAAAAGGATATGTGGCTGCAGGAAAAAAAGTTTTCTACACTAATCTCATTTCACTTGACTTAGCAGTGACTTATCTGATCAGATATGACCTGGAGGAAATTCACTGTGCAATATTATATTAATGGGAAAGACTCCACAGTTTGACAAGTAAGGTTATTTGAATGCTGGTGATAACTAAAATTGTAATGAACAGGTAAATATTATAGCTTTAGTTTCTGCACATTTATTGAAGAGGAATAAAAAGAAGGAGAGGCTTAAACCACAAGAAAGAAGAGGGGAACTTAGAAAGTAGGCCATGAGACTTGGCTGGAAAAGCCACTTAGGCAGAATAAAACAATTATCTGGTGTGTAATAATAATAATTAATATATAATGTATATGTGTGTGAATATGTGAATAGTATATCGCAGGTATCAGGAGTCAGGCTAACATTATTTCATTTAATCCTCAGAACAACCATCTAGGGGGAAGATTTTGTTATCAAGTCCAAACTTACTCTGCTTGTCACACAACAGGCCAGTGAATCCAAGAGACAAGGTGTTGAGGCAAGGAAAACTAGTTTATTCAGAAAGCAGCTTAGAAGATGGCAGGCTAGCACCTTGAAATAAACCATCTTGTTGGGGTTTGGATGTCAGGTTATTTTATAGATCAGAGACGGGGGGAGGTGAGGAAGCAAAGCAAAAAGGCCATTAATCTTGCAAACATCTCCTAGAATGGCAAGCCTCAGGCAGAGGATGTGTTACTTCTGCCTTCCTGATATCTACAGGTGGCCAGGGTCTGATCAAAGGCACTTTACTTTAACAATCAGGCAGAGGGTCAGGGTCCTCAAGGCAGGCCACTAAGTATGATTATAATAATAACAGCAACAGAAGGCAAATCAAAGAATCAGTTTTCAGCGTGGGGTCAGAATTGGTGTTCTCCCTGCAATGATTTCACTGTTAGCCCAAAGAAGTCAATAGTGAATGAAAGGCTAGTAACTTGCCCAGAGTCCCACAAACTAGTATCTTTTAGAGTTAGGGAAGGAACCCATTTAGAAGGTTTTACTTTCCACCCTCTAGTCTAAGTTTTAGCCAAACTCTATGCAACACTTGTGATATAGCTGCCCAGGGTTCAATAATTATGTTTATTTTATCTCAGTTGATCCTTGGAAAATCTACAAGATAAGCAAGAAAGGTGTCAAGGTCCTCAACTGAAAGGCAAAAAACAGACTTAAAGGGCAAGAGAGGTGCCCCGGTCTGTACAGCCTGTAAATAGTAGTGGTCCAGCCTAAACTGATAGATTTCAGTTCTAGTAACAATGCAGTTTCCACTGATCTGGTCTACTCTGTTGGCTCACGCAGTAAAGTCTCTCTGCAGTGCAGGAGACCCAAGTTAAATCCCTGGGTTGGATAAATCCTCTAGAGAAGGAAATAGCAATCCACTCCAGTATTCTTGCCTGGAGAATGCTATGAACAGAGGAGCCTAACCAGCTACAGTCCAAGGAGTCAGACACGACAGAATGAGGAACACTTCACTTCTTCCACTAAACTATGCTTCCACCCACAGAGGGTGCTTCATTGGAAAAAGTCTTCAAGTTCATAGTTTGGTTATGATATGTCTGTGTCCTATGTCTGTATACACATAGCTACTTATGCTAGAACCACTATGCTGGATACCATTTCACCAAAGCCAGAGGTCTGAAGCAAGTTGTGTTCTCACAGGAGGGGTCTATACATCTAAAGAAGCAAAAGGTATTTTGTAAACATTGTATCATTGTGGGCTCTAAAAGTTGAATGCATGTGGCCGCATTTTAAAAGCTTGTCTACATGAGGTACTCCTGAGGGTGGTACTTGCCTCCTGTCTTGGTTAGTAACAGTCACAGGCTGGAGTTCTTATAGGAACTGCTACTGTTTCAAACCACCTGTGTCTTTGAACAAATGAAGCGGAGCTATGTGGGCAGGGTGGGGGTGGGGAAGCTGTGAGCTTGCATTCTAGTAACAATAGCCTCTCAAAATGTACCCATAATGATTAGGTATGATCAGCAGATTATTACTGCTTTTTTCTCTCTAGCTCGTCCCCATCCCCCAGCTGCACTTGGAATGTTATCTAAAATCACTTCCCTTAAGCATGTGTTCTCTACCATGTGTAACCATGTTTCCATTCATTCCTAAGGCTTCTGACTTCAATTATTAACTTAAAGGAGTTAAAGAAGGCAATGGAGGAGGGAGGGAAGAAGGAACAAAACCCATTTCAAGACCATTCCGTGATCCTTACTGTGCTGTTTGCCTTCATGCTCATTTGATCCACACCACAGCCCTGCACACTCAGTATTTTCATATCCACTTTACCAAAAAGAAAACCAAACCTAGAGAAATGAAGTCATATGTGTAAAGTCTCCTAGGGAGTAAGGGAGGGAGGTTGAAACCCATGTTTGACTTCTAAAGCCATGCTTCTTATCACTGTGCTTAAAGAATCTTGCATTCAAATCCACTTTAATATGTATGTGTGAAGTTCTAAGTGACCTTGATCAGAAGTAATGTCTTGTGAAACAAACAGGCACACATAGATGATCATACAGATCATACATTTGTTTTAAAGCAAATGCCTGAACACCTGCCAAGTTCCCCAGGTGGCTTAGTGGGTAAAGAATCTCTTGCAATTCAGGAGTTTCAGGAGACCTGGTTTCATTCCCCTGGTGGGGAAGATCCCCTGGACAAGGAAATGGCAACCCATTCTAGTATGCCTGCCTGGAGAATCCCATGGATAGAGGACCTGATGGGCTGCAGTCCACAGGGTCACAAAGAGTCGGACACAATTGAAGCCACTGAGCACAGCACGCACATCTGCCACTCAGAACAGAGATGGAACCTTGCCATCACACCACACGTGGCCCCTTCTTTCTTTTCCTCTCAGGTAAGCATGTGAACCTGCCTCTTACCCAGCTAGAAAAAATACTATCCTAATTCAGGGTAACCACTTCCTTGCTTTTCTTTTCCTTGAAACCTATTCTGAAGGATTTTTGTTATCACTGACTAAGAAAACACAGCTGTATCCAGATGAGGAGCTGGGCTATTCAGTAGGAAGGTATGCAGGAATGTGCCTCTGTTACATTCTTTGCTGTTCTCACATTGAAGATCAGGAGTCTTGCAATCTGGCTCAGGTGGCCATTTCTCAGGCTTCGAGTGCCCCTAAGTGGCCATAACAGAAAATACAGCACTTGACAATGCGGGAACTATCCTTCCAGGTGCAGCTAGGCTTTCCTTAGAGCTCCTGGCCTCGCTCCTTCTGAGTTCTTCATCTTTTTTTTGTTGTTGTTGTTAAACAAGGGTTCTCAATACTTACTACTTACAGAAGGGCATTTGTGCAGTGGTGATATTAAGTGGGAAATCGCTGACAGCTGAAGTGGCCATCTGTCCTATTGTCTTCTTAGGACTGTCCTCGTGAACCCTCATCACTGCAGTCCTGCAGTCCTATCCTTGTGGGACTCGGTGGGGGCTGTGGCCCCAGATGAACTGGCCCTCGGATATGCCTGGATTCTCCTTCCTACTCACAGAGTTTGTGCCTTAGAAACAAGTCCATTTCCTGTGGTTTTGTTCTGAACTGTCAGGTACTCTAATGACATAGATCGCCTTTTGATTTTTACTTTCTTTTGAAAGTACTTTATGGAGAGCAGACTGCCTCTGAACATGTGAGTCTGTGGGGATTTACAGTACCTGGGATACATTCAGGAAAGGAAAGATGGCATCCTAAGAATGTTTTTAAGACTTATCCTCAGTGGGAGTTTTTTGGTTCCTCTGTTTTCACTGTCAGGGCAGAAAGTCTTTTTTCATACTTCTCCATGAGGTCCTACATGCAACCTAAATTTTTTAAAGGTTGAAAAAATGGGCTCGAATTTAAATTCCTACCCTGTATTTTGAAAGACACAGTCTTCTCTAGTGGAAAATTTGGTTTCTCTCTCTTATTCAGTCAATATTTATGGAGGGACCAAAATTATTGGCATAAATAAGAGAAAAGGTTCCTACTTCTATGACAGATAGTCTATTGGAGAGAACTAGAAGTAATTATTAAATAAGTGAGTAAATTTTAAAAATAAATGAGATAACTTTAGATGACAGTAGAAGAAAGACTGTCTATATATTTAGAAGAAATATAAAGAAAAAAGGTTTCTATGGTTGGAGACTGCTTGGAAGAGAGAAGAGTTGTTTTAAATGAAAGCGTCAGGGAAACCTTCTCTGAGAGCAGGACCTTGGAGCTTAGTTGTCAATGCAGAGAGTGAATCAAGAACTGGACTGCATTTGAGATAGAGAGACTGAAAATGCAGAATCCCAGTGGCGTAAATGTATTTTGATGCATCTGAGAAACATAAAGGTGATTAGTGAGAGAAGACAAGAGTAGTAAGAATGAAGTAGGACAGTGAAGAAGGGCCAGGCCCAGCCCCTTTGAGTCATGCGTGGATTTTATTCTGTAAATAGTGGCCATCACTAGAAATGGTGATAACATTTACCAATTATCTGATGATTCCACTTGTATGTAGACTTTTTAAGATAAACTAACATCAAATTAAATGGAATGTTTATGAGTTTTTAAAATTACATCAGCCATAAAATGTTAGTTAGATTACCATGAAGCAGACCCAATCCAAGCAATTGAGGAAGTACAATACCATTCTCAGATTAATTTACAGTTTCTCAAAGTTTGTGTTTTTTTCATGTTTCTTCTTCATTTTCCTTACTAATGCGTACTTGATTTGGGGATTTAAATAGTATCTCACAAGCTATACTGCTGCAAAGTCACGTGCTTATGCTCAGTTTTATTTGGTCCCAGCAGAAGTACTTGCTATTATGCCCTTGAATTTCTAGGAGGCATATTGTGAGAAGCGTTGCTACAAGTTATTCTTATATTTATGTAGAGATATTTTTAAGGATGTTATGCACCGTCTCATCATGTGACCTCTCAGGTAGATGTGTCCCCTGCTTCAGCATCAGGGAAAATGAGTATATTTCTCTTGGAGAGCTGGAATGTTTTGGACCTCAGAAACAAAATGTCTTTCAATACAAAATGAAGTCTCCTCTCTACTCGGGACAAGGTTTTCCATGAACGAACAACTCGTAACTTATCCTTCGTCTCAAGTTACTTACTCCATCCATTCGTATCAAACACATTTCTGTAAACTGCCTAGAATTCTTTCTGCATCAGGTAATAGAGTCTAGAGAAACTCTAAAATTGCTCATCATCTACCCCAGCAACCCCAAGCTTCATTATTTTCAGATTGCTGCTAACAAGAACTTAGCACTTTCCTTAGGCCTTGAATTTCCTAGATCAGGCTAAAAGTCCACCCCCCCCCCCCACCTCTCTTCACAGCCTTCACCTCCTTCTCTGTACACTGACATCCACATGCACCTACCCTGGACACCCATACCAGCACAGCCTAACTTGTTCTCCTAGGCCAAGAGACTGTCCAGTGGAAACTCAACCTTCTGTGTCTTAACAGACTGTGTTGGCTACTAAGAATATGGTAAGTATAATTGCTTAGTCCTAGAAATTTGTTAGGTTGGCAGTCTTGTACCTGACCCGAAGACTTGGCATTTTTGTCTGTTACATTTTTCTAAGCCCCAGAAAGATGTTAAAGAAGAGACTCTCCTCTAACACCATATCATAATGTCTCCAAGATCATTTCTTAAACCTTTCCTGTGTACCAAAAACAATAATGCAAAGGGAAGACACTATTTTAATGATATAAAAAGTTGACTTTCTATACTAAGGACATGGATATTTTTTGTAGGTGAAAAGGCATCATGGCAAGACCAGATTCTCAGAGGTAATTGATGCCTCTATATCTAAAGCAAATATTTGGCTTTTCTAAGACAGAGCAACCAACCCAGAGCAGCCTGCCTGGCAGAAGCAGAACGAGAAGGGCAGAACACATCTTTTGTGAAAGTCAGATACATTTCATGCTCCTTAACATCACCTCCAACTGCAAGCCTTTCACCTCAGTCTGGCTCCTTCGCCAGTGGAAACAAAAAGGGAAAAGTGATTAAAGTTCCCTCAGTAATAGACAGCAGGGGGCAATGGTCTTGGCATCTTCTACAGAGGCAGAGAGAGTCCTTTAACAAGACTTGTGAGAGTGCTTTGAAGTAAAGAAGTTAAGACTCACAGGACTGGTAGAGGTCTGTCCTAACAGTTGTTCATTTCCTCCGCTTCGTATGGCTGCTTTGACTTCCTGTAGCAGTGTCACCCTCTTCATTAAAACGTTCCAGATAAAAGGAGGAAAGTGAAGTCGAGCTCCTAGCTGGGGCCAGGGTTCACCATGCTCTGCTGTGTGAGTAGGAGTGTTCAGAACTTGACTTTTATAAGGCAATCAAAGAGACAGGGATGATTACAAAACCCAATGCGCGCACGCGCCCGTGTGTATGTGTGTGTGTGTGTGTAAAAGACAGAGTGAGAGATTAGGAATGAATGAATAAATACAGGAGAGTATTTTTTCTGTGTGTTTAGGTGACCTGGGAGTTTAGATGGCCAGAATTGTCTTTGCCTTGGTCCAGTGAACTGGCTAGACTACTCCTCTCCAGGACCAAACCTCTGGACCTTTCTCTCTCAAGAGAAAGGGGAAAAAAAAAAGGTTTGCAATCAGTATTCAGACATTCTTATAACTAATAGGATTAGGGGCGTTACAAAGGGATTTGAACAAGATAATTAGTTTACTGCTTAGTCGACAGTAGAGCAAGCAAAATCCTTCTGAGAAAAGGCAGACAAAATAGGTCAGAAAATGTGTGGGAAATGAGGTAAGACCTCTCCGCGAGGACCCTGAGCAACTTGAATGTTATGAAAGGACCCCAGAGCCTTCATTCACTGCTGTGGACTGTTTGCCTTTTTTTTTTTTTTTTTTTTTCTCAACTTGGGCCACCAGAGGTGTGAAGAGAAGTGACTTACTCAATGTTAGAGTTAATGGCTATTGTTCCTGGACCCAGAGTATTGTGTTCCAAGTGCACAAATACTGCCTTTGGAAGGTTTCTCACAATGTATGTAAAGGAAATATTTGTGTGATGGGAGGGATATCCATATGACTAATCTAGGATCATTCATATCTGTAAACAACAAAACTCTGTAAAAGTAACAAGTAAAATAAAAATTAAAAAATATATATCTGAAGAGTTCTTCTCAGGCATTTTACAGGCTGGAAAATAATTATACAACTAGGAGAACTTTTAAAAAGTCCCTGATATTCTTGAAGAGATTTAATTGCAAAATAAAAGTATTGTGAATAGAAATGTGAAAGTGTATGTTCTGTGCTTCATTAAAATGCTTACTTCAGTGTTTGTGCTCTACTATGGACAGTATTCATTGTGGTAAAATATATTTAAAAAGAGAACCATTAGAATTTTTTTAATTACAAAAAGTACATTTTTATCTTTTTTAACCATGTTGTAGTCTCTCTCTTCTTTCCCTCAACTTAACAATCTATATACCAACTATACTATTACTGTCTATAAATTAAAGAATACTTTCCAAATAATAATAGGAAAAAAGTCTTCAGAGTATCTATGACTGTGGACACCATAAACTTTATTAAACTAGCTTCTGAATCTTATAGCAACCGCCAGTCAGATCAGAATCATCACTAGTTGCTAGAAAGGCTTTTGGCCTGGCTTTGGCAGAGCCTTCACTTAAGCCTTGAGATGGTTGAATGGCATCACCAACTCAATGGACATGAGTCTGAGCAAGCTCTGGGAGATGGTGAAGGACAGGGAAGCCTGGCATGCTGCAGTTTGTGGGGTTGTGAAGAGTTGGACACAACTGAGTGACTGAACTGAACTGAACTCACTTCAGACCAGAAGAGGAAACAGCAGGCATTTCTGTTTAATGAACTGTCCAGTGGCTCCACAAAAGTGGAACTTTGCTTATTTATCAAGAGGGAATGAAGGCTAATTGACAAAGGAACTCAATGGACAAGGAAAGGAATAAAACCCTCACTAATGCCACCTTGTTAAAATATGACACAAAAATCCTTTTAAATAAAGAAGCTCAAATGGGTGTTTTTATATTCCTGGAGTTTGGCTTATTTATATTCCTTTTTCCTGTTTATACAAAATGCATTGTGTATTCTTCTCATGCCACAGTAAAACTGGCATGCTATTTCCCTCTCTCAGTGTTTAAAGCTGCTTTTTGCCATTTTATCCTCAGTCCTTGGTTTAGTTTTAGGATGCAACATGACATTAATCTCCTAGAAAAAAAGAGTGGTAATGCAGGCCCATGTTGTATGGTTTAGCACGATTCTCTCCGATCAAGGATACACAACAGTCTCTTTTAACTCCAGCTCACCCAGCAGAAGGTGTGCCTTCATTTTAATTTATCTGTAGTTTATTTGTCTTTCTAATGTATTCAAAAATTCTTTGAACACTATAATGCATTTTAAATGATTAGTGTGTGTGTACATGCTTAGTCACTCAGTTGTGTCTAACTCTTTGCAGTGCCATGGACTGCAGCCCCTCTGTCCATGGGATTCTCCAGGCAAGATTATTGGAGTGGGTTGCCATGCCCTCCTCCAGGGATTTTCCCAACCCAGGGACTGAACCCAGATATCCCCCATCAGAGGCAGATTCTTTTGTCTGGACCACCAGAGGAGGCCAAGAATACCAGAGTGGGTAGCCTGGCCTTCTCTGGGGATCTTCCCAACCCAGGGATCAGGCCAGAGATTCTTTTTTAAAAAAAAATTTTTGGCCACTTTTATTGGTCTTTCATTTATTTCCATCTTTGTTCTTTGGTCTGTGTGGGCCTCCCATTGCAGTGGCCTCTCCTGTAGCTAAGCACCAGCTCTGGGCACATGCACCCCAGAGCACTGGCTCGCAATTGGACAGACCAGTCCAGCCACTCCGCTGCATGTGGGATCTTCCCGTGCCAGGGATCAAACTGGTGCCCCTTGCAGTGCAAGGCAGACTCTTTACCCACTGGACCTAGGGAAGCCTGCAGGTGGAATCTTTACCAGCTTATTTATCAAGAGGGAATGAAGGCTAATTGACAAAGGAACTCAATGGACAAGGAAAGGAATAAAACCCTCACTAATGCCACCTTGTTAAAATATGACACAAAAATCCTTTTAAATAAAGAAGCTCAAATGGGTGTTTTTATATTCCTGGAGTTTGGCTTATTTATATTCCTTTTTCCTGTTTATACAAAATGCATTGTGTATTCTTCTCATGCCACAGTAAAACTGGCATGCTATTTCCCTCTCTCAGTGTTTAAAGCTGCTTTTTGCCATTTTATCCTCAGTCCTTGGTTTAGTTTTAGGATGCAACATGACATTAATCTCCTAGAAAAAAAGAGTGGTAATGCAGGCCCATGTTGTATGGTTTAGCACGATTCTCTCCGATCAAGGATACACAACAGTCTCTTTTAACTCCAGCTCACCCAGCAGAAGGTGTGCCTTCATTTTAATTTATCTGTAGTTTATTTGTCTTTCTAATGTATTCAAAAATTCTTTGAACACTATAATGCATTTTAAATGATTAGTGTGTGTGTACATGCTTAGTCACTCAGTTGTGTCTAACTCTTTGCAGTGCCATGGACTGCAGCCCCTCTGTCCATGGGATTCTCCAGGCAAGATTATTGGAGTGGGTTGCCATGCCCTCCTCCAGGGGATTTTCCCAACCCAGGGACTGAACCCAGATATCCCCCATCAGAGGCAGATTCTTTTGTCTGGACCACCAGAGGAGGCCAAGAATACCAGAGTGGGTAGCCTGGCCTTCTCTGGGGATCTTCCCAACCCAGGGATCAGGCCAGAGATTCTTTTTTAAAAAAAAATTTTTGGCCACTTTTATTGGTCTTTCATTTATTTCCATCTTTGTTCTTTGGTCTGTGTGGGCCTCCCATTGCAGTGGCCTCTCCTGTAGCTAAGCACCAGCTCTGGGCACATGCACCCCAGAGCACTGGCTCGCAATTGGACAGACCAGTCCAGCCACTCCGCTGCATGTGGGATCTTCCCGTGCCAGGGATCAAACTGGTGCCCCTTGCAGTGCAAGGCAGACTCTTTACCCACTGGACCACTAGGGAAGCCTGCAGGTGGAATCTTTACCAGCTGAGCTACCTCATCTTTAATTACTGTGAGTGATACAGGTGTGGAGGGTAAAGTTCCTGAATAACTAATTCTGACCAAAAATCATTATAATAGATAGCTTCAGACTAGTTCTCTTAAACTTCATTTGGTAAGGGTATCAAATACCTATCTAAAATTTAAATTTAACTAAAAGAATTATAAACTTTCTTGTGTATACTACTCTGTGTTTTGAACTTGGAGAAATACCAGCATGAAAAATAACAGGATTCCTGAACTCCAGAGAATGTCCATCTGGAAATGGCAGATTATTTTTGTTGTTGTTGTGGTTCAGTCACTAAGTCATGTGTGACTCTGTGACCCGTGGACTGCAGCACATCAGGCTCCTCTGTCCTTCCTGAGTGTGCTAAAATAAGTGCCCTTTAAGTCAGTGGTGCTATCCAACCATCTCATCCTCTGTCGTCCTCTTTTCCTCCTGCCTTTGGTCTTTCCCAGCATCAAGGTCTTTTCTAAGAAGTTGGCTCTTTCCATCAGCTGCCAAAGTCTGGGAGCTTCAGCATCAGTCCTTCCAATGAATATTCAGGGTTGGTTTCTTCTAGAATTGACTGGTTTGATCTCCTTGTTGTCCAAGGAGCTCTCAAGAGTCTTCTCCGGAACCACAACGTAAAGCATCAATTCTTCGGCCCTCAGCCTTCTTTATGGTCCAGCTCTTATATCCATACATGACTACTGGAAAAGCAGCAGCTTTGATTATACATACCTTTGATACTTACTCTGAAAAGAATGACACAGAGAAGATTGGAATGCAGGCAGAGAGACAGGAGGAAGTGGAATGGGACAGGGAGGACAGGGATGGTTCTTACAGATAGTAGGATTGAAGATCAGTGGACTTCATCACTAAAATAAGAAGAGAGACATGCAGCTAGGAGTGATTGGGAAATGGTGAGGAGTAGAGAGAGTGAAAACATGTTCAGTGAATGGTTGGACTGGATCATGGATGTATGGAGTCTGGAGGGATATAAGTGAAAACACAGGATGGAATAATTAAAGGACACATCAGGATGTTATTCTGTTTGTATTAGAGAACCACTTACAGATTTGGAGAAAGAAGGGATTTCATGAGGTCCACGTTATGAAAAAAAAAAGGTGGCACATCTATCCAATGATTTGGCTGAGGAGTAGTGATTTAAAGAAGTAAATTTGTACTTTAAAACCTGTTTAGGAAGTTAATATAGGTTAGATGAAAAGGGCTCTAAGGCCTGACAGAGTAATGATGATAGAAATGGAAAGAAGGTTACAGATGGAAGGAACAACTTGAAGTTACCTAAATTATAAAAATTAAGAACTTACCTTGTATAGAATTTTGTCTCCCACATATTTGTTTACCATAGCAAAATGAACATATTCTCGTGTTATTAATTATTCTTAGAATTGTTAACTATATTATTGTCTCATTGGATGAACTATAATTTATATATCTTTCCATATATTATCATCTCATTTTAAGCATTCAAATCATAAAAGTCCTTCTGAATTTAGAGACTTCAGAACAACCATATTGCAAGGTAAAGTATTAAGTACTCAAACAAAATGATCCCTCCACAGGAAATGTCCAGAAGTTTTCCAGAGTCGTGCCACCTCGTAAACAATCTAAGTAACAACTGTGTGATGGCTAAGGCAATCAGTACTTCAGTACATGTACCTGTCCTTCCGGCCATCATGTTTCCATCCTAACAACCCTTCTTATGGAAAACCTGCATTCCTCTCAGGTGAAGCTCACCAAGTCACATTTTTAAGGGAATTTTCTAGATTTTAGGATATTGTGAGCCTTAAGAGCATTATATATAAAATTCGAAAGCCTCTAATTCAATATTGAGAGTGCCTTGTTACTGGGAAATTTTGTACTCCTTTTCTGAATGTTTGTTTTCTGATTTAATCAACATGGAACATCAGATTAATTCAAATCATTTGTTTAGATGAGGGATACACAACCTATAGCCTGCACGACAAATCTTGCCCTTTGCCAGGTTTTATAAATAGTTTAATTGGCCCACAGCCACACCCACTGTGTGATATATAGTCTGTGGCTACTCTCTTGCTGTAATCATGGAAATGCAAAGGAGACTGTATGGCTTGCACAGCCTAAAATATTTACTATCTGGCCCATTACAGAATAAGTTAGTTGACCTTTGCTTTAGATGCAAAATGACTGTGTTGCACTCAGTTGCTATGATCAGCAGTACTTAAAATGTTGAAAAACAGCTTTGTAAAAAGGGGCAAAGTAAAAAAATATTAGAATGTAAAAGGCTGGCTATTAAATCACCTTAGGGTTAGCTACAAGGAATAATGAGATAACATATGTAAGGCATTTAGAAAATTTTCTGTAATGAAGTAAGCCCTTAATAAACTTAGCATTTTTTGTCAAATTCATTTACTAATTTCCTTCAGTTTCTTGAATTTAAATTGTGTAAGGGCTCCCATATTTATATCTCTAGCCAGTCTCAGATCTCCAAAATTTAGACTCATGTCACATTGCTTATGGTCTACCTACATTTGGATGTCTGATGGGCAGACTCTTCATCTCTGTAAGCCTCTTTTGCTTACTTTCTTTCCTCATTAATAGCATCTTCTCCTTGCTCATACCAGACAACCAAGGTCATCCTTGACTTCCTCTTGCACATATCTTCCATATTCAGCCCTACAGCAAACCCTGTTAGCGCTACATTAAAAATATGCCCGACCTCTTACCACTGCCCTCATCTCTACTACCTAATCCAGGCTGCCTACACCACTCGCTCAGTTATCAGAATAACCTCTTAACCGGTTCTTCAGTTTCCACAGTAAGACCTTACCTATGATTGTCCAAACAGCAGCCTGAGGGATCCTGTTAAAACCAAAGGTAGAGCATATCATTTCCTCTGCAATGGCCCGCGCTGCAGTGGCCTCCAGGAAGCGTTGTGGCTCCGTCCTAGGGCTATGCATCCCAACCCATCATCTTCACTCACAGACTCTTCTAGACGCCCTCTCCTACAGCTCTCACTCTGCTCTCTCGCTCTGCTCTGCTCAGCTATGCTCAGCAACATTGTCACCTTGCTGTTACCACAGTGTTTCAGGAATATTTCCACCACAGGCCTTTTGCACTTGCTGATTTCTCTGCTTGGTGCATTCTCTCCCCAGATAGCCACATAGCTTATTAGTTCCCTCATATTCTTTATATATATATTTTCTCATATTTTATGCATTCAACCTTTACTTCATATTTTCCTTCCTTGCTCTTTTTTCCTCTAGAGTTTCTTACTATCTGTCACACTGTATTGTTTACTTATTTGCTATCTGTCTTCTTTCTGTAGTATGTTAGCTCTTTGAGCACTGTCCTATCTATGAGCAGCTATTGTGCCATGCTATGCTCCATCGCTTTGGTTGTGTCTGATTCTTTGAGACTCTATGGAACATAGCCTTCCAGGCTCCTCTATCTACGGGATTCTCCAGGGAAGAATACTGGAGTGGGTTGCCATATCCCCATCTAGGGGATCTTCCCAGCCTTGGGATCAAACCCACGTCTCCTGCATCTTCTGCATTGCAGGCAGTTTCTTTCCCTACTGATCTACCTGGGAAGCCCATTGACAGCTCTTGCCCATCAGGGCTCTGCACACAAAATGTACTTCCCTTATATTTGTGAAATGGATTGTTATTTTCCTCATCATTTTCAAGGCTAACATTTACTGTGTAATTATGTGTTAGGTGCAGTGCCAAGATATTATTTCTATCTTATGGATGGATGAGGCTCACAGAGGCTAAAATGACTTGTTTGAGGCCAGGGTATTAGTCTGTTTGAGCGGCTGTAACAAAGGATGACAGACTGGGTGACTTAAGCTGCAAAAATGTGTTTTCCTCCAGTTCTGGAGGCCTGAATTCAGAGGTGTCAGCAGGGCTGGTTTATTCTGAGATCTTTGAGGGGGGATCAGTTCTGTGCCTCACCCCTAATTTCTGGTGCTGGTAATCCCTAATATTCCCTGGCTTCTGGAAGAATCATCCCATCTCTACCCTTTCTGTGTGACATTCTCCTTTTGTGTGTACCTGTCTTGATGTCCAAATTCATCGTTTTTGTAAAGACTGCAGCCATATTGAATTAAGACCCATTATAATGACCTGATATTTAGATGATTACCTCTTCAAAAACCCTGTCCCTGAATAAGGGCTCATTCTGAGGTCCTGAGGGTTAGGATTTAAATAAGAATTTGAGAGGAACACTGTTCAATCCACAATGGCCAGCCATTTCATGAGTAGAGGGGCTTTAATTTAACCTTGAATTGAATCAAATAAAATATTAAAAAATATTGAATATTAATACAGAGCTCACAGTGTACTAATATCTGTACCCATTTATGTGAATTTAGTGATGCTCATTAATCCTTTGCGCTGTGGACTCTAGTAGGAAACTATAAATAGAGTTTGCCCCCTGCCCTTGAGGAACTAACTGCAAAGGAGGAAAGACATGCAGGTAAGACCTATGACTTAAAAACACCCAGAAAATAACTCACCTGCCATTTTTAATTATATAGAGCTTTCCATCTATGGGATTTATTTTGCCAAAGCCTTCTAATGAAAGAGTTTCACAATTTAATTTAATTTTCAGAGGGGATGCCAAAAGTGCAATTAATTGATAAAAGTTCCAACTATGAAATTTCATTTTGGAAAGCAGTCTGCCATATCTTTATATACCATTAAATTCAATCATATGCTTGTCATCCTGGCAGAACATCTTGATATACTTGAAGAAACATGGTAGGGGAAGTTAAAAAAAAAAAAAAAAACAACACTGTCAGTACTGCCCTGTAGGGGTTCCAAATACAAGTGTTAGCATGGTTGGGTTATACCAATCCATCATTAGGTTGCATCTCCCGGGAGTTGAAACTACAGCTGGGCTTGGCAAGGAGGCACTTTTACCAGTCAGAGTGTGAACCATGTGTCAGTCCCCCAGAGAAGATACATAGCCTGTGTACCGTTAGGATTGGATATGCTTATGCTGAAGACTTTAAATCAATTTCTGAGGTCTTTCTACAGATGTTGACTGCTGCAGGTTGGCATATAACATAGTATACCATGAACTTCAATTGATGTGTACAGCCTAAGAAAACGTTGAAATACAGAGCAATAGAAAACAGCACAAAGAATAAAGCAGGGATGGCACAGAATTCACTGAAATGATCTCTTCTGTTTAATGACACCCTTTAAATAATATTACCGTGGAAAATGAAGTTATCATCTCCTCAGACTGATGCAGAATGTTTGTGACTTTTAAATTCTAGAAGGTTTTGTGGCCTTTATAAATGGAAATGGATTGGATTTATTTGTAAAATAATATATGCCTATATTTAGATATCTTTTTTTTTTCTTCAGAGTCCAATTAAAATACATTTAATTATACTCTAATAGTTTGGGAAGAGGAGTAGGCATAATTTCTAGTGAATTCACCAATTAAAGGACTTAGGATGGCTAGACAAAACCAGGCCCTTACAAAGCATTTTAGTTTCTCTGTACTTCTGAGTACAGATATTTTTCCTTATAATTGAAATGATGCTCTACTTTTAAATAAAATATCTCACTTTGAGTTAACAAGATGTTTTACTGAGGCCACAACAGGATTCATTGGAAATAGTTAAACTTCCATGTGAAAAAAAAAAAAAGTCCCCTTCCTAAACAGCAAATGTTTAGACAGTGTGATTTCCATGGACTCTAAATCCTGTCTCTAGGAGGAGGGCCTGGTGAACCCTTGCGGTGGTCAGTGTAGCAGAGGAGTGCAGCTGCATGAGTGGAGACCCTCTTCTCCAGTCTGGACTTGAGCTCATTCTCTGATGCTCTTCTCCCTGATAGGGTGTGTATCCCATCACAGGTGATCATCTCATTACATCCGGTCTTTGTATCTCGTGCAAAAATGTTTTCGTCTTACATTTAAATTTGGCTCAAATGCAGTTTCAGTGTTATTGCGTTTGCTACAAAACAATAGTGGTACTGGTACTATTCATTCATACATTCATTCTCTCTTTTCCCCTTTCTCTCAACACACAACTGGGTAGTCCCACAGAATGCACTCACATACCCATAATCAGTGTCCTTTGAATTTCTCTGAGTTAAAGATGGTATAGCCCTTGAGCATTGTTTAGAAGGGAGTAACAACCACAGTGCAAGAGAAGTTTCTTAAAAGTATGTGCTCCCTATCTACAGGTCGCTGTGGTAATTCCTTTGCAGATCAGTAAACATCCCCTCTACAAACATTCCACCTACTATGCCTCAGCCCAGAACTCTGTTTGTTGACCGGTTTGTTTTGTCTCTATAATGACCTTAATGTACTTCATTGGGAAAATATTTTCTTTGTAATTATGATATCCTAGTCATAATCTAACCTTGTCAGAGAACTCAACACATGCTTTTTAAGATTATTTTAATAAAACAAGAATATATTGTTAGTGCTATTACAACCAAGCAAATGATTCCATGAAGGTGTGCATAAGTCCCTGTGTGGAAACATAGGAAAATACAAAGTTGATAATTGTGAGTGGGCACTAGAATGTCTGGGGAAAGGCACTCTGGATCAAATGGGAGTCATGGTGAGCTCATGATTCCTACTGAGTAGAGAAAGGAGGTGTGTGTGAAGTGAAGGTCAGGTAGACAGGATGGTCTGTACCGAACCAAGATGGGGGAGATGGTGTGTGTTAGGAAAGGGAAACCAGTTTGGAGAAGGACTCAGAACATGGATGAGGCTGTGAGGTGAAACTGGAAAAGTAGCAAAATCACACCTTGCAAACTTCGAAGGCTTAGAGGGTTAGGAAGAGGTGACTGTATTTGTATTTTTAAAAGTTTGTCAGAGCTCTGGAGGATGAATTGGAGAGGCCATAGGCTCGAGGCAGGGTCTTTGCATTCACTGTGAGATTTATATTCAGGGTGCAGAAGGAGGCTTTGCTGTTTTGTCAGCAAACTCCACGGACTTTTCACGACAGTTGCAATGATGGCTAGCATTTCTTGTCTACTTAATATTTTTCTAGGGAATGCTTAGACAGGTTACAGATGGAGGCGTTTTCCAATGTGAGAGAAAGCTAGGGAAAATAAATGAAAGTGAAAATTTTGCTAATAATTTTGCAATAGAAAAAGACTGCTTTTCCTTGCTCCAGTTGTTAAGAAGTGACTAGAATAAGTCACACGAATAGGAATCTTAGAATTGAATAGGATTCTGGTTCTCATAGGTAATATCATGCCTGGGAGATCTCCAGGTTCTTTGTAGCAATATATCAAGGAAGGCAGTGACATTTTCCCTGTACACTATCCACATTATTTGTACATGCACACATAGCTTTGGCGATTAGAAAGTCTTTTATGAAAAGATGAAGTATCTAGTTGGGCACAGAGGATTCACTTTGATCTTTTTAAAAGGGCTGCTGAAATTTTGACTTAAATTTTTCTGTCTGCACACACAAACAGGATTTAATTTCTTTCCACCTAAGTTATAACTGCCTTCTCAGAAAAGGTCTAAGATATTTCTCAAGAACAGGACCTGGAAAACTAAGAGTTCAAGAGATCAGTGCTTTAGGGGACAAGGCATGGAAATGATACATTTTCTCATAAAGTTTAAATGCATTTTGGTCCAAGCAGATGCCTTTTAGCTCAAGGCACTTGCATGAATCACTCATTCATTCCTCACAAGTTGATGAAACTGTAGCTAAAATACTAGCTATTTAAGTAGAATAGGAGAAAACCTTAAAAAAAAAAAAAACCCACTAAAATTGTGTTTTGGAACTAGACTACGAATGGTTTTATAACCATGAAGATCAAGTATATGTTGAACACTTGCTATGTACTAGGCAGACTTGTTGATGGAAGTATTGTATTCTAGAAAGCATCCTGGAATATTTAAGGATAATTGATAACCTACCTTTTGAAGGCAGGTGACTTAGTAACCCCTATGGGACATCGTTATATAATGGTTTCCTGGAGAAGAGGAATAAAATGTGTGATTGAGGTAGGGTACTCAGTGCAGCAAGAGAACCAGGAGACAAAGACAAAGGAAGATCAAGAATTCAGAAGTGGCAGATGCTGGCCTGATGCCTCTGTTGATTTGGCAGTGACAACACCATTTGGCTCTCAAGGATAAAAGAAATACTAGTTTAACACATGCTGTGTGGTTATGAGACACAAGATACTAGCCTCAGAGATGAGAAACTGAGCAAATGTCACCATGGGTTCAGGTACCTAGATCAGTGTAGAAAGGGAAGGGAAGGAACGTTCTTCATTTTCTCAGTGAATTAGAACAGATTTGCTTTCCTAGATTCAGGAGGTTAAGCCTAGGGTGGGAAACTTGAAGAGAGTGCTCAAATGATCCACTCCCCCAACTGACTGCCATTATGGCAAATGGAAAAGGACGAATTGGGGTGAAGTCAGGATGGTGGAGCACCTAAGGAACGCAAAAACTGTAAATGTGCAATAATGTTATTAATTTGTTTTATTTGTATTCTCCCAATTTCCCTAAAAGTTGCCTCCAGAAAAAAAAAAAAAAAAACACTCAAGTCGGTTGATACCTAAATGTAATTGTCGTGTAGGTTTTACTGCATTTCTGATAGCTTTTCTCATGGGGGCATTTCTATTCTCTAGGCTCTGGAGCAGACACCCTTATGCTAGAATCCTAGCATAGCTCAGAAGCCTCCATCAGCTAGAAAAGAAGAACACTTTTACCACATCACTGTTTCCTTTTTTTTAGAATTAATTAGCAGTAATGTAACAGTGGGTAGCCCAGTACCCAGGAGTGTGATAAACAGTTACCATTTCCAGTGTCGTGTATATCACAGTCTTTTAATAACACAGACCTTGCTTTTAAATTTCATTGTTAAGAGGAAGCTTCTTTAAAGTCTCTTAGCCTGATAGTTCTCAGTTCTATGTCTCTGTCTTCTCCTGTATTCGACACTTTTGTTTCTCAGTGTAAATAACTTTTTTTAATTGGAGGATACTTGGTTTACTCTGTTGTATTCATTTCTGCTGTACAACGGGAATCAGCTATGTGTACATATATCCAGCTATGTGTACATATATCCTCTCCCGCTTGAGCCTTCCTCCCACCACCCTGCATCCCTTTTTCATTGTCAAGGCCGCCTTTTCCATGAAGCTTTTCTCTGATACTGTAGGGCCACTCATTTCTGCACTTGATTCCCAGTGCCTACCTCTCCACAATATCCTTAAAGATTTAATTGCATTCTGTCCAGATATCCTAGCCCATACTTTCTTTGCCTTTGCCATAGTGTCAGCCCTGTTACTTTGGCACGAAATGTGTCCTTTCTGTATCCAGCGCTTAGAAGGCAGCATTCAGTGGTGTGCTGGCAACACTGATGTGCCCCAGCCCACGGAGAGCCACGTTGGTTTCCCCCATCCACTTTGCTCCTCTCCTGGCCATTAATGCAGAGAGCCCTGTGCCCAACCCTGTTATTAAATTATCTGCTATTAAAATGATAAATTGGTTTCTGCTTCAGTAATTCAATGTGCTTGAAGACTACTCTTTACAGAATCTTGCTTTTATATTAATGTGTTACTTTAAAAGGCGGTATTTCTTACCTGAACATCACATTTTCCAGAATTTACTGTTTATTTCTGTTATTAATTTGAATCCTTTAAAAAATATCTTAGAGAGTGTTTCCATTTTCCATAAGTAAGAACTGTAGGAATGTTTATTGAACATCGTTGAACACCTTTAAAAGGATTTGCATAGAATTTGAAGACGGAAAGGGGCTTATGCCATCACCTCTCTTTTCCATCTTACCCGGATTACTGTTGGCATCCCGTAACCAGGCCTAGTTTTTGCTGTTATTCTCTGAGCAGCAGCACTCTTCACGATGGACCATTTATTAGGGTCTGTACCTCACGTACTAGCTATGCTTGTATATGACCTTGTGGAGGTGTCCATGTATAGTTTTCCAGGGTCAGGTCCACTCCGTTAGTGAGAGTTTCCAAGGGTTGAAAGTTCCCTTTTCCTTTGTAAAACATAAGAATCACTGTTCTGGTGGAAAGGACTTCTCACTTCTATAAAATTAGCTTCAGACACAGATTCTACCACTTGTTTTCCAACCTCTGAGGATAAAAGCAGCTCTCTCACCTTGGTTTCCTTTAGTTCCCTGGACCTGTCTGTGGCCTAAATGAAAGAAAATACACAAAGCCCTGGCCCATAGGGGCTGCTTCCTAAACGCGATGGAGACGTCATCCTTGTTGTCTAAAAGCCATCATTCCCATTGTGGCATTGCTCTGATTCATTTATCATCAGAGATGGAAACCAGCTGCTCCAGCCTCTGTGGATGACAACTGTCTGTGCACTTAAAGTACTTAAGCAAACCCTTGCCTCCTTAACCACGGGTTAATTCCTTTGACCCTTCTTCGTAGCCAGTTGTCAGATGGGAATTTTCTCAGTGGTTTGCCCACTTAAGGCGGTATGTCTCCAGAGGCCAGTGGTTGAAGGGGAAGCCGGTGTTATTAACTGCAGAGCTGAGTACCAGCTTGGATTCTTGTTTTTCTGTGCTGATTGTCTCTGCTTTGCAATAAAGGAGAGATCAACCCAACAGTATGTTACATGATTCCCAGCAGCCTGGGACACCACTTCCGCCTACAGAGGCAGAGTGTAAGGAAGTACGACTTCTTAGGATGGATAATGAAGAAGAAAGATTGAAGCAGCCATAGTGGGAGAAGTCTGGGAAAAAGTGTTTGAAATTGTATCCAGGATTTCCAGCCAGTCTGGAGCCAAGAAAAGCCAAAAGTCAGTATGCAAAACGAACTGTCCTAATGTCTCTTTCCTTACAGTCAGAAATGAATCAGGCAGCTTTTAAAAGCAAGGACGTAACAATTTCAAATTGCAAATTAAGAACAGATAAAAGAAAATATGCATTATTTAAATGAATTGCTGCCTCACAAAGGCCCCTTGGCATGTTTATCTGTTCAAAGAGTTAACTAAATTCTAGATGCATAATATTATAATCCTGAATTTAAGACCAGCTATTCATTTTATTAAAACTCTATGTACAGAGTGAATGGGTAACTCCATCAAATAAATGATGTTCAGAAAATGCAGTATACACCCAGCTCCTCCTTGTTGTGTCAAATGAGAAAAATTAAAATACCTTATACATTTTTAGTTTGGGGTCTGATGTTTTGTAAGTATTTTTCCCAGAACAAAGGCAGGAGAATCCTTATATGCGGATCCTAGGACCCCATGACATACAGGAATTATGAGCAGGACAGAAACAGAGGTGGCCCCAATGAATGCTTGCTCTAAGGAGGTGGCTGTGCAGAAGGAAATGGTCTTCTCTGAAAGGCCATCCTTTGGACGCACAGTATCGAGCCTCTTTCCCTGTTAGTCACGCATTATCCACACAATTCTGACTTCTTACCACTATTAACAAAAGCCCCTAAGTTTCCTGGCAGCAACTTTGAAACTTTTCAGATGGGACGGCAGCACGTTCTTTGAGGAGCCAGAGCCTTCAGCAAGAGATCCCTGCACCTGGTTTGAGCAAGGGAGAAGGGGCCAGGCCAGTGCAACCGTCCAGGAGAGCGTCAGAGGTCCTTGCTGCCTGCTATGGTGACTGGCTGTCAGGTGCATCATGCGTAACATGAGTTAGAGCAACTGAAGTAAATTTAATTCAGAAGGTTCCATTTTTAAAGTCTGTTCAAGGTTATCCAAATTATAGCATGGCTTTCATTTGAATCCCAACATCCTTTCTTGATTTGAGGAGAAAAGATGGAGCTAATCGGTTAGACATTCACATGGAAAGGTGCCATATCCTGTGCTTTATGGAAAGTGGTGGGTTGTAAACCACTGACGAAAGTCAACAGGTATGTGCCTTTGGGAATACAAAAGAAGGATGAGCATCTTTGTGCGCCAAGGCATGGATCGTTGGAAAGGAACAGTGTTTTTCAGAAAAGAGTAAAACCTAAAAAATACCTCTCGCTCCCTGACTTTGACACCCATGCTCTGACACTCATGATAAATAAAGCAGAAAATGAATTCAAAAGCGATGACTTCACAATAACAATGAGGTGAGAATCACTGCATTTTTTTTAGCCACTTGGCTCACTAAATAAAAGAAGGGGATGGCAGATAGTATTAGAGGAATCCACAGAACTTTCTCAATGAAGAGATGTTCAGGGGGATTCTGAAGAAAGAGAAACAGCTGGTCATGAGGAATTGGAAATGTTATAGGCTGGGATTTACCAAGCCTATACCACGTCAGTCACGTTTGGATCATAGAAAGTAACATGAGTAAAACAGAGTTACTATCCACTTAACTTGCCCTCTGTTATCTTTCAGAGAGACTTAAGAAATCCATGTATTTCCTAACCTTTCAAAAATAAGCATGGTAAATGATGTGCTAATAAGGCTCTAGTTTAATGGTACTAGATATCCTGATTGTGTATTTAATAGTCTGCAATATGATGGCATCACCAATTCAATGGACACCAGTTTGAGCAAACTCCGGGAGACAAAGCTGAGTCTGGAGTGCTGCAGTCCATGAAATCGCAGAGTTGGGCACGACTTGGACACTAAACACCAAAATTATATTATCCAATCACCATAAATTACATAAGCAATGCAGAGTATGATTTTCAATTTACTTTTTATTTGAGAGGAACAGGAAAAGAATATTCCAATCATCCCTAAAAAGCCTTTCAGTTTTTATTTATGTTTGAATTTGTGAAGATTCATCAGTTTTTTGAAGATTACTTCAATTGTGTTTATTTGTTATCATTAGTAGCTAAAAAAAAGTGATAGTCCATATGTTCAGGGGCTGAAAGAAATCCAGGTAGGAGCATCTGGAAATTCAAGTTAGTTTTTTTTTTTTGCTTATTCATACTATTTCTTTTTTTGTTGTTTATTGGGAAATTTCATCCATGAGGAACTGTCAAATATTTTCACTCAGATTATTTGAAAAGCAGAGGCAATGTAAAGTTTCATTTTATTGCACTATTTTCTAATTAACAGAGACAAAATATATATTTTTTAATTTTGATTTGCCTAAGGAGAAGAAAATGTGCATATCAGTAGTACAAGTATTAGCTTGATTATTAAAGAGTTAAAAAAAAACTGATAACTAAAACCTAGAACTATCATAAGGAAAAATAAAAGAGATATGATACTATACTTAAATTTAAAAATGAAATTCTCAAAACTATTTAATTTATAACTAAGGCTAAAAACATATAATCTGGAACCCACTGCCGTGATTTATTTCTGAATCTACAGTTCAGTGCTTTTGTCTGAATTCCTAAAAATGTAACTTAAAAGCCTGTCAAGAGTTTAGTCAGTAACTGAGACCTGTAACCTGTTTTTCAGAGTCATCAACTTTAGTTTCCTTGGTTGAGAAAAAGTACCTTTGATAAATTCTGAACATGATCAAAATAGACTTGGGCAACTGAATCTCCATCATAGATCCATGCTACTTCTTTTTTCTCTTGCAGACCATTAGAAAACAATGCCAACATCATCCTCTCTGTACCTAGAGGGAAAGCAATATTACGTTCCTTCTCTAAATGATGCTCCAGGGATAAATTTAAAATCTTGTCAAACTAACAGAGCCATGTGGATACACTGTAGAGCTGGGCTATATTTCATATTGAAAACAGAACATTACATACTAATTTTTTAAGGTGTATAAAATTTCCAAGATCTTGTAAATACGAAGGTGTTCAAACTGGGTAGGGTATATACACAAAAATGAGATGTGTGTGTTGGAATATGCCTCACAAACACACATTGAGACTGAGAACTGTGCTCCGATGTGAGACCTGAATCTGCTGTGGCTAATTTTCTATGTGTAATAACTAAGTTGAGTTCTCCCATATATTATTTTATGCAGTACTTTTGTAGCAAATTGATTTAAGTGCCTTTTTGGAACAGTTGTTGGGCAGAATTGATTCTGTGGCCAATAGATTGACTTACACAGCACAATTGTGTCTGGGTTGATTCTGGCATCTAAATAGAGTTTTAAGCAAATGGAGCAGTTTGGCGTGCTGGTGTAAGTTCTCCATCAACTTAGACTGTGAAATGTCGTGACATACATTATTAAAAGAGATTCAGTGAAGTATGGTGGGTTACAATACCCACTGACTGATGGCAAGGACAAAACAAAGTATTTGAGTTGCATTAGAAATTTTAAAGTAAATATGGTCTTTCTGAAAAGGTGTACACTGATATGGTCAAAGTTGAATTGATGAGATGTTCTAATTGCAAAACCATAAAGAAAGAAGTGAACAGACCTGGATGGATGCCTTTGTACTCTCCACTCACATCTTTCAAACCCAGGAAAAATCCAGAATGGATCATTTTAGGCATAGCTTCCTAAGGGCAGGAACTTTCTGTTCACTTCTGAATCCCCAGTACCTGTTAAATGCTGAGGATAAGTTCCTTTCATTTCTAGGGCTCTGTTTCCTCATCTGCATGTGGATGAAACCAATACCTGCTTCCTAGGCTTATGAATATTAAAAGTGACAGATGTTTAAAACAATAGAACAATAGGTGAGTAGAAATCCATTACTCTGAAGTATATAGAAGGAATAAACTGTGCCGTTTAAAAACTACCCAGCCCTGATTCTTCTTTTGCACAAGTTGCTATGGTTGTCTTTTTGTTTTATTTTACACCATTTATCATTTTCCCCTCTTAATCTCATCCTCTCGTATTTCGCCGGCCCTTGTCAACTCTTCTCTCTCTCTCTCTCTCTTGTCACCTCTTCTCTCTCTCTTTCTCCTTCTTTCTCACTCTCTGCCTTGTTCTTTTCTGAGTTGTTTCTCTGATTTTTCCACGTCTTCTTTAGTCCTCTCTGTGAAATGGCAGTTTCCTTTCTGCTCCATCAGCGCCAGAAGCTTGGGAGAGTAGGCAACTGGCAGTGAGAAGCACCCACTCTACTGCTCTGAATTGAGGCCTGTCTCCTGGCAGCACAGGAACCAGGGGTTATGGAGACACTCACCCCCGCTCCTCCAGAAGTCTCACCCAGGATAGCTCACTGAAATTAGAACCTCCTTTATTAGGTATAGTTCAGTAATCTTTGTATCATAAAAATGTGGCTTTGAATCTCCTGAAAATGTCTGCTTGCTGCATAATCAAGGGTCGACTGTGCATTAAGTGGAAACATTAGTTTAAGATTGCCTTTCAGAAATTATACAATGGCTTTTTTACATTCAGAACATTATGACATACCCGATGTAGGTTATGAACCTCTTATCCTTCTTTGTAATTCAGAAATTGTATATGATGAATTTAAATTCCCTGAAATTAAAATGTATCTTAAAATAGCTCAGAGCTTACTGGGATTGTTTTAAGTATTTATTGACAATGACAGCAATATAATGCACAGATACTATGTTTAACTATGAGAAAAAGTCTTTTCTCTCTTGTGCTATGTTGTACTTTAATAGATACAATTAATATACTAAAATTTCACCTAAATTATAGGGCATCTTCCCAAATCCTATTTGATGGTGTATACTTTCACTTTAAGAAATGATAATATTGTAGACTGTTCCTTTCATTTCTAGGGCTCTGTTTCCTCATCTGCATGTGGATGAAACCAATACCTGCTTCCTAGGCTTATGAATATTAAAAGTGACAGATGTTTAAAACAATAGAACAATAGGTGAGTAGAAATCCATTACTCTGAAGTATATAGAAGGAATAAACTGTGCCGTTTAAAAACTACCCAGCCCTGATTCTTCTTTTGCACAAGTTGCTATGGTTGTCTTTTTGTTTTATTTTACACCATTTATCATTTTCCCCTCTTAATCTCATCCTCTCGTATTTCGCCGGCCCTTGTCAACTCTTCTCTCTCTCTCTCTCTCTTGTCACCTCTTCTCTCTCTCTTTCTCCTTCTTTCTCACTCTCTGCCTTGTTCTTTTCTGAGTTGTTTCTCTGATTTTTCCACGTCTTCTTTAGTCCTCTCTGTGAAATGGCAGTTTCCTTTCTGCTCCATCAGCGCCAGAAGCTTGGGAGAGTAGGCAACTGGCAGTGAGAAGCACCCACTCTACTGCTCTGAATTGAGGCCTGTCTCCTGGCAGCACAGGAACCAGGGGTTATGGAGACACTCACCCCCGCTCCTCCAGAAGTCTCACCCAGGATAGCTCACTGAAATTAGAACCTCCTTTATTAGGTATAGTTCAGTAATCTTTGTATCATAAAAATGTGGCTTTGAATCTCCTGAAAATGTCTGCTTGCTGCATAATCAAGGGTCGACTGTGCATTAAGTGGAAACATTAGTTTAAGATTGCCTTTCAGAAATTATACAATGGCTTTTTTACATTCAGAACATTATGACATACCCGATGTAGGTTATGAACCTCTTATCCTTCTTTGTAATTCAGAAATTGTATATGATGAATTTAAATTCCCTGAAATTAAAATGTATCTTAAAATAGCTCAGAGCTTACTGGGATTGTTTTAAGTATTTATTGACAATGACAGCAATATAATGCACAGATACTATGTTTAACTATGAGAAAAAGTCTTTTCTCTCTTGTGCTATGTTGTACTTTAATAGATACAATTAATATACTAAAATTTCACCTAAATTATAGGGCATCTTCCCAAATCCTATTTGATGGTGTATACTTTCACTTTAAGATGATAATATGTAACGTTTACTGAATGTTATTAGTACTTGTGAGGTCCTGTGTTAAATATTTGATATAATCTTCCCAATAGCCTTATTAAAAGGGATCTAATTATTAGTCTCAATAAAGATTAGGAAATGAAAGCTTAGAGAAGGTAACACAAGAAACCTGGAGCAAGGTTATAGAGCTAATGAAGGGCACATCCAGGGTAAAACTCGTAGATGATTTAGACAGAGACAAAGCCCACAATTTCACCATGAAGTAAAAGGAGGAGAGAAACACGTGTCTGGCTGTGGCAACACCTAGCATGATCTGGTGCTTGCTCTGTGCCGAGTACCCCACCAAATGCTTCACAAGCTTTATCCCAGCTCCTCCAAGCAGTAACCTTATGAAATAGGTGGTATTGTTGTACCCATTTTACAGATGAAGGAGTGAAGGTTTAGGTAGAGTGACTTGCCTGTGTGACAAAGCCAGTAATTGGCAAAGCCATGTGAGTCTAAACCCTCTAGTTTGAGTGACCTGGCTTTTTAACATGTGCTGTGTTCTTCTTTCTTTCCACAGGAAGACAGGATTATTCTCACCTGGTGTGTGTCTCATTTAATTAGATTGAAATGTTCTAACTTTCACCTATCACAACCATGTTTCTTTTCTGCTCCCTTTATAATAGCCGCCCTGTGGGGAATTCTGGGGAAGAAGAGAAACATTGATGAAACATTTCTCCTGCACCCTACAACCTCTGCAAAACTTAACATAAATTTACTGGAATGTGACCCTGAAATATTCTAATGATACCAGAAATTAAAATGTATCTTAAAATAGCTCAGAGCTTACTGGGATTGTTTTAAGTATTTATTGACAATGACAGCAATATAATGCACAGATACTATGTTTAACTATGAGAAAAAGTCTTTTCTCTCTTGTGCTATGTTGTACTTTAATAGATACAATTAATATACTAAAATTTCACCTAAATTATAGGGCATCTTCCCAAATCCTATTTGATGGTGTATACTTTCACTTTAAGATGATAATATGTAACGTTTACTGAATGTTATTAGTACTTGTGAGGTCCTGTGTTAAATATTTGATATAATCTTCCCAATAGCCTTATTAAAAGGGATCTAATTATTAGTCTCAATAAAGATTAGGAAATGAAAGCTTAGAGAAGGTAACACAAGAAACCTGGAGCAAGGTTATAGAGCTAATGAAGGGCACATCCAGGGTAAAACTCGTAGATGATTTAGACAGAGACAAAGCCCACAATTTCACCATGAAGTAAAAGGAGGAGAGAAACACGTGTCTGGCTGTGGCAACACCTAGCATGATCTGGTGCTTGCTCTGTGCCGAGTACCCCACCAAATGCTTCACAAGCTTTATCCCAGCTCCTCCAAGCAGTAACCTTATGAAATAGGTGGTATTGTTGTACCCATTTTACAGATGAAGGAGTGAAGGTTTAGGTAGAGTGACTTGCCTGTGTGACAAAGCCAGTAATTGGCAAAGCCATGTGAGTCTAAACCCTCTAGTTTGAGTGACCTGGCTTTTTAACATGTGCTGTGTTCTTCTTTCTTTCCACAGGAAGACAGGATTATTCTCACCTGGTGTGTGTCTCATTTAATTAGATTGAAATGTTCTAACTTTCACCTATCACAACCATGTTTCTTTTCTGCTCCCTTTATAATAGCCGCCCTGTGGGGAATTCTGGGGAAGAAGAGAAACATTGATGGGAAACATTTCTCCTGCACCCTACAACCTCTGCAAAACTTAACATAAATTCACTGGAATGTGACCCCTGAAATATTCTAATGATACCAGATAATTCTATGAATATGTAGTATTGAGACTCTACTATATATAAACTAGTCTCTCTCTTGAACTAACTCAAACATATGTTGCTTGCATGAAACTTTTTTTTTCTCATCCACTCATAGCTCTTTGGATCTTTACGTGCATGAAAATAGTTACCTTGCATGAAATGAATTTGGTTCTATAAGTGAAATGTTTCACTCAGTAAACTATACTTTTTAACAAATTAGGAATTTAGGCTGTGATGATTTTTACAGGCTGACGTATTATTTCCTGCAACTTATATTTATTTGCTTTTCTAAGTTAAAATCTGAGGGAATACTAATTTATCATTACTCAGTAGTTTTCAAAGTAATCCATGGGAGTACAGATTTATGATATTCCCGGTCAGTCTCTAAGAGAGGTTAAACTGTGGAGGAAAATAAAATTACCAGTAATTAAATTTACAGGCAGGTTTGCCATCTAAAGGAAATTTATGGCTTCACAGTGAAAGATAGTTTAGACACTTTCACATAGAGCGAATCCATTTTTATATGATATAAGTATTATACATTGCTGTTTCAATTTATATAATTAAAATGATATCATTGCACTTTGAGGTTAATGGGATACTCAACTGGAAACCATACGTCGTGAGCAATAAAATAGCAGCATTGCAGTATTGGCTCTTTTGTTAAAAGCTGATGCAGTATTTCAGCCCCGTTAGGTTACATTCTACCTTTTAAAAATCTTTAGAACAAGTAGGAGAGATGTGCTGATTAAAAAGAACATGTTCTTGAAAGTCATCTTGATTTTTTAGAAATAGAAGAATTAAATGAATATCTTAAAGCAGTGCTTAGAATAAATATATTTACCAGTTATTTTCATTGTATCTCCTATTTAAAATACATTTTCTAGAGAATATTCCAGAGAAGACTTCAAGTGAGGTTTCTAAAATTATCATCAGGAGTTAGAATAATATGGGATTTTTTTTATAGTGAAAATCATTGAGATCCGTTTAACTCTGGAACGAAAAATTTTCTTAGATCATAATATTTTATATTTTTCTATCTAATTATAGGTAGTGGGATGTAATTAAGATATCTACATATCAAGTGTGTATATATAGATATATATATATATATGTATGTATATATATATATACCATGTGTGTCTGTATATATATATATACCCCTGTTTTCAGAAAGTGAATTTGTAATCTCTGTATCTTTCTCTCTTTTTTCTATTTCTCTTTCTTCTGTCTCTTTGTCTGTTCCAAGTGTACCTACATTTAGAAAAAACATCTATATAATTTAATACTTATTCAAGTAACCATCACTATGGGTATGCATATGTGAATAAAAACATTGATAAGAGAATACACCTATTCCCATTTTTGAATAGAGTTTTATCCCAAGTTCAAAACAAAAGAAATCAAGAGCTGTGTTTTATAACTTATATAAATTCTGTCAGCATAAATAAGACTGTGTCATATTGTAGAGCTGTCGTGAGTTTATGGAGATAAAATTAGAGGCAAAACAGTATAACTCAACGTAAACAGTCAAAGCAAAACCAACAAGTCTTCTAAGAGGGAATGATATCTGAAAGGGTTCAAGATGGTTTAAAGTAGTAACGGGTAATTTTTGCCATCTAAAGGAAATTTATGGCTTCACAGTGAAAGATAGTTTAGACACTTTCACATAGAGCGAATCCATTTTTATATGATATAAGTATTATACATTGCTGTTTCAATTTATATAATTAAAATGATATCATTGCACTTTGAGGTTAATGGGATACTCAACTGGAAACCATACGTCGTGAGCAATAAAATAGCAGCATTGCAGTATTGGCTCTTTTGTTAAAAGCTGATGCAGTATTTCAGCCCCGTTAGGTTACATTCTACCTTTTAAAAATCTTTAGAACAAGTAGGAGAGATGTGCTGATTAAAAAGAACATGTTCTTGAAAGTCATCTTGATTTTTTTAGAAATAGAAGAATTAAATGAATATCTTAAAGCAGTGCTTAGAATAAATATATTTACCAGTTATTTTCATTGTATCTCCTATTTAAAATACATTTTCTAGAGAATATTCCAGAGAAGACTTCAAGTGAGGTTTCTAAAATTATCATCAGGAGTTAGAATAATATGGGATTTTTTTTATAGTGAAAATCATTGAGATCCGTTTAACTCTGGAACGAAAAATTTTCTTAGATCATAATATTTTATATTTTTCTATCTAATTATAGGTAGTGGGATGTAATTAAGATATCTACATATCAAGTGTGTATATATAGATATATATATATATATGTATGTATATATATATATACCATGTGTGTCTGTATATATATATATACCCCTGTTTTCAGAAAGTGAATTTGTAATCTCTGTATCTTTCTCTCTTTTTTCTATTTCTCTTTCTTCTGTCTCTTTGTCTGTTCCAAGTGTACCTACATTTAGAAAAAACATCTATATAATTTAATACTTATTCAAGTAACCATCACTATGGGTATGCATATGTGAATAAAAACATTGATAAGAGAATACACCTATTCCCATTTTTGAATAGAGTTTTATCCCAAGTTCAAAACAAAAGAAATCAAGAGCTGTGTTTTATAACTTATATAAATTCTGTCAGCATAAATAAGACTGTGTCATATTGTAGAGCTGTCGTGAGTTTATGGAGATAAAATTAGAGGCAAAACAGTATAACTCAACGTAAACAGTCAAAGCAAAACCAACAAGTCTTCTAAGAGGGAATGATATCTGAAAGGGTTCAAGATGGTTTAAAGTAGTAACCACTCCTTGATATTCATGGGTCAATAATTGAACTTTGTTTTATTAAAAACACGATATATTAAATCAAGTAGAAAACAATCACAGAGAACTCAAAGAGCATGTTAAATATATTTGTCCCTAGCACAAGTAGCTATTAATTTTTAAATTGCCCTACAAAGCCTGTCTCATGTATCAACTGAAGAGGAAACAAGTGTGCTATATCCATACAATGGAATCTTACTTGACAATAGAAAATGAAATCTGGATACATGATGCAAGATGAGAGAAGAAGAGGAAAGTGACTGCTCATGAGTCCAAAGTTTCTTTTAGGAGTAATGAAAATGTTCTAAATTTAGATTATGAATTTATAGCTCTAAATTTAGAGGTAAACAACTCTAAATGATCTAAAAACCATTGAATTGTATAGTCTAAACCAATATAGGTACATAAACCATATTTCAGTAAAGTTCTTCAAATCTATTTGTGAAAGTTTTCTCTTGAGATTTGATATTGCCAATTTTATTTATTAATCATTGGGTAGTTTTTTCCAGTGGAAGCTTACCTTCCATTGAAAATAGTGTATCAAGAAGACAAGGCTGATGAAAGTTTTCTCTTGAGATTTGATATTGCCAATTTTATTTATTAATCATTGGGTAGTTTTTTCCAGTGGAAGCTTACCTTCCATTGAAAATAGTGTATCAAGAAGACAAGGCTGATGGTTGGCTACTTTACAGACACATTTTCATAAAGTCAGAATTGAGTACACATGCTGACAAACTCTTCATTGACAAGTGATCTTTGGGAACAGCTGAGGAGGAAAAATGTTAAAACTTCATGTTGTGAAGTAGATAGATATGGTTGGGTACTATTCTCTGTCATTCTTGCACAAAGATTTCTGAAACCTTTGTTTTGTCTTATTCCTCACTCATCTTGTTTCTTATTGCTAATGAGATTAACTGAAAATCCATAGTCATCTTATTTGAATGTTCTGGGATCTAAACACAAACTTTCTTTCCTTCTAATTAATTGTTAAATGCAGCAAAGTTTTGTCTTCTTTCCATCCACTCCCAAAAATGTTACCTTTAATATGCCTGTCTATTTCTGGTCTTCTCATGTTGGTCTCTTTAGAAACAACTTCCCATTTTTTTCTTAACAGATTGTCCCCACTGCCCTTCCTAAAACACCTTCCCTTGTAAAAGCATTTCCTGATTTATGGGTCACATCATTCTTGTTATCTCTCAGTAAATATGCAGTCAGCCCTCCATATTATGGATGTAGAACCCATGGATAGATAAGGCTGATTGTATATGCACACAGAATATAATGTATGTGCACGTTTGCTCTTTATTCATACATACATACTTTATTGTGAGTGAACTAGGCATCAGTTGTATCACAATAAAAATTTAGAAAAGAAATTCCCTGGCAACTTTTTTAATATAGTTTAGTTTTATTTGTTTGTTTTACTATCAGCTGCTAGCCCCAACATGCCAATTAATGACAAAAATGACAAAATGAAGTATTTCCAGTCAATGACAGAGTTATTTCCTCCTTTAGGAAATTGATATTTTTATCAATTCAGTGGTCTAATGATCATCTTACCTGCTTGCCTTCTCTTCTAAATCTGAGCTTTTTGAGAGCAGACCCATGTCATTTTTATATTTTATTTCTAAGGACTCGCCGTAATTCAGCATACACTTCCCTCAATGCGTAATTTTTGAAGTGAACTGAACTGAACTAATTGAAGAGCAGGAAAGTAACGTGTGTTTGAGTGCCTTTGTATGCTGAGACTCGGCAAGGCACTTAACATGTTCTCATAGAATAAATCAGATCTTTTCATCCTTGAAGTAACTGACATAGCAAAGCTTGAGATTTTTTCTGGAAGTAGAGTAAATAGGGCATGACTCAAAGAATCTCAGTAATTTGGCCATGGTCACATGGTCACATAGTTTTATGGAGCAGAGCCAAGTACTGCTGTCCCAAACCTGATTGCTGCCCTGTCTCAGTACACCTCCCTCCAGGATACCACTGCAGGCATCTGGGCTTGTTTTCTTTTCCAGCTGTTGTAGCTCTCTGTGTCCAGATGTCTCCCCAATATCCAATAGGTTATCATAAAACACGGGTATTAAATTAATATTGGCTTTCTGATACAATGTACAGAGAGGTTATTTTTCAAAATTATTGTCACACTCTAGAATCTCTCATTACTTGATGGTTCTACCTGATTAGGTATGCCCTCCTTGAATGCACTTAATTGGAATGCTTATAGATAACCTACATGGTGACTTAAATATTACTTGGACAATTCTGTGATAATGTGAGATAATGAAAGAAAGTGAAAGGGTAAAAACAACTTGCAGTGTGAATTATTATTTCAAGAATAGTGTCTGGTTACAAGATTTTATGCAACAAAAGTCTTTGAAATGAAAATGACCTCTGAAAACATCCTGGAGCTGGATAGTGGTGATGGTTACACAACGTGTGTGAGTGTACTTAGTGCCAGTGATCTTCATACTTACATTTCTGGACAATGAAAAAAATCATGCTCTTGTCCAATAATTTTTGGTCAGATAACTATGTGTATTCTTTTTAGCTTTCATGGTGCTTCCCATTTTTTATTTCATGTTGGCATTTGTAGTTTCCAACTGTATGCATGTAAATGAATGCCATGCTTATAAATGAAGCAAAAGCTCAAGATACCATTGATTGGAGATGCTCCAGTGGGTTACTGATAGATTCAATGACAATGGGAATAACAGTTATATTAGTGAACTTGTTAAAAACATAGATTCCTGGATGTCTACCCAAGACATTCCACTTGGCATCTTTGTTGGAAGTCCAAAGCCTGTTTTTCTGTTGTTTTTTCCTCCTGCCTCCTCAGTCTCTGGCGCTGTCTTCCTTTCCTCTCCCTCTTCTTTCCTCCTTTGTTCCTCCAGAGGACTCTAGTGCCTTTGTATGCTGGAAGTAGAGTAAATAGGGCATGACTCAAAGAATCTCAGTAATTTGGCCATGGTCACATGGTCACATAGTTTTATGGAGCAGAGCCAAGTACTGCTGTCCCAAACCTGATTGCTGCCCTGTCTCAGTACACCTCCCTCCAGGATACCACTGCAGGCATCTGGGCTTGTTTTCTTTTCCAGCTGTTGTAGCTCTCTGTGTCCAGATGTCTCCCCAATATCCAATAGGTTATCATAAAACACGGGTATTAAATTAATATTGGCTTTCTGATACAATGTACAGAGAGAGGTTATTTTTCAAAATTATTGTCACACTCTAGAATCTCTCATTACTTGATGGTTCTACCTGATTAGGTATGCCCTCCTTGAATGCACTTAATTGGAATGCTTATAGATAACCTACATGGTGACTTAAATATTACTTGGACAATTCTGTGATAATGTGAGATAATGAAAGAAAGTGAAAGGGTAAAAACAACTTGCAGTGTGAATTATTATTTCAAGAATAGTGTCTGGTTACAAGATTTTATGCAACAAAAGTCTTTGAAATGAAAATGACCTCTGAAAACATCCTGGAGCTGGATAGTGGTGATGGTTACACAACGTGTGTGAGTGTACTTAGTGCCAGTGATCTTCATACTTACATTTCTGGACAATGAAAAAAATCATGCTCTTGTCCAATAATTTTTGGTCAGATAACTATGTGTATTCTTTTTAGCTTTCATGGTGCTTCCCATTTTTTATTTCATGTTGGCATTTGTAGTTTCCAACTGTATGCATGTAAATGAATGCCATGCTTATAAATGAAGCAAAAGCTCAAGATACCATTGATTGGAGATGCTCCAGTGGGTTACTGATAGATTCAATGACAATGGGAATAACAGTTATATTAGTGAACTTGTTAAAAACATAGATTCCTGGATGTCTACCCAAGACATTCCACTTGGCATCTTTGTTGGAAGTCCAAAGCCTGTTTTTCTGTTGTTTTTTCCTCCTGCCTCCTCAGTCTCTGGCGCTGTCTTCCTTTTCCTCTCCCCTCCTCTTTTCTGTACCCTCCTCTCCAAGGCCTGTTTTTAAACAAGTTCCTCCAGAGGACTCTTACGGGTGATCTTAGAACCACACTTTGAAACCACAGCTCCTGGATCATTGAACTACAATGCCAGAGAGCCAGACTTCTACAGAAGCCAACTCCTACACGAGGCAAGACAGCACTGGTCAAGCATATGATGTCTGGAAAATGGCAGAGCCAAGTTCAAATCCCTGCTCCACCACTCACTAGCTGTATGACTACAGCTAAGTTACATAACCTCTGTAAGCTCCAGTTCCTTGCCTCCAAATGGGAATAAAACAGTACTTCTGATATGATTATAGAAGCAATTAAGTCAAAGTGTATTACCTGGAAGTTAATAATTGCCCAACAAGGAGAAGAGGGCAACAGAAGATGTGATGGTTGGATGGCATCATCAGTGGACATGTACTTGGGCAAACTCCAGGAGACAATGAGGGGGAGCCTAGCATGCTGCAGTCTATGGGATCGCAAAGAGTGGGACATGACTTGTTGACTAAACAACAAGTTATCTTTGAATGTTATCTTATTCATCAGTTCTAAATTGAACACATGTGAGTGTCTCTGGAGACTTGCAGCTGTCAGTAAGTCATGTAAAAACCTATTGACACTTTACCTTATCTGCAAGAAAGCACTGTTGTCAAGATATATTAAAGATTAGAAGAAAAGTGTTGTTTAGTCGCTATGTTGTGTCTGAGTCTTTTTTGCAGCCCCGTGGACTTTAGCTCACCAGGCTTCTCTGTCCATGGAGTTTCCCAGGCAAAAATACTGGAGTGGGTTGGCATTTGCTTCTCCAGGGGATCTTCCTGACAGGGATTGAACCCACATCTCCTGCACTGGCAGGTGGATTCTTTACCACTGAGCCACCAGGGAAGCCTAGAAGGAAAACAGATGTATATTGTTGCTGCATGTTTGATAAAGCTTTTGTTACTGAGTACCTGAAGTTGCTGTAAGTCCCCACTGACAAAGCAATTTTTATTAGAGGAAAAGCACAAGTAATCCCTAAAATAGACCATGTATACATCTGACAAAGAATGATTTTTTAAGCTATGCAAGGGCTTCCCGGAAGTCCAAAGCCTGTTTTTCTGTTGTTTTTTCCTCCTGCCTCCTCAGTCTCTGGCGCTGTCTTCCTTTTCCTCTCCCCTCCTCTTTTCTGTACCCTCCTCTCCAAGGCCTGTTTTAAACAAGTTCCTCCAGAGGACTCTACGGGTGATCTTAGAACCACACTTTGAAACCACAGCTCCTGGATCATTGAACTACAATGCCAGAGAGCCAGACTTCTACAGAAGCCAACTCCTACACGAGGCAAGACAGCACTGGTCAAGCATATGATGTCTGGAAAATGGCAGAGCCAAGTTCAAATCCCTGCTCCACCACTCACTAGCTGTATGACTACAGCTAAGTTACATAACCTCTGTAAGCTCCAGTTCCTTGCCTCCAAATGGGAATAAAACAGTACTTCTGATATGATTATAGAAGCAATTAAGTCAAAGTGTATTACCTGGAAGTTAATAATTGCCCAACAAGGAGAAGAGGGCAACAGAAGATGTGATGGTTGGATGGCATCATCAGTGGACATGTACTTGGGCAAACTCCAGGAGACAATGAGGGGGAGCCTAGCATGCTGCAGTCTATGGGATCGCAAAGAGTGGGACATGACTTGTTGACTAAACAACAAGTTATCTTTGAATGTTATCTTATTCATCAGTTCTAAATTGAACACATGTGAGTGTCTCTGGAGACTTGCAGCTGTCAGTAAGTCATGTAAAAACCTATTGACACTTTACCTTATCTGCAAGAAAGCACTGTTGTCAAGATATATTAAAGATTAGAAGAAAAGTGTTGTTTAGTCGCTATGTTGTGTCTGAGTCTTTTTTGCAGCCCCGTGGACTTTAGCTCACCAGGCTTCTCTGTCCATGGAGTTTCCCAGGCAAAAATACTGGAGTGGGTTGGCATTTGCTTCTCCAGGGGATCTTCCTGACAGGGATTGAACCCACATCTCCTGCACTGGCAGGTGGATTCTTTACCACTGAGCCACCAGGGAAGCCTAGAAGGAAAACAGATGTATATTGTTGCTGCATGTTTGATAAAGCTTTTGTTACTGAGTACCTGAAGTTGCTGTAAGTCCCCACTGACAAAGCAATTTTTATTAGAGGAAAAGCACAAGTAATCCCTAAAAATAGACCATGTATACATCTGACAAAGAATGATTTTTTTTTAAGCTATGCAAGGGCTTCCCCTGGTGGTCCAGTGGGTAAGGACACCGCCTTGCAGTGCAATGGGCACCAGTTCTATCCCTGGCCTGGGAAGATCCCACGTGCCACGGAGCAGCTGGACTGATGTGACCAATTACCGAGCCGGAGCTCTGGAGCGCATGCGCCCAGAGCTGGCGCTCTGCGACAAGGGACGCCACGGCGATGGGAGGCCCACAGGAGCCAAAGAACAAAGACGGATGAAAATAGAGAAATGAAAGACCAATAGAAGTGGCCCGCCCGCTCCCCTCCCTCCCCAACCCAACCCCTGCCCAAAATAAATAAATAAATAAATCTAAAAAAAATAAAACAAAACAAAAAACATACCATAAAAGAAACAATTATCACAAAGCAATGCTTATATTGTATTTTACACTGTCAACAAATGCTCTTGAATGCATGAATGAGAGAATAGAAATGGAAGAGAGAGAAAAAGAACACAGCTGACTTTCCCACTTTTGGAAGTTGAAATCTTCACTATACTAAGTTTTGGTTCTTTGGAACCATAAGCTGCAAATATGAAATTTGTCAGTGCATATCATCTGAAAGAAGATTTATGTTGCCACGTTCAGTTTTAACAATAGTGCAAAGACTCGTTAATCTGTCTTTCTCCGTCTGATTTCTTCATTGAGCTCTAGTTTAATATCTCAGGGTTTTGTGAAACAGTGACTTTTACCATTCCTGTGTTGCCTTGGTTCCAGTATATTTAAAAATCCTTTCAGGAATCCAATTTTCTTTCCTTATTTTTCCTTGTCGTGACTGTAACACCAGAGTTTGCAGCTTACCAGTACTCCACCTGCAAGCTTATAGCTTAGCACCTTTGTCCTCACTCACACTCACCCGTTTCTATGTTTTACAAGATTATTTTTCAGAATATTTTTTTAATAAACCTTTGCTTATTAAAGGCCTGTCATATGGCAGAAATTCTATAGAAATAAGGTAAACTAGAATCTCTGCCTTTATTCATCATATTGTCTAACAGGAGAGAGTTTTCTAATAAAACAGATCAAGTAAAAATTTTAGAGTGTTACAGTAAATATGTGTGGACATCACCTTAAGAGGAAAACTGAGTTCCCAATAATAAATACTAGTGTTTTATAATTCATTTGTAGTTATGTAACAACTTTATTGATATTTAGTTATTTGAATATTGGGACTACTCTGGTGGCTCAGATGGTAAAGGATCTGCCGACAAAGCAGGAAACCTGGGTTTGATTCCTAGGTCAAGAATATCCCCTGGAGAAGGGAATGGCAGCTCACTCCACTTATGCTTGCTTAGAGAATTCCGTGGATAGAGGAGCCTAGCAGGCTAAAGTCCATGGGGTCGCAAAGAGCCAGACATGACTGAATGACTAACACTTTTACTTTCATTTTATTTGAATATTAATTTTATATAAGAATAATATTCTTGTTTGGATCAGGCAAAATGGCCCTAAGAGTGATTTATCCTAGCTTATTTTACAGATGAGTACATGGAGGGAGAGGGTAAGTGACCTACACAGCATCACAGAGCTAATGTATTATAGAGATCTTAACACAAGGCTCAGCTGGGTGATTGGAAAAGAACTGTACTGAGGTGGGTCCTGTTGTTCTGCGTCTTGAACAATGCTTAACTGTGTATTTCATGGTGATGGGCATTGGATGCTTAAGACAAAATGAAATGTGGATAAACTGCAAGATTTGTAAAGATGATTTTATAAAAGGTGGATTAAGAGAATGGAATTAGTGAATGAAGGTCTGAAGTGGATATAGAAGCACAGAAAGTATGAAGGAAGGCTCATAAGTGAGACACAGTGGGAAGGCTTCAAGAAATTCCAAGAAAGCCAGTGCGACTGGAGAAGAGAGGCAAGGCAGAAAAGATAAAGAGAAGAGGTCAAAGAAAGGACAAAGTAAAGAGCTATCAGAGGAGCATAGGTGTAGGTAGATCAGATTCTAAAGATGTCAGAGGAATTTGCTGGTGAATGCATGCTGGGTGTTGAACAATATACGATGTTGATGAGGACTTGAGTTTTTGGTCTGAACTACTGTAAGAATGGCGTCCTCCTATCTGAAATGGGTAAGAATTCAGGAGGTGGTTATTTGACATTTCAATTTTGGAAATGCAATGGTGATCCCAATGTGGAGAGTGCATTGTTAGGGATCATAAATCAAGGCAGATATGAGTTGGGACTCTCAATCATGTGTGGAATAGTAATGACTATTCTAACAAGGACTATGACAGTAGAAAATGGGAGTATGGAGCCTGATGGAAAACGCTGATGAAGTAATTTTTGAATGAATTGTGTGTAGTAGAAAAGGGAGGATCTGAAATGGGAAGCTCCAGGGTGATGACCACTAAGGCCACTTCACAGGTCTGGCTCTGAGAGGCCTGTACCTTTCCAGTTGTGCAAATACCAAGAACACAGCGCCTTTTCTGTGTGAAACTGCTAATGTTCATCTGTGTTCATATCCTTCCTACCAAGATTAGCTTCAGAATGGAACAGTCTTTCCAGCTCTTCTCACTTTCTTATCATGTCAGAAAATGAATAAACCAGGTTTTCAGATTTAATGCATTTATATTTTTAATTCATATGGAAAGTTCCAAATCTTGCCTGAAAATTTGCAGTACTTTTTTTTGTATTTTCCAAAGTTTATTGATATATATAATATTCATTTAATGCGTAGAACAAAATGATTTGATATATAACAAAATGATGACTGCAGTAAGTTTTGTTAATATGCATTACCTCACATTGTTAAAGAATTCGTAGTGAGAACTTAAGATTTACCATCTTGAAACTTCCAATATTCATTATTGTTAAGTAGAGCACAATGCTGTGCATTACATCCCCAGATCACATTAATCTTATAACTGAAAATTCATACTTTTTGACCACCTTCACTTATTTCTCTGACCCCTTTCCTTACCATCTCTGGCAGGCACCAGTCTGTTACCTCTTTCTGTGAGTTCCACTTTTATTTGATTGCACCTATAAGTGAGATCATACAGTATTTGTCATTCTTTGTTTCACTTATTGAACTTAACATGTACCCTCAGGATCTACCCATGTTGTGACAAATAGCAGAATTTCCTTCTTTACTGTGGCTGAATAATATTCTATTCCATCTCCTTTATCCATTCATTCACTAATAGGCAATTTGGTTGTTTGTGTATCTTCGCTATTGTAGATAATGCTGCAGTGAACACAGTGGTGCAGATACTCTTTCAAGAGAATGATTTTGTTTCCTCTAGATATATACCCAGGTGTAGGATTGCTAAATCATGTGGTAGTTCTGTTTTAAATCTCTTTGAGGACCTGCTGTATTGTTTTCCATTGTGGCTGCACTAATTTATATTTCGACCAATAGTGAACAAGTATTTCCTTTTCTCCATATCCTTGCAAACACATTATCTGTTGTATTTTTGATGATAGTCATTCTGATGGATGTGAGGTGATATATCCTCGTGGTTCGATTTGCATTTTCCTAATGATTTATTATGGTTTCCTTTGCGAAAATTTACCTGTCCTAATGTTCACTTTCATACCCCAAGATTAGCTTCAGAATGGAACAGTCTTTCCAGCTCTTCTCACTTTCTTATCATGTCAGAAAATGAATAAACCAGGTTTTCAGATTTAATGCATTTATATTTTTAATTCATATGGAAAGTTCCAAATCTTGCCTGAAAATTTGCAGTACTTTTTTTTGTATTTTCCAAAGTTTATTGATATATATAATATTCATTTAATGCGTAGAACAAAATGATTTGATATATAACAAAATGATGACTGCAGTAAGTTTTGTTAATATGCATTACCTCACATTGTTAAAGAATTCGTAGTGAGAACTTAAGATTTACCATCTTGAAACTTCCAATATTCATTATTGTTAAGTAGAGCACAATGCTGTGCATTACATCCCCAGATCACATTAATCTTATAACTGAAAATTCATACTTTTTGACCACCTTCACTTATTTCTCTGACCCCTTTCCTTACCATCTCTGGCAGGCACCAGTCTGTTACCTCTTTCTGTGAGTTCCACTTTTATTTGATTGCACCTATAAGTGAGATCATACAGTATTTGTCATTCTTTGTTTCACTTATTGAACTTAACATGTACCCTCAGGATCTACCCATGTTGTGACAAATAGCAGAATTTCCTTCTTTACTGTGGCTGAATAATATTCTATTCCATCTCCTTTATCCATTCATTCACTAATAGGCAATTTGGTTGTTTGTGTATCTTCGCTATTGTAGATAATGCTGCAGTGAACACAGTGGTGCAGATACTCTTTCAAGAGAATGATTTTGTTTCCTCTAGATATATACCCAGGTGTAGGATTGCTAAATCATGTGGTAGTTCTGTTTTAAATCTCTTTGAGGACCTGCTGTATTGTTTTCCATTGTGGCTGCACTAATTTATATTTCGACCAATAGTGAACAAGTATTTCCTTTTCTCCATATCCTTGCAAACACATTATCTGTTGTATTTTTGATGATAGTCATTCTGATGGATGTGAGGTGATATATCCTCGTGGTTCGATTTGCATTTTCCTAATGATTTATTATGGTTTCCTTGGTGGCTTAGACAGTAAAAAATTCACCTGCAGTCCAGGAGACTTGGGTGCAATCCCTGGGTTGGGAAGATCCCCTGAAGAAGGGAATGGCTACCGACTCTAGTATTCTTGCCTGGATAATTCCATGGACAGAGGAGCCTGGCAGGCTACACGGTGGACATTACTGAGCGGCGTTCACTTTCACTTTCAGTGATTTGTGAAGTTGTGCATATTTTCATGTATCTGTAGGTCTTTGGAAAATGTCTATTCAGGTCCTCTGTCCATTTTTAATTGGGTTATTTGTTTTCTGATGTTTAGATGTATGAGTTCTTTGTTTATTTTGGATGTTAACCCCTTATCAGATCCATGTTTTGCAGATATTTTCTTCTCTTTTGTGGGTGGCCTCTTCACTTTTACATGGTATTCTTTGCTGTGTAGAAGTTTTTCAGTGTGATGTATTTTCACTTGTTTATTTTACAAAAAACATTAAGATCAGTGTCAAAGTGCTAACACCTATGTTGTCTTCTAGGAGTTCTGTGGTTTCAGTCATATGTTGAAATCTTTGAGTCCATTCCCAATTAGTTTCTATGTATGAAACTAGTGCTCCAGTTTTACTCTTTTGTATGTGACAATACAATTTTTCCAAAATCATTTATTGAAGAGACTGTCCTTTCTCCATTATGTGTTCCTTGTTCCTTTGTCATTAATTAACTTTCCATGTATGTGTACATTTATTTCTAAGCTCTCAATTCTGTTCCATTGATTTGTCTATTTTTCTGCCAGTATCTTGCTGTTTTTTATTACTATAGTTTTGTAATGTAGCTTAAAGTCAGGAAATGTGATGCCTCCAGCTTTGTTCTTTCTCAAGATTGCTTTAGCTATTCAGGTTCTTTTGTGGGACCAAATAAATTTTAGAGTAGTTTGTTTGTTCTATGTATGTGGAAAATGTCACTGAAATTTTGATTGGGATTGCATTGAATCTGTAGATCATTTTGGAATTTTTAACAACATTAGTTCTTCCAGTCCATGAGCATGAAATAATTTTCCATTTATTTGTGTTCAGGGATTTATAATGCAAATTTAGTCTCCTTGTCTTCCATCCCAGCTCCCCAGTGACCACACTTTTGGCATTTTTGGCATTTTGCTATTCCCTTCCTCAAAAAAGTCAGTTCCAAATTCTCCCCAAGATGTCAAACCCCTTAACATGTATCAAAGGCCTTATATGTGGACCTAACCCCAACGTTCAACATTGCTATTTAACGCTCTCCAAAAACAATTCCCTAGATCACTAAAGACCCACCCCTTTTCCACAATGTTGCCCAACACCACTCTTTGCCCATTGTCACTGCCTGCTCCAAAATTCAATTTCCAGATTAATCTTCCTAAAAATCAACTCCAATCAAGCCATTTCCTACTCTGAAGCACATTTTTACACTCTGTTGCCCAGTGATATAATTACAGACTCTTCCCCTGGCAGCTCCATCCTGCTAACTCAGTAGTTCTGGCTCATTTTTCTCATATCACATGGTTCACAAAACAATGCACTCTCATCAGTAATATCCCATATAGCCTACAATGGTCTTTCAAGGAACCGAGAAGACACACTTAAGAGCACATAGCAAAGTCTCGTGGCAGAATAATTGTAACATGTATGTACCCAACACCTCAGTAATAATTACTGTATGCCAGGCGCTTTTTGAACCACTTTAAGAATATGATTTCATTGAATCCACTTAACAGGCCTGTAATCTAGTCACTGTTATAGTTTCATTTTATAGATGAAGAAACTGAGGTACAGAAAATATAAGCAATTTTCCCAAGGTCACATGAGTAATAAATGGAAAAGCTATCTGAGATTATACATATATGTAAACAATAAAACACTGTAAAAGTAAAAAGTAAAATATATTTTTTTAAAAAAATGGAAAAGCTAAAGAATTCAGCTTCAGATAGTCTCAGCCTGGAGTCTGTGCTCTTAATTCACCTGGAATTTTCCCGTCTCCCTGAATTTCTGTCAACTACCCATACCAACACTGGATAATGAGAAATACTGAGCTCAATCATTTTCATCAAATTTTTTAAAATCCCCTTTTTATTTCAAAAGTGGCTTGAGTCAAGTGAGCCTTTAATTCATCTTACTTCTCTGATCTTTTAAATCACTCTGCTATATTATTCTGTACTATCTTTGATGTCATCAAACTGTGAGATAAAAATCACATCTCTCTAATGAGACTGAAAAAAACCCACAACCAAACTCATAATAGGCACTTTAAATTCTGATTTTCCAACTTCGTTAATGGTTCTTCTAATCTAAGTTCAGAGTGACTCATATCTTCTCTCTCTCCTTTGCCTAATCCATATCCACATACAATTCACTTCTAAGTTTTGGTTCTTCATGCATCCCTGATACCACTCTCAATCTTTTGCACCTTTTCTACCTGCATGGTGGGAGATACCTCATCCATTAACTAGGTTAGAGTAAACAAACAATGCTTTTAGAAATAGTTCTTGGATTGCTTGACACTCTCATTGCTTTTTCCCGAACTATCATAAAAATCTTATATCTATTATATTTGAGTCGTTGACCCCTGATATTCTCCTAAATTCTATTGCCAGTTTAATGCAAGGAAGAGTATCTTCTCAGCTCCCATCCACCTCTCTCCCCTCCCTACCACTTTCTGCAGAAATAAGCATTCTCTCTTTCGTTGATACCAAAATGTCTGTTAGTCACACCTCTGACTTCTCTTTCCAACCTTCTCTCTTACTGCTCCACTGCATGTTATACCTTCTAAGCACACCAGACCGAAAGCCACTCCCATGAAAAATTCTGCTTTCCACTTCCACACCCTTTGCTTGTGCCATTTATTTCACATGAAAATGCCAATGAAATAAATCAGAAGCTAGCAGGATTTAAGAAAAAAAGTCTCCTGTTAGGCGTCAGAACTCCCCACATCTTGACTCAGTAGTTATCTGCATTTGCTCTACGTGTACTTTAACACTATCATTGTTTAGCACTAAAACCTGACATCTCTCAAGCTGGGTTTCTTTAATAATAATAAATAATAATAACAGTGATAATAATAATACCTACTTCACAAGATGGTTATGTGGAGTATAATACGAATATGACATTATTTCTAAAATTTAAATATTGCATCCAGTAGGTACTAAAAACATATTGTTTCTTCTTCCTGTCATGGGTGAACATTGTCCACTTAACTAAAGGTCTGTGAGATCCAGAACTGAAGCTGGCTGCCAGGGTGAGTTGAGCACAAGAGCAGCGACCCCATAGAATGGTCTACTTGGGAGGCAGTGACATGTAAACCATTGACCTTAAGGAGGTTCTGTGCCTAACTAACTGTTCCTCATGCTTATATAAAAGATAAGACGGTGAGTGTTAGCAGAATAAAACCCTGCTATGCCCTAGAATTCTGCCACAGGCAACCAAAAATACTAGTGTCTTAAGTCAACATCCTTGCTATTTTTATTCGCCTTAGTCTTCCCCAGTGGCTCAGTGATAAAAAGCATTCATCCACCTGGAATGCAGGAGACTTAGGAGACACAATTGGGATCCCTGGGTTGGGAAGATGTCCTGGAGGAGGAAATGGCAAACCACTCCAGTATTCTTGCCTGGGAAATCCCATGGACAGAGGAGCTTGGTATGCTACAGTCTGTGGGGTCACAAAGAGTAGGGCACAACTGAGCACATATACGCATGGACAGTCTCTAAAGCAGTCTGTTCTAGGAGAAGTGTAAAAAAAATGTTGAGAATACATTGAATTGACAGAGGCACACAATGAAAGTACTATTGGTTTTCAAGGAGTGTTCTAGGTTTAAATTTGCTTGTACTCAGTTTTTTCCCAGCTCACTTCTTACTATTTTCTGAAATTTCTTTCTCCAGTATTCCTCTTTACCTTCTCCTAGCTTAGTAGCCTCCTTTGAGCACTGTTTATGGTGTTAAGGCTTTGAAATATATATTCATAACTCGATGTAATTAACGAAGGAAGGAAGTCAGTCTGAATCAATGACAACCTAGAGAAATAAGCAATTTTTAAGGAAATGAAATTTTATTACACTGATATACTGAAGCTATTGAAAACGGTCCACTTAGGACATGAATAGCTGCTTTAACTCCTGTACATCTTACAAATTCACTCTTTGGGATAAAACAAGATGGTTATGTGGAGTATAATACGAATATGACATTATTTCTAAAATTTAAATATTGCATCCAGTAGGTACTAAAAACATATTGTTTCTTCTTCCTGTCATGGGTGAACATTGTCCACTTAACTAAAGGTCTGTGAGATCCAGAACTGAAGCTGGCTGCCAGGGTGAGTTGAGCACAAGAGCAGCGACCCCATAGAATGGTCTACTTGGGAGGCAGTGACATGTAAACCATTGACCTTAAGGAGGTTCTGTGCCTAACTAACTGTTCCTCATGCTTATATAAAAGATAAGACGGTGAGTGTTAGCAGAATAAAACCCTGCTATGCCCTAGAATTCTGCCACAGGCAACCAAAAATACTAGTGTCTTAAGTCAACATCCTTGCTATTTTTATTCGCCTTAGTCTTCCCCAGTGGCTCAGTGATAAAAAGCATTCATCCACCTGGAATGCAGGAGACTTAGGAGACACAATTGGGATCCCTGGGTTGGGAAGATGTCCTGGAGGAGGAAATGGCAAACCACTCCAGTATTCTTGCCTGGGAAATCCCATGGACAGAGGAGCTTGGTATGCTACAGTCTGTGGGGTCACAAAGAGTAGGGCACAACTGAGCACATATACGCATGGACAGTCTCTAAAGCAGTCTGTTCTAGGAGAAGTGTAAAAAAAATGTTGAGAATACATTGAATTGACAGAGGCACACAATGAAAGTACTATTGGTTTTCAAGGAGTGTTCTAGGTTTAAATTTGCTTGTACTCAGTTTTTTCCCAGCTCACTTCTTACTATTTTCTGAAATTTCTTTCTCCAGTATTCCTCTTTACCTTCTCCTAGCTTAGTAGCCTCCTTTGAGCACTGTTTATGGTGTTAAGGCTTTGAAATATATATTCATAACTCGATGTAATTAAACGAAGGAAGGAAGTCAGTCTGAATCAATGACAACCTAGAGAAATAAGCAATTTTTAAGGAAATGAAATTTTATTACACTGATATACTGAAGCTATTGAAAACGGTCCACTTAGGACATGAATAGCTGCTTTAACTCCTGTACATCTTACAAATTCACTCTTTGGGATAAAACATATATGTGCTTTTTTTTTTTTTCTTCCTTTTTTCTAAAGACTTTTAGTCTTTAATAGACTAACATTGATTTCTCTACAGATTGCTTAGCAAACTTTTCTTTTTTATTTAAACATTGCAGATATCAAGATATAAAGCCAAATCTCAGTTGTTTAAAGCTTGGTGCTAATGAGGTCAAAACCACACACTAAATCTCTGTATCTGCCAGTTATCCTTCTTGTGTGGTCACAAGAGTGTGAGCAATAGCTCTGGTCATAAGAAGCACTGGCGGAGAGGCTGTCGATGAATTTGTCCAGTATGCCTCCACATAGTGGAAAACGGCTCTGTTTCATCAGCCATACACCCGTGACCAGCAGCTTTTTCTTCGTGAGCGTCAGTTACTTTGAATTTTAAAGATAATTTTAATACCTTCATTGTTATTTTAATAGTTTGTTGTTTTAGCTTTCTTCTACGTGGTAGCATTATTTAAAATTTCCTCTTTTCAGTGATATTTCTTGCATTGTGTATTTATGTCCTACTTGTTAAAGCTTATAATACTATGTGAGCTTACAGAATTGCATCTGAACTCTGAAGGAAAAATTATGATCCATTTCATGAGAAGAGTAATTTTTACAAACTCTTCTTTTAGCTCAAACAGTGCTTTTCGTTTCCTTGAGTACAATGTATTTCTCAATTAAATTAAAATGCAAATATAGACAGTCTGTGTTTATGGTTATAATAGAATTATTTAAAGAAGATTTTAAATCAATGTGCTGTAAATATTTCATGCAAGAACTCTGTGTTTTATTGTTGGGTCAGTACTGCTATGTTCAATTTTCAAAATTACTTAAAGGACTGTGAAAACTTAATCCTACTCCCTAGGTTTTATCAGTTTTGCCCAGTCTGCTTCTAGGATGTTAAAAGGGATTTTTTTCCTAAATATTTAAGTTATGTCAGTGATGTTGGAGAAACGTCAACTGCTACAGCCTTAGAACCCTTGAAATTGAGTCATGAACAATTTACTGTTTGTTTTAAAGAAATGTTTTCTTAAACAGAAGTGAATCAATTCTTTTTTATTTATTATATTTTTATTACTTTAATAATAAAAACAATTTTATTAATAATTTTATTAATTTTTAATAAAAAATAATTTATTAATTTTTAAAGGTTTTGTTGTTTACTGCCACCGTCGACCTAAATCTGAATTGATTATTAAGATTATGAGAACCATATTTACTCATTTATTATGAAATTAAAGATCTGAAAAATTGCTTCAAGAGCACATTTAGTCCAACTTTTTAATTTATATTAGAAATATAAAATATTTGTTAGAAATTGCATCTGATGCTATGAATTGAATCATAATGGTTTTAGTATTTTTTTAGCTTCCATTTTTTGGAAAGTGCCCTATCACTTCTCAAACACATTGATTAAAATAATTCTCAAATAATATCTATAACTTGATTTTCTTTTCTGTTTTGTGTTTTTAGTGACCTCAGTGAAAATCAGATTCAGGCAATTCCAAGGAAAGCTTTTCGTGGGGCAGTTGATATTAAAAATCTGTAAGTACATTTCTGATTGATACTGATGTTTTTATGTTATTCATTTTCCAAGTTTAATTTGCATTAAATAAAGTGTCAGGAAAAAATGGTGAATGCCTATACATTTTATGCTTTCGTAGAAGAACTTGTAGCAATAAGTTTTAAATCATTTCTACAAGTTATCTAAAGGAAGTCTCATTTAGAAGATGTCTTGAAGCTGAAACTGTTATCAAATTCATTCCTCAAACCTTGTGATTAATCTTGTGAAGTCTAAAGAAATGATTCGATTAAAGGTAAAAGACATTTACAATGTATTCCCTTCCCTCTTACTGTGAGCTTATTTCAACAGCACCTTTGTCCCATGTTATTGGTGTTTATTGCAAATCAATGGCTGTAAATTTTTGTCTTATTGTTGGGTCAGTACTGCCATGTTCAATTTTCAAAATTACTTAAAGGACTGTGAAAACTTAATCCTACTCCCTAGGTTTTATCAGTTTTGCCCAGTCTGCTTCTAGGATGTTAAAAGGGATTTTTTTCCTAAATATTTAAGTTATGTCAGTGATGTTGGAGAAACGTCAACTGCTACAGCCTTAGAACCCTTGAAATTGAGTCATGAACAATTTACTGTTTGTTTTAAAGAAATGTTTTCTTAAACAGAAGTGAATCAATTCTTTTTTATTTATTATATTTTTATTACTTTAATAATAAAAACAATTTTATTAATAATTTTATTAATTTTTAATAAAAAATAATTTATTAATTTTTAAAGGTTTTGTTGTTTACTGCCACACGTCGACCTAAATCTGAATTGATTCTTAAGATTAAGAGAACCATATTTACTCATTTATTATGAAATTAAAGATCTGAAAAATTGCTTCAAGAGCACATTTAGTCCAACTTTTTAATTTATATTAGAAATATAAAATATTTGTTAGAAATTGCATCTGATGCTATGAATTGAATCATAATGGTTTTAGTATTTTTTTAGCTTCCATTTTTTGGAAAGTGCCCTATCACTTCTCAAACACATTGATTAAAATAATTCTCAAATAATATCTATAACTTGATTTTCTTTTCTGTTTTGTGTTTTTAGTGACCTCAGTGAAAATCAGATTCAGGCAATTCCAAGGAAAGCTTTTCGTGGGGCAGTTGATATTAAAAATCTGTAAGTACATTTCTGATTGATACTGATGTTTTTATGTTATTCATTTTCCAAGTTTAATTTGCATTAAATAAAGTGTCAGGAAAAAATGGTGAATGCCTATACATTTTATGCTTTCGTAGAAGAACTTGTAGCAATAAGTTTTAAATCATTTCTACAAGTTATCTAAAGGAAGTCTCATTTAGAAGATGTCTTGAAGCTGAAACTGTTATCAAATTCATTCCTCAAACCTTGTGATTAATCTTGTGAAGTCTAAAGAAATGATTCGATTAAAAGGTAAAAGACATTTACAATGTATTCCCTTCCCTCTTACTGTGAGCTTATTTCAACAGCACCTTTGTCCCATGTTATTGGTGTTTATTGCAAATGCAGGATGTAGACTATTTTTTCCCTGAAAAGAGTAGATAATATTTTCTTGTTAGAGATACCTGTGGCCTAGAGCTACAGCTTTTTAAAATAGCTTTTAGATCAACATTTTTATTAAACCCCAAAGTGTGAGAATGAGAAAAGTGTCTTTTCCTTTGTGTGAATACTTTCCTTGCATCTTTTTCCTCTTATATCTTTATGAAAAAATGTACATATAGCCTTCTTTTAAAAGCAAAAAAATGAGAGAAAACTTATGTTTCTGTATTTTTCCTTGATAAAGATTTAGTGTCTTGCTTAGATGTGTTGGTTTGTAAGTGCACCTAGCTCTTTGCATATCAGATTTAAGATTACAGGGAAAATGCTAATATTATAATATGTATCTTAATGAATTTTAAAATACCATATTAACCTTTTAGCATGATGGCTTTTGACTGTGAATCTAGGACATAAAGCATCTTCCTTAGCCTGGAAAGCCCCTATGTGCTGAGATTAACTCTCAGGAATTCAGTATCTCTTAGCTTTAGTAATAAACAGGACAGGCACTCTTTCTAGAATTAACTTATATCCAGAATTCTCCATGGTGGAATCCAACATTATTTCTCCAGGAGTGAAACAGATGCTTTCCTTCGTCAAAGAAGACCACTGTTTATAAAGCTACAAACTGTGGCTTCTACATCTTCTTCTCAATGGAAAAGGGTTCCATTTTAAATTTGCACTTTGTAAGTGTACAGGTAAAGATAGAAAAATATAGACTTCCAAATATAAATGTATAGAGCCATCAGAATCCTAGCCATAGGCTTCTATGCGTGTTTACATGTTAAAGCAATTTTTTTCTTAGATTTAATCTCTAATCAATCCTGAGGAAAATCTACAAATAGATTTAGAGATGCAAGGTATTCCAAACTGTCTCTGTATATTACGTTTTATTAGAACAGCATAAAGATTACTGTGTGGCCCCTACTCAAGTTGCCTATATGTCTCTATAAAAGCGCAGTAATAGCAAAAGTTGACCACCCTTTGGGAATGCCTCTTGTGATCTTTTAACAGTATTATCTCTAAAGCCTTAAAACAGGTGCCTTTTAATCTTAGTAAAGCTATCTAGGGAATCCAAGTCTATAAGCCGTCTTTTTCCCATATTTAAGGATGCATTTGGGAGTGAGATGCCAATCATGGTGGGATTCTTCCTTAATTCCTCTTCATTTCTTCTTTAAAAATGCAATTGTAAAAGTTTAGAGAAAAAAAGAAAAGTGAGATACTCATCAGTGTACTGTAAGTAATGCAACATTGATCTAGCAGGATTTAGGGACTGTTTTACCCACTGTCTCATTTCCTTCTTCCAATTTAAAGGCAGTTATTTTGTATACTATGTGATGTTTAGACTGGAATCTCAAAATATTTTGCTGTTCTTTGGTTTTGTATACATGACAAGTTATTCATGACTTCACTGAGCCTTAATTTTTACTTTTATGAAATCGGTATAATAATTGCTTGCAGTTATGATTACTAGAGGAAAAAGGTATTTTAAAATCTTAAAACAGTAAAATGGTGCAAAATATGATTCATTCTACAAGTATCCACTAAGCAACTTCTGGAGGTTAATACTAGAAAAGGTATACTAAAGAAAGAGAACATTGGAACATGAACTAATTTGCAATATTAGTGAGAGATCAGACAGACCATCTGCCAATAATACCTTGAGCTGCTAAGTGGAAAAATATATATTGTATATATCAGAAAGTATAAATATATGCAAGACACTGATTTATAAACAAATTAGGAAGTGCTCCAGGTACAGAGGAAAGAGATGAAAGTGTTGCTTGAAGTTATCAGGGAATACTTTAGAAAAGAATTACTGAAAAGAAAATATACAGAACTCCTCAAGAGCTTGGATCACTCTGTACTGGTCAGTAGTGGCCAGTAAAGGCAGATAAAGAAAGTGAGAATTTACTAAGACCTATTCAAGGCCTGATTTTGGGGGTTTGATGGGATTGGAGGATAAAATGAAAGTGCACTGCCATGGTTGTGTGTGATGTAAGGAATATGTCCTTATCTTTAAGGTGAACAAGTACTAATTTGGAATAACAGCACTAGCCAGAAGCATAGCAGTCTGAATATGGAGAAAGCTGAGTGACATGGAAATGATTTTCACTTTGGGAGTTTCTGTTCTTATGGAGGAAAGGGTACTTAAGAAACGACGTGGATGCTGAATGATGATGGTGATCGGTGCTACTGTCATTGGCTTCAATGAAACACGTATGAAAGACCATGTGAACAGCATTCAAACACCAGAATGTATTTATCAGTTTATTTAACTAAATAGGATCATACTTGGAGTTTTCTAAAAGTTTATAGATCAAACTACATTCTTAAAATATTTAATTTTGTGGGACTCTGTGTGAGGTTTAGTTTTATCATTAAATGTTAAGAAAAGTATTTGGTGACACAGATGAGCGCTGACAGCAAATTTTAATTCATAGAATTATTTAAATGGTAAGTAGGTCATCAAGTAATGACTCCATAAATGTCCATCAATATTGGCATTCTTAATATTATAAATGTTCAGTGTGAGAAGGAGAGGCTTCGTACTGTGTTCTGTGGTTCATGCCAGCGTGACGCTGACCATTGGGACAAGGCTTCATAGTCCCATGGCTAGTGTTGCAATTTTATTCAGAGAGTGAAAGAGAATAAAGAAAGCTGTACAGGAGGAATATTGGAGTTTGCTAAGTGGAATCAAATTGCCAATAATACCTTGAGCTGCTAAGTGGAAAAATATATATTGTATATATCAGAAAGTATAAATATATGCAAGACACTGATTTATAAACAAATTAGGAAGTGCTCCAGGTACAGAGGAAAGAGATGAAAGTGTTGCTTGAAGTTATCAGGGAATACTTTAGAAAAGAATTACTGAAAAGAAAATATACAGAACTCCTCAAGAGCTTGGATCACTCTGTACTGGTCAGTAGTGGCCAGTAAAGGCAGATAAAGAAAGTGAGAATTTACTAAGACCTATTCAAGGCCTGATTTTGGGGGTTTGATGGGATTGGAGGATAAAATGAAAGTGCACTGCCATGGTTGTGTGTGATGTAAGGAATATGTCCTTATCTTTAAGGTGAACAAGTACTAATTTGGAATAACAGCACTAGCCAGAAGCATAGCAGTCTGAATATGGAGAAAGCTGAGTGACATGGAAATGATTTTCACTTTGGGAGTTTCTGTTCTTATGGAGGAAAGGGTACTTAAGAAACGACGTGGATGCTGAATGATGATGGTGATCGGTGCTACTGTCATTGGCTTCAATGAAACACGTATGAAAGACCATGTGAACAGCATTCAAACACCAGAATGTATTTATCAGTTTATTTAACTAAATAGGATCATACTTGGAGTTTTCTAAAAGTTTATAGATCAAACTACATTCTTAAAATATTTAATTTTGTGGGACTCTGTGTGAGGTTTAGTTTTATCATTAAATGTTAAGAAAAGTATTTGGTGACACAGATGAGCGCTGACAGCAAATTTTAATTCATAGAATTATTTAAATGGTAAGTAGGTCATCAAGTAATGACTCCATAAATGTCCATCAATATTGGCATTCTTAATATTATAAATGTTCAGTGTGAGAAGGAGAGGCTTCGTACTGTGTTCTGTGGTTCATGCCAGCGTGACGCTGACCATTGGGACAAGGCTTCATAGTCCCAGGATGGCTAGTGTTGCAATTTTATTCAGAGAGTGAAAGAGAATAAAGAAAGCTGTACAGGAGGAATATGTGTTTGAGTTGCATCAAGATAATGTTTTGTATAGCACTGTCTAAAATACCAGCCTAATGCACTGTGCTGGGTCTATTGGATTTACCACCTATTCAGGCCTTATTCAGAGCAAATTCCGGTTATCAGAAGATTTTCAATGGAAACACTTGCTTTAATCTTGTGGATTTGGCTAAATATGCTCAAGGCAGCATCCTGACAATATGAAATTGATGCTGTGGAAATTTTGCAAATTAGCAGATCTTATCCCTTTTCCTCTAGGCAAGCCACAGTAAAACTATTCTAGACAGATGGACATTTATCTTGCTGTTAAATGTCTCCAGGGAGGACTTCTCTTAACTTTTTTGCTTACCTCTATTAATTTTCAAACTGGATTAAAACTCTTTATATTTTATTTTGTTACCCAGTTTTCTCCAGCTGCTACTTAAACCAGGTTTTTCTTCCTGGCATTGGAGACAGTGATATCTAAGAATAACAAGATTTTTCAAAATATCAACTACATAATACTGTTTATAATATTCACTATCAATCATTTTACATAGGATACATTTGTCCTTTTGAACTCTCCCAAGTGTGAACCAAGGACTGAAACCGTATCATTGCCATATCATTGCCTCACCAAAGTGATATCGATGTTTATATTATTATTCATGGTAAACTTTGTGTTTATATATGTTTAATAAAGCCTTGGCTACATCCTGATCACTTTCTGAATGAAGACATGTTACATCATGCCACTGTTTTATTTGCAAGTATGTCTAGGAGAATATTCAAATTAAATTTTGCTTTATTGCTGAGACTTACAAGCTTATTCTCTAAGTATGTATTTTATGAGTACAAACTTTTCCAAGAGTCTCTTATTCTTATATGAAATCATACTTGTGGTATCCCAGGATTTAAACCAAAAATACCAATTTATGAACTTAAAATTCAAATGGTTGCCAATAGTTGAGGTTGTAAAAGCAAACTCTAACGTACCATACTGTTAGTTTCTCTAGGGAGTTGAACATGAATATTTAAAGTAATTCAATTCCAATAAGTATTATTTTAGATAGACTCTGTAAAGTACACCATATCTGGTTTTAATTCTTTTTTCATTTTGCAGTTTTTATTCAAAATATAATCTTATGTTCCAAACATTGCTGTTTGCAAATGAATGCATTCATCTTCTATTTGCTTGTATTATATAAATTCCAGTAAATTTTCATCTGTAATGAATTGTACCCTCTTTTTCTAGTAAAAGTACCTGTTGGTAAAAATGAATGAGGGGAAAATGCTTACTTTTTTTTAAAACATATATTAATTGGTAGACAAGTATTTAAGTTTTAAGATGACTTGGTTTTCTTTGAGTAAGTCATGGTGTCGTGTGGGAAATAAGAATGAGTGACTATGACTTTTTAAATAGCCCTATTTTCAATGCACTGATTATTAGTGATAAGATTTGACAATTAGGAAAGAGAAGAAAGATATGTTTTTGAAAGAGAGGAAAGAGAAGAAAAAGAGGAAAATAGGAAAGATGTGCTGTTGTATACTATTTATATTATTTTAGAAATTTCTTTTTTTTCCTGGAAGTCTGTCTTCAATTTATTTCATTGATAGAGAATCAATTAAAACTTATAGGAGGAAAATTTACAGTTCTGTAGCAAATACACATAAAGACATATTTTGCTTTTTTTCATACTTCTATTTTTAATGTCAGTCTACTGTACTTTTCCTCTTTCATCTTCATGTTGTGGTTGGTTAGTCACTAAGTCATGTTGGACTCTTTGTGAACTGCACAAACTGTAGCTTGTCAGGCTACTGTGTCCATGGGAGTTCCTATGCAAGCATACTGTAAAAGATGTAAAACAATAATTTCACCATATGCCTGAAACTAATGCAACATTGTAAATGAACTATATATCCCAATTTAAAAAATAAAATATAAAGAAGGAAGGAAACAACTACCTTCACATCTAATAAACCATGGACTATATTAGGAAAAGAAAAAAAGAATACTGGAGTGAGTTGATGTTTCCTTCTCCTGGGGATCTTCCTCACCCTGGTCGAACCTACAACTCCTTCATTGGCAGGCAGATTCTTTACCAGTGAAGCCCCATACCTTAAGATAATAAGAGAACAGGGGTTGCTCACACAATAGAGAATCAATATATGATGATTAGAAGAGTATATGAAATAATTTACTTTTCAAATGCAAGACTAACCGTAGAGCAAATTTTGATCTAAAAGTTATATCATATTTACATGTGGATGGCCATAATCAGCTGTTTTTCTTATTTAGTTTGCTACATTTCTTGTGATGCTTAATTATATACTTATTATATAATTATTATATATGAAAATCCATTGATATCAAATTGAAATTGTAACTTCTAGTGCCTGCAGCTCCTTCCTAGCGTGTTTTCAGTAAGCCTGAGACTGTTAAAACTTTGAAGGGAACGTTGGTTTCTCTCTCAGGGTCCCAGCTATCCTTGGTATTAGATTAAATATCATGTGTGGTTCTTAGTGGGACACAGTACCTTCTGATCTTATCTGTCTCTACATGGCTCTTTATTTAGATAGACAGCAAATGAAGTTGGTTTTTATGTTATGAGGACCAGAGCCCCTCTTAACATCTAGAATACTGACTGTGGACGTAGGGCACAACCTTCAAATAGCAGTTCTGTGGGGTTTTAGATGTAAAATGTGTCAGGAACTCAGAAAATGCAATAGTCAAGAACTCAGCAAACGCAATAGTCAGTACCATGGGAACTGTCCATGGTCCTATAATTTGCTTGCTTTGTACTCACTCTAAAAAAGCACACAGAATTGTGATAATCCCCAGCAATTATGGTCAAGTGTGTTACCAGTAACCTCTCCAACTCTGCATTTTGCTCTGTCTGCAGGTACCTTAGCACTCTTTCTTACTGATAGCATCCTCTCATATAAAGATGAATCTGCATATCTTCACAAACATTTTCCAAAACAAGATAAAACAGACAAAAGCACAAGAAATTCTGATTTCTGAGTCTGCATTTCTGACTCTCTGATTGCTGAGTTAGGGATCTAGTTCACATATGTATAAAACAGCCATTGTTATGATCTTTATGTGGCTGCATGTTGTTCTTGAAACAGAATGGATCTTTAGGATTTCTTGCTTCCTTAACCCTGGACAGCCACAATTTTGTTTTGTTTTGTTTTGTTTTGTTTTAACCTCTGAACAATTACAATAACCTGCTAATTGTGTTTTGATCTACAGTTTATATTGTCATTATAGACTTTCAATGTTGAAGCCAAATTTTGTCTTTATAAAGCACTGTTTTTTTTATTGCATCACTACCTGGTCCAAAATATACAGCTTATTAAAGCAAAACCAAAATGCTTTGCTCTAGGCATCATGGTAAAGCCTTGGCAATTTAGCATAAGGTTGTCTACATTAGTTTACAAGGTATATAGGAATATAGAGAACAGTGAGAGAACAGTGACTTTTATCCAATGGCATTCCATGTAGTCTCTTTAGATATTCCAACTGGTCACAACATTCTGAAACCTATGCAGAATGGTGGACCCCTCCCACTGAATCTGCACACAAGTTCTTTGCTCACATCAGAATGACCTCTGTCTTGCAGATATTTACTGTGAACATATGGCTTCTTTGGTGTCTCAGATGGTAAAATAATCTGCCTGCAGTGCAGGAGACCTGGATTTGAAACCCTGGGTTGAGAAGATTCCCTGGAGAAGGGACTGGCTACCCACTCCAGTATTCTTGCCTGGCAAGCTACAGTCCATGGGGTTGCAAAGAGTCAGACATGACTGAGTAACTAACACACACACACTCTGTGAACATTGTAGAGCCTTGGCTCACCATTGTTCTTTGAACCAATCTCCTTTATACGAAATACCCACTTTTATTTCTGTCTTACTGGATTTTATCCATTTTTTAGGGATCATGGGATTTTTTCCCTCTCCTTCACACTGCTGTTTTCACCTAAGGTAATCTCTTCCTTCTCTGAAATTCTATAACATTCTTCATTTGTAAATTTCTTCCTTGAAAATTGGTCACTAGAAATTCAGTCAAAATCTCCGTTTGTAGAATAAGTAGCTCCTGAATCACTTTTCCTAGCCACCAATGTGACTAATGAGGGTTTAAGTGATACATAGAGTTGAAGTTGAAATGAGGTTTCACTAAACATTTGCTACTTGTTTTGCATAATTACTGAGCTTCTGTGGGCCATTTTTTTAATCTGTAAAATCAAAATAATGATAATAGCTACCTTTCCAAGTAATTCTGAGGAATAATAAGATGGGTATATCTCAAGACCCTGCTATTTGATACGCATTCAATAAATGCTAGCAATTATTATTGTCAATTTCCATTTCTGCCTCCCTTAATTAGTTTATTTTGACTTATACCAGAACTGGAAGGTCTGTTTAGTTGTCTTTCCTCCTGTGTCTATTTTTTTTTTTTTTGGCCTCTTTTATTGGATTTTTTATTTATTTATTTTTCATGCATCTTTATTCTTTGGCCTATATGGGCCTACCATTGCAGTGACCTCTCTTGTTGCAGAACACTGGCTCAGGGCACATGTGCTCCAGAGCACTGGCTTGTAAATGGACACACCGTGGGTCCAGTCACTCTGTGGCATGTGGGATCTTCCTGGGCCAGGGATCGAACTGGTGCCCCCTGCACTGCAAGGTGGACTCCTTACCCATTGGACCACCAGCGATGCCCCTCCTCCTGTGTCTATTAACATCTCTGTTAGAGCTACCTTGAATATCTTCCTAATAAATTATTAAATGGCTATAACTTTATACTACAGATTATTCCAATAAAAACTGAGATTCATTCTTCCTGTGAGAAAAACAAAGCATTACTTGAAACATCGTGAAAGGACTAAATTCTCAGCATAAGTAATTTCAGATTTCTTAGACAGTCCATTCCTTGGTTATTTTCTTCACTAATATCCAGGCTGACACAGAGCTCTTTTTAACCAAGTTAAATGATATAGTTGCAGAAACATCTCTCTAGAGAAAAATTTAATTTAAAATTTTCTCATGCCCTCTATATATTATAGCCTAAATCTTGGACTGCTTCTTATATAGTCATTATTCTTAAAATCATTATTACATAATCATTATTGGTATATTTAGGCACTCATTTTTTCCTGAACTTTATACACACAAAAGAAGAAATAGAACAGATTCTGCCCATATCCTTACCAACAATGTTTTCTTCTTCTCCCACTAAATTTATGTTTTATCAGGTTTCTTTTCAAATAGTGAAATGTTGTTATTTTCTTATATGCATTCTAATCACTTTAATGGGTTTTAAGTCAACTAAAGTCTTGAAGTTTGTCATCTGTAAAATCAAAATAATGATAATAGCTACCTTTCCAAGTAATTCTGAGGAATAATAAGATGGGTATATCTCAAGACCCTGCTATTTGATACGCATTCAATAAATGCTAGCAATTATTATTGTCAATTTCCATTTCTGCCTCCCTTAATTAGTTTATTTTGACTTATACCAGAACTGGAAGGTCTGTTTAGTTGTCTTTCCTCCTGTGTCTATTTTTTTAAATTTTGGCCTCTTTTATTGGATTTTTTATTTATTTATTTTTCATGCATCTTTATTCTTTGGCCTATATGGGCCTACCATTGCAGTGACCTCTCTTGTTGCAGAACACTGGCTCAGGGCACATGTGCTCCAGAGCACTGGCTTGTAAATGGACACACCGTGGGTCCAGTCACTCTGTGGCATGTGGGATCTTCCTGGGCCAGGGATCGAACTGGTGCCCCCTGCACTGCAAGGTGGACTCCTTACCCATTGGACCACCAGCGATGCCCCTCCTCCTGTGTCTATTAACATCTCTGTTAGAGCTACCTTGAATATCTTCCTAATAAATTATTAAATGGCTATAACTTTATACTACAGATTATTCCAATAAAAACTGAGATTCATTCTTCCTGTGAGAAAAACAAAGCATTACTTGAAACATCGTGAAAGGACTAAATTCTCAGCATAAGTAATTTCAGATTTCTTAGACAGTCCATTCCTTGGTTATTTTCTTCACTAATATCCAGGCTGACACAGAGCTCTTTTTAACCAAGTTAAATGATATAGTTGCAGAAACATCTCTCTAGAGAAAAATTTAATTTAAAATTTTCTCATGCCCTCTATATATTATAGCCTAAATCTTGGACTGCTTCTTATATAGTCATTATTCTTAAAATCATTATTACATAATCATTATTGGTATATTTAGGCACTCATTTTTTCCTGAACTTTATACACACAAAAGAAGAAATAGAACAGATTCTGCCCATATCCTTACCAACAATGTTTTCTTCTTCTCCCACTAAATTTATGTTTTATCAGGTTTCTTTTCAAATAGTGAAATGTTGTTATTTTCTTATATGCATTCTAATCACTTTAATGGGTTTTAAGTCAACTAAAGTCTTGAAGTTTGTCATCTTATAATAGTAAGGTGAATATGAATGAAACTTTCTCATAAACCCTGGAAACTTGGAGCATAGTCATAATAATTCTGTTGAGACTCTCAATAGAGACCCTGCCTGCCTTAGAAATTATTAAAGATTGTTTATGCTCACTATTGTTCCAGCAGTGAATATATTTTATGGTGTTCTAATTCTTACAAGAAGAAAATAAATTAGTAATAAGATCTTGGACACTATGCTGAAATATGAATTTTCTATTGGTAAGGACAAAACCAACTCAAGTTAATGCAGGAAGGTATGTTTTGTATGTGTAATTCAAACCGTATAATATATAGATTCTTTAAAATAGAAACAGGAAGTCCTGAAACAAAAGTAACAGAATACATTGCCTCCAGTTATATTTCAGGATGCCAAGTAAACAAATGTTCAAAGTTTTTGTCATTTATTATACCTGTTTTTAAAAATATATATCTAGCAACATTATATATTATATTTCATACCAGAAATTAATCAAAATCTGAAACTAGGCTAAACTATTTTTAGTCTGAAAGAAAATCAGATCAACTTTAGAAATTTTATGTGAGTGAAGCACAGAGTTATCTCTCTTGATAAACATGCACTGCATTGTTGAAGACTAAATTTACCAAATCTGGGAAAAAAATGAAATAAGCAGTCCTGAGTTATTCTAGAGCATCAGAGGGAGGAGTAGTTACCATTGAGAAGAGCATCATTGAGTGTTGATTCTGAGAGAAATCTGAAAACTCCAGGAGATGGTGAAGGACAAGTAAGCCTGGCGTGCTGCAGTCCATGGGGTCACAAAGAGTCAGACATGACTTAGTGATTGAACAACAATGCATTTTTAACATCATTTTCATGAAATTAAAGATAAAGCAATTGTTTCAAACCACAAACATACAAACTATGACACGTAAGGATCAGAGGGAGGGGGGATTTGGAATTTGAACAGAAGCGGAGAGGAGCGTTGAAGGTAGAAAATAAGGAGGAGAAGACACAGCAGCTTGGGTGAGAATATGTAGGCTAAAAGTCTAAGAGAAACCACAAGTGGTCCTGTCCACATTGTTCTTTTATCCAGGAAAAGCAGAAAAGCACTAGTGTGCTTTGTCCTGGGAAGTACCTGTGTCAGAAAAGGACCCTTGAGCTGACTCTAATGCACCCAGTACTGTTAACATCCACACATCAGCAGATTTACCTTAAGACTGGATAAAGAGTTTAACATTACTTTTTTGGGGAAGGGAAAAATTTTTCCTCTAATTTACTTAATTCATAACAATTCAATGGCACAATTTGTAATCACATCTAAACATGTCACGAAACTCGTGGCTGAACAGATCCTTTCCTGTTTACAAAAAGCAGAAGTGCCCAGAGTTTGAAAGATGGTGAAGGAAGTGAACAGTGTGAGAGAAACAAGGTGCAGGAAAATAGTCCAGAAACTCTGAAATAAATTACAGTTTTGCATACCTTTGACACTGTTTATCTTGAACCCTATGCAGACAAATAGAGGTTTGTGCAGAGAGATTTTCTCATGAGCAGTCAAGCGGGTACAACACTTTCCATAAACATATCTTTGAATACTACAAAATCTATCCACTGATGAAAAAATTGCTTTGATTTTCATTGTTTTTTTCAAACGAGTGATGTTTTCGTAAAATGCCTTCCTTCCCAGAAAGATAGGACAGCGTTCAGGAAACTGAGGGGAGATTTCAGTCCTCTGAGACCTGCATATTCTTAATGTTTCAGTGCCAGTAAAAGCTTAGACTTCTAAGAATCAGAAGAAGCCTAAAATCATGAGCAGTGTTAAAGAGGGATGAAATTAGCAAAGTTTCCACCAGCATCTCAACTTCGGTGGTGTATGGAAAGTAATCTGCCTTTCAGTAGTTGTAGGACAAGGTTTTCTTGAGTGCTTTCTGGCAAGCTAGGGCTGCCCTTTCTTGTGTTTAAAATAGCATGTTTGTGATTGGCAAACCACAAACATACAAACTATGACACGTAAGGATCAGAGGGAGGGGGGATTTGGAATTTGAACAGAAGCGGAGAGGAGCGTTGAAGGTAGAAAATAAGGAGGAGAAGACACAGCAGCTTGGGTGAGAATATGTAGGCTAAAAGTCTAAGAGAAACCACAAGTGGTCCTGTCCACATTGTTCTTTTATCCAGGAAAAGCAGAAAAGCACTAGTGTGCTTTGTCCTGGGAAGTACCTGTGTCAGAAAAGGACCCTTGAGCTGACTCTAATGCACCCAGTACTGTTAACATCCACACATCAGCAGATTTACCTTAAGACTGGATAAAGAGTTTAACATTACTTTTTGGAGAAGGGAAAAATTTTTCCTCTAATTTACTTAATTCATAACAATTCAATGGCACAATTTGTAATCACATCTAAACATGTCACGAAACTCGTGGCTGAACAGATCCTTTCCTGTTTACAAAAAGCAGAAGTGCCCAGAGTTTGAAAGATGGTGAAGGAAGTGAACAGTGTGAGAGAAACAAGGTGCAGGAAAATAGTCCAGAAACTCTGAAATAAATTACAGTTTTGCATACCTTTGACACTGTTTATCTTGAACCCTATGCAGACAAATAGAGGTTTGTGCAGAGAGATTTTCTCATGAGCAGTCAAGCGGGTACAACACTTTCCATAAACATATCTTTGAATACTACAAAATCTATCCACTGATGAAAAAATTGCTTTGATTTTCATTGTTTTTTTCAAACGAGTGATGTTTTCGTAAAATGCCTTCCTTCCCAGAAAGATAGGACAGCGTTCAGGAAACTGAGGGGAGATTTCAGTCCTCTGAGACCTGCATATTCTTAATGTTTCAGTGCCAGTAAAAGCTTAGACTTCTAAGAATCAGAAGAAGCCTAAAATCATGAGCAGTGTTAAAGAGGGATGAAATTAGCAAAGTTTCCACCAGCATCTCAACTTCGGTGGTGTATGGAAAGTAATCTGCCTTTCAGTAGTTGTAGGACAAGGTTTTCTTGAGTGCTTTCTGGCAAGCTAGGGCTGCCCCTTTGTGTATAGCATGTGTGATTTAAAAGAAGCTGTGTCAGCACTGATTTATACATTGACAGCTAAGGATAATAAGATATGGGCAAACATACAGCTCACCCCTTTACAGATTAACCTGGAGACTGCATTAGGCAAATTTGATGGCATTAAAAGATTTTGCCAATTTGTCTGGAAACAATTTCTCTTTTGTAGTGTGTCAAGGGTAACACTTCATGCCATTGTGCTAATTTAAATGGCTTTGATAAATTGTTCAAAGGGTTAGAGAATAGTAGTGTAGATATATATTTAGCACTTTAAAAATTTTTTAAAAGGCTATTAACTTAATTGTTCAATGAATTTAATCTGTAAAAATCAAAAAGGCTCAAGAATGTAAGTGTTTTCTTGGAAGTGCAGCAACCATATTACATCATGAGTCCTTAAAAGTCTTCTTAGAAAATAAAAGTATGCATCTGCATCCTTCCTAATAAGCAGAAATGCTTTCGGCTATTACAGTTGCGTTAGTGGTAGCTGTTATTTGGGGAAAGCCTTTGTTTATACAGGCAATAAAATTGTATCTTCTCCAGGGCTCACCTTTTTTTATATTGTTCGTCTTAGATAGCACCATTTGCATGGCATCGAGGTAGCCTCCTGTATGATTATATCCCCCAGAGACCTTCTTAAAAATGAGATGTATATTTCATGAGACATTCTCTATGTACATAATTTCTAAAGTAGGGAATTTGAAGAGGCTTTTCTGAAAGTCACTGGATTAAATCATTGCACCTTTCTTTATTCAGTCATCTTGTGAGAAAAACAACTATTTCAACAGTTCCCTTAAGAACAGACCTCAGATGTGAATTAGACCTTCTGGTGAATCCTGCACTTGAAACAAGGGCAAGATTCATTTGTCTTAGGACCATAGTCTTACCCTGTCCATGGACTTCCCTTTCCAGTGCACACAAAGCTGACAACTCACCTATTTCGTTACCTTTTGGGTTTCTGTCTCAAGTGAGGCATTCAAATACTGTTTCCTTACAGGAATAATAATATCACTAAACATCAGGCTACTAGATTTTAAATAAAAGCTGCTTATTTGTTCAGGAAAAAGAAGGAAAGGGCAGTGGGATTGAGTACTTAGTTGTCCCTTTCAACCAAATAAATTCTTAGTATGGATAAGGAAACTTTAATTCCCCAAACAAGTGGCAGGAAAAAGCAGACTTAAGTTTGGAGCAGCCTTTTTTTTTCAATCTTTGAATATTAATAAGGAAGTAATAACTGCTGGAGAAGATTTACTTATTTTAGTTTTATATTGTTTAGAATGAACTGATAGAGCTTTTAAATGTTTGACTGTAGATATATGTAGAAGTTTTAACTATCTTGGTGCAGTCTGTGTTTCTTCATGTATGAGGCTGAAATCAGCATCTTTAAGAAAAGAAAAAATTTTTAATTTTCTTAATACTTTAAAACCTTAGCTTCTGATGTAATTTGAGTGGTATAATTTGAGAATTTCCTTAAATGAAAAGTCTGTACTATTTACAGGGTCGTGAATTCGCCTTCAATGATAACAATGCAAATTACAGAAACTGAAACTTAATATGAAACAACTAGCCGCTTTGTAAAGTGTATGTCGAGTTGGGAACAGCAAAGAGAGAGTCGGGGTGTCATTTCTGTTTCTTGATTTGGAGTTCTGGAAGGAAAACTGCTTTTAAAAGAAGAAAACCTAAAAGTAGTCTTGCTTCTTCTTGCCAAGGATAGTGAAATTAACATGCAGCTGGGCTTCTCTGATAAATGGATTCTGTTAGGTCACTGAGGGGTGCATGTGACATTAAGTGATTTACAGTCCTTTACCTTAATGAAATTGTTTCAGCAAGATGACGCTGAAAGCTCTTAATGGATAGCTTTTCTTGATGTAATGAAATTGCATTCCTATGGCATTTAATATAAGGTGCAGTTATTATTTACTGGCACTTCCCACGGGCTGCTATTTGCACAGACAGTTCGGAACAAAAAGAGATTTCAGTGGCGGCACCGAGGCCAGAATGGCTTGTGACAGTCTTCCATAGATAGTGGATCTGTGAGAGCATTTCAGCTGGCATGGCCAGGGCTGCCGAGACCCTTCAGGAGACTTCCTTTCACCTAACCCTGCTAGCACCCAGTCTTTTACACGTCCTCTTCTCATCTGTTTAACAGGCAACTGGATTACAACCAGATCAGCTGTATTGAAGATGGGGCGTTCAGGGCTCTGCGGGACCTGGAGGTGCTGTAAGTGTGCTTCTTTCTTCCACTGTTTTAACTGGAGCTTTGTGTCTAGGGAGTGCTAACGTGGACGCTTAGCTGGTAGCTTGAAATCTGTGTCAGAATGGTTTCTGAAAGAGTAAAAGAGCACTTCAATAACTCACAGCAAATGCAGAGGAGCGCAGAAATGTGTGGGTGCAAACCCTTGCATGTCGTTATCTGTAGGCTTAGGTAAATTTGTCTAATTTAGGAAGGACACTCAGATGTTCACTCATATCGTCTTTTAAATGTTTCTGCTTATGATATGACAGCACAGGATTTGTGAGAATGCCCGGAATCACTATATATTAAGATAGCATCAGCTGTATAGAAAAAAAATTTACAATAAAAAATAAACCTTAATAACTGATATGTTGGTATATTTTAGTTGCGGTATAATGGAAAGACAATTCTCATTTTAAAATGTTGTTTTAGCTAGATAACTTGCCATCTTCATAAGGTTATTTTGAAGTGTACTTTAATAAATTTAATAAGCCGCCCATTAGGTCCATTTTAAAGTCTACTGACTTTGTAAAGCGCCACACACAGATTTGCATTGTAATTGGCACTTTCTGTCTTTCCTTGCTGAATAGGCATCGCTGACAAAATTGGTTGGAGGCAACTGAGTAATCTCTACAGACCTTTGACACTGATAAAATAATTGTAATGACATTGTTAATTATAATGAAAAATAATTTTAACGAAAACTAGAGTTACTAAAGCCGCTTAAGCCATATGTACACATCTGAAAAATTTCCCCAGATTCTCCTTTCTAACTTTTTAAGTATACTTACAAATTTTACCTCCAATAAAATATAATTCTATGCTATAATTCTCCCCTGACTTAATTTGTTTGGAAATCTGAGACTAAATTAAATGTGAAGAGGTTCTGAATTTTTAGTTTATGTATTAAAAGATATCTAGAAATTATGCAATTCTTCCCCCAAAATACCCCATTGCTTTGTAAATTGAGTTTGAAGAGCAAAGTATAATTCTGAAAAAAGTTGATTGCTTCAACTGAGATGGCTTATGTGAACAATTTTTCTATATGATTTCGGTGTTCATTGAGAGTAAATGAATCTACTTTCTAGCTGCATCACTTGCTGTTATTAATTAATTTTAAAGAATTATGCAAGAAGGAGTTGATTAAAATAAATTGTCCTGAGAATAGGTGCTATTCTCTCACCACATGAGAGATTACCTTCGTTGATAGCAATGTAACTTATTCTAAAGAAAAAGAAGTTTAAAGTGCTTACTGTACACCCTGTAGTTCTGAGGCCACTTTTAAAATTGTGTTCCAGCGTCATTTTTAGTACAGGAAGTTCACTAATGCTATTTGAAAGTCAAAACAATTTCGATACAACTGTGATTTCACACTAGTGGTCTGATGTCAAAACTGTAGTTAATTTCACCAAACCTTACATGTGAAGAGACTACCGCAGGTGCCAGTTGAACCATGAAGATCAAATCAAAGAATTTGTTACTAATGATACTGAACATTGTATGAAAAACTTGCTAAATGTTTTGAATGAATTGAATACCAAAAGTATTTTATTATTAAGCAAAAGAACGTAAATACTTATTAGATATAGAATAACCAATACATATGTAATATACTGAGGGTATACTGAGAGAGAGGAAGTATCTGCTATGTGCCAAGCACTGTGCTACGCATTAAAAAAAAACTCTACCCACAGAAACGATAGCTATTCATTTTGCTTTTTTGGTTCTAAACAAATATCATTGTTTTTAGAAGCAGTAAATACAAGAACACACAATCATTTCACATATTTGGTCAGGTTAGCAAACCATCTAAAAGATGAGTTTTGTAAGACCTGCTATCATGAAACATGCCAAAGAATGATAAACATCTCGTGGTTCATGGAATCAAAATCAAAATCCAAAATGCTGGAAACTCTTTCAGGGACGTTGATAGATAGATTTCAAAGAGCTGTCTAATGGTCAGAGTTTGTTTGCTAAACAAAATAATTAAAATCAGCACAGCACAAGGAAATGAAATTTTTTCAAAGGATTTTAATGTTTTATCCTAAAATAGTATAAAACCAAGCAGACGGTCTTTTACTATATATTATTTCGTAAACAGTCATAGTTGACACAACTTTTAAAGAAGTAAATGAATGAAGAATTTAAGGATAAGTTGGATTCCACTGGAAAGACTGAATTTGTTAAGCCCTAATCATTTGACAAGTACACCAAAAGTTCGCCCATTATAAACATTTGGGCTGAGGCTTTTAAAAATTTTAATTAATATAATATTTTATCATTCATTTTTAAACATTTATCATTTTATCATTTACAACCCTTGACTTGGGGCTTTTTAAATATAGAGTTACCATTTTAAATACAGAATTCAGAAGGTAAGTTTCCCACTTTGATTGTTTTTATCATCCATGACTCTCTAGGATATTCCTTTTTAATTATGTAGAATTAATGAAAGAGCATTAATATGCATATCACCTTAAATTTCAGATCCCTAATGTTTTAGATTTTTTAAAATGTTAATTTGTGATTCATTTGTGAATATATGAATATACTAAGGCTGAATACGAGAAGATGGGGCTAAACATACTGGACCACTGATGAAAATTATTTTCATTAAAATATATAGTAAAGAAGGGAGTGAATAAGATTCAAGAAGGAAAAGCCAAGGTAGATAAATGCAAAGAGGCAGTTTATCACTTGTATGTTCTTAATAAACTGACTGTTTATGGAATTCTCACTAGTAGGATTTAGAGTTTATTTTCCTATTAAGAAGATGATGTGTCAAATGTAACACTGGAAACTAAATATAGATCAATCTATTCTTTTCCTTTGGGCACTAGATTCAGAAATGACATATTCCTTGAGCTGCCAGCTTTATATGGTTTATTTATTTTTCTTTTCTATAGAATAGACACAGTGTAATTGACTTGAAGCATAGTGGTTCATATCCATCCAATGTCAGACTCTCTGCCAGATCCTATGCTTAGCACTAGGGCATAAGACGGAATATATCAAGACCTAAGTCTGAGAGGGCCTATATGATTGCCAAGACTAGCATTTCTTATTTACCCACCAGGATGTCCTTTGTACATGAATATATATTCATTACAAAGACAAAATCTTGAGGTTGAACACAGAAATAGACTTTCCTACAAGAAAAGTGTTCCAAATAAAGAAGTACAATATATAAATTTACATGATTTCATAATAGAAATTGATCATGGCCATAACATATACGTCCTCATACCTAACACTTATATTTATTATTAAGTTCAAAATAATTTTGTTGATCCCACATATTGTTCAGTTGCCAGATATTGATATCATATTGCTTGCCACCATCAACACTGAATAAAAATGCAAGATACTCTCTTTAGCTGCATAAATGAATTGACATTTTGAGAAAAGTCTTCAAGTTGATAGCCACTGACTTCAACGTGCAATGAAAACTCTTTTGTGTGGAATTATAAGAAACTATAGTTAAAAATTAATGCATTCCTACTTGTGAATTTTTGTGTAATATATATTCTAAAAGGGTTTTTTGATATCACCTTAAATTTCAGATCCCTAATGTTTTAGATTTTTTAAAATGTTAATTTGTGATTCATTTGTGAATATATGAATATACTAAGGCTGAATACGAGAAGATGGGGCTAAACATACTGGACCACTGATGAAAATTATTTTCATTAAAATATATAGTAAAGAAGGGAGTGAATAAGATTCAAGAAGGAAAAGCCAAGGTAGATAAATGCAAAGAGGCAGTTTATCACTTGTATGTTCTTAATAAACTGACTGTTTATGGAATTCTCACTAGTAGGATTTAGAGTTTATTTTCCTATTAAGAAGATGATGTGTCAAATGTAACACTGGAAACTAAATATAGATCAATCTATTCTTTTCCTTTGGGCACTAGATTCAGAAATGACATATTCCTTGAGCTGCCAGCTTTATATGGTTTATTTATTTTTCTTTTCTATAGAATAGACACAGTGTAATTGACTTGAAGCATAGTGGTTCATATCCATCCAATGTCAGACTCTCTGCCAGATCCTATGCTTAGCACTAGGGCATAAGACGGAATATATCAAGACCTAAGTCTGAGAGGGCCTATATGATTGCCAAGACTAGCATTTCTTATTTACCCACCAGGATGTCCTTTGTACATGAATATATATTCATTACAAAGACAAAATCTTGAGGTTGAACACAGAAATAGACTTTCCTACAAGAAAAGTGTTCCAAATAAAGAAGTACAATATATAAATTTACATGATTTCATAATAGAAATTGATCATGGCCATAACATATACGTCCTCATACCTAACACTTATATTTATTATTAAGTTCAAAATAATTTTGTTGATCCCACATATTGTTCAGTTGCCAGATATTGATATCATATTGCTTGCCACCATCAACACTGAATAAAAATGCAAGATACTCTCTTTAGCTGCATAAATGAATTGACATTTTGAGAAAAGTCTTCAAGTTGATAGCCACTGACTTCAACGTGCAATGAAAACTCTTTTGTGTGGAATTATAAGAAACTATAGTTCAAAATTAATGCATACCTACTGAGTGTGAATTACTTCTTTTAAAAGTTTTCCCCCAGGTCATACTTCAGTATACTGTATACTGTTAAGATGTAAGCCATATAAAGTCAGCATAAATCTTGAGGTTAGGAAAAGGAGCCATGTAAAGCAAGTCCCTTTGAGAAGTGAAAACTTTTAGTTTAAACGTTGGCATATGTTTTAATGGTATTTGAGAAAATCTCATTTCACCTACTACAGGTGAAAATACAGGTACAAGAAAATACTAGAAGCTTTTAGATAACGTAAGTCAACCAATTCAGTGCTTTATTGCTCCTCATTCAGCGAGGTTTTTTTCTATGTGACTTAATTCAGATCACTTGGATTAGTTCTTATATCATTCAGTACATTCCCAAACTGGATAGTTAAAAGAGTCAGTGAATGTTTTTTAGACACGTAGCTGTCATGCTGTGCTTTACTGAGAAGTTTAAATTAATCCCTCAACCCCCTAATATCCTATATCCCACCATTGGTGGGGGTTCCATCTGCAATGTAGGAGCCATGGGTTTAATCTCTGGATTGGAAAAATGCCCTGGAGATGGAAATGGCAGCACACTCTAGTATTCTTTCTTAGAAAATTTCATGGACACAGGAGCCTCACAGGCTACAGTCCATGAGGCCACGAGAGGATCGGGCACAACTTAGCGAATAAACCACTACCACCACACTGACATCCATAGTCACTGGTTGGTCTAAAGTGACATCAGTGTACCTTGCTTAGCCCAAGAACTGGGCCTGTGGCCCATAGCCTGCCTGAAACATTTAAGTTTGTCACCAGTATTTAAAAATTAGGAGGACTGATCTAAGAGCTTCCATTTCTAGCTTCTTTTGACCAAATCAGACTGTTTGGTATCTTTCCATTACAGCAGAGCAATAGTTCATCCAAGCTGAATATTAGCCACTACAACAGAGAATAGCATCACTCTCACCAAGGTCCGCCTCATCCCCATCTGTCTGTCTGCTCCCCGCTGCCTATCTTCCCCATTTTATCTCTTTACAAGCAGGTTATTTCTCTCATGTTTCCTGTCTGGCCTCCGTAGGCAAGTGAACATGCAGCCTCTAAGTCAGACACTTCTCAAGTATAAAACAGCATCCTCCTGTTCCACGATCCATCTTTCCTCCCTGCTTCAGCAACTTGTCCTATGTAATCTTCACCCTACCTCCTGTTATCTTCTGCGTACTGGAACCATTTGCCATCTCCACACTCTATTCACCCATTGCTGGGATGGCTGTCTTTCTTGTTGTCTTGTCACAATCAGAGAAAAGAGAACTCTCTCTTCTGTATCTTCTGAACTCTTAAGTTTTTTGTCATTTGTGTAATTGGTCTGCACAGTTGGATTGTATGCTATTCTGAGACACGATTTATGCCTGATTTATTTTCAGAAATTCCATATTGCTGTTAAAAAAAAGAGCCACTCAGGAAATATTTGATTAATGAATGAGTAGTAGATGTAGTAGAGATGGTAGTAATAATACAACTGACCATGGTTGGGTTAGAGGGAAAGTAGGAAGAATTAGAACCAAGTAAGGACTGTATTTTCACTTGATCAACCTTGGTCTCCATTGACCACCCCTATTCAAGACTCTAGCTTCAAGAAACCATGATTACTACCTCACAGCACTAAACAAAGGACAGGATATGTGACTGTAACTTAAAACTGCTAAGGGACTTTCCAGGTGGTCCAGTGGCTAAAACTCTGTGCTCCCGTTGCAAGTTTCTTGGATTTGACCACTGGTCAGGGAACTAGATCATACAGGTAGCATCTAAGAGTTTGCATGCCGAAACTAGAGATCCTGCATCCCGCCTCCCAGAGCAGCCATATAAATAAACAAATAAAAGTGTTAGAACAGATTAAGCTTTTACTATATTGCTACAGCACATCACATCTTTTCTATTCAATGCTAGTACCAAATATAGATATCATTCTTCCTACTCAAGTTTCGGCAATGGCTAATGTCCACAATAAGGAGCAATTAGCAGGATTCTGCTTCAGGACCTGACAGAACTGATTCTGTGCCATTGGTGTGAGGTTTCAGCTGGAGACTTCAAATGAGTTCATCTACTTGTGGACACTATTTATACGTAATACCCTTCAGGGAAATGTAACTGTTCAGTTTTTTCATTGTCTCATTTTCCAATTTCTTATGTTCATTCCTTTTCCAATATCATAAATCGACATGTAGGCACGGAGTACATAAAAATTACATTGTCAGTGATATTGTGGCCAAAGTCATACATCTGTAGTAAATATTTGATGAATGTCTAGCAATATGTTCAAGTATGAAATTTATTTATCGTCTTGTATATAATATAGTGCCTTCTTGATGCCATCTCTATAGGCTCTTGTTCTGCATAATCACAAGAAGAGCTTTCTGTGTTAATGTATGGAATGATCAGTAAATTTTCATATCTAAAGTTTCTAACCTTTTTTCATTCTGCAGCACTCTCAACAATAACAACATTACTAGACTTTCTGTGGCAAGTTTCAACCATATGCCTAAACTTAGGACTTTGTAAGTAGCCTCAATATATATAAATCAATTCATTCAATGACTGCTAGTTCATCATGGGCTAGAAAAGGGAAACACCACTTTAAAAAAAAAGAGTCCTAGATATGATATTGAAGTAAAGAAACGATTATTGTGAAAACTTGAATGTTTTCTTTAAAATGATACGTGTTATGGGAAGTTTGGGAGGGGAGAAAAACATGTACTTTGAGCTATTGTAGAGGTCACATTTCATTAAGAAATGCAAGATTCCTTGATTGACTGTCAGAAATGATAAATGGTAAATCTTTATGATTTTATTACTGTATTGCAAGCAATCCTAATAAAGCTAAACTGGCTCTCCAACATTCTTTGTAATGTAAAATTACACCATCACCCTTTAGTGCTTCTACAATTAAGGTTGTGTCAGCATTTATATTTTAAAACATCTTTTCAGAGGTTACAGATGGACATTAAACTATTTTATATGGATAAAAATTATTCTCTAATAAAAATGTTTGTTACAGCTATTATTTTTCTTTTAGAGAAGAATTAATCCACAAAGTCCGGTGTGCAGTATTTAGTTAAAGCATTTTCAGAGAGAAATCTCATTTGAACTGCATTTCAGAATCACTAGCCTCCTTGACATAAAAAATATATCATATACAACATGTGAGAAATTGTGGGAAACATAACCAAAGCACTGAACTTCTTGAAAAAATGTGTGTTATATTAATTGTGTATTAAGTAGGTTAAATATATTTTCATAGGGTTTTCAAAATAGCTTTCATTTTATAGTAGCTTATAACTGAAAATGTTGCTTTTATTTTCTCTCTTTAATCAAACATCAGTTGACTTTCTACTTTGTAATGAATTAGATGTCAGTATTAATTCATGTTTTCTCATTAAAATTGAGTCTTCATGGGCTAGCATTATAATTTCCTTGGAATAGTATTTAGGAAAGTAAAATCATGAGGAGATCATGGCAACCCACTCAAATATTCTTGCATGGAGAATCCCATGGACAGAGGACCCTGGCGGGCTACAGTCCATGGGATCACAAAGAGTCAGACACAGCTGAAGTGAATTAGCACGCAGCACACAAAGTAAAATAATTCCAAAAGTAAGCAGATATAACTAAATTTTATTTTCTTGGGCTATCAGATTGAAACTAATTTGGCCCAATGAAGGGTCTAGTTCACTTTAACTATATTTGATAGAATTGGGTTCTCATTAACTTTAGCTAATTAAAAAAAAAAAAAACCAATTGATCAAGCTTCCCATCTTTGAAAAAAACTAAAACCACTGAGATTGTAAAAATATCCATCATCTGCATTTTTGATAATAAGTCTTATTTTCTTATTTAAAAAAATCCCTTATCATTTGCCTTACTCATCTGATTTTTAAATTTTTACATTCTTTTCTCATATACACATCTAATCAAATGACCATAATGTGCCTAGTTTAGATGGAAATATTTAGAGAGCAAAAATGTAGAATGTGCTTTGTGGCTTCCAAAAGATGCCACTGACCTTCTAGCAAACTTCACCAGAGGTCACCCAGCCTTCCCCAAATGGACCTTTCTGTCCTGTGGCGTCCTGTCTTGTTTCGAGGCAAGACAGTCTGTTCCGTATCTTCAGGCTCAAGGAGAATGTAAAACAAGTCATCTAATTTTAAATTCCCTAGCTTTGGTTGTTTCATTATTCTATATTATCATTGCAACTTAAAAATTCCATTTTTATGGTCCAATTATCTTTCTGGACTGAGTTCCATGTTTTAATATCCATTACTGTTATTGGGTTAGAATCGAGTGCATCAGCTAAAAAGGGCTAAAATGGTATTACCGTGTCATAGATGATTCTGGGAATGATGCTTTGATTTATAGCTTTGGGTGTCCTTTTCTTTAGTTTGAGAAAACATAAAAGCCAGTTTGAAGTCATTTACCTAATTTAGTGGATACATTTGTCTGATATTTTATTAATGGAGAAGTGCTATTTGCTCCTTGGATGGGATCCATGATCTGCTGTGGCTCTGAGCCAGCATGGAGGGGACTAGCTTAATTCCTTCACTCCCAGCCACTTACATCTTTTAATTTTAGTTCCTGCTCCTTGAGGTTCTGTCCCCAAGAGCCAAAAGCAGCTAATCCCTTTTACTGCGATTAAACAAAATGAAAGAAATCAGGATCGGGATGTGAAAAGAAGTGGTCTATATTGAATTATTATTCTGTCTGGTTCAGCAAAAAATGAAAGTGACCTGCTAAAAAGATTCTGCCAGCAGTTTCTACAGAGGCTAATCAGTGACAAGACTAACTGGTATTTCAAATTGGGAACCATGTTTGTTAACGTGCCTCCTACCCCTCCGCGGCCTCTCCCCTCCCCATTTCTCTGCCCCACCCCCATTGGCTGCCAGTATGTTGGGACTGCAGAGCCATTTGCCTTGGATTTGATGTCTCTTTGTTCCCTTGAACAGACATGGGCAAAAGATGTTCATGGTCATGGCCAAGCCTCTGTGTATTTGCTTAGCTCAGTAGATGAAGAGGGACTTGAGTCTTTGGTTTGCAGTTTAATTTTTAGGAAAATAGTTTGACTGGCATTTACAAAGCTTTAATCTATTTATATATTGAGCCATGAAGTTCTATAGTGTTATGAATGAATTTTCCAAGTTTTGAAATAATTCTTTTCTGTTTTCTTGTTTTAAACTGCTTGGCTCTCATTTAGTCGGCTCCATTCGAACAACCTGTATTGTGATTGCCACCTTGCCTGGCTCTCGGACTGGCTGCGCCAGAGGCCTCGAGTGGGCCTCTACACTCAGTGTATGGGGCCATCCCACCTGAGGGGCCACAATGTAGCTGAGGTCCAAAAACGAGAATTTGTCTGCAGCGGTAAGGGAGAAAGGACCTTTCTGTTTTTCTATTCCTCTATGTTATGATGTAAGGAACTGTTCAGGGTGCATGATTGAAAGGTTGCACTGTTCCTCACTAACCTTTGCAAATTATACACTAATCACTGTAGTAGTGATCATCGTCATAGGCTCTAAGACATTCCTGCATGGTTGGCAATTACTGAGTAATTGTACCTAGATGATGATAAAGATTTTTCAGTTTTCATTCCAAGACAAGCGTAAGAACTTTTGAGATTATAGTTCTATCTGCTACTCATGATTTTCTCCTTAAGTATGATCATTCTAACTTTGATTTTAACAATTGGGAAAAGTGATGAACAAGTCTTGAATCCAGGCTGGGAAATTGAAAAACTAACAATTATCATTGAAAAGTGACATAATACTTTTCATGTATACATATATATTAGTGGTTCAGTTCTACCTAAAAAAGATAAATGATGGGTTTCAGTAACAAAACTCTGAAAACAAAAATAAGACCTAGGCTATGTAAAGAATCAAGAGGTGACATTCAGCTCTTTCTATGCACTTAAGCATCAGTCTAAGTATTTAACATATATTTACCTTCCTCATAACATCTGTAGAGAAATGTAACATTTTATATTAGAGATTTAAATGCTAAGAGATGGTAAATAACCTTGTCCGAGGTTCTAGAGTTGAGCTCCAGGACTTCAATCTAGACAATCTGATTCCCAGTTCATATAATGTACATATTAATATGTTACACAAGGGATTTCTATGGGGCGTTAGTAATAAAGAACCCGGTTGCCAATGCAAGAGATGTAAGAGACAAGAGTTCAGTTCCTGTGTCAGGAAGATCCTCTGGAGGATGGCATGGCAACCCACTCCGGTATATTTGCCTAGAAAATCCCATGAATAGAAGAACCTGGCATCCATAGGGTCACAAAGAGTGGGACATGACTGAAGCAGCTTAGCACACATGCGCACACATGATGCATAAATATTAACATGTAATTTATAAATATAGGACTGTTTCTGCTTCAGAAGTGTTTCTTCAAAGTATCAATAAAGCAAACTTCTAAAATACTTGTAATATTTATAATGTATCATGAGGGGCTTCCCTGCTGGGTTAGATGGCAAAGAATCTGCCTGCAATACAGGAGACTCAGGTTGGATCTCTGGGTCAGAAGATCCCTTGCAGAAGGGAATGGCTACCCACTCCAGTATTCTCTCTTGGAAAATTTCATGGATAGAGGAGCCTGGTGGGCTACAGTCCAGGGGGTTCACAAAGAATGGGACATAACTGAGCAATTATCTGTTCTGTTTTCCCTTTCAATGCATCATAAAAAGCAGTTTCCTAAAGGCAGACTAAGAAGACATGCTAGTTCACGATTCTACTTTATTGCTCCTTTTTAAACCGTTTTATGTATTTTCTCATACTTGTAACTCAAAATTTTCCTACAACATCATGAAATGTTGCCAATAGCTCTGATTGCTTTGCAAAGAATTAAATAAGGAAATGACTAACAATTTGTTACTAACCACGTTTTTCTCTCTTCACCCTTTCCTTCCTGTTTTCTAGATGAGGAAGAAGGCAAGTTGACGTTTCTTGTTTAGACTGAGACTATTTTTGTAAAGTGTGAGAGCTTGTTGAGAGGGATCAGGTTAATAAATAGCCAGCAGCCTCTTCCCCATGAATCCACTGCTGCGACCCTTTCTCTGCAGAGAATAGAGTGCTGGCCCTGCTTCAGGACAAGGCCAGCATTTGCAGATACCCAGTTGGTGCAAAATGCCTGATTGTCTGTTGTTCACTGTTTGAACAGAAAAAGTTCAATATTGAATAGTCAAAACATACACCTGTGGGTAACTACTTAGGCTAATATTTTAAGCCATAGGAAGTCAAAAAAAAAAATCACCTAGATGATAACAGAATGACATGGTACAAACTATCACTACTTCAAAAAAAAAAAAAAAAGCAGTAATTTTGAACCTAGCCAGAACTCAAATTTAATATTATTTATCCTCCCCATACTTATCTACACATGATTGCTTATTTAGAGTCATCAGTTACGTCTACCAAGAGGGAAGTTTTGCTATTTTCCTTTCCTTCTTTAAGTTGCTTAAATGTAATCAAGACCAAGCTCTATATAGACTGATTAGAAATAAAATGCAGATATTAGTCTGAAATTGCTGCTTTTTTGGAAATTCATACTAGTTTTTAATAGAATTCTAGTTTCAAGTCAAAATTTAACCTTTCTGTCAAATCTTTCAAGTTTTAAAAATTTAAAATTAGTTTTAGAGATCTCATTTGTTTTACCTATATTGACCCCAAAACATAAATGCATGCTTCCTTAAATCTCCTTTAGAAACATAGTGTCATTGTACGATCAGCTATTTAGAGACACGGGACAGTAACATGCTTTGTTATTTGAGCCACGCTTGCATGCTTCACAGTTACGAACTTCAGGAGGAAGAAATATAACTTCCGTTTGTTTCTTTCTCAGGTCACCAGTCATTTATGGCTCCTTCTTGCAGTGTTTTGCACTGTCCAGCTGCTTGTACATGTAGCAACAACATCGTGGACTGCCGTGGGAAGGGTCTCACTGAGATCCCCACAAATCTGCCAGAGACCATCACAGAAATGTATGTGCTCCCCAGTGCCCTCTTATCCCCACCTTCCCAGTGACCTAAGCCATGGCTTTCTTTAGGAGACTCTAGGTTTATCAAAGGCCAGTCTGATCTATCAGCTTTGAGAAATGTTCCTTTCAGAATTGTGTTGACCTTACTTTGTTTAATTAAATATCTTGTTGAAGTGGTTAGGATTTTGTTTTCTTTAGCTCAGGCAGAATGAAAAGGAATGAATTTGAAGGAAAAATAGTACTTTTCCTTTTCTTCAGAAAGTGTTATTCAGCTCTTAAGGAAAAATAAGAGTGTGAGTACTTTATCTAGCTGGATCTGGAGATCTGCTCTTGTCCATTTCTCCTTGGAAATGGTAGGGAATAAAAGAAAAACCAACCTGGGGTAATAGGTCATAGAAACAAGATAGCCAGATGATGTCTGACTCCTCACATTTTGTTTCACTGTTGTGTTTGAACTGTTAAATGAATCTACCACAAAGTATAAAAAAGATTAAGTCAAAATATATAAGTTTTTATATGAGGGAGCATTTTAGCTTATTTGAACCATTGATTTCCTCCACCAAAACTAGATTCTTTTCACAAAATATTTCATACCTATAATATATGCAACTTCTTTGTTCATTTCTGTGTTTGCTAGATATAAGTCACATGGATATAAAAAGGTCAGATAAGATGTAAAGTGGACTGCTTTTACTATCTTGGGAAGTAAACATTAGGAAAAGTCATCAGATAAGAGATCACATCTTAACCACATAGCCTAAGATATATTTTTAAAGCTAATTCTAAATTTAAATTAAATAAATATATGGGACATGTTTGGCTGAAATAATAAAACAGGAACAACTTCTTGTGCTAGGCCTACACAGTAAGCACCAAAAAAAATAAAATCAAGTTATTTTTAAGAATATTTATTATATATATTTATATGAAAATAATAGTAATACAGAAGACCTACTAACATTATTTTAAATTAGTTAATATATGCTTAAAAGTGTACTTAGAGCTCTTCAGTGCTTGATACAAAAATAGAATATATGTTTTCACATAATAATATTATTCTCATCAAATTTTTAATTGAGGGAACGCTACCTTGGCCATAAAGAACATTTGTCTTTTTTAGCTAGCCTTAAAAAAAAAGAACAGTAGGGGCTTCTCTGGTGGTCCAGTGGGTGGAGAGTTCACCTTGCAGTACAATGGGCACCGGTTCGATCCCTGTCCGGGGAAGACCCCATGTCCCACGGAGCAGCTGGATCGGTGTGTCCAATTACAAGCCAGCACTCTAGAGTGCATGTTCCAGAGCCAGTGCTCTGCGATGAGAGAGGCCACTGTGATGGGAGGCCCACACAGGCCAAAGAATAAAGATGGATGAAAATAAATGGATAAAAAATAAATAAAAAAGAGGCCAAAAAAATGTGAAAAAAAAACAAAAGGAAGAACAATAGATAGCTTGGGAAGTACAAGTGGCATTCTGCAAATGGTAGGGAATAAAAGAAAAACCAACCTGGGGTAATAGGTCATAGAAACAAGATAGCCAGATGATGTCTGACTCCTCACATTTTGTTTCACTGTTGTGTTTGAACTGTTAAATGAATCTACCACAAAGTATAAAAAAGATTAAGTCAAAATATATAAGTTTTTATATGAGGGAGCATTTTAGCTTATTTGAACCATTGATTTCCTCCACCAAAACTAGATTCTTTTCACAAAATATTTCATACCTATAATATATGCAACTTCTTTGTTCATTTCTGTGTTTGCTAGATATAAGTCACATGGATATAAAAAGGTCAGATAAGATGTAAAGTGGACTGCTTTTACTATCTTGGGAAGTAAACATTAGGAAAAGTCATCAGATAAGAGATCACATCTTAACCACATAGCCTAAGATATATTTTTAAAGCTAATTCTAAATTTAAATTAAATAAATATATGGGACATGTTTGGCTGAAATAATAAAACAGGAACAACTTCTTGTGCTAGGCCTACACAGTAAGCACCAAAAAAAATAAAATCAAGTTATTTTTAAGAATATTTATTATATATATTTATATGAAAATAATAGTAATACAGAAGACCTACTAACATTATTTTAAATTAGTTAATATATGCTTAAAAGTGTACTTAGAGCTCTTCAGTGCTTGATACAAAAATAGAATATATGTTTTCACATAATAATATTATTCTCATCAAATTTTTAATTGAGGGAACGCTACCTTGGCCATAAAGAACATTTGTCTTTTTTAGCTAGCCTTAAAAAAAAAGAACAGTAGGGGCTTCTCTGGTGGTCCAGTGGGTGGAGAGTTCACCTTGCAGTACAATGGGCACCGGTTCGATCCCTGTCCGGGGAAGACCCCATGTCCCACGGAGCAGCTGGATCGGTGTGTCCAATTACAAGCCAGCACTCTAGAGTGCATGTTCCAGAGCCAGTGCTCTGCGATGAGAGAGGCCACTGTGATGGGAGGCCCACACAGGCCAAAGAATAAAGATGGATGAAAATAAATGGATAAAAAATAAATAAAAAAGAGGCCAAAAAAATGTGAAAAAAAAACAAAAGGAAGAACAATAGATAGCTTGGGAAGTACAAGTGGCATTCTGCAAAAGAAAAACATTGGAGACAAAGGGTAGAGGTGGCAGTGGGCATTTTGCTTTAGGAATTGTACAATTGAGCCTAATTAGACTAAGAGGTGCATGTTGAGGCATCATGGAAAATAGTGCCTCAGAAAAGAAATTCCATCTAGTTTTAAAGCCATGGATTATGGAAGACTGCTCATCTTAAAAGATGTATTATATTACAAAGTAGATAGTAGAAAGACTTAGTAAGTATTCATATGGGGGGATGGTGTGTCCGTCTATCCAGACACAATGCTTAAGTAAGTAAACACTATATAAAGGCAGCGTGAATTGTCCAGACATCTTCATCAAGTGGCAGGCAAATTAAAAGCTCTGAAATCGGGTGCAAAGTAATATACATTGTAAAAAAGGAAAAACATAAAAATCAAGGTATTTATTACAGAGAGTCTAAAGTGAAAAGCAGGTTATGGTAGTTAACTAGATTTCGAAAGCTTTAGTTGGAAACCCATCCATTACTAGCTATGAGACTGTAAGCAACCTACTTATCCTTTGTGGGATTAAAGTCTCCTCATCTGAACTAACCTTTGTTGTCAGTTTATAGTGAAGGAGTAAATATATGTTAGGCTTCATGTGCTGCTGCATGCATACTAAGTTGCTTTAGGCATGTCCAACTTTTTACAACCCCATGGGCTGTAGCCCACCAGGCTCCTCTGTCCGTGGGATTCTCCGGGCAAGCATACTGGAGTGGATTGCCATGCCCTCCTCCAAGGGATCTTCCTGACCTAGGGATTGAGCCCACATCTCTTAGGCCTTCTCTCTTGGCAGGTGAGTTCTTTACCACTAGCACCACCTGGGAAGTCCCCTCAAGTGCTAAGAAGATAGCAGTCATTCAGTGAATGATACCTTAATCATTGAAGCCTTCATGTAGGAGGTAATGTGAGATAGGCCTTGAAGTATGATTAGTGATTATAATTACAAAGATGAGAAAGAACTTTCAGAAGTAATAAACATTGCCAGCATAGATAACAAGAATGGAAATCCAAAGTACTGCCGAACAGGAATTCAGTTTGACAGGTATTTGGTGCCTGGGAGACCTCAGGGTGGAAAAAAGAAACATTGGAAAGATAGGTTGGAGCTAATTCATGGAGGAGCTTGATAGTATGAGAATTGAAATATTTCTTTGGAATGTGTTTGAACACAGGAGTTGGAATCTCCCAGAAAATTAATCTGACAGCTATGTGCCAGTGTACTAAGTCCCTTCAGTCTTGTCCAATTCCTTGTGACCCCATGGACTATAGCCCACCAAGCTCCTCTGTCCATGGGATTCTCCCAGCAAGAATACTGGAGTGAGTTGCCATGCCCTCCTCCAAGGGATCTTTGTGACTCAGGGATTGAGCCCACATCTCTTAGGCCTTCTCTCTTGGCAGGTGAGTTCTTTACCACTAGCACCACCTGGGAAGTCCCCTCAAGTGCTAAGAAGATAGCAGTCATTCAGTGAATGATACCTTAATCATTGAAGCCTTCATGTAGGAGGTAATGTGAGATAGGCCTTGAAGTATGATTAGTGATTATAATTACAAAGATGAGAAAGAACTTTCAGAAGTAATAAACATTGCCAGCATAGATAACAAGAATGGAAATCCAAAGTACTGCCGAACAGGAATTCAGTTTGACAGGTATTTGGTGCCTGGGAGACCTCAGGGTGGAAAAAAGAAACATTGGAAAGATAGGTTGGAGCTAATTCATGGAGGAGCTTGATAGTATGAGAATTGAAATATTTCTTTGGAATGTGTTTGAACACAGGAGTTGGAATCTCCCAGAAAATTAATCTGACAGCTATGTGCCAGTGTACTAAGTCCCTTCAGTCTTGTCCAATTCCTTGTGACCCTATGGACTATAGCCCACCAAGCTCCTCTGTCCATGGGATTCTCTAGGCAAGAAGACTGGAGTTGGTTGATGTACCCTCCTTCAGGGGATCTCCTTGACCTATGGATCGAATGTGCTTCTTCTATGCCTCCTGCATTGGCAGGCAGCTTCTTTACCTGTGGCACCTCCTGGGAAGTCCATGCACCAGTGGTTTGGTGAAAGGAGAGAAATCCAGGCTTGAGGCCACTTGGGAGACTATTGTGTTGGTCAAGGGGAGACGTGATGAGAAAAGGAGCTAGGAAGTAATAGTAAGAATAATGATGTGGAAGCACATGTGATAGCTAATACAGAAGCAGAAGTAATAGCCTTTGGCATTTGATAAGATGAGAGAAAAATAGGGAAAAAATTACCTAGAGATGATGCAAGAATTTTTAAGTATGAGGGATGTGGAGATGGTGGTTATTACATTGTGTATAAGAAACTGAGGAGCAATACCAAACCTGGGAGGGAAGATGATTATGAGCAAAATTTTTTTTTTTGGCGGGGCGGGGGTGCGGGTTGAGGAGGGAGGCGGGCGGGCCAATTCTATTCGTCTTTCATTTATCTGTTTTCATCCATCTTTGTTCTTTTGGCCCGTGTGGGCCTCCCATCGCAGTGGCCTCTGTTGTTGTTGAGAACCGGCTCTGGGCACATGTGCTCCAGAGCTCCAGCTAGGTAATTGGACACATCGGTCCAGTCGCTCTGCAGCACATGGGATCTTCCCTAGCCAGGGATCGAACCAGTGCCCCTTGCACTGCAAGGCGGTGTCCTTACCCACTGGACCACCAGGGAAGCCCTATGAGCAAATTTTTGAAATACTGAGGTTCCAGTAGGGTATTTAGAGGCACAGCAATAATACAGACTCTAATAATTTGGAACAAGACAGGATTTGAGAGAAAGATTTTGGAGTACTTAATATTATAAAAAACAAAATAGATGGTTAAAATCATTAAATGACAACAGAACGGAGGAAAATAGAAGAGAAGCCTGAGGGAGCTAAAAACCACAGATGGTCACAGTAGATAAGGGAGGAAGGTGTTTCTAGGAAAAGCGATCTGCAGAAACAAATACTCCAGCTGGTGAACCAAGGAGAAATCAGAGAACAAGACTTAGAACTTGACCACGTTGTTCTTAATAGAACAATATGATTCAAGATAGAATGATAGGTAAGTAAGCTGCTTTTCAAAGTATTATGAAAGATCGAGGTGATAAATAGTGGAGAGAGCAGATACGGAAAAGTTTGAAGAATCTGGCTGAGAAGGGATTTTTTTGTCAAGACAACTGCCACTGCAAAGGGCAGACTTGTATTTATTTTTGAAATATAGAAACCTGCAGTCCTTGAAGAGTCAGAGAAAAATGGGTTAGAGAGTCACACAACTGTGACTGTTAAGATACGTGTGGGAGCAAGATTGTTCTGGACCCAGGGGCGAATTGGGCAAACCCTGGCTATAGAAAAGGAGACAAAAAACTGTTGCTGATTGCCAAAGAGGACTGAGTTGAAGACATAACAGACTGAAAGAAATAGGAGATACTTCAAATAGTTTATCTCGTGTATTCTATTTTTTGTCATAGAGTTTTTCTTGCATTTTGCATGATCTATAGATTTTTGTATGATGGTGGAATTTAGTAGCATAAAAGTTACACTAAATAATATGTCCCATTGAGTTTACCTATGTTGAGGAGATGGTATATCAGATAAAGCTATAATAAGTTTATAAGTAGAAATGGAAACGTATGTGAAGCTCTAGGTAAATTTTACTTCTCTGATTATTACATTATCAGCTCTGTCAGTAGAGTGTCTGGTCATAAATCCTATTGATCTTCAACTCCAACAAAATACACCATTATTATTTATATTTTATTACTCTTTTATTTTTTATTAAAGAATCATTAAGATTCATAAAATGTAGGAATGAAGCTGAGCAACAGCTTCTTTAAAAGTTTTTCTAAATTCCATATTTTTAATACACAAAGTGAACAGCATAACTTCCTCTATATTCTCATATAATGTTTTCAATCTGCATTTTTACCATAAATTATCAGTGTAATTTCTTTTTTGCAAGTTAATAGGTATCTCCAACTCCTTGAAAACTGACCACTTCATCTTGCTAGTTTAGAAAAGGCCAGTCTAGGGGCTTCCCTGGTGGCCCAGTGGTTAGGAGTCTGTGCTTCTGTGCAAAGGCGCATGGGTAGGATCCCACATGCTGCATGGTAAGCACCTCCCACCCTAAAAAAGAGAAAATGGACCAGGCTCCAAGAAATTTAGAAATCTTGTAAAAAAAGAAAAAGTTCTTCAATTGTGAAGTGACTAAACTGGACTCAACCTTAGATTTATTTGACTCCAAAACCCATGTTCCATCTTCCATCCAACTGCCAAAGAAAGATAAATGTGGCTTAACTTGTTGGAATATTGTTAAAGGGATGATTGAAAAAAATCAGGATATCAGACATCAAAAGAAATGGGACACTTTAAGACATTTACATGGGCTTCGCTGGTGGTCCAGTGGGTAAGGACACCGCCTTGCAGTGCAGGGGGCGCTGGTTCAATCCCTGGCCTGGCAGGATACATATATCTTAATTCTCTGATATCATTAGTTGCTATTGAATGAAATAATGAAATGATAATCTTTGTAAAGTAATTCATTTTTACTAAGAATGTGCATTCATGATGAGAAAATTATTTACACCTATTTCCCTCAATTTGCTTCCTTTTTTCCAATTTTACTGTGGAATAACTGACACAGTTGTATATATTTAAAAGCTGCATCATGATCATTTGAGATATTTATTCATTGTGAAATGATTACCAAATTCAAGATAATTGACACATTCACCACCTCAAATTGTTAACTCTTTTTGTGTGTGGTGAGAATGCTTAAGTTCTCCTTTAAGAAATTTTCAAGTGTACAGTATTTGAAGTATATTAACTATAGTCACCATGCTGTTTACTAGACCCTGAGAACTTACTCTTATAACTGAAAATGTGTACCTATTGACATAGATCTCCCCAACCACGAGCCTCTACCAATCACTATTCTATTTTATAAAGTCAGCTTTTTTGGCGGGCAGGGGCAGCATGTAAGTGGTAACATACAGTGTTTGTACTTACTTGTTTGGCTTACTTTTCTAAGCATACACTCTCCAGGTTCATCCATGTTGTCTCAAATGACAGCATTTCCTTCCTTCTGTTGACATATAATATTCCACTGTATACATACCACAATTTATTTATCCATTCATCCGCCATAGTACATTTAGGTTGTTCCCATACCTTGACAATTGTGCAGTCTCAATATGGAGATACAAATACTAGTAGTGATCACAATGTTATCTGAACTTTAGGGGAAAGATTACGAATGACTTGGACAGTAATTCAGAGCAGGCATCAGGGAGAAGGCTAGTTTCTGGCTATTCACTGAGTTATACTGTTAAAGGTAATTTGCATAATGTTTTTGAAACTAAAATGATTACCAAACAGGAGACTTAGTTCAGTGCCTAACTCGTATTAAGCATACAGAAGATTTTAGTTATTAAGTGAAAAACAAAGCAGCAAAACTTCCATTTGTCTTTCTTGGATTGTGAAAAAAAGATTATATATGAAAACTAATTATTACTGACATTATGAATATGTACTCTGTCACCCTGAAATCGGTGAGCAGTGAGTCTTAGCCCATTTTCCCTTTAAATCTAAATTATGTGATTCTGTGTATTGAATATACTTTTGTTTTCATTTGAGTATGTGTCCATATAAATACATAAATTTTCAACACCCAGTCAGAAGGTCATTTCCTGAAATATGAGGTCAATAGGAGCTCAAATACACACATTTCTGTCTTGCTTTAAATGGTTAAAGACCAAATGGAAAAAGAGTTATTTTTGTTATGAAAACATCAATTAAATTTACACTGAGGGAAATATATCCAGAATGACATCACGAGAAATAAAATAAGATTAAGGAAATGAACAATTTTCAGGGAAAAATCATCCCAAGATAGGGATTATTGATAATCAATTAGGATGGACACAGTCTTAAGACAAAAACGCCAGATATATGTGAAGTATATCCCTCTAGAGGCCAATATTCACTCAGCTGTTAAAGATATTTGTTAAACTTAAAAAGTTCTGGTAGCCACAATTACATAACAGCAACAATATTCTAGTCTAAAATAATCTTGGGTCATTTTATGGGTTAGGGCCAAAAAAAATACATATCTATACCATGTTGTCTCAAATGACAGCATTTCCTTCCTTCTGTTGACATATAATATTCCACTGTATACATACCACAATTTATTTATCCATTCATCCGCCATAGTACATTTAGGTTGTTCCCATACCTTGACAATTGTGCAGTCTCAATATGGAGATACAAATACTAGTAGTGATCACAATGTTATCTGAACTTTAGGGGAAAGATTACGAATGACTTGGACAGTAATTCAGAGCAGGCATCAGGGAGAAGGCTAGTTTCTGGCTATTCACTGAGTTATACTGTTAAAGGTAATTTGCATAATGTTTTTGAAACTAAAATGATTACCAAACAGGAGACTTAGTTCAGTGCCTAACTCGTATTAAGCATACAGAAGATTTTAGTTATTAAGTGAAAAACAAAGCAGCAAAACTTCCATTTGTCTTTCTTGGATTGTGAAAAAAAGATTATATATGAAAACTAATTATTACTGACATTATGAATATGTACTCTGTCACCCTGAAATCGGTGAGCAGTGAGTCTTAGCCCATTTTTCCCTTTAAATCTAAATTATGTGATTCTGTGTATTGAATATACTTTTGTTTTCATTTGAGTATGTGTCCATATAAATACATAAATTTTCAACACCCAGTCAGAAGGTCATTTCCTGAAATATGAGGTCAATAGGAGCTCAAATACACACATTTCTGTCTTGCTTTAAATGGTTAAAGACCAAATGGAAAAAGAGTTATTTTTGTTATGAAAACATCAATTAAATTTACACTGAGGGAAATATATCCAGAATGACATCACGAGAAATAAAATAAGATTAAGGAAATGAACAATTTTCAGGGAAAAATCATCCCAAGATAGGGATTATTGATAATCAATTAGGATGGACACAGTCTTAAGACAAAAACGCCAGATATATGTGAAGTATATCCCTCTAGAGGCCAATATTCACTCAGCTGTTAAAGATATTTGTTAAACTTAAAAAGTTCTGGTAGCCACAATTACATAACAGCAACAATATTCTAGTCTAAAATAATCTTGGGTCATTTTATGGAGAGACATATAAAAGATTTCAGTGGTGTTCATTTACTGTTAAAGTTAGAAGTAGTATTCGAAAAATATAAAGTAGTTACTTTAGAATTATTATGTAACCAGCAAGAGGATCTTTGATGTCAAAGTAATATCACTACTTCCTCTTTTACAAATGCAAGGCTGATATTACCTATGATGAGAAGGTTTTTTTGCTCTGAGCTGTCCATGACTCAGAAGCTTAAGTCTTTCTGCAACCCCAGCCTTCACCCCATTAAATCTGTTCTGTTCTTTGGCAGCTGTTTTTGCCATTTACTTTAAGAGCAGATGGGGAAAATGCAAAGAACTGTCAGTTTTATTGCCATGTATAATCAGCATCTGGGCTGTATATGACAGAAACAATCAATCCAAATTCATACTTTACTGGTGGTGGAAAACCTTTTTTGAGTTTCTCAGAGTTTTCAAATTAGAGTAAGTGCCCTATTTTAATCACGTTGATCATGGAAATAGAAACCATTTGTATTTTTTTCAACCTCTATGGGAATGATGCATGAGTATAGGTGTCTAATATACAGTTACGAAATATCTGAAAAACTGTCTTGCTTATTTGTTTAAAAATGTGTTTTGGAACCATAAATATTTATTTCACATTAGAGATCAAGTCATGTATCATAATCTGTATGTGTATAACTAATATTTGCTATAGAAAGTATATAATACCACATGTTGTATGTTACATATGTATGCATATGTATATATATACTCATTTTTACTTTTTGTACTACTTTTTGAGCTGGAGAAACACACCATATATTTTTTTGCATCTCATAATTTATACCCAAACATTTATAGTAGGATTTGTTTTCATATTTTCTGAAAGAGAAACTGAGATACAGTGAAACTAACAGAAACTTTTGCCAATTAATCAATTAGGATGGACACAGTCTTAAGACAAACGCCAGATATATGTGAAGTATATCCCTCTAGAGGCCAATATTCACTCAGCTGTTAAAGATATTTGTTAAACTTAAAAAGTTCTGGTAGCCACAATTACATAACAGCAACAATATTCTAGTCTAAAATAATCTTGGGTCATTTTATGGAGAGACATATAAAAGATTTCAGTGGTGTTCATTTACTGTTAAAGTTAGAAGTAGTATTCGAAAAATATAAAGTAGTTACTTTAGAATTATTATGTAACCAGCAAGAGGATCTTTGATGTCAAAGTAATATCACTACTTCCTCTTTTACAAATGCAAGGCTGATATTACCTATGATGAGAAGGTTTTTTTGCTCTGAGCTGTCCATGACTCAGAAGCTTAAGTCTTTCTGCAACCCCAGCCTTCACCCCATTAAATCTGTTCTGTTCTTTGGCAGCTGTTTTTGCCATTTACTTTAAGAGCAGATGGGGAAAATGCAAAGAACTGTCAGTTTTATTGCCATGTATAATCAGCATCTGGGCTGTATATGACAGAAACAATCAATCCAAATTCATACTTTACTGGTGGTGGAAAACCTTTTTTGAGTTTCTCAGAGTTTTCAAATTAGAGTAAGTGCCCTATTTTAATCACGTTGATCATGGAAATAGAAACCATTTGTATTTTTTTCAACCTCTATGGGAATGATGCATGAGTATAGGTGTCTAATATACAGTTACGAAATATCTGAAAAACTGTCTTGCTTATTTGTTTAAAAATGTGTTTTGGAACCATAAATATTTATTTCACATTAGAGATCAAGTCATGTATCATAATCTGTATGTGTATAACTAATATTTGCTATAGAAAGTATATAATACCACATGTTGTATGTTACATATGTATGCATATGTATATATATACTCATTTTTACTTTTTGTACTACTTTTTGAGCTGGAGAAACACACCATATATTTTTTTGCATCTCATAATTTATACCCAAACATTTATAGTAGGATTTGTTTTCATATTTTTCTGAAAGAGAAACTGAGATACAGTGAAACTAACAGAAACTTTTGCTAATCAGTGGCAGATTCTAAATTTAATCCAAGCTTATATAAAGCTTATCCTTTTACTCACCGAACTACATATTTTTATCTTTATATCTGTGTATATGCAAAACATAAATACCTCTTGGGGAGAGCCATTTCAGATTTGGCATATGGATGTTATTTTATTTAGTTTGTCAAAATAAATCATTGAAACTAATGCCTGCATATTGAACATTAGTGAGCTGAAAGAGCCATTTTAAATAAACTAATCGTGTTTAATATAGTGTAAATATCTTTAGCACTAGTTGGAAATTTTAATCACCCAATTACACTGTTTGTTCTACACTTCCTGTTGTAAGATCTGCTCATTTATAAATATGGTAGAGTATTGATATGCCACAAAGCTCAGCTATGCCTGCACATAATTTCCATGTTCAGAGTGTCACAGTATTACAGCAGAAAGTTTTACTGATAATTTCCCATTTTCTACTGTCTTTGAAAAAGGCACCAGAAAGTAATGCATATTGGTAAATGATCATTCTTTAAGAACTCTAAATGTATAAGGACACGTTTATTTATATTTTTTTGAAAAAAGCAGTAATTAGTGAGCAAGAGAAAAAGACTTATAGGAATGTGGAGGAAAGGTCTTCATTGGTAAGCATGCTTGTGAATATTTTGATTGGAGCAGTTAGAAAACTGTTGTTCTACTTACAATTAAACTTATAAATAAAATTTCCTAATGATTTTAGCAGGAATTTGTAACAACAGACTGCTTTCAGATATACATACACACAGTGATGAAATGTTTATTTCACATTAGAGATCAAGTCATGTATCATAATCTGTATGTGTATAACTAATATTTGCTATAGAAAGTATATAATACCACATGTTGTATGTTACATATGTATGCATATGTATATATATACTCATTTTTACTTTTTGTACTACTTTTTGAGCTGGAGAAACACACCATATATTTTTTTGCATCTCATAATTTATACCCAAACATTTATAGTAGGATTTGTTTTCATATTTTTCTGAAAGAGAAACTGAGATACAGTGAAACTAACAGAAACTTTTGCTAATCAGTGGCAGATTCTAAATTTAATCCAAGCTTATATAAAGCTTATCCTTTTACTCACCGAACTACATATTTTTATCTTTATATCTGTGTATATGCAAAACATAAATACCTCTTGGGGAGAGCCATTTCAGATTTGGCATATGGATGTTATTTTATTTAGTTTGTCAAAATAAATCATTGAAACTAATGCCTGCATATTGAACATTAGTGAGCTGAAAGAGCCATTTTAAATAAACTAATCGTGTTTAATATAGTGTAAATATCTTTAGCACTAGTTGGAAATTTTAATCACCCAATTACACTGTTTGTTCTACACTTCCTGTTGTAAGATCTGCTCATTTATAAATATGGTAGAGTATTGATATGCCACAAAGCTCAGCTATGCCTGCACATAATTTCCATGTTCAGAGTGTCACAGTATTACAGCAGAAAGTTTTACTGATAATTTCCCATTTTCTACTGTCTTTGAAAAAGGCACCAGAAAGTAATGCATATTGGTAAATGATCATTCTTTAAGAACTCTAAATGTATAAGGACACGTTTATTTATATTTTTTTGAAAAAAGCAGTAATTAGTGAGCAAGAGAAAAAGACTTATAGGAATGTGGAGGAAAGGTCTTCATTGGTAAGCATGCTTGTGAATATTTTGATTGGAGCAGTTAGAAAACTGTTGTTCTACTTACAATTAAACTTATAAATAAAATTTCCTAATGATTTTAGCAGGAATTTGTAACAACAGACTGCTTTCAGATATACATACACACAGTGATGAAATGTTTGGACTTATTCACATACATTCTATGGAGAAAAACTTTCTGGTTCCAAAGACTTCTTTTATCATATGAGCTTTGTAAAATTTTTGACCTCTCCTGTTCAGTTTTCTAAATCTATTTTTACTTTGAAATTCAAAATATTGAATTTTCTTTTTATAAAGGACTAGCATCTGCAAGGCTTTGAATTATGGCGGATTTTATCAACAGCATGCAAATATATCTCAGCCATTACACTATCTGTTTTTGTAATCCTGGAATGTTTTTAATTAGATTCTTCCTGGAACCATGGATTTAAATTTGTACACTATAAAATTCAGCAGATTCTCTGTTATTAAAGTAGAAGATTAGAGGACAGAGAAGCAAATTTCATTTCCTTTTAACCTTCACCTGAAAACTCTAATATTTTTCTTCCTTACGTTTTATAATCTGGTCTTAATCTTTGCCCTCATTTTAGGAGCAAGGGCATTTTTTCAGATGTGTATTGATTGTAGTTTGTTGAATATATTAGGAAGCTCTTATAATAATACACATAACTTATTTATCCTAGAGACCTAAAAGCTTACAAAAAGTACATATTATTTTATTGTTTGTCTAGTGAAGACAAAAATAGACATTTTAAAGCATTTATAAATTTATTGGTTGAGAGCTGTCAGTGGTAGAACATTTCCCTGCATGAAAATCTGTCTCTGAATGAAGGAAGCAGTTATGTTGTGCCTTAATGGATTGCTAGACAGTGTCGTAAAAACCAATCAGCTGCTGAGTCAATGTAAATAGCCATATAACCTTGTTTCAAATGCTTTTTTGGAACAAAGAAGTAAATAGGTAAATAAAAAGTCAAGCAAGTCCACTGCACATGCCATAGTTCGGCTTTCTGAACTATGTATGTGCTATAAATGAAACAGTTTACCATGTGAAAATGATTAAGCTATAGCACATTGCAATAAGGAATAATACATCCAGCATTGCTATGTTATGTTTGTTATTATTTTAGTATATAGTTAAATATTGTTTCATCGTGAATTATTTTTGTTGTATAACTTTTTAAGTTTGTTGTATAGAATTTGAGCATACATTTTCTAAGAAAAGGTAGCCTCACTTATGTCTTTTTGTATTGCTTACTTTAGCAGTAATAGTTATCAATGTAATTAATTGCAGATTTGGCACAAACCAAACTACAATTTTAACTTGTAACTTAAAATATATAAAATATAAAATATAGTTGAATGCCATTAGAACAGTTAATGATCATTATAACTATTCTAGGTTCAGAGACAAAATAGTAAATGAATTTTTAAATTTTTTATTTAAATTTGAAATTTTAAATTTCTAAGGATGTTTTTTAGTTATAATAACTGATAAAATTAGTTTGGCTGCATTTGTAGTTAATAGTGACATTTCAGAATTCTCAGTACTGAATATCACCTTTTAAAAAAAATTTGCATTGAACAAATCAGTTGGAAATGTAATAGTAAAATTAGACACTTTATTAATAAAATGTCCATGAGGCAATATATGTATTTATAGTTTTGATCACTAATGAATTCCAATTATACAATATTTCCCAGAGTAGTCAATAATATTTGCAGGCTGAATGCATGAATAGTTTCTGATTTCTTATTTTTAAGAAACTGAAATTGTATTTACATAAAGTAATTGTATAAAATAGTTTTGCATGACTGTTAAAAGGAATATACTAGACACTAAGGATTTTTACTTTTTCACATCATCACATTATATTGAACAGTGAAACAGTTTAAACCATGTGAGACAATGATTAAATAACCATATAACCTTGTTTCAAATGCTTTTTTGGAACAAAGAAGTAAATAGGTAAATAAAAAGTCAAGCAAGTCCACTGCACATGCCATAGTTCGGCTTTCTGAACTATGTATGTGCTATAAATGAAACAGTTTACCATGTGAAAATGATTAAGCTATAGCACATTGCAATAAGGAATAATACATCCAGCATTGCTATGTTATGTTTGTTATTATTTTAGTATATAGTTAAATATTGTTTCATCGTGAATTATTTTTGTTGTATAACTTTTTAAGTTTGTTGTATAGAATTTGAGCATACATTTTCTAAGAAAAGGTAGCCTCACTTATGTCTTTTTGTATTGCTTACTTTAGCAGTAATAGTTATCAATGTAATTAATTGCAGATTTGGCACAAACCAAACTACAATTTTAACTTGTAACTTAAAATATATAAAATATAAAATATAGTTGAATGCCATTAGAACAGTTAATGATCATTATAACTATTCTAGGTTCAGAGACAAAATAGTAAATGAATTTTTAAATTTTTTATTTAAATTTGAAATTTTAAATTTCTAAGGATGTTTTTTAGTTATAATAACTGATAAAATTAGTTTGGCTGCATTTGTAGTTAATAGTGACATTTCAGAATTCTCAGTACTGAATATCACCTTTATAAAAAAAAAATTTGCATTGAACAAATCAGTTGGAAATGTAATAGTAAAATTAGACACTTTATTAATAAAATGTCCATGAGGCAATATATGTATTTATAGTTTTGATCACTAATGAATTCCAATTATACAATATTTCCCAGAGTAGTCAATAATATTTGCAGGCTGAATGCATGAATAGTTTCTGATTTCTTATTTTTAAGAAACTGAAATTGTATTTACATAAAGTAATTGTATAAAATAGTTTTGCATGACTGTTAAAAGGAATATACTAGACACTAAGGATTTTTACTTTTTCACATCATCACATTATATTGAGAAATGTTTTACAAATTGAAATGATGTTTCATTGGCTTAGGTTTGAAGAAAGTCCTTTAATCAACAGTATTCCATCTATAGTTTGTTTTTACTATATTCTATTGGTTACATTTTAACTTCTCAGGATCAACTACAAGAATGGATCATAGGAAAAGAAAAGTGTCACTGAACCATCAATTCATAATGTTGTAATCAGTAATGTAACTGTGAAATGATTAAGCTATCCTTTGCTATCGTTAGAGTTTTTGAAGAAAGTAACCCTTTCTTAAGACCTAGATAAATAATCCAGACACCAAATCCATATCTTCTTCATAGAATTTATTTGTTTTCTTGTAGAGTAAATCTGCCCCTCAGGACCTAACCTGGTGGGAGGAGGGATATGTGAAAAATGAATACAGTCAGAGAAGAGGAGAAGAGTTTAGAAGACAATGCCCTTGAGTAGAGATAAAGATACAATTAACCACACTTAAGAAAATAGAGGGGCTTACCTGGTGGTCCAGTGGGTAAAGACACTGCCTTGCAGTGCAAGGGGCGCCAGTTCGATCCCTGGCCTGGGAGGATCCCACGTGCCGTGGAGCAGCTGGACTGATGTGTCCAATTACCGAGCCGGAGCTCTGGAGTGCATGCGCCCAGAGCCGGCGCTCTGCGACAAGAGAGGCCACCGTGATGGGAGGCCCACGCGGGCCAAAGAACAAAGATGGATGCAAATAGATATATGAAAGACCAATAGAAGTGGCCTGCCCGCCCCTCTCCCTCCCCAACCCAATCCTTTCCCCAAAATAAATGAATAAATAAATGTTTTTTTTAAAAAAAAGAAAGTAGAGAATAGCTTCAGACAGAGAGTGTGTGGGCTTGCCTGGTGGTCCAGTGGGTAAGGACACCGCCTTGCAGTGCAAGGGACGCTGCTTTGATCTCTGACCTGGGAAGATCCCATGTGCCGTGGAGCGGCTGGACTGATGTGTCCAATTACCGAGCGGGAGCTCTGGAGTGCATGCGCCCAGAGCCGGTGCTCTGCGACAACAGGCCACTGCGATGGGAAGCCCACACGGGCCAAAGAACAAAGATGGATGTAAATCGATAAATGAAAGACCAATAGAAGTGGCATGCCCACCCCCCTCCTGCCCCAACCCGTCCCCCCAACTCCCAAAAAAGAAGGACTGAGCCCTTCCCCTCTGTGTATAATAAAAAACCTTTAAAAAAAAGAGAAAGAGACTGTGTTCTAGCCATCTTAAAATAACTAAATATTATTAGTAATGATGTAAAATTATTAATAACTTCTATGACTAACAATAAAGAATGCTTAAGGAAATATGGCCCATTTGGACCATTGGCATGAAAACTTCAAAAAGAAGGTCTTCCAAAAATGTTAATGACTAGGAAAGCAAAGATAATACGATATTTAGTGTAAAGGATTCAACTCAAAGTTCTCTATACAGTAAGATTTCAGTTATGTAAAATAAATATGTATGCAGAAAAACAGAAGTAAAATTCACGAAGCTGGGTGGTGTTTATGAGTGATTTTTAATTTTACTGTTTACATATTTTGTAAATGGCTTAAGTTTGTCATTAATATGAACAAAATAACTTCTGCTTTGGAGAGGTGGAAAAGCATGACTAACATTGCAGGTAAGAGAAGTTTTACCTTTTGTGTGAGAGAGGAAAGGACAGAAACTTGGGGAATAGCTCACTTTAGAGGACTAAAGAGAAAATTAGAGAAAAGCAGAGGGAGAATCAGCCATATAGTGTCACATTCACGGGAAGAGGGATTGTTCCGGTTATGAAATACTACTGTGAGATCAAGAGAGATAAAGATTGAGGAAACCCATTGCCTATAGAGACAAAGAGGTCAGAGGGTGAGCCCTGAGGCTGTTGAAGAAAACATGGTATTGTAATAGGGATTTGGAGTCATAAAAGGACAAAATTTAACCAATTTGACTTAACTACCTACCAGTATTTTATCTATTTTGATCTTATGTTCATTAAATGTTTGTAATACATATAATATCAAAGTATTGCCAACATTCAATAAGAAGAAATCACTGTTTGTGATACATATATAGCCTGTGAATTGTCTATATATGTATATTATATTTATATATTAATATACCAATGAGTTTCCCAAGTGGCACTAGTGGCAAAGAATCCACCTGCCAATATAAATGCATATACAGATACACACACACACACACACACAATATTTATTTTTAAATTCAGATGAAAAGTAGAGCTCATGCCTGGTGTTTCAGCAGAGGGTTTTAATGTGATGAATGAATTACACAGCTGTAGAAGATGACACAGAGATTAGAAATCTATTTCCACCCCAGGGTTGCAAAGAACTAAGAAGGTGGTTTTACACAGTCAGCAGCTGGTCCTTAGCAGGAGCTGAAACGAAGGGGATGAGACAACGGCTGAGGACACCCGCTGAGGCAGAAGATGGGACAGTACCCTGGCTTCTCCTCTCTTTCCACTAATTTCGCAACTTGACCAAGTCTCACAAAAGCAAGCAAGTGAGCCTGGAATGTGTGGTTCACAGACGTCAGCTCTCTGGGATGCAGAGCCGAAGTGAGGAGAAGGGGCTAGGAAGTGTACACTAGGATATTTATATAGGTTAGCAAGGAGGTTGAAGAGGCAGTGTTTTTAATGGACTTAAATATTGACCAACACCCTATGATATATACTGTTTTGAGTCTTTCATAACTAGAGTGGTAAAGTCTTGTTTCTTTGATAGCAGAAACATGGAGTAGATAATATTAGAGGGTTATTTTCAACTTGCAGATTTTAGTACATCATAAAAATGCTTCAGTTGTGTTTAAATGCACTTTGCTGCAGTGGTTTTCACATGAAATATTCACATAATGGGTTGACAGAATCCAGAGTCTTACTGAAAATATCCTCAGTACTTACGGATTTAGAATTTAAGAGGTTGCCTCAGAAGCAGCTTCAAAATTCACTTTCTGGATATAACAATTTCTTCAACCTATAACATACTTTCTGTAGAGGAAATGATTCATAAAATTTAATATTCCACAATAATGTCTTTTGTGGCAGAGTTAGAGTTATCTCTAAAACATGTTCTATATCTCTTCAGTGTTGCAATAAATCTCTCTTCCTGATACTGAACTTGGCAAAATATATTCCCAATGTAGGTGTCCTCTCTTTTATACAAAGTCCAAACTTAAATATTAATGCACCTGTAATGCCTCAAAATCAGAATATTCTTATTTTCACAGATGCTTTGTTTTTACTCCTAATCTTGCACCACATTTAAGGCAGAGCACAATTAATTTCAGGAGCCTTTTTTGAGGAAAGAAAAGAAAATATCACTCAGGAAGTGTATCACTTTTGCTTCTTGACATGACTTGAATTAAACATATCAGAGAGCCCACATTTCTATTTAAAAATTGAATATATTTTTCATTGCAGACGTTTGGAACAGAACTCAATCAAGGTCATCCCTCCTGGAGCTTTCTCACCGTATAAAAAGCTTAGAAGAATGTGAGTGAATAATATTCTGAAATCAATGTAATTTTTTAGAATTGTACGGGTCATGACCATGTTAAGACATTCATTTAAGTATGAATATTTAAGTGTTTGACAGCTTAAATATCAAGTGACGTGACTATCTGATTGCTAGTTCTATAACAGTGTAATGTTAAAAGCTAAACTATTAATTTTTTAAGTTCTCTGTAATTTAACATATTAATTCAACTAGTGTGAATGTATGTGGTTAATATATTATACAGTCAAATTCTTAAATGTGCTATTTTTTAAAAAATAAGAGATGTCATCTTTAATCATAATTTTGGAAACTGGCTCATAATTGATTTACATGTGTGATTTTTTTTAAAATTTAAGATGCTTCAGATGTTTCATGTTGCAAATATTATACATGTACTGATAGGTTCAAAACTGACATGTAAAGGCAGTAAATAGCTTTCTCCTACAGTAAATCTCCTGACATTCTATTTAATTTAACCTAACCCTATTTTTAATCTTAGCGACCTGAGCAATAATCAGATCTCTGAGCTAGCACCAGATGCTTTCCAAGGACTACGCTCTCTGAATTCACTGTAAGTATTGACTACGTCACTGAAGGAAAGTAGAATGCACAAGGAATAGTGGCTCTGGATTTTAAGTTTGGGTTTAAGGAATATGCTCCTTTAACTTTTCTTATTATGCATTATTAATAATATTAATTACTATGAATCATTACTGAATTTCATCATTTTTTATGTAGACATTCTATCTGTGACTGAAATCAACCAGTTTTAGAGATATATATTTTAGGATTTGATAATTTTCCTGTTTAGAGATCAAGAGTATGAGCCCCATTTTTTGACGTTGTTTTCTTTCAGAAGTAAAGGGAAAATGTTTATTTTGGCGGCTCTGATCAGTGTTGTGTTTATAATCTTTATAGCCACTGTTTCTGGAGACAGTAGCACTCCTGTTTAGAATGATGCTGGGTAAAGTCTTGCAGAGAACAGTGGAAGATGACCAGTGAGAGTCCCACACCCCCACCCCAACCCTCTGTTTCATCACCTTAAAGAATTCCCTGAAAGAACCAGCTTTAATCTCTGAAAGAACAAAGATAAGAAAGTATGACAGTACTTTAATGTCAAAAGGACTTCCTGGGAGATAGCAGTATCAATTAAAGTGGCTCTAAAGTAAATTCATAAAGACTGTTATTCCTTCAAACTCTTTGGAAGTCCACCAAGTAGAGTATCCTATATACTTTAAACTTTAAAATTAAAATTTGAAAATGAAATCTGATTTGTAAGGGTTTTTTTGGAGTTGATGCCTAGAGAAGCATTCTTACTGATGTAAATTATTGCAGGGCTCTTAGGAACTTCAGAAGTCAGTGGCAGCCAGTGGAAATTTCAGGATACACAAGTGAGATACTGGGGTTGATAGAAGTTTACACTCGTACCAGGGGAAGCAGGTGGACCAGCTTCTCTGGGCACTGGATATTCTGGTGGCTACACTGGTCTGCTCAGAAGACTGTGGTTTCCTTTGAAGCCAAAAAAGGAAAAGTATCACTTCACCTGCAGTGTCTGCCTAGGTCCATTTTTGTTTGTTTGTTTGGATTTTTTTTTTTTTTAATAAATGAAGCCCAAGACCAGGGAAACAACTGCTGACAGAAAATGTAAAGGGCAGTCATGCACCCTTTTGGGTGGCTCTGTGAAGATATACCTTTTATTCATCTCAGTTGCATCAGTGACTGTCACACAGGCAAATGGTGAACATTGAACCAGAGACAGTTGGATTCAGTTTAATTGGGCACCAAGCATAGAACCTGGCAAAATTCCTGGCACATAGTGAATGTATAATTTCTATTGCAGAAGGCATTACTTGAATAATAGTGTATTGAATATCCCAAACTGGTGCCACCTTGATCTGATCCCTTGTTCCCCAAAGGCCTCATTCTCTTATTCTTGACCTTAAGACATATCTTACTATTGCTTTACCCTTTCTTAATGCCTTTACCTTCTTGAATCTGACAATATAGAATTTTCTCTTTTGTTCTTTGCTTTTAAAGTTGTTCCCTCACTGATCTACATTTTTAAAAAAATATCTATATGCTATACAAATGAACTTTTATGTCAAACTATATAAATATAGCCCTGGAATCTAAACAAATGGAATGTGTATTTGTATAGTATACCATTCAGCTTGGTTTTTTTCCTTAAGAATTTCCTTCATATTTTATAATTTATCCCACCTCTCACTGGCATCTTAAAAGGGAGCAGCTTTTTCCTCACTCTAATACATCCGTCTTACATGTGTTAGTTTCCCCCTTTCTGAACAGAAAGTATGCACAGCTGCTAAACATAGCAATAATTTTTATTCTGATTTTAGCATTTTCCTTTGTATTTATGACATCCATTTATTTCTTTTCTGAAAGAATATATCTGAATTTCTATAGTATGTATGTACATTGTAAAGAGTATTTTAACATACATAGAGATAGATACATATTCAAATACTTACTGGATGACAAATCACCTGCCATCTAGAGATTTCCCATACATATATATATATAAAAGATTATTTTTTTAAAAAAATAAAATTGCACTGTAATATATTATTCTATATTATTTTAAACTTAACATTATAACATAAGGGCTTCCCAGGTGGTGCTAATGGTAAGGAATCTACCTGCCCATGCAGGAGATGCAACGGGTGCAGTATGATCCCTGAGTAGGAAAGATCTCTTGGAGTATGAATTGGTGATCCACTTCAGTATTCTTGCCTGAAAAATGTCATGGACCGAGGAGCCTGATGGGCCACAGTCTATGCGGCTGTAGAGAGTAGGACTCGACTGAGCAAAGCTATCATGAATAGTTTCATTTCACTAAATATTTCTTCATGATAAAAACATGATTTTTATCAATGTGAGATATGTATTTACCCAATCTTCTTCTTTAGAATATGGGTACATTTTACTTGTATTTAATGTTTCACCATTATAAATTATGCAGTGATTAATATTTGGCTCAAAAAATATTGTGTTTGTCTCTATCTTTTTTCTCCTGAAACTACTTAGTTAAAATTTATATAAACCTCTTTATGACTCTTGGTACATGTTTCACATTGGCCCCCTAAAAATACAGTTTGTATCATTTCCTACACTTAAATATCGTCCCTCCACTACAGTTAGGGGCTGAGAATAGATGGGCACCATTGCAGACCTGTTGTTAACAGCCAGCATAATGAGTCGATCTTTTGTATTTACTTGCTGCTGAACTCCGCTCCTTTCTCCTTTTCTGTGAATAAGATAATTTCCTTAATTTATTCCTCTATTACTTCATTTTATTCTTCAAACAGGATTCACTCATCAATCCAATGTCAGAACAGCACCCTGTGCCAAAACCTAGGCACTAGGCGTGCTGAAGTAGTTGTCATGGTCCTTGCACTTTATGGCTACACTTAGTGGCTAATTGGTATGAGTTGGGCAGGAGGATATACTTCTATTCATATTTCTTTGGGGAACATACATTCAAAAAGTTCTCCTGGGCTTCCCCTGGTGGTCCAGTGGATAAGGACACCGCCTTGCGGTGCAAGGGGCGCCGGTTCGATCCCTGGCGTGGGAAGATCCCACGTGCCGTGGAGCGGCTGGACTGATGTGTCCAATCACTGAGCCGGAGCTCTGGAGCGCATGCGCCCAGAGCCGGTGCTCTGCGATGGCAGACGCCACCGTGATGGGAGGCCCACACAGACCAAGGAACAAAGACGGATGAAGATAGAGAAATGAAAGACCAATAGAAGTGGCCCGCCCATTCCCCTCCCTCCCCAACCCGACCCCCTCCCAAAATAAATAAATTAATTAATTTAAAAAAAAAAGTTCTCCTGTATCAATATCAATGATCACTGTCTTGGCAAACCTTACATTTCTCATGCATATACATCATATGTTTAAAACAAGTATCTTTCACGTATGAGATTCCTTTCACTGTTTACCTTTATGATAATCCTAAACCTCACTCCTTTAAAGAACAATGGATCCCACATTTAGTGTTCTTCTTTGTTGTATACTGGGTACTCTCACTATATATGAACTGTGTGTACGTGTGTAGAAAAACCTGACAGTTTAACAGTAGACATTTCCATGAATTGTCAGTAAAATTGTGAATTGTGTTAATTTTTGTTAACTTTTTTATTGTTCTGTGTTTTCCAAACTTTCTACCATAAATACACATCTAACCTATAGTCAGGGGAAAACCATTTGTAAATTGAAGTTTGTTTATTCTGCTATGATTTTTATGACCTATGGAGCTTACTAACCTCCTGTATGCCTGAATACATTTGTTTGGATAAGTTTGTTTTTTTTTTACTGGCTAGTGTCTAATTTTTTTTTTGTTTAAATAGTGTGTTTTTTTTTTTTTTCCCCAGTGTCCTCTATGGAAATAAAATCACAGAACTCCCAAAAAGTTTATTTGAAGGACTATTTTCCTTACAGCTACTGTAAGTATTGGATTGTTTCTGATCTGTTGAACCTAAATGTAGTGTTTTACTCAGTGTAACATCTCATATTTTCATGGAGGCTTCAGAAAAATTTGACCCCAAATGACACAGCTTCATGAAATAGAAAGATTAGTGGAGCTAACATTGATGATGCTTATCTGTTTGAAGACATAGCACTTTGAAATCATCACCAAACCTTTCTTTCCACAGTGTCATAAATGTGAGCGACCCAGCTGTTTCTGTCATTTAAGGTTTCTGTAATCTTTGCCCCTTATGAAGCTTCTTGGTTTTGATTTAACAATAGTTGGAAGGAAGGATATGGTGATAGGTTTATTCTCCTTTATCCAAAGAATCTGCAACAGTGACAGTAGTAGAATAACATCTCCCAACAGAAAAAATGGTCTCCTGTAGTCGGAGTGGTAACAACTAGCATTTAATGGGAGAATTATGTCAGTTTCCTGAATTTTATCTTTAAAGACCACTCTGCTTAGAGAATAACTACAACTCATTTATCTCTGAAGAAGTGTTTATGATACATATTTATAAGAGTGAGACTTGACTCCAGATGTCTTCATGAATGCTGTATGAAAATGAGATTGAAAAAAATATGCTAATACTAAGATTCTTAGTGTTGGATCGTCAAAATCTGTTCAAATGACCAAACATTTTTAAGTTATCTCATTTGGGGCACACACTGACCTAGCTGCTGTGGATAAAAAGATGAGTGTGCTATAATTTCTTCTCTCAACTAACTCACAATCAGTTTACTTTAAAATTCTTAAGTTTAGAATGCTATTTTCTCTTTTGGGTGTATACATTTGTTGGTATTAGGTTTGTACCATTTACTTGGTAAAAATTTATGCCCTCTCCCACACATTTCCCCTATACTGATCTTTGTCTTGACTTGATGAATGCATGCTTATCATCACATCCTCTTATCCACATGTTAAACTGTCCATTGTCATGCAGAGACATATTTTATGTCACAACCCAGTTCATACACTTAGCGCACACAAAGGAAGCACATTGTTGACAAAACACTATTCAACTTCACTGTATACATATATATATTCAGTTCTTTTCCATTCTTTCTTCTTAATGCTACATAACCCAATAAAATGTTTTTTACAATAAACTAATCATTCATGATAAATGCTGACTTTGTGATCTAGTGGTTTTATTTGGGCATCAAATTATTTTATAAAACTTGCAAGTATGTCAGGGTGCCACTGCCAAGTGTTGTACTCGTTACATGCTTCTCTATCATTTTTCCACAATTTCCTAACAGAGTTCTCTTTGTCATTTACTTGCAATCTCTTTTACTACCACTACCCTGCCTAGGACCAACATTTAAAATGGCACCCACTGCTTATTTCCAGACATACTTACCAGTAGTTGATGATATTACAAATAGGTGAATAAGCCCTGGCTGTCAGCATGTAGATAAACCGTACTTAAAGAACCAGCTTTCCACTGCTTGAATTCTACCTCTAGATGAAGCCTGCACAGTGGCACAATTACAAAATAGACGGAGAGGTAACAACTAGCATTTAATGGGAGAATTATGTCAGTTTCCTGAATTTTATCTTTAAAGACCACTCTGCTTAGAGAATAACTACAACTCATTTATCTCTGAAGAAGTGTTTATGATACATATTTATAAGAGTGAGACTTGACTCCAGATGTCTTCATGAATGCTGTATGAAAATGAGATTGAAAAAAATATGCTAATACTAAGATTCTTAGTGTTGGATCGTCAAAATCTGTTCAAATGACCAAACATTTTTAAGTTATCTCATTTGGGGCACACACTGACCTAGCTGCTGTGGATAAAAAGATGAGTGTGCTATAATTTCTTCTCTCAACTAACTCACAATCAGTTTACTTTAAAATTCTTAAGTTTAGAATGCTATTTTCTCTTTTGGGTGTATACATTTGTTGGTATTAGGTTTGTACCATTTACTTGGTAAAAATTTATGCCCTCTCCCACACATTTCCCCTATACTGATCTTTGTCTTGACTTGATGAATGCATGCTTATCATCACATCCTCTTATCCACATGTTAAACTGTCCATTGTCATGCAGAGACATATTTTATGTCACAACCCAGTTCATACACTTAGCGCACACAAAGGAAGCACATTGTTGACAAAACACTATTCAACTTCACTGTATACATATATATATTCAGTTCTTTTCCATTCTTTCTTCTTAATGCTACATAACCCAATAAAATGTTTTTTACAATAAACTAATCATTCATGATAAATGCTGACTTTGTGATCTAGTGGTTTTATTTGGGCATCAAATTATTTTATAAAACTTGCAAGTATGTCAGGGTGCCACTGCCAAGTGTTGTACTCGTTACATGCTTCTCTATCATTTTTCCACAATTTCCTAACAGAGTTCTCTTTGTCATTTACTTGCAATCTCTTTTACTACCACTACCCTGCCTAGGACCAACATTTAAAATGGCACCCACTGCTTATTTCCAGACATACTTACCAGTAGTTGATGATATTACAAATAGGTGAATAAGCCCTGGCTGTCAGCATGTAGATAAACCGTACTTAAAGAACCAGCTTTCTCACTGTGCCTTGAATTCTACCTCTAGATGAAGCCTGCCAGGGCTGATGTGGCACAATTGACCCAGTAAAGGTTAGCTGATAATTAGGTTCTGTGAAGCATCTTAGATCTGTTAAACAGATGAGATATTGAGGAGAAGAAGACAAATGGAAGGGACAAAAGAAAGTAGTGTTCAATATTTCTCCTGCAATTTCTGGACCACCTAAATCTAAAGTAAGTACAAGATGCTCTGTATAGCACTTTCTTTAGTTATATTCCAGGCTCCCTCTCTTCTTGGCCTTAGCATTCTGCTGCCTGACTCCTCTTTGAGATACCTGTGTGCATTCTGTCATGGCAGCAACTGGAAAGTTATGAGATCAATCAGTCCAGACCTCAAACCAGACCTCTAAGCTCTAAGAAAGGATTCTGTAGACCACAGAGAAGGCCAAGACTGAAGTTCCTAAAGGAGGATAAAAAACAGCACTCTTCTCCCTGGTCAAGGAACTAAGATTCCCACACACCACATGGTGTGGTCAAAAAAAGAAAGAAAGAAGTAACATCCAAATAATGTGTCCATAAAAAATGGAGAGCTGAGTTTAAAAATAAGAAAACGAGTACAGCAAGGAGAACTACCACAAGGAAATCCTGGCTTTGCATGACCAGAGAGTTGAGGTCTTTAGAAAGCAAGTAAAACTGAAATGCCCTGTATTAATCACAGAGGTTCTGTTGGGCAAATAGGGAAACAATGTTCAGTGTGTTAGATAAGAAGGGATCACAGCCAAACCACATAGCGTATCTAGGAAATCCTAGTGGTTTTATTTGGGCATCAAATTATTTTATAAAACTTGCAAGTATGTCAGGGTGCCACTGCCAAGTGTTGTACTCGTTACATGCTTCTCTATCATTTTTCCACAATTTCCTAACAGAGTTCTCTTTGTCATTTACTTGCAATCTCTTTTACTACCACTACCCTGCCTAGGACCAACATTTAAAATGGCACCCACTGCTTATTTCCAGACATACTTACCAGTAGTTGATGATATTACAAATAGGTGAATAAGCCCTGGCTGTCAGCATGTAGATAAACCGTACTTAAAGAACCAGCTTTCTCACTGTGCCTTGAATTCTACCTCTAGATGAAGCCTGCCAGGGCTGATGTGGCACAATTGACCCAGTAAAGGTTAGCTGATAATTAGGTTCTGTGAAGCATCTTAGATCTGTTAAACAGATGAGATATTGAGGAGAAGAAGACAAATGGAAGGGACAAAAGAAAGTAGTGTTCAATATTTCTCCTGCAATTTCTGGACCACCTAAATCTAAAGTAAGTACAAGATGCTCTGTATAGCACTTTCTTTAGTTATATTCCAGGCTCCCTCTCTTCTTGGCCTTAGCATTCTGCTGCCTGACTCCTCTTTGAGATACCTGTGTGCATTCTGTCATGGCAGCAACTGGAAAGTTATGAGATCAATCAGTCCAGACCTCAAACCAGACCTCTAAGCTCTAAGAAAGGATTCTGTAGACCACAGAGAAGGCCAAGACTGAAGTTCCTAAAGGAGGATAAAAAACAGCACTCTTCTCCCTGGTCAAGGAACTAAGATTCCCACACACCACATGGTGTGGTCAAAAAAAGAAAGAAAGAAGTAACATCCAAATAATGTGTCCATAAAAAATGGAGAGCTGAGTTTAAAAATAAGAAAACGAGTACAGCAAGGAGAACTACCACAAGGAAATCCTGGCTTTGCATGACCAGAGAGTTGAGGTCTTTAGAAAGCAAGTAAAACTGAAATGCCCTGTATTAATCACAGAGGTTCTGTTGGGCAAATAGGGAAACAATGTTCAGTGTGTTAGATAAGAAGGGATCACAGCCAAACCACATAGCATGTATTTTTTGAGCTACTAAGGATTTGTTAAAGTCCTAAATATCAAAACTCTAAACTCAATGGTGACAGACAAAAAGAAATATCGAAAAATTCTCTGCCTACAGAGGGCTAAACGGTCATCTGACATATATCAGGGCCTATGTAAAATAGTTAATGAGACTAGATAGCACTAACTTCCTGTGGAAACTAGAGGAAGGAGTACATTAGTTAAGTGGCAGTTGTATTCTGGAAAAGTCTTGCTCTGTAGAATGTGAACCTCCTCTGGGATCTTGAGAGGCCAGAAGCCTGAGGCACGTGAAGAGCAGGGCAGGTATATTCCCAAAGGTGAGGCAAGCATGAATAAAAGCACAGACGCAGTGACACATAACCTGCGTGGATAACATTTGCCCAAGTAAGATCTGTAAACCACAGCTCCACAGAATACTAATATTGATTTATAAGATATATGAGAAAAGACAGGTTTGTGAGATACTGTGCTAAAAAAAAAGTGAATGGGATACTATACTGAAGAGCAGGGCTTCCTCAATGGCTCAGTGGGTAGAGAATCCACCTTCAATGGAGGAGACACAGGAGAGGCAAGTTTGATCCCTGGGTCAGGAAGATCCCCTGGAGGAGGAAATGGCAACCGGCTCCAGAACTCTTGCCTGGAAAAGCCCGTGGACAAAGGAGCCTGGCGGCTACAGTCCGTAGGGTGGCATAGAGTTGGACATGACTGAGCAACTGAGCATACAAACACACTGCAGAATAAGGGTCTTCTGTGTGGTAAGGCCTCTCTTCAGGTGGGTTATAAAGGAGTCATTCAGCAACAAATATTGATTGAGCACCTTCTACATGTCAGGCACATGGAAAACATCAGGGAACATCAGGTCTTGTTTTTTGGGGTTTTTTTTTTTTTTTTTTTGGCCTCTTTTATTGTTTTTTTTTTATTTATTGATCTTTCATCCATCTTTATCCTTTGGCCTGTGTGGGCATCCCATTGCAGTGGCCGCCCTCGTTGCAGAGCACTAGCTCTGAGCGCATGTGTTCCAGAGTGCTGACTCGTAATTGGACACACCAGTCCAGCCGCTCCACAGCACGTGGGATCTTCCCCGGCCAGGGATCGAACTGGTGCCCCTTGCAGTCCAAGGCAGACTCTCTGCCCACTGATCACCGAGGAAGCCCATGTCTTGGGTTTTATTGAGAGCAAGTTGGTAGTTACTGCACAGTTTTGAGAGAGGAGTCACATGATCTGATCTGTGTTTAGAAGTCTCACTCCAGCTACTTTTCTGAGAATGGATTGCACTTCTTTTTCATAGAGCCACCTCAGGGACTAATGTTTATAGGGACTTTGACAGTAGAGGCTGGTTCTCATCCACCATTGTCTATTGCAGTCCTTATACCCCTTCCAGAGAATGCTTTAATAAGTTTTATTGAATAAATGTATATATTTAGGCAATCCAATCATTAGACATGACCCCTGCTTTATCTGCCATGACCCCAAATCTTCAGCCTGTGATCTTTGGACAGTTAAAATCTTAGTGTTGAGGTTTAGAAAAATGCTTAATTGGATTTCCTCAAGAATGACAGTCTTGAAGGTGGGTTAATGAGATGCTGCACTTTAATTCTATGACTGTTTGATCAAACAGATTATTGAATGCCAACAAGATAAACTGCCTTCGGGTAGATGCTTTTCAGGATCTGCACAACCTGAACCTTCTCTCCTTATATGACAACAAGCTTCAGACCATTGCCAAGGGGACCTTCTCACCTCTCCGGGCCATCCAAACCATGTATGTATATAGGAGTCAGGATCAAACTTGATGACTGTTGTTTTCTTTCTGGGTTGGAGAGGTGAGTTCTTGTCAAGTCATGTGTAAAAGTGTTCTGTATGTGTTTCTGAAAGGCATTTGGCCCAGAACCCCTTTATTTGCGACTGCCATCTCAAGTGGCTGGCGGATTATCTCCATACCAACCCAATTGAGACCAGTGGTGCCCGCTGCACCAGCCCCCGGCGACTGGCAAACAAAAGAATTGGACAGATCAAAAGCAAGAAATTCCGTTGTTCAGGTAATTTCTTACTTTGTGTGACATTTCCCCTGTGTTACCAAAAATAATAGTTGCTAATATGTAGACACAGCTGGCCTTCAACTGAATTACCAAACGCTGCAGAATCATGTTTCTTTTTCTTCTGCCCATAAAGAAAAATATAAAGAGAAACTGTAGACACAATTCACATTGCATTCCTACATGTAACCTTTTTAACACACTATCCAGCAGAAGAAATAAAGAAAAAAAGACGCCTGGATGCTTCATACTGTAATCCGGAGTTTGAATCTAACAGATATCTTCTGTCCAGCTCAGTACCTGTCAAGTCTCATGTTTGTTGTATTGTTTTCCATTGAGCAATGGTGAGGTAGTTAATCATGTTTCCTTTTCTCTAAGAAAGTGAACTGAGACTTGGTTACTTGATTTGCTGAGGCTCAGAAGTAGGGGAGAACAAACCGTCTGGATTCCTTGCTTCTCACAATGAAAGCAATGTTTTTTTTCTATTTTTGCATTTTCACATTTTGACCAGGACTGTGAGGATACATTTTTTTCCCCAAAAGCCATTTTTTAACACTTTGGGAATATTGCATTTACTTATAAAAAGTGAAATTTAGGTGCATTGTATTAGTATTAAAGAGAAAACTTTCTTCATCGAAATTTACTATTAGCTTAGGTATAATATTTTTTATTTTCTCATAATAAAATGCATTTTCTATGTTTTGGGTAGTAGTAGTACCTAACTACTCCAGTGTAATTTCACATTCGGCAGTTAATTCATACTAAAAAGCTAATATCAAAAGAAAGTTGTTTATTGTCTATGATTTTAGATGCATTTCCTACTCACTGTACATGATTATACTTCAGCCATTCCTGTGAATATACATTTTTCACTTAATTGTCTAGAGTAACTTTAATCCATTCTTAATCTAATATAACTCATATCTCTGCTTGCTGACATTCAGGTGCATCTTCTATTTTTTTTTCTCTTTTTTTATTTAGCTAAAGAACAGTATTTCATTCCAGGTAGGTTTTGCTCGGTAGTAGGACTAACTGCAGACACCCTTTCCTTACCTTATAAAACCTAGCTTCTAAAACTTTGATATGCATGCTTTCCAAAGTCCAGTGGAGACTCTGTAGCTAGATTCTGCGTAGATCACTAGTAGCTGTTTCCTGAAAACCTGACCTTTGCATGCAGCTTCTGATGTTAAACATATATCCAATTAAACTCCCACCTTTTTTTTTTCTCTCTCTCTCTCACTTTGCCACATTATCTAAAATTTCTCACAGTAGCTAAAATGTTTGCACCTATGGCTTTCTACTTAAATCATTTTCTCTCCTTACGTTGTATATCTGACTTTTCAACCTGTTTTTAAAATATAGCTTCTTGAGCTGGTTTTAAAGACAGAGACCCTTCTGTTGTCAAAGAGCTAGTTCTACTTGCAGTCAGTCACAGACACACAGAATTGTCTTTTCAGTCGTGAGTTTTGCTTTTCTATCACATTTTTTGAGACTAAAAAAGTATCCCTTACTTTTTGGTTTATTTGGTTTACTGTTGTTTCACGTGTTTTTGTTTTTTTAACCGAAGCAGCAGCTTCCTACTGGTTTATGTACAACTGTGTTTTATTTGTTTATGATCTTAAATTCTTGTATACTTGGACTCATAGTGTAATTCTACAGAAACATGATTGACATCCATATTGAAAGCACTGGAAGTTCATGGGCACCTAATGCCTTGAATAACTTAGGCAGATGAATGGAATGTTTCTTCGAAAAATAATTGAAATATTTTACCACTACCATCGAAATTTACTATTAGCTTAGGTATAATATTTTTATTTTCTCATAATAAAATGCATTTTCTATGTTTTGGGTAGTAGTAGTACCTAACTACTCCAGTGTAATTTCACATTCGGCAGTTAATTCATACTAAAAAGCTAATATCAAAAGAAAGTTGTTTATTGTCTATGATTTTAGATGCATTTCCTACTCACTGTACATGATTATACTTCAGCCATTCCTGTGAATATACATTTTTCACTTAATTGTCTAGAGTAACTTTAATCCATTCTTAATCTAATATAACTCATATCTCTGCTTGCTGACATTCAGGTGCATCTTCTATTTTTTTTTCTCTTTTTTTATTTAGCTAAAGAACAGTATTTCATTCCAGGTAGGTTTTGCTCGGTAGTAGGACTAACTGCAGACACCCTTTCCTTACCTTATAAAACCTAGCTTCTAAAACTTTGATATGCATGCTTTCCAAAGTCCAGTGGAGACTCTGTAGCTAGATTCTGCGTAGATCACTAGTAGCTGTTTCCTGAAAACCTGACCTTTGCATGCAGCTTCTGATGTTAAACATATATCCAATTAAACTCCCACCTTTTTTTTTTCTCTCTCTCTCTCACTTTGCCACATTATCTAAAATTTCTCACAGTAGCTAAAATGTTTGCACCTATGGCTTTCTACTTAAATCATTTTCTCTCCTTACGTTGTATATCTGACTTTTCAACCTGTTTTTAAAATATAGCTTCTTGAGCTGGTTTTAAAGACAGAGACCCTTCTGTTGTCAAAGAGCTAGTTCTACTTGCAGTCAGTCACAGACACACAGAATTGTCTTTTCAGTCGTGAGTTTTGCTTTTCTATCACATTTTTTGAGACTAAAAAAGTATCCCTTACTTTTTGGTTTATTTGGTTTACTGTTGTTTCACGTGTTTTTGTTTTTTTAACCGAAGCAGCAGCTTCCTACTGGTTTATGTACAACTGTGTTTTATTTGTTTATGATCTTAAATTCTTGTATACTTGGACTCATAGTGTAATTCTACAGAAACATGATTGACATCCATATTGAAAGCACTGGAAGTTCATGGGCACCTAATGCCTTGAATAACTTAGGCAGATGAATGGAATGTTTCTTCGAAAAATAATTGAAATATTTTACCACTACCATTTTCACACTGTCGAGGCTGATGATTCTAGAACTAGCTCTTTGAAGTATGTTTACTTATTTCTTCCTTGCTTGCCAATTGTGTCAAATGCCTCTCGACTTGTTTGTTTTAAACCATTATATAAAATATATTTTGGTAATTCGTTGGCTATATTAAAAATCTGCAGTGTGTATTCTAGACAATAGTATATTTTAATAGTTATAAATAAAAATATTTATAAGCTGTTAGTGTGAAAAAACATACTTGTTCTCTTAAGAGCTCTGGATTTGGTCTCTCTTTTAAAGAGATATGCATTGCTTGCCATTGTTGAACTATAATATGAATAATTTTATGCATTTAACAGATTTTGTTTTATCATATATTTTGATTTGAATGATCAGTAATATTCTGTATATTACCCTGGCTGCAGTAGAAGTAACATGTTGAAAGCCACAGTCAACTGGCCTTCATAGACAATCTTTAAAATTTATTATTTTTATCCAGTTACTAAGTAGAAAGTCATCTGATAACTATTACCCAGAAATAGTTATATTGAAAAATAGAATCCAATAAGATAAAATATTGATATCACTTAAATCTCCAAATTAGAGTAGTTGATATAATTATTATCAAATTATTCCATTTATTATATTTAAATATGCTTTATTAATAATTATAAATTAGTATTTCAGAGTCACCAAATAAAAAACAGAAGTCTGGTTGTTTTCAAAATTTTGTTAATAAGATTAACAGCACCAAAATAAGTTTTGGAAGGAAAAAACCTTTTATATCACATATTGTGGCTTAATTATTGATTTTTGATCATTCAATTTACATGATTTAGAAAAATAATTCTAGAAGTCAGGACTCAGAGGAATTCTTTGGACCTCTACTTTTTTCCCCCTCAGATGTTAACTAAAATCTGAGCTTACCTAAAAAGCAATCATAAAATAAATTTTATTGTCATTGCATTGAATGCAGATTATTTTCAATGGAAAAAATGCCTCATGTATCTGTATTTTCTTTATTTCACTTTCAAAATGAAAGCTTAAACCACAATGCAACAGATCCTCATGTCATATCTTAAATGTCATGAGATTAATGTAGTAAAGCAATTACATTCAACTTTGAATACTTCTTCCAATATCCTGATTCTGTTTAATTCAGTAACATTATATGAGTTGGAAAGGTCAATAAAAAGTATGAAATCCACCAGACCTAAGGTTTCATCCAAATGTTCCAATGGGAGTCCTTGAAGATCTCATGATGAGTTTTTCATTTCATTTTACCTGTTTGCCTACTCCCATTCTGGATGGCATCTCGATAGTACAGTGATCCCTCAAAGGAAAATTTATTTTGTGGAGACTTCATCTTTTAAACAACTTGACACGAAGTTAATTTCTGCTATGCATCTTGTATGCCATTGCCTTTCCTTTAAGACCACTGTGCTAATATTTGCTTTATTTTTTATTTTGATTTGAATGATCAGTAATATTCTGTATATTACCCTGGCTGCAGTAGAAGTAACATGTTGAAAGCCACAGTCATTGGCCTTCATAGACAATCTTTAAAATTTATTATTTTTATCCAGTTACTAAGTAGAAAGTCATCTGATAACTATTACCCAGAAATAGTTATATTGAAAAATAGAATCCAATAAGATAAAATATTGATATCACTTAAATCTCCAAATTAGAGTAGTTGATATAATTATTATCAAATTATTCCATTTATTATATTTAAATATGCTTTATTAATAATTATAAATTAGTATTTCAGAGTCACCAAATAAAAAACAGAAGTCTGGTTGTTTTCAAAATTTTGTTAATAAGATTAACAGCACCAAAATAAGTTTTGGAAGGAAAAAACCTTTTATATCACATATTGTGGCTTAATTATTGATTTTTGATCATTCAATTTACATGATTTAGAAAAATAATTCTAGAAGTCAGGACTCAGAGGAATTCTTTGGACCTCTACTTCTTTTTTCCCCCTCAGATGTTAACTAAAATCTGAGCTTACCTAAAAAGCAATCATAAAATAAATTTTATTGTCATTGCATTGAATGCAGATTATTTTCAATGGAAAAAATGCCTCATGTATCTGTATTTTCTTTATTTCACTTTCAAAATGAAAGCTTAAACCACAATGCAACAGATCCTCATGTCATATCTTAAATGTCATGAGATTAATGTAGTGAAGCAATTACATTCAACTTTGAATACTTCTTCCAATATCCTGATTCTGTTTAATTCAGTAACATTATATGAGTTGGAAAGGTCAATAAAAAGTATGAAATCCACCAGACCTAAGGTTTCATCCAAATGTTCCAATGGGAGTCCTTGAAGATCTCATGATGAGTTTTTCATTTCATTTTACCTGTTTGCCTACTCCCATTCTGGATGGCATCTCGATAGTACAGTGATCCCTCAAAGGAAAATTTATTTTGTGGAGACTTCATCTTTTAAACAACTTGACACGAAGTTAATTTCTGCTATGCATCTTGTATGCCATTGCCTTTCCTTTAAGACCACTGTGCTTCAAAAAATGATTATGAGAGTTTTTAAAGCACGATGGTTCGTGTCACACCAGGCCATTCCCCAGTAATTGCTGCAGTCAGGAAGGAAGGACAAGACCTTAGTGAGTTTTATATATACCTATGTGACTCTTAATTGGGTTTGCTCTGTCTTTCTTTCCTTCTTGGTGACCTTTACTTTTGCAGGAATTCACCATTTGGGCTGTAAGTAAAAGTGTCTGATCTGAAACATAATATCCTCCCTTTTCAATCCTGATGTATCTTCTTTTAGTCTCACTCTTTTGGCCTTTTTATTTTTTTATTTTTTCAAGAAGAAACCACAGATCTTTTGAGCCTCTCTGTTGTCCTTGTAGCGCACCTTCAACTTCTCCCTGGATGTTGTTCCCGAAAAAGCTGTTGTTTCAATTCTGCAGTTCTGAGGAACGTTGGAGGCACCTTTCAATATAGCCCCTTCTTTGTGTTTCCAGGAACTCTTCGGTAGTAATACTCTTACTATGGTCATAAACATTCTTGCGGGAAGAATGCATGTCATGTAAACAGTATTACATTTCCAGAACGTCTGTAGCTTCTCTCCTGCTTCCCTTCATCTTTCCTCTTGGTCTTACCCTTGGCCTAGTGGATGGTGTAGTGGTTATGTAGCGAGATTTTCTGTTGTGCTTGATCTAACCATGTGGTTGCCAGGTATGAGTAAAACATGGTTCCGTCAAGCACCATGGAACGTCACGCAGCTTTCTACAGCATGACAAGCTGCTGAGGCTTAAATCAGGATTTACTTGTCTCTTTTTATAAAATCAAAATGAACAAAAGAGGGCTTTTTAAGCATTTCCGAAGATTATGTGAGAGGGAGAGAATAATAAAAGACCGTAGAAAATTAAAAAACCTGAGTCCATCTATTTGCCTTGAAAGCCCTGATTGAAAATGATATATAGGCATATGTTTATTACTGGATACATTTTCAATTCTTGACTCAGAGAAAAAAATAAACCTTTTCATGATTAGTAGCCATTGTGTGATTAGCTGTCAAATAGGCTAGAATGGCTCATAACTGGATCAGCAGAAAGTACAGCTGTGAAAAGCTCAACTCTTGTTAATGTTTTCCTGTCCTGTGAATCTGGTTACTCTTTTTTCCAGCAAATTCCAAGCCCTTGTTTTAACCCTCTCCTGACATCCATTGACCAAAATCCCCCAAGTTGTCTCCCTGCTGCATAATCTATAGTTACCTTACTTTTTTTCTTCCTATAAATTAACAAATATTCTCACCTTCAGACTCAGTATTTTCTTTTTTGGCTTGAATCCTCAATAGGTACAGAAGATTATCGATCAAAATTAAGTGGGGACTGCTTTGCCGATTTGGCTTGCCCTGAAAAGTGCCGCTGTGAGGGGACCACAGTAGACTGCTCCAATCAAAAACTCACCAAAATCCCAGACCACATTCCCCAGTACACTGCAGAGCTGTAAGTTCATCTCCCAGCAAAAGCCAGTTTGGGAGGGAGGAAATGAGAGCATCAGAACATTGGGATTCTTTTCTTGCCCTTTCATCCTCAGTAACTAGATTAATTTTAACTGACACACATTGGCATGGTTCTTCTTTGTACAAGTATGGTTCGAGATACAACTACAGAAAGGAACTCTCAAAAATTTAGTTGGCCCTTGATAATACTAATAACAATACATTCGTTTGGTATTTATATCTTGGGAATGACTTATGTCCAAGGACTTCCCTGGTGGCTCAGATGGTGAAGAATCCAGCTGCAATGCAGAAGACCTGGATTGTATCCCTGAGCTGGGAAGATCCCCTGAAGAAGGAATAGACTACTGATTCCAATATTCTTGGGCTTCCCTAGTGGCTTACAGCGTAAAGAATCTACTTTCACTGCAGGGGTCCTGGGTTCAATCCTGGGTTGGAAAGATCCCCTGGAGAAGGGAACGGCTATTCACTCCAGTATTCTTCTTGGAGAATTCCATGGACAGAGGAGCCTGGCAGACTACAGTCCATTGGACTGCAAAGAGTCAGAGACAACTGAGCAAATAATACACTTTCACTATGTCCAAACCCCATTTCTAAGCACTTAATAGATTTTTAGTAACATTAGTCTTCTCAGCCACCAAATAAAATAGCTTGGAGTAACCGTTTTAAATCCCTGTTAATTGTGAGTTCAATCAGAGTCTTTTTTTATCAGCTATACTATTTTACTTCACTGACTCACAACTAGAAGGATTCAGTGATTATCAAGAATGAAACACAAAGGATAGTTTTCTTTTTCTGATCAGTAGACATCATAGCAGGAAAAACTGAAAAGATAAAGTGTGATCAGCTCTATATTTATAACAATAGCATAGGGCCAACATATACAAGGTTCTTAAATGTGTTTGTTGAATCATTTATAGGTTCTGTGTCCATGTGTGTTGGCCTTTACAGACTTATTTATAGAAGTATGACACTTAATGTTAACGTTTCTGAAAAATAATAAAAAAAAAAAACTAATGAAACCTCATCACTTTTGGAACATCTTAGTAATGTTTATGTCTAGCACCATCTGGTGCTTGTCCTTAACTGCTTTGCAAAGTCGGTTGTCTTTTTGTGGCTGTAAAATTCTTTTATTTAACTAGATTATAACCCTTTGATGACAGGAATTGTGTTTTATAGTGTATCTCCCACAGTGCCTATGCGGATGTCTGTTGCTTAATGAATTTCATCAACTTGAATAATGAAAAATAAGATAGTGCTTTCAAAAAGATGACAGAAGCTACCCAGTAGTTATAATGATTTTTAAAAATTTTTCTGTTAGATCATAAAGCTATTTCATAGATCCAGAGCTTTAGGAATGTGTAGAAATCATACAATAAAATCCCTGACGGCTGTATGTATTGTCATGTAGGAAGGTATATTTATTTTCAATAGCACTGTGTTCTGTGCCTAGTCACTCAGTTGGACCCCATAGACTATGGCCAACGAGGCTCCTCTGTCCATGGAATCTTCCAAGCAAGAATTCTAGAGTGGGTTGCCATTTTCTTCTTCATCAATAACACTATGAACAATAATTCGAGTCATGTCTTCCAGCATGATAACCCTTTAAACACGATAATTTCTAACATGGTAAAACTTTAAAATAAGCTTATTTGCCACTCAAGAATTTAGGAACTAGTATCTAATTCATCTTTCAGCAAAGGTTATGTGTGTTTTAAGAAATTAAGATTAAAAAAAATTTAAACCTTTAAAAATAAGTCCTGAGTGCGGGGAGCTCAAATCTGGTGCTCTGTGATAACCTTGAGGTATGGGTGAGGGAGGAGGTAAGAGAGATACTCAAGAGGGAGGGGACACATGTATGCCTATGGCTGATTCATGTTGATATATGGCAGATACCAACACAATATGTAGAACAATTATCCTTCAATTAAAATAACAATAAAATTTTAAAAATTAGTCCTGGGAAGAAAATATTTGCAAAACATATAACTGATAGGGGACTCATATCCAGAACACATAAAGAGCTCTTACAACCCAGCAATTAAAATCTACCTTACCTGACATTGCCCTGGTGGTCCAGTGGTTAAGGCAGTGAGTTTTCACTGTAGGGGACACAGGTGCAATCCCCTAGTCCAAGAAAAAGAGCCCACAAGCCATGTGCACAGCCCAAAAAAGTACCTTACTCAATTACAAAGTGTACCTATTATTTGTATGGACATTTTTCCAAAGTCAAAAGAAGATATACAAATGGCCAATAAGCACATGAAAAAATACCCAATATCACTAGGCATGTGGAAAATGCACATCAAAACCACAATGAGGTAGCACTTCACATCCACTGGAATGGCCTTAAAAAGAAGACAGTAACAGGCAGGGCTTGCCTGGTGGTCCAGTGGGTAAGGACACCGCCTTGCAGTGCAAGGGGCGCTGGTTGGATCCCTGGCCTGGGAAGATCCCACGTGCTGCGGAGTGGCTGGACCGATGTATCCAATTACCAAGTCAGAGCTCTGGAGCGTGTGTGCCCAGAGCTGGTGCTCTGCGACAGCAGAGGCCACTGTGATGGGAGGCCCACATGGGCCAAAAGAACAAAGATGGATGAAAATAGATAAATGAAAGGCCAATAGAAGTAGACTGCCCAACCCCCTCCTTCCCCACCCCCCAAATAAGTAAATAAATAAATATTTAAGAGGAAAAAAAAAAAAGAAGACAGTAACAGTGTAACAGTTAAGAGAAATTTAGCCCCTCATACATTGCTAGTGGGAATGTAAAATGGTACAACCCTTTGGAAAACAGTTTGGCAAATCCTCAAGGAGTTCAACATAGTTTTACCACATGACACAGCAACTTCACACCCATGTATACTGCCAAGAGAATTCAAATCATGCATACACACCAAATCTTGTACACCAGTGTTCCTGGGAGGATTACTTGTAATAATTATGAAGTGGAAGTAGCTCAAATATCCATCCACTGACGAACAGATAAAGCACGTGTGATAAAATTCAGCCATAAAATGGGATGAAGTACTGATCTGTGCTAAACATGGAAGGAGCTTGTAAACATTAAGCAAAGTGAAAAAAAGCCAGACAAAAGGCCATATTTTGTATGATTCCATTAATAAGAAATCTGTAGAAACAGAAGATAAATTACTGGTTGCCAAGGACTGAGACAGTGGAGGACAGAAAATTAAGAGTGACTGCTGATGGGTTGCAGGGAAGGGGGGATCTTTTTTGGGTAAGGAATATGTTCTGAAATTAGGATGCTAAGATGGTTGCACAAGTTTATGAAAAGTCATTGAATTGTATACTTTCAAACAGTACACTGAATAGTCTGGAAATTGTGTATCAGTTAAACTGTTGACAAAAAAAATTTATGGAGCTAGTGCCTAGAAAAAATATCAAAAATGCTTTTGGAGGCAGAAATCATAGTGAAAAAAAGGTTTGAGAAGCTCTGTTCTACAGATTACTGAGCGAGAAATTTCAATTTTGATTGTTGGTTTTCTTTCCTATGTGCTTCTTAATATATTTTATTTTGATCATTAAAATGTGGGATAAGGACTTCCCTGGTGGTCCAGTGGTGAAGACTCTGTACTCCCTGTGCATGGGGGCCCGATTTGATTCCTGATCAAGGAACTAGATCCCACATGTGTCAGCTAAGAGCTGGCACACTGCAACTAAAAGATCCCATGTGTTCCGCTAAGACCCAGCACAGCCAAATAAAAATGTGGGATAAATTGGAAAATATCTGTACTTCCCACAGATTTTCTGTGATAGGTGTCTTATATTTTGCCTTTGGAGAGTCATTAACTAATGTTATTCTGTATGAGAAATAAAATTTAGTCTCTTCTTGACTTTGCGAACAAAACTTTTCTTTTTCTGTTTTCCCTAGGCGCCTCAATAATAATGAATTTACAGTGTTGGAAGCTACAGGGATCTTCAAGAAACTTCCTCAATTACGTAAAATGTAAGCCGTATATTACCCATCATTTAAAATTTCTGTAGTATTGTATTCACTTATACCTTTGCAGGTTTACTTCAATTTCCTAGGAGATTGGAAAATATGAAAGATTCAGAGAAAGTCCATATGATGACCACCTGTGACATGAATATAGAGTAAACTCTGAGAGGAACCTAAGTAATTGGCTCTTTTCTGTGTTTGTCAGTGATGGCAACCAGGGGTTTTTGTAGTAGAACCCTAGCTTACTTTCATTCTGACAGCTGGAATGTTACGTGTCCACAGCAGGCTTCCCCAGTCTAAGTGCGTTAGACTTGAGTTCAGTAATGTTTCATAACTTCCTTTACCATTCTCCAAACCACACTGTTATTTCTCTTTCAGCACATTCATATCGACTGTTTTGACTTTTTGCTTCATTAAACTTTCATTAGAAGATAGTCAAAATTAATGATTGGTAAACTGGCTTGAGAGTTCATCTGTGTTATTACATGTCTGCAACTCACATTTTAAAATAAGTTTATAAGCTCGGCAATATCAACCACACTCAGACAGTAATCCACCCTCCCTGAGGATGATGGAAGGAGGGATAGGACAGAAGCCAAGAGCACAGGGCCCGGGGAGCACTCTCCACACAACAGGAAACATCAGGAGGAGGAGAGAAGCATACTTCCGTGGTATCTGTGCTGTCGTGTTCGTGACGGGTCCACAGTCACAGAGACTAAATGGCAGAACAGACCGCACATGCATCCTCTGCACTTGGCCCCTGTGTTATACTGTTTCCCAAAGAGGTTCTAAGTTCTTAACTGTACTCCTTTCTCACTGATGCTGACTGCTTTTCCTTTTTAGCTATAAAATGCTTTTCAATTCAGCACATATTTATTCAGCAGCTGCTATGTGCAGTGCTCTTAAAGGAGTAAGATTATACCTAAAAATGGTCCTTATTCTGTGGACATCCCTAGTCTTGGAGTGAGCCTTGAGAAAGAAAAGATCTATAGGAAAGTGTTACCTACCTTGACTGGAAGTTCTTGCCCTCTGGGAAAGCATTCGTGCTTTGTATCATATAGAATGGGGCTTCCATGTTGGTTCAATTGCTAAAGAATCTGCCAGTAGTGTGGGAGACCTGGATTAAATCCCTGGGTTGGGAAAATCCCTTGAAGAAGGAAATGCCTACCCACTCCAGTGTGCTTGCTTGGAGAATTCCATTGCTCATCCATGGGGTTGCAAAGAGTTGGACATGACATGGATGGTTAAGTTGGTTATTTTGACACATTATTACATGAAAGGTTAAAATGGGAACCGTCTAACACTCAGATACATTTCTAATGCTGTCTAATCCTCCAGACATTCTAGTTCTTCTTTTCTCTCCCAGTTGCCTTCTTTGTATCATTAACAATTTCATTCATTCAACAGTTTTAATCAAGGGCATTTCTTTGAAAGAAAGTTTCTTACTAATGTGGTGGCAAACATAAGAGTTTACACAATGCAGTTCCTGACCTCAAGACTTTTGTATTCCTGGCGGCCCCGGTGTGTCACAGATGAGGCTGGCCTTTCAACATAGATGTTTCCCCTTTGTATTGTTATGACTTTTGCTTGGTGGAATCAGGAAGTGGTGACTTTCCAGAAGAGCCTTGGGAATGCCAGACAATGAAGAGCTTGGAGTCTCGGGGGAAGATGTTTGTTCATTAGAAGAAAATGATCAGACACATTGTTGTAGTGCCGTTGTTATTAGAAAGAAATGGTTTCAAATATTTGTTTCGGCCATTTTTATTTAGAAACTTCAGCAACAATAAGATCACAGACATTGAAGAGGGAGCATTTGAAGGAGCATCTGGTGTAAACGAAATACTTCTCACGAGTAATCGTTTGGAAAATGTTCAGCATAAGATGTTCAAGGGCTTGGAAAGCCTCAAGACTTTGTAAGTATTCTTGTTTGCATTATGAGTGTTCCACTGCAGGATTGTCATTCACAGGTCCTTATATTCCCAGGATGGGAAATGGCTCCTGCTCTTCCTCATCCCGCCATCTCTCTCTCTCTGTTTCTCTCTCCCTCTCAACCTCTCCCTTACACATGGGCAAACACATATTGTAGAGGCAAACAGTCCTGACTCTAGTACCTCTGACATCAGTGTGTTACTTACAAAGGATCAAAAGGGTCCTCCTGGCTGTTGAACCCTCAGCAAAAATAGATCATCTTTGCTCCAGTGCTTGCACAAATCTGGCTCCCCTGTTCTTCCTCAGAACATTCGTTCTCTTTCCTTTTCCACAAATGCTTCCACCTAATACTGCCCTTTGACCCAAGGTTGCCAGCTTCAGAACCCATTCTAATACCTGCTGCAGAATAAGCCTGCCTACCTGGAGACTGCCTTTATCTACCCCTGAAAAGTCTTAGTGAAAAAAAAAAAGAAGAGAGAAACTGGGTGCTGGTGTATCTTTTACTATTCCAAAAAAGCATGCTAAAAGTATGTCTACTTTCTCAGGTAGGGACGCTGGGAAAAAGATGTCTTATATATTTCCAAAAGGTCGTTGGCCCAGGAAACTGTTGCTTGAATGACAACACTTTGAGTTACTTGAATTTTCTTCTGCATATATGTGTAGTTTTCATAATCTCTAAAGAATATAATTATGTTTGACAAAAGTGGTGGCCTAGGCATTGGAAAAAACACCAATAAAACTCTGAAGCCTTAGGAACACACAAAAGAAATTGTAACCAAGAAGTGGCCCTTGGGAATTGCAGTGGAGAGGCCAAGCTCCATGTCTTCCCCCAAACTATCACCCTTCCCCGGGCAACTGGCAAGAGCCACACCCAAACAAACTGAGAACCAAGGGAGGTCATTGTCTCCCCTTTATCAGATGTGGAGGGAGAGGGTGTTTCCTCAGCCAGTAGCATCTCAGTTTGTATCCCACTCACAAAAAGCACCTGCCCATGAAAGTAGAAGTATATTGTTTGAGCTTCACAGGGTAGCCCAGAGCAAACCACTGAATACAACTAGTTTACAGCCTACTGGCCTCTCCCATGGGCTAACTCAGAGTTTCATCAAAGTACAAAATGTAGTGCAAATATCCCTTTGGCCTTTTTAAGGAGGAGATACTGGAAGTCTGTAGAAGGAGGGCAGAGAAGCTATGTCACAGGTGGCTACATCTACTCCTGTCCCAGTTCTCTTCCCCCAAACTGTCTCAGGTAACTTGGTAAAACTAAGTCCTGCAACAGGCAGAAGCCTGCCTTCTTAGACAGTAACTGAGAAACTGTTATTATTAGAACCTTCTCCTTAAGGAGGCACTATGTATCTCGGAGTGGGAGGTGAAGGGTGTTGCCAAGACACAGCCTCTGTTCACTGGTGCCAAATAGAAACACGAAGATGGAGTTTTGGAGGAGACATAAGAGACGCCAGTTTGATCCCTGAGTCAGGAAGAACCCCTAGAGGAGGAAATGGCAACCCACTTCAGTGGCTTTGCCTATAGAATCCCATGGACAGAGGAGCCTGGCAAGCTATAGTCCATGGAATCACAGAGTCAGACACAGCTGTAACAACTGAGCATGCACAGAAAAGAGTAACTTTATTGGTTTGCCAGGCTAAGGAGGCCAGTGTGGGCTAATGCGCTCAAGACTGTGTGATCCACCCTGCGGGGGGTAGTGAGGAGTTTTATAGTGCTCAAGAAGCAGGGTGTAATCGGCTCCTGGACAGTTCTTGGATTGGTTAATATCCAGGTGAAGTTTCAATCATCATCTATTTCTGGTTTCAACCAGTTCTGGGGGCTGCAAGTTTCATCTGGAGGGAGTTTTCTTCCTGGAAAAAACAACTTACAAATGTGTATCAGGTCTTTATATTGCTCAGCAACCTGGGAGTTCAGTGATTGGCTAGGTGGCAGAATTATACTCTGTACTGTTCCAAGTTCCTCTCCCAACAGCTCTTTGACTCTACATCTTCACATTTCCCAATCACCAACTCTTGAGTCAGAGTTTTACTTCAAAAGATGGAGACACAGGGGCTTGTATAAGGGTTCAGGGTCAAGATGAGGGGATGTTAAGCATAGCGAGATACGACCAACAGAGCGACTTAAACAGCAAAAATTTGTTTTCTCATTGTTCTGGAGGCAGATGATTGGTTTCTGGTGACTTCTTTCTTGCCATGTAGATGGCAACCCTTTCACTGTGTCTTTCCATGACTTTTCCTCTATCAGAACAAGAGAGCTCTGACCCCAGACTCTATGTCACAGGTGGCTACATCTACTCCTGTCCCAGTTCTCTTCCCCCAAACTGTCTCAGGTAACTTGGTAAAACTAAGTCCTGCAACAGGCAGAAGCCTGCCTTCTTAGACAGTAACTGAGAAACTGTTATTATTAGAACCTTCTCCTTAAGGAGGCACTATGTATCTCGGAGTGGGAGGTGAAGGGTGTTGCCAAGACACAGCCTCTGTTCACTGGTGCCAAATAGAAACACGAAGATGGAGTTTTGGAGGAGACATAAGAGACGCCAGTTTGATCCCTGAGTCAGGAAGAACCCCTAGAGGAGGAAATGGCAACCCACTTCAGTGGCTTTGCCTATAGAATCCCATGGACAGAGGAGCCTGGCAAGCTATAGTCCATGGAATCACAGAGTCAGACACAGCTGTAACAACTGAGCATGCACAGAAAAGAGTAACTTATATTGGTTTGCCAGGCTAAGGAGGCCAGTGTGGGCTAATGCGCTCAAGACTGTGTGATCCACCCTGCGGGGGGTAGTGAGGAGTTTTATAGTGCTCAAGAAGCAGGGTGTAATCGGCTCCTGGACAGTTCTTGGATTGGTTAATATCCAGGTGAAGTTTCAATCATCATCTATTTCTGGTTTCAACCAGTTCTGGGGGCTGCAAGTTTCATCTGGAGGGAGTTTTCTTCCTGGAAAAAACAACTTACAAATGTGTATCAGGTCTTTATATTGCTCAGCAACCTGGGAGTTCAGTGATTGGCTAGGTGGCAGAATTATACTCTGTACTGTTCCAAGTTCCTCTCCCAACAGCTCTTTGACTCTACATCTTCACATTTCCCAATCACCAACTCTTGAGTCAGAGTTTTACTTCAAAAGATGGAGACACAGGGGCTTGTATAAGGGTTCAGGGTCAAGATGAGGGGATGTTAAGCATAGCGAGATACGACCAACAGAGCGACTTAAACAGCAAAAATTTGTTTTCTCATTGTTCTGGAGGCAGATGATTGGTTTCTGGTGACTTCTTTCTTGCCATGTAGATGGCAACCCTTTCACTGTGTCTTTCCATGACTTTTCCTCTATACGCAGAACAAGAGAGCTCTGATGTTCTTTCCTCTAATGACACCAGTCCTATCAGGTTAGGGCTCCACCTTTAGGATCCTGTTTCACCTTAACTACCTCCCTGAAGGCCCTGTCTCTAAGTGCTATCATATCAGAAGTTGGGGCTTCCCATGTGGCTGAGTCATAAAGAATCTTCCTGCAGTGAAGGATATATGGGTTCAGTCCCTGGATTGGGAGGATCCCCTGGAGGACGAAGTGGCCATCTACTTCATGACAGAAGTCCCATGGGCAGAGAAGCCTAGCAGGCTACAGTCTGTGGGGTCACAAAGAGTTGGACCATGACTGAGTGACTGAGCATGCACACAGGGCTTCAGCATGGAAATGTTAGGGGAACACAGTTCAGCCCGTAAGAACACTCTAAGACGTTTATCAAAGTATTTTTCTGACTAGCTCCAGTCATGGGACTCTCCATTCAACTTTCTCCTTCGTTATTTCTCGCAATGCTTTATGCCTCTTGTGTTTTGGCATCTAAGATAGACACCCACAAACACACTACTTTATCCCACTGTGCTTCAAGCAGCAAAATACATCATGTAGTGCCAAGCTAGGGGTATTGAAAGGCCTCCTGTGGGTTTACAGGGACATAGTTATTGCTTTAAGTGGTATCTTTCAGTTTGGAGCTATGAAGATTTTGACAAGAACCCCCTCATTGCCCTGTAGGATTCTCAACCCTTTTAGACTAGTAAACCTCCTTATCATACATGTGCATATTCCAGGAGGTCTTTGAAGCCCCGATATTGCAGGCAAAGCCTAGTATATATGTGTGCTTATGGATTTTTCCAGTGACAGAAAGCAAAGGTTTTTGCAACTTTTCCCAGAAGCCTGTGACTCCAGTAAGATGAAGGCCAAATGTTCTCTATTATTTATGACAAAGGTAGTGCTGATAGAAATACACTTTTCTGTTGTACATTTGTTTCCGAACGTAAAACAATGTGTTGATAAGAAGGGCATTATCCTAAGTTATCTGCGACTTAGCAGAATGCAAAAGCCAGTATTTCTAATTTATTATAGGACAATCTAGGATTTTAAAGAAAAGTTTTATTGTTATTTTTGCAGTCTTCTTACTGGGTGACTAACCCACATATAGAAAAATTAAGGAAAAGATTAACTTCTTAGTAATTTTGAATAATTATAGTTCATGGCAACTATTCTTTTTACAGTGGATTTTTAAACCCCAGAAGTAAGCAGTTTGGGAAAAGATTTGAGAAAACAGAACTTTAGCAGTGATGAGGAAATGACAATAGTATTAATCCTACTAATGTCAATGACTAAGGAAAAAATGGTCAGAAATACTTTCAAGAGAACCTTGAAAATAAATAAATAAATAAGCTTGATTGTGAACAACTAGGATCTCTTAACTGTTGTCTCCTTTTAAGTTCTAAATGCCAAACAAATGAGAAGACTTGCATAGGCTTTGTGGAAGATCAGTCAAATTTGGCTCCCCCGGCCACTGTTGACACTGACTTGGCTGTTAGTCCCTGAGATACTCTCAGTCCTTCACTCTGGCTGTTGATTCTTTTCTGAAACCTCCTTTCTGCTCAGCAGTAAATGCAACGCTACTGAGAATACATAAACCCCAGGGTTTCGAGGGCTTAGGGAGCTGTAGATGAATTAGGACATTATGTAATCATGCCGCCATAATTGTACCATCAAAGGAAAAGGTTCTACCCCCGTATGATAGAGTTGTAAGCTCATGCTGAGACTCAAGATTTTTTGTAATCATGAGTTTTGTAACTGTAATCGCTGAGAACTCGAAGCATTTTCTTGCACAGGTTTCTTAGTATGGTTGACTCCCCACATCTGTGGATTCTGCATTTGTAGATTCAAGCATCCACAGACCTTGGTGTATGCAAGAAATCCTTGAATCAATGGCCCAGGGATACAGAGAAATGACTGCGCATATCAGAGTTCCTTATGACAGGAGAACACTCAGAAAGTAGGAATGAATGCTAGGCATTTCCAAAAGGGGCTATTTTGGTCTTCAGATAGACAAAATTGATTGGCTGATATTTTATCTCCTAAACAGTGTTGTATTTTTTCTCCCCTCAGGATGTTGAGAAGTAATCGCATAAGCTGTGTAGGGAATGACAGTTTCATAGGACTCAGTTCCGTACGTTTGCTTTCTTTATATGATAATCAAATTACTACAGTTGCACCAGGGGCTTTTGATACTCTCCATTCTTTATCTACTCTGTAAGTATGATAAATAGTCTTAATTGATGTATTAATTGGACCAGTGTATTGTATGTATTTGTTTTTGTTGATAACATTTTAATGCATTATTAAACATTCATAAACATAAGATCAAAGTCTTAGGTTTTTTTAAGGACAAATTCATGTTAAACTTACTTTAATTTTTCTAACACTATTGCCTGCTATCCTATATTAAAATTTAACAAAAATTATTTTTCAGAGAACGATTTTTATAACAGTGTGATGTAGCTTAATTTATAAATAGTAACCTTATAAGTTGATTAAGTTGCAAATAAGAGGAATCTTGTAGCTTTTTGCCAGTGTTCTCACATTTGTGTCTTTGCTGTAAGAGTATCATAAAACAGAGTTGATAGGGTTATTGCCAACAAACTGTACTCAAAGAATCATTCACAATGACAGGAGATGTATTAGGATGACCAGACCAACAATAAAAGCTCACCAGAGAGCATTTACTACAATATTAAAAAGATATTAAAGAAATAGGGTGAGACTATCTAAGAGCACATTTTATGGAGAGAGTTGGAGAATAAAGAATGTTTGTAGGTCTACAGGCAGAACTCAGAAAATGTCAAAAACACAAACTCTCCAAGTATGTCAATCCCCTTGTATGTCAGTATCTAAAAAAAAGCTGTGCTTGAAATGATAAATCTTACAACTTGATACAACTTTCTGGTACTAGTACCATCTAAATATACTAATTTAACTGAAAAGGTAGTTAGAAGGGACAAAAAATCATGTTTAACATAGCTGAAATCCCAGAAGAAATAATTTGGAGGAAACCTCCATCCATCAGTAAAGTATTTAATCCTCTTTCTACATAAAATGTGACATTTTCTGTCAAGTGACTAATTTGTGTATGTTAAAGATGGCGTGTTTATAAATAATGGGATCGTCAATAGGTTGGTGCTGAAGTGGTAAGATGCCAAAAGTATTGAGATTTGTAGAAGTAAATTCATTTTTATAACTGACATTTAATCAACTCAGCTGTCAGTTTAGATGGGAAACCTATTCTCTAGAGCAAATATGAGATGGAAATCTTGAAATGACAAATTAATGAAATAGCTGTTGTCAGGTTAAACTCAATAATATAAGGTAATCAGCCTTCATCTTTATATTAAATTACTGCATTATCAGTATAGGGAAGTTTGACAGCGAATCAGATCTCTGACAAGTTTAAATTATCTCTAAATGAGATATCCATCAGGACCCACTGCATAAACCCTGAATTGCTGCCTTCACTTTATTTTTCATATGAAATTATTTGAAGAACTCTTATATGAAAATATTGTTTTTATTGCTTAAGTTCCAAACATAAATCTTCGAGCAAGTGAATGCATCCCGTATGTTGTGTGAGACTGAGCATGAATTGGGGGTGGAGTATAATGTGGGAAAATGGTAGCATGGAATTTTGAGAAGTACAAATGCAAGCTCCTAAACTCAGTTCTGCATTGTTTGCATGCGGTGCTTAGAAACCTCTTGGCCAATCCTTTTAACTGTAACTGCTACCTGGCCTGGTTGGGAGAATGGCTCAGGAAGAAAAGAATTGTAACAGGAAATCCTCGATGTCAGAAACCCTACTTCCTCAAAGAAATCCCCATCCAGGATGTGGCCATTCAGGACTTCACTTGTGATGATGGTAAGAAGGCCCAGCCCGGTCTCTGACCACTAGATCCTCTCGTGACTGTTTTGATGCTATAGTGCATAATTAGACAGCATTTCAGAGTTCAGATCATGGATAGCTGTAGTTAACCATGCATTTTTGGCTTTGTTTTGTTGTTTTATTTTGGTTTAGCAATAGGTTACTTACTTACTCCAACTCTACATTCACATGAAACCCTACTTGATTTGTGTTTCTGAATGTTTCAGAAGATTTTCCAATTTTCAGTTTGTGGTTGATATTATTTATATGGTTTCATTTTTGCTTTTCTTTAGTATTTTAAGCCTCTCTTTTAGTAACTGAGGTTTTTAAGTGATAAAAGCTATTGGCTCATAACATAGAAATTCTGGTAAACCTAAAAAAATAATAGTTTCACTTTTTAGTGCTCTCTATATCATTGCATGTGATAATAGTCCTGAAATGTAGGTAGAATGTAGGTGCTTTCATTTTGCCAATAAGTGGAGTTCATTTGAGCCTTCTATTTTCAAATGAGGGACACACACACTTTTTTGCTAAACTTTTCGAAATAATCTGTCCCTTTTTGTCTCTTAATATCTTCTTACAATTTCTCAATTATTCAGTTTACATTTATACTTCTAATTGCAAGTATAATTCTAATGAAAAGCATAAACTACTGAGCAAAGAACCTACCATTATAATTGCATTGATGATACAAACGGTGAATTGTTTCCTGGCACTCTGCCCTAAGAAGTCTGAGAGAAGTTCTATGCAGTACATACTTTGTCGATTTCTAAATCCTTAACACCCTAAACATAGGTCATTGTATGGCTGAAGCCTCTTGCTCTTGTTAAGCTAAAGGCATAAAATCCTTTCTAGCAATTTCAGAGCCACAAATCCAGTTTTCCTGTATTTCTTTTGGCAATCTAGGAAACGATGACAATAGTTGTTCCCCACTGTCTCGCTGTCCTGTGGAGTGTACCTGCTTGGACACTGTGGTTCGATGTAGCAACAAAGCCTTGAAGGTCTTGCCCAAAGGTATTCCAAGAGACGTCACTGAATTGTAAGTAGAACTTGATTTTGCCTTTCTTGAATGATTAATATTTCACACACTGAGGGAAATGGAAACAAAACAAAAATCTTTTGAGTCTTGTTTAAAATTACATTCATTCTATGGCCTCTTCATTAGTAACATGTAAAATCCTAAATAAATAATATAAAAACTAGTTCAGGACCCCCTTGGGGAAGGCTGGTTGTGTGTTTCTCTTTGTTGTTCCCTGTAGGATTAACCAGTGCCTTTATTATGCAAAGATGCCCAGAGAAGATGCAGACTACCCATATAAGGTGGCTCCACAGCCCTTTGCTCATGGACTGTCTTGCAAGGCCAGTATTCCATCAGATGCACCTCAAGAAATGCTGCGTAGTGATTGGGATGTCTCATCTGGTTATTTATTCTTTACCATGTGTCCCCTTGGGGAATATCTCACTACAGGCAATATATAAATATGTGGGGTGTGGAAGAAGCAGACATAGTCTTCACCCTTAAAAAGAGGTAGTGACCTTTGAACTTGAATCAGAGTCTTTGAGGAAGGGTGTGGAGCCAGTTATCCCTAACATTAGCAAAACTGATATTTAACCACGAACTATATGGCCGGTTTACACAGTACACACATACCAGGATACTAAGCACCACACACACTTCCTTAGCTACCTCCTGCTTTATATGAGGAATGAAATAGATTAAAACGTCAGCTACTTGAACCATGATGCATGCATGCTCCATTCTAGTCTGGTTTCTGTATACCAGGGATATGGGACAAATGCTTGATACATGATTGGGTCTTTTTGCCTCAGTTTTTTTTTTCGGCAATGTGAAACCATGTATCAAAAGTGTACTTAATACAGATGTGTACCTGTAATTCATGCACAGTACAAGTATTGCAAATGAGTAACCTTGATAAACTTTTGACAACCTGGAATATAAGCAGCAAGAAGATGTGACTTAACTTATTTTCAAGTCATGTGCAGTTCTACGAATTGAATTCTCATTTGGTCTTGAATTGACACTTACAGGAAGTGTGTGACTGTCCCTCTAGGAGCTGAGGTGTTGTAAAGTACTCACTTTCTCTCTTCCTACCACTCACAGTTGTTAGTTAGCTATAAGCACTGCTTTATATGTATGTGGAATTATTAAATTCTCAATTCTTATTTTGATGTGTATTTATTTCAGAAGATTACCAACCATCCATTGTTGGGAAGCTAGATGATTCTAATTGATTCTAAGAACATCTTGCCCAAGACCATAGTAACCAGCACAACATTTAGATCATTTTGGATGCTCTATCCCTTTTCTACCATTTTAACTGACCCATGCCTTTGTCCTTTTACCTGATTCCCATCAAGTGATTTTAAATATCTTTTCATTTCCTTATTAAACTGCATCTGAGAACTTGCTAGATGCATCTGTGCCATCTATGTATGCCTTCTGTCAAATAGTTCAATCTTCAATCTATTCCTCTATAAATTATTTAAAAGTAATTCTTTTATAAAGAAAATATATATTAGAGATGAAGAAGATACTGACTCATCTCCTGGAATTCTAGCTTTATTGCCTGAAGAGTTTATTCTTAGAACTATACAAAGTCAGCAGGATCCCTCTTTCCAGTAACATATATGCATGTATTAGAAAATTTCCATGTACATATTATATTAAATTATTAGAGAATTTGGCAAAACTAAGTATGTAACAGTGGACAATTTTGAACAAATGGTATTCATTATTTTTAATCAGTTCCATATAGTTTCCCTCTTAGATGGTTTTACATGTCAGCAACCATGGTGCACTTTCTAAATCTTTGTATTCTTGTGTAAGACGCTTTTTGGACTAAAGGGAAAGTGTTGAAGTATATGGGATTATGCTTCCCTCTAGTGGTACCAAGAAATTCTTAACTAGAGAAAAGAAAGCAGAGAGGAGCTGAAGACAAAGTCAGAAAACTAGAATAGGTATAAGAAGTCATACCACAAGCCTGACTCGTTGTCACATGTTTATTACCTATTTTGATAACATGTGCCTTTTATAGAACGTTTTTCATTTTGAAATATTTGAGATAGTTTGTCATCTTAGGCAATTTCTCAGTTACTTGTATATCTAGCAAAAATATGAACCTCAGCCTCAGATCTAGAGATGGGCCTCAACCCTGGAGCAGGAAGGGCCACATGCCCAATGGGGCAGAATTGTTCGTAGGCATGTCTGTAGCCAGCTGGTCAAGTTGCTGAGAGACATTCTTACCCATCACCGTCTACGTTCTGAGACAAACAGTGTTAGAAAGAGATGAAATTTTTCTTTCTGTGACATCATGGATATACTTTTAAGGCATTCATTTCTTTCTGTGTATTGACTATTAGCCCTTATTTTCTCATCAGTCTGCTGACTAATCAGGAAGGGAAATTTTACTTATATGTGTTTTTCTTATTAATAACTTTTACATAAATGTGCTGTATTTGTGCACTTGATAAATGTGATTTTCTATGACACCTCCTAAAATTATTATCATGAAGCAGATATACAAGGGTAAAAACTATTTTTAAGATCTTTCTTAACTGAAATCTAATTACATTAAAATTTCCAACTATGTCCTTCAAATCATCCATTGTTATTTACTAAGCATAAGTAAGGCAGTGATGATTGGTCTTGTCAATAGCAAGTTTCTGCCACTAGTGAATGCATTTCATGGTACTGTTTCCACATAAACACCAGAGAACTGAAGGCTGACTAAAGCTATGGTTGATTGAATGACGCTTCTTGCTGGCACACAAATGACTGGCTCCATGCCTTGCCTTCTTACATAAACCACAAAGGACTGGACTCACCAGTCTCTCCTTGGTTTTATCATTTAACCAAAGAAATTCACAGAAGAATTCTACTGTGTTGGACAACTATGAGTGTTTTTTTCTCTACTTCTCATAAACAGCAATCATATGTAGGAACATGACCTCTTAAAGCCAAAATTGCCAAGTGTTTCCTTGCTTCATTTAAGAGTGAAATGTTGTTCAGCTATTTTATGATTCACTACTGTTACTTTTTAAAAAATAACATTGTTTCTTCCTTTTTAGATATTTGGATGGGAACCAGTTTACCCTGCTTCCCAAGGAACTCTCTAACTACAAACATTTAACACTTATGTGAGTACTGTATGGTATTTTTCTGGTTTTGACTTCTTATTTTATTTCATGTAAATGTGGATGGTAGAGGCAGACGACTTGGTGAACCTTTTAGATTATATAATTAGTGAACCTTTCAGATTATATAAATCATTTTCAGTTAGATGTGGCTCTTCTTGCTCGCTGTGGTTCTGGATCACTGGCTACATCTTCATTGAATATCAATCAGGCAGTGGTGCATCTTAGAAGATCCTCCTCTATTCAAAGTAAAATACGATTAAGTCTGAGTATCAAAGAATTACTGACATGTAGTAAGTCGAATACTTCTGTTGAAGATGAGCATGGGCTATTATATGACAATCCAAAAAAATGGAGACCAATGTTTTTATTCTAAACTTTAAACAAAAACAGAGGAGTGGGTAAAAGTGTTACTGACCCTATCTTATACATCTAGTTTATTGATTCTCTTATATAATATATTATGAATTCAGGTAGAGGCTTCCAGTGTTTAAATTTATTATATAAAATCCACATTTACTTGTATGATATTTAAGTACACTTGACAAAGATACTGACATTCTGAGTATAAACATCAAGACATTGAATTGTTTCTATCAGTTTGGTTTTGATGTCATCCTAAAGTGGCATCTCTCTTTCATTAATGTATGCAAACAATCTCTTACCATCTTTAATTGTAAATACAAGATTATATTTAAACATACAAACTTTCCTTTTCAGTCAAGTTATGTGTATAATATTTTTAAAAGATATAATCTTACTATATCTAATGACACAGTTGGTAAAACTCGTCACAAAACAAAAGCACAATAAGAGTAATGGATATAAAGGAAATGCTTTATTTTTAAGTCTGTTGATTTTAGAGTAATTATCACTGTTTTAGATTTATAGTATTCCTATAAAGGGATTTATTCCTAAGTAGTGAATTCTAGAAACCTAAGGTAACTTGATTTCTCCTTTAGAATATTTGGATGGGAACCAGATTCACTACTGTTACTTTAAAAAATAACATTGTTTCTTCCTTTTTAGATATTTGGATGGGAACCAGTTTACCCTGCTTCCCAAGGAACTCTCTAACTACAAACATTTAACACTTATGTGAGTACTGTATGGTATTTTTCTGGTTTTGACTTCTTATTTTATTTCATGTAAATGTGGATGGTAGAGGCAGACGACTTGGTGAACCTTTTAGATTATATAATTAGTGAACCTTTCAGATTATATAAATCATTTTCAGTTAGATGTGGCTCTTCTTGCTCGCTGTGGTTCTGGATCACTGGCTACATCTTCATTGAATATCAATCAGGCAGTGGTGCATCTTAGAAGATCCTCCTCTATTCAAAGTAAAATACGATTAAGTCTGAGTATCAAAGAATTACTGACATGTAGTAAGTCGAATACTTCTGTTGAAGATGAGCATGGGCTATTATATGACAATCCAAAAAAATGGAGACCAATGTTTTTATTCTAAACTTTAAACAAAAACAGAGGAGTGGGTAAAAGTGTTACTGACCCTATCTTATACATCTAGTTTATTGATTCTCTTATATAATATATTATGAATTCAGGTAGAGGCTTCCAGTGTTTAAATTTATTATATAAAATCCACATTTACTTGTATGATATTTAAGTACACTTGACAAAGATACTGACATTCTGAGTATAAACATCAAGACATTGAATTGTTTCTATCAGTTTGGTTTTGATGTCATCCTAAAGTGGCATCTCTCTTTCATTAATGTATGCAAACAATCTCTTACCATCTTTAATTGTAAATACAAGATTATATTTAAACATACAAACTTTCCTTTTCAGTCAAGTTATGTGTATAATATTTTTAAAAGATATAATCTTACTATATCTAATGACACAGTTGGTAAAACTCGTCACAAAACAAAAAGCACAATAAGAGTAACGGATATAAAGGGAAATGCTTTATTTTTAAGTCTGTCTGATTTTAGAGTAATTATCACTGTTTTAGATTTCTAGTATTCCTATAAAAGGGAATTTATTCCTAAGTAGTGAATTCTAGAAACAAAAGGGAGCAGAAACCTAGGTAACTACTTAGGTAATTATGTTTCTTATTGTAAAATTTACCCTGAGCACATGGAGGCTAGTTTAAATGCTATTGATCTTTTTCAGTTTTCCTTAAAAGTATGTGAAAATCAAACATTTTGTAGGAAGTCTTATAGGATTGCTTAAATGGCAAATGGTTAAATTAAGAAAAAAACAATACCCTCTAAGATGCCTGTTCTCTCTCTTTAGTTATTTAAGCAGCTAGAACTGATTACATACATTTGTTCTGTTAAATAATCCATTAAATTGCTGCAATTTACAAAGGGTCATTTCAACAGAATCTGGTCATTTGTGAGACAGCATGTGATTATTTAAAACCAGTTTGGAAATGAAAAACGAGAGTTTATACATCCAGATATGGTGTTACCAATGACTCATTATATAACTCTAGATAGGTAACAGACATTTCTAAGAACCAACAATGTGCCAGTGACTTCGCCAAAGGCAGTTTTTAATAATGGTATTGTCAATGTTATCAGGTGAGGGATGCTTTCAGTTATCCAATTTGACTATTTGTATGTGACAGTGAAGATAAAATATAACCGATAGAATTTTCAAGTGCGTGTCAAATGTCTGTTGTGAATGGCTTCCATCTGCCTTTGCCCTGGGACCTGGCAACAGGCAGGGCTCCTCTGGAACACCAGGAGCCTTGCAGAGGAAGGGGCAGAGGGTTAGGAGAAAAGTGAGCTCTCTCTATGATATTTAAGTACACTTGACAAAGATACTGACATTCTGAGTATAAACATCAAGACATTGAATTTTTCTATCAGTTTGGTTTTGATGTCATCCTAAAGTGGCATCTCTCTTTCATTAATGTATGCAAACAATCTCTTACCATCTTTAATTGTAAATACAAGATTATATTTAAACATACAAACTTTCCTTTTCAGTCAAGTTATGTGTATAATATTTTTAAAAGATATAATCTTACTATATCTAATGACACAGTTGGTAAAACTCGTCACAAAACAAAAAGCACAATAAGAGTAACGGATATAAAGGGAAATGCTTTATTTTTAAGTCTGTCTGATTTTAGAGTAATTATCACTGTTTTAGATTTCTAGTATTCCTATAAAAGGGGGATTTATTCCTAAGTAGTGAATTCTAGAAACAAAGGTAGCAGAAACCTAGGTAACTACTTAGGTAATTATGTTTCTTATTGTAAAATTTACCCTGAGCACATGGAGGCTAGTTTAAATGCTATTGATCTTTTTCAGTTTTCCTTAAAAGTATGTGAAAATCAAACATTTTGTAGGAAGTCTTATAGGATTGCTTAAATGGCAAATGGTTAAATTAAGAAAAAAACAATACCCTCTAAGATGCCTGTTCTCTCTCTTTAGTTATTTAAGCAGCTAGAACTGATTACATACATTTGTTCTGTTAAATAATCCATTAAATTGCTGCAATTTACAAAGGGTCATTTCAACAGAATCTGGTCATTTGTGAGACAGCATGTGATTATTTAAAACCAGTTTGGAAATGAAAAACGAGAGTTTATACATCCAGATATGGTGTTACCAATGACTCATTATATAACTCTAGATAGGTAACAGACATTTCTAAGAACCAACAATGTGCCAGTGACTTCGCCAAAGGCAGTTTTTAATAATGGTATTGTCAATGTTATCAGGTGAGGGATGCTTTCAGTTATCCAATTTGACTATTTGTATGTGACAGTGAAGATAAAATATAACCGATAGAATTTTCAAGTGCGTGTCAAATGTCTGTTGTGAATGGCTTCCATCTGCCTTTGCCCTGGGACCTGGCAACAGGCAGGGCTCCTCTGGAACACCAGGAGCCTTGCAGAGGAAGGGGCAGAGGGTTAGGAGAAAAGTGAGCTCTCTCTGAAGCGTCTGTGCTAAAGTGCACTCACATCTGGTGCCCACTTGTCACTGGCCAGAGCAAGGCATATGATCGTTTCTAATTTCAGCAGGCTTGGACATGAATAATTATCTAACCTAGAGGATTACCCAGTGTTTTGTTATTTCCAAACAAAAGCTGAGTCCTAATAATGCTGCTATAAGTGTGAGCAGGAAGAGCCTTCTCTTCCTTAGAATCACTAATGTATCCATTTCTATGGTAACAGTTGAATCATTTCTTTCTTTTTCTCCTTTAGAGACTTAAGTAACAACCGAATAAGCACCCTCTCCAATCAGAGCTTCAGCAACATGACCCAGCTCCTCACCTTGTGAGTATGAAAGTGTGGGTACTAAGTTAGTTCCTTCATTTGCTGGAACATGCCTGGTGAACAAGACCATCTGTGGCTTCAAGAAATGTTTGTACTGTTGCGAGAAACAGACAAATAAAACCTCAGTTTGATCCTGGGTCAGGAAGATCCCCTGGAGAAGGGAATGGAAACCCATTCAGGTATTCTTGCCTGGAGAATCCCATGGACAGAGGAGCCTATGGACTATACAGTCCATGGGTTCACAAAGAGTCGGACATGACTGAGCAACTAACACTTGCACTACTCGAAAACAAACAAATGCAGATCCTAAAGAAAGCTTTGGGTTCTATAAAACCCCCCATTGGGCGGGGTTGAGAGAGATCCTCAAGACAGACTTCTAAGAAAGTCACCTTAGGGAGGGTCCGGTTGAGGCAACAGCCAACAGCAGCTGTAGGAAGCGTTCTAGACTTATCTTAGTTTTAGTCAACAATAACTCTGTTGTATTCAGCACAAAAAAATTGACTAATTTGTATTTTTGGACTTTCAGTTATCCAATTTGACTATTTGTATGTGACAGTGAAGATAAAATATAACCGATAGAATTTTCAAGTGCGTGTCAAATGTCTGTTGTGAATGGCTTCCATCTGCCTTTGCCCTGGGACCTGGCAACAGGCAGGGCTCCTCTGGAACACCAGGAGCCTTGCAGAGGAAGGGGCAGGGGGTTAGGAGAAAAGTGAGCTCTCTCTGAAGCGTCTGTGCTAAAGTGCACTCACATCTGGTGCCCACTTGTCACTGGCCAGAGCAAGGCATATGATCGTTTCTAATTTCAGCAGGCTTGGACATGAATAATTATCTAACCTAGAGGATTACCCAGTGTTTTGTTATTTCCAAACAAAAGCTGAGTCCTAATAATGCTGCTATAAGTGTGAGCAGGAAGAGCCTTCTCTTCCTTAGAATCACTAATGTATCCATTTCTATGGTAACAGTTGAATCATTTCTTTCTTTTTCTCCTTTAGAGACTTAAGTAACAACCGAATAAGCACCCTCTCCAATCAGAGCTTCAGCAACATGACCCAGCTCCTCACCTTGTGAGTATGAAAGTGTGGGTACTAAGTTAGTTCCTTCATTTGCTGAACATGCCTGGTGAACAAGACCATCTGTGGCTTCAAGAAATGTTTGTACTGTTGCGAGAAACAGACAAATAAAACCTCAGTTTGATCCTGGGTCAGGAAGATCCCCTGGAGAAGGGAATGGAAACCCATTCAGGTATTCTTGCCTGGAGAATCCCATGGACAGAGGAGCCTATGGACTATACAGTCCATGGGTTCACAAAGAGTCGGACATGACTGAGCAACTAACACTTGCACTACTCGAAAACAAACAAATGCAGATCCTAAAGAAAGCTTTGGGTTCTATAAAACCCCCCATTGGGCGGGGTTGAGAGAGATCCTCAAGACAGACTTCTAAGAAAGTCACCTTAGGGAGGGTCCGGTTGAGGCAACAGCCAACAGCAGCTGTAGGAAGCGTTCTAGACTATATCTTAGTTTTAGTCAACAATAACTCTGTTGTATTAGCAGAACAGCACAAAGATAGAAAAATATATTATGTGTCAGTGTTCTCAATTTATAAGATGCCTAAGGAACACTTTTTTAATGGCTTTGCTTTAAAAAATGACATTTGGCCATTTGAGGATACCTGAGTGAAACAAATTGGCTTATGTGTGCTTTCAGAATTCTTAGTTACAACCGTTTGAGATGCATTCCTTCTCGAACCTTCGATGGATTGAAGTCTCTTCGATTACTGTAAGCATTTAACAAAATAATTCTTTTCTCAAGAATCTAGGTTTTGTGTTGTCTCTTTAGTAACTTAACTGATTTGTTTATTTTGAAGTGTTTTGATTATATGCATTAGGATTTTCTCCAAATTTAAAAATGGGAAAATTATATCTTACTGTATCATTTGTCAATAGCTTTTACTTGGACCACATAATTTTCTCTTCTATAATATGTTGTTGCTCTGGTCATTTATGATAATTCCTGAGATTAAGGTATAATTTTATGTAGATATAACTAATTTTGAAAAAAAATAGAAAAATTTAATTTCTTTAAAAGTTATGTAATACAGCACAAAATAGTTTTCCTATACAAAATTTATCTTAAAATACATGAAATAAAATACAGTCCTCTATCCCAATCTTCTCCCCAGAATTGACAGTTAAACAGTTTGATGCTCTCTTCTGGTTCTTTCTTGTTTGTTTTTATATATTACTTTTATATATCAATGTATTATGCCCGCAACAATATAACTTTAAAAACTATACAGGGTTTTTTTATTCTGGCATTGACTTTATTTAACAATATGTTTTAAATTTTAGATTTGCCATTCCATCATATATAATATTCTTCAACTCTTTAACTGTGTTCAATAGAGTGAAGAACAGAGTGTTCAATAGAATGAAGGAACCGTAACTTATTTAAGCATCCTCATCTTTACTGTCGTTGGTTTGATTCCAAATTTTCATTACTCTACCTTGCTGAAATGATCATCCCACACATCCACCTTACTGTCAAGCATGGTAGAATTCCAAAAGTAGTCATCTGTGGTCCCCCAAACAGTTTAAAAATTTATTATTTTAATAGGCTGCCTATTTCAAAGCACTCTTTCAAGTCCTGAATATTATAAATCCTGTCATTTTTGTCATATGACAGATGGAACATTATTTTCCATTCCTCTTTTAAATTGCAGTTCCAATTACTAGAGCATTTGAGTATATTTTGTTTATTGAGTGTTTGCATTTTGTACTCTATTAGCTTGGTGATATTATTTCTCATTTTCTATGATTACCTTGTCCTTTTTTATTAACATACCTGCTTTTATGCACTTGACTCTTAAGTTTGCAGGTCTTTTTTTTTTTTTATGAAGGAATTACTATTTGTAGCTTATGTATGTTGGAGATATCTCCCATTCTGTTTTCTTTATGTAATCTTTCTTACATTGAAATATAGTTGATTTACAGTGTTATGTTAGTTCTGGTTGCAAGATGATTCAATTATGTATTGAATTGTATGTATATATATGTGTATGTATGTATATACACATTCGAATATGCAAATACATGTATATGCACACACAGATTCTTTTCCATTATAATTTATTACAAGATTGAATATAGTTCCCTGTGGTATGCAGTGGGAACTTATATTATGGATATATACTTACATTGTCAAAAATGTATCACTGTTTTTCATTACGATTTCAGAGTTTAATAATATGTTGCTTTAGAAAACATTCCATATTCCATGAATTATAAAAAGAATTCATCTATATTTTATTTTAGTACATTTTCAGTTTTAGTTTTACATTTAATTCTTCCATCTAGAATTTATTATGCATATGATATGAGGTAGGAACTATTTCCTTCCCCAAATAAATACCCAGCTGTAAAAAGACTATTTAATATATACTGATTTTAAAATTTTGTTACCGAAGACTCATGTGTGTGTAGAGACTTTTTTCTGAGTTCCCTGAAATAATAGGAAATTTAATTTTGCTTTTTCTTGTTTTCAGTTCTTTACATGGAAATGACATTTCTGTTGTGCCTGAAGGTGCTTTTAATGATCTTGCTGCATTGTCACACCTGTGAGTATCTAGTTCAGGACCATGGGTTTAAGGTCCCCTGCCACTTTTTTATTGTCACAGCATAAAATGTGATTGGTTCTCTCTTTCAAGAAGACGTAAAGATTTTCAATCTGGATACATTCCCCTTTACATGATAGCCTTAATTTATCCTTCTGCCCTCAACTCCCCTTTAGTTGAGTTCTCTTTACATGAAAAACTTTACAAGAACAGACATCCAATGGGGTTCCAAATCAGCTTTGGGGAGCTAGCTTTATACATCTTTATTATATTACATCCTTCCTTATCTTCTTACCTTTGTACTGGCCCTTTACCCTGAACCATACTTTCCAACCTTTTCACCCACTTTAATCAAGTATCTTAAAGCTCAGACTTCTTCAGCCACCAGTGTCCCAGAAAAGTCACCCTCTGTTCAGTTATAAATTCTTCTGCTAACACTTCTAATGAAAAGTATTTGTAGGTATAAGTTTATGTTCCTCTCCTTTGCAGACGGAGTTTGGGGGATTCAAACTAATGTATTGTTCCTATTGGGTTCCCAGAAGCTGGCATAATGATTGGGTACTGTGTAAATCATTGATGAATGAAGGAAGTGTTCATCTACATTTGAGTCATGCTTGTCCCCATTATAAAGGTGTCTGCAAATACAAGACTTTATAAAGCCAGATGAGTCTTAACACTGGCGACAACTCATTAAATCACACCTGCATATAAGTCAGGAAAAGGGAGACTCCCTAATGCTTCCGTTCTGATCTTTATCAACAAATCTGTAGGGAGGTTCTCATAAGCATCACAGAGTTACGTTCCCTTAGGAAATAACAGTACTTCCATATTTGTCTGTGTCCGTGTACCTGTGTGTGCTTTTGTGGTGTTGTTTTTCAGAGCCATTGGAGCCAACCCTCTTTACTGTGATTGTAACATGCAGTGGCTATCCGACTGGGTAAAGTCGGAATACAAAGAGCCGGGAATTGCTCGCTGCGCTGGTCCTGGAGAAATGGCAGATAAACTACTACTCACAACTCCCTCCAAAAAATTTACATGTCAAGGTATGGCTTTTAACCATGTGTACTTGTGTGACCAAAACTTGGCCGTATTAATTTAAAAAGAGAGAAGAAAACCATGAGCTGCTAGATTTCATAGGGATAGCTGAAAAATTCTAAGAAATAATTACTATTTCCACCCATACTTGAAGAAGACAGAGCAGTTACATGTGGAGCCCAAGTAAAGATTGAGGCTTTTCAAATAAATGGCTTAAATAATCCATTGGAAATGACTAAATTTTCGCTAAAATAATCGGAGAAATGAAGAGTACACAATTTCTGGAAATTCTTCTCATGGCCTCTAATAAGTGAAATATTTTGCTTTTGCTTTGTCTAAACCTGTGCCCGGCTCCTAGGGCTGCCAGGGCCCTGTGACTTCCTGACGCCAGGTAAGGAGAAACAAGCCCTCCTGTGTTCGGACCAGACCTTTCGCCTCACTTCCTGTGCTGCACTCTTCCTACGTTGATGGTGCTGTTTCTCGCTTGTTGGATCCTTTCCTTTTCCCTTTGTTTATGTACTTGTGAATTCTATTCAGTGTGTTAGTAACAAATATTTTCTTCTCTTATTACAAAATTAACCCATGCCCAATACAAAAAATCTAAAGAAAAGGAAAATGGGAACAATAAAAGTCCAAAGAAATAAATATAACAAAGACACTACCAAAAGATTAAGTTTGTATCTTTCCTTTTTCTAGTCAAGTATATGGATTTGAGTGTCTTTTGCTTGTCCCCATTAAAGTCAAAATTTCTGTTAAGGAAAAAACCCCTGCATATAAGTCAGGAAAGGGAGACTCCCTAATGCTTCCGTTCTGATCTTTATCAACAAATCTGTAGGGAGGTTCTCATAAGCATCACAGAGTTACGTTCCCTTAGGAAATAACAGTACTTCCATATTTGTCTGTGTCCGTGTACCTGTGTGTGCTTTTGTGGTGTTGTTTTTCAGAGCCATTGGAGCCAACCCTCTTTACTGTGATTGTAACATGCAGTGGCTATCCGACTGGGTAAAGTCGGAATACAAAGAGCCGGGAATTGCTCGCTGCGCTGGTCCTGGAGAAATGGCAGATAAACTACTACTCACAACTCCCTCCAAAAAATTTACATGTCAAGGTATGGCTTTTAACCATGTGTACTTGTGTGACCAAAACTTGGCCGTATTAATTTAAAAAGAGAGAAGAAAACCATGAGCTGCTAGATTTCATAGGGATAGCTGAAAAATTCTAAGAAATAATTACTATTTCCACCCATACTTGAAGAAGACAGAGCAGTTACATGTGGAGCCCAAGTAAAGATTGAGGCTTTTCAAATAAATGGCTTAAATAATCCATTGGAAATGACTAAATTTTCGCTAAAATAATCGGAGAAATGAAGAGTACACAATTTCTGGAAATTCTTCTCATGGCCTCTAATAAGTGAAATATTTTGCTTTTGCTTTGTCTAAACCTGTGCCCGGCTCCTAGGGCTGCCAGGGCCCTGTGACTTCCTGACGCCAGGTAAGGAGAAACAAGCCCTCCTGTGTTCGGACCAGACCTTTCGCCTCACTTCCTGTGCTGCACTCTTCCTACGTTGATGGTGCTGTTTCTCGCTTGTTGGATCCTTTCCTTTTCCCTTTGTTTATGTACTTGTGAATTCTATTCAGTGTGTTAGTAACAAATATTTTCTTCTCTTATTACAAAATTAACCCATGCCCAATACAAAAAATCTAAAGAAAAGGAAAATGGGAACAATAAAAGTCCAAAGAAATAAATATAACAAAGACACTACCAAAAGATAGCCACTGTTAAAGTTGTTTTGTGTATCTTTCCTTTTTTCTAGTCAAGTATATGGATTTGAGTGTCTTACCAAAATAATAGGGTAGAAGGTTCCTATCATCCTTATTTTAAATGTTTCAAGAAGGCTACTCATAATTGTTAGGTGAAACTGTTGGTTGCTCAGTTATGTCTGACTCTCTGCAGCCCCATAGACTGTAGCTCCATCACGCTCCTCTGTCCAAGGGATTCTCCAGGCAAGAATATTGGAGTAGGTAGCCATGCCCTTCTCCAGGGGATCTTCACAACCTAGGGTTTGAACCCGGGTTTGCTGCATTGCAGGCAGATTCTTTACCGTTTGAGCCACCGGGGAAGATGACAATAACCTGGAAAAGTTTTTTAAACATGTTTTATGCGTAAGACTAAACACTGGGTATTGTGGAGCACAGAGAAGTTTGCAAACATAGCTGAAAAGTTAAGCTTTCAACATTTGAACATTTAGGTGGGGAAAACATATCAAAGTAGATAATAGTACAGGGTGGATTGCAGAATGAAGCTCAGCCTACTTGTGCTTGCATGCTTAATCACTAAGTCATTTCTGACTCTTCATGACCCATGGACTGTAGCCCCCTATGCTCCTCTGTTCATGGAATTTCCCAGGCAATAATACTGGAGTGGGTTGTCATTTCCTTCTCCAGGTGATCTTCCTGACCCAGAGATCAAACTGGCATCTCCTGTAGAGGCAGGTGGGTTCTTTACCATGGGCCACCAGGAAATCCCAGCTTCACTTCTCAGTAGATACATAGCTTTAGTTTAAAAGCTTAACCAGCCTGTGGCTCAGTTTCTTCGTGAAGGGAGAGATGATGATAGTATATACCTGAAAAGGTTTTGTTAAGATTAGATGAGATATTAAATGTGAAATCTAAAAAAAAAAAAAATAAAATGTTATTTTCATAGAAACAGATATTAGAATGGTAGTTTCTAGGGGGTGGGGAAAGAAGGAAATTGGGAGATGTAGGTCAAGGGTACTAACTTTCATTTATAAGAATAATAAGTTCTGAGGATCTAATGAACCATGTAGTAACATCAGTTAGTAACATGACACTGTATTGTTAAAAGTTACTGAAAGTAAGTCCTAAACATTCTCCTCCCCAACACACAAAATTTAACTATATGAGGTGATGGATGCGTTAATTATCTTTTTCTTGCACTGCAAGGCGGTGTCCTTACCCACTGGGCCACCAGGGAAGCCCTATCTTGTTCTTGATAGTCATTGTACAGTGTATATATATATATCAAATTATCAGGTTGTACATTTTAAATATGTACAGTTATATTTGTCAATGGGGTTTCCCTCGTAGATCAACTGGTAAAAAATCTGCCTGCAGTGCAGGAAACCCAGGTTCAACTCTTGGATCTGGAAGATCCCCTGGAGAAGGAATGGTCACCCATGCCAGTATTTCTGCCTGGAGAATCCCATGGACAGAGGAGACTGGCAGGCTACAGTCCATGGTGGGGCACGGGAGTCAGATATGACTTAGCAGCTAAATTACTACTACAGCTATACTTGTCAATTATTCTTCAGTAAAGTTAGGGGAAAAGGATTAGTTTTTAATATATATGCATGTGTGTGTGTGGTGTGTGTGTGTGTGTAAAACATGCTTACCATTTCACATACAGGAAGAATTCAATATAGGTTGGCTGCCAATTTTAGTATTATAACATTTCAAAACACTAACAAAAATAAAATGCAGGAATGACATGCCATGTTTTGTTGGTAAAAAAAAAAATGGAATTTTCAAAAACTATACTCCCTCCTCCAAACATTAAGTGGGGTTTTTCATGATTATAAATGGTTATAAGAGATGCAATTCACAGTACCTTGTAAATATTCATATTTTAAAATAAAACCCTTCCATTATTCTTTTACCTGTGTTTAGTGAAGGTTTAAGTATCACAACTAATTTTGAAAGAAACAAAAACAAGATCCTCAATATTTTACAGTTCTTTGTTCTTGAACTTCTACTTTTCTCCTTGAATTTATGTTTCCAGTACCTCAGAGAATTATGTCATTGTTTGCTATAAAAATATGTATATAATTTGCATTTTTAAATTTTTCTACGAGTAAAGATCTATGAATTTCTAAATTTTTCTTTGAAGTAATCATTGCCTGGAGAAGGAAATGGCAACCCACTCCAGTATTCTTGCCTGGAGAATCCCACAGACAAGAGGAGCATGGCAGGCTACAGTTCATGGGGTCACAAAGAGTCAGACACAGCTTAGCAACTAAAAGCAAACAAACAAACAATTTGTCACTCCTGTGGCATCTTTGCATCCACTTTGTTTTCTTTTTCAAAGCATTTGTTAACCCTATTCTGTACAGAAAAGATACTTGACTATGTGGGTGTACAAAGTCCAGAATAAAAAATGATATAAAACCAGAGGAAAGATAAAGAAGTAATCATCGCCAATAATATTTACGGAGCATTGGTTGGGCAGTATATTTATCAATATGGCAACATTTATATTCAAAATGTAAATTTTATTGGAAATGCGTCTATGGGATTATGTGCATTGATTACAAGAGACTTTCCAAATAACCAATGTTTTAAATTATTGTTTAAAAATCTCAGACATTCCCTTGGGGCAATATGCCCCACACAGTAAATTTCTGGTGGACTGAGAAGCATATCCTTTTTTGTAAGGTCGAACAATGGTGAAAGGGGAGATAGGGGATGAGAAACAGGCATTAAGGTTACATGTAGGAGTATTATTGGGCAGAGTGATTCAAGAAAGATTGGCAAGTTGAACAACTGCAGACTGATTTATTACACTTCTCTTTACTCAGGGATGCCCATGCTCTGCCTTGAAAAATGCTGGTGTTTATCTATAATTCTTAAAGCTTAGAGTTTCATAGAGATATTTCTTGAAAAAAAAAAGTTTCATGATAATTTAAATTTGAGAAATGCTACATACTTACATTCATTCTTAGAGCATCATAGTTCACATTCATCTATTAAATGTTCTCATGAATCTGATGACTACAAATGAACTTACATACATATGTAAAATAAATATCTGTTTATATCTGAGTTGACCTTTATCACCCATTAGCAGCATAGTTTGTTCTTGGTATGGCATGAATGGAAGTATGCTATACTAAGGGAGTATTGGTCTGGATCACTGTAGCCTGACGGAACTTTCTCCAGTGATAGAAATGTTGTACGCCCATGCCATCCAACACGGTAGCCATTGGTTACATGTGGTGGTTGAAATGTGGCTAAAGCAACTGAGAAAGTGAATTTTTAATTGTATTTAAATGTAAACATAGTCATATGTAGCTAATGGCTACTATATTGGGTAGTACTCTTGCTACAAGGCAGTGTGGAGGAAATCCTGTCAGGGTGGCTATGAAAGGTTTCTTGCTGAAATGTCTAGGCTGGTTGTTTAGACAAGCAGGCGAGTGTAAGGACAGGTCAGAGGAACTGAAGGAGCCCAGCTGTGATATAGGAAAATGCTGGAACTGTGGTAGTTTAGTTTACCATTCACTGTTATCAAAGTAACACGTCACATACATAACAGGGTATACCCTAAACTACATCACAGACAACATAGGGGTAAGCGAGTTGGCAAGATGTATAGACATTCAAAACTCAACAAATAGAGTATAACTGCACTTAACAAGCTTTAAGATATATTCAGTTCTTCTGTAACTTAACATAAGGTTAAGAAAGGCTAACAAACAGAGAAATTTGTAATGTTCTTTGCCAGCATTGCTCAGTGTTTGTCAAAATATTGTGAACCACGCTCATGTGCTTTGCTAGAAATATTTACTCATAATAAATGCATTGGTAGAGGCAAAGTATTCTAATCCATTAATTAAAATAATTAACTCTGAGAAATCTACTGAGTACTGTGTTTTTGGTCTTACATTCTTTATGAGCTTGAAAGTAATAAAACAATGCTTCTTTAAATATTTTATAATTTGTTTTTTTATACTTTAACTTTTCCCATAGTTATGCCAGTTTAATGTTTTATTTATTCATGAAAGTCATGTAAGTACATACTCCTATATTAAAGTTGGTAAAAATGTAATTTCAAATTGCAGCAGGAAGATAAATATTCTTTATTTGAAGACATGTTGCATAGCTGTATTTAAATAGAATTTAAATATATTCTCAACTAGAAAAAAACTGTATTATTATTTTGAGAAATTAACTCTTTCAATACAATTTTTATCTTACATTTTTCAGAGTATTTTCTTTGTGCTTAATCTCATAGTTCTAGTGCACAACAGAAATAAATGACTTGGATGAACCAGATTATCAGAGTATATTTAATTAATACCCAGATCAGGACATCCTTGAATGGGAAGCAGATGATTGTGACTTGTTGTTATAACCTAGATGACCTATTTTCATCTTTCAAATATTAGATGAAATTAAGATGTTTAAGCAGTCTGCAAGAAAGCGGAGGTTTTGCCCTTTCCAGGCTTTCACTGAAAATGCCAGTGTGGAATGTAGAATATTATTAATTTCTAATATTCCCTTTACTGTTCTTGGTTCAGCAAGCTTTAGCTGTAAGGCAACAAAATGTTCATTTTTAATTTGACATTCGTTAAACACTTAAATGTGCTAAAGAATCAGCAATCTAATGGAAACAAGTGATATATTGCTTCCTTCCTTCAACAAATACTACATGAATTCCTGTTATCCAACAGGAACAGTTCCAAGGTATTAAGAATACAGTACTAAATAGGACAGAAAAATGGTTGTGTCCACGGAGCTCATATTCTACCGATAGATACATTTCTATTGATAATTACAAAACAATATGGAAGTTTGGTGATAGAAATACATATACAAGGTTAATCATGTATATCGGAACCAAACAGCTCTGGAATTGTAACCAACACTACTAGGTCCATCAGGAGAACAGGAGACTCTTACAAGGTGTCAAGTAGAACTGAGAATGGAACACACACCAGGGGTAGCAGCTCCCAGGCCAGGTGTCTAGAAACCAGGGACTCAGCTTAAGAAGCAGGGATCTGATGCTCAACATACCACATTACTTATCTTCACAGATTAGCTAAAGGTCAGGAAACCTGGGACCTTTCCATACCTCAGAATGAACAACGTTCCACCACCACATGGTTGCTCTCTTCTGTTGATTTTACAAGTTAAGAATCCTCTAGTTTCTGGAATTTCTGGGGGAAAAAAAATTCCACACCTCTCAGTAATAAACTTGTAGTACTGTCAGGCTTTTTCCCAAGTGAAATGAATATCTTGTGTTGGGAAGGAGCTGTTTTTAACAAGCTCAATCTCTTTTATTTTGTGTCTCAAATTTGTTAATTTTGTCCTTAGTAATTTAATTTAAGTATGAAGGAGAGTAAATGAATTAACCCAAACTAGAAGTAATGAGAAATTTAAATTAGGTCAGTGTGTGTGTGTGTGTGTGTGTGTATTTTTTAATTTTGGCCTCTTTTATTTATTTATTTATTTATTTATTTTCATCCATCTTTATTCTTCGGCCTGTAAGGGCCTCCCATTGCAGTGGCCTCTCTCGTTGCAGAGCGCTGGCTCATAATTGGACACACCGGTCCAGCCGCTCCACAGCACATGGGATCTTCCCTGGCCCAGGATCAATCTGGTGCCCCCTGCACTACAAGATGGACTCTTTACCAACTGAACCAGCAGGGAAGCCCCTATATCAGTTTTGAAGTAGAATTGAAAACTTGATCAAAGCCTTTTTACATTTTCAAATTTAGTATCATTGTGTTAGTCACACAGTCGTGTCTGACTCTTTGCAACCCTATGAACTGTAGCCACTAGGTTCCTCTATCCATGGGATTCTGGATGCTATGCCCTTCTCCAAGGGATCTTCCCAACCCAGGGATCGAGCCTGGGTCTCCTGTATTGTAGGCAGACTCTACCATCTGAGCCACCAGGGAAGCACATAGTTATAAATTTGAATAACCATAGCTGTAGGGGCTTATGATTAGATCACTGATTAAAAAAAAAAAAATCCTATCTGTAGACAGTTATTTGCCAAAAGCACCATCTTTAAAAATTATACAAAGGCTATTTTTTTTTATTATATGTTTTAGAAAACCTCAAACACTGGTAAAATTTTAACAGACATTTGTTTTAATAGGTAATGAGAACCATTGATTTGTGTTCTGTTCTTAAATATTGTACATCTGTATTGTTTCTGATACAGTAATTTCATAAAATAACTTTTGCTCTTTTTTTTCACTTAAGTGTTACTCAAAAAGTTCATTTTCTGGCCTAAATTCGTCTGTAGCTGTAGCAAATGGCCAAGTCCGGGGATTCTGGAGGTGTAATATCCATCTTTGTGTTTTTGTTTAACCATTTATATGATGCACATTTGTAGAATTTTAACCCCATGTCCTCTAGGAACCATCTTTACCCGTTCCTGGACAGTACAGGGGTACCAGTGGGCTCTCTCTTGCCCATTTCAAGAGCTCCTTTGTAGCTTCTTTATTTGCCCACTTTTCATCTTACACAGTGCTGACTGACGACTGCTGCTTGTACATGTCCATCATCGCTTCATTGCTTTCCTGACCTCTTTTTCTTACCCACTCTTTAATATTGACTCAAGTGAAGTTCTCTCCTTAGCTCTATTAAATCCCATGGCATCAAGTATCTATCCTTGACTTTGCTTATGAACTTGAAATTTGTATTTCCATTCACCTAGTGCATTTCTCTCTTGCAGAAACTTAAAACACATATTCCAAAACATGCCTTTGTATTTTCCACATTCTCTTGCAGCTCTGTTCAGTAGTTGATCTACAAATATCTCTATTACTGAACTACTAGTTAGTTATTCCCATGTCAATATACCCTGCTTTTTTCCTGACTTGTCTTTGAAACACATCTGACTTTACACACAGGAAAGTACTGTCATGATTTGACTCTAATATCCAAGGGATATAGTTCCACGAGTTTAGAATATAGAAATAAGCAGATTTAGATAAACTAGGTAGATGTAAAAATCACATTATAAAAGAACATTTCATTAGGTGAAATTATAATTTAAATAAAATAGGAAGAGGAAATCATATCATTTTAAGACATTTGGACATATCATAAGATGCTGCTATATGGAATTTCTATAATTCACAAATATCTTTTTAATTACCTTTCACTTCAACTCAACTCCTAGAAACAAGAAATTATTTTTGAAGAGTTGATCTGAAAAGAGAGATTTGAAAAATGGAGACGCAAATAAGATGGTAGCCATAGTGGTCAGCTTTACCAAGCTGAAGAGTATGTTCCTAATCCTGATGCCGCCAAAACCAACAGTTTGTGGGTTAAGGAAATCATCAAGAGAAGCCTGTGCACATGGGAAAGCTTGCTATTTTGATTCTTGTAGCTAAGCTGAATTTGTAAAGAGAGCAACAAATCTCTGTTCCCATACCCACAAGAAATTGCAGATACTGAAAATAGTTGGGCAGATTTGCTATGTAAAAAGCCGAACTTGGTCCTGGAGAAAAATAGAGAAATTAGTTAGTGCTTATTTATCAGATATGGCTCCGTGGCTATTTATTAAATAAATCCTTGCTGTGCTAACCTTGGAACGGGGACTACTTCAACCTAGCAGTTTTACCATCTGCATACTCTGTTAAAATGCTTCTTCAAAACATACTCAGTTTTCCCTAAAACAATCTCTATAACTTCTCATCTAAATAATAAAACATAATATTTGAGAAATATCACATTCTACAGAATAGCTTAGAAACTGCCAACCCTGAACCTCTCCATTCAAGCCTTTCAGGGTTGAAAGCACAAAGTAGACTAAAGACAATTTTCCTCAAGGTCTTGGCAAGTGGCCAGATGAATGTTTACAGTCCTTGCACTGGCTGACCTGCTGTTTTGCGGATGTACATTCTTAGCTGCTTCATCCTATGTGTCTGTTCCAAGTGTCTCCTTTCTTCTTGCCCAGCTCAAGGATCCATTATCCTTTATATATTTCCTTTTCTAGTGATGAGTCTAAAGGGGATTATTTTAGCAAGCACGAAGTCATTTATTGTGGCATATGACATTAATTTCACTTACTGTTCTAACTAACTGCCTCCATTCACTTCTCCAGTGTGCTGAGTAGCTAAATTCATTTAACAAATGCACTTGTGGGGGTGAGAAATGAAGTTTCTATGAAGCTCAGTCTAGTATTAATTCCAGCCGTTTCTCAACTGTAATTTCTAAATAATTTTATTGGAGTGTAGTCAATTTATAATATTGTATGAGGTGTACAGCAAAGTGAATCAATCATATATAGACATAGATCTACTCTTTTTAGATTCTTTCCCCATATAGATCATTGACAGAGTGTTCTACAGTAGTTCGTCTATAGTAGTGTGAATCTGTAAATCTCAGCCTCCCAATGAATCCCTCTCCCCCATTCCTCCTTGGTAACCATAGGATTCTTTTCTACATCTGTAACTATTTCTGTTTTGTGAATAAGATCATTTGTACCATCTTTTAGATTCCTCCTGGAAGTAATATCATATGATATTTGCCTTTGTCTGACTTAACTTGCCTCAGTATGACTGTGATTTAATACAGCAACCTTACTTGCTATTCTGGTACCAAGAAAAAGCAGAGGAGACACTGGCAAGACCTCCCCTAATGACTGAGGTGTCACCAGAGCAACCACCACCCCTTCCTATTAACACAGTGCTCCCCAGAACTGTCACTTATTCCCAAATGGTTGAAAAAAACCAGAAAGCTGTATGTAAATATAGATCAGATTTTTTTGTTAATCGAAAAACTGAACAATATAGAACACTATCCTTCTGGAATTGTACTCCAAAACCGTCATATAGATGAGTATGTCTTAGGGTAAGGGAATATTTAGAGTCTTAATGCCCATGATGTTAATTCATGTTTTCTTTCACATGAGTTTTTGTATGTAGAGCAAAATGCTGAAAAACAGTCCATTGCCCTGGCTGCCCTTTTTGTTTTGGTTTTGCGGGATGTACATTCTTAGCTGCTTCATCCTATGTGTCTGTTCCAAGTGTCTCCTTTCTTCTTGCCCAGCTCAAGGATCCATTATCCTTTATATATTTCCTTTTCTAGTGATGAGTCTAAAGGGGATTATTTTAGCAAGCACGAAGTCATTTATTGTGGCATATGACATTAATTTCACTTACTGTTCTAACTAACTGCCTCCATTCACTTCTCCAGTGTGCTGAGTAGCTAAATTCATTTAACAAATGCACTTGTGGGGGTGAGAAATGAAGTTTCTATGAAGCTCAGTCTAGTATTAATTCCAGCCGTTTCTCAACTGTAATTTCTAAATAATTTTATTGGAGTGTAGTCAATTTATAATATTGTATGAGGTGTACAGCAAAGTGAATCAATCATATATAGACATAGATCTACTCTTTTTAGATTCTTTCCCCATATAGATCATTGACAGAGTGTTCTACAGTAGTTCGTCTATAGTAGTGTGAATCTGTAAATCTCAGCCTCCCAATGAATCCCTCTCCCCCATTCCTCCTTGGTAACCATAGGATTCTTTTCTACATCTGTAACTATTTCTGTTTTGTGAATAAGATCATTTGTACCATCTTTTAGATTCCTCCTGGAAGTAATATCATATGATATTTGCCTTTGTCTGACTTAACTTGCCTCAGTATGACTGTGATTTAATACAGCAACCTTACTTGCTATTCTGGTACCAAGAAAAAGCAGAGGAGACACTGGCAAGACCCCCCCTAATGACTGAGGTGTCACCAGAGCAACCACCACCCCTTCCTATTAACACAGTGCTCCCCAGAACTGTCACTTATTCCCAAATGGTTGAAAAAAACCAGAAAGCTGTATGTAAATATAGATCAGATTTTTTTGTTAATCGAAAAACTGAACAATATAGAACACTATCCTTCTGGAATTGTACTCCAAAACCGTCATATAGATGAGTATGTCTTAGGGTAAGGGAATATTTAGAGTCTTAATGCCCATGATGTTAATTCATGTTTTCTTTCACATGAGTTTTTGTATGTAGAGCAAAAGCTTACCAGTCTGAAAACACTGTAGGTAGAAAAAATTGATTAAAAAAAAGTGTAGGGCTTCCCTTGGTGGTCCAGGGGGTAAGGACACCGCCTTGCAGTGCAAGGGGCGCCGGTTCAATCCCTGGCCTGGGAACATCCCATGTGCCATGGAGCGGCTGGACCGATGTGTCCAATTACCCAGCTGGATCTCTGGAGCGCATGCGACCAAAGCTGGCGCTCTTCGACAACAGAGGCCGCTGCGATGGGAGGCCCACAGGAACCAAAGAGCAGAGACAGATGAAAATAGAGAAATGAAAGACCAATAGAAGTGGCCCGCCCACTTCCTTCCCTCCCCAACCCGACCCCTGCCCAAAATAAATAAATAAATAAATCTTAAAAAAAAAAAAAAAAAAAGTGTGTACCAGCAGAGGTCATACAGCTTTTTGATTGGAAGTACCTTGGAACATTTCATTTCAGCAATGATAGGAGAAGGTAGAGAGGGCTGCTATACAATTGACTCAGATAACCTTGCTAGAAATTCTGTGAGCTGAAACATGCACTGAGAATAATGCCTGCTTGTTCCAATGAAGACAAAGAACTACAGGGACATTGATGGTGAAAGCAAAAGTAGAGTTTATGTTATAAAATATTTGTATTTTAAACATAAAATTGTCACTCCAAAGGAGTGTCCTCATCAGACAGTTGTCCAAAGGCAGGCTTGGGTGCTTTCACAGTGCAAGAAGTATCAACAGAATGTAATTTTATTGAGAATGGTACGGTATCTACATGACTAGCCATTTATTGAACAAATATATGCAGCCAAAGGAAAGTAACTTCAACTCAACCTGCATTTAATCTAGACCTTTCCTGGATTATGATCGAATTTTTCATGAGGAAGATACAGAAATCTCACCCATCACGACCTGTGCTAATGTGCTAACCAAACTAAAGGGATATGAGAGAGACCATAATGGAGATTTCATTTTTGGTTTATTTTCATATGCATAAAAGCAGCACCATTTTCTATGTCCTACATGAAAATAATACTGAACTAATATTAGCAGGACAGATGCATACTTTTGCATTTTTAATTGCACTAATGAATTTCTGCATATTCATTAAACGTGCTCACCAACTTGCCCAGCACATACACAGGGGCACACATCAGTGCTTCTCTGGATTCCATGGCATACCTTTCCATGCAGCTGGCTGAGTAGCTAGGTTGCACTGGCCATGGAAGGCATCCACAGAAGCTGTTCAGCTAATTGAGAGGATTGGCCCTGTGATGTTGGCATCACTAATATCAAATCCTAATCACCTGAGTGTACCACCTAGCATCCCCCTCTGACATCTGAGAGTCTCACCATTATCTCCCAATGAGGTGGCTTCCTGTTTTGTTCTTAAAGATAATATGATGATGCTGGCTTCTGTAGCTTCTTTCATGGAAGAGAAGTTATTTTATAATAATTTTATACAAAATTACTGTATGCAAAAGTATTATTTGTATAACAATTTTATACAAAATTTACTTTACATTAAGGCATTGAAAATAGTTTTAAATGAACTGAAAACAGACTCGTATTTTTTGATCACTTGTTAGGTCCTGTGGATGTCAATATTCTAGCTAAATGTAATCCCTGCTTATCAAATCCATGTAAAAATGATGGCACCTGTAACAATGACCCAGTTGACTTTTATCGTTGCACCTGTCCCTATGGCTTCAAGGTGAGTAGAAGCTATTGTGGGAAACACGATCTGAAAATGTAGCTCTCTGTGGTGGGCTTTTATTATTCCGTGTACCTTCTCTGTGTGCTGAGAACAGCTTACATTGACACTCGACTTGACCATTTCTCCTCCAGGGACAGGACTGTGATGTCCCCATTCACGCATGCATCAGCAACCCATGTAAACATGGAGGAACTTGCCGCTTAAAAGAAGGAGAAAAAGATGGATTCTGGTAGGTCATGAGTCTGTAGTCTTCTGTGTCTGAAGTATTGAAACAAGAATAAGCAAACATCATTTTTTTTTCCATTTGAAATTCAAGGGCTTTATTTAAAAAGAATACTAGAAATTCTGTTCATAAGGGAGATATGTATCTGCCCCTCTCATAGATTAGAGATATTTCAGTAGAAAAAACAGAGACATTATAATATTCTCAGATCAGGAAGCTACAAAGTCAAGCAATTTAAAAACACATGTGTACATTATGATTCATCAAATCAAATTAGGCAAAGACAAAGTAGAAGCTCTGTTATGCTAATTGATAGCCAGTCCCGGACTGCAAGGCATATATTCATCTGTTGTTTTTTGTGTGTTACTTCAAATCAGACAGTGTATAATGATAAGATGTAGGTCCCACTGAAACAGAAAATTAATGATTCACTTCCAAGCCATAATATGAGTAGACAGACATGCTGTGAACATTTTTAATCTGGAGTTATTTAATCGTATAATTATTTCAGATCTACTTTATGAATCATGAAACAGAGTTCTTATAATAACATAATTTCACATGAGAATGCTAGTATACTACTAAAGCTAGTTAAAAACATCACTTTTATAATGTATATATTTCATTTCTGCATTCAGTTATAAAGATGTCTCTTTTTCATCAAGACGTTGCCCACAGATTATTCTGATACCTAGCAAGGTTAAAGGTCCAATGTTTTATGCCAGTGAACAGAAGTATTTGTTGAGATTTAAAGAGAATATTCACAGTTTAGGAAAGTAAGGAGGACAAAGTTTTATTTTCAGGTTTCTTTTTTGCTTTGAGACATCAGTAATATTCTAGCTAAATGTAATCCCTGCTTATCAAATCCATGTAAAAATGATGGCACCTGTAACAATGACCCAGTTGACTTTTATCGTTGCACCTGTCCCTATGGCTTCAAGGTGAGTAGAAGCTATTGTGGGAAACACGATCTGAAAATGTAGCTCTCTGTGGTGGGCTTTTATTATTCCGTGTACCTTCTCTGTGTGCTGAGAACAGCTTACATTGACACTCGACTTGACCATTTCTCCTCCAGGGACAGGACTGTGATGTCCCCATTCACGCATGCATCAGCAACCCATGTAAACATGGAGGAACTTGCCGCTTAAAAGAAGGAGAAAAAGATGGATTCTGGTAGGTCATGAGTCTGTAGTCTTCTGTGTCTGAAGTATTGAAACAAGAATAAGCAAACATCATTTTTTTTTCCATTTGAAATTCAAGGGCTTTATTTAAAAAGAATACTAGAAATTCTGTTCATAAGGGAGATATGTATCTGCCCCTCTCATAGATTAGAGATATTTCAGTAGAAAAAACAGAGACATTATAATATTCTCAGATCAGGAAGCTACAAAGTCAAGCAATTTAAAAACACATGTGTACATTATGATTCATCAAATCAAATTAGGCAAAGACAAAGTAGAAGCTCTGTTATACTAATTGATAGCCAGTCCCGGACTGCAAGGCATATATTCATCTGTTGTTTTTTGTGTGTTACTTCAAATCAGACAGTGTATAATGATAAGATGTAGGTCCCACTGAAACAGAAAATTAATGATTCACTTCCAAGCCATAATATGAGTAGACAGACATGCTGTGAACATTTTTAATCTGGAGTTATTTAATCGTATAATTATTTCAGATCTACTTTATGAATCATGAAACAGAGTTCTTATAATAACATAATTTCACATGAGAATGCTAGTATACTACTAAAGCTAGTTAAAAACATCACTTTTATAATGTATATATTTCATTTCTGCATTCAGTTATAAAGATGTCTCTTTTTCATCAAGACGTTGCCCACAGATTATTCTGATACCTAGCAAGGTTAAAGGTCCAATGTTTTATGCCAGTGAACAGAAGTATTTGTTGAGATTTAAAGAGAATATTCACAGTTTAGGAAAGTAAGGAGGACAAAGTTTTATTTTCAGGTTTCTTTTTTGCTTTGAGACATCAGTAATATTACAGATAGGGTAGTAACTGTAATTTTTTAAAAATCAGAATCATTTCCTATTTATTTATAAGCAAAGAATCATGAATTATTTTATTAGACCACAACTCAAGATTAAGATATCTATGGTTGTAAATTTTGCTCATGTTTTAGACCTGCAAATGTATTGTATTTATTGACTTACAGGAACAGGAGGCCATTTGCCATCCTGCAGCTAGTCTGAATTTTCTTTCTCAAATTTTTTCTGATTTGGGGGATATTACCTTAAATTGATGCTTACAACATGTCATTTAAAAACATTTTAAAAATCAATTTCCTGTTGGTATAAGCTCTATAATTGATGAGTGTATTCAGTTTTTTAAAAAATATTTAGACCATATGGTTCGAAAATGCAGGAAGATGTCTTTTGTCTTTTCTTTCCCTGGTGTCCAGGTGTATTTGCGCGGATGGATTTGAAGGAGGAAATTGTGAAATCAATGTTGATGACTGTGAAGATAATGACTGTGAAAATAACTCTACATGTGTTGATGGAATTAATAACTACACATGCCTTTGCCCACCTGAGTACACAGGTAGGAAGAAGGGAACATGCTATGTCATCAATCTGTGTATCTGTTTGAAAGAAACTCTGGAACTGTGCTGATTGTGTTAGTAAACCATATGTGTTTTGGAAATTAGGTGCAATGTGATAGTCAACGGAGTTAAAGATGGTTTCAGCCGACCAAAAGAAAGTCCTGGGGAGCATAGTTAGAACACAGACATCCATCATAAAGTCATGCTTTCCAGCACAAAGGAAGTTATCATACTGGAGCTTTTAGTCCCACAGCTGAGTGACATTTTCATGAGAAGCATGTTTCCTGTGCAGACCAGCTCACTAATATGTATGTGAAAAGGGAGCATTTCTTTACATAGCCAAAGCAGAATTAAGCATTTGGAAGTCTTCAAGGCCATACTTGTTTATTCGTTAGTGAGTGCTTGCCTCTGGCACTCACATCCTACAGCTTAAATGGCAATCAGGAATATATTGATCACTTTAATCTTATCAGACCATTATCTCCCCTTCCCCCTTTTTTCTAACTTGGTACAAAATGTCAGGAATAAGGGTGATAAATCTCCTCAGGCTGTCAAAACTGCGAAACTTCTCCCCTGGATAAACCCATTTGCTATAAACTCAACATCAAGTTTATGACTTACTTATTCTGTGAGAATATCTGTTTTGATTGATTTTTGTGGCTCTGAGCAAAAAGCTTCATAGTTTCAATCTTGTGTCATTTACTTTTAAAGTCTGTGGAGAAAAGGAGAATGTTACATATTATATTTAGCAGAAAGAAATGGGGTAGTCGATTCTGTCACCCTGTTCAGAGTTACCGTTTTCATTTGGCTGGGTATTTTTCATTAGTTGTATTTGTTTCCATATATATAGTTAAGAATATCAGAGGATAAAATAGCTGCTTGGATGACTGAGGTTAACATCTCTCGACCATGAAAAATGGAGGCACAGCTGTATGATTAATTTTCCCAGGGATTTGTTAGAAAAGCATTGAAATTTCCGCTTTTATGGCATACACAAACTTTGCATTTTAAGAGGTATTTTTCTTGATGGGAAAATGCTAAATAGAATAATGAGTTTTTCTTTTGACACTTGGGTCTGTCTGAGAGATTTTGCAGCTGCCTTTTCCATGGAATGATTTATTTTTCACACCAGTGAAGTACCTGATGCCATATGTAGTAATATACTAAGTGTCAGTAGAAATTTGAGCATGCTGACATTGGTGATACACCAATTACTCTGTTCATATATACATCCTTTGGACTCCTTAGTGGCCAGAATTTGAATTCCTTGTTATTTTGCATTAATTAGAGATAACAAGTATGTCTATCATATACCAATTCTAGCATGGCTCAGAAGAGTTTAGGTGTTACATAGCTTTGACATTCACACCTATATACTTGTATCACACCTCAAGTACTTGCCAGGGGCCTGACTATAAATTCTGAAGCCCTTGGAGTTACCCTGAGATCCTGAGTTTTATTGAATCTGTGAATCCAGCCTTGTACAAGCAGTGCAATGCTTGCACTAAAAGCTGGAGCTACTACCTTCTTAGAGATAGACTAGTTCTTTTATGCCATCACTGTTCTGATCATTATAGAAAGAACTTAAGTCACTTCATGTCAGAGGCCTCTTTAGTCTAGTCTGATGAGGAAACATTGGACCCGAGAATTTCCAGCAATTTGGTTAGCCAATGTGTTCCTGAGCACAGACTGCTGGGAATTTTTCTATAATCCCTTACGGATGAAAACCTAGCCCTGACAGCACTGCTCCCTTCAGGTCCCCCCATGTCTTTTCAGGATAACTTCACATGAATTAGCGGCCTCTTCTAAACCGGCTGGGATGGGTCCACCTTTGGCTTTAGCTTTGCTATGTTATTCTGTATCCATTTCTTGGAGTTTTTGTTTTTACCTTTTCTCCCTTGGTTTTCCAGATTCCTTTTCCACACCTGACTTCTTGAATGTTTTCTTCACCTTAAAGTGATTTAGTGCAGTGCAGCTTTCTCTGAGAAGTAGCACAAAGCTTCATTTCCCTGTGTCAGATCTCTTTCTTTGAAACATACAGCAAAAAAAAATAAATAAACAAACAAACAAAAAAAACACCTCCAAAACTTACCACAACCACTTTTGAGCCAAAATGTGACATCCAAAAAAACCTATGCGGAAACCTACCAGGGGCTATTTGTCAAGAGTCATTTGGTGCAAAACAAAAATTGAGGCACTTCTGGTCTTTTTTTTTTTTTTTCAGTCTTATCTATTACAAATATCAATTTGCTTTAATTCAGGCTAAGATTAAACAAAAATATTGCTCTTACTAGAAAGTTCATAATGTACAAACATGAAGATATCACTCTAACTGTGGATTGGATTTTGTGGGAAGGGAGGAGTTTTGTAAATTGTCATTGGAACAGATACCTAAACCAGGCATGCTGGTAACTCATCTGTTAGCTGTAGCATTTTGCCTGTATGTGACATGAGTTCATTTACAAAATATTAAACAACCACTCATTTTTGTCAGACTCTAAAAGCATTGGGGGCTTTACTTATAACTTGTATCACACCTCAAGTACTTGCCAGGGGCCTGACTATAAATTCTGAAGCCCTTGGAGTTACCCTGAGATCCTGAGTTTTATTGAATCTGTGAATCCAGCCTTGTACAAGCAGTGCAATGCTTGCACTAAAAGCTGGAGCTACTACCTTCTTAGAGATAGACTAGTTCTTTTATGCCATCACTGTTCTGATCATTATAGAAAGAACTTAAGTCACTTCATGTCAGAGGCCTCTTTAGTCTAGTCTGATGAGGAAACATTGGACCCGAGAATTTCCAGCAATTTGGTTAGCCAATGTGTTCCTGAGCACAGACTGCTGGGAATTTTTCTATAATCCCTTACGGATGAAAACCTAGCCCTGACAGCACTGCTCCCTTCAGGTCCCCCCATGTCTTTTTCAGGATAACTTCACATGAATTAGCGGCCTCTTCTAAACCGGCTGGGATGGGTCCACCTTTGGCTTTAGCTTTGCTATGTTATTCTGTATCCATTTCTTGGAGTTTTTGTTTTTACCTTTTCTCCCTTGGTTTTCCAGATTCCTTTTCCACACCTGACTTCTTGAATGTTTTCTTCACCTTAAAGTGATTTAGTGCAGTGCAGCTTTCTCTGAGAAGTAGCACAAAGCTTCATTTCCCTGTGTCAGATCTCTTTCTTTGAAACATACAGAAAAAAAAAAAAAAATAAATAAACAAACAAACAAAAAAAACACCTCCAAAACTTACCACAACCACTTTTGAGCCAAAATGTGACATCCAAAAAAACCTATGCGGAAACCTACCAGGGGCTATTTGTCAAGAGTCATTTGGTGCAAAACAAAAATTGAGGCACTTCTGGTCTTTTTTTTTTTTTTTCAGTCTTATCTATTACAAATATCAATTTGCTTTAATTCAGGCTAAGATTAAACAAAAATATTGCTCTTACTAGAAAGTTCATAATGTACAAACATGAAGATATCACTCTAACTGTGGATTGGATTTTGTGGGAAGGGAGGAGTTTTGTAAATTGTCATTGGAACAGATACCTAAACCAGGCATGCTGGTAACTCATCTGTTAGCTGTAGCATTTTGCCTGTATGTGACATGAGTTCATTTACAAAATATTAAACAACCATCTGCAGATTTTGAAATTAGTGGCACATAAGTGTCCTTTAATTATAGGAAAGTATAAATTGGACTCCAGAGCTTTATAATGTGCTCCATCCAAGTCTGCAGTTAGGGAGGCATTTCCTTATATTGTGGCTGAATTGTTTTGGATTTAAGTTTGGGATCTGATTAATGAGCCTGAGATCTTGGAACAGAAACCCTACTGTGCTCAGGGAATATAATAATAATGTTGTCATTGTTTAAAAATCATTCAAGTCACAGGTTGCTTTTTGGCTTAGAGGTTTTTTTTTTTTTTACACTGTATCTCTGAGGCATTCCAGGAGAAAATGAACTCTTTAATAGGAGCAAATAAGACTTCATAGGGAAAGCTTGTAAATTAACATGGTGAATTTTTTTACATTTGGTACCCATGTCAAGAATCAAAATGGATATGATTGGTTAATGGAGAAAATTCAAATTTCTAAAAACAGCCTCACTATGAGGTCACGATATGATGAGCATGCTATAAAACACAACTATACATTTTCAAATTAAATGAACCACCATTGGGAAATTTATTAAATTTGTTTAAGCCCATGGAACCAAAATATCACAGTAAATAATTATTGACTTATTAGAGGACAAAACTCTTCCCTTTCCTGCTTCAGGATTGACAGCATAAATTTTAATAGTCGGTATTGTCTATTTGTCAGGTAACCTTTACAGCCTCTCCCCACCCAGGTACCCCAAACTATTCTTTTCTACATAATTCGATCCACCATCTGTCCTATATATAAAATATGACTAGGATTCTTTAGACAATATTAATCTTTGAAAAGTTTAATTCACTGACTCTAAATTAAAATCCCTGTGCTAAGGACAAAGTAAGACTCTGGAATGGCTAAACAAATAATTTAACAATTCACTCCAGCATTTTAATATTCGCTTGAGAGTTGTGTTTTTGTTTATGGCTTGTCAATTTTAAAAACCCATTATTATATCCTTTCCAAAAACAAGGTATTTCTTGAAAGTAAATTGTCAAAGAATTCCTCAAACTACACTAGCTCAGTGTTATAAAACTGAACATTATAAATGTGGCACCTCTGAAAAGTTGAAAAACTTGACGCCTTTTCTTAAGCTCTGGTAGGAATTCAGGAGTTGCATTGAAAAATGTGGTTTTGCATGTTTCCTCAGAGTGGGAACCCTGGATCTGCTCAAAGACTGTTTCTTAATTAACCTACTTCGCATAGGACCAATGCAAAGACGAAACAAAATTGATCACATTTTAACCATGAGTATGAGGAAGATGAAGACGGTGTACATTCAGTAAATGAAAGTTTCCATGCAAGTTGGGCATGGAGAAACTTAGAACGTATTTTGCAGGAAAAAATTCAGAGCATTTTAGTTCTCCATTTTGTACCATTATCTTTTGTTTTCCAAATCTCCAATGCCCACACTCAAACCATTAGATGCACATCTTGCAAGTAAAGCTGCCTGTTTTTAAATCGCCTGGTTTAGCTCCCTGTGATGGCGTCTGCCGTTTGCCTCATTTTCTCCTTGTTTGTGCGTTTGGCCCGGCTGTAGGTAAGAATCTAAGCCTTGCTTTGGTTGCTCTCTCACCCTGGGCTTCTCTGTCGTTAATGCTGTGCTTTGGCTTCCTGTGTGCTGCTGTGTATCGCAATGTAAAACGTCTTTTGTCTCTTCTGTCTTTGTTGCTGCCAGCTGCTAATCTGAATGAGGTGGAAAAAGGTTAGTTGCCTTTTAAGTCTATTATGATTTTATTTTAGTTTCCCTCTTTCTTTTAAAGTTACATAGATTTCACGGCGTGTATGTGTAAAAGGAATGTTGACAAAAATGAAATCTGATGTGAATAAGTCAAATGAGTCGTTCAGGTCCTCGACACGTAGATAGTGATACCAAACACTTTTTAAAAGGTGTCTGAAATGAACTTGAGCAATTTCTAGAAGACTGTGAAAGAAGCTCTCTGAAATTTGCCACTGAAGAAGTGGCAAAAATGAAAGACTCATGCTTTCTAGTTTCTATTTGTCTGTATGCTTCTCTTTTTTAAAAGACATCCCAAACATATTATTTTTATCATGAAAAAAATGTGTCATTTAGTACAGTAGACAGGATATAGGTAGGAAAAAACTGTTAATAGTGAGGATTTTCCTGTGACTTTAAATTAATCTTTAATATTTTCAAACATGAAGAATACTAAAAGATGTATACATCTATTAAAACATCTTATAAGATAAAAATTACAAAGCCCATGAAGCTTTTATTTTTAAACATGTAATAGGCAGTATTTTCAAGTGTTTCTTAATTAACCTACTTCGCATAGGACCAATGCAAAGACGAAACAAAATTGATCACATTTTAACCATGAGTATGAGGAAGATGAAGACGGTGTACATTCAGTAAATGAAAGTTTCCATGCAAGTTGGGCATGGAGAAACTTAGAACGTATTTTGCAGGAAAAAATTCAGAGCATTTTAGTTCTCCATTTTGTACCATTATCTTTTGTTTTCCAAATCTCCAATGCCCACACTCAAACCATTAGATGCACATCTTGCAAGTAAAGCTGCCTGTTTTTAAATCGCCTGGTTTAGCTCCCTGTGATGGCGTCTGCCGTTTGCCTCATTTTCTCCTTGTTTGTGCGTTTGGCCCGGCTGTAGGTAAGAATCTAAGCCTTGCTTTGGTTGCTCTCTCACCCTGGGCTTCTCTGTCGTTAATGCTGTGCTTTGGCTTCCTGTGTGCTGCTGTGTATCGCAATGTAAAACGTCTTTTGTCTCTTCTGTCTTTGTTGCTGCCAGCTGCTAATCTGAATGAGGTGGAAAAAGGTTAGTTGCCTTTTAAGTCTATTATGATTTTATTTTAGTTTCCTCTTTCTTTTAAAGTTACATAGATTTCACGGCGTGTATGTGTAAAAGGAATGTTGACAAAAATGAAATCTGATGTGAATAAGTCAAATGAGTCGTTCAGGTCCTCGACACGTAGATAGTGATACCAAACACTTTTTAAAAGGTGTCTGAAATGAACTTGAGCACTTTCTAGAAGACTGTGAAAGAAGTTCTCTGAAATTTGCCACTGAAGAAGTGGCAAAATGAAAGACTCATGCTTTCTAGTTTCTATTTGTCTGTATGCTTCTCTTTTTAAAAGACATCCCAAACATATTATTTTTATCATGAAAAAATGTGTCATTTAGTACAGTAGACAGGATATAGGTAGGAAAAAACTGTTAATAGTGAGGATTTTCCTGTGACTTTAAATTAATCTTTAATATTTTCAAACATGAAGAATACTAAAAGATGTATACATCTATTAAAACATCTTATAAGATAAAAATTACAAAGCCCATGAAGCTGATTTTTTTAAATGACATTGTCAAACTCATAGAATATCATGTGTAATAGGCAGTATTTTCAAGTGTAAAATAATTCATATCAAATCCTTGGTATTCTGTGGTTCACCTGGCTTTCCAAATATATCAGGGCCTGGGAAGGGAAGTGCTGTAGTGATCCAGGGATCTGCATGTCTGGGGAGTCACCATAGAATCTCTGGTAAATTTTTATCTTAAAGATACATAATTATACCTAGTAACATTGTGTTTTTACTCATTCAGCTAACCAAAAGCTTCCAGTGCCAAGTACAGGCAGGTTATCTTAAAAGGGTGTTTGTCGTGACAATTCCTGTTATATGTAAGGCATTAGAAGTATGATTCCAAAGCTAACAGGGACTGTACTATAGAGTAAATCTGTCACTCCTTCATTACTTTTCAGCTGCATCGTTCAGATGATTTTCTATGTGGTCACTTACTCTTATTATGTGCAGAGCTAAGTTAAAAAACATGAAAAAGAAGTTATGCGTTAGTTGAGAATAAAAAATATAGCCTGTACATTGTTTGTGGACTAATGCATCCAGTTCCATCTTTGGTCAAATGTCATCTTTTTTACAAGTACTCAAACACTAATGGTCTGGGACAAAGATGTCTACAGCCTGTCTTTCTCAGAAGACACAATGGCTATTATTCTGTCACAGGAACATATCCTTAAATAGTTATATATACTCTCAGGAGCAAGCTTGGCAGTATGACAGTGTTTTAAATCACCATGTGGTTTCAGGTGTTGACTAAACCTCATGCTTATATTTATAAAAGATGTCTTATTTCCAAGAACCCGCTGCTGACTGAATTTGCTTTTAAAAGCAGTTAAATCATTTTCTACTATTTGAATCCAAAGCATAACTAGAAATGGTTTCAACCTCTTTAGAGCTCCCAGGGTCATTTTCTTAAGCAAAAAGAAACTCTTTAATTAGCTGATCTATTGTTAATTTAGAACTCTGTTGTTGTTCAGTTGCTAAGTTGTGTCCAACGCTTCCACGCAATGGATTGTAAGCCCTCCAGGCTCCTCTGCCCATGGAATTTCCCAGGCAAGAATACTAGAGTGGGTTGCCATTTCTTTCTGCAGGATCTGATTTTTAAATGACATTGTCAAACTCATAGAATATCATGTGTAATAGGCAGTATTTTCAAGTGTAAAATAATTCATATCAAATCCTTGGTATTCTGTGGTTCACCTGGCTTTCCAAATATATCAGGGCCTGGGAAGGGAAGTGCTGTAGTGATCCAGGGATCTGCATGTCTGGGGAGTCACCATAGAATCTCTGGTAAATTTTTATCTTAAAGATACATAATTATACCTAGTAACATTGTGTTTTTACTCATTCAGCTAACCAAAAGCTTCCAGTGCCAAGTACAGGCAGGTTATCTTAAAAGGGTGTTTGTCGTGACAATTCCTGTTATATGTAAGGCATTAGAAGTATGTTTCCCAAAAGCTAACAGGGACTGTACTATAGAGTAAATCTGTCACTCCTTCATTACTTTTCAGCTGCATCGTTCAGATGATTTTCTATGTGGTCACTTACTCTTATTATGTGCAGAGCTAAGTTAAAAAACATGAAAAAGAAGTTATGCGTTAGTTGAGAATAAAAAATATAGCCTGTACATTGTTTGTGGACTAATGCATCCAGTTCCATCTTTGGTCAAATGTCATCTTTTTTACAAGTACTCAAACACTAATGGTCTGGGACAAAGATGTCTACAGCCTGTCTTTCTCAGAAGACACAATGGCTATTATTCTGTCACAGGAACATATCCTTAAATAGTTATATATACTCTCAGGAGCAAGCTTGGCAGTATGACAGTGTTTTAAATCACCATGTGGTTTCAGGTGTTGACTAAACCTCATGCTTATATTTATAAAAGATGTCTTATTTCCAAGAACCCGCTGCTGACTGAATTTGCTTTTAAAAGCAGTTAAATCATTTTCTACTATTTGAATCCAAAGCATAACTAGAAATGGTTTCAACCTCTTTAGAGCTCCCAGGGTCATTTTCTTAAGCAAAAAGAAACTCTTTAATTAGCTGATCTATTGTTAATTTAGAACTCTGTTGTTGTTCAGTTGCTAAGTTGTGTCCAACGCTTTTCCACGCAATGGATTGTAAGCCCTCCAGGCTCCTCTGCCCATGGAATTTCCCAGGCAAGAATACTAGAGTGGGTTGCCATTTCTTTCTGCAGGGGATCTTCCCAACCCTGGAATCAAACCTGTGTCTCGTGCTTGTCCAGCAGATTCTTTACCACTGAGCCACCTGGGAAGCCCAAAAGAACTTTGTAAATATGAATTCTTATGGAATTTTGATAGAGAAAATTCTACCTAAAATAAGTTATATTTGTGAAGGAAATTTCTCCTCCAATATCTTTCAGTACTTTCTTTTTAAAAACGTATTATTTTGTCATTTTATTTACTATGCTCACTTCCAAAAGAAAAGGTTTATTTAGGAATAAATCTTTGGTTTTCTTTACCCTCTCACCATACTTGGAAGTATAATGAAGTGCTGAATGCTGAAGAACTCTTGGATTTAACTGTATTTTTTTGGAATATTTTTGGATTTTCATGATCTCTTTATAACAGTGGCTCCTTCTCTCATTAATTATGCCTCAAGATATGTAAGATTTTTTTTATCAAAGTCAGTATAGTTGTAATCATACTTGTAGTCTGTTCGAACTGGAGAGAGTATGTCAGTTACCTAATTATATTGTGTGGTTTGCATTCATCTTCCAGCCTCTCAAAACCTTCTTAAATTTATTTGAATCTCATGGAAACATTTTAAGGATTCTGATGGCTCTTTAGTTAATAGGCAAGGCCCACTGAGCCCAGAACAACAGTTTAGCTTAACCAAGCCATAGTCAATCTAATTTGGATTTATTTATTTTGAAAACGAAGTTAAATATTTTTGCAGTTCCAGTGGCAGTTGGAATTGGCTACATTATTGTTTTAAATCACCATGTGGTTTCAGGTGTTGACTAAACCTCATGCTTATATTTATAAAAGATGTCTTATTTCCAAGAACCCGCTGCTGACTGAATTTGCTTTTAAAAGCAGTTAAATCATTTTCTACTATTTGAATCCAAAGCATAACTAGAAATGGTTTCAACCTCTTTAGAGCTCCCAGGGTCATTTTCTTAAGCAAAAAGAAACTCTTTAATTAGCTGATCTATTGTTAATTTAGAACTCTGTTGTTGTTCAGTTGCTAAGTTGTGTCCAACGCTTTTCCACGCAATGGATTGTAAGCCCTCCAGGCTCCTCTGCCCATGGAATTTCCCAGGCAAGAATACTAGAGTGGGTTGCCATTTCTTTCTGCAGGGGATCTTCCCAACCCTGGAATCAAACCTGTGTCTCGTGCTTGTCCAGCAGATTCTTTACCACTGAGCCACCTGGGAAGCCCAAAAGAACTTTGTAAATATGAATTCTTATGGAATTTTGATAGAGAAAATTCTACCTAAAATAAGTTATATTTGTGAAGGAAATTTCTCCTCCAATATCTTTCAGTACTTTCTTTTTAAAAACGTATTATTTTGTCATTTTATTTACTATGCTCACTTCCAAAAGAAAAGGTTTATTTAGGAATAAATCTTTGGTTTTCTTTACCCTCTCACCATACTTGGAAGTATAATGAAGTGCTGAATGCTGAAGAACTCTTGGATTTAACTGTATTTTTTTGGAATATTTTTGGATTTTCATGATCTCTTTATAACAGTGGCTCCTTCTCTCATTAATTATGCCTCAAGATATGTAAGATTTTTTATCAAAGTCAGTATAGTTGTAATCATACTTGTAGTCTGTTCGAACTGGAGAGAGTATGTCAGTTACCTAATTATATTGTGTGGTTTGCATTCATCTTCCAGCCTCTCAAAACCTTCTTAAATTTATTTGAATCTCATGGAAACATTTTAAGGATTCTGATGGCTCTTTAGTTAATAGGCAAGGCCCACTGAGCCCAGAACAACAGTTTAGCTTAACCAAGCCATAGTCAATCTAATTTGGATTTATTTATTTTGAAAACGAAGTTAAATATTTTTGCAGTTCCAGTGGCAGTTGGAATTGGCTACATTATTGTAGCCATAATGTTCCAGTGAGGACGTACTGACAAACACTTCCTTTTTGTTTATTTATTTGAAGAGGTAAGTTTTGCCATTTAAAAAAATTCAGAAGCTATTTATTGAGAAAATCCCACATTCAGGATCCTGTGCTCGGAACTGAAAGTGATATGAGAATGTATAAAACATTACCCTTGTCAACCAGGCAAGCTCTTTGGCTTTGATTCTTCATTGCAAGTTCAGATTGGGTCAGTTATTTCACTAGTACAAAGCCATCATTTCTCATATTCCCAGAAAGTTAACAGCAAAATAGAGCGACTTGACTAGTTTTTCCATAAAAGAGCACTGTTTCAGAATACAAAGGGTAATCAGACTTTCTGTCAAATGAATAGTATGGAGCAACCCATTTCATATCATCTAGAACCAAACTGAGAACATAAGATGGTTTTCTTTTTTGAAACATCTCAATGGCCACATTTGTATCATATTTCCTTGAGTCTTCCTATTTTGAATTAATGATAAACTTTATCTCATTGCCTGAGGTGGCACTCTGGCAATGTCTGCTTGTGCGTGTGTCCCATTTTGCACACACTTTGCACCAGAGAACATTTATCAGGGGCTAACATATCTTCAAAAATTCATGGCCCCTCAATATCAGTTCCCCGTATCTCTATACTGACAGTTGGATTTAATTAAGTTTAGAGAAGTGAGTATTCTCTGGATAGTTTATTGATCATACTATGAAGGTTAGTTAACTATCGCTAATTGATAGAACAAATTTCAGGATAGTAAACACAAATAAGAAAGTATCAGATTATTACTAAAAGGAACTTTTAGGAAGAGTTAGCTCTTTTATAAAAATAAGAAGCTGAAACTCTCTGTTCATAATTTTAATTCTTTACTTAATGATGGAAATAAATTCAGTTATTATTATCACCACTGATAAGGATACTGACTATTCAGATTGGAGACTGGGCATCTGCTCAAGTTAATGTGCTCTGGTACCTGGATTATAATATTGAGCAGAGTATGGAACAGATAGGACTCTCCTGGTTCAGCGAAAGAAGAGGAAACAGAAGTAGTTTTCTTTCAGGTCCAATCCAATTAACCTGTCCTGTAGTGACTTCCATAGTCCCATTAGCTGTGTCCAACTGTGAGTACTGTCCATCTGTCTCCCTGCTACACTGCAAGGTCTATGAGAGGAGAGAAGGTCATATTCTTCATATGAATAAAGAACAAATGAAAAGAGTACTATTTTTTAAGGAATTGTATGGAATTTTTTTAATTGGATAATGAGAAACATGCGGGTCCATTTATCTTAATCTCTATCAAGCAAGCCATTTGTGCTCATACTTCCTCTTGATTCCTGAGTTCATCCTCTCTATTTCCTATTGGAATAGTCATCATTTTGGCAGACAAGGTTATCAAGACATCTGAGTCAACAGGGTAGCCCATCAAGTCCAGCCTGGAAGGGCATACGCGAGGCTGGGATCTCAGAACACAAATCTGCTACCAGTATTCCTACTCTCTTCTTCTTTAACTTATCCCTTATGCCATCTGGGTCTCCTTCATTAATACTGATAAAAGTATTTTCCCTCAGAAAGCACTCACATAAGTGCTTATCTTTCACATTTCTCAACAGCCATTGAGTATCTAATTTGTGGCAGATAATTTGATGACAAATTCAATGGCAATGAAGAGATACAAAAATAAAGCTACCTATCCCTTGCCCTCAAGCAGTTAACATGAAGAAATTAAATCTGAATTTACTTCGAATATGTTGCTTCTTTTTAATACCTTTCCTTACTGCGCCATAGCAAGTAGAGTACCATTTTTCCAGGTTTTTCTTGATTGAAGGAAGAGCTCAAAATGTGAATATTTGAAGGATGATGTTTTTGATCCTCCAAAACTCTGTGGCTTGTGGATTCCCTCAGGACTTCAACCAGGCTTCCTCCTTTGTTATGTGTATTTTAAAATGTCACAACAGATTAAATTTAACACTATAATTCTAGTTCATTTATTCATGTTGTCATCATAAGTTACCTTTCCATTAATATTAATGATTCTTTCATATCAAAAAAGAAACTAGTTTGGTAGAGTTTATGAATAAGAGCAGCAAGAATAGGCTGCCATATCAGCAACAGTGCGGGGACCTTCCGCAGAAAGGGAAGGCAGCAGGGATTACTCCTGGCAGAACCGGGAGATCTCGGAGAGAGGCAAATCTTGAACTGTCCGCCCCGCCAGCCCCTTGGCTGAGGCAAGGGACAATCAGACGCGACAGGGGTTCCATCGAAGTAGTTCCGCTTTATTAATGAAGATCCACAGCTTTTATAGGCAAGTGAAGGGGGTGTTGCACGGGACTTCCTATAGATTACACCAATCAAGCTAAAGACCAAGCAATCATTCACGAGTGCGGCAGCCAGGGGAACCAATCAGAAATTTTGACTATCAATTAACAATTTAGATCACGCCCTGCCTCTTCCCGTAGGCGCCATCTTAACTGCAAACATGTGCTTAAGCTTCTTTAAACAATGCGCTTAAGCTTCCCTTCATTTCCATATCCCTTCCTGTAGGCGCCATCTTAGCTGCAAACTGAAACAATGTGCTTAAGCTTCTTTTCACTCCCACACCCCTCCCTGTAGGCGCCATCTTAGCTCCAAACTGTAAACATGTGCTTAAGCTTCTTTATGCTTAAAACAGTCCTCTTTCAATTCAGAGCCCCACACAACAGGATCCTCCCTACCCACTTCATACATCCATGGTCCCTAGAATGGACCCTGAGATTATTTCTGTTTCAGAGAAAAAACAAACTAATCTGGTTCTATTAGCAAAGATTAGTGATAGTTAAAACGTACCAACAAGGTCATATACCTATACCTAAAATCGTTTGTTGTGTTTTTATTATGGCCAACCAGAATGTACAAGGCTAACTTTTGAAAAAAACATAAATGAGGTACTTACTAACTCAAACCCACCCATTTTTATTGCTCTATTAGAGGGAAAACATGAATACTTTAAACAGAGCAGTTTGAGTTGGAAAATTTCTAAAATTCTAACCTAGGGACAGCCTCTTCTCTGCTCAGCACGCTTTGAGAATTGAATAAGCCTCAGCAAGACATGCTGCTGCCCAGATGTCTTGGTAGATGGAAAGCAACTAACTATCCATCCTACGACTCTTCAACAATGTGTTCATTCTAAATGGCACCATCTGCCTTGCCAAGAGAAGAAATCTCTTTAGGGGTAATAGTGAATTCTGCATCTATGTAGTAAAGTTTTCAAATAATAAATAAAATAACAATCGTTCAGCCAGTTTGTAGGGCATGATGCTGTCTATATTCTAGTCACTAAATGAAACTTAAGGGATCCGTATACCTTATGTCTCTAATTTTTTCCTTATTTTGACTTCTTCACAGTAAAGACTTTGTCATGTATGCTCTTTTATTTGCTGGGTCTATCTCAAAATACTTCCCCCTCCAATATATTATTATGAAAATTGTTAAAGTAAATTAAACTTGAAGTTTGGTCAAAAAGCTTCACTCTATAATGCATGTAAATTAATCCTACTATAAGTGGTTAATTTCCTCTTATGCTATTCTTATTAGCTTCAGGAAACATTTAATATTATCTCTCATGGAATATATAATATCTTAATTATTCATTGATTTTTCAAAGACTCACTGCAGTTAAGAATTTTCAATAATGCCATAAGTTAAACCCATTTATTTTAAGAAAAAATATGTTTTAGAAATGTGCCTTTGTAGAAAATGTAAGTCATTTTTAGTGACAAGGCTCAACTCAGGTGTCATCCACTTACGATGAATTTTTTTTTTTTTTTAAGATTTTATTTTATTTATTTACTTTGGGCGGGGGTTGGGTTGGGGAGGGAGGGGAGTGGTCGGGCCACTTCTATTGGTCTTTCATTTCTCTATTTTTCATTCGTCTTCGTTCTTTGGCTCCTGTGGGCCTCCCATCGCGGTGGCGTCTGTCGTTGCAGAGCACCGGCTCTGGGCGCATGCACTCCAGAGCTCCAGCTCGGTGATTGGACACATCAGTCCAGTCGCTCCGCGGCACGTGGGATCTTCCCAGGCCAGGGCTGGAACCGGCACCCCTTGCACTGCAAGGCGGTGTCCTTACCCACTGGACCACCAGGGGAAGCCCCTACAATGAATTTTAATGTCTTTGATATAAATTGATGAAACACTTTGAAGATTATTATTTTATAATTAGCCATAGGAGAGATGTTGGTAGTTGTTTTTAATTGTAGCTATCATTCAAAGTTCAGGCCAGTCTCCAGATTTATTGTCAAGTAGATAAAACAGAAATTAAACTCACTTTTCTCGCCCCCTGTAAGACACAGTAGTTTGTGATACTCTTGCCTTTGTCACCTTTAATATCCAAGGAGGAGGAGAATGCTCATAACTGTTGGAGTAGATTCTCCTGCAACCCTCACCATTTAGCACCAGCGCCTCTTGGAGAGAAGGCCAGGGACTGATTGCTCCAAGTTAACCGAGACTCACAGTGTTTCACAGAGAGTCATCTAGGCCTCCAGCGGCAAATGGAAGGCGAAACTATGCTGATACGCTCTGTTCAAACCTTGACTCTTGAGTGCTGAGGTCATGGTCAGGGGCCAGCTCCTCTCCTGCATTGCTTATTACAGATTCTGTTGGCGCTTAAAGAAGTGGTTAATTTCTTATTCTTATTAGCTTCAGGAAACATTTAATATTATCTCTCATGGAATATATAATATCTTAATTATTCATTGATTTTCAAAGACTCACTGCAGTTAAGAATTTTCAATAATGCCATAAGTTAAACCCATTTATTTTAAGAAAAAATATGTTTTAGAAATGTGCCTTTGTAGAAAATGTAAGTCATTTTTAGTGACAAGGCTCAACTCAGGTGTCATCCACTTACGATGAATTTTTTTTTTTTTTTAAGATTTTATTTTATTTATTTACTTTGGGCGGGGGTTGGGTTGGGGAGGGAGGGGAGTGGTCGGGCCACTTCTATTGGTCTTTCATTTCTCTATTTTTCATTCGTCTTCGTTCTTTGGCTCCTGTGGGCCTCCCATCGCGGTGGCGTCTGTCGTTGCAGAGCACCGGCTCTGGGCGCATGCACTCCAGAGCTCCAGCTCGGTGATTGGACACATCAGTCCAGTCGCTCCGCGGCACGTGGGATCTTCCCAGGCCAGGGCTGGAACCGGCACCCCTTGCACTGCAAGGCGGTGTCCTTACCCACTGGACCACCAGGGGAAGCCCCTACAATGAATTTTAATGTCTTTGATATAAATTGATGAAACACTTTGAAGATTATTATTTTATAATTAGCCATAGGAGAGATGTTGGTAGTTGTTTTTAATTGTAGCTATCATTCAAAGTTCAGGCCAGTCTCCAGATTTATTGTCAAGTAGATAAAACAGAAATTAAACTCACTTTTCTCGCCCCCTGTAAGACACAGTAGTTTGTGATACTCTTGCCTTTGTCACCTTTAATATCCAAGGAGGAGGAGAATGCTCATAACTGTTGGAGTAGATTCTCCTGCAACCCTCACCATTTAGCACCAGCGCCTCTTGGAGAGAAGGCCAGGGACTGATTGCTCCAAGTTAACCGAGACTCACAGTGTTTCACAGAGAGTCATCTAGGCCTCCAGCGGCAAATGGAAGGCGAAACTATGCTGATACGCTCTGTTCAAACCTTGACTCTTGAGTGCTGAGGTCATGGTCAGGGGCCAGCTCCTCTCCTGCATTGCTTATTACAGATTCTGTTGGAAACGCTTAAAGAAGATTTTCATCATGGGAAAGGACAGCCAAATGGAATGAAATAAGACAGAAAAAAGACAGATGGAAGGAAGGAAGTGTAAAGGAAGGGATGGAAAGAGGGAAAAACATAAAGAGAAAAGGAGTGAGAAAAGAAAAGAAATAGTGGCATAAGTTGAAAGTTTTATTCCCACTGTAAACCTCTAATAATTTGGAATTTGCCACATATATTGGGGGCTTCCCTGGTGGCACTAGTGGTGAAAAAAAAAACAAAACAAAACCCTCTTGCCAGTGCAGGAAACATAAGAGGTGCAAGTTCACTCCCTGGTTTGAGAAGTTCCCCTGAAGGAGGAAATGGCAATCCACTCCAGTATTCTTGCTTGGAGAATCCCATGGTCAGAGGAACCTTGCGGACTACAGTCCATGGGGTCAGCAAAGTTGCACACGACTGAAGGGACTTAGCACCTATATTGGTTTGCTACTGCTGCAATAACAAACTATCACAAACTGGGTGATTTAAACAAGAATTTAAGGTCTAAACAGTTTTGGAAGTTAGAAGTCAAAAAGTTAAGGTGCCAGCAGCGTTAGTTCCTTTCGAGGGCCACGAGAGCAGGATCTGTTGCAGTCAGCTCTATTCGGCCTGTTGATGGCCATCTTTCCTCTCTGTCTACTGTATGGGCTGCCCTCTAGGCCAGATTTCTTGTCCTGTAAGAACATCAGCCATACCTGACTAGGGTCCCCACAGACCTCATTTTAACGTGATTACTTCTGTAAAAACCATATCTCCAAATAAGATCACGTTCTGAGGTACTGAGGGACTACACCCTCTTGGGGGTAGGGGGGCAGGGACACAATTCAACCCGGGATACCACATCACTATATTTCCAACTCTGGATTCTTCTCCCCAGAAAACCTGGTCTTTTCAGTGTTCTCTGTGTCACTGAAAGGTACTTCCAGTATTCATGCCAGAAATCTAGAAGTCCCAGATCACTTCCTTTCTCCTTTGCTTTCACCAAATCCAACACAAATTCCCATCTGTTTTGCTCCCTAAACATCTCTCCAGATCATGTCCATCTCCTCTACCACCACCTGAGTGCCAGCCAAGTCACCTCTCATCTCGTGTCTGACTCGACGCATTTCACCCTCCACTAGAGCCAGAATGTTCCTTTCAAGGTACACATGTCATCTGGCCATCCTCCAACCTAAAACCCCTCAATGGCACCCACTTCTCATTAAGTTGACAAGTGGCCTCTCCTACCCTCTGTGACCCATGCTCTCCCTGCTAACTCCCAGTGTCTCAGAGCTCACGTTTCTCATGTCCCCTCCTGCACAAAACCTCTGCCAAGACCCTTTAAACCCTCTGCACACTGCCATCCAAGCCCTGCTTCTTCAGAAAAGAATCCCTCACAGTCCGTCGCCCTTCTAGAGCACTGGAGTACTTATTAGCCTGCACCACTCAGGTTATTTTATAGTTACTTGTGAAATTAGTGTATCGGTGTCTTTTTCCTCCTCCTCTCATGTATAAGCTCCCTGAGAACAAGGGTATTATTTTTGTTATTCACCATCATACTAGCATTAACGCAAGTCCTCTTACACAGGTTGCCCTCAAAATGTATGGTGATTAAAAATCTGGTGATCTGCTACCAGAATCATTTGGGGAAAAAAACCCAGAGGCAGATCTCACCATAGATATCAGGGAAGAAGTTTGTGGAATGGTTCTAAAACTATTTCATTAAGTGTGGTAATAAGAAATGCAAACCAAAAAAATGACATAAGACACCAGAAGTACAAATGAAGATGAAAGGAAGGGCCTCTTGTGTTTAAGAAGGAAAGAACATTAAAATAAGGTCCATGGATCTAAACTGAAGCAGGAAAAAAGGCCAACTCTAGGCGCCGTTTCCCATAGAGAGTGTCAAGTGCACTGAGATTTCTGCCTCTTTGCAGTCACAATATTGGTACCTGAGTGGAATTAAGACACATACCAACACTGTTCTTGCCACTGATGCAGTAATGTTGCTTGGTTCAGCTAAGGCGTGATGTTCTCTCTGCTGACTTGCTACTCATATTATTCATCTCTTTAGAAGCATTTTGCCTTTAAACACACACACATACACACACACACACACACACACACACACACACACACTTCTTGTAGCCACAGTTGACCTTGCACAACTTCAATTCAAGAAACTCATTTCATTCATGAAGAATGGGGACCCAGAACGATAGTTCACCTCTCTGCAACTAGTCCATTATTTTATATCGAGTAAGTTGCAGAAGGTTATTCCAAGTAGTGACTCAGTGACCCACATGTCATTTCACCCAAATTATAGTCATTTCTCCCCAGGATCTCTTTTCGCTGGTTCACTCTTCACTCTAAACAGAGTATTTACTCTGATGATTCAGCTTTTATTGTTTCACCCACAAGGTAACCGTTGCATTCGTCACCCAAGGGCGTGTGTATGAGTGCATGGGGACCCTATTGAAAATTACCTTGGGAATCAGGTGTCAAGTAAAACTTTCCTGAGCAAGCCAGGAGATATGTTCACATTACCAATACATCAGATTCTTCAGAAAGGCCATGCTTATAGATGTTTAGTAAGCAGTGAATTACGTCTTCTGAATTCTGAGGAGGACTTTTAAGGGAAGAGGACGTCACTCCTGCCTTACGCCCTCAACAGCTCTCATTAGCAGAACTGTAGAACTTGGCCATTTCCAATCTCACTCTCTGTCATACTTAACTGACAGACAAAATCAGGAAGAGGTGATCTAAAAACTAGACATCTCTTTCTTAACAAAAGAGATGCCTCTGTTAAGGACATGTGCTGTTTTTTCTTCACAACATCTAGTCGATCATTTATTAACTTCAAAAGGACAAATGAAGATGAAAGGAAGGGCCTCTTGTGTTTAAGAAGGAAAGAACATTAAAATAAGGTCCATGGATCTAAACTGAAGCAGGAAAAAAGGCCAACTCTAGGCGCCGTTTCCCATAGAGAGTGTCAAGTGCACTGAGATTTCTGCCTCTTTGCAGTCACAATATTGGTACCTGAGTGGAATTAAGACACATACCAACACTGTTCTTGCCACTGATGCAGTAATGTTGCTTGGTTCAGCTAAGGCGTGATGTTCTCTCTGCTGACTTGCTACTCATATTATTCATCTCTTTAGAAGCATTTTGCCTTTAAACACACACACATACACACACACACACACACACACACACACACACACACACACTTCTTGTAGCCACAGTTGACCTTGCACAACTTCAATTCAAGAAACTCATTTCATTCATGAAGAATGGGGACCCAGAACGATAGTTCACCTCTCTGCAACTAGTCCATTATTTTATATCGAGTAAGTTGCAGAAGGTTATTCCAAGTAGTGACTCAGTGACCCACATGTCATTTCACCCAAATTATAGTCATTTCTCCCCAGGATCTCTTTTCGCTGGTTCACTCTTCACTCTAAACAGAGTATTTACTCTGATGATTCAGCTTTTATTGTTTCACCCACAAGGTAACCGTTGCATTCGTCACCCAAGGGCGTGTGTATGAGTGCATGGGGACCCTATTGAAAATTACCTTGGGAATCAGGTGTCAAGTAAAACTTTCCTGAGCAAGCCAGGAGATATGTTCACATTACCAATACATCAGATTCTTCAGAAAGGCCATGCTTATAGATGTTTAGTAAGCAGTGAATTACGTCTTCTGAATTCTGAGGAGGACTTTTAAGGGAAGAGGACGTCACTCCTGCCTTACGCCCTCAACAGCTCTCATTAGCAGAACTGTAGAACTTGGCCATTTCCAATCTCACTCTCTGTCATACTTAACTGACAGACAAAATCAGGAAGAGGTGATCTAAAAACTAGACATCTCTTTCTTAACAAAAGAGATGCCTCTGTTAAGGACATGTGCTGTTTTTTCTTCACAACATCTAGTCGATCATTTATTAACTTCTGTTGTCTTGCACACACACACACACACACACACACACACACACACAGCTATAACTTCTCATCAACAAAAACCACTGAAAACTAGAAGCACAAAGAAGACTAATTTGCTTGTCTGATCAAAAGTGATATCACGAATACCAGGCAACCATTATGTTCCCTGTTAATGCTTTGTCACTGAAGACTTTTAAGGGCCCAGGATGAAGGCAAATAAATAGGATTTCCTGGCATTTTGTGGAGTCGGTTGGAGCCAAATTATGGATCCAACATTTTCCTAGACTCTGTCTCTTGAGGGATTCACAGGCACTGAAATTTAACCTGTGTTCAATCACATTGCCCTTAACCACTCCAGTTGCCTGCCTGACTTTTTATAATGCCATGTTAGAAATTTGAAGACCTGCTTATAGCTGAATAGATTCCAGCTCACCTTTCCATCCATTCTCTTACCTCACACACTTGATCATTTCAGGAGGGGAGGGAGTCATTGATGACATTATCTCAAGAAAACCCTAGAGCATCAACAAAAAAAAAGTCAGTTACTTTATTTCCCCCCTAATTTTTCCACTATCTCAGTACTAGCTCTGATTATGCCTATGCAAAAAAGAAAAAAAATGCATAACATTCTCTCAATATTGTGAGGTTTGGGAGAAATCGTTCAGTAGTGTTAATAACTAAGAGAATGTGAGTGTGTTATTGTTAATGCCTTTTGTTCCCATTCGTCCTAGAAAACTAAGGCAGCTTTCAAATGTCCAGTTTTCCTTTGTTGGGTTAGATAAACCACCCTGCATTTGTCTGTGTGGTTTGCTGCATTTCCCATTTTATATTAAGCTTCTGTGTCTTACCACTGTGGATCATTACTTGAAATTCAAGAGCCGACTTCCCCCAAACACAGCAGAACCCAATATAATTAGAAGAAATTAAATAAATAGTTCAGTGAAAAGACTTATTTTTAATATTTGGCCAGAAAACTGTTAAAGTGATAGTTAAAGGAGAGAGTATAAGCTAGTTATTAATAATGAGTGACAATCCATTATGTTTAAATTAAATAGAAAAAGTGTCTAAAGGTGAATGTGAAACAAGTTGAATATAGGTCAACAAGACTGTTCTTTCCTTGAAAGACTCAAATGTTTCTTCCAATGACTGTTATTTTATTATGTCTCTATTCCATACCCTAGAGAGATATGAAGACAAATATTCCAAGTATACTGCTCTCAACGGTGTGCCAATCAAAGAGAAGTCATTCCTTTTCTAATAAGTATCCATTGCATCCAAAACAGTGCAACCCTACAACCTGATGTTATATGGCTGTCATGAGCATTAAGTGAACATTAAGGGTCATGAACATTTGTACAGTGTTTAATTAAAACAGTCTGATATGCAGTGTGCATGTGTGCTCAGTCATCTCCAACTCTTTGCAACCCCATGGACTATACCCCACCATGCTCTGCTGTCCATGAGATTTTCCAGACACGAATACTGGAGTGGGTAGCCATTTATTTCCTTCTCCAAGAGATCTTCCTGACCCAGGGATCAAACGCGCATCTCTTCTGTGTCCTGCACTGGCAGGTGGATTCTTTGCCACTGAGCCATTTGGGAAGCCCTTCCTGATAAACCCCACTTATCATAATGTCACAGAATACATGTGTCTTAAGAGACTAGCTCTGATTATGCCTATGCAAAAGAAAAATGCATAACATTCTCTCAATATTGTGAGGTTTGGGAGAAATCGTTCAGTAGTGTTAATAACTAAGAGAATGTGAGTGTGTTATTGTTAATGCCTTTTGTTCCCATTCGTCCTAGAAAACTAAGGCAGCTTTCAAATGTCCAGTTTTCCTTTGTTGGGTTAGATAAACCACCCTGCATTTGTCTGTGTGGTTTGCTGCATTTCCCATTTTATATTAAGCTTCTGTGTCTTACCACTGTGGATCATTACTTGAAATTCAAGAGCCGACTTCCCCCAAACACAGCAGAACCCAATATAATTAGAAGAAATTAAATAAATAGTTCAGTGAAAAGACTTATTTTTAATATTTGGCCAGAAAACTGTTAAAGTGATAGTTAAAGGAGAGAGTATAAGCTAGTTATTAATAATGAGTGACAATCCATTATGTTTAAATTAAATAGAAAAAGTGTCTAAAGGTGAATGTGAAACAAGTTGAATATAGGTCAACAAGACTGTTCTTTCCTTGAAAGACTCAAATGTTTCTTCCAATGACTGTTATTTTATTATGTCTCTATTCCATACCCTAGAGAGATATGAAGACAAATATTCCAAGTATACTGCTCTCAACGGTGTGCCAATCAAAGAGAAGTCATTCCTTTTCTAATAAGTATCCATTGCATCCAAAACAGTGCAACCCTACAACCTGATGTTATATGGCTGTCATGAGCATTAAGTGAACATTAAGGGTCATGAACATTTGTACAGTGTTTAATTAAAACAGTCTGATATGCAGTGTGCATGTGTGCTCAGTCATCTCCAACTCTTTGCAACCCCATGGACTATACCCCACCATGCTCTGCTGTCCATGAGATTTTCCAGACACGAATACTGGAGTGGGTAGCCATTTATTTCCTTCTCCAAGAGATCTTCCTGACCCAGGGATCAAACGCGCATCTCTTCTGTGTCCTGCACTGGCAGGTGGATTCTTTGCCACTGAGCCATTTGGGAAGCCCTTCCCTGATACACTGCTGTAACCACTATATACACGTTTAGTAAGTCAATAAATAAGTACACAGAATACATGTGTCTTAAGAGAAACACAAGCAAACATGATATATAAAATTTATTTAAGCAAATTGCCATAACATTGCTCTTAATAACATGTAACAAATAGTTGAAAAGATCCAGGAAGATTTCATAAAGAGCAGGGTCATATAATGAATGAGAAATTTGACAACAAAGTTGCTAATGCAAAAGGGAACACCATTAACTGAGGCGTGGACTTAAGATAAATTCATAACATAGTGAATAGACCCAGATGACAAGAATACAGGGTGGAAGATGGGGTTTTAAATGTGAGTCAGGAAGTAATGGGACACAGAGAATGCTTTGTATTATTTGTTAGTATTATAATCTTTGGTGACACTTAAATGGAGATAAAGCCTTTGGAAGGAATCAACCGGTTTTACCCAGAGTCCAGTGTACAGTTATGTGATGGTCACAACGGTCTATCATGCACAACTTTTGCAATTAGTATTGCTTGTACTGATGGCTAGAGTAATTAGTATGGTTATTAGTATTGATTAATGTGCTGCTATGTATTCTTATGGGCTTCCCTTGTGGCTCAGGGGTAGAAAATCCGCCTGCTAATACAGGAGATTTTGGTTCAGTCCCTGGGTCAGGAAGATCCCCAGAGAAACAAATGGCAACTCACTGGAATATTCCTGCCTGGCAAATCCTATGGACAGAGGAGCCTGGCAGGGTGCAGTTCATGGGGTCCAAAAGAGTCAGACACAACTGAGAGACTAAACAACAGCAACATGCTATTGTTTTAAGATAGATTCCTGATAAAATAAGGAATTCTTGACACTGAGGGAGCTTTCTCGTTTAAGTTGGTATTCTTAGTCTTAAAGCTGTTGGTACAAATTTGGCAATCTGTTTAGTCAACAGTTTTTTAGAACAATCTTCTTTCTCACTCCTTTCCACCTTCAGTTTATGGAGAAATAGAGAGAATAAAGAGTTGGCTCCTATTTTCTTCACTTAGAAATGAAGTTCTTTCTCTATGTTCTGTCTCCAGCTCAGACTTTCTCTACTGGTAGATTGGGAGCTGATTGAGATCAGAATCCACTACATCCATCCTTGAAAGTTCCAGCATCTAGTATGACATCATAGAGTAAATCCTTATGAACTGGAGTTTAGACTGTCTTTATGGGGGATTGAATTCGATTAGATCACAGTGAATAAGAAGTAAAGTGTTTCCTCTTATCATTTTCCAAATAATTTCTTAGTTGAATATAAAGTGAAACAGACATAGAATAATATTTAAACTGCCTTGGATATAGACTACTGTAAACAGCCTCTATCCAACTGAATAGAATTTATTTGAAAACTGACACCAATTTCATCATGGCAGGCTGATAAATTATGATGAATACATTCCATCAAGCTGTATAACATAAGTAATACTAGTTGAAAGTAAAAAGCTTTAAATAAACCCTATTTAAAAATAGCTCATTGTGTGTTCGTGGATTAAAAACTCATTGTATCACAGATACAAAGACACAGAAAGTCATCTTATAAAAGAAATGTATGAGACCTTTGGTGCAGTTGGTTCTCTTTAAAAGATAGAAAAAATCCTAACTTCTCATACACCACATTGATGTAATTCCAAGCTGAGTACATGTATGTATTTAAATCATTGGAATACATCCTTGAAGTGTAAATGATATACCACATTTAGTTGTTATGCAGCTATTTCTATCATTTAGCAAAGCATACCTTAAAAGAACAGTCTGTAACAAAGGGATTTGTTTCAACTCCTGATTTTTAACTAATGTGGCTTTACATATACACACTTTGAACAAATAGAAGTTCTAATAGTTTCTTGGAAATGAACAACAGCTGCCTAGAAATGTACCACTTTATTCATTTATTTGCTGCATATAAAATAATTTAAAGGTAAGGTAGTAAAGAAAAGAACTTTTAAATTTTACATCTTTTCTATCACTCCTTTCCACCTTCAGTTTATGGAGAAATAGAGAGAATAAAGAGTTGGCTCCTATTTTCTTCACTTAGAAATGAAGTTCTTTCTCTATGTTCTGTCTCCAGCTCAGACTTTCTCTACTGGTAGATTGGGAGCTGATTGAGATCAGAATCCACTACATCCATCCTTGAAAGTTCCAGCATCTAGTATGACATCATAGAGTAAATCCTTATGAACTGGAGTTTAGACTGTCTTTATGGGGGATTGAATTCGATTAGATCACAGTGAATAAGAAGTAAAGTGTTTCCTCTTATCATTTTCCAAATAATTTCTTAGTTGAATATAAAGTGAAACAGACATAGAATAATATTTAAACTGCCTTGGATATAGACTACTGTAAACAGCCTCTATCCAACTGAATAGAATTTATTTGAAAACTGACACCAATTTCATCATGGCAGGCTGATAAATTATGATGAATACATTCCATCAAGCTGTATAACATAAGTAATACTAGTTGAAAGTAAAAAGCTTTAAATAAACCCTATTTAAAAATAGCTCATTGTGTGTTCGTGGATTAAAAACTCATTGTATCACAGATACAAAGACACAGAAAGTCATCTTATAAAAGAAATGTATGAGACCTTTGGTGCAGTTGGTTCTCTTTAAAAGATAGAAAAAATCCTAACTTCTCATACACCACATTGATGTAATTCCAAGCTGAGTACATGTATGTATTTAAATCATTGGAATACATCCTTGAAGTGTAAATGATATACCACATTTAGTTGTTATGCAGCTATTTCTATCATTTAGCAAAGCATACCTTAAAAGAACAGTCTGTAACAAAGGGATTTGTTTCAACTCCTGATTTTTTAACTAATGTGGCTTTACATATACACACTTTGAACAAATAGAAGTTCTAATAGTTTCTTGGAAATGAACAACAGCTGCCTAGAAATGTACCACTTTATTCATTTATTTGCTGCATATAAAATAATTTAAAGGTAAGGTAGTAAAGAAAAGAACTTTTAAATTTTACATCTTTTCTATCACCTTAAAATCTCACACAATGATTAGAAAAGTGTTCTCCCTGAAAACCATATTTGGTCTAATGTATCTTAAAATATGATTGTGTGATTTGTACATGAAGAAATATCCTGAGAGATAATCAGACATGCAATACAGCATGAAGTGTCTAGAATAAACGTGGCTATGCTTGTAGCTCTCCTTTATGGATGATAATAATTCTTTGTAACTATTTGATAGAAAGAAACATATGTTCTCTATCTTGATTGATTCTCATTTTGCTGTTTTCTCTCTACTGTGATGGATGTAGCTGAGGAGTATTCTGTTGAGCTGTTGCCATAAGTCATAAAAGGGAAACAGAGTCTTTTTCTTCTGGACTTATAAGACCTTGGAGACCATGAAGATTTGAGGATTATTTTTTCAATCATAGGACAGCAGAATGAGCTAGATATAAAGGGGTACATACTGAATGGTTCTATTTATGTCAAGCTCAAAAACAGGTAGAAATAACCTATGGCCCTATCAGGTTAGTAGTCACTTACCAGGGTAATAATTGCTTGTCCTTGAAGTCAGGCCTCTGGGACGATGTTAGATGGTGTGTTTTCAAATACGATGCTGATTATATGAGTGGGTTTAGTCTGTGGCTGCTCGTTAGATATTCATTTATCTTTATTATGTTATAATTGTAACACCTCAATCAAAAGTCCAAATCAAAAATAATTAGAAAAGAATAAAGATGAAAGGCATTCAGTTTTCCTTTTCCTGAAGTATCCTGTATTCTAAAGGGCTCCTAATAGTCACAGATGATAATAGTTGTGTTGTCCCTAATCATAAAACTGTTCAGCTGCAGAATCAGCATTTTGGATCTTCTGTTTAACTACTAAAAAAGTTTTTTTTTGTAAAACAAAGGATTTGTTTCAACTCCTGATTTTTAACTAATGTGGCTTTACATATACACACTTTGAACAAATAGAAGTTCTAATAGTTTCTTGAAATGAACAACAGCTGCCTAGAAATGTACCACTTTATTCATTTATTTGCTGCATATAAAATAATTTAAAGGTAAGGTAGTAAAGAAAAGAACTTTTAAATTTTACATCTTTTCTATCACCTTAAAATCTCACACAATGATTAGAAAAGTGTTCTCCCTGAAAACCATATTTGGTCTAATGTATCTTAAAATATGATTGTGTGATTTGTACATGAAGAAATATCCTGAGAGATAATCAGACATGCAATACAGCATGAAGTGTCTAGAATAAACGTGGCTATGCTTGTAGCTCTCCTTTATGGATGATAATAATTCTTTGTAACTATTTGATAGAAAGAAACATATGTTCTCTATCTTGATTGATTCTCATTTTGCTGTTTTCTCTCTACTGTGATGGATGTAGCTGAGGAGTATTCTGTTGAGCTGTTGCCATAAGTCATAAAAGGGAAACAGAGTCTTTTTCTTCTGGACTTATAAGACCTTGGAGACCATGAAGATTTGAGGATTATTTTTTCAATCATAGGACAGCAGAATGAGCTAGATATAAAGGGGTACATACTGAATGGTTCTATTTATGTCAAGCTCAAAAACAGGTAGAAATAACCTATGGCCCTATCAGGTTAGTAGTCACTTACCAGGGTAATAATTGCTTGTCCTTGAAGTCAGGCCTCTGGGACGATGTTAGATGGTGTGTTTTCAAATACGATGCTGATTATATGAGTGGGTTTAGTCTGTGGCTGCTCGTTAGATATTCATTTATCTTTATTATGTTATAATTGTAACACCTCAATCAAAAGTCCAAATCAAAAATAATTAGAAAAGAATAAAGATGAAAGGCATTCAGTTTTCCTTTTCCTGAAGTATCCTGTATTCTAAAGGGCTCCTAATAGTCACAGATGATAATAGTTGTGTTGTCCCTAATCATAAAACTGTTCAGCTGCAGAATCAGCATTTTGGATCTTCTGTTTCTATGTCTTGTGATTTTTTTTTTTAACCAATTGCATACTATGCTTACCTATTAGACCCATGACACAACCTGCTGTCAGGAAAGCTATTAACATTTCTTTATGACTTAACACCGTTTGCCCTGTTAACAGGCGAGTTATGTGAAGAGAAGCTGGACTTCTGTGCCCAGGACCTGAACCCCTGCCAGCACGACTCCAAGTGCATCCTGACGCCAAAGGGATACAAGTAAGTCTGAGGCTGCCTTGAGGCTCACAATCAGGGGAGGATGTTCTTTCTCTTTTTAGTACTTAGGTCTTTATTATTTATTTCGCTGCATGGGATCTAAGTTGTGGCACATAAGACCTTTGACCTCTGCTGCAGCACGTGGGGTCCAGTACCTTGACCACGGATTGAACCTGGGGCTCGTGGATTGAAAGCTTGGAGTCTTAGCCACTGGATCACCAGGGAACTCCCAAAGAGGGCCTGTGTTTAAGGAACCCTCTTCTTTCAGGACTTAACTTCACACCTTTGCTCCAGATTTATGGGACATTCTCTGTAACTCGGACAGTAAAGAATCTGCCTGCAATGCATGAGGCCTGGGTTTGATCCCTGGGTAGGGAAAGATCCCCTGGAGAAGGAAATGGCCACCCACTTCAGTATTCTTGCCTGGAGAATTCCATGGACAGAGGAGCCTGGCAGGCTACAGTCCATAGTGTTGCAAAGAGTCAGACATGACTGAGCTACTAACACTAACAATGCAATGTCATTAGCATTTTTATGTTTATGTACAGCATGGCCTTTTTTATTTAGCACACCAAAGAAAGGAAAGTGTTTCCTTTTGTTCCATGACTCTTCCTGGGAAGTTTTGTATGAAATAAAATGGCCTTTGCATGTGTGCACACAGTTACCCAGTCATGTCTAACTCTTTGAAATTCCATGGAGCTTGGCTTCTCTGTCCATGGAATTTACCAGGCAAGAATACTGGAGTGGATTGCCATTTCCTACTCCAGGGGATGTTCCAGACCCACAAAGTGCACTCATGTCTCTTGTGTCTCCTCCATTGGCAATCAGATTCCTTACCAATGGGCCACATGGGAAACCCAAAAGAGTTTTGGGAAGCCCAAAACTTTGGCTATGTTTAATTAAATTTATTTGAAGGCCAAATAAATTCATAATGTCTACTAGGTACTTAACTATCTGAATGGAAGTCACCTTTGGTAAAATAGGAAGTTTAAATTAGTGTAGCTGAAGATGTTTGGTCTGCACCAATACTTTAACTACCCAGTGGGAGAAAGGCAGAGTGAGCATACATGCCAGGTTACCCTGGTACACTAAGTTTATGTCTGTTGTCTCAGTGTAATTAATATTTAGTGTCTCTTTCACTCATGTGAGTATTGGGTGGAATGATAAAGCATCTAGTCATGCCAGCTAGCAATCCTCCTACAGTATGTTTGGTATCAAATGAAGTTATTCCTTTGCCACAATTCTGTAATACTTTTTTTGTTTGTTTTCATTTTTCATGTTTGCTTATTTATTTTCCAAACTTATTTTTAATTGAAGGAAAATTACTTCATGATATTGTGTTGCCCTCGGCCATACCTCATCATGAGCCAGTCATAGGTATACATGTGTCCCTTCCCTCTTCAGCCTCCCTCCACCTCCCACCCTTCCCATCTCTTGAGGCTGTGACAGAGCCCATGTTGAGCTCCTCGAGTCATAGAGCAAATCCCCACCGCTTATCTGTTTTACACATGGAAGCATATACACTGCCATATGTAAAATTTGACAAAAGGAAAGCCTTTGTCCATGGCAAAGAGTCAGACATGACTATACACATTGCAATGTCATTAGCATTTTTATGTTTATGTACAGCATGGCCTTTTTATTTAGCACACCAAAGAAAGGAAAGTGTTTCCTTTTGTTCCATGACTCTTCCTGGGAAGTTTTGTATGAAATAAAATGGCCTTTGCATGTGTGCACACAGTTACCCAGTCATGTCTAACTCTTTGAAATTCCATGGAGCTTGGCTTCTCTGTCCATGGAATTTACCAGGCAAGAATACTGGAGTGGATTGCCATTTCCTACTCCAGGGGATGTTCCAGACCCACAAAGTGCACTCATGTCTCTTGTGTCTCCTCCATTGGCAATCAGATTCCTTACCAATGGGCCACAGGGGAAACCCAAAAGAGTTTTGGGAAGCCCAAAACTTTGGCTATGTTTAATTAAATTTATTTGAAGGCCAAATAAATTCATAATGTCTACTAGGTACTTAACTATCTGAATGGAAGTCACCTTTGGTAAAATAGGAAGTTTAAATTAGTGTAGCTGAAGATGTTTGGTCTGCACCAATACTTTAACTACCCAGTGGGAGAAAGGCAGAGTGAGCATACATGCCAGGTTACCCTGGTACACTAAGTTTATGTCTGTTGTCTCAGTGTAATTAATATTTAGTGTCTCTTTCACTCATGTGAGTATTGGGTGGAATGATAAAGCATCTAGTCATGCCAGCTAGCAATCCTCCTACAGTATGTTTGGTATCAAATGAAGTTATTCCTTTGCCACAATTCTGTAATACTTTTTTTGTTTGTTTTCATTTTTCATGTTTGCTTATTTATTTTCCAAACTTATTTTTAATTGAAGGAAAATTACTTCATGATATTGTGTTGCCCTCGGCCATACCTCATCATGAGCCAGTCATAGGTATACATGTGTCCCTTCCCTCTTCAGCCTCCCTCCACCTCCCACCCTTCCCATCTCTTGAGGCTGTGACAGAGCCCATGTTGAGCTCCTCGAGTCATAGAGCAAATCCCCACCGCTTATCTGTTTTACACATGGAAGCATATACACTGCCATATGTAAAATTCTGTAATCCTTTAAGGTTCTATCAACAGCAACTTCTCTTCTTAGACAGGCAATAGTTTAGAAATCATCTGGTCCAAATTCTCCATTTTGAACATGAGGAAATCATAACCTAGAGAGGTCTGTGACTGTCCAAAGGTCTCAGGGGTATTCACTGGCAAAGCTGGAGCAGGGTTTTATACTCCCCAGTTGGGTAATTTTTTTCTACTACAGGTTACCTCTGAGAAGTTTTATATTTTATCACCGTTACTGTTGATTGTTACAAAAGGTAAGCTGGATTCTGAGAAATGACACTGTAAGGTTCAGGCTGAGTCGTGCCTCTAAGAAACAACTAGCAAATAGCATTACATGTTTTCTTTCCACAAAATTTATTGAGCCCCTGCCATGGGTCAGGGCACATTGTAATGTTACCATCTTATGTTTTTGTGGAACTTTATAACTATTCAGTCTCTCGTACTCAGGCTTAATTGCCATGGGATTCAGAGGATTAAAAATTTCTCAGGTCAGGAACAGTTTTTTTTGTTGTTTGTTTTGCTTATTTTTTAATAATTTTTACTTTGCTTTTTACTTTTGTGGTGTTTTGTTGTTTACAGATATGTATAATCCCAGATTAGTCATATGTATATCTCTGGCCCCCTCCCTCCTCCACCCACCTCCCAGTTTCCCCAGTCCCACACCTCTAGGCCTTCGCAACAGCACCCCTACAGGATCCCCTATCCCCACAACACAATGACAATAGCGTCTTTTTCACCAGGAATAGTTTTATAAGGGTAAATGGGGGCCTCCCTGGTGGTCCAGTGGTAAGGACACTGCCTTACACTGCAAGGGGCGGCGGTTCGATCCCTGACCTAGGAAAATCCTAGATGCCATGGAGCAGCTGGACCGATGTGTCCAACTACCCAGCCAGAGCTCTGGAGCACATGTGCCCAGAGCCAGTGCTCTGCAGTGACAGAGGACACAGCAATGGGAGGCCCACATAGGCCAAAAAGAACAAAGATGGAAATGAAAGAACAATAGAAGTGGCCAAGAAAAAAAAAAAAGAGTAAATGGATTAGAGCTTGGACTCCTCACATAGTAATACTTCTCAACAGATTATCAGATATTCTAAGATGGATGGGAGGTGGGGCCACTATCCCTTGACCCCCACTGCCTTTCAAAAATCAATCTGAATAAAATATTTATTTCAAGTTTTGTTTAGAGAATATTTTTTATTCAGTTGGATTTTACAATTCATTACTTTAGAATATACAGTTGCAGAACCTGCTGATTTTGATGCCTTATTTTAAAAAGAAAATATATTTGATTCTACATTTCATTTTACTTTAGTTTACAACCCTATGTGGGGAAAAAAAGCCTTACTGAAATATTTATTTTATACAAAATCCTGCATTGTATTTTGTTCATCCCAACATATATGTATATTATTTTAACTTTGAATGTCTTTGTTCTGCCCTAATAAATTTGGCAAATTAAATGTCCATCATTTACACGACAAATATTATCATTTCTTAGAGAAATTGGTCAGTAAAGTGGGTGGTTTTCTAGAACTGCTTATCTGGTGGACAGGTTTCACAAGGCCTTGTGAGAGAGGCCACTGCAATGGGAGGCCCACACCAGCCAAAAAATAAAGCTGGATGAAAAATGAATGGTAACTTTGAGACAAAAAAAGAAATAAAAGCCCATTGATATTAAAAAAAAAAAGGAAAGAAAAATTGCAGATTGTGGGGGAGTTGAAAAAAGTAAGTGGACTTAAAAACCCAAATTATATGAAGCTGCTAAAGAACATTTCTACTGACAGATATTGTTTGGACAAGTTGTACTGTTGCTTCAGCTAGATTTTCTTATTACTAAGCTAACAGAGCTGGTTTTGCTTCTTTAACTTTATTATATACTTCATAAATCTCCTAAATTGCTTTGAGGTATTTTTAGACCATGATATTTCATAAGCAGTATTTTCACACATGCCTCTTACTTAGTCAGCTTTGGGGCTTCTAAATGGTATATTTTATAGTCTTTGCTGTCGTCCTTATTCCTGGTCAGATAATAGAGTTGAGGGAAAGTGGTACATTTTATTGATACTACAAACTTTAAAGAATTCTTAATTAAATATTTTATTCTTCTGTTTCAAAACTCGGCCAGAGGAGCCAAAGAAAGACCAAAGCGTTGGTCTTGATGTGACTCCGAGTTCTAATGGGCTTGGAAAATAGTATCTATCAAGAATATAAAATAGCTCTTAGACAGCCACTATGGTGAATATGTGGCTCTCTTATCTTTTACTTTGATTTCTTTTCTCAGATAAATAATTCAGTATATTTCAAAGCATATGCTCTTACTTGACAGCTCACTTATTAATGCCTTATTTTAAAAAGAAAATATATTTGATTCTACATTTCATTTTACTTTAGTTTACAACCCTATGTGGGGAAAAAAAGCCTTACTGAAATATTTATTTTATACAAAATCCTGCATTGTATTTTGTTCATCCCAACATATATGTATATTATTTTAACTTTGAATGTCTTTGTTCTGCCCTAATAAATTTGGCAAATTAAATGTCCATCATTTACACGACAAATATTATCATTTCTTAGAGAAATTGGTCAGTAAAGTGGGTGGTTTTCTAGAACTGCTTATCTGGTGGACAGGTTTCACAAGGCCTTGTGAGAGAGGCCACTGCAATGGGAGGCCCACACCAGCCAAAAAATAAAGCTGGATGAAAAATGAATGGTAACTTTGAGACAAAAAAAGAAATAAAAGCCCATTGATATTAAAAAAAAAAAGGAAAGAAAAATTGCAGATTGTGGGGGAGTTGAAAAAAGTAAGTGGACTTAAAAACCCAAATTATATGAAGCTGCTAAAGAACATTTCTACTGACAGATATTGTTTGGACAAGTTGTACTGTTGCTTCAGCTAGATTTTCTTATTACTAAGCTAACAGAGCTGGTTTTGCTTCTTTAACTTTATTATATACTTCATAAATCTCCTAAATTGCTTTGAGGTATTTTTAGACCATGATATTTCATAAGCAGTATTTTCACACATGCCTCTTACTTAGTCAGCTTTGGGGCTTCTAAATGGTATATTTTATAGTCTTTGCTGTCGTCCTTATTCCTGGTCAGATAATAGAGTTGAGGGAAAGTGGTACATTTTATTGATACTACAAACTTTAAAGAATTCTTAATTAAATATTTTATTCTTCTGTTTCAAAACTCGGCCAGAGGAGCCAAAGAAAGACCAAAGCGTTGGTCTTGATGTGACTCCGAGTTCTAATGGGCTTGGAAAATAGTATCTATCAAGAATATAAAATAGCTCTTAGACAGCCACTATGGTGAATATGTGGCTCTCTTATCTTTTACTTTGATTTCTTTTCTCAGATAAATAATTCAGTATATTTCAAAGCATTTCTTCTTTCTTTTAATGCTCTGTACTTGAGCAGCTCTACTCACATTAACATTGATGGAGACCTTACCTCAGCCCTCTCCATCTAGTAGAGAATGTCTATGGCCATTTAGAGTCCATTTAACTTCAGGCTTGTTTACTTGGCTTTGTTACGATTTAGCACTAAAACCACTGGCTCTGGAGCAAGCATACTTAAGCAGTGAGCTCATTTATTTCTTAATTCATGCGTGCAGAGCTAAAAAGTCTGTGTTACCCTTAGACGGTATATACTCCCATTTATTTTTTAATTCATCAGTTCTCCGGTAACTCTTAAATGTTGATTTTGCGTTTTCAGGCAAAACCTTTGGCATTCAATAATATTCTAGGGTGTTTTTAACTATCCTCATTCACTTAAATCCTAATGGCTTTGAGATAGAAAAATAAATAATTAGTACAGTCTAAACCATAAAGAGATTTTATAGAATTATAAGGACTTACATAGAATTATTTTTTTAAAAAAACTACCATTTATTGATCACGCATTGTATATAAAATGATACGTGAATTATTTTACAGATAATGTTTTTATTTAATCTTTTAACATACTTGTGAGAAGGAAATTACTGTATACTTATTATAAATGGGAGGAACACTTAGATTAAATAACGCAGTCAAGATTACATACACTTGGGCTTTCCTGGTGGTCCAGTGGGTAAGGACACCACCCTGCAGTGCAAGGTGCGCCAGTTCGATCCCTGGCTTGGGAAGATCCCACGTGCCGCGGAGCGGCTGGACCGATGTGTCCAATTACCGAGCCGGAGCTCTGGAGCGCCAGAGCCGGTGCTCTGCGACAACAGAGGCCACCCCCTGGGAGGCCCACACGGGCCAAACAACAAAGGTGGATGAAAACAGACAAATGAAAGAGCAATAGAAATGGCCCGCCCACCCCCTTCTCTCCCCCCACCCGCAAAAAAAGATTACATGCACTTAACAATGAAACCAAAATAAGGTCACACCTCTGCCTGATTGCAAAGTCAAAGTACCGAACATAACAAATACAAAAACATAACTTCCTGGGTTTTTTTTTTTGGTTTTTTTTTTTAAAGATTTATTTATTTATTTATTTTGGGCGGGGGTCGGGTTCGGGAGGGAGGGGAGCGGGCGGGCCACTTCTATCGGTCTTTCATTTCTCTGTTTTCATCCATCTTTGTTCTTTGGCTCCTGTGGGCCTCCCATCGCCGTGGCGTCTGTCGCTGCAGAGCGCCGGCTCTGGGCGCATGCGCTCCAGAGCTCCGGCTCGGTAATTGGACACATGGGTCCAGCCGCTCCGCGGCACGTGGGATCTTCCCAGGCCAGGGATCGAACCGGCTCGCCTTGCACTGCAAGGCGGTGTCCTTACCCACTGGACCACCAGGGGAAACCCCTGTTTTGTTTTTGTTTTTTTAAAGTCAGTGGACTCTTTCTTAAACCCCAAACAGAAACCCTCATGGACACCAGAGTGTAAAATGAATCCCAACAGGAGAGTATTGGGTGGAAAGGTGCAGAGGGAAGCTGCCAGAAACCCGCTGCCTGCCTATGACCGTATCTGTAGGTGTTCCACTATTCTCAGTAAACCATAAAGAGATTTTATAGAATTATAAGGACTTACATAGAATTATTTTTTTAAAAAAACTACCATTTATTGATCACGCATTGTATATAAAATGATACGTGAATTATTTTACAGATAATGTTTTTATTTAATCTTTTAACATACTTGTGAGAAGGAAATTACTGTATACTTATTATAAATGGGAGGAACACTTAGATTAAATAACGCAGTCAAGATTACATACACTTGGGCTTTCCTGGTGGTCCAGTGGGTAAGGACACCACCCTGCAGTGCAAGGTGCGCCAGTTCGATCCCTGGCTTGGGAAGATCCCACGTGCCGCGGAGCGGCTGGACCGATGTGTCCAATTACCGAGCCGGAGCTCTGGAGCGCCAGAGCCGGTGCTCTGCGACAACAGAGGCCACCCCATGGGAGGCCCACACGGGCCAAAGAACAAAGGTGGATGAAAACAGACAAATGAAAGAGCAATAGAAATGGCCCGCCCACCCCTTTCTCTCCCCCCACCCGCAAAAAAAGATTACATGCACTTAACAATGAAACCAAAATAAGGTCACACCTCTGCCTGATTGCAAAGTCAAAGTACCGAACATAACAAATACAAAAACATAACTTCCTGGGTTTTTTTTTTTGGTTTTTTTTTTTAAAGATTTATTTATTTATTTATTTTGGGCGGGGGTCGGGTTCGGGAGGGAGGGGAGCGGGCGGGCCACTTCTATCGGTCTTTCATTTCTCTGTTTTCATCCATCTTTGTTCTTTGGCTCCTGTGGGCCTCCCATCGCCGTGGCGTCTGTCGCTGCAGAGCGCCGGCTCTGGGCGCATGCGCTCCAGAGCTCCGGCTCGGTAATTGGACACATGGGTCCAGCCGCTCCGCGGCACGTGGGATCTTCCCAGGCCAGGGATCGAACCGGCTCGCCTTGCACTGCAAGGCGGTGTCCTTACCCACTGGACCACCAGGGGAAACCCCTGTTTTTGTTTTTGTTTTTGTTTTTTTAAAGTCAGTGGACTCTTTCTTAAACCCCAAACAGAAACCCTCATGGACACCAGAGTGTAAAATGAATCCCAACAGGAGAGTATTGGGTGGAAAGGTGCAGAGGGAAGCTGCCAGAAACCCGCTGCCTGCCTATGACCGTATCTGTAGGTGTTCCACGATTCTCAGTATCTTCACAAAGCGTAGTTTAATAACCAATGCACACGCCATATTGCTTTTCCCTGGGCACCTTTCAAGTCTGGTGTCTTGGTGTCTTAAAATTCCAATGGTCCTCACTGATGAAAAAGATTTTAAAGGGAACACTGAGTAACTAACGCCATAGAGCAGTGGTTATAGACTTTCTTATCAACTTGCTTGGGTTCTGTTCCTGACTGTGGCACTTACACATTGATGTCCTTGGGCAAGGCACTTATCAGTCTGTGCCTTGTTTACTCACCTGTACTGTGGAGTCATGGTATCACCAATCTCACGGGACTGTGGAGAGAATTCAGTGAATCTATACATGCGAAGTGATTATGACAGGGCTTGAAACCATATGCTCAAAGAACATAAGCTGTATTGTTATCCCTGGTTCTTCACCATCCGTGCCGCCACTCACCCCTTATGCCCCACACCACCAGAGTGAACAGGCCAACGTGCTGTCCAGAGCTGGGCCCCCAGAGTTTCATAGTAGCTCTCCTGGTCCACCCAGTTAGGTCAGGCCACAGTCTGCCATAACCGCAGTATGGATTCACAGTGAATTAGAGTATCCAATGTTAACGTGTTTTCTCTTCATAAAATTATATTTTACTCTAATGCATCCAGTCTCTATTGAAAAATTTAAAACAATTCATCATTCTTAAAAATATACTTAATGTCCTTAATAAGTTTTACAACACAGTTATGTCAGTGGCGCAGGTGAATTAGCTGAAAATAGAGGACATCATAGGTAAATAAAATAGAGGAAGAGGGGAGGGAGGGAGGGAAAGAGGGAAGAACAAGCCCTGGCCCAATTAGTCTATTCTTATTTGGATTGTGGATGCTTCCTGTCATCTGAGAGGGAAAATTGCTGTTCCTCTGAGAGACCACGGTGAGAAACCATGGAATTGCAGATTGGTTACTATTTTCTAGTTTTCTAGGCATCTGTTAATGTTTAGGCTTTATGAGCCTGATCTAAGTACTTTATTTTTTAAGACAGTGCCAGTTGTTTTCTAGAGGAAATGCAACTGTTTCACTCCTTTTGGCTCCATTGGGCTTGAAACTGTTTACCTGCTTGTTCAAACAGATGTGACTGCACTCCAGGATACATAGGTGAACACTGTGACATCGACTTCGACGACTGCCAAGATAACAAATGTAAGAATGGAGCCCACTGCACGGATGCAGTGAACGGTTATACCTGTACCTGCCCGGAAGGCTACAGGTAAAAGTGAAAGTGCACATTTGTATTTAAAGTGTTACAGAGCTCAGTTCAGATGGAAATTAAGTAACATCTGTTGCTGCTGCTGCTGCTTAGTCACTTCAGTCCTATCTGACTATGTGACCCCATGAACTGCAGCCTGCCAGGCTTCCCCATCCCTGGAATTCTCCAGGCAAGAACACTGGAGTTGGTTGCCATGCCCTCCTCCGCAGATCTTCCCAACCCAGGGATGGAACCCTGATCTTCTACATTGCAGGCAGATTTCTCACCACTCAGCCATCAGGGAAGCCCCAGCTAGCCAGCTAGCTAGCTAGCTAGCTAGATAGATATTCAAGACTCCATGGACTGTAGCTCTCCAGGCTTCTCTGTCCATGGAATTTTCCAGGCAAGAATACTGGAGTGGGTTGCCATTTCCTTCTGCATAGAAACATCTAATCAACATATTTTTTATTCATTCTTCAGTGGCCTGTTTTGTGAGTTTTCTCCACCCATGGTTCTCCCACGTACCAGCCCCTGTGATAATTTTGACTGTCAGAACGGAGCTCAGTGCATCATCAGGATCAATGAGCCAATATGCCAGTGTTTGCCTGGCTAAGGAAAAGGGACATCATAGGTAAATAAAATAGAGGAAGAGGGAGGAGGGAAAGAGGGAAGAACAAGCCCTGGCCCAATTAGTCTATTCTTATTTGGATTGTGGATGCTTCCTGTCATCTGAGAGGGAAAATTGCTGTTCCTCTGAGAGACCACGGTGAGAAACCATGGAATTGCAGATTGGTTACTATTTTCTAGTTTTCTAGGCATCTGTTAATGTTTAGGCTTTATGAGCCTGATCTAAGTACTTTATTTTTTAAGACAGTGCCAGTTGTTTTCTAGAGGAAATGCAACTGTTTCACTCCTTTTGGCTCCATTGGGCTTGAAACTGTTTACCTGCTTGTTCAAACAGATGTGACTGCACTCCAGGATACATAGGTGAACACTGTGACATCGACTTCGACGACTGCCAAGATAACAAATGTAAGAATGGAGCCCACTGCACGGATGCAGTGAACGGTTATACCTGTACCTGCCCGGAAGGCTACAGGTAAAAGTGAAAGTGCACATTTGTATTTAAAGTGTTACAGAGCTCAGTTCAGATGGAAATTAAGTAACATCTGTTGCTGCTGCTGCTGCTTAGTCACTTCAGTCCTATCTGACTATGTGACCCCATGAACTGCAGCCTGCCAGGCTTCCCCATCCCTGGAATTCTCCAGGCAAGAACACTGGAGTTGGTTGCCATGCCCTCCTCCGCAGATCTTCCCAACCCAGGGATGGAACCCTGATCTTCTACATTGCAGGCAGATTTCTCACCACTCAGCCATCAGGGAAGCCCCAGCTAGCCAGCTAGCTAGCTAGCTAGCTAGATAGATATTCAAGACTCCATGGACTGTAGCTCTCCAGGCTTCTCTGTCCATGGAATTTTCCAGGCAAGAATACTGGAGTGGGTTGCCATTTCCTTCTGCATAGAAACATCTAATCAACATATTTTTTATTCATTCTTCAGTGGCCTGTTTTGTGAGTTTTCTCCACCCATGGTTCTCCCACGTACCAGCCCCTGTGATAATTTTGACTGTCAGAACGGAGCTCAGTGCATCATCAGGATCAATGAGCCAATATGCCAGTGTTTGCCTGGCTACCAGGGAGAGAAGTGCGAAAAACTGGTCAGTGTGAATTTTGTAAACAAAGAGTCTTACCTTCAGATCCCTTCTGCCAAGGTCCGACCTCAAACAAATATCACTCTTCAGGTAAGGTTACCCCATTACCACAAGGTGATCTCACCTGAAATCAGTTAGTTCATCTTCTAGGCATAAATGTTTGCATGTGATGGTTTGTGAGTGATGTTATTTCTTAAATGGACAGTTACATAGTGTGTAGCACAATGACAGAAAATGCTACTTGTGTGAAAACGTTCTGTTATTCTCTCTAGCATTTGTGTCTTTCAAAACTAAATGGACATCAGGTATTTTTATTCACTACGTGATCACATAAAACACACACAGATTCACACTGAGAGACAGAGCAACACATACCTTTGTTCTGTGCTCAGATACTGGCATTTTATTCATTTATGTTTGTGGCTCACAGTTCCGGTTCTGCACAATGGAAGGGCGGAGGCTGAGGGGAGCTTTCCTTAGGAAATCTTTGAGCAAGTCATTCAGATCCCTATAGACAAGATTAGGCTAGATTAGGGGTCACAAATTTACATGGGGCAAATTGGAGCTGCATGTTTGTTTTATCTGGGGAGCATGATATTTCAATATGTTTCAAATTCAGATTAGTGGAGCCAAATTCTTATGATCCTTATCTGGTTTACCCTGGCACTCCAGGGAGGGGCCAGGCTTCTTGAAAAGTCATGAGGAATGGGACACTGAAAGGCACACTGACCTTCTTTAAAAAGGCCTGCCTCCCTAACTTCCAGCATTTGCCACATGGGTTGTTATGAGAAGTACCCAGTGGTGTTTGGGCTTGAGTCCTAATTTTTCTGATCCTTGGAAACCCTGAAAAAGTCAGAACACAGGGTAAAAACAAAGATTTCCCCTGGTCATGGCTTGATTTATCATGCAATATGAAGATCCATCTTGCTCAATGCAATCACATTTCACATACAGCATTAAAAAGAGAGAGGCTTCCCCTGGTGGTCCACTGGGTAAGGACACCGCCCTGCAGTGCAAGGCGCGCCGGTTCAATCCCTGGCCTGGGAAGATCCCACGTGCCAGCGGAGCGGCTGGACCGATGTGTCCAATTACCCAGCCGGAGCTCTGGAGCACATGCGCCCAGAGCTGGTGCTCTGCGACGACAGTGGCCACCACGATGGGAGGCCCACAGGAGCCAAAGAACAAAGACAGATGAAAATAGCTAAATGAAAGACCAGTAGAAGTGGCCTGCCTGTCCCCCTCCCTCCGCCCCTCACCCCCCAAAAGATAAATAAATAAAATAAATATTAAAAAAAAAAAAAGAGAGAGAAGCAAAAAGAGCAGAAAAGTGAAAATTTCCAGCAAAAGAAGTTCTAAGCACCTTCAGTAACATTAAATGTTTGGTGTTATTCTTTTTAACAATAGGGAAACATGATCATTTTATTCCTGATCTGAGTTGATCATTGTTGGCTGAGACAATATCACTTAATATCTAAGGGGGGAAAGATTAATTCACTTTAAACACTAAGAACTCTGATATGGAAAATGTTTAGTTTTCAATTTTAATTTTCTGAAGTATAAACTGTGTAATGTCCTTGTCACATATTTCACAAGACATGAATCTTTAAGCTTTATCATGGCTAACATGTACAGAAAGAGAATAAATATGTGTTTATGAATGCAGAAAAACATTTCAGAATTCTTTATAAATTTATTTACAACAAAGTAATCCAAAAAAGGGGTCATCTGTCAAGTAATCATTTCACGTGCATTAGTATTTTCATAGAGACAAAAAAAAGAAATAAGTCATAGTAAAACTCTGTCCTAGGAAGTCTTGTTTCTGCTTAATGAAGTGTGTATCCCCTTATCTGGTTTACCCTGGCACTCCAGGAGGCCAGGCTTCTTGAAAAGTCATGAGGAATGGGACACTGAAAGGCACACTGACCTTCTTTAAAAAGGCCTGCCTCCCTAACTTCCAGCATTTGCCACATGGGTTGTTATGAGAAGTACCCAGTGGTGTTTGGGCTTGAGTCCTAATTTTTCTGATCCTTGGAAACCCTGAAAAAGTCAGAACACAGGGTAAAAACAAAGATTTCCCCTGGTCATGGCTTGATTTATCATGCAATATGAAGATCCATCTTGCTCAATGCAATCACATTTCACATACAGCATTAAAAAGAGAGAGAGAGGGCTTCCCCTGGTGGTCCACTGGGTAAGGACACCGCCCTGCAGTGCAAGGCGCGCCGGTTCAATCCCTGGCCTGGGAAGATCCCACGTGCCAGCGGAGCGGCTGGACCGATGTGTCCAATTACCCAGCCGGAGCTCTGGAGCACATGCGCCCAGAGCTGGTGCTCTGCGACGACAGTGGCCACCACGATGGGAGGCCCACAGGAGCCAAAGAACAAAGACAGATGAAAATAGCTAAATGAAAGACCAGTAGAAGTGGCCTGCCTGTCCCCCTCCCTCCGCCCCTCACCCCCCAAAAGATAAATAAATAAAATAAATATTAAAAAAAAAAAAAGAGAGAGAAGCAAAAAGAGCAGAAAAGTGAAAATTTCCAGCAAAAGAAGTTCTAAGCACCTTCAGTAACATTAAATGTTTGGTGTTATTCTTTTTAACAATAGGGAAACATGATCATTTTATTCCTGATCTGAGTTGATCATTGTTGGCTGAGACAATATCACTTAATATCTAAGGGGGGAAAGATTAATTCACTTTAAACACTAAGAACTCTGATATGGAAAATGTTTAGTTTTCAATTTTAATTTTCTGAAGTATAAACTGTGTAATGTCCTTGTCACATATTTCACAAGACATGAATCTTTAAGCTTTATCATGGCTAACATGTACAGAAAGAGAATAAATATGTGTTTATGAATGCAGAAAAACATTTCAGAATTCTTTATAAATTTATTTACAACAAAGTAATCCAAAAAAGGGGTCATCTGTCAAGTAATCATTTCACGTGCATTAGTATTTTCATAGAGACAAAAAAAAGAAATAAGTCATAGTAAAAACTCTGTCCTAGGAAGTCTTGTTTCTGCTTAATGAAGTGTGTATGAACCACTCTTCATCCTACTAATGTCAAGGTTACTTCTCACTAGATTGCCACAGATGAAGACAGTGGCATCCTCCTGTATAAGGGTGACAAAGACCATATTGCTGTAGAGCTCTACCGGGGACGTGTTCGTGCCAGCTACGACACCGGCTCCCACCCAGCTTCTGCCATTTACAGGTGAAGATCTCTCAGTTACTGGTAAAGGTGAAAACAGTTGCTCAATGCAGAACTGGGTCACCTCTATGACTGTGCCTTGGGGAGGGGAGAATTTGGCTACAGAAGACTTTATAAGTATATTAGAGCCCTGGTAATAACAGATGGCATACTCAAGTTAGATAATTGAGGGAAGATTTATTAGAGGACTATTTACAAAAATTTGTTGGGACAGTGTAGTAATCTGGAGCTCATAACTCAGGATATTGCTCCTGCCCGTGGGCTTGACGCAAAGAGGGGAGACAGGCAAATCATTGTTCAGAAAGGAAACTGTGGTGAGGACTTCCTGAGAGAAAGAAGCTCCTCCACCTTCAATGGAGAAATGCAGTCAAGCTTCAGAGAAGGTACCAGGGCTTTAAAGTCTCGATTTCCCAACAGCCTTCTACCCATGCTTCCTCTAGCCAATCAGATGCCAGAAAACCTCAGATGTCCACTGATCTCAGTCATGTAACTCACACGTGAGTCTCCCAGGGCTCAGAGCAGGGAGAAGATGGTTGGGGAGAAGCTCTAGAGAAAAAGCTACAGGGTACCCAGCACAGGAGAATGTTTAAAGTTACTGTTCATGCACGTGGTACTATACATAACAACTAAGAAAGATTAATTCACTTTAAACACTGATATGGAACATGTTTAGTTTTCAATTTTAATTTTCTGAAGTATAAACTGTGTAATGTCCTTGTCACATATTTCACAAGACATGAATCTTTAAGCTTTATCATGGCTAACATGTACAGAAAGAGAATAAATATGTGTTTATGAATGCAGAAAAACATTTCAGAATTCTTTATAAATTTATTTACAACAAAGTAATCCAAAAAAGGGGTCATCTGTCAAGTAATCATTTCACGTGCATTAGTATTTTCATAGAGACAAAAAAAAGAAATAAGTCATAGTAAAAACTCTGTCCTAGGAAGTCTTGTTTCTGCTTAATGAAGTGTGTATGAACCACTCTTCATCCTACTAATGTCAAGGTTACTTCTCACTAGATTGCCACAGATGAAGACAGTGGCATCCTCCTGTATAAGGGTGACAAAGACCATATTGCTGTAGAGCTCTACCGGGGACGTGTTCGTGCCAGCTACGACACCGGCTCCCACCCAGCTTCTGCCATTTACAGGTGAAGATCTCTCAGTTACTGGTAAAGGTGAAAACAGTTGCTCAATGCAGAACTGGGTCACCTCTATGACTGTGCCTTGGGGAGGGGAGAATTTGGCTACAGAAGACTTTATAAGTATATTAGAGCCCTGGTAATAACAGATGGCATACTCAAGTTAGATAATTGAGGGAAGATTTATTAGAGGACTATTTACAAAAATTTGTTGGGACAGTGTAGTAATCTGGAGCTCATAACTCAGGATATTGCTCCTGCCCGTGGGCTTGACGCAAAGAGGGGAGACAGGCAAATCATTGTTCAGAAAGGAAACTGTGGTGAGGACTTCCTGAGAGAAAGAAGCTCCTCCACCTTCAATGGAGAAATGCAGTCAAGCTTCAGAGAAGGTACCAGGGCTTTAAAGTCTCGATTTCCCAACAGCCTTCTACCCATGCTTCCCTCTAGCCAATCAGATGCCAGAAAACCTCAGATGTCCACTGATCTCAGTCATGTAACTCACACGTGAGTCTCCCAGGGCTCAGAGCAGGGAGAAGATGGTTGGGGAGAAGCTCTAGAGAAAAAGCTACAGGGTACCCAGCACAGGAGAATGTTTAAAGTTACTGTTCATGCACGTGGTACTATACATGTATGTATTTATCAAGCACCACCTGTATGCAAGGCACTGTGCTAAGCTTTCTGCAACAAAGCTCTCACCCTTAAGCTTACAGGTAACAAGCCAATGGACACCTCCGAGATGTGTGTCATCTTATTCATTTTGGAAGTTTTCTAATAATACAGTGGTACTGATGATAAACTGAATGGGGTAAAGATACACTGATACGAGAATGGGGGAGGATACACTGCTGGAAGTGTGCTTTTTCACGTAACCTTCAGAGCCCCTCTGTTGGGTCTCCACACCAGTTATTCTGCAGACAAGCTACCTAGTTCATTTCTTCACATGTAGAAGTAACTGCCACCATTCAGAGCAGGATCACAAAGTCATAGGCAGTTAACTATTCCAGGCAGATAAATTCAATGAACTGAGTGGGCTAATTGCAAGAAAAGAATATGGTTCTCATTCTTCTATTCTTGAAAAGATTCTAACCTTTTAGAGAAACATTTTCCTGTAACGAGTAGCCTTAGTGTCAGCAACGTAATAGGAGTGGCTGTGAACAGAATGAACTGAAAACAAATCTTTGTCAAAACAGGACTAACCCTCCCCTACTCAGGTCTCCCTGAATACTGCCATGTAAAAATGTGAACCCAGGTTTCCCCAGAACTTACGATTTTTCAAGAAAATTTTGTCCTTTTTAAATATGAAGTCTTCTCTCCTTAAATATGATTCACATTTGTTAAATGCCATATATGGCAAACAAAACATATTTGTAGGCCAAACACACTGGACACCAAGTTTGTGGGCATTGATTGAGACATAGAATGGATATACTGGCCTCTATGTTATCTATATCATACTTAACATATTTTCAGTGTGCTTCACCTGTTATTTAGTCTTTCACAATGGTTCTGGGAAATTAGATGCCAACTGTGGAATTACATGAATGAAATTCAGTAAGTCCTTTTGGTGGTAACCCACTTGGGAATATTTAGAGCATAGAAACAGACATGTAATTATTGGTTTCCAAGTAGAATACAATAGTTACTTCATCTGTAAGTGGTGATGAATTAGTGCCAATACTTTAAATGTTGCTAGGCATGGAATTTTATAGCCTCAACTTGTTTCACCTCCTAAAAAGATTTCATAATATTGCGTTTATAGTTCATTTTTGTATTTTGTTTGTTTGTCTTGTTTTAGTTTATGCAATGAAATAGCATAGAATGCTCAGAAACTGTAGTAAAAGTTCTTGGAGTTGGCTTATTAAAGCTGGTGTTCACATAAAATATACTTAAAATACTTCTAGGTGAGTTGTAAAATTTCAAATGATTATATCCAAATGAGGACTTACTCAAAAGAGCTTATTGTGAGTTTATGTTCATTACAATTTTGCCTAATTAACAAGAGATTATACCCTGTAATATCTATTAAAGACAAAATAGTATCACATCACACACTTTTTGTTATGAACGAGAGGTAGAGGTTTTTTCTTGACGATCATCTAATGGAGACATCTGTTATGAGGTCAAGGGAAAACACAGCATTTATTTTTTGTTCTTAAGTTTATGTCAAAATAGTCAACAAAAATTATTGCAATATTTTCCAGTAAAAAAAGTAACAATCACTGAGAATTCAGATAGAGAGATCATACATAGATTGATTAATATGTTGATACAGACTCTCTCTCTCTATGTATATGTATGTATATACATGAATATAGTAGTATTCCAAATAAATAGAAAATAGTTCCTGTGAAATAAACACTACTGAGAATATTAAATTATTTCAACACCCTGGGGGAATCTGGTTTTTAACAAGTAATAATCATAGCGGCTAAGACATGTGTTCAAATCTAGGCTTGGCCAATTACTGTATATAAACTTTAGCAAGGTATTTAATTTTCTGTGCTCCAGAATTCACGTCTATAAATAACAATATAGTACCTCCCCCAGAAAGTCTCTATGAGGGTTTCATTCTACACTCAGCTGTGTCCTCCTCACTTTGTCTTCATTATCATTTTCTAAAACCACCTCAGCTGTGTCCTCACCTGTTATTTAGTCTGGTTCTGGGAAATTAGATGCCAACGGGATTTGAAATTCAGTAAGTCCTTTTGGTGGTAACCCACTTGGGAATATTTAGAGCATAGAAACAGACATGTAATTATTGGTTTCCAAGTAGAATACAATAGTTACTTCATCTGTAAGTGGTGATGAATTAGTGCCAATACTTTAAATGTTGCTAGGCATGGAATTTTATAGCCTCAACTTGTTTCACCTCCTAAAAAGATTTCATAATATTGCGTTTATAGTTCATTTTTGTATTTTGTTTGTTTGTCTTGTTTTAGTTTATGCAATGAAATAGCATAGAATGCTCAGAAACTGTAGTAAAAGTTCTTGGAGTTGGCTTATTAAAGCTGGTGTTCACATAAAATATACTTAAAATACTTCTAGGTGAGTTGTAAAATTTCAAATGATTATATCCAAATGAGGACTTACTCAAAAGAGCTTATTGTGAGTTTATGTTCATTACAATTTTGCCTAATTAACAAGAGATTATACCCTGTAATATCTATTAAAGACAAAATAGTATCACATCACACACTTTTTGTTATGAACCAGAGGTAGAGGTTTTTACTTGACGACCATCTAATGGAGACATCTGTTATGAGGTCAAGGGAAAACACAGCATTTATTTTTTGTTCTTAAGTTTATGTCAAAATAGTCAACAAAAATTATTGCAATATTTTCCAGTAAAAAAAGTAACAATCACTGAGAATTCAGATAGAGAGATCATACATAGATTGATTAATATGTTGATACAGACTCTCTCTCTCTATGTATATGTATGTATATACATGAATATAGTAGTATTCCAAATAAATAGAAAATAGTTCCTGTGAAATAAACACTACTGAGAATATTAAATTATTTCAACACCCTGGGGGAATCTGGTTTTTAACAAGTAATAATCATAGCGGCTAAGACATGTGTTCAAATCTAGGCTTGGCCAATTACTGTATATAAACTTTAGCAAGGTATTTAATTTTCTGTGCTCCAGAATTCACGTCTATAAATAACAATATAGTACCTCCCCCAGAAAGTCTCTATGAGGGTTTCATTCTACACTCAGCTGTGTCCTCACTCCTCACTTTGTCTTCATTATCATCTCCCTTCTAGCAATAAAGAAAAATCTTCCAGGTATCTCTTTCTGGAGTGCAGCAAGACTTAAAAGTGTACCCTCTATCCTCAGACATCAACACTAGAAGTATATAATGTTTATAATTTCTATGGAGGGACATTTGGAAATATCTTTCCCACTTCTGGGAATTTTGTTGGTTGCAAAAACAGAAGTTAGGAAATAACCCATGTTTCTAACTAAATAAGCTACAGGGCAGCCACACAATGGAATGTACTGTTAAATGGAAAAAGAGAGAGAGGGAGAGAAAGAGAGGATGAGAAAATTCTTTGTGTATGATATCGAAAGACTTCCAAGATCTGTGGCTTAGTTCAAAAGAGATAAAAAGTAAGGTAGAGAGCAATGTCAAAGGCGAGCAAATAAATCTGTGTATTTTTATTTCCATGTACTTGCATAAAGAAAAATTAAGGACAGAGAGGATAGAATGAGGTGATGGCACAACAGGTATATAAGTACCATTTTATATCATTCTGATTTCTGGACCATTTGAACATCATTACAACTCGAAAGTAAAACTGAAGCAGTAGAAAAGGACAGGTGTTCTAAAGACCGTCTGCCTTGATTCAAGTCCCAGCTCTGCCGTCTGCTAACTGTGTGTCTCACACAAGCTCTCTGGTCCTCACCTGGTAAATGGAGACAATAAATCATAGTTTGATCTTTGTAGGACTCTAGTTAAAAAAATTATGATTTGTTACATGTGGAGTATTTAGAATAATGCACATCAAATGATAAGTGATGAAAGCTGTTGGGATCATAGATTCAGAATGTCCAAAACTAAGTTCATTTCCTTTGCTTCACTCTTGTACATTCCTAATTCATTGAGCATCACCATTCTTGAGGTCATTGGATGAAATTATTCTTATTTTTTTACTTCGTAATAACAAAAAATAATAGGCTTGGCCAATTACTGTATATAAACTTTAGCAAGGTATTTAATTTTCTGTGCTCCAGAATTCACGTCTATAAATAACAATATAGTACCTCCCCCAGAAAGTCTCTATGAGGGTTTCATTCTACACTCAGCTGTGTCCTCACTCCTCACTTTGTCTTCATTATCATCTCCCTTCTAGCAATAAAGAAAAATCTTCCAGGTATCTCTTTCTGGAGTGCAGCAAGACTTAAAAGTGTACCCTCTATCCTCAGACATCAACACTAGAAGTATATAATGTTTATAATTTCTATGGAGGGACATTTGGAAATATCTTTCCCACTTCTGGGAATTTTGTTGGTTGCAAAAACAGAAGTTAGGAAATAACCCATGTTTCTAACTAAATAAGCTACAGGGCAGCCACACAATGGAATGTACTGTTAAATGGAAAAAGAGAGAGAGGGAGAGAAAGAGAGGATGAGAAAATTCTTTGTGTATGATATCGAAAGACTTCCAAGATCTGTGGCTTAGTTCAAAAGAGATAAAAAGTAAGGTAGAGAGCAATGTCAAAGGCGAGCAAATAAATCTGTGTATTTTTATTTCCATGTACTTGCATAAAGAAAAATTAAGGACAGAGAGGATAGAATGAGGTGATGGCACAACAGGTATATAAGTACCATTTTATATCATTCTGATTTCTGGACCATTTGAACATCATTACAACTCGAAAGTAAAACTGAAGCAGTAGAAAAGGACAGGTGTTCTAAAGACCGTCTGCCTTGATTCAAGTCCCAGCTCTGCCGTCTGCTAACTGTGTGTCTCACACAAGCTCTCTGGTCCTCACCTGGTAAATGGAGACAATAAATCATAGTTTGATCTTTGTAGGACTCTAGTTAAAAAAATTATGATTTGTTACATGTGGAGTATTTAGAATAATGCACATCAAATGATAAGTGATGAAAGCTGTTGGGATCATAGATTCAGAATGTCCAAAACTAAGTTCATTTCCTTTGCTTCACTCTGGTACATTCCTAATTCATTGAGCGGCATCACCATCTTCTTAGAGGTCATCTTAGGTATAATGAAATTATTCTTATTCTTTCTTTCACCTTCAACTAGAAATTTGTCCAAAGTCTCATTTCTGCCCTTACTAATTTTCTGGCATTTATTTAAATGCCTCTGTCCTTGCTCAGGCCTTATTAGAATATGTATACTCTGATAAAAAGTACCACTTCATCATTACAGAAAAGCCCATCAATAATACAATTGCTGTCAGCTTTCACATAAGTGACTTAATAAATATTCTGTGTGCTTGAATTTCAAATTTTAATGCTTCCACTTTATACAACTTTATTAAAAATACATCATACTAATGTTTTAAAAGGGAGTATTTTTACATATCCTTATCTTGGATTTAATTTTCATGTTTTTATGTTGTATGAGATATACATTGGTAAGACTTTTGTTTCCCAAATTATGCATTAATTAATGTGCTATTGGAACATCACATATGGGAATAATTTTGTATATCAGGTGCATCATTTCAATTACCTGGTTAATTTTCTACATTAATGAAATGGATTTTGTTTATTTCAGTAAAATGAAATCTGTATAATTAGGGAAAATTGGCATCCATTAGTATGGTTTCTGTTGTAGCATATTTTTGTTTTAAAATGTTTGATCTTAGATGTCAGTTATTGTCCCAGATAAGTCCACATGAGAACCATTATTTCATGGAATTATGTTTAGAGGCAGTAGTTAACAAAGATGTACAGTGTATTTAAGAAAACCCAAGGTGCGGTAATTGTTTTTTTCCCAGTAAAACCGCAGTGGCATGCGCATTTTCTTTCATTTCCTCTGTGGCTTCCTGTCACATGTATACTGCTAGTGGTGTAGAGCAGTTGTTTTCACATAACCTACATCACAGTCACCTGAAAGGTGTGTTAAAATTCAGAATACTGGGCTCCACCTGTGGTGTGTGATGCAGCTCTCACGTGAGCCCCAGTTTTCTTTCGCTTCCAGCTGATGCTCAAGGCCACGCACCAGAAATCAGAAGCACACATTACAAAGGTACAGACTGGACCACACCTTCCTCAGTCAGTATTCAGGAACTTGAATCAAAAAGTTCATTTCCTTTGCTTCACTCTGGTACATTCCTAATTCATTGAGCGGCATCACCATCTTCTTAGAGGTCATCTTAGGTATAATGAAATTATTCTTATTCTTTCTTTCACCTTCAACTAGAAATTTGTCCAAAGTCTCATTTCTGCCCTTACTAATTTTCTGGCATTTATTTAAATGCCTCTGTCCTTGCTCAGGCCTTATTAGAATATGTATACTCTGATAAAAAGTACCACTTCATCATTACAGAAAAGCCCATCAATAATACAATTGCTGTCAGCTTTCACATAAGTGACTTAATAAATATTCTGTGTGCTTGAATTTCAAATTTTAATGCTTCCACTTTATACAACTTTATTAAAAATACATCATACTAATGTTTTAAAAGGGAGTATTTTTACATATCCTTATCTTGGATTTAATTTTCATGTTTTTATGTTGTATGAGATATACATTGGTAAGACTTTTGTTTCCCAAATTATGCATTAATTAATGTGCTATTGGAACATCACATATGGGAATAATTTTGTATATCAGGTGCATCATTTCAATTACCTGGTTAATTTTCTACATTAATGAAATGGATTTTGTTTATTTCAGTAAAATGAAATCTGTATAATTAGGGAAAATTGGCATCCATTAGTATGGTTTCTGTTGTAGCATATTTTTGTTTTAAAATGTTTGATCTTAGATGTCAGTTATTGTCCCAGATAAGTCCACATGAGAACCATTATTTCATGGAATTATGTTTAGAGGCAGTAGTTAACAAAGATGTACAGTGTATTTAAGAAAACCCAAGGTGCGGTAATTGTTTTTTTCCCAGTAAAACCGAAGTGGCATGCGCATTTTCTTTCATTTCCTCTGTGGCTTCCTGTCACATGTATACTGCTAGTGGTGTAGAGCAGTTGTTTTCACATAACCTACATCACAGTCACCTGAAAGGTGTGTTAAAATTCAGAATACTGGGCTCCACCTGTGGTGTGTGATGCAGCTCTCACGTGAGCCCCAGTTTTTCTTTCGCTTCCAGCTGATGCTCAAGGCCACGCATCCAGAAAATCAGAAGCACACATTACAAAGGTACAGAACTGGACCACACCTTCCTCAGTGTCAGTATTCAGGGAACTTGAATCACAGTTTGAGAACCATTTGTGTGAAAGGAGTGTATTTGAGCTGTGCTTTGAGAGCTGATCATGTGCATTGGTTCTCATATCTGACTTCCAAGACTTCATGTTTGATGGCAGCCTTGTTGGGATCCACCACAGTAATCAGCTGTGCTACAAATCCAGACTCTTTTTTTTTTTAATTTTTCAGAGAGCCAGTTGTTAAATATTAGCCTTTACCCTGCTAAGAGAGCTAATTAGCAGCAACAAAGATAACATAAGCAGCCTAACAAGCAGTTGGATGTAGAAGATGGCACACATGCCTACTTGGTGCTTGGAGAAGAGCACAAAGAAGGACTCAGTAGTAGTGCCATGAATGAATGAATGACAGCCCAGACTTGAAGGCAGCATCAGCAGTAGTCCCTCAGACAGGGTTGGAGTCACATTATTCTCTCAAGGAGACTGATATCAGTTGCCCTTCAAAATGATCTTTTCATCTAGATAGGCAGAAACTTCAAAAAAGAAAATGTTAATTACAATTGTATGCTTCTTTCTTTAGATTCAAATTGTCACTTTCCAAACCAGATAGCTTCTTTGGAAACATAGTCAATTACTATGTAGCAACCAGGAAATCAGAAGCACACATTACAAAGGTACAGGACTGGACCACACCGTCCTCAGCCTCAGTATTCAGGGGACCTGCGCAATTTCAGGCAACTTTCCCCTGCAGACTGTGGCTGGCTACACAGCCTCTGGGTTATGCAGGCTTACATTAAGGAAATAAAGAATTAATCTCAGTGGAAAGACAGACATTAGACAAAATGTATATAGTCTTTTTCCCAAGGTATATACTTAGCAGTTCTTCACCTCCTGTGTGGGAAAACACCACTCTTTATTAGCTCCATGACTTTCAAAAATTTGTACTTCCATTTCGTGAGGAGACTTGGAACTGACAAATGTCAAGTCCCTAGTCTAGACACAGAGTATCTTAATTGGTAAGACAGGGTTTTTGGGTCCTCTTCATGCTCGGACACTCAGATGCTGAAGAATAAAGACCCAAGTGCAAATATTATTGCCTTACAGGTGACTCCTACAGTGTGTTCAAATGTAGAGGTCTCTTTCTAATTTAGAGCATTTTCATTTAAATTACATACATACACATGGTCTCAAACTTATGATGGTACCCCTTAATGATTTTTTAATTTTATGATGGTGCAAAAGCAATATGCATTCAGTAGAAACCATACTTAAGGTTTTCAATTTTGATCTTTTCATGGGCTAGTTTCATGTGGTACAATACTCTTTCGATGCTGAGCGGTGGCAGCAAGCTTGCCATGGCTTCCAGTCAGCCACCAGGGTAAACAGTCAGTACACCTACAACCATCCTATTTTGCTTTCCACTTTCAGTGCAGTATTCAATAAATTATATGAGATAGTCAATACTTTATTATAAAATACATTTTGTGTTAGATGATCTGGACCAACTGTAAGCCAGTGTAAGTGTTCTGAGCATGCTTAAGGTAGGATGGGCTTATGATGTTACAATAGATTAGGTGTATAAACATATTTCGACTCACCATATTTTTAATTTACAATGAATTTATTCCTCCGTCGTAAGTTAAGAAAGAGCTGGAATTTGCTTCAAAATATATTTACTTGATAAATTATTTTGTAAAACTTCTGAAAGTCCTTATGCATGTATGCTAAGCTGCTTCAGTCGTGTCTGACTCTGTGCAACCCTATGGCCTGCTGCCCACCAGGCTCCCCTATGCATGAGATTCTCCAAGAAAGAATACCAGAATGGGTTGCCATGTCTCTCCTCCAGGGAATCTTCCCAACCCAGGGATTTAACCTGCATCTCGTATGTGTCCAGCATTGGCAGCCAGGTCCTCTAGTACCACCTGGGAAGCCTGAAAGCCCTTATGCAAGCACATAAATACCTTTAATCCCATCTGACTTCCAGTTTCTCTCCACTCAAACAATAGAGGAGGGAAATTTTTATTCGTATTCCTACTTCACAGGTGAAACATCTTTAACCCAGAGCTATCACAATGAGATGGCCAATTGAACTTGTCTGGTTTCTGATTCCTATTCCACTGCACAGAATATGCCAACAAATAATTTAAGTTTTTAAGACAAAAAGCAGGAGCTCACATAAGCGAACTATATATCTTCACAACTGAAATACCTTAAGATTTATGATCGAGATAGGAATATTGTTATTGTTAATGTGTTCTGCAGACATAAAAGCAATCGAAGACAATTTAGGGACTGTCTTCTTTTAAGCCCCAAGTTTTTAAACTCTCTCTGTAGCAAACCACGAGACAACTGAGTAACGGCTTTGTTGTCGCACATCCATTTAGAAATACAAGAAAGCAAAATCTCGGGTAATAGATGAGTGTAGTAAAACTGAATTACATAATAAGGGTAGTAAGTGCAATTTATGTTCCCAGTGGAAAGGCTCACTGTTAAGTGGTTCACTTGCAACTTTTGTGATTCATGGAATATATAGTTCCCTAGGGAGAAGTGAAAGAATGTTTGTCAATACTTATCAGGACCCAGAAGGATGTTACACATTGCAAGTAGATAGGTAGGAGATGATAGACTGTAAAATCGATGATGGCTCAGTTCTATTCTGCAACACTGGTGTATCAATCACTGCTTTTATTTTAAAGGGATATAATATATAAAGAACTCCTGGAGACAAAAAAAAAAAAAAAAAAAAACGGGTTTCTGGCTTGAGGAGACAGCGTGAAACGTCAATTGTGAATACTCCCAGCTCAGTTATATTCTCTTGAGGCTCCATATGCACCTCTTAAAGCCAAAGAATCTAAAAAGATTAAATTTTAGATTAACTATTTAATATTAATTTCATAGTACTTATCTGTTAAAAGACTAGGCAAGGGGGCTTCCCTGGTGGTCCAGTGGGTAAGGACACCGCCTTGCAGGGCAAGGGGTGCTGGTTCGGTCCCTGGCCTGGGAAGATCCCACATGCCATGGAGCGGGTGGACTGATGAGTCCAACTACCAAGCCAGCACTCTGGAGCGCATGCGCCCAGAGCTGGTGCTCTGCAACGAGAGAGGCCACTGTGATGGGAGGCCCATGCAGGCGAAAAGAACAAAGACGGAAATAAATGAAAGACCAATAGAAGTGGCCAAAAAAAAGAAACGATTTTAAAAAAAGACTGGTCAAGGCCTCACTTAATTCATGGGAAATATAGGTGAAATTGGGCGTCCTGGTTGGCTCAGTGGTAAAGAATCTAGCAATGCAGGAGGCGCAAGTTCCAGCCCTGAGTTTGTAAGCTCCTCTGGAGGAGGGCATGGCAACTCACTCCAGTGTTCTTGCCTAGAGAATGGACAGAGGAGTGCGGCAGGCTACAGTCCATAGGGTAGCACAGAGTCCAACACGACTGAAGCAACTTAGCATTCAAAGATGGAATTAAATTCAGTGGTAACTCTAACCAAGCTCTGGAATCATTGGGTTAGACATTGAGAGCTTTGGGGAGGAGAAAAATGGTTTCACTTATAATTGGGAAAACAGAATCAAAAACAAGTTTCCAATTTATATATCTCATATCCATTTTCATAACCTTCAAACTCTCATTATAATTTTATTACATATTCTTTCCAATTCAATGATTTTAAGTAAATACAAGTTGTGTAATCATCATATAAGATTATTTTCCATAGAAATGTATTCCGGGGCTACTTGGGAGAGAAATCATCTATTAAAGACTTGTTACTAATACAACATTGTAGATCGACTATACTCCAATAAAATTTGTTCTAAAAAGGCTTATTAGTGATGAGATTACATGCCATTTGTATAGTACGAGGTAATCGTTGGGATTTTTTTAATTATAAAAGCAAAGAATAATAATTAAAAGCATGCACTCTAGAAGCAGACAGCCTGGCTTCACATCTGTTTAGCCACTGGCTGTACAAACTTGGGGACCGAGTGCCCAAATTTACAGTCGTGAGTCCTTAATGAGTTAATGCATATAAAGTTTGCCCATAGTAGGTGTGGTGCAATTCTTTGTCTTATACTTGCAATTTCCTAGTGAGGAAAAGAAAGCAGAAAAGTATTACGTTAAGTCAGAATAACTCAAAGTCACACATGTAACAAGAGCTAGAACAAACTGAGCAAGATTTATCTCCCAACATTATCTTTCAGGATATCACCACTAAAAATTCCAAAGTTTTAACAAAATGTATCTTTAGGATGTCCTGTCCTAGGTGTTCCTGAAGTATCTTGACTATCTCCAACTGTAATCCAATTAGTATTACTAAATGAACTCTATATGTTATTCCTAATAGATTCCCTTATCTTTCATTTACTTAATATGGATTTATTGAACATCTACTACTTGCCAGACCCTCTACTGGAAGAAATAAATACCTCATGCCCTCTGGTTTAAAACAGCTTACAATAGTGGACATTAAAGACATATACTCAAAAAGAAAGAAACAAGAAAAGCAACAAGGAGGGAATAAAGGAGTAATAAACTAAGAGTTTAGAATTAACATAAACTCATTACTGTATATAAAATAGGGCCTCCTTGGTAGCTCAGACAGTAAGGAAACTGCCTACAATGCAGGAGACCTGGATTCAATCTCTGGGTCACAAAGACCCCCTGGTGAAGGGCATGCCAACCCACTCCAGTATCCTTGCCTGAAGAATCCCATGGATAGAGGAGCCTGGTGGGCTATAGCCCATGATGTCATGAAGAGTTGGACACGACTGAAGCGACACACACATAAAATAGATAATGAACAAGGACCTACTGTGTAGCAAATGAAACAATACTCAATATTTTGTAATAACACATAAGGGAAAAGAATCTGAAAAAGAATGTGTATGTATAACTGAGTCACTTTGTTGTGCACCTGAAATTAAGACAACATTGTAAATCAACTATACTTGAATTAAAAGTAAAAGAAATTAATGAGGATACTGCTTTCCAGCTAAAACCCTCCTTTAGAGTTGGTAAAACTCTGGAGATAGTAAACCTCTCAGTTGTGCTCCACCAAACACCATCATCAGCAATGACATGCCTAGATTGATTGCCTAGACCAATGTGTAATGAAGAATTCATTCCTTGGTATGTCAGAGTCTTCTCTTTGCTGTTGTAATTGTAATGGGAAAAGAAGGGTCTTGTTACTAATATTTGTAACTCAATTAAGTTCATTGTCCATAGAGCATTCATACAAAACCACTTAGAGAATTGTATATGATCATAAAGGAAAAAGTAATTGACCACCACCTTCTCTTAAGTTTCGTTGCTGTTCAGTAACTGAGTCATGTTTGACTCTTTTCGACCCCATGAACTTCTGCACGCCAGGCTTCCCTGTCTTTCAAAATCTCCTGGAGTTTGCTCAGATTCACATGCATTGAGTCAGTGATGCTATCTAAATGTTTCTCATCCTCTGTCACCTCCTTCTTCTTTTGCCTTCAATATTTCCTAGCGTCAGGAGAGTTTTTTCCAATGAGTCGGCTCTTCAATCAGGTGGCCAAAGTATTGGAGCTTCAGCTTCAGCTTTGGTCCTTCCAATGCATATTCAGGATTGATTTCCTTTAGGATTGACTACTTTTATCTCCTTCTCTATGTATATCTTTATATTAATGTTTCACTTAAGACTTCCAGTAATTTGAATATGTTCCCAAGGAAATTATTTTCCTTCTGTCAATCTTTAGGGTTATCTTACAATTGATATTACAAATAAAGCTGAATTAATTTCTTGTTGAAGAAGATCCTGAAATACTATCAGATTATTTATATGATGATGGTGATGGTGTGATGCAGATGGTGATACCAATACCTAGCATTTAACTTTGCACTTTCTATAGGCTAGATGTTTTTCTCTGCATTAAAAAAAAAAAAGTCATTTCATAGGTGTAGACCTCAAATTAACCATGGGGGAGAATATTTATTAACATTTACTGAAGAGAAGACTGAAGTTTATTAGCTATTAGGAAACTTATCTAAGGTCAGACACTTAATAAATGCAAGACCAGAATTCAAATCAATATTTACCTGACTCCAAAACTGTATGCTTAACCAGTAGGTGTTATTACTACTCAGTATATCCATTTTGAAGAGTCATATTTAAGACCAATAACAGTTGGTATGGAACTTTATTTAGAAAGTATTTTCCTTGTATATTATTTCCTGTGTTGATTTTAGTGGTGTCATTTGTGAGAATAATTAAATGTATAAATGGCAAAAGATTGATTAGCACATCTAACATTTATTTTTTAAAGATATAGGAAACAGATTATCAAACACATGTGGACACTTTAAACTGCTTAGGACTAGAGAATGTCAAATGTTTTCACAGCTGTGCAGAATGCTTTATGTTGTCAAATCACAAAAACATTTTAGTCTGTGCTGCCAAACAATTAAATATGATTAGATTCTTTAAAGATATTCTCCCTGTCTTTCAAAATCTCCTGGAGTTTGCTCAGATTCACATGCATTGAGTCAGTGATGCTATCTAAATGTTTCTCATCCTCTGTCACCTCCTTCTTCTTTTGCCTTCAATATTTCCTAGCGTCAGGAGAGTTTTTTCCAATGAGTCGGCTCTTCAATCAGGTGGCCAAAGTATTGGAGCTTCAGCTTCAGCTTTGGTCCTTCCAATGCATATTCAGGATTGATTTCCTTTAGGATTGACTACTTTTATCTCCTTCTCTATGTATATCTTTATATTAATGTTTCACTTAAGACTTCCAGTAATTTGAATATGTTCCCAAGGAAATTATTTTCCTTCTGTCAATCTTTAGGGTTATCTTACAATTGATATTACAAATAAAGCTGAATTAATTTCTTGTTGAAGAAGATCCTGAAATACTATCAGATTATTTATATGATGATGGTGATGGTGTGATGCAGATGGTGATACCAATACCTAGCATTTAACTTTGCACTTTCTATAGGCTAGATGTTTTTCTCTGCATTAAAAAAAAAAAAGTCATTTCATAGGTGTAGACCTCAAATTAACCATGGGGGAGAATATTTATTAACATTTACTGAAGAGAAGACTGAAGTTTATTAGCTATTAGGAAACTTATCTAAGGTCAGACACTTAATAAATGCAAGACCAGAATTCAAATCAATATTTACCTGACTCCAAAACTGTATGCTTAACCAGTAGGTGTTATTACTACTCAGTATATCCATTTTGAAGAGTCATATTTAAGACCAATAACAGTTGGTATGGAACTTTATTTAGAAAGTATTTTCCTTGTATATTATTTCCTGTGTTGATTTTAGTGGTGTCATTTGTGAGAATAATTAAATGTATAAATGGCAAAAGATTGATTAGCACATCTAACATTTATTTTTTAAAGATATAGGAAACAGATTATCAAACACATGTGGACACTTTAAACTGCTTAGGACTAGAGAATGTCAAATGTTTTCACAGCTGTGCAGAATGCTTTATGTTGTCAAATCACAAAAACATTTTAGTCTGTGCTGCCAAACAATTAAATATGATTAGATTCTTGTGATGAGAACGATACAGAAATGTCCATACATTTCTCGTTGTTTTCCAGGCTTGATCTATTTGCAAATTTAAATCTCAGTGCCAGGAAATTTAAGCAATTATCTTTACCAATGAGTGGTAAAGAATCCACTTGCCAATGCAGGAGCTGCAGGAGACGCAAGTTCAGTCCCTGGGTCGGGAAAATCCCCTGGAGGAGGGCATGACAACCCACTCCAGTATTCTTGCCTGGAGAATCCCATGGACAGAGGAGCCTGGTGGGCTACAGTCCATGAGATTCCCAAATAGTCGAACAGGACTGAGAGACTGAGCACATGTGCTTGCTTAGGGAGTAGTAGGTGTTCACAATTCTCCCTGTTATATGCTCCCATATTTCCTTTTGAGCCCTTTTTCTAATCTTTTTAATACCTCAGTATATTTGTCTTTAATATTCACTATTGATCATATTTTCTTCATTGGTCCTGTTGGCATCTTTTCCTGATGTAACGCTGATATTAGATTAACAGCTACCCTTTAAAACCTTAGAGCACTTATTTACTAATTGTACCCAATCTTACTTTCAATCTTACTGTCATTGTTCCCTATACCTCAATTTCTTAATCTCTTTGTTTTTATCCATTTTATGAATTTCCGTAAGGCCTCTGAAATTTTTAGAAGTTGACAATAATGATTGTTAAACCTGGGCCTCTAAAGTTACAGAAGAGAAACTGAAGAACCACTGTCACCCCTAGACTTCCTAGATATGACTGTGTTGAGCATTCTATTTAATCTACTATTCCCTCCTCTCCACCTAGTGTAATCATCATCACAGTAATATCATTTGATGGACCTCCTTTCTGAAAAATGCAATGAAAGTGAGGCTATATTATTCATTAAGAAATTTCAAAAACTTCAGTGATCTTACCAAGTTGATTCTTCCTTTATGTGTATTTTTGATCCTGACAAGTGCTGCTGTGAGTGCTTAAGAGTGCAGAGACCAATGATCCTCAGACATCAATCTCTAGGTATATTTGGCACAGCTGTAAGGCTCCTTGTCTTTTGAATAAAATTTAGAGTCACTGTAACTGAAGAAATGAAACTTGTGTGGCATATAAAATGCATAAATTGTGTATTAGAATTTCTACAAACCAGAAGACTGTGACTGGATAAAAATCTATTCATTTCCACTTGTCCAAGTGGGAAAACAAGCTTACTTCATATTACCTAAGAAGTAAAAATTGATTGTATCTCCCTGAAAATATTTTTTTTATTTTAAAATCAGCTATGGATCTTTATTCATGTCAGATAAGAGTATCTTTTCCCCAAAAGAGTTGGTTGCAGTTTGAATTGTAATTCCTTTTCTTTAATAAGGATACAATTGAAGGATTAGCTAAGTTGTTTTTTTTTCTTCTTTTTTAGTGTGGAGACGATCAATGATGGAAATTTTCACATTGTGGAACTACTCGCCCTGGATCAAAGTCTCTCTCTCTCTGTGGATGGAGGGAGCCCCAAAATCATTACCAACTTGTCAAAGCAGTCCACTCTGAATTTTGATTCCCCTCTCTATGTCGGAGGTAAGCTCTGTCCCCAGTTCCGTGGATTCCCAAACCCTGTGATTCTCATCACAGACGAATCCTAATGTTGTTGATGCCTGGTGCCATGGTCATTGATTGATGGACAGCGAAGACAGAAAAGAAGGAGCCCTAGATGAGTGATAAGAGACTGTTGTGTAATGCTGGCTCTGGGTCTGACTAAGTGTGTGGTGGGGTAGAGAAGGGTATTAATGTTTCTTTTGTGCCTGTCACTTGCTAGGTGATTTACGCATCATGTAATCTAAGCTTATTGCTTGATCTGGGGTATGGAAAAAGAACGCTGATTAGAAGTCAAATCAGACAGTGAAGAAGATGAGAAAATACGTTGGATGCGAACTGAGGAATGCATGACCCACCCCAGTTCCCTTACAAAGGCAAACACTACCAACTTCAGTCAAATGTTGCTGTGCCGGAATGCCTCTACTACTATGTACAGGATAGGATAGTTATTAATGAAATCAAAAGAATAAATTAACAAATTAAATGTACAAACGAGGGCTTCCATGGTGGTCCAGTGGGTAAAGAGTCTGTCTTGCGGTGCAAGGGGCACCGGTTCGATCCCTGGCACTGGAAGATCCAGTGTGCCGCAGAGCAGCTGGACCAGTGTGTCCAATTATGAGCCAGCGCTCTGGAGCGCATGTGTACTGTGATGGGAGGCCCACACAGGCCAAAGAATAAAGAAGGATGAAAACAAATTTTTAAAAACCAATAAAAGAGGCCAAAATTAAGAAAAAAAAAAAAGTACAAACTAGTGGATCAGTGAGAAGAACTTCTGTGCAGCTCAGAGCTTAAAGTGAATGATCAAGAGGATTGGAAAGGTGGTTTAGGGCTTGGAATGACAAGAGTGAAGACTCGACCTTATTTTTAAGCAACAGGAAGGCAGAGAAGTAAACAGATGAGGGATAGAGTAGGGACAGAGTTTTGAAGGACCACAGAGGAAAAGACCCGCAATGGAGAAGCTTTGCACTCTTGTCTTTCTCTGGAGGAGTAGAGGTAAACTGGAGACAGGATTTCAAATTTCAGGCAAAGGAGCAAGAAAGTATATGATGGTGAATTGAGTTGCATCGAATTAAATTACATTGAACTGAGGTGAATTGACTGATAAAATTAACTCGTTTTACAGATAAATAAGCCCAAGTTTCTGCATGGGTCAATGTAACCAATTTCTTCACCATGACAGGTACTTTCAATTTCACATCATTATTTTCACAGGAACCACCTTGGGATGCTGCATAATTTTCTCATCCCCTTAAAGCCTTCCCTAAAAGCATTTTTTAAAAACTCCTGAAATTTCAAAGCACTTCTGATTTTAATAATTTTGGCAGTAAAAAAATCTGAGCATTCCAGTAGAGGTTTGATTTAAAAAAAAAAAAAAAAAAGGCAGTTAAAAGTCTTTGGTACAATTCTGTAAAGATTTATTGAGCACTTGCCATAAGCTAAGAACTAACTTAATAGATGCGTGAAGAATACAAAACTGAGAAAGAAGCATCCCTTCAGTCAAAGGGGGAATTTACTACTATGTACAGGATAGGATAGTTATTAATGAAATCAAAGAATAAATTAACAAATTAAATGTACAAACGAGGGCTTCCATGGTGGTCCAGTGGGTAAAGAGTCTGTCTTGCGGTGCAAGGGGCACCGGTTCGATCCCTGGCACTGGAAGATCCAGTGTGCCGCAGAGCAGCTGGACCAGTGTGTCCAATTATGAGCCAGCGCTCTGGAGCGCATGTGTACTGTGATGGGAGGCCCACACAGGCCAAAGAATAAAGAAGGATGAAAACAAATTTTTAAAAACCAATAAAAGAGGCCAAAATTAAGAAAAAAAAAGTACAAACTAGTGGATCAGTGAGAAGAACTTCTGTGCAGCTCAGAGCTTAAAGTGAATGATCAAGAGGATTGGAAAGGTGGTTTAGGGCTTGGAATGACAAGAGTGAAGACTCGACCTTATTTTTAAGCAACAGGAAGGCAGAGAAGTAAACAGATGAGGGATAGAGTAGGGACAGAGTTTTGAAGGACCACAGAGGAAAAGACCCGCAATGGAGAAGCTTTGCACTCTTGTCTTTCTCTGGAGGAGTAGAGGTAAACTGGAGACAGGATTTCAAATTTCAGGCAAAGGAGCAAGAAAGTATATGATGGTGAATTGAGTTGCATCGAATTAAATTACATTGAACTGAGGTGAATTGACTGATAAAATTAACTCGTTTTACAGATAAATAAGCCCAAGTTTCTGCATGGGTCAATGTAACCAATTTCTTCACCATGACAGGTACTTTCAATTTCACATCATTATTTTCACAGGAACCACCTTGGGATGCTGCATAATTTTCTCATCCCCTTAAAGCCTTCCCTAAAAGCATTTTTTAAAAACTCCTGAAATTTCAAAGCACTTCTGATTTTAATAATTTTGGCAGTAAAAAAATCTGAGCATTCCAGTAGAGGTTTGATTTAAAAAAAAAAAAAAAAAAGGCAGTTAAAAGTCTTTGGTACAATTCTGTAAAGATTTATTGAGCACTTGCCATAAGCTAAGAACTAACTTAATAGATGCGTGAAGAATACAAAACTGAGAAAGAAGCATCCCTTCAGTGCCCAGGGGAGCAGAGAAGACAGCCACATCCTCATGAAACCATAATGCACTGTAATAAAGTATTATAGGAAGTCTGTGCAGTAAGCTGACTGATCTGTTTGCTTCGTGGGAATCACACTATGGGATTCATTAACAGGCAAAAAAGTCCAATGTTGCCTGCACTACAGTGAACAGCAGTTGCAAGTCACAGATGTTACCTGTGACTGGAGAGAAAAGAAATTATATTTGCTAAGCACTTTCTGTGTGCTCAACACAATGCTGCTTTTATATAGTCTTATCCTCAGAGAATGCAGGAAGTAGGTATGTTTTATAATCCCTAAGTGATAGTCTCAGGGACTCCATGGAACATGTCCAAGTTTACAAAGCTAAGAAGCTATGATAGAGACCTCATTTGAGTTCAGGTCTGTCTGTCCCCAAATCCACTGCATTGTCATTGACTCCTTACACGGGGGAGAAAAGGAAGCAGGCTAATTTCTATGGTTTTTTGTTTACTTCTGGACGTGTTCTTCACTTGATTTTATTACACTTTCATTAGAGACCATTTCAGTAAATCTTTTAAGACTCATTTAGAATATAGTGAAAACAATAATAATAAGTACGAGTACTTGGGCCAGAAGCCTGGTGGTGCAGTGGCTAGGACTCCATGCTTCCAATACAGGAGGTACAGGTTCAACCCCTGGTCAGGGAACTAAGATCTCACATGCCACATAGCATAGCCAATAAGTAAGTTTAAATTTTAAAAAAAAATATTTAAAAAAAAATTTCCATGTTTTTAATGACAGGTACTTTCAATTTCACATCATTATTTTCACAGGAACCACCTTGGGATGCTGCATAATTTTCTCATCCCCTTAAAGCCTTCCCTAAAAGCATTTTTTAAAAACTCCTGAAATTTCAAAGCACTTCTGATTTTAATAATTTTGGCAGTAAAAAAATCTGAGCATTCCAGTAGAGGTTTGATTTAAAAAAAAAAAAAAAAAAGGCAGTTAAAAGTCTTTGGTACAATTCTGTAAAGATTTATTGAGCACTTGCCATAAGCTAAGAACTAACTTAATAGATGCGTGAAGAATACAAAACTGAGAAAGAAGCATCCCTTCAGTGCCCAGGGGAGCAGAGAAGACAGCCACATCCTCATGAAACCATAATGCACTGTAATAAAGTATTATAGGAAGTCTGTGCAGTAAGCTGACTGATCTGTTTGCTTCGTGGGAATCACACTATGGGATTCATTAACAGGCAAAAACGTCCAATGTTGCCTGCACTACAGTGAACAGCAGTTGCAAGTCACAGATGTTACCTGTGACTGGAGAGAAAAGAAATTATATTTGCTAAGCACTTTCTGTGTGCTCAACACAATGCTGCTTTTATATAGTCTTATCCTCAGAGAATGCAGGAAGTAGGTATGTTTTATAATCCCTAAGTGATAGTCTCAGGGACTCCATGGAACATGTCCAAGTTTACAAAGCTAAGAAGCTATGATAGAGACCTCATTTGAGTTCAGGTCTGTCTGTCCCCAAATCCACTGCATTGTCATTGACTCCTTACACGGGGCAGAAAAGGAAGCAGTCTAAGTTCTATGGTTTTTTGTTTACTTCTGGACGTGTTCTTCACTTGATTTTATTACACTTTCATTAGAGACCATTTCAGTAAATCTTTTAAGACTCATTTAGAATATAGTGAAAACAATAATAATAAGTACGAGTACTTGGGCCAGAAGCCTGGTGGTGCAGTGGCTAGGACTCCATGCTTCCAATACAGGAGGTACAGGTTCAACCCCTGGTCAGGGAACTAAGATCTCACATGCCACATAGCATAGCCAATAAGTAAGTAAATAAATATATAGAATTCCATGTTTTTTAAAAAAATAAAGAACAGTATTTTAAAAGGAGGGAAAGAAGAGTTTTAAGTTTGCAGTGCCAATGCGTTTAAGGGTAGAGGGCCTGGAAGAAGGCAGACAGTGCCTCTGTCTTCTCAGGCCTGAAGGAAACCACTTCCCACTGGCCTCATTGCCAGAGAGCACACAGCTCATTTCCTTCCCTCTCAGAGGACAGTCTCAAAGACAATTCACATTTTAAAAATATAATGCAGTCCTAAGACCACAGCCCTAAATTCTTTATGATAAAGGCAGGAGAAGCAGAATTAGCAAGGAGAGCAAGGTAGACAAGCTCTGCAAACAGCAACACTCTGCAAGAGGAAGGGCCTGAAGGTGATGCATTCCATACCAGAAGCCTCTGAAAGAGTATTTTTAGCAAAATAGGGAGATGGCTTTCCCTACTGTTGGATTTTGAGCTACCCGTGACTTAGTCTTTCCATAATGCAAAATAATGTTAATGAGGATAATAAGGAATATATTGTTCCATCCAGAACATATATTACTTAATGGGATTTTTTTTAAGACCGATACATAGAGACACTTCCATCACAAATTCTCTCCTAATGGCCCCATTGGACGGAAGACTTCAGTGTTGACACTTGGTCCCTTTATTGTCGTTTTTAAACATGTAGAGTGCGTTAAGGCTAAAAGCTATCTATTAAGTTATCTGCTGTTTGTTAGACTGAATCCTAGCTATGGTCCATGGCATAGAGGAAAGGCTGCAGGAAAAAGTCATAGATCTACTTCTGATTAACACTTAAAACGTGGTTCCCTGCCCGGAAGTTTTATATATATAGTGTATATAGTGTATATATATATATATATATATATATATATATATGTATGTATAGTGTATATATATATAGTGTATATATATAGTGTATATATATATATAGTGTATATATGTATGTATAGTGTATATATATATAGTGTATATATATAGTGTATGTATGTATATAGTGTATGTATGTATAGTGTATATATATATAGTGTATATATATAGTGTATATAGTGTATATATAGTGTATATATATAGTGTATATATATATATAGTGTATATATATAGTGTATATATGTATGTATAGTGTATATATATATAGTGTGTATATATATATATATATATATATATATATATGTATAGTGTATCAACATTTTCATTTAAAAATTACTGCAATCAAAACTAGATCTGTATCCAAAGAAAAAAAATTGAAAAAAAATTTGTCTTGGGTATGACAGGCTTGTAAACAACTCTGGTCCATCCACAGGCATTACAGATGAGAAAACTGAGCCCCAGAGAGAAATGACTTACCTAAGTACACACAGGCCAAAATACAGACTTTGACCTCTGGCCTTGTGGTTTTGGGCCCTGCCAGACCTCAAAGACAATTCACATTTTAAAAATATAATGCAGTCCTAAGACCACAGCCCTAAATTCTTTATGATAAAGGCAGGAGAAGCAGAATTAGCAAGGAGAGCAAGGTAGACAAGCTCTGCAAACAGCAACACTCTGCAAGAGGAAGGGCCTGAAGGTGATGCATTCCATACCAGAAGCCTCTGAAAGAGTATTTTTAGCAAAATAGGGAGATGGCTTTCCCTACTGTTGGATTTTGAGCTACCCGTGACTTAGTCTTTCCATAATGCAAAATAATGTTAATGAGGATAATAAGGAATATATTGTTCCATCCAGAACATATATTACTTAATGGGATTTTTTTTAAGACCGATACATAGAGACACTTCCATCACAAATTCTCTCCTAATGGCCCCATTGGACGGAAGACTTCAGTGTTGACACTTGGTCCCTTTATTGTCGTTTTTAAACATGTAGAGTGCGTTAAGGCTAAAAGCTATCTATTAAGTTATCTGCTGTTTGTTAGACTGAATCCTAGCTATGGTCCATGGCATAGAGGAAAGGCTGCAGGAAAAAGTCATAGATCTACTTCTGATTAACACTTAAAACGTGGTTCCCTGCCCGGAAGTTTTATATATATAGTGTATATATATATATATATATATATATATATATGTATGTATAGTGTATATATATATAGTGTATATATATAGTGTATATATATATATAGTGTATATATGTATGTATAGTGTATATATATATAGTGTATATATATAGTGTATGTATGTATATAGTGTATGTATGTATAGTGTATATATATATAGTGTATATATATAGTGTATATAGTGTATATATAGTGTATATATATAGTGTATATATATATATATAGTGTATATATATAGTGTATATATGTATGTATAGTGTATATATATATAGTGTGTATATATATATATATATATATATATATATATATGTATAGTGTATCAACATTTTCATTTAAAAATTACTGCAATCAAAACTAGATCTGTATCCAAAGAAAAAAAATTGAAAAAAAATTTGTCTTGGGTATGACAGGCTTGTAAACAACTCTGGTCCATCCACAGGCATTACAGATGAGAAAACTGAGCCCCAGAGAGGGAAATGACTTACCTAAGTACACACAGGCCAAAAATACAGACTTTGACCTCTGGCCTTGTGGTTTTGGGCCCTGCCAGACCTCAAATGGGACTCCTTTGAATAGGAAAGGAGATATTGCAACGAGGCAGGGCCCAGAGAGTACTGTGGTTCTTGGTGTTTATAACCAGAAAGCCTTCTAGAGAGTGAGAGCTGTGATCTTTCCCAGTTTCAACTCTCTAGTCGGTAGCTCAGAACTGAGTGCCGGGAAGGTCAGCGTCTCTGAGGACCTCAGCTCCTTCCCTCCCCTCACAGTGGCCTGGGTGGTTGCCTCATGTAGGATCCCACCCAGGAAGTATTTCAGGGTCTGGCTTAGGCCATGGAAAGATTCCTCAGCTTTTCCAAATGAGGGTTACCAGATGACAGTCACTAATGGAATATATATATGCTTGTGTATATATTTATGTTTGTGTATAATATATATATACATACACATATATATGTGTGTGTGTGTGTATATATATATATATATATATATATATATATATATGGGACTTTTCTGGTGGCTCAGTAGTAAAGAATCCTCCTGAAATGCAGGAGACATGGGTTTGATCCCTGGGTCAGGAAGATCTCCCTGGAGGAGGGCATGGGAACCTACTTGAGTATGCTTACCTGGAGAATCCCATGGACAGAGGACCTTGGTGGGCTACAGTCCATAGGGTCACAAAGGGCCGAATCTTATATATGTGCTAAGATGCTTCAGTCATATCCGACTCTTTGTGACCCTATAGACCGTAGCCTATATATACATATAAGGAATTTCTTTTATAGCCCTGATTTCTTGGAATATGAAGGTTTCACTCAATTAGCAAGGGACAAAGAAAGATGTGAATGAGGTGCTGTCCTGATAGAAGGCAGGAGTGAGATTTTCAGGGCCCTAATATCCATGGCTAGGCTTGGGACATTGCCAATTTTGTGCTGGACTAGTTGCCAGCTTATTATGTGACATGACTGAGAATGGTCCCTGTGAACTGCAGCTCTCCTCCTCTGTAAATCAACTGGCTGAGCCATGGATTGCAATTGGGGAAGTTTGTCTCATCGGCCTAATTTTAACCCAGTCTTACTGGTGACATCGAACATGTCGTCCACAGTCTCCAGGGCCCTGGGCCCTTCATCTTTAAAGGGCAGAATTGGTCAGGAAATTCAGCTTTGTGGAGCTGTAGGCCTCCAGTGTGTGTGCCCAGATTGGGAGATGTGTGTGGAGGTAGAGGAGCATGAATTCCTTCTCCATTCTCAACCTTCCTTTTAAGTGCAGTGACTCTCTGATTTCAGATTTTATAGATATATGCCTCTATGTAAGGTTTAAAGAAAGAGCTGTTAAAAATTCCTGGGCTTCCCTGGTGGTCCAGTGGGTAAAGAGTCCGCCTTGCAGTGCAAGGGGTGCCAGTTTGATCCCTGGCCCAGGAAGATCCCACGTGCCACAGAGCGGATGGACCAGTGTGTCCAATTACAAGCCAGCGCTCTGGAGCGTATGCGCCCAGAGTCAGTGCACTACAAAAAGACAGGTCACTGCAATCCGAGGCCCACACAGGCCAAAGAATAAAAGATGGATGAAAAGTAAATATAAATAAAAAAAGAGGCATGATGGAGGAAAAAAATGGCATTATGAAAAAAATAATATCGTAAAGAAGAGTCACTGACTAGCTTCGTCCCTCTGGAAGAGCTAAGAGGGTCAGGGTGGCCACTGGCGGGGGAACTCAGGGGAGTCTGACTTCTGACTGGGTGTCCCTCTTCAGGCATGCCTGGGAAGAACAACGTGGCGGCAGCTCTACGCCAGGCCCCGGGGCAGAACGGCACCAGCTTCCACGGCTGCATCCGGAACCTTTACATCAACAGCGAGCTTCAGGACTTCCGGAAGGTACCCATGCAGACCGGCATCCTGCCCGGCTGTGAACCCTGCCACAAGAAAGTGTGTGCCCACGGCACGTGCCAGCCCAGCAGCCAGGCCGGCTTCACCTGCGAGTGCGAGGAAGGATGGACGGGGCCCCTCTGTGATCAGAGGACCAATGACCCCTGTCTTGGAAATAAGTGAGTTTGGGCCGCTTGGGAGGTAAACCCACACCTTCCAGCCCTCAAAGCCAAACCCAAGACTGCAGCTCTCCTCCTCTGTAAATCAACTGGCTGAGCCATGGATTGCAATTGGGGAAGTTTGTCTCATCGGCCTAATTTTAACCCAGTCTTACTGGTGACATCGAACATGTCGTCCACAGTCTCCAGGGCCCTGGGCCCTTCATCTTTAAAGGGCAGAATTGGTCAGGAAATTCAGCTTTGTGGAGCTGTAGGCCTCCAGTGTGTGTGCCCAGATTGGGAGATGTGTGTGGAGGTAGAGGAGCATGAATTCCTTCTCCATTCTCAACCTTCCTTTTAAGTGCAGTGACTCTCTGATTTCAGATTTTATAGATATATGCCTCTATGTAAGGTTTAAAGAAAGAGCTGTTAAAAATTCCTGGGCTTCCCTGGTGGTCCAGTGGGTAAAGAGTCCACCTTGCAGTGCAAGGGGTGCCGGTTGGATCCCTGGCCCGGGAAGATCCCACGTGCCACAGAGCGGATGGACCAGTGTGTCCAATTACAAGCCAGCGCTCTGGAGCGTATGCGCCCAGAGTCAGTGCACTACAAAAAGACAGGTCACTGCAATCCGAGGCCCACACAGGCCAAAGAATAAAAGATGGATGAAAAGTAAATATAAATAAAAAAAGAGGCATGATGGAGGAAAAAAATGGCATTATGAAAAAAATAATATCGTAAAGAAGAGTCACTGACTAGCTTCGTCCCTCTGGAAGAGCTAAGAGGGTCAGGGTGGCCACTGGCGGGGGAACTCAGGGGAGTCTGACTTCTGACTGGGTGTCCCTCTTCAGGCATGCCTGGGAAGAACAACGTGGCGGCAGCTCTACGCCAGGCCCCGGGGCAGAACGGCACCAGCTTCCACGGCTGCATCCGGAACCTTTACATCAACAGCGAGCTTCAGGACTTCCGGAAGGTACCCATGCAGACCGGCATCCTGCCCGGCTGTGAACCCTGCCACAAGAAAGTGTGTGCCCACGGCACGTGCCAGCCCAGCAGCCAGGCCGGCTTCACCTGCGAGTGCGAGGAAGGATGGACGGGGCCCCTCTGTGATCAGAGGACCAATGACCCCTGTCTTGGAAATAAGTGAGTTTGGGCCGCTTGGGAGGTAAACCCACACCTTCCAGCCCTCAAAGCCAAACCCAAGAGAGGAAAGGGGAGTGGGAGGGATGAGGGGGAGAGAAAGTGCATTAGCATCGTCTCCCTTATATTCCATCCATCACCCTGCCTCCGTTCTTATCCTCTCTGTCTAATGAATTTCCACCGGTGTTCCTCCTCCATTGTAGATGCGTCCATGGCACCTGCCTGCCCATCAATGCCTTCTCCTACAGCTGCAAATGCCTTGAGGGCCATGGGGGCGTCCTCTGTGATGAGGAAGTGGATCTGTTTAACCCATGCCAGGCGATCAAGTGCAAGTATGGGAAATGCAGGCTCTCCGGACTGGGGCAGCCTTACTGTGAATGCAGCAGTGGATACACCGGGGACAGCTGCGATCGAGGTAAGCCAAGCGAGCTGAGCGCCTCTCTCTGTATTGGCAGAATGGGAGGGGCCGCCATCTTTGAAAAGGAGAGAACCAAGGGGAGACAGAGAAGGGAGCAACATGCCGGCTCTTTGCACTATTTGTACTTGGGCTTGTTGAGAAACTTTCCAGTGTAAAGAAGGCACAGATGTGGAATGTCGTAAGCCTCTATGGCAGGATTTTACACAGCCTTCACGTGTCTTCCCACAAAGTGATTTGCTGTGAAAATACTCCTTTTTCTGTTATGCATAGGCTCAATTACTTCCTTCCTGCTTACCTTTACCTGCTGCTTTCATCCATATAGATCACATGTTCATCATCTGGCACAGAAAAGAGGGTGCTAATAATTCTCTAGTTTTAAGACAAAGCCACCTTTGACCTTAGAATCAACTAATTTATCACAGCAAATTATGCAGGTGAGAAGGATGGAAACGGGCTGACATTCCAGCCCACCTACTTCCTTCTCTACGTGATTAGAATGTGCTTTGCCTCCAGCTGGCAGGGATTTTGTTGTGTGCATGGGGGTGGGGATGAGGGATAAGATGAGAAGAACGTGCCCATGGAGGCTTCTAGCAGGTGTCTCTTTTTGAACTAGTTCATACTTGGGTAATTTATGAAGTTAGTGGAATGTTCCTTGTATTAAGTAACAGATTGAATGGTATTAACTCCAGGTCTAATAAATTAAATTGTATACTCTCTGAAATGGCGCCGTGTGGTAAATAAAACCAGCTGTTAGTGGTGTAAAAACAGAAGAGGTATATTTTTTGCTATAAAAGAGCAGATTTAGGCATCCAATTTTCTTGTCGGTCCAGAAACATAGTGTTTATAGCCCACAAACCCTGCCTGCCTCCATCCAATTGTAGATGCGTCCATGGCACCTGCCTGCCCATCAATGCCTTCTCCTACAGCTGCAAATGCCTTGAGGGCCATGGGGGCGTCCTCTGTGATGAGGAAGTGGATCTGTTTAACCCATGCCAGGCGATCAAGTGCAAGTATGGGAAATGCAGGCTCTCCGGACTGGGGCAGCCTTACTGTGAATGCAGCAGTGGATACACCGGGGACAGCTGCGATCGAGGTAAGCCAAGCGAGCTGGCGCCTCTTTTGTATTGGCAGAATGGGAGGGGCCGCCATCTTTGAAAAGGAGAGAACCAAGGGGAGACAGAGAAGGGAGCAACATGCCGGCTCTTTGCACTATTTGTACTTGGGCTTGTTGAGAAACTTCCCAGTGTAAAGAAGGCACAGATGTGGAATGTCGTAGCCTCTATGGCAGGATTTTACACAGCCTTCACGTGTCTTCCCACAAAGTGATTTGCTGTGAAAATACTCCTTTTTCTGTTATGCATAGGCTCAATTACTTCCTTCCTGCTTACCTTTACCTGCTGCTTTCATCCATATAGATCACATGTTCATCATCTGGCACAGAAAAGAGGGTGCTAATAATTCTCTAGTTTTAAGACAAAGCCACCTTTGACCTTAGAATCAACTAATTTATCACAGCAAATTATGCAGGTGAGAAGGATGGAAACGGGCTGACATTCCAGCCCACCTACTTCCTTCTCTACGTGATTAGAATGTGCTTTGCCTCCAGCTGGCAGGGATTTTGTTGTGTGCATGGGGGTGGGGATGAGGGATAAGATGAGAAGAACGTGCCCATGGAGGCTTCTAGCAGGTGTCTCTTTTTGAACTAGTTCATACTTGGGTAATTTATGAAGTTAGTGGAATGTTCCTTGTATTAAGTAACAGATTGAATGGTATTAACTCCAGGTCTAATAAATTAAATTGTATACTCTCTGAAATGGCGCCGTGTGGTAAATAAAACCAGCTGTTAGTGGTGTAAAAACAGAAGAGGTATATTTTTTGCTATAAAAGAGCAGATTTAGGCATCCAATTTTCTTGTCGGTCCAGAAACATAGTGTTTATAGCCCACATATAGAGTATTCACTTTGCTCAAAATAAAGGTCAAAAAGAACTGTTTTGCAAAGAGCAGAGTCAGCTGTACCACCAGCCCATAATATGCAATATGAGCAGAAACGTTGAAAATAGCCCTTACAAACCGGAAGTGAGAGCAGTATCTCTGGAACTGAGCTGTAGATTCACAGCCACTTCGCACAACTTACATACAGCACCTGCCCTTATACTGCCTGTGCGTCTTGTTCTTTTCTAGAAATCTCTTGTCGAGGGGAACGGATAAGAGATTATTACCAAAAGCAGCAGGGCTACGCCGCTTGCCAGACGACCAAGAAGGTCTCCCGGTTGGAATGCAGAGGGGGCTGTACAGGCGGGCAGTGCTGCGGCCCCCTGAGGAGCAAGCGGAGGAAATACTCTTTCGAATGCACTGACGGGTCGTCGTTTGTGGACGAGGTTGAGAAAGTGGTTAAGTGTGGCTGTACTCGCTGTGCTGCTTAAACGCGTCGCCTGCAGCTTTGATCTTTGGAAAACGTTGTCTACTTATTGACCCTGTTGGACTCATAAATGCTTCATAGCGGAAATATTTGAAATATATTGTAAAATACAGAACAGACTTATTTTTATTATGAGAATGAAGACATTTTTTCTGCATTTAGAAAAAAAATTAAAAAGAAATGCTTGAACTAAAGCTTCCCCGATGCTGGAGAAGTATAAAGAACAATACACCTGAAGGCATTAGAACAAGGACAGGAACCATGGTAACTTGGATTCAGCTTTCTAATTTGCTGGAGACCAGCAGAAGCACGTACCCAAAGGAGAAACGAGGTTCTCTGCTGATGAAAAGTTGCCAGAGCTTAATTTTGGCATTCAGATTACAAAGAAGGAACCAAAATGTGTGAGAGCAGTTAGGATCATACAATTTTTTTAAACTTTTTCGGTATTAACTCCAGGTCTAATAAATTAAATTGTATACTCTCTGAAATGGCGCCGTGTGGTAAATAAAACCAGCTGTTAGTGGTGTAAAAACAGAAGAGGTATATTTTTTGCTATAAAAGAGCAGATTTAGGCATCCAATTTTCTTGTCGGTCCAGAAACATAGTGTTTATAGCCCACATATAGAGTATTCACTTTGCTCAAAATAAAGGTCAAAAAGAACTGTTTTGCAAAGAGCAGAGTCAGCTGTACCACCAGCCCATAATATGCAATATGAGCAGAAACGTTGAAAATAGCCCTTACAAACCGGAAGTGAGAGCAGTATCTCTGGAACTGAGCTGTAGATTCACAGCCACTTCGCACAACTTACATACAGCACCTGCCCTTATACTGCCTGTGCGTCTTGTTCTTTTCTAGAAATCTCTTGTCGAGGGGAACGGATAAGAGATTATTACCAAAAGCAGCAGGGCTACGCCGCTTGCCAGACGACCAAGAAGGTCTCCCGGTTGGAATGCAGAGGGGGCTGTACAGGCGGGCAGTGCTGCGGCCCCCTGAGGAGCAAGCGGAGGAAATACTCTTTCGAATGCACTGACGGGTCGTCGTTTGTGGACGAGGTTGAGAAAGTGGTTAAGTGTGGCTGTACTCGCTGTGCTGCTTAAACGCGTCGCCTGCAGCTTTGATCTTTGGAAAACGTTGTCTACTTATTGACCCTGTTGGACTCATAAATGCTTCATAGCGGAAATATTTGAAATATATTGTAAAATACAGAACAGACTTATTTTTATTATGAGAATGAAGACATTTTTTCTGCATTTAGAAAAAAAATTAAAAAGAAATGCTTGAACTAAAGCTTCCCCGATGCTGGAGAAGTATAAAGAACAATACACCTGAAGGCATTAGAACAAGGACAGGAACCATGGTAACTTGGATTCAGCTTTCTAATTTGCTGGAGACCAGCAGAAGCACGTACCCAAAGGAGAAACGAGGTTCTCTGCTGATGAAAAGTTGCCAGAGCTTAATTCCCTGCATCCTGGTTCACATCTACATGATTCACAAAGAAGGACAGACCAAGCACATGTGTGTGAGTGAGGGTGCAAGGCAGATGAATGGAACGCCAGAATTCACAGCCAGAATGAATGGATGAGAAATATTTTATGCAAAACATAAAGTATCCTGAAGACTGGGGTTCCACTCATGAGACGAGATGAGAGTGCTAAAATAAATTTTATCTTCTTTTTAAACGTCAGCATGTTAGCAGGAGAAGCACAGAAAAGTGTTTATCTACCGTTTTCCAGTATTAACTTTTTTGTAATATAAATGACAAAGGAGATGATAAAGAGCCAATAGATTATTAATAAATAAATTAGTAATAATATGAATTTTTGTTTGTATGAGTTCTAAACAGCCCTATACAGTATTCGGTTTCAATGAGAAATATTTATTGTATCAAAGTACATTGTACTTAACATTTTAGGCCATCCTTTTGCTGTTTCTCGATGCTTTAATATATATTAATTTATAATTGTCCTGATATTTTTGTACATTTTTTTCAAACTTAAAAATCAGGATTCTTTTGTGGGTCTTTTTTTTTTTTGGCAATAGTACTAACATCGGGTGTTATCTTGGGATAAATGTGTGTTGATCTGTTTGTTTACCTTGACATCTGACCGCTGGTGTCACTGACCTACTGGCCTCATTCAGGACACCTGCACGAGGGTATGTAAAGTCTATGCGTGAGGCAGTCACTGTACAGAATGACGTGCCTCTCTGCAGCTTGTCCTCACAGAACAGAAATTTCCAAAAGGAAAATGCTTTTACTGTTGGACTCATAAATGCTTCATAGCGGAAATATTTGAAATATATTGTAAAATACAGAACAGACTTATGTTTATTATGAGAATGAAGACATGTTTTCTGCATCTAGTAAAAAAATTAAAAAGAAATGCTTGAACTAAAGCTTCCCCGATGCTGGAGAAGTATAAAGAACAATACACCTGAAGGCATTAGAACAAGGACAGGAACCATGGTAACTTGGATTCAGCTTTCTAATTTGCTGGAGACCAGCAGAAGCACGTACCCAAAGGAGAAACGAGGTTCTCTGCTGATGAAAAGTTGCCAGAGCTTAATTCCCTGCATCCTGGTTCACATCTACATGATTCACAAAGAAGGACAGACCAAGCACATGTGTGTGAGTGAGGGTGCAAGGCAGATGAATGGAACGCCAGAATTCACAGCCAGAATGAATGGATGAGAAATATTTTATGCAAAACATAAAGTATCCTGAAGACTGGGGTTCCACTCATGAGACGAGATGAGAGTGCTAAAATAAATTTTATCTTCTTTTTAAACGTCAGCATGTTAGCAGGAGAAGCACAGAAAAGTGTTTATCTACCGTTTTCCAGTATTAACTTTTTTGTAATATAAATGACAAAGGAGATGATAAAGAGCCAATAGATTATTAATAAATAAATTAGTAATAATATGAATTTTTGTTTGTATGAGTTCTAAACAGCCCTATACAGTATTCGGTTTCAATGAGAAATATTTATTGTATCAAAGTACATTGTACTTAACATTTTAGGCCATCCTTTTGCTGTTTCTCGATGCTTTAATATATATTAATTTATAATTGTCCTGATATTTTTGTACATTTTTTTCAAACTTAAAAATCAGGATTCTTTTGTGGGTCTTTTTTTTTTTTTTGGCAATAGTACTAACATCGGGTGTTATCTTGGGATAAATGTGTGTTGATCTGTTTGTTTACCTTGACATCTGACCGCTGGTGTCACTGACCTACTGGCCTCATTCAGGACACCTGCACGAGGGTATGTAAAGTCTATGCGTGAGGCAGTCACTGTACAGAATGACGTGCCTCTCTGCAGCTTGTCCTCACAGAACAGAAATGGTGTGTAGCAATCGACACTAGGAAAGTAGATCTTTTACAAATTAATATTTCCTTGACCTTTTTTTGCCCTTTTACTGGGGGTGGGGAGGGGAGAGAAAAGGCTGTAATGTCAAGAACTGTGATTTTTTTTTTCCCCAAACAATAAAGCTCCTTTATGACCTTCATGTTCCCATGCTAACATGTTTGCTGCTAAATTACAATGTAGAATTGGTAGAATTTATAGTGAACGGGGCTCTTCCCTCATTAAAATCCCAGGGTACCCTGTAAAGATGCAGATGTTTCTTTCCAAAAACTTTTTTTACAAAGAAATCTAGACGTACATGTATAATTCAGTGTGCTTTGTCTTTCTCCAGACTAGTATCAGTTACACTACTGATGTGTGTAAATTAAACAGATATTTACTTCATTAACAGCTTGTTGGTTTTCTTAGAAACGGCATGCTATTTAGAGTCCGTCCCCCTACCCTCCGCCCCCGCCCGCTTAAGAATCTCTTAATCAAGGTGATACTGAAAGAAGAGGGGAGGAAACCTGTACATCTTTGTTGCCAGAAAGTGGTTTGAGATTATCATACCATCACATCTGGGGACTTTGGAATGGCCACATGAAAGAGATGGAGAGGGCTTCCTGGTGGTCCAGTGGGTAAGGACACCGCCTTGCAGTGCAAGGGGCGCCGGTTCCATCCCTGGCCTGGGAAGATCCCACGTGCCGCGGAGCAGCTGGACCGATGTGTCCAATTACCGAGCCGAGGCTCTGGGCGCATGCGCCCAGAGCCGGTGCTCTGCAACAAGAAAGGGCCCCTGTTTCTGATACTTTAGTTTGCTGTTTCTCGATGCTTTAATATATATTAATTTATAATTGTCCTGATATTTTTGTACATTTTTTTCAAACTTAAAAATCAGGATTCTTTTGTGGGTCTTTTTTTTCTTGGCAATAGTACTAACATCGGGTGTTATCTTGGGATAAATGTGTGTTGATCTGTTTGTTTACCTTGACATCTGACCGCTGGTGTCACTGACCTACTGGCCTCATTCAGGACACCTGCACGAGGGTATGTAAAGTCTATGCGTGAGGCAGTCACTGTACAGAATGACGTGCCTCTCTGCAGCTTGTCCTCACAGAACAGAAATGGTGTGTAGCAATCGACACTAGGAAAGTAGATCTTTTACAAATTAATATTTCCTTGACCTTTTTTTGCCCTTTTACTGGGGGTGGGGAGGGGAGAGAAAAGGCTGTAATGTCAAGAACTGTGATTTTTTTTTTCCCCAAACAATAAAGCTCCTTTATGACCTTCATGTTCCCATGCTAACATGTTTGCTGCTAAATTACAATGTAGAATTGGTAGAATTTATAGTGAACGGGGCTCTTCCCTCATTAAAATCCCAGGGTACCCTGTAAAGATGCAGATGTTTCTTTCCAAAAACTTTTTTTACAAAGAAATCTAGACGTACATGTATAATTCAGTGTGCTTTGTCTTTCTCCAGACTAGTATCAGTTACACTACTGATGTGTGTAAATTAAACAGATATTTACTTCATTAACAGCTTGTTGGTTTTCTTAGAAACGGCATGCTATTTAGAGTCCGTCCCCCTACCCTCCGCCCCGCCGCCCCGCTTAAGAATCTCTTAATCAAGGTGATACTGAAAGAAGAGGGGAGGAAACCTGTACATCTTTGTTGCCAGAAAGTGGTTTGAGATTATCATACCATCACATCTGGGGACTTTGGAATGGCCACATGAAAGAGATGGAGAGGGCTTCCCTGGTGGTCCAGTGGTTAAGGACACCACCTTGCAGTACAAGGGGCGCCTGTTCGATCCCTGGCCTGGGAAGATCCCACGTGCCTCAGAGCAGCTGGACCGATGTGTCCAATTACCGAGCCGAGGCTCTGGAGCGCATGCGCCCAGAGCCGGTGCTCTGCAACAAGAGAGGCCGCTGCAATGGGAGGCCCACATGGGCCAAAGAACAATGATGGATGAAAACAGATAAATGAAAGACCAATAGAAGTGGCCCGCCGGCTCTCCTCCCTCCCACCCCACCCCCAAAAAAAAAAAAAAAAAAAGAGATGAAGAGCAGAACACATTCTTTTTTTTTGGCGGAGTGGAGTGGGGGGAGGAGCAGGTGGGCCACTTTTATTGGTCTTTCATTTGTTCATTTTCATCCATCTTTAGAACACATTCTTGGCTAAGAAAATAAATAGGCACATTCAATTCATTTCTTCCCCTCAGATATTAGAAGGTGGAATATAACTAAAGCAAAATGGGATTTTTGTTTCTGTTGTTCTTTTCCCTTCAGTTAGAACTGAGATGGAAAATTTTAAAAAAGATGAAGAGAATCTTTCTCCACAAGTGCTCTCAGGCAAGGGTTGGTAATATCAATATATACCAGCCAGAACAGGTAATAACCCGAACTGAGTGGAACAGTAATCCTTGCTGATCAGCTAAGACTTCGTGGTTTTCCCTCAAGAAAACCTAGGCTTGTTTTTCTTCTTTTATTTATTTATTTATTTTGTCATGCTGTGAAGCACATGGGATCTTGGTTCCTGACCAGGGATTGAACCTGCACCCCTGTATTGGAAGCATGGAATCTCAACCCCTGGACCACCAAGGAAGTTCTCTGTAAGAAAGTCAGTGTGTGACCAGAGTGATTCATTAACAGTTGGTTTTAAAGATGTTTTTCCGCCCTACCCTCCGCCCCGCCGCCCCGCTTAAGAATCTCTTAATCAAGGTGATACTGAAAGAAGAGGGGAGGAAACCTGTACATCTTTGTTGCCAGAAAGTGGTTTGAGATTATCATACCATCACATCTGGGGACTTTGGAATGGCCACATGAAAGAGATGGAGAGGGCTTCCCTGGTGGTCCAGTGGTTAAGGACACCACCTTGCAGTACAAGGGGCGCCTGTTCGATCCCTGGCCTGGGAAGATCCCACGTGCCTCAGAGCAGCTGGACCGATGTGTCCAATTACCGAGCCGAGGCTCTGGAGCGCATGCGCCCAGAGCCGGTGCTCTGCAACAAGAGAGGCCGCTGCAATGGGAGGCCCACATGGGCCAAAGAACAATGATGGATGAAAACAGATAAATGAAAGACCAATAGAAGTGGCCCGCCGGCTCTCCCCCCCCCCCCCCCCCCCCCCCCCCAAAAAAAAAAAAAAAAAAAGAAAGAGATGAAGAGCAGAACACATTCTTTTTTTTTTTGGCGGGAGTGGGGTGGGGTGGGAGGGGAGCAGGTGGGCCACTTTTATTGGTCTTTCATTTGTTCATTTTCATCCATCTTTAGAACACATTCTTGGCTAAGAAAATAAATAGGCACATTCAATTCATTTCTTCCCCTCAGATATTAGAAGGTGGAATATAACTAAAGCAAAATGGGATTTTTGTTTCTGTTGTTCTTTTCCCTTCAGTTAGAACTGAGATGGAAAATTTTAAAAAAGATGAAGAGAATCTTTCTCCACAAGTGCTCTCAGGCAAGGGTTGGTAATATCAATATATACCAGCCAGAACAGGTAATAACCCGAACTGAGTGGAACAGTAATCCTTGCTGATCAGCTAAGACTTCGTGGTTTTCCCTCAAGAAAACCTAGGCTTGTTTTTCTTCTTTTATTTATTTATTTATTTTTGTCATGCTGTGAAGCACATGGGATCTTGGTTCCCTGACCAGGGATTGAACCTGCACCCCCTGTATTGGAAGCATGGAATCTCAACCCCTGGACCACCAAGGAAGTTCTCTGTAAGAAAGTCAGTGTGTGAACTTGCATTGATGAGTGCACATGTGCACACGAAAGCACACGCTGACTCTTTCACAGATACAAATTATGTATTTGTCCAGTTATTTATTCAGTCTTGTTTAAAATGTCTCCATTTTAAATATATAAATGTTATATAGTCCTCGTTAGACTTTTATAATATATATTCTCACTGGTTGCTTTTCCTCAAGTGTTTGTGTTACCTTAATAGTCATCTTTTAAGGGCTTATTATATGGCAGGCGCTATGCAAAGGGCTTTATATGAAATATCTCATTCACAGCCCACAGGAAACCTGTAAGATTTTTGTGTTGCTGGTTTTCCATGGGCATAAACAGATCAAAAACAGGGGAACTGAATTTTAGTCCATCAGGTCCCTTACACCACATGGTCTAGATTCAAGAGAGAGGTGGTAGCTCAGGAATTACCAGCCTTTCTGCTAAGGGACTTCTGAGTCCTGGCACCTTATTCCCACAGCCCAGTTTTCCTCTGTACTGATCATGTCAATTTAAGTAATGGGCATTATACACTTTGTTTTCATTTTTTATGCAAAAAGAAGTGAAATATTAGTTGTTTCCAGAATGCTATTCTTTCTGCTTCCTGCTTACAAGGGCACAAAATAGAATTATGTTTGCTTGGAAGTGGGCTGATTCAGCAAGTTTCTTAGGGGATTATCTGCTGCGTGATGTGACTACTTTCTGCAAGAGCCTTCTTAGAGAAAATTCAGTATTCAAGTAATTACTAGTAAATAAAATGAATTAGGGCAATTATTCATGTTATGAAAGACTATTTACTTATAAAAGCCTTGACTGTAAGATTTCCTTAATAGGAAACTACTTTGGAGCATTTCCAATAGAATTCAATATGTTAAAACAAAAATCATTCTGTCTCTTTCAGAATCAAGGCTTCTACACAGAGTAACGTGCATTTGTGATCTGACAATATGATGTTATTTATTTTGTCATGCTGTGAAGCACATGGGATCTTGGTTCCCTGACCAGGGATTGAACCTGCACCCCCTGTATTGGAAGCATGGAATCTCAACCCCTGGACCACCAAGGAAGTTCTCTGTAAGAAAGTCAGTGTGTGAACTTGCATTGATGAGTGCACATGTGCACACGAAAGCACACGCTGACTCTTTCACAGATACAAATTATGTATTTGTCCAGTTATTTATTCAGTCTTGTTTAAAATGTCTCCATTTTAAATATATAAATGTTATATAGTCCTCGTTAGACTTTTATAATATATATTCTCACTGGTTGCTTTTCCTCAAGTGTTTGTGTTACCTTAATAGTCATCTTTTAAGGGCTTATTATATGGCAGGCGCTATGCAAAGGGCTTTATATGAAATATCTCATTCACAGCCCACAGGAAACCTGTAAGATTTTTGTGTTGCTGGTTTTCCATGGGCATAAACAGATCAAAAACAGGGGAACTGAATTTTAGTCCATCAGGTCCCTTACACCACATGGTCTAGATTCAAGAGAGAGGTGGTAGCTCAGGAATTACCAGCCTTTCTGCTAAGGGACTTCTGAGTCCTGGCACCTTATTCCCACAGCCCAGTTTTCCTCTGTACTGATCATGTCAATTTAAGTAATGGGCATTATACACTTTGTTTTCATTTTTTATGCAAAAAGAAGTGAAATATTAGTTGTTTCCAGAATGCTATTCTTTCTGCTTCCTGCTTACAAGGGCACAAAATAGAATTATGTTTGCTTGGAAGTGGGCTGATTCAGCAAGTTTCTTAGGGGATTATCTGCTGCGTGATGTGACTACTTTCTGCAAGAGCCTTCTTAGAGAAAATTCAGTATTCAAGTAATTACTAGTAAATAAAATGAATTAGGGCAATTATTCATGTTATGAAAGACTATTTACTTATAAAAGCCTTGACTGTAAGATTTCCTTAATAGGAAACTACTTTGGAGCATTTCCAATAGAATTCAATATGTTAAAACAAAAATCATTCTGTCTCTTTCAGAATCAAGGCTTCTACACAGAGTAACGTGCATTTGTGATCTGAAAAGATAACGTAAACATCCCTTATATGTTTACTTGAGTCTCACATAAGTGAGGAGGTCCCTTCAGGATATATGACATGTGTTCAGTTTAAGATGTGTTTACTGAATAATAACTATCTCAATCTTCAGGGTGTGTTTTTACCACCAATTTCTTCAAATTATTTCTAAGCAATAATAGACTAGCCCCAGTTTTAGAATTGCTCTCAGCATTTTCTTTTTTGGCTGGCTTGCTTTGTCAGCAGAAATTCTTTCTGAGAATGATTGAAAGACTGGAAATCGATTCAAGACTTAAAGAACCTGAGTGTTACGGTGTCATCTGCCTCATATAGTGACCATTATTTTAAAAGTCATGTTTGTAAAAGTCTATAAACTATAGAAGTATATGAAGCTTTATATAAAGTACATAAAGCTATATAAAATGCATAAGCTATTTTCATTCTTGATCCTCTTGTGTGCTCAAAAATGACTTAACAAATTTTTATTTCCTGTCTTCTACTAAGTGTAAGAAGCTGTGCTAAATTTTTGATATATAGGTTTTCTTTTAACAATCACAAGTTTTTATTTTGCCATTTTGATTTTACAGAGTTTTGTTGTTTACAGATATGTACAATTCCATATTAGTCATATGTATATCCCATTCCCCTCCATCCTAACCCTCTAGGCCATCACATAGCCCCCGTGTATGATCCCTTAGTACCACAGTGCATTGACAATAGTTAACTCTTTTACGTAAGATAGTACAGGATTCTGTGTTGCTTTTACCGTATCTCTAACCTACTTTTTCCTCTTTCCAATGCCCATAAGTCTGTTCTCTATGACTGTTTTTCCTTCAATGCTCTGCATGTGTATTTATCAGTACAAAGTTACTAGATTCCATATGTATGTGTTACTATACTGTATTTGTCCTTCTCTTTTTGACTTCATTGTGTATTATAGGTTCTAAATTCATCCTGTTAGGACTTCTTCTGCATTTCTTTTAGCGACTGAGAACTGTTCCACTGTATGTACATACCAGAGCTTATTTATCCATTCATTTGTCAATGGACATCTAGGTTGCTTTTATGTTCTAGCTATTGTATAGTGTACTGCAGTGAACATTGGAGTACAGGTGTCTCTTTCCATTTTGATTTCATCAGGGTATAAGCCTAATAGTGGGATTTCTGGGTCAAATGGTGCTTCTATTCTTAACTTTTTGAGGAATCTCCATACTGTCTTCCATAGTGGTTGTGTCAGTTTACATTCCCACCAACAATGCAAGAGTATTCCCTTTTCTCCGCACACTCTCCAGCATTTATTATCTGTAGATTTTTTGATTATGGCCATTCTGACTGGTGTGAGGTGATGTCTCATTGTAGTTTTGATTTGCATTGCTCTAATAATAAGTGACATTAAGCATCGTTTCATGTGTTTTTTGGTCATCTGTATGTCTTCCTTGGATGGATGTCTCTTTAGGTCTTTTCCCCATTTTTATGATTTTGCGATCGTTTCATGTGTTTTTGTCAGTATTTTGGAGGGCTGTCTTTTTCATTCTTGACTCTCTTGTGTGCTCAAAAATGACTTAACAAATTTTTATTTCCTGTCTTCTACTAAGTGTAAGAAGCTGTGCTAAATTTTTGATATATAGGTTTTCTTTTAACAATCACAAGTTTTTATTTTGCCATTTTGATTTTACAGAGTTTTGTTGTTTACAGATATGTACAATTCCATATTAGTCATATGTATATCCCATTCCCCTCCATCCTAACCCTCTAGGCCATCACATAGCCCCCGTGTATGATCCCTTAGTACCACAGTGCATTGACAATAGTTAACTCTTTTACGTAAGATAGTACAGGATTCTGTGTTGCTTTTACCGTATCTCTAACCTACTTTTTCCTCTTTCCAATGCCCATAAGTCTGTTCTCTATGACTGTTTTTCCTTCAATGCTCTGCATGTGTATTTATCAGTACAAAGTTACTAGATTCCATATGTATGTGTTACTATACTGTATTTGTCCTTCTCTTTTTGACTTCATTGTGTATTATAGGTTCTAAATTCATCCTGTTAGGACTTCTTCTGCATTTCTTTTAGCGACTGAGAACTGTTCCACTGTATGTACATACCAGAGCTTATTTATCCATTCATTTGTCAATGGACATCTAGGTTGCTTTTATGTTCTAGCTATTGTATAGTGTACTGCAGTGAACATTGGAGTACAGGTGTCTCTTTCCATTTTGATTTCATCAGGGTATAAGCCTAATAGTGGGATTTCTGGGTCAAATGGTGCTTCTATTCTTAACTTTTTGAGGAATCTCCATACTGTCTTCCATAGTGGTTGTGTCAGTTTACATTCCCACCAACAATGCAAGAGTATTCCCTTTTCTCCGCACACTCTCCAGCATTTATTATCTGTAGATTTTTTGATTATGGCCATTCTGACTGGTGTGAGGTGATGTCTCATTGTAGTTTTGATTTGCATTGCTCTAATAATAAGTGACATTAAGCATCGTTTCATGTGTTTTTTGGTCATCTGTATGTCTTCCTTGGATGGATGTCTCTTTAGGTCTTTTCCCCATTTTTATGATTGGGTTGCTTGTTTTTTCAGTATTGAGCTGTCTGAGCTGCTTGCATATTTTGGAGATTAGTTTTTTGTCTGTTGTTTCATTTGCTATTATTTTCTCTCATTCTGTAGGTTGTCTGTTCACCTTGTTTGTAGGTTCTTTTGCTGTGCAGAAGCTTTCAAGTTTCATTAGGTTCCACACGTTTATTTTTGTTTTTATTTCCGTTATTCTAGAGGGTGGGTCATAGAAGATATCTTGCTTTGATTTATGTCAATGAGTGTTTTGCCTATGGTATATAGTTTTCAATGGAATAGACAATGCTTCTGCCATGTTTGGCTTCCCAGGAGACATGGGTCCGGTCCTTGGATTGGGAAAATCCCCTGTAGAAGGAAATGGCAACCCACTCCAGTATTCTTGCCTGCAAGATTTTATGGACAGAGGAGTGTGGCAGGCTACAGTCCATGGAATCCCAAGCAGTTAGACACGACTGAGCAATATTCCTATTCTGCCATTTTAGCACATACACTCTATGCAGTTAGAATTGAGGGCAAAATGGATAATAGGTATTATACAAATGGGTAAAATAATATGTAATTTCCAATTGTGATAAGTTCCCTGAAGGAAGTATAAGGTACTAGATAAACATATATTCAATATAATACATATTGGAAGGTCAGGGAATGCCTGTGAGGAAGTAACACTGAAGCCAAGTTATAAGAATAAAGTATGATCTATAATGTAGACAAATGGAAATATATGAGGTCAATTTTGATTTCCAGGTATAAGCCTAATAGTGGGATTTCTGGGTCAAATGGTGCTTCTATTCTTAACTTTTTGAGGAATCTCCATACTGTCTTCCATAGTGGTTGTGTCAGTTTACATTCCCACCAACAATGCAAGAGTATTCCCTTTTCTCCGCACACTCTCCAGCATTTATTATCTGTAGATTTTTTGATTATGGCCATTCTGACTGGTGTGAGGTGATGTCTCATTGTAGTTTTGATTTGCATTGCTCTAATAATAAGTGACATTAAGCATCGTTTCATGTGTTTTTTGGTCATCTGTATGTCTTCCTTGGATGGATGTCTCTTTAGGTCTTTTCCCCATTTTTATGATTGGGTTGCTTGTTTTTTCAGTATTGAGCTGTCTGAGCTGCTTGCATATTTTGGAGATTAGTTTTTTGTCTGTTGTTTCATTTGCTATTATTTTCTCTCATTCTGTAGGTTGTCTGTTCACCTTGTTTGTAGGTTCTTTTGCTGTGCAGAAGCTTTCAAGTTTCATTAGGTTCCACACGTTTATTTTTGTTTTTATTTCCGTTATTCTAGAGGGTGGGTCATAGAAGATATCTTGCTTTGATTTATGTCAATGAGTGTTTTGCCTATGGTATATAGTTTTCAATGGAATAGACAATGCTTCTGCCATGTTTGGCTTCCCAGGAGACATGGGTCCGGTCCTTGGATTGGGAAAATCCCCTGTAGAAGGAAATGGCAACCCACTCCAGTATTCTTGCCTGCAAGATTTTATGGACAGAGGAGTGTGGCAGGCTACAGTCCATGGAATCCCAAGCAGTTAGACACGACTGAGCAATATTCCTATTCTGCCATTTTAGCACATACACTCTATGCAGTTAGAATTGAGGGCAAAATGGATAATAGGTATTATACAAATGGGTAAAATAATATGTAATTTCCAATTGTGATAAGTTCCCTGAAGGAAGTATAAGGTACTAGATAAACATATATTCAATATAATACATATTGGAAGGTCAGGGAATGCCTGTGAGGAAGTAACACTGAAGCCAAGTTATAAGAATAAAGTATGATCTATAATGTAGACAAATGGAAATATATGAGGTCAAGGTCAGGGCGGGGGGTGCTCCTTTCAGAGAGAGCAGTCGGTTTATAAGCCTGAGGAGGAGAAAACTTATGTAGTCAAGGGAACAAAAGCAGTTAATTTGGTCAGAATGAAGCATATGTTTATTTCATGTGTGCAATAGAACAGTGACCATTCTCTGACTTTATTAACTCACTTCATTTAGTCTATTTTTTTGAGCATCTGTTTACAGTAAGCTTTTAAATGCCAACAAAAAATGGATTTCCATTTTAAAATAGAAGCTAGTTAGTCATTTTAATGTAGTTCAAAATGAAATACCTCTGAATACACAGAAAATAGAAACCCTTACAATAGCACTGAAAAGTAATAATATTTCTGGAATCTCAAAGGAATTTTCATGACCTCAAAAGCTGATGAGGTTGAATTAAAAGAAACAACTGTTGGCCAATCCATGCTTTGAAACTCGTGCACATTTTTTCACTCTGGACATCAAGGCCAGAGACTCGGGAAAAGGGTCAACCAGAAAGCCAGTAAAAATACTCTTAAAGTTGACACTTTGTGAGGACATTAGAGGACTGTTCCTCCAATCTGTGAGTTAAAATTATTCTTCATCTGTTAGGAAGCTCTGGTTCTCATTAAAGAAGCCAAAATGTGCCAGAAATACTAGGCAAGACTAGTAGTGTTAAGCTGAATCTTGAGAGGTGCAGTCTCTATAAATAAGCCATTGTCTTTAAGGATTGAGCCTGGAAGAGCCTTGGCAACATTGCATGCTTAGGATGATGGAAGAAGGAAGTACTTTATCAATCCATAAAGTCAGAACATTTTCACTTGATATTCAAAATTCATAAAGTCAGAACATTTTAGCGCATACACTCTATGCAGTTAGAATTGAGGGCAAAATGGATAATAGGTATTATACAAATGGGTAAAATAATATGTAATTTCCAATTGTGATAAGTTCCCTGAAGGAAGTATAAGGTACTAGATAAACATATATTCAATATAATACATATTGGAAGGTCAGGGAATGCCTGTGAGGAAGTAACACTGAAGCCAAGTTATAAGAATAAAGTATGATCTATAATGTAGACAAATGGAAATATATGAGGTCAAGGTCAGGGCGGGGGGTGCTCCTTTCAGAGAGAGCAGTCGGTTTATAAGCCTGAGGAGGAGAAAACTTATGTAGTCAAGGGAACAAAAGCAGTTAATTTGGTCAGAATGAAGCATATGTTTATTTCATGTGTGCAATAGAACAGTGACCATTCTCTGACTTTATTAACTCACTTCATTTAGTCTATTTTTTTGAGCATCTGTTTACAGTAAGCTTTTAAATGCCAACAAAAAATGGATTTCCATTTTAAAATAGAAGCTAGTTAGTCATTTTAATGTAGTTCAAAATGAAATACCTCTGAATACACAGAAAATAGAAACCCTTACAATAGCACTGAAAAGTAATAATATTTCTGGAATCTCAAAGGAATTTTCATGACCTCAAAAGCTGATGAGGTTGAATTAAAAGAAACAACTGTTGGCCAATCCATGCTTTGAAACTCGTGCACATTTTTTCACTCTGGACATCAAGGCCAGAGACTCGGGAAAAGGGTCAACCAGAAAGCCAGTAAAAATACTCTTAAAGTTGACACTTTGTGAGGACATTAGAGGACTGTTCCTCCAATCTGTGAGTTAAAATTATTCTTCATCTGTTAGGAAGCTCTGGTTCTCATTAAAGAAGCCAAAATGTGCCAGAAATACTAGGCAAGACTAGTAGTGTTAAGCTGAATCTTGAGAGGTGCAGTCTCTATAAATAAGCCATTGTCTTTAAGGATTGAGCCTGGAAGAGCCTTGGCAACATTGCATGCTTAGGATGATGGAAGAAGGAAGTACTTTATCAATCCATAAAGTCAGAACATTTTCACTATATGAATCACTGTTAAGCAAACAAAATGAATTGAGCAAAAGCATGGTGGTGGAAATGTCCAGGCCATATTTGGGGGTGAGGAGTAAGAAGCTCAGAATTCTTGTGGCAAGAGAAGCATTATGAAGATTGAGAAAGAGACTGATTTGTCAAGGCCTTATGTATGGGAATTTTAGATGAGTAGGAGAATGTAAACTCAGTTGATCAGGTGACTATTTCGTAAGTATAAAAAGGGAAAGAGGAACAAAAAAGAGGGGAATAGTAAATGAGACTGTAAACAGTCTGTAAAAGAGACTATACACAGTGTATTGTTAAAGTGGAAGAATGAATCATTCATGATGAATTGGGTATATTTGGCAAGAAGGGGAAATCAAGTATAACTTCTTGTGAACTCATCTGTTTGTCTCTGCTGTTTCTACAGCACAAGGTTAGGATCTGGTTTAGTAGAGGCATGGCGACTACATAGAGCTGGAAACAACTTGCTAATCAGAGTTGTTGATCTGGGAAGCCCTGACCTTGTGCTCTGAACCTATTTTCCACTCTATTCCATGAAAACAATACAGTTCTCTAAATCACGTCTTTAATGTCTTTAATTAAGTATCTTTAATCAACCCCTTCTGTAGGATAAAAGCTAAGCTCTTTAGTGTGGTAATCCAGATTCCTCACAAAATGACCTCCCCCAAACTTTGAATATGGCTTCCCTGGTGGCTCAGATGGGAAAGAATCTTCCAGCAATGCAGGAGATACAAGTCCAATCCCTGAGTATGGAAGATTCCCTGGAGAAGGGAATGGCAACCCACTCCAGTATTCTTGCTTGGAGAATTCCATGAACTAAGGAGCCTGGCAGGCTACCATCCTTGGGTAACAAAGAGTCAGACACAACTGATCAACTAACACTTTCACTTTCAAAAGCCTTTAATATATGCTCTTAGATTGACAAATTGTAGGAAAATATCTTTTAAAACAATTTATGGGCTGGGATGTGTAAAACCAAGGTGTAAGAGTTGTTCACAGAGACATGGTTGTGGAAGTCAAGAAAGTGGATGAGCTAATTTGGATACAGAAAAGAATGAACTTGACCAGAAGAACAAGACCCAACTGTAAGTAATGCTCACATTTCTAGAATGAAGTGGTCCCTGAACAGAGATGAAGAAAGAACAGTTTTAACAGAATGATGGAGTAATAGCTCGATAGCTATGGAGAGAAGCATTGGTTATGAGTAGTACTTTTCCCTCTCACTATGTCTAATAGCAAAAGAAGAGGTGAGTCGGGATAGTACCTGGAAGAATTGGTGAGGTAACAGGGCACTCATTCAATGTATCAATAAATACCAGTTTCTGCTCTGCAGTCACTGTTTGTGAACGTGTGGGGCAAACCCTTGAGGTGACACTGGAGAGAACATTGAAATTCAAGCTAGAGGAGTGAGACCACACCATGTCATCACTTACATGAGCAACTTGAACATTGGAAGGTTTCAATGGAGTTGAAGAAACAGGATTCTTGAAAGCAAACGAAAAGAGATGGCGACTACATAGAGCTGGAAACAACTTGCTAATCAGAGTTGTTGATCTGGGAAGCCCTGACCTTGTGCTCTGAACCTATTTTCCACTCTATTCCATGAAAACAATACAGTTCTCTAAATCACGTCTTTAATGTCTTTAATTAAGTATCTTTAATCAACCCCTTCTGTAGGATAAAAGCTAAGCTCTTTAGTGTGGTAATCCAGATTCCTCACAAAATGACCTCCCCCAAACTTTGAATATGGTTTCCCCTGGTGGCTCAGATGGGATAGAATCTTCCAGCAATGCAGGAGATACAAGTCCAATCCCTGAGTATGGAAGATTCCCTGGAGAAGGGAATGGCAACCCACTCCAGTATTCTTGCTTGGAGAATTCCATGAACTAAGGAGCCTGGCAGGCTACCATCCTTGGGTAACAAAGAGTCAGACACAACTGATCAACTAACACTTTCACTTTCAAAAGCCTTTAATATATGCTCTTAGATTGACAAATTGTAGGAAAATATCTTTTAAAACAATTTATGGGCTGGGATGTGTAAAACCAAGGTGTAAGAGTTGTTCACAGAGACATGGTTGTGGAAGTCAAGAAAGTGGATGAGCTAATTTGGATACAGAAAAGAATGAACTTGACCAGAAGAACAAGACCCAACTGTAAGTAATGCTCACATTTCTAGAATGAAGTGGTCCCTGAACAGAGATGAAGAAAGAACAGTTTTAACAGAATGATGGAGTAATAGCTCGATAGCTATGGAGAGAAGCATTGGTTATGAGTAGTACTTTTCCCTCTCACTATGTCTAATAGCAAAAGAAGAGGTGAGTCGGGATAGTACCTGGAAGAATTGGTGAGGTAACAGGGCACTCATTCAATGTATCAATAAATACCAGTTTCTGCTCTGCAGTCACTGTTTGTGAACGTGTGGGGCAAACCCTTGAGGTGACACTGGAGAGAACATTGAAATTCAAGCTAGAGGAGTGAGACCACACCATGTCATCACTTACATGAGCAACTTGAACATTGGAAGGTTTCAATGGAGTTGAAGAAACAGGATTCTTGAAAGCAAGAAGCCAGAAATTTACTGAAACAGAGGTGGACACAGTGATTTGTATGTAACAGTTCTTTTCTTTCTTTCTTTTTTTTTTAAACCTTTATTTTGCTTTTAATTTTTACAGAGTTTTGTTGTTTACAGATATGTATGTTCCCAGATTGGTAACAGTTCTTTTCTAAATGAACTTCTCCATTACCTTCCTAATCCTTCCACAAGGGGGAATAGAGGACATTGCAAGTGCTTACTGTGTCCAGAGATACGAAATCCGGCCCAGTGTAGGTGTTGCCATCTTGCATTTGAAACTACCTTTGTCTTTGTGTCAATATGTGGGTGGCTGAATTTGGATTCTAAAGAAAATCAAATATCAAAAAAAAAAAAAAAAAGAAAGAAAGCACTTACAAAATGAGGGTGTGGGAGAAACAACCACAGAGACAACTATCCAAAGTACTTGCTGTCATTAATCTTATTCTCCTTTCTTGAAATGGCTAGAATTATTTTCAGTTTGTTCATATAGATTGTGGCAGGGAGATTAAGTGACTTGCCCAAGGTCACCCGGCCCAGATCTGACTCCGACAGTAATGCAATATTGATTTTACTGGAATTGATGGGCAAACTCTGTGAATGCCCTCATGAGATAACACTGGAGGAATGAGCATTTCTCAAAAGGAGTTCTTTTTTAAATGTCCATGAATAACAATTGCCCAATAAAAATACACTAACATTTTCTTTATATCTCTCATTTGGTAAAGAAAAGTAAATAGTACGTTTTTACAGTAATCTTCTTTCAGAAACTGAGCCCAGGGAGAGGGAATAAATTTTATGAGGGTGCTGAAGGATTTTTGGTCATCCTTCTGGTCAGGTGTGCCTTGATGAAGGGGGGTCAACCTGGAGCAATTGAATTTTGTCACTAAGGTAGTCACAAGGACAGGATAGAACATGCTCTGGTCCAGTTACAATATCTGCAAAGTCACAGCTGGCTTCATTCCCAGTCTCAATGCTTTCTTGGTAAAGGGGGAAAAAAAAAAGACATAAAAAAGAACTAGAGAGAAACTTCTCTTTGAATAAGCATGTCTGATAACATCCCTGTCCACAATTTCAAAGGCCCTCATTGTCCCAGAAAGGAGAAAGATGCACATCTTTGCCTGATCGTGCAGTGACTTGATCCTGCTTGGTTTGTGCTCACAATATCACCATTCAGTTGCCTCGACCACCAGTTCTTACTTTCAATTACATCTCCACATTGATTTTTTTCATTCCTATTATTCCTGTGTTAGCTACAATTCTTCCCGTCTGATGCCTGTCAACTCCTTTTCCAAACTATGAAATGGAAAAGAACACATTTCTGAATGACATGCACAATACTTGGTTTGATTAGGAAATAAATCTCTTATCATTTAGCACACACACAAAAAAGTCATGGTGGTTTCACAGCTCAGAGAATGAAGGGAAAATTCCTGTCTCTGTCTTCTCATTTAACCTCATTTTCCTTTTTTCTCCTTTCTTCTGAATGCTTCCATATTTTAGAACATTAACACAGGATTTTACCAGCAGGAAGGAGCATTTGAGATTGAAGAGTACAAGTGCAGTCATTCTCATAGCAGCTGTGACCACCACGCAGCCCTGCGCACTCAAAGGCCAAACATACAAAGAGAGAAGAGACCTTGGCAGTTCAATTTAATCAGACCTAGAGTTGCTTCTCTCATCCCTGATACGTAAGTATGGGTGTGTACACACACACATGCACACCCCATGTGGTTTCCTAGAACAAAATTTCACCTATAAAATCACTAATTCTAAAGTCAGAAGAAATTAAGGAAAATCCCATGATGTCTGGTCACCTAAGCCTTTAGCTCCACCTAAAGAACCTATATTTGCAAAAGTTTAAAAGCACCCAACTCAGAGACCAGATGACCTATGAACTCATCAACTGAGGCAGACAAACAGAATTCCAGAAATCTAATCTTCTCTCACATGGGGAAAAAGGTAAAAATTAAGTTACACAGGAACTGCTTGAGATCCAGATGTAAGAAAATAATAGTTGCAGCTTTGCACATTCCTGTTTTCCTGTTTTTTTAAAACAAAATCTCCATACACAAGCAAGTTCCATTGTGATGCTCAGAGTAAAATGTGGAACTAACCAGTGAGCTCCTAGTAAGGAAAGCACCAGATCTGGAAAGACAGCCTTGGTCTAAGAAGAGGTTACTTTTCCCAAGTTCCTTTTCCTCACTTCAGTTTGCATTGTCCTTCTTTCACATTCCAGTTTAAAGGAAGTGCGTCCTCAACCCTTTTTATCAGGATATAATGAGCATACTCTCAGCCATCTCATGTGGACTCTAGGACATAGCATAGCTGTCAGAGACACTTCAGGACCAAAGGACTTACCCTGCCAGCTGCTGGTCCTTTCCCATTGGACATCCCTAAACTATCAGACCACTTCAGTCTTATCTAACTTAAAACAAACCTCTTCTCCAGGGTTCCACATTCTTTCCAGAATGTGTGAATTTTTACATGCAGTGGCTAGAGGGTGAGGGCATATACATGCCTGATCTGCTCTCTTCCATGTAGACATTAAGGAAGCGCCAACCCAGCCTCAGAACTCCTCATGGGATAAGTCAAAATCTTCCTCAAGGCTGCATCACAGTGCTTTCTCCCTCTGCCCCTGTTCCTTCACAGATGGTGGTTCTAAGAGTTTGCAAGCACTCAAAGCTGTGACCAACGCAGCCCTCGCACTAACAAAAAAAAGAGAGAAGAGACCTTGGCAGTTCAATTTAATCAGACCTAGAGTTGCTTCTCTCATCCCTGATACGTAAGTATGGGTGTGTACACACACACATGCACACCCCATGTGGTTTCCTAGAACAAAATTTCACCTATAAAATCACTAATTCTAAAGTCAGAAGAAATTAAGGAAAATCCCATGATGTCTGGTCACCTAAGCCTTTAGCTCCACCTAAAGAACCTATATTTGCAAAAGTTTAAAAGCACCCAACTCAGAGACCAGATGACCTATGAACTCATCAACTGAGGCAGACAAACAGAATTCCAGAAATCTAATCTTCTCTCACATGGGGAAAAAGGTAAAAATTAAGTTACACAGGAACTGCTTGAGATCCAGATGTAAGAAAATAATAGTTGCAGCTTTGCACATTCCTGTTTTCCTGTTTTTTTAAAACAAAATCTCCATACACAAGCAAGTTCCATTGTGATGCTCAGAGTAAAATGTGGAACTAACCAGTGAGCTCCTAGTAAGGAAAGCACCAGATCTGGAAAGACAGCCTTGGTCTAAGAAGAGGTTACTTTTCCCAAGTTCCTTTTCCTCACTTCAGTTTGCATTGTCCTTCTTTCACATTCCAGTTTAAAGGAAGTGCGTCCTCAACCCTTTTTATCAGGATATAATGAGCATACTCTCAGCCATCTCATGTGGACTCTAGGACATAGCATAGCTGTCAGAGACACTTCAGGACCAAAGGACTTACCCTGCCAGCTGCTGGTCCTTTCCCATTGGACATCCCTAAACTATCAGACCACTTCAGTCTTATCTAACTTAAAACAAACCTCTTCTCCAGGGTTCCACATTCTTTCCAGAATGTGTGAATTTTTACATGCAGTGGCTAGAGGGTGAGGGCATATACATGCCTGATCTGCTCTCTTCCATGTAGACATTAAGGAAGCGCCAACCCAGCCTCAGAACTCCTCATGGGATAAGTCAAAATCTTCCTTAAGGCTGCATCACAGTGCCGTTTCTCCCTCTGCCCACACCTGCCTCCTTCCCCTCCTTTCCACAGATGGTGGTTCTAAGAGCTCTCCTTCATAATCCTCACACACATACACTCTCACTCTGGGGAATGCTATCAGGAATACACATGTCCGCAGGTCAGGTAATGAATGGGAAGATGCAAGTCAGCAGTGACGTGAGCTTTCGAGGCACACAAAGGGGTGCACTTCCCCTTCAGAGAAATAAGGGAGAAAGTGGTTGACATTTCTAAAATGAGATTCAGGTGGCAGAGTGGCAACCCTCATCACTGCTGAGCCCCCACATGGTGAGTGCCCCAGACTAAGGTAGTGTAAGGGAAGGTCTCGGCACAGAGTCAAGGTTACAAGAACTTCTCAAAAAGCTCCATTCCTCCCTCCACTTACTCCTTTCTAGCTGTCATCTTGAGATGCTATTAATTTCCTTAAATGTCAATTTCTATGTCTGAAATATTGAGGTAATAAGAACACCTATTTCATAGGAATCATTAATAAATCTGTCCAGTGTGGTCATTCAGTACTCATTTACTGAGCATGTACTTTGTGCTAAGCATGACACTGAGTTATGGAGCTCCAAAGATGATTGGGTGAGTTGACAGCCTGTGGGCATGGAACAGGACTACACGAAGTAAGGCAGATAAAGTGACCATCACCATGCCTGTCCCAGAGAAAGCTTATGTTCCAGACTGAACGTCTGGCTTCCCTTCCCTGGCCCTGTGGGTCAGGCATCGAGATCACGGTCAGTGGACAGAACGATGAGGGAGGTGCATCGAGACCGGGCCATCTCATGTGGACTCTAGGACATAGCATAGCTGTCAGAGACACTTCAGGACCAAAGGACTTACCCTGCCAGCTGCTGGTCCTTTCCCATTGGACATCCCTAAACTATCAGACCACTTCAGTCTTATCTAACTTAAAACAAACCTCTTCTCCAGGGTTCCACATTCTTTCCAGAATGTGTGAATTTTTACATGCAGTGGCTAGAGGGTGAGGGCATATACATGCCTGATCTGCTCTCTTCCATGTAGACATTAAGGAAGCGCCAACCCAGCCTCAGAACTCCTCATGGGATAAGTCAAAATCTTCCTTAAGGCTGCATCACAGTGCCGTTTCTCCCTCTGCCCACACCTGCCTCCTTCCCCTCCTTTCCACAGATGGTGGTTCTAAGAGCTCTCCTTCATAATCCTCACACACATACACTCTCACTCTGGGGAATGCTATCAGGAATACACATGTCCGCAGGTCAGGTAATGAATGGGAAGATGCAAGTCAGCAGTGACGTGAGCTTTCGAGGCACACAAAGGGGTGCACTTCCCCTTCAGAGAAATAAGGGAGAAAGTGGTTGACATTTCTAAAATGAGATTCAGGTGGCAGAGTGGCAACCCTCATCACTGCTGAGCCCCCACATGGTGAGTGCCCCAGACTAAGGTAGTGTAAGGGAAGGTCTCGGCACAGAGTCAAGGTTACAAGAACTTCTCAAAAAGCTCCATTCCTCCCTCCACTTACTCCTTTCTAGCTGTCATCTTGAGATGCTATTAATTTCCTTAAATGTCAATTTCTATGTCTGAAATATTGAGGTAATAAGAACACCTATTTCATAGGAATCATTAATAAATCTGTCCAGTGTGGTCATTCAGTACTCATTTACTGAGCATGTACTTTGTGCTAAGCATGACACTGAGTTATGGAGCTCCAAAGATGATTGGGTGAGTTGACAGCCTGTGGGCATGGAACAGGACTACACGAAGTAAGGCAGATAAAGTGACCATCACCATGCCTGTCCCAGAGAAAGCTTATGTTCCAGACTGAACGTCTGGCTTCCCTTCCCTGGCCCTGTGGGTCAGGCATCGAGATCACGGTCAGTGGACAGAACGATGAGGGAGGTGCAGGTGACCTGCTCAGGACTTCGTTTTGAGACATGGTTAAGAGGACAGATGTGGACAGAGGCAGCCACATTCACATTCTGGCTCCCTCATTTACCAACTGTATAACTTGATTACTTGCAGTGCCCAAACACAGACATGGAGACGAGAGCAGATAGATAGGAGCAGTTTGTTTGGGAGGTAATCCTATGAAGCATGTGAGGAGAGAGGGAGTGAGAAGAACGACAGGAAGATAGTCAGGATGTGTTCACCACAGGTTGCTGCTGTGGACAATGGCGGGCCGCACGGGGGTCCCACTGACTCTCTGGACCATATTCTCCGAAGAGTATTGTGGATGGAGAGAGAATATTGGGGAACCACTAACTCTTGCCTCACGTGGATTGGTCTCACTCTGAGACTTTAACTCTACCAGCTATCCAGCTCTATTCCCATGGCTGGAAATCTCTCAGAGAACCAAGAAAGTGGCACAGGAGCTGTCTGGTGGTGTTATGGCTGTGGATGTACAGACAGGATGCCCTGTGATTTAATCTTTCTAAGCCTGTCTCACTCCATGAAACTGAATGAATAACCATTTAACTGTATTACCTGTATTTCCTCTAATACTTATAACTCCTAGTGCCTGTCAAAATCAACTCTTTTCTTGAACCATAGAAGAGACTTGTGCCCAGCTAGACTAAACTGCCCAGTTTCTTTTGGTTTTAACTCTGTCCATGTGACTAAATTCTGACCAATGGAATGTAGGTGAGATGTGAGCCTCTTTCAGACCTGGGAATTAAGGTATTGGGCATATTTTCTCCGAAAACTTTATTCCCACTTACACAGCTGAAATACAGGCATGGCAGAGATCCAGCTTTGACCATGCAGATAACAGAGCCCTGAGAATGACTGAGAAACCCAGAAGCACGGAACTGGCTCGCTGAATGGCTACCCGACCAGAGTTGATACAGCCATTGTGGCCATGGAACTGAACGTGCCTGTGCCCAGAGAAAGCTTATGTTCCAGACTGAACGTCTGGCTTCCCTTCCTGGCCCTGTGGGTCAGGCATCGAGATCACGGTCAGTGGACAGAACGATGAGGGAGGTGCAGGTGACCTGCTCAGGACTTCGTTTTGAGACATGGTTAAGAGGACAGATGTGGACAGAGGCAGCCACATTCACATTCTGGCTCCCTCATTTACCAACTGTATAACTTGATTACTTGCAGTGCCCAAACACAGACATGGAGACGAGAGCAGATAGATAGGAGCAGTTTGTTTGGGAGGTAATCCTATGAAGCATGTGAGGAGAGAGGGAGTGAGAAGAACGACAGGAAGATAGTCAGGATGTGTTCACCACAGGTTGCTGCTGTGGACAATGGCGGGCCGCACGGGGGTCCCACTGACTCTCTGGACCATATTCTCCGAAGAGTATTGTGGATGGAGAGAGAATATTGGGGAACCACTAACTCTTGCCTCACGTGGATTGGTCTCACTCTGAGACTTTAACTCTACCAGCTATCCAGCTCTATTCCCATGGCTGGAAATCTCTCAGAGAACCAAGAAAGTGGCACAGGAGCTGTCTGGTGGTGTTATGGCTGTGGATGTACAGACAGGATGCCCTGTGATTTAATCTTTCTAAGCCTGTCTCACTCCATGAAACTGAATGAATAACCATTTAACTGTATTACCTGTATTTCCTCTAATACTTATAACTCCTAGTGCCTGTCAAAATCAACTCTTTTCTTGAACCATAGAAGAGACTTGTGCCCAGCTAGACTAAACTGCCCATTTTCCCTTTGGTTTTAACTCTGTCCATGTGACTAAATTCTGACCAATGGAATGTAGGTGAGATGTGAGCCTCTTTCAGACCTGGGAATTAAGGTATTGGGCATATTTTCTCCGAAAACTTTATTCCCACTTACACAGCTGAAATACAGGCATGGCAGAGATCCAGCTTTGACCATGCAGATAACAGAGCCCTGAGAATGACTGAGAAACCCAGAAGCAAGGAACTGGGTCTCTGAATGGCTACAAGACCAGAGTTGATACAGCCATTGTGGCCCCTTTGATTAGAACTATCACAGAAGAGGGAAATAGGCCTCTGCAACTATTAGTCGCAATATTCCAGAGTCCTAGGTAATAGCATCTTTCCTGTCTTTATCTGGCATTCCTTCATGGGGTGGTTGTGGATAGACCGATGCCTGGCACTTGGTAAAGTTCTTGTGAATAATTAGTTGTTATTACTAGTACTGTTTGCTAAGTTATGATCTTCTGGGCATGATCAGAACCACTTAAACTCAGAATGGGGAGGAAGACAATTTGAGGTGTTATAAGAATGATTGGAACTGGATTCAATTATAGGAACTAGATTCTGGATAAACCAAATGTCCCTCTCACATAATAATGGTAACAATGTCTATCATTATGGAGGTTCTACTCTATGCTAGGCCCTTCACTAGGAGGTTCACATAATTGTGTTCATCTTTACAGCATGTTTATGGCATAAGTATGTGTATCCACATTTTCCTGTTGAGAAACAAAGATCTGTGGAGCATCATCTAAAAGGCAATCATCATTTGGAAAAAAGAAAGAAATACTACTTCCATGAAGATTCTCACTAAACTTTCAGATACTTGAAAATGCAACTGACTTTCAGGAGGACACAACAAATGACAAATGTGCAGGGAGTTTCAGAGCCACCTGAGGGAAGGTTAGGTAACATGCAACATTTTAATTCTATTTTGTCTGGCTCCTCCACAGCTCATTCTTAAGAGATCCTGATCATTAATCACCCCAAGACTTTGTGTCGACACTGGCTGCTGGGAAGTGATATTTGATTTTTAAGATGATCTCTTTTCTTGAACCATAGAAGAGACTTGTGCCCAGCTAGACTAAACTGCCCAGTTTCTTTTGGTTTTAACTCTGTCCATGTGACTAAATTCTGACCAATGGAATGTAGGTGAGATGTGAGCCTCTTTCAGACCTGGGAATTAAGGTATTGGGCATATTTTCTCCGAAAACTTTATTCCCACTTACACAGCTGAAATACAGGCATGGCAGAGATCCAGCTTTGACCATGCAGATAACAGAGCCCTGAGAATGACTGAGAAACCCAGAAGCAAGGAACTGGGTCTCTGAATGGCTACAAGACCAGAGTTGATACAGCCATTGTGGCCCCTTTGATTAGAACTATCACAGAAGAGGGAAATAGGCCTCTGCAACTATTAGTCGCAATATTCCAGAGTCCTAGGTAATAGCATCTTTCCTGTCTTTATCTGGCATTCCTTCATGGGGTGGTTGTGGATAGACCGATGCCTGGCACTTGGTAAAGTTCTTGTGAATAATTAGTTGTTATTACTAGTACTGTTTGCTAAGTTATGATCTTCTGGGCATGATCAGAACCACTTAAACTCAGAATGGGGAGGAAGACAATTTGAGGTGTTATAAGAATGATTGGAACTGGATTCAATTATAGGAACTAGATTCTGGATAAACCAAATGTCCCTCTCACATAATAATGGTAACAATGTCTATCATTATGGAGGTTCTACTCTATGCTAGGCCCTTCACTAGGAGGTTCACATAATTGTGTTCATCTTTACAGCATGTTTATGGCATAAGTATGTGTATCCACATTTTCCTGTTGAGAAACAAAGATCTGTGGAGCATCATCTAAAAGGCAATCATCATTTGGAAAAAAGAAAGAAATACTACTTCCATGAAGATTCTCACTAAACTTTCAGATACTTGAAAATGCAACTGACTTTCAGGAGGACACAACAAATGACAAATGTGCAGGGAGTTTCAGAGCCACCTGAGGGAAGGTTAGGTAACATGCAACATTTTAATTCTATTTTGTCTGGCTCCTCCACAGCTCATTCTTAAGAGATCCTGATCATTAATCACCCCAAGACTTTGTGTCGACACTCGGGCTGCTGGGAAGTGATATATTTTGAATTTTAAAGTCACAGTAATGATCCCCAAATGAGACCAGAGTACTGATTTTTACAATTACCCACACAAAGTGTCTAGACCTACAGGACATCCGCAGTTTTCTCTCCTGGGCTATGACTGTATATAAAGATGCATGCTAACACAATAGGGTTTTGCATGGGAAAAGGTCACAGAATCAGTGCACAGAGTCTGTATTTTCACCAAGGAGATATCCTGGGAGCAGGAAGGCAGCTCTCAACTCTGAAGAGAAAAATTGCCTGATATTTAGAACTCAGGAAGTATTTCCTCAGAAAATAAATTATACCACATGAGCAAACTTCTAGTTAATCTTCTCCTCTCCCTGACCACCATCGACCATCCCTAGCTCCACTCTCCTTCCGCTCATCCTCTTTTCTCTGGCCTTCGACCAGTCCAGGAAAAATGGAACGACTAGCAAGGAAGCCATCACTCCAGGGCGCAGACTTAGTTTCCAGGAGAAGGGAGTAGAAACAAGGAGAAAAGCCTGAGTCTCAGGCTGCAATAGCAAGGCGAGTTCAGGAGCTGTTATGATCCCATGGCAGTAAGACTTCTTTGACCAAATTTCAGTCAAGCTCCCCTGAATCTTCTTAGTTAAGTCTTTTCTTTTCCCGCTGATCTCAGTTTCAGCCAGGAATTCTGCTACACCAACTTAAGAATCCCTGTCTCCTTAGTCAGGATAGCCATCATCAAAAAAATTCTACAAACAATAAATGCTGGAGGGAATGTCGAGAGAAAGAAATCTTCCCACATGGCTGGTGAGAATATAAACTGGTACAGCCACTATGGAGAACAGTATTGAGGTTCCACAAAAAAAAAAAAAAAGAAAAATAGTACTACTACATGACCTAGGAATCCTACTCCTAGGCATTTACTAGGCTGTTGTTGTTCAGTAGCTATGTCGTCTCCTACTCTTTGCCACCCCACAGACTGCAGCACACCAGGCTTTTCTGTCTTTAAAGGTCTCCCTGAGTTTGCTCAGACTCATGTCCATTGAATCAGTGATTCTATCCAACCATTTTATCATCTGCCTTCCCCCTCTCCTCTTGTCCTCAATCTTTCCCAGCTGTAGGGTCTTTTCCAATGAGTTGGCTCTTTGCATCAGAATATTAGAGCCTTTTATGGCTGATTTCACAGTAATGATCCCCAAATGAGACCAGAGTACTGATTTTTACAATTACCCACACAAAGTGTCTAGACCTACAGGACATCCGCAGTTTTCTCCTGGGCTATGACTGTATATAAAGATGCATGCTAACACAATAGGGTTTTGCATGGGAAAAGGTCACAGAATCAGTGCACAGAGTCTGTATTTTCACCAAGGAGATATCCTGGGAGCAGGAAGGCAGCTCTCAACTCTGAAGAGAAAAATTGCCTGATATTTAGAACTCAGGAAGTATTTCCTCAGAAAATAAATTATACCACATGAGCAAACTTCTAGTTAATCTTCTCCTCTCCCTGACCACCATCGACCATCCCTAGCTCCACTCTCCTTCCGCTCATCCTCTTTTCTCTGGCCTTCGACCAGTCCAGGAAAAATGGAACGACTAGCAAGGAAGCCATCACTCCGGGGCGCAGACTTAGTTTCCAGGAGAAGGGAGTAGAAACAAGGAGAAAAGCCTGAGTCTCAGGCTGCAATAGCAAGGCGAGTTCAGGAGCTGTTATGATCCCATGGCAGTAAGACTTCTTTGACCAAATTTCAGTCAAGCTCCCCTGAATCTTCTTAGTTAAGTCTTTTCTTTTCCCGCTGATCTCAGTTTCAGCCAGGAATTCTGCTACACCAACTTAAGAATCCCTGTCTCCTTAGTCAGGATAGCCATCATCAAAAAAATTCTACAAACAATAAATGCTGGAGGGAATGTCGAGAGAAAGAAATCTTCCCACATGGCTGGTGAGAATATAAACTGGTACAGCCACTATGGAGAACAGTATTGAGGTTCCACAAAAAAAAAAAAAAAGAAAAATAGTACTACTACATGACCTAGGAATCCTACTCCTAGGCATTTACTAGGCTGTTGTTGTTCAGTAGCTATGTCGTCTCCTACTCTTTGCCACCCCACAGACTGCAGCACACCAGGCTTTTCTGTCTTTAAAGGTCTCCCTGAGTTTGCTCAGACTCATGTCCATTGAATCAGTGATTCTATCCAACCATTTTATCATCTGCCTTCCCCCTCTCCTCTTGTCCTCAATCTTTCCCAGCTGTAGGGTCTTTTCCAATGAGTTGGCTCTTTGCATCAGAATATTAGAGCTTCAGCATCAGTCCTTCCAATGAATATTCATGGCTGATTTCCTTTAGAATTGACTGGTTTTGATAGGAACAGAGTAGAATAGGTAGGTGGTTGTAGAGTCCTAGTAGGGGATGGTAGGTAGAAGGGAGAAACCTGAGAAAGGCTGGGAGGCCAGTGAGTTGAGGATAACTCAGGAGAGCTGCTCCTTGATCAGTAAAGCAGGCTTGACTGAGTATAAACAGCTGATGAAGGAGAAGCTGGCGAAGAAGCAACCAATGATGTATGTCCTGCATCTGCGTCTACTTGAGGGGGATGGTCTTCTACCATCCTATATATATGGCTGCCCACTCAATCGAGAGGAGAGCAGAGCAGAGCTTTCCTGCCTGCCTGCCTGCCTGCCTGCTTGCACCTCTTACAAGTACCCTATCCTAATAAATCCTCTTCTTGTCTATCACTCTGCTTCTCACTAAATTCTTTCTGCGTTGAGGCAGGAAGAACCTGAACCTCGGTGGGTCCAGATGCTGGGTGAGTGCTGGATTAAGTCCTAGCCACGTGGGTTCAAGTCCCAGACAGGATTTTGGCCGGGATTGAGTCCTGACTACGAGGTTCAAGTCCCAAGGGGGGCTTTTGCTGGGGTTAAGCCTTAGCCACGTGGGTTCAAGTCCCAAACCGGGCTTTGGCTAGGTTCAAGCCCCAGTCATGTGGGTTCGAGTCCCAAACACGGTTTTGGCTGGAATTCAAGCTCCAATCATGTGGGTTCAAGTCCCAAGCAGGGTTTGATCAGGTCTGGGCCCTGGGTTTAAGTCTCAAATCGAGGTAAAACCCTTCAGTTTCATCTCCCTGTTTTCCAGGGAACTCCCAAGAATCTTCTCCAGCACCACAATTTAAATGCATCAATTCTTTGGCATATGCATACATGACTACTGGGAAAGCCATGGCTTTGACTACATGGCACACCAGGCTTTTATGTCTTTAAAGGTCTCCCTGAGTTTGGTCAGACTCATGTCCATTGAATCAGTGATTCTATCCAACCATTTTATCATCTGCCTTCCCCCTCTCCTCTTGTCCTCAATCTTTCCCAGCTGTAGGGTCTTTTCCAATGAGTTGGCTCTTTGCATCAGAATATTAGAGCTTCAGCATCAGTCCTTCCAATGAATATTCATGGCTGATTTCCTTTAGAATTGACTGGTTTTGATAGGAACAGAGTAGAATAGGTAGGTGGTTGTAGAGTCCTAGTAGGGGATGGTAGGTAGAAGGGAGAAACCTGAGAAAGGCTGGGAGGCCAGTGAGTTGAGGATAACTCAGGAGAGCTGCTCCTTGATCAGTAAAGCAGGCTTGACTGAGTATAAACAGCTGATGAAGGAGAAGCTGGCGAAGAAGCAACCAATGATGTATGTCCTGCATCTGCGTCTACTTGAGGGGGATGGTCTTCTACCATCCTATATATATGGCTGCCCACTCAATCGAGAGGAGAGCAGAGCAGAGCTTTCCTGCCTGCCTGCCTGCCTGCCTGCTTGCACCTCTTACAAGTACCCTATCCTAATAAATCCTCTTCTTGTCTATCACTCTGCTTCTCACTAAATTCTTTCTGCGTTGAGGCAGGAAGAACCTGAACCTCGGTGGGTCCAGATGCTGGGTGAGTGCTGGATTAAGTCCTAGCCACGTGGGTTCAAGTCCCAGACAGGATTTTGGCCGGGATTGAGTCCTGACTACGTAGGTTCAAGTCCCAAGCAGGGTTTTGGCTGGGGTTAAGCCTTAGCCACGTGGGTTCAAGTCCCAAACCGGGCTTTGGCTAGGTTCAAGCCCCAGTCATGTGGGTTCGAGTCCCAAACACGGTTTTGGCTGGAATTCAAGTTCCAGTCATGTGGGTTCAAGTCCCAAGCAGGGTTTGATCAGGTCTGGGCCCTGGGTTTAAGTCTCAAATCGAGGTAAAACCCTTCAGTTTCATCTCCCTGTTTTCCAGGGAACTCCCAAGAATCTTCTCCAGCACCACAATTTAAATGCATCAATTCTTTGGCATATGCATACATGACTACTGGGAAAGCCATGGCTTGGACTACATGGACCTTGGTCGGCAAAGTGATATCTCTGCTTTTTAACATGCTGTCTAGTTTTGTCATAGAAATAGAAATCAGTTATTTCTTATAATTCTCAGGTACTCTTTTTGCAATGCTTGTTATACTTCATTAATTAGAGCAGAAAGTTTGTCTTTCTCCTGTTTAGAGCAGTTCTGTGAGAGCTAAGGCTATTTTCTTCTCTGTGATATGTTCAGTAAGAAGATAGTACAAGAAATAACACTTATCACACCAGGATAAGTATTCAAAGTATCAATTGTAAGAATCAGCATATTTGATAAAAAATGGAAATTTAATCAAAGGATCATTTCCTTAGTGGAAATGGGATTGTGAAGAAGGACTAAATCTACCCAGCCAGGGTTTGAATTCCAGGCCTCTCCTTGCTGAAATTGTGACCTTGGGCACCTGTCAAGCTCTCTGCACTTCAGCCTTCTCATTTGTAAACTAAAGCAAAGGTTATCAGCTGCCATCAGGCTCATTGTGGGATTATCCATTGAAACTCCTCAAGCACTTGGAACAGTTCCTAGAACCCAAATAAGTATTCTTTAAGTGGTGGCTTTAGCTTTATGATATATTTAAGATACTTCTACTTTCCCAGATCAGAGACACAGAACCTCAAACACGCCCTTGCCATCCCTCTTCCATTCCTAGCCTCAAAGGCTTCCACAGAAACCAAAGGCATGGACGGGAATACAAGGATGCTATGTAATTTCTCAACAGCTTCAGTGCTTTCATCTTTCCAGTGCTCTTACTAATGTACAAGAAAAAAATAAAAATCATGCAACCTCCGTAAACCCACGAGGATGGCATTTGGAGAGCTTTTGGGTTGGTGAACATGGGTCACTGAGGAGAGCGGCAGCTAGGAGAAACCATGTGCCCATTCCCCATGCCTTCCCTTTGCTTCTTTTCATCTGACTGTTAATTGCATCCCTTCATATCATTTATTAATAAGCCAGTAATCTGGTGAATAAATGTTTTTTTCCTGAGTTCTGCAAGCCATTCTGTCAAATTAATCAAACCCGAGAAAGGGATCATGGGAACCTCTGATTCACAGCCATTTTCTCAAAGGCACAAGTGACAACCTAGACTTGCAACTGGCATCTGAAGCAGGGTAACTAGGGGACATCCCAGGGAGTCTGAGGCGTCCGCAGTAGCTCAGTGGTAAAGAATCAGCTTGCAATGCAGGAGATGCAGATTCTATCCCTGGGTTGGGAAGATCCCCTGGAGGAGGGCGTGACAACCCACTCCAGAATTCTTGCCTGGCAGGTTATAGTCCATGAGGTCGCAGAGTCAGATGTGACTGAAGTGACTGAGCATGCACACATGTGTAGGGTCTGACTCTATCTCTAGGCAGTGTCAGAATCGAGTGGAATTGTAGAACACCCAGCTAGGGCTGCAGGATTGCTTGGTGGTGGGGAGTCCTTCTCCCCTCTGGTCCCCTGCCCTGTCCATACTCACACATTGGAATTAGGTGTTAGGATCTTTAAGGTGGCAAAGTGGGTGAAGGTGGAATGAGAAAGAGTCTGAAAAAGCAGGCTCCCAGCACACTGCCTCACTCACCAAACTTTAGTGAGGAAAGTCTCACTTTTATTTCCTTCTATATCCTTTTATCGATGCTTCATATGTGTACAGAAGTCATTTGCTTAATAAGAAGAAAAAGAATAATAATTATCACTCCAGGGCTTCCCTGGTGGTCCAGTGGGTAAGGACACCGCCTTGCAGTGCAAGGGGCGCCGGTTCGATCCCTGGCCTGGGAAGATCCCACGTGCCGCGGAGCAGCTGGACCGATGTGTCCAATTACTGGGCCAGAGCTCTGGAGCGCATGCGCCCAGAGCCGGTGCTCTGCGACAACAGAGGCCACCGCGATGGGAGGCCCACACGAGCCAAAGAACAAAGATGGATGAAAACTAGATAAATGAAAGACCAAGAGAAGTGGCCCGCCCGCCCCCTCCTTCCCCAGTCCACCCCCTCCAATAAATAAATAAATAAATAAAATCTTTTAAATAATAATAATTATCACTCCATACCTATTTAAGTACCAGCTCCATTAGATAATGTGGTACTTGGGATTCACTTCAAGTCTGCATTGCTGACTGTGTTGACTTCAGGATGTTGTAAGCATTTATTACAGTGATCCAGATTTAGGGGTGACGTGTGTTTTCAAAGAGGAACATTTTTAATGAATTTCTCATAGACTGTGCATTACAGCTACAGTATAATTTTTCAAAAAGGTAAAGGCAACTCTTTCATATAAATATAAAATTGACATATGACAAAGATTTTATTTAACATATTAGTTAATGCAGGAATCTGTAAGATATTTAAAATATTCAGTTGTGCATTTCAAGTGCTCCACAGTCACATGTAACCTGTGACTACCATATTGCACAGTGATAAAGAACATACCTGCCATTATAGAAAATTCTACTTGAGAGCGCAGCCCGAGGTAATGGTAAGTTCTGTGTATATAACAGGCTGGTAATTATGGAGGATGCTCAGAACCCTGGAGAGGGTGAGGGAGCTCTCTGTGGTTTGAGGTGGGAGGAAGGAGCCTTTGGGCTGAATAACAAAGAGTTCTGTTACCCCAATTTATAGAAAAGGAAATTAACCACTATGAGGATCTTTAAGGTGGCAAAGTGGGTGAAGGTGGAATGAGAAAGAGTCTGAAAAAGCAGGCTCCCAGCACACTGCCTCACTCACCAAACTTTAGTGAGGAAAGTCTCACTTTTATTTCCTTCTATATCCTTTTATCGATGCTTCATATGTGTACAGAAGTCATTTGCTTAATAAGAAGAAAAAGAATAATAATTATCACTCCAGGGCTTCCCTGGTGGTCCAGTGGGTAAGGACACCGCCTTGCAGTGCAAGGGGCGCCGGTTCGATCCCTGGCCTGGGAAGATCCCACGTGCCGCGGAGCAGCTGGACCGATGTGTCCAATTACTGGGCCAGAGCTCTGGAGCGCATGCGCCCAGAGCCGGTGCTCTGCGACAACAGAGGCCACCGCGATGGGAGGCCCACACGAGCCAAAGAACAAAGATGGATGAAAACTAGATAAATGAAAGACCAAGAGAAGTGGCCCGCCCGCCCCCTCCTTCCCCAGTCCACCCCCTCCAATAAATAAATAAATAAATAAAATCTTTTAAATAATAATAATTATCACTCCATACCTATTTAAGTACCAGCTCCATTAGATAATGTGGTACTTGGGATTCACTTCAAGTCTGCATTGCTGACTGTGTTGACTTCAGGATGTTGTAAGCATTTATTACAGTGATCCAGATTTAGGGGTGACGTGTGTTTTCAAAGAGGAACATTTTTAATGAATTTCTCATAGACTGTGCATTACAGCTACAGTATAATTTTTCAAAAAGGTAAAGGCAACTCTTTCATATAAATATAAAATTGACATATGACAAAGATTTTATTTAACATATTAGTTAATGCAGGAATCTGTAAGATATTTAAAATATTCAGTTGTGCATTTCAAGTGCTCCACAGTCACATGTAACCTGTGACTACCATATTGCACAGTGATAAAGAACATACCTGCCATTATAGAAAATTCTACTTGAGAGCGCAGCCCGAGGTAATGGTAAGTTCTGTGTATATAACAGGCTGGTAATTATGGAGGATGCTCAGAACCTGGAGAGGGTGAGGGAGCTCTCTGTGGTTTGAGGTGGGAGGAAGGAGCCTTTGGGTTGAATAACAAAGAGTTCTGTTACCCCAATTTATAGAAAAGGAAATTAACCACTATGAGGTAAAAGTCACTCAGTTGTGTCCAACTCTTTGTGACCCCATAGATTAGCCATGGGATTCTCTAGTCAAGAATACTGGAGTGGGCAGCTGTTCCCCTCTCCAGGGGATCTTCCCAACCCAGGGAAGGAACTGAGGTCTCCCACATTGCAGTTGGATCCTTTACCACCTGAGCCACCAGGGAAGCCCAAGAATACTGGAGTGGGTAGCCATCCCCTTAACCAGGGGATCTTCCCAACTCAGGAATCACAATGGGATCTCTTGCATTGCAGCAGATTTTTTACCAGCTAAGCTACCAGGGAACCCCTTTGACCACTATAACAACTCCAAATCTCAGAAGCTTTCCAAAAATAAGTTAATTTCTCTCTCAAGTAAAATGAAAAAGGCTGTCTCTTATGGGCATGGAGTTCTCCTCCAGTGGGCAGCTGAGGATCCAGACCTCTTCTGCCCTGTGGCTCTGTCATGGTCAAATGAGACTGGTGACAGTCTGCATCTCTCTGGAAGGAGGGACGTGAACATGGTCAGGGAGTTTGACGTACCTGCTCTGCAAGCACTGCCCGTCACTTCTAATGATACCCCATGGGCTAGATTGCAGACTGTGGGCATACCTGACTTCAATGGCGCTGGGAGAGGAAGACTCATGGTTTCCTCCAAGAGAAGAAATGAGTTTGGCCAACAGGCAGTCAGTTTCCCCAACATCAGACAACTGTCCTTGCAGCTGATCTAGGAATATCAGAGGAGGGATTTGAAAGGTTTTTTGTTTATCTAGATTCCACAGTAATCTACTTCTTGAAAACATATGTTTAAAATTTGAGAGTTATTCAGTTTAGAGATGCGTCGGTTTATAAACCTCGGTTTCTAAAATGAGCTTGAGGTAGGTTTCCAAATTATATCTTCCACGAAAGTGGGGAGAGGACAGAAGCTTTGGAATAAATCTGGTTTACATACCTGCATTATAGAAAATTCTACTTGAGAGCGCAGCCGAGGTAATGGTAAGTTCTGTGTATATAACAGGCTGGTAATTATGGAGGATGCTCAGAACCTGGAGAGGGTGAGGGAGCTCTCTGTGGTTTGAGGTGGGAGGAAGGAGCCTTTGGGTTGAATAACAAAGAGTTCTGTTACCCCAATTTATAGAAAAGGAAATTAACCACTATGAGGTAAAAGTCACTCAGTTGTGTCCAACTCTTTGTGACCCCATAGATTAGCCATGGGATTCTCTAGTCAAGAATACTGGAGTGGGCAGCTGTTCCCCTCTCCAGGGGATCTTCCCAACCCAGGGAAGGAACTGAGGTCTCCCACATTGCAGTTGGATCCTTTACCACCTGAGCCACCAGGGAAGCCCAAGAATACTGGAGTGGGTAGCCATCCCCTTAACCAGGGGATCTTCCCAACTCAGGAATCACAATGGGATCTCTTGCATTGCAGCAGATTTTTTACCAGCTAAGCTACCAGGGAACCCCTTTGACCACTATAACAACTCCAAATCTCAGAAGCTTTCCAAAAATAAGTTAATTTCTCCCCAAGTAAAATAAAAAAGGCTGTCTCTTATGGGCATGGAGTTCTCCTCCAGTGGGCAGCTGAGGATCCAGACCTCTTCTGCCCTGTGGCTCTGTCATGGTCAAATGAGACTGGTGACAGTCTGCATCTCTCTGGAAGGAGGGACGTGAACATGGTCAGGGAGTTTGACGTACCTGCTCTGCAAGCACTGCCCGTCACTTCTAATGATACCCCATGGGCTAGATTGCAGACTGTGGGCATACCTGACTTCAATGGCGCTGGGAGAGGAAGACTCATGGTTTCCTCCAAGAGAAGAAATGAGTTTGGCCAACAGGCAGTCAGTTTCCCCAACATCAGACAACTGTCCTTGCAGCTGATCTAGGAATATCAGAGGAGGGATTTGAAAGGTTTTTTGTTTATCTAGATTCCACAGTAATCTACTTCTTGAAAACATATGTTTAAAATTTGAGAGTTATTCAGTTTAGAGATGCGTCGGTTTATAAACCTCGGTTTCTAAAATGAGCTTGAGGTAGGTTTCCAAATTATATCTTCCACGAAAGTGGGGAGAGGACAGAAGCTTTGGAATAAATCTGGTTTACCTCATTTATAAACTGTGTGTGTTCGTTGCAAATACAAAATGCACATATAGTGCCCCCAAATATGCCTGATATGTAATACAAGCTCAATTAATAGTAGCTCTTCTGATGTGATTTTCCTAATAAAGTAAATAGATTAAGGTTTAGCTAACAAAAGCCAGTCAATGTTTTTAATAGATGAGTGTCTTAAAGCTTTGAAAATGGTAATTAGAGGCCGACAGATTAAATCCTGAGAAAAGTTTGTGAGCAAAACCGTGGAAACATGATCACAGACCATGTGTAGAACATGAATCAGTTATCTGGAGTAAACCAGAATTTTTCAACACTGAAGCTTGAGAGAAATTTTAGGAAAGGGACCATGGTTTAGGAAGTGGGTCACAGTCTCAACCGAAGACCTCAAATGAGTAACAAATGTTTTAGAACCATCTCTTATTGTCATAACTTCCCTCAGGGGCAGGCTACCAAAACCAAATTGGAGGGAGGGAAGGAACCCCAGTCAATTTTATCAGAATCAACAAAATAAAACCCAAGTAAGCAGTATTTAATTGACCCAGGAACAACATTCAAAGACCAACAGGAATGAATGAATGCATCCTTTGTAGGTTCCTGTGTCATTTGTTCATACAAGGGGGCTAGTTACATCCCAGGATGTATGCAAAAACCATCTAAGAGGTAAAGGAAGAAAATATGGCAACTTTCAGCCTCACTTACCTTTACCCTTTCTATCGTGTTTTTGTTTCACAAAGTATATTTTTCTTAGTACTACATGCATATAATCAATTAATAAATGAATATACCTATAGTGATCAAATATGCTCAAAACATTTTCTATCTTAAAGGCTCAAAAAAAACCCTCTGTTTTAGTTGATCAACCATGAATATTGAATTTATTCTTTTGTCACAGTTCATCTTCTGATGAGACTTGCAGGGCAGGCTGCTAAGGTTTGAACTCTGACCAACCAGAGCCTGTAAGGTTTCAATTTTCAGGGTTTCCCTTGCTTTGGGAGGCACTATGATAAGTGGAACGTAGGCCAATAATTGAGTAACTTACAGTGTTCATGTTCAAATGCCACCAAGGTCAAAGAAATCCAGCTGAGCTACAGCTATACAAAGTTGCCATCCCAGTTCCGTTTTCCTTGTGGCGTACGTGGCATCTGTATTAACATAGGTCATGAGTAGTGCCTTAACCTGGGTGTTTGATGCATAGTGTATGTGCATGTTCAGTCTCTTAGTCATGTCTCACTTCTTACAACCTCACAGACTGCAGCCCGGCAGGCTCCTCTGTCCTTGAGATTATCCAGGCAAGAATATTGGATTGGGTTGTCATTTCCTACTCCTGTAGATCTTTCCAACACAGGGATCCAACCCATGTCTCCTGTGTCTCCTGCATTAAGTGGATTCTTTACCTCTGTGCCCCCCTGTGCAGCCTCTCTGATGCACAGTAGATGTTGTCAGTAGGTTACATGACTCTTCAAGAGTTCTCCTTAAGGACTCTACTGTTTTGGCTTAGATGCTGGGCATCCAGCTTACTCATACCCAGTGCAGCTTCTCCCTAGAGAGATCAAATGTTGGTCATGTTTAGCTAACACAGTTCCTTTAAGACAATACAGTGGCTAGTGGGTGACCTCTGAGGTCCAGTGTCTAGTTTTCAAGCCCAATTTCTGCATACATCCACTGTGTGAGGCATCCTTTGTAGGTTCCTGTGTCATTTGTTCATACAGGGGCTAGTTACATCCCAGGATGTATGCAAAAACCATCTAAGAGGTAAAGGAAGAAAATATGGCAACTTTCAGCCTCACTTACCTTTACCCTTTCTATCGTGTTTTTGTTTCACAAAGTATATTTTTCTTAGTACTACATGCATATAATCAATTAATAAATGAATATACCTATAGTGATCAAATATGCTCAAAACATTTTCTATCTTAAAGGCTCAAAAAAAACCCTCTGTTTTAGTTGATCAACCATGAATATTGAATTTATTCTTTTGTCACAGTTCATCTTCTGATGAGACTTGCAGGGCAGGCTGCTAAGGTTTGAACTCTGACCAACCAGAGCCTGTAAGGTTTCAATTTTCAGGGTTTCCCTTGCTTTGGGAGGCACTATGATAAGTGGAACGTAGGCCAATAATTGAGTAACTTACAGTGTTCATGTTCAAATGCCACCAAGGTCAAAGAAATCCAGCTGAGCTACAGCTATACAAAGTTGCCATCCCAGTTCCGTTTTCCTTGTGGCGTACGTGGCATCTGTATTAACATAGGTCATGAGTAGTGCCTTAACCTGGGTGTTTGATGCATAGTGTATGTGCATGTTCAGTCTCTTAGTCATGTCTCACTTCTTACAACCTCACAGACTGCAGCCCGGCAGGCTCCTCTGTCCTTGAGATTATCCAGGCAAGAATATTGGATTGGGTTGTCATTTCCTACTCCTGTAGATCTTTCCAACACAGGGATCCAACCCATGTCTCCTGTGTCTCCTGCATTAAGTGGATTCTTTACCTCTGTGCCCCCCTGTGCAGCCTCTCTGATGCACAGTAGATGTTGTCAGTAGGTTACATGACTCTTTTCAAGAGTTCTCCTTAAGGACTCTACTGTTTTGGCTTAGATGCTGGGCATCCAGCTTACTCATACCCAGTGCAGCTTCTCCCTAGAGAGATCAAATGTTGGTCATGTTTAGCTAACACAGTTCCTTTAAGACAATACAGTGGCTAGTGGGTGACCTCTGAGGTCCAGTGTCTAGTTTTCAAGCCCAATTTCTGCATACATCCACTGTGTGAGCTTGGGCAACTCAAGTTGACCCCTAGCACTCAGTTTCTTCACCTGAGAATAGCACCTACCCTAAAGGGTTGTTGTATGAGTAAAATGACTTATACTATATGGAGCACTTAAGCAATTTTGAAACTTTCCATAAATATTACCTACTGTTATCAGAAATTGTTTCTCGTTTCCTTCATGTGGCGTTTCTGCTGAAAATGGATTTTATTTTTTTTTGGAGATAGCTACTCAGAAAGAGATTCCAAACCTAACCAGAACATGTGAGAGCATCTCATCCAGTTCTTTGCTTATGTCTTTGGAATCATCTCTGATCACTGGTTTCATCCTGAATCACAACCCTAAACCACCCTCCTGTTTTTCAGAATTTCTAGCCAACCAAGTTCTCCCACTGACCACATAGACGTCTTCTTCCAGTCCATTCAGGACTTCTAATCCTGCTTCAACCACATATGCTGTCAATGATGATGTGGTGCAGGGGGTACTCATCCTCTCTCCAGCTCTCTCAACCACAGCCCCCAAGCAACACGGACACACTCTCTTCCTTTCCAAACCTCACCCCGAACTTCCCACTCTGTTTCACGTGATGATGGTGGCTCAACTCTGCCCACTTGGACTCTGTATGTTTTCAGCTTCTGGACTTTTATTAGAATTGGACTAAAAGGCTGTTTTACTATGCTCTTTTCTAATTTTTCCTTTTGCCTAGTTTGACAGTATTCAGAGCCAGTTATTCTTCAAAAATTCCAAGCAGCCCATTGTCTTTTTCTTTGGGGGCCAGCATTAGGAAATATGTTCAACATGAAATACGAAATGTAAAAGCCTGTTAAGTGTGTTGCTGTGGGCTTCATTGGAGACGTCCAAGTGGGAAATCCACTGGGAGTTCACATCCAGGTCAAGACCACAGTATTCAATGAAATCTCTTTACCTGACAAATTTTGGAAGACCCTTTTTAAAATATGGCTTTTTACTTAATGCTCTAATAGTATGTGTTACATCAAAGTCTTCCCAGTCTGGATTATGAACACCAATATCCTAACAAGGTAATTAATGAAGATCCAGAGCTTGTGTGAAAGGGACTTGAGGTTTAAACTCAAGTTACCAGCTGAGGAAGACTGAGGAAGTTTGTTCTTCCCACTTTTTGAGTCTTTGGTTCTGAATCTGCAGAATGGGGATAAAACATCTGTATCACAGGACCTGGGAAAGATTAATGCTAAGCTAAATAAGATGCCCAGAACCACCACTGACATATAAAAGGTGCTTAATAAAGAGTTATGATTATCCTCAGTCCTTCAGGACAGTACAATTTATTTTCTGGCGATGAGCCTGCACTTTCTTCCATTTTGATTGGGAATTTATGAGCTCAGTGTCCTGACATGGGTTAGCTCATGCTGACCAAAAGCTATGATCAGCAGTTATATAAATGTCTGTATTTGAAATCAGGAAAATAAATTATTTGGGGTGGAGACGGGGCAAATCTTTCACACAATGAAGTCCATGGGTGAGAAATTACACAAGTGAGCAACAACAAGTGGGTACTATTAAAGACCTAGTGTTTTGGGGCCTCTGGCTGACCACAAGCAAGCTTTTGAACTGCTGTGAGGTTTGGGACCTTAGTGTTTTGGGGGCTACTCTCTTCTCCACCCAACCACAGCCCAAGCCACACGGACACTCTCTTCCTTTCCAAACCTCACCCCGAACTTCCCACTCTGTTTCACGTGATGATGGTGGCTCAACTCTGCCCACTTGGACTCTGTATGTTTTCAGCTTCTGGACTTTTATTAGAATTGGACTAAAAGGCTGTTTTACTATGCTCTTTTCTAATTTTTCCTTTTGCCTAGTTTGACAGTATTCAGAGCCAGTTATTCTTCAAAAATTCCAAGCAGCCCATTGTCTTTTTCTTTGGGGGCCAGCATTAGGAAATATGTTCAACATGAAATACGAAATGTAAAAGCCTGTTAAGTGTGTTGCTGTGGGCTTCATTGGAGACGTCCAAGTGGGAAATCCACTGGGAGTTCACATCCAGGTCAAGACCACAGTATTCAATGAAATCTCTTTACCTGACAAATTTTGGAAGACCCTTTTTAAAATATGGCTTTTTACTTAATGCTCTAATAGTATGTGTTACATCAAAGTCTTCCCAGTCTGGATTATGAAACACCAATATCCTAACAAGGTAATTAATGAAGATCCAGAGCTTGTGTGAAAGGGACTTGAGGTTTAAACTCAAGTTACCAGCTGAGGAAGACTGAGGAAGTTTGTTCTTCCCACTTTTTGAGTCTTTGGTTCTGAATCTGCAGAATGGGGATAAAACATCTGTATCACAGGACCTGGGAAAGATTAATGCTAAGCTAAATAAGATGCCCAGAACCACCACTGACATATAAAAGGTGCTTAATAAAGAGTTATGATTATCCTCAGTCCTTCAGGACAGTACAATTTATTTTCTGGCGATGAGCCTGCACTTTCTTCCATTTTGATTGGGAATTTATGAGCTCAGTGTCCTGACATGGGTTAGCTCATGCTGACCAAAAGCTATGATCAGCAGTTATATAAATGTCTGTATTTGAAATCAGGAAAATAAATTATTTGGGGGTGGAGACCGGAGCAAATCTTTCACACAATGAAGTCCATGGGTGAGAAATTACACAAGTGAGCAACAACAAGTGGGTACTATTAAAGACCTAGTGTTTTGGGGCCTCTGGCTGACCACAAGCAAGCTTTTGAACTGCTGTGAGGTTTGGGCTCATCCTCTTAGAATGTTGATAATATAGTGTGCCTTCCCGGGGTTACTGTGATGATTAAAATTGAGATAATATGTAAACTTCCTAGCACTGGCCCAGGACACAGTAGGTTCCCCACAAATGATCATTTTCAACTCTTCCTTTATGGCAAAATGGCAGGAACCACTGTTTTATTCCCCCATACACTCACCAATGCACACAGGCCTGGGAAGAGGTTTTATTCCTGAGAATGACAGCCTCGTATATCATTACTAGCAGGTGATTAGGTTAGACTGCAAGCCTGAGCCTGGGAGATTCAGTGCTGGCTCCCATAGATCTAATTAATCTCACAGCTCTGTCCTGATTTCCTAAACAGGGGGCCACTCTCAAAATTCCTTCGGAAAACATATTTCTTTTTGTTTTCTCTCACCCCCATTTTAACTTTTAACATGGACTCTATTCTAGATGTCTATTCCGGCATCCTCCACTGGCCGCCACCTCACCTCTCACTCTGATGGGCCCCTTAAAGCCTCATGAAGCTTTTTTTGTGTCCATCAGCATCCCAAGTCTCCCCTTTCTGTCCTTGAGAGAAAAGTACTTCTAAGAGCTGGGGGAGGAGCAAGCTGGGGAAAAGCCTCAGAATTATCCTGGCTGAATTTGCTATTTGCTTCAATCTTTGATCTTGGATGCAGTAAAGTGTCAGCCAGACCAAAGTCATTTTATATATAGGCCCGCATAAGCAAAGTGGAGGGACTTCATGGTTAATTGATTAAAACATTCCATAGAAGGTGCAAGATCAAAGGGCCGCTGGCTGGTTTTATATTTCTCTGGGGTCCCGCAGGCCTTGTGGGTGACACAGAGGACCTTTGGTGTGAAAGTATTCAAAGGCTGATGTTTGTTTGTTTTATTCCAGTATGAGACTTGTGTTTCCCAGGGCTGCATAGTGACAGGTTGTATTATTGTGGGCTTCCTATGGGCACAATCTGTGTGTAAGGGGGGGGAGTGCCCACCGTCGGCAAGAGGGCATGACCCTGTCATGTTGCTACCAGCACCTCTTTCTGCCAAACCCTAAGGAAATAGACTCCATTATGTTACTGGAAGGCAAAGACCACAGTCTCCTCTCTCTTTTTTCTTGTTTCCAGTAAGAGTCAAGGAGAGGTTCACAAAATCCAGAGTCAGTCCCTGGACCTGAGACAAAAGAGAAACCGGAAAATTTCCCATTGTCCCAGCTGTCCTGGTAAGAGGGGCGGGAATCTGCCTGGCAGAAGTTTTTTTTGTTTGTTTTTTTTGTTTTTTTTTTTTTATCAGTGTCCTCCAGTTACAGGGAACTTAGTAGAGGAAGAAAAAATCATGGAAGAGGGTCTGATGTCATAGACCCATAGAGAGGGTCTGTTCCTGATGAGAAGCATCATCAACTATCTTTCGTGACACAGAATCTTAACATTGGAGCAGCCACCCTTTATCAAGGAGCTTCCCTTTACCAGGCACCAGCTCCAATGCACCGTCCACTGGCAAAGTCTCATTCATCCTCCTTCCTAATGGACACGGGAGGCCAGGGTGTGGGGGGTGAATCCCTGAGGGCATGCAATTTGAGCTGAGATTTGAGCTCCTGTTGTTCTGCCTCTGCTGTCCACACCTCGTCAGTCACCTGGTGATGTGGTGAATTGTGTCTGTCACTCAAGATTCATATGGGAAGCTTCTAGCCTCAGAACGTGACTGTATTTTGGCATGGGGCCCTTAAAGGGGTCATTAAGTTAACATGAATTCATTTGTTGTTGTTCAGTTGCTCAGTCATGTTTGACTCCTTGCAACCCCATAAACTGTAGCACATCAGGCTCCCCTGTCTTTCACTATCTCCCAGAGTTTGTTCAAACTCATGGCCATTGAATCTATGATGCCATCCAACCGTCTTATCCTCTGTCATCCTCTTCTCTTCTTGCCCTCAATCTTTCCCAGCATAAGGGTGTTTTGGTGTCCTTACATAAAATAAAGGAGAGATTTGAACACAGACTATTATATAGGGAAAACCATGTGAAGACACCAGGAGAAGAAGAATGTCACCAAGCCAAGGAGCAAGGCCTCAGAATATACAAACCATGTTAACACCTTGATCGTGGACTTTCAGCCTTCTGTAGAATGGCAAGAGAATACACTGTTGTTGTTTGAGCCACCCGGTCTATGACACTTTCATATGGCAGCCCTGGCAAGTTAATACATACTCCTAGAGTTTGTCTCCCAAAAGAACAGCCCAGGCAGGCAGATGCTAGACGCATATCCCTCCAACTTACTTTGTGTAAGACGTCTTCAATGAATTTATCAAAGAATTGTTTTTTAAGGTACTCGAGTATAAGTCCTGCTGAAAGGATATTACTACTTGTATAGGGAAGATCTGATCATAGTACAGAATGTTCTGGATAAAGAGTTTGCATCCTTTGAGAAGCCTTCCCTAACTCCACACCTCCAGATCAATCCTTTTTTCAGTACCCGCACTTAACACCCTTCCGTATAAGTACTAATTGAACTTGGCATCCTCCATTGAGAATAAATTCAAAATCTGAATTGGTCTCATTTGGCTTCATGTTGTCAAGACAAAGGAAAAGGATTAGGATAGATAAAGGAATCAGTCAAGAGAGACCGAGACACCTGGAGGAGGCCACCCCCCACCAGTATTACCTAGGCAGGTGCCACGGTGATGTCGTGGGTGGACTCAGGTGAGACTTCTGACTTCTGGGCTGAAACAGAAAGGAGGATTCACTTTCAAAAATAAAAGAGCCCGTGGCCTTTTGAGCTTGTTGGAAGGAATGCTAATACAGGTACTTGACTGCTGGGGGTAGGAAAGCTGGGGATATTCACAGGACGCAGGTAGAAAGGAAGAAATCAGGCAAGGTGGGTGCAAAGGGCCCCAGTCCAGTGGACGGGGCCTGAGGGTGATGGACAGGCCAGCAGAGCCCAGCAGTCTGGCAGGCCTGACCTGAAAGCCTATGGGACACCCACCATGCGGCCCAGTGTACTGTGACTAGAGAGACTTTGAAGCAGCTGCCTGCTTCTCTGTCCTTTTCCTTTCCTGTTCCTCTTTGTCCAACCTTCTTTCTCATTTTCTCATCTCTCTTTCCCTTACATTTCTGTCCTGCTGTATCCTTCAGAATTTCGTAAACACAGTGTTGAAATATCCAACCTTTTTCCCTCATGCCAAGATAATGGGGGTCAGGAGCTCATGTGGACATCATGTCCTGAACTCTGTACAAGCAGCAGGGCCTCCCTTATGGAGGGGGATTGTGAAGAATCCCCCTGCAAAGGCAAACATCTTGGGCTTACTTTTTCAACAACCATAGCCTAACCTGTCTCACTTTTCTAAAAGTTATAGAGTCTGGTCTTTTGTCCCTGTTCTCTTGTGTGACTCTTAAGAATCAGAGGTATAAGCTCCGAAAAATCTTAGGAGGGAGCAGAACTGTCAGCTAACAAAGGGCTGTTAGTAGAGGTATGGTCAGGAGATGTATGAGTGAGATTTCTGGATGGTTTCTCAGACACTGCTATTTCTCACTCAACTCTCTTCCCCTGGTCACCCAGCCTGTGAACTGTGCAATCTACCCTGACAGGCTGTTTTATTTTTTATAGTCCTAGTCTACCCAGGAAGGGTGGCTTAAATGATAAACTTTTATTTCTCTCTGTTCTAGAGCCCAGAAAGTTCAAAATCAAGGTGTCAGAAGATCTGGTTCCTGGTGAGGGCTCATTTTCTGGCTTGTAGACAACCACCTTCCTGTTGTGTATTCATGCATTCCTCTGTGCATTCATGTTAAGAGAAAAAGCTAGATATTTCTCTTTCATACTTTTTTTTTAAGGACACTAATTCCATCATGAGGGCCCCATCATCATGACCTCATCTCATCCTAGTTATTGCCCAAGGGCTCTACTGCAAATATCATCACATTGAGGGTTAGAGCTTCCATATAGAAATTTGCAGGGGTACAAACACTCAGCCCAGAAGAGGTGCAAAACTAAAATGGACTATATCATCTACATCTACACAGAGTAACACAGTGAAAACCTCAATACGCTATTATCTATTGAGGTTTTACTATAAATGTTAGGTGTTCTAAAATAGAACTTTGTATGATACTTCCCTTTTCCCAACATTTCCACTTCTACTTTGTGTCAGAGGCAGCAACAGCAGTAGAAGACACCTTAGAGAATGCCTGTCTCAGAAAATGCAGGATCTTTTGTCTATAAGACTAGTTACACTGGCAAAGAGAGAGTCTACTGAGACGTAGTAGAATAATATCAGCTGAAAAAAAAAGTCTGGCAGGCCAGGAATATCCACACCAGATTAAATGTTGACTGGTGACCTGGGATAATTGTTCAGCCCTTTCCAGACTGTGCCTTTGTGGGTAAAAACCTGAACATTTAAACAAGTGGTTAAAAAACTGGATTTTCAAATCTGTGAAGTCATTGCCTCTTCCCAACAGGAAGAGACTGGGAGGCAGCTCTTCTGTCACTGGCTGGCTGGTGAATTCCTCAGGGTTGATCTTACAGCTCACAGAGCTATTCATCATTTTAGTGAGCATCCTCAGAGGGGGCCCCTGGTGATTTACATGTTCCAGATAAATTATGATGCCTCTCATGATGTTATCATCATTTCAGCTCACGGACTTGAACACTTTCTGGGAGAGGACTTTTTTCACCCTTTCTTAAATGATGAACAACCCCCAGACAGATTATATTGTAGTTGTCAAGAAAAAAGATATAGGTATGTTTTCTTAAAGATAAACAACTCGGCCACCACAGCTAGTTGGCCCAGCAGTAGGAAAACATTTTCCACGGAGAGTTCACTGTTTATCCCACCTGGAAAAGATCATCAAACTTGCCAGGTCTTTCATTCCTTTTCTACTTAACGATGAATTTTCTCCTATAGTTTTACCAGGCTATTCCATTTCTAACAGCAGAAACTCTAAATAAAGCAAAATCGGAAAGAGTTTTTCACTGTTTTTAAGGACACTAATTCCATCATGAGGGCCCCATCATCATGACCTCATCTCATCCTAGTTATTGCCCAAGGGCTCTACTGCAAATATCATCACATTGAGGGTTAGAGCTTCCATATAGAAATTTGCAGGGTACAAACACTCAGCCCAGAAGAGGTGCAAAACTAAAATGGACTATATCATCTACATCTACACAGAGTAACACAGTGAAAACCTCAATACGCTATTATCTATTGAGGTTTTACTATAAATGTTAGGTGTTCTAAAATAGAACTTTGTATGATACTTCCCTTTTCCCAACATTTCCACTTCTACTTTGTGTCAGAGGCAGCAACAGCAGTAGAAGACACCTTAGAGAATGCCTGTCTCAGAAAATGCAGGATCTTTTGTCTATAAGACTAGTTACACTGGCAAAGAGAGAGTCTACTGAGACGTAGTAGAATAATATCAGCTGAAAAAAAAAGTCTGGCAGGCCAGGAATATCCACACCAGATTAAATGTTGACTGGTGACCTGGGATAATTGTTCAGCCCTTTCCAGACTGTGCCTTTGTGGGTAAAAACCTGAACATTTAAACAAGTGGTTAAAAAACTGGATTTTCAAATCTGTGAAGTCATTGCCTCTTCCCAACAGGAAGAGACTGGGAGGCAGCTCTTCTGTCACTGGCTGGCTGGTGAATTCCTCAGGGTTGATCTTACAGCTCACAGAGCTATTCATCATTTTAGTGAGCATCCTCAGAGGGGGCCCCTGGTGATTTACATGTTCCAGATAAATTATGATGCCTCTCATGATGTTATCATCATTTCAGCTCACGGACTTGAACACTTTCTGGGAGAGGACTTTTTTCACCCTTTCTTAAATGATGAACAACCCCCAGACAGATTATATTGTAGTTGTCAAGAAAAAAGATATAGGTATGTTTTCTTAAAGATAAACAACTCGGCCACCACAGCTAGTTGGCCCAGCAGTAGGAAAACATTTTCCACGGAGAGTTCACTGTTTATCCCACCTGGAAAAGATCATCAAACTTGCCAGGTCTTTCATTCCTTTTCTACTTAACGATGAATTTTCTCCTATAGTTTTACCAGGCTATTCCATTTCTAACAGCAGAAACTCTAAATAAAGCAAAATGCATGGTTTTTTATTCCAATGAATTTACAAGGTGTCAATGCTCACCTTTGACCTCCTTTGACCTTGAGTAGATTGGGCTTTGCATTCTACCCTGGTCACAGACCAGGTGATGGAAAATCTATTTTCCTTTGGCACTTCTGTTGGTGGTACACCTTATCAAAATCTTTTGGTGCTAGTTGATAAACTTTCGAGATGAGTGTGGTAGGCAGACTAATGCCCCAGCAAAGGATGTTCATGTCCTAATTCCTGGGACCTAAGAATGTGCTGAATCTTCCCTGTTAACTCAGACAGTAAAGAACTAGCCTGCAATGCAGGAGACCCAGGTTCAATCCCTGCGTTGGGAAGATCCCCTGGAGAAGGGAATGGTTACCCATTCCAGTATTTTTGCCTGGAGAATTCCATGGACATAGGAGCCTGACAGGCTACAGTCCATGAGGTTACAAAGGGTCAGATATAACTGGGTGACTCACACACTTATGAATATGCTATGTTTTATTGCTGGGGAAATTAGGTTGCAGATAAAATTGTTTGCTAATCAGCTGACATTAAAATGGGAAAGGGGGTCCTGGATTATCCAGTGGACTCGATGGAATTATGGTGGTCCATAAAAATGGCGGGGGGCAGGAAGGCAATATTCTCTGTTTAGAGTGATGCAACTTGAGATAAGGGGCTTCCCAGGTGGTGCTAGTGGTAAAGATTCTGCCTGCAATGCAGGAAACCTGGGTTTGATCCCTGGGTTGGGAAGACTGGAGGAGGGCATGGCAATCCACTCCAGTTTTCTTGCCAGGAGAATTCCACGGACAGAGGAGCTTGGCAGGCTACAATCTATAGGGTCACACAGAGTCAGACATGATTGAAGTGACTTAATATACACACACGCATGCACAACTTGAGAGAAATCTGACTAGCTCTGAAGACAAGGGTGAAAACTACAAACCAAGGGAAAAAGGTGGCCTCTAAAAACTGGAAAAAGCAAGAAAATGTATTTTCTGTTCAAGCCTTCAGAGAGAAATGCAACCTGCCAACACCTTCATTACAGAATTGAGTTAATAAATTTGTGTTGTTTCAAGATGCATGGCATTTTTTAAAGCATCAATAGGAAACTAATAATAAGAGACACATTTTAATTGTATTCTGCTTTGAACACCCAGCCCCATGCCAGCACATAGCAGTTACTTAATAAATCTTGAATGAAAGAATGAATGATGCCTGAATGTCACAAAGCAAGCATCCTATCTTTCAAGCTCTCTGATCCCCTGAAATGCTCTCACTTCCTCTCTGTAGATGCTTCTAGTTCTCCTTTCATTTGTACAACATTTGGGAACTGTTCCTTGGGCTCCAGTGAGCCAATCCTTTGACATCTCAGCCACGGCCCTTTGGTTCTCTTTGATGACCCATCATTTCTTCAAAGGGAAGTATCACCACATTTCTCATCTCTGTAGCCTTATTCCCATTCTTTTGTTCACCTTGGTTCCCCAACCGGCTAAATTCCATGGACATAGGAGCCTGACAGGCTACAGTCCATGAGGTTACAAAGGGTCAGATATAACTGGGTGACTCACACACTTATGAATATGCTATGTTTTATTGCTGGGGAAATTAGGTTGCAGATAAAATTGTTTGCTAATCAGCTGACATTAAAATGGGAAAGGGGGTCCTGGATTATCCAGTGGACTCGATGGAATTATGGTGGTCCATAAAAATGGCGGGGGGCAGGAAGGCAATATTCTCTGTTTAGAGTGATGCAACTTGAGATAAGGGGCTTCCCAGGTGGTGCTAGTGGTAAAGATTCTGCCTGCAATGCAGGAAACCTGGGTTTGATCCCTGGGTTGGGAAGACTGGAGGAGGGCATGGCAATCCACTCCAGTTTTCTTGCCAGGAGAATTCCACGGACAGAGGAGCTTGGCAGGCTACAATCTATAGGGTCACACAGAGTCAGACATGATTGAAGTGACTTAATATACACACACGCATGCACAACTTGAGAGAAATCTGACTAGCTCTGAAGACAAGGGTGAAAACTACAAACCAAGGGAAAAAGGTGGCCTCTAAAAACTGGAAAAAGCAAGAAAATGTATTTTCTGTTCAAGCCTTCAGAGAGAAATGCAACCTGCCAACACCTTCATTACAGAATTGAGTTAATAAATTTGTGTTGTTTCAAGATGCATGGCATTTTTTAAAGCATCAATAGGAAACTAATAATAAGAGACACATTTTAATTGTATTCTGCTTTGAACACCCAGCCCCATGCCAGCACATAGCAGTTACTTAATAAATCTTGAATGAAAGAATGAATGATGCCTGAATGTCACAAAGCAAGCATCCTATCTTTCAAGCTCTCTGATCCCCTGAAATGCTCTCACTTCCTCTCTGTAGATGCTTCTAGTTCTCCTTTCATTTGTACAACATTTGGGAACTGTTCCTTGGGCTCCAGTGAGCCAATCCTTTGACATCTCAGCCACGGCCCTTTGGTTCTCTTTGATGACCCATCATTTCTTCAAAGGGAAGTATCACCACATTTCTCATCTCTGTAGCCTTATTCCCATTCTTTTGTTCACCTTGGTTCAAACCGCTAAATTCCTGGAGTTCTCCAGTGCACCACCGCCTTCATGATATGCAGGTGCTGTATTTGTTTTGTCATGTTTTCTGTTTTGTTGAAAGTATGTCCTTGTTCTCTTGGTTCAGATGACAAGTTCATATTTGTCCTTCAAAAATTACATCATGCGGTATTTCCAGAAGACTTCTTTGACCCCTTAGATGTGATTGTTTACATCTTCCCATTGGTTTTCCTTTTAAACTTCCTTACTGTGGTTACTGCCATGTTTGTTGTTGTTGTTGTTTTATTGGGGTATAGTTGATTTACAATGTTGCATTAGTTTCAGGTGTACAGAGAAGTTATTGTTTTATATCTTTACAGAGTTTTGTTGTTTACAGCTATACATAATCCCATATCAGTCATAGGTATATCCCTGACCCCTTCTACCTGAAACCCCCTCACCTCTTCCCCTGTACCACCCCCTCAGGTTGTTGCATAGCTCCCATGTAAGTTCCCTTAGTCTTACAGCTTAATCACAATGGTTATCTCTTTTCCATATGATAGTGTAGGTTTCCATGTTGCTCTTTCCATACCTATTTTGCAGCTAACTTGTGTCTGACACTTTGTGACTGTATGGACTCTAGTCCACCAGGCTCCTCTGTCCATGGGATTTCGCAGACAAGAATCCTGAAATGGGCTGCCGTTTAGTTTTCACTGTAAAACTTGGCTTCCTCCTTTTCTTTCTCTTCATTTTAGTATGGACAACCTCATGTCCAGTAACAATATTTTGTACACAGAAGGCTTTCAATCATTATGTAATAGTTAATGAATATGTGGTCATTAGGAATTAAATCCTTGAAAATTTGAAGTAAAAGGTATGTACATCTAAATTAACAGCAGGCAGAATTTTCATGTGAGAGACACGAAACTTCTATTATATTATCATTGTGCCTTTCATTTGTACAACATTTGGGAACTGTTCCTTGGGCTCCAGTGAGCCAATCCTTTCTCTCAGCCACGGCCCTTTGGTTCTCTTTGATGACCCATCATTTCTTCAAAGGGAAGTATCACCACATTTCTCATCTCTGTAGCCTTATTCCCATTCTTTTGTTCACCTTGGTTCAAACCGCTAAATTCCTGGAGTTCTCCAGTGCACCACCGCCTTCATGATATGCAGGTGCTGTATTTGTTTTGTCATGTTTTCTGTTTTGTTGAAAGTATGTCCTTGTTCTCTTGGTTCAGATGACAAGTTCATATTTGTCCTTCAAAAATTACATCATGCGGTATTTCCAGAAGACTTCTTTGACCCCTTAGATGTGATTGTTTACATCTTCCCATTGGTTTTCCTTTTAAACTTCCTTACTGTGGTTACTGCCATGTTTGTTGTTGTTGTTGTTTTATTGGGGTATAGTTGATTTACAATGTTGCATTAGTTTCAGGTGTACAGAGAAGTTATTGTTTTATATCTTTACAGAGTTTTGTTGTTTACAGCTATACATAATCCCATATCAGTCATAGGTATATCCCTGACCCCTTCTACCTGAAACCCCCTCACTTTTTCCCCTGTACCACCCCCTCAGGTTGTTGCATAGCTCCCATGTAAGTTCCCTTAGTCTTACAGCTTAATCACAATGGTTATCTCTTTTCCATATGATAGTGTAGGTTTCCATGTTGCTCTTTCCATACCTATTTTGCAGCTAACTTGTGTCTGACACTTTGTGACTGTATGGACTCTAGTCCACCAGGCTCCTCTGTCCATGGGATTTCGCAGACAAGAATCCTGAAATGGGCTGCCGTTTAGTTTTCACTGTAAAACTTGGCTTCCTCCTTTTCTTTCTCTTCATTTTAGTATGGACAACCTCATGTCCAGTAACAATATTTTGTACACAGAAGGCTTTCAATCATTATGTAATAGTTAATGAATATGTGGTCATTAGGAATTAAATCCTTGAAAATTTGAAGTAAAAGGTATGTACATCTAAATTAACAGCAGGCAGAATTTTCATGTGAGAGACACGAAACTTCTATTATATTATCATTGTGCCTTGAGATTTAGGAAGACATACCATTTAACTTTATTTTTAATAGTATGTTTTTTTCACTAACGCAAACCAGCAGTATATTGTCAGAAGGATTCTGTTTATTTTGGATTGCGAAGTTGGGGCTGAATTACATAGTGTGTGGTAGTCAATTTGAAGCAGACATTTTGTATGACTGAGATTTTATAGTGTGTGTTCTTGCTTAGTGCAAAGGAAAAGGAAAAAACAAAAGGATTCCTAAAGCTTGTTAATTTGTGTTTAATGTAATCAGTTAGAATTACTGGCTTGTCAGATGGCAGATTTTGAGCAAAACATTACCGCCCAAACTTTTATTTTTTTTTCTCTTATCTATTGAAATCTCTTTGAAATCAACATAGATTGAGATGAGAAGGTTAAGGTCAAGTTTATATAACTGAATCAACTGACTTGATGGTTATTTTGGCTGTCCTCGTGATTGATTTTTCTGTGTCATTCAGAATTAATCAGAAGAAAACTTAGGTAATCAGATCAGCTGAGCCTGAGTCTCATTCGATGACCATGTGTGACATAGCTAAGGAGTTATTTTCTTCTCATGCCATATCCACTAATCATCAACCGAAAGGGGAATCGTTGGGTTTTCTCCATGGAATTACGATTAAGAAAGGAGGTGGGGGAACTGAGTTTTAGCATTCAAGCATAAAGGAAATAGCAACCATGTTCTTTGCAAGTGACTGGTATCATAGAGCTTGTTTTCAGGATATTATGGGTCCATAATTTGAAACTAGAGTTCATGATTGCATTATTTTCAATAACGTAAGCAATCTTATGGATTAAGACTATTCTTTCATTAGAAGAAGTGTCCATGAATCTCAAAAAAAATATTCTTACTAATATTACTTAGAGTAAATTCTGTATTACAGGAACTTACAAAGATGCAAGTCCTCAGCAGAGAATCACTAAGATTGTCACATTAACGAAGTAAAATACAGGACACCCAGTTAAACTTGTATTTCATCTAAACAAGACTTCTAGTACAAATGTGTCTTGCATATTACATGAGACATACATATATTGAAAGAAATAGTTGTTTACCTGATATTTAATGGGACAGCTCTATTTTATCAGGCAGACTTCACAGGTACTCTCTGGTATATGCTATCTTTAATGACTTTTAGCTACAGTAATTGTAGCAGCATGTGTGAGCCCAGCTAAATGTCCTTTTAATGACCATATTTAATTATCTGATTAGTAGAGTTATAATCTAAAGGATGATAAATAAGGACCAAGGCTCAAAGGTGTTTACTAAAAAGTTAGTAAGTCTACTTTGAAAGAGGATGACACTAAGTAATGACTCTGGGAATTGTGCTGGGAAAATTTATGACAGTCACATAGTACTTTGTATTCCACTTGATATACGAGATGGGATTACTGCCATACATGAAGAAGAAAAATACACCTCTTGGATATTTTGGTAGCTAAAATGATAGAGTAAACTTGTTCAAGGAAGTGTGGGAGTAGAAGAAGCTTAGGATTGGAGTTCATCTGCATAGCAATTACAAGGTGGGTCACTTTTTTTTGAAGGAAATAGATTTTCATCATTGAAGTCCAGGAGGAAATCACCTGGTTTATCCAAAATGACCTTCAAAATGCAAATGCCCAAGCGATTTGTGTCACTTTTATACTCTGTATCTCCAGTTAATCGCTACTCTCTGGATTATTTGGGGGAAAACAGCTGGTTCTTATAACTATTATTATGGGATCTGAATTGATATAAAGAAGACACTCTGTTCTTTTAAACATGTCTTATGCGCCTTCATAAACAACCTGCTTCTCTCCCCTCCCACCAGCTATCACATCACTCAACCCCTTTTTCATCGTAGACTGTCTCTATAACCCTAAAAAGACTGCAGCCAAAGAACCAGCCATCTGGATATTTGAAAAACAAACAAACATTTGGGTTTTGGCCATGATCAAGCAAGCTGTATGTTTTTGAGATCACTTGCCCAAAAAAAAAAAAATAAATCTCTGTATTACAGGAACTTACAAAGATGCAAGTCCTCAGCAGAGAATCACTAAGATTGTCACATTAACGAAGTAAAATACAGGACACCCAGTTAAACTTGTATTTCATCTAAACAAGACTTCTAGTACAAATGTGTCTTGCATATTACATGAGACATACATATATTGAAAGAAATAGTTGTTTACCTGATATTTAATGGGACAGCTCTATTTTATCAGGCAGACTTCACAGGTACTCTCTGGTATATGCTATCTTTAATGACTTTTAGCTACAGTAATTGTAGCAGCATGTGTGTGAGCCCAGCTAAATGTCCTTTTAATGACCATATTTAATTATCTGATTAGTAGAGTTATAATCTAAAGGATGATAAATAAGGACCAAGGCTCAAAGGTGTTTACTAAAAAGTTAGTAAGTCTACTTTGAAAGAGGATGACACTAAGTAATGACTCTGGGAATTGTGCTGGGAAAATTTATGACAGTCACATAGTACTTTGTATTCCACTTGATATACGAGATGGGATTACTGCCATACATGAAGAAGAAAAATACACCTCTTGGATATTTTGGTAGCTAAAATGATAGAGTAAACTTGTTCAAGGAAGTGTGGGAGTAGAAGAAGCTTAGGATTGGAGTTCATCTGCATAGCAATTACAAGGTGGGTCACTTTTTTTTGAAGGAAATAGATTTTCATCATTGAAGTCCAGGAGGAAATCACCTGGTTTATCCAAAATGACCTTCAAAATGCAAATGCCCAAGCGATTTGTGTCACTTTTATACTCTGTATCTCCAGTTAATCGCTACTCTCTGGATTATTTGGGGGAAAACAGCTGGTTCTTATAACTATTATTATGGGATCTGAATTGATATAAAGAAGACACTCTGTTCTTTTAAACATGTCTTATGCGCCTTCATAAACAACCTGCTTCTCTCCCCTCCCACCAGCTATCACATCACTCAACCCCTTTTTCATCGTAGACTGTCTCTATAACCCTAAAAAGACTGCAGCCAAAGAACCAGCCATCTGGATATTTGAAAAACAAACAAACATTTGGGTTTTTGGCCATGATCAAGCAAGCTGTATGTTTTTTGAGATCACTTGGGCTTGCATAGATGAAGAAATAAATTCACAATACCAAATGGTACCTGAAAAGATAATCTAGAGTCTCTTGCTTCTAACCAGGTTAATGCCTAAGCCAAAGTTTCTAAAAAGAAGCATGTATGACATTTTAGACCAGATTATTTGTTGTTTTGGGGGCTGTCTTGCACATGGTTCCATGTGCAGCAGCATCCTTGGCCTCTGAAGGCCTTTAACCTCCCAGTCCTGGCCACCTAGAAAGTCTTCAGACATTGCCAAATGTCTCTTCTTTAGGTCTGTTGAGAAACACTGACCTAAACAATCCAGTATTAATAGCTTTATTCTGTACCAACTAGTACGGGGGCGCAGTTGGCAGTAAAAGCTGAATTTAGTCTAGGAAAGGTAGCAGAGTGACATGGATAGGAACAGGCTGGGTTGGGGGAGAGAAGGAGGAAGAGAAACGTAGACTGGTACTATCATCGTCATTTCATGCATGCATTCAGCATTCTTCATTCATTTATTTGTTCATTCCACAAATGTGTAAGTAGAAGGCACTGTTGCAAGGGCTGGGGATTCAATAGGAAAGCAAGTATAGGCTCTCTGCTCTGAAGGAGCTTATATTCAAGTAGTGGAGAACAAATAAGGTCACTAACATATCAGATGTTAAATGATTGGCGGGGGATGCTCATCTGGGTCTGGTAAGGAAAATAAAGACACAGCAGCTGTTTTAACACTGAACATGTCATACAGAGGATGGGTTGATAAGGTAAGGTGGTGGTTGAAGTGGTGGTGGTGGTGGTTTAGTTGCTATGCTGTGTCCTGCTCTTGCGACCCCATGGACTGTAGCCTGCCAGGTGTAGGAGGATCACAAAGCCTGTAGAAATGGACAGAGGATACTGAGATTACATAGAGATAGAACCTTAAGAGGCTGCTGCTACCCCCCAGGGCTAGGGGAGCAAAGAGAACAGCATGGAGCAACTAGAATCCGAAAACTTAGAAAAGATGTCAGTGATGGTGGGATCCAAGTCACCAAATAGGTTGGCCCTGCTGGCTGCTGTTGATGCCTGTGGGACTGGGATTCAGTTTGGGAGGAGCTGGGGTGACTGGCTGCTTGAGGATAGTATCTCTGAGGGATGGCTGTTTCTGAAAATGTGGAACAGATTTGTTCACTGAAACCAGTTGCTGAGTTGCCCAGCCACTGATCCAAGAGCAAACCAACCAAAAGGGTCGTCTCTTCCTTACCTTAGCTGCTCTCTAGTGCCCCTACTGACAGAGTTTAGAAGCGTCAACTGTGGCAGGGAAAAAGAGTCTGTGAATACCCAGCTCCAGTCTCTCACAGGAGGGTGTGGAAGGAAAGGTTGAAGTTGAGTCACAGTCACAGAACCTGGGTAGGAAGGCTATTATTTTACATAGCAGGACCTTAGAGCCTGTTTCACTCTGAATCAGCGAATGCCTTGTGCTTGGATGTGCTTGAAAAGAATCATCCACTGTACTATGTAAACACCTCCAGGGTAGAGGCAGCCTGGTACCTTTCTCAACACAGAATGTTTCTTCAGTGAATGACCGAATGAATTCAGTGATGCCTTTAACATAAGAGTGTTGTTATTTTTCTGAATTTAATCTTCATTTAATATTAAACTTGAGTTTTAATTTTTTTTTTTTTTCAAATTGAACACAAGTGTACTGGAAATTAAGCAACTGAGCTGGAATATTACTTGTCCACACCAAAAAAGATTGTACAGTTGTGTGTGTGTGCATGTGCACTTGTGCCTAATTCAATCTGATTCAAAAAATACTAACTAGGCACCCACTAATAGTCAATCTATGCGTCAGATGCTACAAGAGAACTGAAAGAATTAAGCCAGTCCCTAAAGGACTCAGACTATTGATTTCTATGTGTGCCATCTGGTGCTTATCACTATTTTTAAAGGGTCTTTTCTTTGATTTATTGAAGTTCCTTGAATCCTTTTCTTTTCTGTTTTTAAAGATATTAACAATGCATGTCCGCCCCCACCTCACTTCAAGTTTCAGCTCTGTCTCTTTTATGAGCAGAATAAAATAGAATTCCTCCCAGAAGTAACCCTTTAGTAGTAATTGGCCAAATACAGAAATTAACTCCTTCAGACTCCCAGGGCACCATTGCTACATGCTCTGTAAAACTCCTTCCTAATTACCACCTGGAGAGACTTGGCATCTTTAGAAAAGCACTCAAAGTGTATTCACTCAGTCCCTTCCTTGTGATCTCAAGGAGGGACAGGAACTCATCACTCTGAAGAGCAGGAAGCCTCAGAAAAGCTTATCCATAAATAAGAATAGGATAGGGCTATGCACGAGGGGTTACTAGTCCCCCCACATGTTTTGGAAGTTTGACTCCTCAATAACCCGAACATTTGTTACCAAATTGGTCAACCAGGCATGCATCAGGGGCTTAGCCTGTCTTGGCCAGGAAGGTTCTGTTCTCAATTCACATCGCCAGTAAAGAAACTGATGCGCGGGCTTACCTAGTGGCCTTCCCTACTGGGCTATTGTTTAAGAATCCGCCTTGCAATGCAAGGAATATACATGGGTTCGATCCCTGGTCCAAGAAGATCCCACATGCTGCAGAGGAACTAAGCCTGTGCCCCACAACTACTGTGCCAACACAATGGCCAAAGAATAAACAAGGGCAACCTAGCTTGCCAATCAACTTCACCCAACCCAATATGGGTGAAGAAAAAATTATGTAGGAGGGCAGAACCAAAAGGGAGAGGTTTGGAAACAACGGGAGACATATTCATTACTTAGAGAATATTCATGATCACAGGAATATTTATGAGGTACCTGAGAACAGGGGTGTGGTTTGGACCTGGTTCAGATGTAGGAGTCCTTTATAGTCCTTGTGTGGGCTTTTCCAGTTATTGTCGTGTCAACTGGCAATTGTCCTGGCATTGGTGACTGTATCATTCAGCATATGCTAATATATTACAGTGAGTGCATAGTGAGGCTCAAGGTCTACTGGAAGTTGAATCTCCTGCCATCTTGGGTCTAACAGGTTCTTGTTTTGCTTTTCTTTCTGCAGCTTCCTCCTGAGACTTAGATCAGAGTAGTCAGTTTCTCTTTGAGGAAGAGGCCTGGGTTTGATTCTAGGGCAACAGCCTTGGTACCACACTGACTCCAGCACTGCAAGGATGCAGGGAGAAGGCTGCAAGGTTGGAGGCTGCCCTGACTAGGCTATTAGACTAAGTCTGGTTGTTAAAGGTGACCTTCTTAAGCCTGCTCCAAAAAATACTGATACATACTTCATATGCTCTTAAATTTAACCTCATATCTTGCCTTTGGGGGGAAGCATGCTGGGGCTTCCCAGGTGGTGCAGTGGTAAAGAATCTGCCTGCCAATTCAGGAGACACAGAGAAGCAGATTTGATCCCTGGTTGGGGAAAATCTCTTGGAGTAGGAAATGGCAATCCACTCTAATATTCTTGCCTGGAAAATTCAATGGAAAGAAGAGCCTTGAGGGCTAAAGTCCATGCACGACTGAGTAGGCACAGCACACAGGGGCACTTACCATCTACCTTTACAAGGATTCAATCCCATGCTGCTGCTTCTGATCTTCAACATCCCTGAAGGAATTCAGAGTGGACAGTAGACATGAGGCACTCTGTGCTCTGGGAAAAACTCACTACTGGAAACTTTTATTAAATGTTAATACTTTCTCCCACTGTTGCTTCAACATATTTTTTAAGGCTCAATAACACCTTGTTTAGTATTTGTGATTTTTAATATTCTCTGGTCTAGCCTTTCAGTCAGGAAGGATTCCTCTGTGAAATTCTTCAGATTGTTTCATTACTGATATTCTCCAAATTCTCAGCACTTATCTTACCAAAGATCTTCTTATTTTAAATTCAGAATTTTGCTTCTAAAAAGACTTTAAAAACTAGTAGGTAGTATCATTCATGTCTCACATGATTCCTAGTCTTAGCTCTACTTTGCAACCAGGCCATCTCTGGAAGAGCATCATAGGCCACGCTGAATGATTTATTCAGGTTCACAAGTCTGAGGGTAAATATAACCAAAGGGACAGGCAGAGATGCAATTTAAATACTGGGCCCCCTAGAAAATTCCTTACAGAGACCCTTTTTCCTGACTTTGAGGGAAAACTCTCCAGTAGAGAACATTTCTCTTGACGTTGGCAAGCCCTCCTCGTGTTCTTGGGTGCAGGAATGATGAAAATGCAAATGGTCTATTATGTCTGGTCAAAACCATTTTTTCAAAACAGCTCAGCAGATAGTATTATGTTATAATCATTTCCCTCCTCTTATTATTTGATCAAGATAAGCACTGCCTTCAATGCTGATTGCCTTTAGCCTGACCATATTTTTGGTCTATGTTTCAATGCTGATCCTATTTCCTGATTTTAAGCGTACAGATATATGATAATAAGGAAAATAATTTTGCTAGCAATTGAATTACAAAATGTGTTCAGTTCTCCATTAATGAAACCACTGTCTTGTTCAACATCATCAGTAAATAGCCTTTATATTTTTCCTCACTTCAATTTGGCAGCTGACAATAGGAAACATTAATTGAGGTTGAAGGCTGCAAAGCACCAAAAAAAAAAAAAAAAGACAGCGATGGTTAGTCAGCGCCATCTAGTGTCTGAAACTTAGAAATTAATCAGAGTTTTTGAATCTTCCTTTCACTCCAGCATATTAGAGAAATAAATACTGGCAGTATTTTATCTAATATTTTGAAATACTTTAATTCTTTATAAGGTCAAATAAATGTTCTAATGTCTAAAACTACATTACATTTGAATTTATTCTAACTCCAGTTCATAGTTCAACTATAATAAGTCAGGTAAGATTATCTATGTGGAGCAAACAGTAAAAACAAGAACTGGCAATTACCTAGTAATTTTCTCAGTGAAGACAGCTAACCAGGAAAGTTTCATCCTAATTGTGTTTGATGTTAATTAGGAAATATATAGACATCACCGATGAAGCTAACTTGGTCATTTGCCTTCACTTTGTTCTTTGAACCTACTCAATTTATTCCAACACTGATCTCTTTCCTTAAACCAATTTGGGAATTAGAGAACATGTAGCAAGTGTTTTAGATACTGTGGGGCTGAGAGCTTGAGATTCAGATTGTGTGCTCATGTAGGTATATCATTCATGTCTCACATGATTCCTAGCTGCTACTTTGCAACAGGCAGAGATGCAATTTAAATAAAACTGGGCCCCTAGAAAATTCCTTACAGAGACCCTTTTTCCTGACTTTGAGGGAAAACTCTCCAGTAGAGAACATTTCTCTTGACGTTGGCAAGCCCTCCTCGTGTTCTTGGGTGCAGGAATGATGAAAATGCAAATGGTCTATTATGTCTGGTCAAAACCATTTTTTCAAAACAGCTCAGCAGATAGTATTATGTTATAATCATTTCCCTCCTCTTATTATTTGATCAAGATAAGCACTGCCTTCAATGCTGATTGCCTTTAGCCTGACCATATTTTTGGTCTATGTTTCAATGCTGATCCTATTTCCTGATTTTAAGCGTACAGATATATGATAATAAGGAAAATAATTTTGCTAGCAATTGAATTACAAAATGTGTTCAGTTCTCCATTAATGAAACCACTGTCTTGTTCAACATCATCAGTAAATAGCCTTTATATTTTTCCTCACTTCAATTTGGCAGCTGACAATAGGAAACATTAATTGAGGTTGAAGGCTGCAAAGCACCAAAAAAAAAAAAAAAAGACAGCGATGGTTAGTCAGCGCCATCTAGTGTCTGAAACTTAGAAATTAATCAGAGTTTTTGAATCTTCCTTTCACTCCAGCATATTAGAGAAATAAATACTGGCAGTATTTTATCTAATATTTTGAAATACTTTAATTCTTTATAAGGTCAAATAAATGTTCTAATGTCTAAAACTACATTACATTTGAATTTATTCTAACTCCAGTTCATAGTTCAACTATAATAAGTCAGGTAAGATTATCTATGTGGAGCAAACAGTAAAAACAAGAACTGGCAATTACCTAGTAATTTTCTCAGTGAAGACAGCTAACCAGGAAAGTTTCATCCTAATTGTGTTTGATGTTAATTAGGAAATATATAGACATCACCGATGAAGCTAACTTGGTCATTTGCCTTCACTTTGTTCTTTGAACCTACTCAATTTATTCCAACACTGATCTCTTTCCTTAAACCAATTTGGGAATTAGAGAACATGTAGCAAGTGTTTTAGATACTGTGGGGCTGAGAGCTTGAGATTCAGATTGTGTGCTCAGTGACTTAGTCATGTCCGATCATTTACATCCCATCAGGCTCCTCCGTCCATGGAGTTTTCCCAGCAAGAATCCTGGAGTGGGTTGCCACTTACTCCTCCAGGGAATCGTCTTGACCCAGAGATTGAACCTGCATCTCCTGTGTCCCCTTCATTGCCAGGTCAGGTCTCTACCACTGAGCCACAAGGGAAGCCCAGAGATTCAGATTATAGAGTACTTATTTTATAGAATTTTGAAAACCACTTTTCAAGACTGCTCTATTGGACAACTAGAAATTACCTCACAGCTTGGAGAAATCTGTATTATTTTACAAAAAAATAGCCAACAGGATATATATTTAATTTAAGAGACTGGATAATGCAGTTTTGAAAACCAGCAAGATTAAAATCTGCAGGGTGGACCAGCAGACTGCAAGACCAGGAAAGAGCCATGTTGTAGTTCGAGTCCAAAGACGGTCACTACAGAATTTCCTCTTGCTCTGAGGAGGGCATTCGTCTACTCTACTAGGGCCTGCAGCTGATTGGATGAGGCCCACCCACATTATGTAGAGCAATCTGCTTTACTGAAACTCCACTAATACAAATGTAATCCAAATCACCCTTACAGAAACATCTGGAATATTGGTTGGCCACATATATAGATCCTGTGAGGGATGCCATCATCGATAGCTAATGCTATAGGTCTCTATGAGTTAGACTATTCTCTTTACTGTTTTAACTCCAACGTCCACACAACAACCATACCTACCTTACCTTTGGTGGCTTAGCCCACATTCTGACACCCTTTGGTTTTCAAATTTTGTTTTAAAACTACATTACATTTGAATTTATTCTAACTCCAGTTCATAGTTCAACTATAATAAGTCAGGTAAGATTATCTATGTGGAGCAAACAGTAAAAACAAGAACTGGCAATTACCTAGTAATTTTCTCAGTGAAGACAGCTAACCAGGAAAGTTTCATCCTAATTGTGTTTGATGTTAATTAGGAAATATATAGACATCACCGATGAAGCTAACTTGGTCATTTGCCTTCACTTTGTTCTTTGAACCTACTCAATTTATTCCAACACTGATCTCTTTCCTTAAACCAATTTGGGAATTAGAGAACATGTAGCAAGTGTTTTAGATACTGTGGGGCTGAGAGCTTGAGATTCAGATTGTGTGCTCAGTGACTTAGTCATGTCCGATCATTTACATCCCATCAGGCTCCTCCGTCCATGGAGTTTTCCCAGCAAGAATCCTGGAGTGGGTTGCCACTTACTCCTCCAGGGAATCGTCTTGACCCAGAGATTGAACCTGCATCTCCTGTGTCCCCTTCATTGCCAGGTCAGGTCTCTACCACTGAGCCACAAGGGAAGCCCAGAGATTCAGATTATAGAGTACTTATTTTATAGAATTTTGAAAACCACTTTTCAAGACTGCTCTATTGGACAACTAGAAATTACCTCACAGCTTGGAGAAATCTGTATTATTTTACAAAAAAATAGCCAACAGGATATATATTTAATTTAAGAGACTGGATAATGCAGTTTTGAAAACCAGCAAGATTAAAATCTGCAGGGTGGACCAGCAGACTGCAAGACCAGGAAAGAGCCATGTTGTAGTTCGAGTCCAAAGACGGTCACTACAGAATTTCCTCTTGCTCTGAGGAGGGCATTCGTCTACTCTACTAGGGCCTGCAGCTGATTGGATGAGGCCCACCCACATTATGTAGAGCAATCTGCTTTACTGAAACTCCACTAATACAAATGTAATCCAAATCACCCTTACAGAAACATCTGGAATATTGGTTGGCCACATATATAGATCCTGTGAGGGATGCCATCATCGATAGCTAATGCTATAGGTCTCTATGAGTTAGACTATTCTCTTTACTGTTTTAACTCCAACGTCCACACAACAACCATACCTACCTTACCTTTGGTGGCTTAGTATGCCCATACTATCTCTGACACCCTGGGATCCATTGGTCCTCACTGTACTTAGAGACCCAACTTTAGTAGTGGCAATCTCCACTTAATTTCTGACCTACAAGATGTGATTATAGAGCTCTTCAAAGATTCTGAGACTTGCCTCATGCATTCATTTCTCTAAGTTATGGTGAAAACTTTCTTCCACTTGGTCCAGTGGCTTCCTCTGTCCACCTAGTCTGGGTGAGCAGATCTCACATGGTAAATTCACTCTAATGTTCCAGTTTTTCCTCTGCAAATTAAGTAGGCAGTTCCAGCATTTTCACCGAATCTCCTGTAGTCCAGCATTTGGTCCATGTTTCAGCCAGTCAAAAACTTAGAGACCTTTCTGGCCCCTCAAACTACAACTAACTTCAAGAAATAACTCTGGAACTTCCCTGGTGGTCCAGTGGTTAAGGACACTGCCTTGCAGTGCAAGGGCCACCGGTTCAATCCCTGCCCTGGCAAGATCCCATGTGCCATGGAACAGCTGGACTGATGTGTTCAACTACCAAGCCGGACCTCTGGAGTGCATGCGCCCAGAGCTGGTGCTCTGCAGCGAGAGTGGCCACTGCGATGGGAGGCCCACATAGGCCAAAGGACAAAGATGGAAATAAATGAAAGACCAATACAAGTGGCCAAAACAAACTGGATAATGCAGTTTTGAAAACCAGCAAGATTAAAATCTGCAGGGTGGACCAGCAGACTGCAAGACCAGGAAAGAGCCATGTTGTAGTTCGAGTCCAAAGACGGTCACTACAGAATTTCCTCTTGCTCTGAGGAGGGCATTCGTCTACTCTACTAGGGCCTGCAGCTGATTGGATGAGGCCCACCCACATTATGTAGAGCAATCTGCTTTACTGAAACTCCACTAATACAAATGTAATCCAAATCACCCTTACAGAAACATCTGGAATATTGGTTGGCCACATATATAGATCCTGTGAGGGATGCCATCATCGATAGCTAATGCTATAGGTCTCTATGAGTTAGACTATTCTCTTTACTGTTTTAACTCCAACGTCCACACAACAACCATACCTACCTTACCTTTGGTGGCTTAGTATGCCCATACTATCTCTGACACCCTGGGATCCATTGGTCCTCACTGTACTTAGAGACCCAACTTTAGTAGTGGCAATCTCCACTTAATTTCTGACCTACAAGATGTGATTATAGAGCTCTTCAAAGATTCTGAGACTTGCCTCATGCATTCATTTCTCTAAGTTATGGTGAAAACTTTCTTCCACTTGGTCCAGTGGCTTCCTCTGTCCACCTAGTCTGGGTGAGCAGATCTCACATGGTAAATTCACTCTAATGTTCCAGTTTTTCCTCTGCAAATTAAGTAGGCAGTTCCAGCATTTTCACCGAATCTCCTGTAGTCCAGCATTTGGTCCATGTTTCAGCCAGTCAAAAACTTAGAGACCTTTCTGGCCCCTCAAACTACAACTAACTTCAAGAAATAACTCTGGAACTTCCCTGGTGGTCCAGTGGTTAAGGACACTGCCTTGCAGTGCAAGGGCCACCGGTTCAATCCCTGCCCTGGCAAGATCCCATGTGCCATGGAACAGCTGGACTGATGTGTTCAACTACCAAGCCGGACCTCTGGAGTGCATGCGCCCAGAGCTGGTGCTCTGCAGCGAGAGTGGCCACTGCGATGGGAGGCCCACATAGGCCAAAGGACAAAGATGGAAATAAATGAAAGACCAATACAAGTGGCCAAAAACAAAAAAAAAAAAAGAAATAACTCTGCAGTTAAGTTAGCAATGCTTTTTGTTTTCTATCCCAGTGAAAGAATTAGTTAGATGATCCAACAATTATTTATTAGAAAGATAAATGTGCACTTTGAACATACAGTCTGCTTTTAGGAAGAAACAGCAAAAATTATTCTGTGCCTTCTGTTTTGCCTGGATAATAAGATTTTTATATCACATATTTTCACTCAAGAGCCTGTTGTCTTCTGTGCTTTTTCTCCATGATCTGAGATCTACTTCAATAAAATGCTTACTTTTAAAAAGAATTATAGAGTTCTTTGGATAAGTGAGATAGAAGACAGAATGGTGGAAATAACTGCTGAAGAACAGAAAAAAGCATGAAGAATAAAAAGAACTGAGGATAGCCTCAGAGACCAAGAATTCTCTAGCCAACAAGGATCTCATTCAGAATTGATGGAGAAGTCAAAAGCTTCACAGAGAAGCAAAAGCTAAAAGAGTTTTGTATCACGAACCAACCTTACAGCAAGTATTAAAGGGCCAGATATTGCCAGTAAATTTAAGAGTAGGAAAAGTCCTACAAATCAAACCCCAAGCATCTAAGAATATGACAATAGGAGCATTCATACCAATCATTACTTTGAATGTAAATGGATTAAATGCTCCAACCAAATGACATAGACTGGCTGAATGGATACAAAAGTAAAATCCATATATATGTAGTTTAAAAGAAAGAAAATTGCAAGAGAGACGGCAGGTCACTACATAATGATTAAGGGATCAATCCAAGAGGAAGACATAACAATCATAAATATCTATGCACCCAACACAGGAGCACCCCAATACATAAAACAAACACTTTCAGAAATAAAAGAAGAAATCAACAATAACACAATAATAGTAGGAGACTTTAACACTCCTCACACACCGATGATCATCTAAACAGAAAATTAATAAAGAAACACAAGCCTTAAATGCCACACTAGAAGAGATGGACCTCATTGATATCTTTAGGACCTTCCATCCAAAAGCAGAAGAGTACACTTTCTTCTCAAGTGTTCATGGAACATTCTCCAGGATAGACCACATCTTGGGCCACAAATCAAATCACAGTCAATTTAAGAAAATTGAAATTATATCAACCATCTTTTTTGACCACAATGCAATGAGACTAGAGATCAACTTCAGGGGGAAAAAAAATGCTAAACACACAAATACATGGAGATTAAACAGCATATACCTAAAAAAAAAACTGATTACTGAGAAAATCAAAGGACAAATAAAAGAAATTCCTAGAAGAAAATGACAATGAACACACAACAGTGCAAAACTATGGGATACCGCAAAAGCAGTTCTAAGAGGGAAATTTATAGCAATACAATCCTACCTCAAGAAACAAGAAAAATGTCAAAAAGATGACCTAACCCTAAACTTACAACAACTGGAGAAAGAAGAACAGCAAAACCCCTAAGTTAGTAGAAGAAGAGAAATCATAAAGATTAAAGCAGAAATAAATGAAAAAGAAATGAAAGAAACAATAGTAGAGATAAATAAATAGAAAAGTTAGTTCTTCAAAAAGATAAACAAAATTGACAAGCCACTGGCCAGACTTATCAAGAAAAAAAAGAGAGAAGAACCAGATCAACAAAATCAAAATCAAAGGAGAAATTACAACAGATAATGCAAAAAATTCAAAGGATTATTAGAGACTATTATGAACAACTATATGGCAACAACCTGGACTACCTGGAAGAAATGGACAATTTATTGGCAAAGATTAATCTTCCAAGGCTGAACCAGGAAGAAATAGAAACTATGAACAACCCAATCACAAGCTCAGAAATAGAATCTGTGATTACAAATCTACCCCAAAATAAAGGCCCAGGGCCAGATGACTTCACAGATGAATTCTACCAAACATTTAAGGAAGAGCTAATATCTGTCCTTCTAAACCTCTTTCAAAAAATTTTACAGGAAGGAGTGGCTTCCCTGGTGGTCCAATAGGTAAGGACACCAGTGAAAGGGGCGCCGGTTTGATCCCTGGTCTAGGAAGATCCCACATTCCCCCAGTGGCTGGACCGATGTATCCAGTTACCGAGCCGGAGCTCTGGAGCGCATGCGCCCAGAGCCGGTGGTCTGCGACAACAGAGGCCACTGCGATGGGAGGCCCACACAGGCCAAAAGAACAAAGATGGATGAAAATAGACAAATGAAAGGCCAAGAGAAGTGGCCCGCTAGCCCCCCCCCCCCCCCCACCCCCCCCTCCCCCCAAAAAAATAAAAATAAATTTTACTGGAAGGAAAACTTCCAAACACAGGCCACCATCACCTTGATACCAAAACCAGGCAAAGAAAACACACAAAAAGGAAAAATATAGACCAATTTCACTGACGAATTTGGATGCCAAAATCTTGAACAAAATCCTAGCAAACAGAATTCAACATCACATCAAAAAACTCACACATCATTACCAAGTTGCATTCACTGCAGTCATGGAATGAGTCTTCAATATCCACAAATTCAATGTGATACACCACATCAACAAATGGAAAGAAGAACAGCAAAACCCCTAAGTTAGTAGAAGAAGAGAAATCATAAAGATTAAAGCAGAAATAAATGAAAAAGAAATGAAAGAAACAATAGTAGAGATAAATAAATAGAAAAGTTAGTTCTTCAAAAAGATAAACAAAATTGACAAGCCACTGGCCAGACTTATCAAGAAAAAAAAGAGAGAAGAACCAGATCAACAAAATCAAAATCAAAGGAGAAATTACAACAGATAATGCAAAAAATTCAAAGGATTATTAGAGACTATTATGAACAACTATATGGCAACAACCTGGACTACCTGGAAGAAATGGACAATTTATTGGCAAAGATTAATCTTCCAAGGCTGAACCAGGAAGAAATAGAAACTATGAACAACCCAATCACAAGCTCAGAAATAGAATCTGTGATTACAAATCTACCCCAAAATAAAGGCCCAGGGCCAGATGACTTCACAGATGAATTCTACCAAACATTTAAGGAAGAGCTAATATCTGTCCTTCTAAACCTCTTTCAAAAAATTTTACAGGAAGGAGTGGCTTCCCTGGTGGTCCAATAGGTAAGGACACCAGTGAAAGGGGCGCCGGTTTGATCCCTGGTCTAGGAAGATCCCACATTCCCCCAGTGGCTGGACCGATGTATCCAGTTACCGAGCCGGAGCTCGGGAGCGCATGCGCCCAGAGCCGGTGGTCTCATGACAACAGAGGCCACTGCGATGGGAGGCCCACACAGGCCAAAAGAACAAAGATGGATGAAAATAGACAAATGAAAGGCCAAGAGAAGTGGCCCGCTAGCCCCCCTCCCTCCCCAACCCACCCTTCCCCCCAAAAAAATAAAAATAAATTTTACTGGAAGGAAAACTTCCAAACACAGGCCACCATCACCTTGATACCAAAACCAGGCAAAGAAAACACACAAAAAGGAAAAATATAGACCAATTTCACTGACGAATTTGGATGCCAAAATCTTGAACAAAATCCTAGCAAACAGAATTCAACATCACATCAAAAAACTCACACATCATTACCAAGTTGCATTCACTGCAGTCATGGAATGAGTCTTCAATATCCACAAATTAATCAATGTGATACACCACATCAACAAATTGAGGGACAAAAATCACACGATCATCTCAATACATGCAGAACAAGTCTTCGAAAAAATCCAACACCCATTTATGATAAAAACACTTCAAAAAATGGGTGTAGAAGGATCCTATCTCAACATAGTGAAAGCCATATATGAGAAGCCCACAGTAAACATTATCCTCAATGGTGAAAAACTGAAAGCATTCCCTCTAAGATCAGGAACAAGACAGGGGTGTCCACTTTCACCACTATTATTCAACATAGTCCTGGAAGTTCTAGCAATAGCAATAAGAGAAGAAAAAGAAATAAAAGGAATCCAGATTGAAAAGGAAGAAGTCAAACTCTATTTGCGGACGGTATGATATTATACATAAAAAACCCCAAAGACACTCTTAGAAAGCTACTAGACCTAATCAACAAATTCAGCAAAGCCGTGGGATACAAATTCAGTACACAGAAAATCACTGGCATTCGTATACATAAACAATGAAAAATCAGAAAACAAAATCAAAGATGCAATCCCCTTCACCACTGCAACCAAGAGAATAAAATATCTAGGAATAAACCTACCCAAAGAAACAAAAGAATTGTACACAGAAAATTACAAGGCATTCATGAGAGAAATTAAAGAAGACTTAAACAGATGGAGAGATATTCCATGTTCTTAGGTCAGAAGAATCAATATTGTGAAAATGACCAAACTACCAATGACATTCTTCACAGAACTAGACCAAAGAATAACACAGTTCATATGGAAACACAAAATACCCCAAATAGCCAAAACAATACTTAGAAAGAAAAATGGAGCTGGAGGAATCAGCCTCCTTAACTTCAGACTCTACTACAAAGCAACAGTCATCAAGACAGTATGGTACTGGCACAAAAACAGAACTATAGATCAATGGAAGAAGATAGAGAACCCAGAGATAGGCCCATGCACCTATGGGTACCTTATTTTTGACAAAGGAGGCAAAAATATAAAATGAAACAAAGACAGTCTCTTCAACAAATAGTCCTGGGAAAATTGGACAGCTACATGCAAAAAAATGAAGTTGGAACACTCCCTGACACCATATACAAAAATCAACTCAAAATGGATTAAAGACCTACATGTAAGACCAGAAACCCTAAAACTCTCAGAGGAGAATATAGGCAAAACACTCAAGGACATAAATCAAAGCAAGATCTTCTCTGACCAACCTACTAGCATAGTGGAACTAAAAACAAAAATTAGCATGTGGGACCCAATGAAACTTAAAAGTTTTTGTATATAAAAAAAGAAACTACAAAAAAGGTTATCAGACAGCCCCACAGAATGGGGAAAATCATAGCCAATGAAACAACAGACAAAGAATTAATCTCCAAAATCTACAAGCAACTCAGATAACTCAGCACCGGAAAAATGAACAACCCAATCAAAAAATGGGAAAAGGACCTAAAGAGACATCTCACCAAAGAAGACATACAGATGGCAGAAAAGCACATGAAATGATGCTCAACCTTGCTTGTTATTAGAGAAATTCACATCAAAATTACAATGAGATATCACCTCACACCAGTCAGAATGGCCATCATCACAAAATCTACAGACAATAAATGCTGGAGAGGGTGCGGAGAAAAGGGAACAGTCTACATTGCTGGTGGAAATGCAAATTGATACAGCTGCTATAGAGGAGAGTATGGAGATTTCTTAAAAAACTAAAAATAGAAGCACCATACGACCCAGCAATCCCACTCTTAGACTTATACCATGATGAAATCAAAAAAATACCCCAAATAGCCAAAACAATACTTAGAAAGAAAAATGGAGCTGGAGGAATCAGCCTCCTTAACTTCAGACTCTACTACAAAGCAACAGTCATCAAGACAGTATGGTACTGGCACAAAAACAGAACTATAGATCAATGGAAGAAGATAGAGAACCCAGAGATAGGCCCATGCACCTATGGGTACCTTATTTTTGACAAAGGAGGCAAAAATATAAAATGAAACAAAGACAGTCTCTTCAACAAATAGTCCTGGGAAAATTGGACAGCTACATGCAAAAAAATGAAGTTGGAACACTCCCTGACACCATACACAAAAATCAACTCAAAATGGATTAAAGACCTACATGTAAGACCAGAAACCCTAAAACTCTCAGAGGAGAATATAGGCAAAACACTCAAGGACATAAATCAAAGCAAGATCTTCTCTGACCAACCTACTAGCATAGTGGAACTAAAAACAAAAATTAGCATGTGGGACCCAATGAAACTTAAAAGTTTTTGTATATAAAAAAAGAAACTACAAAAAAGGTTATCAGACAGCCCCACAGAATGGGGAAAATCATAGCCAATGAAACAACAGACAAAGAATTAATCTCCAAAATCTACAAGCAACTCAGATAACTCAGCACCGGAAAAATGAACAACCCAATCAAAAAATGGGAAAAGGACCTAAAGAGACATCTCACCAAAGAAGACATACAGATGGCAGAAAAGCACATGAAATGATGCTCAACCTTGCTTGTTATTAGAGAAATTCACATCAAAATTACAATGAGATATCACCTCACACCAGTCAGAATGGCCATCATCACAAAATCTACAGACAATAAATGCTGGAGAGGGTGCGGAGAAAAGGGAACAGTCTACATTGCTGGTGGAAATGCAAATTGATACAGCTGCTATAGAGGAGAGTATGGAGATTTCTTAAAAAACTAAAAATAGAAGCACCATACGACCCAGCAATCCCACTCTTAGACTTATACCATGATGAAATCAAAATGGAAAGAGACATCTCTACCCCAATGTTTATTGCAGCTCTCTATACAATAGCTAGAACACGGAAGCAACCTAGATGCCCATCGATGAACGAATGGATACAAAAGCTCAGGTACATATATACAATGGAATACTACTCAGCTGTAAAAAGAAATGTAGAAGAATCAGCCCTAATGAGGTGGCTGGATATAAAACCTATCATAAAACGTGAAGTCAGTCAAAAAGAGAAGGACCAAGTACAATATACTAACACATGTATATGAAATCTAGTAGGATTGTGATGATGGCACATGCAGTGAAGCAATGGAGGAACAGACATGGACAGTGGACACTTATGACTTTGTGGGGACTCGACTGGGTGGGAGGTGTAAAGGAAATAGCATGAAGGCCTGTACTATCATATGTGAAGAAAATAGCTTATAGTCATTGCTCTGTGAGAAAAGCAGATCCTGCAGGGGTGCTGTGTGACGGCCTGGAGGGGTGGGATGGGTGGGATATACATATGACTAATCTGGGAACATGCATATGTGTAAACAACAAAACTCTGTAAAAGTTAAAAGTAAAATAAAAGTTTAAAAAAAAAAACAAAAACAAAAACAACAACAAAAAAAGAAATGCAGAAGAATCAGTTCTAATGAGGCGGTTGGATCTAGAACCTATCATAAAAAGTTAAGTAAGTCAATAAGAGAAGGACCAAGTACAATATACTAACACATGTATATGAAATCTAGTAGGATTGTGATGATGGCACATGCAGTGAAGCAATGGAGGAACAGACATGGACAGTGGACACTTATGACTTTGTGGGGACTCGACTGGGTGGGAGGTGTAAAGGAAATAGCATGAAGGCCTGTACTATCATATGTGAAGAAAATAGCTTATAGTCATTGCTCTGTGAGAAAAGCAGATCCTGCAGGGGTGCTGTGTGACGGCCTGGAGGGGTGGGATGGGTGGGATATACATATGACTAATCTGGGAACATGCATATGTGTAAACAACAAAACTCTGTAAAAGTTAAAAGTAAAATAAAAGTTTAAAAAAAAAAACAAAAACAAAAACAACAACAAAAAAAGAAATGCAGAAGAATCAGTTCTAATGAGGCGGTTGGATCTAGAACCTATCATAAAAAGTTAAGTAAGTCAAGAAGAGAAAGACAAGTACAATATACTAACACATATATATGGAATCTAGTAAGATGGTAATGATAACACACACAGCAAAGTGATGGAGAAACAGACAAAGAGAACAGACATATGGACATTGTGGGGAATGAACAGTGGGTGGGAGGCACAGAGGGAGTAACATGGAAACCTATAGTATCATATGTGAAAAAGATAGCTATTGTCATTGAGCTGTGGGAATAGAGGATCCTGCAGGGGTGTGGTGCGATGGCCTGGAGGGGTGGGATGCGGGAGACTGAGAGGGGGGCAGAAAGGGGAAGGGGACAGGGATATGCATATGACTGATCTGGGAGCATGCATGTCTGTGAGCAACAAAAATTTGTAAAAATATTAAAAAATTAAAAAGAAAAAATTGATTATAGAGTTCTTAATTATTATTTGCTGCCATGTTAAATATTATCACTCAGGTCCAAGCATCCAATCATTTTTTATATTTACATTCTTATAAACTTTATTCACATCTTGCCTCTTTTGATAATTCTTCTCAACCTTTCCTTTGCCAAATTCAGATCCCAAAGTGAGAATATAATGGTTAGTATGTCTTTTATACCCAATCTACATTACTTGGGGGTTGGGAGTGGTTCTTGGGGGTTGGGAGTGGTTCTTGACAGCTCTCGACAACACCAAGTATTTCCTCTCTCAAGTTCTTAAGAAAGATCTCCAGACTATTTAGATCAACATCAGAATATAAATAATTAACAAAACTGGTGTTGTGCTGTGGGGAAGAGAGACGGATTTGTAAACCCCAGAGCGAGGTTCCGCCTATCCGTGGCTGCTGCTGTGTGGGGACCCCAGGGGAAGCCACTGTCACCATGTCTGACCAGGAAGCAAAACCAACTGAATACTTGGGGGATAAGAAAGAACGAGAATATATTAAACTCAAAATGATGGGATAGAATAGCAGTGAGATTCACTTCAAAGTGAAAATGACGACACATCTCAAGAAACTCAAAGAATCATACTGTCAAAGACAGGGAGTTCCCGTGAATTCACTCAGGTTTCTCTTTGAAGGTCAGAGAATTGCTGATAACCACACTCCACAAGAACTGGGAATGGAGGAAGAAGATGTGATCAAAGTTTATTAGGAACAAACAGGGGGTCATTCAGCAGTTTAGATAAATTTTTTACTTTTTCTTTTCCTTTAATTTTTTATTTTAAAATAATTCTTTTTGCTTGGAATCTAGTAAGATGGTAATGATAACACACAGCAAAGTGATGGAGAAACAGACAAAGAGAACAGACATATGGACATTGTGGGGAATGAACAGTGGGTGGGAGGCACAGAGGGAGTAACATGGAAACCTATAGTATCATATGTGAAAAAGATAGCTATTGTCATTGAGCTGTGGGAATAGAGGATCCTGCAGGGGTGTGGTGCGATGGCCTGGAGGGGTGGGATGCGGGAGACTGAGAGGGGGGCAGAAAGGGGAAGGGGACAGGGATATGCATATGACTGATCTGGGAGCATGCATGTCTGTGAGCAACAAAAATTTGTAAAATTATTAAAAAATTAAAAAGAAAAAATTGATTATAGAGTTCTTAATTATTATTTGCTGCCATGTTAAATATTATCACTCAGGTCCAAGCATCCAATCATTTTTTATATTTACATTCTTATAAACTTTATTCACATCTTGCCTCTTTTGATAATTCTTCTCAACCTTTCCTTTGCCAAATTCAGATCCCAAAGTGAGAATATAATGGTTAGTATGTCTTTTATACCCAATCTACATTACTTGGGGGTTGGGAGTGGTTCTTGGGGGTTGGGAGTGGTTCTTGACAGCTCTCGACAACACCAAGTATTTCCTCTCTCAAGTTCTTAAGAAAGATCTCCAGACTATTTAGATCAACATCAGAATATAAATAATTAACAAAACTGGTGTTGTGCTGTGGGGAAGAGAGACGGATTTGTAAACCCCAGAGCGAGGTTCCGCCTATCCGTGGCTGCTGCTGTGTGGGGACCCCAGGGGAAGCCACTGTCACCATGTCTGACCAGGAAGCAAAACCAACTGAATACTTGGGGGATAAGAAAGAACGAGAATATATTAAACTCAAAATGATGGGATAGAATAGCAGTGAGATTCACTTCAAAGTGAAAATGACGACACATCTCAAGAAACTCAAAGAATCATACTGTCAAAGACAGGGAGTTCCCGTGAATTCACTCAGGTTTCTCTTTGAAGGTCAGAGAATTGCTGATAACCACACTCCACAAGAACTGGGAATGGAGGAAGAAGATGTGATCAAAGTTTATTAGGAACAAACAGGGGGTCATTCAGCAGTTTAGATAAATTTTTTACTTTTTTTCTTTTCCTTTAATCCTTTTTTATTTTTAAAAATAATTCTTTTGTAATGTGGTGTTCAAAACAAATTGAAAACTGGCACCCTATCTCTTTAAAACATCTGGTAATTTGAATTCTAGTACCCCTTATTCATTATTGTTTGATTTCATTGTGCCAATTTTGGGTGATCAGACCTCAGCTCCCTCCATATCACTCTTTCTTTTTAAAAAATTAATGTATGCACAGAGAGGCAGCCCTTTCCAGGATTGTGCACTTGCAGACTTGTGATAAATAAGATCGATTAATATGAGTGCTCCTAATGACTTTCCAATTGGCCCTGAAGTTCTAGCATGTGATTACTTCACTCCTGCACTGTGACTTTCAGAGGGAGATGGAAGTTTTTCAGAAAACTGAACTGTGGAAAAATGACCTTTCCTTAACTTGAAGCTAATTTTAAAATCTGAGAATCTGGACCAAAAGAAGAGGAATATCAAGTTGGACTCAAAAAAGACTGAGGTGCTGAGAATAATGACTAACTCCAAAGATGGGTTCACTGAAGAGAAAGCATTTTAAGATTGAAATAAAAATCTTATAAGAAGATCCCAGAAAAGATCTAATTTTCATTAGCAGTTAAAGTTATTTGTACAAGGTGTATATAACAGAACACTGCTCTTTTTGACTTTATTTGTACTTTTTGGCCTGGGATATGGGTTTTAGATGGACACCTTGTGTACCAGCTTTATTAAAATACACAAAATATTTGTAAAAAAAAGAAATTAACAAAACAATAAGAGAGTCTCAACTCCTCCTGGGTTAATTATTATGTATATATGTAATTCCAAACTGTTGTCAATATAAACCTATTTCTGCAACGGAGTCACTCTCAGTCTGCAGAGAATAAAACTTAAAGTCATAGATTCAAAGACTGGCATATGTGTCAACAAACTGATCTGTTTTTTCCCAAAAGAAATAGTTTCTTTCTGGGTTTAATGCAATTCTTCAACAGAAGACAGTTGTAACACACATTACAGGATGCATTATAGGGCTCTGAGAATTTCCCTGTGCTCTTGTATTAGTTTGGTAGGACTGCCCTAATAAACCTGGTGGCTCAAAGCAAGGGAAATGTATTGCTATTGTGTCATGGGTCTGGAGGCTACAAGTCTGGATTCAAGGAGTCGTTGGTGCAGTTCCTTCTGAGGCCTGGGAAGGAGAACTTGTTCCATGCTTCTCTCTGAGCTTCTAATGGCTTGCTGGAAATCTGGTGTTTCTTGGCTTCTGCTGAATTACTCCAATTGCTCCAGTCTTTGCCTTCATCTTCACATGGTGTTCTGCCTGTGTCTGAATTTCTCTGTTTTATAAGGACACCACACATCCTGGACTAGGGGCCCATCTTACTCCAGTGTGACCTCATCCTCAATAATTGCATCTTCAACCATATTCTTAAATAGGTCACACTCTGAGGTACTTGGGGTTGGTATTTTAATAAATACATTTGGAGGGATAAAATTGAACCCACAAAATTCTGAATGTTCATAATATGTTCTTACTCTCAGTGTAACATTTCACTAAATCACTGTGAAATTATTATATATGTATCTCAGTGGAGGATTCCATTCTCCTTCACTCCAGTACTGTAGATCTTATGATGCTTTAATAGAAACACTCTTTATCATTAAGAGGCAGTTTCTGTTCCTTTCTCCCACATGCTTAAGTCAGTACTTCTTAAGCTGTAAAGTACATTTCCTGATCTGGAGAATCATGTGTATGTATGTTCAGTCGCTTAGTTGTGTCTGACTCTTGGTGACCCTATGGACTGTAGCCTTCCAGGTTCCTCTGTCTATGGAATTCTCCAGGCAAGAATACTGGAGTGGGCTGGCATTTCCTACTCCAGGGGATCTATCTTGGTTAAATGCAGAGTCTAACTCAGTAGACCTGGGTGGGGATCCTAGATGATGATGATGATCTGAGAATCACACTGTGAGATGTAGGAATATACAGGTTCCTCCACAATCCATGAGTCAGAAATTAAGTCAAAAATTAAATACAAATAAAACATTTTCTTCAGCAAGAGACTGTACCAGGAAGTCTTAGCCATTGATATTTTAGGGAGTAGAGAGAGTCATTTGAAGTGGTTTTCTATTATAACCTGATGTCATCATCACGGATATTTGTCAGAGGGTAGAGAAAGCCAAAGCCAAGCCTTTCTATTTCTTTTAGGCTTTTACAAATGACTGTGAAAGAAGACTCATTAACTCAAGATCAGAAATATAAGAATTAATTACCCAGGACTTAATGAACTGATTTAATTGTGGTTAATTTTCTACTTTCTAATATTATATCTAATAGATATAAGAAACACATTCTTTTCCTATTTTAGCCTTCAATTTAATCGTCTAAATTTGAACTAAGTGGGATGAAAAATTCTTTGGTATATCATTCTGACTGGAACCTCAAAAGGAAAGAAAAATTCTGGAAAAGAACCCAAAATAGGTGATAAACTAATATAATAAAAATGTTTCTTCAAAAATATCTTCTGCTACCCGATGGCACTTCATGCCAACTGCAGCTGCAGTATTTTGTGCTTATTGCCTCAGGAAAGGGGATGTCATCATAAAAAGAAACTGGTAAGTCAAATTTTTTCCTTTGAAATTTCAAAAACCAAGTTCAATGGATCAGCCATTGTTTGGAAAATTTGGAAGAATAAGCCATAATTCAAAGTCAAGGTCAAGATCTGAGTGCAAAGAGACAGTGTCTTTTGATTTGTATTTTGCTTGTGAATGTTTCTTAATTATATGTATTTAGTCACCAACATTTTTAAGAAAATATCAAAAGTATTATTGGCTTGTCTTAATTACTTTAAAGAAACTCTTCCTTTTTTGTACAAATTACAGACCAACTGAACATCCCCAATCATACTTGCCCTCCCCTTGCCCGTAGGGTCCCAGGGCAATGGCACAGAACTAATAAGGATCTGGCTACCTCTGAGCCCAGAAGGGTACAAAACCAGAAGAAATAGCTACACGGGGTGTCCAGGTGAGACTCAAAGCCAGTCTCATGAGATTTTCATGATCTGCACACTGGGGAATCCAACAGGTGGATTTCTCTCACTTCAGGTGACAAGATTAGAATATTTCCTGGGTTCTTAGGAGAAGAAATGAATCATCTCTGAATGAGAACCCTGAAGGAGAGATATGCATGCGCTATTCAGGACGGAGGCCGAATGACCAAGGACCAGAAAGGTGCCTCTCAGCAGATGGCAGGACAGACAGACGACAATAAGGGGCTAGGTGCCTCACCTCTCCTAGCATCACTGCCCTTCTGCTACACATGTCCAAGGAGAAGAAGTTTCCCCCAGTGACAGAAAGAAAACCTGTAAGTGAAACTAAATTCAATTTTGAATCGTAAAGGGAGTTACATGCACTGATTCTAAAGTCAGAGATTCACAATTAATTTTCCGTTTATATTTTGCATTGATCTTCCAACACCTAATGCTATGTTCCACACACTGTGTGTACACGCACTGTGTGTACTTAGTAGGTATCCATTTACTTTTTTCTATGTTTGTATAATTTTCTTACACTCTAGGCATAGAGGCTAAAATGTCATGAGCAACGTGCTGCCCAAGGCTGCCTCTGGAAGATGCTAGGAGTGAAAAAAGGGGCAAGGGATTACAATGAGTCTTAAAGACGCTGGAGAAGACAGTTTATAAATTGAACATAGATAAGAGGCAGGATTTTCTTTTTTTATTTTTCCTTAAAAAATTACTTAAACATCTATTGGGCTAGATATGGGGGATAGGAAAGCGATGGAGATAATTTCAGTCTGGTGGACACCACTGGAAAATATAACGAATTTTAAAACTTAAGATAGACTGTATGCAAGTTTCGCAGAGCATTACAGAAATTAGATATACATAGAATTTATGCCTTCATTGCATTTACTTAAAGAGTATTTGCTGAGTCCCCATTGTAATGCATCTCCCTAGAAGATGGAGAAACAAAATGAAAAAAAAAGTATATTCTTGTCCTGAAGAAACTCATAGCATCGTGAGGATGCTTATGGGACAGCAGTTCTGAACAAGAACAGCTCCCCAAGGACTGGGAAAGATTACACTGCCTTAAGTGTTCAGACAGTATCAGCTGTATAGTTAGCTATTACCTGAGCAAAAAGTTAAGCTCGTGGCTCGACAACAAAAGAGGACGCTAGAAAGTAACTCCACAGACAGGGTGAAAGGGTGTAAGTTTTTTATTGTGACAACCGATTTCTTTTAGCGCAATCGCCAAGGGACATGCATTTTCCTGCAGTATCCGTTTTAGTGAAATAATCTGGAGTACACAAACATACTAATTTTCAAGTTAAAATATGGATGTATTAAGTGGTTGACTGCAACAGAATACGAGTTAGTAAAATACGCCAGGAAAGTAAATTCCACGGCTAAGCAGGCAGATGGCTCTAGTCTGAGCCATCGAACACTCTGGGGCGGAAGTTCAGGGTCCGCAGCTCTCAGACGATTTAGGACAACAATACTTCATTGAGCAAAGCGTGCGAGAGAAATGTACGAGTCAAATACACGAACTAGGGAGAGGCTGCGGCGCAGGTAGTACAAGGAACCTATGCTGCCCTCTGCTCCTTGGCTCTATCGTTCCGAAAACACTCCGCACCAGGTACCCCTTTGTCACTGGAGACAGAGATCTGCGTTCGCGAGCTGCCTTTGAAGCGCCTGGAGTCTCGTTGCCAGGGCAACCTGTGCCGCCCAGCGCGACTTCACGGCCTCCTCGCTACAGGGTTGACGACGCAGCGTGCGTCTGACGTCACTTCGCGGCGCCGCCAGATCCGGGAGCTCTGTGAAACCTGATTTTTCTCCCGGTCCCCTGCGGCCGGCGACGGGACCGGTGGCTGGGCGTTGCTGATGTGTAGATCGCGGTGGGAGAGACGCGCGGTAGGAACGGGTCCCTAGGGCGGTGAGCTGCACAGGTGCGGGGATCCGCGGTGCCGCCCGCATTCTCTCGGCGGAGGCGGCTTCCTGTCTGCCCAAGTTGCTAAGGGTCACGTTGCTAAGGATCCTGGAAATGCTGAGCGACAAGAGCTCGCCGGTTCTGGTTAGGCTTTGGTCGCGAGTTGCCTTGATTGAAACTGGCGCTTTCCCCAACTCTTACATGACCTTCTTAAAAACAAAAACAAACCAATAAAAGCCCACCGTTTTTCTATTTTTCTTTTTTCCTTCTCCATATCCTCCTTATTTTTTAACTTTGACAGCATCCCGACCCTGGACTGGTCTTAGGTATTTGGAAGTGTGTGGTGTTAAGAGGCGGAGAGGCTATGAAAGCAGATATGAAGACCTTTAATATTGGCTCTTCGGATTTTTTTTGCGGTTGACCCGATTGGGATAGGTAAAATATTCGGCTGTGTCGCTGTTATTTGAAACTTGAAGGAATTTTAGAGGTTGGAGTTCACCTTCTTTTGTGGGGCTCCTGTTACACTTTTGGGACTTCCCAAACGTCCAATTAGAGAGTAGGGGGAAAGGGTAGTCCCTGCCTATTAGAATTTAGCAGGTTGTTCAGTGCAGTGGTCTCACAGGCGGGCACGGCAATAATATATATGTGGCAAATAAGATATATGAGCTGGCCGAAACAATTTTTAAAGAGTACTCTTTCCTAGCGCTGACTCAGATGCCTATAACTCCTTGTAGGTGACCCGCAGCCTCTAAGGAAAGTTTAAAAATGAGGATTCCACAGTGGGGCCTTGCTTCGTTTGTTTGCTCTCTGATATTGTGACATAGTTTAGTTGTGGTGGTTAAGTGGATTCATGGATCCGAGTGTCTATTTAGAATTTTTATAAAAAATTGAAGGGTCTCCTTTATGATATTTATAACACAGAATAGTTGTTACTTTTTCACTTCCTCCCACCATTAATCTTTGACACCACCTTCACGTGTTATTTAATGAAAAAGCACTCAAAAGAGTTTAGTGTAAGATGAATTAACCTTTTTTTTCCCTTTACAAACAACTCATGCTTCCGGTTTGTTGTCAGTGGTATGCTCCCAGGTGAATATTATTTTTAAAAGTTGAGTACGCTTCGTTTATCTAGAAGGTAGTGGGGTGATACTTTATCTTGAAGTTTAATAATTTTTTTTTGCTCCCCATCTCTTTTTTTAATTTTTGTATTTATTTTCATCCATCTTCTATTTTTTGGCGTGTGTGGGCCTCCCATTGCAGTGGCCTCTCCCATTGCAGAACACTGGCTCTCGATTGGACACACCAGTCCAGCCGCTCCGCGGCATGTGGAATCCCCCCGGGCCAGGGATCAAACCGGTGCCCCTTGCACTGCAAGGTGGACTCACCACCCACCGGACCACCAGGAAAGCCCAGGGTGATACTTTTAACAGTAACTTAAAAACTGTTTTGGAAAGAACCTCTAACATAGGATGTTTTGGAAGTGGACGAAGAAATGTTTGCATCCTTGTGTGTGTATGGTTTGATATCGTTGTTGAAAATTGCATAAGTGTATCACACATAAAAGTTGTCCTGTGTCCTTGACACCTTTGGAAGTTCAGTTTTCTGACACGTTTTTCAAATGAAGGGTTTCAGTAGCTTTTTGAACTTCTTCAAAATATCATGTAGCATGTTTCCATTAGTACATTACCGAAACAGCTATTTGACATAAAGGAAGACAGAAATTGTGTCGTTTGAACTTGTGGAATAATGACTGATGTGCATTATTAGACTGTACTTTAATTAGGTTATAATTAAAGTCTTAGTTTAAAATAGAATCTGACAAATTTAATGAGCTCTAACAATTACCATACTTCTAGAAAATGCCTTGGGGATGAGTGTGAAGTGTGATATTGAGAAGTAGTTCATCTGCTGGTAGGAGGATGAGAAAATTAGGTCAATGTATCAAATTGAGAAAATAGAAACTTAAAATTATTCTGTGTACACAAATGGTCTTACATTTAGTTTATCTTTCAAGGTACTTTGAACTGGTCACATTGTTATTTGAAATATTTGGAGATTAAATGTTATTACATGGGACTTTGCCCTCCTTGTGAAGATTTCTAATTTGTCAAGTAAATTAATCTCATTTTGGTACTCATTTAAGAAAGCATCAATGTTTTTGTTGAAGAAAAGAGAACTAAGGAGTTGTGATTAGTGTCTCCAAATATTTGAAAAGCTGTCATTTAGAAGTACAAGAAGACTACACCTATGTGGCCTTTAGAAGAGATCTTATAGAAAACTGACTATATTAAAGACTTAAAGGAGGAAATACTCTAATGGATGAATATTTGGAGTGTCATGTAAATAAAGGAATGGAGTAATCAAGGAGAAATAAGAAGGAAACAAGGCAGAAACCAACGTTCTGTGTAAGTGTGCATTTGAGAAACATGGTCAGGAAAGCCTGTGTGGAACTTGGCATTGGAACTAGACCTAGAAATACCAGAAGACAGTTGAGTGTATAAGTCTGGGTATGTGGTGGAAGATTCCTTGAAATAATTCAATTAGGCACTCAAGGGCTATGAATTAGTTTCTGTTACCAAAGAGGGAATTATGGAGGAGGGAGAAGTGAACCACCATTCACTAGATAAGATATACATTCTTATTTAACCTTCAATAATAGCTTTGATAGGTTTATTATCGCCCGCATTCTCTTAGCTCAAGAAATCAAGGGTTAGGAAGATTAAATAACCTGCTTAAGTTCATAAACCTGTAATTAGTGAAGAGGAGATGGAGTCCCAAGTGTGAACCCAGAACTCCTTCTACCTCATCATGTGACATTGTCACAGCTGTAGGGCTGAGTGTCGGAAATGGAGAAAAAGGAGACAATAGTGATCCATAATTTTTCAGCCTGCGGGATCAGAAAACTGGTGGTATCTTGAATTGACAAGTGGTTCATAAGCTTGAGTGTGAAAAACCTCAGTTTTGGTTGTGTTCAGGTTAAGTACATTTAGTAGGAGCATTCATATGTCACTGGAAAAGTAGGACTTGTTATGCAGCTGGGAACATTTGGAACTTTGGAAATACAGAGGCCAGAGAAGGTAGGGACTATAGGGGAGGTGCCAACCACTTTTTCCAGAAATCTGGTCTGTGCTTTCTGAATATGGCCAGAGGATTGCAATTGAGTTTCTAAAAGTATACTTTGATTATTGAGTGAAAAAAATGCATATTTTTATACATTTTACTTACAGAAATTTGTAAAACTTTTTCATTGGAGTGACAGAGGGATTTTAATTTACTGTTACTGATATTATTGAAGCTGATAAATTTCATATTTTCTTACTGTCTCTTTTAGGTATTTTGCTCCATACCATACTTTTTTTTGTGGGTCTTTTGCTGTATTTCCTACTCTAATCTGTTTGGTCTTTATATTGTTAATGAATCCTCCTCCCCCAAAATGCTGAAATCAAGTTTCGTTTAACTGCTGGAGTAAAGGAGAAGCAATGCAGAAGCCAGAGAGCCATAGAGGCGTACAGTTGAGAAGCAGAGTGACAGGTACCAAATGTTGTTTTTTGAATGAAGAGGTGAATGTTTTTAATGATACGTTCTTTTATACAGATGAATGCAGGGTGAGCCGTCACCTCTTTTTTCTTATGTTTTGTATTTTTTCAGATAACTGTGATCAAAGGACATCATCAAGTGCACAAATAAAGCCTAGAACTACAGTTCAACAAAGCAAATCTTCATCATCCACCAGTTCCCCAGAATCTGCAAGAAAACTTCATCCTCGACCAAGTGATAAACTTAACCCTAAAACCATCAACCCGGTAGGTACATTCTCTTAGCTCAAGAAATCAAGGGTTAGGAAGATTAAATAACCTGCTTAAGTTCATAAACCTGTAATTAGTGAAGAGGAGATGGAGTCCCAAGTGTGAACCCAGAACTCCTTCTACCTCATCATGTGACATTGTCACAGCTGTAGGGCTGAGTGTCGGAAATGGAGAAAAAGGAGACAATAGTGATCCATAATTTTTCAGCCTGCGGGATCAGAAAACTGGTGGTATCTTGAATTGACAAGTGGTTCATAAGCTTGAGTGTGAAAAACCTCAGTTTTGGTTGTGTTCAGGTTAAGTACATTTAGTAGGAGCATTCATATGTCACTGGAAAAGTAGGACTTGTTATGCAGCTGGGAACATTTGGAACTTTGGAAATACAGAGGCCAGAGAAGGTAGGGACTATAGGGGAGGTGCCAACCACTTTTTCCAGAAATCTGGTCTGTGCTTTCTGAATATGGCCAGAGGATTGCAATTGAGTTTCTAAAAGTATACTTTGATTATTGAGTGAAAAAAATGCATATTTTTATACATTTTACTTACAGAAATTTGTAAAACTTTTTCATTGGAGTGACAGAGGGATTTTAATTTACTGTTACTGATATTATTGAAGCTGATAAATTTCATATTTTCTTACTGTCTCTTTTAGGTATTTTGCTCCATACCATACTTTTTTTTGTGGGTCTTTTGCTGTATTTCCTACTCTAATCTGTTTGGTCTTTATATTGTTAATGAATCCTCCTCCCCCAAAATGCTGAAATCAAGTTTCGTTTAACTGCTGGAGTAAAGGAGAAGCAATGCAGAAGCCAGAGAGCCATAGAGGCGTACAGTTGAGAAGCAGAGTGACAGGTACCAAATGTTGTTTTTTGAATGAAGAGGTGAATGTTTTTAATGATACGTTCTTTTATACAGATGAATGCAGGGTGAGCCGTCACCTCTTTTTTCTTATGTTTTGTATTTTTTCAGATAACTGTGATCAAAGGACATCATCAAGTGCACAAATAAAGCCTAGAACTACAGTTCAACAAAGCAAATCTTCATCATCCACCAGTTCCCCAGAATCTGCAAGAAAACTTCATCCTCGACCAAGTGATAAACTTAACCCTAAAACCATCAACCCGGTAGGTACAGAAGAGATTCCTATCTCAAAAGATTTTCCAAAGTAATAGACATTTATATACTGTTGAGCCAATCTGAATGCTATCCCAAGTTTCTTCTGTTAGGTTTAAGCTAGTGGTGAAGGAAGACGTATGGTAATCATGAAGAATAGAAATAATGGTCTGAGTGTGGAATGAGTAATCAGCCAGCTTTGGTATGTCCTATTACATTCATAGATGAGTATTGTAGAGTATAAAAATAAATTGCATATCAGCTTTTTTATTTTTAATTTGGGCCTCTTTCATTGTTTTTTTATTTATTTATTTTCATCTATCTTTATTTTTTGGCCTGTGTGGGCCTCCCATTGCATTGGCCTCTCTCATTGCAGAGCACCAGCTTTGGGCGCATGCACTCCAGAGCGCTGGCTCATAATTGGACACACCGGTCCAGCCGCTCCGTGGCACATGGGATCTTCCCAGCCAGGGATCGAACTGGTGCAGCTTGCACTGCAAGGTGGACTCTTTACCCACTGGACCACCAGAGAAGCCCACATATCAACTTTTAAAAAAATTTACTGTGGTTATTATACTTCTTAATATCAATGAATAAACTCATAATTAATTACAAAGCTGAATTACTTGCTTTCAAAGTTGTGTGATCTCTGACTATTTCTTTATAATCTGCAATTTAGCTCCACCAGAATTCCTAACTTCAGCACTAGCTTTCTTTTGATTTCTCGAAGTGGACTAATCACATTTAACAAATTTAAGATCTGTGTTCATAAAAGTTCATAATTGTAAGTTTCTAGATCAGTTCATCCAAAAAGCAAATGCACTTGTGCTCTAACTTCAGACAGTGTCTGGTCCAACCTTACATAGATGGTTTCAGCCTTCACAGGCGATTGTGAGGGTGGCTGAGACACAGACTTGGATGGCAGGTAGAATATGGCAGATACTTAAGCAAGGATACAATGAACTGTCCAAACGCAGGAGGAGGTTGTCTGACTTAGCAAAAGAAAGATGGACAATAGTTTAAGCTTCTGTGTTCCTTCTGTCATCTGCAGTGTCGAGAAAATCACACACGTGAACAAAGCCCTGATATCTCCGTCCTCTTGCTTCTTTTTTCATATTTCATTGAGGGAGTTTATGGTGACACTTCAGTTTTCTTTCTTTCTTTAAAGAAAAGCTTTAAGTAGTAGTATTTAGTGGCCCCAGTCTTAAATGTTATTAAAAATTAAGGAAAGCTTTGGGAAATAACATAATGATGTTACCTGAGTATAGGGTATATTACAAAAGACCATGTCTTAGATATGGAGAAACTCCTGATCCAAAACAAATCAGTTGGGAGTTGAGATAGTGGTTCCCTTTGGGAGCAGAGGTGGTAAGGGATTGCCTGAGGCTCCACAGAGACTTACGGGCACTCTAAGTACACAGGTGTATTCACTTTTTGAGAATTCACTGATATACAGGTGTTTCACTTAAACATAGTTGTTAAAACTTATGTTTTTCTTAGCAGGAATTATAATTAGATAAATGAAGCATTAGTATTTCTGTGAATTGTCACACAGAATATGGATTGAGCTTTGTAAATTAATCTTTTATTATAACATATATATGTTGGCCACGCTGCAGTATGTGGGTGAGATCTTAGTTCCCCAGTCAGGGATCACTCCTGTACCGCATGAATTGGCAGTGTGGAGGCTTACCCATTAAATTGCCAGGAAGTCCCTATTTTAATATTGTATTTTAATGAAATGTCTTAATGAAATTACTTAAAACATGTATTTTCCAGAGGAAAAGGGTTCATTCTAAATTTACACTTTTAACTTCTAAGGCCGATCTGTGTTCATAAAAGTTCATAATTGTAAGTTTCTAGATCAGTTCATCCAAAAAGCAAATGCACTTGTGCTCTAACTTCAGACAGTGTCTGGTCCAACCTTACATAGATGGTTTCAGCCTTCACAGGCGATTGTGAGGGTGGCTGAGACACAGACTTGGATGGCAGGTAGAATATGGCAGATACTTAAGCAAGGATACAATGAACTGTCCAAACGCAGGAGGAGGTTGTCTGACTTAGCAAAAGAAAGATGGACAATAGTTTAAGCTTCTGTGTTCCTTCTGTCATCTGCAGTGTCGAGAAAATCACACACGTGAACAAAGCCCTGATATCTCCGTCCTCTTGCTTCTTTTTTCATATTTCATTGAGGGAGTTTATGGTGACACTTCAGTTTTCTTTCTTTCTTTAAAGAAAAGCTTTAAGTAGTAGTATTTAGTGGCCCCAGTCTTAAATGTTATTAAAAATTAAGGAAAGCTTTGGGAAATAACATAATGATGTTACCTGAGTATAGGGTATATTACAAAAGACCATGTCTTAGATATGGAGAAACTCCTGATCCAAAACAAATCAGTTGGGAGTTGAGATAGTGGTTCCCTTTGGGAGCAGAGGTGGTAAGGGATTGCCTGAGGCTCCACAGAGACTTACGGGCACTCTAAGTACACAGGTGTATTCACTTTTTGAGAATTCACTGATATACAGGTGTTTCACTTAAACATAGTTGTTAAAACTTATGTTTTTCTTAGCAGGGATTATAATTAGATAAATGAAGCATTAGTATTTCTGTGAATTGTCACACAGAATATGGATTGAGCTTTGTAAATTAATCTTTTATTATAACATATATATGTTGGCCACGCTGCAGTATGTGGGTGAGATCTTAGTTCCCCAGTCAGGGATCACTCCTGTACCGCATGAATTGGAAGTGTGGAGTCTTACCCATTAAATTGCCAGGGAAGTCCCTATTTTAATATTGTATTTTAATGAAATGTCTTAATGAAATTACTTAAAACATGTATTTTTCCAGAGGAAAAGGGTTCATTCTAAATTTACACTTTTAAGTACATTTTAAAATTATTGAATAAAGTCTTTTTAGTTAGTTGTATCTTTAAAATAGCTAGGTTTATATTTTGTAATTTGGATAATCTATATTTTCTTTGGTTAGGTTCAAAGGGCCATGTTGTACCTAACTTCTTAAATCTCTGATCACTTATATTGATATTATATATGCTGATTAATTGTTATAATTGATCATCTTTAAATTTTGTTTGAGGGTGCATGCAGAATTAATTTATTCTTAAAATAATTATATAGAAAAATAGAAAGTCATGAAGATCTATATCTAAGCAGACACGTCCAGACATGTGTTTGTGAGCATCTTGCTCTGTCTTGATCTCTGTCCATCTTGCTTATCCTAAGCCTTTGATTTTTATAGAAGCATAAAACTAGATTAGGAGAAGGAAATGATACCCCACTCCAGTATTCTTGCCTGGAAAATTCCATGAATATAGAAGCCCGGCAAGCTCCAGTCCATGGAGTCTCAAATACATATATATGGAACTTCCCTGATGGGCCCCTGGTGAGGAATCTGCCTGCAGTGCAGGAGACCCGGGTTCCATCCCTGGGTTGGGAAGATCCCCTGGAGAAGGGCATGGCAACTCACTGCGGTATTCTTGCCTAGAGAATCCTATGGACAGAGGGGCCTGACAGACTGCAGTCCACGGGGTCACACACAGTCAAACATGACTGAAGTGACTATGCATGCAGAGATAAAACTCAAGTGGAGAAATTTTAGATTCCTTGACCCTCCAGACTGTCCATGTTTGAGTGGAGGACAAGTAGGATGTGTGTGATGTGTGGGAGGTTGAAAACTCATATGATTTCCCTGTCCAGCTTTTCTCCAGGTAGCCCTCACTTAGGTCACAGTGAAGGAGGGGTGGAAAGATATTTTTTCTTTATTGTATTTGTTTATAATATTAGATTTTAAAATATTTATCTGTAGTATGTTTATTCTGTGTATAGTTTCAGCTACCTCCAAGTCTCTGAAACAAGTTAAGGGTAAAAGAAAATATATAAAATGTGGTTATGATTATAGTTTCAGTATTGAGAAAGCTGATCATTTTTCTTAGCCATTTCTGAGTAGAATGATGTACTTGATAGAAGCTTGGTTGCTTGAAAGTCAGGGTGTCCATTTGCCTCTGACCTCAGCAGGATTGAAATTGATTAGGTATCAGAAAGTGGAGGTGATAGTAATAATTATTGTATTCTTGTCATTTTTTTAAATTTCAGTTTGGTGAACAGTCACGAGCTTCTGCCTTTGCAGTTATTTACGCTAAGGGAGGTATTCCTTGCAGGTAAAATCAATACGAGTTATAATTGACTATATTACTCAAAATAATTGAGTGAAATCAATATTTTTTTCCATTTAAATGTATTGAAAGTTTTGTTTATTAGGGAGGTTGAAATAAAGGTGAATTACTTATTCACAGTTTGGATTTGGATTGATATAGATCCTGGGACATTGCTGAAAAAAATCATTTTAATTCTAAAGAGAGTTACTGATAAATCTACAAATAATTGAAGATAATGAACCAGTTTCTAAAACATTTTAGAGTTAAACTGTCCATAGGCCCCATGGGTCTCAAATACATATATATGGAACTTCCTGATGGGCCCCTGGTGAGGAATCTGCCTGCAGTGTAGGAAACCTGGGTTCGATCCCTGGGTTGGGAAGATCCCCTGGAGAAGGGCATGGCAACTCACTGCGGTATTCTTGCCTAGAGAATCCTATGGACAGAGGGGCCTGACAGACTGCAGTCCACGGGGTCACACACAGTCAAACATGACTGAAGTGACTATGCATGCAGAGATAAAACTCAAATGGAGAAATTTTAGATTCCTTGACCCTCCAGACTGTCCATGTTTGAGTGGAGGACAAGTAGGATGTGTGTGATGTGTGGGAGGTTGAAAACTCATATGATTTCCCTGTCCAGCTTTTCTCCAGGTAGCCCTCACTTAGGTCACAGTGAAGGAGGGGTGGAAAGATATTTTTTCTTTATTGTATTTGTTTATAATATTAGATTTTAAAATATTTATCTGTAGTATGTTTATTCTGTGTATAGTTTCAGCTACCTCCAAGTCTCTGAAACAAGTTAAGGGTAAAAGAAAATATATAAAATGTGGTTATGATTATAGTTTCAGTATTGAGAAAGCTGATCATTTTTCTTAGCCATTTCTGAGTAGAATGATGTACTTGATAGAAGCTTGGTTGCTTGAAAGTCAGGGTGTCCATTTGCCTCTGACCTCAGCAGGATTGAAATTGATTAGGTATCAGAAAGTGGAGGTGATAGTAATAATTATTGTATTCTTGTCATTTTTTTAAATTTCAGTTTGGTGAACAGTCACGAGCTTCTGCCTTTGCAGTTATTTACGCTAAGGGAGGTATTCCTTGCAGGTAAAATCAATACGAGTTATAATTGACTATATTACTCAAAATAATTGAGTGAAATCAATATTTTTTTCCATTTAAATGTATTGAAAGTTTTGTTTATTAGGGAGGTTGAAATAAAGGTGAATTACTTATTCACAGTTTGGATTTGGATTGATATAGATCCTGGGACATTGCTGAAAAAAATCATTTTAATTCTAAAAGAGAGTTACTGATAAATCTACAAATAATTGAAGATAATGAACCAGTTTCTAAAACATTTTAAGCATTCATAGGTTTGAGGAAATTTCAGATAAAGAATTCTCTCTTGCTTGAACTGGAAGTTGACAATTAAATGAACAAAAATCAGAGATTTCTAATCTTAATGGATAATATAGCTGTTTCTATATACTTTAGATTCAATATTTGTAGCCTTTCTGTTTAGGCATCAAACTATTTTAAAGGAAACAATACAGATTACTAGTAGAGGTATATCATTTTAAGATTTCGCTACTGAGAAACATTCATTTCTTCTAAGTATACCCAGTTTTAACCTTTTATAAATGATAGAAAATTTTATTTTTATTGTGTAAGGAATAATGACAGCATTCACTTTGGTGTTCTAGATTTAAAGAAATGTAGTTTTAATGATATTTTCATATTTGGAGGACTAGGAGTGAAAAGTAAGTTCAGGAAGCATTCCTTAATTTATTATTGTTGCTCCTCTGTATTTGCATTCTGAATTGAAACTATTTTAAGAGTCCTATAACCTCTCCCCACTCTCAGAATTTATTATTGCTAAAAATGTAAAGACAATATTGCCAAAGCTTCTTAGGATTATGAAAAGGACACGTTAGTATTCTTCAGAAGATGCGAAGTTGAGAACATTACAAAAGGAGTGTGAAATAACAATTGAGTGTGATGGAAAAGTTCTCTGTCGTGAGTGTGGTGATGTGTCCATGGATGTATTCATATATCAAAACTTACCAGTTTTACACAGTATATCAATGTCCATTTTTTAAAAAAATAGTACTGTGGTTAGGATGCAATTTCTTTCTTTTTTTTTTTTTTTTTTTAAATTTTTGGTCTGTTTTATTGGCCCTTCATTTATTTATTTTCATCCATCTTAATTCTTTGGACCTCCCATCACAGCGGCCTCTCTCCACGCAGAGCACGAGCTCTGGGCGCACGCGCTCCAGAGCACTGGCTCCTAACTGGACAGACGGGTCCAGCCGCTCTGTGGCACGTGGGATCTTCCCAGGCCAGGGATCGAAACGGTGCCGCTTGCACTGCCAGGCAGACTCTTTACCCATTGGACCATCAGGGAAGCCCTCAATGTCCATTTTTATTGCAAGCTGGTTCTGCTTCAATAAAGGCTATTAGAATGGTTAAAAAAAAAAAAAAAGGCAGCAGCACCAGAGACTTTAATTTCAAAGGACTACCACTTTTTTACCCTGCATAGGCCATTGCATATTCCTGACTGCAGTTTTCCTGTCTTTAACAGAGGTGAAACCTGTCTTGCCTTTAAATTATTGGTGTTAATGTTAAATGATATATGTCTGAAAAATGATATTTCTTCTGAGAAAACATTGTTTCTGACTATCACATTTGTTTCCATATTTTGTGATAGGTTTGTATAGGTTTGTATAGGCTTGTCTATAAGTTACCTATTTTGTTATAATTATGACTGAAATCTATCAGGTGTAACATTTGCATTAAGACACAATTAGCAACATGCTGGTGGAGAAGGAAATGTCAACCTACTCCAGTATTCTTGCCTGGGAAATCCCGTGGACAGAGGAGCCTGGTGAGCTACAGTCCATAGGGTCAGAGAGAGTTGGGCACAATATAGTGACTAAACAGCAGGCAGCCACATGCTGGAACTCCAAAACTGTACGCTTAACAAACATGGGGTTGTTTAGGTTTATACCAAACAATTTTAAAAGACCAGGAATTTGAAGGATTGTAAATATACAATTATTGCTCTGTAATATGCCTTTGTAATCTCTTTTAAGGTCATGGAGTTGCTACATGTGAAAAAATAATTCTAGGGCTTCCCTCGTGGTCCATTGGTTAAAGAGTCCACCTTGCAGTGTAAGGGGCACTGGTTCGATCCCTGGCCCGGGAAGATCCACATGCTGCAGAGCAGCTGGACCAGCGTGTCCAAATAGGAGCCAGTGCTCTGGAGCACACGCGGCCAGAGCCGGTGCTCTGCAATGGGAGGCCCACACATGCCACAAGAATAAAAGATAGATGAAAATAAACATAAATAAAAAAGGCATAATATAGTTATGTTGAAGAAAGAATATGTATTTGTTAGTTAGACACTGTTTAGTATATAACTCTATTGTTCTTGTCATATTCACTGACTTTTATATTTTAGATTGGTCCATGGTTCAGTAAAACACAGGTTGCAGTGGGAATGTCCGCCTGAAAAGCTTCCATTTGATCCTCTTCTTATTACTTTAGCTGAGGTAAATATGCTTATCGTTCCAGAATGTTTATGGGAAACTTTTATTAATTGCAATAAATGTTATTTTGTAATTCATCAGTAAATTTCATTCTTTACTTTTGAAATAAAAGCCAAACAACAGGTCTTAAAATACCGCACTCCCTTAGGAACTAATTATGAATGGTGTATGTTTGTTAAAAACTGATTAATGAGCTTTATAAACATGAAATTAACCGGCACAGTGATTTGTAGATAAGTAGCCAAAATATTCATACTTAAAGTGCTTGGAATCATATTGAACTAGTCAAATCAGGAGGACATCATCACTTACTCAACTTACACTACATCAGTTAACAATGGGTGGTTGCTCTTTCTTTAAGAACCAGTCACCTTTAATATGATATGTTTCTTAGGTAACTGATCTCAGCTACCTGAATTTTCATTTGGATGATTTTCTGGGCTTTTGCCTACTTGTACATTTTAAGTAAAATATCACAGAGATGGTTTTTTTAGAGGATTTCAGAAAAACTTCTCATAGATTCCTTTATATTAACATTTATATCAGAGTATTAGCTATGACAGAGTATTAGCTTGAAGTAAGTCAGAGGTATCTTCTGTGAATTCTACATAAATGTATAGAATTAGAGACAGAAGTTTGAGATATGAGTTAACCGGTTGTGCTCAACCTTAGCTCTGAAAGACTTAAGGGTCATATTTGTTGTCATTGCTAAGAAGCAAATCCTTACGTTAGAGCCTTGATGGTATTAGTCCAAGTAGGCATTGCCACTGGGTAAGTTGAACAGTAGTCAGGAATCTAAATAAAATATGACATGATTAAAATGAGACTTTTTTTCCTGCCCTCAAAGAAACACTTCCTTTACCTGTAAAATTTGTGGGGTGGGCCAAGTGTCGACAGAGATGAAAATGCAGGTAATTGTGTTGATTGAGATATCTTAATTGTGGTGAATGCTTAGGATTTCTAGTTCCTCCTTTAGGTTTCCAAGTATATTTTACTCTTTTAAATGGATATATCAGTTACAACTGGGGCTTCCCTGGTGGTGCTAATGGTAAAGAACCCGCCTGCCAGTGCAAGAGATGTAGGAGACACGGGTTTGATCCCTGGGTCGGGAAGATTCCCTAGAAAAGGAAATGGTAACTTAACTCCAGTATTCGTGCCTGGTAAATCCCATAGACAGAGGAGCCTGGTGGGCTACAGTCCTGGTGGGCTTACAGCGTTGCAAAGAGTTGAACACAGCTGAAGTGACTGAACACACAGACATCAGTTGCTATTGAATACTGCCAAGTTATCTTAGGTCTTAGCTTTTCTTTATTTGTATTTCAGTTTACAGAAGGTATTTGGGTGTAAGAAGTATAATTTCATGGGTAGACTATTTTGAAATTAAATTTTAATCAATATTTTAAACTTTGTGTTACAAACTAAAAATGTTCTAATATTTCATTAATTCTTTTTTTAAGTTTAAACTGTTTATATGTAGTAGCACACAATTTTTTAGATAAATGAAAACTTTAGTGATACCTTTGAAAATACACTCTAGCTAATCATAAGGCAGGGGTAGTGCTTTGACTTGAGGAGTCCCCAAAGAAACTCTGAGTGTAGTTTAGATCTCAGAGTCAGTCTTTTAAAACCTGTTTTCCAAACACCACTGCTTTTATTTCTTTACTGGGTAAACTTTTAGCCTTCCCTTTTCCTCATTGATTAATGGGGAAGCAGTGACAGAACACGACTGTTGAGATCCATTTCACCTTGACCCAGATTCTTCATCTTTAAAATGAGCAGGAGAAGGGTGCTCCTGAGACTGTAGAACCTGTGTGCCGTGGTGCCAGTGTGCTTGACAGAATAGGTTTTAAAAGCTTCACAGCATCTAGGAAGTGTTTCATCACCATTTAGAAGCAGATAGTTTTGGTTTAGACAATTTTTTGTTTGTTTTTATTGGCCTCTTGGCATGCAGGATTAGTTCCCCAAACAGGGATCAAGATAGTTTGGCCTCAAGGACAGATTGGTTGAAAACTAGTATTTTCACGCAGGACCCTGCAGCTGGGTATGCTTATTCCAGATAAGAAGTAGTCAGCTGAGGGAGTGTTGCTATTGCTTTCTTTCTTTTATCTTTTTCAAAAAAGATGCCTCTTACCTGGTAAGTTAAAAGAGTACTGTCTAGGGCTTCCCTGGTGGTCCAGTGGATAAAGACTCCGCCTTGCAGTGCAAGGGGCACCGTTTCCATCCCTGACCCTGGAAGACCCCACATGCCACGGAGCGACTAGACCGGTGTGTCCGATTATGAGCCAGCGCTCTAGAGCGAATGCGCCCAGAGACGGTGCTCTACAGTGAGAGAGGCCACTGCAATGGAAGGCCCACACATGCCAAAAAGAGTAAAAGATGGATGAAAAATAAATATAAAAAATAAAAAGGCATGATGGCAGGGAGGGAAAGAGTACTGTGTAAATTGTTCCTGATGCATTTAGGATGAGAAACATTAGTAGGGAAGTGATTTACATGGGTTTTTTCCTCCCATATTTGAATTTCTGATGTTGAAAATGGCATTTGAAATCTTGCACTGCAGTTTAAACATAGTATAAGATTTGTCTTCTAAATATCTTAGTTTTTAAATATGAAGGAGATCTATTTTAGAAACTCATTAAACAAGTTGCAAAATTACATTTAAGGTAGGGGGTCTGGTAATTTAGCATTTATAAATTGGGGTTTATTAACATACATTTTAGACTGATTTGTTGTGATTTCAGGCAGTGTTTGGGAGTATAAGCAACATGTTTTTAGTATCCTAATGGATTTTCTTCTTCTCTTTCTTTCTATTTACTTTTTTTCTCTCTCCCATCCTCCTTCCTCCTCCCAGTTCCTTTTTCTTATTCTTTCCCTTTACTTCTTGGTTAGAAATCTTTTTTGTCTCATGCAAGTCCCATGTTCCATAATTTCTTAGTTTAATTGAAATTGTAATTACTGAAATTATATTTCACAAATAGGAAAATAATATTAAGACTTGGTTTTCACTTTAATGAATAAGAGTTAAACTTTTTTGCTGTCATAATCACTAGAATGGGTAGTAAGTCTGTTTTTGTTTTTGTTTTGGCAGGGTCTGAGAGAGACTAAACATCCGTACACCTTTGTGTCAAAAGAAGGTTTTAGAGAATTACTTTTGGTCACAGGTGCTCCTGAGAAATCTGTGCCTTTGCTTCCGAGACTGACTCCTGTGCTGAAGGCAGCCCTGGTATATCCTTCATTCCTTTCAACTTTCTGTAGTACAGTGAGAATATTTTAAGTCATTTTTTTTGGTCTCTCAAATTATATGCAGATTTGTGCTTTATCTGTGATTTTGATGTGTCTGTAGAATTTGGCCACTGATACTCAGGGCCGGGTGATTGCTTACTGGAAGATATCATTAGAGGATATGCTAAAGGTAAAGGGACATTTTGAGTAATTAGAGAAAAGAATGAACCTGAAGTCATTCTTTCTGTATGCTACAATATATTTTAATTAACATTTCAGTCAAGCCAGATTTAATTTTGCTTCTGGATGTCATGTACTAAAGGTTATTTTTCAAATTCTTTGGATTTGGTTGATCATCTTCTAATATTGGATGTTCAACCTCTTTTCCTCCACGTGCTTGCCCTTTCTCCTCACCTGTCCTTCATTTTCCCCTTTCCTCCCTGCCTGTGTGCCCTGAGCTACCAAACCTTCCCCAGGTCCATGTGGATGATGAAGTGTTTGAAAGAGGACTGAATGCTCTGGTTCAGTTAAGTGCCGTCGTTGGTCCTTCTCTAAACGACCATCTGAAACATCTCCTTACCTGTGTAAGTACTGGAGATTAGAGCGGGATTATGTACAATTAGTCATTAAGATGATTCGAAACCTTGGAAAAGACCTCCTCATCTTAACCAAAAGTATAGATGTCAGACCTAGTTGTTCGTAATCATTTCTACTAATGGTAGTCTCTTCACTTTTTTTTTTTAAATGGAAAGCATCTACATAAGCAAATTTAGAGTTGTAATAAAAGAAAGCAGAGTTGAATGGACAAAAATTAATGAACATTGCGAGGTCTTCATACCCATGTGGATTAGCTATGAATTCTAAGCAGAGCCTGTACATGTTCTTGTGGAATTGGATATTACCCAAGCCATGTTTTTCACCTTTGTTCTTTGTTTTACACTGTAAGATTTTTAGTGAGTCTCTAGCATTCAGGATGAGACATTTTCCTGTCACAAGTAGCTTATCCCTGTCACAGCCTAATTTGGGGCACTCTGCACTTCAGGAGGTCCCCAGGACCACACTGAGGTTGAGCAGTCTGCTGAAGGACTCATGGAGCTTAGAGAGGCTGATTCTCAGTCCTGCAGTTAATTACAGTGAAAGACTCCAGACTGAAATCGCCCAAAGGAGATGCTGTGTCGAGCAGGGCAGGGAGAGATGGGTGTGGAACTTCTGGTTGTCCTCTTTCTAGGGGAGCCGTGTGGCCAGCGCTTGTGGTTTCCAGCAGTGGTGTGTGGCGGCACCCACGGAGGATTGCCAGAGCGGGAAGCTCACCTGAGCCTGGGTGTCCGGAGTTCTCATTAGAAGTTTGTCAGGCGACATCACTGCCTGCCTGCCTGGTTGACCTTGGTCTCCAGCCTCTAGAAGTTGAGCAGATACTTGGTGGCCGGAGGCCCACACTGTAAATCACATTGTTAGCATTGACTAGCTTTTTTGGCCCAAGACCCCAGGTGAGCGTAGTCACTCTTATCTTGTAGGATCTTCTAAGAACTTAGAGGCTTCCTTCCAGGGGCACAAGGACCAAGCTTTTCTTTATGCAGAGTTGATCCTTTATTGCATACGCGGAAAGAAAGATTCAAGTCCTGGCTGAGATAGGCTGCAGTAGGATTTGTCTGCATGGATTCTCCTGTAGTTCAGTGCAGATACGTGTGTTGATTGTATTCCACTTTTTTCTTGGACCCGTCCACCTGAGAGATCTTAGAAGCATACCTGTGACTTCTCATTCAGCAGACAGATTAGTACACCCCCAGGGACCACCTGACTAAGCCTGGGGAAAGAAGGGAGCTGTGGTTAGAAATGGTAGGAGATGAAGCCTCACTGTGGGTCTGGAGGGGAGAAGACATACGGAGAGCCGACGAGCAAACCTTAATGTACAGGGAATCTCAGGACAGAAGGGGGAGAATTCTGGCAGATACTTGCTTATAACCCTCAGGTCAGCCTCTGGGTTGTGGCTGACTAACTACAGGAATTTCACAGTAATAGAATGACTTATTTTTTATTTCATTTATTTTTTACTTTTTTGAAGAATAAAGTAGAAAATTCTTGCCTACTAGATAGAAAAATTGAGAAATGCTGATTTTGATTTTTCTGATTGGTGGAAAATTGCTTTACAATGTTGTGTTGGTTTCTGCCGTACAACAGTGTGAATCAATCATAATTGTGTGTGTGTGTGTGTATACACACTCTTTTCTTGAGCCTCCCTCCTCTCCTCCCATCCTGTTCCTCTAGGTCATGCAGAGTGCCAGGCTGGGCTCTCTGATGTTAAACTGCTGAATGCCTGAAGGAAGTAATCAATCCAAAATGAGTCATTCTATTGCCATCATCAAACAATCTGAAAACAATAAATACTGGAGAGGGTGTGGAGAAAGGAACCCTCCTGCACTGTAGGTGGGAATGTAAACTGATACAGCCTTTGTGAGAAACAGTATGGAGATTTCTTAAAAAACTAGGAATAAATCTCCCACAAGACCCAGCATTCCTACTACTGGCATATAATATAAGCAACTTCCCACTGTGTGTCTGTTAAACACATGATAGTGTATGTGTGTTGGTGCTGCTTTCTCAGTTCATCCCACCCTCACTTCCCCCTGCTGTGCCCACCATCAGCTTCTCTCCTACATTCCTCAGCACCATTGTTTTCTAGATTCCATACATATGCGTTTATATACTGTTTTTTTCTTTCTTTCTTACTTCACACTGTGTAACAGACTCTAGATTCATCCACCTCACTACAACTGACTGAAAGTTATTCCTTTTTACCGCTTAATAATAATACTCCATTGTATATATGTACCACATCTTCTTTATCCATTCACCTGTTGATGGACATCTAGGTTGCTTCCATGTCCTGGCTGTTGTAAACAGTGCTGCAGTGAACATTGGGATGAAGGTATTTTTTAAAATTATGATTTTCTCAGGGTATATATGCCCAGTAGTGGGAATGCTGGGTCAGGTGGTAGATTTTTTTCCCGTTTTTAAGGAATCTCCATGCTGTTTTCTGTAATGGCTGTATCAGTTTACATTCCCACCTGTGGTGCAGGAGGGTTTGCTTTCCTTCATACCCTCTCCAGCATTTATTGTTTGCAGATTTTTGATGAATAAAGTAGAAAATTCTTGCCTACTAGATAGAAAAATTGAGAAATGCTGATTTTGATTTTTCTGATTGGTGGAAAATTGCTTTACAATGTTGTGTTGGTTTCTGCCGTACAACAGTGTGAATCAATCATAATTGTGTGTGTGTGTGTGTATACACACTCTTTTCTTGAGCCTCCCTCCTCTCCTCCCATCCTGTTCCTCTAGGTCATGCAGAGTGCCAGGCTGGGCTCTCTGATGTTAAACTGCTGAATGCCTGAAGGAAGTAATCAATCCAAAATGAGTCATTCTATTGCCATCATCAAACAATCTGAAAACAATAAATACTGGAGAGGGTGTGGAGAAAAGGAACCCTCCTGCACTGTAGGTGGGAATGTAAACTGATACAGCCTTTGTGAGAAACAGTATGGAGATTTCTTAAAAAACTAGGAATAAATCTCCCACAAGACCCAGCATTCCTACTACTGGCATATAATATAAGCAACTTCCCACTGTGTGTCTGTTAAACACATGATAGTGTATGTGTGTTGGTGCTGCTTTCTCAGTTCATCCCACCCTCACTTCCCCCTGCTGTGCCCACCATCAGCTTCTCTCCTACATTCCTCAGCACCATTGTTTTCTAGATTCCATACATATGCATTTATATACTGTTTTTTTCTTTCTTTCTTACTTCACACTGTGTAACAGACTCTAGATTCATCCACCTCACTACAACTGACTGAAAGTTATTCCTTTTTACCGCTTAATAATAATACTCCATTGTATATATGTACCACATCTTCTTTATCCATTCACCTGTTGATGGACATCTAGGTTGCTTCCATGTCCTGGCTGTTGTAAACAGTGCTGCAGTGAACATTGGGATGAAGGTATTTTTTAAAATTATGATTTTCTCAGGGTATATATGCCCAGTAGTGGGAATGCTGGGTCATGTGGTAGATTTTTTCCTGTTTTTTTAAGGAATCTCCATGCTGTTTTCTGTAATGGCTGTATCAGTTTACATTCCCACCTGTGGTGCAGGAGGGTTTGCTTTCCTTCATACCCTCTCCAGCATTTATTGTTTGCAGATTTTTTGATGATGGTGATAGAATGACTCGTTTTGGATTGATTGCTTCAGTCAGGCATTCAGTAGTTTAACATCAGTCTGCTGCTCGCTGCCCTCTCATGTTGTGTCTGGTATTAGGTGAGGCACAGGGAATATCACACTGAACAAAACTGCATGCCCCCTGCCCTTGTGGAGATTGGTTTTGTTTAGGGGGAGAAGTAAGTAGCGAGGACGTCCACTGAGAGAACTGGGATTAAGTAAAGAGGAAGTGATGCGTAGAGGAAAGGATCATTCCCCTAACTGGAGGTGCAGCTTCCTAAACAGCCACCCAGGACCAGCCACCACAGAGAGGCGACCAGAGCAACAGTGAAATGCTCTTAACCGGTTTTAAAGTGACAGTAGGATTAATCTTCAGTGACTCACAGTCTTCCTCAGAGCTCTGCCTTTTCTAAGTCAAGGACAGATTGACTGAGGAAGGGCCTCTTACCTTCCTGAAATGGCTACATCTGGGGAGACCTAGTAGCCACCCTGCTCTCACACCCTGGTGGGATTCCACAGAGGAAAGAGCTCTGGAAAATAGGACATGTGGGGTTCATCCCTGATTCATAAACTAGACACAGTGAGGACCACTGAGACACTAGATGTTCCTCGCTCCCTCACCTCCCCACCCCAGCCCTTCAGCCAGAAAGGCTGTGCTTTCATTTCTCATAGTGTGTGCTACATTAGACATTTATTTGGAGAAGGGGCTCTTCTAGAAAAGAAATATCAAAACCAGTTACTGAACCTATATACAAGTGATTTTCTTCATATGTGAAGTAAGCCATATCCTTTCTGGGTTTCAACTCTTGAGAAACTATGCACTAACCCTAGGACAGTGATTCTCAAACTTGAAGGAAGCAATAAATAAATCACTTGGGAATCTTGCTAAATATGCAGAACCTGGGCCTTTGTCCTGGGAGATTGATAAAGTAATTTATGGGGTGCGGATGGAGAATCTGTACTTCAGTGGGTATCGCTAGTGATTCTGATGGTCATGATTCACAGATCTGCCTGCAGTCCTCAGCCCAAGGGTACAATGGTCTGAAGAAAACAAACCTAAGATTTGTAAGAGGCACGTTTCCTGTTCTTCCCTAGGACATTATTAAGCCCTGCCTGTCCCCCTTTATGAGTTGCCTTTCTCACATTTTTAAATCATTCTGGCAGTCTCTGCTGACCTTCTGTAACCTTTGATGACCTTGCTGAAAGAGGCCATCACTCAGTGCTCAGTGGTGGGAAGTGCACTGGGGTCACTTGCAGACCTGGGAAGAGAAAGAACCAGACACCAGCTCTAGGACAGGGGCTTGCTAAGTGTTTGGTGATGAGGAATTCTTGCTTGGGCTCCATCTTGTCCCCAGAAAACGGAGCCACGAGCACATCCGGTTCCAGCTGGAGTGTTCTGGTCTGTGGGAGAGCACAGTGAGGAGTTGTGTTGCTGGCCTGGACTGCCCTGTTTCCTTCTTCGCTCCTCTGACTGCTGTGCTCCCTCCCGTCTCAGTCAGAGCTTGTCTGTCCAAGGAGATCCATGGGGAAGTGTAGCTAGGGGTTTTGATCTTGTGAATTTTAGCCTGATGCTTCTGCCTATCACTGTTACTGAAGTATTTTTGCAAATGCTCAGTTTTGGTTGTTTTTTTTTTTTGACTGTAGGAAACACATGTGCTTTAGAGGCTTAGCTTTCCATCCTAGTCTTCCAGATGTCTTACAAATCGCAGAATGGGAAACAGTGTAATTTCTTAGAAAACTTACTCTGGAAAACTTACAGGATGGTAATACTGGAAAAGGTTGTGTAGGTTTGGTATTATTTCAAATAATATAAATCCATTTAAACAAATACAGTGACATCTGTTATATGTAAGTGTTTATGAGATATTTCCTGAAAGAAGCATTGGGATCTTAAGTGGTGTTTATGTACAGTAAAGACTCAGTAGTTTTATTTCTAGTTACCCTATTATTGAAGATTTACTAATCTTTATGGTGAATAGTGTTACTTTTTCAAGTCATTTCATTCTCTTAATCATATTTTAAAAGCTCTCTAAGAGATTAAAGGACAAGAAATTCAAGGAACCGATCACCACTACATTACAGAAGCTGGAACAGCATGGGGGAAATGTAAGTGAGCTTTGTCCCCTTAACCAGCATTTATAGAAGTTTTAAGTCATATTATAAAATTGACTGTATAACATATACTATCTCACTTATGGGTCAGGTAGCCATGTGATATTATTATCATTCTAGAGCTCAGAGTGTCTCTCTTGCCTGGGTCACACTTTTTATTTTCCTACTTTTATTGGTCTTTCATTTATTCATTTTCATCCATCTTTGTTCTTTGGCCCCTATGGGCCTCCTGTCACAGTGGCCTCTCTCATTGCAGAGCACCAGCTCTGGGCACACGTACTCCAGAGCTCCGGCTTGGTAGTTGGGTAGTTGGACACATGGGTCCAGCTGCTCTGTGGCACGTGGGATCTTCCCAGGCCAGGGATCGAATCGGCGCCCCTTAACACTGCAAGGCTGTGTCCTTACCCACTGGACCACCAGGGAAGCCCACACTTTTTTTTTAACTGAAGTATAGATATGCAATGTCATGTTTCAGGTGTGTAGAGTAGTGATTCAACTATCCATATATCCAGAGATACGTATATGAACTTTTTCAGATGCTCTTCCTGTCTAGGTTATTATAGAATGTAGTCCTCTACACTATGTATTAATGGTAGGTCACACAGTTTTGAAACAGGAGGATTCAGAGCAGGTTGTAGAAATATAGGCCTGTGCACTTTCACTGCCCCTACCCTACGGCACTCCATGCAGAACAGCTCTGGAGGTTCTTTATCTCAAGTATTTTGGATGTTTTTGCTTTTATCATTGGGAAATTCAAAAAACAAAAGGTCTAAGTGAAAGAAAGAGTGGGTTTGTTTTTTTTTTCCGTTTTATTTGCCATCTTGCTCTCTGAACAGTTTGCAGTCTGGCCATAATCAAAGATTGAGATGAGGCTCCCGGTGTTGGGTTGCTCTGTCTGGAAGGTACGTGTACTCCCTTGAACACAGATGCACACAGAGGACTGGGTCGGCTGACTAGTCTGCTTGCAGGAAGGTACAGGCATGTGGGGATTCTACCATGTTTTAGACATTACATTTAATCAGATCTTAATGATAGATTTGCATGTGATTATCTTAATGTGGCAGAACTCAGTTTCACTCTAAGTACATGATTATGAAGAAAATTGACTGTATAACATATACTATCTCATTGGGTCAGGTAGCCATGTGATATTATTATCATTCTAGAGCTCAGAGTGTCTCTCTTGCCTGGGTCACACTTTTTATTTTCCTACTTTTATTGGTCTTTCATTTATTCATTTTCATCCATCTTTGTTCTTTGGCCCCTATGGGCCTCCTGTCACAGTGGCCTCTCTCATTGCAGAGCACCAGCTCTGGGCACACGTACTCCAGAGCTCCGGCTTGGTAGTTGGGTAGTTGGACACATGGGTCCAGCTGCTCTGTGGCACGTGGGATCTTCCCAGGCCAGGGATCGAATCGGCGCCCCTTAACACTGCAAGGCTGTGTCCTTACCCACTGGACCACCAGGGAAGCCCACACTTTTTTTTTAACTGAAGTATAGATATGCAATGTCATGTTTCAGGTGTGTAGAGTAGTGATTCAACTATCCATATATCCAGAGATACGTATATGAACTTTTTCAGATGCTCTTCCTGTCTAGGTTATTATAGAATGTAGTCCTCACACTATGTATTAATGGTAGGTCACACAGTTTTGAAACAGGAGGATTCAGAGCAGGTTGTAGAAATATAGGCCTGTGCACTTTCACTGCCCCTACCCTACGGCACTCCATGCAGAACAGCTCTGGAGGTTCTTTATCTCAAGTATTTTGGATGTTTTTGCTTTTATCATTGGGAAATTCAAAAAACAAAAGGTCTAAGTGAAAGAAAGAGTGGGTTTGTTTTTTTTTTCCATTTTATTTGCCATCTTGCTCTCTGAACAGTTTGCAGTCTGGCCATAATCAAAGATTGAGATGAGGCTCCCGGTGTTGGGTTGCTCTGTCTGGAAGGTACGTGTACTCCCTTGAACACAGATGCACACAGAGGACTGGGTCGGCTGACTAGTCTGCTTGCAGGAAGGTACAGGCATGTGGGGATTCTACCATGTTTTAGACATTACATTTAATCAGATCTTAATGATAGATTTGCATGTGATTATCTTAATGTGGCAGAACTCAGTTTCACTCTAAGTACATGATTATGAAGAAAATTTACAAGATCTATAGTTTTAATATGGCAGATGCTTTAGTTTAATCATTGCCTAAATTACCTAATTTGACCAATTTCAGTGACTTTTTAAATTGATTGTACTTTTTTTCATGATGAATGCCTAGGATTAAGTTTATGAAGAGGAAATCAGTTCCCAGGCTGCTAGATAATGGCTTTTTCTGTTGTCCAGGCATAGGGTTAGCCTTCAGACACCTTGCTGAGATGTGCAGAATCATCCCAGGTCAATCCAGTGTCCCTGCCCAGCAGGAAGGAATTCTTGCTTACAAATGTGTTCACTGTTCTGAGAATTAGAATGAGAAATAATATTCCCCTTCCTCTCTGTGAAATGCAAGTAAACAGATGCTAAATAATAATGATAAGGCTTTTGAATCTGAAACTCCTAAGATGGGTTTCACACATCCTGTGGCCTGGTATGGGGTCTGGGCGACTAGAAAGAGGCAGACCTAGCACCTTAGATTTCATGTGGGTGTGTGTGGAGGAGGGGACAGTTTGTGAGTAAGAAGAGGTTAGAAATGGGCTTCCCTGGTGGTTCAGTGGTAAAGAATTCACCTGCCAGTGCAGGAGACAGGGGTTCAATCCCTGTATCAGAAAGATTTCCTGGAAGAGGAAAAGGCAACGCATTCTAGTGTTCTTGCCCAGTGAATTGGGCTACACTCCGTGGGGTTGCAAAGAGTTGGACACAACTTAGCACAGACTTAGCACAGACACACACACACAGGTTAGAAATACTCACTAGGATTTGGAGAGGGATAACAGGAATGTAGGATTCATCCTCTATAGGATGACCCCAATTCAAGGATCCCAGTGACAGCTAACCAAGAAGTTTTCTCATCGCCACTGAATCTCATTAGTTTTTAGTCTTGCTAATACAAAATAAAAAAGAATTTGACATTATAAAGGCTATTAAATATTAAGTGTATTCCCTCAAACTTATTCTCTTGTTCCTTCCTTCTAATGTCTTGCATAATATTTTAGTAATAATGTAATTGCAATAAAAGTTTCAATCAGGGCTTCACTGGTGGTCCAGTGGGTAAGGACACCGCCTTGGTTTAGACATTAATTAATCAGATTTGAAACAGTGACTTAATGTAAATTTTTGACATGATATGAAGAAAATTTACAAGATCTATAGTTTTAATATGGCAGATGCTTTAGTTTAATCATTGCCTAAATTACCTAATTTGACCAATTTCAGTGACTTTTTAAATTGATTGTACTTTTTTTCATGATGAATGCCTAGGATTAAGTTTATGAAGAGGAAATCAGTTCCCAGGCTGCTAGATAATGGCTTTTTCTGTTGTCCAGGCATAGGGTTAGCCTTCAGACACCTTGCTGAGATGTGCAGAATCATCCCAGGTCAATCCAGTGTCCCTGCCCAGCAGGAAGGAATTCTTGCTTACAAATGTGTTCACTGTTCTGAGAATTAGAATGAGAAATAATATTCCCCTTCCTCTCTGTGAAATGCAAGTAAACAGATGCTAAATAATAATGATAAGGCTTTTGAATCTGAAACTCCTAAGATGGGTTTCACACATCCTGTGGCCTGGTATGGGGTCTGGGCGACTAGAAAGAGGCAGACCTAGCACCTTAGATTTCATGTGGGTGTGTGTGGAGGAGGGGACAGTTTGTGAGTAAGAAGAGGTTAGAAATGGGCTTCCCTGGTGGTTCAGTGGTAAAGAATTCACCTGCCAGTGCAGGAGACAGGGGTTCAATCCCTGTATCAGAAAGATTTCCTGGAAGAGGAAAAGGCAACGCATTCTAGTGTTCTTGCCCAGTGAATTGGGCTACACTCCGTGGGGTTGCAAAGAGTTGGACACAACTTAGCACAGACTTAGCACAGACACACACACACAGGTTAGAAATACTCACTAGGATTTGGAGAGGGATAACAGGAATGTAGGATTCATCCTCTATAGGATGACCCCAATTCAAGGATCCCAGTGACAGCTAACCAAGAAGTTTTCTCATCGCCACTGAATCTCATTAGTTTTTAGTCTTGCTAATACAAAATAAAAAAGAATTTGACATTATAAAGGCTATTAAATATTAAGTGTATTCCCTCAAACTTATTCTCTTGTTCCTTCCTTCTAATGTCTTGCATAATATTTTAGTAATAATGTAATTGCAATAAAAGTTTCAATCAGGGCTTCACTGGTGGTCCAGTGGGTAAGGACACCGCCTTGCAGTGCAAGGGGTGCTAGTTCGATTCCTGGCCTGGGAAGATCCCATGTACCGCAGAGCGGCTAGACCGATGTGTCTAACTACCAAGCTAGAGATCTGGAGAACATGTGCCCAGAGCCAGTGCTCTGCAAGGAGAGAGGCCACTGCGATGGGAGGCCCACACAGGCCAAAGAACAAAGATGGAAATGAAAGACCAATAAAAAAAAAGTTTCAATCACATATCAAAGACTTTTCCATGACACTTATTTTTGTACTTGTTAATGATGTTCTTTCTTTTCTAAAAACTTAGTTTATATCTTTCTTTTTTAATATTGGAAATGAGTGTTTATGGGAGAATCTTCTCAATAAGTATAGTTTCTCATTTCTTATGGCTCATGTGTATCACAATGATCAGATGACTCAACTTGTGGGGAAACTGAAAGGTTACTTACGGACAGCCACAGTGTCGTTTTCTTGGAACTAATCAGTTTATTGGTTCATTCTTAGCCTGATTCAGTTTTCTTTTTAAATAATATACATGTGTGTCTTGGGAAAGAGGCATACAAATATACATCCTGATCTTTCTGAAGCAAATGAGAACTTATTTCATGACAGGCACTCTACTGAGTACATTTTGGACATTAAACTTATCTAACCTTCACTGTAGCCCTCAGAGGTGGATTTTGTTGTTTTCCCTCTTTAAAGAGCTAGAAACTGAGGTGTAGAGAAGTCATGAGAGCCAGATTTGACAGTGAAGTGATTGGCAGGAACTAGATATAAGAATAGTTTGGTTCCTAACTACTTTTCTAGTTGAATATTTTTAAACCACAAAAAAAGACAAGCTATATTTTATTAAACTCAGAAAAAAGGTCTGTTTCTCTTTCCTTCATTGTGCACTCATTCCGTTTTGTTTGTCTGCATCTTGAACACTTCTCAAGGCATGCTCCTGTCAATATTGGACCTGTTGGGGGATCCCTGCATAGTACAGATGAGGATAATTTTTTTATCTGTTGACAGGGAAGCCTTATCATCATCAAATCTAAAATTCCAACATATCGCTCCATATGCTGCTGAAGAAAGGAGCCCAGATAGCAGATGTTAAATGCTGACCATGGGTATCTGCAGAACCTGTTCACAGTCACTTCAGTTTATTCTTCTGTAAATCACAGCCACCCTTCGTTATTGCTGGCGTTGGATGCATATACACAATTCCACTGAATCACCGTACATGTTACATTCATCAAAAAAAAGAATAGTTCATAATTGAAAACTATTAAAAATGTTCCATAATAGTACATTCTTGTGGGATTTATATTTTTTCATATTTTTTGTGATCGGTGTGAACAGCAGTTACTGGGTTTACAGTGGATACTATTTTCTAGTGCCTTTTGTATGTTACATTGATACAGTCAGTGTGTAGCTGTGCACTTATTTTTACACATTCTGCCGTTTCCTGGGTTTTATATTTATCAAGTCTATGGAAATATAGTGACAAACATTTGTGAATCCACTGATACTATGTACGTATGTATTTTATAATGTAGAATGCTTGGAAAAATTTTCTTTCCAGAATATACTCTCTTAAGAAAAAGATTTTTTAATGTGTAAATTCTCTTTTAAGTATGGTTGTTTATTACAACTCAGTAAAATTACCTAAACTTTAGGTGTTAATTGTATTTACATAAATATTATTTTTTTATGTCATAGTCTGAAAATACTGGTACTTACTACCTGAGGACGTTCAGAAATTAAAATCTTAAAACTCTTACATGTATTCAGTGATTCTGTTGTGCTTGCTTATGTTTAATAGTTCAGTTGAAAAAGCTTTTAAAGCAAAATTAGTATAATTCTGAATGTTGATATATGAGAAGCTGATTCTGGGTCATCCTGCAGAGAAAGATGAAGAGGGAAACAGAAAACAAGGAGACCTTTCACCTTCTGGGCAGAGAGCCTTAGGGCCCTGAGGAGCCATACCAAATCCAAGACTGATCGTGACTTCTGAAGAGATGGAGATAGAGCAGGAGTATTCCATTCCAGAGGAGCTTCTCTGGCAACTTAGCTGGTAAATAATCCCCCTGCAATGCAGGAGACCCCAGTTTGATTCCTGGGTTAGGAAGATCCCTTGGAGAAGGAAGTGGCTACCCACTCCGGTATTCTTTTCTGGAGAATCTCATGGATAGAGGAACCCCGTGGGCTCCAGTTCTTGGGATCGCAAAGAGTTGGACACGACTGAGCACTTTCGCAGGCTCACATTCTATCCGAGAAGGATGTTCACCCTTTCTCTTCAGATACGTGGAGTGATCTCTTTGAGTAGATAATTCTCATTTCAGGTGAAGTCTCACAGATGTAATTTAAAATTTAAGAGGAGCCTGGCAGGCTACAGTCTGATTACAAAGAGTCGGACACAACTGAATGACTTTCAATTTCTAAAGAGTCCTAGCTGCAGAAATGCCTCTTCTTTCTCAGAGCTCCTGTCTTTCCTGGTCCCCTGTCCCTTCAAAAGTGTCTACTCCTCATACTGCCAGCCTCATCAGCTCACATGCCTGCCTGGCTACTGGCCTTGCTCTGACTCTTCTTTCTTGCACTTAGAGCCACCCAAAGACTAAGACATCTAAAAACGCCATAAGAAAAACTAATATTTTTAGTCAAGTTATTATAAAATTTATTGAAACAAAGACCTGTGACATAGTAGAGTTATAAACATTTTATTTGCTTTTATTTTTTTCTTTTTGAAATACAAAATGTGCACGTTGAGTTTACACAAACACGCGATGGCCGGGTTCAGTGTACATGTATTGTACTACTCTTAATTTCTACACTGGTGATAGCAGGGCAGCTTTCAACATCCTATGTCTACACCAGAATAGATACCTGATTTAGTGTCGCAAAGACAGTGGCAAATCTCCTACTCTAGCCTCTTGGTCTTTGTGATATTTCTGCAAGGAAGGTGTGTGTATCTTTAGTAATACTGTGGCAGCTTTACAATTTTGGCTTAAGATCACTAAAAATCTGAATTATCGGAATTTTATGATGAGCTAAATCATAATACAATCGAGAGGAGTTGCTTAGCATTTATATTCATTTTCTACTGAATTAAGGTAGTCTAATTCTTGATATAATGGAATCACTGGCGCTTTCAAAGTGAATTCTGCTTGCTGTTTTCTCCTAGTAGGCATTAGGATAGCCAAGATTTCTTTGCCCCTGAATGGCACGTAATGTTAAGGTGCCAGGAGGGAGTCAGAAAGGATGGAACAGGCCTTGAACGCAGTTAAGGATGATTTGTTGCTAAGCATTGCCATGTGCTGGAGGATGGGTGTCCTGAACCTTTTTACATATGCCTGTGGACATCCTCGCTTTGTTTCACACCCTCTTGGACTTCCACTTAGTGACATAATAGAAAACAGTCAACCTATAGGATTGAAGAAATCCAAAATTACACACATTATGTAGGCCTTGGCTATAATATGTATTATGCAAAATTGAGAAGTGCTTATTAAATAAGCTTTTTTAGGCTTATGCTGACAGACTAATTTGTTTCATGTTATAAAAAATTGTAGGTAAATTAATGTCTTAACAGAAAGCAGCAAATCTGGGAGAAATTGAGACTACGTGGTTTTTTTTTTTTTTCCAATTGCAGTAATCTTGTTTCATTTACTTAAAGTATAAGTGGGACTACAGCATTCAAACATGGAAACTAATATCTGGAAATTAAGTGCAGATGCCAGTGTTTTAGAAAACCATTTAAAATCCTGGGGCTGAATACATACAAATGAGTAGCAAAAAACACTGATATTTTAAAATCACTGATCGTGTGAAAGCTTCAATAATCCCATGACTAAACAATCAATGAAACTATATGCTTGATTCTATTACTTTTGAATATTCATAGGGTATGAAATGACTTAGAACATCCCATGAACTCAGTGGCATTGTGAAAAGGGTGCAAATTTGTAAATGGAAAACTCAAATCTCTTGGGAGTTGCTTTATGTTAAAACAAAGCTTGTTTGCATAATGTGCCTCAGTGTAAAGCTGAGCGATCTATGCTAGAAGTGGCAGCTCCAACTTTGTATGATAGAATCGTTCACATTTGTCTGTTTGAGGACATATTTGACAAGTTAAATCACATTTTCAAAGAGCTGCATGGAACGCATGATATTTTCGTCCTGTAGGAGAGAAACAGTGGAATTAACTTCACCATATCTGCAAAGGAAAATGCACTAATTTGCCTCTAAGTACTGCCAGCTGCCACCCACCACTTGTGCCAAATGTTCAAATGCCAGGTGTCTGCACATGTCAATACACTTCTGTCCATTTTCCGCACGGATAGTATGGAGAGTCTATTTTACATTTTGTTGAGTCCATCAGACTTTAAACACCCTATTTAAGTCTGCCTTGGTGTTAAGAGGAGACATTTTTCAAATTAGAAGGCCAGTATGGAAACTGGAGAGCCACAGAGCATACACAAAGCAAGCAATGTAGACTGCCACAGCAGGTCATCAGAGGCCAAATCACAGGGACTTACCCTGTGGGAGGAGACAGGGTTTGTGTGTTGGTTAAGAGTCCACTTCATGAAGATTAGATGATGGGATTTAGGAGATGGGTTGGCATCCCTCTCCTGAGTCTTTTAGGGCTACATCTGTGTGAATTTTAGGAACATTTAAAAATGAATGGTCTCTCTATGCCAGGGAGGACTGTTTGGAAGAAACCATTGCCCAGTGTCTGCAGTTTAACATGTTTGAAACTTGGGGGACAGACTGGGCATGATAGGGGCACTTGTAGACTGTGACCATTCATAGTAGCGGAAAATGGTAGAACAAATGATAACTTCCAATGCTGGAGGCCAAAAAACACTACTGCCATTAGTAGGTTGACATCACCAAGTTAATTCAGAGCCCATCACGTTGAAATCTGAGTTGAGAAGCAGGCATCAGGAAAGGGAAAGTATATCAATTTGAAAATAAGATAACACCAGCAAACTTTTTTTTCTCTCCATAATTATTTTAAAAATTCTTACTTGTGGTTCTACCCACATACAAAGTCAAATCTAGTATGCTAATGCTGCTCTTTCAGCAGAAGGTGGAGAACTACATGGACTTCTTCTCAGGGACAGTTTTCTGCTGTTTAATTTTGTGATTAAAGATCATTACTGGTTCAGCCAAAGGCATATCTCATCCACATACACTGAAGCAATGATGTTTCTCTTAGAAATTGGTTATACGTTTGGCTAGTGATACACTCTTGACTGTACTGGAATACTAAATCTCTGGAGGGTATGATAGATGAGATACATATTATATGCTAGTTCTAGGGAAAGAATTCAAATCTCACATATGTTTTATCCTCAGTGATGAATATGCTAAAGGATTTGAAGAGTGAAAAAGCAGTTATGCAACCTTCATCTCTCCAGTGCTTCCCTCATAGCCTCAAGTTAGACACTGGAAATAGTGGCTGACTGATTGTAAAGCAGTGATTATTTTCATAGTGGTAGGCTTACTCATCTCAACTGTGTAGAACTGGTTATCTTAGGTGTATGATAGTTACACTTTGCTAGGTTCATAGTGGCTAGCTGGCAGTGCTCAGCCCAGCTGTTAAGAAAGTATAAGGCAAAAAAAAAAAAAAAGCACAAGGCATAGTTCCTTTACTATTGTTACTTACTTTTTGACAACTTTCGATGAATTCATCTATGGTAACGACTCCGTCTTTATTTTTGTCCATTTTCTGTTCAAGAATTACAGAAAAAGAAAACTTTACTCAGACTTTCCCCATCATACCCTCACACCTGAACTGAACAAATTGAAGTGGATGAAAAGAATGCCCAGCTGCTTATTTTCTCAGGGGCAACTGATTCAGAGCAGAGACCACTTAGTTTCTTGGTGATATGATTCATGACTGATTGATTTTAGGCTGTAGCCTTTTCAGTAGAAAGTGGCGATCTGGAGTCTCTCTGTTCTAGTAAAACCCTCCTCCAGCTACCACAGAATTCAGGTGAACTGAACTTTCAGAACTTTGATTTTGTCAGGAAAGGGAAAGTATATCAATTTGAAAATAAGATAACACCAGCAAACTTTTTCTCTCCATAATTATTTTAAAATTCTTACTTGTGGTTCTACCCACATACAAAGTCAAATCTAGTATGCTAATGCTGCTCTTTCAGCAGAAGGTGGAGAACTACATGGACTTCTTCTCAGGGACAGTTTTCTGCTGTTTAATTTTGTGATTAAAGATCATTACTGGTTCAGCCAAAGGCATATCTCATCCACATACACTGAAGCAATGATGTTTCTCTTAGAAATTGGTTATACGTTTGGCTAGTGATACACTCTTGACTGTACTGGAATACTAAATCTCTGGAGGGTATGATAGATGAGATACATATTATATGCTAGTTCTAGGGAAAGAATTCAAATCTCACATATGTTTTATCCTCAGTGATGAATATGCTAAAGGATTTGAAGAGTGAAAAAGCAGTTATGCAACCTTCATCTCTCCAGTGCTTCCCTCATAGCCTCAAGTTAGACACTGGAAATAGTGGCTGACTGATTGTAAAGCAGTGATTATTTTCATAGTGGTAGGCTTACTCATCTCAACTGTGTAGAACTGGTTATCTTAGGTGTATGATAGTTACACTTTGCTAGGTTCATAGTGGCTAGCTGGCAGTGCTCAGCCCAGCTGTTAAGAAAGTATAAGGCAAAAAAAAAAAAAAAGCACAAGGCATAGTTCCTTTACTATTGTTACTTACTTTTTGACAACTTTCGATGAATTCATCTATGGTAACGACTCCGTCTTTATTTTTGTCCATTTTCTGTTCAAGAATTACAGAAAAAGAAAACTTTACTCAGACTTTCCCCATCATACCCTCACACCTGAACTGAACAAATTGAAGTGGATGAAAAGAATGCCCAGCTGCTTATTTTCTCAGGGGCAACTGATTCAGAGCAGAGACCACTTAGTTTCTTGGTGATATGATTCATGACTGATTGATTTTAGGCTGTAGCCTTTTCAGTAGAAAGTGACGCAGATCTGGAGTCTCTCTGTTCTAGTAAAACCCTCCCCTCCAGCTACCACAGAATTCAGGTGAACTGAACTTTCAGAACTTTGATTTTGTCATCTGGAGTATGGGGCTAATGAGGATTTATAAGTAACATCATAGGGTTTTACTAGAAATAAATGAAAATAAACACCCTAAAACGTATGAGACATAGCAATTGCTTAGTGTTCTATCCAGGATATCGTGAATGTTCAGTAAGTGGAGTTATCAATATTATACTAAATTCAAAACCAAAATTACTAAATTAGTAATGGTTATATTTCATAGCTGAATGGTAAATATTGAACAGTAAATATTCTAAAGTCTTGTTGCTTTCAGTAAAAATTATCTTCCTTTACATTCTTTTTTTTTCTTTTTCTTTTTTGGGCCACTTCTATTGGTCTTTCATTTATTTATTTTCATCCATCTTTGTTCTCTGGTCCGTGTGGGCTTCCCATCATAGTGGTCTCTCTCACTGCAGAGCATCGGCTCTGAGAGCATGTGCTCCAGAGCTCTGGCTCAGTAGTTGGACACATTGGTCCAGCCACTCTGAAGCACATGGGATCTTCCCAAGGTAGGGATTGAACCAGCGCCCCTTGCACTGCAAAGCAGTGTCCTTACCCACTGGACCACCAGGGAAGCCCCCTTTATATTCTTTTGAATCGTCATGCTGCTTTGTATCCATCATGAAATTTGCTCTTGATTCACTCCCTGGCTGACTTCCCTTGTGTTCCTACCTGGAAAAATGTTTCGACATGTTGTCTGGGAGCATCTTCTTTGAGCACAGGATATGTGCATTTACCCATCATGTCATATATTGCTTTCATTATATCAAGCATTTCCTGCAAAATAAAAGGCAGTCACATGAGGCCACATGCAATCTGAAAAGAAACCACTCAGAGAAGCCTTGACAGATTACTCCTACTCAGTTTCAGTATTTTTAAAAATTTTCTTTCATTCTTCATTAAATAGCTTGGTTGTCCTATTTAAGGGGGCCATGCTTATTTTCTCAGGGCAACTGATTCAGAGCAGAGACCACTTAGTTTCTTGGTGATATGATTCATGACTGATTGATTTTAGGCTGTAGCCTTTTCAGTAGAAAGTGACGAGATCTGGAGTCTCTCTGTTCTAGTAAAACCCTCCCCTCCAGCTACCACAGAATTCAGGTGAACTGAACTTTCAGAACTTTGATTTTGTCATCTGGAGTATGGGGCTAATGAGGATTTATAAGTAACATCATAGGGTTTTACTAGAAATAAATGAAAATAAACACCCTAAAACGTATGAGACATAGCAATTGCTTAGTGTTCTATCCAGGATATCGTGAATGTTCAGTAAGTGGAGTTATCAATATTATACTAAATTCAAAACCAAAATTACTAAATTAGTAATGGTTATATTTCATAGCTGAATGGTAAATATTGAACAGTAAATATTCTAAAGTCTTGTTGCTTTCAGTAAAAATTATCTTCCTTTACATTCTTTTTTTTTCTTTTTCTTTTTTGGGCCACTTCTATTGGTCTTTCATTTATTTATTTTCATCCATCTTTGTTCTCTGGTCCGTGTGGGCTTCCCGTCATAATGGTCTCTCTCACTGCAGAGCATCGGCTCTGAGAGCATGTGCTCCAGAGCTCTGGCTCAGTAGTTGGACACATTGGTCCAGCCACTCTGAAGCACATGGGATCTTCCCAAGGTAGGGATTGAACCAGCGCCCCTTGCACTGCAAAGCAGTGTCCTTACCCACTGGACCACCAGGGAAGCCCCCTTTATATTCTTTTGAATCGTCATGCTGCTTTGTATCCATCATGAAATTTGCTCTTGATTCACTCCCTGGCTGACTTCCCTTGTGTTCCTACCTGGAAAAATGTTTCGACATGTTGTCTGGGAGCATCTTCTTTGAGCACAGGATATGTGCATTTACCCATCATGTCATATATTGCTTTCATTATATCAAGCATTTCCTGCAAAGTAAAAGGCAGTCACATGAGGCCACATGCAATCTGAAAAGAAACCACTCAGAGAAGCCTTGACAGATTACTCCTACTCAGTTTCAGTATTTTTAAAAATTTTTCTTTCATTCTTCATTAAATAGCTTGGTTGTCCCAGAGGAATAGTCTTAAAAGCAGCAGAATCAGAATGTAAGAGTCAAGTCTGTCTTAGTTTCAAGATAAAGTGAATTCCCATATATCCAACATGATCAGGAAAGAAACATCCTGGTTTAATATTTAGACTTCCATGCAACTTCACAAAGCTCTTTCTTTGCTGAGTTGTTACATATTTTATATGTTGATTATAATTTCCATTTATTGAGAATAAAATAAACTCCACATCATGAGAATTATACTAAAAGTAACTGATAAGTCTCAGAACTCATTAAGGTTTTTACTGTGTTTTTCCTACTATAGTATTAACTAAAGTCATACATGTAGATTAGTTAAAGTATTATACTGGAAATGCTTTGAAATTTTAACTTTTCATTAAAACCAAACCTCATTTTTTGATTTATAATTTTCAATCTTAGTGGAAATAATATCTAGTTAACATAGACATTCAGATTTATTACTTACACTTGTTTTCTTCATATCAAAGTTTCCACATAAGAGTCTAGATTAAGTCAGTAATATGCATGTAATATACATTTACTTTGAGGGTATTCGATTACCTTTTTAAATGATAAAATTTGTAGTTTGTAAACCATAGGTGAACCCCTTTAAGATGTTTTGAGTAGAAGATTGTTTGAAAATAGAATTCATGAGATGTGTCAGGTGTTAGTGGGTAAGAATAGTTAAACGCAGAGATAAAAAGGGGTTAAAAGGACCAAGAGATACCTGATATCCTGGAGGCACCTAAGTACTAGATGTTTATTGTGTACCAAATGTACAAGAAGCACTGAATATCCAGGAGATATGCTTGATACACCTGAATACCACCCATTTGTAATATACATTCTGGTCCATGTGTCCTTTGCTCAAAAAACACAAAAGCCACAGCCATTGATCAGGTTAATTGTTACATTTTAACTGTGATCAGGTAAACTTGTCCCTGTGTCTTCAACAGAGCAAGTTGATGTCATTGTCCCAAGATACCTTCTATTTGAAGAGCCTCATGCTCAAAGCACAACTCTGGGGAAAGCCAGTGAGAGAAAGATAGATTATATAGACATTGAAACACACCCAGGACTCAGGGACTATGGTCCTTCAGCCTACCTTCACTCGATCCTAAAATAGTTACCTTACTCCATCCTTCCCCACTTACTTCTCATTGCATTTTAAATTAGTTGAATAAACTGATATGAACATCTTAATTTGATCTGTGAGCCTTCTTCCTTAGATAGTCACCTAAAAATGTATTGGGGTCCCCACTATTGCCTCAGGTGATATCCCATACAATATAGGTTACTACATAATCCACATGATGTTAAAATTGCATCTGTTCCCACGTAAAACATTATATGAGAGCAAAAAGGTGACAGGCCAAATAAGTTAACATGGTTTGAGTATATTCTCTTTGTATCTCACTTCAGCCACTCTCTTTATTCTGTGTACAGTATTTATTAAAATGCTGTTAGAAATCAAGATGTAATCCTTCTATGTTTTATAATAACTTTGCAGACAAACAATAAACTATTTCTCCCCATTCCAGATTTTTCATCACGACATTTCTCCACCACCACAGAAAATGTATTAGATTTCTTAAAAAGTGATTTTAGGATGATAATTGCAATCATTTAACTTTTCAAATTAAAAAATGAAAATGGCCCAAAGGCTCGCTGTGTCAGCGAGGCGTTTCTTACTTTAGTGATGTAGCCGTCTTTATTTATGTCATACAAATTAAATGCCCAGTTGAGTTTTTCCTGTACTGTCCCTCGAAGCAAAATAGAAAGACCCTTGATGAAATCCTAAAAAGAAATAAAAACACAATTTGATACAGCATTTCTAAAAAAGAAGTAAAACACAAACTCTAATAAAATGCTCTGTCAAATGATGTGTTATAACCCTCTGGATTTTGAACCATTTACTTAGCAAAATAGTTCACGCATTCCTAATCATCATTTCCAGCATTCTTCGTGGGCCTAAACCACTCCTTAGGTTTAACATTCTCACTTCCTTTTTAATAATTGTATTCTTTATTTTGGGTGTGCTGGGTCTTCCTTGATGTCATTGTCCCAAGATACCTTCTATTTGAAGAGCCTCATGCTCAAAGCACAACTCTGGGGAAAGCCAGTGAGAGAAAGATAGATTATATAGACATTGAAACACACCCAGGACTCAGGGACTATGGTCCTTCAGCCTACCTTCACTCGATCCTAAAATAGTTACCTTACTCCATCCTTCCCCACTTACTTCTCATTGCATTTTAAATTAGTTGAATAAACTGATATGAACATCTTAATTTGATCTGTGAGCCTTCTTCCTTAGATAGTCACCTAAAAATGTATTGGGGTCCCCACTATTGCCTCAGGTGATATCCCATACAATATAGGTTACTACATAATCCACATGATGTTAAAATTGCATCTGTTCCCACGTAAAACATTATATGAGAGCAAAAAGGTGACAGGCCAAATAAGTTAACATGGTTTGAGTATATTCTCTTTGTATCTCACTTCAGCCACTCTCTTTATTCTGTGTACAGTATTTATTAAAATGCTGTTAGAAATCAAGATGTAATCCTTCTATGTTTTATAATAACTTTGCAGACAAACAATAAACTATTTCTCCCCATTCCAGATTTTTCATCACGACATTTCTCCACCACCACAGAAAATGTATTAGATTTCTTAAAAAGTGATTTTAGGATGATAATTGCAATCATTTAACTTTTCAAATTAAAAAATGAAAATGGCCCAAAGGCTCGCTGTGTCAGCGAGGCGTTTCTTACTTCTTTAGTGATGTAGCCGTCTTTATTTATGTCATACAAATTAAATGCCCAGTTGAGTTTTTCCTGTACTGTCCCTCGAAGCAAAATAGAAAGACCCTTGATGAAATCCTAAAAAGAAATAAAAACACAATTTGATACAGCATTTCTAAAAAAGAAGTAAAACACAAACTCTAATAAAATGCTCTGTCAAATGATGTGTTATAACCCTCTGGATTTTGAACCATTTACTTAGCAAAATAGTTCACGCATTCCTGATCATCTTTTTCCAGCATTCTTCGTGGGCCTAAACCACTCCTTAGGTTTAACATTCTCACTTCCTTTTTTAATAATTGTATTCTTTATTTTGGGTGTGCTGGGTCTTCCTTGCTTTTCTCTAGTAGCCACGAGTGGAGGCTACTCTGTTACAGTGACAGGATTCTCATTACAGTGGCTTCTCCTGTTGTGGCTCCAGGACACCTGGGTTTTAGTAGTTGCTGCTCCTGGGCTCTAGAGCACAGGCTCAATATTGTGGCTCATGAGTTAGTTGCTCCAAGGCACGTGGGATCTTCCTAGACCAGGAATCAATCCTGTGTTTTCTGCACTGGCAGGTGGATTTTTCATACCACTGAGCCACCAGGGAAGCCCAACATTCTCACTTTCTAATTGGAAAGTGTGACTTAAGCCAACTGGAAATTGTGTCAGGTAATCCAGAAATTAGACCCATAAGCATGTGTATAAGTGGTTTTACCTCCCACTACAAGTGCATACTATTCTTTTACTAAAAAGAATCTAATGATGTGTCTTTTTTTCTCTTTTTTCCCATCATGCCTCTTGTATTTATATTTATTTTCATCAGTCTTTATATTCTTTGGCATGTGTGGGCTTCCCATTGCAGCAGCCCCTCTCACTGCAGAGCACTGACTGTTAATTGTGCACATCGGTCCAGCTGCTCCACGGCACGTGGGATATTCCCAAGCCAGAGATCGACCTGGTGTCCCTTGCATTGCAAGGTGGTTACCCACTGGACCACCAGGGAAGCCCGATAATGTGTCTTTTAAAGATGACTCATGTTAATGTTTGGCAGAAATAAACACAACTCTGTAAAGCAATTATCCTTCAATTAAAAAAATAAATTTAAAATTAAAAAAAATATCTTCAAAAAGCAAAAATACAAGCACATACATAGCACACTTCCCACGGGAAAGATCTGCTAACAAGAAATGTGTGCTGTCCTTAAGATATGGGCCAAGTGAAGCCTTTACTTAGAGGTTAAGTTATAATGTGAGTATGGGCAGTGGTTAAGAGCCCAGAGCTGGAAACCAGGCAACCGGAATTCAAATTCCAGATGTATCTCCTCTTAGCTCTGTGCCTTCAGACAACGGAACATCCTTTTACCTCAGTTTTCGTGAATGCAGATTACAGTAACTTCTTAAAGTTTTGATGAGGATTAAAAGAATTAAGCTGCTTATAAAAGTGTGTGGCGAGAAGTGTCTGTCAAGCAAATGGAACCTGCAGTCAAGATAAAGGTTAGGCCAGTTTGATTGAATTTCAGGTAAACCAGATTAACTTGATCAAGTTCATATATAGTTGTTGTTCATCCAGCAGGGTTAGCATTTCAATACAGTGAATTTTGAGTTCACACGCAGTGTCAGATAGGAGTGAAAGAGCAGAAGGGGATTCCAGGAGTAGCCTCTGGGTGAATTTGTATTTTTGCTCTACACTTTTACATTCCAACATTCTGTAGTTGTTTTCCTGTATCAGTTTTTTTACATTTTTAAGATGGGTGACATTCATCCATTAAAAATGTAACAATATGTTTGATGAAAAAAAAGTCCTGCTCCCAATCCTGGACCCCAGACCCTATTTTTTTCTTCTAGACAACAAACGTTAGTACCTTCTCTTCTCCTTTTACAAAAAATGATAGTGTAACAGGCTGTTTCATGTTTTTTAAAAAACTTAGCAATAAAACTTAGAAATAATTCCTATTTTTCATCATGACATATGTATGAACGTACCATAGTTTATTTAGCCAATCTCCCATTAATGAATAAAGATTTCCAGGCTCATTAGAAAGCTACAAAGAGTGACTTTATATGTAAGTAATGTATATGTTTAATAAGTATATTTGCAGGATAAGTTCCTAGAAGCAGAGCTTCTTGGTCAAAAGATTTGAACACTGATAAATTTTATATACTTATTTTCAAATTGCCCCTCCAATTCCCTTCTCAAAATCTATGTATAAGAATATTATAGCTTGTCAATACTATAGGACATCACACTTCTGACCTTTCTCAATCTTATATATTAATATTTCTGTCTCAAGTTACTAAAGTTTGTATTTATTCTATTATGAATAAATTTGAGCATTATTTCAAAATGTCTTGATTCATAGAAACTCTTCACATATTAGTGAAATTAGCCCTGGTCTGAAATATATCTTCAAGTATCCTTTCCTAGTTTGTCATTACTTTTTTTATTACATTGATTTTTTTTTTTATTTATTAATTAATTAATTTATTTATTTATTTTTGTACATGTATGTTCCCAGATCAATCAGATGCATATCCCTTGGCCCTCCCCCCACCCAGGTTCCCCCCCCCCCATCCCTCCAAACCATTGCTCCAAGTGGTTGTAGGTACTCCTATTCCCCTAGCACAATGACAATAGCTATCTTTTCTACACATGACAGTATAGGTTCCCATGTTACTCCCTCCCATTATTCGGTCTCCACAATGTCTTTATGTCTATTCTCTGTTTTTTCATGAGTTCACTGTGTGTGTTATCATGACCGTCTTACTAGATCCCATATATATGAGTTAGTATACTATACTTGTCTTTCTCTTTTTGACTTACTTCACTTTTTATGATAGGTTCTAAAGCCAGCCACCTCATTAGGACTGAGTCTTCTGCATTTCTTTTAACAGCTGAGTAGTATTCCATTGTATATATGTACCAGAGCTTCTGGATCCATTCATTTGTCGATGGACATCTAGGTTGCTTCCTTGTTCTGGCTATTGTATAAAGAGCTGCAATGAACATTGGGGTACAGGTGCCTCTTTCAGTTTTGATTTCATCAGGATATAGGCCTAATAGTGGGATTGCTGGGTCATAGGGTGCTTCTATTTTTAGTTTTTTAAGGAATCTCCATATTGTCTTCCATAGAGGTTGTATTAATTTACATTCCCACCAGCAATGCAAGAGGGTTCCCTTTTTTCCACACCCTCTCCAGCATTTGTTGTCTGTCGATTTGTTGATGATGGCCATTCTGACAGGTGTGAGGTGGTATCTCATTGTGGTTTTAATTTGCATTTCTCTAATAATAAGCGAGGTTGAGCATCGTTTCATGTGCTTTTGGACCATTTGTATGTCCTCTTTGGAGAGGCGTCTCTTTAGATCTTTTTCCCATTTTTTGATTGGGCTGCTCATTTTCCCTGTGCTGAGTTGTCTGAGTTGCTTGTAGATTTTGGAGATTAATTCTTTGTCTGTTGTTTCATTTGCTATGATTTTCTCCCACTCTGTGGGGTGTCTGTTGAACTTTTTTGTAATTTCTTTTGCTGTACAAAAGCTTTTAAGTTTCATGAGGTCCCATATGTTCATTTTTCTTTTCAGTTCTGCTATTTTAGTTGGTGGGTCAGAGAAGATCTTGCTTTGATTGATGTCCTTGAGGGTTTTGCCTATATTCTCCTCTAAGAGTTTGATGGTTTCTGGTCTTACATTGAGGTCTTTAATCCATTTTGAGTTGATCTTAGTGTATGGTGTCAGGGAATGTTCCAATTTCATTTTTTTGCATGTAGCTGTCCAATTCTCCCAGCACCACTTGTTAAAGAGATTGTCTTTGTCCCATTTTATAGTTTCTCCTCCTTTATCAAAAATAAGGTACCCATAGGTGCGTGGGTTGATCTCTGGGTTCTCAATTTTTTGTTAAAGAGTTCTGTCATTTTGTCTCATAGGTTCTAAAGCCAGCCACCTCATTAGGACTGAGTCTTCTGCATTTCTTTTAACAGCTGAGTAGTATTCCATTGTATATATGTACCAGAGCTTCTGGATCCATTCATTTGTCGATGGACATCTAGGTTGCTTCCTTGTTCTGGCTATTGTATAAAGAGCTGCAATGAACATTGGGGTACAGGTGCCTCTTTCAGTTTTGATTTCATCAGGATATAGGCCTAATAGTGGGATTGCTGGGTCATAGGGTGCTTCTATTTTTAGTTTTTTAAGGAATCTCCATATTGTCTTCCATAGAGGTTGTATTAATTTACATTCCCACCAGCAATGCAAGAGGGTTCCCTTTTCTCCACACCCTCTCCAGCATTTGTTGTCTGTCGATTTGTTGATGATGGCCATTCTGACAGGTGTGAGGTGGTATCTCATTGTGGTTTTAATTTGCATTTCTCTAATAATAAGCGAGGTTGAGCATCGTTTCATGTGCTTTTGGACCATTTGTATGTCCTCTTTGGAGAGGCGTCTCTTTAGGTCTTTTTCCCATTTTTTGATTGGGCTGCTCATTTTCCCTGTGCTGAGTTGTCTGAGTTGCTTGTAGATTTTGGAGATTAATTCTTTGTCTGTTGTTTCATTTGCTATGATTTTCTCCCACTCTGTGGGGTGTCTGTTGAACTTTTTTGTAATTTCTTTTGCTGTACAAAAGCTTTTAAGTTTCATGAGGTCCCATATGTTCATTTTTCTTTTCAGTTCTGCTATTTTAGTTGGTGGGTCAGAGAAGATCTTGCTTTGATTGATGTCCTTGAGGGTTTTGCCTATATTCTCCTCTAAGAGTTTGATGGTTTCTGGTCTTACATTGAGGTCTTTAATCCATTTTGAGTTGATCTTAGTGTATGGTGTCAGGGAATGTTCCAATTTCATTTTTTTGCATGTAGCTGTCCAATTCTCCCAGCACCACTTGTTAAAGAGATTGTCTTTGTCCCATTTTATAGTTTCTCCTCCTTTATCAAAAATAAGGTACCCATAGGTGCGTGGGTTGATCTCTGGGTTCTCAATCTTGTTCCATTGATCTATAGTTCTGTTTTTGTGCCAGTACCATACTGTCTTGATAACTGTTGCTTTGTAGTAGAGTCTGAAGTTAGGAGGCTGATCCTCCAACTCCATTTTTCTTCCTCAGGATTGCTTTGGCTATTCGAGGTCTTCTGTGTTTCCATATGAACTGTGTTATTATTTGGTCTAGTTCTGTGAAAAATGTCAGTGGTAGTTGAATAGGTATTGCATTGAATCTGTAGATGATATTTGGAAGTATGGTCATTTTCACAATATTGATTCTTCCAATCCAGGAACATGGAATATCTCTCCATCTGTTTAAGTCTTCTTTAATGTCTCTCATGAGTGTCTTGTAATTTTCTGTGTACAATTCTTTTGTTTCTTTGGGTAGGTTTATTCCTAGATATTTGATTCTTTTGGTTGCAATGGTGAAGGGGATTGCCTCTTTGATTTCATTTTCTGATTTTTCATTGTTTGTGTATAGGAATGCCAGTGACTTCTGTGTGTTGACTTTATATCCTGCAACTTTGCTGAATTCATTGATTAATTCTAGTAGCTTTGTAACCGTGTCTTTGGGATTTTCTATGTATAATATCATGTCGTCTGCAAAAAGAGAGAGCTTGACTTCTTCCTTTCCAATCTGGATTCCTTTGATTTCTTTCTCTTGTCTTATTGCTGTTGCTAGGACTTCCAGGACTATGTTGAATAGCAGTGGTGAAAGTGGGCACCCCTGTCTTGTTCCTGATCTTAGAGGGAATGCTTTCAGTTTTTCACCATTAACAATAATGTTCGCTGTAGGTTTCTCATAGATGGCTTTTATTATGTTGAGATAGGTTCCTTCTATGCCCATGTTCTGAAGAGTTTTGATCATAAATGGATGTTGTACTTTGTCGAAGGCTTTTTCTGCATCTATTGAGATGATCATGTGATTTTTGTCTTTCAAATTGTTGATATGGTGTATCACGTTGATTGATTTGCGGATGTTGAAGAAGCCTTGCATGCCTGGGATGAACCCAACTTGATCGTGATGTATGAGTTTTTTGACATGTCGTTGAATTCTGTTTGCTAGGATTTTATTGAGGATCTTGGCATCTAAGTTCATCAGTGAAATTGGCCTATAGTTTTCCTTTTTTGTGTTGTCTTTGCCTGGTTTGGGTATCAGGGTGATGGTGGCCTCGTAGAATGTGTTTGGGAGTTTTCCTTCCTGTGCAGTTTTTTGAAAGAGTTTTAGAAGGACAGGCATTAGCTCTTCTTTAAATGTTTGGTAGAATTCGGCTGTGAAGCCATCTGGTCCTGGGCTTTTATTTTTGGGTAGATTTTTAATCACAAAGTTGATTTCTGAGCTTGTGATTGGGTTGTTCAAAGTCTCTGTTTCTTCCTGGCTCAGTCTTGGGAGATTAATCCTGTCCAAGAAACTGTCCATTTCTTCCAAGTTTACATTGATTTTTATAAAGTAGATATCTTTTTATTTTTATATCCTAGAATTAGTCAGCCTTTTACCTTATATCTTTTTGTTTCTGTCATATTCACCATAAGTTTTAGAACATTAGGTAGAGATGGGGTTCAGTCCTGGTTCTGCTCTTTATTAAGTATGTGACTTTGGACAAGTCATTTAACCTAGGTTTGCAATTCCTCATCTCTAATATGTGGCAAGTAGTATAGGTCTTTTATTTTTTTATCTACAACTCACTGCATCCAAGTTTGTTTGTTTGTTTGTTTGTTTTAAATAAACTAACAAGAACAGTTATTGGGGAGATATGGGAGGTGGTGAATTTTGGTGCCAAAACTCATTGAACGCCAAAGCCTGAACTAAAATCCATGAAACTATGCTAATATCTATATCTGTCATTTATCATTTAGTATCCATCATCAATCACATTAATCCAGACAGTAAATTCTATTTTAATACTTCAAATCGTAGTAGCTTGACACAGTGTAAGCTTGTCTATCACTCACATGCAGTGTAATGTGAGTGGGGACGGAGTTCTCTTCCATGCAGTCATTCAGAGATGCAGGATTCTACTTTGCTTCATGACAAATGGAAATATGTCCTCCACAGACAGGAAGAGTGAGGAAGGAGACATAGTCACTGCCACCAATCTCCCCCATTGCTCGAAACTTGGTCTTGGTCCTACCTAGCTGCAAGAGAGGCTGTGAATATGGCCTAATCATGTGATCATAAAGTAGAGCACATGGACATAGGATCAGGAGCACACTGTCAACAATAAATGGACCACAGTGTACTACTGATCCCTTGCACAGCAAGGAGATCAAGCCAGTAAATCCTAGAAGAAATCAACCCTGAATATTCATTGGAAGGACTGATGCTGAAGCTGAAGCTACAATACTTTGGCCACCTGATGCAAAGAGAGCAGGAGGATAAGGCCTTGACAGAGGATGATATGGTTGGATGGCATCACAGCTTCAATGTATGTGAGTTTGAGCGATCTCTGAAGATGGAGAAGGACAGGGAAGCCTGGCATGCTGCAGTTTATGGAGTTGCAGTGGGTTAAACACAACTTAGGAAATGAACAAAACATAGTTTTGTTGTGCAAATGTTGCACTGTTCATTATAACATACTGCAGATGCTGTAGGAAAATTTAATAATATATAGTATATGCATAGTGTTGCATGTCTAAAATTTGCAAGACTCTGAATAACAAATTCTGCTGAATGAGGAATTCAGGTGAGAGACTGGGGACCTATATGTGCCTTGTCTTTAGGATAGCACAATTGCTAAGAGATGCATTCTGGGCCGGCTGCTTGAGTTTGAATCCTGGCTCTCCTACTTTTCTAGCTGTGTGACCTCAGTCAGATTGCTTCCCTTCTCTGTGAATCTCTTTCTAGTATTCTAAAATGATGACAATCATACCTATGAAGATTAAGTTAGTGTGTAAAATTCCCTCTGCATATTGCCTGGCTCATGACGAGCACTGAACAAGAGTCAGCTGGTCTTACTGTGCGTTGGTATTATTGATACTGTTGTGAATGTTATTTTCACACACTTAATACCAAGACTGACACACAATAAATGCTTGTTTCATAATCAGATGCAGAGCTATCTTTCCCTGCCTCACAGAGAGTTCCCCTGGCCTGTGCTTGTGTGTTCCCTGTTATGGATTCTACTTTGCTTCATGACAAATGGAAATATGCCCTCCACAGACAGGAAGAGTGAGGAAGGAGACATAGTCACTGCCACCAATCTCCCCCATTGCTCGAAACTTGGTCTTGGTCCTACCTAGCTGCAAGAGAGGCTGTGAATATGGCCTAATCATGTGATCATAAAGTAGAGCACATGGACATAGGATCAGGAGCACACTGTCAACAATAAATGGACCACAGTGTACTACTGATCCCTTGCACAGCAAGGAGATCAAGCCAGTAAATCCTAGAAGAAATCAACCCTGAATATTCATTGGAAGGACTGATGCTGAAGCTGAAGCTACAATACTTTGGCCACCTGATGCAAAGAGAGCAGGAGGATAAGGCCTTGACAGAGGATGATATGGTTGGATGGCATCACAGCTTCAATGTATGTGAGTTTGAGCGATCTCTGAAGATGGAGAAGGACAGGGAAGCCTGGCATGCTGCAGTTTATGGAGTTGCAGTGGGTTAAACACAACTTAGGAAATGAACAAAACATAGTTTTGTTGTGCAAATGTTGCACTGTTCATTATAACATACTGCAGATGCTGTAGGAAAATTTAATAATATATAGTATATGCATAGTGTTGCATGTCTAAAATTTGCAAGACTCTGAATAACAAATTCTGCTGAATGAGGAATTCAGGTGAGAGACTGGGGACCTATATGTGCCTTGTCTTTAGGATAGCACAATTGCTAAGAGATGCATTCTGGGCCGGCTGCTTGAGTTTGAATCCTGGCTCTCCTACTTTTCTAGCTGTGTGACCTCAGTCAGATTGCTTCCCTTCTCTGTGAATCTCTTTCTAGTATTCTAAAATGATGACAATCATACCTATGAAGATTAAGTTAGTGTGTAAAATTCCCTCTGCATATTGCCTGGCTCATGACGAGCACTGAACAAGAGTCAGCTGGTCTTACTGTGCGTTGGTATTATTGATACTGTTGTGAATGTTATTTTCACACACTTAATACCAAGACTGACACACAATAAATGCTTGTTTCATAATCAGATGCAGAGCTATCTTTCACTGCCTCACAGAGAGATCCTCTGGCCTGTGCTTGAATGTGTTCCCTGTTATAAGATCACTCTGCAATGAGATGGCCGAGTTCATTTTTAACTGGCTTCATCAGAAAGATGTCCTTTGTAGTAACTGCTGTGGTTAATATCTAATAAATATTGACCACATATTTGGTGCCAAGCACTCAGCCAAGCCCTTAAGTGACACCACTTTGTCATCCTTCCATGACCCTGTGAAGTGACTTTCCTTGCTGATGTTTCACAGAGATGAACACTAAGTCTCAGAGGGTCTCACAATATCTCACAGCCACTCGGTAGCAAAGGATCCAGTCATATCTTGATCCAGGGCCACTCCTATCTTATTCACTCCGCCCTTTGGGTTTCAGCAAATTAAGTAGGAAACTTCCATTTCCCTTTATCTTGGATCAGGATGTCTCTGCTGTACCTCCTAGATCTACTGCTGCTCAAAATATGTTATTGCTTTATCATTTCACTTTCTAGAGACTTTTCAGGTAGCTAATCTATTTAGAAAAATAAATCCATTAGTTTGTCTTTAAAAAGACATTTTCTACCAACATGCTTATAGACTATAGCCATTACAACTAATTTCCCAAATTGTCATCAACATTCATCACAATTACTGAGATGAATATTACATAAATACCATAATAGCAACATTATGCATGGTCCCATATCATTAACAACCAGGCTAAATTTACATGTGAAATTGGATACTGTGCTATGAGTAAGTGACGGTACATTTCAGATATGTAATTTTAAGTAATGAAATCACTAGCAGACTTTTCCTTACCCATAACCTAGCTATGAAAGATTTTATTAGGTGAACTGAAACATTTGACTTCTATGTCATGGCTAAACTAAGGCTGTGCCGGAATTAATCTTGTTGGTAAAGTGTAGCAAGCGGGTGATCATAAGCTGCCAAAGCAGAAGAAACAGGACAAGGGACCGGTACCTATGCCCGCTCTCATCTTCCTCACTAATTGCTGCTGCACTGGGGCCAACCCAACTGCCGTTGCCTGGACCACTGCCAGCTTCTTGGTCTATACCTATACCTGGGACTTAACTGGCTTCATCAGAATTTCACTGCCTCACAGAGAGATCCTCTGGCCTGTGCTTGAATGTGTTCCCTGTTATAAGATCACTCTGCAATGAGATGGCCGAGTTCATTTTTAACTGGCTTCATCAGAAAGATGTCCTTTGTAGTAACTGCTGTGGTTAATATCTAATAAATATTGACCACATATTTGGTGCCAAGCACTCAGCCAAGCCCTTAAGTGACACCACTTTGTCATCCTTCCATGACCCTGTGAAGTGACTTTCCTTGCTGATGTTTCACAGAGATGAACACTAAGTCTCAGAGGGTCTCACAATATCTCACAGCCACTCGGTAGCAAAGGATCCAGTCATATCTTGATCCAGGGCCACTCCTATCTTATTCACTCCGCCCTTTGGGTTTCAGCAAATTAAGTAGGAAACTTCCATTTCCCTTTATCTTGGATCAGGATGTCTCTGCTGTACCTCCTAGATCTACTGCTGCTCAAAATATGTTATTGCTTTATCATTTCACTTTCTAGAGACTTTTCAGGTAGCTAATCTATTTAGAAAAATAAATCCATTAGTTTGTCTTTAAAAAGACATTTTCTACCAACATGCTTATAGACTATAGCCATTACAACTAATTTCCCAAATTGTCATCAACATTCATCACAATTACTGAGATGAATATTACATAAATACCATAATAGCAACATTATGCATGGTCCCATATCATTAACAACCAGGCTAAATTTACATGTGAAATTGGATACTGTGCTATGAGTAAGTGACGGTACATTTCAGATATGTAATTTTAAGTAATGAAATCACTAGCAGACTTTTCCTTACCCATAACCTAGCTATGAAAGATTTTATTAGGTGAACTGAAACATTTGACTTCTATGTCATGGCTAAACTAAGGCTGTGCCGGAATTAATCTTGTTGGTAAAGTGTAGCAAGCGGGTGATCATAAGCTGCCAAAGCAGAAGAAACAGGACAAGGGACCGGTACCTATGCCCGTCTCTCATCTTCCTCACTAATTGCTGCTGCTGCACTGGGGCCAACCCAACTGCCGTTGCCTGGACCACTGCCAGCTTCTTGGTCTATACCTATACCTAGCCACTGCTGGCTTCTCCTCTTATTTTGTCCGTTATATTTCTTGGTTATGTTGTGAGATGACATACTGAGTTTCCTGGGCCAGAGTCCATTTTAGTAGTGCCCAATATATATGAGAATCTAGACTCTCTGAGGAGGCACTTTGCTGACCTGGGCACTCTGCGCCAGGGCCACTGACTGACCTCTCAGGAGGCTCTGTCTCCCTTTGGTCATCCTGGCTCCACAAAGGGTTGTGATGTAAGTGTACCCATTTAATTTTAATACTTCCTGAGCTTGTCACCTCCTTCTCTCCAATGCCTTCACTGTTGTTTGGACTGACATCAGCTCCTGTCTGGACTCTTGGGATAAAGAGCTGCTAACTGGACTTCTTGTTTCTAGGAATACAGCCCTGATTCCTTAACTTCCTGCTGAAACTTCTTCAATTCTTACCTTGCTCCTCACCTCTTGCAGTATAATTCAACCTCTTTGGCCTCCTGCCTCAGGTGTGTTGAGATCTGCCCTCTGCCTCCTTCCCCTACCTTACTGTCACTCTCCCCTTTGGGATTCCATTGTCTAGGTGACGTAGAGATGTTTTCTGTCCATCCCCAGGCCTCTCCTCACTCCCCACTGCTCCACATCCTGAGCCTTATGCTCTTGAAATGCTCATGCCTGTCCTCCAAACCTATTGCCTCAGGTTCGTGGTCAGGCTTCCCTGACATAGCCCACCAGTACCCTTCCTTGTTTGATCCCACATCAGTATCTGCTCTCCTTTATCCTGACACTCACTGAAATGTCTGCTCATGTGTGAGATGCAGCCTTACCGATTTTAAAAATGCATACCCTCTAAGTTATCAGATTCCCATGATACACACTAACAATTCTGCACACAGTTCAAGTGTGTGAGTGGGAATTCACTCCAACACCAGATGTAATCAAGTAGTCTCCAATACCAGATGCTTATAATTTGACTTACCCCTGATACTTTCTACATGGAGATGACTTCCCCGTTCTAATCCCCAACTTCGTATGTTACTGCAATTATAAATTGTCACCGATGCTTCTGATCAATGGGCTACAGATTGGAGTTTCAAACAAACCCTTTCTTGGGTTCAGTTAATTTGCTAGAAGAGCACACAAACTTCTGAGAAATATTTACTTTCTAGATTACCACTTTTTTTTTAATAAAAGGATACATCTCAGGAACAACCAAGGGGAGGAAATGGATAAAGCAAGGCATGAAGATAGGACTTGAGCTTTCCTGTCTGCTTAGAGCTTAGTGAAATGAAAGTCACTCAGCTGTGTCTGACCCTTTGTGACCTAGGATAAGCCATGGAATTCTCCAGGCAAAAATACTGCACTGGCTAACCTTTCCTTTCTCCAGGGGATCTTCCCATCCTAGGGATCAAACCCAGGTCTCCCATGTTGCAGGAGGATTCTTTACCATTCGAGCCACCAGGGAAACACAGAATTCTCCCTAAATTTGCAGGTCTGCACCAACTGGGAAACTCTCTGAATCGTGTCCGTTTGGGTTTTTACGGAGGCTTCATTACTACAGAGGCATAGTTAATTACGTCATCAGCCATTAGTGATTGAACACAATATCCAGCCAGTCTCTCCTTTCAGTAGGTTGAGAGGAGGGACTGAAAGTCCCAACCCTCTAATCAAGTGGTTTGCTCTCCTGGTAACCAGCCTCTGTCTAGAGCAGAAGTTTGAAAGTCACCTTGTTAACATACCAAAACGCACCTCCATTGTTCTCTTCACTTAAAACCCAATGTTTTAGGAGCTTTTTGTCAGCAACTGGGGACTAAGATTAAATATGTATATTTCTTTTTTGGATATATACTTTGTATTATAAATTGTAATAGTACACATATATTAAAGAGGATCATTGAATCTGGTTAATTACACAGCCATTCAGAATGTAAGCAAATGGATGATTTGCACATTCTACCTATGTAATATAAATAAAATATACATAATACAACAAGAATGATAATATATCAATAAATGTAATAACTGTATGCATGCTAAGTTGCTTCAGTCATGCCCGACTCTTTGGGACCGTATGGACCTTATGCGACCAGGCTCCTCTATTCATGGAATTCTCCAGGCAAGGATACTGGAGTAGGTTACCATATCCTTCTCTAGGGAACCTTCCCAACCCAGAGATCGAACCTGTGTTCCTTATGTCTCCTGCATTGGCAGGCAGGTTCTTTACCAGTAGAACCACCTGGGAAATGCCAATAAACATATAAGCATATATAAATAAAATATTGCATTTTATTTATCATTTTTCTGTTATAAATAAGTAATGTATTTAGCTATGTGAATATTCAGGACCTATTTCATCACACTGATGCTCTTATATAGTATTTTATGAGCAAAATTAAACGTGAGTCACTGAAAGTACATAATTTGAAAAGGGATTTCCTCACAGTATTCTCAGAGCACTGAATGTAGAATTTTGTTATATTTAATTTCTTTCTTGTCTCTCTCACTTACCAGGCCTCTGAGAGCAGGGTTTTTACTTTATCAGCGTTATATTTCCAAAGCCTACCAGAGTAACAGGACTACAGTAGATGCCAATAAATGTCACTTATTTGTTTTGTGAAATTGCTGTTATGCAATTGGGAGAGTGTACTTTTCTTGAACACATATGAAGTACTAAACTCAATGTGTCTTATCTTGTCATTCACACTTGTTTTGAAAGAAAAGCTACTTGACAATACAGTGAGGAAAGTAACTATTTTTAGCCTTTTTCTTTTTCCCCTTCAGAAATTATCAAGCAGTACTAAGAGGAACATTTATAAAAGTAAATGCCTACATTAAAAAGAACAAATATCTCAAATAAGCAATGTAACTTTGTCCCTCAGAGAGACAGAAAAAGAACAAACCTTAAATTATAGAAAGGAAATAACAAAGATTAGAGCAGAAATAAATAAAACAGAGATTAGAGAAACAATAGAAAAAATCTACGAAACCAAGAAAGAGTGTTGGTGTTTTGAAAAGATAGACAAAATCGACAGAGACAAGCCCAGAAGCAGACAGCTTTGCTGGTGAATTCTGCCAAATGTTTAAAGAAATAACACCAACCCATTTCAAACTCTTCTAAAAAATTGATGTGTAGGGAATATTTCCAAATTAAGCCAGCAATACCTTGGTGCCAAGGCCAGACAAAGACCTCACAAGAAAACTACAGACCAATATTCCTGATAAACCTAGATGCAAAAATACCCAGCAAAACATCAGTAAACCAAGTGCAATAGCACATTACAAAGATCCTACACCAGGACCACATGGAATTTATCCCAGAGATGGAAAGGTGAATCAATATATGAAAATCAACTAATGTAATATACCACATTGACAGAATTAAGGATACAAATCATAGGATCATCTCAATAGATGCAGAAAAAGCATTTGACAAGTTCACTACCCTATCATGATGTATACTGTCAATAAACTTGGAACAGAAGAAGAGTACCTTAATAATAAAGGCCACATATAAAAAGGCCACAGCTAACATCACAGTGGAGAAAATGGAAAGCTTTCTCTCTAGGATTAGGATCAAGACAAGGATGCCCACTCTTTTCTAGTTTCTTAATATAAGAATAATAATAGTAATAATTATAATTATAATAATAACAGTAATAAAAATAATAAAATAATAATAACGGAATAAAAGGCTCAAATGAAAAAAATTACACCACCAAACTCAAATTTCCACCTTAAAAGCACTAAATCCCTTTCAGTGTATCTCAAGTCAAAGCATATAAAAAAGAAAGAAGAAAAAAACTAAGACTTACCTCAAAACTTACAGCTCCATTGTGGTCTGTATCAAATGCATTGAACAGAAAATGGGCATATGTTGTAGAGTCTGAAATGTTGAAAATAAAATAATGGTAAGTTACCATTTCAATATCCTACCAAATACATATAGCATGTCCAGGCCTCTTTTATCCAGGAGAATTCACTCTGTCTCCTTTGACTTGAGGTTTCTTTGCTTTCTTCCAGTTGCCCATCCTCTCTCAGTAGAGGATTGTAGTTTGAGATTCATAGGCATGAGTTGCCTACAGACACCCTTGCTGACAGAAGTTCTCTAAGTTTCTGGTTGGAATTGCCCTGAATACACTGGAGTCCTGGGTTGTGTTACTGACCCTGGGGTGAATAATGTTACCATAGGTGGGTGTGAGGCACTTTTGGAGATTGCTTAGTGCTTGGCAGGGGCTATCTCTAGAAGAAGAAACAATAAAATTACTCATAATGAGGTACAGATGAATTACTATTATTGGTGGTGTTATTATTAGTTTGTTCATTTTACAGTCCAGATAAGGATACTGGGATTCAGAGAGGTTGAAAAACTTGCCCAAATCTGGTGTCCATAAGCAGTAGAGTGGCACATTACTTAATTCTTTCTGAACAAATTTACAAGGTGAAACAGAGGTAGCTTGGAAAGTTTCTGTGGCCATGCTGAAAGTGGATTGTGTGGTTCTAAAATGAAATATAAGGATCATCTCAATAGATGCAGAAAAAGCATTTGACAAGTTCACTACCCTATCATGATGTATACTGTCAATAAACTGGGAACAGAAGAAGAGTACCTTAATAATAAAGGCCACATATAAAAAGGCCACAGCTAACATCACAGTGGAGAAAATGGAAAGCTTTCTCTCTAGGATTAGGATCAAGACAAGGATGCCCACTCTTTTCTAGTTTCTTAATATAAGAATAATAATAGTAATAATTATAATTATAATAATAACAGTAATAAAAATAATAAAATAATAATAACGGAATAAAAGGCTCAAATGAAAAAAATTACACCACCAAACTCAAATTTCCACCTTAAAAGCACTAAATCCCTTTCAGTGTATCTCAAGTCAAAGCATATAAAAAAGAAAGAAGAAAAAAACTAAGACTTACCTCAAAACTTACAGCTCCATTGTGGTCTGTATCAAATGCATTGAACAGAAAATGGGCATATGTTGTAGAGTCTGAAATGTTGAAAATAAAATAATGGTAAGTTACCATTTCAATATCCTACCAAATACATATAGCATGTCCAGGCCTCTTTTATCCAGGAGAATTCACTCTGTCTCCTTTGACTTGAGGTTTCTTTGCTTTCTTCCAGTTGCCCATCCTCTCTCAGTAGAGGATTGTAGTTTGAGATTCATAGGCATGAGTTGCCTACAGACACCCTTGCTGACAGAAGTTCTCTAAGTTTCTGGTTGGAATTGCCCTGAATACACTGGAGTCCTGGGTTGTGTTACTGACCCTGGGGTGAATAATGTTACCATAGGTGGGTGTGAGGCACTTTTGGAGATTGCTTAGTGCTTGGCAGGGGCTATCTCTAGAAGAAGAAACAATAAAATTACTCATAATGAGGTACAGATGAATTACTATTATTGGTGGTGTTATTATTAGTTTGTTCATTTTACAGTCCAGATAAGGATACTGGGATTCAGAGAGGTTGAAAAACTTGCCCAAATCTGGTGTCCATAAGCAGTAGAGTGGCACATTACTTAATTCTTTCTGAACAAAGTCATGCTGGCCCATAGCCAGTAAGGTTGTCTGATGAAGAAGAAACAGAGGTAGCTTGGAAAGTTTCTGTGGCCATGCTGAAAGTGGATTGTGTGGTTCTAAAGGCTCCCAGTTGCAGGTAATGGGGCACTCCTGCTCTGCCTGGGTCCCAGTGTATCTCAAGTGATAACACCACTTGTCCCAGAGTTGCACTATGCTGCCTAAGGACAGCCAAATTCTCTGAAATCCAACACTTCTCTTGAGTTTGTTTCAAGTAGGCTATTTCTCTCTAATTTTCTTCCCTTCTTCTTCCCTTTTTCTCCTTTGTCTCCCTAATCACTGAGCTTTCTGCCTTTTTATTTGAAATGTGTATTTTTATATATATATACAACTTAGTTTTCTTTTCTTGTGCACAATTTTCATTTTTAAGTCCCTCTGTGCTCTACCCTTGATCAAAATTTATGTGATTATTTTAAATGTTTCATCTCATGGGCTTTAACCTTTTATCTTAACCGTTTTTATATTAAAAATTGTAACCTTTTAGCTCATTGGCTCTCACCTTTTATCTTCTGTTAAACTTTCATCTATTTCTATTTTATAACTTATAGCCTTTATTTTTATTGGGATTTAACAAAACTTCTGTTCACCTTTTCCTTTATGAATTGTCTTTTGAAGGCTGTCAAGAGTCTACTTACAGAAGCAGGAGTAGAGAATTGCTCTCCAACTAAGGCAGGTCAGAGGACATGCAGACTCTTCCAGTTCTCCAGTGTCCATGGCTTTTTTTTAAAATAAATTTTATTTATTTATCTTTTGGGGGTGGGGTGGGGAGGGAGGGGGATGGGTGGGCCATTTCTTTTTTTTTTTTTTAAAGATTTATTCATTTATTTATTTTGGGTGGGGTCGGGTTGGGGAGGGAGGGGAGCGGGCGGGCTACTTCTATTGGTCTTTCAATTCTCCGCTTTCATCCGTCTTTGTTCTTTGGCTCCTGTGGGCCTCCCATCACGGTGGCGTCTGTCGATGCAGAGCTCCGGCTCTGGGCGCATGCGCTCCAGAGCTCCGGCTCGGTAATTGGACACATCGGTCCAGTCGCTCCGCGGCACGTGTGATCTTACCAGGCCAGAGATGGAACCGGCGACCCTTGCACTGCAAGGCGGTGTCCTTACCTATTGAACCACCAGGGGAAGCCCCTGTCCATGGCTTTTGTTGGCATTGCTTTTCCTGAATGTTTTACTCCACAGGTTAACTCTATTGAAGGCCATATTTTTCACAAGGTAAATTGTACATTCTGTTACTCAAAATGACAGTGGCGGGTTTTTTTCTTTTTCTTTTTCACCTCTTAAACTTTAGTGTGATATGTGCTTAGTCGCTCAATCATTCTCCAGGTAAGAATACTGGAGTTGGTTGCCATGGCCTCCTCCATTAGTATGATATGAGAAGCCACTTATCTTTAAGCATATGAATTACTTTGTTTTCAGTGAACCAAACAGGCACCACAATTGGGCCTAAGCAGTGTGTGAAAGCACTATAAGTAGAGTGAATGTCCATCTAGGTAAGAGGAAGAAACCCTTTTGTGTATGGAACCAGGATTTTAATTGCAATCAACTCAGTGCAATTGTTTGGAAGTTCCTTTTAGTATTACGGAGAATTGTCAGCCTATTTTTATTGACAGAGGTGTTTCTCTCTCAAACATAGATTTCCTAAACTAGTTAATGCCCTACAGAGAAATGAGTGGGCAAATGGAATGTTAAACTTATTTTCAGGGCAAAAAAAGGAGAGGTTTTGCATATTTTAAAATGAGCTTCATTAAGGAGGTCTCGTTACTTTATACAGTTAGGGTAAGTGCCTTTACCTTAGCAAACAGAACTCACCATGAATATAATGGTGCTGAGCAAACAATACTGGCAATTTCAACAAATTTAAAACGCAAGATAACATGGGCATACAATAACTACCATTCTTCTCAGAGGCAGTTGTCTAGTTTAAAGCTTGACACATGGGACCCGCACTCTCGGGTTTGCCCTAACCTGGTTCAAAAGCTGTCCTGTTCCTCTAAGTGTACCTAGGCAAGTTTCCTGGAAGGGAAGCCAGTTTTCCATCCTTGATATACCAGGTGGAGAGAGGTTTCTAATAGTGTAGTAGAATCAGATTGCTTGAATTTGAATCTCAGTTCAACCATTAATCATGTGACCTTTGGCAAATTGTTTAACCTCTGCTTAGTGAAGACTCGTACCATTATGTCATGAAAGGTATTGAGGTTTTGACAGAGCTAGGATTTCTTCAGCAGGTATTTGGAGACAGTGAAAGTTTTTTAAAGAAGGAAAATGATGCTACTAGCTTTAAAGGGGTGAGAGGAAGGAACTAAGGCATTGGAAGTGTTTGCTAAGCACGGAGATGGATTATGCAGAGACAAAGGAAGCTGTCTACAAAAGAATCTTGGTCTGACTTTATCTGACTGTGCTCTTCTTAAATACTTAGCAAACATATACTGAAAGATGAATGACTGGCATTCTGGAGTCAAGATTTCAATACAGTTCAGGGTTCAAAGTATATAACAGTGGTCTTTGCTCTTCCTGTGTGACCTTACATGTCTCTTTTGACCACAACTCTTTCCATACAATGAAAACAGTATTTGAATTTCATATGCTGACTTTGCCCAGTTTCTCATAATTTTACTTGTGAAGCTGAAAAATGTTGAAATTTTACAAATGGGGACAAAGTTTATGGATCCTTAGGATAGGAGGTAATCTTCAATACCATTTAGCTATTTCTCTATATCTAACGTAAGTGGAAAATGCATGTAGGTAATGTTAGGGATAGTAGCTATGCTCACCTAGGTGGCCAATTACTGGTAGAGTCAGTAATGAAATCAAGACATTTCACCACTAACTTGTAGAAATAAAAGATGTTAGGGAATTCTGCTGTGATCTAGTGGGTGGGATTTCAGGTTTTCACTGCTGAGGGGCTGGGTTCAATCCCTGGGGGAAACTAAGATCCTGCAAGTACTGTGTCACAGACAAAAAATAAGAAAGAAAAATAAAGAAAGAAAGAATGTTAGACTAGAAAGAAAACCTGAGGATTCTTCTGTTCCACATTTGGCAAATAAACAAGCTGAGGCCCAGAGAAATAAACTAAGTTACACATCTTGGTGGTGGCAAAGTCCATCCATAAACTCAGGACTCTTGACTTCGTCCAATGTCTTTAACCCAATTATGTCCAGACCACAGTGATGATATCTGCTAAACCCTTAAAAGGCCACTGATCCACATACATTTCAGAATATTTGAACAAACACACCGTTAGTCTGGTTGATTTCTTTCTTCCCACAACAATCTTCCCATTCCCACCTGAATTAAAGCACCAGGTACAACATCAGTTCAATGCATCTGAATATAAATTCATGGCACTATTGCTGCAGTAAGGCAGGTTCACATACTACATGAGTGATAGTTTCTGTTCAGTATGTCCTCTGTAAATCACCCTAAAGATTCCTAGAAATACTGTCTGAGCATGAGAAAGGTGTTCAGTGAGTGGAGTTGTTTGGGAAAAAAATTTAAATCTTTATGTCCATAAAACTCATCTATGTGCCTTACATACAAGCTGTTCAATAAGTATTTGCTTAGATTCTTCTGACTGAAGCTCATTTCTTTGGTAACTGTTTATCAGGTACCTTGTATAGTCAGTACATTCCTAAAACACAAGCAGGGGTAGACCAGGAAATTGTAATTTTCATGAGTTTTAAAAATGCCTAGTGAGTTAAGAGCTTATAAGCTAAGGCACCCCCTGTACGTGGCACTGAAAAGCATTGTTATAATGATACAGGTAATGCACAGACATGCCATTTCCTCTTGGCTTGTTTTATAGGAGACCGTACTTTATCCCTTACAAACAGGAAGACTCTGTTCAGTCCAGGTGTGCTGACATTCAGAACTCCAAACAAGTTGTCCTAAGTAAACCATCCTGCTAAGCAGTAGAGAAAACCCAAGAGCCTGACACAGTACAAATTGCAAGAGTTTCTGGCAATAAGACAGAATGTCTTCCTGGAGGAAATGGTGAGACATTGTGATTTATGGTCCCATCATTGCTACGACTCCTAATGAGAGACATCTGTTGCTTTCAGGCCATTGACCTAAATAAATGACTCTACATAAGTGTGAGGATGGCCCTAACATGGATTACCCTGCCACCAGAGAATACATTATTTCTTAGGACATTTTTCCTTTTCTAGAAGACTGCAAAATACAATTTGCGTAAAAATTCATCCATAAACTCAGGACTCTTGACTTCGTCCAATGTCTTTAACCCAATTATGTCCAGACCACAGTGATGATATCTGCTAAACCCTTAAAAGGCCACTGATCCACATACATTTCAGAATATTTGAACAAACACACCGTTAGTCTGGTTGATTTCTTTCTTCCCACAACAATCTTCCCATTCCCACCTGAATTAAAGCACCAGGTACAACATCAGTTCAATGCATCTGAATATAAATTCATGGCACTATTGCTGCAGTAAGGCAGGTTCACATACTACATGAGTGATAGTTTCTGTTCAGTATGTCCTCTGTAAATCACCCTAAAGATTCCTAGAAATACTGTCTGAGCATGAGAAAGGTGTTCAGTGAGTGGAGTTGTTTGGGAAAAAAATTTAAATCTTTATGTCCATAAAACTCATCTATGTGCCTTACATACAAGCTGTTCAATAAGTATTTGCTTAGATTCTTCTGACTGAAGCTCATTTCTTTGGTAACTGTTTATCAGGTACCTTGTATAGTCAGTACATTCCTAAAACACAAGCAGGGGTAGACCAGGAAATTGTAATTTTCATGAGTTTTAAAAATGCCTAGTGAGTTAAGAGCTTATAAGCTAAGGCACCCCCTGTACGTGGCACTGAAAAGCATTGTTATAATGATACAGGTAATGCACAGACATGCCATTTCCTCTTGGCTTGTTTTATAGGAGACCGTACTTTATCCCTTACAAACAGGAAGACTCTGTTCAGTCCAGGTGTGCTGACATTCAGAACTCCAAACAAGTTGTCCTAAGTAAACCATCCTGCTAAGCAGTAGAGAAAACCCAAGAGCCTGACACAGTACAAATTGCAAGAGTTTCTGGCAATAAGACAGAATGTCTTCCTGGAGGAAATGGTGAGACATTGTGATTTATGGTCCCATCATTGCTACGACTCCTAATGAGAGACATCTGTTGCTTTCAGGCCATTGACCTAAATAAATGACTCTACATAAGTGTGAGGATGGCCCTAACATGGATTACCCTGCCACCAGAGAATACATTCTTTCTTAGGACATTTTTCCTTTTCTAGAAGACTGCAAAATACAATTTGCATACATGATATTAATTTTTAAAATTGCAAGTCATCATTCTTTAAAATATTTCATTTCTTTCAGTAATACTGGATGCTTTTAGATTTATGCATTCAATTAACATGAATATTCAAAGAATTTTTCAGAGTGCAAGAGTGATTTTTCTGCAAATCCCTTTGGACTTTGTAACAAGAATCCCTTGCAAAGGATTATGCTCAAGTAGATGTTCTCTAATGTTGAAATGTTATTTTTCAGATAAAGATACATTTTTAATGTGGAGTTGTATCTAATTTGTAGCATGTAATAATTTTCATTTGAAATAATCCAAAAATAGATAAAAGATTTTCATTTGTTGTAAGTTCTCTTTATTTATTAATGCCTATCAATAAATTGGCAGTTTATAATAAACATCATTCTTTTAAAAAAATTCCATGGTTTTAAATAATTTAGAAATACATGTTAAACAGATGACAGTCTAAAATTCCTTATTAATGTAGACAGTAGACCCTTTACAATCCTGGCATCAGACTCTATGGCCAATATCTGTCTGTGAACTATTAGTAATGAGACGGAGTAAGGGAGCTGTCACCCAGGATATATTCAAATTCAGGTAATCATAGGTCACCCTGTGTTTTCTCAGAGTTTTAACTTAATTCTTTGAAAAATCCATCTTAAGTGAAAATTTCTATTTCGATAATTCAAGCACGAAATTGTCTTTGACCTACTAGTGAAAGGGGTTCAGAATAAAAGGGATTCATAGGCAGAATTGGCAAGGAGGTTAGTGAGTTCCAAGGACAAGGAGGAGAAGAGTAAGGACAAGGAGAAATAAAGGCAAAGATCTTCAGTGCTGAAACTGAAAACTTCTAGTCTTATGTTAATCTGGGTGTTTACATTAGAATGTCTCACATAGCCCTGAGGCCTGGAGACTGTCCTAGCTAATCTCATGTTGATGTTGTGGGTGTGGGCCTAGAGGGCCTTTACAACCTTAAGATATTCTTTTGATTTATTGTTTTGGTAACTGACTGGAAGATACAAATTGTCATGCTTCAACTGGCAAAGAGGGATACTCTTCTATCCTCCTTCCAAAGTCTATACTGGAAGCCTTTCCCTATCCTTTCTTACTTTAATAAACTTTTCACTGCACGAAGCTCTGAGTGACCATCACCAAGTCTTTTGATCCCAGTGTGAATTCTTCTCCATTGGAGATTAAGAATCTGACACAGTTCTTGGTAACCTACCATCATCTATCACCTATCACTAGGATATCTAAAGCCAAAAGTGAGTGGAGTTTTTGTATGAAATAATTAATTGTTAAGTATTGTATACATTCAAAATGCCTTTTACAGCTATCACCCCATCAGGAGGTGGATGCCATCCATTCATCTACATATTCAGTCTTTTTTGCAGTATTAGTGCAACCACTTGTCACTCAGTATCCCATGACTTGTGGATATGGCAGTAAGCAAAATAGACAAAAAAAAATTCTGTTCCCTCGGAGACGTATTCTAGTAGAAAAACAGACAGTTAAATAACAACAAAAATAAATAAAAGAATGGGGGATGTTTAAGGGGTTGTGGTTTAGGCCAGCGTGGCCAGGGAAGCCTCACTGAGAAGGTGGCCTTTGAATACAAGCAGAGGTGATGAGAGGTTGAGATAGAGGCTCAGAAGAAGATTCCAGACAGAAAGAAAATGCATTCAGAGGCCCAGAGACAGGATTTGCCTAGTGGTCCAGTGGTTGGTGCTCTGCCCTTCCATCTCAGGGGGCATGGGTTCTATGCCTGGTTGGGGAACTAAGATCCCACATGCTGGTGTGGTGCAGCCAAAATATTTTTTTTAATAAAAAATTAAAACAAAAACCAAAGACTCAGAGGCAGCAAATGGATGGGTGTGCTGGAGGAAGGGCAATAAGCCGGGGTGGCTGGAATGGGGTGAGTGAAAGGGAGGGCCAGTGAAGGATGAGGCAGAGAGACAACGAGAGACAGTGACTCAGGCTTCTGCTCTGAGGGGATGGAAGAGTCTGAGCAAAGCTGACATGACCTGACTGACATTTCACCAAGATAACCCTGAGGGCCTTTACAACCTTAAGATATTCTTTTGATTTATTGTTTTGGTAACTGACTGGAAGATACAAATTGTCATGCTTCAACTGGCAAAGAGGGATACTCTTCTATCCTCCTTCCAAAGTCTATACTGGAAGCCTTTCCCTATCCTTTCTTACTTTAATAAACTTTTCACTGCACGAAGCTCTGAGTGACCATCACCAAGTCTTTTGATCCCAGTGTGAATTCTTCTCCATTGGAGATTAAGAATCTGACACAGTTCTTGGTAACCTACCATCATCTATCACCTATCACTAGGATATCTAAAGCCAAAAGTGAGTGGAGTTTTTGTATGAAATAATTAATTGTTAAGTATTGTATACATTCAAAATGCCTTTTACAGCTATCACCCCATCAGGAGGTGGATGCCATCCATTCATCTACATATTCAGTCTTTTTTGCAGTATTAGTGCAACCACTTGTCACTCAGTATCCCATGACTTGTGGATATGGCAGTAAGCAAAATAGACAAAAAAAAATTCTGTTCCCTCGGAGACGTATTCTAGTAGAAAAACAGACAGTTAAATAACAACAAAAATAAATAAAAGAATGGGGGATGTTTAAGGGGTTGTGGTTTAGGCCAGCGTGGCCAGGGAAGCCTCACTGAGAAGGTGGCCTTTGAATACAAGCAGAGGTGATGAGAGGTTGAGATAGAGGCTCAGAAGAAGATTCCAGACAGAAAGAAAAATGCATTCAGAGGCCCAGAGACAGGATTTGCCTAGTGGTCCAGTGGTTGGTGCTCTGCCCTTCCATCTCAGGGGGCATGGGTTCTATGCCTGGTTGGGGAACTAAGATCCCACATGCTGGTGTGGTGCAGCCAAAATATTTTTTTTAATAAAAAATTAAAACAAAAACCAAAGACTCAGAGGCAGCAAATGGATGGGTGTGCTGGAGGAAGGGCAATAAGCCGGGGTGGCTGGAATGGGGTGAGTGAAAGGGAGGGCCAGTGAAGGATGAGGCAGAGAGACAACGAGAGACAGTGACTCAGGCTTCTGCTCTGAGGGGATGGAAGAGTCTGAGCAAAGCTGACATGACCTGACTGACATTTCACCAAGATAACCCTGGGCCATGTGAGAATAAACCATGGTGGAAGACTGAAGTAGAGGGGTGGAATCAGAGAGACAAACTCAGAGACCACTATAGTTATTTTGGCATTAGATGATGGTGGATTTTTTCAGTGGAAAAGACGATGGCACAGAAATGGATGAATTTCTCTGCATCTTGGTTTCCACAGGTACCAGAAAGGGAGAATTGTAGTTAGTGTTGTTGAGATGTAATGAGTAGGTAACACATGCCAGAACCAGACATACATTATATGCCTGATGAGTGTCAGCTCCTTCAGCTCAGGTTCAGTTTATCTGAATCCATTCTTTTTAAAATTTGTTCCCTGTCATTCAACTGTTCTAATTGTGCCTACATTGTATTCTCATAATACTATGTTAAGTCCTGTCTTCACATTATTTTTTACGTTGACACTGCACATCTGCTACATTAGATTCTACCATTCTTTGGGGCAGATACCACATTCCACTCCTCGTACATAATCAGCACCTAATACACACTTGGACACACAGTAGGCTGCAGGAGAGTTTGAGCTGGGCATCCTGGTGAGTGACTTACAGAGAGACTATAACATCCAGTGGCAAACATGTGTTTTCACTCATCTCTGACTTGTATGTATTGTCATTATCCTCTCCTGTTTTCTTCCCAATTAAAATGATGTCTAGAGTGATATTAATTTTCTTAGATAAAGGGAGAGTGGTGAGAGTAAAGAGTTCCCGACAGAGAGAGGAACATAAAGGACACTAGTTGAGGCTCCAGAAACATCTAGGTTCTAACCTAGATCTGCCACTTTCATGAATGCAAGACTCAGAGCAAAACGTTTAGCTTCTCTAAGCCCCAGATTTCAGACCCCAAAATTGAGGATAATTACATTTTCTAATTTTGAAAGTAGGGAGAATGAGACTTAGTACCTGTGAAACCTTTGTGGCACATCCAGGACCCACCCATCACAGTCAGGAAGCGCCATGCTTTTGAGGGATGTGCCATCAGATACGCAGTGGTACTAATTGTATTCAGCTGAAGAGTGATCTCTAGGCTATTTGATCATTTGTAAGTAGCTCAGTTTTATGATGCATTGAGAATCATGTGTGCTGCATGCTGTGTATTAATTCTTGGATGTAAAGATAAAAAATGTAGAGTCATGCCTGGAAAGATTAAAGTGAACTCGAGATTGCAAGCATAATTCTAGCTAAGAGTATGTTCACCGGTCCACGTTTGTACTTACCTCCCTGTGGAAAGAATTGCGAGTAAATCTCTTTGAAGGTGTCTTCATTAACAACCCCACTGGGGCATTCCTAGAGAAAGTGGTAGAGAAGCAATATGAGCAAAGTGTTCATAAAACGGATTTTCTGCACATTTTGAAATAGAACTGTCTACCGTGCAAAGCTGAAGTGAGAAAGTTATATATCCAGCCATTATCATAAAAAGAATAAAAGCGCACTTCAAACTTCTCTTTGTTTCAGTTCTCATAGAATGAAAAAAGTTGCTGATGTAAAAATCTTTGCATAGCATCAACATTATAGTTTGTCTCACAATAAAAAAAAAGACAATTTTTTTTTTAAGAACATGTATGTATGTTTATCAGTGAAGTAAGGAGGAAATTACTTTGTTTTTCATACATCAAAGACTTTGCAAGAGGTTTCTGAGGTAGTCTTTGCTGAATCCTTGTGCTGTGTCTTCTGGTGATGTGCTGGACCCCGTAATCTTCAGTTCAATGAGAAAATGGTGTGCTCCCTTGTGTCTAAGGTAGCCCAACAAGTCTCAAGCAGGAATAGCTACTAATTTCTGTTAATAGGTTATACTGGGCTGCATAGTAACAAGGTTAAAAATAAGTAATTCTGGGTAAGGGAAGACCCCCAAGATTTTTTTTGGAAGTTTTGGAGAGGAAAGCGTGGAAATAAACAGGACTGAATGTAATGAATTCCCATCTTCGTCCTATGGTTGGATTTATTTAAGATTGATGGATACTGACCTCGTGGATGCCACTAATGTTAGACTATTGCCTTGGTGGGACCAGAGGCCAAAGGTACCCCTCTGAGATTGGAATTTTCTATAAAAGGAACTGAAATTTAAAATGTCATACAAGGTCTTGGTGTTTCAGTGAGGACTAAGCAGGTGGACCTGAGACTGAAGGAAGGGCAAAAATGCTTTCACTTTTTGGAGCTGTAAGAATGATCTGGTCAGGAATCTGAACTGAGACCCCTGGAGTAGTTGAAACTGACACTGACAAAGTAATCCTACACCAAACCACCCTTGGGAGGCTAGTTGTACATGGAAGGCAGGAAAGCGATGAGTTCTGTCTGGTCCTCTTGAGTAGCTCTTCATGAGCAGGCCCATTTTATGTGAGCTCCCTCACTTCAGTTCTCACAGGACTCCCAATCTACCCAGACTCTCCAGGATTCATTGGGGGAGACTCATAGGTGTGCTAATTTCCTTGACATTAGACACGAATATTCCATGCATTTTAAATTTGACACTGTTCCTAGACTCTTCGAAAAACATTTGTGGTCTTTAAAACTTTTCTTAACTCTTAAACCATTGTCTCCTCATGGATAAACTTGATGTATGAATTTAATCTTTATTTTTTTATTCCATTGAGTCACTTACTCACAACTGTCATGTGCTTCATATACAGAATTTTTCCCTTTGTTGGCTTGAGAGGTAGTACATTTTCTTTTTAAAGAAATGCGTATTTATTTATTTATTTATTTATGGCTATTCTGGGTTTTCACTGCTGCCGCAGGCTCTTCTGTAGTTGCAGGGAGTGGGGGCTACTCTCTAGTTGAGGTGAGCAGGCTTCTTGTTGCAGTGACTTTTCTCGTTGTGGAGCTCAGGCTCTAGGGCACATGGGCTCAATAGTTGAGGTTCTGAGGTTCTAGAGCACAGGCTCCATCGTCGTGGCTCACTGGCTTAGTTGCTCTGCAGCATGTGGAATCTTCCCAGATCAGGGATTGAGCCTGTGTCTTCTGCACTGGTAGGCGAACTCTTTACCACTGAGTTATCAGGGAAGCCCAGCACCTTTGATATATATATAGTTTCAAATCATAGTTTCAATGTGAACTCATGTTTGCAGAGCTTGTCACCGTGTATTTTCCCATTTGGTCATAATAAGCCTATGACTTAGGTATCTCCACTCACTGAAGAAGAAATAGATTCTGTGGTAAAGTTCCTTGTTACTCAGTGATCCAGTGGGTATGTGAGCTTAGAATGTGAGCTTGGAACATTCCAGATCATCACAAGGTTTTGTACTAAAAAAGCCTTGAGAAAATAATGACCCCTAGGGCCAAAGAGGATTAGAGCAAAAGATAGACCCTGGAGTAGTTGAAACTGACACTGACAAAGTAATCCTACACCAAACCACCCTTGGGAGGCTAGTTGTACATGGAAGGCAGGAAAGCGATGAGTTCTGTCTGGTCCTCTTGAGTAGCTCTTCATGAGCAGGCCCATTTTATGTGAGCTCCCTCACTTCAGTTCTCACAGGACTCCCATTCTACCCAGACTCTCCAGGATTCATTGGGGGAGACTCATAGGTGTGCTAATTTCCTTGACATTAGACACGAATATTCCATGCATTTTAAATTTGACACTGTTCCTAGACTCTTCGAAAAACATTTGTGGTCTTTAAAACTTTTCTTAACTCTTAAACCATTGTCTCCTCATGGATAAACTTGATGTATGAATTTAATCTTTATTTTTTTATTCCATTGAGTCACTTACTCACAACTGTCATGTGCTTCATATACAGAATTTTTCCCTTTGTTGGCTTGAGAGGTAGTACATTTTCTTTTTAAAGAAATGCGTATTTATTTATTTATTTATTTATGGCTATTCTGGGTTTTCACTGCTGCCGCAGGCTCTTCTGTAGTTGCAGGGAGTGGGGGCTACTCTCTAGTTGAGGTGAGCAGGCTTCTTGTTGCAGTGACTTTTCTCGTTGTGGAGCTCAGGCTCTAGGGCACATGGGCTCAATAGTTGAGGTTCTGAGGTTCTAGAGCACAGGCTCCATCGTCGTGGCTCACTGGCTTAGTTGCTCTGCAGCATGTGGAATCTTCCCAGATCAGGGATTGAGCCTGTGTCTTCTGCACTGGTAGGCGAACTCTTTACCACTGAGTTATCAGGGAAGCCCAGCACCTTTGATATATATATAGTTTCAAATCATAGTTTCAATGTGAACTCATGTTTGCAGAGCTTGTCACCGTGTATTTTCCCATTTGGTCATAATAAGCCTATGACTTAGGTATCTCCACTCACTGAAGAAGAAATAGATTCTGTGGTAAAGTTCCTTGTTACTCAGTGATCCAGTGGGTATGTGAGCTTAGAATGTGAGCTTGGAACATTCCAGATCATCACAAGGTTTTGTACTAAAAAAGCCTTGAGAAAATAATGACCCCTAGGGCCAAAGAGGATTAGAGCAAAAGATAGACAAAAATAAATCAGGTAAGAAAAAAGCAACAAACAAATTATGAGGTTTAATTTTACATGTCAACTTGTCTACGCCATGATGTCAATTATTTGGTCAAACATCATTCTGGATCTTTCTATAATGGTGTTTTTGAATGAGATTTCCCTTTAAATTGGTAGATTTTGAGTAAAAGAAATTATCCTCCATGATATGGGTGGGCCTCTCCTAATCAGTTGAAGATCTGCTAACAGCAAAAGGCTAATCTATCCAGAGCGAAAGGGAATTTTCCAGCCTTGGAACCTTATAGGCAACATTGATTCTTCTTGGTTCTACAGCAGATTGCCTTTGAACTTGAACTTCAGTTTCTTTCTGAGTTCCGGAATCTCCAGCCAGTTTCTCTCCTCCATCAGATTTTGAACTGGCTAAACCTTCACAATCATGTGAGCTAATTGCTTAAAATGAATGTCTGTCTGTATGTATACACATCTATTGGTTTTGTTTATCTGGAAAATCCTGACTAGTACATAAACAAATGAACAGCCAAGAGCTACAGCTCCAAGAGGAAAGAAGATGGTGGATATGCGGTTCATCACTCAAAAGTTTTGACTAAATGACAACAGAACCAATTTTAAGAGCAAATAAGCATTTTGTAGTTAGACCTTCTCATGCATGGAAATTGTGATTTAATGGCTATTTATCTCTGCACCATCTGCTGGGGGTAGTAAGGCAAGAGGAAATCGATGGCTGTCAGGTGGTGAATTTGTGTAAGGTCAGAGATGGACACTTGCCTCGTAGTTCAGATGACTCTGGCAAGAGACAAAGATGGGAAATGAAGGAACACCTACAGTGAGCAAACTTGTCAGTTGTCTTTAGTCTCTATATGCATTTGATATAATGTGAAATGAAATTCTGAAATCGACAGTCTCATATGTGTTTGCTTTATGTTTAATCACATATCTAGATCAGACAAAATCCTTTCTTTGACAACTAACTCCTAGTCAAGTTTTAGGGTGGTAAGACTCACCAAGATTAGCCCCTTTTCCAGTGGGTATGTGAGCTTAGAATGTGAGCTTGGAACATTCCAGATCATCACAAGGTTTTGTACTAAAAAAGCCTTGAGAAAATAATGACCCCTAGGGCCAAAGAGGATTAGAGCAAAAGATAGACAAAAATAAATCAGGTAAGAAAAAAGCAACAAACAAATTATGAGGTTTAATTTTACATGTCAACTTGTCTACGCCATGATGTCAATTATTTGGTCAAACATCATTCTGGATCTTTCTATAATGGTGTTTTTGAATGAGATTTCCCTTTAAATTGGTAGATTTTGAGTAAAAGAAATTATCCTCCATGATATGGGTGGGCCTCTCCTAATCAGTTGAAGATCTGCTAACAGCAAAAGGCTAATCTATCCAGAGCGAAAGGGAATTTTCCAGCCTTGGAACCTTATAGGCAACATTGATTCTTCTTGGTTCTACAGCAGATTGCCTTTGAACTTGAACTTCAGTTTCTTTCTGAGTTCCGGAATCTCCAGCCAGTTTCTCTCCTCCATCAGATTTTGAACTGGCTAAACCTTCACAATCATGTGAGCTAATTGCTTAAAATGAATGTCTGTCTGTATGTATACACATCTATTGGTTTTGTTTATCTGGAAAATCCTGACTAGTACATAAACAAATGAACAGCCAAGAGCTACAGCTCCAAGAGGAAAGAAGATGGTGGATATGCGGTTCATCACTCAAAAGTTTTGACTAAATGACAACAGAACCAATTTTAAGAGCAAATAAGCATTTTGTAGTTAGACCTTCTCATGCATGGAAATTGTGATTTAATGGCTATTTATCTCTGCACCATCTGCTGGGGGTAGTAAGGCAAGAGGAAATCGATGGCTGTCAGGTGGTGAATTTGTGTAAGGTCAGAGATGGACACTTGCCTCGTAGTTCAGATGACTCTGGCAAGAGACAAAGATGGGAAATGAAGGAACACCTACAGTGAGCAAACTTGTCAGTTGTCTTTAGTCTCTATATGCATTTGATATAATGTGAAATGAAATTCTGAAATCGACAGTCTCATATGTGTTTGCTTTATGTTTAATCACATATCTAGATCAGACAAAATCCTTTCTTTGACAACTAACTCCTAGTCAAGTTTTAGGGTGGTAAGACTCACCAAATGAATTTGTCCATATTTTATTTATCACATTAACAGATAGCTTTAGCCCTTATGTACTATATTGTTTATTATCCTGAGAACTTTTCGAAGCAAACAGGGCTGCAGCATAAACAAATTAAATGTCTTGCCCTCATGAGACTTACATCCAAATGGATGAAGAAAGGTATAAACAACGTAGAAGATGATAGAAATAATCCATTTATTCAGAAGAGCTCAATGGGAAAGCAAGGCATCTTACTACCTTCAGATGCAAAAAATTAATCAAAAATTTCAAGACCCCAGTGACTTACAAAACAGTAGAGATGGTCTGTTTTCTAATTGCCCCCTCTCAGGTTTTGTGCTCATTTCTGCAGAAAAGAGGTATCTTCACTTCTCCATCAAAAAGAGTTTGACCTGGCTATGCATACAGCTTAGTGTTACTATATGTTTTAGTTAGGTTAACTCTTGCTGCTGTAACAAACAAGCTCCTAAATATATAAAAAATTTAAAAGAATGTAGCATATTTCCTGTTTGTCTAAGAAAGATGGTTGTACTGATCAGTTATTATGAGACAGAGGGTAATGAAACAGCCATTTCCATGGGGCACCTCATGATCATCTCATCTGAAGGAGAAAAAGATCACTGAGGAGTGAGCCTGGGAAGTATTTGTGGAGCAGATCGAAGGGATAAATTTCCTTTCCATTCTCATTCATTTGGTTAGATATCACCTGATACATCCACTCCAAACCACAAGAGAAGGCTCATCAGCCCAGGAGAAAGGTAAGAACACAGATCTGGTGAAATGTTAGCAGTGTTCTTAGAGATTTATTTAAAAGTTGCTCCAAATGCCTGTGCCCCAAATAGTTCTCCTACTGATGCTTGAGTGGGACCATCATCCCATCATTTAACTGTCTGAATTATCTTCGTTTCCTCTCGTGTCATTTATTTATTCTAAAGATGGGAAATGAAGGAACACCTACAGTGAGCAACATTGTCAGTTGTCTTTAGTCTCTATATGCATTTGATATAATGTGAAATGAAATTCTGAAATCGACAGTCTCATATGTGTTTGCTTTATGTTTAATCACATATCTAGATCAGACAAAATCCTTTCTTTGACAACTAACTCCTAGTCAAGTTTTAGGGTGGTAAGACTCACCAAATGAATTTGTCCATATTTTATTTATCACATTAACAGATAGCTTTAGCCCTTATGTACTATATTGTTTATTATCCTGAGAACTTTTCGAAGCAAACAGGGCCGCAGCATAAACAAATTAAATGTCTTGCCCTCATGAGACTTACATCCAAATGGATGAAGAAAGGTATAAACAACGTAGAAGATGATAGAAATAATCCATTTATTCAGAAGAGCTCAATGGGAAAGCAAGGCATCTTACTACCTTCAGATGCAAAAAATTAATCAAAAATTTCAAGACCCCAGTGACTTACAAAACAGTAGAGATGGTCTGTTTTCTAATTGCCCCCTCTCAGGTTTTGTGCTCATTTCTGCAGAAAAGAGGTATCTTCACTTCTCCATCAAAAAGAGTTTGACCTGGCTATGCATACAGCTTAGTGTTACTATATGTTTTAGTTAGGTTAACTCTTGCTGCTGTAACAAACAAGCTCCTAAATATATAAAAAATTTAAAAGAATGTAGCATATTTCCTGTTTGTCTAAGAAAGATGGTTGTACTGATCAGTTATTATGAGACAGAGGGTAATGAAACAGCCATTTCCATGGGGCACCTCATGATCATCTCATCTGAAGGAGAAAAAGATCACTGAGGAGTGAGCCTGGGAAGTATTTGTGGAGCAGATCGAAGGGATAAATTTCCTTTCCATTCTCATTCATTTGGTTAGATATCACCTGATACATCCACTCCAAACCACAAGAGAAGGCTCATCAGCCCAGGAGAAAGGTAAGAACACAGATCTGGTGAAATGTTAGCAGTGTTCTTAGAGATTTATTTAAAAGTTGCTCCAAATGCCTGTGCCCCAAATAGTTCTCCTACTGATGCTTGAGTGGGACCATCATCCCATCATTTAACTGTCTGAATTATCTTCGTTTCCTCTCGTGTCATTTATTTATTTGGCTACATCAGGTCTCAGTTGCAGCTCATGGGATCTTCCCTTTTCATGCTGTCTTTCACTGGGATGTACAGACTCTTTAGTTGTGGAGCGGGGGATTTCTTGCTCTGTGGTAGGTGGGGGTCTTTGTTCCTCCCCAGGGACTGAACCCACATCCTCTGCATTGAAGGTGGAGTCCTAACCACTGGACCACCTTCCCTGATATAATTTTTTTCATAGCAATAGTCAATTTTAATTAAAATTCAAATTTTTCTAAAACTATCAGTCAATCCAAAAGGAAAACAACCCTGTGATGCGAAGAGCTGACTCACTGGAAAAGAGCCTGATGCTGAAAAAGACTGAAGGCAAGAGGAGAAGGGGATGACAGAGGATGAGATGGTTGAATAGCATCACTGACTCAATGGACATGAGAATGAGCAAGCTTGGGAGATTGTTCCATACAGGGAAGCCTGGTGTACTTCAGTGCGTGGGGTTGAAAAGACTCGGACATGACTGACAGAACAGCAAATCAACATTCGGTTAACTTCAATTAATAGCAAGTCTCCAAACTGAAAGTAAAAAGTATATGTAGTAAAAAGGGTGATATTTTCAAATAAATAAGTTCAGTAAGGCCTAAACATTGAAGTATTAATTTGTCAATTAGGCCTTCTTCTCTATAAGAGGAAGGACCGAAGAAGCCATAGAGTTCCAGGTTTAGGGACAGTGAGGAAAGCTCACTTATCTACACGTTGAGAAGTTACTATAACCTTCTATAAGCTTTATGGCTTCTATATTTTCTAATGACCCTCATTTGATTATTAGCAAATGATCATTTCATGAAAACATTGTCTACAGAAAAAATAAATAAAAGTCACTTATAATATATTAATGTAAGAATATTTTGCTCTGTCATCTAAATGTATATTAATATGCTATACTTATAAAGTTAGAAGTTGGACTTAGTAACTGAATAGCAAACAACAATAAAATTAGAATAATAAAGATACAGCATTGCATCTTATTTTTATCATAAATATCCTGAGCATAACATGTCATTATTATTAATGGCTGCACAATAATGTATTCATTGTATTTACCATACTGTTGGATAATTTAGGGAATTTTCAGCACATTTTTGAACTGCACAGGAATAAAAATGTGATTAACATTCTAGTGCATATATTTGGCTACATCAGGTCTCAGTTGCAGCTCATGGGATCTTCCCTTTTCATGCTGTCTTTCACTGGGATGTACAGACTCTTTAGTTGTGGAGCGGGGGATTTCTTGCTCTGTGGTAGGTGGGGGTCTTTGTTCCTCCCCAGGGACTGAACCCACATCCTCTGCATTGAAGGTGGAGTCCTAACCACTGGACCACCTTCCCTGATATAATTTTTTTCATAGCAATAGTCAATTTTAATTAAAATTCAAATTTTTCTAAAACTATCAGTCAATCCAAAAGGAAAACAACCCTGTGATGCGAAGAGCTGACTCACTGGAAAAGAGCCTGATGCTGAAAAAGACTGAAGGCAAGAGGAGAAGGGGATGACAGAGGATGAGATGGTTGAATAGCATCACTGACTCAATGGACATGAGAATGAGCAAGCTTGGGAGATTGTTCCATACAGGGAAGCCTGGTGTACTTCAGTGCGTGGGGTTGAAAAGACTCGGACATGACTGACAGAACAGCAAATCAACATTCGGTTAACTTCAATTAATAGCAAGTCTCCAAACTGAAAGTAAAAAGTATATGTAGTAAAAGGATGATATTTTCAAATAAATAAGTTCAGTAAGGCCTAAACATTGAAGTATTAATTTGTCAATTAGGCCTTCTTCTCTATAAGAGGAAGGACCGAAGAAGCCATAGAGTTCCAGGTTTAGGGACAGTGAGGAAAGCTCACTTATCTACACGTTGAGAAGTTACTATAACCTTCTATAAGCTTTATGGCTTCTATATTTTCTAATGACCCTCATTTGATTATTAGCAAATGATCATTTCATGAAAACATTGTCTACAGAAAAAATAAATAAAAGTCACTTATAATATATTAATGTAAGAATATTTTGCTCTGTCATCTAAATGTATATTAATATGCTATACTTATAAAGTTAGAAGTTGGACTTAGTAACTGAATAGCAAACAACAATAAAATTAGAATAATAAAGATACAGCATTGCATCTTATTTTTATCATAAATATCCTGAGCATAACATGTCATTATTATTAATGGCTGCACAATAATGTATTCATTGTATTTACCATACTGTTGGATAATTTAGGGAATTTTCAGCACATTTTTGAACTGCACAGGAATAAAAATGTGATTAACATTCTAGTGCATATATCCTGTGGTTCTTTCTTTATGACTAATCTCAGAAGGAGACTCATATGACCAAAGGGTTTAAGCCATGTTAAGGTTCTAAACCAGGTTAAGGCTCTTGGTCTGCACAGTCACCTTGATTTCCAAGAGGCCTGCATCCACATGTGCTTCTACCACTGGCTTATGAGAAAGTTTCACATCTAGAGGGTTTGCTGACCACAATCACATGGGGGGTTTGACATTCATCAAGTCCCATGAACAAACAGCAATAATTTCCTTTCCTCATGAAGCTAACCATCATTCTGAAAATTGCTAGGGAACATCAAGGCATGTGTCCAAGGAATAAATTGATGTGCAAATTTTTCATGCAGACAAGGATGCTTTGATGGCAGGCTGCTGGACCACATCACCAGAGTAACAGCTGTTTAATGAATGTACATTCAATGCCTTCTTACCCACATCATCTTTTTTATTAAATAACATTTTCACTCACCCTGAAAAGTAAGGATTAGTTAGAGTTGAGGAAAACAAAGCTTGGAGAGAGAAAAATTATGTAACTTGGTTGAGTCATATAGTTTTTTTACAGAGGCATACATGTGTTTACTCTTTAAACAAATTGTTATTTGGGGCCTTCTATGCATTGAGCACTGTCCTGGGCACTAGTGATACAGAAGTGATTTTTTAAATATTCCATTTTGACTTTTATGACATTTAAAGATTAGTAGAATCAAACTCATACCTCCCTGACTTCATTAATTAGAACGTTATCTTATCTTTGGGTTACAAATTATTCCTATTAGGACTGAAATAGTGGGCTTCTGGAGACTCAACTGTGGAAATACTTCTTCTGGGAAGATGCATGGCATTTGTTTGCTTCCAGATCACCCATTATTGTGGCAGTATTGGAGAAATACACATGAAAAAGAAAGACTTTTCAATCTAAACTGGAGATACTGATTTTAAAAATTACACACACACACACACACACACACACACACACACACACAGAGCCACAAAGGTCCATGTGGTCAAAGCTATGGTTTTTCCAGTAGTCATGTACAGATGTGAGAGTGGGACCATAAAGAAGGCTGAGTGCCAAAGAATCGATGCTTTTAAATTGTGGTGTTGGAAAAGACTCATAAGATTCTCTTGAATTGCAAGGAGATCAAACCAATAAGTTCTAAAAGAAACAAACCCGGAATATTCATTGGAAGGACTGATACTAAAGTTGAAGCTCTGATACTTCAGTCACCTGATGGAAAGAGCTGACTCATGGAAAAGACCCTGATTTGGGGAAAAGTAGAAGGCAAAAAGAGAAGAGAACAGCAGAGGATGAGAGAGTGGATGGCATCACCAACTCAATGGACATGAATTTGAGCAAACTAAGGAAGATAGTGAAGGACAGGGAAGCCTGGCATGCTGCAGTCCATGGGGCTGCCAAGAGCTGGATACGACTGAACAACTGAACAACAGCATATATCACTGCACTTTGTGAGACTTGGAGAAAATGAAATGTTTTCAATTTCTTTTTTGAGAAATGAGTGCCTTTAGTTCAGCAAGGACTTCTCCACTTCCTTACCACATACACTTTAATCTGAATAGAAATGGTTGGACACTGAAGTCCTGCATTTAGAACAGGTTAAGTGGACTACTTCATCATATTGTAGGGTTTCTTGGTGCTGCACTGGCTGGTGCATTAATCTGTTATGACCAGTGAGTTTCCTTTAGTGCTTCTTAAACCCATCACAATGCTATGATTGGGATGTGATTAATGTAGACTGAGATTTTCTTAGAGTGTAACTGCCATACTTTGTCAGTTGATAAAGAGACAGACACTTACCTTTTGGAGCCTTGTGTTCCCTGATGATCCTTCTCAGCTGCCTTAGGTGATATTACGAGACATGTGTCAAGGTCAGTTATAAATGTAGTATGATTATTTCACTACTACTGATATCAACACTAGTAAATGAATCATTTTAGTAATGATAATTAGTATGATGATGACGATGATAAGCTAATACATCATGTTAAATGGCTTACATGGATTTTCTCATGGGAATGGATAGATGCTAGGATTACCTTCATTTTACAGGTGAGCGAACTGTTAGAAACTACCAACACTCTCATGATTAGAAAATAGCAGAGCCTAGTCTAATGACCACAGAGTCTGAGGGTTTAAGCAACTTTAGAGCTTAAATGGTTTCCCCTGCTCTCTAAAAGTAGAGTGCACCTATAAAACCTTCCACAAGTTGAAATGGAAGAAAACACAGAAGCAATTATCTTAGGATACATCTTGCTAATAGATGCACGAAGTAAGTCAAGATAAAGCAGTTCAAAGCTACAGTGGCTTGATGCAGAGATGAAGAATGTAGTTCTCAGGGAGTGGGCTGATGGTGCCCGTTTGTGCTTGGTGTGTGCTGCCTCTGTATCAGCTAACTGCAGAAAGAATGTCTATGCTATTTTCCGCTTTTTGCCTTTCTACATAAAAGTGAAAATCCTCTTCAGATTTCTTGACATTAGCAAAAACAGATGCTAATGTGGTTCTTTTGTAAAACATGGAGACCTGCAATCCAGTCCAGTGGCCTCGGTTTTAAACTAAGGAGATGGAGTCTGAAGTTACAGGAACTGCCTGTAAACCAGGCACTGAGCCTTATCTTGTGTCTGAGTTTCCAGATGTCTAGGCTGATGTGTGGACATTGCAGACACCTGCATGTCTATACAATCACTGTTGTCATTCTGCTGGGAAGCATTTAGAATCATCTAGTGAAATGCTTAGACTCCTGGCCTCTGGAGTAAAATAGAAGGACTGCACTGAACCCCTCTGGTACTTAAAAGCTATAGAGCTTCACACAAACTCTTTCCTCAAAGTTCCCTTTTTCGTCTCTGTAACATGGGGCTAACTGTAGATACCAGGGGGCTGTTAGGAGAATTGATAAGGTAATGTACCTTATGTGAGTGACTTAGAACTCTTCTTTGCACATTGTATTTGCTCATTCCAAGTGAGCTTTCAGTACAGTATTATTAACCTGGACTTTGGTAAACAGAACTTCATTATACAGAGTCACTGTAACTTCAGCATGGAGTTTCTCATGGGAATGGATAGATGCTAGGATTACCTTCATTTTACAGGTGAGCGAACTGTTAGAAACTACCAACACTCTCATGATTAGAAAATAGCAGAGCCTAGTCTAATGACCACAGAGTCTGAGGGTTTAAGCAACTTTAGAGCTTAAATGGTTTCCCCTGCTCTCTAAAAGTAGAGTGCACCTATAAAACCTTCCACAAGTTGAAATGGAAGAAAACACAGAAGCAATTATCTTAGGATACATCTTGCTAATAGATGCACGAAGTAAGTCAAGATAAAGCAGTTCAAAGCTACAGTGGCTTGATGCAGAGATGAAGAATGTAGTTCTCAGGGAGTGGGCTGATGGTGCCCGTTTGTGCTTGGTGTGTGCTGCCTCTGTATCAGCTAACTGCAGAAAGAATGTCTATGCTATTTTCCGCTTTTTGCCTTTCTACATAAAAGTGAAAATCCTCTTCAGATTTCTTGACATTAGCAAAAACAGATGCTAATGTGGTTCTTTTGTAAAACATGGAGACCTGCAATCCAGTCCAGTGGCCTCGGTTTTAAACTAAGGAGATGGAGTCTGAAGTTACAGGAACTGCCTGTAAACCAGGCACTGAGCCTTATCTTGTGTCTGAGTTTCCAGATGTCTAGGCTGATGTGTGGACATTGCAGACACCTGCATGTCTATACAATCACTGTTGTCATTCTGCTGGGAAGCATTTAGAATCATCTAGTGAAATGCTTAGACTCCTGGCCTCTGGAGTAAAATAGAAGGACTGCACTGAACCCCTCTGGTACTTAAAAGCTATAGAGCTTCACACAAACTCTTTCCTCAAAGTTCCCTTTTTCTTCTCTGTAACATGGGGCTAACTGTAGATACCAGGGGGCTGTTAGGAGAATTGATAAGGTAATGTACCTTATGTGAGTGACTTAGAACTCTTCTTTGCACATTGTATTTGCTCATTCCAAGTGAGCTTTCAGTACAGTATTATTAACCTGGACTTTGGTAAACAGAACTTCATTATACAGAGTCACTGTAACTTCAGCATGGCTCTACTAGGGTTAAAAGATATCCACTAAAGCAGCTGAACCTGGTAGCATGCTGGGTTGATCTAATTCAATGAGCCTATAAAGCAGATATGAGCTATGCCTCCCCCTCTAGGTTTATAAATTGAATCTGCTCTCTCTAATATCATCAGAGTTTACCCTCAAAGGCAGGGGAACACTGCAATTGTAAATTACAGCTGAGAAGAAGAAAAGGCCACCATATTGGAAATAAATGTCAGAAAAATCCCAGAAGCCTTTTATTAAATTGATAAAGAAAAGTTTTCTCTATGAATGTTTAGAGGAGTACGTTAGAAATACAGTAGTCCATGAAAAGTGTTGGAAAGACACTTTGGAGAGACATCCATATATGCATAGGAAATTGCTAAACAGATTATTTTTGGAGGTGTATTATGAGTCCTTACACTTTTACACCCTCAGAAAGCCTTTTAGCATTTCCTTGAAGGTTGTCAGAACTCTGGTGTCAAGCTTTTGAGCTGTTTGCAGTGTCATACAGGTGAGAGATTCACTGGCTGAAACCCCTCTTCCCATAAATCACGGTGTTCTGGTGCATATCATCTCCTCAACTTCAGAGCAATTATTAACCACTTAGAGACACACTTCAGCAATCCAAAAAGAAGGATTAATACAAAAATATCATGGGGAAAGTGAAAATTGAGTTCTTGTGAAATGCATAATCCCTTGGGGACCCTTTTATGTCCCATCTTTTAAGTATCTATGTTTTTCATCAACCCTCCCATCTACTTCCATTGCCAAGGGAGGCATACATGATGTGAGTGCTGAAGCTGAAAATCTTGGGTTTCTACCAATAGCAATATTATGGCATCCGTATTGTGTCCAAAGACTCTTCTTTCGGGCTTCCCCTGGTGGTCCAGTGGGTAAGGACACCGCCTTGCAGTGCAAGGGGCACCGGTTCAAGCCCTGGCCTGGGAAGATCCCACGTGCCGCAGAGCGGCTGGACTGATGTGTCCAATCACCGAGTCGGAGCTCTGGAGCGCAAGCGCCCAGAGCCAGTGCTCTGCAACGACAGATGCCACCGCGATGGGAGGCCCACAGGAGCCAAGGAACGAAGACGAATGAAAATAGAGAAATGAAAGACCAATAGAAGTGGCCCGCCCACTCCCCTCCTTCCCCAACCCGAGCCCCGCCCAAAGTAAATAAATAAATAAATCTTTAAAAAAAAAAAAAAAAGACTCTTCTTTCAGTTCTTTCTGACAAAGGAAGTAGACAACAGCTCTTTGATGAGCTGCACAGCATATTCTGGGCAAAACAAAGACTGGACACTGGGCATTGGACAAGAGAAGAAAAAGAGGGAGACTAAGATCATTCATCCCAACTAAGTAGAGCATCTCATCCTTTTAGCAAGAATTGATAACAAGCAAGATGGCAATTCTTAGAGGGAGTTATCTTCTTAAGCAGCACAATTATCAGAAAACACACTTTAAGTGCCCAGGTATGAGTTCATAAGGAGAGACCAGAAAGCATCTTAAACACTTAGAAGAATATGTAGAAATAACCCATGAGATACACCCAAAGGCAAATGATGAATTAGACAAGGCAAGAACATGTGTCCCTGTGATTCTTAAGGAAAAACATGTTTCTTCTGAGTCTCCATTTCTAACACAGAATTCCTAAAACTATGATAGAGAGAAAGGTATCTCTTTTTATGTTAATGAGATAATTTTTGGACACCACCCAGGGATGGGAGATGGTTGCCAGGGGAGTCAACCAGGGCTTCCCTGGTGGTCCAGTGGGTAAAGAGTCACCTTGCCTGCAAGGGTCACGGGTTCGATCCCTAGCCTCCAGAAGATCCCACGTGCCGTTGAGCGACTGGACCAGTGTGTCCAATTACCAGCCACCAGCGCTCTGCAGTGCATGCGCCCAGAGCCAGTGCTGTGCAGTGAGAGAGGCCACTGTAATGGGGGGCCCACACAGGCCAAAGAATAAAGATGGATAATAAATAAATTAAAAAAAAATAAAAGAGGCCAAAATTTAAAAAGAAAAAAAGAACTTTCATTCCCACCTCCATGACCTCTAAGAGGGACTGGAAGTTTAATTTAATCACCAATGTATAATGATGTAGGCAACCATGCCTATACCATGAATTCTCCAAAAAACCCCCAAAGGACAAGTTCAGAGAATTTCTGGGTTGGTGAACACATTGAGATCTGGGAAGTGGAATGCTTGAAGACATATTTAAAATTCATCTGAGGACTTAACTGTATACATAATATTGTATGTATTTGTTAATACCTAAGTGAATTTAGTCATAAACTATGAAGTTCTTATTTTGAGTATAAATTCCATTGCTTATTGAATATTTACAATTTTACAAAGTCATAACTTAAAAATCTTAAAACTACTTTCATAATATCACATGGAGTCCATCTACTTATAATATTTAAACTTCTGGTGACTTGCATGCCCCCAGATCAGATATAAAGTCTCTTTATGGAAGGATGCCTGAGCAAGTTGTATTTTTGTTTGATCATGTTATATGCTATAGCTGTATCATAATTGTTTGTATATAGTTAACATCTGGGAAATTGACTTTCATCTTCTTAGTTCTCAAGGTGTGAATATATCAGGTTGAGTAAGAGTATAATAATCTCATAGCCAAGACAATTTTTATCCTCGGAGATAAAAAATGTTCTCCATTCATTAGTTGATTAAATTGTGAAAACAAAACATCCCACCACCTCCAGGAGAATGAATTTCAAAAGATAGATGACGTGAATTTACTGATACAATAAAGGTGATGGATGGAGACTCTGATTCTCAGAGACATAGAATTGGGAAGCCTGACTGTCTTCACCTATTATTCCACCCTGTTGAATATGTAATCCAATTGGAAAAGAATAGGTTCTTGTAAATGAAATTTCCACTCTCCACTTCTTTTATTTGAAATGGGGCTTGCTCTGAAGAGTCACTCTCTTAGTTACCCGACAATTTAAAGATGGCTCCATATTCTACAACTGAATGAGAAATTTCAAAATCTACATGGTGCAATGCCACAACTGGTTCTGCTCTTCTCACTGGACTCTGCGTGTGGACTTCTTTGCTTCCTTTAGACATGATGAGTATCTTGAAGGCAGGGACTAATGCTTAGAGGTCAGCAATTTTTAGAACAGAGTGTGTTACCAACATCTCTCCTAAATAGATAAATACTCAATTCTTAGCTTTTCAAAAAATTAGAAAGTAAACTTGCTCTGACAGTTTCCTCCAAAGCTCCTGTCCAAACTTTTAGAAGCCCCCGTACTCCTAAACATTAATTCTCCCTGTAATTCTTCTGCTCTCTTCTATCCAGTTGTGCTGACAGGCATTTCTGATGTCTTGTGCTGTGTTATTCAAGGTCATCACTTTCTATTACCTACATCTCTGTCCATGGACTTTTGAGATCAAAATCTTGGCTCCACTTCCCAATCCTTGTGACCATGTATAATCACAGAAATTAAGGGGAGACCACCAGGGTCAAGAGAAAACCTTTCTTACTTTAATAAAAATTTTAAAAACCTTACTGTATTTAACAATTAAGTTGTTAAAAAACTCATTTATAAGTAATAGGATTAGGCCTTCAATTTTCAGAGTACACAGGCTGATTGCTAAGAACTAAAACTAGCTTTAAATTTCTAATATTGCAAGGTGTTTGAGCCCTTAGTGAGTCATTTATTCTTAGTGTGTTTCCTCATCTGTAATGTAATCTTTAAGAAATGCTGATATCATAGGGAAATAACAGAAGTGAGAATTAAAATAGATAATGTATGAAAAAGGAAAAAAAACCTGAATAAAACCAATGTTAGGCATTTTGCTGCTTTTGAAGCTCTCATTAAGAACTTTCTGCCTTCCCTGAATAGACTCAATGGGGCTCAAGTGATTAAATATGACTTTCAGATTAGAAAAAGAAATAGTGGAGAAAAACTTTCCTACATATATTGGAAATGAGATGAGTGCTAGTTGATACTCAAGATTTAGCTCAGCTGCTTAAGTGTGGAGATGTAGGCACATTCTCAGCCCCACGAGGTTGTATCGTCACCCAGGATGAAGGAGAAATATAAGGTATGAGGCACATTCTCTCCTCACCTCCAGCTCTATTACCTGTGTGGAAGAGGGAAGTATTATGTGAGAGTTACAGCCAAAACAGAAACCAAAAAATAGGCTCAGGTTTCAATAATTGTACTAACAATCATTGAAATGTCCCAAGACTCTTAGTCCCAATCTATAAAATGTGAAAAGTAGTAGCATTTTATAGTGAAGAAATGTTAACACATTGATATTATGTATATAAAGACAATAGGACTATTATAAGAATTCAACAAATGTTGATTTCTTTTCACATTCTCTTTTCAGGTCTCTTATGTTGATTCTATTAAATGAAGTTGCCCCAATTTTGCAGGAAAAGACCTCCCAGAATACAGAGTTGTTTGTTTACTTACTTAGTTGTGCCAGCTCTTAGCTGTGACACTTGTGATTTTAGTTGTGGCCTGTGAGATCCAGTTCCCTGATCAAGAGATCAAACCTGAGCCCCCTGCATTAGTAACACAGAGTCTTAGCCATCGGACCATCAGGGAAGTTCCCTAGAGTTATTTGATACAAAAAGTGAAGTGTGAAAGTGTTAGTTGCTTGGTCACAACTCTTTGCAACCCCATGAACTGTAGTGTCCATGGAATTCTCCAGGCAAGATTAATGGAGTGAGTGGTGATTCCCTTCTCTAGGGTATCTTCCCAACCCAGGGATCGAACTCTGGTTTCTTGAATTGCAGGAAGATTCTTTGCTTTTCGAGCCACCAAATAATCCCTAAATTTTGGAGTCTTTGAAAAAGGAATTTCCCCACTTTATGCAAAAAAGTGTTCATTTAGTTGATTCATTGTCAATTGCAACAGTTATGTTCTATAAGATCTCAAAACCATTTGAGGAAAAACAGACCAAAGTGCCCAGAGAACAGGCCTCTGTATCAGTTTCTGATTGATACTGTATATCAATACTGCGAACTTGGTAATGTAGAACAACGCAAGTCTCTTACCTCACAGTTCTGTGAGGAAAGGTCTCTCATGGCTTGGCTGTATTCTCCACTCAGGGTCTCACACAGGAAATGTTGGCTGACTCTGGTTCTCACCTGCACCTCACAATCCTCTTCTAAGCTCATTCATATAGATGGTAGGCAGAATGCAGTTTCTTTTTGTTCTAGGACTGAGGTCCCTGCTTCTTTGCAGGCTACTAGCCAGTGGCCTCTGTTCTTTTTTTTTTCTTTTCATGTAAGTTCCTTCAAGTCAGCAAAAGCATGTTAAGGCTCTTTCGCATTGTGATTCTCTCTCTACTTTCCTTATCATTTAAAGGACTATTATAAGAATTCAACAAATGTTGATTTCTTTTCACATTCTCTTTTCAGGTCTCTTATGTTGATTCTATTAAATGAAGTTGCCCCAATTTTGCAGGAAAAGACCTCCCAGAATACAGAGTTGTTTGTTTACTTACTTAGTTGTGCCAGCTCTTAGCTGTGACACTTGTGATTTTAGTTGTGGCCTGTGAGATCCAGTTCCCTGATCAAGAGATCAAACCTGAGCCCCCTGCATTAGTAACACAGAGTCTTAGCCATCGGACCATCAGGGAATTTCCCCTAGAGTTATTTGATACAAAAAGTGAAGTGTGAAAGTGTTAGTTGCTTGGTCACAACTCTTTGCAACCCCATGAACTGTAGTGTCCATGGAATTCTCCAGGTAAGATTAATGGAGTGAGTGGTGTTTCCCCTTCTCTAGGGTATCTTCCCAACCCAGGGATCGAACTCTGGTTTCTTGAATTGCAGGAAGATTCTTTGCTTTTCGAGCCACCAAATAATCCCTAAATTTTGGAGTCTTTGAAAAAGGAATTTCCCCACTTTATGCAAAAAAGTGTTCATTTAGTTGATTCATTGTCAATTGCAACAGTTATGTTCTATAAGATCTCAAAACCATTTGAGGAAAAACAGACCAAAGTGCCCAGAGAACAGGCCTCTGTATCAGTTTCTGATTGATACTGTATATCAATACTGCGAACTTGGTAATGTAGAACAACGCAAGTCTCTTACCTCACAGTTCTGTGAGGAAAGGTCTCTCATGGCTTGGCTGTATTCTCCACTCAGGGTCTCACACAGGAAATGTTGGCTGACTCTGGTTCTCACCTGCACCTCACAATCCTCTTCTAAGCTCATTCATATAGATGGTAGGCAGAATGCAGTTTCTTTTTGTTCTAGGACTGAGGTCCCTGCTTCTTTGCAGGCTACTAGCCAGTGGCCTCTGTTCTTTTTTTTTTCTTTTCATGTAAGTTCCTTCAAGTCAGCAAAAGCATGTTAAGGCTCTTTCGCATTGTGATTCTCTCTCTACTTTCCTTATCATTTAAAGGACTCACGTAAATAGATCAGACCCATGAGGGTCTCTGTATTTTGAGTTCAACTGACTTGGAACTTTAATTACATCTGCAAAACTTGCCAACATCAGTACCTGGAACAGTGTTTGGTTAAATAACCAGGAGACAAGACTCTTTTGTGGGTCATCTTAGATTTCTACCTACTACGTCTGCTGTATCTCACTGTGGGCTGACTTTGGTTTTCATAGCAGTTTCTGCTTAATGATCTTTCCGATGGTTATACTCACAGTATATCAAACAATAGAAACTCTTCAGACTTGTACAAATACTCTACTGTTTTCACCACAGCTAGCAACTATACTTTCTCGGAGCCTTGGTCAAACTAGACTTGGAAGGAATATATCCTGTCAGACTTCTTTGATGGTTCAGAAGGTAAAGAATCTGCCTGCAATGCAGGAGACCCAAGTTCGATTCCTGGGTCAGGAAGATCTCCTGAAGAAGGCGAAAGGGGTAAATAGGCAGATTTGGTAAGGAGGCCATTGGTTTCCAAAGAGGAGGGGTAACAAACATTTTTTAGCCAAGATGCCTTTACCTTGATTGCCATGCCTATGACAATAATCTATTTTGCTTAAGAACTACTTTAAGCCCAGAGCTAATGTTTATAACAGCAATTTATCTTGCTCAAGGACATGTTGCTCCTCCTTAGCTGTATACCCATGTTATCTAAAGATGTATCTTGTGAGTGTGGGTTTGCTAAGACTTTTATCACCTTAAAATATTCTTTTGAGCTATTGTTAACCAAGTACGGAACACCTCACCTAGACTAGTTTCTAGGGGTACTCTTCTATCCTCCTTCCAGTTCCTTTAGTTTGAAACTTTCTCTATCCATTTTTTCATTAGTAAACTTTCTACTGCATGAAGCTCTGAGTGACCAAAGCCAAGTCTTTTTGATTTCAATGTGAAATCCTCTCCTTTGGAGATCAAGAATCCAACCCTGTTCACGGTAAGCTATCTACTGTCATCTAGCAAAGGGAATGGCAACCCACTCCAGAATTCTTGCCTGGAGAATTCCATGGACAAAGGAGAATTCCACAAACTGGCAGGCTACATATAGTCCATGGAGTCACAAAGAGTCAGACATGACTGAGCGACTATCACACTTCAATATCTTGTCAAGGCTGTGCCCAGCAGGGTATAGGACCAGTTGAGAATGCCAGTTGAGAATGAGATTATAGTGTTATGTGTGTGTATGCATTTTATTTGATTTGTCTAGGTCCAGATGATTGAAAAACCCCATTATTAAGAATGCTATGAATAGTATTCCATATGCAGAGGTATGCCTTGTCTTTCCTTGTTTCTGCTCTGTATCGCCAAGGTTATTATGCAGGTTTTGTAAACTGATCAGATCACTTTCCAATTGGCATGCCATCAGCCTAATGATATTAGAAAAATACCCAAATTAAAATCTCTACCCCTGATGGTGACCCCTGCAGTGCCTTGGTCAAACTAGACTTGGAAGGAATATATCCTGTCAGACTTCTTTGATGGTTCAGAAGGTAAAGAATCTGCCTGCAATGCAGGAGACCCAAGTTCGATTCCTGGGTCAGGAAGATCTCCTGAAGAAGGCGAAAGGGGTAAATAGGCAGATTTGGTAAGGAGGCCATTGGTTTCCAAAGAGGAGGGGTAACAAACATTTTTTAGCCAAGATGCCTTTACCTTGATTGCCATGCCTATGACAATAATCTATTTTGCTTAAGAACTACTTTAAGCCCAGAGCTAATGTTTATAACAGCAATTTATCTTGCTCAAGGACATGTTGCTCCTCCTTAGCTGTATACCCATGTTATCTAAAGATGTATCTTGTGAGTGTGGGTTTGCTAAGACTTTTATCACCTTAAAATATTCTTTTGAGCTATTGTTAACCAAGTACGGAACACCTCACCTAGACTAGTTTCTAGGGGTACTCTTCTATCCTCCTTCCAGTTCCTTTAGTTTGAAACTTTCTCTATCCATTTTTTCATTAGTAAACTTTCTACTGCATGAAGCTCTGAGTGACCAAAGCCAAGTCTTTTTGATTTCAATGTGAAATCCTCTCCTTTGGAGATCAAGAATCCAACCCTGTTCACGGTAAGCTATCTACTGTCATCTAGCAAAGGGAATGGCAACCCACTCCAGAATTCTTGCCTGGAGAATTCCATGGACAAAGGAGAATTCCACAAACTGGCAGGCTACATATAGTCCATGGAGTCACAAAGAGTCAGACATGACTGAGCGACTATCACACTTCAATATCTTGTCAAGGCTGTGCCCAGCAGGGTATAGGACCAGTTGAGAATGCCAGTTGAGAATGAGATTATAGTGTTATGTGTGTGTATGCATTTTATTTGATTTGTCTAGGTCCAGATGATTGAAAAACCCCATTATTAAGAATGCTATGAATAGTATTCCATATGCAGAGGTATGCCTTGTCTTTCCTTGTTTCTGCTCTGTATCGCCAAGGTTATTATGCAGGTTTTGTAAACTGATCAGATCACTTTCCAATTGGCATGCCATCAGCCTAATGATATTAGAAAAAATACCCAAATTAAAAAATCTACTTGATGGGCTTCCCCTGGTGGTCCAGTGGGTAAGGACACCGCCTTGCAGTGCAAGGGGCGCTGGTTCGATCCCTGGCCTGGGAAGATCCCACGTGCCGCGGAGTGGCTGGACGGATGTGTCCAATTACAGAGCTGGGGCTCTGGGGCGCATGAGCCCAGAGCCGGCACTCTGCAGCGACAGACGCCACTGTGATGGGAGGCCCACAGGAGCCAAAGAACAAAGACCGATGAAAATAGAGAAGTGAAAAGACCAATGGAAGTGGCATGCCAGTTCCCCTCCCTCCCCAACCCGACCCCCGCCCAAAACAAATAAATAAATAAATCTTAAAAAAAAAAAAATCTACTTGAAAGAATCATGTAATTTTTCAATCAGAAAGAGGAAAGCACTAAGATAATGATATACATGTACAGACAACAACATGACTATAACATGATATATTTTCTGGATCCTGGCAGTAGTTGTAGTCTCTGTCTAATTCTTCCCACATACAAAATTGGCTAGATTCTAGTTCTTTGATGATTTCATTGGACCTGTCGTCTCTTGACTTCTTATGTGAGAATATCTATTTTCCTCATTTTGTAGGCCCTTTTTATTTATTGCTTTTTCAGTTCCTTATATTCAAAGGCACTTTAACAAGCAATAACCTCTTGTCATTTTATTACATCCCTCTACAGAACAGGGAAATGAAAATGAGTCCTCTTTATTGTTTGCTGACAAATACGGTGGAAGTTCTACTGGACCCTGAAGAATAAGCTAGAGATTATGGTGTTCTGTGTGTGTGTGCAGTTTATTTGATTTCTCTAGGTCCAGACGACTGAAAAACCCATTTTATGGTCTATCCAAACAAGTTTTGAAATAGTGTAAAGGTCAGAGTATTAACAAAAGTGATATTCAAAAGTGATATCACCCATGGTCTACTGGGCACTGAGCCTGCTCCTGATACATGTTATCACTGAATTCTCATAACAAGCAGAGGAGGTAGATATTTTATCACATAATACAAAAGAAATGAGGAGTTTAAGAAACTTCTCCAACATTACACAGATATTAAGAAGTAGTAGAGATCAGAATCTGAGTTTGACTATAAAGCTTTATAGTCAAAGCTTACAAAGCTGCTGCTGTGAAAGGCAAATGTAACTATAGAAAAGAAAAATAAACCAATAGAAAACTAATTATTTTAATTTTTTCAACCCTACTAATTTACCAAAAATCATTCATCTTTGATTCAACAAATATTCCTGAATTACCAAGAACAGTGGAGATGATCATACTAAGTGAAGTCAGATAAACACACATATGATATCTTTATATGCAGAATCTAAGAAAACATTGATACAAATGAACTTATTTACAAAACAGAAATAGACTCACAGGCTTAGAGAAAAAACTGATGGTTATGGGGGAAGAGTGGAGGCGGGGGAGGAATACTGGGGGAGTTTGAAATTGACATGGTACACAATGCTATATTTAAAACAAATAACCTGCAAGGATCTAGTGGACAGCACAGGGAACTCTGCTCAATACTCTGTAACAACCTAAATGGGAAAAGAATTAGAAAAACAATAGATACCTGTGTGTATAACTGAATCACTCTGCCGTGCGCTTCGAAACTAACAACGTTGTTAATAAATGATACTACAATATAAAATAAACTTTCATATACATAATTTAAATATACATAAAGGGAGTAATTATCCGGGGTCTCAAAAGCTGCCTGGGAGGACAGTGTCTCGACCTGCACTGCTTCTGGGCTCCCAGGACTGACAGAGGGGCCCCAGAGACCCCCACCTGGTTACTGTTGATCATAGTGCTCATCAGGGTCCCTCTGGAGCTGGGGACCCGCCGGATGAGCGGCCTTATTTCTGCGAGTTCTATTACACTGTTGAGGCACAAGAGGGCAGCAGTGTCTTCCAGGATGACTAGAAACTCTATTTCTAGTTCCTACACTTTGCCAGTTCTTTGCACAAGCTTGGTGCAAGTCTGAATAGATTTCTTTCTAGAAAACTATTTTCTCTTTATGAAAGGTGACAGCTTCTGTGCCCAAGTCTGGTAGAAAAAAAAGTAGCTATTTCAGGGAAAAGGATCCATAGACTATCTCCTTTCTGAATATTATAGTTGGAGCAAGTCAGCCTTAAACTGTGATCTTTTTTAGCAGTGGGGCTACCCTTAATTTTACTCACTCACAATTGGTAGATGGTAGGTCTAAGGAAACAAACGAGACAATCACAAACATTCTAAAGTTTCAGTCTGAAAAATATTAAAAATTTGCTTGCTTGACTACCCATTGGGGGAAAGTTGTAAATCCTCCATAAAACAAAAGCAAATAGTACCTATGTGGCGCTACTGAGGCTATTGTAAGACTTAACAATATAACCTATATACAGTGTTTAGTGTGATGTGCATGCTAAGTCTCTTCCATTGTGTCTGACTCTTTGTGACCCCAGGGACTGTATCCCGCCAGGCTCCTATGTCCTTGACATTTTCCAGGCAAGAATACAGGAGTGCCATTTCCTCCTCGAGGGGATCTTCCAGACCCAGGAATGGAACCCACATCTCTTACATCTCCTGCATCGGCAAATGGGTTCTTTACCAGCTGGCAAGCCCGTTTAGTGTGATACCTGTCACTGATTATGGGTCTATAATGGTTGGAATATTTGTTATCATGTAAATGTAACAACCTAAATGGAAAAGAATTAGAAAACAATAGATACCTGTGTGTATAACTGAATCACTCTGCCGTGCGCTTCGAAACTAACAACGTTGTTAATAAATGATACTACAATATAAAATAAACTTTCATATACATAATTTAAATATACATAAAGGGAGTAATTATCCGGGGTCTCAAAAGCTGCCTGGGAGGACAGTGTCTCGACCTGCACTGCTTCTGGGCTCCCAGGACTGACAGAGGGGCCCCAGAGACCCCCACCTGGTTACTGTTGGTCATAGTGCTCATCAGGGTCCCTCTGGAGCTGGGGACCCGCCGGATGAGCGGCCTTATTTCTCTGCGAGTTCTATTACACTGTTGAGGCACAAGAGGGCAGCAGTGTCTTCCAGGATGACTAGAAACTCTATTTCTAGTTCCTACACTTTGCCAGTTCTTTGCACAAGCTTGGTGCAAGTCTGAATAGATTTCTTTCTAGAAAACTATTTTCTCTTTATGAAAGGTGACAGCTTCTGTGCCCAAGTCTGGTAGAAAAAAAAGTAGCTATTTCAGGGAAAAGGATCCATAGACTATCTCCTTTCTGAATATTATAGTTGGAGCAAGTCAGCCTTAAACTGTGATCTCTTTTTTAGCAGTGGGGCTACCCTTAATTTTACTCACTCACAATTGGTAGATGGTAGGTCTAAGGAAACAAACGAGACAATCACAAACATTCTAAAGTTTCAGTCTGAAAAATATTAAAAATTTGCTTGCTTGACTACCCATTGGGGGAAAGTTGTAAATCCTCCATAAAACAAAAGCAAATAGTACCTATGTGGCGCTACTGAGGCTATTGTAAGACTTAACAATATAACCTATATACAGTGTTTAGTGTGATGTGCATGCTAAGTCTCTTCCATTGTGTCTGACTCTTTGTGACCCCAGGGACTGTATCCCGCCAGGCTCCTATGTCCTTGACATTTTCCAGGCAAGAATACAGGAGTGCCATTTCCTCCTCGAGGGGATCTTCCAGACCCAGGAATGGAACCCACATCTCTTACATCTCCTGCATCGGCAAATGGGTTCTTTACCAGCTGGCAAGCCCGTTTAGTGTGATACCTGTCACTGATTATGGGTCTATAATGGTTGGAATATTTGTTATGAACTTCAGATATTGTTACTTTTTCACTTTATTAAGGGTATTCTATTTGTTTTTATTGTACTCCATCTGATTATTTATCTCAAAGGATTTTTATAATCCCAATCCTATCTTACATTTTCTTAGTTGCTCTAAGATACAGTTTTTGAAATTTAATGTCCCTAAGCCTAAAATTCACTCATATTGCTTACTAGCTGTGGGACTTCAAGTTACTTAACTTCTGTGATTCTGAGTTTTCTCATTATTATTTCACATATTTTTGAAAGTATAATATATGTCAGATAACGTAATAAGTGTTGGGATAAAACAATCAAAAAGACACACGATGCCCCCCACGGGGAGTTTAGTGCCTATCAGAGAACATACACAGAAAGCCAAGAACTGCACAGACTCTCATTTAGGGTTGTGATACATGCTACAGAGGAAGTTCTGCTTTTCAGCTGGGGAGAAATCAAGGATATGTACATAGCCTGGGATATGTTCAAGGACTAAAGTGATGACAAATGTGTCAGAATTGAGCAGTTCCATTCAATTCAGGTGCTCAGTCATGTCTGTCTCTTTGAAACCCCATGGACTGCAGCACATAGGGGTCCCTGTCCTTCACCATCTCCCAGAGTCTGCTCAAACTCATGTCCATTGACATAGTCATGCCATCCAACCATCTTGTCCTCTGCCATCCCCTTTTCCTTCTGTCCTCATGTTTCTCCAGGATCAGGGTCTTTTCCAGTGAGTCGGCTCTTCCCATCAGGTGACCAAAGTAGTGGAGCTTCAGCTTCAGCAACAGTCCTTCCAGTGAATAGTTAGGGCTAATTTCCTTCAGGATCGACTGGTTTGATCTACTTGCAGTCCAAGGCACTCTCAAGATTCTTCTCTAACACCACAGTTCAAAGGCATCAGTTTTCAGTGCTCAGCCTTCTCTATGGTTCATCTTTCACATCCGTACATGGTTACTGGGAAAACCATAGCTTTGACTATACCGACTTTTGTTGGCAATGTGCTGTCTCTGCTTTTGAATATGCTATCTAGGTTTGTCATAGCTTTTCTTCCAAGGAGCAAGTATCTTTTAATTTCATGGCTGCAGTCATCATCTGCAGAGATTTTAGAGCTCAAGAAAATAAGTCTGTCACTGTTTCCATTGTTTGCCCATCTATTTGCCATGAAGTTATAGGACCAGATGCCATGATCTTCATTTTTTGAATGTTGAGTTTTAGGCCAACTTTTTCACTCTCCTCTTTCATCTTCATTTAGAGGCTCCTTAGTGCCTCTTCACTTTCTGCCATAAGGGTGGTGCCATCTGCATACCTGAGATTATTGATATTTCCCCTGGAAATCTTGATTCCAGCTTGTGCTTCATCCAGACTGGCATTTTGCATATTGTACTCTGCATATAAATTAAGTAAGCAGAGTGACAATATTCAACCTTGACATATTCCTTTCCCAATTTGGAACCAGTCCATTGTTTCAAGTACTGTTCTAGCTGCCACTTCCTGTCCTGCATACAGCTTTTGCAGGAGGCAGATAAGGTGGTCTGGTATTCCCATGTCTTTCAGAATTTTCCACAGTTTGCTGTGATCCACACAATCAAAGCATATATATATATCTATATATATATATATATATATATATATACACATAGACTCAGGCAAAATTATTTCATTCAAGGCCTGCTAGATATATTTGGAATCTAGGCATTTGCCATTCGTATGATGAGGATACTATGCCTATTTTACATATTTTGAATAGAATTAACATAATTTATATACAGTACCCAGCAAAGTCCCAGTTTCATTCTACATAATCAATGTTGCTGTCTTTTATTTTTTTTAGTCCTACCAGTTCTCAATTTCTAAGTCAACTGTAGTTTTTATTCAACACATAATTATTTAGCCTCTGCTCTGTACCAGGCCCTCTGCTTCAAGCTGAACAAACAAGGAGAAAGAGATAGGTCTTGTTCTTGCCTTGGGTTCTTCACTGATAAGCTATTATGGTGTGAATTTACTTCAGCTCAACAAGAGTTTCAGCATAGCTGAGATCTATTTGGTTCATTTTGAGGACTAAACCATAGCTTTGACTATACCGACTTTTGTTGGCAAGGTGATGACTCTGCTTTTGAATCCTCTGTCTAGGCTTGTCATAGCTTTTCTTCCAAGGAGCAAGTATCTTTTAATTTCATGGCTGTAGTCACCATCTGCAGTGATTTTGGAGAAAAGAAAGTCTGTCACTGTTTCCATTGTTTGCCCATCTATTTGCCATGAAGTTATAGGACCAGATGCCATGATCTTTATTGTTTTGGACATTGAGTTTTAGGCCAGCTTTTTCACTCTCCTCTTTAACCTTCATTTAGAGGCTCCTTAGTGCCTCTTCACTTTCTGCCATAAGGGTGGTGCCATCTGCATACCTGAGATTATTGATATTTCCCCTGGAAATCTTGATTCCAGCTTGTGCTTCATCCAGACTGGCATTTTGCATATTGTACTCTGCATATAAATTAAGTAAGCAGAGTGACAATATTCAACCTTGACATATTCCTTTCCCAATTTGGAACCAGTCCATTGTTTCAAGTACTGTTCTAGCTGCCACTTCCTGTCCTGCATACAGCTTTTGCAGGAGGCAGATAAGGTGGTCTGGTATTCCCATGTCTTTCAGAATTTTCCACAGTTTGCTGTGATCCACACAATCAAAGCATATATATATATCTATATATATATATATATATATATATATACACATAGACTCAGGCAAAATTATTTCATTCAAGGCCTGCTAGATATATTTGGAATCTAGGCATTTGCCATTCGTATGATGAGGATACTATGCCTATTTTACATATTTTGAATAGAATTAACATAATTTATATACAGTACCCAGCAAAGTCCCAGTTTCATTCTACATAATCAATGTTGCTGTCTTTTATTTTTTTTAGTCCTACCAGTTCTCAATTTCTAAGTCAACTGTAGTTTTTATTCAACACATAATTATTTAGCCTCTGCTCTGTACCAGGCCCTCTGCTTCAAGCTGAACAAACAAGGAGAAAGAGATAGGTCTTGTTCTTGCCTTGGGTTCTTCACTGATAAGCTATTATGGTGTGAATTTACTTCAGCTCAACAAGAGTTTCAGCATAGCTGAGACATAAAATCTCTTGTTCTCATTTCCCAAGAAGTTACTAGGGATTGCAATTATCTTTCTTTGCTTTAGCTAGTGATTAATAATGATGATGATAATTTCAGACTTCTCTGGTGGTCCAGTGGTTACGACTCTGCCTTTCACTGCAGGGGGCATGAGTTCGATCCCTGGTTGAGGCACCAAGATCCCACATGCTGTGTGGTGTGGCCAAAAAAAAAAAAAAAGATGATAATTTCTACAGTGCACACTTGTATGTGTGCAGGTTGATTAGGTTGGCTCTCTATACTGTTGAAAAGGCTAATACGGCCTCTGTGATATTTGAGGCACTAGTATCCTTCTGGAGGGCTGGAAGACTAACAAGCTATTAGATGTAGCTAATGCCTGTGTGTACCATGAAACTGAAGTAGTTGAACTCTTATTTGTCTCTACTTATCTGTTTTACTATATTAAGTAGTGCATATATATTTATTTATCTAACATATAAAATCATCAGTTCTTAAAAATATTATAGGCATAGAAAAGAACATCAAATCACAAGACTCTACAACTTTTATGCTTCATTTATATATACACTTTCTTATTTTTAGAGCTCATAGGTATTCAAGACATTCATTTATAAATATGGTGAAACCATTATTCCAATCAGCAAGAGATCCTCTTCCAAATTCATGTTATATAAGTTGGTGATAATTTTTATTATCTCTAGTGAGGCATAAAGTTACAGGCTTTATGTTCTTGCCACATACTGAAGGAAAGACAATACATTTTTTCCCTAAAATCTCATAGATATTTTCATTTTCTAGTTCATCAGCTGTTAACCTTAATGCTTCCCAGAAAGAGATTAATGTTTGAATTTCATTATGGTAGCTTTACCTCATATTTTTCATTATTTTGTTGAGAGATGACAAGTCTCAAAGGCTTTCCAGGTGGCTCAGTGGTAAAGAATACAATACAGGAGATGCAGGAGATATGGGTTTGATTTCTGGGTTGGGAAGATATCCTGTGGTAGGAATTGGCAACCCATGCCAGTATTCTTGCCTGAAAAATTCCTTGGACAGAGGAGCCTTGCAGGTTACAGTCCATGGGGTTACAGCTTTGGACATGACTTAACCACAGGGCATAAGGAGTCTCAAATGGTTTGGTCCTGGTACAATCTTCTGAAAATATTCCAGATATCTTTTATATATTTTTAAGGTTGAAATACACTTAAATAAGTTTATAAGATACAAGGAAAAAGGCAAGAGAGAGGATGGGAAGAAATTATAGATACAGACAAACAGGGAGCCAGATATCAGAGGGAATGGAATTAAGAACACAAGGAAAATGGAACATTCTCTTTTTTTAGTACAGGAAAGAATAAATCAGCAAATGAATTTGCATCAAGTGCCAACTATGCTCTAGACATTGATCCAGGAGTTGAAGACGCAGTGGTGATTGATGAAGACAGACAAAATCACTCTCTTCATAGCTCTCTGTGGGAGAAAGATGTGTCTGTAGATGCATTAATTGATTAATGACACCAGGAGAGCTTTGCAGGATGTGAAGGTATCTAACAGAAGTTAAGGGTAGATGAAGAGATATTTGATCATGGCAAAATAATGAGACTGTCAGCATGTGTGTGAAAATTCTAAATAAGTAGTGACTATTAGGCCAGTAGTCAGTGAGTGAAAAGAGATTATTGACTGATCTCTGAGTTGGCTTTATGTCAAATGGGTATTGTGATAGGTGAAAAATTCACCCCCCACCCCACCCCAGAAGACTCTAATCCCTGGAAACTGCAAATACCACCTTGTATTTTGCAGAGTGGTTAATTTAAGAATCTTGATATAGAGATAGTATCTTGGGTTACCCAGGTAGGTATTAAATGCCATCATAAATGGCCTTATCCTCTAAAAGAGAGGCAGAGATTTGATACACAGACAAAGAAGGAAGCAATGTGAAGATCAAGCAGAGAGAGCTTTGAAGATGCTGGTCTTAAAAACTGACTGGTGCAATCACAAGCCAAAGAATGTTGGCACCAACCAGAAACTGGAAGAAGAAAGCAGTATATTTTCTTCCACAGCCCCTGCAGCAAGCACAGTTCCACCAACACCATGATTTTGGCCCAGTGTTACTGATTTCAAAACTGTTGCTCTCAGACTGTAAGAGAAATGTGTCTATTGGTTTAAACCACCCATTTTTATGGTATTTTTGTCACAGCAACCCTAGGAGACTGATACAAGTATGATCATAGAACAAGTGTAATGCAGTAGGGATGCTCAAGAGGTATACTGAGTGATCAAGCCATACAATTTAGATAATATGAAACTCGAGAGAACACGGGGAGCTGATGGTAACAATTTTATCATGGACAGAGTTTGGTAGGAAAAAGGCAAGAGAGAGGATGGGAAGAAATTATAGATACAGACAAACAGGGAGCCAGATATCAGAGGGAATGGAATTAAGAACACAAGGAAAATGGAACATTCTCTTTTTTTAGTACAGGAAAGAATAAATCAGCAAATGAATTTGCATCAAGTGCCAACTATGCTCTAGACATTGATCCAGGAGTTGAAGACGCAGTGGTGATTGATGAAGACAGACAAAATCACTCTCTTCATAGCTCTCTGTGGGAGAAAGATGTGTCTGTAGATGCATTAATTGATTAATGACACCAGGAGAGCTTTGCAGGATGTGAAGGTATCTAACAGAAGTTAAGGGTAGATGAAGAGATATTTGATCATGGCAAAATAATGAGACTGTCAGCATGTGTGTGAAAATTCTAAATAAGTAGTGACTATTAGGCCAGTAGTCAGTGAGTGAAAAGAGATTATTGACTGATCTCTGAGTTGGCTTTATGTCAAATGGGTATTGTGATAGGTGAAAAATTCACCCCCCACCCCACCCCAGAAGACTCTAATCCCTGGAAACTGCAAATACCACCTTGTATTTTGCAGAGTGGTTAATTTAAGAATCTTGATATAGAGATAGTATCTTGGGTTACCCAGGTAGGTATTAAATGCCATCATAAATGGCCTTATCCTCTAAAAGAGAGGCAGAGATTTGATACACAGACAAAGAAGGAAGCAATGTGAAGATCAAGCAGAGAGAGCTTTGAAGATGCTGGTCTTAAAAACTGACTGGTGCAATCACAAGCCAAAGAATGTTGGCACCAACCAGAAACTGGAAGAAGAAAGCAGTATATTTTCTTCCACAGCCCCTGCAGCAAGCACAGTTCCACCAACACCATGATTTTGGCCCAGTGTTACTGATTTCAAAACTGTTGCTCTCAGACTGTAAGAGAAATGTGTCTATTGGTTTAAACCACCCATTTTTATGGTATTTTTGTCACAGCAACCCTAGGAGACTGATACAAGTATGATCATAGAACAAGTGTAATGCAGTAGGGATGCTCAAGAGGTATACTGAGTGATCGAAGCCATACAATTTAGATAATATGAAACTCGAGAGAACACGGGGGAGCTGATGGTAACAAAGCTCTGCTTGGCAGTCAATGGACAGAGTTTGGTAGGAAATAAGGCCTAAGACTATTGAATAGATGGAAAGTTGTAGTCTAAATGACAAAACTAATTAAAGACTTCAGAAGTTGCACATTTTCAGATAAAGTTCAAGTTGTGCCCATCAAAGTGAAAAATGGAGTTTAAAAAGTCAAAAAACACTGAAGCTCAGGTGAGTACCTGTTTGGTCAGCTTCATTGATGTTGCTTGCAGGCCAGTGAATCAAGATGATTTTAAATTCAGAGATCAAAGTCTTGAATGAGTATTGACATGGTGATTCTTGAAAGTGATAGCATAAGATACCCTGACTTTGGCTTCCAGGGGCTTTGTTCTATTCTACTCTCTTCAGGAACTATCAATCCCACATATCACATGTTGCTAGTGGGGCTCTCAGTCTCCATACCTACCATTTTCACTGGCTTCATGGCCAACTTATTGTTACAAGCTTGTCCAAGAATCATTCTGCACCCCTGGGTCATACTGATTAGTTCGGGAATGTCATGTAACTAAAGTCAGACATGGTGACAATAAAGTGATCTGATGGCAAACCCTACCATGGAGACAGTAAAATGATGGAGACAGTGAAATGATCCATGATAGCCAGAGGTGAAATGGCAGGTGGGTAAATAGGCAGAGTGCAGAGAATTTCTAGGGCAGTGAAAATGCTCTGTATGATATTATAATGGTGAATAGTGTATTATACATTTGACAAAACCATAAAATCCTAATACCAAAAGTGAATCCTAAACTAAGCAATGGACTTTGGGTGGTTGTGATATGTCAATATAGGTTTATCCTTAGTAAATAAAAAAAAATGTACAGTTCTTGGAGTGATGCTGATGATAGAGAAGGCTGGGCATGTGTGGGATTGGGATTTTTGGAGAATCTCTGTATTTTCCTTTAAATTTTCTTTTGAACCTTAAATTTTAAAAAGTTTAGTCTTAAAAATTACCTGGAATTAGTTTTTATTACATGTACTCCAAAATATCCACATCTATACCACAATGGAATTTTTCTGCCTGCTTTTTGTTCTTTACAGGAATAAATGCAGTCCCCTGTTTCTCTCGTTGATGTGTTTTTGGTGCTTCAGGAGATAACAATCAGATGTGTGAGGGAGAGCTCATATTTTTCTTAGTTATTGTTTCAGTCTCTAACCACAGGCACGAGAAATGATATATTAGTTTATTTTATCAACTTTATTTTCACTAACAGAGGATCTGAGCTTTGGAGAATTATTTCAAAACCCAGCAGGATGCTGAGACAATGCCAAAAGAAATAGAATGAAGCAAAACAAATGAATCTACAAGAACATTTGAAATTTTAAGAAATTTCAATATCACAACTGTTCTTACTGAAATCTATTCAACAAATATCTATTAGACCCCTACTGTAAGTCAGGCACATATAAATGATTAAGATGAACAATTAGAATTGCTTCTTGTTGGGACCTACTGTGAATTTCTTTGAGGATAAAAGTGTGGTAGCACACTCAACTAGAAGCTCTAGGTCTACCATGAATTAGACAGGAGAAATACAGTTGTGTTAACATGAGTAGATACTGAAGAGCATATGAAAATAAGATCCTGTAAGAACTGTAATTCAGAATTTGCAATTGCTTACATTATCTGCTAATTAAGTGAGTGTTATAATTTGAAAACCATAAAGGATCTATTCCATTAACACTTTTTTTTTTTTTGAGTCCCTTCCATTTATCTGGCATTGAACGAAGCTTTGGGGTATACAGTTGTGAAAAAGATGAGTTTAGCTCCTGTTCCTTGTTCTGTAGTACGTTTCACTGTTCCTGCCAAGGCATTACCATCATAGTTATTATCCACTTCACTCTTTACATTTAGTAGGTGATAAAACTCCCATTCAATGGGCTCACAATCTTGTGAGAGGAAAGATGTATCAATGAATCATTATAAAACAGTGTGATGCGTGGGTTATGGGTCATCATAGATGGAGTGTTCACTTTACTGAGGAGGAAAGGATTGAGAGCTGGAGGGTATGGGAGGTGGGGGAAATGCCTGTAGATTTATTAGGAATTTACTATATTTTGAAATAAGGAAACGGCATCCAAGGATTAGGAACTACCACATACAAAGGCAAATAGTATTTCCTGCAGGCTTCCCAGCTCTCGTTTTGGAGACTCTGGAAGTATGTACCATTGGGAAGAGGTAACACTCGGTAGACAAGAAACATCATTCGACTGCTCTCCTAACTTATTTTTCTCAATGGTAAGGCTGGGCTAGCAAAGCATCTTGCATCAAAAGATTAGGATGGGAGAAGAGGGTGAAGTAAAACAGGGAGGACGAGAAGGGTTGGTACCAGTTCATGAAGTTGCAGACATAGTCAAGACCAAATCTTAGCTGTATACCAATTCTCTGAATTAATAACTAGCACTTTCCTTCTTTGATTTTTCTGATACCATGCCTCTTTGACCATTGATGCCAACTTGGGAATGGATTTATGATCCATTTGCTTCTCAAACAGTTGGGGAGAAACCACTTAGGAAGCTCATATTAGCATTCCCAGATGTAGGTGCAACACTGTCCAAGGACAATTACCTGGCATGATCTCTGCTGATATATCTAGCAATTAACTCAGATCATTGGGAGCTAATTTGGTAATATACAATTCTCAAGACACCCTTGTTGAGTGAGACAATTTCAGAGCACAATGAGGGTAATATGTTTTATTTATTTAACCTGACTTTGCATGAGTTTGATGAAAATGCCCAAACTTTGGCTGGTCCTTTAAAGAAAGTTAGAGTAGAAGACAATGTACTTAGTGATTTTTAATTTTCTTCATTATAATCATCTTATATTTTTCAATCTTTCTTTAATGAACATGAATTAGTATTTTAGTTAGAAACAGATAAAATATTATTATAAAAAGAATAAAATCATCATTACCATCAACAAATTTACCTCAGTAAGCTTCCATCAGGTTCCCTTATGAAAGCCACACACACACACGCACACACACACACACACAATTTCTTGTTCCTTTAGAATTTACACCATGAGATTCTAATGTCTGGTCGTTGGTACTTCTCTTGCAAGTGTTCTTTTTTCACACTGGAGATGTAGTGGGTGTGCTGCAACAAGAGGTACCATGTGATGGAGAGCAGCAACCAGAGGACCTAAACTATAGTTCTTTATCTTTCTGTGTCTATTGCATGGACATGGACAATTCTTTTACTATTGTAGTATCTATTTTCTAAGCCTAAAGTGAGCCTAATAATGCATCCACCACCTGCCAGACAGAGTGGCTGGAAAGAATTATATATATATTTCAAGTGTAAGATGTTTTTCCCACATGAGTGTTTTTAAGCACAGTTGCTCATAGTCATAAATACTGCTTAGGACTTAGCTTAAGGAGTCTTGTTCTAGAGATCTGCTTATTGTATAATTGGCAAAGAGGTTCTTTTGAAATGTTAGTGTATATGTAGGCAGTTTAGATACATATACTAAAAATAATCAAACTGCAATATCTACCCTCCCCCACATTTTATATCTGGAGAAGAAGTTTTCATGTTCATAATAATAATGGCATTTACATCTATAAATTCCCTTTCAAATGCCTATATCTCCTAACAGAGTTGCTGCTAGCTATTTATATTTCAGCTTTATTCAAATGACAATAGTTTATTTTAGCACTTTGGAGTTGCTGTCTTCGAGTACTACATAAGAGTATTGAATACTGTAATATATTTCTGATGCTTTTAAAGATTTTCTTTTCTGTCTGCAATTTAATTTTCATTTTAGAATTTTTCTCCTGCTCTTTTCATATTGATTTTATTTTATAGCACTATTAAAATGTGCTCAATGAAAAACCCTTTTGACGTGAAGGTAGATAACTATATATCCATATGTACAGGTATTTTTCAATACACTTACTTGCAGTGTAAGACTATTATGTAATGATTATTTTACTATCTAAATTTTAATCCTGTTGAATCAATATGCACATTTTATTGATTTCTGAGCATTTAGGTCAGTAGTTTGAAGAATGTTGTCATAGTTCACCATTACATTTACAATGGTAAATTTATTTAAGAACCATTTACTTTTGTTTAAAACATACTTTGTTTTTAATGGAAATTCTCACTTGAGTTTTTTTCTTTTATAAGTGAGGCAATTGTCTGAGTATCCAATTATACTTTCTTACTTAAGATTTTAATATCTGATTATATCTTAAAATGGGCTGTTTTGTAATCGTTTTTAGCCCTTAACTACAGATATTTTGCTTCACTCTTCCTTCCACAGTATTTTATTTCCTTTAAACACTTGTCACTCTGTATTTGGATAGCTTATTTGCTTTACTGACTAGGTTGTAAGCTTTGTAGGAAAAGAGACTCCCCTGTATATCATGTTAACTCCATATTTCTACAGGCAATATAGTCCCTAACAAGCAACAGGCTAGTAAGTATTTGGAATGAATTAAAGAAGGAACCACAAACTACATGAGACAAAAGAAGAAATGTGCATATAAATGCATGAAGATGCAATTCACGTGGCAATGAATGTGTTACATTAAAAATAATACTCTGAAGTATATCAGACAAAATACAGTATTATCAGAAAAAGTCAAGATTGCTGATTTCCTATGCAATGAGGAATACCTTGGATCCCCAAAAAACTAGTCTTTCCACAAAAAGGAGCAGAATTTCACCCCACCTATTATTGCAGTGCATGGTAGAAGGTGAGCACAGAACATGCTGGACTTGGTCTTCTGGTGGAAACATGGCACAGTTCCAGCTCAGCAGATCATTTTGGAATTCAACAACTCATAGAGAATGCTGAACAAAACCAAAGACCCCGAAACAATATATTTGAGAATAGACAACATAGTCTATCCTCAGAGAGAAGTCTGAATAAGTGCACAAGTGAAGACTGTGAATCTTCAGAAAATTACATAAAATTCTGATGAAAGCAAAAGACTATCCCAGTGTTTACTATCACAGAGAGGAAAAAGAAGTACCAGAAGACAATCCCAATAAGTAGTTGGTGAACTTGGAGCAAACTGAAATGAAAACATATATTTTACCAGCCACATGAAACAAAGAGTTTCTAAGGGTTTAAATTAAGAGTTCTCTAGTGAGGGGCTTCCCCAGTGACTCAGCAGTAAAGACTCTGGCTGCAGTGCCAGGGACACAGGTTTGATGCCCGGGTTGGGAAGATCCTCTGGAGAAGGAAATGGCAATCCACTCCAGTGTTCTTGCCTAGAAAATCCCACAGACTGACAAACCTGGAAGGCTGCAGTCCTTGGGACAAACGAGTCGAACAAGACAGTGACTCAACCATAACAAGGGTAAAGGAAAAAGATGTCTGTAATTGATTCTCAAATAGTTCAGAATTTTAAAAAGGGTTTCCTAGTGAGGAAGAAGAAGGGGTTGATATGAGAATCCCTGATCACTGAGTAGGATATTTCATTTCTATAAAGACTTCAGTAACTGAACAAGAAGCCATTTGGTAAGGCCTTCTGCAGTGTGCATTTAGTCCTTCTCAAAGAGTCCATTTGATAAATAAAAATACTTTTTCATAATTTAAATATCCTTAAAAGATAATTGTTTAAAGCAAAATTAGTGACAGTATTTTTTAGTGATATTTTAAATAAAATATATGAATACAACAGCACACAAGCCAGGGGCAAAAAAATGACAGTCCATTGCGATAAGATTTTTTTTACTCTATGTGGAGAAAAATGGTATCACTTGGAGATAGACTATGATAAGTTAAAGCTATGAGTTCTAAACACTAAAGCAATCATGAAACCATACAACCACTAACAGCACAATTAAACTTTAGAACTAATGTAAGAGTTAATTTTCTGTGTCAGCTTAGCTAGGTCACAGAAACCAGATATTTGGTAAACCAAGGCACTTCTACTTTAATGAGATGAACATTTAAATCAATAGACTTTGAGTAAAGCAGATTGCCTTCCATAATAGGAGGATGTGATCCAATCCACTGAAGACTTGAAGAAAGCTCGATGCCCTTGAGTGAGGAGGGTTCAGCTAGCAAACTCCCTCTGGACTCCTCCCTGAATCCCAGTCTGCTGGGCAACCCTGAAGGTTTTTAACTTGCTAGCCTCTATAGCAATATAAGCCAATTCCTTGCGAACATATTTCTTTATGTCTCTATATAAATACATCCAGTTGGTTCTCTGTTTCTGGGGAACTCTGCCTAGTACACTGAAAACCCAATGAAAGAGATAAAATTAAATAATAAAATTACTAAATTAATATAAAAGTCATAAAATGAGCAAAAGTATTACATCTTCTGTGAAATAGACCTAAATAATTACTCATAGTGTGACTATGAAAACCAATGGTTATAGATCCGTTAAAATATGTTAAACACCTTAGCACTAAATGATGTAGCAATTCTTAAGAAGATTTGCTTCATCACTATTAGTAACTATGCCCTGGTTTCCATTCTAAAATTTTTGCTTTTTTATTTACTGATTTCCTATTATTTTTCTCAATAATGAAGTCTTTCTCTGAGTCATAGCTTTAATGTTCTTGATCCTGTGACTCAAGCCAGTCTAATTTCTCAAATTTGAGAAAAGTTTTTGATGCAAAATGAACCAGGAAGATAGAAATAATTAAAAGAAATAACTCCCCCCCAAACTGAGAGCCTTACATAAAAATGGTTTCAAGTGAATATATAATATGGGTAATGTTACATTGACTAATCCTAGATGGAAGTAATCTGTATTACATGATAAGCTGATTTTATAAATACCAAATATTTCAATAAATAGCTATTTTAATAACCCAGCAGTTTGTAAAAATGCAAAATTCTGAAATAAACAGTAGTTCTGTATTTTTCATTTCTCTTAATAAGTCATGAGAATGTTTCTATTGCTCTAATCTAGGAGATGTGAGAATATGTCCTTTCACCCTAGCTGCTTCTCATTGTTTCCCTTTGCCAACCCTTAACAATGACTATAAGAGTCCAGTTTTATTGCTATGACTGAAAAGGGCTCCAGTGTTGATAGATTTTTCTAAGGAGATATTTTCTGTTTTTGTCTACATTTGTATTCCACTCATTTAATGGAAGGAAGTAATAGAATTTTTCTATCTGCTGTAGAAGCTATTTCAGAAGTACACAGATGCAAGGTTGAAAATACATTTTAAAAAGTCAAAACCAGAAAACAAAATGATTTATTGGTTTTGAATCCTCAGGTCTTCCAACATAATAATCGAGCCTGCTTGGAATACCAAATTGTGCCTTCAGAGAAGTAGAGTGGCACACCCTGGAGGCTACTGAAGTCATCTTCCACAGTATGGTGACCTCCAAGGTTTCCTGCCCCTGTGTATACACCTGTGTGAATTTGATAGACTTTGTGATTGGGTAATGTTGCCTAGCACAGTTAACCTGTAACCTGTAAAATTTGGGTCTGACTTAATGACATGATCTCTAAAAGCAGTGAGCTTTCTCTGGATGACTGAAAAGAATAAACCAGAAATGGGAAGCAGGAAAATTTGAATCATCATGGCTGGCTTAAGGATAGACAGGACTAGACCTCAGGGAATGGATGCTGTCTTCTGGGAGTTGAGAGCAGTCATAGCCTATCATCAGCTAGGAGACGGAAAACTCAGTAATAGATCCCCAAGGAATTGAAATCTGCCAATAGCAAAAATGAACTTGGAAGTGAATTTTCCTACAGAGTCACCAGAAAATAACAGCCTGGCTGACACCTAGATTTTGGCTCTATGATTCCACTGGTTGAGAATCCAGTCATTCTGGGTTGGACTTCAAACTCACCTGTCAGTTAAAACATGGGCATTTTTTTTTAACCCTTGAAGTTGTGATTATTATTTATGCAGCCATATGAAAAAATACACATAGTTTGGGTTATACCCAAAGTGTTTTGTTCATTATTTTATATTCACTAATTTTCTTATCCACTCAGTAATTTCTGAATGTATTTATTAAATGCATACAGTGTGCCAGACTCTCAACTTTCTCATGAGTTTTTAACTTACAAGGCAAGTTCATGACCCAAACCCTAAAGAGGATATTATTAAGACACTGGAATTTATTATCACTCACTCTATCCAAACATAGTCAGACACAGATAATGTAAACCCTGGAAGCTAGGAAAATAGCAATTCAACATGTAGTCTTATGACTCATCTAGAAAGCTTGGTGGGCCCAATAAAAAGCTGCAGATACTGCCCATATTTTAAAATGTGGATGTAGCAGATGACAGCATGTCAGCCTAATTATTTTGGCTGTCTCACAAGCTTATTGAAATTCCCTCATATCTTTTCAGGTATCCTATGCCCATCCTGCCTAGAAGGTCCTAACACAGTGTTCCAGACCATTTTAATTATTTTTTTCCCCACAGAGGTGGGGAAGCAAACAGGAACCTGAGTAGGGTTTGCTGTCAGATGATTCTCCTGAACTGTGCTGATGTCTATCCCATCAGCTAGGCAAATCTCATGACTTTGGGGAAATGAAATACCTGAGCTCCCCTGGGCTTTGCTAATTAGACCATGCGAGGGCAAATGAACACACCTCCACTCAATATAAAGCACTCTTCCGAAACAAGAGGAAAAAAAGGTGGCCAGACATTTCATGCCATCTGCAGGTATTAGAAGAGAGGGTTCAGCCTGGTTCCTTCACTGAGGCATTCATTGCTAATAGATTTGTACCCTGTCTCTCCAGAGAAACATGGAGTGTCTCCCCTTTCTTTTCTCTTTCTTCCCCTCATCTTTTTTCCTCTCTTTCTTCTTTCTCTCCTCCCTATTCCCATCTCTCTCCTCTCTCTTTTTTCTCCTTTCCTTCTCTATCTCTGTGTCCAACTTTCCTCTTTTTAGAAGGAAACCATTCATACTGAATTAAGCCCTACTCTATTCGAATATAGGGCTTCCTAGGTGGTACAGTGGTAAAGACTCCGTCTGCCAATGCAAGACACAGAGGAGATGTGGGTTCAGTCTTGGGTTGGGAAGATCCCCTGGAGTAGGTAATGGCAATTCACTCCAGTATTCTTGCCTGGGAAATCCCATGGACAGAGGAACTTGGCAGGCTACAATCCATAGGAACACAAAGAGTCGGACATCACTGAATGACTGAGCAGGCGTGAGCATTAACTCTAAACTAATTACATCTGAAATTATCTGCCCAAAGAATTTTTTAAAATCACTCACTCTATCCAAACATAGTCAGACACAGATAATGTAAACCCTGGAAGCTAGGAAAACAGCAATTCAACATGTAGTCTTATGACTCATCTAGAAAGCTTGGTGGGCCCAATAAAAAGCTGCAGATACTGCCCATATTTTAAAATGTGGATGTAGCAGATGACAGCATGTCAGCCTAATTATTTTGGCTGTCTCACAAGCTTATTGAAATTCCCTCATATCTTTTCAGGTATCCTATGCCCATCCTGCCTAGAAGGTCCTAACACAGTGTTCCAGACCATTTTAATTATTTTTTTCCCCACAGAGGTGGGGAAGCAAACAGGAACCTGAGTAGGGTTTGCTGTCAGATGATTCTCCTGAACTGTGCTGATGTCTATCCCATCAGCTAGGCAAATCTCATGACTTTGGGGAAATGAAATACCTGAGCTCCCCTGGGCTTTGCTAATTAGACCATGCGAGGGCAAATGAACACACCTCCACTCAATATAAAGCACTCTTCCGAAACAAGAGGAAAAAAAGGTGGCCAGACATTTCATGCCATCTGCAGGTATTAGAAGAGAGGGTTCAGCCTGGTTCCTTCACTGAGGCATTCATTGCTAATAGATTTGTACCCTGTCTCTCCAGAGAAACATGGAGTGTCTCCCCTTTCTTTTCTCTTTCTTCCCCTCATCTTTTTTCCTCTCTTTCTTCTTTCTCTCCTCCCTATTCCCATCTCTCTCCTCTTTTTTCTCCTTTCCTTCTCTATCTCTGTGTCCAACTTTCCTCTTTTTAGAAGGAAACCATTCATACTGAATTAAGCCCTACTCTATTCGAATATAGGGCTTCCTAGGTGGTACAGTGGTAAAGACTCCGTCTGCCAATGCAAGACACAGAGGAGATGTGGGTTCAGTCTTGGGTTGGGAAGATCCCCTGGAGTAGGTAATGGCAATTCACTCCAGTATTCTTGCCTGGGAAATCCCATGGACAGAGGAACTTGGCAGGCTACAATCCATAGGAACACAAAGAGTCGGACATCACTGAATGACTGAGCAGGCGTGAGCATTAACTCTAAACTAATTACATCTGAAATTATCTTGTTTCCAAAGAAGGTCATATTTTGAGGAACTTGGGGCTGGAACTTCGCCATCTGAATGTTGAGAGACATAAGTCAACCCATAACTGAGGGAAATAACCACAGAGAGAGAGTAAGGGACAGGGATGCCTGGTGTGCTGCAGTCCATGGGGTCACAAAGAGTCAGACAGGACTGAGCAATTGAACAACAACAGTTAAGGTGAGTGCTGTCTTAACTAAGCTGGATGGTGGGTGAAGGGTGTTTGTATTACTATTCATTACAATATAAAACATGGTATACACACTTTGTAAAATATCTAACATTTTATGGGGAGTTTAGGGGGTTTTAAAACTGGTGATAATGATCAAAAGGTACAAAATTTCAATTATAATATAAATAAATCATGGAGATGTGATACACAGGATGGTAACCATTAGTACTGACACTACGTTGTATATTTGAAAGTAGCTAAGGAGCCGCCGGAACCCGCCCGCCGCGAGGAGCCGCCGGAACCCGCCCGCCGCGAGGGCCGCGGGAAACCCCCCCGCGCGAGCCGCGGAACCCGCCCGCGCGGAGCCGCGGAACCCGCCCGCCGCGGAGCCGCGGAACCCGCCCGCGCGAGAGCCGCGGAACCCGCCCGCCGCGAGCCGCGGAACCCGCCCGCCGCGAGCCGCGGAACCCGCCCGCCGGAGCGCGGAACCCGCCCGCGAGAGCCGCGGACCCCCCGCGAGGAGCCGCGGACGCCGCCGCGAGCCGCGCGGCGCCGCGAGAGCCGCGGGACGCCGCGAGGCGGATGCTAGTGTGTGAACTAGTATCACAGAACACCATAGCAAACCAGACATAGAGCCTACACTCCTGACCAATCATCAAACCAAGGATCCTCAAGCGGAAGCCCGGATTCCAAGACCCCACACTGATTATCAAGGACATACAACACTACAGATTATTCACCTGTAAACAAGGTCTATCACCACCCAAGACACAAGCCACTGAACCCTGCTACAAGGACAAAACCCAAAGGAAAGGAGGATTCAACCAAGAAGCCTGGTGGGAATAAGAACTCCATACACACAGACACACACAAAGAAACCAAAATTAACCTAATAATGAAACGTCAGAGAAACACTGTACAAATGAAGGACCAAGCTAGAGAAACACCACTTCAAATGACAGAGGAGGAGATAGACAAACTATCTGAAAGAGAATTCAGAAAAACTATACTAATGAGAATGCAAAACACCGAAAACAGAATATTAGAGGAAATTAGTGCATTGAGAAAAGACATGCAGGAAATGAAAAATAAGCAAATAGAGACCACCAACTCAATTGCTGAACTCAAAAATACTATAGAAGGTCTCAACAGTAGAGTATCAGAGGCTGAAGAACGGATAAGTGAGCTGGAAGACAGAATGGTGGAAATAAGTACTGAAGAACAGAACAAAGACCAAAGAATTAAAAGAACTGAGGATAGCCTCAGAGACCTATGGGACAATATTAAACGCACCAACATTAGAATTATAGGAGTTCCAGAAGAAGAAGAAGAGAAGAAAGACTATGAAAAAATTCTTGAAGAGGTTATAGTTGAAAACTTCCCCAGCATGGGAAAGGAGAGAGTCAGCCAAGTCCAGGAAGCACAAAGAGTTCCATACAGGAGAAACCCCAGAAGAAACACACCAAGGCACATACTAATCAAACTAACGCAGACTAAATATAAAGACAGATTACTAAAAGCAGCTAGGAGCAAACAACAAATAACATATAAAGGAAACCCCATACGTTTAACTACAGATCTCTCAACAGAAACCCTACAGGCCAGAAGAGAATGGCAAGATACATTTAAACGGCTAAAAGAGAATAACCTGCAACCACGAATTCTCTACCCAGCAAGAATCTCATTCAGAATCGATGGTGAAGTCAAAAGCTTCACAGACAAGCAAAAACTAAAAGAATTCTGTACCACAAAACCAGCCCTACAACAAGTGTTAAAGGACCTGATATAGCCAATAAATACAAGAGTAGGAGAAGCCTTACAAAACAAACCCCAAATTTCTAAGAAGATGACAATAGGAACATTCGTATCAATAATTACTTTGAATGTAAATGGACTAAATGCTCCAACCAAACGACACAGGCTGGCTGAATGGATCCAGAAGCAAGACCCATATATATGCTGTTTACAAGAGACCCACTTCAGACCTAGAGACACTCATAGACTGAAAGTGAAAGGCCGGAAAAAGATATTTCATGCAAATGGAAATCAAAAGAAAGCTGGAGTAGCAATCCTTATATCAGACAAAATAGACTTTAAAGTAAAGAAGATTCTAAGAGACAAGGCAGGTCACTACATCATGATTAAGTGATCTATCCAAGAGGAAGACATAACAGTCATGAATATCTACGCACCCAACACAGGGGCACCTCAATACATAAGACAGGTACTTTCAGACATAAAAGAAGAAATCAACAATAACACAATAATAGTAGGAGACTTTAACACTCCTCTCACACCAATGGACAGATCATCCAAACAGAAAATTAATAAAGAAACACAAGCCTTAAATGCCACACTGGAAAAGATGGACCTCATCGATATCTTTAGGACGTTCCATCCAAAAGCAGAAGAATACACTTTCTTCTCAAGCGCTCACGGAACATTCTCCAGGATAGACCACATCTTGGGCCACAAATCTAACCTCAGTCAGTTCAAGAAAACCGAAATTATATCAACCATCTTCTCGGACCACAATGCAATGAGACTGGAGATCAACTACCGGAAAAAAAACCCAAAAAACAGAAACACATGGAGATTAAACAATACATACCTAAAAAACCAACTGATCGTTGAGGAAATCAAAGGAGAAATTAAACAATTCCTAGAAGAAAATGACAATGAACACACGACAGTGCAAAACCTATTGGATACAGCAAAAGCAGTTCTAAGAGGGAAATTTATAGCAATACAATCCCACCTCAAGAAACTAGGAAAATATGAAGCAGATGACCTAACCCTCCGCTTAAAACAGTTGGAGAAAGAAGAAAAAAACATCCCAGAGCCAGCAGAAGAAGAGAAATCATAAAGATCAGAGCAGAAATAAATGAGAAAGAAACAAAAGAAACAATAGTAAAGATAAATAAAACAAAAGCTGGTTCTTTGAAAAGGTAAACAAAATTGACAAGCCACTGGCCAGACTCATTAAGAAAAGAGAGAGAAGAACCAGATCAAAAAAATCAAAAACGAAAAAGGAGAGATTACAACAGATAATGCAGAAATCCAAAGGATTCTAAGAGACTATTATGAGCAACTCTATGGCAACAAACTGGACAACCTGGAAGAAATGGACAGTTTCTTGGACAGGATTAATCTCCCAAGACTGAGCCAGGAAGAAACAGAAACTTTGAACAACCCAATCACAAGCTCAGAAATCAACTTTGTGATTAAAAATCTACCCAAAAATAAAAGCCCAGGACCAGATGGCTTCACAGCCGAATTCTACCAAACATTTAAAGAGGAGCTAATGCCTGTCCTTCTAAAACTCTTTCAAAAAATTGCACAGGAAGGAAAACTCCCAAACACATTCTACGAGGCCACCATCACCCTGATACCCAAACCAGGCAAAGACAACACAAAAAAGGAAAACTATAGGCCAATTTCACTGATGAACTTAGATGCCAAGATCCTCAACAAAATCCTAGCAAACAGAATTCAACGACATGTCAAAAAACTCATACATCACGATCAAGTTGGGTTCATCCCAGGCATGCAAGGCTTCTTCAACATCCGCAAATCAATCAACGTGATACACCATATCAACAAGTTGAAAGACAAAATCACATGATCATCTCAATAGATGCAGAAAAAGCCTTCGACAAAGTACAACATCCATTTATGATCAAAACTCTTCAGAAAATGGGCATAGAAGGAACCTATCTCAACATAATAAAAGCCATCTATGAGAAACCTACAGCGAACATTATTGTTAATGGTGAAAAACTGAAAGCATTCCCTCTAAGATCAGGAACAAGACAGGGGTGCCCACTTTCACCACTGCTATTCAACATAGTCCTGGAAGTCCTAGCAACAGCAATAAGACAAGAGAAAGAAATCAAAGGAATCCAGATTGGAAAGGAAGAAGTCAAGCTCTCTCTTTTTGCAGACGACATGATATTATACATAAAAAATCCCAAAGACACGGTTACAAAGCTACTAGAACTAATCAATGAATTCAGCAAAGTTGCAGGATATAAAGTCAACACACAGAAGTCACTGGCATTCCTATACACAAACAATGAAAAATCAGAAAATGAAATCAAAGAGGCAATCCCCTTCACCATTGCAACCAAAAGAATCAAATATCTAGGAATAAACCTACCCAAAGAAACAAAAGAATTGTACACAGAAAATTACAAGACACTCATGAGAGACATTAAAGAAGACTTAATCAGATGGAGAGATATTCCATGTTCCTGGATTGGAAGAATCAATATTGTGAAAATGACCATACTTCCAAATATCATCTACAGATTCAATGCAATACCTATTCAACTACCACTGACATTTTTCACAGAACTAGACCAAATAATAACACAGTTCATACGGAAACACAGAAGACCTCGAATAGCCAAAGCAATCCTGAGGAAGAACCATGGAGTTGGACGCATCAGCCTCCCTAACTTCAGACTCTACTACAAAGCAACAGTCCTCAAGACAGTATGGTACTGGCACAAAAACAGAACTATAGATCAATGGAACAAGATTGAGAACCCAGAGATCAACCCACGCACCTATGGGTACCTTATTTTTGATAAAGGAGGAGAAACTATAAAATGGGACAAAGACAGTCTCTTTAACAAGTGGTGCTGGGAGAATTGGACAGCTACATGCAAAAAAATGAAATTGGAACATTCCCTGACGCCATACACTAAGATCAACTCAAAATGGATTAAAGACCTCAATGTAAGACCAGAAACCATCAAACTCTTAGAGGAGAATATAGGCAAAACCCTCAAGGACATCAATCAAAGCAAGATCTTCTCTGACCCACCAACTAAAATAGCAGAACTGAAAAGAAAAATGAACATATGGGACCTCATGAAACTTAAAAGCTTTTGTACAGCTAAAGAAACTACAAAAAAGCTGAACAGACAGCCCACAGAGTGGGAGAAAATCATAGCAAATGAAACAACAGACAAAGAATTAATCTCCAAAATCTACAAGCAACTCAGACAACTCAGCACAGGGAAAATGAGCAGCCCAATCAAAAAATGGGAAAAAGATCTAAAGAGACGCCTCCAAAGGGGACATACAAATGGTCCAAAAGCACATGAAACGATGCTCAACCTCGCTTATTATTAGAGAAATGCAAATTAAAACCACAATGAGATACCACCTCACACCTGTCAGAATGGCCATCATCAACAAATCGACAGACAACAAATGCTGGAGGGTGTGGAGAAAAGGGAACCCTCTTGCATTGCTGGTGGGAATGTAAATTAATACAACCTCTATGGAAGACAATATGGAGATTCCTTAAAAAACTAAAAATAGAAGCACCCTATGACCCAGCAATCCCACTATTAGGCCTATATCCTGATGAAATCAAAACTGAAAGAGGCACCTGTACCCCAATGTTCATTGCAGCTCTCTATACAATAGCCAGAACATGGAAGCAACCTAGATGTCCATCGACAAATGAATGGATCCAGAAGCTCTGGTACATATATACAATGGAATACTACTCAGCTGTTAAAAGAAATGCAGAAGACTCAGTCCTAATGAGGTGGCTGGCTTTAGAACCTATCATAAAAAGTGAAGTAAGTCAAAAAGAGAAAGACAAGTATAGTATACTAACTCATATATATGGAATCTAGTAAGATGGTCATGATAACACACACAGTGAACTCATGAAAAAACAGAATAGACATAAAGACATTGTGGAGACCGAACAATGGGAGGGAGTAACATGGGAACCTTTACTGTCATGTGTAGAAAGGATAGCTATTGTCATTGTGCTAGGGGAATAGGAGTACCTACAACCACTTGGAGCAATGGTCTGGAGGGATGGGGGGGGAACCTGGGTGGGGGGAGGGCTAAGGGATATGCATCTGATTGATCTGGGAACATACATGTACAAAAATAAATAAATAAATAAATAAATAAATTTAAAAAAAAAAAAATAAAATAAATGAGGGCTGAACTCCCAGGTACCAAAAAGTTCTGTACAGTACTTTAAAATAAATTATTATAAATAAAAAAAAAAAAAAAAAAAAAGAAAGTAGCTAAGAATGTAGATCTTAAATGTCCTTATCAAGAGAAAAAAATTGTAACTCTGTATGATGATGCATGTTAACTAAACTTATTCTGGTTATCACTTCACAATATATACATGTATCTGATCATTATGTTTATACTGAAAGCTAATGTTATGCATCAGTTACACCTCAATTTTGCAAAGTAGGAAAAAAGTAAAAATAAATGAATTTATAGACCAAAATACATGACATATTTTATAAAATAATCAGAGAGAAGAAAACAACTTTCCAGAGACTGTAAAATAAGACACATAGTTTCACTTTTGTAATTTTTATATAAATTCTAGCATAGTGAATACATTCTGAAATTTGCTATTATTCACTAAATATTTTTGGATCATACATGTGCCTACACAGAGTTCTAGCTCATTCATTCTCAAAGTTGTGTGTTTATTTATTTCTCCATTCTTTGATATTCTCAATGTCTTATTCTTTCCATATTACAATTTTCAAAGTTTGATGACAAATTTTCTCTAAATAAATTCTCCTGATGTCCTGGCTGGGACTTCAGCTAGTCACTTAAGCTAGTTTCACTTTATTTCAATTTATTCCTTTAAAAAATGTTTATAGGAACTATGTAGCACTGCAGTAACAAATTAACTGCTTTGGATTAGATTCTGCTTCCCTCTAGTTGAAATGGAGAAAGGAAGGCTGTAATCTCTTTCCTGAGTATAATTTTAAGGAATTAATAAGATTATCTTATTCAGAATCTCTGTTAATTTTATGGAAGTTCTGCTCTGGGTCTTTAATTCTGATTTTCACATTCTCTCTCTCATTCACCCACATAATTTCTGTCACTTACATTAGAATGAATTCTTAAACTCCACTATTAGTCTAGACATCTCTCCTTACCTGTTGTTGTTTAGTTGCTAAGTTGTGTCTGACTCTTTTGCAACCCTATGGCCTGTAGCCACCAGGCTTCTCTATCCATGTGATTTCCCAGGCAAAAATACTGGAGTGGGTTGCCCTTTCCTTCTCCAGCGAATCTTCTTGACCCAGGGATCAAACCTACCTGAATTGGCAGGTTGAGTCTTTACCACTTAGCCACCTGGGAGGCCCTTCTTACCTAAAAACATGATTATCTGCCTTCTCAGTAGTTCCCCCTTCATGCAGCATAATCATGCCAAGAACAACAGTTCCACAAGGGGAGGAACTTCACTTCTTAATTTCAGCAAACACTCCTCCTCCTCCTTTTCCTCCCCCACACCAGGGACTGCATATTGCTGTCAGGACCTAGGAAGCAACCCTGAATCCTTCCACCCTCCAGCCTCTCCTGTTTTACCTACTTGATATCAAAACCTTCTATTTTTTTTTTAATTTACCCTTTTACTTCTATTTTTCTAATCCAACCTTTTCCAAAGTGTGGCCCCTCAGGCAGTAGTATCCACAAGCCTTGGGACTTAGAAATGCAAGTTCTTGGATTTCACACCAGACTTAATGAGTAAGCAGCCATGGAGACTGCACTGTAACCTAAGGAGCCCCCATCTCCTTTCTCACTCGGGACCTCTCAGCGTCTGCAGTTTACCTTCCTGCAGAACTGCAGTTCTGATTGGACCATTCTCCCACTTAAAATTAGATATTGGCTTACTAGTATCTTTTGGATAAAATAAAAAAGGCAAGACTTCAAAACTATCCCGAATCCGGCTGATGATGCCACCTGTAGCTTTATCTTATCTCACTTCTTTATCTCATCTCTGAGAAGGTAAATTCATCAGCTCTCTGGCAATAAGGTAAGATGTGCATTTCCTGAGTGGTCCTACTCTCTTGAAATTCTGGGAACCCTTCAGAAAGCAACTCTCTTCTTCCTCCTTTCATGACCACCCTACATCAGGCTTGGGTTTCTTCTTGGGATTCTCTGTTCCTCCCTGTCATGTCATATATATTTTTAATTAGCCCACTTGGGTCTTTGAAAGATCTAAAGTTGTTTTGAAGTTGCAGAAAGATAGTATCTTTGCAAATGAAACAAAATTGAAGTTTTTTTGGAAAGAAGCTTAAGCAAATATTCATAGTTTTCCTCCAGGGAGGGGATAAGAAACTGGAGTCAAGATGTGGAGGAGATCTACCCCCAGCACACTTGATTTATTATCATGACCAGGTTTTATTTTTATTCCCTAAAAATCAGCTTAAAAATGAAATAACATTTGTCACAGTGTACAAAGATTTGTGTTGCAGGGATTCGTGTGTGTGTGTGTGTGTGTGTGTGTGTATGCACTCAGTCATGTCCAACTCTTTATGATCCCATGACTGGGATTTTTCCAGCAAGAATACTGGAGTGGGTTGCCATTTCCTCCAGGGTTGCTAAAGGGTAAGAAATTGTGCAAAAAAGAATAAAATCAAGCTTCAATAAATAAGAACTGAGGAAGGAAGAGAAATGCATATCCTAATAACAGTTTCAGATTATCTCCACCTTGAGAAATGTACAAAAGCCTTTTCAATGTACATTTCTCTCTTGATTCCTTTGTGTTTCAAAATTCTTTTTATTTTTATTGTTATTTATTCACATACATATAAATGAACAAGGAGTGGAGTGATGGTAGCCTAAGCCATTACAAGGATTTTATACACACACACACACACACACACACACACATATATATATACATATATAAAATGCATACAATTTGTTCATCTTAAGGAATTTACACATAGTAGGAAGTGGGAGAACTGGAATATGAATGTGAAGTCTACAGTGTTTCTATACAGCTATAAGACCAAATTAAACTAAACAAGTTAAACATAAACACATTAAAAAGCTGATTTGAAACTAACAACATTGATTTAATAGGATGAGTGCTGCTGTTTTGCTGAAACAAAATTGCACCTCATGGTGTGAATATGGAACAGAATTTCACTCCACGTGAAACACATGGGCAGCCTTGTGTGTTTGCATGGTTCTGCCATGGCTGTGGGCTGCGTGCTGAGCTCATTCTCTCTTTAACTTTTGAATGACTTGAAATCTTTATTTGTAGATTGCCTTTCTAAGGTTTGGCCTTCTCTTAGAACAAACGTGCCTTTTATAGTTAATTACAGTTAATGCTAGCCTTCTTTATTTCCTCATTACCCCATGTCAGTGCAAACAGTATCACTTGGCACCAGCAAAAACATTAACACAAACATAATTTGAGATCCTACAATCACATGGAATTTTTCAGAAATGACCCCATGTCCCATGGCCTATGGGCAAACAGTATCACTTGGCACCCAAATAAGAAGATGACAATAGGAACATTCGTATCAATAATTACTTTGAATGTAAATGGACTAAATGCTCCAACAAAGACACAGGCTGGCTGAATGGATCCAGAAGCAAGACCCATATATATGCTGTTTACAAGAGACCCACTTCAGACCTAGAGACACTCATAGACTGAAAGTGAAAGGCTGGAAAAAGATATTTCATGCAAATGGAAATCAAAAGAAAGCTGGAGTAGCAATCCTTATATCAGACAAAATAGACTTTAAAGTAAAGAAGATTCTAAGAGACAAGGCAGGTCACTACATCATGATTAAGTGATCTATCCAAGAGGAAGACATAACAGTCATGAATATCTACGCACCCAACACAGGGGCACCTCAATACATAAGACAGGTACTTTCAGACATAAAAGAAGAAATCAACAATAACACAATAATAGTAGGAGACTTTAACACTCCTCTCACACCAATGGACAGATCATCCAAACAGAAAATTAATAAAGAAACACAAGCCTTAAATGCCACACTGGAAAAGATGGACCTCATCGATATCTTTAGGACGTTCCATCCAAAAGCAGAAGAATACACTTTCTTCTCAAGCGCTCACGGAACATTCTCCAGGATAGACCACATCTTGGGCCACAAATCTAACCTCAGTCAGTTCAAGAAAACCGAAATTATATCAACCATCTTCTCGGACCACAATGCAATGAGACTGGAGATCAACTACCGGAAAAAAAACCCAAAAAACAGAAACACATGGAGATTAAACAATACATACCTAAAAAACCAACTGATCGTTGAGGAAATCAAAGGAGAAATTAAACAATTCCTAGAAGAAAATGACAATGAACACACGACAGTGCAAAACCTATGGGATACAGCAAAAGCAGTTCTAAGAGGGAAATTTATAGCAATACAATCCCACCTCAAGAAACTAGGAAAATATGAAGCAGATGACCTAACCCTCCGCTTAAAACAGTTGGAGAAAGAAGAACAAAAACATCCCAGAGCCAGCAGAAGAAGAGAAATCATAAAGATCAGAGCAGAAATAAATGAGAAAGAAACAAAAGAAACAATAGTAAAGATAAATAAAACAAAAAGCTGGTTCTTTGAAAAGAGAAACAAAATTGACAAGCCACTGGCAAGACCCATCAAGATAAAAAGAGAAGAACCAGATCAACAAAAGCAAAAACGAACAAGGAGAGATTACAACAGATAATGCAGAAATCCAAAGGATTCTAAGAGACTATTATGAGCAACTCTATGGCAACAAACTGGACAACCTGGAAGAAATGGACAGTTTCTTGGACAGGATTAATCTCCCAAGACTGAGCCAGGAAGAAACAGAAACTTTGAACAACCCAATCACAAGCTCAGAAATCAACTTTGTGATTAAAATCTACCCAAAAATAAAAGCCCAGGACCAGATGGCTTCACAGCCGAATTCTACCAAACATTTAAAGAGGAGCTAATGCCTGTCCTTCTAAAACTCTTTCAAAAAATTGCACAGGAAGGAAAACTCCCAAACACATTCTACGAGGCCACCATCACCCTGATACCCAAACCAGGCAAAGACAACACAAAAAAGGAAAACTATAGGCCAATTTCACTGATGAACTTAGATGCCAAGATCCTCAACAAAATCCTAGCAAACAGAATTCAACGACATGTCAAAAAACTCATACATCACGATCAAGTTGGGTTCATCCCAGGCATGCAAGGCTTCTTCAACATCCGCAAATCAATCAACGTGATACACCATATCAACAAGTTGAAAGACAAAATCACATGATCATCTCAATAGATGCAGAAAAAGCCTTCGACAAAGTACAACATCCATTTATGATCAAAACTCTTCAGAAAATGGGCATAGAAGGAACCTATCTCAACATAATAAAAGCCATCTATGAGAAACCTACAGCGAACATTATTGTTAATGGTGAAAAACTGAAAGCATTCCCTCTAAGATCAGGAACAAGACAGGGGTGCCCACTTTCACCACTGCTATTCAACATAGTCCTGGAAGTCCTAGCAACAGCAATAAGACAAGAGAAAGAAATCAAAGGAATCCAGATTGGAAAGGAAGAAGTCAAGCTCTCTCTTTTTGCAGACGACATGATATTATACATAAAAAATCCCAAAGACACGGTTACAAAGCTACTAGAACTAATCAATGAATTCAGCAAAGTTGCAGGATATAAAGTCAACACACAGAAGTCACTGGCATTCCTATACACAAACAATGAAAAATCAGAAAATGAAATCAAAGAGGCAATCCCCTTCACCATTGCAACCAAAAGAATCAAATATCTAGGAATAAACCTACCCAAAGAAACAAAAGAATTGTACACAGAAAATTACAAGACACTCATGAGAGACATTAAAGAAGACTTAATCAGATGGAGAGATATTCCATGTTCCTGGATTGGAAGAATCAATATTGTGAAAATGACCATACTTCCAAATATCATCTACAGATTCAATGCAATACCTATTCAACTACCACTGACATTTTTCACAGAACTAGACCAAATAATAACACAGTTCATATGGAAACACAGAAGACCTCGAATAGCCAAAGCAATCCTGAGGAAGAAAAATGGAGTTGGATGGATCAGCCTCCCTAACTTCAGACTCTACTACAAAGCAACAGTCCTCAAGACAGTATGGTACTGGCACAAAAACAGAACTATAGATCAATGGAACAAGATTGAGAACCCAGAGATCAACCCACGCACCTATGGGTACCTTATTTTTGATAAAGGAGGAGAAACTATAAAATGGGACAAAGACAGTCTCTTTAACAAGTGGTGCTGGGAGAATTGGACAGCTACATGCAAAAAAATGAAATTGGAACATTCCCTGACGCCATACACTAAGATCAACTCAAAATGGATTAAAGACCTCAATGTAAGACCAGAAACCATCAAACTCTTAGAGGAGAATATAGGCAAAACCCTCAAGGACATCAATCAAAGCAAGATCTTCTCTGACCCACCAACTAAAATAGCAGAACTGAAAAGAAAAATGAACATATGGGACCTCATGAAACTTAAAAGCTTTTGTACAGCTAAAGAAACTACAAAAAAGCTGAACAGACAGCCCACAGAGTGGGAGAAAATCATAGCAAATGAAACAACAGACAAAGAATTAATCTCCAAAATCTACAAGCAACTCAGACAACTCAGCACAGGGAAAATGAGCAGCCCAATCAAAAAACGGGAAAAAGATCTAAAGAGACGCCTCTCCAAAGGGGACATACAAATGGTCCAAAAGCACATGAAACGATGCTCAACCTCGCTTATTATTAGAGAAATGCAAATTAAAACCACAATGAGATACCACCTCACACCTGTCAGAATGGCCATCATCAACAAATCGACAGACAACAAATGCTGGAGAGGGTGTGGAGAAAAGGGAACCCTCTTGCATTGCTGGTGGGAATGTAAATTAATACAACCTCTATGGAAGACAATATGGAGATTCCTGAAAAAACTAAAAATAGAAGCACCCTATGACCCAGCAATCCCACTATTAGGCCTATATCCTGATGAAATCAAAACTGAAAGAGGCACCTGTACCCCAATGTTCATTGCAGCTCTCTATACAATAGCCAGAACATGGAAGCAACCTAGATGTCCATCGACAAATGAATGGATCCAGAAGCTCTGGTACATATATACAATGGAATACTACTCAGCTGTTAAAAGAAATGCAGAAGACTCAGTCCTAATGAGGTGGCTGGCTTTAGAACCTATCATAAAAAGTGAAGTAAGTCAAAAAGAGAAAGACAAGTATAGTATACTAACTCATATATATGGAATCTAGTAAGATGGTCATGATAACACACACAGTGAACTCATGAAACAAGAATAGACATAAAGACATTGTGGAGACCGAACAATGGGAGGGAGTAACATGGGAACCTTTACTGTCATGTGTAGAAAGGATAGCTATTGTCATTGTGCTAGGGGAATAGGAGTACCTACAACCACTTGGAGCAATGGTCTGGAGGGATGGGGGAACCTGGGTGGGGGGAGGGCTAAGGGATATGCATCTGATTGATCTGGGAACATACATGTACAAAAATAAATAAATAAATAAATAAATAAATTTAAAAAAAAAAAAATAAAATAAATGAGGGCTGAACTCCCAGGTACCAAAAAGTTCTGTACAGTACTTTAAAATAAATTATTATAAATAAAAAAAAAAAAAAAAAAAAAGAAAGTAGCTAAGAATGTAGATCTTAAATGTCCTTATCAAGAGAAAAAAATTGTAACTCTGTATGATGATGCATGTTAACTAAACTTATTCTGGTTATCACTTCACAATATATACATGTATCTGATCATTATGTTTATACTGAAAGCTAATGTTATGCATCAGTTACACCTCAATTTTGCAAAGTAGGAAAAAAGTAAAAATAAATGAATTTATAGACCAAAATACATGACATATTTTATAAAATAATCAGAGAGAAGAAAACAACTTTCCAGAGACTGTAAAATAAGACACATAGTTTCACTTTTGTAATTTTTATATAAATTCTAGCATAGTGAATACATTCTGAAATTTGCTATTATTCACTAAATATTTTTGGATCATACATGTGCCTACACAGAGTTCTAGCTCATTCATTCTCAAAGTTGTGTGTTTATTTATTTCTCCATTCTTTGATATTCTCAATGTCTTATTCTTTCCATATTACAATTTTCAAAGTTTGATGACAAATTTTCTCTAAATAAATTCTCCTGATGTCCTGGCTGGGACTTCAGCTAGTCACTTAAGCTAGTTTCACTTTATTTCAATTTATTCCTTTAAAAACTGTTTATAGGAACTATGTAGCACTGCAGTAACAAATTAACTGCTTTGGATTAGATTCTGCTTCCCTCTAGTTGAAATGGAGAAAGGAAGGCTGTAATCTCTTTCCTGAGTATAATTTTAAGGAATTAATAAGATTATCTTATTCAGAATCTCTGTTAATTTTATGGAAGTTCTGCTCTGGGTCTTTAATTCTGATTTTCACATTCTCTCTCTCATTCACCCACATAATTTCTGTCACTTACATTAGAATGAATTCTTAAACTCCACTATTAGTCTAGACATCTCTCCTTACCTGTTGTTGTTTAGTTGCTAAGTTGTGTCTGACTCTTTTGCAACCCTATGGCCTGTAGCCACCAGGCTTCTCTATCCATGTGATTTCCCAGGCAAAAATACTGGAGTGGGTTGCCCTTTCCTTCTCCAGCGAATCTTCTTGACCCAGGGATCAAACCTACCTGAATTGGCAGGTTGAGTCTTTACCACTTAGCCACCTGGGAGGCCCTTCTTACCTAAAAACATGATTATCTGCCTTCTCAGTAGTTCCCCCTTCATGCAGCATAATCATGCCAAGAACAACAGTTCCACAAGGGGAGGAACTTCACTTCTTAATTTCAGCAAACACTCCTCCTCCTCCTTTTCCTCCCCCACACCAGGGACTGCATATTGCTGTCAGGATCTAGGAAGCAACCCTGAATCCTTCCACCCTCCAGCCTCTCCTGTTTTACCTACTTGATATCAAAACCTTCTATTTTTTTTTTAATTTACCCTTTTACTTCTATTTTTCTAATCCAACCTTTTCCAAAGTGTGGCCCCTCAGGCAGTAGTATCCACAAGCCTTGGGACTTAGAAATGCAAGTTCTTGGATTTCACACCAGACTTAATGAGTAAGCAGCCATGGAGACTGCACTGTAACCTAAGGAGCCCCCATCTCCTTTCTCACTCGGGACCTCTCAGCGTCTGCAGTTTACCTTCCTGCAGAACTGCAGTTCTGATTGGACCATTCTCCCACTTAAAATTTGATATTGGCTTACTAGTATCTTTTGGATAAAATAAAAAAGGCAAGACTTCAAAACTATCCCGAATCCGGCTGATGATGCCACCTGTAGCTTTATCTTATCTCACTTCTTTATCTCATCTCTGAGAAGGTAAATTCATCAGCTCTCTGGCAATAAGGTAAGATGTGCATTTCCTGAGTGGTCCTACTCTCTTGAAATTCTGGGAACCCTTCAGAAAGCAACTCTCTTCTTCCTCCTTTCATGACCACCCTACATCAGGCTTGGGTTTCTTCTTGGGATTCTCTGTTCCTCCCTGTCATGTCATATATATTTTTAATTAGCCCACTTGGGTCTTTGAAAGATCTAAAGTTGTTTTGAAGTTGCAGAAAGATAGTATCTTTGCAAATGAAACAAAATTGAAGTTTTTTTGGAAAGAAGCTTAAGCAAATATTCATAGTTTTCCTCCAGGGAGGGGATAAGAAACTGGAGTCAAGATGTGGAGGAGATCTACCCCCAGCACACTTGACTTATTATCATGACCAGGTTTTATTTTTATTCCCTAAAAATCAGCTTAAAAATGAAATAACATTTGTCACAGTGTACAAAGATTTGTGTTGCAGGGATTCGTGTGTGTGTGTGTGTGTGTGTGTGTGTATGCACTCAGTCATGTCCAACTCTTTATGATCCCATGACTGGGATTTTTCCAGCAAGAATACTGGAGTGGGTTGCCATTTCCTCCAGGGTTGCTAAAGGGTAAGAAATTGTGCAAAAAAGAATAAAATCAAGCTTCAATAAATAAGAACTGAGGAAGGAAGAGAAATGCATATCCTAATAACAGTTTCAGATTATCTCCACCTTGAGAAATGTACAAAAGCCTTTTCAATGTACATTTCTCTCTTGATTCCTTTGTGTTTCAAAATTCTTTTTATTTTTATTGTTATTTATTCACATACATATAAATGAACAAGGAGTGGAGTGATGGTAGCCTAAGCCATTACAAGGATTTTATACACACACACACACACACACACACACATATATATATACATATATAAAATGCATACAATTTGTTCATCTTAAGGAATTTACACATAGTAGGAAGTGGGAGAACTGGAATATGAATGTGAAGTCTACAGTGTTTCTATACAGCTATAAGACCAAATTAAACAAGTTAAACATAAACACATTAAAAAGCTGATTTGAAACTAACAACATTGATTTAATAGGATGAGTGCTGCTGTTTTGCTGAAACAAAATTGCACCTCATGGTGTGAATATGGAACAGAATTTCACTCCACGTGAAACACATGGGCAGCCTTGTGTGTTTGCATGGTTCTGCCATGGCTGTGGGCTGCGTGCTGAGCTCATTCTCTCTTTAACTTTTGAATGACTTGAAATCTTTATTTGTAGATTGCCTTTCTAAGGTTTGGCCTTCTCTTAGAACAAACGTGCCTTTTATAGTTAATTACAGTTAATGCTAGCCTTCTTTATTTCCTCATTACCCCATGTCAGTGCAAACAGTATCACTTGGCACCAGCAAAAACATTAACACAAACATAATTTGGAGATCCTACAATCACATGGAATTTTTCAGAAATGAAGTCATCCAGTGATCATCAAACAGGGGTCAAGAAACTATGGCCTATGGGCCAAATCTCATATATTACTATTTGTATAAGGTCAATGAGTTAAGAACTGTCTTTCTCTGATTTACTTCACTTAGTATTGCTTTTATGCAGAATCTAAAAAACAGGTACAAATGAACTTATAAAACAGAAATAGACTCATATAGAAAACACACTTATGGTTACCAAAAGGGAAAATGAGGGAGGGATAAATTAAGAGTTGGGGTCAATATATACACATCTCTACATACAAAAATAGAAAACCAACAAGGACCTACTGTATAGCAGAGGGAATTATACTCAGTATCTTATAATAATATACCATGGAAAAGAACATAAAGAGAAAATATAACTGAATCACTTCGCTGTATACCTGAAACCAACACAAGAATGTAAATCAACTATAGTTTATGGACATTATTTTTTAAAAGAATGATCTTTATAATTTTAAACAGTAAGGCTTGTGGCCCGCAACACCTAAAATATTTACTATTTATTCCTTTCAAAGAGAAAGTTTTCTGATCCCTGTTCTCAAATATCCTTATATCATTTTAAAAAAATCATTAAGTAAAAGCACAAAGAGGATAATATCATTTAGAAGGCTTTAGGACTCCTGGGAACACATTTTAAGAAAGCCAAAAAGAAAACACATTTCTATCTTCTGGAAAATGTGGTCTGTTTTTCACTATCCAACATTTGTGAGATAAAAGCACAAATAGACCATAGCCGAGGAGAAGAACAGACATTCTTGGTACTAAGACCACACAGAAATTACTCCCAGGATTGCTGAAAAGAGAACAGGGTGGAATGTAACTATATCCTCTCTGGCATACCTACCACAGATTTAACAGTAACAGCAATCTCTCTTTAACTTTTGAAGACAAATTTTTGGCCTTTTTTCTTTAGAACAAACGTGCCTTTTATAGTTAATTACAGTTAATGCTAGCCTTCTTTATTTCCTCATTACCCCATGTCAGTGCAAACAGTATCACTTGGCACCAGCAAAAACATTAACACAAACATAATTTGGAGATCCTACAATCACATGGAATTTTTCAGAAATGAAGTCATCCAGTGATCATCAAACAGGGGTCAAGAAACTATGGCCTATGGGCCAAATCTCATATACTACTATTTGTATAAGGTCAATGAGTTAAGAACTGTCTTTCTCTGATTTACTTCACTTAGTATTGCTTTTATGCAGAATCTAAAAAAAAGGTACAAATGAACTTATAAAACAGAAATAGACTCATATAGAAAACACACTTATGGTTACCAAAAGGGAAAATGAGGGAGGGATAAATTAAGAGTTGGGGTCAATATATACACATCTCTACATACAAAAATAGAAAACCAACAAGGACCTACTGTATAGCAGAGGGAATTATACTCAGTATCTTATAATAATATACCATGGAAAAGAACATAAAGAGAAAATATAACTGAATCACTTCGCTGTATACCTGAAACCAACACAAGAATGTAAATCAACTATAGTTTATGGACATTATTTTTTAAAAGAATGATCTTTATAATTTTAAACAGTAAGGCTTGTGGCCCGCAACACCTAAAATATTTACTATTTATTCCTTTCAAAGAGAAAGTTTTCTGATCCCTGTTCTCAAATATCCTTATATCATTTTAAAAAAATCATTAAGTAAAAGCACAAAGAGGATAATATCATTTAGAAGGCTTTAGGACTCCTGGGAACACATTTTAAGAAAGCCAAAAAGAAAACACATTTCTATCTTCTGGAAAATGTGGTCTGTTTTTCACTATCCAACATTTGTGAGATAAAAGCACAAATAGACCATAGCCGAGGAGAAGAACAGACATTCTTGGTACTAAGACCACACAGAAATTACTCCCAGGATTGCTGAAAAGAGAACAGGGTGGAATGTAACTATATCCTCTCTGGCATACCTACCACAGATTTAACAGTAACAGCAAGTTTTATATAACAGTCTCACATGGAGCCTGATTACGTCATACCAAATGTGATACAGGAAAGGCAATTTTCAAGGGACCTTAAAGTGTGGGTCAGGTAGTTGGCTTTTTATTGATGACGCATTGTGGGACTAGATTGTAGCTCTGGGGACATGGGAGAGACTGGATGTGCTTGGGGAAAAACTCCCTCACTATCCTTTCATTTAGAGTAGCTGTTTGACCACAGGAGAAAACACCTTGCCACACAACTGAAGGTCAGCTTATCTGTGTTGCCAGCTGAATTCATACCTATTTTACATTTTCACTATGGAGGAAGATGGCCTATACCTGAGAGCACAGCAAAGCAAAGTTCTGTGATCAGATTAAACACATACATGAAACACTTAATGACCTCATGAAAGCAGTATATCTGCTGCTTAAGACAGCTCCTCCATCCATATCTTCTGAAAATGACACAGGACCCCTGACTGGTCACAGCCCAGCAGTGACATTCACGTCAATAGGCACTGAGGTGAGATCTCTGCCTCAATTTGGTGAGAAGCAAATATACTTAGCTCTCTCTAGAAACTGATCGTTGTATTTACTAAATTAAATATTTCAAAGGATGTAATTATTTACACTTATTTATAAACACAATCATTTATAGTTTATTAGTAATTGCTGAGTTGCCTGGCTTATGACCCTTTATGTCCGTTCAGTCAATATGATAAAGTCAAAGGGCACACCACCCAAGTGCTCCTCTTGGAAACTGTCCTGAGAAACCCCAGGACTCCTACTCTTTGGTAAAGAGGGGCAATTATATGCGCCTGATGGGCAGATGACATCACCATCAATGATTAAACATTACCTATACCCTGCGTCTATATGACAGGTCCACATCCAGAGTTAACAAGGGCGAACTCATTACGAGAGGATTTCAGATCACCATCTGGAGACATTCCCATCTCTATCTTTTCAGGCAACACTTTTTTTTTTTTTTTAAATTCCCGGAAGGTCTATTCTATTTGGATTTTAACATCAGTTTTCTTCCATCAGTTGTTTACTATCTTGTCCCCAGTAAAGTTGATGAGCCCTTTACGATCAGAGGCTGCTGGTTTTTTTTTTTTTTTTGTATTTCCAGCACTCTGCCCAGTGATAGAGTGAAGATGCATTTGTACCCCACATCTGTTATTCTCGGGAGGCTCTGAGCTGAAAGGACTTATGTCTTTAGTATCAGAGTCCTTTGAGGGTGGTAAACTCACATTTACTTATTTAGCTCTCTGGCATCTCCAGTGACAGTAATAGTCTATACTCTGCTGACTAGTAATTGGGAACCACTCTGAGCTTTTGGCCAATGAATTTTGTTAGTGAGAAGAAAATTAGAACTGAAAACCACACATGTTACTTCCTGGCATTCAATGGGTGAATTGTGAGGTTAGAGGCATTTAGGCTTGGGATGGAGGAACATTTGGAGCCAATGCATTTGCTGTTACTTGATCTACTTAAATATCTTCACGCTTTATGAAATGCCAGGTGAACATTGAAGGAACTTGCACTGTGGCATCTCTCTGTCTAGATTTGGACTTGGGCTGCTTTCCCTTTCTCTTCCTCTTTCTCTCTCTGTTTCTTCTCTCTCTGTTTCTATCTTTCTTGCTGTCTTCACTCCTGAGATGAATCTATTAATTCTCATTAATTTGATTCTGTATTTTCTCCCTTTCCAGGCCATCAAACGTGTGATCAGGATGAGTTTAATCACTGTCATTCTGGAAATCATAGGGGGGGGCAGTATCCACTCTTTTCCTACGCAGAATGTTTAGGTAGTAAACTATCTTGCAGTGTCATATGGAATTTTTCCTTCAATAGACATTTATAAACATGAAACTTTCCAAACATGCAGCTGCCCCATGGAGGTGGCAAGTAGTTGAAGCCCATCTCAGGGGTCTCTGAGTGTGTACACACTCTTCCTTCTCCACTTCCTGTTCCCTGGCAGGTTGAAACCCAGCCCTCATTCCTAAATGGGATGTCCAGAGGCTCCTGCCTGCTGAAGTGCTGACAAGCATGCTGTTTAGAGCAGGTACTTAGAAGCCAAGTCAGAGAAATCTGATTTCTTTAGCAGTGCTGCTCTGTGTGAAATCGGCATGACTCACTCAGGCCAAGGTGAATACTCTGATGTGTACAACCAACTGCAGTCTTCAAGAATATTCACCACTTTGGCAATCAGCAACCAATCTTCTGCTCTCCAGTTCCCAGCCTGGATGGTTCATCACTTGAAACAATTTTACTCATTGTTATAGTCCTTGGAGAACAAAGATTGCAAAAGCAAACCATTGTTCAAGATGAAATTCATTTTGTGGAGAAAATGAGGTGCTTGGACCAGTCTCTTTGTCCTTTATTTTATCGTTGCCTCTGGCATCTGTTTATGGATCTGATTTGATTTCTATTTTCATTTTGAGTCTTTCCTCTATGACCTCGAGTCAGAGGCAATATCAAAAGCAATGTGTTTTGGGGGGCATATTTATCTGGGTCAATGGAAGAAGAGAGGGAATGGAAATGGAAGGGGGAGAGAGAGCAACTGAGACTAAAGCTACATCTGTATGAAATGGAAAAATGACTACAGTTGGATCTGGAACTCTGACCATCTTCCCTATTAACCATGATGCTATTTACAATATAACAATCTGCTTAAATCTTCAACATGCCACAGTCCATTAATATCTTATCCCTTTTACATGATCACCAAGATGGATGGAAAAAGTTGAAACTGGGAAGGGAGAATGGGGAGATATTCAGCATTTAGAAACAACACAATAGATTGTCTATCTCCATTGGAATAGTAAATTTTATAATACATTTTAAGATAAATTGTTTTCATAAATATAATGGATTTACTTTGTGTAAAATTTCATAAAACTTTCAAATAAAACTTTGACTGGAACCTCAGCATGCTTTCATTAAGTGCAGCTGTGTGCTCATGAAATTCCCTAGCATTTGGTTCTGCCAGGAACATGGGAAATGGACATGTTGGCAGCAGGGTATCAGTAGAGATGGTTGATACACAGAAAGTGGGTGAAGGAAGTGAACATAACATATACAGCATACACCAAGTTACCACCTGTGGCTGGTGTCACCATTGACACCACTGAACAGCTCAGGAGAATAAATTCTTCCCTTAAGTTAGAGAAGAAAAGTAAACCACAGGCTATAAGTTCTTTTCAAAATATAGGCACTCAAATTCTATCATCTCCAATATAACTAAATAAGCAAACAAATGATGTGGTGAATCTTATTCAAAGATAGTCATAGTAACGCGACAGAATTCTCTTTCAGGTGAATGAAACTGTTAATAAGAAAAACACTTAATAAGCTTATTGGTCTAGTGATGGTTAATTCAGTTTTACACTCTGTGTCAGAGACTTTCCATTCTCATCCCCATTAAAATGAAAAAAAATTAAATGGATAGAATGTTTAAAATCAGAAAAATGGGCGTATATTCATACTAATTTGAATATGTTTTGCTTATTAAGTATGACTTAAAGCTATGGTTTGGACTTCAATAAGTGTTTAGGATTGCCTTAGATGCATGCTGAAAATACATGTGCCCAGGTTAGGCCACTCCTAATGATTCTGATTAAGCTGGTCTTGATTTGTTGTTGTTGTTTACTTGCTGTGACCAACACTTTGTAACCCATGGGCTTGTAGCCTACCAGGCTCCTCTGTCCATGGGATTTCCCAGGCAAGAATACTGGAGTGGGTTGCCCTTTCCTCTTCCAGTGAATCTTTCTGGCCCAGGAATTGAACCTGTGTCTCCTGAGTCTCCTTCATTAACAGGTGGATTATTTACCACTAGTGCCACCTAGGAAGCCCCAGGTCTTGGGTATGACTCAGCCATTTCATTTTAAACAGGTTTCCCAGGATATTCTGATAATGGTGGTGCATGGACAATTCTTTGAGAAATAACGACTTAATGCATGGTTGTATGTGTGAGTGTGTAGAGTGAAGTTACAGTGGTAGAACTACAAGTTACAAGATGAGTTGTGTTGTCTTATGAAAGAACTAGCTGATATACTAAGTTTATGCTTTGAATAAGGAATAAATGAGATCAAATTTGTTCTTTTAGCAGTATAGATAGAAATATAACTCTGGTAACACAGAAAGTGGGTGAAGGAAGTGAAAAAACTATACAGCATACACCAAGTTACCACCTGTGGCTGGTGTCACCATTGACACCACTGAACAGCTCAGGAGAATAAATTCTTCCCTTAAGTTAGAGAAGAAAAGTAAACCACAGGCTATAAGTTCTTTTCAAAATATAGGCACTCAAATTCTATCATCTCCAATATAACTAAATAAGCAAACAAATGATGTGGTGAATCTTATTCAAAGATAGTCATAGTAACGCGACAGAATTCTCTTTCAGGTGAATGAAACTGTTAATAAGAAAAACACTTAATAAGCTTATTGGTCTAGTGATGGTTAATTCAGTTTTACACTCTGTGTCAGAGACTTTCCATTCTCATCCCCATTAAAATGAAAAAAAATTAAATGGATAGAATGTTTAAAATCAGAAAAATGGGCGTATATTCATACTAATTTGAATATGTTTTGCTTATTAAGTATGACTTAAAGCTATGGTTTGGACTTCAATAAGTGTTTAGGATTGCCTTAGATGCATGCTGAAAATACATGTGCCCAGGTTAGGCCACTCCTAATGATTCTGATTAAGCTGGTCTTGATTTGTTGTTGTTGTTTACTTGCTGTGACCAACACTTTGTAACCCATGGGCTTGTAGCCTACCAGGCTCCTCTGTCCATGGGATTTCCCAGGCAAGAATACTGGAGTGGGTTGCCCTTTCCTCTTCCAGTGAATCTTTCTGGCCCAGGAATTGAACCTGTGTCTCCTGAGTCTCCTTCATTAACAGGTGGATTATTTACCACTAGTGCCACCTAGGAAGCCCCAGGTCTTGGGTATGACTCAGCCATTTCATTTTAAACAGGTTTCCCAGGATATTCTGATAATGGTGGTGCATGGACAATTCTTTGAGAAATAACGACTTAATGCATGGTTGTATGTGTGAGTGTGTAGAGTGAAGTTACAGTGGTAGAACTACAAGTTACAAGATGAGTTGTGTTGTCTTATGAAAGAACTAGCTGATATACTAAGTTTATGCTTTGAATAAGGAATAAATGAGATCAAATTTGTTCTTTTAGCAGTATAGATAGAAATATAGCTCTGGTAACAAGACGGTTTGAAGATGATGGAGAGAGGAATCAAAAATACAGGTTAAATAGTTTTGCAACAGATGAGGGTTTGATCTAGAATCCTGCCCCACACATGGTGTAGGTAATAGCAATGAATAAGACATGATCCCTTCCTCAAGTTGTTTGCTATCTGGTGAATGAAGATCCAATAAAGGAAATAGAGGTGGGAAGTCAAAAAGTGGATGGGTGGGTGGACAGGTTGGGAATGAACAGACACTAAATTTTGTAGAGCTCTAGGGACCAAGGGAGGAGTAAGTTCCCAGATGAGGTCTTGAGAGAAAGATCCTTAAATTGGGTCAGAGTTTGATGGTTCTGTGTTCTTTCAACCTGTGGGACCAGAATTCAAGCTCTGTAGGTTTGTATGAATGGATGATGAGAAAACGAAAGCATGGTATATTGATTACTTTTTGGAGATATTGTTGGCAAAAAGAAAGAGCTGAAACAGCAGCTTTATGGCATCACAAAGCTAAAGAAAGGTATGGTTTTGGTTTTCACCCTTGTTTTTTTTGCTTTTGTTAGACTGAGTCCTATGTACAAGACTGACATATATTTGAAGGAAAAGAAGAAAAAGTGAAAACTGAAATGATCATTGATGGAGTAAGTGAAAAGAATAGGACCAACACAGGTGGTGAGGAGGAGAAATTTGCCTTGGAAAAGAAGACATCAGAAGGCTGAAGAAGATACATGACTCCACACGGCACAGTGGAGGTAGGGAGGGAGCAGCCAGAGACAGAGACAAGCCTTGAGGAGGGAAATGAGTTGCACACTGTCTTCCTTAGTTTGTAGAAACCACGTGTGCAAATTTTGTTCATGTGACAATGTGTTGAGGGAAGTTTTGTCCCACCCTTCAGTCCTGGAGGATGAACCACAGTTATCTAGACTACCCCATTCTTCTCTGTTGGTAATTAATTTGGGGGTGGGCAAAAGACCAAATAAATATCAAGGAGATCTCTTGCTGAGGAAATTTTTGGAAGTTATTTTACTCTATGATAGACAAGTTTCCTTCCTTGAACTTGGCATTATGAGGTCATGATTCTTGGAATAAGGAAGCCATCTTGTAACCCTGAGGGAGAACATAAGGACCAAAAGTTAAATGCTCTGGACAGAGCTGGAGAACTCTGGATCTAATGATAACATTGAGCAAGAGTGTTGCCTCTGGAATTACTTACCTCCAATTTCCTGTTTGGAGAGAGATCTATATTATTCATTGTCTAAATCACAGTCAGTTGACTTTTCTGATATTTTTCGTCAAAAACAGGTGTAAGTGACTTCAGAAAAGTTTGTCTCCACCGTTCCACTAAAGCAAGAGGAAGACAGATGCTAAGAGGGATGCTAAGCCCCTCTCTGCTAAGAGAGATGGAGACACACCTGGGGAGTGGGTTTGGGATACATGAAAAACCTCTGGAGCCACCATTAAGGAGACTGAGGATGAAATAAACCAAAGGAAGGTAGCAAAAATAGTACATTCACAATAAAGGGAGACTGGGTGTAGCCAGAATGGCTTTGCTACATTTCTGGTTTCCCCATGAAGGAGCAAAAGAGGAAAAAGTCTGTGCTGAAGATGGGATAAAGGTGGGTACTGGAACACAGCATCAGCCCAAAGCCATAGGGAGGGGATGTACACAGAGGAGCGAGGACAGTGTGGAAACGTTCCATGAAGGAGTAAGATCAGTTTCAGACACTGCTGGTTCACCTCCTGTAATGTATTCTGGGTTTAGTTTCATCATCCTTAAAATGGAAATAAAAATAGAGCTTGGCCCTTAGGTTTTTGTGAGGACAAAATGAGACAATACATGCCATTGATTTCACATTGTATCTAATATATCTTAAGCACCAATAAATACGTAGTGGTAATTAGGCTCTAAGCTCCTGTCAAAGCTGGGAAGAAGAGCATCAAAAGCCCTCCCACATTAGAAGTAATGTTAAGGAATGACTTCTAAATGCTTTAATTAGCAAGCCATATAAAACCATGCATATAAGTCTCTCCAAAGTCGAATTAAGGAAAAGGGAAACCATTTCTGGCATAAAACAGCCTGTGTAGCCTAACAAGACAAACTCCAAGTAAACTGACTGCTGAAGCCACCCACTGATTATTTGTCAACAATTTTTTTCAGTCAGCACATGCTCTTTATTTAACTGGACCAGCAAGCTGCTGTAGGTGTGGTTACTCATCTTTTCACTGGGCTGGGTGGAATGGTGGCCACAGAGGAGTGAGCCGGCCAAGAAACTGCTCTCTGTGCAGCTGTGGGTTAGGTTTGGGAAACTGCAGAATTCTTGCAGCTTCAGAGCCTCTAATTTTTTTCTCTAAAATCTCCTCCATGATACTGCATTTGCAGCACTGGCATCACCTGAGAATTTGCTGAAAATTCAGACTTTTAGACCCCATCCCAAAACAGAAGCAGAATCTGTCCTTTAGTAAGATCTCCATATAATCTCTGTGTTAATCAATGTCCAAGAGGCACTGATCTTAAGGATTTGTCTGAAGCCACCTCATGTGATGAGGTAAAAATCAGTTGCCCCCAAAGACCCTCTCACGTCCTTGCTGTCTTCTCATGATGTTGGATGTGGGTGCTTAACTGAGGGATGGCTTCACAAAGACCCTCCCTGTTGTATTCTACTGAGGCCAGCCCTGAGTCACCAGTGAGCACTGCTTTAGACCACTTTGATCAGAGATCAATGAAGCTCACAGAAATGAACTTGGGTACCATGCATGCTTGAGTTTATTTCAGTTATTGATGTGGGACAAATGAATCCAACTCTGAGACTGTGCCTCCCCTCACCCCATTCACAAGCAAGAGACTTTGCAACCCTGCTTGTGACCACTCTTTCCTGGTGGTTGGCACTGACGTGACCAGAGGAGGACCTTTGGGGGCAGAAGGGGAAGGAACCTAAAAGAAGATTGGCCAGGTAGATTTGCTCTCAGAAGCCCTGGATGGGGAAATGAAAATCAGAGACACCAGTCGTCTCTCTCAGTGTTCTGATCAAAGGGGAGTCATACGAACACCATGGAGATGATTTCTCAGCTGTAGGTTCAGAGATTCAGAAAAAGCAAAGACAGTATGGTCTAGAAATATGAACCTTAATTCCTGATAGTTTTTCAATTTTGGATCCCAATCTCTACTGAAATTCGCTTGTACTTTCTGCTTTTGGATTCCTTGAAATGCCCTTTATTTATCCAGTAATCAGTCTCTTTCTCTCATGCTTGCTCTCTCTCTCTCTCTCCCAACACTAAAAATTTTTCTTAAATTCCCAAAGTCCAGGCCAAACAGTAGATTTTAAATAAATGGCACTCATCTTTTCACTGGGCTGGGTGGAATGGTGGCCACAGAGGAGTGAGCCGGCCAAGAAACTGCTCTCTGTGCAGCTGTGGGTTAGGTTTGGGAAACTGCAGAATTCTTGCAGCTTCAGAGCCTCTAATTTTTTTCTCTAAAATCTCCTCCATGATACTGCATTTGCAGCACTGGCATCACCTGAGAATTTGCTGAAAATTCAGACTTTTAGACCCCATCCCAAAACAGAAGCAGAATCTGTCCTTTAGTAAGATCTCCATATAATCTCTGTGTTAATCAATGTCCAAGAGGCACTGATCTTAAGGATTTGTCTGAAGCCACCTCATGTGATGAGGTAAAAATCAGTTGCCCCCAAAGACCCTCTCACGTCCTTGCTGTCTTCTCATGATGTTGGATGTGGGTGCTTAACTGAGGGATGGCTTCACAAAGACCCTCCCTGTTGTATTCTACTGAGGCCAGCCCTGAGTCACCAGTGAGCACTGCTTTAGACCACTTTGATCAGAGATCAATGAAGCTCACAGAAATGAACTTGGGTACCATGCATGCTTGAGTTTATTTCAGTTATTGATGTGGGACAAATGAATCCAACTCTGAGACTGTGCCTCCCCTCACCCCATTCACAAGCAAGAGACTTTGCAACCCTGCTTGTGACCACTCTTTCCTGGTGGTTGGCACTGACGTGACCAGAGGAGGACCTTTGGGGGCAGAAGGGGAAGGAACCTAAAAGAAGATTGGCCAGGTAGATTTGCTCTCAGAAGCCCTGGATGGGGAAATGAAAATCAGAGACACCAGTCGTCTCTCTCAGTGTTCTGATCAAAGGGGAGTCATACGAACACCATGGAGATGATTTCTCAGCTGTAGGTTCAGAGATTCAGAAAAAGCAAAGACAGTATGGTCTAGAAATATGAACCTTAATTCCTGATAGTTTTTCAATTTTGGATCCCAATCTCTACTGAAATTCGCTTGTACTTTCTGCTTTTGGATTCCTTGAAATGCCCTTTATTTATCCAGTAATCAGTCTCTTTCTCTCATGCTTGCTCTCTCTCTCTCTCTCCCAACACTAAAAATTTTTCTTAAATTCCCAAAGTCCAGGCCAAACAGTAGATTTTAAATAAATGGCAATTATAATTGTTGTATTGCTACTATTAGATTATCAGCATAATTATTATTATTGGAATACCTCCTAAACAAGCTTATCTTTTCATTCAAATGTAGTAGTCGATAGTCCTCAAAACTATAAGAAAACCAATCTGAAAATGGGGGAAATATCACTGATAGATTGATATTCCAACAATTAACGAAAAATTGAATGACACTGACCATCATAGAGCATAATGGTAGCTGCCTTTGAAGAACACATTTTAGACGTTAATCACTGTACTAGCCAACCACTGTCTTAGCCTTTAAGACTGTGATGTGCCAAATTATTCCTCAGACTTCACAGGGGCACTAGCTGAAGTTAGAAAGGTAAACTCAGTGACCTAGGTAACAAAATTAGCAAGTTATAAATGAAAACTTGTAGCCCATTGTGTGTATCTAACAGCCTCAGTTCAAGTCTGCAGAACCTTATTCCAGCTGGCAGTCAAGCCAGGAAGCCCATTTGTTACACTAATCTGAATTGCTTCTTGAGATATCAACTTCTTGAAAACCCCGAATGTTCATCAAAATATTGACTATTAAATGTGTAAAATATTCAACATCATCCCATGGAAGATATTCACTATTATCAGTATAAATGGTAAAAATAAAAGTAACCCACACTTGGATGGTAAATCTTACCAAGCCTCTTTTCAAAATACAACAGCATTGGATTAGGCTTCATTTTCTATACTTTAGTATGAAGAAGTGTTTACATTTTTTATTAACTTTTTCCTTTTGGCCACTTCTATTGTTCTTTCATTTATTTTCATCCTTTGTTCTTTGGCCTGTGTGGGCCTCCCGTCACAGTGGCCTCTGTCACTGCAGAACACTGGCTCTGGGCACATGCACTCCAGAGCTCCGGCTCAGTAGTTGGACACATCGGTCCAGCCGCTCCGCGGCATGTGGGATCTTCCTAGGCCAGGGATCGAAGCAGCTCCCCTTGCACTGCAAGGTGGTGTCCTTACCACTGGACCACCGGGAAGCCCAAGAAGTGTTTACATTTTAAGTGAAATAAGTTTCACAAGGTTTCCAGCTCATCCTCTAAAATCACACTATTCTGACAAATACAGATAGTTCTGCTCAGGGAACTCACTTGCAATTGCTGTTAGAAATCATTGAGTTGAAGTCGGAGTCTTTCACTAGATGCTGTCCAATTGAAGTTTCACACGCTGCTTTCTTAGAAGGTGGGAAGGTGACTGCGGGAGAAATTGCCATTTATTCAGAGCTGTGACTGTCACAAGGAGGAGGGCATTAGGAATGTATCTGAACAAAGCGGCCTCTGTAAGAAGCAGGTCCAGGACCTGACCATTCTAGTTGTCATCATGGAATAATAAATCAAATGTCCTCTTTCCTGGCAGATGCCTTGCTGCCAAACATAACTCAGCATCATGATTTTCTAATGTATTGATCTGAGGAAATGTTTCTGAAGGAAACTAGTCTTCAGAAGATGAATTGAAGACCTTTTAGCGACTCTCTTATCTTGAGGACTAAGTGAGTGGGTGGTTTTCTCCCAAGGAATGGAAGATTTTATTTTGCAAATACTCAGTGTTTTATCTGTTTAAAAGTTTTAACAAAAACTTAAAGGGGTGGGGAGGTGGCACAAACCATTTGAGTTTTTGACAGGTAGGTATAGACCTACCAAGAGGAACTCTAGGATGAAGTCCATATTTTCCCTTGAAAGAATTAGTTCAGATTCTGTTAACCTTTCTCTGTTTCCTTGAGAAATTGAGTATGTGTTGGCCTTGGGACTTAGAAATTTGATTGTATAAGTAATTTTATGTAAAAGAAATTCATGCTCTGATATTCAGGCCAATTTTACAAAGGGTAGTAATTTAGAGGAATTCAAAGTCTCTTTCATGGAGAAGGAAACAAGTCAATATTTTATTTATTCTGAACCAACATCATTAGATCAAGAAATCTTCCTGCTGGGAAAATAATGTCACAGAGATTCTTGAAGAGAAAGAAGTCATCTTAAAGAGACTATGTGGTTTACATGCACTGGTAGGGTGTTATGAGGCATCACTGAGCATGTGAAATTAGCCCCAGCCTTTAGTTTGTAAAAAGAGTCTCTTACTTCAAACCAGATTTCTAAGGAGACTTAAGATTCTGTCTTTAGGAAAAATTCCAAAACCTGTATTATGAGCATAAACTGTATGGTGTTCTGGCTATAAGATCCTCTTTAGTTGCTAATTGCTGCCTCCTCACCAGGAGTCCTACACTTGACATAAATCCAGCTTCATGTTGCTCTCATCCTGCCATGTCTGGTCACCTGTCCTTCCGATGGCTGCAATGTGCATTCCCTTTTAAGAAATACTCTTTGATTTTTCAGGTCTTGATTCAAATATCACCTTCCCCAAACCCCTTTTTCAGTCCTCTCACCCTGCCTGGCAAGCTCAATAATTTTCACCTCATTCTGTCTTTACTATTGCCTTATTCTGGTTTATTTTGCTAATTTATTTTACCATTTTTCTCTCCGCTTTGAGTATAAGCTCTTTGGGGACTTCTTTTTATCTGCCTGACCAAGGTTTGATATACACAAAATGTTGGAATAAAGATAAATATGAATGATGTAATTACTGTGGATCTTAAAATCTAAGAACAAATTATTATTCAATATAATATGTAAGGATACAAAAAGACAGCCCACAGATAGAAAACAGATTCTCCCCAGACCTTGGATCTGCTGACATGTTGATTTCAGATTTCCCAACCTCCAGAACTGGAAGAAATATATTTCTGTTGTTTAAGCCACCTTGTCTGCAGTATTCTGTTATAGTATCCTGGTATGACTAAGATATAGGCTATTTTTTGAGGGATTCCACTTTTAGTTTCACCATTTATTTAGGTGTTTGATGTTTGCAATATCATTTGAACACTTCTAAACCTCAGATACCCTATTTCTCAACCTGGGCAAGAAATGTCTCATGCAGCATTGCAATCATTAGAAATTACACTCCTAAATCATCTTGTATAGTGGAAGCCACATAACGTGTCAAATTCGTGATGTTATAGAGTGATAGGTAGCACTCATTTTCAATTAACTCTGTGACTATCAGACTCAGCATGAATGCATGGACATGGATCTAAAGAGTAACATGTCTTGTTTTATTTCATTTTTGCACAATTCCAATGACTGATTTTACCACAATCCTCCCCATTGCCCAGCACCAATCCTCCAAGCAGCCAGTGAGTGGAAAAGGAAAAAATTTCAAAGACAGCATCTACTTGTGCTCCTGTCAATTATAACATTAATCTAATAGGCTTGAGGCCTATCAAGAAATTAAATTTCATGTAAAATTTACACGTGGAAGTTGCTTAGTTGTATATGACTCTTTGTGATCCTGTGGACTGTAACCCATCAGGCTCCTCTGTCCATGGAATTCTCTAGGCAGGGGTACTGGAGTGGGTTGCCATTCCCTTCTCCAGGGGATCTTCCCAACCCAGGGATTGAATCCAGGTCACCTGCATTGTAGGCAGTTTCTTTACTGATTGACCTACCAGGGAAGTCCCACAATTGGTATGGAGTGGGATTACTGCCCTTATTAAATTAAGATTCAGAATTTAAAAAAATATGCATGATACTTTCAGAAACACAATGATGTTAAATGATCCAGAATAATCACAAGAAGATGGTCTAATATTTTGGGATACTTACCAAATGTCAGGTATGTGGCTAGTCATTACATTATATATTATCTCATTTAAACTTCTCAAAGAATCTATAATATATGCAGGCATTATCATTGTCTTATTTTATAGGTGATACAACAAAGCTATACTGTTTATAACTGACAGAGCTACTGATCAAATCACACTATATTGATCTGTGTGTTTATCACTGTAAATTCATTGAGGAATGAAGACTCATTGATGAAGGAATACGGCACCATCCTCCCAGTATGGTAAAGAAATACACACATGAACCGTCTACACAATGTAACCATGCCAAAATGAGGTGCTCAGAATGCTCTGGGACGTTTCTGGCAGATAAGAGGGCTTCACAGATAACTGAGACTTGGAGTAGTGAATGGAGTGCTTGAATTAAAAGAAGCAAATTACAAAGCTGGCAAGAGAACGTATCACATGCTCTGGGAAGGAAGGGTGCCAGTTGTGAAAATGACCATACTACCAAATATCATCTACAGATTTAATGTGATCCCTATCAAACTACTAATGACATTCTTCACAGAACTAGAACAAAGAATAACACAGTTCATATGGAAACACAAAAGACCCCGAATAGCCAAAACAATCCTTAGAAAGAAAAATGGAGCTGGAGGGATCAGTCTCCCTAACTTAAGACTATACTACAAAACAACAGTCATCAAGACAGTATGGCACTGGCACAAAAACAGAAATATAGACCAATGGAACAAGAGCGAGAACCCAGACATAGGCCCACACACCTATGGGTACCTTATTTTTGACAAAGGAGGCAAAAATATAAAATGGAACAAAGGCAGCCTCTTCAACAAATGGTGCTGGGAAAACTGGACAGCTACATGCAGAAAAATGAAGTTGGAACATTCCCTGACACCATACACAAAGATCAACTCAAAATGGATTAAAGACCTAAATGTAAGACCAGAAACCATAAAATTCTTGTAGGAGGATATAGGCAAAACACTCAAGGACATAAATCAAAGCAAGATCTCTGACCCACCTACTGGAATAGCAGAACTAGAAAGAAAAATAAGCATGTGGGACCTAATGACACTTAAAAGCTTTTGTACAGCAAAAGAAACTACAAAAAAACTGAACAGACAACCCATAGAATGGGAGAAAATTATAGCATATGAAACAACAGACGAAGAATTAATCTCCAAAATCTACAAGCAACTCAGACAACAACATCGGGAAAGTGAACAACCCAATCAAAAAATGGGAAAAGAACCTAAACAGACACCTTTTCAAAGATGACATACAGATGGCCAGAAAACACATGAAACGATGCTCAACCTCACTTATAATTAGAGAAATGCAAATCAAAACTACAATGAGATTTCACGTCACACCCGTCAGAATGGCCATCATCAAGATATCTACAGACAGTAAATGTTGGAGAGGGTGCAGAGAAAAGGGAACACTCTTGCATTGCTGGTGGGAATGTAAATTGATACAGCCTCTATGGAAGACAGTATGGAGATTCCTTAAAAAACTAAACATAGAAGCACCATACGACCCAGCAATTCCACTCTTAGGTTTACACCTTGATGAAATCAAAACAGAAAGAGGCATCTGTTCCCCAATGTTCATTGCAGCTCTCTATACAATAGCTAGAACAGGGAAGCAACCTAGATGTCCATTGATGAATGAATGGATAAAGCAGTTCTGGTACATATATACAATGGAATACTACACAGCTGTAAAAAGAAATGCAGAAGAATCAGTCCTAATCAGGTGGCTGGATCTAGAACCTATCATAAAAAGTGATACAGTATCATAAAAAGGACCAGTACAATATACTAACACATATATATGGAATCTAGTAGAATGGTAATGATAACACATGCAGTGAACTGATGGAAAAACAAACTTAGAGAATAGACATATGGACATCGTGGGAAATGAACAGTGGGTGGGAGGCATAGAGGGAGTAACATGGAAACCTAAAGTGTCATATGTGAAAAAGATAGCTATTGTCATTACGCTGTGGGAATAGGAATTCCTACAAGGACTCAGTGCAACAGCCTGGAGGGGTAGGATGGGGGGACAGGGAGTGGGGAGGGGACCAGGGATATGTATATGATGGATCTGGGAACATACATGTCTATGAACAACAAAACTCTGTAATAATTCTAAAAAAATTTTTAAAAATTCTGTAGAAGTAGGACACATAATATGAGTCAGAGAAGAAAATATCAAATTCTAAAGAAGGTTGAATGTCACGCAAAGGGATTTGACTTTTATTTAACTAAAAGAATAGAAAGTAATTGAAGAATTTAAGCAGAATTAGCATCAATAGATTGAAAATTCATTTTGACCAAAGCATAATGAAAGACATGACAACAGTCACACCCTTGAAACTGAATAGGGACGGTGGAAATGAAAAGCAGATGACAAATTTAAGAGCATTGAAAACAGAGAGAATGGTGAAGAGCACATGTTCCAGGCTGACTCTTAGCTCAAACCCAGCTCTGTTGCTGCTTCACTGTGTGTTCTTGGGCAACCCCCAGATCTCCATGCCTGAGTTTCTCATTTATAAAATTGAGATAATAATAGCATGTATTTCACAGTGTTGTTGTGTATATTAGTATAAGATACTTTATCTTTAATACAGACACATTATTGTTGAACAGCAAAGTGCTTGGAACAGTACTTAGCACTAAGAAAGGATTATACCGAAGACATTTGGAAACTGATAGCAATCTATCTATCTATCTATCTATGTATACATACTTGTGGCTAATCTTCACAATGGGCAAAATTGGTTATTTTTCCTGTTATAAAATTACATCCTAAAGCAAATTTAGTTTTCTTAAGTGAAATTCAGACAAGGAAAGCAGAAAAAAATCAGACTGGTTTAGAACTGCAGATTTGTATAGAAAGCGAAAATGTCAAACTTCAATAGTTTAATTTATATGGTCTTTTTAAGGTCTGGTGATTGCATAGTGTAGTGAATTTAGAGGTAGAGTTTTCCAGAATAGGTAGCACTATCATCTATTACTAGTTTTCATAATTGCCATTTTTCTTGTTACTACTCAGTGCTCATAAAAATGATAGATAACCACAGATAAGCTAGCTCTAAGGAATTATTAATGTATAATTAAATATATCATTATCTTTAATTTGCTTAGATCCTGTATTTGAAGTTACTGACTTCTGTAGTCCATATGCTCTGAGGATTTTAATTTGTCTTAAAGCAGCATGTAAGAACCTGAACTAAAGAGTGTTTTCCTCCTAACTGCATGTTGAACTCAGACTTTCTATCTCCTCTCATTCCTCAGGGTAAAAACTTCAGAAGCAGACAAAATGCCTTGGCTAAAGAACTTGAGAAATTTTGTTTCATTAACAGAAATAGTCAGTGAAGAATTTATTTCAGTCATAAATTGCCCTGATTGGTTTTGTTTCATTTGTAAGATCTAGTGTTGGGATAGAGACTAATTTCTGAATAGAAGATAGAGGCATGGAGATCGATTTAAATTAGGTTATAACATATTTCATTCCCTTGTAAGACAGATGACATAGACCTGCGCTAAGGCATGCAGGACTGTCCTTAAGAGGAGGGAAAACCTTGGAGAAGTTCTTGGGCAACCCCAGATCTCCATGCCTGAGTTTCTCATTTATAAAATTGAGATAATAATAGCATGTATTTCACAGTGTTGTTGTATTAGTATAAGATACTTTATCTTTAATACAGATACATTATTGTTGAACAGCAAAGTGCTTGGAACAGTACTTAGCACTAAGAAAGGATTATACCGAAGACATTTGGAAACTGATAGCAATCTATCTATCTATCTATCTATGTATACATACTTGTGGCTAATCTTCACAATGGGCAAAATTGGTTATTTTTCCTGTTATAAAATTACATCCTAAAGCAAATTTAGTTTTCTTAAGTGAAATTCAGACAAGGAAAGCAGAAAAAAATCAGACTGGTTTAGAACTGCAGATTTGTATAGAAAGCGAAAATGTCAAACTTCAATAGTTTAATTTATATGGTCTTTTTAAGGTCTGGTGATTGCATAGTGTAGTGAATTTAGAGGTAGAGTTTTCCAGAATAGGTAGCACTATCATCTATTACTAGTTTTCATAATTGCCATTTTTCTTGTTACTACTCAGTGCTCATAAAAATGATAGATAACCACAGATAAGCTAGCTCTAAGGAATTATTAATGTATAATTAAATATATCATTATCTTTAATTTGCTTAGATCCTGTATTTGAAGTTACTGACTTCTGTAGTCCATATGCTCTGAGGATTTTAATTTGTCTTAAAGCAGCATGTAAGAACCTGAACTAAAGAGTGTTTTCCTCCTAACTGCATGTTGAACTCAGACTTTCTATCTCCTCTCATTCCTCAGGGTAAAAACTTCAGAAGCAGACAAAATGCCTTGGCTAAAGAACTTGAGAAATTTTGTTTCATTAACAGAAATAGTCAGTGAAGAATTTATTTCAGTCATAAATTGCCCTGATTGGTTTTGTTTCATTTGTAAGATCTAGTGTTGGGATAGAGACTAATTTCTGAATAGAAGATAGAGGCATGGAGATCGATTTAAATTAGGTTATAACATATTTCATTCCCTTGTAAGACAGATGACATAGACCTGCGCTAAGGCATGCAGGACTGTCCTTAAGAGGAGGGAAAACCTTTGAGAAAACAAAATCCGACAGAACTTGAGGACTATGGGTCACTAAGGACAAGAAAGGATCAAGGAAGATCCCTGATTTCCAGGCCGAGTAATTGAGTAGAAAATCAAGGAACCTTAAAGATAGAGAATACAGGACCAGAAAGGATAAAAATGCAACTTCAGGGTGTGAAGAATGGCACGCTTGACTTGGATATACTGAATTTAGGGTCTGTGCAAGAGTTAGGCAGATATGATAAGTAGATAATTGGACAGTTTGAGTGAGACATGGGATGGTGAGACTGATTGGAGAGTTATTGGCACAGGTGATAGAGAGATGGTTCCATGAACATGGATGTGTTCCTCTTAGGAAAGTGCAAGTTAAAAAGAACAATTGGTCAAGAACAAGATTTCAAGGAAAAGCAATATTTAATAGATGCATATAAGAAAAAGAATGCTAGATTAGAGAGACAGAATGAACACAAGAGAGACCAAGAAAGTAGAAACTATTTTCAAGGGGAAGATATCTATTCTATGATATAATCACCTCTTTAAGGACTGTCTCTGAATACAGTCATATGCTGAGACACCAGGATGCGGAACTTCAACACCTGAATTTTGTGGGACACAACTGAGCACATAAACTAGGCATGCACAGAGGTCAGATAGACCTTTCGTGATGAGGAATCCACTTGTTAAGTGAAGAGTCTTTCTCAGAAATTTTAGCTTCCCAGATACTACACACCCAAGAGGGCTTCCTGCAGCAGCCCTGTCCAGTTTGAAGAAGGATGTGAATCCGAAATCTGAATCTAGAACACTTTCTATGCTTCATTGGTGTTTTAAACACCAAATTTCAGGAAAGTGTGTTATGCAGCAATAACTAACTGAAACAAATACCAAAGCTGACAAGAGTTGACCAAGAAGTCACAGGACTGGTGGACAATGTGAAGATCTCTCAGTCATCATTCAGCCGTATTTTCACAAATAGAACCACCCTTCATATACGGTCACTGTTGCATATTGAGTCAATCTATGCCAACTCGGTTACTAATTTCATGCTGCAGGTATGCTCTTTTGTTTGAAATTGACACACAAACCTCCCTTTATCAACATCTCTTGATGGAACTAGATTTAACATCTAAAATAACTTTTAAAAGACTCACAGAAACCTGGATTGTGAGTCTGTGCTACTTCACTTAGAATAATAAAATACCTGCTAACATCACTGGCTTCAGATATAGTTGTGCTATTGAGGATATTTATTTTTCTTGAATTTGTCTTAAATAATTTGTGGAATGGACAGTGAATTGGAAATTTCAATTTCTTTCATTTTTATAATAGTCTGTACATCCTTTGGGTAGTTCATCAATCTGAAATTTTAAAATTTACAGAAAGTCAAATGATGCCAGTTTAAGTAATTTCATGAAAAGATCCATATTGTTGTAAGGGATTAATATTCAGTCATGTACATTGGTCCAATATTAAAATAACATCAGGATCATCTTCATCAAAGGCTAGAAGACTTGAAACTATCCAGTTTACCCATTTCTCAGCATCCTAATTGAAATTCCAGTAAATGCATTCCCCAAACTGAATCACCTGTTCCCTTTTATTCCTTTTATTTTCTGAGCAACATATGTTTTAGTTTCTTCTATTTTGTTCTTTATTTTCTTATGTACCTTGTTCATTGCATTTCAACACACACCCACACACCCACTCTTATTACCATCTCTCCACACATACAGATTTATGATGCATGAATGCCGGGCACAAGGAACAAAGAATTATAATTAGGTACTTGGAAGAATAGAATACTTGGAAATAAGAAAGATAGGCTTTTCTAATGTCCAAATGTGCTGGAAAGGAGACAGTATCCTAAAGACAGTAAATGTCAGAAACTTCCCTGACTGCCTCTTGTGTTACTTGTCTTTAAGTGGTTGTGTTGCTAAAGGCAGGGTAGAGTGAAGACAAAATCACTAAGAGATTACAGTATACATCCTAAAAAATATGCGAGGATTCATCTTTAACAGATTGTGACATTTGTCTTTTCAGAGTTAAAGCGAGACGCCAGTCTTTCCCATTGAGTTATTGGTGTTAATTCCAAGAGACAAATTAATCTCTGCCTGATTTGCCTTCAGATCCAAGAAATAAGAGGAGGGGCCTGGCCCTTGCAGTATTTTTTGTGTACTTGCAACTGGTATTATACTCATTTTTCAGCATGCTTCCATTACATTACAATTCATTTTTTGTTATTACCATGGTTACTGTTTTTGTTTATTTTCTTGGCTGATCTCAAGCTTGCACTACAGCAGTAGGTTTCAAGCTGGCCTAAGATTGTCTATTCGCATTCTTATTTGCTCTGTCGGAGCAACATTTCTAAAACATAAATCTGACCTAGCTTGTGCTGCTTCCCTTGGTGATCTCATTTAGTCTCATGGAGATCAATATGATTTAGATGTTGAGGTCATCAATTCTTATTTCCCAGCCTGGACCTTTCCCTTTAAAATTTACAGAAAGTCAAATGATGCCAGTTTAAGTAATTTCATGAAAAGATCCATATTGTTGTAAGGGATTAATATTCAGTCATGTACATTGGTCCAATATTAAAATAACATCAGGATCATCTTCATCAAAGGCTAGAAGACTTGAAACTATCCAGTTTACCCATTTCTCAGCATCCTAATTGAAATTCCAGTAAATGCATTCCCCAAACTGAATCACCTGTTCCCTTTTATTCCTTTTATTTTCTGAGCAACATATGTTTTAGTTTCTTCTATTTTGTTCTTTATTTTCTTATGTACCTTGTTCATTGCATTTCAACACACACCCACACACCCACTCTTATTACCATCTCTCCACACATACAGATTTATGATGCATGAATGCCGGGCACAAGGAACAAAGAATTATAATTAGGTACTTGGAAGAATAGAATACTTGGAAATAAGAAAGATAGGCTTTTCTAATGTCCAAATGTGCTGGAAAGGAGACAGTATCCTAAAGACAGTAAATGTCAGAAACTTCCCTGACTGCCTCTTGTGTTACTTGTCTTTAAGTGGTTGTGTTGCTAAAGGCAGGGTAGAGTGAAGACAAAATCACTAAGAGATTACAGTATACATCCTAAAAAATATGCGAGGATTCATCTTTAACAGATTGTGACATTTGTCTTTTCAGAGTTAAAGCGAGACGCCAGTCTTTCCCATTGAGTTATTGGTGTTAATTCCAAGAGACAAATTAATCTCTGCCTGATTTGCCTTCAGATCCAAGAAATAAGAGGAGGGGCCTGGCCCTTGCAGTATTTTTTGTGTACTTGCAACTGGTATTATACTCATTTTTCAGCATGCTTCCATTACATTACAATTCATTTTTTGTTATTACCATGGTTACTGTTTTTGTTTATTTTCTTGGCTGATCTCAAGCTTGCACTACAGCAGTAGGTTTCAAGCTGGCCTAAGATTGTCTATTCGCATTCTTATTTGCTCTGTCGGAGCAACATTTCTAAAACATAAATCTGACCTAGCTTGTGCTGCTTCCCTTGGTGATCTCATTTAGTCTCATGGAGATCAATATGATTTAGATGTTGAGGTCATCAATTCTTATTTCCCAGCCTGGACCTTTCCCTTTGAACTTTGGACATACATATGCTACAGTCTGTCCCATAACTCTCTCGGGCTGACTATAAGACATCCTAAAACCCCAATAGAGCTGGAGCTCCTGATCTTCCTCTCCAAGAGCGGTCATCCTTCTATCTTTTACTGTGTCAATTCATTCTTCTGTTCGCTTAGACCAAAATCACAGAGTCATATTTGAACAGGAACTCAGAGACAGAGAGGCTAAATGATATCTTGAAGTTCTTATGTAAGTAAGCAGCAGTATCAGCCTGTGAACTGGTTGTTCTGACTCCCGGGGTCTATGCTCTCTACCTTTCCATTAGGCTGCTTCTCTATCTTATAAAATCCTTCATAGTCTGGAATTTCATATGGAACCTTGCACGACAAATATCAACTGTTCACCCCAGGGCAGTCTTGCTAAATCAAATTAGAATTACAAATTCTGGTTCTACCTAGTTGTCAGACCAAAGAGCTGAAAATTCCCTTTATTCAGGGCCAAGTTTTTTTTTCACTCTATCTTTTTCAAAGACATTCTGTGTGTTTTTATTGGATAGTAGGCTTAGATTCTGAGATGGAAACTCAAATATGTCTGTTACAATTCTGTCTCAGTTACTAATTAGCTGTATCACTTTGGGAAATTTCTAAACGTCTTGATGTTGTGACCAGTCTGTCAAAAAATGCCATACATGCAATAGATGGTTCAGGCTTTATGATAATATAGAAAAATAAATAACAAGTTATGTGATCCCTTTACTGCCTGAGGGCAAGAATCATGTTTATTTGCTTACTATCCAATTTCCAAGAGTTTATTGTAGTCTATCTTCTGCAGAAACTTAATGAATTTAATGCATGATTTAGTATGTGGTATGCACAAGGTGGGGTTTCCCTTACAATTCATTTTGTTATTACCATGGTTACTGTTTTGTTTATTTTCTTGGCTGATCTCAAGCTTGCACTACAGCAGTAGGTTTCAAGCTGGCCTAAGATTGTCTATTCGCATTCTTATTTGCTCTGTCGGAGCAACATTTCTAAAACATAAATCTGACCTAGCTTGTGCTGCTTCCCTTGGTGATCTCATTTAGTCTCATGGAGATCAATATGATTTAGATGTTGAGGTCATCAATTCTTATTTCCCAGCCTGGACCTTTCCCTTTGAACTTTGGACATACATATGCTACAGTCTGTCCCATAACTCTCTCGGGCTGACTATAAGACATCCTAAAACCCCAATAGAGCTGGAGCTCCTGATCTTCCTCTCCAAGAGCGGTCATCCTTCTATCTTTTACTGTGTCAATTCATTCTTCTGTTCGCTTAGACCAAAATCACAGAGTCATATTTGAACAGGAACTCAGAGACAGAGAGGCTAAATGATATCTTGAAGTTCTTATGTAAGTAAGCAGCAGTATCAGCCTGTGAACTGGTTGTTCTGACTCCGGAGTCTATGCTCTCTACCTTTCCATTAGGCTGCTTCTCTATCTTATAAAATCCTTCATAGTCTGGAATTTCATATGGAACCTTGCACGACAAATATCAACTGTTCACCCCAGGGCAGTCTTGCTAAATCAAATTAGAATTACAAATTCTGGTTCTACCTAGTTGTCAGACCAAAGAGCTGAAAATTCCCTTTATTCAGGGCCAAGTTTTTTTTTCACTCTATCTTTTTCAAAGACATTCTGTGTGTTTTTATTGGATAGTAGGCTTAGATTCTGAGATGGAAACTCAAATATGTCTGTTACAATTCTGTCTCAGTTACTAATTAGCTGTATCACTTTGGGAAATTTCTAAACGTCTTGATGTTGTGACCAGTCTGTCAAAAAATGCCATACATGCAATAGATGGTTCAGGCTTTATGATAATATAGAAAAATAAATAACAAGTTATGTGATCCCTTTACTGCCTGAGGGCAAGAATCATGTTTATTTGCTTACTATCCAATTTCCAAGAGTTTATTGTAGTCTATCTTCTGCAGAAACTTAATGAATATGTATAAATTGCTGGTTGAAGAGTGCATGATTTAGTATGTGGTATGCACAAGGTGGGGTTCCCTGGTGATTCAGATAATAAAGAATATGCCTGCAATGAAGGAGATGTAAGAGACCCAGGTTTGAAACCTGCACTGAGAAGATCCTCTGGAGAAAGAAAAGGCTACCCACTCCAGCATTCTTGCCTGGAGTATACCATGTACTGAGGAGCCTGGTGGGTTATGATCTATAGGGTTGCAAAGAGTTGGGCACGACCAAAGTGACTTGGCATAGCACAGCACAAGGACAAAGTCACTTAAAATTTCACAGGTAGTTTGGTAGAGTAGAAAGAATTCTGACTCCAAAGGCAGAAGACAAGTTCTGAAGGCAAAAAAGGCAATGGCTATTTCATTGATTATTTGACATCAAGACAACCAATCTTCACCTAGGTCATCTTCAGTATTGTCTCTGCAAAATTTGGAGAAGGTAGGATTAGTTGTTCTGAAAGGTGTATTAACAAAACTCTGATCGTATGACTTACTTTTACCACAAAACCCAGAGTGTCAACATGGGACACTTTTGTCTGTATTTGGTAGAAGGGCTCAGGAACTCAGCATTAGGACCTACCATAAACATCTCTACTTACATGGGATAGGTGGCGGTCAGTTCTCCTATTCTTTCTAAGTCTCCAGTCCTAGTGATGCACAGAAGAGGGCAGTGCAGGGTGCTGTTGGAGACTCCTCAGTAAGTCTCCACTTTCATCTGACTCTAGCAGAGAGCTCTTATCATCAGCTGACAGATATTCTAGTCACATAAATCTCTAATTAATTAGGAAAAACCTGGTAATTGCACGCTCCAATTCTGTTTTCAGTAAATGTAATCTATATATTAAATCAGTAGCACTTATTCATGATAATACAAAGTGTGTTCAGTAATAGGCTTGCCTTCCATCAGGAACTAATATGGGGTTTTATGTGGAGTTCCAGAAGAAATCAAGTAGGCATTGTTAGTATTCTTCATTGCACACATTACATGGTGCCCTGCCATTCCAATGTCAGGTGAACTATATATGGTGGCAAGAATTGGATTTTTCCTTCTGCAGAAACTTAATGAATATGTATAAATTGCTGGTTGAAGAGTGCATGATTTAGTATGTGGTATGCACAAGGTGGGGTTCCCTGGTGATTCAGATAATAAAGAATATGCCTGCAATGAAGGAGATGTAAGAGACCCAGGTTTGAAACCTGCACTGAGAAGATCCTCTGGAGAAAGAAAGGCTACCCACTCCAGCATTCTTGCCTGGAGTATACCATGTACTGAGGAGCCTGGTGGGTTATGATCTATAGGGTTGCAAAGAGTTGGGCACGACCAAAGTGACTTGGCATAGCACAGCACAAGGACAAAGTCACTTAAAATTTCACAGGTAGTTTGGTAGAGTAGAAAGAATTCTGACTCCAAAGGCAGAAGACAAGTTCTGAAGGCAAAAAAGGCAATGGCTATTTCATTGATTATTTGACATCAAGACAACCAATCTTCACCTAGGTCATCTTCAGTATTGTCTCTGCAAAATTTGGAGAAGGTAGGATTAGTTGTTCTGAAAGGTGTATTAACAAAACTCTGATCGTATGACTTACTTTTACCACAAAACCCAGAGTGTCAACATGGGACACTTTTGTCTGTATTTGGTAGAAGGGCTCAGGAACTCAGCATTAGGACCTACCATAAACATCTCTACTTACATGGGATAGGTGGCGGTCAGTTCTCCTATTCTTTCTAAGTCTCCAGTCCTAGTGATGCACAGAAGAGGGCAGTGCAGGGTGCTGTTGGAGACTCCTCAGTAAGTCTCCACTTTCATCTGACTCTAGCAGAGAGCTCTTATCATCAGCTGACAGATATTCTAGTCACATAAATCTCTAATTAATTAGGAAAAACCTGGTAATTGCACGCTCCAATTCTGTTTTCAGTAAATGTAATCTATATATTAAATCAGTAGCACTTATTCATGATAATACAAAGTGTGTTCAGTAATAGGCTTGCCTTCCATCAGGGAACTAATATGGGGTTTTATGTGGAGTTCCAGAAGAAATCAAGTAGGCATTGTTAGTATTCGCTTCATTGCACACATTACATGGTGCCCTGATTCTGCAGTTGACAAGCGGTAAATTGCTCATGGTGTTTTAAAATGTGTTTAATCTACTATTAGTTCCATGGTGAACAATATTGCCTACTCTACTTTCAATCACTATGGATAACATCTGGGGACTGAGAGTATTAATATAATTACAGACCACAAGCTGTAAAAATAAACTGCAAAGGGCCTAATCGTATCTTTTTCTCGAATTTGTTCATTTCAAATAATGTCTAGTTAGGTTTATTTCTTTCTTTCAAAAAGAGCTCTATATTGGGCCATAGTTTTTGCTAAGATGATCAAAACATCTATTAAACTAGAGAAGTTGTGTTATTAACTTTCTTAGTGTCTTTATCAGACTTATGCTATTTAAGTTATTTAAGTTAAGCTATATAAGTTACACTATTAACTTTCATAGTGTCTTATCAGACACTAAATAACTCCTTGAAATATTTTATGTTCTTCCTTTTTTGTAGATATTTCAACAGTTTTGACGATTTCTTTTTGAGATAAGAAAATGTTTAGAAAGTTAAATGTTTAGACTAAGTAACTAGATAACTGCCTGAACTTGAAGTGATGTATAACCAGGAACTATGCTGACAGGTCCTAGAAAGAAAAATAATAATAAGATAACGTGTCATTGCTTGTTTATATAAAGCCAGTGCACACACACATAAAAAAGCTGAATACTGGGCTTCCCTGGTGGTCCAGTGGATAAGGACACTGCCTTGCAGTGCAAGGGGCGCTGGTTCCATCCTGGCCTGGGAAGATCCCATGTGCTGGAGTGGGTGGACAGATCGTCCAATTACCCAGCCTGAGCTCTGGGTTCATCTGACTCTAGCAGAGAGCTCTTATCATCAGCTGACAGATATTCTAGTCACATAAATCTCTAATTAATTAGGAAAAACCTGGTAATTGCACGCTCCAATTCTGTTTTCAGTAAATGTAATCTATATATTAAATCAGTAGCACTTATTCATGATAATACAAAGTGTGTTCAGTAATAGGCTTGCCTTCCATCAGGGAACTAATATGGGGTTTTATGTGGAGTTCCAGAAGAAATCAAGTAGGCATTGTTAGTATTCGCTTCATTGCACACATTACATGGTGCCCTGATTCTGCAGTTGACAAGCGGTAAATTGCTCATGGTGTTTTAAAATGTGTTTAATCTACTATTAGTTCCATGGTGAACAATATTGCCTACTCTACTTTCAATCACTATGGATAACATCTGGGGACTGAGAGTATTAATATAATTACAGACCACAAGCTGAAAAAATAAACTGCAAAGGGCCTAATCGTATCTTTTTCTCGAATTTGTTCATTTCAAATAATGTCTAGTTAGGTTTATTTCTTTCTTTCAAAAAGAGCTCTATATTGGGCCATAGTTTTTGCTAAGATGATCAAAACATCTATTAAACTAGAGAAGTTGTGTTATTAACTTTCTTAGTGTCTTTATCAGACTTATGCTATTTAAGTTATTTAAGTTAAGCTATATAAGTTACACTATTAACTTTCATAGTGTCTTATCAGACACTAAATAACTCCTTGAAATATTTTATGTTCTTCCTTTTTTGTAGATATTTCAACAGTTTTGACGATTTCTTTTTGAGATAAGAAAATGTTTAGAAAGTTAAATGTTTAGACTAAGTAACTAGATAACTGCCTGAACTTGAAGTGATGTATAACCAGGAACTATGCTGACAGGTCCTAGAAAGAAAAATAATAATAAGATAACGTGTCATTGCTTGTTTATATAAAGCCAGTGCACACACACATAAAAAAGCTGAATACTGGGCTTCCCTGGTGGTCCAGTGGATAAGGACACTGCCTTGCAGTGCAAGGGGCGCTGGTTCCATCCCTGGCCTGGGAAGATCCCATGTGCTGCGGAGTGGGTGGACAGATGCGTCCAATTACCGAGCCTGAGCTCTGGAGTTCATGCGCCCAGAGCTGGTGCTCTGCGACAACAGAGGCCACCGCAATGGGAAGCCCACACTGGCCAATGAACAAAGATGGATGAAAATGGACAAATGAAAGACCAACAGAAGTGGCCCACCTGCTCCCCTCCCTCTCCACCCCACCCCCACCAAATAAATAAATTAATTAATTTAAAAAAGCTGAACACTTTGCTTCAGAGAAGTTAAGGACTAAATGCAATGCCAAACAGCTTTCTCTCTCTTAGCCTACAATTTTGGTAAATCCATTTTCTTCTTAGTATTGTAGAATCTATAGCATAAGTTATACTGGTCATATTGTATGTGTGTTTTATGCAATTTTCCTTCAGAATTTTTTGACGATCAGTAGGTGATATATTAAAAATGAAAACAGAAAGTTGTTTATACAGGATCCTCTCTAGAGAGGTTTAAAATTCATATTGGAAAAAAAAAGTTTTATTTCCTTGTTGACCTATTTGAAGGCTTGAAAAACAAGATCCATTAGCTTAAATGATTTGGTAGGTGCTATTTGTGTTTGCTCTGTAGAAGGAAAAGGCTCAAGATGCCATGAATTAATCTTCTAGAGGAATGCTATCTATTCTAGTGAAATGGTCATGCTATGCCCCTCAGTGGTTTTTAAAGACATGCTTTCTCTTACTAGTAGTAGATTATATTGTTTAAATTTTCTTCATGGTGAGTAGATGTTTCTATGACAAAATGAAACTAGCAAAAGCTAAAACTATATCTGATACCTGGTTCTGTCACCAAATAACTTGTGATTCTGGGTCATTCTTACAAATGTGTTGCCCCTTGCTTCCTCTTTCACAAAATGTTAATATTTCTCTTGATGTGATTTTGCAATGATATAACTTAAGCATGTGAAGGCATATTAAAATAATGTTTGGTGCACATTATACATCAAGCTTTATTAACATATTAAAATATACTTTATTTGGTGACATGATTCTTACTTTTCCCCTTAAGATATTTCACTGATGATTCTCAAAATATTTCTGGGTCATATTTGACCCCTGATAGTTCTCCAGCTTTCCCTCTGATATATTTCCACCTGTTTCTCTAACATGGTATTTGGTACCATAAAAATTGGTTACTTCTGCAAATTAATTTTATTGTGATTAACTTGACCAAACTGGTTCAAATATTAACTGTTTCTTTAAAGTTGCTGGGATTCCCAGGTGGTGCCTAGTGGTAACTTATATCTCCAATGAAGGACATGTAAGGAATGTGGATTAGGTCCCTGGGTTCGGAAGATCCCTGGAGGAAGGCATGGCAACCCTCTGCAGTATTCTTGCTTGGGGAGAATCCCATGGACAGAGGAGCCTGGTGGGCTGCAGTGTATAGGATCGCACAGAGTCAGACACGATTGAAGCGACTTAGCAGGCAGGGAAAGTTGCTAGCCTCACTTACAATGAAGTTAAGATGTTCACAAATGGTGTTCCTAAAGTATTTTTTATTTGTAGACAGATTTTAGACTCAAGGCTTATTTTGTGACTAGCTTGTAAAGCATTTAAAGACAGACCATTACTTTTTTAATCATTGTATCTCCTTGTTCCAAACCATTTTTCCAGACACATTGAACCAGAGAAGCACCCTTAAGCTAGGTATTTGGTGAAAGATGGGTATATATCCTATGCAGGGCTACAGATCCTGGAACACAAGAACATCTGGAAGGTAGCTTGTGAGGGGATTCAGAATCAATCTCCATGGAGAGTTCACCTGAAAGGTTAGAAAAAAACCAGGACCCAGGGATGGAGACCAGAGATACCACAACATGGTAAGTAGGTTCTAAAGGGAAGAATTAGCTAAGAGGAATTCCATGACACTGAGAGTTAGCCCCAGGGGTCCTTTAAAGAGTGCCCACACCCTGTTCAAGGTTAAGAAGGGAGCTGTCTTGAAAATATGCATTTATGCAAACAAGGAATACCTATTAAAAACCTATTCTGTTCCAGGAAAAATACTAGGTATTGAATATAAGTGGGTAGCCCAAGCACCAGTGGCCCTACCTTCATTAATATCCCATCTTATAGGGATTCAGAGAACAAATAAATAAGTTAATTCATTATTACTGATGAGTGTAAATATTGAGAAAGGAACAAGCCAGGCACGGTGATCTGAGAGTACCATTTGACCGACATAGACGTATAATACATAGATGGATGATCAGAGGAGGCAGGATTAGATACTACTGGAAGCATTAGGAGGAACCATCCATACTCAACAATAGGGGAAGTGTTATCCCAGGAAATAACATGTGAAAAGGCTGTAAAAGCAGACAAAAAATCAGAAACTGTTCACCACAAGTGATTTTTTTCCCCAAGTGATGTTAAATAACAAAAAAATAACCTGTAGATGAGGATTTGGGGAGGAAAGGAGAAAGCATCCCAAAGGCAGGGTGTGTTTTGTGCTCCCAACTCTCCCAGTCAAGCAGAGGTCTTGCCTCCACATTTCCTCCTGCAGGAGTCAGAATTTGGTTATTTCTCTGGAAAGAATTTGTGCTTAGGAAACTGAACACATGGTTACAACATAGAAGATGAGTGGTGTTTAACAGAGATGTAGCTGTGGGTCAATGGATACTGTGGCCACCGTCACTCATTGCCTCCTGACTGTTTTGCTAGAGTTTCCCACATTCTCCTGTCTTATAGGCCTTGGGTGCTCATGTGTTCATTCACTTTTGTGAGCTGCCCAAGATCCTTCCAAAGACTTCTTTTTCTCTTTCCTCTTAGCCAGGTTAGGTTTTTGTTGCTTACCATCCAAGAGCCCTAACTGATATAGACTATTCTCTGTTTTCATCTTGTTTTCTTGCTTGCCTGCTTAGCATCATTCAACACATTTCCTACTTCCTGGAGGAGTATGGTCTCCAGGCTGATATGATCTCATGTTCTCCTGGCTTTACTCCTGTATCTCTGTGCTTTTTTCTCCCTGTCTTTGCCATGTCAGAGCTTTCCATATCCCAAACCTGAATCCTCTCTCTTTTCAGTCATTAGTGGTTAAGAGCGTGGATTCTGAAGCCAGAGTATGTTGATTCAAATCTCAGACTTATTCCTTCCCTGCTGTATGACTCTGAGAAAATTATTTAACCACCATGTGCTTCAATTTCTTCATTATATATTATATTATATATTATAAAGTCTACTTTATAGGATGAGGGGAATTAATAACCTCTAATGTACATTGAATAGAGCTTGTTTCACCATATGTACAAAATACACATTATTTTTTCTATAGTTGTTAGTGATCATCTGTTCTCTTGACCTTATGTACTGCTGAATATGAACTTATATTTTCAGCCCCAAATATCCCTCTTAGATCTGTAAACATATATTCTACCATAGTAATTTATAAAACATTATGGGGCTAATTGAAATTTTGATCCCTGACCCACTCGACCTTTTTATCTCCCAGTTTTCTGTGTCTTAGAAAATGGTTTCCATTTGTATACATCAGAAAATCTGGAATCATCTGTATTGTTCCTCTTTTTCTACTGGTCACTTTCAATTCATCATCAAATTCTGTCATTTTTATCTCTATAACAGATCAAACTCTTTGACTCCTTTATATCTCAGATACCACAATTTTTGGTCTAATTTACCATCATATCTTAGCTAGATTCCTGCAATATCTTCCTTTCTTCTCTTCATCCTTCCCCCTTGATCAAACTTTCACTGCCAAATAGAATGTTTTGCAAACACAGGTCCTGTCAGTCCCTGATTTAAACCATCATGGTTTCCTACCACATTCTGAAACAAATCTGGCCTACAAGGCTCAATGTGACCTGCCCCCTGCCCACCTGGATGGCCTCATTTTATCCTCTCTCCCTCAGCCTCAGTCATGTTAATCTCCCCTTTTGTAGAACTTTCACACTTGCTGCTTCTTCAGTTGGGGATAACTTTTTCTTTGCTCTTTTCATGAGTGGTTCTCTTCTTAAGGCTTACATAAAATACCTAGAGCTAACAGAGACCTTCTATATCAGTCAGTGGAGTGTAGGAAATGGCAACACACTCTAATATTCTTGCCTAGAAAATTCTGTGGACAGAGAAGCCTGGGGGGCTACAGTCCATGGGGTCAGAAAGAGTTGAATGCAACTGAATAAGCATGCATGTATCACTTAGGGCCCTTTAGAGAAACAAAACTCGGGGGTGGGGGTGGATTTTAAAGAATTGGTTCATGGGACTGTGGGACTGGTAAATCTGAAATCTGTAGGCAGGCTGGTAAACTGGACACTCTTTGTTACAATCTTGAGACAGAATTGTTTTTTCTCTGGGACCCCTTAGATTTTGATTTTAAGGCCTTCAACTAACTGGGTGATATTAACCAGATTATGGAGAGTCATCCCCTTTAAAGTCAACTGATTGTAGACATTAATCACACCTACAAAAATAGTTTCACAGCAACATCTATACTGGTATTTGATGAAACAACCAGGCACTAAGACCTAACCCAGTCAACAAACAAAAATTAACCATCACAACTTCTAGGTACTCTGTATCCACATACCTGAGTTTTCCTCACAGACTTCTGTCCTTCTCCTTCATAAAATATACCACAATTTGCACTTAATTATTTTTTACCTTTGTTATTAATCATATATCTCTTATAACAAACTCTAGTGTTGAGAACAATTCTCTTCTATTGATAAATATATATTCAACACTAGGAAAGTAGCTGGCATATATTGAGTAGTAAATGATCAGGGCTTCATATGTGTTTGTGGAAAGTATTCACAGCTGGGAGGAGATTGAGATAAGTTTTGACTCAATCTCCTAAAATTCTATGGGAGTTTGAATGTCATAAATTAAGCATAATTCATTAGAATTGCATAGATAGGGATATTACTGATTCTATCTCATTTTCTTTTGACATATTTCTTTGTAGTTCCCTCAAGTTAAATTATTCAACACAGATTTAAGAGGATTTATTGTCTGACATACTCAACTCTAATATAACATTGAAAAGACAAAGTTTTGGCAACATTTTATTTTAATGAAGATTTGAATGCCTGCCAGGGTCACTGGAAAAATTGCCAGTTGGGTTTATATTAATGAATACAATGAAGTGGAGTTATAAAAAATGGGAAAGGGTCTGACTTTATGGGGTAGGTTCACTGCTTGCAATGATGAATGGTACCCTGGATTTGTTGTTAGTTTCAGCCACGAAACATTCAAAGTTGCACAACAGGCTCTTTAAGGAACACGTACTGAATCTGAAAAATTATTTATTGGACTCCCAGTGACCTATTTGTATAAACCAATTAGTTCATCATTGAAGATGAGAAGGAGTAATACTATTAAAGTTGATGCACACAGCATCTTACCACCACCCTGTGCTTGGGTTCCGGGTCAGGAAGAAGGAAGACTGAGTTCCATGTCTAACAAACTGGACTCACAAACCGTTAGAGAAAGCAGCTTCTGAACCTGTTGGGTATTCATTTCTGATAGTATGCTAAGGGAAGTAGTCACCCTCAAAGCACTTAGGTGACAGAGATTGTCATTCTTATTTTCAAAAAATCTTAATCTCTCAAGGGATATGCAAGCTTGAGGTCAGTAGGCACATTACTCCCAGACGAAAAAAGCAATTGTCTCAGGAGGATTAATTAAACTAACAAGAAATCTTTAAGGCTCTACAGAAAAATTCAGTAGAAGATTTTATTTATTTTTGCAGCATATTGATTGTTCCCATAATCCAGATTCTCCGTATATCATACATACACTGCTATCCAGCTAAATATTACATTTCCAAGCTTTCCCTCATGGTTTATGTCACTAATAAATCCATGGGATGTAAGTGAAAGTGATATATATATATATATATATATATATATATATATAATATAAGTGAAAGCAATATATATATGCTAAGTATACTAAATAATATATATATATGTATACATACACACACACACACACATATATATATATGTATATGCTAAGTTGCTTTATTCATGTTCTTTTGTGATGCTATGGACTGTAGCCCACCAGGCTCCTTCTGTCCATGGGATTCTCTAAGCTAGAACACTGGAGTGGGTTGCCATGTCCTCCTCTAGGGGATCTTCCTGACTCAGTGATCAAACCTGCATCTCTTATGTCTCCTGCATTGGCAGGTGGGTCTTTTACCACTAGTGCCACCTGAAAAGCCTATATATATATATATATATATATATATATATATATATATATACTGCCAGAAGTTCCATTCCTTCCTCCTCTCAAATTACCAATATGACTAAACCTTCAAAATTAAGCGACTAAATGCCAAATTTTCTTTTTTTAGATTGTACACAGTTTTAAGTTAGATGAGTGAAAAAACATTCCAAAAGTCTGAGCTTTTTCATTTTTAGTAACAACTTTTCAACAGTTAAATTGCTCTTGGTAAATATGAGTAAAAAAAGTGAGCTCCCAGTCCCAGTGCATGTTTACAACTAAGTTAAAGGCTCTTAAAAATAGGGTGTGTGATGGCTCACTGCCAAAATACAAACTCTAGCAGCCTGGAGTGCACAGCTAATAATAAAGTCAGTTACGTATACATATATAAACTTTTGTATTCTCTCTCTTTAGCTTGACACAATTACCTGCCCCTGGTCTATGGCTCTTTCACCTTTCCTCTGGACTTTAACATGAAGATGACCTAGTTTGCACAATGCAGGTGGGGCCAGGAGCCCAACCAAGGGATGCAAGTAACTGTTCTGGAAGGAACCTGGATCGCTAAATGTCCTGATGGAACAGAACTGTCCCATCAGCCTGGATCAACCTAACTGTGACCTGAATGAAAAATAAAATCTGATCTTACTTACAGGATCGTTGTGGAAAAAAAATCTAGAATATTTTAGAAATGTTTCTAGGAAATTTTTGCTTTCTATGAGAATTGCTTTCATGTAAACTGTTTTTTAATATTACCTGCATCTCTCAGTTACATTTTCTGTTTAAAACATCACGACTTACATTGTCTCTTTCAACTTTCCCGAAATCTCAGTCAGGAAGTCATTAGAAGAAATACTACATCAAGTTTCTCCAAGAATTCAAATGATAGAGTAAAATCAGACAAAAACAAAGTGCCCTACTTCCCAGTGTGCCCTTAGAGCAAGGTGTGGGCAGCGATATTTTAAGGAAGAGCTTCTAGACAGGACCACTATTCAGAGAACCACAGTGATGATAGTGGTGCTAATGATAACAATCGTGATGGGAGCAATGATCAGAAGAGCAGCTGTGGAGTGTCTTCACGTGACAGGGTCTGAACTCTGCTTTTACATCTCTTATCTTTGCAAAACATTGGTGAGATGTTGTTCCTCCAGTTTTGCAGATGATATAAATGAGGCCCAGAGAGGTCAAATATCTTGCTCAGTGGAAACCAGAACCTGAATCAAGTCACACTGACATTTTACCCCAGAAGATGGATGGTCTAGTGTAGAGCAGAGTCTAGTGCAGAGTTACCACTGCAGGACAGAGACTGATGTCCTTAGGAAAGGTTTGCTCACCGGTTGGCCAGGAGACTAAGAGGCCATGTGGTCATGCAGGGGAGAGATGGCAGCTGTGTGTGAGAAGAAACAACAGTGCAGAGGAGAAGAAAGGGGTAGCTATGAGAGATACAAAGACAGGAAAATTGACTGAGCTTGGAGACTAATTAGATGCAGGAGGTTCTAAGGGAAGAATTCAGAAAGACATTGAGTCTCTAGGTGACTGTACCATGGAGATAACATTTATTAAGAAAAGATAGGTTTAGGAGGCAAAGATAAGTTAAATATCTTGCATACATATTTCACTTAATGAAAGTAAAAACTATTTTTTAAACTTAGCCATTATATGGATGATGCAGAATGACTTTTATCAAAAAACTTAAGAGTAGTTACCTCAGCAAGGTGGAACAGAGAGCTGATTGTAGATTGGACACTTATATATCTCAATTACACCCTATTTTGCATGGCATTTTATCTGGTTAAGATAAAAAAGAAAAAACCCAGGAAGCACCCAGATGTCTCAGTATATATGTAAACTAAATTTAATTTATGCTTAATGCAATATACTCCAAGATGATATCATGGGTCTTCCTTATGAACTTTAGTTACCCTTGTACTTAGAAGAATAAGAGGAAAATATTGAAGGCCTCTAATGTCTGTCTTTCATACTCTTAATGAAAGGGATTACACAGAACATTTCTAATCATCTTCTCATTTACATCAGTACTACTATCGTGCATCTTCAAATAAACATTTGATATTCTCAGATGTTAGACTACCTGCTCAAGGGAAGATATGGCAATGGAAAGGTTTGAGCCCAGGAGAGCACATGCAAGCATGCCAGCCCTTGGAATCAGAAGGGCAGCCATTTTTATCTACTCAGACATGTAGACAACCTTTTCCTAAGAAAGCCCTGCTTTGAACACTCAATGACATAAATCAAAGCAAGACCTTCTATGACCCATCTCTTAGAGTAATGGAAATACAGACAAACATAGACAAATGGGATCTAATGAAACATAAAAACTTTTGCACAGCAAAAGAAACTATAAACAAGGTAAAGAAACAACCTTCAGAATGGGAGAAAATAATAGCAAATGAAACAACTGATGAAGAATTTCCAAAATATACAAGCAACTAAGACAACTCAACATCAAAAAAATGAACAACCCACTTAAAAAATGGAAAAAGACCTAAACAGATATCTCTCCTAGAAGACATACAGATGGCCACCAAACACATGAAAAGATGCTCAACATCATTCATTGTTAGAGAAATGCAAACCAAAACTACAATGAGATACCACCTCACACCAGTCAGAATGGCCATCATCAAAATGTCTACAAACAATAAATCTGGAGAGAGTGTGGAGAAAAGGAAACCCTGTTGCACTGTTGGTTGGAATGTAAACTGATACAGTCACTATGGAAGACAGTGTGGAGATTCCTCAAAAAACTAGGAATAGAACCACCATACGATGCAGCAACCCACTACTAGGCATATAACCTGAGGAAATCAAACTTGAAAGAGACACATATACCCCATTGTTCACTGCAGCACTATTTACAATAGCTAGAACATGAAAGCAACCTAGATGTCCATTGACAGATGAATAGATGAAGAAGCTGTGGTACATATGTGCAATAGAATATTACTCATCCATAAAAAGGAATGCATTTGGATCAGTTCTAATGAGGTAGATGAAACTAGAACATATTATACAGAGTTAGGCATATCAGAGAGAGAAAGATAAATGTTGTATACTGACACATGTGTACAGAATCTAGAAAGATGGTGCTGATAAATGAACATGCAGAGCTGAAATGGAGAGGGGGACATGGGGACCAGTCTTACAGACATTGGTGTGAGGGAGTGGAATATGCTGTGGAACTAGAGGATCTCAAAAACAGGCTTGTGGTGACCTGGAGGGGGAGAATGGGGAGGAGGATAGGGGAAGGTTCGGGAGTATAGGGAGATATGTACACCTATGGAGGAGGATTTGGGTCAATGTGTAGCAGTAAACAACAAAGCCCTGTAAAAATTATAATAATAATAAATAAAATTTGTATGAAAAAAGAAAGAAAAAGAAAGCCCTGCTTCTTGGAAGTCTGACAGAAAACTCTGCTAGGGCATAGGAAAGAACATTTTTACTTTTCTTATACCTTGATTCTTAAGTACATGACTAATACTTTGCACTTAAGGAAGACTTTTATCTGACTCTTTCAAGAGCTGTACAAAACCAATTATTACCCACCTCCCTTCATGATTGGAAGGGAAGATCTTAATCACTAATTTGCTGACAGGGAAACAGAAGCTGCCTGGGATGAAGTGATTTACTGAAGGTCGTACAATCAGTCTATAAAAGCCTCAAGAATAACTCTGAGTGCTCGTGACAAAGAGAAATTGCCTTATACAATTAACAGCTTATTTCTCTACCCTAATCACCTTATTCCACTCTTTCCCAGGCATGTGCTAAACTCCCCTTCTCCTGCTCCACCATTAAGTGGGATTTGCACTGTTGGTTGGAATGTAAACTAAAGTCACTATGGAAGACAGTGTGGAGATTCCTCAAAAAACTAGGAATAGAACCACCATACGATGCAGCAACCCACTACTAGGCATATAACCTGAGGAAATCAAACTTGAAAGAGACACATATACCCCATTGTTCACTGCAGCACTATTTACAATAGCTAGAACATGAAAGCAACCTAGATGTCCATTGACAGATGAATAGATGAAGAAGCTGTGGTACATATGTGCAATAGAATATTACTCATCCATAAAAAGGAATGCATTTGGATCAGTTCTAATGAGGTAGATGAAACTAGAACATATTATACAGAGTTAGGCATATCAGAGAGAGAAAGATAAATGTTGTATACTGACACATGTGTACAGAATCTAGAAAGATGGTGCTGATAAATGAACATGCAGAGCTGAAATGGAGAGGGGGACATGGGGACCAGTCTTACAGACATTGGTGTGAGGGAGTGGAATATGCTGTGGAACTAGAGGATCTCAAAAACAGGCTTGTGGTGACCTGGAGGGGTAGAATGGGGAGGAGGATAGGGGAAGGTTCGGGAGTATAGGGAGATATGTACACCTATGGAGGAGGATTTGGGTCAATGTGTAGCAGTAAACAACAAAGCCCTGTAAAAATTATAATAATAATAAATAAAATTTGTATGAAAAAAGAAAGAAAAAGAAAGCCCTGCTTCTTGGAAGTCTGACAGAAAACTCTGCTAGGGCATAGGAAAGAACATTTTTACTTTTCTTATACCTTGATTCTTAAGTACATGACTAATACTTTGCACTTAAGGAAGACTTTTATCTGACTCTTTCAAGAGCTGTACAAAACCAATTATTACCCACCTCCCTTCATGATTGGAAGGGAAGATCTTAATCACTAATTTGCTGACAGGGAAACAGAAGCTGCCTGGGATGAAGTGATTTACTGAAGGTCGTACAATCAGTCTATAAAAGCCTCAAGAATAACTCTGAGTGCTCGTGACAAAAGAGAAATTGCCTTATACAATTAACAGCTTATTTCTCTACCCTAATCACCTTATTCCACTCTTTCCCAGGCATGTGCTAAACTCCCCCCTTCTCCTGCTCCACCATTAAGTGGGATTTAGAGCTTTTAATGTACATGTTCTTCATCAAAAATGTAGATCTCTATAATTTCACCCTTAGTTCCCTTCATCTATTTTTAAACTGTAAAAGTTCTCAGATGCTTCCAGAAGGGTTGGGACGCCCATCAAAGAATCCTCCTCTTCTGCTGGTTCCTTTGGCCACTACATCAATTCTCTGGTAGAAATCAGGAGGAAAGGCTGGTGCTGCTTTTGGTAAAATCACTAGGGAGATGTCTGGATTGTAGGTAGGTCGAGGGTTGGATTAACTATGCTTGAAAGTGACTTCAGCCTGGAGTTAGCAATTTTACAGGGGTTTCTCCTCCTCACAATCACCACTATGACGGACACCATGTAAGTGTGACTCCCCACAAATCATGCCCTTTTTAATCCCCTTGGCTTGAGTTTGGGGATGTGTAAGGGTTATGGGAGGAGATGTTAGGTCCACAATTATGTGACATTATATAAGACTGCTTTAATAGAGTAGAGAGACTCTCTCTTACTGGCTTTGAAGAATGAGCCTCCATGTTCTGGAAAAAGTCAGTGAGAAGGTCATTGACAAGAGACTACAGATGGCCTCTAGGACAGTGGTCCCTAACCTTTTCGGTATCAGGGACTGGCTTCATAGAAGACAAATTTTCCACGGACTAGGGTGGGCAGGGGGAATGGTTTGAGGATGATTCTTATAAGAGGTACACAACCTAGATACCCTGAGTGTGAAATTCACCATAGGATTTGAGCTCCAGTGAGAATCTAATGCAGCCATTGATCCTTGCTACTGGAAGCATTTTACTTTTCTTATACCTTGATTCTTAAGTACATGACTAATACTTTGCACTTAAGGAAGACTTTTATCTGACTCTTTCAAGAGCTGTACAAAACCAATTATTACCCACCTCCCTTCATGATTGGAAGGGAAGATCTTAATCCCTAATTTGCTGACAGGGAAACAGAAGCTGCCTGGGATGAAGTGATTTACTGAAGGTCGTACAATCAGTCTATAAAAGCCTCAAGAATAACTCTGAGTGCTCGTGACAAAAGAGAAATTGCCTTATACAATTAACAGCTTATTTCTCTACCCTAATCACCTTATTCCACTCTTTCCCAGGCATGTGCTAAACTCCCCCCTTCTCCTGCTCCACCATTAAGTGGGATTTAGAGCTTTTAATGTACATGTTCTTCATCAAAAATGTAGATCTCTATAATTTCACCCTTAGTTCCCTTCATCTATTTTTAAACTGTAAAAGTTCTCAGATGCTTCCAGAAGGGTTGGGACGCCCCATCAAAGAATCCTCCTCTTCTGCTGGTTCCTTTGGCCACTACATCAATTCTCTGGTAGAAATCAGGAGGAAAGGCTGGTGCTGCTTTTGGTAAAATCACTAGGGAGATGTCTGGATTGTAGGTAGGTCGAGGGTTGGATTAACTATGCTTGAAAGTGACTTCAGCCTGGAGTTAGCAATTTTACAGGGGTTTCTCCTCCTCACAATCACCACTATGACGGACACCATGTAAGTGTGACTCCCCACAAATCATGCCCTTTTTAATCCCCTTGGCTTGAGTTTGGGGATGTGTAAGGGTTATGGGAGGAGATGTTAGGTCCACAATTATGTGACATTATATAAGACTGCTTTAATAGAGTAGAGAGACTCTCTCTTACTGGCTTTGAAGAATGAGCCTCCATGTTCTGGAAAAAGTCAGTGAGAAGGTCATTGACAAGAGACTACAGATGGCCTCTAGGACAGTGGTCCCTAACCTTTTCGGTATCAGGGACTGGCTTCATAGAAGACAAATTTTCCACGGACTAGGGTGGGCAGGGGGAATGGTTTGAGGATGATTCTTATAAGAGGTACACAACCTAGATACCCTGAGTGTGAAATTCACCATAGGATTTGAGCTCCAGTGAGAATCTAATGCAGCCATTGATCTGTCAGGAGGAAGAGTTCAGGCAGTAGTCTGAGTGAGTGATGAGGAATGTCTGTAATTACTGATAAAGCTTAGCTTACTTGCCCACAACTTGCCTCCTGTTGTGTAGTCCAGCCCCTAGCAGGCCATGGCCTGGTACCAGTCCATGGCCCAGTGTTGAGGTCCCTGTTCTAGGAGATGAGTGGCCCCAGGTTGACAGCTAGGACGTGAGCAGGGACCTCAGAAGTACAACCATAAGGAAATGAACTCTGCCAACAATCCCATGAGCTTAGAAGAGGGTTCTTGAATTCAGAATGAAATGCAGCCTTACCAACACCTGAATTGTAGCCTTATGAGACCCCAAGCAGAGGACCCAGTTAAGTCATTTCTTGATTCCTGACCTTTAAAACTGTGAGATAATGAATATGCATTTCTTTAAGTCACTAAATATGTGGTAATTTATTACACACAATAAAAAACTAATACACATGTTTTGTATTTCTAGGCAAAAAGAGTAGTAACACAACATTTTTAGGGAAGAATGACATTAACAAGTACTAAAGTGATACCTCAAAGATGTATCTGAATCTAAAGGATACTTTGACCTATTATAACTCAAAACAGTGAAAGAAAAGGAAACAGAGAAATATTTGGAGCAGGAAGCAGTCAGGTTTCCAAAATACATTAAGTCTAACTAGTTGCAACTATCTTTTATCCTGTGCCTTAAAAAATGAGAAGAATATGCTGTAAGTTATTAATTAATGAGAGGAAATCTCAAAGAGTCATAGTCATGAAAAATTAATGCCCAGAACACCATTCATTATCACCTAGTGTTGACTGAAGTTATGCTTGATTTTGAAAGAGAACAGCAAAGCAAGTTTATGAGTTATGCATATAGATACATAGATGACCTGTCTAGGTCAGTTTCTTTGAAGTGTGACTTTCTGTTATTAAAATGGGATTTTTTTAAATTAAGAAGTTTTTGAAAAAATTATTAAGAATCACCCAAGATTTAACTGAATCAGACATACACATCCCACCCGCCAAGGACTTCATAAGATTCCAAGTAGTCAGTTTAATCATTAATATTTGACATTATTGGGCTCATCACAAAGAGGTCAATTCTAGTTATGATAGAAGCACCTTTATTTATGGCTATGCTCTTATACATAGATGGAATGTATGAATGTATGAATGTATGAATAGAATGGTTTCTCCAACTTGGCTCCACATTATAATTACCTGGAGAGCTTTATAATTCCTGATGCTCAAGCTTCTTCTGGGAGCAATTACATCAGCATCACCAAGCATGGTACTCAAGTATTTGTGGTTTTTAAAGTTCCCTAGGTGATTGCAACATGAAACTGCTGATGTGCAGCTAATACCTTGCATCTTTCCACATACTCTTAAATACATAATTATGTAGCTCAAAATACTGGGGGCTATGTGGGCCAATCATGACTGCCCCAAATTGATAGATCATAAAAGTGAGGTTGACTATTTGGGCTGCATTATAATAATTCTTTTTTGTTTAACTTAATATTTGTTATCTTATTTTATTAAAAAAAACCCCTCCAAAACAACAAAACAAGACAAAGCCCATGTAATTAAGGTATATTATTCCAATTTGTAGAGACGAGGACACAGAGACTGCTGATTCAAAGGGATCTCCCTAAGCAAGTCAGATATGGACTCGAGTCTGAGTGACACTAATGTTTATGATGTTTGCACTGTACTAGTGATTCTCAGAGTGGAGTCCCCAGACCAGCAGCATCAGTATTGCTTTGAAACATGGGAAAGGCAAATTCTCCACCCCAATCTCAGACTGACTAAATTGCAATCTTTGGGCCCAGCAATCTGTTATAACAAATCCTTTAGATGATTCCTGGGCCATTTAATGACTGAGAAACACTGTACTATAGTCTTCATTTCTGTCAATAACCTACTTTTCAAGATTCAGTCTACCACATGGTAAGAGAAAAATGTGGGGATGACTCAGTAGGTAAGACATGATGAGGGGCTAAGAAATTCTCTCTCACTATCTTTCTTTTCTCCCATTTCCTGTTTACATTAGCAATATATTTTGAAGAAATGCTATCAGATATATAGCACTGGAAAAATACTAGGGTGTTCCAGCCATTTTTACTTTCAAGGGTGTTCAACCACTTTCATATGACTGTTTTAAGATGCTGATGAATAATTTATCCTTTTAATCAAAAAATAGGGAGTGTTCAATGGTTTCATTAAAAAATGAGTATCTCAGTTAGTGGCATGGAAATGACTTTTTGATTTTAAGGATTTGAAATAATTGGTGTTCAGGAAACCAAAAGTAGTTAATTTTCTTTCTCTGATGCCAAGCTGGTTCAGAGTGCTGCCATCCTGTAAAATAAGAGTGTGCTGCTTTAAGGTCTCTCTTCCTGTTTTAGACTACATTTGAGTAGTGCACTGACTATAAGAAAATAAATGACAATTAATGGGCCACTGATTTTATCAGAGACATTGATGAATAATTTTTAAAGCAAACTATGAAGTCCTTTCATTTAAAGAATTGTATAAAATATGCTTTGGGCACATTCAGATCTTTTGGATATTTATATCATGGGATAGGGTGGGGGACAGAAAGACAATGAAGAGTGAAGAGAAAAATTAAAGACAGGAAGGAAGGGGAAGAAGTGAACATAAGGTGACAAGAATTGACATTGAGAAGAAACAAAGGAACTAAAAGAGGAGGGGGAGACTGGAGAAATGAAGAAATAGAGATGGAATTGGGGGAATAAAAAAGGGGGAAACAAAAAAGGTCAGAAAAAGAGAGGATAAGGGCACAAAGGAAGAAAAGAGAACACATAGGTAAAGAAAAATCAAAGCAATGAACACAGACTTCAGAGGCTGGGCAATTTTTCATGAAGTGTCACTTGTAGAGGACAACTGCAGAGATGCTGGCTCTGAAGGCTAATGATGGTCGTAATCACAATTCCAATTTGCAACCAATGGCATGAAAGGCAGCTGGACCTCAAACAGAGAGCCCTACAGTGAAGGCAGTGGAGTGATAACCTAGCAGCAGTGGAGGAAGGCAAGGATGCTGAGAGATTAGTTAAACTCTTCATTTGACAACTATTTTGCATCTAATACTTAATCCCTGTTACCAAGAAAAAGCTTATTTATCTCTGAAGATAAATCTCTGAAGATAAAGTTTAAGATCTCTGAATTGGAGCAAGGAAGTTTGGATGCTCACGGGAATACCTTTGAAGTTGTTTTCTTTGATGAATTTCATCTTAGCATTTACTTTCAACCAAGAAATGAGAGGTCTTTTTCACCTCTTCTTCCCCATCCTCACCACTCAGTGGTTTGCTGCTACGAGTGTTCAGTGCGACTGATTTATAGTAACTTATCTCTCTACTGTAGCCTGGGATTAAAAAATGAGTATCTCAGTTAGTGGCATGGAAATGACTTTTTGATTTTAAGGATTTGAAATAATTGGTGTTCAGGAAACCAAAAGTAGTTAATTTTCTTTCTCTGATGCCAAGCTGGTTCAGAGTGCTGCCATCCTGTAAAATAAGAGTGTGCTGCTTTAAGGTCTCTCTTCCTGTTTTAGACTACATTTGAGTAGTGCATTGACTATAAGAAAATAAATGACAATTAATGGGCCACTGATTTTATCAGAGACATTGATGAATAATTTTTAAAGCAAACTATGAAGTCCTTTCATTTAAAGAATTGTATAAAATATGCTTTGGACACATTCAGATCTTTTGGATATTTATATCATGGGATAGGGTGGGGGACAGAAAGACAATGAAGAGTGAAGAGAAAAATTAAAGACAGGAAGGAAGGGGAAGAAGTGAACATAAGGTGACAAGAATTGACATTGAGAAGAAACAAAGGAACTAAAAGAGGAGGGGGAGACTGGAGAAATGAAGAAATAGAGATGGAATTGGGGGAATAAAAAAGGGGGAAACAAAAAAGGTCAGAAAAAGAGAGGATAAGGGCACAAAGGAAGAAAAGAGAACACATAGGTAAAGAAAAATCAAAGCAATGAACACAGACTTCAGAGGCTGGGCAATTTTTCATGAAGTGTCACTTGTAGAGGACAACTGCAGAGATGCTGGCTCTGAAGGCTAATGATGGTCGTAATCACAATTCCAATTTGCAACCAATGGCATGAAAGGCAGCTGGACCTCAAACAGAGAGCCCTACAGTGAAGGCAGTGGAGTGATAACCTAGCAGCAGTGGAGGAAGGCAAGGATGCTGAGAGATTAGTTAAACTCTTCATTTGACAACTATTTTGCATCTAATACTTAATCCCTGTTACCAAGAAAAAGCTTATTTATCTCTGAAGATAAATCTCTGAAGATAAAGTTTAAGATCTCTGAATTGGAGCAAGGAAGTTTGGATGCTCACGGGAATACCTTTGAAGTTGTTTTCTTTGATGAATTTCATCTTAGCATTTACTTTCAACCAAGAAATGAGAGGTCTTTTTCACCTCTTCTTCCCCATCCTCACCACTCAGTGGTTTGCTGCTATGAGTGTTCAGTGCGACTGATTTATAGTAACTTATCTCTCTACTGTAGCCTGGGCATAACTAATAGTTCTTGAGCCTTATTTTCAAAGCCCCTTTCTCTTTATGCCTGTTTATTTGTGTATGTGTCATTTTGATAGATTACACCTCATAATGCATAATATGATCCTACCTGTGTGGGGTAAGTACCTAGCTCCATTATATCATCTTCTCCACCACTCAGTCTATCTCCACAAAGGCTATCAAGAGAACCATGTTTCAGAGGAACAATGAAAGGAAAAATTTAGGAAGCCCAGTCAAAGAGAATGATGCAGGGCAAAAATGGCATAGAGCAAGGCCTCATGGATTCAGAGAGAAATTAGTGGGAAGGTTGCATATAATATGTATGTTGAAAACTTACAAAATATATTCTGGAAAGGAAAGTAGTGTTACATATCCTCTAGGTAAATTTTAGTGTGGATACCATAGTTGAGGCCGAATTTTTCATCTGCATGAAATTGGACAGAGGGAGCACTGAGACAGACAGACTTCAAGAGCCTGGAACTAGGAGAAGTCTTTGGATATCATAAATCCCTACAGGTCATGGAATGGTGACTATTGGGGGTGGGGATTTGAGGAGAAATCAAAGTGAGTTTGTTTAGATCCCACAGAGCACCTGTAGCATATGCAATTTTACAAATGTGTAAGACTATAATACATGTTGGGCTATTTATGCCACTTAATATAAGACCATTTACAGTTTAAGAGATAAATTACTTTCAAATAAATCCATCACAGCAAGAGTTCTCTCCCTATTCAGCAGACTGTCACCTTCTTGAGGGCAAAAGCATATCTTCTCTGGCTTTCAAATAACCAGTATCTAGTATCTAGGTTTACGCTGAGCATATACCAAGGTGTCCCTAAGGCTATGTGCCTGACAGATTTCCCAGCCCACTTCTTGCCTCTCATCCTCACCCTTAGTGTGCAAGGGCTATCACTCCTGTTGAAGATAGTGTGCAAGAAGTATTCATGTTGATGATCGTCAGGAGAGACCATGAAAAGTACACCTGAGTCACAGAGAACCAGAAGTAGGGACTACCTACAGTCACTTGTCATTCAGAGTCATGGAAACATGGTCTTTCAGGAACTGTCAAACTTATTGTGAGTTTTCTCCAATGCTAGGAATGGAATTCCTTGATGGACCCCAATCTATACTAATTAGACTTACAGATAATTCAAGCTTACTGAAATGATATGCATATTACTGAAAAGGAAAATAAAGCTCAACTAGGAATTAAATTGAGTAAACCTTTCTTCTGTATTCATCCTTGTTTAATTGTGGAGCAATGGTGTACCAAAGTGAGTCAAAGCCCAAATAGATACCAACGCTTTTCATATATAGGAAAGATCAGTAAGATGTATATGTATGATGGGTTATCATGGAACTGCACATTTTCCCTTTTTCCCTCTCATTTGTCAATGATCCTCTGAGAACTGTGTGAAAGTAAAGTCAAAAAGAAAGTTCTTACATTCTTAAATCCTCTGTAAAGAATCTGGAGCTCCTTCTTGGTAAATTTACTCTGGGCTTCTAGATGCTCGAGAGCCTCAGGCCGATGCCTGACGGTAGCCATTTCCAGTTCATCTTCCACGCTATCTGTGGAGGAAAAGCAAAGTCTTAGGAACCGTCATTGCTTACCAATGGGTATTCACAACAGCACAGGAAAATGGAATGAAATGCTTACTGGATGTTTGTGATTTTTCCAGTAGGATTCTCACACAGCCAATAAAGGTCTTTATACTTCTTAGGATATACAGTATTAATCTAATTCTACATAACATTGTTTCAAACTCTCTAGTCATTAAAACATCACAGTATGAACATTTTTACAGTACAGATTGAAAAGTGTAAAAATCATGAACAGTCTTAAAACCTTTAATGCTTTATATATGTATATATATGTATATATGTATACATATTAACTCTTGAGATCCCACAGACTATAGGTAGCCACCAGGTTCCTCTGTCCAGAGAATTCTCTAGGCAAGAATAATGGAGTGGGTTACCATTACCTTCTCCAGTGAATCTTTCTGATTCAGAGATTGAATAGAGGTCTCTTGCATTGCAGGCAGATTCTTTATCAACTGAGCCACCAGGGAAGCCCTATATATACTAAATATTAGTGATAAAAATGGAATTTTATTCCAATCAGTCCAATGCTTGTATCATGTAACTAGAGGCAGGACTCTACTAAAACACCCTGAAGATTCCATTAAACTAAAATATTTTGCCTGGGGCTACAAATAAGTCAATCAAATCAGGTGCTGAAATGAGTATTCTGCTGTTGGTTTTTGTGTTTTTTTTCTTTCAATTTTTATTTTACTTTTACAGAGTTTTGTTGTTTACAGATATGTATGATCCCAGATTAGTCATATGTATATTGCCCGCATCCCACCCCTCCAGGCCAGTGCACTCTGCTGTTGGTTTGACGGGCATAAATCCAGGCTTCATGGGTGCACACTGAATGGACTGGAGCTGAGGGGAGCTTCTGGGTAGACCCCACTTTGCAGCCAAGGGAATCTATAACTAAGAATAAATGCTAAAATATTTTACTTTGTTTTACAAATTATATATACGCTATAATTTCCCAAAGATGCTGTACACACACACACACACACACACAGACACACCCACACACAGGCACAAAAGAATTTTGTGTCTAAAAAGAATTTGGGAGATTCTGTAAAGTTTAATGCAGTTTGGAAACAAAACACTGGAGAATCTGTAACAAAGAGTTCCGTTTATCTTTGTTTAACCCACTGACCCTAAGGAAACCTTTCTCCCACAAGCAACCCCTGTCAGAATCTTCATATGAAATTAAAGAATAAATGAATTGTGAAACAAATGATGTTACCACTAAAGTTTCCATTCCTCTGGAGCCCCTAAGATCTTAACTGCCCTCTGGAAAATTATTTCTCATCCTGAGCTTTGTGGACAGTTGCTGGACCTCGAATGTCTTATTTGGAATCACGATGTTCTTTATGCATTTTTCTGAGAAACATAGTACGGGCAAAAATAGAGGAAATTTTGATCAGATTTTCTGAGTAACCTTTTAATCACAGCCTGACCTCCTTTAGACCTAATGACCCTCCCAATGGAAACAAACAAAACAACATATTAAGCCTTTCCCGAACCTCTGTCCAGAGAATTCTCTAGGCAAGAATAATGGAGTGGGTTACCATTACCTTCTCCAGTGAATCTTTCTGATCCAGAGATTGAATAGAGGTCTCTTGCATTGCAGGCAGATTCTTTATCAACTGAGCCACCAGGGAAGCCCTATATATACTAAATATTAGTGATAAAAATGGAATTTTATTCCAATCAGTCCAATGCTTGTATCATGTAACTAGAGGCAGGACTCTACTAAAACACCCTGAAGATTCCATTAAACTAAAATATTTTGCCTGGGGCTACAAATAAGTCAATCAAATCAGGTGCTGAAATGAGTATTCTGCTGTTGGTTTTTGTTTTTCTTTCAATTTATTTTTACTTTTACAGAGTTTTGTTGTTTACAGATATGTATGATCCCAGATTAGTCATATGTATATTGCCCGCATCCCACCCCTCCAGGCCAGTGCACTCTGCTGTTGGTTTGACGGGCATAAATCCAGGCTTCATGGGTGCACACTGAATGGACTGGAGCTGAGGGGAGCTTCTGGGTAGACCCCACTTTGCAGCCAAGGGAATCTATAACTAAGAATAAATGCTAAAATATTTTACTTTGTTTTACAAATTATATATACGCTATAATTTCCCAAAGATGCTGTACACACACACACACCCACACACACACCCACACACACCCACACACAGGCACAAAAGAATTTTGTGTCTAAAAAGAATTTGGGAGATTCTGTAAAGTTTAATGCAGTTTGGAAACAAAACACTGGAGAATCTGTAACAAAGAGTTCCGTTTATCTTTGTTTAACCCACTGACCCTAAGGAAACCTTTCTCCCACAAGCAACCCCTGTCAGAATCTTCATATGAAATTAAAGAATAAATGAATTGTGAAACAAATGATGTTACCACTAAAGTTTCCATTCCTCTGGAGCCCCTAAGATCTTAACTGCCCTCTGGAAAATTATTTCTCATCCTGAGCTTTGTGGACAGTTGCTGGACCTCGAATGTCTTATTTGGAATCACGATGTTCTTTATGCATTTTTCTGAGAAACATAGTACGGGCAAAAATAGAGGAAATTTTGATCAGATTTTCTGAGTAACCTTTTAATCACAGCCTGACCTCCTTTAGACCTAATGACCCTCCCAATGGAAACAAACAAAACAACATATTAACTTCCCAGCCTTTGTAACCACACAGCATTCTGAACCACACTAACAACCAGGTTTCTTCCTTCAACTGATGCAGACTTGCAGATGCTGAAACTGAAACAAAAGACCTAGGGCCAGAGGGACAATGTAATGGAATTAAGCACAGGTGATGATGAGCATCACGTGAAGTATTCAAAGCACCACAATTGAAGAGTGTGCCTGCGGACTCATGTTTTCTTGGCTGACTTGTACCTTATTTCTTAAGATTCCTACCTGCCAATGGGCTGTTTCTATTTCTAGAAGACTGACAAGCTCTAAAAACACATCTGAAATCATCAGCAATCGCCAGCATATGATAACTTATAAAAGCAACCCTACCTAACCCAATCAAGACTGATTTCTGGAGGCAAACTCAGTGAAGAGCACAGCAGGATCTCACAAAGGACTGGGAAATTCACTGTGTGACTCAGCACCACTTAAAAGCGTGCACATCAGTAATTCCGGTTGAGCAGAGACTTCCATAGTGATCAACTTTATTAAGGGCTAAATTTCACACAGCAAAAACCACACATTTTAAGTATATACTTCAGTAAATTCTGGTGAATATATGCACCCACATAACCATCACTAATGGCAAGATAAGGGGCATTCCCATCACCCCAAAAGGTTGCCTTTGCCCGTTCCCAGTCAGGCCATTCATCACTGATCTGTTTAGATCTGTCTTAGAGTTTCATATAAATGGAGTCATAACAGAATATTCTCTTATACTTCACTCAGCATGTTGCAAAATAAATCCACGTTGTTGCCTGTGTCCATAGTCCGTTTTTATTCAGTATTTCACATTATAGATACATCAGTTATATCATTTATTATGCCACTATATGTCATTCTTTCCCCTATACGTAGATAATTTGGGTGGATTGTTTCTAGTTTGGGGCTGTTATGAGTAAATCCTTTAATAATAATAAAAATAATAATAATAATAATAATAAAGGATGCAAATTGGTTTTTTTGTGGGGGGGGGGCAGGTTGGGGAAGGAGGGGACGGGCGGGCCACTTCTATTAGTCTTTCATTTATCTATTTTCATCCATCTTTGTTCTTTGACCTGTGTGGGCCTCCCATAGCGGTGTCCTCTGTTGTCACAGAGTGCTGGCTCTGGGCGCATGCGCTCCAGATCTCAGGCTCAGTAATTGGACACATCGGTCCAGCTGCTCCACGGCACGTGGGATCTTCCCAGGCCAGGGATGGAACCGGCGCCCCTTGCACTGCAAGGCGGTGTCCTTACCCACCGGACCACCAGGGAAGCCCCTCCCCCCTTTTTGTTCTTTTACATACACTACTTAACATTTACCAAGTCCCTGTTATAACAAAGAGTTGGGCTACGTGCTCTGCTGACATAATGCTAACCCTCAGAATAACGCTACAGTGCGGTAGAATTGAGTTTGCTTTGTAACCTAGGGGGATGTTGAGTCTCATGGAGGTGAAGAAATGTGTGCCCCAGTGTCACATAAGAAGAAGAGACAAGCGGGTAGCGTGGCCGAGCGGTCTAAGGTGCTGGATTAAGAAGAAGAGACAGAGGTAGAATTTATATCCAAGTCTTTGACGCCAAACCTTAGTGTGTTTCTTGCCAAATCCTCTGTCAATACCAACAGAAATAATATTGATTAAAAATAACATTTTTCTCTTCTCTCTTTCTCTGCACTATCAACTGAGAAGTTGGTTAAATCTACCAGGTCCATTTCCTCCTGCCTGTTCTGTTTTTCATCCACTGAGAACTGACTTCTGGCCTTGTTGTGAGTTGAATTATGTCCTCCTCCAATGTGACTGAATTTGAGGTGTGACCTTTAAGAAGATAATTAAAATTCAAAGAGGTCATTAAGAGTGGGGTCCTATTGCACTACAAATGGTGCCTTCTTAAGAAGAAAGAAAAACATGAGGAATAAACAGGCACAGAGGAAAGTGTGTGTGAAGACATAGTGAGAAGGCAGCCTTCTCCAAACCAAGGAGGGAGGCCTCAGGAGAAATCAACCTAGTTGGTCCCTTGATTTTGGACTTTCAGTCTCCAGAATGTGGAAAGACAAATTTCTGTTGTTTAAACCACTCAGTCTGTGGCATTTTATCATGGCAGCTGCAACTCCAGTCAGGGTAGGTCTTGGTATTCAGTTTGCCCAGTGAGCAATGGGTAGGCTGCCAGCCATTTATGTCATTTAATTTTTACAGCAGTATATCATCTTCATTTTAGAGTTGAGAAAACTGAGGTCTGGATCTAAGTCACTTGTTCAACGTCAGATAGCTAGTTAATAATGAAACATACAGCTGTCTCTAGCAACCTAAAATCCAACTTTTTAAACATACTGATGACATTGTTAATAAGAACCTCCATTCTCTTGAGAACTTTTGCTCTTAACCTCCACTCTCTAGAGAGCTTATGCTCTACGTGTGGCGCACATCATTTGAATACTGACAAAAATCCTGTGAGATATGTATCACTGTTTTTATTTTACATAGAATAGACTGGGTCACAGAGTTACTACGGTCACATAGTTACTAAGTGACAAATCTGGGACATCATTGATCTCTGACATTTTTTTTCTTTTTTGGCCATTTCTATTGGTCTTTCATTTATTCATTCTCATCCATCTTTGTTCTTGGGACTGTGTGGGTCTCTCATTGCAGTGGCCTCTCTCGCTGTAGAGCACTGGCTCTGGGCATATGTGCTCCAGAGCTCCAGCACCGTAGTTGGACACATCTTTTCAGCCCCTCTGCAGCACGTGGGATCTTCCCAGGCCAGGGATCGAACTGGTGCCGCTTGCACTGCAAGGCAGTGTCCTTATCCACTGCACCAGCAGGTAAGCCCAATCTCTGACTTTTTAATGTCAAAGATCATGAGCTTAGTTAATAGGCTGTTTTTAGGAGATGGCAACAGTTATGTATTTTGATCAAAAATCTCTGAGACAAAATATTTTAAATCACAAAGCAAGCACCCAGGGAACCCCAGTGTTCTGGGGAAGCGTGCCTGGGTGCCTTAAAGAGATTACTGTGATGGTGGTTGAGGCCTTGCTGATTAGAAATATGTAGAATATCGTTTGGACGTGATGAGATCTAAGAGCTGAAAAGAACACAAAATGTTGTTTGCTTTCCTGTATTTTGTTGCTGTTGTTGTTTAGTCACTTGATGATGCCTGACTCTTTGCGACCCAATGGACTGTAGTATGCCAGGCTCCTCTGTCCTCCACAATCTCCTGGAGTTTGCTCAAATTCATGTCCATTAAGTTGGTGATGTTATCCTACATTTTACTACTGAGAAATTAGGGCTCAGGTAGGCTAGGTGGTGTGTCTGGCAGTAAAACCAGAAGCAGGTGGCACTCTGGCCCCCTAAATCATCTCCAGGGTGACTCCCCAGGCATCTTGCTGTTGGAATAGCATTGCTTATCCCAACACTGTTTTGCATCCTGAGACAAACTGAAGATAACTAGTATTTTCATTCATGTGTCTTTTAACAGATCTATTTTTAATCAGATGACAAATTCCCAAATCCAGACACCCATGAGCTTCTCTGTCTCTTTTTATTCTTTGTTTCTTAGATTTCAGTCTCAGGGCCAAGAATGTCATATGTCTCAGTCAACAGTCCCTTAAGGCCATGACATCGTTGGGCTCAAAACTGGAATTCATATCTCCTAGAAACAGTAGTGAGTGTGTTAGTCGCTCAGTTGTGTCTGACTTGTTGCAACCCCATGAACTGAAGCCCTCCAGGATCCTCTCTGCATAGGATTCTCCAGGCAACAATACTGGAGTAGGTAGCAATTCCCTTCTCCAAGGGATCTTCCCGACCTAGGATTTAACCCAGGTTTTCTACATTGCAGGTAGATTCTTTACCTTTTGAGCTACCAGGGAAGCCCCTGGAAACAACAGTATGAGTTTTAAAAATAGGGCTCTTTCTCTTATGTCTCACAACTTCTTTTAAAATACAATAAAAGCTTATTATAGCCTGATTCATAATTATGAAAATTTGACTCTACCCAAGGTCAAACCATAACTACAGAATGTCTTGCTTTGCAGACAAATTTGAGTGAGTGTGAGGCCTGCCTTCCCAAGACACACATTTGTAAACAAAGTGTGTAATAGTGAAATAAAACATTTTTATGAAGAATAATGTCCCTCCTTCCTAGAAGCTGGTTTGGAAGTGATCCCTTGCCTTATTGTAGTAGGGAACATTGTGAGACCATTGCTATGTGCTTCTGCTTGGGAACTGCTGGACTACTGGATAGCCCAGTCCAACAGCATCTAGTTCTGCAGACTAAAGGTGCTCAATTTAAAATGATGTGAGATCAGTGAATATTCACATGAAACATCCCAATCATAATAGGTCTATCAACAGGAGGTCCATACCTGTATACAGCATGACGATTCTTTAAAAAAATATATCCATTTTCATCATGAAAAATCATAAATACTAAGACTTTAAAATTCTATTTGATTTGAAATTGATTTGTCTACCCCAAAATTCAGCTGGCATGACTTACATTGCTTTATCTCATTTACAAAAATATGTTCTGAGCCTTTACTCCTAGTGTTTGTCCTTGATTAAATTGGTATTTAATAGTGATCTGTATGGCAATAACATCATGTGAGGATGATTATCTTCTAACTATTAAGAAGCTTCACCCAATGATGGGGTTTGGAAGAGGATTTAACTAATTTTGGTTCAGGTTTTAGTGTCCTACTAAGATATGTTGGAATTTGAAACTACTTCTGAGAACTTCCAGAATAAGGAGGAAATGTTTACTATTCAAGTCCAACGTACATGTGTGTGTGAGTGAGCTCAGTCCCTTCAGTTGTGTAGCCTCTGAGACCCACTGGACTGCAGCCTGCCAGGCTCCTCTGTCCATGGGATTCTCCAAGCAAGAATACTGGAGTGGGTTGCCATGCTCTCCTCCAGGGGATCTTCCTGACCCAGGGATTAGACCCATGTCTCCTGCATCTCCTGCATTACAGGTAGATTCTTCATTGTTGAGTCACTGGGAAAGCCCATTCAAATCTTACATACTGGGATAAAGGTAAAACTGCTGGGGAGGAGATTTCCAAAGCTATTCTTCACGACATCTATGCAATTTCCTTCTTCCCTTTCTTTCTCCTTTAACAACCTGTCTGAGCATGGACAAGATGTTACAGACTCAGCTCTCCGTTACCTGTCAGTGGGGGCATGGAATAGCTTTTAAGTGATCCCTTGCCTTAAATTGTAGTAGGCCGTTCCCAAGACACACATTTGTAAACAAAGTGTGTAATAGTGAAATAAAACATTTTTATGAAGAATAATGTCCCTCCTTCCTAGAAGCTGGTTTGGAAGTGATCCCTTGCCTTATTGTAGTAGGGAACATTGTGAGACCATTGCTATGTGCTTCTGCTTGGGAACTGCTGGACTACTGGATAGCCCAGTCCAACAGCATCTAGTTCTGCAGACTAAAGGTGCTCAATTTAAAATGATGTGAGATCAGTGAATATTCACATGAAACATCCCAATCATAATAGGTCTATCAACAGGAGGTCCATACCTGTATACAGCATGACGATTCTTTAAAAAAATATATCCATTTTCATCATGAAAAATCATAAATACTAAGACTTTAAAATTCTATTTGATTTGAAATTGATTTGTCTACCCCAAAATTCAGCTGGCATGACTTACATTGCTTTATCTCATTTACAAAAATATGTTCTGAGCCTTTACTCCTAGTGTTTGTCCTTGATTAAATTGGTATTTAATAGTGATCTGTATGGCAATAACATCATGTGAGGATGATTATCTTCTAACTATTAAGAAGCTTCACCCAATGATGGGGTTTGGAAGAGGATTTAACTAATTTTGGTTCAGGTTTTAATGTCCTACTAAGATATGTTGGAATTTGAAACTACTTCTGAGAACTTCCAGAATAAGGAGGAAATGTTTACTATTCAAGTCCAACGTACATGTGTGTGTGAGTGAGCTCAGTCCCTTCAGTTGTGTAGCCTCTGAGACCCACTGGACTGCAGCCTGCCAGGCTCCTCTGTCCATGGGATTCTCCAAGCAAGAATACTGGAGTGGGTTGCCATGCTCTCCTCCAGGGGATCTTCCTGACCCAGGGATTAGACCCATGTCTCCTGCATCTCCTGCATTACAGGTAGATTCTTCATTGTTGAGTCACTGGGAAAGCCCATTCAAATCTTACATACTGGGATAAAGGTAAAACTGCTGGGGAGGAGATTTCCAAAGCTATTCTTCACGACATCTATGCAATTTCCTTCTTCCCTTTCTTTCTCCTTTAACAACCTGTCTGAGCATGGACAAGATGTTACAGACTCAGCTCTCCGTTCCTTAGTTCCATGCCTTCCAGTGAACAAAGGAGTTGGAATTATAATCATTTGAGGAAACTGAGTTTTAGAGGTTAAGGAATTTGGCTCAAGTTTGCACAGCAGCATGGGGGAGCTGAAATCTGACACAGACCTGTCCTCCTTCCTGCTTTAACATTTGATTTCTCCGAATGGAGAGTTCAAACCTGGGCCAGGCCCTACAGCCACTTTGTACATTTTGCCAACTTCAAATGCTTAATTTCAGGAATGTAAAGGCCTGGGAGCCCTCCTGACTCTTCCTGTCTTCACAATTCACCTATCCACTCAATGGAAGCTATTTTCTGGTGTACAAGGAGAGTGCAAGAGTGATTAACTCCAAGCTGATCATGCACAGCCCACAGCCTAAAAAGCAGTCCATTCATCCAAAACACTATTGGGGTCATAGCGATACCCAGACCACCCTGAATAATCAGTATACCCACAGTTTTTTTAGATGGACATACGTTACTTCAACTCTGACCCTGAAAGCATATTAGGACTCAAAAATCCCTTTATAATTAGCACTTTATCTATTTCGTTATTCATATATCATAAGGAAAATGAAAAGTGTTTCAAAACTGGCCAATTATGTTGAATGTCTTCTGTTAGAGGTGGCTGTTAGCAATAACATTGCAATTTCCATTCCAGGAGAGCTTGAATTGCCTTACAATTTCATGATTGAATTCAATCATTTATAAAATATAACTACTCAGAGGAAAATTGCTGGAGCTATTTCGCAGCACTTATGAATGGATTGTCTCTACCTTATTTATAAATATAAATAACTCTTCAAACAAGCTTAGATTTTAAAATATAATCACCTAATTGGAATGCTTGTTATTAGCATGAACCATATTATTACTGCAGTCAGTCATGAATAGCCCCTTATGATAGGAGTTATTATTTCATAGGTGGTAAGCTCTAACATTTTTTTGGTAAACAAAGGAAATAAATATTGCCAATCATTATACACAGGGATAAAAATATAAAATAGAAATGCTGAGGTAGTGGAGAAGGAACAAAAAATGTGATTGAACTTTCACATAAAGGCAGATCAAAAAGATGGACTATTCTCATTACGAAAGTCAACAGCTGAGACAGACTATGATTAAAGAGAAAAAATTTTAAAGTAGTGAAACATAGAGATAAAGAATGATAGTCCATCATAGTTCACTAAATTAAAAATGCCCCAACAAAGTTCTTTTGAACCTTGATAAACTTTCATGTTGGTCCCCAAATCAAAAAATAGCAAGGCACTGACCTGTCCTCCTTCCTGTTAACATTTGATTTCTCCGAATGGAGAGTTCAAACCTGGGCCAGGCCCTACAGCCACTTTGTACATTTTGCCAACTTCAAATGCTTAATTTCAGGAATGTAAAGGCCTGGGAGCCCTCCTGACTCTTCCTGTCTTCACAATTCACCTATCCACTCAATGGAAGCTATTTTCTGGTGTACAAGGAGAGTGCAAGAGTGATTAACTCCAAGCTGATCATGCACAGCCCACAGCCTAAAAAGCAGTCCATTCATCCAAAACACTATTGGGGTCATAGCGATACCCAGACCACCCTGAATAATCAGTATACCCACAGTTTTTTTAGATGGACATACGTTACTTCAACTCTGACCCTGAAAGCATATTAGGACTCAAAAATCCCTTTATAATTAGCACTTTATCTATTTCGTTATTCATATATCATAAGGAAAATGAAAAGTGTTTCAAAACTGGCCAATTATGTTGAATGTCTTCTGTTAGAGGTGGCTGTTAGCAATAACATTGCAATTTCCATTCCAGGAGAGCTTGAATTGCCTTACAATTTCATGATTGAATTCAATCATTTATAAAATATAACTACTCAGAGGAAAATTGCTGGAGCTATTTCTCGCAGCACTTATGAATGGATTGTCTCTACCTTATTTATAAATATAAATAACTCTTCAAACAAGCTTAGATTTTAAAATATAATCACCTAATTGGAATGCTTGTTATTAGCATGAACCATATTATTACTGCAGTCAGTCATGAATAGCCCCTTATGATAGGAGTTATTATTTCATAGGTGGTAAGCTCTAACATTTTTTTGGTAAACAAAGGAAATAAATATTGCCAATCATTATACACAGGGATAAAAATATAAAATAGAAATGCTGAGGTAGTGGAGAAGGAACAAAAAATGTGATTGAACTTTCACATAAAGGCAGATCAAAAAGATGGACTATTCTCATTACGAAAGTCAACAGCTGAGACAGACTATGATTAAAGAGAAAAAATTTTAAAGTAGTGAAACATAGAGATAAAGAATGATAGTCCATCATAGTTCACTAAATTAAAAATGCCCCAACAAGAGTTTCTTTTGAACCTTGATAAACTTTCTCATGTTGGTCCCCCAAATCAAATAATAATAGCAAGGCACTTTTTGTAGCATTTGTTCTATGCAAGCACTTTACATACAGTAGCTTATAAAATTCCCATCATCATCCTCTGGAGTTCTATTCTATAGATGAAGACATGGGCACAGTGAGAGATTAAGTAACTTGCCTTCTGTCACAAAGAAGCAAAGCCAGGCTATGAACTCTGGAATGACTGGCTCCAGGGTTATGTAATTAACTAGTCTGCTGTTCTGTCTCCCACAGAAAATGAGGGAAGATGATGCCCACTCATCTACAAATGCCACACCCAGCCAAGAATCAGAAAATTAGTAGCCAAAGGGCTTTAAGCAGAAGATAGAGCTGCATTTGAATTGAAAGCAGCTTTGAATCCAGTCCCTTAACTATATAAATGTAAAATACAGAGTCTTAAATTCAGTGGTTGTAAATCGAGAGGTATTGTGCACATCAGTGGCAGATCTGTTCCCATTCTGACTGCATTCACATTCTAATAAGCTTCTGCCTGTACATCAGGAGTAGATGGGGGGTGCGGGAGGAGGGACACCCACAAAAAGCAGCCCTGAGGCACAGTAATAATACCTGATGTCTGATGGCTGGCTCTTTGTAGGAAACAAGGTTATTTTCCCTTTTGTTGCTATAGCTCAACAGTATGATCATTCTATGCACAGGTACCATCACCCTGTTTTTATAGATGAGGAAATCAGTGTTGAAAGGAATGTTGTAACTTCTGAAGGACATATAACTTTTGAAGGACGATAACTTCATATGTAACTTCTAGGATATATAAATAGGAAGCTATAGAGTCAGGACTTAAAACTCAAGTTTATCGACTGTAAAGTGTAGAAGTAAATATTGAAACAGGGAAAAAAAAATGCTGAGGTAGTGGAGAAGGAACAAAAAATGTGATTGAACTTTCACATAAAGGCAGATCAAAAAGATGGACTATTCTCATTACGAAAGTCAACAGCTGAGACAGACTATGATTAAAGAGAAAAAATTTTAAAGTAGTGAAACATAGAGATAAAGAATGATAGTCCATCATAGTTCACTAAATTAAAAATGCCCCAACAAGAGTTTCTTTTGAACCTTGATAAACTTTCTCATGTTGGTCCCCCAAATCAAATAATAATAGCAAGGCACTTTTTGTAGCATTTGTTCTATGCAAGCACTTTACATACAGTAGCTTATAAAATTCCCATCATCATCCTCTGGAGTTCTATTCTATAGATGAAGACATGGGCACAGTGAGAGATTAAGTAACTTGCCTTCTGTCACAAAGAAGCAAAGCCAGGCTATGAACTCTGGAATGACTGGCTCCAGGGTTATGTAATTAACTAGTCTGCTGTTCTGTCTCCCACAGAAAATGAGGGAAGATGATGCCCACTCATCTACAAATGCCACACCCAGCCAAGAATCAGAAAATTAGTAGCCAAAGGGCTTTAAGCAGAAGATAGAGCTGCATTTGAATTGAAAGCAGCTTTGAATCCAGTCCCTTAACTATATAAATGTAAAATACAGAGTCTTAAATTCAGTGGTTGTAAATCGAGAGGTATTGTGCACATCAGTGGCAGATCTGTTCCCATTCTGACTGCATTCACATTCTAATAAGCTTCTGCCTGTACATCAGGAGTAGATGGGGGGTGCGGGAGGAGGGACACCCACAAAAAGCAGCCCTGAGGCACAGTAATAATACCTGATGTCTGATGGCTGGCTCTTTGTAGGAAACAAGGTTATTTTCCCTTTTGTTGCTATAGCTCAACAGTATGATCATTCTATGCACAGGTACCATCACCCTGTTTTTATAGATGAGGAAATCAGTGTTGAAAGGAATGTTGTAACTTCTGAAGGACATATAACTTTTGAAGGACGTATAACTTCATATGTAACTTCTAGGATATATAAATAGGAAGCTATAGAGTCAGGACTTAAAACTCAAGTTTATCGACTGTAAAGTGTAGAAGTAATGGCTGATTACCTGAGAACAAAGCAGAGAACGTGGAGTTGAAAAGCAGCATGAGCATATTATAACAAATAATCATTACAATAAAAGAGTCAGGGATCAAATTCCGATCTTTAATCATCAGGGAAAAGGCTTTCTTCATTTTACATCCCTTCCAAAGGTAACATACGGGCGATGAATTTCGAAAAGATTCCTAATTAAAAATATTACATTTATAAAACCTATTGTAACAGAATGAACATTTGAAAATTTTATGTATGCCAAATATAATGCCAGATTTGTAAGATGCTACTGTGTTGTGTGTCACTTTAAAAGGTGGAAAATAAATAAATGGAATTTATTATCTAGGGAGTTAAAAGCAATTTGTGGAAGCTTAGTGATAATAAATTCTTGGAGGTTTACTAGCATTAATATTCTGCCATAAAAAATTTATCTGTCATGGTTGTTTTTAAAACAGAGTGCCAGGAAGACTCAACAGTGATCTAGGTTTTGTTCTGTTTCATCTGTTTAAGCTATTGATAGTTTTCTTGGTTCAAAGAAAGTTAAGACTATGTAGTCCACATGTCAACTAGATACTTAATGTGTGACAAGGACAAGTTAGTAAAGCATTCTGTTCCTGAGTGCTTCCATATGTTCAATGCCATAGACATAAGCATAAAATTGTACCCAATATTGTGGCATAGGCTGACACAGCCTTAACTAAAATGACATTAATACATGTGTCTGGCACATAGTAAACACTCGATTATAGTGTTCTTGTTAGATTTGTGTTAGTATTAATTACAGTAACATCTAGTGTCACCCTTTACATGATAAAACAGAAGGCTGCCTGGAACCATTCATTCTAAGAAATTATTCAGTAGCTGTTAAGTGTTTATTTTTTCTTGGGTCTATTTCTCAATTCTGACACTAGACACTGTGTTTCACCACTCCAAGCTTCCATTTAAAACTTTCTAGGAATAATCAGGAATACTATTTGTTCCAATTTCATAAAATTATTTTAAGAGATTGCTGATACACATTAAATGATCAATAAATGACAAAATTATGATTATTAATAGTTATTGCATACTTCCTAGTGGGGCCTTGTTCTAGAATCTTTAGGACTATGGATTCTGTTAATATCCTTCTTGAGTTTGAACCCCTTTTCTGAACTCTTGTTAGCTGTCTGGTCTTGGGCACAGTGCTTAGTTTGTCTCTGCTTAAGTTTCTTCACCTAAAAAAGGGGGACAATAAAAGGAGTTACAAAGGACTATCAGGAGGTTGCAATGAAATAATGTGTAAAGAGCATTTAAAAATAGAGCCTGGCATATAGTGTTTAAAATATTATTACATCATTTAATTATTAAAAAGTCCTTTGAGGTGGGTATTGTTTTGTGCATTTTGGATGGCTGAATTGAGGTACAGGGTGGTTGAAAAACTCATCTAAGAACACACAGCAAGAGTAATTCCATCAGCTGTCAAAGCTCTTGTCCTAAAAATTGTGCTTGATTGTTTCTTTTTGCAGAGACTCAATGGTGACCAATTATTGATCACAGGATCCACCAGAAACCACAGCTCCATTGGGGATCTTTTATCCTCTTTCAGTTTGATATTGACTGTAGAATAAGGACTGGAATGGTGAGGCAATAGCTTAGCTTAATTGCTTATCATTTGCTCTCATAAATCTCATGATCAATATCCAAGACAATTTACTATTGTCTTGACAAAAGCCTATATTGTCAACTTTAACCCTTCTGCTTACACCATCTCCTCTAAATGGATCTGCCTCCTCAACCTCTCTCTTTAAGGCTCATCTCTGTGAGCCATTTCAGGGAGGAGAGGCCTCCTCAGATTTTCATACAGCATGTAAACTCTCTGCTGTCAGCTCTGATTGTGTTGTATGTAATTGACCTACTTGCATATCTATCACTTCTGTAATATGAACATTTTGAAACAAGAGATCTATGCTAGTTATTGTACTATGACTAATGCCTAGCATAGTTCTAGACATTAGTGGCAGTTCATTCACTCAGTATTTATTGTGTGCCTGTTATAAACCAGGCATTGTTCAAGATCTTGTGGAAACTTGAATGAACAAAAAAGACAAAAATCTTTGCTTACATGGATACTAATCTCTAGGTGAGTCACATACAGGACATTGGAGTAAAACTGTCAACTGAGCAGGTGGATATATAGCTCTGGGAACAAGAAACACATTCTGAGCTGAAGATGTAAATGTCAGAGTCACCAACATACAAGTCATATTTAAGATCATAAGTTCACTGAGATCACTATGGAAGTGAATGTTGACAGAGAAGGGTACATCTTTCTTTTAGTCAATGAAAGCATGCATAAAGATATTAGAAGCTCTAGAGAGTAGGCAAGCCCCAGACATTGTATTCCCTCCTGGGAGCATGTCTTGGAGTTTCCCACTCATGGTGGTGTTTATCAAGAAGAAAATCACTGAGCTGTAAGGATATATTTAGCCTTTATTGAAAATTTAATTCCTTTGAGGTGGGTATTGTTTTGTGCATTTTGGATGGCTAAAGAGACGGTTTCAAAAAAATTCCATCAGCTGTCAAAGCTCTTGTCCTAAAAATTGTGCTTGATTGTTTCTTTTTGCAGAGACTCAATGGTGACCAATTATTGATCACAGGATCCACCAGAAACCACAGCTCCATTGGGGATCTTTTATCCTCTTTCAGTTTGATATTGACTGTAGAATAAGGACTGGAATGGTGAGGCAATAGCTTAGCTTAATTGCTTATCATTTGCTCTCATAAATCTCATGATCAATATCCAAGACAATTTACTATTGTCTTGACAAAAGCCTATATTGTCAACTTTAACCCTTCTGCTTACACCATCTCCTCTAAATGGATCTGCCTCCTCAACCTCTCTCTTTAAGGCTCATCTCTGTGAGCCATTTCAGGGAGGAGAGGCCTCCTCAGATTTTCATACAGCATGTAAACTCTCTGCTGTCAGCTCTGATTGTGTTGTATGTAATTGACCTACTTGCATATCTATCACTTCTGTAATATGAACATTTTGAAACAAGAGATCTATGCTAGTTATTGTACTATGACTAATGCCTAGCATAGTTCTAGACATTAGTGGCAGTTCATTCACTCAGTATTTATTGTGTGCCTGTTATAAACCAGGCATTGTTCAAGATCTTGTGGAAACTTGAATGAACAAAAAAGACAAAAATCTTTGCTTACATGGATACTAATCTCTAGGTGAGTCACATACAGGACATTGGAGTAAAACTGTCAACTGAGCAGGTGGATATATAGCTCTGGGAACAAGAAACACATTCTGAGCTGAAGATGTAAATGTCAGAGTCACCAACATACAAGTCATATTTAAGATCATAAGTTCACTGAGATCACTATGGAAGTGAATGTTGACAGAGAAGGGTACATCTTTCTTTTAGTCAATGAAAGCATGCATAAAGATATTAGAAGCTCTAGAGAGTAGGCAAGCCCCAGACATTGTATTCCCTCCTGGGAGCATGTCTTGGAGTTTCCCACTCATGGTGGTGTTTATCAAGAAGAAAATCACTGAGCTGTAAGGATATATTTAGCCTTTATTGAACATAGACCCAATTCCACAATGGCCTCCACATATTCTTCTTGTTTTACAGCATTTATTCACAGAAAAGTGGTGTCTCTCTTTGAGTCTATTTTTCCTTAGCAATAAGGGACATCTTGGATGTAGTCATGACTCTCAACTGAAAATGCTTAAACTCATCTTAATGGAATTGATATGTAGCAGTAATAGGCAAAAATCATAGACTCTTCCATTGCATCACCAGGTGGCAAAAGAGTTGACTGTGACCTCAGAGAATCAGGGAAGAAAAGTATGGAGCAACAGTCCATGGGCTTTTACTGCACAGGCTTGTCTCCATCTTTCCACTAGAGTGTAAGCTCCTGATGGGTAGGAGGAGCTTGTTTGGCTTGTTTGTGGTTCTAGCCTCAGCACGTAGGATAATGCCTGTCATATGATAGGATTGGTAAAGCTATGTCAAAATGACTAAATGGCCTGGGCTTGAATCTCAGCTCTGTTGCTTAGTAGCTGTAGAATCTGGGATGAGTCACTTAAGATCTCAAATCCTTGGTCTCCTTGTGTGTGAAATGGAGATAATAATAGCCCTCTAACAAAAACTCTGAATATTGAGTGGAATAATGTATGGATTTTGAACAATATATGATGCATGATAAAAATCCACATTCATGCTTTTTTGCTATTTTGATGATGATTTTGCCATTGAACACTCTAACAATCTGCTTGTGTAAAGCATTAACTAGTTTAACAGTATCATTGAGATAAATTAAATGTGATTTTTGTTACTTCTAGGAACACTCATTGGAGAATGAATATCTACCACCAAATAGATTCTAAATGCCATGAACAAGAAACACATTCTGAGCTGAAGATGTAAATGTCAGAGTCACCAACATACAAGTCATATTTAAGATCATAAGTTCACTGAGATCACTATGGAAGTGAATGTTGACAGAGAAGGGTACATCTTTCTTTTAGTCAATGAAAGCATGCATAAAGATATTAGAAGCTCTAGAGAGTAGGCAAGCCCCAGACATTGTATTCCCTCCTGGGAGCATGTCTTGGAGTTTCCCACTCATGGTGGTGTTTATCAAGAAGAAAATCACTGAGCTGTAAGGATATATTTAGCCTTTATTGAACATAGACCCAATTCCACAATGGCCTCCACATATTCTTCTTGTTTTACAGCATTTATTCACAGAAAAGTGGTGTCTCTCTTTGAGTCTATTTTTCCTTAGCAATAAGGGACATCTTGGATGTAGTCATGACTCTCAACTGAAAATGCTTAAACTCATCTTAATGGAATTGATATGTAGCAGTAATAGGCAAAAATCATAGACTCTTCCATTGCATCACCAGGTGGCAAAAGAGTTGACTGTGACCTCAGAGAATCAGGGAAGAAAAGTATGGAGCAACAGTCCATGGGCTTTTACTGCACAGGCTTGTCTCCATCTTTCCACTAGAGTGTAAGCTCCTGATGGGTAGGAGGAGCTTGTTTGGCTTGTTTGTGGTTCTAGCCTCAGCACGTAGGATAATGCCTGTCATATGATAGGATTGGTAAAGCTATGTCAAAATGACTAAATGGCCTGGGCTTGAATCTCAGCTCTGTTGCTTAGTAGCTGTAGAATCTGGGATGAGTCACTTAAGATCTCAAATCCTTGGTCTCCTTGTGTGTGAAATGGAGATAATAATAGCCCTCTAACAAAAACTCTGAATATTGAGTGGAATAATGTATGGATTTTGAACAATATATGATGCATGATAAAAATCCACATTCATGCTTTTTTGCTATTTTGATGATGATTTTGCCATTGAACACTCTAACAATCTGCTTGTGTAAAGCATTAACTAGTTTTACAGTATCATTGAGATAAATTAAATGTGATTTTTGTTACTTCTAGGAACACTCATTGGAGAATGAATATCTACCACCAAATAGATTCTGAGAACAGTACGAGCTACTTTGAACTGTTTTCCTGCCCAGTCTCACATGCGAGTGTTTTGCAAAAAGGTGAATAAGATTTGCCCTGTATATCCAGAACTTGTTTTTCTGTTATTCTAATTTTTTTTTTTCCTGAAAGCTTACAAGCATAGATGGTCAGTATTTCTGTACAAAGAAAACCTTTTGCCCATCACACTTGCTGCTCTATATCCCTTGACAAGGAGACAATTTGAAACTAGGAAAGTTAAACTTTAACCTTGCAATCTAAACAGATAACACAGCAATGTTCTGTATTTTATAGACCTGGTGGAGTGTAAAATTGAATCGGCTTGAGGTGTTAGACTCCCATTTTACTGTGTGAAGAAAACCAGCAGTATTCAGACTAGATTTACATCCAGCCCAAATATTACTTCTAGGTCAGTGCAAATGGAGAGTAGGTATTATGACTCCTATTAGAAACGGCCGAAGTGTGGGCTTCCCTGGTGGTCCAGTGGGTAAGTACACCGCCTTGCAGGCCCCCAGCACACTGCCTCACTCACCAAACTTTAGTGAGGAAAGTCTCACTTTTATTTCCTTCTATATCCTTTTATTGATGCTTCATATGTGTACAGAAGTCATTTGCTTAATAATAAGAAAAAGAATAATAATTATCACTCCAGGGCTTCCCTGGTGGTCCAGTGGGTAAGGACACCGCCTTGCAGTGCAAGGGGCACCAGTTCGATCCCTGGCCTGGGAAGATCCCATGTGCCGTGGAGCGGCCGGACCAATCTGTCCAATTACCGAGCCGGGCTCTGAGCGCATGAGCCCAGAGCCAGTGCTCTCGACAACTGAGGCCACCGTGATGGGGGTCCACATGGGCCAAAGAACAAAAACTCTGAATATTGAGTGGAATAATGTATGGATTTTGAACAATATATGATGCATGATAAAAATCCACATTCATGCTTTTTTGCTATTTTGATGATGATTTTGCCATTGAACACTCTAACAATCTGCTTGTGTAAAGCATTAACTAGTTTTACAGTATCATTGAGATAAATTAAATGTGATTTTTGTTACTTCTAGGAACACTCATTGGAGAATGAATATCTACCACCAAATAGATTCTGAGAACAGTACGAGCTACTTTGAACTGTTTTCCTGCCCAGTCTCACATGCGAGTGTTTTGCAAAAAGGTGAATAAGATTTGCCCTGTATATCCAGAACTTGTTTTTCTGTTATTCTAATTTTTTTTTTTCCTGAAAGCTTACAAGCATAGATGGTCAGTATTTCTGTACAAAGAAAACCTTTTGCCCATCACACTTGCTGCTCTATATCCCTTGACAAGGAGACAATTTGAAACTAGGAAAGTTAAACTTTAACCTTGCAATCTAAACAGATAACACAGCAATGTTCTGTATTTTATAGACCTGGTGGAGTGTAAAATTGAATCGGCTTGAGGTGTTAGACTCCCATTTTACTGTGTGAAGAAAACCAGCAGTATTCAGACTAGATTTACATCCAGCCCAAATATTACTTCTAGGTCAGTGCAAATGGAGAGTAGGTATTATGACTCCTATTAGAAACGGCCGAAGTGTGGGCTTCCCTGGTGGTCCAGTGGGTAAGTACACCGCCTTGCAGGCCCCCAGCACACTGCCTCACTCACCAAACTTTAGTGAGGAAAGTCTCACTTTTATTTCCTTCTATATCCTTTTATTGATGCTTCATATGTGTACAGAAGTCATTTGCTTAATAATAAGAAAAAGAATAATAATTATCACTCCAGGGCTTCCCTGGTGGTCCAGTGGGTAAGGACACCGCCTTGCAGTGCAAGGGGCACCAGTTCGATCCCTGGCCTGGGAAGATCCCATGTGCCGTGGAGCGGCCGGACCAATCTGTCCAATTACCGAGCCGGGGCTCTGGAGCGCATGAGCCCAGAGCCAGTGCTCTGCGACAACTGAGGCCACCGTGATGGGGGGTCCACATGGGCCAAAGAACAAAGATGGATGAAAACAGATAAATGAAAGACCAATAGAAGTGGCTCACCCGCCCCCTCCTTCCCCACTCCACCCCTGCCTCACCCCACCCCTGCAAAAACAAAAAAAGAAACGGCCCGAGTGACCAACTGTTAAGTCATTAATTAAAGAAAAATACCAAGCAGAGAAGGCTTTTGCTTATCTAAACTTCTATGTAGCCTCTTATAACTAGTCATCACTTCGTCCCTTTTGGACAAAATAAGTAGTAAGGAAAACAGTGGAAACATCAAGTAGAAAATAAAAGATTTCATTGTACAAGTAATTTGAAAAAATATATCAATCCACTATTAAGCGTTTTTTTTTTTTTTTCAATAATGGTGAGTGTTCTTCAGACAATTTAGGCCAATATATCTGAAATGAGACTATCATCTTTTCTTAACTCATTTTTCTGCCCTTCTCTGTTTTTTATCTTGCTTACTGTCACCATTATTCTGTTCTTTTGGCAGAATCGTTTTTCTCTTTGCTATTTTTCACTTAATACCACCAATTGTTTCCCGGCTATACCTTCAAATCCATCCTTTCCCTCCAACCACTGTTGCTTTATGTGAAGGCCTTTTTCCTCTCCTCTAGGTAGGTCTAGTGGAGAAGATCCTAAGCTTTTGGATCACTCTGTCCAAGGTCAAATCCTTGTTTCGAAACTTAGTAATTGTGGGATCTTGACTTAGTGACTCAATTTCTTAGTTTAGTTCTCTCATCTAAGTGGGGATTATAATTGTGCCTTCCTGATAGGTTTATAGGACAGATTTATAATGCTTATTCAGGCTTAGAATATTGTTGTGCCCAGTAAGAGTTAGTTTCTTGCATAAGCCTTTTAAGCAATTTTCCAGCTGATTTTCCTGTTTAATTTTTAATTTCTCTAACAATTTACCTGTTTTCTGATTTTGTGTCCTTTTCTTACTCCAAGGTTTGATTCACTGCTTGATTCAGAGGCTAATACCCAGCTAGCTCTTGCTGACAGTTTTGAGACCTTGTCTGTGTCTGGTCTTCACATGTTGCTTTTAATCCTTTGCTACTCTTTAACTTCAAGTTTGCAATTAACCCTTGAAGTTGGACTTGTGCCCAGAGCCTTTAACTACTGGCTGGCTTTAGCCGTCTTAAAACTTCATCAAGACATTCACGTCCCATCTTGATCTACCAACTCCACTTCTGGGTATGTATCCAAAGGAAATGAAAATAGGATCTCAGACATACTAGCACGCCCATGTTTAATGCATTGCTATTCACAATAACTACGACATGGAAACAACTGAAGTGCCCATCAATGGATGGATGGATGGATATAGAAGTGAAGTAAGGCAGAAACAGAAAAACAAATATTGTATATTTCTGCATACGTTTGGAATCTGGAAAGATGGTACTTATGAACCTATATGCAGGGCATCAATGAGAACACAGAATAATGAAAAGACTTGTGAACACAGTGGGGAAGGACAGGAGGGGACAAATAGGAAAGTAGCATTAAACATACACATTACCATATGTAAAATAGATAGCCAGTGGGGATTTGACCTGTGACTGGGAGCTCCTATCTGGTGCTCTGTGACAATGTAGAGAGGTGAGAAAGGGAAGGACCTGGGAGGGAGGTTCAGGAGGGAGGGGACATATGTATACCTATGGCTGATTCATCTTGATGTATGGCAGAAGTCAACATAATATTATAAAGCAATTATCCTCCAATTAAAACTTAATACAGTTAAAATTAAAGGGGAAAATAATAAAAAAGAAGAAATAGTATATATATCCGAGGAGATATTCTTCATTTATGAGAAAAAAGGAAACCCTGTCATTTGTGACAATATAGGTGAACTTTTGAGGGCATTAGGTTAAGTGAAATAAACCAGGCAGAGAAAGACAAATACAACAAAGTACCGCGTATATAAGGAATATTAAGAAGTGTCACACTTATAGAAACAGAGAGGAGAAAGGCAGTTGTCAGACTCTAGAAGGTGGTGGAAATAGTGAGAGGTTGTTTAAAGGATACAAACTTTCAAAAATATGATGGATAAGGTCTGAGGAGCTAGTGTAAAATATGGTGATTATACTTGATAACACTGTATTGTATAATTGAAAATTTCTGAAAAGTAGAACTTAAATAGCCTCACCAAACAGAAAAAGTATGGGCAGACTGATAGGATTTTGATTCACTGCTTGTCTAATACCCAGCTAGCTCTTGCTGACAGTTTTGAGACCTTGTCTGTGTCTGGTCTTCACATGTTGCTTTTAATCCTTTGCTACTCTTTAACTTCAAGTTTGCAATTAACCCTTGAAGTTGGACTTGTGCCCAGAGCCTTTAACTACTGGCTGGCTTTAGCCATCTTAAAACTTCATCAAGACATTCACGTCCCATCTTGATCTACCAACTCCACTTCTGGGTATGTATCCAAAGGAAATGAAAATAGGATCTCAGACATACTAGCACGCCCATGTTTAATGCATTGCTATTCACAATAACTACGACATGGAAACAACTGAAGTGCCCATCAATGGATGGATGGATGGATATAGAAGTGAAGTAAGGCAGAAACAGAAAAACAAATATTGTATATTTCTGCATACGTTTGGAATCTGGAAAGATGGTACTTATGAACCTATATGCAGGGCATCAATGAGAACACAGAATAATGAAAAGACTTGTGAACACAGTGGGGAAGGACAGGAGGGGACAAATAGGAAAGTAGCATTAAACATACACATTACCATATGTAAAATAGATAGCCAGTGGGGATTTGACCTGTGACTGGGAGCTCCTATCTGGTGCTCTGTGACAATGTAGAGAGGTGAGAAAGGGAAGGACCTGGGAGGGAGGTTCAGGAGGGAGGGGACATATGTATACCTATGGCTGATTCATCTTGATGTATGGCAGAAGTCAACATAATATTATAAAGCAATTATCCTCCAATTAAAACTTAATACAGTTAAAATTAAAGGGGAAAATAATAAAAAAGAAGAAATAGTATATATATCCGAGGAGATATTCTTCATTTATGAGAAAAAAGGAAACCCTGTCATTTGTGACAATATAGGTGAACTTTTGAGGGCATTAGGTTAAGTGAAATAAACCAGGCAGAGAAAGACAAATACAACAAAGTACCGCGTATATAAGGAATATTAAGAAGTGTCACACTTATAGAAACAGAGAGGAGAAAGGCAGTTGTCAGACTCTAGAAGGTGGTGGAAATAGTGAGAGGTTGTTTAAAGGATACAAACTTTCAAAAATATGATGGATAAGGTCTGAGGAGCTAGTGTAAAATATGGTGATTATACTTGATAACACTGTATTGTATAATTGAAAATTTCTGAAAAAGTAGAACTTAAATAGCCTCACCAAACAGACAATAACATGTATGAGGTGACAGATGTGCTGATTAATTACATGGGGGGAATTCTCTCACAATGTATATGAGTATCAAATTACCATGATGTACACATTAAAGGTCTCACAACTTGATATGTTCAATTATAACTCAACAAAACTAAAATAAAAATGAAAAGTTTGACCGGCTTTCCAGTTGTTCCCTTTAATACAGAGTAAAGTCTAAACTAGTGTTGGCTGTAAGGACCTTCAAACTCTGGTCCCAGCTCACCTTTTTCTGGCCGCTTCTTTTCCCTCATCTCATTCCTCTACCTTACCCTTGGTTTTTTCAAGTGCTAGAACATTCCTCTGGCTTTTTCTTATTCCAGTGAAATGGTTCTTCTCCAAAGAGCCCTGTTGAAGTGAAATGCATCTGGGGGAGATTCAATTTCATCTTTGTGGGTGTAATGTGAACACTGCAAGTAGTGGCAGAACAACAGCATCATCTGCCAGCACCTATGTTGACCATTACTAGTCTGTCAAAGCCGTCAAAAGTTTGCATGCTCCCTTAATCTCTTGATTCAATGTATAGTATTTAGTAGTATTACCTCTGTCTTGAATAGCTGGGAATATAAAACTCAGAAATAGTAAGCAAGTTAATTTAATGTTTCTATAGCCAGTCAGTCACTAAACCAGGATTTTAACCAAATCAGCTGATCCCAGAGTTATCATTCTTAACTTCTTGACACTAAAATCCTCCCTAGCTATATTTTACTATTGCATTTGAGTGATTTTTATACTCAGTGTTCTTACACTCAGTGTTTAACTGAGTGTTTATTTAATTCTTTACAGCACCAGCCTTCAATGTTGCTATGTTTCTGGAACTATTACTTTTCAAACAGTGCTCCATATATAAGGAATATTAAGAAGTGTCACACTTATAGAAACAGAGAGGAGAAAGGCAGTTGTCAGACTCTAGAAGGTGGTGGAAATAGTGAGAGGTTGTTTAAAGGATACAAACTTTCAAAAATATGATGGATAAGGTCTGAGGAGCTAGTGTAAAATATGGTGATTATACTTGATAACACTGTATTGTATAATTGAAAATTTCTGAAAAAGTAGAACTTAAATAGCCTCACCAAACAGACAATAACATGTATGAGGTGACAGATGTGCTGATTAATTACATGGGGGGAATTCTCTCACAATGTATATGAGTATCAAATTACCATGATGTACACATTAAAGGTCTCACAACTTGATATGTTCAATTATAACTCAACAAAACTAAAATAAAAATGAAAAGTTTGACCGGCTTTCCAGTTGTTCCCTTTAATACAGAGTAAAGTCTAAACTAGTGTTGGCTGTAAGGACCTTCAAACTCTGGTCCCAGCTCACCTTTTTCTGGCCGCTTCTTTTCCTCATCTCATTCCTCTACCTTACCCTTGGTTTTTTCAAGTGCTAGAACATTCCTCTGGCTTTTTCTTATTCCAGTGAAATGGTTCTTCTCCAAAGAGCCCTGTTGAAGTGAAATGCATCTGGGGGAGATTCAATTTCATCTTTGTGGGTGTAATGTGAACACTGCAAGTAGTGGCAGAACAACAGCATCATCTGCCAGCACCTATGTTGACCATTACTAGTCTGTCAAAGCCGTCAAAAGTTTGCATGCTCCCTTAATCTCTTGATTCAATGTATAGTATTTAGTAGTATTACCTCTGTCTTGAATAGCTGGGAATATAAAACTCAGAAATAGTAAGCAAGTTAATTTAATGTTTCTATAGCCAGTCAGTCACTAAACCAGGATTTTAACCAAATCAGCTGATCCCAGAGTTATCATTCTTAACTTCTTGACACTAAAATCCTCCCTAGCTATATTTTACTATTGCATTTGAGTGATTTTTATACTCAGTGTTCTTACACTCAGTGTTTAACTGAGTGTTTATTTAATTCTTTACAGCACCAGCCTTCAATGTTGCTATGTTTCTGGCACTATTACTTTTCAAACAGTGCTCCAAAAATATCTGCCACATCAAAGTGAAATCTAAGCCTGCCAACAGGAAACAGCTGTCCTGGGACTCCCACCTCTAGCTCTCCTGTGCCAAGACTCATTCACTGTTTAATGAAGACTCCCACTTGATAAATGATGGACCAGAAAAAGGAATGCATAACTTTCTATGTGTCACTAAATACCTATGTAATTTTAGACAACCTACTTAATCTCCCCATTTTTTTGGTTTGTTCACTGTAGACTTTATCTTCTTGGATTTATCATTCTCCCAGGAGTTTTGTGAGGGTGAAATAAGATATTCAAGAGGAAAAATTCTAAGATCTGTAAAAGATCATACAAAGGGAAAGAACACATATTCTAAGCAGTAAAACACGCCATTTACTTACTGTGCAAGTGCTCAGTCACTAAGTGGTCTCTGACTCTTTGTAATCCAAGTGCCTATAGCCCACCAGACACCCCTGTCCGTGAGATTTTCCAGGCAAGAATACACCAGTGGGTTGCCTATTCTCTTCTTCATGTTATCTTTCTGACCTAAGGATTGAATTTGTGTCTCCTGTGTTTCCTGCCAGGCAGGTGAATTCTTTATCACTGAGCCACCTGGGAAGCCCATAAATGACAGTGCCAAGTAATATTAATTCCTGGTAAGTGGAGTTTCTAACTTTTCCCACTTCGTATTTCTCATGGGTAGTGAAGAGTCATGAAAGGAGGAAATTTTGTGCTTGTTTTGAAACATCCATCATTTGTCAAAGCAGAAATAAGAATCACTGACTCCCAAAGGACAAGATCTGTAAGGAGACATGGGACACAATCTGGGCTTCCCATTTGCCAATGATGAGACTGAAGTTCAGAGTTAACAACCCATGTGAGGTGCTACCACATCTTTCTGGAAAACATAGACTGCATAAAGATGTTCTAGATAGAGTAGATAATTTGAAAAAAAAGACTTTTTTTCTTTTTGGTAAAACTGACCAAAAAAAGGAATACAGCTAGAGAGAGCTGGTAAAGCACAAAGATTCCAGAGCTCCATTTCTGGAGTCAACCCCTTACTTTCCCCCTACACTTATTCCTGATGTGATTCAGGGGCGTTAATTAACCTCTCATCCCTTAGTTTCCTTGTCTGTAAAACTGAACTGGCAAAGAGTGTCTATCTTTCAGGATTATTTTTAGGATATAATGAGTTAAACTGTGCAAGCTCTTAAACTTTCACCAACCACAGAGTAAGTGCTAGATGCTTGTTAAATAAATAAAAACAACATCTGAATAGTTGGCATTTTTGGAATTCATACATATGGTGAAACCAAAAGACTGTGCTTTTTACTTGCAAATTAAGTTTACAAACCTTCACAGGTTATGCCTCTGTTCCTCCAAAGACTTTCCTGACTACATGCCCAGGTCCAGAGCTTTTAGCTAAGTCACCAAGGAGTTAGAATGAGATTAATTAATTGTCAGAAGGTTAAATTTTGTTTTCAATTTCCTGGAGGGTTATTGTTGTCTTTTTAATTGGCAATATGTTGGCAGTTCAAGTCACTTTTTGAAAACAAATTCTCTAACAGCCAAATGCTGATGATTTCTCTGCCAAAAAGAAAGGTATTCAAAACTTTCCACAATCTATTGATAGTTGGTAGCATATTTGCTACCAGGAAAAACAAACACACTGAATGTTATGCCATATATGATATAAAAAACCTGAAGTTAGGAAATTGTCTTTTACAATTACACAAGGCAAATGCTGGTGGTGGCTTATCAGTTACGAATAACCTAGTCTCACAATAACCTTGTTAGATTTGCTTACTTTAACAAATCAACCACAAAAACCCCTGGATGAAGCTTTAAGTTAGTGAACCAATTATTTTGATTGACTGAGGGCACTGAGATTTTATTGGGTAGGTGTTATGATGGAGTAATAAATGAAAATATGCATATAAACACAAGTAACCAGGTGTTCAATATTTTATTTTTTATATTAGCTCTTGAGTGATATCTAGTAAGCATTTTGTTATCATAATGTCCTTTAAATAAATAGGGAAATGATTACTTCAGGAAAAATTAACTGGGGCATAGAGCGGGAGAAAGTGAATGACTTGTAATTATCCAAGAGAAGATATAGCTACCGACTTGACAGCATTTATTTTTCAAAGAAAAAATATTTGCTCACAGATAGTATAGTAGCTCAGTATTTCTTTTTATTTTTAACTAAAGTATAATTGTTAAAATGTTATATTAGTTTCAGAGGTACAACAGAGTGATTTGATATTTTTATAGTTTATATTCCATATAAGGTATTAAAAAATATTGGCTCTGTTCCTTGTGTTCTACATCACATCTTTGTACATGATTTATTTTAAACCTTGAGTTTATTATATCTTTTGATTCTCTTCCCCTATCATGCCCCTCCCCACATCCCTCTCACCACTAGTTTGTTCTCTGTATCTATGAGCCTGTTTCTATTCTGTTCATTTAATTTTTAGATTCCACATATAAGTGAAAAAAGACAGTGTTTTTCTTTCTGTCTGACTGATTTCATGAAGTATAACATTCTCTGGATCCACCCTTGTTGTTGCAAATTTGCAAATGGCAAAATTTCATTCTTTTTTAATGGCTGAATAATATCCCCATGTATGTGTGTGTATAGACTACGTTGTAGGAATTATTTAATCTCCACAGCAACCCATTTTTCTGATAATCACAGTGATCTTTCTTTTTGTACTGTGAATCAACTGTTTTCTCCTTAGAACCTTTGCAGGTGCTGTTACCTCTTGTTTGGATGTCTTCAGACTCTCACATGACCAGCCTCCTCTAGTTTTAAGGTTTCAAATGTCACCTCATTAATGAAGCAAAATATCTCTCTTACATGCATTCAGTTTCCATCATCTCACTATAGATTTAATGCCTTCACAATACTCATCAGTTCCTGAGATTATCTTGGTTTTCATGTTTATCATCTCTTCCCATATAAGCTCGATGAAGACAGTGAATGGATATGTCCTATTTACGGCTGTAAAGCCAGCACCTAGAATCATGCCTGCCACATACAGTCACTCAAAAATATTGTGGGAGGAATGACTAAATAAGGGAACTAAGGGTCCAGAGGATTTAAGTAAATAATTGCAGGCACAGTAGGAATTCCTAAGTAAATCATTTGCCATGCACATAATCTTTGGGAAATGATTACTTCAGGAAAAATTAACTGGGGCATAGAGCGGAGAAAGTGAATGACTTGTAATTATCCAAGAGAAGATATAGCTACCGACTTGACAGCATTTATTTTTCAAAGAAAAAATATTTGCTCACAGATAGTATAGTAGCTCAGTATTTCTTTTTATTTTTAACTAAAGTATAATTGTTAAAATGTTATATTAGTTTCAGAGGTACAACAGAGTGATTTGATATTTTTATAGTTTATATTCCATATAAGGTATTAAAAAATATTGGCTCTGTTCCTTGTGTTCTACATCACATCTTTGTACATGATTTATTTTAAACCTTGAGTTTATTATATCTTTTGATTCTCTTCCCCTATCATGCCCCTCCCACATCCCTCTCACCACTAGTTTGTTCTCTGTATCTATGAGCCTGTTTCTATTCTGTTCATTTAATTTTTAGATTCCACATATAAGTGAAAAAAGACAGTGTTTTTCTTTCTGTCTGACTGATTTCATGAAGTATAACATTCTCTGGATCCACCCTTGTTGTTGCAAATTTGCAAATGGCAAAATTTCATTCTTTTTTAATGGCTGAATAATATCCCCATGTATGTGTGTGTATAGACTACGTTGTAGGAATTATTTAATCTCCACAGCAACCCATTTTTCTGATAATCACAGTGATCTTTCTTTTTGTACTGTGAATCAACTGTTTTCTCCTTAGAACCTTTGCAGGTGCTGTTACCTCTTGTTTGGATGTCTTCAGACTCTCACATGACCAGCCTCCTCTAGTTTTAAGGTTTCAAATGTCACCTCATTAATGAAGCAAAATATCTCTCTTACATGCATTCAGTTTCCATCATCTCACTATAGATTTAATGCCTTCACAATACTCATCAGTTCCTGAGATTATCTTGGTTTTCATGTTTATCATCTCTTCCCATATAAGCTCGATGAAGACAGTGAATGGATATGTCCTATTTACGGCTGTAAAGCCAGCACCTAGAATCATGCCTGCCACATACAGTCACTCAAAAATATTGTGGGAGGAATGACTAAATAAGGGAACTAAGGGTCCAGAGGATTTAAGTAAATAATTGCAGGCACAGTAGGAATTCAGATATGTTGATGACATTAAGGTAAATGTGCCTCATTTGCCTCCAAGTAGTTCTTGGAGGAGATAATGAGGATTTGCTTGACAGTCCTAGCACAAGAGATAAAAATAAGTTAATTTAAAGGAAATTGATCAGAGTGCAGTGGCCAATAAGAGGTGGAAGACAGAAAGTAAGAGAATAATGATTCTAACTTCAGCAACTGGGCAGCTAGTGATACTAATGAATAAATGAGGGTGATCAGACGACGACATATGGCAGATGGTTTTGTCTGCACTCTGGTTTGAGTGTTCAAAGAGCAGTGGGCAAATGGCCAGTTCAGGGGACAGCTAATCCTTAACTCATGGTCCAGGTCATCAGTCACAGTTCTTACTCATTTCTCGCTCTGGTCTGAGAAATACTAGAGTCAGACAGAAGACATTCTAAGCCCTATATTAACTCTTACTGAATCACATCTATCACTCTTGATCAACCAGTTAGTCTACCCATAAGAGGACACTGTGTGTATCTGTCACCTCCATCTTAAAGTCTTGTTTGTTATTCTCCAACACCTTTCCAAGGGACTTTAATATTTGTCTGACAGTCTTCTCAAGCATCAAAGTCATGATGTGCACTTAATTTAAGAAGACTGGGGCTTATTGCTTTTACCTTTGGTTAAATAAAAATGCGTAATACATTTGATTTTCAAAAAATTTAATAATGTCTATTGTTTTTTATGCAGCAAATCTTTGTCATGTGCTATTTCTTTTAATGCTTTCATTTGAGGCATAAGTAGCAGAACTAATATTTCAAGTCTGCATTTAATAAATGCTTATAAAATACATATAATTTCCAAATATTAAAGATATTAAATCTATGTTAAAAAACACTCAAGAAGTAATATGTGATGTATTTAAATATTTGAAAGACTAACTCAAAAAACAATTTTTTAATATACGTGAGGAAGCTTGCATTTGCATAATTTAATTCTTTCATCCAGTAATTTTAAATATGGGAGAAAATAATACAGATTTGTAGAAAATAACCTAAATGTGTAGGGTAGGTATATACACAGAGATATTTATCATAGTGTTATTTATATTCTGGGTAAAAAAGAGCAAAGGGGAAAAAAATCTAAATATTCAGAAGCCAGGGAATGCAGTCAAATAAAACATACTATAACTATATAGCATCATATTATGCTTACCATCAAAATGATATTTACATTCTAATAATAAGGTTAGTACATATCAAAGTATATAATGTAAAAAAAGGATAAATATTTGGTATGGTTGTGATTATTAATGAATGCACATCCATGAAAAAATATGTCACTCATTATTTGCAGTTACTTCAAGGTAATGGAGAGGGAAATGGCAACCCACTCCAGTATTCTGGCCTGGAAAATTCCATGGAGAGAGGAGTCTTATAGGCTACAGACCTTGGAACTGCAAGGAGTCAGACATGACTGAGGGACTGAACAAAACGGATCTGCATCTTATGAAAGTAGCTTCTAGCCCCTTCTGGGGCTTGGAAGCTGCACCAGGGATTTTTTGGTGGAGAATATCATTCTAACCCTATATTAAAGATCACATCTATCACTCTTGATCAACCAGTTAGTCTACCCATAAGAGGACACTGTGTGTATCTGTCACCTCCATCTTAAAGTCTTGTTTGTTATTCTCCAACACCTTTCCAAGGGACTTTAATATTTGTCTGACAGTCTTCTCAAGCATCAAAGTCATGATGTGCACTTAATTTAAGAAGACTGGGGCTTATTGCTTTTACCTTTGGTTAAATAAAAATGCGTAATACATTTGATTTTCAAAAAATTTAATAATGTCTATTGTTTTTTATGCAGCAAATCTTTGTCATGTGCTATTTCTTTTAATGCTTTCATTTGAGGCATAAGTAGCAGAACTAATATTTCAAGTCTGCATTTAATAAATGCTTATAAAATACATATAATTTCCAAATATTAAAGATATTAAATCTATGTTAAAAAACACTCAAGAAGTAATATGTGATGTATTTAAATATTTGAAAGACTAACTCAAAAAACAATTTTTTAATATACGTGAGGAAGCTTGCATTTGCATAATTTAATTCTTTCATCCAGTAATTTTAAATATGGGAGAAAATAATACAGATTTGTAGAAAATAACCTAAATGTGTAGGGTAGGTATATACACAGAGATATTTATCATAGTGTTATTTATATTCTGGGTAAAAAAGAGCAAAGGGGAAAAAAATCTAAATATTCAGAAGCCAGGGAATGCAGTCAAATAAAACATACTATAACTATATAGCATCATATTATGCTTACCATCAAAATGATATTTACATTCTAATAATAAGGTTAGTACATATCAAAGTATATAATGTAAAAAAAGGATAAATATTTGGTATGGTTGTGATTATTAATGAATGCACATCCATGAAAAAATATGTCACTCATTATTTGCAGTTACTTCAAGGTAATGGAGAGGGAAATGGCAACCCACTCCAGTATTCTGGCCTGGAAAATTCCATGGAGAGAGGAGTCTTATAGGCTACAGACCTTGGAACTGCAAGGAGTCAGACATGACTGAGTGACTGAACAAAACTGATCTGCATCTTATGAAAGTAGCTTCTAGCTCTCTGGCTTGGAAGCTGCAAGGGATCTGGTGGAGAATATTCTGCTGCCCCTGTACAGGTGATTCAACCTCAGAACTCTCTCAGTCAAGCCAAACTTCATTGTGTGTGGGGGGGGGCTCTCTCTGGGGTCCCGCAGGGAGATGTTTGGTTTCCATATTTTAAATCTTGCTGGCCTGGAGTCCTGTCACTCTGGTCCCTATCTCCAATCACTTATCTCATGTTTACATATCATTATTTCAGTCCTGTGTTCAACTGTTTAGGACCCAGATCATGGTACCAGTTCTAATAATAACAAGAGTCAAACCTTTCTAATATAGCAATGGAATTAATGTAATCTTTTCAAGCACTCTACTTTGACATGTTGGGGCTTTCTTTTGGTGGGTGGCTAACAGGGAAGGTGGTGGCTGGTGGGGGAGGAAGCCTTATACCTGCAGACCTTCAGAGATCAACAATCATAGGCCATATCTCATATGGATTTAATAGCAGCCAGTCTTATGGCATCTTTTATGATTTTCTTCTTTTCAGGAAATGTCCTTTTCCCTCACACTTAGTTGAAAATTGCATTGCATCCTCTGTGAACAGTTATTTAAGGATGTGGCTTTCTGTAATACTGGTGCAGGAAGAGTGCTAACAGGGAAGGGTGATTTTGTTCTTCCTTAAGTGAATAGAGAGACCCACTGGAAAGTTGCATTTTACTTGTCTACATTGTACAGATTACTATGTTTTCAGTAAATATCTGATAAATAGGCAATTTTTACTTCAACTTGCAAGGGGAAAAGTGATGGCTCCAATAACCAATATTCACTGACAAATAGTAGCAATAAAAATGTCCACAACTTCAATATCATGTAGCATTGAGGTTTTTTCATCATTCTGAATTGTGGCCTTCCAGGTCGCTGATGGTATGTTGTTTTGTTGGTGAGATGGTGTGTGTGTATGTGCAATGAAGGCAAATAATCAAAGCAATGTATCTTAACAATGTATTTTTTGTACATAGGATCATATTGATAAAAACAATTTCCTCCACCTCACTTTCCCCACAGAAGGTTCTAGTAGGAAAAGCCTTTTTCAAGGATTGCTCTAATTACTGCTCTATCTCCCAGCCCAGGAACTGACATATAATAAATATATGTTGAGTGAATAAGGAAATTATTACTTTTATATTATTATGACATATTAAATTGGATAAGAAGTTAATATGAATAGAATAAATTACTATTCTATTCTGGTAAGTTTGACTGCACCAGTTGGGTTGTTTGAGGTATTTTCCATATTTACTTTATTTGTGTTGTTGAGAATAGTGGAATTTTAGAGCATTCATAGTTTTAAATCACTCACTGAGTTCACTATTCATTGAGATACTGAAGGGAGCCTTGCATGCTACAGTCTGTGCAGTCACAAAGAGACACAATTTAGGGCCTGAATGGCACCTACAATTGAGTCCATTAGTTCCTACAAAATGATGTGACAGAAAAGAGAGTAGGTGAAGTAATGGGTTATAGTCCTGCACCTGGAATATCTCACCTGACTTCTTAATGCCTTGTTTCCTAGTGGGAAAGAATACCACCTTCTCTATTTGATTCTAACACTTGCTTTGTACTTGAAAAAAATGTGTATGAAAGACTTTGTAAGCATAGAATGCTTGTAAATGTTCATTATAAATTACCAGTGGCATGTTTATGAGATAAATAGAGGGCGTCCCTTTCTATAGCCTCTATATTTTACTCCTTAAGAATGCCACAAAATTGGAGAAGAGGATGGAGAGATAGTTAGTCCAATGGTCAGCTTGTGTAACAATAGTATCCAGTTATACAATCAAACACTAATCTAAGTGTTTCTCTGAAGCTGTTTTGTAGATTTGGTTTAGTTGAGATATTGCCCTGGAAATGCAAGTGGTCTTCATCTAATCAGTTGAAAGGGTTTAAGCAAAAGTTGAGTTTTCTTGAAACGAGAAATCTGCTTCAAGGCAGCAGCATCACATTTTGCCTGAGTTTCCAACCTTATAAATACTGATCTATAAATACCAGATATGCCGGCTCCCACAGTTATGTGACCCAATTCCTTAAAATAAACCTCTTTGTGTATGTGTGCATATACTTACGTTTGTGTGTGCATGTGTATGCATATGTGTAGATATATACAGATGGTCAGAGAATTATAATGATTTGACTTACAATTTTTGACTTCACCAACTATGCAAAAGTGAAATGCATTCAGCAGAAACTGTGCTTTGAATTTTGACCTTTTCCTTGGGCTGCCAATAGGCTGTCGGATAGATCTTTCATGATGCAGGATAGCAGCGGCGACTGGTAGTGACCTGTAGTTCCCAGTCAGCTACCAGCTCACGAGGGTAAACGATTGATACACTTACTATTCTGCACCCAGACAACCATTTGTTTTTCACTTTCAGCACTGTATTTAATACATTACAGGAGATATGCAATACTTTATTATAAAATAAGCTTTGTGTTGGGTGATTTTGCTCAATTAATGCAGGTGTTCTGAGCACATCTGAGGTAGGCTAGGCTTAGCTAAATGTTCAGTAGGTTGGGTATATTGAATGCATTTTAGACTTAAAATATTGTCAGTTTATGATGGGTTTATAAGGATGTGACTTCACTGTAAATTAGGAAATGCATATATATGAAATGGTTTTGTTTTTCCATGATACAGGGGAAGAGTATGCAGAGAAAAGTCATATTTGTGCAATTATTTTCCACTTCATAGTAGTTTTTCCAACCAAGTAACTTTTTTGATCTTTGTAGTACTAATATGACACAACAAATGCATGTTTCCAACAAAAGTAGCCTCTATATTTTACTCCTTAAGAATGCCACAAAATTGGAGAAGAGGATGGAGAGATAGTTAGTCCAATGGTCAGCTTGTGTAACAATAGTATCCAGTTATACAATCAAACACTAATCTAAGTGTTTCTCTGAAGCTGTTTTGTAGATTTGGTTTAGTTGAGATATTGCCCTGGAAATGCAAGTGGTCTTCATCTAATCAGTTGAAAGGGTTTAAGCAAAAGTTGAGTTTTCTTGAAACGAGAAATCTGCTTCAAGGCAGCAGCATCACATTTTGCCTGAGTTTCCAACCTTATAAATACTGATCTATAAATACCAGATATGCCGGCTCCCACAGTTATGTGACCCAATTCCTTAAAATAAACCTCTTTGTGTATGTGTGCATATACTTACGTTTGTGTGTGCATGTGTATGCATATGTGTAGATATATACAGATGGTCAGAGAATTATAATGATTTGACTTACAATTTTTGACTTCACCAACTATGCAAAAGTGAAATGCATTCAGCAGAAACTGTGCTTTGAATTTTGACCTTTTCCTTGGGCTGCCAATAGGCTGTCGGATAGATCTTTCATGATGCAGGATAGCAGCGGCGACTGGTAGTGACCTGTAGTTCCCAGTCAGCTACCAGCTCACGAGGGTAAATGATTGATACACTTACTATTCTGCACCCAGACAACCATTTGTTTTTCACTTTCAGCACTGTATTTAATACATTACAGGAGATATGCAATACTTTATTATAAAATAAGCTTTGTGTTGGGTGATTTTGCTCAATTAATGCAGGTGTTCTGAGCACATCTGAGGTAGGCTAGGCTTAGCTAAATGTTCAGTAGGTTGGGTATATTGAATGCATTTTAGACTTAAAATATTGTCAGTTTATGATGGGTTTATAAGGATGTGACTTCACTGTAAATTAGGAAATGCATATATATGAAATGGTTTTGTTTTTCCATGATACAGGGGAAGAGTATGCAGAGAAAAGTCATATTTGTGCAATTATTTTCCACTTCATAGTAGTTTTTCCAACCAAGTAACTTTTTTGATCTTTGTAGTACTAATATGACACAACAAATGCATGTACGGTGAGTCAAGAAATTGACAGACAATGCAGTATAAAATATACAGTTGTTCTGTGAACAGTTTAGGCCATGAGAATCCTGAGAGTTACCTGAGCCAAGTCCCTACACCTCAGATCAAGCATAAATTTCCAAATGGTCTGAAGCCCAGCCTCTTGTCACTAGCACTGTACTGTCAGTTTGCCAAATGGAAAGTGGCTCATAATTGCACAGATGTTCCCCTGGGTATTTAGGTACACACGAGTACATCAATGGAGTTGGTCTTGTGGAATATAATATACTGATTTTTTGTTAGAAGTAGAGAACTGCAATGCATTTAGACCTAAACAAACAAAACAAACAGGTTGCAAGAGAAAAACAAACAAACTTGCTTTGAACAGCAGGAGACGACGTTTTGGCAGCTGAGCAGGGCAAGAGCTTCATGAGCCGCTCTTTAATGCTGCGCTTGCTGCTGTTCTGAGTGTAGAGGAAACCTAGAAGATATGGGATGGGTTCTGTTAATGCCAGCTGCAGAGAGAATCTTGGGGCATGCTGCTCCGAGTGTCAGTGGATGCCAGGCAGGCAGGATCCGGGTGCAGCCATATTTGCTCAGGCAATCACAGGCAGAGGGCTGGGACGCCAGAAAAATAAACTAAAAAAACCCCTTAATTTTCACCTTTTACATTTTCTTTATGATTATCTCATGAACAGAGAATCATGCAAATACATCATTTGAGTAGCAAAAATAAATTTTGCTGGTTTTGGGGGATATTAAATTGGGAATACAGCAAATATCACGAAACAAGTGAACGGGATTGAAATTTCAATATTCAGTGTTAAGGGCCCATGTGACAGCTCTCTGCACTCATCACTCCCATCTTTGATTTCAGAGGAGTGGGTGCTCTGCATAAATCATTCACACCACAATCACCTGTTAGTACCTTTGCCTTCCCTGAAATTGAGAAAATAGATGTCTTTGATAGGCAGCTTCATTAGTATAAGTTGAAATACCTAGAGTTGGGACATCCTTCACATTTTCACCTGTGGACTTTAATGCTTAGGGTTTATTCAAGCAGAGTTATTCTAAAAGACACAAAGAGTGTTCATAAAATGTTAACCCAGGAGTAGACAGAGCAGTATCTGTGACTTCAGATAGTTAGCGAGGACTCAAGAAAATCAGTAGTGACACACAGGCCAGCTAGCAAATGCTTGAAAACTGCTGGTGTAAGGAGGCACATTCCTGCATAACAGTACAGTTTAGGCCATGAGAATCCTGAGAGTTACCTGAGCCAAGTCCCTACACCTCAGATCAAGCATAAATTTCCAAATGGTCTGAAGCCCAGCCTCTTGTCACTAGCACTGTACTGTCAGTTTGCCAAATGGAAAGTGGCTCATAATTGCACAGATGTTCCCCTGGGTATTTAGGTACACACGAGTACATCAATGGAGTTGGTCTTGTGGAATATAATATACTGATTTTTTGTTAGAAGTAGAGAACTGCAATGCATTTAGACCTAAACAAACAAAACAAACAGGTTGCAAGAGAAAAACAAACAAACTTGCTTTGAACAGCAGGAGACGACGTTTTGGCAGCTGAGCAGGGCAAGAGCTTCATGAGCCGCTCTTTAATGCTGCGCTTGCTGCTGTTCTGAGTGTAGAGGAAACCTAGAAGATATGGGATGGGTTCTGTTAATGCCAGCTGCAGAGAGAATCTTGGGGCATGCTGCTCCGAGTGTCAGTGGATGCCAGGCAGGCAGGATCCGGGTGCAGCCATATTTGCTCAGGCAATCACAGGCAGAGGGCTGGGACGCCAGAAAAATAAACTAAAAACCCTTAATTTTCCCCTTTTTACATTTTCTTTATGATTATCTCATGAACAGAGAATCATGCAAATACATCATTTGAGTAGCAAAAATAAATTTTGCTGGTTTTGGGGGATATTAAATTGGGAATACAGCAAATATCACGAAACAAGTGAACGGGATTGAAATTTCAATATTCAGTGTTAAGGGCCCATGTGACAGCTCTCTGCACTCATCACTCCCATCTTTGATTTCAGAGGAGTGGGTGCTCTGCATAAATCATTCACACCACAATCACCTGTTAGTACCTTTGCCTTCCCTGAAATTGAGAAAATAGATGTCTTTGATAGGCAGCTTCATTAGTATAAGTTGAAATACCTAGAGTTGGGACATCCTTCACATTTTCACCTGTGGACTTTAATGCTTAGGGTTTATTCAAGCAGAGTTATTCTAAAAGACACAAAGAGTGTTCATAAAATGTTAACCCAGGAGTAGACAGAGCAGTATCTGTGACTTCAGATAGTTAGCGAGGACTCAAGAAAAATCAGTAGTGACACACAGGCCAGCTAGCAAATGCTTGAAAAACTGCTGGTGTAAGGAGGCACATCTGTCCAGCTCAGCATCAGCTTGCCCATTCTGAGTGACCAGAAGCCTGAATGTTCACATAACTATGTAGCTTGCCTCCCCAAATCTCCCTTTCTATCTCTCCTTCTCTGCTGTCAGATCACTCTGCACTTTTCCTCTTGGAGTGTCTGAATGTTAAAGCATGGTAGTAAAACAGCCTAGGTAGATCCTGGCACCATATGATCTTGGGTAAATTAATTTAATCTCTCTGAATCTCAGTTTTGTTATCAATAAAATGGATTAGTAATAGTATCTACCTTGTACTGTTGTTAGAGTCTAATGAGATAACAAAGCTTCACAGTGGCTGTTCATAACATACTCTCAATCAATGTTGGACAGCAATTTTTTTCAGTCCTTTGAGCATACCCCTCAGATCCTTTTCACATGCTACTATCTCTGTCTGAAATTTTGTTTTACCTCATTGTGGTCTTCTTTTCTGCCATGTTTGAGATATCAGTCCAAAAATCACTTTCTGAGGAAAATCTTACCTAACAGACCAAACTCAATGAACAACTTTGCATAAACTTCTATTGTTTTCTATATCTTTCCTTCATAGCATTATCACAAATATAATTAAAATGATTATACAATTATGTATTTGACATGTCTTCCCTACTGTGATGTAAGATTGAAGATTTCTACTTCCAGACTTTAGAGAATAAATAACTATTACTGTAAGTATTATCTCACCACAAGAAACCATTATCTGGACAAGCATACCTCAGAGATAGTGCAGGTTCTGTTGCATACTGCTGCAATAAAGTGAATATGGTAATAAAATGAATAACATAAATCTTTGGTCTCTTAGTGCACATAAAACTTACGCTTATACAATACCATAGTCTAAAGTATTTATGTGTAAAAAACATAGTACAAAGCATAAGTTAAAAATACATTATTACTAAGAAATGCTGTCATCTAACAATAAAAGGTTGCCACAAATCTTCCATTTGTTAAAAATGCAATACCTATGAATCACAATGAAGCTAAGTGCAATAAAATGAGCCTGTACATGAGGCCAGTAGTCAAATGTGACTTGATAGGTAGCGGGGACTCAAGAAAAATCAGTAGTGACACACAGGCCAGCTAGCAAATGCTTGAAAAACTGCTGGTGTAAGGAGGCACATCTGTCCAGCTCAGCATCAGCTTGCCCATTCTGAGTGACCAGAAGCCTGAATGTTCACATAACTATGTAGCTTGCCTCCCCAAATCTCCCTTTCTATCTCTCCTTCTCTGCTGTCAGATCACTCTGCACTTTTCCTCTTGGAGTGTCTGAATGTTAAAGCATGGTAGTAAAACAGCCTAGGTAGATCCTGGCACCATATGATCTTGGGTAAATTAATTTAATCTCTCTGAATCTCAGTTTTGTTATCAATAAAATGGATTAGTAATAGTATCTACCTTGTACTGTTGTTAGAGTCTAATGAGATAACAAAGCTTCACAGTGGCTGTTCATAACATACTCTCAATCAATGTTAGACAGCAATTTTTTTCAGTCCTTTGAGCATACCCCTCAGATCCTTTTCACATGCTACTATCTCTGTCTGAAATTTTGTTTTACCTCATTGTGGTCTTCTTTTCTGCCATGTTTGAGATATCAGTCCAAAAATCACTTTCTGAGGAAAATCTTACCTAACAGACCAAACTCAATGAACAACTTTGCATAAACTTCTATTGTTTTCTATATCTTTCCTTCATAGCATTATCACAAATATAATTAAAATGATTATACAATTATGTATTTGACATGTCTTCCCTACTGTGATGTAAGATTGAAGATTTCTACTTCCAGACTTTAGAGAATAAATAACTATTACTGTAAGTATTATCTCACCACAAGAAACCATTATCTGGACAAGCATACCTCAGAGATAGTGCAGGTTCTGTTGCATACTGCTGCAATAAAGTGAATATGGTAATAAAATGAATAACATAAATCTTTGGTCTCTTAGTGCACATAAAACTTACGCTTATACAATACCATAGTCTAAAGTATTTATGTGTAAAAAACATAGTACAAAACATAAGTTAAAAATACATTATTACTAAGAAATGCTGTCATCTAACAATAAAAGGTTGCCACAAATCTTCCATTTGTTAAAAAAATGCAATACCTATGAATCACAATGAAGCTAAGTGCAATAAAATGAGCCTGTACATGAGGCAAATGTTTTCAAGCACTGAACAATAAGCAACATAGAACTATGATAGTGGAGAGAGAAGAAACACAAGAAATGAGCTCCACAAATACCCTGTTCTCTCTGCCTGGACTGAGGTAGAATTTGCAAAGCATGTTGCTGGAGAAGAGAGAACTATTATGTATGTCAGAGGGGAAGACCCATGTAAGCATTGAATGTGGCCATTGTGATGCTTCATTGTATGCATCAGTGTTAACTGGGTTAAGAATTGTCCAGATAGCTGGCAAAATATTATCTCTGGATATGTTTATGAGGATGTTTCTAGAAGAGATTAGCTATTTATCTGGAAAAGTGAATAAAAAAGATCACATTCATTAGTGCTGGTAGGAATCATCCAAAAGGTTGAACGCTTGAATAGAACAAAACGGTAGAGGAAGGTAGATGAATTGTCTGAGTTCAGGCATCCATCTCTCCTATCTTTGCACATTGGTGCTCCTGATTCTCAAGCCTTTGAGTTTGGTCTGAATCTATACCATCAGCTTTCCTCTAGGTTGCACCTTGCAGCCTTCATAATTGTATGAGCCAATCTTTCATAATAAATGTCTTTCTGTTTATCTGTCTATATCCTGTTGGTTCCATTTCTCTGGAAGACCCTAACAGAATCATTGACCAGGGACTGGATGATGCATAATCAGGTATAGACTTCATAAAACTGAGCAAGTAGAAGCAGCTGGCAGACTGAGAGAGGATTGGATAGAGATATTAGAAACAGTGCAGTGCTGCGAGATATTGGAGTTTTTGCCCAGATCAAAAAAGGTAAATAAAGAAGTAAAAAGAGAAAACAGTGAGAAAGAAGGACAGAAAGAATTTGCACTGAGCACTTCTGGCATGCACCTGAGAGCTCAAATTGTCTATATTGTTACAGTAAGGATCATTTCCCAGAGTAAGGGCCACATCCTATAGCTTTTAAAGCCTAATTATGAACCACAATGAAGCTAAGTGCAATAAAATGAGCCTGTACATGAGGCAAATGTTTTCAAGCACTGAACAATAAGCAACATAGAACTATGATAGTGGAGAGAGAAGAAACACAAGAAATGAGCTCCACAAATACCCTGTTCTCTCTGCCTGGACTGAGGTAGAATTTGCAAAGCATGTTGCTGGAGAAGAGAGAACTATTATGTATGTCAGAGGGGAAGACCCATGTAAGCATTGAATGTGGCCATTGTGATGCTTCATTGTATGCATCAGTGTTAACTGGGTTAAGAATTGTCCAGATAGCTGGCAAAATATTATCTCTGGATATGTTTATGAGGATGTTTCTAGAAGAGATTAGCTATTTATCTGGAAAAGTGAATAAAAAAGATCACATTCATTAGTGCTGGTAGGAATCATCCTAAAGGTTGAACGCTTGAATAGAACAAAACGGTAGAGGAAGGTAGATGAATTGTCTGAGTTCAGGCATCCATCTCTCCTATCTTTGCACATTGGTGCTCCTGATTCTCAAGCCTTTGAGTTTGGTCTGAATCTATACCATCAGCTTTCCTCTAGGTTGCACCTTGCAGCCTTCATAATTGTATGAGCCAATCTTTCATAATAAATGTCTTTCTGTTTATCTGTCTATATCCTGTTGGTTCCATTTCTCTGGAAGACCCTAACAGAATCATTGACCAGGGACTGGATGATGCATAATCAGGTATAGACTTCATAAAACTGAGCAAGTAGAAGCAGCTGGTAGACTGAGAGAGGATTGGATAGAGATATTAGAAACAGTGCAGTGCTGCGAGATATTGGAGTTTTTGCCCAGATCAAAAAAGGTAAATAAAGAAGTAAAAAGAGAAAACAGTGAGAAAGAAGGACAGAAAGAATTTGCACTGAGCACTTCTGGCATGCACCTGAGAGCTCAAATTGTCTATATTGTTACAGTAAGGATCATTTCCCAGAGTAAGGGCCACATCCTATAGCTAATTATGAAACCAACATGGACCTATCATAGTATTTACTAGAACAGAGAGCTACTTGGCAAGACCAAAAGTGCTAATAACTGTAGAACATCTTCCAGAGCATTAGTCAACATACTTTGAAAGAAGATAACACAATCTAAATTCCCTACAATGTACTATAAAAATGCCCATTGTGGGGCTTCCCCTGGTGGTCCAGTGGGTAAGGACACCGCCTTGCAGTGCAAGGGGTGCCGGTTTGATCCCTGGCCTGGGAGGATCCCATGTGCCATGGAGCAGCTGGACCTATGTGTCCAATTACCAAGCCAGAGCTCTGGAGCATGTGCGCCCAGAGCTGGTGCTCTGCAACTACGGACGCCACTGCGATGGGAGGCCCACAGGAGCCCAAAACAAAGACAGATGAAAGTAGAGAAATGAAAGACCAATAGAAGTGGCCCGACCACTCCCCTCCCTCCCCGACCCGACCCCCGCCCAAAAATAAATGAATAAATAAATAAATCTTTAAAAAAAAAAGTCCATTGTGTTACCAAATGTTAGCAGACATGACAAGGACTAGAAAAATGTGAACCATACTCAAAAATTTTTAAAAAACAATCAATAGAAACAGACCCAAGGACGACACAGATGTTGAACTTTAAAGAAAAAAAATAGTCATAAGAAGCACATAGGTGAATCATTTTAGCAGAGAAATGAACACCACAAAAAGAATCAGATGGAAATTTTAAATGTGAAAAGCAACATATCTGAAATGAAAAAAAATTTTAGATGGGCTTAACAGTAGACTGGGGACTCCTGAGGAAAGAGTTGAAAAAAAAAATCATCCAAGCTGAATAACAGAGAGGAAAAGGGATTAAAAAATAAACAGGGCCTTAGTGATTTGTGAGACAATAGCAAATAGTCTAACATGAATGTAATTAGAGAACCAAATGAGACAGGAGAGAGAAAAATAGAAACATAAATGGCTAAAACATTCTAAATCTCTTTGTAAACATCAATGTACATATCCAAAAACTTGCTGAGTTTCAAAGAAGAAAAATGCAATGTGAATCACATATAGGTATGTTTCACATATAGGTATGTCAGTCAGATTGTTGAAAAAAGTTAGAAAGATCTCAAGAAAAAGCAGACTAAAAGGACATGTGTTATATATAGCAGTAAAATTATATGAGGATTTTTTTGATCAGAAACAATAAATGGCAGAAAACAATGGAGAGAATAAAAAAATTTTAAACCCAGAATTCTATATTCAGTGAAGAGTTTTTTGATAATAAAGATGAAATAAAGGTATTTTCAGATAAACTAAAGCTAAGGGAAATCATAGCTACTAGACCTGCCTTATAAACAATCCAAAAGGAATTTCTTCAGGCTGAAAAGAAATGGCATGACAAAGAATCTTAGATCTACACATAGCAATGAAGGGCACTAGAAATTGAAAATATGTGAATAAATATAAAATGTTATCTCATTTCCCTCTTATTCCCTTTGTTTAAAACAACCAAAAATATTGTGGGGTTTATTACATTTATAGATATTATATTTCAGACAGTAATAGCATGAAGTATGGGGGAAAGTAAATGAAATTTTACTGTTGTACATTTTACACAAAGTAGGACAATATTAACTGTAAGTAGTCTCAATAAGTGAAAGAGACATATTATGATCGCTAGATGCTAGAAAAATAAATGAAAATAATTAAAGGAGGTGCCATTAAATACCCAGTTGAGGAATCAAAATGTAATACCAAAAATATTTGATTAGCCTCAAGGAAGTCAGGAACAGAATAGAGAAACAAAGAGAATATATAGGACAGTAGACTTACACTTGACCATATCATGAAACTAGAAACAAAATCATTCTTATTCATTACTGTATCCCCATTACTTTCCATAGTGCCTAATATATAAAGTGTTCAATCAATAGCTAATGAAAGTGTGAACATAGACTCTGTATATTACTTGAAGGCCTCAAAATGTGCAGACAGGCTGCATGTCTGTAATTTGCAGATGCACTTAGAATCTGCATGATCTGTTTCCTCACAGAATGTGAGGCAGTGTCTTCTCCATGCTCCAAGTGGACATCTATGTGTGAAGGCAGTCTATTAAGGATACTACAAAGTGAATTCCACAGCACATAACACTAGATGAAGATTGATGACCGAAGGAAGGTCAACCAGCAAAGTGTGGAAATATGGAAGGCATTTGACATTCTTTGATGGATTAACTACATCACATAAATATTTATTTGCTCATTTATTTTAAAAGCACTTATCCTAATGAATATATTGTAAATATTGTTTGTGGTAGAACTGTGGATGCACAGTGGCTGTATAAGGAAAAATCCCTGCTCTCCAGGGTCTAACCATCTACATGGATGGTAACATGTATTACATGACTGAGTTTTCAGTTTCTTTTATTAATGAATTCTCTGAGGGAAGGATTCTTTTCACTGATTAATACATTATTCGGAAAACATTTATTGAATGCCTTCAATAGGCTTTGTACTATCCTGGGTGCTAGGAATATTCCAGTGGATAAGCCAAACAAAAATTCCTGGTTTAATTGATCTTATAGTCAAGGAAGAAAAAGTAATGAACAAAAATGAACAGCAAACAATAAAATTTGCCAGATAGAAAGCAGGACTGAGATCTATTTGCGAACAGGTTGAGAGGAGTAGGAAAGACTTGTAAGTTTCAATTTGGTAGCCAGGGAGGTTTCACTGGAGTTATATTTCAACAAAAAGACCTAATGAACTAAGGAAGTTTCTTACTCTATTTTGATTATTAGCAACTAGCACAGTATATTACTCATATTAGGCACTAACACATATATTAGTGATGAATTTTACTCATGTATTAATTTATTCAATGAATATTTGTTGATGCCTCAATGGACAGATTAATACCTTAAATTAATTGCCTATAAACTGCTAAATCCAATAATCTATCAAATATTTATTGGCTTACCAATCAAAATTAGAAACAAAATCATTCTTATTCATTACTGTATCCCCATTACTTTCCATAGTGCCTAATATATAAAGTGTTCAATCAATAGCTAATGAAAGTGTGAACATAGACTCTGTATATTACTTGAAGGCCTCAAAATGTGCAGACAGGCTGCATGTCTGTAATTTGCAGATGCACTTAGAATCTGCATGATCTGTTTCCTCACAGAATGTGAGGCAGTGTCTTCTCCATGCTCCAAGTGGACATCTATGTGTGAAGGCAGTCTATTAAGGATACTACAAAGTGAATTCCACAGCACATAACACTAGATGAAGATTGATGACCGAAGGAAGGTCAACCAGCAAAGTGTGGAAATATGGAAGGCATTTGACATTCTTTGATGGATTAACTACATCACATAAATATTTATTTGCTCATTTATTTTAAAAGCACTTATCCTAATGAATATATTGTAAATATTGTTTGTGGTAGAACTGTGGATGCACAGTGGCTGTATAAGGAAAAATCCCTGCTCTCCAGGGTCTAACCATCTACATGGATGGTAACATGTATTACATGACTGAGTTTTCAGTTTCTTTTATTAATGAATTCTCTGAGGGAAGGATTCTTTTCACTGATTAATACATTATTCGAAAACATTTATTGAATGCCTTCAATAGGCTTTGTACTATCCTGGGTGCTAGGAATATTCCAGTGGATAAGCCAAACAAAAATTCCTGGTTTAATTGATCTTATAGTCAAGGAAGAAAAAGTAATGAACAAAAATGAACAGCAAACAATAAAATTTGCCAGATAGAAAGCAGGACTGAGATCTATTTGCGAACAGGTTGAGAGGAGTAGGAAAGACTTGTAAGTTTCAATTTGGTAGCCAGGGAGGTTTCACTGGAGTTATATTTCAACAAAAAGACCTAATGAACTAAGGAAGTTTCTTACTCTATTTTGATTATTAGCAACTAGCACAGTATATTACTCATATTAGGCACTAACACATATATTAGTGATGAATTTTACTCATGTATTAATTTATTCAATGAATATTTGTTGATGCCTCAATGGACAGATTAATACCTTAAATTAATTGCCTATATAAACTGCTAAATCCAATAATCTATCAAATATTTATTGGCTTACCAATCAAAATTAAGCCAACTCATTTATCCGTGTAACTAGAAGTTAGATCAATGTAATAAGGCACTAGTTCTTCAAAAATAATGAAACAAAATTATCCAGAAAGAGAACAAGAAGTAAATGTACAAGTAAGTAGGCCACTTGTTTACCAATGTGAAAGGTTTCTTCTTACAAAGCCTGACACTACTAAGAGCAAATCAGCCCATCATCATCTCGGTTGCTCCATATTTCTGACTCTTCCACATTTCAACAGTGTATAAGCTGCTTTTCCTGTTATACACACATAAAATGTAATTACATGTAAGTGACAGGCTTCATGGGTGAGTGATGGGCTATGAATTATGAATTCAACAAGTAATGATGATGGTAATAGAAATGGTAATTTCACCATAATGAGAATTACCCTTATCTTCTTCTTTTTTTAACGATAGCTAATAGCAAAAATGAATATTTTCCATGGCTTTGCATGGGAATAAAGGCTCCTGCTCCATAATTCACATCCCTGCTTAAGCTTCCATCTTGGGCTTTTGAGTTATGGACAATGCTTTCCTTCCTAGATCCTAAACTTGTCTGTTGGAGGAAAATGGCTAATAATATTTCCACAAACATGGTGTCTTCCATGAATCAATAACTCTGACAGAATCAGTAGGTATTGCAGTGGCCCTGTGATTATGCCTGGATCTCTTTCATTCTGTGACAAGCTGCCTTGTGAGCAGCGACTTGGTGCCAGAAAAGGTCCCCCTGTCGGAAGAAAAAGTAATGAACAAAAATGAACAGCAAACAATAAAATTTGCCAGATAGAAAGCAGGACTGAGATCTATTTGCGAACAGGTTGAGAGGAGTAGGAAAGACTTGTAAGTTTCAATTTGGTAGCCAGGGAGGTTTCACTGGAGTTATATTTCAACAAAAAGACCTAATGAACTAAGGAAGTTTCTTACTCTATTTTGATTATTAGCAACTAGCACAGTATATTACTCATATTAGGCACTAACACATATATTAGTGATGAATTTTACTCATGTATTAATTTATTCAATGAATATTTGTTGATGCCTCAATGGACAGATTAATACCTTAAATTAATTGCCTATATAAACTGCTAAATCCAATAATCTATCAAATATTTATTGGCTTACCAATCAAAATTAAGCCAACTCATTTATCCGTGTAACTAGAAGTTAGATCAATGTAATAAGGCACTAGTTCTTCAAAAATAATGAAACAAAATTATCCAGAAAGAGAACAAGAAGTAAATGTACAAGTAAGTAGGCCACTTGTTTACCAATGTGAAAGGTTTCTTCTTACAAAGCCTGACACTACTAAGAGCAAATCAGCCCATCATCATCTCGGTTGCTCCATATTTCTGACTCTTCCACATTTCAACAGTGTATAAGCTGCTTTTCCTGTTATACACACATAAAATGTAATTACATGTAAGTGACAGGCTTCATGGGTGAGTGATGGGCTATGAATTATGAATTCAACAAGTAATGATGATGGTAATAGAAATGGTAATTTCACCATAATGAGAATTACCCTTATCTTCTTCTTTTTTTAACGATAGCTAATAGCAAAAATGAATATTTTCCATGGCTTTGCATGGGAATAAAGGCTCCTGCTCCATAATTCACATCCCTGCTTAAGCTTCCATCTTGGGCTTTTGAGTTATGGACAATGCTTTCCTTCCTAGATCCTAAACTTGTCTGTTGGAGGAAAATGGCTAATAATATTTCCACAAACATGGTGTCTTCCATGAATCAATAACTCTGACAGAATCAGTAGGTATTGCAGTGGCCCTGTGATTATGCCTGGATCTCTTTCATTCTGTGACAAGCTGCCTTGTGAGCAGCGACTTGGTGCCAGACAGGTTGCATATAGGAACTTACCACCACCATGTCTATTTTTAAAATGGGTTTGGAGCTGATAAATATGGCTTCCCAGATGGCACAGTGGTAAAGAATCCACCTGCCAAGGTAGAGATGTAAGAGACACAGACTCTACCCCTGGGTCAGGAAGACCTCCTGGATAAAGAAATAGCAACCCACTCCAACATTCTTGCCTGGGAAATCCTATGGACAGAGATGGGTGGGCTACACTTCATGGGGGTCTCAAAGAGTCAGACATGATTGGGAAACAGTGTGTGTGTGCATACACACACATAGGGCTGATAAATACAGAGACATTCACACATATAATAGTCATAATAGTTCATTTTGCTTTTTAAGTTTATTGCTGAAAAAAAAAGGACTCCAGATAATTTGGAGTCTGTACTCTGGTGATAATTCCTACTGAAAATCGCTATCAAACCGCCTCAGTTGTTAACTGGATGCTGCAGTCAGCCCTGGTTATAAACATTCTTTTTTAAGAAGGGTAGCAGCAGAGTTAGTGACCAAAAATCAGGGGGAAATATCTACATTTAATTTCACAACTATGAATGTTGGAGGGATCCCACTGACTTTCCTGTTTTGTTTTGCCTGATTGTGAAGCAAGTTACCTTCCTTCTCAGTTAACCTAGAAGGTGGGAGCCAGAAAGCACTTGAATTTGCGGGAAATAATCTATAGAATCTAAGTGCAAATAGCATAAGTGTGACTCTTCTTAGAGCTTCTGCTTGAAGACAGCCTGTTTCTCGAAAAACAAGCACTGCTCTGTCAGTCTTTTTGTGCCTTTACTGTGTTTCTCTCTGTCTCTGTGTCTTTAGCTGTATCTCTCACTTTCTTCAATCTTTCTAACTTTCTCACTTCTATGTCCCTCTTCCTCTCTGTCTCTGTGTTTCTCTGACTCCATGTCTATCTGGCTCTGCCCTTCTCTGTCTATTTGTATCTCTCATTTCCCTTTCTCTGCTGTCTATGCCTCTGATTCAGTCTCTCTCTGTCTCAAACAAGACAGGGTCTCATTTGATTTCCTTTACTTTTACATTGATTGAGTACCTCTTGGAACATTTAGAGACAGCCTTAGTCAGCTGTGCCTGGGATAATCATTGTAAGTGATTGCTAAGGGAATGACAGTGAACACCTAGATGGTCAAAAGCTACAGTGCTTTCCAAACTAGTTCTGAGTGCTCAGGTTCATCCACATTTCTGCCCTGCTCTATTGGTAAAACTCACTGCAGTGTGTTAGCAGGAAAAAACATGGTAAAGGCCTCCATTTTCTTTGGAATCCTTTAAAATTCATCATTGACCACCCAGTGCTGTAAAGCAAATTTCCTCCAATTAAAAAAGAATCAAATAAAGAAAATATTCATCGTTGAAGTCCAATTTTCCTTTGCTCCTCTGTACAGATTGCCGAAACTGCTTATGTGGTGATACCTTTTGTATGGGGTTAGGAAATTGGAATTCCGTGTGATACAGAGACATAACCTCCTGCTTTCCCAGGACAGTGCCAGTTTATGCATTGTTCCAGCATTTAATTTGTTAACACTGTCTTTTTGTGTTTGAAATGTACTGGTTTGGATGGGAAACAATCTGGTCATGCTGTATTAGCAATGGTAAGCTTTGTTACTATAGAGTAATATCTAGTCATTGACTTCATTCCACTATCAACAATGCAAATTGTGCAATTCATTTTAAAAAATGATATTTAAAAACAGATATAATTGGTAGGAAAGATGCAATAGGGGTTAAAATATAAGTATTTGCATATAATGAAATATTATTCAGCTTTTTTAAAAAAGGAAAGTCTGCCATATGTGACAACATGGATAAATCTCAAGTGCTTTAAGTTAAGTGAACAAAGCCAGTCACAGAAAGATGGGATTCCACTAAGAGGAATCATCCAGAACAGTCAAATTCACAGAAGCAGAGACTAGAATGGGGTTTCCAAGAAGCAGGAGGAAGGGGGGAAGAGGGACTAATGTTCTACCTATACAAAGTTCAGTTACACATGATGAATTAGGTCTGGCGCTCTGTTGTACAATATAGCATTTCTAGCTGTGCACTCAAAAATTTAAGGGAGTAGATATCATCTCTCTGATAAAATAATATATACCAACATAAAACTATGCAATATAAAAATGTAGGCGGGCTTCCCTGGTGGTCCAGTGGGTAAGGACACCGCCTGGCAGTGCAAGGGGCACTGGTTCAATCCCTGGCCTGGGAAGATCCCACGTGCCGTGGAGCGGCTGGACGGATGTGTCCAACTACCAAGCCGGAGCTCTGGAGCGCATGTGCCCAGAGCCGGTGCTCTGCGACAACAGAGGCCACCGCGATGGGAGGCGCACACGGGCCAAAGAACAAAGACGGTTGAAAATAGATAAATGAAAGATCAATAGAAGTGGCCCGCCCCCCTCCCTCTCCAACCCCGCACCGCCCCCCACCCATAAATAAATAAATAAATGTTAAAAAAAAAAATGTAGGCAATTTGGGTAACGTCTGCAGTGCAAAGAGTTACAGCTTTGGAATCAGTAATGGTTTGAAAAAGCTCTGCCATTTCTCTTTCATGAGATTTGGGGAAAGTGACTTAAACTCACTGATCTCTTTGATCTCACCTGTATTACAGGAATGATAATAATTTCAGCCTTCACTATGTCCTGGGGTGTTAAGGAGGCTCAAGTGAGCTTACATATACATAGCTCCTGGTGAGATAATGTTATCATCCTGAATTGTGCTTAAGGCTCAGCATCCAACTCAAAAAGGAATGTTTCAAAAAGGATAGCAGTATCTTTTTGATATAGCAGCAATTAAAGCATGCAATAGGGGTTAAAATATAAGTATTTGCATATAATGAAATATTATTCAGCTTTTTTAAAAAAGGAAAGTCTGCCATATGTGACAACATGGATAAATCTCAAGTGCTTTAAGTTAAGTGAACAAAGCCAGTCACAGAAAGATGGGATTCCACTAAGAGGAATCATCCAGAACAGTCAAATTCACAGAAGCAGAGACTAGAATGGGGTTTCCAAGAAGCAGGAGGAAGGGGGGAAGAGGGACTAATGTTCTACCTATACAAAGTTCAGTTACACATGATGAATTAGGTCTGGCGCTCTGTTGTACAATATAGCATTTCTAGCTGTGCACTCAAAAATTTAAGGGAGTAGATATCATCTCTCTGATAAAATAATATATACCAACATAAAACTATGCAATATAAAAATGTAGGCGGGCTTCCCTGGTGGTCCAGTGGGTAAGGACACCGCCTGGCAGTGCAAGGGGCACTGGTTCAATCCCTGGCCTGGGAAGATCCCACGTGCCGTGGAGCGGCTGGACGGATGTGTCCAACTACCAAGCCGGAGCTCTGGAGCGCATGTGCCCAGAGCCGGTGCTCTGCGACAACAGAGGCCACCGCGATGGGAGGCGCACACGGGCCAAAGAACAAAGACGGTTGAAAATAGATAAATGAAAGATCAATAGAAGTGGCCCGCCCCTCCTCTCCAACCCCGCACCGCCCCCCACCCATAAATAAATAAATAAATGTTAAAAAAAAAATGTAGGCAATTTGGGTAACGTCTGCAGTGCAAAGAGTTACAGCTTTGGAATCAGTAATGGTTTGAAAAAGCTCTGCCATTTCTCTTTCATGAGATTTGGGGAAAGTGACTTAAACTCACTGATCTCTTTGATCTCACCTGTATTACAGGAATGATAATAATTTCAGCCTTCACTATGTCCTGGGGTGTTAAGGAGGCTCAAGTGAGCTTACATATACATAGCTCCTGGTGAGATAATGTTATCATCCTGAATTGTGCTTAAGGCTCAGCATCCAACTCAAAAAGGAATGTTTCAAAAAGGATAGCAGTATCTTTTTTTGATATAGCAGCAATTAAAGCATGCTCACGAGATAGAGATTTGGGGGATGTATTGTGCACATGAATTAAACCTAAAATCAACTGCAGTATTTCTTCAAACTAACACAAACAACTCATTTTTAATATATATATATATACATAACTCATTTTTAACTATATATTGTTGTATTTTGAATGATTATGCATTGTAATTTAAAAGTTTTCCTTTGGGATTAGTTAATCATGTATTTTAAATTAGAAAGCTAGTTATAATTGAGTAAGGTTGAGTCTTCTGATGACAAGAAACCACAAATGTAATTTATAAGTCGAGTTTTAATAAGATTGGAGATTAAGTTCATTTTCTTGCTAAGCAGAGCATTTATTATATAATGAGTCTTTCTAACCCTCCACTACCCGAGTCACATTCATTTCAGTATAACCTAGGCTACCCTGTTCATTTTATGACTGGTCAGTTACTTGACTATTGCCCTTTAATAACATGCTTGAAAAGGATTTTTCAAAAAAAAAAAAAAACAACACCTGTTTTCTGTTTCCGTTTGTTCATTCTAGTCTGCCTTTTTTAGTATAAAATCCTATAGAGTCTCATAGTCTATTATAAAAATTTGGCTTTTACTTAAGAGTGATAGGAAGAAAGTGAAAGATTTTGAGCAAAAGAGTGAGGTAATCTAACTTAAGTTTCATTCTAGAAATATTCAGTCTGCACCTACTAAGCAGTAGCAAGCAGAAGTCTACCTAGTTTCTGCCCTCATAAAACTTTGAGGAAGGTAAATATGAACAAAGAATTAAGAAATAAAATGGAAAAGTTTTCTAAATCTCATTTGAACATGATCTTGCCGTAAGGAAAGATGGAGGTAAATAATGCCTAAAATTCAGGCTTCTAACAGCAACAGTAACAAGAACTTTCTATGTGCCAGGTACTTTATAAGCATTGCACCAGTTAACCTTTATAAGAACTCCATGTGGCAGATAATATTATAGACAAATCACAGATGAGGAAATTAAGTATAGTCAGATGCATGCATAAAGGAACAGAATGCCCCCCCAGATCTTAAGGCTCAGCATCCAACTCAAAAGGAATGTTTCAAAAAGGATAGCAGTATCTTTTTTTGATATAGCAGCAATTAAAGCATGCTCACGAGATAGAGAGTTTGGGGGATGTATTGTGCACATGAATTAAACCTAAAATCAACTGCAGTATTTCTTCAAACTAACACAAACAACTCATTTTTAATATATATATATATACATAACTCATTTTTAACTATATATTGTTGTATTTTGAATGATTATGCATTGTAATTTAAAAGTTTTCCTTTGGGATTAGTTAATCATGTATTTTAAATTAGAAAGCTAGTTATAATTGAGTAAGGTTGAGTCTTCTGATGACAAGAAACCACAAATGTAATTTATAAGTCGAGTTTTAATAAGATTGGAGATTAAGTTCATTTTCTTGCTAAGCAGAGCATTTATTATATAATGAGTCTTTCTAACCCTCCACTACCCGAGTCACATTCATTTCAGTATAACCTAGGCTACCCTGTTCATTTTATGACTGGTCAGTTACTTGACTATTGCCCTTTAATAACATGCTTGAAAAGGATTTTTCAAAAAAAAAAAAAAAACAACACCTGTTTTCTGTTTCCGTTTGTTCATTCTAGTCTGCCTTTTTTAGTATAAAATCCTATAGAGTCTCATAGTCTATTATAAAAATTTGGCTTTTACTTAAGAGTGATAGGAAGAAAGTGAAAGATTTTGAGCAAAAGAGTGAGGTAATCTAACTTAAGTTTCATTCTAGAAATATTCAGTCTGCACCTACTAAGCAGTAGCAAGCAGAAGTCTACCTAGTTTCTGCCCTCATAAAACTTTGAGGAAGGTAAATATGAACAAAGAATTAAGAAATAAAATGGAAAAGTTTTCTAAATCTCATTTGAACATGATCTTGCCGTAAGGAAAGATGGAGGTAAATAATGCCTAAAATTCAGGCTTCTAACGGCAACAGTAACAAGAACTTTCTATGTGCCAGGTACTTTATAAGCATTGCACCAGTTAACCTTTATAAGAACTCCATGTGGCAGATAATATTATAGACAAATCACAGATGAGGAAATTAAGTATAGTCAGATGCATGCAGCTTAAAAGTGGCAATATCCAGATGTAAGCACATGCCCATCTGTCTGCCTTCTGCGTCCAGTGTTCTCACTTCCTTACTGTACTCATAATGGCTCCAATAAATAACTGGACTACTTCACTTATTGAGCGTGTCTAATTGTGTAACCTTCAGCTACAGGGCATTTGTTTCACTTCGTAGAGTGATTTCTATTTCCTTCCCTTCCACCATCAGATGGCTTCTAAAAACCCATCTTCTCTTGAATATAGTACTGAAAACTTGGTGACCTGCATTCCTCTACCAGAAATACTGCCTCTAATTCCATTTTCTACAGGACATCCATCAAATTCCCAGTGATATTAAAAAATAATAATGCAGTTGAAGAGAAAGCTGCACTAGGAGATCCAAATTCTTCATCTGAAATATCGGGGTAATAATATGTGACACTCACTAATCTTAAGGAAGTTAAGAGATGAATAAAATAATTGTCTCTGCAAAATCTCTCAAATGTAGAAGAAATAGCATAGGATCCATTATAGCTTCCAATGTGAAACAGTACTTTCCTAACTTTTGGGTCTGTATTCAGTCTTGACCTTTCACCAATGTATTTACTCTATAAAACTGTTTGTTAGTCTAGCAAATAGTATTTATTGAGTATACTATAAGGCAGACTCTGTACTAGGCACTTGTGATAAAAATAGAATGTGAAATGAAGCTCATGTTTACAATGTTTTGAATACTAATTACTTGGTCTTTCCTGCTCATGAGAATCAAGAAGATGGCTTCAAAAAATTGTCCCTCCCTGATCAATCCAGACTAACTGAATCAGGTTAACTCCACAGTGAAGCCAAATTTGAGAATCATTGTTCTGGTCTCAGCTGATCTCATACCAGATAGATTAAGTTGTACACTTCTGATACTGCAAACTAGTTGTCTACATGGACACTGTTCTGGGTTGAGAAGAGTTTATCAAAAATTCATGTTCACTCTGAACCTCACAAGGCGACCTTATTTGTAAAGAGAGTTTTCAGGGGACTGCTTATCAGTTAAGCATGCTCCTAAATCTGTGCTAAAGCCAGATGAGGAAATTAAGTATAGTCAGATGCATGCAGCTTAAAAGTGGCAATATCCAGATGTAAGCACATGCCCATCTGTCTGCCTTCTGCGTCCAGTGTTCTCACTTCCTTACTGTACTCATAATGGCTCCAATAAATAACTGGACTACTTCACTTATTGAGCGTGTCTAATTGTGTAACCTTCAGCTACAGGGCATTTGTTTCACTTCGTAGAGTGATTTCTATTTCCTTCCCTTCCACCATCAGATGGCTTCTAAAAACCCATCTTCTCTTGAATATAGTACTGAAAACTTGGTGACCTGCATTCCTCTACCAGAAATACTGCCTCTAATTCCATTTTCTACAGGACATCCATCAAATTCCCAGTGATATTAAAAAATAATAATGCAGTTGAAGAGAAAGCTGCACTAGGAGATCCAAATTCTTCATCTGAAATATCGGGGTAATAATATGTGACACTCACTAATCTTAAGGAAGTTAAGAGATGAATAAAATAATTGTCTCTGCAAAATCTCTCAAATGTAGAAGAAATAGCATAGGATCCATTATAGCTTCCAATGTGAAACAGTACTTTCCTAACTTTTTGGGTCTGTATTCAGTCTTGACCTTTCACCAATGTATTTACTCTATAAAACTGTTTGTTAGTCTAGCAAATAGTATTTATTGAGTATACTATAAGGCAGACTCTGTACTAGGCACTTGTGATAAAAATAGAATGTGAAATGAAGCTCATGTTTACAATGTTTTGAATACTAATTACTTGGTCTTTCCTGCTCATGAGAATCAAGAAGATGGCTTCAAAAAATTGTCCCTCCCTGATCAATCCAGACTAACTGAATCAGGTTAACTCCACAGTGAAGCCAAATTTGAGAATCATTGTTCTGGTCTCAGCTGATCTCATACCAGATAGATTAAGTTGTACACTTCTGATACTGCAAACTAGTTGTCTACATGGACACTGTTCTGGGTTGAGAAGAGTTTATCAAAAATTCATGTTCACTCTGAACCTCACAAGGCGACCTTATTTGTAAAGAGAGTTTTCGCAGATGTAGTTAAAGATGAGGTCATACTGAATTAGAGTGAGCTTTAAATTGTATGACTTATGTCCTTATAAGAGAAAAGAAATACACACACATACAACCACAGAAGAAAACCATGTGAAGACAGAGGCAGAGACTGGAGTGATACAGCTACAAGCCAAGGAAAACCAGTGACTGCTGTCAACCACCAGAAACTAATGGACAGGCATGAAACATTTTCATTCAGAGCCATTAGAAGAAACCCATGCTAACACCTTCAATTCAGACTTCTGGTCTCTTAAACTGTGAGAGAATAAATTTCAGGTTTTTAAGCCATCTACTTTGAATTGATTTAATCCAGATGTTCTAGGAAAACTAATACAGACATCAATTAACAGATTTTTAAGTATACCAGAAAAAAAATCCAAGTATGCCATAACCCTATATTCATTCTCAACATTATATATAGAGTCCCTCAAAATATGACATGGTACTGTACTTGTGACATCATAATACTACTGATAGGCTGTGCAAATTGCTACTAAGCATATTCATTCTAGGTAAGTTAATCCACTTCACACTACAATTGAGTGAATTTCTAACTTTGTGGGGATGCCATGCTCTTTATTCTATAATTAGGGTTAGGTAAATCTCTGTTGAAGATAGGCATTCACTATGAACTTATCCAGAGGTAAGGGGCTTCCCAAAGTTGTTCCTAATGAAGTAATCAGATAGTTATTGAACATCAGATGACTTTCGATAACACTAAGACTAATGACCAGACTCCCCATGGTGGCCTTCAAAGTGGGTGCAAGCCTCCCACCAAAACTCACCAGTCTGTTTTATCTCCTATTTCACTTTCCTGATTCTGTCTGTGTCACTTACTGGGGTCTGTGCCTGCAATGTCTTACCTCAAGTATCTTCAAGGTCACTTCCTCACCTTCTTCAGGTTTTCACTCCAACTTTACCATCTCAGTGAGAATTCCTCTGACCATCCTTCCTCACTATTCCCTGTGTTTCTTTCCTGCTTTATTTTAGGTCATAAATTGGTTTACGCTGTTCACTGGATTGTGGACTCATACGTGGAAACCCTGACCCATAGTACCTCAGAATATTTGACAATAGTTGGAGACAGAGCCTTTAAAGCAGCAACTAAGTTAAAAGAAAGCCATTAGGATGGTTCCTAATTCAGTGGTGTCCTAGTAAGAAGAGGAAGAGAGTCACTATAATTGTGTGACCACAAGGAAGGGCCATGTGAGAACACAGTGAGATGGAGAAAACAAACTGCTAAGACCTTGATCTTGAATTTCTAGCCTCCAGAACTGAGAAAATACATGTATGTTGCTTAAGTCACTTGGTGTTTGTTACAGCAGTCCTAGGAAACTGATACAGTCAACCATAAACTTTATTGTCCAACCTAGAACACCACCGAGACTGGAAAAGGGTCACTATTAATATCGATATGGGGACCATTGGCATAAGTTGTGATTTCCTAGGTGTAGCAAAACTTTGGTAGCCCTATCCATAGAGCTGGTTACTATTGACCTATATATATATACATATATACTTTAGTTATATGCTTGTTATCTGCCTATCTCTATTGGATAGCCAATAGAGCAGAGAATTTTTGTATATTTTTGCATTATAATCAGAGCCTTAGTGTCTGGCACATAGTAGATTCTTAAGAAAATGTATGTTGATATTTGTAAACAACAAAACTCTGTAAAAGTAAAAAGTAAAAAAATAATGTCTTGAATGCTAAATGTAACATGTATCATGTGGTAGATGTTTACTTATCTTTATATAAAAGATGGCTATATAATTAATGCGACTACCAATTACTTTACACCTGTCCCATGCAAGACAGGGTATTAGGTATTTTACATTGGGCTTCCCAGGTGGAGCCAGGGGTAAAGAACCCGCCTGCCAATGCAGGAGATGTAAGGGTTGCAGGTTCAGTCCTTGAATTGAGAAGATCCCCTGGAGAAGGAAATGGCAACCCACTCCAGTATTCGTTCCTGGAGAATTCCATGAACAGAGGAGCCGGGCACGCTACAGTCCATGGGGTCACAAAGAGTCAGACATGACTGAGTGACTTAACACAAACACACACACATACACATGCACACATGCACCTCTTAATGCAAAAAAGATGTATGCACATTCTAGGCAGTTAGCAAAAACATAAATACATATTTTTAACTCATTAAGTTAATTAAAATTATAGATACTATTCACAATATTGTATATGTTGAGATACAAATGATTCCCACAAATCATGTCAGTATGTATCCATAATGTTATATTCAATTAAACAGTATAGTTGGAAAGATGCACAACATTTTTTTTTTTAATCTTTTGGGGGGTGGGGTGGGGAGGGAGGGGGACAGGCGGGCCACTTCTATTGGTCTTTCATTTATCTATTTTCATCCGTCTTTGTTCTTTGGCTCCTGTGGGCCTCCCATGGTGGTGGCCTCTGTTGTCGCAGAGCACTGGCTCTGGGCGCATGCGCCCCAGAGCTCCAGCTCGGTAATTGGACGCATAACCTCCCAGGCCAGGGATGGAACTGGTGCCCCTTGCACTGCAAGGCGGTGTCCTTACCCACTGGACCACCAGGGGAAGCCCGATGCACAACATTTTAATCCTAAATTCTCTATAAGTACTATAGAAAAATCAAGGACAACAAATCAAGATTTATTGTCCATCCATTCCTAAGATGGATATGAGCAGCTCTTCCTGCTAATTTGACTTTAAGTAACTAACGCTTCAGGCTGACACACAATGTGAAATATTGTACTAGAAGACAGGCAGCTTTGTCTGCTTCTAGACATTTTTATTTATTAGAAACTGAGGAAAATCTGAAGTTAAAATTTATCACAGCAGCCAAGGGTATGTGTCCTGCTAGAGAAAATTAATTTTATGCCAGTGTAGTATATGTTGTCTTACACAGTTCCATAAGTAACTAACTTCACCACATTAATATTTTGCCTAAGAGAAGTTTTTGAGTGAAGTGAGGTCACATTTTGAATGCAAATTCAAAATAGTATCATATAAATAATAAAGTCTCATACTATGTATCTATTTGAAATTAATGCAATACTCAAATTTTGTTATATTTGTCAAGAATTTTATAACTTAGAAGCTGGAAGGCTGAATGAATGGAGAAGCATGTAAGATATTGCTTTAAGGTAACATCCCTTAAAGGTTGTAATAGAAACTCCAGCCATCCTTTTCAGCCTTATGGAAATATCCAATTAAGACCTTAAATTACTTGAGGTCATCAAGAACGTGTTCTTCAGTGATGGAGAAACCGATATGGACAGTGGACATATGGACTTTGTGGGGAAGAAACAGTGGGTGGGAGGTGTAAAGGAAGTAGCATGAAGGCCTGTACTACCATATGTGAAGAAAATAGCTATAGTCATTGCTCTGTGAGAAAAGGAGATCCTTCAGGGGTGCTGTGTGATGGTCTGGAGGGGTGGGATGGGGTGGATATACATATGACTAATCTGGGAACATACATGTCTGTAAACAACAAAACTCTGTAAAAGTTAAAAGTAAAATAAAAGTTAAAAAAAAAGGAACATGTTCTTCAAATGAAACAGAATCTCTTTATAATTCAGACTAACCAGGCTTCACCACAGATACAGTGGGCCTAAAATTTTAATCCTGAAAATATTTAGCATTACTTGCTTCAATTTCACAAATGTCTGTTGATGCTTTAGTCTCACTAAATGCTCCTTGATGCCTTCTCTTCCCAGGGATCTTAGAGTTTTATTGGAGAGAGGGTGAACTTTTAGGAGATAAAAGTGAAAAAACAAAATAAAACCACTTTCCTCCTGAGGCTGATTCTATGCCTTCCTCTGTCATTCAGAACTCCTTACACTATTGAAGTTATTGGATGCTCTGGCTCTTCTAGGTCTCCATGAAATGAAATAGAGGGCTGTTTAGGAAACCCCAAACCATTGTATTTCAGAAATCTGCTATGACTAAATATTATAAAAGGTACATTATAAATATTGTCTCGTATAAACTCCCTAAGAATCATTTATCAAAGAAGAAACTGAACTCAGTAATGGTTTAGGGTACTCAAGATCTGAAGTCTAAAAACTGATGGAATGTTTCTGTGAACCTAGTCTGTCTAAACACCAAGGCCACAATACACTATGTTTCATTCATCTCTGTCTCTCCAGCATCATGTACAATGCCTAGCTTTGGCTGTTCAATACACCTTTGTTAAATGAATGAATCAATTTTGGTTGAATTCCAAAGGAGAAAGGAAGACTCCTTGTTAATGAATAAATGATGAATTTTTCAAAGTTTCCAAAAACAATTAGCATTTCATTGGGGCAATCTGAAATGCCATATCCTGGCACACCTATCTGTCAGTTGGAGACAAGGACATTCAGAAAATTGAGCCTTGAAAATCTGCAGAGCCAACCCTTTCTTTTTTGAGGCTCTTCAATGTTATGCTGCTGGTTACTGGGCCTTGTGGGAACAGTAGGGAATTCAGCATTGTCCACAAACTTTAATAACCTGATACAACGGTGCTGTTAAAGTACCGATCATAAAAAGTAACAGATTAAAGTTACAAAATGAGGATAAGATACCCTTACAGAGAGAAAGCAACACTGTGCTCTCAGGCTAAAATTTCAGAGGAAGCTTGTGCAAATGGCTTTCTGGGTAAGGGAAATTATTGTTGTTGTTTACTTGCTAAGCTATAACTGACTCTTTTGCAACTCCATGGACTGTAGCTCTCCATGATCCTCTGTCCATGGGATTTCCCAGGCAAGAATACTGGAGTGGGTTGCCATTTTCTTTCTCCAGGGGAGGTTCCTGATCCAGGGACTGAATCTGTGTCTCATATATTGCAGATGGATTCTTTACCGCTGAGACACTAGGTAAGTCCAGGGAAAATGATGGATCCTATCTTATTCTCTGGATGAGTAAAGCCCCTGAATTCAGTGTTACCTCAGGATCCCATGTACATAGAGCTTAACAGGACAATTTGTCTGATAAAAATTTTTATAACCAAAATAGATCTGAGATTCATGTAGTTTTCTGGAGACACGGAACTGAACAAGTCTGAACTTCATATTAATGATGATAGTACAAAGCACAATACAATTTGATTGTCAAAACATTCCTCATAAAATAAGCTGAGAGGATATACTGGGGCACAGGGAATATATCCAATATTTTATACGTGTAAACAGAGTATAACCTTTAAAAAGTGTGAATCACTATGTTGTACATCTGAAACCTATACATTAACTGCATCTCATCTCATTTTCAAAAAAAAGCTTGAAAAGTAAAACAAACAAAACTCCAGACCTGAGATATGCATCTTTGGCTGTTCAATACACCTTTGTTAAATGAATGAATCAATTTTGGTTGAATTCCAAAGGAGAAAGGAAGACTCCTTGTTAATGAATAAATGATGAATTTTTCAAAGTTTCCAAAAACAATTAGCATTTCATTGGGGCAATCTGAAATGCCATATCCTGGCACACCTATCTGTCAGTTGGAGACAAGGACATTCAGAAAATTGAGCCTTGAAAATCTGCAGAGCCAACCCTTTCTTTTTTGAGGCTCTTCAATGTTATGCTGCTGGTTACTGGGCCTTGTGGGAACAGTAGGGAATTCAGCATTGTCCACAAACTTTAATAACCTGATACAACGGTGCTGTTAAAGTACCGATCATAAAAAGTAACAGATTAAAGTTACAAAATGAGGATAAGATACCCTTACAGAGAGAAAGCAACACTGTGCTCTCAGGCTAAAATTTCAGAGGAAGCTTGTGCAAATGGCTTTCTGGGTAAGGGAAATTATTGTTGTTGTTTACTTGCTAAGCTATAACTGACTCTTTTGCAACTCCATGGACTGTAGCTCTCCATGATCCTCTGTCCATGGGATTTCCCAGGCAAGAATACTGGAGTGGGTTGCCATTTTCTTTCTCCAGGGGAGGTTCCTGATCCAGGGACTGAATCTGTGTCTCATATATTGCAGATGGATTCTTTACCGCTGAGACACTAGGTAAGTCCAGGGAAAATGATGGATCCTATCTTATTCTCTGGATGAGTAAAGCCCCTGAATTCAGTGTTACCTCAGGATCCCATGTACATAGAGCTTAACAGGACAATTTGTCTGATAAAAATTTTTATAACCAAAATAGATCTGAGATTCATGTAGTTTTCTGGAGACACGGAACTGAACAAGTCTGAACTTCATATTAATGATGATAGTACAAAGCACAATACAATTTGATTGTCAAAACATTCCTCATAAAATAAGCTGAGAGGATATACTGGGGCACAGGGAATATATCCAATATTTTATACGTGTAAACAGAGTATAACCTTTAAAAAGTGTGAATCACTATGTTGCACATCTGAAACCTATACATTAACTGCATCTCATCTCATTTTCAAAAAAAAGCTTGAAAAGTAAAACAAACAAAACTCCAGACCTGAGATATGCATCTTTGGTATTACATTTTACAAATGAGAACGTTTAAGAAAGCTTAGGAAATGTATCGCTCAATTGTTATCTAGCTGAGACTCTATTCCAAGGCTTCTCACACTAGTTACTCTTTTCTGTTCTAGTTACCTAAAATGGTACTCAGACTATCAGCCTCATCCAGGAGCTTGCTAGAAATGCAGACTCTTGGGAACCTCCCCTGAGCTACTGAATCATAATTTGCATTTTAATAAGATGTTCAGGTGATTTGTATGCACATTATATTATGAAAAGCACCATATACATCATGTCACACTAGTCACCTAGAATGCCTCTGCTTTGAAAATCTCATCTCAACTCTGATGTGAATGAGGGGTTAGGGGAGGGCACTATCATTAAGAGTAAATTGGAAATCTCTGAATCTTCTCAAAATACAACCAGGTTTAAATACTTACAGCACCAATAATGTTGATACATTTAGTACGTATTTTGAGTCGTGTCTGACTCTTCGCAACACTATTAACTGTAGCCCATCAGGGCTTCTCCAGGTAAGACTACTGGAGTGAGTTGCCATTTCCTACTCTAGGGGATCTTCCCTACCCTGGGATAGAAGCTGCATTCCTTATGTCTCCTGCATTGGCAGGCAGTTTTTTTTTTTTACCACTAGCACCACCTGGGAAGCCCATATTTAGTGATGGTTAAGATAATAGACTATGAGTCCTGTTTTACCATTTCCTATGTGGCTTTGGGAATACTCCCTGACTCTTGAGGCTTCAGTTTCTCACCTGGAAATGAGGATAATAAGCATGCCACCCTCAGGAGGCTGTTGAAAAGGTCAAAAGAGCCGAGGAGTTTGAGCTGGTGCATGGTGAGTATGCAGCAATTCTCATTATTAGTGATTCACAACAGAGATTTACTGGAGCTGCTCATAATACCAAGAAAAACTTTTAAAGAGGTTCTCTTGGTTTTTCATTAAGTTAATCATCTGAACTCTATCACAGAGACTCACTTCATGTTAACTCTGACCTATGGAATTATGTCCAGGGGCACAAGGGCATTGTAAGTTTCAATAAATTATCCCAGAAAAGACCCTTGACACATTTGCTAGACTTTGCCTTTCAGGGATTATTCATTTTATCCACATTCTGATGCTAAGTGGCCAAAACCATTAGGTAAAAGAGTGATTTGAACTTCCTCTTTTTGCGGCACCTTCAAGTCTGGCCCTTTGAGGACGCGATAAACTTTAAAAAAAAATTGTTCTTTTGAGCTGCTGGAAGACAGAAGGAAACTGCAGAAATAGAATTTTAGGAAAAGGACCTGATCACAGTGGGGGTAGCTGAAAACAAGGAGCCACGGGGTCCTCAGTTCAGTCCCCTAGCACCACCCTATTGGTACATTTGTGCATTTTAAATAAAGAAATTAATTAAATAAGTTAATTGGATCTGCCCTCTCTGGTATGTGTAGAGGTAAATACTGAACTTTTATTCCAATGAGCCAGTGAACATGGAAAGTGCTTTATCACAATGTATTGACTAGAAGTAAGCTATTAAAATAACCAACAAGGACCTACTGTAAAGCACAGGGAAATATACTCAGTATCTCATAATAACTTATAATGGAAGAGAATGAAAAAAGAATATATATATTCACATATATTTGTATAGCTGAATCATTTTGCTGTACATCCGAAACTAATACAACATTGTGAATCAGTTATATTTCAACAAAATTTTAAAAAATAAAAAAAAGAAATTAATGAGTTAACAATAGTTAACATTGTTTCTCATATGGAAGAATTTCCCAGCTTCAGTATGTGTAGTGTGCAATTTAAAATTAGGTATTGTAAGCCACTAGGGTAAAAGTATATGAGGCTAATACCGTTCTTCTGTTCCTAGATGCAGAATCATTGGTGTTTATGGACTAGCAAATCCATAAAAGACAGATGGAAAGCAAGGATCTCAAAACACTTTCAAACTGTCAAAAGCTTATACTGAACTTAACAATGCAAAATAAAATGAATCTCTCTTCGTTCTTCTTTTCCTACTAAAGAACAATCCTATATCTTTCTGTTGATTGCTATTTTGCATCCTTATTTGACTTGACAGTTCCAACCCCTCACTGATTTCCACTGTCCAAATATTAACAGAGGAGATTGGCCAGGGTTAAAGCTGGTCTTCCTCATCTCAAAGGATTGTTCAGTCCATCTTGTACCCCTCCTGTTATAGAAAGAAGCAATTTTTTTCTTCATGTACAGTTACAGGCATAAATAAAAAATCATGGACCACAGATTTTACCAACCCTCCAAAGTTAGTTTTTAAATTATCAAATGGAAGCAAATTACTTTTCTTTAAAATATGAAGTAAAACCACATTCTCTATTTTCTTCTGTGGCCTCTGTGATACCTGCCTGGTGCTCTTTCTTTTTTAAAATTAAACTTTTATTTTTGTATTGGAATATAGTTAATTAACAATGTTGTGATAGTTTCAGGTGAACAGAAAAGGGACTCAGCTATATATATATACGTGCGTCTCCTCTCCCCCAAACTTTCCTTCCATCCAGGCTACCACATAAGATTGAGTAGCATTCTCTGTGCTATACAGTAAGTACTTGCTGGTTATCCATTTTAAAGATAGCAGTGTGTTCATGCCAGTCTCAAGCTCCCTAACTATCCCTTTCCTTCTCCTTCCTCAACTCCCCTCCTCCCCTGCAACCATAAATTCATTCTCTAAGTCTGTGAGTCTCTTTCTGTTTTGTAAATAAGTTCATCTGTATCATGTCTTTTTAAATTGCACATATAAAGAATGTCATTTGATGTTTCTGCTTCTCATATTTTGAAGGAACTGAGAGTCATCTTCAAATTATTATAAATTAATTGATGCCTAGTTTCACCCATACTATATTTCACTTGTGGTTTCTTTCTCAGCTAAATGTGAATTATTTGCCACTATTTTTCATTATCTTCTTAAATTTCATTTCTCTCTTTAACCTGATTGAGACTTTTGTTTTGCATTTTGTCTTTTTTTTTATATAGATGATTGCCTTTATTTTATCAAAAACTGTTTTATTCTTTATTTTATTGTTTCATATAAGTCTATTTTTTGGTCTGGTTTCTCATAAATTTTCAACATATTTCATTCTTTTTTAAAAGTTTTGGCCCATTATTTTATTACTTCTTCAGTTTTTATAGCTTATAATCATCAATAATTGTTATTTCCACATTGTATTTATTCTTCTTGTGAAGACCAGTCCTTTACCCACTTAAACTCCTCTCATTTTTATTTATTTTTGGTTAATTTCTGCACATTAACTCAGTTTTCATCAAGCTAAAAGAACTGTAAGCTAATTTTGTTCTTACCACTGTTGTGTTTAGTTTTAACTCTTAATTTGCAACAGTAGGCAGAGAAAGTGGTCCTAAGAATGGCATCTGCTCATGGAACCTAAGATCTAAACAACAGAGTTTATAATGGGGCAACATTTCCTTCCTTCTTTAGTTTATTTTCCTTCCAAAATACAAGCTTTGTGAGAGCAGTGGCCCATGCCTGTTTTGATCTTGTATTTCCATTGTCTGGCTCATCAGGGGCATTTAATAAAAGTTTGTGAAAAGTTATAATGATTCGTAAGGATTACTAAGAATTATGTGAATCTATTACAAATAACAACAATTTCTTAGCCCTGTGTGTCAGACACTCTCCTGAGAACTTTCCACCATTCACTCAATCTTCTCAACAACCCTGAGAAAGTCCTGCTATGGTTACTCAGACAGTAAGTGGTAGAGTTCAAATCTTGGACTTGAACCCTCATAATCTATTGTTGGGTTTCCAAGGTAGCACAGTGGCAAAGACTCCACGTGCCAGTGCAGGAGATGCCAGACACATGAGTTCAATCCCCAGGTCAGAAAGATTCCCTGGAGTAGGACACTGCAATACAGTCCAGTATTTTTATCTGGAAAATTCCATGGAAAGAGGAATCTGGGGGACTACAGTCTATGGGTCACAAAATGTAGGATGCAACTGAATACACACACACACACAAAATCTATAGCCAGCTCACAGCCCTTAAAATCACTTGCATAGTATCTGGCCCGTATATACTAAGTGGTCAGTGAGATGCAGGGACTATGGAAAAGGATACCTTTAAACAGATCTTTCTGCAATTACTACCTCAGACACAGCTAAAGCATGCAGCCTCTCATAAATCAATATAGGCTAGCTCAAGAAAGAAAAGCCTGGAACTTATCTAGAAAAATTCATGACAAACTGTCAGTACATTCATTGCCTGAGCAAACTGCTCTGTGCAGGTTCTCCTCAACTCCTCCCTGCTCTGAGGCAACCCTTGTAGCCCCACTTCATTAGATGATCAATTTTAAATCAAACACAGCAGGTGGTGCTGTGTTCTCCTTGATGGGCTCCTCTCAGTTTGCCAAAGGTTTATGGAAGCACTATTTTAAAGAATTACATTTACCCACTGAGCTAATTTTCTTATCAGTTAGTATTCCATCATTCTTTAGCCCTGAGAGTAAAACGGGAATGAAGAACTGAATCAAGTATGTATAGAACTTCTACATTTCTGTTATGTGACATATTACCCTTCTTTAGTAGAAAACTGCCATCTCTCATAGTCAAACTGTTCATCCAGACTTGAGATTCAAGAATTGAGAGAAAGTTTCCATGTATGCTTAATTTTATAGGGTATTATTGGCTTATTGATTATCTAGAGTGCTAATTGTTTAAGACTATACGCTATTTGAAATCCTAGCCCAGGTTTACACATGTCAAAGCTTTGAAACTATCTGTCAATTATGTAGTGGTGACTCAGAAATCAACTGGAATTTTCTGGAAAAAACCCATAAATATATATATATATATAAACAGCACTGTAGTTATCATATTATCTTTTAAGGCAAGTGCATAAATATAGCAGATATTATAGAGTTCTAAAATTAATATAAAACATACCTAACTAATGTATGGCATTGAAACAACTCATCTATTTCTCTAGTACTCTTTTTTTTTTTTTTTAATCTAGTACTCTTAATACTAGAGAGCCCTTAACAAACGGCTTGTTATTTAAGGTTTAACTGTTGTTTTAAATCCTAATTAGAAAATGCTGAACTAATAGCATAATCTTAAATACCAAATTTTAAAATATATGAACTTTATGCAAGAACTCTAGATCAAATTTAATTTCATTTCTGTCTAAATGAGGCTGCAATTCTCATGATTATTCTCTAGTCACTTGGAAATTTAGCAATAGAGAGACAGTAGTCAGGAAGTGTTTTAGGAAAAAGGAGAAAGAGGAGGGGAAAGGAGAGAGAGGGAGGAGGAGGAGGAAGGAGTTCTCTTTGGAAGAGTGTGTGTAAGTGAAGCATTTTTTCAGCACAACTCTAAGACATCAGATGTTATTAGAATTTTAAAAATCAAAATATTCCTTGGATGACACAGCATTCTACATATAGGAGGTGTATTTATTGCTTAGGGGCATTATAACAAAATACCAGACTGGATGGCGTAAAGAATAGAAATCGATTTTCTCACAAATCTGGAAGTTTGAGGTCTGAGATTGAGGGCTTAATAAGAATTTTTTTCTTTGCTGAGCCCCTCTTCTTGGCTTGCAGATGGTTGCCTTCTTACTGTGTCATAACATGGGCTTCCTGTATGATTGCAAATCCCTGTGTGTCTCTTTCCCTTCTTATAAAACATATTGAATTAGGACTCATCTATGGAAAGTTTCCATGTATGCTTAATTTTATAGGGTATTATTGGCTTATTGATTATCTAGGGTGCTAATTGTTTAAGACTATACGCTATTTGAAATCCTAGCCCAGGTTTACACATGTCAAAGCTTTGAAACTATCTGTCAATTATGTAGTGGTGACTCAGAAATCAACTGGAATTTTCTGGAAAAAACCCATAAATATATATATATATATAAACAGCACTGTAGTTATCATATTATCTTTTAAGGCAAGTGCATAAATATAGCAGATATTATAGAGTTCTAAAATTAATATAAAACATACCTAACTAATGTATGGCATTGAAACAACTCATCTATTTCTCTAGTACTCTTTTTTTTTTTTTTTTTAATCTAGTACTCTTAATACTAGAGAGCCCTTAACAAACGGCTTGTTATTTAAGGTTTAACTGTTGTTTTAAATCCTAATTAGAAAATGCTGAACTAATAGCATAATCTTAAATACCAAATTTTAAAATATATGAACTTTATGCAAGAACTCTAGATCAAATTTAATTTCATTTCTGTCTAAATGAGGCTGCAATTCTCATGATTATTCTCTAGTCACTTGGAAATTTAGCAATAGAGAGACAGTAGTCAGGAAGTGTTTTAGGAAAAAGGAGAAAGAGGAGGGGAAAGGAGAGAGAGGGAGGAGGAGGAGGAAGGAGTTCTCTTTGGAAGAGTGTGTGTAAGTGAAGCATTTTTTCAGCACAACTCTAAGACATCAGATGTTATTAGAATTTTAAAAATCAAAATATTCCTTGGATGACACAGCATTCTACATATAGGAGGTGTATTTATTGCTTAGGGGCATTATAACAAAATACCAGACTGGATGGCGTAAAGAATAGAAATCGATTTTCTCACAAATCTGGAAGTTTGAGGTCTGAGATTGAGGGCTTAATAAGAATTTTTTTCTTTGCTGAGCCCCTCTTCTTGGCTTGCAGATGGTTGCCTTCTTACTGTGTCATAACATGGGCTTCCTGTATGATTGCAAATCCCTGTGTGTCTCTTTCCCTTCTTATAAAAACATATTGAATTAGGACTCAATCCTAATGGACTCACTCTTCCCTTAATTACCACTTGAAAAACCTTATTTCCAAATACAAATACAATCATATTCTGAGAAAGGGCTGGGAATGTGGCTAAGGATTCATCTCAGGAATTTTGCAGTGAACATGATACAGCCAATAAGAGGAGGTTTTCAGTAAATGCTTGCTGATTCCACTAGGTATATGATTATCAACTGGGCAGTGAAAGTGATCATGAGGAGTGCTATTTAACATTATCCACTGAGGTGGTGGCAAATGGAGCTTGTTAATGTTCTTTTGATAATCGGAAGGCCCATGTCCCCTTTCCCAGTCAGTCCTTTCCTTCCTCTTGTCTGAATTATAACAATAATGTCAAAACTTGTGACCCACACTCATCTGCATCTCGCACTTTCATGAGACCAGTCTTTCTAAAGCATAGTTTCAGCATAACAAGATCACATTCATTCGCTAATCCCGGCAGTTAATGCTTCAGAGTGTCTGAACTCCACTAAGAAGAGGAGGTACAAGAGGGAAATCTTTCCATTGCTTCCCAGTGCTTACCATATCAGTTGCAAATTCTGTAATATGGTATTCAAGGTCATTCAGTATCTAGACCTTATCCACTTTTCAGAGTCCCTTCTTCAAATATTTCTACTATTGTATCCACATAGGGATAATTTTTCATCTTTCAAACATATTTTTCACTTTACAGCCAACACACCTTATACTCTCTCTAGCTTTTCATCTACTCCCTTACCTATAGGAAACCTACACATTCTTCCATTTCAGCTTTAGATCTTTACCACTGCATACTGTAATAAGGCTTTGTAGAGCTATATGTTGAAGGAAAAGAATAATTTAAATGTTTATAGATTGTGTGTCTGGGAGGAATGATGGAGGAATCATTCAATGGAGACAGTAAGGCGAAAGACAAGGTTTATGATATTGGGGATGTTGAATTCAGCTTTGGGAGCTCTATGGAAACATATGGATCTGATATGTTTATTGCTGAGTCTCCAGTGCTTAGAACAGCTTTCGCCACATGGAAAAACTCTTTGGCTGAATGAATGTATTCTTGTAGACCATGGTAAGATAGAAAATCGTGCTACTTTAGAAATCATAAAGATCTAGTAAGAACCCATTTATTCCAATATAACAAAGTCCCAGCACCACAAAAGGAATAAAGTTTACACTTGAGGTTCATTAAAATGGAGATGAGGTTGAAAATGTTAACATAGGTTAGAACTGAGGTAATTTGTAAATTAAAAGAATGTTATTAGCTCTCCTCCCCATTTGTATGTGTCTACTTTTAAAACAATTTCTCTGTTGTTAGAAGTGGGTGGGTTACCTAGCATGTGAGTGTAGCGCATGGTAGGTAAGTAATTGGAAATTGTTGGTATCATATTTTTAAAATAAATATATTTTAAGTGGTAAGTGAAAGAATATTAACATGAGTTAGAATTGATGTATTTACTTATGAAATAAAAAGAATTTTTAATATATTTTTGGGTAAATTAAGATGGAATAGTCAAGAGTTTTGTCTAAAAATTTGGAAGCTCTGACTCTGCTGATTTACTAGATCTGCCACTTTGGTTAAGTTACTGAAGAATCTATGTTTGTAGACAAATAATATACCTATTCCATGTGATTACTTATAATGAAAAATCAAATCAAGTAATAAATATTGAAACAGTAAGAACTGAAAATATCATTGGATATTAAATACAGCTATGGTCACCATGGTAACATAGTTTTGCTGAGTAAACTCTATTGACAAATTCAAGTAGGAAACATATTATTTACTTAAAAGTTAATTCACTGAGAATTTGACAGATTGATAGCTTGATAATTAAGAGATATGACTATTCACTTTAACTTTTCTCTTTGTTCTGTTGTTAGAATTTAAGAAATTAAAAATAAATCAAATTTCCTTGAATAAGTGACTGTTATCAAAGTAACATTATAAGCTAGCTCCTTATGTATATTTATTCATAACAACTTGTTCCCATAAAAGACATTTCTATCTAAAATATCATAGTTTTGTAATATCCATTAGGACCTACCATAGGGTATTAATCTAATTAACCAAATTATATATAACTGCTTACTTACACCTATTGGGCATCCTCTTGTCATTTTTTTTCTGAAAATCTACTAGTTTGAATGCTACCCATTGTCATTATGTCCTTCCCAAAATGTTGTGTTGCAAGTTGATTTAGGTTTGTTTCCTCACATGATTTGAAGCTCACCTCTAATATTTATTTATTGTAGAACTGGTGAGAATTCCTCTCAAATGGATGGGTTAGGATTCATACTGAACCATCTATACTTTGTCATTTTCAACAGAGAACAGATCATCGGTAACTTTGCCACTGTTACCAGGTTCTAGGGACATTTCCTCAGTGAGTTTTTCCCTCACACCCTTCTTCTCTTGCAGAACTGACAGCTCCATTCATGATACTCTTAACGTACATGTGTGGAGCATGCAGAGCTGTTTCTTGCACAAGTTACTTAAACTGCTAAGGGCCCGTTTCCTCAGAAGTAGAGATAATATCTTCCAGGTAGAGATATTAAATGTTTTGCCTCATTTAGTTCTTTGAGAGATTAAATGATACCATTCATATAAAGTGCTTTGTATAGTGCCTGCTACTTAGTAAATAGCTCACAGATATCTGTTACTGTTATTATTGGGATAACTTTAACCACAGAAAATTAAGATAATCAATAAGTGGAGGCAATCTCATGCCCACAATCAGACCTTGAGTAAATCATGGTAACTCCAAACAACAAAAAATGAAATGCAGCCATTAAACACTGTTATAGGAGGACAAGAAAATAGGAACATGCTCTAGATCCACCACCAAGTGAAACAGTAGGCACAAATAGATGCTCTCAGAATAGACTAGAAAACCTCCACCAGAACATTAGTAGTGGTTACCTTTGGATGGGGCCTTTATTTTTCATTTGTTTTACTGCTGTATTTTTCTGTTTTCTTCTTTGTTTTTCATAGAGGGCTATTTATGTTCTAGAGAAAACTGCTTACAAGAAATCTATAGTCCTTATCACTCATTGTACGATACTTACCATTATTAGATATTCACACAGTTCCCATAAAAGACATTTCTATCTAAAATATCATAGTTTTGTAATATCCATTAGGACCTACCATAGGGTATTAATCTAATTAACCAAATTATATATAACTGCTTACTTACACCTATTGGGCATCCTCTTGTCATTTTTTTTCTGAAAATCTACTAGTTTGAATGCTACCCATTGTCATTATGTCCTTCCCAAAATGTTGTGTTGCAAGTTGATTTAGGTTTGTTTCCTCACATGATTTGAAGCTCACCTCTAATATTTATTTATTGTAGAACTGGTGAGAATTCCTCTCAAATGGATGGGTTAGGATTCATACTGAACCATCTATACTTTGTCATTTTCAACAGAGAACAGATCATCGGTAACTTTGCCACTGTTACCAGGTTCTAGGGACATTTCCTCAGTGAGTTTTTCCCTCACACCCTTCTTCTCTTGCAGAACTGACAGCTCCATTCATGATACTCTTAACGTACATGTGTGGAGCATGCAGAGCTGTTTCTTGCACAAGTTACTTAAACTGCTAAGGGCCCGTTTCCTCAGAAGTAGAGATAATATCTTCCAGGTAGAGATATTAAATGTTTTGCCTCATTTAGTTCTTTGAGAGATTAAATGATACCATTCATATAAAGTGCTTTGTATAGTGCCTGCTACTTAGTAAATAGCTCACAGATATCTGTTACTGTTATTATTGGGATAACTTTAACCACAGAAAATTAAGATAATCAATAAGTGGAGGCAATCTCATGCCCACAATCAGACCTTGAGTAAATCATGGTAACTCCAAACAACAAAAAATGAAATGCAGCCATTAAACACTGTTATAGGAGGACAAGAAAATAGGAACATGCTCTAGATCCACCACCAAGTGAAACAGTAGGCACAAATAGATGCTCTCAGAATAGACTAGAAAACCTCCACCAGAACATTAGTAGTGGTTACCTTTGGATGGGGCCTTTATTTTTCATTTGTTTTACTGCTGTATTTTTCTGTTTTCTTCTTTGTTTTTCATAGAGTGCTATTTATGTTCTAAAGAAAACTGCTTACAAGAAATCTATAGTCCTTATCACTCATTGTACAATACTTACCATTATTAGATATTCACACAGTGATTGAACTGGCTGTTCCTCTCATTGTTGGCTCATTACCCCAGCAGAGTGAGACATTATCATACACACAACCCTCCACTGAGTTCCTTACACACAAGCACACAAAACACAGACTATCATCCCCTTTAAGCAGCTCAGTAGGCTCTCTCACTAGGGGGCTGGGGTCCATGAATGCCAGAAGCAAACCTTCTCCTGTGTTCCCCTTCCTTGTTTTGTCAAATAGGGCACATTGATTTGGTCATATTTACACATACTAATTCCAGTCTTCTTTTCCCTTGCCTGCCTATACTATAAAGACTGAAAAAATTTTATTCACTTCCTTTGTCTTCTTCCCATCCAGGATGGAAGAGGAAGTACAATTCAGGCAACAAGATGTTTACCAATGTCTATTTTGCTGTTTCCACGGGTGGGTGGCAGTGTGTGCCTTAGGATACGATGACAGTTATGACTAGCACATTGGTTCCCTCCCACTTGCCTGAGAGTGGGTACATTGAGTCACTGTAGCTATTTTACAGCCATAAATTGAAGGCTAAACAACTCCCACAGAGGCCAATCCTGACATCACTGGGGCACTAAACTCATACTAACAAAAGCTCTCTATGTCTAGTCTTCTTATAAAGTGTGAAAAAAAAAGAAAAAGCTCCTACTGATTTAAACAACCACTAAGTTTTTCAATGACTATAACCTGAAGTATTCTTAACCAATACATCATTCTTACTTAGTCCCACTGAGATTCAGATCTTTATGGGTTGATTTTTTTTCAATTATTATTTTGTGGGACTTCCCAGTGTTTGAGTAGCTAAGATTCCAAGCTCCCAATATAGGCGCCTTGAATCAATGCCTGGTCAGGGAACTAGATCTCACATGTTGCAGCTAAGAGTTCGCATGCTACAACTAAGACCCTGTGCAGCCAAAATAAATAAGATAAATTATCATTATTTTATCAGAGTCATGTTTTTTTTCTTTTTAATTAATTCAGACTTGCTGTACTGATTCACTTTAAAATATCAACTTATCCCCCATCCCCTAAAGACAATTTCTCACTCAAAGAGAGAAAGAGTGTGTATATATGCATGTGTGTGTGTGTGTGTGATTGTGTGACTGAATGTGTAACTTTGTGTTTATGTGCATGTAGTATGTTATGGAGAGGGACTTCTAATCATCACATACAGTTTTTGTCAAAAGCATATGGTCAAGTAAAACTAACCCTTTCCAGGCATCATCATCTTTCAGATCTATCTCACTCTGCTTAGTCCACTTCTTCCTCCTCTTGATTATTTTATTTTATTTTTAATTGAAGGATGATTGCTTTACAATATTGTATTGGTTTCTACCATACAACATCATGGATCAGTAATGTCTATATCATCTATATTGTATACCAGCTCCTTCCTCTTGTGCCTCCTCCCTCTGCCGTCCTGATGCTCTAGGTCATCCCGGAGGGCCAGGCTGAGCTCTCTGTGGTATACAGCAGCTTCCCATTGGCCATCTACTGTACGTATGGTAGTGCATATATGTCAGTGCGGCTTTCTCAATTTGTCCCACTCTCTCCTTCCCCTGCTATAACCAACAACTTATTCTTCCCCATGTGTCTGCCTCCTTCCACACCACCCCAAGGTTAGGAAAGTAAGATACAGGGCTAAATTTGACAAGAATTGTTGCCTTAATTCAGGTCTCAAAGAAGAAATGATTCAGAACAAACTTAAAATTTCAAGAGAAAGTATTTTCCTTCTTCTTCCCACTGCCATATCCTAACTTTTTTCTGGTCCTATCCTCTAGAAATTTAGTGATCTAATAGTAGTTTCTGGTTTACTAAAACTTGGAGAGTATCTTACCTTGTTATTGATATTCATGGTATAACTCATTATTCCAACATAATTATCTCTTCTGATCCCACAATTTTAATACAACTCCCTTCCTTCACTATTTGAGAAACTATCTGATGACATTGGATTGCAGACACAAATGTTCTAGTTCTTGTCTTGAGCCTCTGCCTGAACCAGACCCTTCTGAGTATGACATAGCTCCCAGGGGAAGACTTTGACCTCCTTACTAAGAGAAGTCTTGCCTCCTACGTTAGCTGAGAATTCGATTTTTTTCCTGGAAAATGAAATAATACCTGTATAGATCCTTTAATATTCTGAGAACCTCACAATGAAGACTCCTACTCAATAAAATAAAATAAAATGAGTTACAGTGCCAACCATATTTCTAACTTAAGAGAAAGCCACATGAGATACTTCAGGAGAAAGAGTGAAATAGAAACTTAGATTCGTTGTAGCAGGAGTTTTCTATTTCTCACACAGTTACACTTTCCTTTTACTAAACAAAGAAATGGCTTGTTTGATTCTGAAAATTACAAATTATTCTTTTTCATGAAAGTATCCCCATTTTATGACCAAGATTACAGTAGAGCACAATGAACAGTAGGAATATTATTAAACAAGTGTCTAATACTTGCTAAATCAGTAAACTAATTTTACTGTAGTGTATTTTATTGTAATGTACATTTTAATTGCTTATAGGTTTAACTCTGTTCATGGTGTTCAATTGCCATGGCTCATCATTCAAGAGTCATGTACTTTTGGCTTAATTGTTTTTTGGGTTTTTTTTGGCCACTTCTATTGGTCTTTCATTTATCCATTTTCATCTATCTTTGTTCTTTGGCCTGTGTGGGTCTCCCATCGCAGTGGCCTCTCTCATCGCAGAGCTCCAGCTCCGGGTGCATGCACTCCAGAGCTCTGGCTGGTTAGTTGGACACATCGGGCCAGCCAAAGCTTTGCAGCACGTGGGATCTTCCCAGGCCAGGGATCGAACCAGTGCCCCTTGCACTGCAAGGCGGTGTCCTTACCCACTGGACCACCAGAGAAGCCCATTGGCTTAAAATTTTGATAACCATAAGAAAATGTGAGCAGAACTAGGTTGACTTTATTTATTTTACTATGACTGCTGCTTTAAGGTGGGTTTAATCAGTTTTAAAAGATTATGTAGTAAGGAGAGGAGGGCAGGCAAATTTGTGGTAATAGTTCATAACTTCAACATTTCCTGCTCCCATGACTCATTGTAGAAGAGGAGAGCAGTGAGGCTGAATCACATTGTTCTCCTATCCTCCTGACATCTTAACGACCTAGGCTGGCAGTGATTAACAGAGGCTTTGCTCCTAAGACTTTTCTTTGTCTCTATTAAAAATAAATCAGTGCAGAAATGGCCTTCATGTATTGGATTCATGATCTTGTTTGACTTAGTAAATAAATTTTAATATTTTTTTTAACTTTTAAGTACTTATAAACTAGTTTATAAGCCTATCAAACAGATTGGTAAATTATATCCCTAGTTGCAAAAGCCAGAAAACCAGGAATCATTATAGAGGCCTTTGTCTTCAATGAATTGTTCACATAGTTACACTTTCCTTTTACTAAACAAAGAAATGGCTTGTTTGATTCTGAAAATTACAAATTATTCTTTTTCATGAAAGTATCCCCATTTTATGACCAAGATTACAGTAGAGCACAATGAACAGTAGGAATATTATTAAACAAGTGTCTAATACTTGCTAAATCAGTAAACTAATTTTACTGTAGTGTATTTTATTGTAATGTACATTTTAATTGCTTATAGGTTTAACTCTGTTCATGGTGTTCAATTGCCATGGCTCATCATTCAAGAGTCATGTACTTTTGGCTTAATTGTTTTTTGGGTTTTTTTTGGCCACTTCTATTGGTCTTTCATTTATCCATTTTCATCTATCTTTGTTCTTTGGCCTGTGTGGGTCTCCCATCGCAGTGGCCTCTCTCATCGCAGAGCTCCAGCTCCGGGTGCATGCACTCCAGAGCTCTGGCTGGTTAGTTGGACACATCGGGCCAGCCAAAGCTTTGCAGCACGTGGGATCTTCCCAGGCCAGGGATCGAACCAGTGCCCCTTGCACTGCAAGGCGGTGTCCTTACCCACTGGACCACCAGAGAAGCCCATTGGCTTAAAATTTTGATAACCATAAGAAAATGTGAGCAGAACTAGGTTGACTTTATTTATTTTACTATGACTGCTGCTTTAAGGTGGGTTTAATCAGTTTTAAAAGATTATGTAGTAAGGAGAGGAGGGCAGGCAAATTTGTGGTAATAGTTCATAACTTCAACATTTCCTGCTCCCATGACTCATTGTAGAAGAGGAGAGCAGTGAGGCTGAATCACATTGTTCTCCTATCCTCCTGACATCTTAACGACCTAGGCTGGCAGTGATTAACAGAGGCTTTGCTCCTAAGACTTTTCTTTGTCTCTATTAAAAATAAATCAGTGCAGAAATGGCCTTCATGTATTGGATTCATGATCTTGTTTGACTTAGTAAATAAATTTTAATATTTTTTTTAACTTTTAAGTACTTATAAACTAGTTTATAAGCCTATCAAACAGATTGGTAAATTATATCCCTAGTTGCAAAAGCCAGAAAACCAGGAATCATTATAGAGGGCCTTTGTCTTCAATGAATTGTTCACATAGACAGACATCAGATTGAATTTTCTGAAGCGATAATCTCATCACACTCCAACTCAGATCATAAGTCATCAATGTCTTCTTAGTATTCCTCTGCTTGATAATAAGCACCCCTCCAGTTTCACAGCTGGGTCACTTACTAAGTCTCATTTTCTCCTACAGAGGTGCCCGACTAGGGCCTTCATAATCTGGTACTATGGTTACAAGAAGGTAGATTATTTTACATAGGTGGCAGAGGTGGGGGTGGGAGTGGCAAGGGGGCAGTAACTAGAATCACTCTTCTGACTATCCTCCCATTTTAGGCCTATATATATTTCAAAATTCAGATGAATCCATACTGGAAATAAAAAGTAAAGGTATCTATTTTCAGATGACATTATCTTGTATACAGAAAAATCTGAAGGAGTTCATAAAAAAACAGAATTAATAAATGAAATCAGGGCTTCCCTGGTGGTCCAGTGGGTAAGGACACCGCCTTGCAGTGCAAGGGCCACCAGTTCAATCCCTGGCCTGAGACGATCCCACGTGCTGCGGAGTGGCTGGACCGATGTGTCCAATTATGAGCTGGAGCTCTGGAGAGCATGGGCCCAGAGCCGGTGCTCTGTGACAACAGAGGCCACTGCGACGGGAAGCCCACATGGGTCAAAGAACAAAGATGGATGAAAATAGATAAATGAAAGACCAATAGAAGTGGCCCGCCCGCTCCCCTCCCTCCCCAACCCACCCCACCTCCAATAAATAAATAAGATCAGCAAGGTTCCAGTATATAAGATCAAGATGAAAAATTCAATTCTGTTTTGCTACAGTACCTGTGAATAAGTCAGAAGGAAATTAAGTGAACAATTCCATTTACAGAATCAAAAAGAATATCATGACTAGAAATGGTTAACAACAGAAGACGTTTTTATACTGGAAACAATGAAATGTTGAAAGACATTAAAGATACCCAGATAACTGAAATAATATCCATGTTTATGGCTTGCAAAACAATATTTTTAAAGATAGTAATAGCTCCAAATTGATTGGCAGTGCAATATAATCCTTATCAAATTTAGGTATTGACAGGTTAATTATAAAATTCAAAAGGGAAAATCAGGGATTAAGGATTCCTGACAAAAATCTTGAAAAACAAGAACAAAGTTGGAAGACTCATATTTCCTGACTCAAAACTTTGTAAAGCTATATAAATCAAGCCTATATGACACTGACCTGAGGAAAGGCATATAGTTAAATGAAACACAGTCCAGAAATAAATCTATACAGTTATGTTCAACTTTTTCTTACAAGGATGCCAAGAAAATTCAATGGGGTAAGAATTATGTTTTTAATAAACCATCCTGGGACAAATGGACATTCATATATAAAAGAATTAATTTGGACCCATAACTCACATCATATGTAAAAACTAACCCAAGATGGGTCAAAAACTTGAATGTCAGAGCTAGAATGATGAAATTCTTAGAAGAAAATATAGCTGTAAATCTTCCTGACCTTGAATTAAGTTTCTTACATATGATACTTAAAGCACAGGCAACTAAATAAAAAAATAAATTGAATACCATCAAAACAAAAAACTCTTGTGTTTCAAAGGATATCAACAAGAAAAAGTAATCCAGAGAATGAGAGTCTTTTTGTAAATCATATATCTGGCAAGGATCTAGTATCCAGAATTGTATAAAGAACTCTTACATCTCAACAATAAATATTTTAAGATAACCTACTTTTAAAAGTGGGAAAGGGATTTCAATGGAAATATGTTCAAAGAAGCTACACAAATGGCCAAAAATCATGTAAAAAAAGTGGTTTAGATCATTAGTTCTTAGGGAAATGCAAAAACAACCACAATGAAATACCGTTTTATAGGAAGTAGCACAGCTATAATAAAAAAAAGGTGTACAATAAGGTTTGTTGGAGAAGATGCAGAGATATTTGAACACTTATTCCTGCTGGCAGGAGTGTAACATGGTGTGGCTACTTTGGAAAATAGTTTAGAAGTTCCTCAAAAAATTAAATATAAAGACACTCTATGGACCAGAAATTCCCGTCCTAGGTATATACCCAAAGCATACACTCACACAAAAACCTTGTTTACAAAAGTTCAAAGCAGCACTATTCACAACTGCCTAAAAGTGGAAATAACCAAAATATCAACTGATAAAATGGGGAAGCAAAACATGGCATATTAATTTAATGGAATATTAGTCAGCTGTAAGAAAGAATGAAAGCAACATGACTAGATCTTGAAAACATCATACCATATGAAAGAAGTCAGACACGAAATGCCACATATTATATGATTCCAGTTATATGAAACGTCTAGAATAGACAAATCCATAAAGATAGGAAGGAGATTAGTAGCTAACAGGAATCAAGGGGAAGAAAGAATTAGGCCTGAATATTACTGGCTGTCAGGTTTCATCTGGGGATGATGAAAATGTTCTGGAATTAGCTAGTGGTGATGATCTATGTGAATCTTCCTAACCAGTAAGTCAGATTCCAGCACTCTTTTCCCTATTATACCAGGGAAGTTTGCAATTATAGGCAATGATACATCGTGGTTAAGTGGGTGGGTTGTAGAGATATTGCCTTTCTTAAAATTCCTCTCATCATACGATTGTGGGCTGGTTACTTAATCTCACTAGGCCTCAATTTCCTTATCTGTTAAATATTGATAATAATATACCTAGCTCATAGGGTTGTCATGAGGATCATCTGAATTAACATTACAAAACACTTGGAGCAGTACCAGACATTCAATAAATTAATTAATAAATTTACTATTAATATTAAAGTAATTGTTATATCATATATATTATTATTATTAGCTTACTTTTATTACTGTTGTTGTTGTTATCATTATTAAATGGCTGAATGGCAGGTTGAAGACCTCATTCCAAAAGTTCTGAGTTCACAGAGAAGGTAGGCTCAGTCTTTCTCTGTGAATTAAATGTATTAAATGCACGTAGTGATGTGCTACAAATAATTTTTGCTACATAGAAGGTTTCACCCAGGGGCTTCCCTGGTGGTCCAGTGGGTAAGGACACCGCCTTGCAGTGCAAGGGGCGCCGGTTCGATCCCTGGCCTGGGAGGATCCCATGTGCCGCGGAGCGGCTGGACCGATGTGTCCAATTACTGAGCTGGAGCTCTGGAGCGCATGCGCCCAGAGCCAGTGCTCTGCAACAACAGAGGCCACCGTGATGGGAGGCCTACATGGGCCAACGAACAAAGATGGATGAAAATGGACAAATGAAAGACCAATAGAAGTGACCCGCCCATCCCTCTTCCTCCCTCCCCACCCCACCCCCTTCAAAAAAAAAAAAGGTTTCACCCATTACTAAGTCATTAATACTAGGCACAGACTGTGTACACTGCCCTATGCCAAGCCTTGTGGGCATGCGTGCTAAGACACTTCATTTGTTTCTGCCTCTTTGCTACCTCATGGACTGTAGCCAGTGAGGCTCTTCAGTCCATGGGATTCTCCAGGCAAGAAGATTGGAGTGGGGTGCATTTCTTTCTCCAGGGGATCGTTGTGACCCAGGGATTGAACCCATGTCTCTTATGTCTCCTGAATTGCTGGAGACACCTGAGGAGCCCAAGCCCTTTGGGAAGGGGTTCATTTGTTAAGCAGCAGGACCTCAAAAACAAATTGCTAGTGCATTTGAAATGAACACAACCTTTCTAAAGGAGGACCTACCCATATGCATCAAATTTGAAGTATATATACCTTTTGACCCAGTGCTTCTATTCCATTTCTAGGAATAAACTCAAGGAAACAATTGGAGAAATATAAAAAGCATAACTTATAATAGTCTTTAAATATTTGTTGCAAGAACTCTGAGTATATGACTGTATAGTTAGTATCCTTTGTTATTTCAATATGGTGAATGAAACCATACTTCAAATGGTATGCAAATATTAAACCAAATTTGCATACCATATTTCACCCCATTGATCACAGTATATTATCTCTTTTACATAAAACTGCATTCAACTTACTAATACTCTATTAAGGATTTGTACATCTATGTTCATGAGAGCTACTGGTATGTAGTTTTCTTATAAAATCAAGTTTTGGTTAGTTTTTGTGTCAGAGTAATATTTGTCTCATAAAATTAAGAAGTGTTCTGCCTTCCTATATTTTCTGAAAATGCTTGGTATGATTAGTATTATTTTTGTCCTTAAATGTTTAATAGATTTCACTATGAAGGGGTTTTCTTCATGGGAGTATTTTTAATTACAAATTCAATGTAATAAATATAAATCTATTCAGATTTTCTATTTTTGTTGTGTCAATTTTAATATTTTTTGTCTTTTAAGAAATTTGCCTATTGCATCTAAGTTTCAAAATGTACTGCTTAGAGTTGTTCTTGGTACTCTTTTTTTTTGCCACTTATATTGGTCTTTCATTTATCTATTTCCATCCATCTTTGTTCCTTGACCTAAGCAGGCCTCCTATTGCAGTGGCCTCTCTCATTCCGGAGCACTGGCTCTAGGTGCATGCACTCCAGAGCTCCATGGTAGTTGGACACATTGGTTCAGCTCTCTGAGGCACGTGGGATCTTCCCAGGTCAGGGATCGAACTGGTGCCCTTTGCACTGTAAGGTGGTGTCCTTACCCATAGGACCACTAGGGAAGCCCTGTTCTTGGTACTCTTTTATCTTTAATGTATGTAACATCTGTAGCAATGCCTCCTTTCTCATTCATACTATTAGTATTTTATATTTTCTCTCATTTCTCTGTCAAACTAATTATAGGATGATCATCTTATTGATCTATGCAGAGGTAGGTATTTTTTTTTTTCTTTTTCATCTATTTCCAAATTGTTTTTCTATTTACGATTTCATTGATTTCACATTTATCTTTATCATCAGTGTTTTCTACTTTGGTTTTCATTGGTTCTGCCTTTTCTGGCTTCTTAATGTAAACTTTCAGATCATTGTTAAACCTTTGTTGATATGAATTACATTTATAGATTTAAAATATAAATGTTATATATATTATTGTTTTTGGTAGTAGTAGCAACGTCTCTTCCACACTCTGCCCGTCTCTATCTCTGTAGGGATTTAGATATTTGTTGCTTCCCAGTAACTAGTCCCAGGATTTGAAGTCACATCATTCCTCTTCAGAGTGAACAGCTCAAATGCAGCCTGTTAATGATGTCTTTAGCCAAACTGTGTAAAATGGTCAAGATTGTGACCAGCCTGCTTAAGTTGAATGACATACTAAGTATGTTGTATTCTACTTCTTCTAAAGAATGTGTTTGCCAATGTGACCACAGAAAGAAAGACCTGCCTAGTTAGTAGAGTCTTTGGGAATAATGAGAAAGCTCGAAGTGTTCTGCCTTCCTATATTTTCTGAAAATGCTTGGTATGATTAGTATTATTTTTGTCCTTAAATGTTTAATAGATTTCACTATGAAGGGGTTTTCTTCATGGGAGTATTTTTAATTACAAATTCAATGTAATAAATATAAATCTATTCAGATTTTCTATTTTTGTTGTGTCAATTTTAATATTTTTTGTCTTTTAAGAAATTTGCCTATTGCATCTAAGTTTCAAAATGTACTGCTTAGAGTTGTTCTTGGTACTCTTTTTTTTTGCCACTTATATTGGTCTTTCATTTATCTATTTCCATCCATCTTTATTCCTTGACCTAAGCAGGCCTCCTATTGCAGTGGCCTCTCTCATTCCGGAGCACTGGCTCTAGGTGCATGCACTCCAGAGCTCCATGGTAGTTGGACACATTGGTTCAGCTCTCTGAGGCACGTGGGATCTTCCCAGGTCAGGGATCGAACTGGTGCCCTTTGCACTGTAAGGTGGTGTCCTTACCCATAGGACCACTAGGGAAGCCCTGTTCTTGGTACTCTTTTATCTTTAATGTATGTAACATCTGTAGCAATGCCTCCTTTCTCATTCATACTATTAGTATTTTATATTTTCTCTCATTTCTCTGTCAAACTAATTATAGGATGATCATCTTATTGATCTATGCAGAGGTAGGTATTTTTTTTTTTTCTTTTTCATCTATTTCCAAATTGTTTTTCTATTTACGATTTCATTGATTTCACATTTATCTTTATCATCAGTGTTTTCTACTTTGGTTTTCATTGGTTCTGCCTTTTCTGGCTTCTTAATGTAAACTTTCAGATCATTGTTAAACCTTTGTTGATATGAATTACATTTATAGATTTAAAATATAAATGTTATATATATTATTGTTTTTGGTAGTAGTAGCAACGTCTCTTCCACACTCTGCCCGTCTCTATCTCTGTAGGGATTTAGATATTTGTTGCTTCCCAGTAACTAGTCCCAGGATTTGAAGTCACATCATTCCTCTTCAGACTGAACAGCTCAAATGCAGCCTGTTAATGATGTCTTTAGCCAAACTGTGTAAAAATGGTCAAGATTGTGACCAGCCTGCTTAAGTTGAATGACATACTAAGTATGTTGTATTCTACTTCTTCTAAAGAATGTGTTTGCCAATGTGACCACAGAAAGAAAGACCTGCCTAGTTAGTAGAGTCTTTGGGAATAATGAGAAAGCTCTGAGAGTTAATAATTCCCTGAGAAGTCCTGGACCTTTTGGTTCCCTAAGAGACTGCTCATACATTCTAGAGAGTGTCAAGGAAGAAAAAATGTTCTATGATAGTATTCCCTATTCAGTAGTTTTCTTTATTCAAGCGTTGACTTTACTCATCAGTCTATAATCTTCCAGTATGACAGTAATTTTTCTTACAGTGCCCAAATATTTATCCTCTACATGAATATTTGTTTTATATATCCCAGGAAAGAAAATATTATACTAAAATAAGTTTCTTTTCCCATACACCAGCACTTGCAACTAAGCCATAAGCAATGCTTTTTGAAGTTCATTCTCAGATCTCCTCAGCAGGAGCACAAAAAAGATGACAAAATTTTTCATGACTTATTTTTAGGAAGATGAGTTCTAGAAAGAAAATTAAAACCATGAAGATATCTGCCTTATGGTTCACATGTTGAGATTGGGAAAACGAGCAAAGGAGACATTTTTATTGCTGTATGTTTAATAAACAGCATATTAACATATATCAAATAATACAAATTGATTTTCTTTCTGCAAAATGGAGAAAATACCTATATAGTCAACAGGTATTTTTCTAAAATAGCATAGCATTAAAATTATCTTCAAGCCACTCTGGGAAATAATCAATTTTTCTTTTTGTCTAGTAAAGGATTGATGTTTTCTAATGTAGAACAGAGAAGAAAATAGACAGAAACATTTACATGTATATAAGTGTGTACAGAACAAACACACAGAAGGTTCAAAACAGAAGAGTATCTAATCTACTAGTCAGTGAAGAAGTAAGCATTCTGTGATTTTTAGATGCAATATTTGTTGCTTCCCAGTAACTAGTCCCAGGATTTGAAGTCACATCATTCCTCTTCAGACTGAACAGCTCAAATGCAGCCTGTTAATGATGTCTTTAGCCAAACTGTGTAAAATGGTCAAGATTGTGACCAGCCTGCTTAAGTTGAATGACATACTAAGTATGTTGTATTCTACTTCTTCTAAAGAATGTGTTTGCCAATGTGACCACAGAAAGAAAGACCTGCCTAGTTAGTAGAGTCTTTGGGAATAATGAGAAAGCTCTGAGAGTTAATAATTCCCTGAGAAGTCCTGGACCTTTTGGTTCCCTAAGAGACTGCTCATACATTCTAGAGAGTGTCAAGGAAGAAAAAATGTTCTATGATAGTATTCCCTATTCAGTAGTTTTCTTTATTCAAGCGTTGACTTTACTCATCAGTCTATAATCTTCCAGTATGACAGTAATTTTTCTTACAGTGCCCAAATATTTATCCTCTACATGAATATTTGTTTTATATATCCCAGGAAAGAAAATATTATACTAAAATAAGTTTCTTTTCCCATACACCAGCACTTGCAACTAAGCCATAAGCAATGCTTTTTGAAGTTCATTCTCAGATCTCCTCAGCAGGAGCACAAAAAAGATGACAAAATTTTTCATGACTTATTTTTAGGAAGATGAGTTCTAGAAAGAAAATTAAAACCATGAAGATATCTGCCTTATGGTTCACATGTTGAGATTGGGAAAAACGAGCAAAAGGAGACATTTTTATTGCTGTATGTTTAATAAACAGCATATTAACATATATCAAATAATACAAATTGATTTTCTTTCTGCAAAATGGAGAAAATACCTATATAGTCAACAGGTATTTTTCTAAAATAGCATAGCATTAAAATTATCTTCAAGCCACTCTGGGAAATAATCAATTTTTCTTTTTGTCTAGTAAAGGATTGATGTTTTCTAATGTAGAACAGAGAAGAAAATAGACAGAAACATTTACATGTATATAAGTGTGTACAGAACAAACACACAGAAGGTTCAAAACAGAAGAGTATCTAATCTACTAGTCAGTGAAGAAGTAAGCATTCTGTGATTTTTAGATGCAATATTTAGCACAGGTTTGCCATTGCCAGCATCACTCTACTTTTGTCTTCTTCACTCAGAAATTTGATTAAGTGTTTTCCCTCAGTTTAACATTGCAAGGGATGAGCAAGAATGAATGTTTCTTTAATGCCAAAGGGCAAAATTTTTTATCTGGGCAGACTGGAGTTGAAAATTCTTTTAAAACTTCCCTGTTTGAAATCTTTGATCATATGGATAATGGGGGGAAATTGCTATGGATTGCTATATATATATATATATATATATATATATATATATGTATATTTCTGAGTTCATTTCTGAGGGAGACAGTTTAGGTAAAAGGATGAATGAGTGCAATTTTCAGTGTTCCTTGGTCCTACTATCCATCAGATTACTCTGTGGTCCTGCACAATTAGCTCTGTCCACTTTAGTTCAGAATCAACTCTCTTGTAAAATGTCCTCTTCACTCCCTCAAGCCTTTTTTACTTTTTTTGCCCCAAAGAGCTCTCTTCTCTGAAATGAACTAATGTTGCCTGTCTACATAACCCCAAAGGGACTTTTTAGAATTGTTCGTCATTTTGTGGTCAGCATGGTACACTTAGCTTATCCTAAAAAAAAGCAGTGGTATTGTTTATTTCTCTCATGAAATTTTCTGTAAATTTACCTACTAATACAAAATATACATGTGATCTCCACGTGCAACTCAGGGGGAAAATGGTAGTATTATAAAACAGAAGACAAAACCAGTAGGGAAGGGAAAATGAATTTTCCGTAAACTGATAAATTCAAGAGATTTTAGACGTTCATTTTAATTGGTAGCCCTTAACATCCACTTAAAAAAATCAGAAAGAATATTACTTATCATCACAGCATGGTCTGGATCTAGTTTGTGTTAGCCAAACTGAAATCTAGTTTAAAATTTCTCCCTGCTCACTCAAACACTGGAGCAAAATCTTGCTCACAGACTGTAGGGTTGATCAGATTTCAAGCCATTTGTTTTGAATATTAACTGTCCTGCAGCAACAGTTAAGCCAAATGCATAATCTACTAACCTTTTCTAATAATCTCTGATCTGATTAGCTGTGCTAATGTTCTAACTGTTTTTGCTTAATCCTTAGCCATCCTTATTTTTTCCATTCTCTTCTCTCCCTCCCTTAGTCATTCTTTTATTTCTTTTTAATTTTTTTGGTTCTTTTACCATTAAAAGTGTCACATTTAATACATATTTTTTGAAGGACTTTTATCTCAATTCTTTTCCCCAGAGGGGGCATACATACAACTATTTAAATTTCTCCTCATTGTCTTAAGAAACATCCCTTAAATAACTTCTGCACCAAACTATTTTGCCCTGGAATGCAATGGTGAGCAAAGACCAGGCCTGGCCCTGCCTTCAGAAAGCCTATAGCCTAGTAGGAACAGGTGATTTATTCACATCAATGTGTATATAACCACAGTTGAATCAGTGTCCTGAAAGAAGAATAAGAATGAAATGAATGGGATGTTGGGAAAGTATGTAAGGATAGCCCATGAGGACATCTCTGGGATAAGTATTATGTTTGTAACACAAATCTGATTAAATTCCACACTTACCTCAAATTCAGTCTAACCCTTTCAGTGACTTCCCACTGCTCTCGAGATAATATTCACAAGCTCTGTTTATTGTGAAGGGTTCTCTTGTAGCAATACTTGCTTCTTCTACATACTGGCCTCCTTAAAGCTCTTTTAAACTTTGGATGTTTCATCTACACTCCTGATGAAGGGCATTGCACCTGCCCTTCCATCTGGTTCCTTCTTTTTTTCCTTCCTCTATTCATGTTCTGTTTCCTAAAGAGGGCTTCCTGGGTACCATTTTAGAACCACATTGCTCCCAAAGACTGCCTCCATACATTCTTTATCACACTGATCTGGCTTGTTTATTTCATAGCACTTGTTTTTATTTAAAATTACACTTTTCTTTGGCTTACTTGTTTAGCTCGTTTTCACTGGAACGACTATAAGCTATGAGAGCAGGTATTTTGTGGAGTTTTCCCTATCAGTTGGGGCTTCCCTGGTGGTTCAGATGGTAAAGACTCTGCCTGTGAAGCAGGAGACCCCGGTTTGATAGCCGGATCAGGAGGATCCCCTGGAGAATGGAATGTCTACCTACTCCAGAATTCTTACCTGGAGAATTCTATGGATGGATAGAGGAGCCTGATGGGCTACAGTCCAGGGGGCTGCACAGAGTCAGACACGACTGAGCCACTAATATTTCTCTTTCACTTATCACTCAGTTTTACCAATGTTCTACCTTTTTTTTCCTTAGTTTTTTATAGGTAAAGCATTTCCTTTATCTCAATTCTTTTCCCCAGAGGGGGCATACATACAACTATTTAAATTTCTCCTCATTGTCTTAAGAAACATCCCTTAAATAACTTCTGCACCAAACTATTTTGCCCTGGAATGCAATGGTGAGCAAAGACCAGGCCTGGCCCTGCCTTCAGAAAGCCTATAGCCTAGTAGGAACAGGTGATTTATTCACATCAATGTGTATATAACCACAGTTGAATCAGTGTCCTGAAAGAAGAATAAGAATGAAATGAATGGGATGTTGGGAAAGTATGTAAGGATAGCCCATGAGGACATCTCTGGGATAAGTATTATGTTTGTAACACAAATCTGATTAAATTCCACACTTACCTCAAATTCAGTCTAACCCTTTCAGTGACTTCCCACTGCTCTCGAGATAATATTCACAAGCTCTGTTTATTGTGAAGGGTTCTCTTGTAGCAATACTTGCTTCTTCTACATACTGGCCTCCTTAAAGCTCTTTTAAACTTTGGATGTTTCATCTACACTCCTGATGAAGGGCATTGCACCTGCCCTTCCATCTGGTTCCTTCTTTTTTTCCTTCCTCTATTCATGTTCTGTTTCCTAAAGAGGGCTTCCTGGGTACCATTTTAGAACCACATTGCTCCCAAAGACTGCCTCCATACATTCTTTATCACACTGATCTGGCTTGTTTATTTCATAGCACTTGTTTTTATTTAAAATTACACTTTTCTTTGGCTTACTTGTTTAGCTCTTTTTAACTGGAATGACTATAAGCTATGAGAGCAGGTATTTTGTGGAGTTTTCCCTATCAGTTGGGGCTTCCCTGGTGGTTCAGATGGTAAAGACTCTGCCTGTGAAGCAGGAGACCCCGGTTTGATAGCCGGATCAGGAGGATCCCCTGGAGAATGGAATGTCTACCTACTCCAGAATTCTTACCTGGAGAATTCTATGGATGGATAGAGGAGCCTGATGGGCTACAGTCCAGGGGGCTGCACAGAGTCAGACACGACTGAGCCACTAATATTTTCTCTTTCACTTATCACTCAGTTTTAATACTTGGGACAATGCCTGGCAATGGATGAATGAATCAAAAAAGATGTGTTTTTTCAGTTACACCTGGACATTTAAATTATAGCATCTCAATCCATGTTGTTACAAAATATCTTATAAATTGGTTGTTAGGACATTTATTTCTATTCAACAAACATTTATTGAATATTTCTTATATTCTAGGCACTGTGACAAGCACTGGTGAGAAAGTTTGGCAAGAAAATCACAGTTTGGTGAGAAAGAAAAACTGACAATTATTTCAGTAGAGAGAAATGCCAAGCCCTGTTGGATCTTTGCTATAACTGATGATGTGATCTTAAGGAAGGAGAACAATGTCAGACAGAGCCTCATCTCTCCAAATCTCAGTACAGTTTCAGCTCTAGAAAATGAGCAAAATTACATTATAAAATTAATTTTCAGGTAACAGGACAAGATAAGGAAATATTTGAAATACTGAAAGATCTATTCTTCCTGCAGGCATTTGCAGAGGTCTTTGACAGAGGACTGATGGGAGATGAAGGTGGAAAATTATTTACTGACCATATTCTGAAAATCTTCCTCAAGTCTATAATCTAGAATTTAACTGTTAGCAATGAGAGATTTGTGAAGATTTAAAAGAAAGCCAAGTTGTGATTAGTTATATGGCTTAGAATGCTCATGTTGACAGCCACACCTGAGATAGATGAGATAGAGGTGCTAATAGGTAGATTTCAAAAGACGATATTATGGATTGAATTGTGCCTAATATTCACGTCTCCCTAAATTTAAGTGCTAAAGTGTTGACCCCAATAATTCAGAGAGTGATCTTATTTGAAGATAGAGACTTTACAGAGGTTACTGTGGGATTTTGTGGAGTTTTCCCTATCAGTTGGGGCTTCCCTGGTGGTTCAGATGGTAAAGACTCTGCCTGTGAAGCAGGAGACCCCGGTTTGATAGCCGGATCAGGAGGATCCCCTGGAGAATGGAATGTCTACCTACTCCAGAATTCTTACCTGGAGAATTCTATGGATGGATAGAGGAGCCTGATGGGCTACAGTCCAGGGGGCTGCACAGAGTCAGACACGACTGAGCCACTAATATTTTCTCTTTCACTTATCACTCAGTTTTAATACTTGGGACAATGCCTGGCAATGGATGAATGAATCAAAAAAGATGTGTTTTTTCAGTTACACCTGGACATTTAAATTATAGCATCTCAATCCATGTTGTTACAAAATATCTTATAAATTGGTTGTTAGGACATTTATTTCTATTCAACAAACATTTATTGAATATTTCTTATATTCTAGGCACTGTGACAAGCACTGGTGAGAAAGTTTGGCAAGAAAATCACAGTTTGGTGAGAAAGAAAAACTGACAATTATTTCAGTAGAGAGAAATGCCAAGCCCTGTTGGATCTTTGCTATAACTGATGATGTGATCTTAAGGAAGGAGAACAATGTCAGACAGAGCCTCATCTCTCCAAATCTCAGTACAGTTTCAGCTCTAGAAAATGAGCAAAATTACATTATAAAATTAATTTTCAGGTAACAGGACAAGATAAGGAAATATTTGAAATACTGAAAGATCTATTCTTCCTGCAGGCATTTGCAGAGGTCTTTGACAGAGGACTGATGGGAGATGAAGGTGGAAAATTATTTACTGACCATATTCTGAAAATCTTCCTCAAGTCTATAATCTAGAATTTAACTGTTAGCAATGAGAGATTTGTGAAGATTTAAAAGAAAGCCAAGTTGTGATTAGTTATATGGCTTAGAATGCTCATGTTGACAGCCACACCTGAGATAGATGAGATAGAGGTGCTAATAGGTAGATTTCAAAAGACGATATTATGGATTGAATTGTGCCTAATATTCACGTCTCCCTAAATTTAAGTGCTAAAGTGTTGACCCCCAATAATTCAGAGAGTGATCTTATTTGAAGATAGAGACTTTACAGAGGTAATCAAGTTAAAGTGAGGTCATTAAGAACAACCCGCATCCAGTATGACTGGTGCTTTTATAAAAAGAAGAAATTTGGACACAGCAATATACATCGAAGGAAGATGATAGGAACAAATAAGAGTGAAGACACTCATCAGCAACCTACCGAGAGATGTGTAGAAGACACCCTTTGCTCACAGTTCTTGGTAGAAACTAAGTCTGCGGACACTTTGCTTTTGGACTTTTAGTCTTGACAACTGTAATGATATAGTTCTATTTCTTAGGCCACCCAGTCCGTAATACTCTGTTACACAGCCATAGCAAACTAATAGAAGGGTGAGTGAGGGTCTACCTAGCCTAGGAAAAAAGAAAGTTGCAGATTCTGAAGAGGCAAAATGGTCCAGTGGAGAGCATACATGCTCTAAGCTGGAGTCTGAATCCTGGTATTGACACATTTCAGCTATATCACTTTAGAGAAGATACATAGTCTCTCTACGTCTTGGTTTTCAACCAGGAATAATGCCCATTTTGTAGATTTGTTGTGACAATTTGAGACAGTATTTAAATATCAAGCAGAATTCTTAGCATATAGAGATGTTATGTAAATATTGTTGCTGCTATTGATGGTGATGACAAGTAGTATTTTAAAAACCTATTACTTGAGAAAAATGAGAAGGTAATGGGAGGTCTAGAGATAATAACCAACATTGCATCCAATCTCCCAACCACCTGAGTGACACAAAAGACATTCGAGGTGGGAAGTTCGTTCATTTGAAAAAATACTAAATCCTGCATTTGCAGAGGTCTTTGACAGAGGACTGATGGGAGATGAAGGTGGAAAATTATTTACTGACCATATTCTGAAAATCTTCCTCAAGTCTATAATCTAGAATTTAACTGTTAGCAATGAGAGATTTGTGAAGATTTAAAAGAAAGCCAAGTTGTGATTAGTTATATGGCTTAGAATGCTCATGTTGACAGCCACACCTGAGATAGATGAGATAGAGGTGCTAATAGGTAGATTTCAAAAGACGTATATTATGGATTGAATTGTGCCTAATATTCACGTCTCCCTAAATTTAAGTGCTAAAGTGTTGACCCCCAATAATTCAGAGAGTGATCTTATTTGAAGATAGAGACTTTACAGAGGTAATCAAGTTAAAGTGAGGTCATTAAGAACAACCCGCATCCAGTATGACTGGTGCTTTTATAAAAAGAAGAAATTTGGACACAGCAATATACATCGAAGGAAGATGATAGGAACAAATAAGAGTGAAGACACTCATCAGCAACCTACCGAGAGATGTGTAGAAGACACCCTTTGCTCACAGTTCTTGGTAGAAACTAAGTCTGCGGACACTTTGCTTTTGGACTTTTAGTCTTGACAACTGTAATGATATAGTTCTATTTCTTAGGCCACCCAGTCCGTAATACTCTGTTACACAGCCATAGCAAACTAATAGAAGGGTGAGTGAGGGTCTACCTAGCCTAGGAAAAAAGAAAGTTGCAGATTCTGAAGAGGCAAAATGGTCCAGTGGAGAGCATACATGCTCTAAGCTGGAGTCTGAATCCTGGTATTGACACATTTCAGCTATATCACTTTAGAGAAGATACATAGTCTCTCTACGTCTTGGTTTTCAACCAGGAATAATGCCCATTTTGTAGATTTGTTGTGACAATTTGAGACAGTATTTAAATATCAAGCAGAATTCTTAGCATATAGAGATGTTATGTAAATATTGTTGCTGCTATTGATGGTGATGACAAGTAGTATTTTAAAAACCTATTACTTGAGAAAAATGAGAAGGTAATGGGAGGTCTAGAGATAATAACCAACATTGCATCCAATCTCCCAACCACCTGAGTGACACAAAAGACATTCGTAGGTGGGAAGTTCGTTCATGTGCAAGAATGCTGGCTTTCATTTGAAATCACCAAAAATGTCTCAAAATACAAATTCTAGAAGCTGTTTCTTCTACAGTCTCTAGGAATGAAGACAGTCTTACAGTCCTTCTTTCCCATGTACCAAGCTACTATCACAGAATGAGCTTATATTTGTTTATGTGGGTTTCTGCTTTCCTAGACGAGTTGTTCCTGGAGTGCAGAATCCATGCCTGAGTCTCCTTTTCCCCTGAGAACCTAGCATAGTACATGTAGCTCTAAGTTCTCAGAAATATCTGTTGGATGTATAAAAACTGAACTCATGTAGAAGTCCATCTATGTCTTCTATTAGGCACAAAAAAGCTCACAGTGTTTAGCAAAGAAATTTGGGTGTGCCCTGCTCAACAGATCACTTCCCTGAATTCAAACAATCTTACACAAATTATAAACATTGTCCTGCAAGAAAACAATTAGTGATAAAGTGTGAGTCTATTTTAGTCAGTCAACTCAAGTGGGTACAATCTAATAAATTGTTGTAGGTGCAGGGAAAATACTACTCTGTTGGCCCTCTTTTGTCTTCATACAGCTGACACAGCTTATCTTCCAGACTCGAGATGCTTTTTATGTTACATAGATCTAATTTTCTGCAGGTATGACTTTTTGGTCTTAAGTTGTCCTCCCTTCCAAGAAAGTTCTCAGGCCTTAGTATAGGCAAAAGTACTGATACACATTTGGCACAAGTTTTCTTTGTGAATTATTTATTTTTGGATGAATTGTTCAAAGTCACCAAGTCACAGAATCAAAAGGCATGCTAAACAAGCTCAGTTCTGCTATTGCCTACTCCGTTGCTTAGTCCTCACACAGAAGGGTTCTGATCTGGGAGAGGCCTCCTCCGGGTATTTGAGGCCTCAAATACCCTAGAACTTCACAACCTCTCTGCTGAAAAACAATTTGACATCTTACTCCTTTTTGCACTATATTCTTCTTTAAGTACGGATGAAGAACCCTACACATTCTTGGTAATAATTGGTTTCTATGCTATTAAAAGAATCCATAGGTATTAGTTATAGCAGTGGACCTTCCCTGATGGCTCAGTGGTAAAGAATACCCACACATATGCAGGAGACCCAGGAGACGCTGGTTGGATCTGTGAGCCAGGATGATCCTCTGGAGGAGGAAATGGCAACCCACTCCAGTATTCTTGCCTGGAAAATCCTATGGATAGAGGAGTCTGGAGGATTACTGTCCATGGGGTTGCAAAGAGTCAGACACGACTGAGTGACTGAGCACACACACATACATATTATCTCTCACTCCCTTCTGTCACTAGGTTAGTGAAACTAGCCTCTGAAACTTAGTATCAGACTTGCACATCACTATACACATAGTAAAAGGTCTTCATTTTCAAGGACCTTGCTTTAAAGTCTCAAGAGAAACTGTTCTCTACTTATTTTTATCACAGACGTGTATTTAAAGGGCTTTAGGCATTTTGAATAAAAGAATTACAAGAAACGAAAATTACAGTATTATTATGCCATTCTTAACTAATTAAATTAATTCAGAATGTAATTTTCATGCACTGAAATTTATAATATCAAATTATATGCAATTACATGCAATGTCCAAGAGATATGAGAGAGAAGCCTATTTGAATTTTCTATTTTACCTAAGTTTATTAACTAGTCAGAATTATTCTGTTGGCCCTCTTTTGTCTTCATACAGCTGACACAGCTTATCTTCCAGACTCGAGATGCTTTTTATGTTACATAGATCTAATTTTCTGCAGGTATGACTTTTTGGTCTTAAGTTGTCCTCCCTTCCAAGAAAGTTCTCAGGCCTTAGTATAGGCAAAAGTACTGATACACATTTGGCACAAGTTTTCTTTGTGAATTATTTATTTTTGGATGAATTGTTCAAAGTCACCAAGTCACAGAATCAAAAGGCATGCTAAACAAGCTCAGTTCTGCTATTGCCTACTCCGTTGCTTAGTCCTCACACAGAAGGGTTCTGATCTGGGAGGCCTCCTCCGGGTATTTGAGGCCTCAAATACCCTAGAACTTCACAACCTCTCTGCTGAAAAACAATTTGACATCTTACTCCTTTTTGCACTATATTCTTCTTTAAGTACGGATGAAGAACCCTACACATTCTTGGTAATAATTGGTTTCTATGCTATTAAAAGAATCCATAGGTATTAGTTATAGCAGTGGACCTTCCCTGATGGCTCAGTGGTAAAGAATACCCACACATATGCAGGAGACCCAGGAGACGCTGGTTGGATCTGTGAGCCAGGATGATCCTCTGGAGGAGGAAATGGCAACCCACTCCAGTATTCTTGCCTGGAAAATCCTATGGATAGAGGAGTCTGGAGGATTACTGTCCATGGGGTTGCAAAGAGTCAGACACGACTGAGTGACTGAGCACACACACATACATATTATCTCTCACTCCCTTCTGTCACTAGGTTAGTGAAACTAGCCTCTGAAACTTAGTATCAGACTTGCACATCACTATACACATAGTAAAAGGTCTTCATTTTCAAGGACCTTGCTTTAAAGTCTCAAGAGAAACTGTTCTCTACTTATTTTTATCACAGACGTGTATTTAAAGGGCTTTAGGCATTTTGAATAAAAGAATTACAAGAAACGAAAATTACAGTATTATTATGCCATTCTTAACTAATTAAATTAATTCAGAATGTAATTTTCATGCACTGAAATTTATAATATCAAATTATATGCAATTACATGCAATGTCCAAGAGATATGAGAGAGAAGCCTATTTGAATTTTCTATTTTACCTAAGTATTCAGATTTAAAACTACTGTTCTTGTAAGATATTTTCATTCTGGTGGGCTAAGCAGCATACCAGACTTCCTTGATAGTCTTATAGATGGAAACTGGAAAAGATCGATTATCATTGTATTTCCAGGCTGAGATTTTTTATACTATTAAGATTTGTACAGTAACATTAATAACTTTATGCTGCAGTACTTCTCAACCTCAAATGCTTTTATTTCTATCTTTAGACAGTCCTGTTACACTAAGAACATTCTGTATGGAAAGCGTCACCCAGCACAGGCTTAAAATCATGAATAGGCATGCTTGGGGACTAGTGTGAAACCCAAAGTAGCTGAAGCAAAGGATGTACCGTGAGAGAGGGAGGGTGCAGCTGGAGTGAAGTCCAACAGATTTGATGGGACTTGTATGATACACGGAGGATCCAGTCCTTTGTTATTATGGAAAATTGGGAGTTACAGAGAATGACAATGATCTATGTGTATTTTTTAAAGGAATTCTGTAGAAACTAATGGAATATTGTAAAGCAACTGTATTCTAATGAAAATTAATTTAAAATAAAAGCAAATGAAAATTAATAAAACATAAAACCAAGACTTACAGGAGGGTAGAGGAGGGATTTGAATAGGAAAAAAATAGAAAGATGTGTTATACAAGATGCTGTTTCTATAGTTCAAACAAGAGCAGATGAAAAGCTGAACACAGGCATTACTTAGCACTGGAAAAATACAAAGATACCAGATTTAAGAGACGTTCTTGAAGAAAAACTGATGAGACTGGAGGGAGAGGAATGTAAGACTCTCAGTGCAGCTGAGAGCACGGAGGGCAAGGTTGCTTTAGCTCCCATTTGCAACTTTTGAAGCAAAGAGATACACCATGGAACTACAATGACCACTGGCTATTTAAATTAATTTCAGAATGTTCAATTTTAAAATGCACTTAAAAAATTTACAGTATTATTATGCCATTCTTAACTAATTAAATTAATTCAGAATGTAATTTTCATGCACTGAAATTTATAATATCAAATTATATGCAATTACATGCAATGTCCAAGAGATATGAGAGAGAAGCCTATTTGAATTTTCTATTTTACCTAAGTATTCAGATTTAAAACTACTGTTCTTGTAAGATATTTTCATTCTGGTGGGCTAAGCAGCATACCAGACTTCCTTGATAGTCTTATAGATGGAAACTGGAAAAGATCGATTATCATTGTATTTCCAGGCTGAGATTTTTTATACTATTAAGATTTGTACAGTAACATTAATAACTTTATGCTGCAGTACTTCTCAACCTCAAATGCTTTTATTTCTATCTTTAGACAGTCCTGTTACACTAAGAACATTCTGTATGGAAAGCGTCACCCAGCACAGGCTTAAAATCATGAATAGGCATGCTTGGGGACTAGTGTGAAACCCAAAGTAGCTGAAGCAAAGGATGTACCGTGAGAGAGGGAGGGTGCAGCTGGAGTGAAGTCCAACAGATTTGATGGGACTTGTATGATACACGGAGGATCCAGTCCTTTGTTATTATGGAAAATTGGGAGTTACAGAGAATGACAATGATCTATGTGTATTTTTTAAAGGAATTCTGTAGAAACTAATGGAATATTGTAAAGCAACTGTATTCTAATGAAAATTAATTTAAAATAAAAGCAAATGAAAATTAATAAAACATAAAACCAAGACTTACAGGAGGGTAGAGGAGGGATTTGAATAGGAAAAAAATAGAAAGATGTGTTATACAAGATGCTGTTTCTATAGTTCAAACAAGAGCAGATGAAAAGCTGAACACAGGCATTACTTAGCACTGGAAAAATACAAAGATACCAGATTTAAGAGACGTTCTTGAAGAAAAACTGATGAGACTGGAGGGAGAGGAATGTAAGACTCTCAGTGCAGCTGAGAGCACGGAGGGCAAGGTTGCTTTAGCTCCCATTTGCAACTTTTGAAGCAAAAGAGATACACCATGGAACTACAATGACCACTGGCTAAAATTTCTAGATTCCTATACTGTTTTAAATTGTGTAGATAGTATTTTTAAAAGCACTGTCTTATATTAGAGCTATACAATAACTCTGAAATAGGTAGCAACATAAATAAGGAAACAGAAGTTCAGGGATGTGAATTTTGTTGGTAAGGTCACCTGATAATAAGTGAAAGACTCTCATTTATTTAACATGTTATTTTTTTATTAAAAATATCCAATGAAATACAGAACGTTATATGTAGAAACAGAACTATCTGGAATTTAAAATATGACATGTTTGGAAATTTGATATCTGTAATTTATTTTAAAAAATGGAATTCTAAATTTGAAATTATTAAAAACTCTGATTACAAAATAAATTCGGTGGTTAACCACATGATATTCTTTGTGTGTGTGTGCGTATGATTATATGTGGAACATATTATCCTTTTGAAAAAAAGGACAATAAATAAGTCTTGTTGAATTGCTAGAAACAAATTTTGACCAAATATTTTAAATATTAATGTCATGTTTGTTTATGGCAATGCTTGATATCTTTTTAACCCAAGAATTATAGTATCAATAGACAGACACTAGAATCCTAAAGACAATTACCACTATGCATCCGGAGTCATCAGTGAGTAGTTCTGCTAATAAGTTCATTTTTCTTTTGACAAATCTATATACAAACTACATATTTGATTCCTGGGTTGGGAAATCCCCTGGAGAAGGAAATGGCAACCCACTTCAGTATTCTTGCCCGGATAAATCCACAGATAAAAGAGCTATACTCCATTCGGTCAAAGAGAGTTGGACACAACTGAGCAAGTAGCACATGCGTACACACATGCACACACATTTGACATATAGCCATTAGAAGAATAATTTCTGAAAAATGCATCTTATTCTATTTCCCTAATTGTCATCTATTAGAACAATGGCCTGAGTCCCTTGGACTACAAAAAGATCAAACCAATGAATCCTAAAGGAAGTCAACATTGACTATTCACTGGAAGAACTGTTATTGAAGCTGAAGTTCCAATACTTTGGCCACCTCACATGACCCATTGGAAAAAGACTCTAATGCTGGGAAAGACTGAAGGCAAAAGGAGAAGGGGGCAGCAGAGGATAAGATGGTTAGATAGTCCCTGACTCAATAGGCAAGAATCTGAGTAAACTCTGAGAGATAGTGGAGGACCGAGGAGCCTGATGTGTTATAGTCCATTGGGTCACAAAGAGTTAGGTATGACTCAGTGACTGAACAACAGCAGCAATGTTCTAATTATTAAACTGTTTGTCAATCCAAACAGATGACTTATTCAAAATGAAGTATCTTTGGCTATTAACTTTTTTTTGATACATAATTCATTTTCCTGGAATGTTGAACTGTGTATCTGGAAAATAGTCTCCAAAATTACTCTTTATTCTTAGAAAAATTCCAGATGTACAAGCTGGATTTAGAAAAGGCAGAGGAACCAGAGATCAAATTGACAACATCCATTGGATCACAGAAAAAGCAAAGGAATTCCAAAAACACATCTGTTGCTGCTTCATTGACTATGCTAAAGCATTTGACTGTGTGGTTAAAAGGAGTCAGACATGACTTAGTGACTGAACAACAATTATAAGAATATTTGAAATGCATGTTTTTTTGTTTGAATACTTTCTAAACTTACCAATGTACAGTATAAGATAAACAATTTATTTGAATTGAAGAGACCCTTATGAGTTAAGTCTCTCTTATGAGTTAAGTCTCTCTTAACTCATAAGAGAGAATTCTCAGTAAGCAATGCTGATTGTCTATATTATGAATCACTTACAAAAAAAAAAGTCTGTCTTTTAAATAGTAATTATCATGCATTCATCATATGTCTTGATTCTAGGTAGTCATATTAAGGATCAGACAAACAGATGTAGATTCATAGGAGAGTTAAAATAGATACTTCTTTTAGTGACAAAAGGTGATCATGAACCTATGCATTCTGTTCCTTACACAAATCTACCTTTTTTGTTGCTTTTTTTGTTTTAGAAAAACAACTGGTTTAGTACCATATTTAAGAGACTGTTTCTCTACTACTTGATGATTTTACTTTTTTTAGAACAATGGCCTGAGTCCCTTGGACTACAAAAAGATCAAACCAATGAATCCTAAAGGAAGTCAACATTGACTATTCACTGGAAGAACTGTTATTGAAGCTGAAGTTCCAATACTTTGGCCACCTCACATGACCCATTGGAAAAAGACTCTAATGCTGGGAAAGACTGAAGGCAAAAGGAGAAGGGGGCAGCAGAGGATAAGATGGTTAGATAGTCCCTGACTCAATAGGCAAGAATCTGAGTAAACTCTGAGAGATAGTGGAGGACCGAGGAGCCTGATGTGTTATAGTCCATTGGGTCACAAAGAGTTAGGTATGACTCAGTGACTGAACAACAGCAGCAATGTTCTAATTATTAAACTGTTTGTCAATCCAAACAGATGACTTATTCAAAATGAAGTATCTTTGGCTATTAACTTTTTTTTGATACATAATTCATTTTCCTGGAATGTTGAACTGTGTATCTGGAAAATAGTCTCCAAAATTACTCTTTATTCTTAGAAAAATTCCAGATGTACAAGCTGGATTTAGAAAAGGCAGAGGAACCAGAGATCAAATTGACAACATCCATTGGATCACAGAAAAAGCAAAGGAATTCCAAAAACACATCTGTTGCTGCTTCATTGACTATGCTAAAGCATTTGACTGTGTGGTTAAAAGGAGTCAGACATGACTTAGTGACTGAACAACAATTATAAGAATATTTGAAATGCATGTTTTTTTGTTTGTTTGAATACTTTCTAAACTTACCAATGTACAGTATAAGATAAACAATTTATTTGAATTGAAGAGACCCTTATGAGTTAAGTCTCTCTTATGAGTTAAGTCTCTCTTAACTCATAAGAGAGAATTCTCAGTAAGCAATGCTGATTGTCTATATTATGAATCACTTACAAAAAAAAAAGTCTGTCTTTTAAATAGTAATTATCATGCATTCATCATATGTCTTGATTCTAGGTAGTCATATTAAGGATCAGACAAACAGATGTAGATTCATAGGAGAGTTAAAATAGATACTTCTTTTAGTGACAAAAGGTGATCATGAACCTATGCATTCTGTTCCTTACACAAATCTACCTTTTTTGTTGCTTTTTTTTGTTTTAGAAAAACAACTGGTTTAGTACCATATTTAAGAGACTGTTTTTCTCTACTACTTGATGATGATTTTGACTATTTTTAATCTATAGAGGAATAAAAACTTCCTCTTTTTATCATATATCTAATTAGAAATATACTAGGAAAACAGCCAACTTCCCTTCAGGGCCTCTCAATTTGTTTAATAATCTATGTATAACAAAGACCAAGCTAGGATCTCACATTTAACCCAAGAGTACTTCTGTCTGTGCAAGAACAGATGGCCTCTGGAAATGCACTGTTAGTTATCTCATTACTTTTTTCCCACTGGGAAGCACAGCTTGGAATAAATAAGGTACAGACAACCATTTTATGTTATATTCTATCTCACTGATTTCCATATACAGAAATAAATAAGGTGCAGAGAACCATTTTATGTTATTTTCTATCTCATTGATTTCCATACACAGAAAACTCTATGATTGTGTAGAGCAAGGAGGTAGGTACAAACATGTTCTAGGGAACACAGGTAGTGTTAGGAGAATCAATTTTTTATGTTTTCTTTGCATATTTTCTTGTTCATCAAATATTTTCACATTGAAAATCATTAAAGCAAATCTCTTAACATTTTGGAAATATACGATGGTATATGGCCTCGGGGTTTAAAGTCTTCCTGAGTGTCAAATACAAGACTGTCGTATATTGTTCTCCAGTCATTTCCAAAGTCAACTTCTCATACTTTTCAACAAAATTGATAGGCACATATTCAATTTGTCAGTTGATTGATTATTAAAAATTATTTTTATATACTAGGTGATTTTGGCAAATAAATTGCAAGGTGTTCAAATAATTATAACACTTTTAACAAAACTCATTCCTTTCCGATTTACTGATACTTGTACATAAAGTCAGATTTCAGTTGAGTTGAAGTCAGACTCAGTTGCTTACTTTTAAATAGTAATTTCATGATTCATATGTCTTGATTCTAGGTAGTCATATTAAGGATCAGACAAACAGATGTAGATTCATAGGAGAGTTAAAATAGATACTTCTTTTAGTGACAAAAGGTGATCATGAACCTATGCATTCTGTTCCTTACACAAATCTACCTTTTTTGTTGCTTTTTTTTGTTTTAGAAAAACAACTGGTTTAGTACCATATTTAAGAGACTGTTTTTCTCTACTACTTGATGATGATTTTGACTATTTTTAATCTATAGAGGAATAAAAACTTCCTCTTTTTATCATATATCTAATTAGAAATATACTAGGAAAACAGCCAACTTCCCTTCAGGGCCTCTCAATTTGTTTAATAATCTATGTATAACAAAGACCAAGCTAGGATCTCACATTTAACCCAAGAGTACTTCTGTCTGTGCAAGAACAGATGGCCTCTGGAAATGCACTGTTAGTTATCTCATTACTTTTTTCCCACTGGGAAGCACAGCTTGGAATAAATAAGGTACAGACAACCATTTTATGTTATATTCTATCTCACTGATTTCCATATACAGAAATAAATAAGGTGCAGAGAACCATTTTATGTTATTTTCTATCTCATTGATTTCCATACACAGAAAACTCTATGATTGTGTAGAGCAAGGAGGTAGGTACAAACATGTTCTAGGGAACACAGGTAGTGTTAGGAGAATCAATTTTTTATGTTTTCTTTGCATATTTTCTTGTTCATCAAATATTTTCACATTGAAAATCATTAAAGCAAATCTCTTAACATTTTGGAAATATACGATGGTATATGGCCTCGGGGTTTAAAGTCTTCCTGAGTGTCAAATACAAGACTGTCGTATATTGTTCTCCAGTCATTTCCAAAGTCAACTTCTCATACTTTTCAACAAAATTGATAGGCACATATTCAATTTGTCAGTTGATTGATTATTAAAAATTATTTTTTATATACTAGGTGATTTTTGGCAAATAAATTGCAAGGTGTTCAAATAATTATAACACTTTTTAACAAAACTCATTCCTTTCCGATTTACTGATACTTGTACATAAAGTCAGATTTCAGTTGAGTTGAAGTCAGACTCAGTTGCTTACTTACCTGTATAATTACAGGCATTTTTATAAATTTGTTTATGTCTAGGTTTTAGACTCGAATAGTCAGCACCTAAACCTAGGTACTAGAGATATTTAATTTATACATATAACTCATGAAACACTCTCAATAACTTTGTGGGTTAGGTAACGTTATTGTCCCATTTTATATAAAGAAATTGAGGGCTTCCCCTGGTGGTCCAGTGGGTAAGGACACCGCCTTGCAGTGCAAGGGGCGCCGGTTCCATCCCTGGCCTGGGAAGATCCCACCTGCCACGGAGCGGCTGGACTTATGTGTCCAATTACCGAGCTGGAGCTCTGGGGCGCATGCGCCCAGAGCCGGTGCTCTGCGACAACAGAGGGCACCGCGATGGGAGGCCCACAGGAACCAAAGAACAAAGATGGATGAAATAGATAAGTCAAAGACCAATAGAAGTGGCCCGCCGTCCCCTCCCTCCCCACCTCACCCCTGAAAAGATAAATAAATAAAATAAATATTTAAAAAAAGAAAAGCAACTGAACTCAGGAACGTAAAAATGGTAAATACAAATGTATTTTTAAATTGCAAAATTTAAAATTCTACAAAGAGAACAATAAGAATACTACTTACTTCACAGTGCCCCAAACTGAGGAGGAAATGAGTTAAATAAAATAGCAAACATTTGGACCCTTGGCTAACATCCATAAGAATGTTAAATTTTAAACCCATTCTTTTTCCCTTTTTTTTTTAAATTTTCATTAAAAAAGCAAATCTCTTAACATTTTGGAAATATACGATGGTATATGGCCTCGGGTTTAAAGTCTTCCTGAGTGTCAAATACAAGACTGTCGTATATTGTTCTCCAGTCATTTCCAAAGTCAACTTCTCATACTTTTCAACAAAATTGATAGGCACATATTCAATTTGTCAGTTGATTGATTATTAAAAATTATTTTTTATATACTAGGTGATTTTTGGCAAATAAATTGCAAGGTGTTCAAATAATTATAACACTTTTTAACAAAACTCATTCCTTTCCGATTTACTGATACTTGTACATAAAGTCAGATTTCAGTTGAGTTGAAGTCAGACTCAGTTGCTTACTTACCTGTATAATTACAGGCATTTTTATAAATTTGTTTATGTCTAGGTTTTAGACTCGAATAGTCAGCACCTAAACCTAGGTACTAGAGATATTTAATTTATACATATAACTCATGAAACACTCTCAATAACTTTGTGGGTTAGGTAACGTTATTGTCCCATTTTATATAAAGAAATTGAGGGCTTCCCCTGGTGGTCCAGTGGGTAAGGACACCGCCTTGCAGTGCAAGGGGCGCCGGTTCCATCCCTGGCCTGGGAAGATCCCACCTGCCACGGAGCGGCTGGACTTATGTGTCCAATTACCGAGCTGGAGCTCTGGGGCGCATGCGCCCAGAGCCGGTGCTCTGCGACAACAGAGGGCACCGCGATGGGAGGCCCACAGGAACCAAAGAACAAAGATGGATGAAATAGATAAGTCAAAGACCAATAGAAGTGGCCCGCCCGTCCCCCTCCCTCCCCACCTCACCCCTGAAAAGATAAATAAATAAAATAAATATTTAAAAAAAAAAGAAAAAGAAATTGAACTCAGGAACGTAAAAATGGTAAATACAAATGTATTTTTAAATTGCAAAATTTAAAAATTCTACAAAGAGAACAATAAGAATACTACTTACTTCACAGTGCCCCAAACTGAGGAGGAAATGAGTTAAATAAAATAGCAAACATTTGGACCCTTGGCTAACATCCATAAGAATGTACATGAGAAAAGTAATTACTGTTAAGCCCATTCTTATTCTGGTGTCTCATGTGAGTCTTTCATGGAAATGTGAACCAAGGGACAACCTACCAATGAAATTTTGTTCTTTTATTTAAAGTATTGTCAAAATTTAAAGTATTTGGATCAACAGTATATTATTAATAATTGACATTCATCTAAATGGACATTTTTTTAAATTGAATTCCTAAAGTAAGACAATTAAAACAAACTAAATTGCAATTCATATACATACTTTTCTTGCAGAGGTATAACATGATGAATAAAAGGCATATATATTATAGGACATAAAAGCATATATATTATAGTTATATAAGTTTTCCTAGAAAAAGTAAAATAAAAGATTAATATTTTTGCCTATTGAGAAAAATGATGAATATATGATGAGCATCAATTTGCTATAGCAGTTAGATGCAACTTAATACATTTAAAAGATGATATAATAATTTAATTTAAAAATCTATATTTGCAGTATGTAGAAAACTATAACATTCAGAACTCAGTAAATAAACTTGTGATGAAAACATTCTAATTTCAATTAAAAATGTGCAACAGTGTAAACTGTTACTCAAAATGATTTTAGAAAATATGAGCCAAAAAAAAGAGATTGTTTAAAGAACAGAAGACTTTGATGCAGAAGATCCACATATCAGGCCTGGTTTAGTAACTGTTATTAGTTTTAGGACCTTGGGAAATTTATCTAAATCTCTGAACTTCAATTTTTTCATCAGAAAAATTAAAATAGTTATGAAATTCAAATAAAGATATATGGAAAAGTTCTTAAAAACTCTAAACTATTCTGAAAGGATGAAAATATGGAAAAGTCAGTTATGAAAAGTACCTGGAAATGTTTCTTGCAAGATTCCTACAGCCTAAGATGTGGAATTTTTTCAAATATGTTAAATGTTCTTTAAAAATAGTGTTTATAGAATTTATTTTACAAGTTTGTCTGGTATACTAAATATACCCTTGGTTATCTCTAAAAAACTTAAATACATATATTTTTATGATCCATAGTTGAACTTGTGAAATTTTTGTTTTTAAGTATGGCTGCAAAGCAGGAGATGGATTTTCCTCCTTATATTGTAAACTGGCTCTGTAGAGGGTTTCAAGAGGATAATTTATCAAACAATCCTATGGTATCATCACAATCAGACAATAGTTTTTTAAGGTTATTTCATTAAAAGCTAACAATCATTTGCATGTATAAATCTGGAATGCTTGCTAAGATATGCTTTTACCTGACATTTTCACTAGCTGTACTTTTTATTTTCTCATTTACTTATACAAAAAAAAAAAAAAAAAAAAACCCTCAAGTCACACTTGGCATGAAACTAACACTATGAGCAGACCATGGTGATATTAGAAACAAATTGGAAATTTACTCAGGAAACTCAGCTATTGTGTCAGCTTGTGAATTTCCACATCATTCTTATTACTCTTATTATTTTCTTGTTATTTTCTCCTGATTTGGAAATGGGATCTCTGCAGTGGATATTGAATCATTAGTATTTTCTTGATGGCATGTTGTCTTGATTCTTCATGTTACAGAAGTATCACAATAACACTCACAAACTGTTCATAATTTGTCAGAGTGACTCAAAAATGGTTTCAGTGAGAGACATTCTCAGAATAGCAATTTGAAAGAACGGAAGGATTATACACAAGGGAAATGTCATTGCATGAGTTAGTATTGGTTTTCAACTCCATGTGGACTGAAAACATTCTAATTTCAATTAAAAATGTGCAACAGTGTAAACTGTTACTCAAAATGATTTTAGAAAATATGAGCCAAAAAAAAGAGATTGTTTAAAGAACAGAAGACTTTGATGCAGAAGATCCACATATCAGGCCTGGTTTAGTAACTGTTATTAGTTTTAGGACCTTGGGAAATTTATCTAAATCTCTGAACTTCAATTTTTTCATCAGCAAAATTAAAATAGTTATGAAATTCAAATAAAGATATATGGAAAAGTTCTTAAAAACTCTAAACTATTCTGAAAGGATGAAAATATGGAAAAGTCAGTTATGAAAAGTACCTGGAAATGTTTCTTGCAAGATTCCTACAGCCTAAGATGTGGAATTTTTTCAAATATGTTAAATGTTCTTTAAAAATAGTGTTTATAGAATTTATTTTACAAGTTTGTCTGGTATACTAAATATACCCTTGGTTATCTCTAAAAAACTTAAATACATATATTTTTATGATCCATAGTTGAACTTGTGAAATTTTTGTTTTTAAGTATGGCTGCAAAGCAGGAGATGGATTTTCCTCCTTATATTGTAAACTGGCTCTGTAGAGGGTTTCAAGAGGATAATTTATCAAACAATCCTATGGTATCATCACAATCAGACAATAGTTTTTTAAGGTTATTTCATTAAAAGCTAACAATCATTTGCATGTATAAATCTGGAATGCTTGCTAAGATATGCCTTTACCTGACATTTTCAAAAGCTGAATTTTTTATTTTCTCATTTACTTATAAAAAAAAAAAAAAAAAAAAAAACCCTCAAGTCACACTTGGCATGAAACTAACACTATGAGCAGACCATGGTGATATTAGAAACAAATTGGAAATTTACTCAGGAAACTCAGCTATTGTGTCAGCTTGTGAATTTCCACATCATTCTTATTACTCTTATTATTTTCTTGTTATTTTCTCCTGATTTGGAAATGGGATCTCTGCAGTGGATATTGAATCATTAGTATTTTCTTGATGGCATGTTGTCTTGATTCTTCATGTTACAGAAGTATCACAATAACACTCACAAACTGTTCATAATTTGTCAGAGTGACTCAAAAATGGTTTCAGTGAGAGACATTCTCAGAATAGCAATTTGAAAGAACGGAAGGATTATACACAAGGGAAATGTCATTGCATGAGTTAGTATTGGTTTTCAACTCCATGTGGACTATAGCAACACAACCAAATAACTGTTAATTTCTGTAAAGCAAAAATGTAGAACTAGTATGTTCAATGTAAGCCTTCTTATAAATTTGGTTCATTTAATCCATGGCTTGCTTTCTCATCCTCAAAGATGACTGCTGTAGATACCTCTAGAAATTCCATCTATTAATATGTTCCAATTAGAAAGAAGAGGGAAGTAGAAGGGCAAAAAGTAAGTACAGCTGAGCCGGTTTCTCCTCATCCTTTTTCACCCTCCTCTTCTTTTAATTGGGAAGACAATAGTTTGTCTGGAAATTATACCCATTAGACCAGCAGACTTCCCCTTGTAGCTCACTGTGTGCAATTGAATTATATGATTATTTCTAATGGCAAGAAAGCCTGAATGATTGTGTATTTTATCTTGGCTCCTTGCTGCCCCAATTAAACTTGGTGTTCTGTAAGTGAGTAAGAAAAGAGAATGGATAAAAGCACCATCTGGTCTTGTCTAACTCACTCAGCTTTAACAATGGATTAAAAAAAATTTTCTTTCAAAGGTTCATAAAATTCACTCCAATTAAACTCCAACAATTTCTATATATTTGTAACCTTGTGACATCTTGTCATGTACTCAGTTGCATGTCCCTCTTCAAGATAAAATATTGTATCTTATTCTTCATGTATGGCTACTAGTACATAGAGAGTACTGTCATTCCTGTGTGTGCTTAGTTGCTCAGGTGTGCCTGACTCTTTTCAGCCCTATGGACTGTAGTCCACCAGACTCCTCTCTCCATGAAATTCTCCAGGCAAGAAGACTTGAGTGAGCAGACATTTCCTTCTCCAAGGAATCTTCTTGATCCAGGGATGGAACCTGGGTCTCCTGGATTGCAGGTTGATTCTTTACTGTTTGAGTCACAAAGGAATCCCAGTGGATATTACACTACCTATGATTCTACTTTTCTTATATTAGGTTTGTATCATTTCAGCTCTGGGATATATCAAAATGATTAACACATTCCTAATAAGTTTTGAGTATGTAATAGCTTGAATTACCCCTGGTGGCTAGAGTGAGGGGAAAACCATGCATATTCTTAAAGTTTTATCTATAAGGATGATGTAGGGACAATTTGGAAAGCTATAGTATGCTGTCTTTCTCTGCCAGGATTCCTCATCAGAACTATGGGACACAAACAAGTGGTATCAGAGACTATTTTCTCACTTCTTCCTGGGAAAGAACAAAGTAGTACCATGATAGATGCACAAGAGGGAGTCTATTTCATCATGTATCATGTAAGCACACTTTATATCACAAGGGCTTTGCTTTGGAAGTCCCAAAAAACCACCCCCAGTTTTCTTTCTTTTTCTCCATCATTTTTTTTTTTATGTATATATTTTTTCATCCATCTTTTATTCTTTGGCATGTGTTAGACCAGCAGACTACCCCTTGTAGCTCACTGTGTGCAATTGAATTATATGATTATTTCTAATGGCAAGAAAGCCTGAATGATTGTGTATTTTATCTTGGCTCCTTGCTGCCCCAATTAAACTTGGTGTTCTGTAAGTGAGTAAGAAAAGAGAATGGATAAAAGCACCATCTGGTCTTGTCTAACTCACTCAGCTTTAACAATGGATTAAAAAAAATTTTCTTTCAAAGGTTCATAAAATTCACTCCAATTAAACTCCAACAATTTCTATATATTTGTAACCTTGTGACATCTTGTCATGTACTCAGTTGCATGTCCCTCTTCAAGATAAAATATTGTATCTTATTCTTCATGTATGGCTACTAGTACATAGAGAGTACTGTCATTCCTGTGTGTGCTTAGTTGCTCAGGTGTGCCTGACTCTTTTCAGCCCTATGGACTGTAGTCCACCAGACTCCTCTCCATGAAATTCTCCAGGCAAGAAGACTTGAGTGAGCAGACATTTCCTTCTCCAAGGAATCTTCTTGATCCAGGGATGGAACCTGGGTCTCCTGGATTGCAGGTTGATTCTTTACTGTTTGAGTCACAAAGGAATCCCAGTGGATATTACACTACCTATGATTCTACTTTTCTTATATTAGGTTTGTATCATTTCAGCTCTGGGATATATCAAAATGATTAACACATTCCTAATAAGTTTTGAGTATGTAATAGCTTGAATTACCCCTGGTGGCTAGAGTGAGGGGAAAACCATGCATATTCTTAAAGTTTTATCTATAAGGATGATGTAGGGACAATTTGGAAAGCTATAGTATGCTGTCTTTCTCTGCCAGGATTCCTCATCAGAACTATGGGACACAAACAAGTGGTATCAGAGACTATTTTCTCACTTCTTCCTGGGAAAGAACAAAGTAGTACCATGATAGATGCACAAGAGGGAGTCTATTTCATCATGTATCATGTAAGCACACTTTATATCACAAGGGCTTTGCTTTGGAAGTCCCAAAAAACCACCCCCAGTTTTCTTTCTTTTTCTCCATCATTTTTTTTTTATATGTATATATTTTTTTCATCCATCTTTTTATTCTTTGGCATGTGTGGGCCGCCCATTGCAGTGGCCTTCCTCACTGCAAAACACCGGCTCCGGGCACATGCGCTCCAGAGCGCCGGTTCCTTATTGGACACACCCGTCCAGCCTCTCTGCGGCACGTGGGATCCTCCCGGGCAAGGGACCAAATCGAATCCATGCCCCCTGCACTGCAAGGTGGAATCCTCACCCACTGGACCACCAGGGAAGCCCCCACCCCCAGTTTTGATGATTCACTTTGAAGGTACACACGACTCAGCACATAGCCCTACTCATGGCTGTGACTTATTACAATGAAAACATACAAAACGAAACAAAACAAACAAAAATCAAAGAAGGGGACAGGCATGTTAGCAAAGTTCAGAAGAAAGTGGGTGAGCTCATCCAAGAGTCCTCTCCCAATGGACCTTATAGGACACGCTATTTTCCCCAGCAAGAGCTGTGACAACAGGCTGAAATGCTTGTCCACTATGAATGTTTATTAAAGACACGAAATTCAAGGTTTCTACTGGAGTAGATTCCATAGACAATCTCTGGCTAAGATGTACCATGGTTTCAAACTCTCAGAAGGAAATAAGGTGTACACTATAAACCACAGTTATTGAGCAAATAGTTTAGGAAGAGTGAGCCACTTTTACCAGTTAGAGAATACCGGGAACCCTCCCGAAATCCAGTCAGACAAGGGTCCACCTTGCAGGCAGCCCTTTCTATGGATATCAGTCACAGGCCTTATGTTAACTTTTCTGCACAATACCGAACGGCATTTGCTTGAGAAAGATGCTTGGCCTGTGGGAGGTTTGCTATGCTTGACTAAAGGGAAGTTTGAGAGGTGATGATTATAGAGAGTAAAACGGAAATACAGTGGGTCCTGTTTCCTCTTTCCTTTCCCGGGCAGGAGAGGAAAGATTGAACAATGCCTGGATTAGGCTTCCTAGGTGTGTAGGAGTAAGGAAACCACCTGCCAATGCCGGAGACACAAGAGACTGGGGTTCGATCCATAGATTCTCAAGATTCCTGGGAGTAGGAAAAGGCAACCTGCTCCAATATGCTTGCCTGGAAAGTTCTATGGACAGAGGAGCCTGGCAGGCTACAGTTCAAGGGGTCACAAAGAGTGGGACAAGAATAAATGACTGAGTGCATAGAGACACAATGTCTGGATTAATTGTATTACATTTTATCTTCCTTTTTGACTTTACTGTACATCATAGAGGAAACTGAGGTGATTTTCACTGTTATTGAAAAACAGCTTTAGCTGCCTCATGAAAAGTGCTACATGTGTTCCTTTGTTGTATATGTATTGGAACTCAACAACTTAAAGTCAATATCTGATGAACAGTTTGGAAAAGTAAGAAATTTATTTATAAAACTCACTTCTTAAGTCATTCATTCTATAAATTCAGAATTTAGTATTTTCAGATAGTATAAAGCAAAAGCACAGTTATAGGACATTTTTTTTTTTTTTTTTGTAGCTGAGTTTCTATATTAATCACTCCAACATACTGAATTTCCCAGAAATTACTGAACTTAGAACTCCTGGATTTCTTGTTATGGTGTGGGATTTGGGCTTTCAACTTTCAAATGATACAGTTTTTTAACCACTGGAAATAATTGTACAGCCAAAAATAAATCCTTACACCTCTCTAAACAAATCTAGAAATTATAAAACAATAATTACTATCAAAATATAATCCTTTTGCAGTTTTCTTAAGATATTCTTGTTGGTTTTATTTTGGGATTGTGGTTGGATGGCGTTTTTCCAAGAAACTGAGTGATTATTTAAGGGAGTAGGAAAGGGGAAAGTGTGTGGGAATAAAACATTTAAATTGCTGTTTTCTTTGCAGCTGCAATAGTGTCTGTAACTGGTTGGAAACAATATTTAGAACTCCATGGTATTTATCTCTATCTGGAAATATTTTGAGGATCATGTTTTTCAATTGCAGTTCTTTGAAATGTGATAGCAGTTGATTAAAAGTAAAAAAAAAAAAAAGCTTTTTCCTTGATGCAGTATTAATGCCTTCGTGGAATAGCTTTATTAAAGAAAGAAAAAGTGGAAGATCAAAATATTTCTTTTTTTTCTAGCAGTTTTGACTTTTGGAGGAGGATTTGAGACTGAATCCTAGTTGTTTGTTTTCAGAATTATTACAGTTAAGTTAAAATGGGTGGGAGTTAGTCATAATGTCCTAATACCATTTCAACTGTATACAGCTGAGCAATTTCAGTGCAACATTTTTAGAAAGGTATTTTTAAAAGCTAGAAAACAGTACAGCAGTGAATATTTTTAAACTATTATTCGTCTAAGTGGTATTATATTAAAATGTCTACAGTTTCTACAGCTTCTTAATAATTGAAGACATGATTTATTTCCAGAGGACTGACTTATTCAATTCTAAGTGGAACAATGGAAAGAACTATAAAAACAAAAACTAAGAACTTGCTGTGTTTTTGTGTGTATGTGTGTAATTGGGCACAGAGAAGAATAATAGATGTCATAAAATTTGTTCAAAAAAACATTTATTTCAATGTATGTGCTAATATATGGCATTTTCATGTCATGTAAAACTAAGTAAAAACTATAGATTACAATTGTCTCGTGCTTAGAAAATATAAAATTTCTAAGATAGTACCAATTTGATCACAGTTTGTTCTTTTCTATCATGACTGACTTACCAAAATGTGCTTAAGTACATACTTAATTTTAATATTTCAATGATTTTCAAATGAATTAATTTTAAATATTTTGCTATAGATATATTAATGTGAATAATAAACATGTTAGAGAAAAATTGCCAAGTCATTATATGTTTGATTCAAATTGCTGTTTTAGTGTCTAAGTCATGTTTGACTCTTTTGTAAACCCATGGACTGTAGCCCATCAGGCTTCTCTGTCCATGGCATTTTGCAAGGAAGAGTACTGGAATAAGTAACCATTTCCTTCTCCAGGGATATCTTCCCAACCTAGGGATCAAACCTATATCCCCTGCATTGGCAGGCAGGTTCTTTAACACCAACTCACCAGGGAATTGATTTCAAAAATCATATATTGCATCACCAATTGAGAGAAATTCTCATAACAAGTATTCTTTGCTATACTTGGAACCATTATTTATATAAATACAAAGTAAAAGGACTTCCCTGGTGGTTCAGTGGTTAAGATTTTGCCTTGCAATGAAAGGACACTGGTTTGACCCCTGGCCTGGGAAATAGGATGCCATATGTGGATGGGCTACTGAGCCCTACAGCCACAACTAGAGAGAAGTCCCTGTGCTGCAATGAAAGATCCTGCATGCCACAACAAAGACCTGACACAAGCAAATCAATAAATAACATTTAAAAAAATATAGAGTAGAATCTAGCTAATTGTATCAGTATTCATTAAGTGACTAGGGTTTCCCAGGTGGCACTAGTGGCAAAGAATTCACCTGCCAGTGAAGGACATTTAAGAGACACTGGTTCAATCCCTGGGTCAGGAAGATGCTCTGGAGGAAAGCATGGCAAACAAGACCAATATTCTTGTTTGGGAAATTCCATGGATGGAGGAGGCTGGTGAGTCATGGATTTTATTTCAAAAGATAAGTACAACAGTAGTGCATGATCAGTAGTTCGTTGACTTCACCTACATGAACAAATTAAGGATATAGAGGAACAGAGCACTGAGAGCACCAATCAAATATTAAATGTGGACTTTTTTCTCTTTTTTTAACTCCTTGGAGGGTCAGGGCCAGCAAATTCCCATTGTTCAAGGATCAACGGTACAAGGTATGATTGGTATTACAGTGGATTAAAAAGTAAAGATAAAAATCTTTACCATCATGGTGCTTAAATTCTACTGAAGAATGATGGACAATCCTCCCATAAAAATTATAAATACATTAGCAGGTGGCCTCAAGTGCTACAAAGAAAATTAAAACCGAGAAGAGGGTTACATTATTGTTCAAAGGTTACTATAACAAATTGGTTCAAGCTCAGTGGCTTAAAACAACAGCAATTAATTCCCTCACAGTTCTGGAGGCCAAAGTGAAACCAAGGTGTCTGTAAGCCAGTACTTTTTCCTAAGGCTCTAGGAGAGAATCGTTTCTTGTATTTTCCAGGGCTCTAGGCAGTTACTGGTTTGCGGTAGCATAGGTTCAATCTCTGTCTCTGTACTCACATGTTTTTTCCCCCAGTGTTTCTGTCTCTTGCATGCCTCTGTGATTCCAAATATTTCTGTCCTTATAAGGATACCAGTGGTTAGATTAAGGTTACACCCAAATTTAATATGATTACATCTTAACCTGAGTATATATCTTCAAAGACCCTATTTCCAAATAAGGTCTCATTCACAGGTTCCATGTAAACATGGGGTTTTGAGAGACACTATTCTACCCACTATATAGGGTAAGGAATGTTGACTGCAGAGATAGAAGGAGAAGATGAAGCAATCATTAAGATATATGGATAGCTTGAGATAGCACCTCAAACTGAACAAATCCAAAGTGAAAGTCATTATAATTATCTCTGAAAACCAGCTTCAGAACTCTTGCAAACACTTACTCTATTTCTTACCTAGAAAACAAGAAATCATCTTAGACTCAGATCTTGCTCAGTCTACCTCCATGCCCTAACAGTCTCTGAGTCTGCTAATCTTACTTGCTAAAATCTACCAAGATATCTATATTCTTACTCTATGACCTTTATTTAGGCCATGTTTCTGTCCAAGTTCCCCTCTCTCATTCTCTACACTGTCATAGAGGGAATTTCAATGAGAACAATCTTTTCATGTCATGCTCTTGCATAACCTTCTTTAATAGCTCTCCAACATTTAGATCAACTACGGTCTCTCTTACAAGCATATAGATTTCCCATCGATGTTCCTAAAGAAGCTCCTATGACTCAAAAATTCTTTCCTTGATTTCCAAAGACTTCTTCATGTTGTATCAACCATTATAATGGGGAACCAATATTTCCCATTCCTCCCCCACCACAATCAGTTAAACATTCTGTAAACTAGTCATGCTCAACTAGTGACTGACTACCTGCTAGACAGCCATCACTATCACCATCATGCCCACCACTGGGAGTGAACATCACCAATGTATGTGACAGAGTAGGTGACATGATTCATATTATAAACTAGAGAGCTGAAGCATGTGAGCTTAAGTTTCTTGCCTGCAGATCCTTTATGATACCCAAGATGCAGTTTTGTTACATATAAACTAAGGTTAATAAAATTTCATTCGTTTCCTCTGTCTCTGTACTCACATGTTTTTCCCCAGTGTTTCTGTCTCTTGCATGCCTCTGTGATTCCAAATATTTCTGTCCTTATAAGGATACCAGTGGTTAGATTAAGGTTACACCCAAATTTAATATGATTACATCTTAACCTGAGTATATATCTTCAAAGACCCTATTTCCAAATAAGGTCTCATTCACAGGTTCCATGTAAACATGGGGTTTTGAGAGACACTATTCTACCCACTATATAGGGTAAGGAATGTTGACTGCAGAGATAGAAGGAGAAGATGAAGCAATCATTAAGATATATGGATAGCTTGAGATAGCACCTCAAACTGAACAAATCCAAAGTGAAAGTCATTATAATTATCTCTGAAAACCAGCTTCAGAACTCTTGCAAACACTTACTCTATTTCTTACCTAGAAAACAAGAAATCATCTTAGACTCAGATCTTGCTCAGTCTACCTCCATGCCCTAACAGTCTCTGAGTCTGCTAATCTTACTTGCTAAAATCTACCAAGATATCTATATTCTTACTCTATGACCTTTATTTAGGCCATGTTTCTGTCCAAGTTCCCCTCTCTCATTCTCTACACTGTCATAGAGGGAATTTCAATGAGAACAATCTTTTCATGTCATGCTCTTGCATAACCTTCTTTAATAGCTCTCCAACATTTAGATCAACTACGGTCTCTCTTACAAGCATATAGATTTCCCATCGATGTTCCTAAAGAAGCTCCTATGACTCAAAAATTCTTTCCTTGATTTCCAAAGACTTCTTCATGTTGTATCAACCATTATAATGGGGAACCAATATTTCCCATTCCTCCCCCACCACAATCAGTTAAACATTCTGTAAACTAGTCATGCTCAACTAGTGACTGACTACCTGCTAGACAGCCATCACTATCACCATCATGCCCACCACTGGGAGTGAACATCACCAATGTATGTGACAGAGTAGGTGACATGATTCATATTATAAACTAGAGAGCTGAAGCATGTGAGCTTAAGTTTCTTGCCTGCAGATCCTTTATGATACCCAAGATGCAGTTTTGTTACATATAAACTAAGGTTAATAATTTTCATCTGACAGAAATGTCATTCTAAGCATCATCTTAATTTGAAAAGATATTTTTACAGATACTGGTACCCTAGCAAGTCTTCAAGAAATAATAATAATAATGATGGTATGCCTTATAATCCTCTAATAGAAAAGAAGGAGGTGTTCATGGGAAAGGCTCTGCCTAAGATAAAGTTGACCCTGAGACTGTAACAGCATCTCTTTCCATCCTGATAGATACCAACTGCCTAGATTCAAGTAGGATTACCTAACACAACCATAAGATAGGTATATTTTTAGAGTTGTTGTTTAGCTACAAAGTCGTGTCCAACTCTGTGACCCCATGGACTGTGGATTCTTTAACCACTGAGCCAGCAGGGAAGCCTAGTATAGAGTGGATTGTTCCAACCACTTAGTCACTATAACAAACTTCCTTTCAGGATCTTTTTTAATGCCAGATTCTAAGATTACACACATTTATTTAAAAAATCCTGTTCTAAACATTTTATCACACAAAAGACACTGACTTATGTATCTATCAATATATATATGAATCAATAGTAATTTTCATTGCTTGACAAATGTATATTGAACACTTACTCCATCGTCTGTGGTCTAATCAGTATGAAAAATATCCCAATGTTCCAATCTACAAAGTAGATACTTAAAATGTCAGTACTATTGATTTCCACATTCTCCATCAAACAACAAAAAATGTCAGTAACTCAGGCTGCATAAAATATTGCCCAGATCCCACCTGTATCCACTCATCTCTTAAGTCTCCCACGTTATTTGCCTATGTCTGTATCATGAACTAGTTCATGAGCAATTATAGAGAAAAAGTGTGTCTGGTTTAGTTTTAATCCCTTGCTGATTCCTACTCAGTGAAAAGAAAAATAAAATTTAGCCCCAGGCTGGTACCTGAAAAATGGCTAGTAATAAAACTACAGTTATTAAAACAGAGTGAAAATCACAAACACAAAATAATAGTTATCCCTCCAAGTCTTCCCTATGGATACTCTGGACCTTAGCATGAAGGGAGTGAACATAAGTAAGAGAGGTGTTCATGGTGAAAGGTTTTCTGCCTAAGATCCCAAGTTTTGACATATAAACTAAGGTTAATAATTTTCATCTGACAGAAATGTCATTCTAAGCATCATCTTAATTTGAAAAGATATTTTTACAGATACTGGTACCCTAGCAAGTCTTCAAGAAATAATAATAATAATGATGGTATGCCTTATAATCCTCTAATAGAAAAGAAGGAGGTGTTCATGGGAAAGGCTCTGCCTAAGATAAAGTTGACCCTGAGACTGTAACAGCATCTCTTTCCATCCTGATAGATACCAACTGCCTAGATTCAAGTAGGATTACCTAACACAACCATAAGATAGGTATATTTTTAGAGTTGTTGTTTAGCTACAAAGTCGTGTCCAACTCTGTGACCCCATGGACTGTGGATTCTTTAACCACTGAGCCAGCAGGGAAGCCTAGTATAGAGTGGATTGTTCCAACCACTTAGTCACTATAACAAACTTCCTTTCAGGATCTTTTTTAATGCCAGATTCTAAGATTACACACATTTATTTAAAAAATCCTGTTCTAAACATTTTATCACACAAAAGACACTGACTTATGTATCTATCAATATATATATGAATCAATAGTAATTTTCATTGCTTGACAAATGTATATTGAACACTTACTCCATCGTCTGTGGTCTAATCAGTATGAAAAATATCCCAATGTTCCAATCTACAAAGTAGATACTTAAAATGTCAGTACTATTGATTTCCACATTCTCCATCAAACAACAAAAAATGTCAGTAACTCAGGCTGCATAAAATATTGCCCAGATCCCACCTGTATCCACTCATCTCTTAAGTCTCCCACGTTATTTGCCTATGTCTGTATCATGAACTAGTTCATGAGCAATTATAGAGAAAAAGTGTGTCTGGTTTAGTTTTAATCCCTTGCTGATTCCTACTCAGTGAAAAGAAAAATAAAATTTAGCCCCAGGCTGGTACCTGAAAAATGGCTAGTAATAAAACTACAGTTATTAAAACAGAGTGAAAATCACAAACACAAAATAATAGTTATCCCTCCAAGTCTTCCCTATGGATACTCTGGACCTTAGCACTGTCTAGGGCTTGGTTTCAGGCAAGGGTAGGTCAGTGGACTCAAATGTTGGCTGAATAAAAATGTCATTTTCTCAACGTCTGCTCTACTCTATTGCATAGCTTTGCTGTACTTAAGAAGGATAAATGCCTTCAAGAGTTTCCTGGAGCAAGGGTTGGCTTGGTGGTGAAACATCCAACATCCACCAAGTGTGGGGCCACTTACATGGCTTGTTTGGAATTTATTTGGTGCTAGATCTTCTCAAGCATCTTAAACACATGCTTGTTGTCATTGTTTAGTTGCTAAGCTGTGTCCAACTCTGCTACCCTATGGACTGTAGCCTGCCAGACTCCTCTGTCCTTGGGATTTCACAGGCAAGATTATTGGAATGGGTAGCCATTTCTTTCTCCAGGGATCTTCTTGACCAGGGATTGAACACACATCTCCTCTTTGTCAGGAGGATTCTTTGGGAAGCCTAAAGCACCTGCTTTGGTGATTCCAAAGTGTTTTTTGAAAGAATTTCATATTTGAAATGGGAAAAAAGCATTTATGAAATCAACATGGGAAAATCAGAAAACACATTGATTTTCTTGATTTTATTTGATCATTTAGATTTTAGTTTCAATACATAAGGGGAAATTACCAAAGACGTTTCAATTTTTAATACTTCAGGAAATTTTCAAATGTCTGTGACTGAGTAAAAGTTGGTACCTATCTTAGACAAGACCACTGCCCCTCACACACTGAAATGCTTCCCTGTTTACAGCCTACCTTTTAGACTGTCCAGGGTATTGCATAAATAATTAGACCATAATATTTAAACAAATTAATAAAGTCAAGCCATAGGTTTAATCTTTCTTCAATTCACAGTCTTAACCATAATTTTTAATATAAGTAATTTTATTTTCCCCACACAGTTATTACATAGCTGTTTATTTTGAAGTATATCAAAATTATTGTTCATTTCTTAGGAAAATCAAATATCTTAGAATTTTACCTAATTAAGACTTCCGTTTAACCAAGTGTTTTATCCAGATTATAACTTTTCATCCAGGGGTATGTTCTTATCATTATTTCTTTCATCTTTGACCTGCCTTTATCCATGTTGTCCTGCTTTCATCAAAGACTAAACTTTAGAAGAAAACATGGACATGGACTGCATGCCTATTGTAGGCACACAGGGGAAGATTATGGCAAAAACATGGGCTTAGAGATAGGCTCACTGGATTGTATCATCAAGCATTTCATGACTTGGTAACAGTGAGGAAGTTTCTCAACCTCTTCATCCTCATTTAGTCACCCTTAAAAAGAGGAATAACTGCTAATCTATGGGAATTTTATAAGGTTACAGGAGCTTTTAAATACCTTGCCCAATAATTGGATTTTCACTATCTAGCGATGCTTTGTAAGGACTAGATAGAAAAGCCTACAAGAACTAAATAAATGTTTGAATATTTAACTATGTGCATGCTCTCTAACTCATGTTAATATGCATAGTGAAAATAGGGTTTCTCAAAAGTAAAATTCTCAGCAAAATAAAAGCTGGCATGATAGGAATTTTTTTCCTGTGTGGATAATGAACTTATTTCTGTTTTGCTCCACTGGTTGACAAAGCTTTTTCCTTGACAATATGAAAGTAGAAATTGGTATGAACTTTTCTTAATTGGTCAATAAAAATAAAAGACAAAAACCTACTTCAAAGCAAAAGTTATAAAAGAGAGATATACTTAATAGAATGCATAGCATAGACATAAAGTTGCAAATAGAATATTCTGGTGTTAAAAGGATGGGATGGAGAATACAGACAAAAAGAGAGAAATTTTTAAATATAGAAATTATCTCATTATGAAGATTGATTATTTAAGCAAGGCTAGTTTTTTGAAGCTTATGGACCTGTTATGTTTAAGATGGCAAACAACAAAATGTTACTGCTAATTAGACATCCAATGAAATGTCACATGGAAAGGTTAACTATTTTAAAAGATGTTATGTATTCTTATAGTTAAAATGTCATTGTTATTAGTTTCAAAACACCTCACTCATAAAGCAGGAAAGAGTACATGATCCAGAGAGAGAGGTAGAAATACTTTGGTTTTTTGTCCATTATAGAGAAATACGGGGAAAAATATTATAGAGAACCTTCATTTGAAACATTCACACTTGACCCAGAATTGTTTTGGTTTATTCAAATCTGCCCCCAGTCATGTTTGCAAGTGACAAAAAATTATATGTGTGGAGGATCTATTGTGTGCCAAGTGGGCTTCCTTGGTGGTTCAGATGTTAAAGAGTCTGCCTGCGGTGCAGGAGACCTGGGTTTGAACCCTGGATCAGGAAGATTCCCTGTAGAAGGGAATAGTTGCCCACTTCACTATTCCTGCCTGCAGTATCATAAAAGCATTTCATGACTTGGTAACAGTGAGAAAGTTTCTCAACCTCTTCATCCTCATTTAGTCACCCTTAAAAAGAGGAATAACTGCTAATCTATGGGAATTTTATAAGGTTATAGGAGCTTTTAAATACCTTGCCCAATAATTGGATTTTCACTATCTAGCGATGCTTTGTAAGGACTAGATAGAAAAGCCTACAAGAACTAAATAAATGTTTGAATATTTAACTATGTGCATGCTCTCTAACTCATGTTAATATGCATAGTGAAAATAGGGTTTCTCAAAAGTAAAATTCTCAGCAAAATAAAAGCTGGCATGATAGGAATTTTTTTCCTGTGTGGATAATGAACTTATTTCTGTTTTGCTCCACTGGTTGACAAAGCTTTTTCCTTGACAATATGAAAGTAGAAATTGGTATGAACTTTTCTTAATTGGTCAATAAAAATAAAAGACAAAAACCTACTTCAAAGCAAAAGTTATAAAAGAGAGATATACTTAATAGAATGCATAGCATAGACATAAAGTTGCAAATAGAATATTCTGGTGTTAAAAGGATGGGATGGAGAATACAGACAAAAAGAGAGAAATTTTTAAATATAGAAATTATCTCATTATGAAGATTGATTATTTAAGCAAGGCTAGTTTTTTGAAGCTTATGGACCTGTTATGTTTAAGATGGCAAACAACAAAATGTTACTGCTAATTAGACATCCAATGAAATGTCACATGGAAAGGTTAACTATTTTAAAAGATGTTATGTATTCTTATAGTTAAAATGTCATTGTTATTAGTTTCAAAACACCTCACTCATAAAGCAGGAAAGAGTACATGATCCAGAGAGAGAGGTAGAAATACTTTGGTTTTTTGTCCATTATAGAGAAATACGGGGAAAAATATTATAGAGAACCTTCATTTGAAACATTCACACTTGACCCAGAATTGTTTTGGTTTATTCAAATCTGCCCCCAGTCATGTTTGCAAGTGACAAAAAATTATATGTGTGGAGGATCTATTGTGTGCCAAGTGGGCTTCCTTGGTGGTTCAGATGTTAAAGAGTCTGCCTGCGGTGCAGGAGACCTGGGTTTGAACCCTGGATCAGGAAGATTCCCTGTAGAAGGGAATAGTTGCCCACTTCACTATTCCTGCCTGCAGAATTCCATGGACGGAGGAGCCAGGAAGGCTACAGTCCATGGCATCAGAAAGAGTTGGACATGACTGAGTGACTAACATTTTCACTCTTCACTGCCCTAGACGCTGAAGAAAGAGAATGGAAAAAACAAGTAAGGTACCTGGCCCATGGAGGTTACATTCTAGTAGAGGAAGACTTACACTAGGGAAATCATCATGTAATGTGATGTCCTATAGTAATAGGTGCTCTAGAACGAAAGTAGGGTTCAGATGCTGCTATTTCCCTGACTACTCACTATAGTAATGAGGGGTGGTTAAAATTTCTCTGCAGAGAGGGGAAAAAAAATGGGGCTATCTCAGGCAAGAGTCTTGTATGCACAGGTGAGAACATTTGGTCATGGTGCCTGGTCTTGTCTCACCTCACTGACATCTTTGGACATTGCTGCAGTGGGCAAGTGAATGGAGAGAGAATTAGACATTATGTTCTGGGCACTGAGCAAACTGCCTGAAAAAAGCCATTTCTCAATCACATTTTTCTTTCCTAACCAGCCTGTCAGGCAGACTGAGCTACCTCGATCCTGCAGACAGGGCAAGTGGGATTCATGAAAACTGATGAATTCATATGGATTTCTCAGCTAATAGATTCTTAATAATTCTAGACCCTTACCCAATCCCTCAGCATTCCTAAAACTTAACACATTTGCAGAAGTAACTTCAAAGCTTACCCTTTAGTGAAGGCATAAAAATTCTACGACCCTTACCCCAATGTCAACATGGAAAGGTTAACTATTTTAAAAGATGTTATGTATTCTTATAGCATTGTTATTAGTTTCAAAACACCTCACTCATAAAGCAGGAAAGAGTACATGATCCAGAGAGAGAGGTAGAAATACTTTGGTTTTTTGTCCATTATAGAGAAATACGGGGAAAAATATTATAGAGAACCTTCATTTGAAACATTCACACTTGACCCAGAATTGTTTTGGTTTATTCAAATCTGCCCCCAGTCATGTTTGCAAGTGACAAAAAATTATATGTGTGGAGGATCTATTGTGTGCCAAGTGGGCTTCCTTGGTGGTTCAGATGTTAAAGAGTCTGCCTGCGGTGCAGGAGACCTGGGTTTGAACCCTGGATCAGGAAGATTCCCTGTAGAAGGGAATAGTTGCCCACTTCACTATTCCTGCCTGCAGAATTCCATGGACGGAGGAGCCAGGAAGGCTACAGTCCATGGCATCAGAAAGAGTTGGACATGACTGAGTGACTAACATTTTCACTCTTCACTGCCCTAGACGCTGAAGAAAGAGAATGGAAAAAACAAGTAAGGTACCTGGCCCATGGAGGTTACATTCTAGTAGAGGAAGACTTACACTAGGGAAATCATCATGTAATGTGATGTCCTATAGTAATAGGTGCTCTAGAACGAAAGTAGGGTTCAGATGCTGCTATTTCCCTGACTACTCACTATAGTAATGAGGGGTGGTTAAAATTTCTCTGAAGAGAGGGAATAAAAATGGGGCTATCTCAGGCAAGAGTCTTGTATGCACAGGTGAGAACATTTGGTCATGGTGCCTGGTCTTGTCTCACCTCACTGACATCTTTGGACATTGCTGCAGTGGGCAAGTGAATGGAGAGAGAATTAGACATTATGTTCTGGGCACTGAGCAAACTGCCTGAAAAAAGCCATTTCTCAATCACATTTTTCTTTCCTAACCAGCCTGTCAGGCAGACTGAGCTACCTCGATCCTGCAGACAGGGCAAGTGGGATTCATGAAAACTGATGAATTCATATGGATTTCTCAGCTAATAGATTCTTAATAATTCTAGACCCTTACCCAATCCCTCAGCATTCCTAAAACTTAACACATTTGCAGAAGTAACTTCAAAGCTTACCCTTTAGTGAAGGCATGCTCCACCACACAGAGGTTTTCTGTATATGATCTCCTTTGCCACCCTCCCCCCCACCCCTGTGTGAAACAGGCCTGCTCTCCACAGTACTCAACAAGAAAACTGAGGTTAGAGAGGGTTCAATTACGTGTTCAAAATGATCGTGAGTCCATAATAAAAGTGAATCTCTGCTATTTTCTTCTCTCTTATGTATTTTGTCTGGGGATATTGATTTCAACCAAGAGTCAGAATCAATATGCTTGATTAAGAAATGCATTTATGAAAATAATAAAGATGAAATAACACAGATATAGAATGTATAAATATGACATTGCATTTATTTTTTGGATTCACCTTGGAATTTTTATTCATCATTTTATGCTGACATTTATTATAACATTTCCGTTCAAATAGAACCCACTGAATATAAGCACTAACTTCAGTGGTGCCGTCATACTGGTCTCTGTTCTTCAGAAACAAGAGCCTGCTGAGATTCTGGCTGTGGAGTCTCAGTTACAAATGCTCTTAGGAAGCAGCAGCGTGCATGCCAACCAGTGCACATTCTGTAATGTCTTAGACGTGTAGAGATATTGGACATCTATTAATAGCCTAAGCTACCAATGTGTGGCAGAGGCAATATTTTAGTGATTAAGAGCTGATTTTGCAATACCTGCTCGGTGATTTACTACAACTGATGTGCAGCCTACCACAGCTGTTTTTATTAACTGTCCATTAGGTTGCTGAATGCTTATTATGGGTCAGGGACTATTTCAGGCACTTTACATTTAATCCCTTTAATAGTCCCCAAATGGACTCACTGACATCTTTGGACATTGCTGCAGTGGGCAAGTGAATGGAGAGAGAATTAGACATTATGTTCTGGGCACTGAGCAAACTGCCTGAAAAAAGCCATTTCTCAATCACATTTTTCTTTCCTAACCAGCCTGTCAGGCAGACTGAGCTACCTCGATCCTGCAGACAGGGCAAGTGGGATTCATGAAAACTGATGAATTCATATGGATTTCTCAGCTAATAGATTCTTAATAATTCTAGACCCTTACCCAATCCCTCAGCATTCCTAAAACTTAACACATTTGCAGAAGTAACTTCAAAGCTTACCCTTTAGTGAAGGCATGCTCCACCACACAGAGGTTTTCTGTATATGATCTCCTTTGCCACCCTCCCCCCCACCCCTGTGTGAAACAGGCCTGCTCTCCACAGTACTCAACAAGAAAACTGAGGTTAGAGAGGGTTCAATTACGTGTTCAAAATGATCGTGAGTCCATAATAAAAGTGAATCTCTGCTATTTTCTTCTCTCTTATGTATTTTGTCTGGGGATATTGATTTCAACCAAGAGTCAGAATCAATATGCTTGATTAAGAAATGCATTTATGAAAATAATAAAGATGAAATAACACAGATATAGAATGTATAAATATGACATTGCATTTATTTTTTGGATTCACCTTGGAATTTTTATTCATCATTTTATGCTGACATTTATTATAACATTTCCGTTCAAATAGAACCCACTGAATATAAGCACTAACTTCAGTGGTGCCGTCATACTGGTCTCTGTTCTTCAGAAACAAGAGCCTGCTGAGATTCTGGCTGTGGAGTCTCAGTTACAAATGCTCTTAGGAAGCAGCAGCGTGCATGCCAACCAGTGCACATTCTGTAATGTCTTAGACGTGTAGAGATATTGGACATCTATTAATAGCCTAAGCTACCAATGTGTGGCAGAGGCAATATTTTAGTGATTAAGAGCTGATTTTGCAATACCTGCTCGGTGATTTACTACAACTGATGTGCAGCCTACCACAGCTGTTTTTATTAACTGTCCATTAGGTTGCTGAATGCTTATTATGGGTCAGGGACTATTTCAGGCACTTTACATTTAATCCCTTTAATAGTCCCCAAATGGATTATTAATTCCATTTTATGGAGGAGAAAACTGAGCTCAGAGAGGAAAAACAAATAGTTAATGCAATCAATAAGCTTCGAAGCTCTCACTTGAAGCCTGAATGTCTGATATACAGTCTGTGTTCCCTTCCCTGCATGACCCTATAGGACTGAAGAAGGATGGTAATGTGACCATGTAAGAGACAGGATCAGCTTTGCCAGGAGGGCTGGGCTGGCAGATCTTGTACAAGCTCCACAAGCCCTGTTTCCTCAGTTCTGTCAAATTCTTGGTGATTTTGACTAGTAGCCCAGTCTAGAATTGAATGTGTAAGGAAATATTCTTGGGAGCAGTGTGAGGAAGAATGTGGATCAACAGAAATGCTGATTCTGATAGATGGAATGGGGGCTGAATTACAAAGTGGGTCAAGATCATCACAGGATGCCTTGGCCAGTTTCTTCACCTGAGGTTAAGTTTGCTCTCTGTTCTATGCAATGGGAATGATCATACCTAACTGGGTGATTACAATCAAACTTGTGACAGTAAGTCCAGCACCAAAATCCAACCCTGTACATACACAGACTCCATATCTAATATACTCCTACATTCTCTGGAGCAGTGGCCCTGCAGGGCCCGTGCACAGTGTGATTTCTATCCAGGCAATGGTGTTAGTGAGAATAACAGACACACCTTGAAATGACGGTATTGCCTTAGATCCAGGACTTACTTGCCTCTTGGAAACACTCCTGCCCATCTCACTCATTGTGACTGGTGGACAGTTATGACTGAGATCAGGCCCTGATGAGGCATAGTGGAAACTCCACTAGTGCTTCATTTGGTGGTGTTGTTTAGTTGCTAAGTTATGTTCAACTCTTTGCGATCCCGTGGACTGTAGCTCTTCAGGTTCCCCTGTCCAGGGGGTTTTACAGCCAAGAATACTGGAGTGGATAGCCACTTTCCTCTCCAGAGGATCTTCCCAAGCCAGGGACTGAACCTATGGCTCCTTTATTGGCAGGTGGGATCTTTACCACTGAGCTACCACGTTTCACTAAATGATTAAAAAACACTGAAATACAATGATTCCTGTTGTCTTTGTCAGCCTATATGTTTTCTTCTCAAATGCAAATTCCCAGACCTATAACAAAGTCTGTTATAAGAAAGTTCCTTGCTCTTTCTGCCAGAGACAAAGAAGGCCTCTGATTAGCCTGGGTGCTTCCCCCAGGCTTTGAGCAGCTCCAGGAAAACCAGGGTAAGAAGTTTTTCCTCCAGAGACATACTTGACCCTATAGGACTGAAGAAGGATGGTAATGTGACCATGTAAGAGACAGGATCAGCTTTGCCAGGAGGGCTGGGCTGGCAGATCTTGTACAAGCTCCACAAGCCCTGTTTCCTCAGTTCTGTCAAATTCTTGGTGATTTTGACTAGTAGCCCAGTCTAGAATTGAATGTGTAAGGAAATATTCTTGGGAGCAGTGTGAGGAAGAATGTGGATCAACAGAAATGCTGATTCTGATAGATGGAATGGGGGCTGAATTACAAAGTGGGTCAAGATCATCACAGGATGCCTTGGCCAGTTTCTTCACCTGAGGTTAAGTTTGCTCTCTGTTCTATGCAATGGGAATGATCATACCTAACTGGGTGATTACAATCAAACTTGTGACAGTAAGTCCAGCACCAAAATCCAACCCTGTACATACACAGACTCCATATCTAATATACTCCTACATTCTCTGGAGCAGTGGCCCTGCAGGGCCCGTGCACAGTGTGATTTCTATCCAGGCAATGGTGTTAGTGAGAATAACAGACACACCTTGAAATGACGGTATTGCCTTAGATCCAGGACTTACTTGCCTCTTGGAAACACTCCTGCCCATCTCACTCACTGTGACTGGTGGACAGTTATGACTGAGATCAGGCCCTGATGAGGCATAGTGGAAACTCCACTAGTGCTTCATTTGGTGGTGTTGTTTAGTTGCTAAGTTATGTTCAACTCTTTGCGATCCCGTGGACTGTAGCTCTTCAGGTTCCCCTGTCCAGGGGGTTTTACAGCCAAGAATACTGGAGTGGATAGCCACTTTCCTCTCCAGAGGATCTTCCCAAGCCAGGGACTGAACCTATGGCTCCTTTATTGGCAGGTGGGATCTTTACCACTGAGCTACCACGTTTCACTAAATGATTAAAAAACACTGAAATACAATGATTCCTGTTGTCTTTGTCAGCCTATATGTTTTCTTCTCAAATGCAAATTCCCAGACCTATAACAAAGTCTGTTATAAGAAAGTTCCTTGCTCTTTCTGCCAGAGACAAAGAAGGCCTCTGATTAGCCTGGGTGCTTCCCCCAGGCTTTGAGCAGCTCCAGGAAAACCAGGAGCCTGCCTAAGCCTCAGGCTACTCATTTCCTGCCAGATAACCCTTCTTCCATCTTCCTTCCAAGATAGACCAAGATAAACATAAGCCAAGAATGTTTAGGGACTATAGACAGTCACCTAATCTTTTGTAAAAATGCCTCCTGTTTCTGGGGAGCAGGAAATTCTGTTTGCAAAGCCTTTGTTTGTCAAATACCCTACTTCCTTGCTAAACTCAAAGTTATATTGCCTCTTTTGGACACAATTAGATCCCTACGAACCAGCTCAGTCGGATTAAGTGACTTTTCCAAGGATCATAGCTCAAACAGATGCACCTGAGGAGAATCGTGGCCTCAGAATGACAGCTCATTAGAATGTGCTTCTCCAGTTCTACCACAGGCCTACCAATCTCACAGGATCTCCATTCACCAAAAGTCTGATTAGCTCGAATGCCTCATTCTTTGGAGTGTAGTCCATGAACCAGAAACTTAGGTATCATTTGGGAGTGGTTAATATTCATTAAAAACTGCAGAATGGCAAACCCTATCCCAGACCTGCTGATTTAAGGTTGCCATTGAGCAAAAGCCCCAGGTAATCCATTGACACAATAAAGTTTGAAAGTCTTGCCTTGGGGGATTCCCTCTCTCATTTTCCAGGAGGGAGCCTCAGCTTCAGTTCAGTTACTTTCCAGTACATCCACAGCATAATCCAGTTTAGATTCTAGGACTGCAATTCAGCAGTGTAACTTCTGGCATTGTCGTGAACCTCTCTGGGCCTTTGCTTCCACCTGAGTGAAATGAGGGTACACCTGTCTACTTCCTTCTTGGTATAAAATATGATGATATCTGTGAGAGCATCTGCCTCTGTCAAAGCTTATGCAAAGAAATATATGTGCCATTATAACCCATCAAACTAATTTGAATCCTCAAATAGTCTGTGTGTGCTTGCATACAAACACACCAGCATGCCCAAGAGTTCTAGGTGCAGAACTGGGCCATGTATGACAATGTTTGCCCTAGTTAATTGGCAATGTAACCCAATTCTCAGACTAGTTGCCAAAAAAAGAATCCTTTCTCTTTCAAATCTCAGAAGGGCTCTTAAAATGGATGACGGGCCCTCTGGGACTCACGGATGTGTTTCCACTGTCACAGAGACAAAGCAGCCTGAAATCACAGGGATTTATATCACACGGTGTTAGATTTGGGGGAACGAGCTCCGGAGACAGACTTCATGAGAATGGTGGGCGGCCTTTTATTTTTATAATTCCTAAGGGTCACTCAAATCGAGTGTGGTTTAGAGGGAAAAGAGAAAGAACAGGAAAATGAAAAGATTGGAAGAAGAGAAAGAAGACAAAGAGGGTAGAGTTCTGTTGACAGTATCCATCCATTCACTAAACAAATATTTACTGATTGATTTCTACTTGGCAGACACTGTTCTAGGTATCTTGGGTCAGCCACATGAGGAGAATCGTGGCCTCAGAATGACAGCTCATTAGAATGTGCTTCTCCAGTTCTACCACAGGCCTACCAATCTCACAGGATCTCCATTCACCAAAAGTCTGATTAGCTCGAATGCCTCATTCTTTGGAGTGTAGTCCATGAACCAGAAACTTAGGTATCATTTGGGAGTGGTTAATATTCATTAAAAACTGCAGAATGGCAAACCCTATCCCAGACCTGCTGATTTAAGGTTGCCATTGAGCAAAAGCCCCAGGTAATCCATTGACACAATAAAGTTTGAAAGTCTTGCCTTGGGGGATTCCCTCTCTCATTTTCCAGGAGGGAGCCTCAGCTTCAGTTCAGTTACTTTCCAGTACATCCACAGCATAATCCAGTTTAGATTCTAGGACTGCAATTCAGCAGTGTAACTTCTGGCATTGTCGTGAACCTCTCTGGGCCTTTGCTTCCACCTGAGTGAAATGAGGGTACACCTGTCTACTTCCTTCTTGGTATAAAATATGATGATATCTGTGAGAGCATCTGCCTCTGTCAAAGCTTATGCAAAGAAATATATGTGCCATTATAACCCATCAAACTAATTTGAATCCTCAAATAGTCTGTGTGTGCTTGCATACAAACACACCAGCATGCCCAAGAGTTCTAGGTGCAGAACTGGGCCATGTATGACAATGTTTGCCCTAGTTAATTGGCAATGTAACCCAATTCTCAGACTAGTTGCCAAAAAAAGAATCCTTTCTCTTTCAAATCTCAGAAGGGCTCTTAAAATGGATGACGGGCCCTCTGGGACTCACGGATGTGTTTCCACTGTCACAGAGACAAAGCAGCCTGAAATCACAGGGATTTATATCACACGGTGTTAGATTTGGGGGAACGAGCTCCGGAGACAGACTTCATGAGAATGGTGGGCGGCCTTTTATTTTTATAATTCCTAAGGGTCACTCAAATCGAGTGTGGTTTAGAGGGAAAAGAGAAAGAACAGGAAAATGAAAAGATTGGAAGAAGAGAAAGAAGACAAAGAGGGTAGAGTTCTGTTGACAGTATCCATCCATTCACTAAACAAATATTTACTGATTGATTTCTACTTGGCAGACACTGTTCTAGGTATCTTGGGTGCAGCCACAATCAAGTTCAGCAGGGATGTCACCCTTAGATGGTCTAGTGGTGGTGGTGGCCAGGGAAGCACCTGGAAAAGCAAACAAATGACCAGGACAACTTAGGATCATAAAATGTGTTAGAGAAGGACTTCCTTGGGTATCCAGTGGTTAGAACTCCACACTTCCCCTGCAGAGGTTAGGGAACCAAGATCCCCCATGCTCTAACTCCCCAAAAAGAAGAAAAGAATAGTATTACATGCTAAAAAAACTGCTTTGAGGGACATAGGGTGAGAATGGGGTTTGGCTTATGATTGGATGGTCGAGGGAACTTGTCTGAGATGAAAATGTAATCTTAAGGCCAGAAAACAAAATGTAGACAAGGAGAAAGGAAATCCCAGGCAATGCCAGTGCCCCAAGGCACAGATAGAGGGTGGTGAACAGAGAAGGCAAAAGATGAAGTCAGAACGGTTGACCTAAATTAGTTCATAAGTACCTTCTGGGTCACTGTCCAGGGGTGTGGGCATCAGTCTGAGTGCAGATGGGTATTGCTGCTATTCCAACTCATCATCTAAGAGAGTAATTACAGTCTGAGAATCCCAGCACACCAGCTCAAGTTCATAGATTCACAGGAGGGAAACAGCAACATCTTTCTTCACTTTTCTAGCTTTCATTCATTCTTCTATTCAGATGTTTATTAAATACTTACTACACATAAGCTGGGCCATGTATGACAATGTTTGCCCTAGTTAATTGGCAATGTAACCCAATTCTCAGACTAGTTGCCAAAAAAAGAATCCTTTCTCTTTCAAATCTCAGAAGGGCTCTTAAAATGGATGACGGGCCCTCTGGGACTCACGGATGTGTTTCCACTGTCACAGAGACAAAGCAGCCTGAAATCACAGGGATTTATATCACACGGTGTTAGATTTGGGGGAACGAGCTCCGGAGACAGACTTCATGAGAATGGTGGGCGGCCTTTTATTTTTATAATTCCTAAGGGTCACTCAAATCGAGTGTGGTTTAGAGGGAAAAGAGAAAGAACAGGAAAATGAAAAGATTGGAAGAAGAGAAAGAAGACAAAGAGGGTAGAGTTCTGTTGACAGTATCCATCCATTCACTAAACAAATATTTACTGATTGATTTCTACTTGGCAGACACTGTTCTAGGTATCTTGGGTGCAGCCACAATCAAGTTCAGCAGGGATGTCACCCTTAGATGGTCTAGTGGTGGTGGTGGCCAGGGAGGCACCTGGAAAAGCAAACAAATGACCAGGACAACTTAGGATCATAAAATGTGTTAGAGAAGGACTTCCTTGGGTATCCAGTGGTTAGAACTCCACACTTCCCCTGCAGAGGTTAGGGAACCAAGATCCCCCATGCTCTAACTCCCCAAAAAGAAGAAAAGAATAGTATTACATGCTAAAAAAACTGCTTTGAGGGACATAGGGTGAGAATGGGGTTTGGCTTATGATTGGATGGTCAAGGGAACTTGTCTGAGATGAAAATGTAATCTTAAGGCCAGAAAACAAAATGTAGACAAGGAGAAAGGAAATCCCAGGCAATGCCAGTGCCCCAAGGCACAGATAGAGGGTGGTGAACAGAGAAGGCAAAAGATGAAATCAGAACGGTTGACCTAAATTAGTTCATAAGTACCTTCTGGGTCACTGTCCAGGGGTGTGGGCATCAGTCTGAGTGCAGATGGGTATTGCTGCTATTCCAACTCATCATCTAAGAGAGTAATTACAGTCTGAGAATCCCAGCACACCAGCTCAAGTTCATAGATTCACAGGAGGGAAACAGCAACATCTTTCTTCACTTTTTCTAGCTTTCATTCATTCTTCTATTCAGATGTTTATTAAATACTTACTACACATAAGCTGGGCTTCCCAGCTTGTGCTAGTGGTAAAGAACCTGTCTGCCAGTGCAGAAGACATAAGAGAAGTGGGTTCAATCCCTGGAGGACAGAAGATCCCCTGAAGGGCAGCATGGCAACCCACTCCAGTATTCTTACCTGGAGAATTTCATGGACAGAGGAGCCTTGGTGGACTACAGCCCATAGGGTGGCAAAGAGTCAGACACAACTGGAGTGACTTAGCACACACACACACACACACACACACACACACACAAACTACTGTGTCACTGAGAGCATAAGCATCTGGTTTACTTTCGTATTAAGTCTGATTCATCTCTGTGAATTAGCACCAGGTACCTAATCAAGAGAAATCAATGACCAACCCCCAATGCCAAGATAAACTTTGGTTTGCTGTACTACAGAACTTGTTACATGTAAAACTGGGATTTATCCAGCTGTACAGTCAGAGTCTTTAGGGATGGGCCTTTCTGTAGGTGACAAGTGGTGCTGAGAACCATGTAAGCCTCTTCCCTGGGTCTCTCTCCATGGTACCAACATCTCCTCTCTGCTTCCTCAGCTGCCCTTAGCTTTAGAGGTCAGATCAAAGCCCATCTCCTCTGATATCAAGTCTCATGAGCATCTCTAACTCACACTATTCTGAGTGCCGTTCCTGGATTTATGCCATCATTGCCCCTCCCAGTTGAAGATAGTGCCTTGAGGACTTTAACTGATCCTTTAGCATTTTGTCCTCCAGAATCTTGTTCCAACTCAATAGAAATTTAAAAAATGGTTATTGCCAATGATAAAAGTAACCACAATACAGAGTAACCTCAAGAGGTAAGGATGTCTCCATTTTCTTTTAGGATGAAAAGAAATTTTCACAAGGATAACAATGAACCAATAACATTGATAATGGCTAGTCTGTCCTGAACACACTGGGTGCCAGATACTAGGCCAACTGCATGCACCATCTCATAACCTAAGCTATCCTCTCTCTGGCCCTTCCCTCCAAGACTCTGAGGTATCTGGCAGGGGCTATTCCAACTCATCATCTAAGAGAGTAATTACAGTCTGAGAATCCCAGCACACCAGCTCAAGTTCATAGATTCACAGGAGGGAAACAGCAACATCTTTCTTCACTTTTTCTAGCTTTCATTCATTCTTCTATTCAGATGTTTATTAAATACTTACTACACATAAGCTGGGCTTCCCAGCTTGTGCTAGTGGTAAAGAACCTGTCTGCCAGTGCAGAAGACATAAGAGAAGTGGGTTCAATCCCTGGAGGACAGAAGATCCCCTGAAGGGCAGCATGGCAACCCACTCCAGTATTCTTACCTGGAGAATTTCATGGACAGAGGAGCCTTGGTGGACTACAGCCCATAGGGTGGCAAAGAGTCAGACACAACTGGAGTGACTTAGCACACACACACACACACACACACACACACACAAACTACTGTGTCACTGAGAGCATAAGCATCTGGTTTACTTCAGATTAAGTCTGATTCATCTCTGTGAATTAGCACCAGGTACCTAATCAAGAGAAATCAATGACCAACCCCCAATGCCAAGATAAACTTTGGTTTGCTGTACTACAGAACTTGTTACATGTAAAACTGGGATTTATCCAGCTGTACAGTCAGAGTCTTTAGGGATGGGCCTTTCTGTAGGTGACAAGTGGTGCTGAGAACCATGTAAGCCTCTTCCCTGGGTCTCTCTCCATGGTACCAACATCTCCTCTCTGCTTCCTCAGCTGCCCTTAGCTTTAGAGGTCAGATCAAAGCCCATCTCCTCTGATATCAAGTCTCATGAGCATCTCTAACTCACACTATTCTGAGTGCCGTTCCTGGATTTATGCCATCATTGCCCCTCCCAGTTGAAGATAGTGCCTTGAGGACTTTAACTGATCCTTTAGCATTTTGTCCTCCAGAATCTTGTTCCAACTCAATAGAAATTTAAAAAATGGTTATTGCCAATGATAAAAGTAACCACAATACAGAGTAACCTCAAGAGGTAAGGATGTCTCCATTTTCTTTTAGGATGAAAAGAAATTTTCACAAGGATAACAATGAACCAATAACATTGATAATGGCTAGTCTGTCCTGAACACACTGGGTGCCAGATACTAGGCCAACTGCATGCACCATCTCATAACCTAAGCTATCCTCTCTCTGGTCCTTCCCTCCAAGACTCTGGATTTGATCTTAAAAGGCTCATCCTGACTGGGTGGGGGGAGGGTCAAGGGATATGCATATGAATGATCTGGGAACATACATGTACAAAAATAAATAAATAAATTAAAAAAAAAAAAAAAGGCTCATCCTGGTGGGAAATGCTCTTAGCAAATGCGGACTCCCAGAGTAACAGAGTGGTCCTTTTCAAGCTCTCTGAGCCTCAGTTTATATATTTGGAAAAATGGAATGCTGCACCCTTGATTTTCTCAAGGTTGTTGTGAAAATCAAATGAGGCAAGTGCTATGCAAACATATTAAAGGAGGCTTGACAGAACAATGAAGAAGGAAAATAATTTTTGTTTCTGGGGCAATGCCAGAATTCCAAACGCAACTGGTGGTTCACTTTCCTGCTCCAGAATTGGACCTTATGTGTTTGCAATATTGCCACATTACTGGTTAAATCTGAACTTATCTCAGAAACAGGTCAGAAGTGAAAGAGTTTCATTCAATGTAATATTAGAAGGCTGAAAAACCCAGGGAAACAAAATTAAATAAGTATTGACCAAGTCCTTCATTTCTAGCTCACTTTGACAATAACATTTATTTCTCAATTAATTAAACCAGTGCTCCTACTTAAATAACAGGTCAGACTTGGCAGGGACTGGTGTTCAGCTCTCACCTCTGCTTCTCTTTTACACACTAGCTCTGAGTGGGCTCTTCCATCTTAGAGTGGAAGATGTCACACACTGCACCTGGCTGGAGGGACAATGCTCCCTATGCTTCTGCAGTGTGGTGGCCACCAAGTGAATGAGCTTATCTGGGAACAACCTGTCTGCCTGGTGCAGCTTTGCCTAAAATCAAGAGTTCAGCATGTGGCCCTCTGTGAGATAGACTTGAGGGCCCCCCAAGGAGAAATGGAGGTGTATATAAACACATATATATATACATATATATATATATATATATATATATATATATTTAGAGAGAGAGAGAAACTGTTTTTTTTGGTCACTTCTATTGGTCCTTCATTTATTTCTTTTCATCCATCTTTGTTCTTTGGCCTGTGTGGTCCTCCTGTCGCAATGGCCTCTCTCACTGCAGAGCACCGGCTCTGGCACATGTGCTCCAGAGCTCTGGCTCGGTAGTTGGACACATCAGTCCAGCCACTCTGTGGCACGTGGGATCTTCCCAGGCCAGGGATCAAACTGGCACTGGACCACCAGGGAAGCTCATGGAGGTATATTGAATGAAAAACAGGAAAACCCTTTTGTCTCCTCAATGATATCAGCACCATTATTACAGACAACTCATTTTGTTTTCTCCTGGGGCTTTTTCCTTTTCTTTTCTTTTCTTTTTTTATCACTGATAATATTTCTGAGAGGGGCCTCCCAGGTGGCACGGTGATAAAGAATCCTCCTGCCAAATGCAGGAGATTTTACAAGAGACTCAGGTTCAATCCCTGGGTTGGGAAGATTCCCTGGAGAAGAAAATGGCAACCCACTTCAGTATTCTTGCCTGGAAAAGTCCATGGACAGAGGAGCTTGGCAAGCTACAGTCCATGGGGCTGCAAAGAGCTGGACACAATTGAGTGACTGAGCATACACACATGCAATAATCCTGGGAATGAGAAAGTATCAGTACCTTAGAGTCAGTTTGTCTATTAGATCTCTTTTCTGACAGGAGGGAAGTTCTGGGCTTTATGGAATACATCCTTACATACTCCAGACTGTGTGTAAGGCCCTTTAACTGTAGCGTCTCTTTGACTCCTCACCACATCTCTATATGGTAAGAACCGAAGGTCTGAGGTGGACAGTAACTCCCTACAGGTCACACAATTGGCAGGTGGCTGTGATGTTTGAGCACATATATATCTGGTCTTTGTTATATTACCCCTCATAACTGTATCAAATAAAAGAGAGTATAATAATTCTTATTTCTTAGAAGAGAGAGTGAGGATGAATTTGGACCATTTTGCAAATAGCCATTATGAACACTGAAATGCCACATCACAATGTTTTTTTAAAAAAAAAATCCTGAAAATAGTGTGATTGCTCTAGTTTAGAGAATAGTACCAATCCCACTCCACATTACTCTAACAGAACTTTTGTGACTCTGGGGTCTTTCATTTGGGTTTTCTGCCCATATCAGTCACTAACTGGTGAAGCAGATTTCACCTGCCACGAATTGAAATACTGATTCTTCTTCTATCAGAGAAGATTTCTAGGGAAATGTTTTCTTTACCTGGAGGATCGATAGCCATTGGCTAGCATGCCTCCCTATTATCTCAGCTCTTTGCCTTCTTATCCTCTGACTTTTCTCTTGATTTTGAGCTATGATGTTGAGTAGAAAGTAAAAAACTTACCCAAATTTCATTTAGCTCCTTTGCTATGAATCTTCTATTTTGTCCATATTTCCTGGCTAGAATGAATAAGCCTGGGTTCCTTTACAACTACACTGCTGTTCTCTAATATTAGAAAATATTACACCCATAAGCCATTCTTCAGTCAAAATTATAAAAATTCCCAGTCCATTGAGGAGAGATCTAACTATATTTTTGGTGATAATTTAACTTCAAGTTAATGCAATCAATACTCAGTACAAGTGAATGTGATACCAGTAGATGCGTTCTTCCCCTTTTTAGGTTCACAGCTTTAGTTTTTCTAAGCATGTGATGTTATTTCCAATGAGATTACATCCTTGAACCAAATACTTCAATTATAAATGCAATCATAGCTTTTTGCTCCAAGACTGTTACAAAACTAACTTGTCTTCCCCAGACTGACTTGATGCCACAATGTTTAAGGTGAAAACTACATCAAATGCAAGGTATACAACTTTGCTACTATATTCCTCATTGTTATTGGTCTACTTCTTTTCTGTTCTTCATTTGGAATACTCATACTCCTTTATGGAATACATTTCTAAAGTGATATGGGGCTCTGTTCTTAGGGAGTGAATATTTGTATCCCCTAAAACTCGTATGTTGAAGCCCCCTAACTTAAAGGAAGTATTTGGAGACAGAGCCTCCGAGTGATAAGAACAAAGTAGGTAATTCAATAGTTAACCCCACTAGGGGATTCCAGGTGGTGCTAGTAGAAACAATCAGCCATTATGAACACTGAAATGCCACATCACAATGTTTTTTTAAAAAAAAAATCCTGAAAATAGTGTGATTGCTCTAGTTTAGAGAATAGTACCAATCCCACTCCACATTACTCTAACAGAACTTTTGTGACTCTGGGGTCTTTCATTTGGGTTTTCTGCCCATATCAGTCACTAACTGGTGAAGCAGATTTCACCTGCCACGAATTGAAATACTGATTCTTCTTCTATCAGAGAAGATTTCTAGGGAAATGTTTTCTTTACCTGGAGGATCGATAGCCATTGGCTAGCATGCCTCCCTATTATCTCAGCTCTTTGCCTTCTTATCCTCTGACTTTTCTCTTGATTTTGAGCTATGATGTTGAGTAGAAAGTAAAAAACTTACCCAAATTTCATTTAGCTCCTTTGCTATGAATCTTCTATTTTGTCCATATTTCCTGGCTAGAATGAATAAGCCTGGGTTCCTTTACAACTACACTGCTGTTCTCTAATATTAGAAAATATTACACCCATAAGCCATTCTTCAGTCAAAATTATAAAAATTCCCAGTCCATTGAGGAGAGATCTAACTATATTTTTGGTGATAATTTAACTTCAAGTTAATGCAATCAATACTCAGTACAAGTGAATGTGATACCAGTAGATGCGTTCTTCCCTTTGTAGGTTCACAGCTTTAGTTTTTCTAAGCATGTGATGTTATTTCCAATGAGATTACATCCTTGAACCAAATACTTCAATTATAAATGCAATCATAGCTTTTTGCTCCAAGACTGTTACAAAACTAACTTGTCTTCCCCAGACTGACTTGATGCCACAATGTTTAAGGTGAAAACTACATCAAATGCAAGGTATACAACTTTGCTACTATATTCCTCATTGTTATTGGTCTACTTCTTTTCTGTTCTTCATTTGGAATACTCATACTCCTTTATGGAATACATTTCTAAAGTGATATGGGGCTCTGTTCTTAGGGAGTGAATATTTGTATCCCCTAAAACTCGTATGTTGAAGCCCCCTAACTTAAAGGAAGTATTTGGAGACAGAGCCTCCGAGTGATAAGAACAAAGTAGGTAATTCAATAGTTAACCCCACTAGGGGATTCCAGGTGGTGCTAGTAGTAAACAATCAGCCTTCCAATGTAGGAGACATAAGAGATGCTGGTTAGATCTCTGGTTCCCGAAGATCCCCTGGAGGAAGAAATGGCAACTGCTCCAGTATTCTTGCCTAGAGAGTCCCATGGACAGTACATCTTGGCAGGCCACAGCCCATGGGGTTGCAAAGAGTCAGACATGACTGAAGCAACTTGGCATACACACCACTAGGGGACTGTAAGTAAAGAATTAAGTATGGGAGACCCCTGTGAGTTAATGATCACTGAAGAAAGCAGCTTTACTTAGCCACAAAACCAAGCAGGCTTGCCTAGCAACAAAACCATGCAACACAAGCATGAGACATGCAGCAGAACAATGAAAGATTGTGGTACAAGACCCACATTCTGCCCAGTGAGCTCAGTAGGTTAATGACCAACAGAACATGCTCTCTGCACACATAAAGTAATAATTTAAGGAATGGTGACATTCTACTAAAACATGAGATGATTTGCCATTTTAGCATATCATGTTACCATCTTTTTGCTCATTTCTGGTGCGCCATGACTATGTAGTCCTGGCTTGACTATGTAGGGACCAGATGAGCCTAGTGGGCTACAATTAATAGATTTACAGAGTCAGACATAACTGATAGGCTAACATTTTCACTTTCACAAACTATATGACAATGATACTGTAATTTGTTGAATGAATGGATGCTGTTAGTAAGATCCATCTCTGTATTCCACAGTCACACATACTCAATATTATCCATGTTCCCCAGCTTTGATCGTCTTCCTGAAGAGTTACCAAAAGAGAATCATTATCAATCAATAAACATGGATCAGCCCATATTCTTCTCCTAGAAATGTGATTCAGTATTTGCTTTACTTAGAGCTGGTAACTCAAGTTAGCAAGTACAGTCACGTGGAACACTTCCCTATGTTTTTCTCAAGAAACAGACAGCCTGTCTGTGCAGAAATCATAAATCAACATGCCTATTTCAAACACCTATGTGCATCAATTCTACTTGATGCATGTCTGCATTCTCTCGGAGCCAAGCTATCCTTATGAACAAATATCAGCTCAAGTGAACACAGGAGCTCAGAATAAAAAGTGATACAAAGAACATAAAAATCTCCTGGACTTCAAGTACTAAGTTGAGTCCACAGTCCATAAACAAGTACACCTTGTATGGTGCTTCCTAAAGCTCGGGGAAAAAAAATCCCTGGAGGAAGAAATGGCAACTGCTCCAGTAGTCTTGCCTAGAGAGTCCCATGGACAGTACATCTTGGCAGGCCACAGCCCATGGGGTTGCAAAGAGTCAGACATGACTGAAGCAACTTAGCATACACACCACTAGGGGACTGTAAGTAAAGAATTAAGTATGGGAGACCCCTGTGAGTTAATGATCACTGAAGAAAGCAGCTTTACTTAGCCACAAAACCAAGCAGGCTTGCCTAGCAACAAAACCATGCAACACAAGCATGAGACATGCAGCAGAACAATGAAAGATTGTGGTACAAGACCCACATTCTGCCCAGTGAGCTCAGTAGGTTAATGACCAACAGAACATGCTCTCTGCACACATAAAGTAATAATTTAAGGAATGGTGACATTCTACTAAAACATGAGATGATTTGCCATTTTTAGCATATCATGTTACCATCTTTTTGCTCATTTCTGGTGCGCCATGACTATGTAGTCCTGGCTTGACTATGTAGGGACCAGATGAGCCTAGTGGGCTACAATTAATAGATTTACAGAGTCAGACATAACTGATAGGCTAACATTTTCACTTTCACAAACTATATGACAATGATACTGTAATTTGTTGAATGAATGGATGCTGTTAGTAAGATCCATCTCTGTATTCCACAGTCACACATACTCAATATTATCCATGTTCCCCAGCTTTGATCGTCTTCCTGAAGAGTTACCAAAAGAGAATCATTATCAATCAATAAACATGGATCAGCCCATATTCTTCTCCTAGAAATGTGATTCAGTATTTGCTTTACTTAGAGCTGGTAACTCAAGTTAGCAAGTACAGTCACGTGGAACACTTCCCTATGTTTTTCTCAAGAAACAGACAGCCTGTCTGTGCAGAAATCATAAATCAACATGCCTATTTCAAACACCTATGTGCATCAATTCTACTTGATGCATGTCTGCATTCTCTCGGAGCCAAGCTATCCTTATGAACAAATATCAGCTCAAGTGAACACAGGAGCTCAGAATAAAAAGTGATACAAAGAACATAAAAATCTCCTGGACTTCAAGTACTAAGTTGAGTCCACAGTCCATAAACAAGTACACCTTGTATGGTGCTTCCTAAAGACTTCTAAAGATTCTGTACATATGCACAAAATATTCTCTTTTTGTAAATGAGACTTGGCAGATATGCGGGGAAATCCCTTAAAAACATGGGTTTCAGAAGTCTGGGTTTCAGAAGACCTTGACATATGGTATTTTGAATCCTGAAGTAATGTCTTCTGAAAGAATGACTGAGCTTTTAAAATCAAAGCAATAGATATGAATTCAATTTGTATCAAGTACTGTGCAGGGTGTAGACATGAGTAAATCTGCAAATAATTTATGGCTTGCTTTTACTCAATAAAGCATTATAATCATGATCATGCAAATAAGTCAATCTAGATATAATTATATAGTGGCAACAACAACATCAAGACTGTCACAGGCTTTATGGAATAATCTGCCAACTAAGCTGGTCAGGCAGCAGCTGGCTTATGAGATGTGTGCGGCATTCACAGAACTCTGATCACATCATGCCCATACTGTTGGCAGACATCACTAAACAGCCATTAGGCTTTCTCCTGCTGGGCTAAGATGCAGCCATCCAGTCTTTCTCAGTGCTGTGTTCTTGGCAGACAATTAGCTAGAGCTGGCTGGCAAGATGAACTCTATTTGTCATCCCTGTTTTATATTATTCCTCACTTGATATGGTTTGGGTCCCCCAATCCTATTATTTATCTTTCTTTTGCATTCTTGGCAATGTCTGGATTTTCTCATTTAGCATCTATTTCAAGTTCCTTTTGGAAAAAGGAACTCATTGTTGCATAAACAGGAAAGTCAAACACTACTTAATCCAGACTCCCTTGCAGCTAGAGATCTGTATTTCAGTTCCACCTGAATTTGGAACAGAGGGAGAGAGGCAGGGCTGGGACATGAGATAGCATGGTTCTGAGTTGACAGCTCCAGAGTATAGGGTTCCATGCTGCAGTGCCAGCTATGCTGACCATGGCAGAGGTGGGCTGAAGCTGGAAGTCTCTCGGAGCCAAGCTATCCTTATGAACAAATATCAGCTCAAGTGAACACAGGAGCTCAGAATAAAAAGTGATACAAAGAACATAAAAATCTCCTGGACTTCAAGTACTAAGTTGAGTCCACAGTCCATAAACAAGTACACCTTGTATGGTGCTTCCTAAAGACTTCTAAAGATTCTGTACATATGCACAAAATATTCTCTTTTTGTAAATGAGACTTGGCAGATATGCGGGGAAATCCCTTAAAAACATGGGTTTCAGAAGTCTGGGTTTCAGAAGACCTTGACATATGGTATTTTGAATCCTGAAGTAATGTCTTCTGAAAGAATGACTGAGCTTTTAAAATCAAAGCAATAGATATGAATTCAATTTGTATCAAGTACTGTGCAGGGTGTAGACATGAGTAAATCTGCAAATAATTTATGGCTTGCTTTTACTCAATAAAGCATTATAATCATGATCATGCAAATAAGTCAATCTAGATATAATTATATAGTGGCAACAACAACATCAAGACTGTCACAGGCTTTATGGAATAATCTGCCAACTAAGCTGGTCAGGCAGCAGCTGGCTTATGAGATGTGTGCGGCATTCACAGAACTCTGATCACATCATGCCCATACTGTTGGCAGACATCACTAAACAGCCATTAGGCTTTCTCCTGCTGGGCTAAGATGCAGCCATCCAGTCTTTCTCAGTGCTGTGTTCTTGGCAGACAATTAGCTAGAGCTGGCTGGCAAGATGAACTCTATTTGTCATCCCTGTTTTATATTATTCCTCACTTGATATGGTTTGGGTCCCCCAATCCTATTATTTATCTTTCTTTTGCATTCTTGGCAATGTCTGGATTTTCTCATTTAGCATCTATTTCAAGTTCCTTTTGGAAAAAGGAACTCATTGTTGCATAAACAGGAAAGTCAAACACTACTTAATCCAGACTCCCTTGCAGCTAGAGATCTGTATTTCAGTTCCACCTGAATTTGGAACAGAGGGGAGAGAGGCAGGGCTGGGACATGAGATAGCATGGTTCTGAGTTGACAGCTCCAGAGTATAGGGTTCCATGCTGCAGTGCCAGCTATGCTGACCATGGCAGAGGTGGGCTGAAGCTGGAAGTCAAAAGTTATTCCCAGAACCCTCTCCTAAAATTTGTTTTTCAAGCCCTTCCAACTATTTTCAAGCTACCTAATACCAGGTATTAAAATCCTTTTCTCATAAATCTATTAAAATGCTCTTGTTATCTACATCTGAACCCTAATCTATACAGACTTTGTCCCTTAAAATAGCTTTTAGTATAAAGTCTGCCCTAATCCAAGTAAAACAGCTTTCTATTTCTGCCTTTATCTAGAAAATAGATTTCTGTGAACAGATACTGATATCATGACAAGAACAGAAAAACTCCAGCCACCGAATCTGTAGCTAAGTGTCGAGTTTGTACAATTTTCTCAATTCCTCTGAGCCTCAGGTTCCTCATCCATAAAATGAAACACTTCCATCTCTAGCAGTCTTTACATAGTTGTTCAAAAAATCTTTTTAAATCTACAGATCACCTACTCTGTATCTTTCTTGCATAAAGTCAATTATTTTAGTGAATTTAATTGATCATTTGAGAAAGAGGTCACTGAAGCTACTTTTAAGATAATTACTTTATAGCTTAAGGAAATTTTAGGATTCCTATTTCCATTTTACAGATAGAGAAATTTAGGACCATGAAGGAGAAATTTCCTAAATTCAGACATCTATGGGATAGCCTTTGTCTCTTGTTCTACATACAATAACAATAACATCCTCCTTTCATTATTCCAGTTTTACCAGAGAATATAATGCAAAATTTGGCTCTAATTCTTTGAATGGAATGAAGGAGGTAAACTAGGGTCTACATTTTTATTTCTCAGCAAAGCCCATTTAGTATATGACCAGTATATGTCATGTTTATCTGTGTCTTTCTGATACTTGTTCAACTTCAGACACCTAGCATTTCATGTCTATATGTGTATGCATGCATGCTAATTCACTTCAGTTGTGTCTGACTCTTTGTGACCCTATGGATATCAGCCCGCAAAGCTCCTTTGTCCATGGGATTCTCTAGTCAAGAATACTGGAGTGGATTGCTATGTCCTCCTCCAGGGATCTTCCCAACCCAGGGATCAAACCTGCATCTTTTATGTTTCCTGCATTGGCAGGTGGGTTCTTTACCACTAGTACCACCTGGGAAGCCCCTGTATATGTTTATACATATCTAAATTTGATTGTAAACTTTTTAATAAAGATCTGATTTAAACATTCTCAGGGAACCTTGTTGCACCTTGTATCACAGAGGAATGAAAAAATTATACAGTGGCTCAGACAGTAAAGAAGCTGCCTGCAGTACAGGAGACTGGGATTCAATCCCTGGGTCAGGAAGATCCCCTGGAGAAGGAACTGGCAACCTACTCCAGTATTCTTAGCTGGAGAATCCCATGGACAGAGGAGTCTAGCAGGTCACAAAGTCCATGTGGGTCACAAAGAATCAGACATAACTGACAAAGGCACACATACTTAAAAGCAAATAAACTTTTACCTCCATAAAGAGTCAAATGGATGAAAATTCAGGGCACTTATTTTTAAAAGTTTTTTCTGACTCCATCATTATTATTATTATGTAGGTATTGTTTTGTTATTTTTCCCCACCTCATTTGAGGTGATAAAAATGTATATTCACTGTGAAGAATAAAATTACAGAATTAAAACATGAGAGATGAATAAAAAATATAAAGAAATGTATTATAACTCTTTTAGTCAATATATAGTAAGTTAAGGTTGGTTTTAAGTCAGATATTGAGCTTCATAGTAGCAAAAGCAAGAAGTACACCATTAAGATCTGTCCAAAAGAATGATGATTATTACGTATAAATTTATAAGGTGCTTGAGATGACAGGTTTTCCAAGAACTGAATGGAAAAGGGAACCTAACAAAAGTCAGAATAACATAAACAATTGCTAGCATTTGAATAGTATCCATAATACTGAAAATACATTATCCACATTATAGTTCATCTAAGCTACACAAAAATTCTGATGTATATTTGTGTTTACTAATAATGTTCCAATTTTTAAATGAAAGGAAGAGAGAAAGAATGAAAGAAAGGAAAGAAGACACGAGAAAGAATGTGAGAGACTGAATCAGGTTTGTCTGAACTCAAAGCTCATGTTTTGCTGCTGAACCAGTCACCTCCTTGCTAACTAACGCATGACCTGGAGCAGGTTGCTTCCACGCTTGCCCGTGACATTCACTGTTCACGATCTTCAGATATGGAATAATGATCCTGTCTTCCCTGCCATAAGGGCTCATGGAGACAAATGATGAAATGCATGTGGACGGTCTCTGGAGTACGATTATAGCTGTTGAAAATCTGCTAATTGCACTATTAATTTTAACAACTATATTTAAATTGCCGAATAGAATATAGAATTATCTAAAAGCAATGGTTTGATTTGCACATGGTATAGGAGATATTGTTGATTATTCTTAAATTTTGACCTCATATCTCTCTGGAGGTATAGCCTGCATGGGATGAAGAAAGGGAGCCAGGAGTTTGCCCAGTGACTCTCTTAAGAGAATCCGTGCAAAATGTGTCTCAGTTTTATCTTCTGAGGAAATTAGGAGTCTAGTCTTGCCTTGGGGAAGGCAAGGGCTACAGTGGTACATTCACCAACCTGAGGCATCACAAACTGCTGCTAGCTGGACCTGAAATTGCCATAGTAACCTCTCTCAGTTAGCATTTAAGGAAAATGCCCCAATGAAAGTGACATGTGAAAGACCCATGTGACATTTACCAAACTAAAGAGATTCACTTTTATGGTTCAGAGGAGGCAACAGGTGGGATTCCTAATGGCCAGTGAATGTCTTTCTTAGAAGAACACTAATCCAATTTAACATCTACAAAACCTACCACCACACTCATTTCCGTGGAAAATAGGGTGCTTAGTGGAGAAATGCACGGAAAACAAAGATTTCCACTAGGTTCAAAGTAACCCACTGTACTCTCTAACAACATTACACTATTGAGTAAGCCAAGAAAGTTAGAAATTTCTCTGCAGGCAAGAATAAGTGCAGACTTTTTTTTGTCTAACTCTATAATAAGAACTGATAAAGAGGACACAGGATGTGTGGTTTCATTTTATTCAGATGGCAGAGGATGTGTCAACTAAATTGAGACAGAAAGGAAAATTTTTAGACCAATCATTTCTTTTCTTTTTCCCTTGCTTATACAATGCTTTATTGACATCATAAGTTATCAGGGTTACAAGTGGGGAGGCTTGTTTCCAGGCAACCACTTAGAGAACGAGGATGATGGCAGCTCTGTTGCCTTTAATCTGTGATTTAAAGGGTTCCCTGGGGATCATCATTCCAATAGCAGGAAGGGGAATCATGAAGGAACCCACAGGAAGAATTTACGGCTGTGTTTAGAAGTGACTTTATTCATTTCTGTTCTCATTTATTGGCTGAAATTCAGGCACATGGACAATCCTAAAGGCAAGGCAAGTTGGGAAATGTAGTCTAGTTGTGCATTCAGAAGAGGGAAAGAAGACAGAAACGGATTTTTCTCTGGAGCCTTATGTTTCTTGCTATTAATACAATCTGAATTCTTTTGGCAATTAAGCTTCTTTCCTCAATTTATGGATTGTCCTAGAGGTTTGACATTCCTATGAGATGACACTTTAGAAAAAATAATTTTGTAAAGGATTCATCTATATCCATGCAAGATTTTCTGGATTTTGTAGATTTCTTAAGCCCACTATTTAATCATATGATTTTTCAATGGCATCTTGGGATCAGGGAACAATCATTTCTTAAATGCCACTTATTTGCAGAAGTAAGTTACAGCATGTTTCCTAGAAGTTTATTACAGGTGCACTTCAATACAGCTATTTGGGAGACAGGCACAATTCTAACATAATCTTAGCTACATTAGCCAATACCTGCAGCTGACAAGAACAATAAGAATATTCAGTCCTGCTCTGTGTCTCTGATATCAAACAGCATTGGGAAGAGACATGTTGATATACCTGCAGCTGACAAAAAAACAATGAATATTCAGTCCTGCTCCCGTGGAGAAATGCACGGAAAACAAAGATTTCCACTAGGTTCAAAGTAACCCACTGTACTCTCTAACAACATTACACTATTGAGTAAGCCAAGAAAGTTAGAAATTTCTCTGCAGGCAAGAATAAGTGCAGACTTTTTTGTCTAACTCTATAATAAGAACTGATAAAGAGGACACAGGATGTGTGGTTTCATTTTATTCAGATGGCAGAGGATGTGTCAACTAAATTGAGACAAAAAGGGAAAAATTTTTTAGACCAATCTTTTCTTTTCTTTTTCCCTTGCTTATACAATGCTTTATTGACATCATAAGTTATCAGGGTTACAAGTGGGGAGGCTTGTTTCCAGGCAACCACTTAGAGAACGAGGATGATGGCAGCTCTGTTGCCTTTAATCTGTGATTTAAAGGGTTCCCTGGGGATCATCATTCCAATAGCAGGAAGGGGAATCATGAAGGAACCCACAGGAAGAATTTACGGCTGTGTTTAGAAGTGACTTTATTCATTTCTGTTCTCATTTATTGGCTGAAATTCAGGCACATGGACAATCCTAAAGGCAAGGCAAGTTGGGAAATGTAGTCTAGTTGTGCATTCAGAAGAGGGAAAGAAGACAGAAACGGATTTTTCTCTGGAGCCTTATGTTTCTTGCTATTAATACAATCTGAATTCTTTTGGCAATTAAGCTTCTTTCCTCAATTTATGGATTGTCCTAGAGGTTTGACATTCCTATGAGATGACACTTTAGAAAAAATAATTTTGTAAAGGATTCATCTATATCCATGCAAGATTTTCTGGATTTTGTAGATTTCTTAAGCCCACTATTTAATCATATGATTTTTCAATGGCATCTTGGGATCAGGGAACAATCATTTCTTAAATGCCACTTATTTGCAGAAGTAAGTTACAGCATGTTTCCTAGAAGTTTATTACAGGTGCACTTCAATACAGCTATTTGGGAGACAGGCACAATTCTAACATAATCTTAGCTACATTAGCCAATACCTGCAGCTGACAAGAACAATAAGAATATTCAGTCCTGCTCTGTGTCTCTGATATCAAACAGCATTGGGAAGAGACATGTTGATATTCACCAGCATGAATATCAGCAGTTGCAGACACCTTATTAGAGGAGGAAAGTAATGGACAAGCATGGCCTAAGAAGAGATTGACATTGCTGGACACGGTGCTGGGCATTAAGCCTTCACAGCTGTGGGATGCCAGGCAAAACCGAAATCCAACCATCATGGAACACCTTAAAATCAGTAGGTCTATACAAATCTCTAAATGATTACTTTGAGCAGAGGGGAAGCATTCCATTTCCTACCTGCTGTAAAGAGTTTAGTTGATAACATTGAAGAGGGAAAAAAGGTTTAAAATAAGCCATTTTTCACATACACTATTATTGGAGAATAATATAAGAGAGGGTAGTTACAAAGCCCAGTGGATGACATGGTCCATCTCTTGACTTCTGACAATAAGGGGCCAAAGTGACTTCTGTACTTGGAAGTAATTATATTTAGCAGTGGATGCTCACTGTCTTTTCTTAATACAGCAACCATCTGATAATGATGCACACTAAGCATTTAACTCATTATGGTTTCAGACAGTGACTCTTAGGTATATATACAAATGAATGCAGGTTAGGTTTGATCACTGGTTCCACAATGCTCAATGCTAAGACTGTATCTGAAAGAAAGAATATGCATGGGAACTGTTAATAACTAGCATAAATTAATTCATAAAGGGGATTAATGCATAATATTTTTCATCCTCCTTTCTTTGGTCTTTGTCTTCTTCCTCCACCTGGCAAACTCCTACTCATCCCTCACAGGCAATGATGCTGGCCCTCTGGAGCTCTTTCCAACTTCAGTAAACAGGGTATACTGCTTTATCTTTTGTTTGTGTCACAGCACTTTCATCACATTTTATGATGTATCTCTTCCCACCTTGAATTCTTTAAGAATAAATGGAATATAATATCATTAATGAATTCCATATCATTAATGAAACCAACATATGGTTGTTAAAAATGGGCTTTCCAACCAGACAGCCTATGCTCAAACCCTGGTTCCACAACTGTGCAATTGTGCATATATAGCCCTTAATACCATCTGTAAAATGAGATAAATGGGAGTATCTGCTTTATTATGCTAAGAATTAAATGGAAAAAACAGAGAATTAAACAAGATAGTAACACAAAATACTTTGAATAGTACTAGCTTCAGTTAAGTGTTTCTTTTCTAATATCAACATGTTTTGCTTAATGTCCAGTATAAAGTAGATGCACTCTGATTGTATATAAAAAAGATGAAAATTTGTAACTATTAAGCACTGTAAAGCTTCACAGCTGTGGGATGCCAGGCAAAACCGAAATCCAACCATCATGGAACACCTTAAAATCAGTAGGTCTATACAAATCTCTAAATGATTACTTTGAGCAGAGGAAGCATTCCATTTCCTACCTGCTGTAAAGAGTTTAGTTGATAACATTGAAGAGGGAAAAAAGGTTTAAAATAAGCCATTTTTCACATACACTATTATTGGAGAATAATATAAGAGAGGGTAGTTACAAAGCCCAGTGGATGACATGGTCCATCTCTTGACTTCTGACAATAAGGGGCCAAAGTGACTTCTGTACTTGGAAGTAATTATATTTAGCAGTGGATGCTCACTGTCTTTTCTTAATACAGCAACCATCTGATAATGATGCACACTAAGCATTTAACTCATTATGGTTTCAGACAGTGACTCTTAGGTATATATACAAATGAATGCAGGTTAGGTTTGATCACTGGTTCCACAATGCTCAATGCTAAGACTGTATCTGAAAGAAAGAATATGCATGGGAACTGTTAATAACTAGCATAAATTAATTCATAAAGGGGATTAATGCATAATATTTTTCATCCTCCTTTCTTTGGTCTTTGTCTTCTTCCTCCACCTGGCAAACTCCTACTCATCCCTCACAGGCAATGATGCTGGCCCTCTGGAGCTCTTTCCAACTTCAGTAAACAGGGTATACTGCTTTATCTTTTGTTTGTGTCACAGCACTTTCATCACATTTTATGATGTATCTCTTCCCACCTTGAATTCTTTAAGAATAAATGGAATATAATATCATTAATGAATTCCATATCATTAATGAAACCAACATATGGTTGTTAAAAATGGGCTTTCCAACCAGACAGCCTATGCTCAAACCCTGGTTCCACAACTGTGCAATTGTGCATATATAGCCCTTAATACCATCTGTAAAATGAGATAAATGGGAGTATCTGCTTTATTATGCTAAGAATTAAATGGAAAAAACAGAGAATTAAACAAGATAGTAACACAAAATACTTTGAATAGTACTAGCTTCAGTTAAGTGTTTCTTTTCTAATATCAACATGTTTTGCTTAATGTCCAGTATAAAGTAGATGCACTCTGATTGTATATAAAAAAGATGAAAATTTGTAACTATTAAGCACTGTAAAGTTTACTTTTCTTGGTTCCTTATCAGTTCTTCAAATAATTATGATGAAATGGGAGCACATATGTGTTCAAGGACTGAGCTTGAAAACATCCTTATCCCAAATCAGCATTTCTTCAGTAAGCTTCCACTTATTTTACTAAAATATCTTACAAGGAATCAAGAGTATTTGTAAACATACATGTGTGTCCTATGGAGTTCTAAAACAGAATTCAGGCAAGGAACAGTGGCTGTGGTTAGCTAGATTTATATTAAATGACTTTCTTCAGAAACATTTTGACAAAATTAGGTATAACTTAGGAAGCAATGAAAAATCTGCTCTTCTCATCCACTGAAATTCCATTAGCTGCCCCCCCGTGGAGACACTAGGTGCTAATTCATGTTCTGCCTCCTGTGTTCACCTGTCTGGCAATGAATATTTTACCCAGGGGGGAAAAAAAAATGTTGCCATCTGCAAAGGGAGTGGGAATTCAGGTATATGTGCAAGGGCATGGGAATTCATGCAGACAACGCCCTCATCCTGGGAAGAACTCCATCTAGCAGAGGCTACAATTCACTGAAACTCTGACCAAAATGCCTTCATTCATTCACAGTATTAAGCACTCCAAACTCCTGGCCTGATTTTAGGGGCTAGGAGTCCAGCAGTGAACTACTCAAGGGCAGAAGCAACTAAACAGACCATAAGCAAAACAAAATCAATTAGAAAATAGTGGCACAATGTGGGGATAAATGAAATAGAAAAGGGGGTCAGATAAGGTAGGAGGCATGAGGTTATAAATAGGAGGATCAGGAAAAGCCCCATGGAGACTTCTGAAATTTCTAATTATGTGTGAAATGGACTGACTGTTTATGACTATGTCCCCACTGGCCAACCAATTTTTATGTCAAAATTGTAATCCCAATTTGTTAGTATTTATATGTGGGCCTTTGAGAATAATTACGTCATGAGGGTGGAACTCTCCTGAGCAGGACTGGTGTAAGAAGAGGGCCGAAACCCAATTGGCTTTTTCCCACCATGTGAGGATACACTGAGAAGTTGGCAATCTGCAACCTGGAAAAGGGTTCTTACCAGAACCTGACCATACTGGCACCTTGATCTTAGACTTCAGTCTCCAGAACTGAAGAAGTAAGTGTTTGTAGTTTAAGCCTCCCAGTCTCTGGTAATTTGTTACAGCAGCCAAATGGATTAAGACAATGTTTATGGAGCACATATATGGAAGAGTTTTTGTCTTTTTGAAAATGGAGTCTGTTCTTTTATGGTGTAACTTATCTCACAGAAAAAGAATGTCTTTAAACATTTGCCTATTTAATACATTGAATACTGAGGAACATTTTTCCATTGCTTTCTCCCTGTGTAAATGACAACAAATTTCTCAGGCAGGAAAAGAAAGGACTCAGGAAAAGTATAATAGAACTTTAAGAGGTCAGTAAAAGTTAAGGTTATATTTATTAACTTTTCAATGACAATTTCCAAGACAAATCACAAAATTCAAAATAACAAATTGTTTTTATGTTTTGGATCACTTAATAAACAAAGGGAATGTTTTTAAAAGTCTGATAGATCAAATAAAAAAAAAAACATTAAAAAGTATTCCTCTGTCCCATGTACCACATGATATACCACAGATCATGCAAAGTTCTCTTTGTGCATAAAGGCACAACTTCTGGGATGTTGGAAGACAGTTATGGTTTTGAGAAATGAATAAGTTTATCTCCAGTGAAAAATGAAAGAGTGTCTAAACTCATCAGAAGCAACAATTCAAGCTATTACTGAAAATGAACATAAAATGCACATTTGGAACATATACAGAATATTTTAGAAGATGGAAATTGATTTTGATAACATAGTTACATTAGGGTTTAATAAGCTTAAACTGCCTCACAATCTCTTGGATGCTCGTGAGAAGTACAAAGTGCTAGGTCCAGCCCCAAGATATGAATATGAAAACAGAACCAGGGATGTTGTCTGAAAATCAAGCACCCTGGATATATGGGTCCCAAGGGTGACCCTAGAATGCAATGAAATTACGTCATGGGTACTCCCACCTGAAGAGGCCGAAACCCAATTGGCTTTTCCACCATGTGAGGATACACTGAGAAGTTGGCAATCTGCAACCTGGAAAAGGGTTCTTACCAGAACCTGACCATACTGGCACCTTGATCTTAGACTTCAGTCTCCAGAACTGAAGAAGTAAGTGTTTGTAGTTTAAGCCTCCCAGTCTCTGGTAATTTGTTACAGCAGCCAAATGGATTAAGACAATGTTTATGGAGCACATATATGGAAGAGTTTTTGTCTTTTTGAAAATGGAGTCTGTTCTTTTATGGTGTAACTTATCTCACAGAAAAAGAATGTCTTTAAACATTTGCCTATTTAATACATTGCGAATACTGAGGAACATTTTTCCATTGCTTTCTCCCTGTGTAAATGACAACAAATTTCTCAGGCAGGAAAAGAAAGGACTCAGGAAAAGTATAATAGAACTTTAAGAGGTCAGTAAAAGTTAAGGTTATATTTATTAACTTTTCAATGACAATTTCCAAGACAAATCACAAAATTCAAAATAACAAATTGTTTTTATGTTTTGGATCACTTAATAAACAAAGGGAATGTTTTTAAAAGTCTGATAGATCAAATAAAAAAAAAAACATTAAAAAGTATTCCTCTGTCCCATGTACCACATGATATACCACAGATCATGCAAAGTTCTCTTTGTGCATAAAGGCACAACTTCTGGGATGTTGGAAGACAGTTATGGTTTTGAGAAATGAATAAGTTTATCTCCAGTGAAAAATGAAAGAGTGTCTAAACTCATCAGAAGCAACAATTCAAGCTATTACTGAAAATGAACATAAAATGCACATTTGGAACATATACAGAATATTTTAGAAGATGGAAATTGATTTTGATAACATAGTTACATTAGGGTTTAATAAGCTTAAACTGCCTCACAATCTCTTGGATGCTCGTGAGAAGTACAAAGTGCTAGGTCCAGCCCCAAGATATGAATATGAAAACAGAACCAGGGATGTTGTCTGAAAATCAAGCACCCTGGATATATGGGTCCCAAGGGTCCCCAGATGGAGAACAGTGACCCTAGAATGCAATGAAAACAAAGAAACAAAAATCCACTTCTACTAAGGAGATACTAATGGACTGCACACACAGTCCTGACTATTTTCACACACTTTGGTTAGAAGTAGCTTTAAAATTAACGAGCCATGTGTGATTTGATTCATAAAACTAGCCCTTTCCATTTGGAAATTATTAAAAAGGTCAGTCTTAGGCAACAGTATCCCTTTCTCATCTTGATTTACTATCCTGGCATCACTGGACCCTAACTTCTTCCTTCCTTGGGAGGAAATAACTGATTGGTAAATGTGAAAAGGCTGAATGCCCTGCTCTGCTTAGTTTCTATCTTTTTTCACTCTTTTAGCAAACTGCCCACGAGGAGCAGGTTTCTCCCAGGCTCTTCAAAACCTAGGTCTGCCCAAGCAGCAGCACCCTACCCATGCCATATGCCATGGTCCATCCAGGGCAACCTCTGACCAAGAGGTTCCCTAATTCTGGACCAGTCAGCAGGACCACGTGGGTCTCACACTGGGCTGCAGCCTCCAACCTGCTTTCTATTATTAACAGACCATATTAACACACCACCCCCTCCATCACCACTCCTTATCTGAATTCTTATCCCTTCTGCATAAAGTGGAGGTAAGAGAGGATGCTGCTCAACCTGCTCCTTTCAGAGCCTTGAGAGGCAGAGTAAGGGCTGTTGTCAGATACACATGTAAGCACTGGAATAGTTATATTTGTCATCAACCCAAATATTGAAAGCAACAAGCCATGGTTGTACCATTTTATTTAAAAACAAGGCTAAAAAGTGGTACTTCTTTTTATCATTTTATTTATTCCATACTAAAAAAAAGAGAAACTAAAAGTACAAATTCATACTATCCAAATCACATGTTGAAGTGTTGAAAGCTACTTAAAAATTGATAGGCAGCAATAAGACAGGTTTATGACTAACTCTCAATCTCAGCTTTAGGATGTTTACCCAAATCTCTTAACTGTCATTCAACTCATCTGTTATCCATCTGATGTGCACTTACAATAGGCAATAACGTTTAGTTAGAATATGCTAACAGAACAATATTGAAAAGTCATTTAATTTCTCTAATCTTCAGTTTCTTCATCTGTAAACAATTATTTTTTTCTCTTCATACATTTTTTTTTTGCATTTTTTTAAAATTTATTTTTTGGCCACAGCAGGCAGCATGTGGAATTCTGTTTCCCATATCAGGATTCAAACCCACAGCCCCTGCATTGGAAGCATGGAGTCTTAACCACTGGACCACCAGGGAAGGCTTTTCTTTTTGCAAATATATTGCAAAAATAAAATGGAAGTACCTATCATAGTGATTTATAAGTAATAAAAACTATTATGAATTCTTATTTCTTTTATAGATTAGTATTCCTATTACTAAGGAATTTGATTTCTTTACTCAAGGAATCATGCAGCTCTGTTCTATGTATGCATGTGTGCTCAGTTGTTCAGTTGTATCTAACTCTTTGGGACCCCATGGTCTGCAGCCTGCCAGGCTCCTCTGTCCTTGAGATTCTCCAAGCAAGAATACTAGAGTGGGTTGCCGTTTCCTTCTCAGGAGAATCTTCCCAATCCAGGAATCAAACTCACTTCTGTCTCCTGCCTTGGCAGGCAGATTGGATTCTTTAACACTAGCGCCAACTGGGAAGCCTGAGGGAATCCTATATGCCCTGGGATTGGTGCCTTGTACACTATGGACAGAAAGAAAACATAAATTCATGTTTCCTGTGCTCAAGAAGTTTTTACTTAGAAGAAGAGATGTAAAAAACATAGTGAAAGTGAAAAAAAAGAGAAACAGAAACAGAGAATAGGAAGGCGGATTTTGTGGGAAAGAGGAGATTAAAGACATGATAAGAATGGACTCAATATGTAAAAAGATTTGCTTGCCTTGCATGAATGGAAGAAGACAGGCAGGTAATTTCGGGAAGACAGATACATGGGTAGAATCAGACAGAAGCAAACATGCTGTGAGTGCTGCAGCAGTCAAGCAAGATGATTTTCTGTTCCTTGGCAAGCAGCTCACTAAGCGTTGTTTTGTTTCTTCAAGGTAACGAGGATGCAAAGTGACCTTCCAGTTACAATTTTTTATTAATTTGTTTTTATTTTACTTTTACACAGTTTTGATGTTTACTCAATTACAACTTTTGATAAGAATCAAAATAAGACAAAAAGTCATTTAATTTCTCTAATCTTCAGTTTCTTCATCTGTAAACAATTATTTTTTTCTCTTCATACATTTTTTTTTTGCATTTTTTTAAAATTTATTTTTTGGCCACAGCAGGCAGCATGTGGAATTCTGTTTCCATATCAGGATTCAAACCCACAGCCCCTGCATTGGAAGCATGGAGTCTTAACCACTGAACCACCAGCAAAGGCTTTTCTTTTTGCAAATATATTGCAAAAATAAAATGGAAGTACCTATCATAGTGATTTATAAGTAATAAAAACTATTATGAATTCTTATTTCTTTTATAGATTAGTATTCCTATTACTAAGGAATTTGATTTCTTTACTCAAGGAATCATGCAGCTCTGTTCTATGTATGCATGTGTGCTCAGTTGTTCAGTTGTATCTAACTCTTTGGGACCCCATGGTCTGCAGCCTGCCAGGCTCCTCTGTCCTTGAGATTCTCCAAGCAAGAATACTAGAGTGGGTTGCCGTTTCCTTCTCAGGAGAATCTTCCCAATCCAGGAATCAAACTCACTTCTGTCTCCTGCCTTGGCAGGCAGATTGGATTCTTTAACACTAGCGCCAACTGGGAAGCCTGAGGGAATCCTATATGCCCTGGGATTGGTGCCTTGTACACTATGGACAGAAAGAAAACATAAATTCATGTTTCCTGTGCTCAAGAAGTTTTTACTTAGAAGAAGAGATGTAAAAAACATAGTGAAAGTGAAAAAAAAGAGAAACAGAAACAGAGAATAGGAAGGCGGATTTTGTGGGAAAGAGGAGATTAAAGACATGATAAGAATGGACTCAATATGTAAAAAGATTTGCTTGCCTTGCATGAATGGAAGAAGACAGGCAGGTAATTTCGGGAAGACAGATACATGGGTAGAATCAGACAGAAGCAAACATGCTGTGAGTGCTGCAGCAGTCAAGCAAGATGATTTTCTGTTCCTTGGCAAGCAGCTCACTAAGCGTTGTTTTGTTTCTTCAAGGTAACGAGGATGCAAAGTGACCTTCCAGTTACAATTTTTTATTAATTTGTTTTTATTTTACTTTTACACAGTTTTGATGTTTACTCAATTACAACTTTTGATAAGAATCAAAATAAGACAAATATATGGTTTTTAAAAATTTCTGTAAAAATGTCTCTTTGGATTATCTTTTGCCAACTTTTTAGCCTTCCAAGGAAAGGCAGAGCTAATATGGACCAATTGGTGGTAAGATGGGACAAGATAAAGTTCAGTTTTCTTTTCTTTTTTTTTAGATTTATTTATTTATTTTGGGCGGGGGTGGGGTTGGGGAGGAAGGGGAGCGGGCGGGCCACTTCTATTGGTCTTTCATTTCTCCATTTTCATCCGTCTTTGTTCTTTGGCTCCTGTGGGCCTCCCATCGTGGTGGCGTCTGTCCTTGCAGAGCGCTGGCTCTGGGCGCATGCACTCCAGAGCTCCGGCTCCGTAATTAGACACATCGGTCCAGCCGCTCCGCGGCACGTGGGATCTTCCCAGGCCAGGGATGGAACCGGCGCCCCTTGCACTGCAAGGCGGTGTCCTTACCCACTGGACCACCAGGGGAAGCCCGATAAAGTTCAGTTTTAAGGTTCCTAATTCTCTCCTACAGAGTACATTTGTCCTTATGTTGGAAAATGTTTGGGGAAGATTATTTTAATTAGGAAGCATAGCAGGCATGGTACATAAATGGGCTTCCCAAGTGGCTTAGCAGTAAAGAATCTGCCTGCAATGCAGGTGACACGGGAGACATGGGTTTGATCCCTGGATCAGGAAGATCTCCTGGAGGAGGACATGGTAACCCCCTTCAGTATTCCTGTCTGTCCCATGGACAGACGAGCCTGATGGGCTACAGTCCATAGGGTCAGCAAGATTTCAACTCCACTGAAGGACTGAACATCAGCATAAGCATTACACAAATGTTCTCTAGTATTGTAAGGATTCCAGGGGAGAGAAAAATTCCTCATGTGTTTACTTTGTTTCAATGTTAAGACATCCTATTTAATTAAGGATAAGGTGAAGAGGAGGAAATAAGGATGCCATTAAGTTTGTTTTACTTCTGTACTTGGGATTTGCTTCTATCCTTTTCCAGCATAATGAAAGGGATGAATAGGCACACTTGGTTAGGAGGCCAGAGGTTTCCAAGGAGGAGGATGGAGACCAAACATTTTCTAGCCTAAATGTTTGCCATGATAATGATATACTCTGAAAGTGACTTTCTTATTGTTTTATGAATGAAACCTATTTTGAACTGGAATGTCTCATCTAGTCTTGATGTCTGGAGACCATCCTCTGGCTAAGCGTATGTTAATGTTGTGGGAGGGAGCCTAGTAAGACCTTTACAGCCTTAAAATATTCTTTTGATTTATTGTTAATAACCAACTGAAAAAGTAAAAAATGCCTTGCCTAAACTAGCTGCTGGGGTACTCTTGTACCCCCTTCCGGTTCCTTTTGCTGGAAGCTTTTGCTATCCTGTTTTTCTTTAATAAAATTTTGCTGCCTGAAGCTCTGAGTGATTAAAGCCAATTCTTTTGATCTCAAAGTGAAATTTTCTCCTTTAGAGGTCACAAATTTGACACTGTTCACCACAAGCTATCTACTGTCATCTACTACCTATCAATAGTTATAAATATAGTCAACACTCATTCATACTTTGGAGAATGTACACAAAGAAGAAGAGCAAAGAAAAGATGGCCAACTAGTTAATTCCTATCTTATATTCCAGTGTATATTTGGGATTGTGTCCAACCAATAATCTTTGTACCTCTGTGCCTTTATGATGTAAAACATAAAACATATCCCAGAGTGAAGAATATAGCACTACAAGGAAGCACCAGTAATGACAGCATTTATAAGGAAGTGAGTGAAAGTTCTCTAAGAGAAGGGGCCATGGTAGAGCTAAGATCTCAAGCAATCTTTGTTCATTTGAAAAATTTCCCTTCCTTCTCAGCATGAGAAAATATATTTAAAGAAGCTGACAGACGATCCTTAAACAATTGTTCCAAGACTGCTGTAAGTCTAAGGGAGCTTACACAGGGGATATGTAACAACCTAGAAGGGTGGGATGGGGAGGAAGATGGGAGAAAATGTCAGGTTGAAGGGGAAATGTGTATACCTATGACTAATTTGGGTTTATGTATGGCAGTAAGCAATAAAACTTTATAAAATTTTAAAAAAATGTCCTCTAAAGAACAGATATATTCAGGTTCTTCTGGAATGTAGTAGGGATGACATCTGTTTCATGGAAACATTTCTAGGCTCACCTTCTATGACCACTGGCAAGAGCAGTTCTTACTGTTATAGAATGTGTGCATCTGAAATATATTAACTAGGCAGGTCAAATCAGAGATTTACAAAGATTTTGAAACTATAGAACTTCTTTGCTGATTCTGCATCTCCACTGAATGCACCTACAAAATGCTAGGTGATATGTTCATTTTATTGCTGATGTATTCTAGAAAAGATATATAACAACACCAAAACCAGTTTACTATTTTGAGCATTGTATTTCTAGTCTAAAATCTTGTTAGGAATCTATAGCCTATGTGCATATTTGTAATGGAGACATATTTTTTAAAAGAATTTTAGTTTTGCAACCTCTGCTGTCATGAAGGAAGGCATTTGGCTCAATCCCTCTGTGTCTCCTTGAACATTTGGAAATAAATAGAGAGTTAACTCTGCTTTTCACTCAGGTGATGTTTAAAAGCCTCTGCTAATTTCTCCTTCAATGCACCAGTGATATTTAGGAAGTGCTGAATATAGTGAAGACAGATGTGGGATTTGGGTGTTTGTTCAGGTGCTTCTGGTTTCTAATTATTTTATCATTATCCATTTTCCCCTGTAATTTGTTTAAATTTGGAATCATATCACCAATATAAATCTTTGCTGCCAGGCCTTCTGTATTCCCCTATTTACTCATTAGAGAACTTCTATGACCATGTCATTAACAATCATGAATTTACTGAGGTATAAAGTCACTCATGTATTTAATTTTATTGAAATAGATGTCTGGAAAACCACTTGCTCCAAATATACTACCTTGACCTTACTAATTCAGGAACCTTAGAGTATTTCTTCAATTGTAGCGACTTAGGGGGGAAAGAAAAACAACAAATCAGCACACACAAGGAAGATTGGAGTAAAAAATAGCAAAACAAAATACAGCAAAACAAAAAACAACAGGAGTTCTAGCTTCTGAAGTCTTTGGTTGATTCCAGTTCTGCTATTTAGTTGCTAGTTCCTTAGTCCCTTTGAACAAATTTTTTCTTATAAAAGTGGTTATTGAAAGTACCTCTGATATGTGGCAGAACCCAACTTAGTATAAACTACATCACAAAGTATTCAAAATCAACATAAAGAAAATTGTTTTTAGCAGTTCTGTTTTCAATGTTTACGAGGCCTTCCACCAGGAGTTTTGTAAGAAGGGAGACTGAAGCAATCATTAGGAAATCTGAGTTATAATAGGTATGTGCCTTGTCTTAAAATTGTTATATAATTCAAAATCACTCTATGATTTTGAAGATCTATGAGGTTGATATTTTGATGATCTCAATCCTTTGGATGAGGAAAGTGAGATTCAAGACATTTGGTGATTTGCATAGGACACATAGCCAGCATGTTTCAGGCATAGAATTTGACCAGTTGGTTTATTTTCAAGGCTGAGTGTCTTCTAACCTCAAAGCTGTTCTGGCCCTATAGGCAAATTCTACCATTAAGTCACAGAAGAACTCTATGTAGCTCATTTTGATGGGCTATCATATCTTCCAATGCCAAATATTTCTGATTCTTGGCTCTAGACTTATCACATAAACAGGAAGTCCCACATTTTTACCCGAGATGAACACAGGTAAATCTCTACAAAGAGACGTTACTCTCTCTCCTTACTATGTAAAGGCGTCTCAGTGAAATACATATATTAATAATGCTCAAGAAATGTTTATTAATAATAGTAATAATTTTATTTATTCTAATTTTCCTCCAAAATATATAAGACCCAGGAATTACTTCATCTAGGGAATAAAACATTTATTTTTTCAATAAATAGTCTCATGCTTACAAAATGCCCATCTTGATGGTTCAGATAGTCACAGTAATTGATAAGAGGTAGAGATCATTTCATAAAGGAAGTGTATTTGGATAAGAGAGCAGAACAGGAAGAACACCTTCAAGCTCCAATGTAAACTTCATATCTGAACGTAATTATGATTCCTAATGTTAGGTTAGAAGGCATTAGCAATTCACCCCTAAGATATGGCTTCTTAACAATAGGCTTCACTCTGCAACGACAGACGCCACCGCGATGGGAGGCCCACAGGAGCCAAAGAACAAAGACGGATGAACAGAGAGAAACGAAAAGACCAATAGAAGTGGCCCGCCTGCTCCCCTCCCTCCCCAACCCGACCCCCACCCAAAAAAAAAACAAAAAACAAAAAAACAATAGGCTTGCTAACATGGTCTTTACTGACTCCCTTCAGAATGGCCGCAGTCAGTTCATTGTGAGGCACGTGCAATGAGCAGAGTGCAGAGAGCTCTGGGCTCTCCTACACTAAGCAGGGGAGGTCAATTTGTGCCATCATTTTGAAAAGCAATTTGATCTTAAGTAAATGTCAAGATACTTGAAATAGTCCATTGTGCTGCTCATTTATTTTTCTTTTAAGACTCTATCCTAAGAAAATAATTCAAAATAGGTAAGCAGCTTCACACTCAAAGATTTTATTGTGTAATTTCTCAAATGCTGGACAGCATACAAATAACATACATATCTTAAAGTCAAGGTAAGTAAGCTTCAGTACACACATTTATAGAATATAAAGTAGGCATTAAAATATTCATGAAATATGTATATAATCTAATAGAAAAAAATTCTATTGAATTGTTAATATAATGCTTTTATAGAAAAATATCTAAATTTATAGACTTATCACATAAACAGGAAGTCCCACATTTTACCCGAGATGAACACAGGTAAATCTCTACAAAGAGCTTACTCTCTCTCCTTACTATGTAAAGGCGTCTCAGTGAAATACATATATTAATAATGCTCAAGAAATGTTTATTAATAATAGTAATAATTTTATTTATTCTAATTTTCCTCCAAAATATATAAGACCCAGGAATTACTTCATCTAGGGAATAAAACATTTATTTTTTCAATAAATAGTCTCATGCTTACAAAATGCCCATCTTGATGGTTCAGATAGTCACAGTAATTGATAAGAGGTAGAGATCATTTCATAAAGGAAGTGTATTTGGATAAGAGAGCAGAACAGGAAGAACACCTTCAAGCTCCAATGTAAACTTCATATCTGAACGTAATTATGATTCCTAATGTTAGGTTAGAAGGCATTAGCAATTCACCCCTAAGATATGGCTTCTTAACAATAGGCTTCACTCTGCAACGACAGACGCCACCGCGATGGGAGGCCCACAGGAGCCAAAGAACAAAGACGGATGAACAGAGAGAAACGAAAAGACCAATAGAAGTGGCCCGCCTGCTTCCCTCCCTCCCCAACCCGACCCCCACCCAAAAAAAAAAAAAAAAAAAACAATAGGCTTGCTAACATGGTCTTTACTGACTCCCTTCAGAATGGCCCCAGTCAGTTCATTGTGAGGCACGTGCAATGAGCAGAGTGCAGAGAGCTCTGGGCTCTCCTACACTAAGCAGGGGAGGTCAATTTGTGCCATCATTTTGAAAAGCAATTTGATCTTAAGTAAATGTCAAGATACTTGAAATAGTCCATTGTGCTGCTCATTTATTTTTCTTTTAAGACTCTATCCTAAGAAAATAATTCAAAATAGGTAAGCAGCTTCACACTCAAAGATTTTATTGTGTAATTTCTCAAATGCTGGACAGCATACAAATAACATACATATCTTAAAGTCAAGGTAAGTAAGCTTCAGTACACACATTTATAGAATATAAAGTAGGCATTAAAATATTCATGAAATATGTATATAATCTAATAGAAAAAAATTCTATTGAATTTAAAGCTATATCAAATTTTATACATGCAGTATTATTAAATTTAAAGGAACAAATCTATGTATAGAAAAAACTGAAAGTAAATAAGTAAAAATATTACCAATGGTTATGTTTTGAATGGTGGGATTTGGGCATTTTATCCATATTTTTCTTTTTGTATATTTATAAACTTCTTACAGTGATTGCTTACTACTTCTGTAATGAAAAAAGCATTTCCTTTATCACCATTCAGGTTTGATTTCCATTATAATTGTTTCATACTTAAATGCACTTTAATGGCTTACAAATGTATATATATATATATAAAGACTATAAATGTATATAAAAGCACAACTATGTTTGATTGTACCTCAACCCAATGATTCTCAACATGGTGAGGGGTGATTTTGCCTGCCCTTCTTCCCCTTGAGAGATGCAGCAGTTCCTGGATTATCTAAGTTTCAGAAAGGTACTACTGGCAATTAGTAGATAAAGGCCTGGGATGCTGCCGAGAGACCTATCATGCAGAAAAAAGCACATGCCACAAAAAGTCACAGCCAAAAATGCCAGTAGTGAAGTTGAGAAACCCTATGTAAAAAAAAAAGTTTAAGAATGAAACTAATTCAAGACTATGATGTGAACTCTGAGTTTACTACCAGAACCTCTGAATGAATGTAATGTCTGTCACCTTTCCTCTTCCTCTTCTTACTGAAGAAGCAAAGAGGAACCAAAGAGCCCTTGAGGAAGGTGAAAGAGGAGAGTGAAAAATCTGGTTTAAAACTCAACATTGGGCTTCCCCTGGTGGTCCAGTGGGTAAGGACAAGTGCAAGGGGCAAGGGGCACCAGTTCGATCCCTGGCCTGGGAAGATCCCACATGCCATGGAGCAGCTGGACTGATGTGTCCAATTACCGAGCCGGAGCTCTGGAGCGCATACGCCCAGAGCCGGCGCTCTGCAAGGACAGATGCCACCGCGATAGGAGGCCCACAGGAGCCAAAGAACGAAGAGGAATGAAAATAGAGAAATGAAAGACCAATAGAAGTGGCCCGCCCACTCCCTTCCCTCCCCAACCCGACCCCCGCCCAAAGTAAATAAATAAATAAATCTAAAAAAAAAAAAAAAACACTCAACATTCAAAAAACTAAGATCATGCCATTTTGTCCCATCACTTCATGGCAAATAGGCAAATGATGGAAACAGTGGCAGACTTTATTTTCTTGGGCTCCAAAATCACTGCAGATGGGGACTGCAGCCATGAAATTGAAAGACACTTCCTCCTTGGAAAAAAAGCTATGACAAACCTAGACAGCATATTAAAAAGCAGAGACATCACTTTGTCAACAAAAGTCTGTATAAGTCAAAGCTATAGTTTTCCATATGGATGTGCGTGTTGGTCTATAAAGAAGGCTGAGCACCAAAGAATTGATGCCTTTGAACTGTGGTGTTGGGCAAGACTCTTGAGAATCCCTAGGACAGCTAGGAGATCAAATCAATGAGTCCTAAAGGAAATCAACCCTGAATATTCATTGGAAGGATTGAGACTAAAGCTGAAGTTCCAATATTTTGGCCAACTGATGCAAAGAGATGACTCATTGGAAAATACCCTGATGTTGGGAAAAATAGAAGGCAAAAGGATAAGGGGACAACAGAGGAGAAGATGGTTGTGTGGCATTACTGTCAATGAAGATGAGTCTGAGCAAGCTCTGGGAGATGGTGAAGGACAGGGAAGCCTGATGTGCCACAGTCCATGGGGTCACAAAGAGTCTGCCATGACTGAGCAACTGAAGTGAACTGATCACCTTCCTATCCATCAACTCACTCTCACAGACACTGAGGGTAGAGAGATAAGTGGTTCACCTATGTGGGGCCTGAAGTTTAGTGAAAGAAAAAGGCATAGAAATCAAGGGCTTAATGTAGTTTGAGGTGCTAAAATAGAGTGACTTAGAATAACAAAGTGGGCACTCCATCTAGCTAGGTGGTCCAAGAGATGCTTTCTGGAATAGATGGTTCCTGAGCAGAGCTTAAAGAATGAGAGGTGAGGATCTAGCAGAATTTTATTCTAGAAGGAGCAACAGACATAGAACAGACAAAGGCATGATGCATGAAATAGCACAGGATGCATGGGAAATAATGAGTTGGATGGCCGTGGAACATAAAATGGGAAGAGGCGAGGGTGGAGAAAAGGCAGAGAGGCCTCAGGGCCATAGTATCATTTTATGCTTCAGGAAGTCAAGAAATGCATCCCAGAAAAGGAAGAATATGAACTAAGAGTTGAAGTTTGAAAAGATATTTTCTGAAATATAAGGAAAGAAGTACATTCTTGGAGAGAGAACAATATATGCAAAAGTATGGTAGCTGGAAACAACACAAAATGCTCAGAGAATGTCAGTGTTGAGAATAAAGAGGAAAAGAAAAAGTAGAAATAACCATAGATGGGGTTGAGCAGATAGGCACTGGACTAATTGTGACCTTTGTATCATATTCAAAGACAAGCATTTTAAAATAGAAACAAAAGAATCTTGAGTATCAGCTCAGCCACCATGTCTTTAAAGATTTCCCTCTTGAGAATGGAAGATAGTGGGGTGAGGGTGGGGCTGAAATGAGAGGAGTGCATTGATTTAAAAGGACAAGCCATCAAGGATGCAGGGAGAAACCCACTGATACATGTTTGTTGAGCTTCCATGGTATATTAATATATTAATAATACAATATTAGGAGGGCCAGTTTACTTTGAAGAGTTGAAATGCATTTTTTAACAAATCCACAAGATACAGGTTTATAAACTCAATGAAACAAGCATAATGCCTCCTTGTCCATTGGCAATGAAATCCAAAGAAAAATCAGTAAGAATGGGAGACCCTTACTGTCTAGTCCCAGCATTGACTCACTGTGTAACTCAATCACTTGAATGGCTTCATTTATATAAGAGCCCTCTAAATTAGCTTATAAATTGTGAAATTAGGGCTTCCCCTGGTGGTCCAGTGGGTAAGGACACTGCCTTGCAGTGCAAGGGGCGCCAGTTCGATCCCTGGCCTGGGAAGATCCCACGTGCCTCGGAGCATCTGGACCGATGTGTCCAATTACCGAGCCGGAGCTCTGGAGCGCATGCGCCCAGAGCGGGTGCTCTGCAGCAACAGACGCCACCGTGATGGGAGGCCCACAGGAGCCAAAGAACAAAGACGATGAAAATGGAGAAATGAAAGACCAATAGAAGTGGCCCGCCCGCTCCCCTCCCTCCCCAACCCGACTCCCGCCCAAAATAAATAAATAAATAAGTCTTTAAAAAAAAAAAATTGTGAAATTAGGACAAGGGAATATTGTATGAACAGTAATTCAAATAATTTGCTAATCTGGCAGATAACTCCATCAACCCAAAACAAAGGACTAGACTCGCATCTACTCAATGAGACTAAGGGCTCAAAAAATCTTGATAAGGTTCCCAAAGGCAACATCTCATCAACCTGAGCCCGTTTATCAACCAGCTCCTTTACTGCCAAGTCTTAGTGAGGCGCGTTGCAAATTACAGCCAAAGGTCAGATTCAGCCTGTTACCTGTTTTTGACCTTTCAGCTATGTTGTTTTGCACTTACAATAGTTAATAAAAGAAAAAAATACTTTGTGACGTGAAATTTAGATGTGAATGTCCATACTTATTTACCGGAAGGCAGCCACATGCATTTGTATTTATACTTTTTGTGCTACAACAACAAAGTTGAATAGTTATAACAGACTACATGGCCCACAAATGCTATAATACTTACGATATAAAAAAGTTGATTGACAACTGTTCTAGAATAAAACTCATCAGGTGCCAAAGGTCTCAGGGAAGAAATCATTGCAAACATAATGAATTTGGCCTGTCTGATTCATTGCCTAACCGAGTGGTTCTCAGTGTGCCCTGGATCAGCAGCACCCATTAGGAAATGTCAATTCCCCAGCTTTTCCAGTGGGCATGGCTCCATCTCTAGTCAGGGAAGTTCCACATGCCACATGGTGTGATAAAAAAAAAATAATAAATGCCAATTTTCAGATGCTAATTGAGATCTACCGAATCTGAAACTCTTAGGGTGGGAACTCGATCTGTATTCTAGCACATCATCTTGGCAATTCTTATACACGTGGAATTTGAGAACTGCTGCTATAATGCAAGGAATATGAACATGTAATCCTATCACAACAAGAAAGACTTCTTTTTGTATCTCAAGCACTGAGATAGATATTTCACTTAGATGTTTGTATTCCCTACCACAATCCTGAAAGGTTGGGCTTATTAGCCTCATTTTACAGAAGGAACTCGAGCTCAGGAAGGTTAAAGAACTTGTTTAAAGTTACTTAATTAGGATTTAAACTCAGAGCTTCAGTTGACTCTCGCTTTACTTTGCCCTCTTCTTTATCACGTGTGAGAGAAAGCAGCTCCTGATACCCTGGGGGAGTGGCTCTGGTTCACCAGCTAGGCTTTGGCATTTTCTGGCTTAATATAAACAGTGTCACAGAGTATCAACCTCAGATAAGGCCATCAAGATAAAAACTAGACCACTCTGCAATCACAACTGAGAAGAGGAAAAATGTGAACTTTGTTTAAACCACAAAAATAACCAAATATCCACCATCCTGGCTCACGTAGCTTGCTTTTCACCAGTTACAGTTTTAGTCTCTGTCTAGCATCTACTACTGTATGTAAGATTTATTAAGCCAATTACTCTGGCTTCTTGACTTTATTCAACCCAGAACAAAGCCCTACTTCCTAAACCAGAGTCCCCTAACACAAGCTCAAATCCCATAAGTCCTTTCTAACATTCTGGTCCGAGATGCCCCACTGTTCTCCATGGTGCATGTTTCCCTTTGCCAAAGAGATTAAGGAAGCCAAATAGTTGGACCACAGGTATGCTCCTGGTGACCTTTGGCTGGAAGTCATTGAAATGTACAACTCCTCCGCCCTCATCCCTCCTCATTGATTCCAGCTCTCTGCTCCATGCTAGAGTAGTAAATGGCTTCCCAAAGTAATCAAAACTAAAAAAATAGAAGTCCCCAAACTGATCATTACCAAGCATATTGCTAGGTTCAGAGCAGACTTTACATGGATTAATTATATCTTAAATGAATTCATGGACTTCTTAGAGTCAACCTGATTACAAATAATGACTTCAGGAAACTTCCCCTTTTTCTTTAAAATTAGTTTAAATTCCTATTTTTAGCTTTCGGTCTTTACTTAGGAAAGTCTTTTGACCCCTCAACTCATTAGATCTCAAATGCTCCATCTTTGTGCAGTCTTCCCTGTATGAGATAGCTCTTCTCTGTGTTTTCTAAAGTCCTTGCTCCCTCCCACCAGAAAGTTTTTTAAGTATGATTTAGTAATTCAGGAGCTATTTGGTCTTTAATTTGAAAACTTTCTAAGGATAGTAAAATGTCTCATGTCCTCTATTGCCCTTCTCATGGTAGATGCCTAGTAGATATTTGTTTAATTTCATTTAGATATTCAAGGTTTTCCCCCCACCTCCGTACCCCGTTATGGAATTGAAAGGGCTACTTTCCCAGTCAAATCAAATCTATCTAAGCCCAGCTTTTTAAGCTCTCTGCTGGATGTCTCATTTGAAATTATTTCCCAGGGCCATAAAATTCTAATGAACAGCTGCCTCTGATGCCTTTGGTATGTGGCTCTCTCTGTTTTACAGTGTAATTTTGATATGAAATCTTACTAGTTAATAAAAAAAGCATCAAGAAATCATAATCAACTAAATGACAGTTTCCAAGCAACTTTGGAGACTTGAAAGATACACTGGAAGCTCTCAATTTTGTAGTACAAGGAGAAGTGCATTGGCACTATTACTATGTGTGTGTGTGTGTTAAGGTGCTTCAGTTGTATCTGGCTCTTTGTGACACTATGAACTGTAGCCCAACAGCCTCCTCTGTCCATGGGGATTCTCCAAGAGAGAATACTGGACTGGGTTGCCATGCACTTCCTGAGGGGATCTTCTCCACCCAGGGATTAAACCCATGTCTCTTATGTCTCTCGCATTAGCGGCATTTTCCCCAAAATTAAGGAAGCCAAATAGTTGGACCACAGGTATGCTCCTGGTGACCTTTGGCTGGAAGTCATTGAAATGTACAACTCCTCCGCCCTCATCCCTCCTCATTGATTCCAGCTCTCTGCTCCATGCTAGAGTAGTAAATGGCTTCCCAAAGTAATCAAAACTAAAAAAATAGAAGTCCCCAAACTGATCATTACCAAGCATATTGCTAGGTTCAGAGCAGACTTTACATGGATTAATTATATCTTAAATGAATTCATGGACTTCTTAGAGTCAACCTGATTACAAATAATGACTTCAGGAAACTTCCCCTTTTTCTTTAAAATTAGTTTAAATTCCTATTTTTAGCTTTCGGTCTTTACTTAGGAAAGTCTTTTGACCCCTCAACTCATTAGATCTCAAATGCTCCATCTTTGTGCAGTCTTCCCTGTATGAGATAGCTCTTCTCTGTGTTTTCTAAAGTCCTTGCTCCCTCCCACCAGAAAGTTTTTTAAGTATGATTTAGTAATTCAGGAGCTATTTGGTCTTTAATTTGAAAACTTTCTAAGGATAGTAAAATGTCTCATGTCCTCTATTGCCCTTCTCATGGTAGATGCCTAGTAGATATTTGTTTAATTTCATTTAGATATTCAAGGTTTTCCCCCCACCTCCGTACCCCGTTATGGAATTGAAAGGGCTACTTTCCCAGCCAAATCAAATCTATCTAAGCCCAGCTTTTTAAGCTCTCTGCTGGATGTCTCATTTGAAATTATTTCCCAGGGCCATAAAATTCTAATGAACAGCTGCCTCTGATGCCTTTGGTATGTGGCTCTCTCTGTTTTACAGTGTAATTTTGATATGAAATCTTACTAGTTAATAAAAAAAGCATCAAGAAATCATAATCAACTAAATGACAGTTTCCAAGCAACTTTGGAGACTTGAAAGATACACTGGAAGCTCTCAATTTTGTAGTACAAGGAGAAGTGCATTGGCACTATTACTATGTGTGTGTGTGTGTTAAGGTGCTTCAGTTGTATCTGGCTCTTTGTGACACTATGAACTGTAGCCCAACAGCCTCCTCTGTCCATGGGGATTCTCCAAGAGAGAATACTGGACTGGGTTGCCATGCACTTCCTGAGGGGATCTTCTCCACCCAGGGATTAAACCCATGTCTCTTATGTCTCTCGCATTAGCGGGCAGATTCTTTGCCTATAGCATCACCTGATTATTCTAGTGTTTCTCTTTTAATAGGGAAGGTCAGGCTCTAGAGAAAGAAAAGACACTGGATTAATTCTTTAATTTGAGTCCTAGCCATGACTGTATGGAAGTAAATTGCACTCAGGAGGTTTTTGTTGTTGTTGTTGTTGTCGTTGTTAGTATGTTCTACATATAAAGCATTGTGCTGAACAGCAAGGTTAATTATAAAATCAAGGAGAAGAACAAAACTATGTTAATTCCCCTCTGCATTTTATCTGTTGTTTTTCTAGGACTTTCATATTTTATACCATGTTTCTATGTTGATATTACCTCACTCAGTACCCTGAATGTAGAACTTATGAAAGCACCTTTCTGGCATGTGAATTTGATAAACTTATTTTCATCCATAAAAAAACAGCTTAGAAGTCACTTCTGCTGGGGAGTCATCTCAGATTACTTCTATCTGTTTTACTTGGCTTAAGTGCTTTCCATTCTTCTTCTGTATCTTGACTCACTTGTACTTATTTATCTACCATAATGTATTTCATTTTCTTTGTTTATATTCCCCATACTTGTATAGAGTATATAACTGAGAATTCCTTGAGGGCAACAACTGCCTTTAATTCTTCTTTGTATTTTGGCCCTAGAAGAGTGTCTGGATATTAAACACAACTGAGAAACATTTGTAAATGTAAGCCATAGTTGAAATACGTATAACAATGTTGGTAGTTATTGAAGGTGGATGATGGGTACATCAAAGTGTACTGTACTATTCTCTACATTTTTGTGGGTCAAATTTTCCAAAATAAAACATTCAAAATAATTGAAGACCATGTAAGACTTCAGATATATCTTTCAGAATTGTAAAGTCCCACCATAAGTGAAGATACTATATCAGTAACTTCAGGAATTCTCAGCTACAACATTTGTGACCTAGATTTCTTTCTTTTCTCATAAGAAGTACATCTGAAGCCAAACTACATTGTCCTGAAATAAGAAAACAATTATGCCATTGCATAACAGGTGCAGGTCAAGGATATTATATTAAACATGAGTTTCTGGAAAAACTGAAAATTGACAGTTCACCTGAAATATTTTTTTGAAGAAGGCAATCTTTGAATTCTTGCTTTTGTGGTCTCCCCTCTGAATCGTCCCAGAAGCATAATTGGTACCTCTAGTTCCACTGTCCTCTGAACTCATCTTCACCTACTCCCAAGCTGACTTATCTGAAGTACTGATCTGCCATACTTCTCATTGTTTCCTCAAAGCTGAAGACTTCGACTCAATGGAACGTCACTGCTAAGAAAGTAGGTATGCCCTCTCAAAATTCACCCGAATGGACCCCTTCAGATATGTCTCATTTCAGTCTTATATGTCCATGTGCCACAAGCCACTGCTTTTGTCCATGGAAACTGCTCTGTCAGTGCTCAGGGTCATAATTTAAGCCCTTTGTTCAGCTTGGAATGGCATTTCCCTATTCCTCCTTTAGGGAACTCCTTATACTGCTGTGTTCAAGACAACTGTGTCTTTCTCCATGAAGTCTTCCCTTTGGCCCTTTCCAGAATGTCCCACTCCCTTTGCGCTTCTACTGCCCATTTCTTGGGCTTATGCCCAGTGCTTATCTTCTCCTATCTTGTTGGGTAATTAGTTTCTCTTTCTAGAATGCAAGCTTACTGAGGGTTCATTCCTTCAACGTTCATCTTGTCCCTTCCCACCATCTCAGCCAATGCCTAACAAAGGTGTTTCCCACACTTAGAATCCAATAAATAATGTATTTCATGCAATACTGTGAAATGATGAGATTAATCTTGTAATTATTCTTCCTTGTTCTCTTTATTAATGAGTGGATATATGTGAAGCCTCAAATCATTATATTAAAATCCCATTAGTCATTGTAATCCTCCTTACAAATTGCTTTTGCTCCCTAAACCTTAAATTTAAACTGAAAGAGAATTATTTTTTTTAAAATAGGGCTTTAGTGAAATCAGAATCTCATTTAGGTGGAAGCAGAAATTCTTCTCTTCACTCTTTCCTATTCATGGCTTATTCTCTAGCCATTCTTGATGATCATAATAAGGCAGCATGGCTCTTTCTTGACACTAATACAGAAGCTCTTGTCCACATAGATATTCATGCAAAAAAAAACATGAGTTTCTGGAAAAACTGAAAATTGACAGTTCACCTGAAATATTTTTTTGAAGAAGGCAATCTTTGAATTCTTGCTTTTGTGGTCTCCCCTCTGAATCGTCCCAGAAGCATAATTGGTACCTCTAGTTCCACTGTCCTCTGAACTCATCTTCACCTACTCCCAAGCTGACTTATCTGAAGTACTGATCTGCCATACTTCTCATTGTTTCCTCAAAGCTGAAGACTTCGACTCAATGGAACGTCACTGCTAAGAAAGTAGGTATGCCCTCTCAAAATTCACCCGAATGGACCCCTTCAGATATGTCTCATTTCAGTCTTATATGTCCATGTGCCACAAGCCACTGCTTTTGTCCATGGAAACTGCTCTGTCAGTGCTCAGGGTCATAATTTAAGCCCTTTGTTCAGCTTGGAATGGCATTTCCCTATTCCTCCTTTAGGGAACTCCTTATACTGCTGTGTTCAAGACAACTGTGTCTTTCTCCATGAAGTCTTCCCTTTGGCCCTTTCCAGAATGTCCCACTCCCTTTGCGCTTCTACTGCCCATTTCTTGGGCTTATGCCCAGTGCTTATCTTCTCCTATCTTGTTGGGTAATTAGTTTCTCTTTCTAGAATGCAAGCTTACTGAGGGTTCATTCCTTCAACGTTCATCTTGTCCCTTCCCACCATCTCAGCCAATGCCTAACAAAGGTGTTTCCACACTTAGAATCCAATAAATAATGTATTTCATGCAATACTGTGAAATGATGAGATTAATCTTGTAATTATTCTTCCTTGTTCTCTTTATTAATGAGTGGATATATGTGAAGCCTCAAATCATTATATTAAAATCCCATTAGTCATTGTAATCCTCCTTACAAATTGCTTTTGCTCCCTAAACCTTAAATTTAAACTGAAAGAGAATTATTTTTTTTAAAATAGGGCTTTAGTGAAATCAGAATCTCATTTAGGTGGAAGCAGAAATTCTTCTCTTCACTCTTTCCTATTCATGGCTTATTCTCTAGCCATTCTTGATGATCATAATAAGGCAGCATGGCTCTTTCTTGACACTAATACAGAAGCTCTTGTCCACATAGATCCAGAACTACTTTTCAAGTTAATCAATGCAAAGAGTCACATTAGAGAAAATACTTCACAACAGTACCAGTGAAGAATTACTGCCCCATAAGGACAGTATAAAAGTTCCATGTTACCTAAAAGAAGCTCACAGCTCTGCTCTGGGCCTTATCTCTACATCCCCACCAAATAGAATGACTATATCTCTGGTCTTTTGCTGGGTTATATTTTCTGAGTGGTGAAATCTCAGGGAAAGGTTTAGTAATCTACATTGGGAAAGCCTTTTCTGACCTTTTTGTCATTTGCCAGCAGAAAGGATGAAGGACTTGATAATCTAATATTTTCTAACTTGCTCTGTAAATGCTTTTTTCTTATACCTTCATTTGATTGATCACAAAGTCTAAGTTCTGTTTCTTCTTGGACACTGCCACAATCTGAGAAAGGAGAGGAGGCTTAGGCTAGAACTCTTATGATTTCATTGGGTCTTATGTCGAATTGTACTTGGACGAGCCATTCATGGGCACTGAATATGTCTCAGATGATCAAAATTCAGTGCAGATCTTAGAGGGAGGAGACTCAAGAGACAATTTGGCTTCCTTTTACTCAAATCCTCTAAGATATGATAGTCAGTAGTCTGGTTTGTACTTAGTTTCTCAGTTGTGTCCAGCTCCGCAGATCCATGGACTGAGGGGTTCTCTGTCCATGGGGATTTTCCACACAAGAATACTGGAGTGTGTAGCCCTCTTCCATGGGATCTTCCCAACCCAGAGATCAAACCCAGGTATCCCACATTGCAGGACATGTGAATTGATTCTTAACCTTGTTCTCTTTATTAATGAGTGGATATATGTGAAGCCTCAAATCATTATATTAAAATCCCATTAGTCATTGTAATCCTCCTTACAAATTGCTTTTGCTCCCTAAACCTTAAATTTAAACTGAAAGAGAATTATTTTTTTTAAAATAGGGCTTTAGTGAAATCAGAATCTCATTTAGGTGGAAGCAGAAATTCTTCTCTTCACTCTTTCCTATTCATGGCTTATTCTCTAGCCATTCTTGATGATCATAATAAGGCAGCATGGCTCTTTCTTGACACTAATACAGAAGCTCTTGTCCACATAGATCCAGAACTACTTTTCAAGTTAATCAATGCAAAGAGTCACATTAGAGAAAATACTTCACAACAGTACCAGTGAAGAATTACTGCCCCATAAGGACAGTATAAAAGTTCCATGTTACCTAAAAGAAGCTCACAGCTCTGCTCTGGGCCTTATCTCTACATCCCCACCAAATAGAATGACTATATCTCTGGTCTTTTGCTGGGTTATATTTTCTGAGTGGTGAAATCTCAGGGAAAGGTTTAGTAATCTACATTGGGAAAGCCTTTTCTGACCTTTTTGTCATTTGCCAGCAGAAAGGATGAAGGACTTGATAATCTAATATTTTCTAACTTGCTCTGTAAATGCTTTTTTCTTATACCTTCATTTGATTGATCACAAAGTCTAAGTTCTGTTTCTTCTTGGACACTGCCACAATCTGAGAAAGGAGAGGAGGCTTAGGCTAGAACTCTTATGATTTCATTGGGTCTTATGTCGAATTGTACTTGGACGAGCCATTCATGGGCACTGAATATGTCTCAGATGATCAAAATTCAGTGCAGATCTTAGAGGGAGGAGACTCAAGAGACAATTTGGCTTCCTTTTACTCAAATCCTCTAAGATATGATAGTCAGTAGTCTGGTTTGTACTTAGTTTCTCAGTTGTGTCCAGCTCCGCAGATCCATGGACTGAGGGGTTCTCTGTCCATGGGGATTTTCCACACAAGAATACTGGAGTGTGTAGCCCTCTTCCATGGGATCTTCCCAACCCAGAGATCAAACCCAGGTATCCCACATTGCAGGTGGATTCTTTACTGTCTGAGCCACCAGGGAAACCCATAGTATGGGGAGATGTACATTTGATCCCTGGGTCTAGAGGATCCCTTGGAGTATGAAATGGCAACACATTCCAATATTGTTCCTTGGAAAATTCCACAGACAAAGAAGTCTGGCAGGTTATAGTTCATGGAGTTGCAAAGAGTAGGACATGACTGAAGCGACTTAGTACCCATGCACATATGCATGAATATGGATACCTACCCCCCAAAAGATGTTTCAGACTACCTCAGAATTCTCTGATTCTGGTTGGAGGAGTTAAGTTTACTTTTTGTACTGTTGGAACTCAAATTTGAAAATTTTTTCTGAAAATCTTTAAGTAACATAAAGTAGAACCTAAAGAACAAAACATTTGCAGGGTTTTTGCAAACTTGGGGCTTCTGACTTGAAATGTCTCTATTACCAACACTGGCAATGAAAGAACTATGTGCTATCCTATGACCCTTGTAGGGCTGTGAGAGTTGACTTCCTCAAATATCTTCATGGTGGTTTCCCTTCATGCTTCGTCTGGTTCTAAAACCAAACCATCTTGAGTATAGTGCACTAAAATTGGCGGCTACGGGTCAAGGGAGTCCAGAGAACGAATATGGTGAAGAAATAAAACAGAAGCAAATTATTCCAATCATAGAAATTGAAGTTATTTTATCTGTATTTTGTTAAGATACCACTAACTCATGTTGAGACAGAAATCTCAAAATAATGCAAGATTGTTGTGTAGCATTTGGAAAAGTTTGTTTCTGTATTATTTTCCTTCTGGGAAAAATGTAAGATTAAATAAAATTGCTCCCACTGTTAAGTAAAATTACTGTGTAATATGAGAAAAAAGCAAAAATTCTATTTTCTGAGGCTTTATTCAATCCTATTACAATATTATTCTTATATGTGCCCGAGCAGAATTTGTCACAAGTCGAGAGGACTTAAGATATGAAAATTGCATGAGAACTTCTGATGTTCTTATACTGGTCTAAACAGTAGAATCTAATGGACCCACTTGTAGAAAGACTTCCAGAAGATAAGATACACTGACCATTATTAACATAATAACAGCAACAACTTGTATACCGGATGTAGTTTGGAATGATGTCATCTTAGCTAAGCTCCTTAACTCTGTCAGAAACACAGGCAGGCTTAAATATTTTCATCATCTTTCCACATTACATACAATGTAAGAACTGAATATGCATAAATAACTTGGCAGTAAAAGATCGTATCCTTATTCAGACAGAGTATTGGCAAATGTTTCAGGCACTCCACTCTTTCACTTGAGAAGAAAGAAGAGCTTGGATGTATAACAGACATCAATAATTAGGGATTTAAATAATTCAAAGCATGTTATTTCAATGAAAAATTATACATGTATATATATCACTATTAAAGAGAAGTTAACTTTTATTTTTTACTTGCCAATCTTTGAATAGTAGAATTGATTTTGGTAGTAAAAAATTTTGTTTAGTAGCAGCAATGCTGAGCCCTTAAATGTCTCTATTACCAACACTGGCAATGAAAGAACTATGTGCTATCCTATGACCCTTGTAGGGCTGTGAGAGTTGACTTCCTCAAATATCTTCATGGTGGTTTCCCTTCATGCTTCGTCTGGTTCTAAAACCAAACCATCTTGAGTATAGTGCACTAAAATTGGCGGCTACGGGTCAAGGGAGTCCAGAGAACGAATATGGTGAAGAAATAAACAGAAGCAAATTATTCCAATCATAGAAATTGAAGTTATTTTATCTGTATTTTGTTAAGATACCACTAACTCATGTTGAGACAGAAATCTCAAAATAATGCAAGATTGTTGTGTAGCATTTGGAAAAGTTTGTTTCTGTATTATTTTCCTTCTGGGAAAAATGTAAGATTAAATAAAATTGCTCCCACTGTTAAGTAAAATTACTGTGTAATATGAGAAAAAAGCAAAAATTCTATTTTCTGAGGCTTTATTCAATCCTATTACAATATTATTCTTATATGTGCCCGAGCAGAATTTGTCACAAGTCGAGAGGACTTAAGATATGAAAATTGCATGAGAACTTCTGATGTTCTTATACTGGTCTAAACAGTAGAATCTAATGGACCCACTTGTAGAAAGACTTCCAGAAGATAAGATACACTGACCATTATTAACATAATAACAGCAACAACTTGTATACCGGATGTAGTTTGGAATGATGTCATCTTAGCTAAGCTCCTTAACTCTGTCAGAAACACAGGCAGGCTTAAATATTTTCATCATCTTTCCACATTACATACAATGTAAGAACTGAATATGCATAAATAACTTGGCAGTAAAAGATCGTATCCTTATTCAGACAGAGTATTGGCAAATGTTTCAGGCACTCCACTCTTTCACTTGAGAAGAAAGAAGAGCTTGGATGTATAACAGACATCAATAATTAGGGATTTAAATAATTCAAAGCATGTTATTTCAATGAAAAATTATACATGTATATATATCACTATTAAAGAGAAGTTAACTTTTATTTTTTACTTGCCAATCTTTGAATAGTAGAATTGATTTTGGTAGTAAAATTCATATCAAATGGGTAAAATATTTATTGGTAGCAGCAATGCTGAGCCCTTATATGGGTTCCCACTCAAGAGACAAATGAGCAAAGTGGCTCACTGGGAATTGTAAATGAAATACTTTTGCAAATTAAGTGTTCAAAGCACATTTTTGCTAAGCACTCATTAACTCAATTTTAAATCAAAAGCTAACCTGTTTTTTTTTTTTTTTAATCATAATCAATAAGCCAGCTCCACCCCCGCACCTCCTAACTAATGAGACAGGCACATAATTCTCTCGCAAATCAGGGTACTCCTCCAGAGGAAGGATTTACTAATGACATTAAGGCGTGGTAGCCAATATGAAACTTGACAACCAAAGAAACCTGTATTATCACCTGGGAGTAAAGAGCCCTAACTTCCCACCTTAGAAATACATTTAACCCATAAGATTACCCTAAACTCAAATAAATTGCAGATAGAAAGATAATGACACAATATTCCTTCCTTTCCAATGTCAAATATCTGGGTAAACAGAAATGAACTCTTCAGTGCTAGGCTGCTCCATGTCAAACATGCATATATTCAAACTTTCACTTTGTCTATTAAACCTCCTCAACTTCTACAGCGTCTGTATCCAGTTCTGAACCAGATCCGAGCAACGACACAGACGGGAGCGACCACTTTACCTTCTGAAAAATCAATCAGTCCCAGCAAATGAAGCAGCTTCAGAGATGCACATATAATCACAACAATACCCACTGTTTGCAGTCCTTCCGACTCCCACTCGAGAGTCAACATCCTTCAAGCTGGTAGAGGCATCCCAGCCTCCGAACCCCTTCGGAGTGGAGGGAGTTAATTAGAGAATCCGAGTAATATCTGGTTTGGAACAAAGACTCGCGAGGGGGAAAAGTGAGCAGCTCCTCAAAGATGCACCAGGCAAAGCAGCGGGCCCTCGGGGTGGGGACCGACCTGGGCTGAAGTACAGGTTTTCATACTGGTGCCCGCATTTGCCTGGTGGGGTCCCTCCACCACAGCGCGCCGGCCCCGGGATTCTACGCTGCAGCCAGCCAGGTCTTGGACTTCAGAGCTGCGAGGGAAAGATCTGTTGGAGAACTGGAGACTTGGCAGTGTCCGTGGAGAGAAGGGACACTCCCAGGAAACTTGCCCTGGAGAGCACAGCGGCTCTCCACGCTCTAACACCGGCAACCCACGACTGGGCAGAGCTGTCTGCGAGCGAGTTTGTTGCCAGGGAAGCTTGCGATTGTCCCCTTTTAAGCCATAGTAGCAGCTCTCTCTTCCTTGAGCTTGCTCTGCGAGGCAGCGCAGCCCGCTTGGTTTCGGGATGCTAGGAAAATTTCAGTTTGGGTGGTTGGTGTCTATAGCCCCTTTAAAAAGCCTATGGGTAGCTTTTCTAGCAAGCAAAGTGCAGGAGCAAAATATTCACAATTCAGTGGCTCTTTTTCAAGCGGGCGCATCCAAGCCGCCGCCCACCTGCCACTCCACTGGGGCTCTTCTGGTCCCCGCTGACACATGACTGAGAGCATTATTAAGGAGATTGATTTAGTCCTTATATTTACAGACGTGGATGGGGGTGGTGTGGAGCAGCACGTTGTAAAAACACTGCTGTTCAGTAACCGCCCCCTGGAGGGTGAGCACTACTATCGTCCTTAAATTCTTGCTTCAGCCTGTCTCAGAGCAAAGTTTCACAAACTTCCCTTATGATAAAAAAATTATTCGGATGCTTGCTAAAAGAATCTTTTGTAGAGACTGATTCCCAGGATTCTGGAAGTTGTGTTCTTAAATTAGAAGCTAGGTGATTCTTATCATCAGGGAAGCGTTGGTCGCGCTGTCCTGGAAGATCCCACGGGGCGTTCTATTTTGAACCACACCGATTAGCCTAGAGAGCTTTGTGGGAATGGGCACGGATTCTAGGCTACGTCAGAACCTCCCTGGCTTAGTCACTCTGTCGGTTCTCTCTACTGTGCTGAAACCCAGTTGAGAGTGGTGGTGAAAAGAATCAGGGGGACTCTGTCTGTGAAGGGATTTTTAGCCCCTGAAACTCGCTAGGAAACAGGACAGTTTATGAGAATGTCTGAGACCTCAGGGGACATTTCCTGGTTCTGTTGTTTCTTGCTGTGTGATATTTTGCAAGACACTCAGCCACTCTGAAAACAGTTCTTGTTGTGAAGTTGTGATTATGATCCCTCCGTGTTTTAAGTTCCCCATTTAAAAAGAACTCTGGGAACTTAGAATGGCCATAATAATAGGACTTCCCAGGTGACTCAGTGGTAAAAGAATCTGTCTGCTAATGTAGAGGACTTGGGTTCAATCCCTGGGTGGAGAAGATCTCTTGGAGAAGGAAATGAAAACCCACTCCAGTACTCTTACCTTGAAAATCCCATGGACACAGGAGCATGGCGTGTTACAGTCCATGGGGTTGTAAAAGAGTGGAACACAACCTAGTGACTAAACAACACCACCACCAAAATAATAGTTAACACTCACTGAGTATGTCCTATGTGCTCATTAACTCATTAACTCATCCCCACAGCTCTGTGTGGTAGGTATTATGGTCATTTTCATTCTATAGGCAAGAAAAGGAAAGCATAAAGAGGTCAATTTCCCAAAGCCAGGGACACAGTGCTCCGTAGGCAATGAGCATTCATTCTTTGATTCAGTTATTCTTTAACATTTATTAAGCTGCTACTTTGAGCTATGGATGATACATGAATGATAGAATGGGAAATAATTTGCAAACCTATCCTTTGGGGACTTACCAGTTCATAGAGGAGGCAGGCATGAGATCGACCATGACCCATAAATGTTCTAGCACTGGAGTAGAAATCTAAGAGGATATAGTGGGAGCAGAAGGAAAGGTCAGCTCCACCTGGGGAAAGGTGGGTGGTGGTAACAGGAAGGAAACCTCATGGAAGAGGTAACAGTCAATGATGGTAGCTTTTATCATTACTGGAAATATTGTGTCATACATAAGCTTCAGGGTAAGTAGAGCTGGGTTAAATCCTGATTCTGCTACTTGCTTGCTATATGAGTTGAGGAAACTGCTCCATCTTTGAGTCTCCATTTTCTAAATCCAAGATGGGAATGCAGTTACCTCCTTGTAATGAGTGACATGAGTTAACAGAACATGAAGAACTGAGCCCACACAGGTGTTGCCCTGCCCAGCACAGGGTATTGGTGGGATTACAATAGATGTGCCAACTCTTTAAAGGCTCTGCTGGGTCTAGATGTGAAAGGAGTGAATAGGTATTTGATAAGGAGGGCAGTGGGTCCCAAAGAAGAGGCGGAAGAAAAGGAGGAAGAGGAAGAAAGACAAACATTTTTCTAGTCTAAAATGTTTGTTATGATAAAGATCTAATCTGAAACTAAGTTTATTATATTATGTTAATGTTGCGGGCCTAGCAAGGCCTTTATATTGGAATGTCTCACCTAGCCCTGAAGCCCAGAGACAATCTAACTAGATCATATGTTAATATTGTGGAGGTGGGCCTAGCAAAGCCTTTACAACCTTAAAATATTTTTTTCTGATCTATTGCTAATAACCGATTGGAAAATACAAATTGTCTGGCCTGAACTGGCTTCATGGGGTTTTTCTTTATCCCCTCCCCAGCTTCCAGTGCCTGTGCCGGAAGTTTTCTCTATCCCTTTCTTCTTTAATAAAGTTTCTACTGCACAAAGCTCTGAGTGACCAGAGCCAAGTCTTTTTGATTCCAATGTGAATTTTTCTCCTTCAGAGATCAAGAATCTGTTCATGGTAACCTATCCACTGTCATCTATCAGATGGATGAGATGACTTTGCTCTTCTCTGGTCCTGTTACTTCTCGCAGAACCAGGTACTATACTCTGTACTTTACATGTATAAGTTAATTTAATCTCACCACAAATGAGAGTTAGGTATTGTTATCCTTATTTCAAAGAAAAATAAAGCCAAGGATTATTGAGATTATGTTATTTCCATAAAGTCTCATTCAGTAAGGAGCATATTCAGGATTTATGATATATTCCAAAAAAATAGTCACTAGCATTTATGGAGAACTTAAAAATGATAGGCACTATTCTAAAATCTTTACACATATTACTTAATTTAATTATTTCACAATTCTCTGGGATTTATTATGACTTGGTTTCAAGGAGAAAGTTCAAGCTTTAAAAGGTGAAGCAATTTGCCTGAGGTCTTATGAAGAGACTTAGAAGAGCTGAGATTTGAATTAGGCAGCCTGTACTCCAGATTCTATACACCTCACCATTCATCACTGCTCCAGTCTCAGTTCTCTCTGCACCATGTTAAAGGATTCTTTCACTGGGGCTCTGGTAAGGGACTCTGAAGAATTGCCAGAAACTCTTTGGAAAATTAAAATGTACTAAAGGTAGCATGACCAAGCCAATTAACCAGTCGGAAGAAGAGAGGATCAGTGAGTAGACTTTTAATTTTCTTGTGTCAATCCATTGTGATCCTTTCAGTAATATCAAATGAGCTAATTTCTCTAAAATTGATCATTTCCTCTGTTTTTTGTAGCTTCTGTTTGAAATTTCATCAAATGATATTCCATAGTTAAGAAATGATCCTTATGTTATTGACATGTAAATTAGTAAAACAAAGTTGAGAAAATTGTTAAAATGAAAGTGTTAGTCGCTCAGTTGTGCCTGCCTCTTTGTGACCTCATGGACTATAGCCTGCTAAGTTCCTCTGTTCATGGCATTCTCCAGGCAAGGATACTGGAGAGCTTAGCTATTTCCTTCTCCAGGGTACCTTCCTAACCCAGGGATCAAACCCAGGTCTCCTGCATTGCAGGCAGATTTTTTTTTTTTTAACCATCTAAGCCATCAGGGAAACCCCTAAATATGTCAAAGTTATATAGATTTAATTATCTACCTATTACATTTCCCAAAATACAAGTAGAAGGACAATGCATATAGGAATTAATGAATTCAAATTTAAATTTATTATTATTCATTTATATTTGTGCAAACATGTAGAGATCATTTAGAGATCAAATAATCCAACCTTTTCTATCTTTCAAGGGTTTAAAAATGAGGTGCTGAGAGCAGAATTAACCTGTTTAAATCAAAGACCTTAGGAAATGGACAAAATTGGCTTAAATCACATAATATTTCATGTTTCTGGAACTGTTAATGACAGGAGAAATCCAAATGAGAAGTTTAAAAGAAAATAAATTCTAATGGATTTTTTTTTTTTTTTTTTCTATTCTCAGTCAATAAGAGTTAAAAGAAGCAAGACATCTATGAGATTGGGATCACTGAGAAGGTTCCTTTGAGGGGAAAAGCTACCTAAGTCTTTAAAAATAAGTGAGCAGAGGAGGAATGACTTTCCCAGAAGTGGAAATGAGCACACAGACTAGCAGCAGCATCATGAATGCTGCCTGCCTGGAGGCCTCATGGGAGAACGAGAAACATGATCCTGGGAAGTTTTTGAAAAGAGCTCTTAATGTTGAGATCCTATAGGGCAAGTAATGAAGACAAGGTTGCTGTATGACCTTGAGAGGCTCTTCTCATTTTAAGATTTTTTCAACAAAATGATGAAAGCTATTCACCTTCTGATGCCGGCTATTCAATCCTCAAGCCTTACTTCGACCCTCAGTATATCACATACCTCATTGTTGGGGGTTTCTCAATTATTTGCGAAGATCTGTAAATGTTCTCCAGACAAACTTCCACTCAAACATGACAGAACTCAAGCTATTTTATTTAGTCACAAGCCCTCTTCTAAAAGGTTAGTAAATGCACCTAGAATGCATTTCCTTGTGACCTCATGGACTATAGCCTGCTAAGTTCCTCTGTTCATGGCATTCTCCAGGCAAGGATACTGGAGAGCTTAGCTATTTCCTTCTCCAGGGTACCTTCCTAACCCAGGGATCAAACCCAGGTCTCCTGCATTGCAGGCAGATTTTTTTTTTTTTAACCATCTAAGCCATCAGGGAAACCCCTAAATATGTCAAAGTTATATAGATTTAATTATCTACCTATTACATTTCCCAAAATACAAGTAGAAGGACAATGCATATAGGAATTAATGAATTCAAATTTAAATTTATTATTATTCATTTATATTTGTGCAAACATGTAGAGATCATTTAGAGATCAAATAATCCAACCTTTTCTATCTTTCAAGGGTTTAAAAATGAGGTGCCGAGAGCAGAATTAACCTGTTTAAATCAAAGACCTTAGGAAATGGACAAAATTGGCTTAAATCACATAATATTTCATGTTTCTGGAACTGTTAATGACAGGAGAAATCCAAATGAGAAGTTTAAAAGAAAATAAATTCTAATGGATTTTTTTTTTTTTTTTTTCTATTCTCAGTCAATAAGAGTTAAAAGAAGCAAGACATCTATGAGATTGGGATCACTGAGAAGGTTCCTTTGAGGGGAAAAGCTACCTAAGTCTTTAAAAATAAGTGAGCAGAGGAGGAATGACTTTCCCAGAAGTGGAAATGAGCACACAGACTAGCAGCAGCATCATGAATGCTGCCTGCCTGGAGGCCTCATGGGAGAACGAGAAACATGATCCTGGGAAGTTTTTGAAAAGAGCTCTTAATGTTGAGATCCTATAGGGCAAGTAATGAAGACAAGGTTGCTGTATGACCTTGAGAGGCTCTTCTCATTTTAAGATTTTTTCAACAAAATGATGAAAGCTATTCACCTTCTGATGCCGGCTATTCAATCCTCAAGCCTTACTTCGACCCTCAGTATATCACATACCTCATTGTTGGGGGTTTCTCAATTATTTGCGAAGATCTGTAAATGTTCTCCAGACAAACTTCCACTCAAACATGACAGAACTCAAGCTATTTTATTTAGTCACAAGCCCTCTTCTAAAAGGTTAGTAAATGCACCTAGAATGCATTTCTTTAGAATATGTGTATGGTTATCCATTAAGCAATTAAATAACCAGTCTCCTGTTTTGAGTGCCCCATTGAATCTATCGTGAAGGAATATTTTCCACTTTAAGAATTCCAACAATATTTTATTTCATTAATACATTTTGAAAAGAATTCTTACATACTTTATAGTTGAAATATGTGGAGGATGTGATCTTCCTATAAGAAATTGAGAGACTACATGGAAAATGCAACTAGAGAACTTTTATAAGAATATAATCTTTCCCCATGATTTATGATGTTTTTGCCTGCATCAATTGTCTTTTCCTGGCCTAAACTGAATGAATTCCTGGGTTCATCAATTTAATAGGACAGACAATACTAACACTCATATCAAAGCCCTTTCATGTGCTCTCCCTATAAAAGATGTCTGCCACATACCACTACAATGTGCTGGCTTTAGGGAAGGGATTATCAAGGGTAACAATAATGATTATCTTTTCTTTATTATCTTTTAATAAGGATCCAAATAATTTTGAGCTCCTTCTCGCTGACAAACAGTACCCGGTGTGCATTACAGAAACTATCTAATTGAATCCTCTCAGTACCCAGGTAAAATAAGTAATATTATTAACACCATTTGACAGATGAGGAAGCTGAAATGTAAAATCCTTAGCAATGATAGATGGAGACCATTGTAAAAATTTCTTATATTGGAGTATGGGAGAAGCCATTGAAAAAGAAAATTGAGACTCATGCTCAATAATAAACTATAAAGTTTCTTTTTGCCCCCATGAGGTATGCCTGTGGTGCTGAAACCATTGTTCTAGTAAGGGTGGAATTCTCCATTCCTGCTTCTATGGGTTATTGATCCTTCACCTGTAACCCTTAGCAACCAATCCCCTCCTCCCTCAACTGCTGATTTTAATGTATACAATCAGAAATCACCAACTGTACCTGCATATGTAAATCCTATAAAAGAAGAGGACACCCTTAGCCCTGGACTCAGAATTTCTGAGCACCATCTGGGCTAGTTTGGGACCAAGGGCATAATAAACCTGAGTTTTCCAACCCTCCGAGTATGTTGCTTGGTTTCTCAATGATCTGATTTCTGCAACACCATTTTGACTTTGTATGGTCCAGTTTGAAATTTATGTGGACCTTGTGAGTGTACATGGCCTGATTTATCACCTATCAAACATACACTGTATATCTGCTTTACTCATTGAAAAAATCATTATCCTGAGGTAAAGAATGCTCACTTTGAAGACACAGATCATTGCCTTTCTTTCTGTGATGCTGTTATTAATACTTCCTGTCACCTTGCCAGACACCAGGATCATACTGCCCCACATGTAATGTTAATCTGTAACTTTACTTCTCTGTTGATCTTCTGAAATGATGACCCCCTGCCAGGACTGATGTGTATTCTTTGTTCTAGTAAGGTATAAGACTATGCTAAAACCATGTTTCAATGGAACATCTCTCAGAGCTGAGAGACTTCTCCTGGGCTGTAAACTTCAGTCTGACTTGAATAAAATGCTTTCTTAATCTGAGTTATTCACTGGTTATTGATTTTTCCACCTGCATTGCTTTGCAAAGTTGACAAGGTATCAGAGAAACCCACCTGAGGTCACTTGGAGACTTCTTTGAACTGATACTCAGCACAGACCCCTCAAGCTCCTCGGGCTTCCCAGTATCCTCTCTGTTCTTTGATGTGGTCTCCTGACATCCAGATGTCATTGATTTCAAAAAGTGACAGTTCTGAGTTTTGCCTAAGCTGTTAAAATCTTATGACTTGGAATCTTATGTGGGTACCAGTTACATTTCCTAGGTGGAAAGATTCTGTAGGGGAGTTGCTAGGCAGAGAAAGCAGAAGGAACGTTTGAATGGATACATGAATATATATGGCTGAGTCCCTTTGCTGTTCCCCTGAAACTATCACAGCATTGTTTGTTAATCAGCTATACTCCAATACAAAATAAAAAATTTAAAACAAACAAACAAAAAAAGAAAGCAGGAGGAACTTTTGAGTCAACTGTGTTGGCTCAACTTTAAGGATGTAGCCTAAAACTGGAAAGATTTGTACTTTATAGTAAAAGGAAACAAAAAGGAGGAGGGGATTGCACTTCTAAAGGATGCAGACACACAGGTTGAAATTCCAGATGGCTTCATGTACAGTGGGTACAGTCAATACTTTCAAGTATTTATCTGCCCCCAAATTACCAGGAGAGGGCTCTTTTGACATTCCAAAATTGCTTTCTTACATACTCAGAGAAACTAACTTAATAAAACATCTTTTCACAGTTCTGACCCGAAGAGAATAAAAGAGTTCCTAGGAGAAAGCCTGAAGTTATAACTCTTACTATGTCCTTGAAATGTAAACATAACCCACATCACATGAGACTATGGCCTTGGCTCAATTAGAAGGACTCAGAACTGAGAAGAAAAGGGAAAACAGGTTTTTTAAATTTAAGCAGGAAAACCTTGAGGTCTCTGTCTGCATCTATCTGGATATATATATGTCTGTGTGTACATTATAAATATGATATGTTTCTACTTCTGGAACATATTGCCAAAATTACTTTATAAAAGAGGTCATTGAATTGATTTAAAAGTAAGCACTTATAAATCAAATATTTCTAAATATAACATAAATTAGCCCTCAAACTTCAGTCTGACTTGAATAAAATGCTTTCTTAATCTGAGTTATTCACTGGTTATTGATTTTTCCACCTGCATTGCTTTGCAAAGTTGACAAGGTATCAGAGAAACCCACCTGAGGTCACTTGGAGACTTCTTTGAACTGATACTCAGCACAGACCCCTCAAGCTCCTCGGGCTTCCCAGTATCCTCTCTGTTCTTTGATGTGGTCTCCTGACATCCAGATGTCATTGATTTCAAAAAGTGACAGTTCTGAGTTTTGCCTAAGCTGTTAAAATCTTATGACTTGGAATCTTATGTGGGTACCAGTTACATTTCCTAGGTGGAAAGATTCTGTAGGGGAGTTGCTAGGCAGAGAAAGCAGAAGGAACGTTTGAATGGATACATGAATATATATGGCTGAGTCCCTTTGCTGTTCCCCTGAAACTATCACAGCATTGTTTGTTAATCAGCTATACTCCAATACAAAATAAAAAATTTAAAACAAACAAACAAAAAAAGAAAGCAGGAGGAACTTTTGAGTCAACTGTGTTGGCTCAACTTTAAGGATGTAGCCTAAAACTGGAAAGATTTGTACTTTATAGTAAAAGGAAACAAAAAGGAGGAGGGGATTGCACTTCTAAAGGATGCAGACACACAGGTTGAAATTCCAGATGGCTTCATGTACAGTGGGTACAGTCAATACTTTCAAGTATTTATCTGCCCCAAATTACCAGGAGAGGGCTCTTTTGACATTCCAAAATTGCTTTCTTACATACTCAGAGAAACTAACTTAATAAAACATCTTTTCACAGTTCTGACCCGAAGAGAATAAAAGAGTTCCTAGGAGAAAGCCTGAAGTTATAACTCTTACTATGTCCTTGAAATGTAAACATAACCCACATCACATGAGACTATGGCCTTGGCTCAATTAGAAGGACTCAGAACTGAGAAGAAAAGGGAAAACAGGTTTTTTAAATTTAAGCAGGAAAACCTTGAGGTCTCTGTCTGCATCTATCTGGATATATATATGTCTGTGTGTACATTATAAATATGATATGTTTCTACTTCTGGAACATATTGCCAAAATTACTTTATAAAAGAGGTCTATTGAATTGATTTAAAAGTAAGCACTTATAAATCAAATATTTCTAAATATAACATAAATTAGCCCTCAAATTTAAAAGACCACATGATCTAGGATTAATCTTTAATGAATAAAAACAAGTTTAAGTTGCTGATAATTTAACAGATATGTCTTTAGAGCTATTGGTATTAAATATACTTTTATTGTACCTAGGGCTCCCTTGATGGTTCAGATGATGAATCTGTTTGCAATGCAGGAGACCCAGGTTTAATCCCTGGGTTGGGAAGATCTGTAGTAGGAAATGGCTACCCACTTTAGTATTCTTGAGAATATTGACCATGACTGAGTAACTAACACTAACTATGATGTGCCTGCCTAAAAATACGTCTCCAAATTTTGGAAACTTAAAATTTGAAGTTTCATTGAATTAATTTAAATGATGGAAATTCACTGAATTTTAGATCATTTTAAAAAAAATTTGGTCTCTTTTTACTGATTTTTTATTTGTTTATTTTTCATCAATATTTATTCTTCTGCCTGTATGGGCCTCCCATTGCAGTGGCCTCTCTCCTTGCAGATCACTGGCTCCTAATTGGACACCCGGTCCAGCCGTTCGATGGCATGTGTAATATTCCCGGGCCAGGGATTGGACTGGTGCCCTTTGCACTGCAAGGCAGACTCTTCCCACTGGACCACCAGGGAAGTGCAATCATTTTTAAAATATATGATACTGAAACTTTAATTTCTAAAGAAGTGTATGTTTACCTACTTTTGGTCACTTATTACAGCAATACTAAATATATTTGAAACCATTAGTAAATACATTTTGTGCTTTATTGAAATATTATACTGTGAAGAGGCATATGTTCCTAGAAATTAATTTTAAAAGGACTATATGAGTATAGGAATATATATGCTGTTGGTAAGAGAAAGTATAAAACATGGATTAGTTTTGGTTATTTAAGGAAAAAGAAAGTGATTTTGTCCCAAAACTGGTTATTTCTAAATGGAAAACTAAAGAAGGGACAAACTAATATGAGCGTGAACATCTGTGGAAAAGGAACCTTGAAAAAAGAGTTTTGTGTGTGATTATACTGAATTTAATTGAGTTAATAAATTTTAATTCAGCATTAAAGGTAAAATAGTGGAAAACTGGAAGTTGTTATTTTCTTAACTAAGACAAAATTTTCTTAAAATACTGATCTGTTGTTTTTGACAACTGATTATAAAGCTTCTTCATCTCTTGTAACTTCTGTATTTGCTTTTGACTATTTTACTGTCATTGTAGCTAAGTGAATAAATAGTGTTTCACAGTAACTTATGATACTGCATCACCAAATGTTTAAAATCTTTTGATTTGTTTAACAAATTTCCTTAAACAAAATTTTAAGTGAAATTTTTAGCCAGGGCCTAGCAGCCAGGATTTGTAACCGGGTCTTTAGACCCCCAATTCAGTGCTCTTTCTACTGTAACAGAGAACTTAACATGTCTACACAATCACTAAGATAGAAGCAAGGAAGGACAAGGCACTATAGAAGAATGAGATTCCTCCTAGTGAGAACAGAAAAATCCACAATAAAGCAAAGCCATGCTAAATAGCCAGGAAGGTCAGGTCTGTACTACATATGTACAGATACTACTTCCCAGGTGGTGCTAGTGGTAAAGAACTTGCCTACCAATGCAGAAGATCTGAGAGATCTGGGTTCAATCCCTGTTTGTGAAGATCCCCTGAGGGAGAGCATGGCAACCCACTCCAGTATTCTTGACTGGAGAATCCCATGGACAGAGGAACTGGCCAGCTACAGTTCATAGTGTCACACAGAATCAGACACAACTGAAGTCACTCAGCACACACACACACACACACACACACACACAGATACAACTTATGAGTGCTACCTGTTGTTAGGAACCCAATCAGACAAATTGATGCCTAGCTGTCAAGCTCTGCTTCAAGCTAGCGGCCAGTGATTCTGGGCACTGTGTCTGAGTAAATCTCTTCACCAAAATGGGCTAAGCCTGATTTCAAAGGGAAAAAAAAAAAGAGATAAAGAAAAAAAGTGTTTCTTTACCTCAGCTCCAAAAAAAGAGGCCTGTAAAGCTAGAAAGGGAATCATTTCTCTTCTGAGAATTGCATGTTTCCCAAAACTTCTAATCAGACAGTGTGGTAACTTATCATTGCTGAAGAATTTTTTTTTTTTAATCATTACATTCATATTGCTGTAATGGCAAAATCAGTTTGTATTAGTTTCCTATTGCTGCTGTAACAAATTAACACAACATTGGTGCTTTGAAATAATACAAATCTTTTATTCTACAGTGCTGGAAGTTGTTATTTTCTTAACTAAGACAAAATTTTCTTAAAATACTGATCTGTTGTTTTTGACAACTGATTATAAAGCTTCTTCATCTCTTGTAACTTCTGTATTTGCTTTTGACTATTTTACTGTCATTGTAGCTAAGTGAATAAATAGTGTTTCACAGTAACTTATGATACTGCATCACCAAATGTTTAAAATCTTTTGATTTGTTTAACAAATTTCCTTAAACAAAATTTTAAGTGAAATTTTTAGCCAGGGCCTAGCAGCCAGGATTTGTAACCGGGTCTTTAGACCCCCAATTCAGTGCTCTTTCTACTGTAACAGAGAACTTAACATGTCTACACAATCACTAAGATAGAAGCAAGGAAGGACAAGGCACTATAGAAGAATGAGATTCCTCCTAGTGAGAACAAAAAAATCCACAATAAAGCAAAGCCATGCTAAATAGCCAGGAAGGTCAGGTCTGTACTACATATGTACAGATACTACTTCCCAGGTGGTGCTAGTGGTAAAGAACTTGCCTACCAATGCAGAAGATCTGAGAGATCTGGGTTCAATCCCTGTTTGTGAAGATCCCCTGAGGGAGAGCATGGCAACCCACTCCAGTATTCTTGACTGGAGAATCCCATGGACAGAGGAACTGGCCAGCTACAGTTCATAGTGTCACACAGAATCAGACACAACTGAAGTCACTCAGCACACACACACACACACACACACACACACAGATACAACTTATGAGTGCTACCTGTTGTTAGGAACCCAATCAGACAAATTGATGCCTAGCTGTCAAGCTCTGCTTCAAGCTAGCGGCCAGTGATTCTGGGCACTGTGTCTGAGTAAATCTCTTCACCAAAATGGGCTAAGCCTGATTTCAAAGGGAAAAAAAAAAAAGAGATAAAGAAAAAAAGTGTTTCTTTACCTCAGCTCCAAAAAAAGAGGCCTGTAAAGCTAGAAAGGGAATCATTTCTCTTCTGAGAATTGCATGTTTCCCAAAACTTCTAATCAGACAGTGTGGTAACTTATCATTGCTGAAGAATTTTTTTTTTTTAATCATTACATTCATATTGCTGTAATGGCAAAATCAGTTTGTATTAGTTTCCTATTGCTGCTGTAACAAATTAACACAACATTGGTGCTTTGAAATAATACAAATCTTTTATTCTACAGTGCTAGAAGTCAGAAGTCTTAAATGGATCTCACTGGGCTAAAATCAAGAAGTCAGCAGGGTTATGTTCCTTGAGAAGGCTCCAGGGGAAAAATCTGTTCCCTTGGCTTCTCCAGGTTCTAGAGCCTGCACACAACCTTTGGCCACTTCTAACTTCACTGCCAGCAGTGGGCTGCTGAATCTTTCTCAAGTAGCATTGTTCTGAACCAGACTTTTGTGCTGTTTTCCTTCATTTATCCTTGTGAATCCATCAGTTTTGTCTGGATTACAAGGATAATCTTTCCATATTAAGGTCAACCAATTACCATCCTTAATTCCATCTGCAAATTTAATTACCCTGTCATGTAACCTAGCATACCCATGGGTTTTGGAGATTAGAATATGGATGTCTCTGAGGTGGGGAACTATTTTGTCTATCATACAGTTATAATATATGAATACTGCTAACAAAACACCATTTTAAATAGAAAAGAAAAGCTAATCTTAAATTGAAGTCCAGAAAAACAAATTGTATTTAATCAGGAGCAAGGCAACTGAGATGTGTGTGTGTGTGTGTGTGTGTGTGTGTGATATACATGAAAAGAAGCTCATCTTTGAGAAGCAAAGGAAAACTTCAATTATCATTTCTTGTCTTGGAATGCCTAATTTTCACTAAGAAAGGACTCTAGAAAAAAAGTACATTTCAAAATATTAAAAAGGAACAGCAAACAATTTAAAAGAGATATCCTAATGATCAGATCAAGGGACCTTCTACTCATTTTAGTGGCTAGAGTAATTAGATGCAGAGCAGGTGTTTCCTGTGAGCACTGAGCTAAACTTGAAGGTACAGGAGATAGAACCTCAGAGTAGACAGAACTGGGATACTATTCACCCTTTACAGAATTCTTCACAGAAGATGTTAAAAAAGAGATAAAGAAAAAGTGTTTCTTTACCTCAGCTCCAAAAAAGAGGCCTGTAAAGCTAGAAAGGGAATCATTTCTCTTCTGAGAATTGCATGTTTCCCAAAACTTCTAATCAGACAGTGTGGTAACTTATCATTGCTGAAGAATTTTTTTTTTTAATCATTACATTCATATTGCTGTAATGGCAAAATCAGTTTGTATTAGTTTCCTATTGCTGCTGTAACAAATTAACACAACATTGGTGCTTTGAAATAATACAAATCTTTTATTCTACAGTGCTAGAAGTCAGAAGTCTTAAATGGATCTCACTGGGCTAAAATCAAGAAGTCAGCAGGGTTATGTTCCTTGAGAAGGCTCCAGGGAAGAATCTGTTCCCTTGGCTTCTCCAGGTTCTAGAGCCTGCACACAACCTTTGGCCACTTCTAACTTCACTGCCAGCAGTGGGCTGCTGAATCTTTCTCAAGTAGCATTGTTCTGAACCAGACTTTTGTGCTGTTTTCCTTCATTTATCCTTGTGAATCCATCAGTTTTGTCTGGATTACAAGGATAATCTTTCCATATTAAGGTCAACCAATTACCATCCTTAATTCCATCTGCAAATTTAATTACCCTGTCATGTAACCTAGCATACCCATGGGTTTTGGAGATTAGAATATGGATGTCTCTGAGGTGGGGAACTATTTTGTCTATCATACAGTTATAATATATGAATACTGCTAACAAAACACCATTTTAAATAGAAAAGAAAAGCTAATCTTAAATTGAAGTCCAGAAAAACAAATTGTATTTAATCAGGAGCAAGGCAACTGAGATGTGTGTGTGTGTGTGTGTGTGTGTGTGTGATATACATGAAAAGAAGCTCATCTTTGAGAAGCAAAGGAAAACTTCAATTATCATTTCTTGTCTTGGAATGCCTAATTTTCACTAAGAAAGGACTCTAGAAAAAAAGTACATTTCAAAATATTAAAAAGGAACAGCAAACAATTTAAAAGAGATATCCTAATGATCAGATCAAGGGACCTTCTACTCATTTTAGTGGCTAGAGTAATTAGATGCAGAGCAGGTGTTTCCTGTGAGCACTGAGCTAAACTTGAAGGTACAGGAGATAGAACCTCAGAGTAGACAGAACTGGGATACTATTCACCCTTTACAGAATTTCTAGGAGGATCACAGAAGATAGTGAAGTAAATGGTACTTCTTAAGGAGGAAAGTTCAGTCACATGTAACACTCTAATTAACTTGCTCAGACACCCTAGGATGGATAACACCAGAAATGAGCCAAAATCTGCAGTTATGGAGGTTACTTTTTTTCTTAAAGCTGTCAGTCCTCTGGACATGAGCAATTCACAGACCATGACTTTAGGAAAGACTTAAGTGCAATAACAAAACTAGTAAATCAGGGGCTTTCTCCTTTGAAGATCCATATGATGTTTTCTCCTGAGGACACTGCATTTTCGTGGGTTTGTTCTTACACACTTGAGCTAAACATAAGTTCTAACTCTTTTAAAAAATCTACACGTATCCAGGATGTTGTTATAATTTTGTGTGCTTCACTTTCACAGACTTTGTCTCATTTATTCTTGTTTTTCAGTCCACTTTAAAAATGAGAGCACTGAGGCTATGAGCATTTGCCTTGTCCAAGGTCAAAACCAAGCAGCAAAACTGGGTTTTAAAACTAGGTGTTTGGCTCCATATCCAGGTTTTTTTTTTTTTTCTCTCTAATATTTACAGAATGGTTTCTCTGTGTTGGATGTTGTGACGAGGGCTTTATTTCAGTGATTTATAAAACAGAAATAAAAGTGCACACCCGGGACTTCTCTGGTGGCCCAGTGGTTAAGACTCTGTGTTCCTAGTGCAAGGGGCCTAGGTTTGATCCCTTGTCAGGAAACTAGATCCCCCTTGCTGCAACTAAGACCCAGTGGAGCCAAATAAATAAGTTATTTAAAATAATTAAAAAATAAATAATTTTTTAAAAAGTGCATACCCCCAAATGTTGTCAGGAGGAATAAATGGGTTAATGCACAATACAGTTAAAGCATTCAGGCCATTACAAAGAATACAGCAAGTGCTCTATTCGTACGAGTAATTATTTGTAGTTTTTCACAAGCCATCTCTGAGGTGTTTCTGTTATTACACCCATTAGATATGTGGGGAAACTGAAATTTGAAGTGGTTAAAACGGTTAACTTTTCCTGGTATGTGATCAAGTGAGCCACGAGAACCCTTACTCATACCAGCCAGCTTCATGTTGACTTTCTGGGTGTGGATCTCTGAACAGAGCCACTCTCAGTTGCTCAGCTAGTCCTGGGCTTCCAAGTGAGGAGAGCCTCAACTAGCCACGTTCCATGACTGTTTGATCTGTCTGAAATGAACCCCAGGTTTCAGATGCGCATAGCTCAGTGAACATTTCTGCACTTGAGAAATCTGCCTTTCACACTGTTTCTATTTCATATCATTCATGTGTTTCCTCATTCAGCCTTCAAAATAGTTAACACCTGATTGTGTGCCATGCAAAATAAAAGAGTGACTGTGGGGACAGATATCACAAAGAAGCTTGTAGTCCAGAAAGGGGAGGTAAGAAATGCACATAAACCACTAAATCCACATAAAGGCATGCAAGTTGGGCTTCTCTGGTGGTTCAACTGGTAAAGAATCCACTTGCAATAAGTACTCAACTCTTTAAAAATCTACACGTATCCAGGATGTTGTTATAATTTTGTGTGCTTCACTTTCACAGACTTTGTCTCATTTATTCTTGTTTTTCAGTCCACTTTAAAAATGAGAGCACTGAGGCTATGAGCATTTGCCTTGTCCAAGGTCAAAACCAAGCAGCAAAACTGGGTTTTAAAACTAGGTGTTTGGCTCCATATCCCGGGTTGGCTTTTTTTCTCTCTAATATTTACAGAATGGTTTCTCTGTGTTGGATGTTGTGACGAGGGCTTTATTTCAGTGATTTATAAAACAGAAATAAAAGTGCACACCCGGGACTTCTCTGGTGGCCCAGTGGTTAAGACTCTGTGTTCCTAGTGCAAGGGGCCTAGGTTTGATCCCTTGTCAGGAAACTAGATCCCCCTTGCTGCAACTAAGACCCAGTGGAGCCAAATAAATAAGTTATTTAAAATAATTAAAAAATAAATAATTTTTTAAAAAGTGCATACCCCCAAATGTTGTCAGGAGGAATAAATGGGTTAATGCACAATACAGTTAAAGCATTCAGGCCATTACAAAGAATACAGCAAGTGCTCTATTCGTACGAGTAATTATTTGTAGTTTTCACAAGCCATCTCTGAGGTGTTTCTGTTATTACACCCATTAGATATGTGGGGAAACTGAAATTTGAAGTGGTTAAAACGGTTAACTTTTCCTGGTATGTGATCAAGTGAGCCACGAGAACCCTTACTCATACCAGCCAGCTTCATGTTGACTTTCTGGGTGTGGATCTCTGAACAGAGCCACTCTCAGTTGCTCAGCTAGTCCTGGGCTTCCAAGTGAGGAGAGCCTCAACTAGCCACGTTCCATGACTGTTTGATCTGTCTGAAATGAACCCCAGGTTTCAGATGCGCATAGCTCAGTGAACATTTCTGCACTTGAGAAATCTGCCTTTCACACTGTTTCTATTTCATATCATTCATGTGTTTCCTCATTCAGCCTTCAAAATAGTTAACACCTGATTGTGTGCCATGCAAAATAAAAGAGTGACTGTGGGGACAGATATCACAAAGAAGCTTGTAGTCCAGAAAGGGGAGGTAAGAAATGCACATAAACCACTAAATCCACATAAAGGCATGCAAGTTGGGCTTCTCTGGTGGTTCAACTGGTAAAGAATCCACTTGCAATACAGAAGACCTGGGTTTGATCCCTGGGTTGGGAAGATCCCCTGGAGAAGGGAAAGGTTACCCGAGTACTAGATACTAGAGTTAGTATCCTTGCCTGGAGAATTCCATGGCTTGCCCATAGGTCTCAAAGAGTCGGACTCAACTGAGCAAACTTTACTTTCACTAAATCCAAGGAAGCATATTAGTGTTCATGAGAAAGTGTGTATAAGAAGAGAGGGAGCTTAGACAGACAGGAGGAACAAAGAAGTAGGAGGGTGAGGTCTGTTAGGGAATGTTTCATAGTCAAAGTTTGAAGGTCCATCGTTTCAATGAGTCATTCAATAGCATTCATTGACTAATATGTGCTAAAATATACAAAATCCTTCAATTTAATCCAATCAACAATTCCTGTTGTCTCCAACATAAAAAAAAATGTATACCTATAGCTTCCTTGTACAGCAGAAACTAACATAACATTGTAAAGCAACTATATGCCAATAATAATAAAAAAGTAACCTTTCTCTAATTCTCACTAATTCTGCAAACATAGCCCTAGACTCAAATCACCATGTGATATATTCCCATCTGATTTTCCTGCTTTTACCCTTACACCTCTACAATCTATTTTTACACAGCAGCCAAATTAGAGTATATTTTTATGTAGCTTCCCTGCTTATCACCTTCAAATGGACAGTTGTCCATTACACTGGGGATAACATTAAAATTCACCATGTTTTGACCTCTCTTTGATCCATCTGAGACTAATTTCATTTGCCCCACAATCCCAAACCATAATTCTCTTCTCACATAGTCTTTTAGTTCTTTGAATAAACTAAGATTACTCCCAGCAAAGTCTGTGGTGTTTCGGGACCATCTGTGTGGAGTATTCACTCTTGCAAGGCTGTCTCCTTACTTCTTGCTCTTTCTCATCACTCAATTCAAAGCTCCTATGCAATCTTCTCAGCATTGACCAGAAATAAGCTATGTCTCCTGTCACAACTACCAATCACTGTCTAGCAAATTGCTGTTTTATTTTCTTGATAGCACTCACCACCTTCCCTGAAGTATTTTGTACATGTTTGTTGGCTCGTTCATTTCCTGTCTCTTTGCACTTGTATAGCATACTTCCAGAATGATACCTAGGAGAGTGCTTGGTGACTCTAGGTTTTTCATAGATGCTGAATGAATAAATGGATAGCATACGACAGCGCTCTTCACTCATGCAGACATTTGAAACCACATGAATTGTCTCACTGATAGTCATAATCAGAGTTAGCAATTAACTTCATTTTATAGTACATTGGGTTCAAGAGAACATTCATCAAACTGGAAATGTGGAGGTGGTCAGACTATGACGCTCCGTAAGTATCTATAAGAGAACTGAATGATGAGATTCTAGTAAGTGTTCTTGGGCAGTAAAGTGGCATGATTACAGAACTGTCCTGTTTAATTCAGGTAATAAGCAAAACAAAAGTGATTGCAGCAGTGAGAGAGAAGAAACTGAGGACAAAAAGATAAGTGAGTAGGCAAGGGTCCCATTCAGAGGTCACATCAATGCACATAAAGTGAGAGGAATGAGCACAGGCAGTAAAAGGGATGCAGAGATGAGCCTGGAAGAACAGTGTGAAGCAGAGACTGGGAAAAGGAGGTATCAGAGATGATCTGTACTGATTCTAAAACATGGAGATTTATTTGTCAACATTTTACTGAAACTGACTAGTGAAAAAAAATATGGTGGAAGTGTATTAAAAAGATGCAAGACTATCACATGAACTTGAAGTCAAACCTAAACAACCAAGACTTAGGAAGGGCACAAAGAAGGCAGCTTACAGCAGCCATAAATAAACTTTACTGGAGGGGGCTGCATTTGACGTGTCTCATTTCCAGGAATTCTTGAGCATGGTATGTATCCATCTCTAAATTTCAAGCTTAAAAAGGAAAATCCTGCTTGACTACTTGGGTCAGGAAAATACCCCTGGGTCAATCAGCTATAACTCAACCATGAGCACTCTCATGGTTGGTGGTCCTTTTAGGAGAAAGGAAACTCTTGAGGGTTCAGTCAGCCTCTCCAAGTCATCTCTCCATGAAAATGGAAATGAGATCATGTAGGGAGGCAAAGATAACTGAAGTTTTGATAGAGCTACGTTTGAGTAATGAGCAGGGAATTTAAGTAGTGCTGTGAGTTGATAACTTAAAATGTGAAGCTATGCCTTGGGAGAGAGGACAGAGTTAGAGATAAAAACCTAGGATTTATCCATATAGAGGTAATTGTTGAAGTGACAAATATGAATAAGATATTCAAGGAAAAGGGATGTACAGAGAGAAGAGAGATAAGAACAAAGAATCAACATTTTATGAGAAAGAGCAGCCAAGTGTATCAGAGCAAAAATGGTGAGAATCATCTACGGAGACTTTAGAAAGTAATATTTTCATGGGAGTCAAAAGATGAGAAAGCTTCAAGGAGAGAATTGACCACGGTGTTTTTAGAAACCTGGCCACTCTCTACATTAAAGGGTGGTCCTGTTTTGTTCAGTCTATAAGTCATGTCTGATTCTTTGTGATACCATGGACTCCAGCATGCCAAGCTCCTCTGTCCTGCACTAACTCCTGGAGTTTTCTCAAATTCATGTCCATTAAGCTAGTGATTATATCTAACCATCTCATCCTCTGCTGCCCCCTTTTACTCCTGCCCTCAATCTTTCCCAGCATCAGAGTCTTTTCTAGTGAGTCAGCTCTTTGCATCAGATGACCAAAGTATTGGAGCTTCAGCTTCAGCATCAGGCATCAGCCCACATTTTACTGAAACTGACTAGTGAAAAAATATGGTGGAAGTGTATTAAAAAGATGCAAGACTATCACATGAACTTGAAGTCAAACCTAAACAACCAAGACTTAGGAAGGGCACAAAGAAGGCAGCTTACAGCAGCCATAAATAAACTTTACTGGAGGGGGCTGCATTTGACGTGTCTCATTTCCAGGAATTCTTGAGCATGGTATGTATCCATCTCTAAATTTCAAGCTTAAAAAGGAAAATCCTGCTTGACTACTTGGGTCAGGAAAATACCCCTGGGTCAATCAGCTATAACTCAACCATGAGCACTCTCATGGTTGGTGGTCCTTTTAGGAGAAAGGAAACTCTTGAGGGTTCAGTCAGCCTCTCCAAGTCATCTCTCCATGAAAATGGAAATGAGATCATGTAGGGAGGCAAAGATAACTGAAGTTTTGATAGAGCTACGTTTGAGTAATGAGCAGGGAATTTAAGTAGTGCTGTGAGTTGATAACTTAAAATGTGAAGCTATGCCTTGGGAGAGAGGACAGAGTTAGAGATAAAAACCTAGGATTTATCCATATAGAGGTAATTGTTGAAGTGACAAATATGAATAAGATATTCAAGGAAAAGGGATGTACAGAGAGAAGAGAGATAAGAACAAAGAATCAACATTTTATGAGAAAGAGCAGCCAAGTGTATCAGAGCAAAAATGGTGAGAATCATCTACGGAGACTTTAGAAAGTAATATTTTCATGGGAGTCAAAAGATGAGAAAGCTTCAAGGAGAGAATTGACCACGGTGTTTTTAGAAACCTGGCCACTCTCTACATTAAAGGGTGGTCCTGTTTTGTTCAGTCTATAAGTCATGTCTGATTCTTTGTGATACCATGGACTCCAGCATGCCAAGCTCCTCTGTCCTGCACTAACTCCTGGAGTTTTCTCAAATTCATGTCCATTAAGCTAGTGATTATATCTAACCATCTCATCCTCTGCTGCCCCCTTTTACTCCTGCCCTCAATCTTTCCCAGCATCAGAGTCTTTTCTAGTGAGTCAGCTCTTTGCATCAGATGACCAAAGTATTGGAGCTTCAGCTTCAGCATCAGGCATCAGCCCTCCCAGTGAATATTCAGGGTTGATTTCCTTCGGGATTGACTGGTGCGGTCCTAGTAGGAATCAGTTTGAGGCTGGTCAAAGTGTAGGTATGCAAATATGTGTGTGTGGGGGGAGGAATGTTTGTGGTTTTGTGTACATATACAGAGGACGGGAGTGCTGGGCAGAAAGGAGAAAGATAATCCTTAAAAGGATTTTCAGCTATAATTGCTATATTCTTCCATTCAGCCTAAGACAATTCTAAAAGTATGACTGACCATTCGGTATATGCCTAACTTTGACACAGGTGTTGGGGATGCCATCTGTACAAGTGAGCTAGGCTCTGCTCTCCTGGAGCCTACAATCCAGTGGAAAATGCAGAGAAGTGAGCAGCCAGTTGTTAAATATTGTAATGAGAGCAAGGGCTTCCCTGGTGGCTCAAATGCTGAAGAATCCATCCGCCAATGCAGGAGATGCTGGTTTGATCCTTGGGCCAGGAAGGTCTACTGGAGGAGGGAATGGCAAGCAACTCCAATATCTGTGCCTGTGAAATCCCATAGACACAGGAACCAGGCGGGCCATAGTCCCTGGGGTCACAAAAGATTTGGACATGACTTAGAGACGAAACCACCACAACAACCTTGAGGCTTTTACTTAAGTTCCTGTTCTCATCTCTTATTACTTTCCCCTTACTCACTTCAGCTACTGTGGTCTCCTCGATGCACCTTGATCATCAAAGGCTGTGCCTGCCTCAAGGTCTTTTTACTTGTGGTTTTCTCTCCCTGGATCAATCTTTCCCCAGATTTCTACAAGATTCACTCCCTTGGCAATATCAGGTCAATACTGCATGATCCCCTTTATAAGCATTCACAGTCCCCAGCCATGACATATAATAGGTGCTAGATAACGAACTGATGAATGTTGTCAGATTTTCTACTCAAAGCAGCAAGCATTCATTCATAAAGGCAGGCAGTTATCCTCTTAGGTAACACAAATAGATGTAATATACCATCTTTAAGTGTTTCATATTTCTATTTGTTTATTTATTTATTTTTAGCTATTCTGGGTTTTTACTCTGCTGCAGGCTCTTCTCTAGTTACGGGGAGTAGGGGTACTCTCTAGTTAAGGTGAGCAGGCTTCTTGTTGTGGTGACTTCTCTTGTTGTGGAGACTTCTCTTGTTGTGGAACTCAGGCTCTAGGGCACATGGGCTTCAGTAGTTACAGCACATGGGCTCAAGAGTTGCGGCTCTGAGACTCAAGAGCACAAGCTCAATAGTTGTGGCTCACAGACTTAGTTGCTCCACAGTATGTGGGATCTTCCTGCATAAGGTGATTGAACCCATGTCTCCTGCATTGGCAGGCAAAGTCTTTACCACTGAGCTACCAGGAAGCCCCTAAATGTTTCACATTTAAATGTAACATACAAGTAAATAGAGAAAAAATTCCAAGTTTCTTCTGGAAAAAAAACACTATGGAATTGTTTGGAATACTGCTTATGAAGATTCTGAAAATGTAACAGACACCTAAAGTTCCAAAAAGGTTTGAGTGATATAAAAAGGTCACTAATCTGTCTTTTGAGGCTGATAAGTCCTGAAATGGAGAACGCTTAACAGCTTTTTTGAGTGCTGATAGATCCAGGTATAAAATTTGGGATTTGAACCCACCGAGTGGAATTGCTCTGCTTAACTGAGGAAGGTGGGATCATCCTTGCTCCTGTTTCTGAGCTCTTTAGTGCCTATAGTTCTGTGTGTGAAGAAAGGCATGAAAGTGAAGAGGTAGAGACAGAGGCTGCACGTTCCTCTGGAAATGACAACAGTCGTTCATTGAGTGCCTACTTTGTTCAAGATATGGGAGCAGAGAGGCTGCAAATATATGATCCCATTTAATTTCCACAAGGGCTCTGTGAGCTGTATATTATCCGCTCTCAGCAGATAAGGAAGGAGAGAGGTTTAAAGAGCTTTCATTTTTGCACTGAATTGGTTGGGCTGAGATTGAACCTAATCTACTGTAACACCTCTTTCTCTAAGAAACGCTGCTTGTTTGTGCTATGAACTACTCATTCCTTCTAGCTGCAAAGTAGGAGACATTTTTTTTCTTAGAAATCATTTTACAAATGGTAATTTGGTTTCCAGGTAAGTTCATTAAAACCCTTTGTAATGCATAATGCAGCCAAAAGAACATGATTGTTTCTATGGAAATATATGCCCCCAGTGCTAAACTGCCAATTTAACAGATGAACTTTGAGGATGTAATCTGTTTCCCTTTTCTCAGAGGAGATAAATAGGTGGAAATGTTCCATTCCTCAACACAAGCTGCATATCCTCTTTCCAGACAGCTGTTAGTTGTGTTGCATATTCTCCCACCATCAAAGTACAAAATCTGTAAGGTTTTCTACCACACAGAAGCCAATTTCTCATTTCAGATACTGCAGATCTCAATGTGCATTTCAAGCTCCAAATACAACTCTAAACACGTCAGCCAAAACAAACTGCAATTTGTATAAAATAAATCTGGGAAGTATGTTTTTCAGAAACCTACTGTTCCTGTCTCAGAGTAGAGTAGGGGAAGTCAAGGATGGGGAACAGCTCAGTCTCCGTTCATCAGCACTGCTGTATCCATACAAAATCTGGTACAGAGTAGTCAAGATAAATGGCCTCACCTTTCTCTCTTTGCCATTTCCTGAAAGTAAGGTATTTAAGAGAGCTAAGAACTCCCCCTAGCCAACTTAGAACAGAGTTATCTATTGCAATGCTACTCTGAATACAGCATCACCAATACCTAAGAGCTTGTTAAAATGCAAATTCTCCAGCCCCACAGGTCTACCAAATCAGGATCTCTGCGGAGGCCCGCAGCAGTCTGTGTTTTATAAGTTCTCTGGGTGATACTAATGAAATAAACCTAAAAGGAAACTTATCAGAAACTTGACCTAAATGGAAGGGCTTAAACTGTGACCCAGAGAATAGAGTTCAAGTCCCTGTAGCATCACTTGATAGAGAATTCTTTTGGGATAAGTCATGTAACCACACTCTGAGTTTCATGTTCCTTATCTGTAAAATAAAGGAGTTGAACTAACATTCTTGATGTGAGGGCCCTATTATCAGAGAATCTTCTGGTTACCTTTAGTTATCATTGCTTGCCTGATCTCTCTTATGCTATTGTCTTGATGATGACGATGATGTTATTTAACTTTTGGAGGAATGTCATTTTACAAATGGTAATTTGGTTTCCAGGTAAGTTCATTAAAACCCTTTGTAATGCATAATGCAGCCAAAAGAACATGATTGTTTCTATGGAAATATATGCCCCCAGTGCTAAACTGCCAATTTAACAGATGAACTTTGAGGATGTAATCTGTTTCCCTTTTCTCAGAGGAGATAAATAGGTGGAAATGTTCCATTCCTCAACACAAGCTGCATATCCTCTTTCCAGACAGCTGTTAGTTGTGTTGCATATTCTCCCACCATCAAAGTACAAAATCTGTAAGGTTTTCTACCACACAGAAGCCAATTTCTCATTTCAGATACTGCAGATCTCAATGTGCATTTCAAGCTCCAAATACAACTCTAAACACGTCAGCCAAAACAAACTGCAATTTGTATAAAATAAATCTGGGAAGTATGTTTTTCAGAAACCTACTGTTCCTGTCTCAGAGTAGAGTAGGGGAAGTCAAGGATGGGGAACAGCTCAGTCTCCGTTCATCAGCACTGCTGTATCCATACAAAATCTGGTACAGAGTAGTCAAGATAAATGGCCTCACCTTTCTCTCTTTGCCATTTCCTGAAAGTAAGGTATTTAAGAGAGCTAAGAACTCCCCCTAGCCAACTTAGAACAGAGTTATCTATTGCAATGCTACTCTGAATACAGCATCACCAATACCTAAGAGCTTGTTAAAATGCAAATTCTCCAGCCCCACAGGTCTACCAAATCAGGATCTCTGCGGAGGCCCGCAGCAGTCTGTGTTTTATAAGTTCTCTGGGTGATACTAATGAAATAAACCTAAAAGGAAACTTATCAGAAACTTGACCTAAATGGAAGGGCTTAAACTGTGACCCAGAGAATAGAGTTCAAGTCCCTGTAGCATCACTTGATAGAGAATTCTTTTGGGATAAGTCATGTAACCACACTCTGAGTTTCATGTTCCTTATCTGTAAAATAAAGGAGTTGAACTAACATTCTTGATGTGAGGGCCCTATTATCAGAGAATCTTCTGGTTACCTTTAGTTATCATTGCTTGCCTGATCTCTCTTATGCTATTGTCTTGATGATGACGATGATGATAATAAAACAATAATAGTATCTTTGCATATACTGTGGTCCATGCATTTTGTAAGTAATGACTTTTGTTTGACCTATGTCCTCTACTAGTAATTATTTTGAGTTTAGAACTAAGAAAACCTAGAGAAGTTAATGTAACTTCCCTAAAGTCACAAAGAAAATAAATAACACTGCTGTATTTAAATCCAAATCTAACTTCAATAAAACACTGCAATCCAGAAGACAGTGTTAGGTACACTAGACAGCTTATTTCCTTTAAGTTTATAAAGCAATTACATTGAATATATTTAACATATATATAAAAGTCACATTACCTAAGAGTGATCAATAAACAAGGTTTTAGTTGTTCTTAGCTGCTGATTTGTTGACAGTTCTGAGATGTTCTGTCCCTGGTGAAAAGATGTAGAAAAATGGAAGCTGGAGAGAACTTTGGAATGCTTATAACTTTAAAGGTCATTATAGGGCTTCCCTAGTGGTCCAGTGGGTAGAGTCTGCCCTGCAGTGCAAGGGGCGCCAGTTCGATCTCTGGCCTGCGAAGATTCCAAGTCCCATGGAGCGAATGTACTGGTGTGCCCAATTACGAGCCAGGGCTCTGGAGCACATGCGCCCTGAGCCACTGATCTGCACACAGAGAGGCTACTGCAATGAGACGCCCACATGGGCCAAAGAACAAAATATGGTTGAAAAATAAATGAGTGAAAAACCAATAAAAGAAACCAAAATTTTTTAGAAAAGGTCATTAAAGGCTAAAGAAATTTAGAAGCAAAGCAGTTAAATATGCCAAAGGTTACATAGCTGGTTAGTAGCTCAGATGTGACCAGAATGTGTCTTATTGTACACCTGAGCTGCTGCTTTTTTTGTTACTAATTTATTAAATCAAAATGAATATTCTTTATTTTAAGAGTAGCATATACTATGCACCCATGCCCATGGCAGGTGTATAAGGAAGATGGTGTGTGACAGTCTTCAATGATAAGCAAGGATTATTAACATTAATAAAGTCAGAATGGTAATTCTGGGCAGAGACAACAATATAAGCAAAGGTATGGGTTTCTGGAACCAAATGAAATATTTGAGGAACTATTGGAACAGTTATAAGACTCCATAGTATTAATAATAACAAAGTGCAAATTAGGGAGCAGCTGGAAATGAGGTTGGAGAGACAGAGTGACCAGGTCATGAAAGGCTGAATATGCCATTCTAAGGCACCTGAGTCTAACGCTCTTAGCTCTAAGAGTTACTAAAGACTTCCTGCAGGAGAATGACACAGATTTGTATCTAGCTCCCTCTAGCTGCAGAGTGGACTATGAAGCATCTATTTAAAGTATGGGGCTTAAAGGACGGAGGAAGGAGAATCTGAGACTTAAAATAGTGAAACTGGTTATACTTATAATATTTTAGGCAAAATACAGTAAACCCATGCAAAGCCAATTCTAGTAGAACTAAAGTAGCAGGGAAAGATTCAAATGATTTTTTGGAGAGGCAAAATAACCATGGTTTAGTGCTGGATTAAATAAGGAGAAGGTATAAGGTGATTCCCAGATGTGTGGTAACTGATAGATAATGATGAGAAAGAGAAGAAGAAGAAGCGATGAATCTGGCTATGTGGAAATAGCGAACCCAGCCTTCAGGTCACTGTGTCATTAGATCATCACTACAGAGAGATCCTGGAGAGACAGTCAACGCATATGCCTAAGACCACTGTAATGAATGATTTTGCTTTATGGCAAGAGGGTAGCACAGTCAAGGTCAGAGTCCTGCAGAATATTCCAGAAGAGGACAAGCCTCAACAATTGCTATGGAGAGGAAATAGAAAAGTTGGAAGGAGGAAGGGAAAGTCTTGGGTCAAAAAGAAAAAAAAAAGGCACTTAGTGAGTGACAATTAAATGAATATAGAATCTGCCTGCAATGCAGGAGACATGGTTTTATTTCCTGGGTTGGGAAGATCTTCTGGAGAAGGGAATAGCTACCCACTCCAGTATCCTTGCCTGAGGAATTCACTGGACAGAGGAGCCTGGTGGGTTCCAATCCATGGGATCCCAAAGAGTCCAAACAACTGAGTGACTGACACTTTCACTTTCACAGTTCCAGTGAAAAAAAAAATAACACTATTGCAGAGACAACAATATAAGCAAAGGTATGGGTTTCTGGAACCAAATGAAATATTTGAGGAACTATTGGAACAGTTATAAGACTCCATAGTATTAATAATAACAAAGTGCAAATTAGGGAGCAGCTGGAAATGAGGTTGGAGAGACAGAGTGACCAGGTCATGAAAGGCTGAATATGCCATTCTAAGGCACCTGAGTCTAACGCTCTTAGCTCTAAGAGTTACTAAAGACTTCCTGCAGGAGAATGACACAGATTTGTATCTAGCTCCCTCTAGCTGCAGAGTGGACTATGAAGCATCTATTTAAAGTATGGGGCTTAAAGGACGGAGGAAGGAGAATCTGAGACTTAAAATAGTGAAACTGGTTATACTTATAATATTTTAGGCAAAATACAGTAAACCCATGCAAAGCCAATTCTAGTAGAACTAAAGTAGCAGGGAAAGATTCAAATGATTTTTTGGAGAGGCAAAATAACCATGGTTTAGTGCTGGATTAAATAAGGAGAAGGTATAAGGTGATTCCCAGATGTGTGGTAACTGATAGATAATGATGAGAAAGAGAAGAAGAAGAAGCGATGAATCTGGCTATGTGGAAATAGCGAACCCAGCCTTCAGGTCACTGTGTCATTAGATCATCACTACAGAGAGATCCTGGAGAGACAGTCAACGCATATGCCTAAGACCACTGTAATGAATGATTTTGCTTTATGGCAAGAGGGTAGCACAGTCAAGGTCAGAGTCCTGCAGAATATTCCAGAAGAGGACAAGCCTCAACAATTGCTATGGAGAGGAAATAGAAAAGTTGGAAGGAGGAAGGGAAAGTCTTGGGTCAAAAAGAAAAAAAAAAGGCACTTAGTGAGTGACAATTAAATGAATATAGAATCTGCCTGCAATGCAGGAGACATGGTTTTATTTCCTGGGTTGGGAAGATCTTCTGGAGAAGGGAATAGCTACCCACTCCAGTATCCTTGCCTGAGGAATTCACTGGACAGAGGAGCCTGGTGGGTTCCAATCCATGGGATCCCAAAGAGTCCAAACAACTGAGTGACTGACACTTTCACTTTCACAGTTCCAGTGAAATAAAAATTAATTTCATTTTTTTTCACTATAGCTCATTCATCCAGAAGAGCACTATGGATGAGACTCAATTAAATGGGGATGTTGGATATGGAATGAAGAAAACTAGTGTTGCTATTTTAAGGGTTTTAAAAATATATTAAAGGAAAGGGAGAATGTGGGAATGGAATGACTTAGACATAACTTATAAACATATTGAAGAGCCATCAGGGAAAAAGAAGGTAAAGTTGAGAGAGACAAGACAGTTGTTAGGACATCTCTGAAAGTTGAGGAATCAACAGATGCTATTTGTAGATGGCTTAGAAAAAGCTTGACTCATGTGAATAACAAAAGTAGAGACCTTTTCATATCAGATGTTACTTTTATTGGAGTTAATTCCATACTACAGCTGGAAGTTCCCTGTAAAACACCAGGGATTCCAAGATGATAATGTTAACTGAAGATCAGATGTCTGGAAAGGCTTATTGATTTTTTTTTCTGACACTCATCTGGTGGCATGTAGTGCCTCAGTGACATTCAGAAGCACAGCTACTCTGATTTGGCAAGCACAACCCATATCTGTCTAATAACCAAGAGAATACACTCTGGCAATACAGGTATGATAGATAAAGCTAACCAGTAATCATTGGGCCTTTCTCCCTTTCCTTCATTTATTAAAATGTTTTCTGAAAAAAATATTCCTGGGCTCCCCTGGTGGTCCAGTGGGTCAAGAGTCCTCCTTGCAGTGCAGGGGGCACTGGTTAGATCCTTGGCCTGGGAAGATCCCAGTGCCACAGAGCAGCTGGACTGATGTGTCCAATTAGGAGCCAGGACTCTGGAGCACATGCACCCAGAGCCGGTGATCTGAGGCAAAAGAGGCCACTGCAATGGGAGACCCATACAGGCCAAAGAATAAAGATGGATGAAAACAAATGATGCCTTAGAGGCAATATCTATATCTATATATATGTGTATATATATATATATATATATCAAAGAGTCTAACTGTAGAAGGCTTTAATTGTTTAAGGTCTGACATAACAGATAGTTAAGAGAGCTTATATTTAGTATTTATTACATAAACTTCCTTGAAACATAGTGTGCATATGTTTGTGTGTGTATAAGTAAATACATACATATCTATGATATATGTATAAATCTTTTTTCAATATTTAACAGGCCTGAGAGCTTAGACCAAATGAGCTTCCAAATTGTGCTGAGCAGTGGAACAGGCTTGATGAATTTCGCTATGAATATGGTTTGGCAGAACTTTCTTTGAAAATACACTGATAAGATTTGAGGGAGCTGGTATCTGGCATTCCTGCATGGTTTGAATATAGAATGATTTTGGATATACAGTGAAAGACAGAGAACAGATTCTTGCCAGCTACCACCTTTCCAGGGAAGTGCTATCCAATTATCCTTAATTAGTGATTCTAAAACATACAATTTCCCCTCACATTTTACTTTCTGAAATTTGCATGCAACTTTTGGTTAATTTTTGTTCATTGGAAACATTAATTTTACACCAGGGATTCCAAGACTCTAATCTTACCTGAAGATCAGTTGTCTGGAAAGGCTTATTGATTTTTTTTTCTGACACTCATCTGGTGGCATGTAGTGCCTCAGTGACATTCAGAAGCACAGCTACTCTGATTTGGCAAGCACAACCCATATCTGTCTAATAACCAAGAGAATACACTCTGGCAATACAGGTATGATAGATAAAGCTAACCAGTAATCATTGGGCCTTTCTCCCTTTCCTTCATTTATTAAAATGTTTTCTGAAAAAAATATTCCTGGGCTCCCCTGGTGGTCCAGTGGGTCAAGAGTCCTCCTTGCAGTGCAGGGGCACTGGTTAGATCCTTGGCCTGGGAAGATCCCAGTGCCACAGAGCAGCTGGACTGATGTGTCCAATTAGGAGCCAGGACTCTGGAGCACATGCACCCAGAGCCGGTGATCTGAGGCAAAAGAGGCCACTGCAATGGGAGACCCATACAGGCCAAAGAATAAAGATGGATGAAAACAAATGATGCCTTAGAGGCAATATCTATATCTATATATATGTGTATATATATATATATATTTTCAAAGAGTCTAACTGTAGAAGGCTTTAATTGTTTAAGGTCTGACATAACAGATAGTTAAGAGAGCTTATATTTAGTATTTATTACATAAACTTCCTTGAAACATAGTGTGCATATGTTTGTGTGTGTATAAGTAAATACATACATATCTATGATATATGTATAAATCTTTTTTCAATATTTAACAGGCCTGAGAGCTTAGACCAAATGAGCTTCCAAATTGTGCTGAGCAGTGGAACAGGCTTGATGAATTTCGCTATGAATATGGTTTGGCAGAACTTTCTTTGAAAATACACTGATAAGATTTGAGGGAGCTGGTATCTGGCATTCCTGCATGGTTTGAATATAGAATGATTTTGGATATACAGTGAAAGACAGAGAACAGATTCTTGCCAGCTACCACCTTTCCAGGGAAGTGCTATCCAATTATCCTTAATTAGTGATTCTAAAACATACAATTTCCCCTCACATTTTACTTTCTGAAATTTGCATGCAACTTTTGGTTAATCTGTTCATTGAAAACATTAATTTTTCCCCTTAAAGATGGCTATAGGAGAGTAATAAAGAGCCTTAGAATAGAGTTGATTGAGGTATAGAGAGATTATGTGTCTTTGCCATGGATACAAACTGGGGCAAATAGAGCTGGGATTTAAACCCAGGTCTATCTTATTTGAAAGTTGGTCAAGAACACATGTTTATTCATCATCTACTATGTTGATGGAGACACCATTCTAGGTCCTGGTGTATAAAAATAGAATAGAAGGATATCTGCTGTCAAGAAGCTTACATTCTAGAGGAGGGAAATGGAAACTAACCAAGTAGATTTAAAAAAATTTAGATACTATAAATGTCATAAGGCAAATGAAATAGAGCAAGGTGGTAGAGACACACAGGGGAGTTGCTGCTCACATGACTCTTCTAAGAGGTAACTTTGGAGTTTCCTCCTTCCCTTGCATGGAAACAACACATAATGTGTGAAGAAGAAGCAACTGCAAAGTCCCTGAGAGAAGAAGAAACTTGTTCTTGACCAATTTTAAAATCAGACACTCCTGATTATTAGCTTGAAGTGTCTCCCTTCAAGGAACCCTGGTCTAATGGGGAAAACAGATCTGTCCCATGATAAGTAATGGTGTTAGATATCAGGAGCTGTGATGGGAGATGTGTTCAAGATTCTACATAGGGATGGAAGAGTGGAAGGCACTGTGTTTAGAGTGAGGGTGCCAGGGAAGGGGCTGTGGGCTCAGCTGGGTCTTAAAGGAAAAGAAGGATTTTGCCTGGGATATGGACAGAGTGTGGATGTGCCTAGAATGAACAGCATGTGAAACAGCAATGGGGCATGAAGGAACACGAGGCTTCCCAGGTGGCTCAGTGGTAAAAAAAAAAGTCTACCTACCAATGCAGGAGATATAGGTTCAATTCCTGGCTCAGGAAGATCCCTTGGAGAGGAAAGTGGCAACCCACTCTTATTCTTGCCTGGGGAATTCTATGGACAGAGGAGCCTGGTGGGTTACAGTCCATGCAGTCACAAAGAGTCATATACACAACTGAGCGACTGAGCATGCATGAGGATGCATGAAGGAGCATGGGGCATTTTATACTTGGTCATGGCTGAGCTAACTTGGGGTTCAGCAGGGAGAGTGGCAGAGGATGGTTCAACAGAATGGAGACCTGGAAATGATTTAGCTTGGCAAAGTCTTACAACAAGTTCTCTTGTGTTTTTAAGGTTAATGTCACTGAATATGCTCTAAGTGAATTTCCTGGGAGTGCCTGTCTAGCTTTTTAAGCTCTCTTAATGAGTGAGATGAAAGATACACTGTTTTAAGTCAATAGTTCTCAACCATGGCTGTCTATTAGAATCAACAGAGGAATTTATAGTAAACATAAATTTAAACAATTTTATTTTATTTTTTAAACTTTTTTGGCCTCTTTTATTGTTTTGTATTTATTTATTTTCATTCATCTTTATTCTTTAGCCTGTGTGGGCCTCCCATTTCAGTGACCTTTCTCTTTGCTGAGCACCAGCTCTGGGCGCATGCACTCCAGAGTGCTGGCTCCTAATTGGATTCACCGGCCTAGCCACTCTGTGGCACGTGGGATCTTTCCAGGCCAGGGATCGAACTGGTGTCCCTTGCACTGCAATTAGGACTCCTTACCCACTGGACCACCAGGAAGACCCAATTTAAACAATTTTTAATTCTCAAACAATTAATAATCAGAAGACCTGGGAGTGGAGTTTAGACTTTGGTGGTTTTCTAAGCTTCCCAGATAAAACTAATGGGCAATTGGTATTAGGACTCAGAAGGATCAGCAGAGAATGTAAGTTCTCCTGAAGACACTGGGCATCTAGTGTGTTGCAGAATGTGTACAGAAAAAGTCACCCACAAAAGGAAAAGGAACAGGCAGAGAATGATTTGAGGACTGATAGTTTTCCAGCGTTTAAAAAAAGTCCTTTTGAAAATTCAGGAAGTGAAAGAAGTGTAATTATTATGCAACCAGGCTCAGAAATGTAATGGAGAGATGTGAACAATGGTGCCCTGAACACTCCTAAGTAATTACCTCCAGAAAGAAACAATGGGGCCAAAGGGAGACCCTGGCTCTCCCAAGTGGCAGTAAATGGGAAGTTATCAGACTGAAAAAGCAATTGTGAATCATGCGTTGACTTGCTTTTCCATAATGACACCTGAAGCATGCTTGTGTGTTCTGTAAACCTTAGTTAAGCAAAGTTACCCTCTAAGACACCAGAGGTTTTCCAGAGAACACTTATTTTAATTGGAGCTCATCTGTTTTTGTTCCTAATGAGTCTCCCATTATATACCTTGCTCCTAGTTTCAAATAAAATGCTCCCTGCCACCGCCGTGCATGATTAAAAAGCCATTTAAGCCTACGATATATAGTAGCTGCCAAAATGTTTCCATCAAACAATGCTGCTTAGAACTGAGGCCTGTAGACAGGATGGGAATAGAGAAAAAATGGATAGTTCTAGGTTAAAAAATCACATCCAATTATCCCTGGTTTTTGCTGTTAAAAAAAAATCCTTAGAGTTATATTCACTTTCTAAGGTTTGCTATTACACTCTACCTCCATATTATCCTCTTTTAGCTTTCCAGTTGGTTTCTCATTAGGAAAGTATGATAATTTTGAGAGTCCATACTACAAAGTCTTATTAGTGTTTATGGCTAAAATTTAGTTGTCTGTTTTGTTTGTTATAAGGCTGCTTGCTATTCTCTAAAATGGCTTTGTTTAAAGCAAAGCTATTATTTATGAAATTAGTCATTCTTATGAGTCAGAATTAAGGCAACTTCATCTTGTAACTATGGGCATTTTCCTTTTAAGAAACCATAAGCTGTCAATCACTTTCTTTAGGAGAAACATTTAAATAATATAATGTCCAGAATCTTTGTTCTCAGGCTTATAAATCCCTTTCATTCCCCTTCACAGCTTGGGATCTCAGGATTTCTGTCTGCCTTGTACATTTTTCATACTACTGGACTAGTGTACAAGAAAAAAAATTCACAAATAATAGAGAAGCAGATGTTTCTTGGATTGTGATAATCAACTAGAGTGAGCTAATTTGCTCATTGATCTGTGGTTCTTAATCATTTGAAAATCTAATTAAAGGTGTGAAACTCTTTGGAAAAGGCAAATGTGCTATTCTATTATACACATCATGAATATAAATGGTGAGCTCTCTGACATGTGCACCTGTATCTGGCTCAGTGAATGGCACGTGGTTAAGACTCAATAAATATTTGTTCAACAAGTGAATGAACAGTGAATGGATGTGTAAGCAGCTTTGGCAGGAAAGAGCTCTTTACAGGAGGCCCTTTGTCTTGTCTCTTTAATAAAGCTATCTTTAACTAACCTTAAACCAGGTACCCCATGTTCTACTCACCTCTGGTTCGAAAAAGACAGTGAAAACAAACTTTTATTTTAATTGGAGCTCATCTGTTTTTGTTCCTAATGAGTCTCCCATTATATACCTTGCTCCTAGTTTCAAATAAAATGCTCCCTGCCACCGCCGTGCATGATTAAAAAGCCATTTAAGCCTACGATATATAGTAGCTGCCAAAATGTTTCCATCAAACAATGCTGCTTAGAACTGAGGCCTGTAGACAGGATGGGAATAGAGAAAAAATGGATAGTTCTAGGTTAAAAAATCACATCCAATTATCCCTGGTTTTTGCTGTTAAAAAAAAATCCTTAGAGTTATATTCACTTTCTAAGGTTTGCTATTACACTCTACCTCCATATTATCCTCTTTTAGCTTTCCAGTTGGTTTCTCATTAGGAAAGTATGATAATTTTGAGAGTCCATACTACAAAGTCTTATTAGTGTTTATGGCTAAAATTTAGTTGTCTGTTTTGTTTGTTATAAGGCTGCTTGCTATTCTCTAAAATGGCTTTGTTTAAAGCAAAGCTATTATTTATGAAATTAGTCATTCTTATGAGTCAGAATTAAGGCAACTTCATCTTGTAACTATGGGCATTTTCCTTTTAAGAAACCATAAGCTGTCAATCACTTTCTTTAGGAGAAACATTTAAATAATATAATGTCCAGAATCTTTGTTCTCAGGCTTATAAATCCTTTCATTCCCTTCACAGCTTGGGATCTCAGGATTTCTGTCTGCCTTGTACATTTTTCATACTACTGGACTAGTGTACAAGAAAAAAAATTCACAAATAATAGAGAAGCAGATGTTTCTTGGATTGTGATAATCAACTAGAGTGAGCTAATTTGCTCATTGATCTGTGGTTCTTAATCATTTGAAAATCTAATTAAAGGTGTGAAACTCTTTGGAAAAGGCAAATGTGCTATTCTATTATACACATCATGAATATAAATGGTGAGCTCTCTGACATGTGCACCTGTATCTGGCTCAGTGAATGGCACGTGGTTAAGACTCAATAAATATTTGTTCAACAAGTGAATGAACAGTGAATGGATGTGTAAGCAGCTTTGGCAGGAAAGAGCTCTTTACAGGAGGCCCCTTTTGTCTTGTCTCTTTAATAAAGCTATCTTTAACTAACCTTAAACCAGGTACCCCCATGTTCTACTCACCTCTGGTTCAAGCACACTTTTCAAAACTTTGGATCACACAAGTACTTTGTCTGACTTGTTGGTCCTTTCCAAGATCAAAGAAGTTGAAATGAAGAATAAATAATAGATAACCAGATCTCTACCGTAGCTTACATTTCAGTAATCTTGCAAATAAACTGCATGAACAAGATAGCACCTAAAAGATAGATCACAAAACACAGTGGGAAATGTCTATGAGTCCAATCCCCTATCTCAGTGATTAACTTCTATTGCTTCCCTTTTTCCATTTAAAAATCTTCATGATCAAGCAGAATCTTTGGAGTTGGTTTGGGAACGTGAGTCTGTCTTCTCTCCAGTTTGCTGGCTTTTCTGAATGAAGCATCTCTCCTTTCTATAATGCCAACACTTGCCTTTGAGTATTGGCTTTCACGTGGCAAGAAGTCGAATTTGAGTTTGGCAACAAGTGAAATTTCATAGTAAGTTTGGATGGCCATGAAGGCTAGTTTCAATAAATACTGAAAAAAAAAAAATTCTGGGTTAGGAGCCTCCACCATGAATGAAAATCATTACGAAACTTAATTCTCCAAATTTCTCCTGGCACTAGAGACTTTCTTGCCTTTTCTGTGTTTAAAGTTGATCATCTCCAATTTAAATCTGGAAAGGGCAAAATTAGGTTTCCAGGTAGAGGATATAATCATTTCAGACTCTTTCATAGAAATTAATCCGCATTTTCTTCATGGAACTTTTGGTTGTTCCTAAACTCCTCTACAATGCATTTAATTATCGGCTCTTGTTTTTTCCCTGCATATCTATTGTAATGTATTTCAATTTATCTTTATTCTCAGAAGATATTATTTTCCCTCTATTTACAAGTTCCTAGGGCATCTTAGTCATGAATATAAATGGTGAGCTCTCTGACATGTGCACCTGTATCTGGCTCAGTGAATGGCACGTGGTTAAGACTCAATAAATATTTGTTCAACAAGTGAATGAACAGTGAATGGATGTGTAAGCAGCTTTGGCAGGAAAGAGCTCTTTACAGGAGGCCCCTTTTGTCTTGTCTCTTTAATAAAGCTATCTTTAACTAACCTTAAACCAGGTACCCCCATGTTCTACTCACCTCTGGTTCAAGCACACTTTTCAAAACTTTGGATCACACAAGTACTTTGTCTGACTTGTTGGTCCTTTCCAAGATCAAAGAAGTTGAAATGAAGAATAAATAATAGATAACCAGATCTCTACCGTAGCTTACATTTCAGTAATCTTGCAAATAAACTGCATGAACAAGATAGCACCTAAAAGATAGATCACAAAACACAGTGGGAAATGTCTATGAGTCCAATCCCCTATCTCAGTGATTAACTTCTATTGCTTCCCTTTTTCCATTTAAAAATCTTCATGATCAAGCAGAATCTTTGGAGTTGGTTTGGGAACGTGAGTCTGTCTTCTCTCCAGTTTGCTGGCTTTTCTGAATGAAGCATCTCTCCTTTCTATAATGCCAACACTTGCCTTTGAGTATTGGCTTTCACGTGGCAAGAAGTCGAATTTGAGTTTGGCAACAAGTGAAATTTCATAGTAAGTTTGGATGGCCATGAAGGCTAGTTTCAATAAATACTGAAAAAAAAAAAATTCTGGGTTAGGAGCCTCCACCATGAATGAAAATCATTACGAAACTTAATTCTCCAAATTTCTCCTGGCACTAGAGACTTTCTTGCCTTTTCTGTGTTTAAAGTTGATCATCTCCAATTTAAATCTGGAAAGGGCAAAATTAGGTTTCCAGGTAGAGGATATAATCATTTCCAGACTCTTTCATAGAAATTAATCCGCATTTTCTTCATGGAACTTTTGGTTGTTCCTAAACTCCTCTACAATGCATTTAATTATCGGCTCTTGTTTTTTCCCTGCATATCTATTGTAATGTATTTCAATTTATCTTTATTCTCAGAAGATATTATTTTCCCTCTATTTACAAGTTCCTAGGGCATCTTAGTCCATATCCTGCCAAAGGCAGCTGGAAAGCATTGGCTCTGCTTCCTCTCTGTGGCTGAGGAAGGCTGCCCACTCTGAGCTTCTCCAGACAGGTGCTCTGAAAAGGGCCTATTTACAGGAAAAAAGTTCTGCCCACCTCCCCCTTCCTACTCATGTCCTGATTGTGTCTATGCAATTTTAAAAGTTTTGTTTGCCTACATCTTAGTCTGCTCAGGCTGCTATAACACAATACCATAGACTGGGTGGCTTAAATAGCAGAGATGTATTTCTCACAGATGGCTGAATAGTCCAAAATCAAGGTGATGACTGATTTTGTTCCTGGTGAGAGCTCTCTTTCTAGCTAGCTGGTGGTTGACTTCTAACTAATCTCTCACATGATCTTTTCTTGGTATGTGCACATAACCACATCACACACACAGACATACACAGAATCTTCATCTTATAAAGCCTCTAAACTCATCATGAGGGCCCTACTGTTATGGTCTAACTTATCCTAATTACCTCCAAGGACCCCATCTCCAAATATCATTACTTTGAGGTTAGGGCTTAGATAGGAAACTAGTCGTACATTCAGTCAACATTCAGTCTATAACACCTACTGACTGTGGAGAGGAATGGTGCTGAAAGAAGAGAAAAGAGGAATTGTTTTGAGAACCAACTGTGTACCAGATATATCTCATGTGTGGTTTGTTAAACCCTAACAACATTATGGGGTAGCAGTATACACTTCCATTTTAGAAATGAGAACCCTGAAGTTCACAGAGGTTAAGTAACTAATGCTTGGTCATGTACTTAGGAACTAGTGATACACAGACTGTCACCTAGGTCTCATTATAATAACCTTAGGTGACTATAGACACCATTCTGAGGGTTGGATATGTTAGTCTCACATGTGGGAATCTTCACATAACATCAATATCTAAGCCTGCCTCTTCAATCTAAAGATTCAGCCAGACTGAGGATAGGATTATCGGCTCTTGTTTTTTCCCTGCATATCTATTGTAATGTATTTCAATTTATCTTTATTCTCAGAAGATATTATTTTCCCTCTATTTACAAGTTCCTAGGGCATCTTAGTCCATATCCTGCCAAAGGCAGCTGGAAAGCATTGGCTCTGCTTCCTCTCTGTGGCTGAGGAAGGCTGCCCACTCTGAGCTTCTCCAGACAGGTGCTCTGAAAAGGGCCTATTTACAGGAAAAAAGTTCTGCCCACCTCCCCCTTCCTACTCATGTCCTGATTGTGTCTATGCAATTTTAAAAGTTTTGTTTGCCTACATCTTAGTCTGCTCAGGCTGCTATAACACAATACCATAGACTGGGTGGCTTAAATAGCAGAGATGTATTTCTCACAGATGGCTGAATAGTCCAAAATCAAGGTGATGACTGATTTTGTTCCTGGTGAGAGCTCTCTTTCTAGCTAGCTGGTGGTTGACTTCTAACTAATCTCTCACATGATCTTTTCTTGGTATGTGCACATAACCACATCACACACACAGACATACACAGAATCTTCATCTTATAAAGCCTCTAAACTCATCATGAGGGCCCTACTGTTATGGTCTAACTTATCCTAATTACCTCCAAGGACCCCATCTCCAAATATCATTACTTTGAGGTTAGGGCTTAGATAGGAAACTAGTCGTACATTCAGTCAACATTCAGTCTATAACACCTACTGACTGTGGAGAGGAATGGTGCTGAAAGAAGAGAAAAGAGGAATTGTTTTGAGAACCAACTGTGTACCAGATATATCTCATGTGTGGTTTGTTAAACCCTAACAACATTATGGGGTAGCAGTATACACTTCCATTTTAGAAATGAGAACCCTGAAGTTCACAGAGGTTAAGTAACTAATGCTTGGTCATGTACTTAGGAACTAGTGATACACAGACTGTCACCTAGGTCTCATTATAATAACCTTAGGTGACTATAGACACCATTCTGAGGGTTGGATATGTTAGTCTCACATGTGGGAATCTTCACATAACATCAATATCTAAGCCTGCCTCTTCAATCTAAAGATTCAGCCAGACTGAGGATAGGATTATCTGCATGGGAGATTCTGACTCATGATCTGTTTAGAAACCACTGTACCTCAATTTACTCCTTTCCATGATTAGTAAACACTAGGAGGTTGCCTTTGAGGTGTGACAATGGCCTCTGATATTCTAAGACAGACAGCCTTTCAGGGCTCATCCCTGGCTCCCTAGGCGGTAACAAGTATATACCAACTACAAAAGTTCTCTGTGAAGTGTAATTTAGCCCCACACCTACTGTTTCTTGACTTGTTTCTGTCACTAAATAAGTACAGAGGGTCTTGAAGGTGCTGGAAGCCATAGGAGACACAGACCTCACCACCAAAAGCAGCAATGAAAAAACAGCAGGCATTTTTTTCTAATTCCTTCTTACAGAAATACCCGTTTTTCTCCTCTACATTCTACAGGATCGCTAAGAGTCAGACATGACTGAATGACTAACACACACACAGAAACAATGCCAGTTGTGACAAAAAGTCATATGTTTGATTTCAATATGAAAACAGCAACAAAGGAGTACAAGGCAATTTTTAGAGGTGATGGATATATTTATTACCTTGATTGTGATGATGCTAGCATGAGTATATGCAAAGGTCCAAATTCATCAAATTTTATATATTAGTTATGGATACATAGTTTTACCACATCAATCATACCTCACTAAAGCTAAAGCAATTACAAATACAATTAGACATCTAAATGAAACATGGTACCATGTCTAGACGTGGCTTGTGGAGACACATGTTTACTTTAGTGGTGTGACTGAAAAGAAGAAAGAAAAGAGGAATTGTTTTTGAGAACCAACTGTGTACCAGATATATCTCATGTGTGGTTTGTTAAACCCTAACAACATTATGGGGTAGCAGTATACACTTCCATTTTAGAAATGAGAACCCTGAAGTTCACAGAGGTTAAGTAACTAATGCTTGGTCATGTACTTAGGAACTAGTGATACACAGACTGTCACCTAGGTCTCATTATAATAACCTTAGGTGACTATAGACACCATTCTGAGGGTTGGATATGTTAGTCTCACATGTGGGAATCTTCACATAACATCAATATCTAAGCCTGCCTCTTCAATCTAAAGATTCAGCCAGACTGAGGATAGGATTATCTGCATGGGAGATTCTGACTCATGATCTGTTTAGAAACCACTGTACCTCAATTTACTCCTTTCCATGATTAGTAAACACTAGGAGGTTGCCTTTGAGGTGTGACAATGGCCTCTGATATTCTAAGACAGACAGCCTTTCAGGGCTCATCCCTGGCTCCCTAGGCGGTAACAAGTATATACCAACTACAAAAGTTCTCTGTGAAGTGTAATTTAGCCCCACACCTACTGTTTCTTGACTTGTTTCTGTCACTAAATAAGTACAGAGGGTCTTGAAGGTGCTGGAAGCCATAGGAGACACAGACCTCACCACCAAAAGCAGCAATGAAAAAACAGCAGGCATTTTTTTCTAATTCCTTCTTACAGAAATACCCGTTTTTCTCCTCTACATTCTACAGGATCGCTAAGAGTCAGACATGACTGAATGACTAACACACACACAGAAACAATGCCAGTTGTGACAAAAAGTCATATGTTTGATTTCAATATGAAAACAGCAACAAAGGAGTACAAGGAAATTTTTTAGAGGTGATGGATATATTTATTACCTTGATTGTGATGATGCTAGCATGAGTATATGCAAAGGTCCAAATTCATCAAATTTTATATATTAGTTATGGATACATAGTTTTACCACATCAATCATACCTCACTAAAGCTAAAGCAATTACAAATACAATTAGACATCTAAATGAAACATGGTACCATGTCTAGACGTGGCTTGTGGAGACACATGTTTACTTTAGTGGTGTGACTGAAGTTTGAACACCTTTTTGAATTCTTATGCAAAAATGCCTACAGAATTTGTGCAATGTTCTTTGAATATCCTTTGCCAGAAAAACCTCTGATCTTTATGCTATGGATTTGCTTTTTGGAAACAGCAAGATTGTATTTGGAGACTAGTTCTACAATCAAGTTGAGTGATCACACCAGGGGATTCTGTTGTAGGGATAAAACTGGGACACACCATAGACGAATAGGAATACCTTCACTACTAGGTTTGTAAAACCTGTTTTGAGATGAATTACAGTATAGATATTTTCCAATTGATTTTAGCAAAAACGGCATAGTATATTGTGTGTTGTTGTTGATGTTTAGTCACTAAGTCACATCTGACTCTGTCACTCCATGGACTGTATCCTCTCTCCAGGAAGAAATACTGAAATGGGTTGCCATTTGTTTCTCCAGGGGATTTTCTCGCCTCAGGGATCAAACTCGTATCTCCTACGTTAGCAGGTGGATTCTTTACCTCTGAGCCACCAGGGAAGATTTATATTAAGTGTGTAGATTAGGTGAAATTTTTGTAAGACAAGATACATTCGAAAATGAAAACTATGATATTTTTGTTTTAATTTTGTTAAGGTCTTATTTGTACACTTTGATTTTTATTTGACATAAGATCAATTTCCGTTGATGTTAGGTAATTTGATGCTATCAAGGCAAAGACTGATGAAACCAAATAGTTTTAGAGTTACTTTGGGTTGAACCAACCTGTCCCACAATTCACCTTTCAGGAAACTATCTGGGCATATACCTCATTATTATACTCAATGTCTCCAGATATTGTAGCAGCAACTTATGCATAATAGGGAAATAATTGGGCAAAAGATGAATAATAATTTTTTAAAAACATTTATTTATTTATTTATTTTGGCGGGGGTGGGGAGGGAGGAGGGTGGGAGGGCCACTTCCACTGGTCTTTCATTTGTCTACTCTCATCCATCTTTGTTCTTTGGCCCATGTGGGCCTCCCATCGCGGTGGCCTCTGTTGTCGCAGAGCACTGGCTCTCGGCGCATGCGCTCCAGAGCTCCGGTTCAGTAATTGGACACATCGGTCCAGCCGCTGCGCGGCACATGGGATCCTCCCAGGCCAGGGATCGAACCAGCGCCCCTTGCACTGCAAGGCGGTGTCCTTACACACTGGACCACCACGGAAGCCCGAATAATAATTTTGATTATAATTAGGGGAAGCAAGAGAGAGGGAATAAAATGCAGTCATGTTAAAAAAACAACTGGAAATAATAGGCATCTTTGCCTTTTTGTGAAATAATACACTCACTCAGCATCATGATTTTTCCTCATTAACTTTAGAAGTGCTGCTTCTATCATATTCACTTCTCTGTTGCCTTGCAGGAGATCTGTGTGCACTCTGTGTGACTGACTCAAGATTTCATGCAACCCTCATTTCTAAAATGTCTTTTGATCATTGAGTCATAAGGTTAACCATCTTCAGGTTGTCATTGTTCTGAAAGAGTCTGGGATTCCTAAACAAGCTATTATTTCCCTCAGTACTTTTCCATCTTCTTGTTCATGGTATTACTTGCAGCCAGCTTTGGAAAAATAGCACCAATCAACATAACAGCTTTGCATACTTACACTGCACCTGTTTCTGCACTATAAATAATTATTTATAATTTAGATTTATAGAAAATATTCATGGTAACCAGATCTCTGGGCACATATGTGCCTACTGAGTGCTTCTATTTCTCAGTTCTCAGCTACAAAAACACATTTATAATAACAAGCTCTTTTTTCACTTTGCCTTTAAATTAACAAATATGAAGGCTCTTTTATATTGGCTGTATAGATCACACAAGACTCTTTTACTGGATGTATAGATGACGCTCCCAACATTGGTCTTAATGAAGCATAACCAAGCCCATTAAAATCGTATTTCCAAAGTGCCTTTTTAAAAAAGTTCCTTAGTTTCTCACTATCCCCAGATTCAACAGATGTCTTTTTGGATGTACTTAATGTTTTTATTTGTTCATTTTAGAATCTAATTTCATCACTTTATTTCTGTGGTATAATTGAGACAAGTTGGATGAATTATCTATCCTAACTAGTTCATCATGAAAGAAGCCCAAACTTGTCTCAAAATATTTTTGATGTTTGGAGTCTTTTGGAAGGAAAGAAAGAAGAATCAAACAAAAGCATGATGATTTTCTAGGCTAATTTGAAAGTGAAGCAATTGTGGCGTAACTGAACAAGGGTCTCACATATTGATCCTACACAAAGCTCCAATATTTCAACAGAACATGAGCTTACCAAGGGCAGAGATCGAACCTTGTGGCCCTTGATGTGCTAAGCATGGAGCTTTATGCTTGGCTGAGAATAGGTACTCAATAAATGTTTGTTGAATATAATCTAAGCATTTTTAGAAAGAAAAAAATAATGGTCTGAAGCTCAAGGTAAAGAATCTAATCCCTAGATTCTCCAAACACACAGGTGTTTTGCATGTTTGGCATGCCATATCATAGAACAAGGACCTATAAAACCAGATTAAGGTTTTAAAGTAGGGATCTGGTTATCTCACAGGAAGTAAGACTAAATCATGTCTACCTTCCATATTGGAAATGAAGCAGTCTTTGAAAATACAGTTGTCCTGTATCCTTCAACATCTTACCGGGTAATGGGAAAGTGACCAGTTTGATATGGTGTGATGTTAACAGGTAGTGACACCTTAATGTGCCAGTTCTTCTATGTAACACATTTAACTTAGACTTTTTGAATCTGAAGGTGTGACTCATTCTACTCCTCGGAATTACAGCAGTTTGGGGGCAGAATATCATGGTCCAGGGCAATGTCTTGACCTCTCATTTTTCCTCAGATAACAAGCTCTTGCCTTTAAATTAACAAATATGAAGGCTCTTTTATATTGGCTGTATAGATCACACAAGACTCTTTTACTGGATGTATAGATGACGCTCCCAACATTGGTCTTAATGAAGCATAACCAAGCCCATTAAAATCGTATTTCCAAAGTGCCTTTTTAAAAAAGTTCCTTAGTTTCTCACTATCCCCAGATTCAACAGATGTTTTTTTGGATGTACTTAATGTTTTTATTTGTTCATTTTAGAATCTAATTTCATCACTTTATTTCTGTGGTATAATTGAGACAAGTTGGATGAATTATCTATCCTAACTAGTTCATCATGAAAGAAGCCCAAACTTGTCTCAAAATATTTTTGATGTTTGGAGTCTTTTGGAAGGAAAGAAAGAAGAATCAAACAAAAGCATGATGATTTTCTAGGCTAATTTGAAAGTGAAGCAATTGTGGCGTAACTGAACAAGGGTCTCACATATTGATCCTACACAAAGCTCCAATATTTCAACAGAACATGAGCTTACCAAGGGCAGAGATCGAACCTTGTGGCCCTTGATGTGCTAAGCATGGAGCTTTATGCTTGGCTGAGAATAGGTACTCAATAAATGTTTGTTGAATATAATCTAAGCATTTTTAGAAAGAAAAAAATAATGGTCTGAAGCTCAAGGTAAAGAATCTAATCCTAGATTCTCCAAACACACAGGTGTTTTGCATGTTTGGCATGCCATATCATAGAACAAGGACCTATAAAACCAGATTAAGGTTTTAAAGTAGGGATCTGGTTATCTCACAGGAAGTAAGACTAAATCATGTCTACCTTCCATATTGGAAATGAAGCAGTCTTTGAAAATACAGTTGTCCTGTATCCTTCAACATCTTACCGGGTAATGGGAAAGTGACCAGTTTGATATGGTGTGATGTTAACAGGTAGTGACACCTTAATGTGCCAGTTCTTCTATGTAACACATTTAACTTAGACTTTTTGAATCTGAAGGTGTGACTCATTCTACTCCTCGGAATTACAGCAGTTTGGGGGCAGAATATCATGGTCCAGGGCAATGTCTTGACCTCTCATTTTTCCTCAAAGTTTATCTTGTTTAATCTCTTAAATTCTGCTCACACTTTTTGCTGCTTCCACACTTTTTAGTGATTGGGTCTCCTGTCTTTTATCTCTCTCTTCTGGACTGTTGAATTGGCCTTCCTTTTGCTCTTCCTGTCCCAGTCATCTGCATTAACCCAGCATCCACATTCTAGGCAGGGTGATCCTTTAAAATACAAATATACTTCTACTCCTGAATCATAGGAAAACAATGATTCCAACAGTCAATGAATCCTCAAAGAATATTCCTCATGTTCCTCAAAGAATAGTGTTCGAAACCTTATGCCCTTCATTACGGAAAACAATTTGGTGGTTCCTCAAAAAAGTTAAACAGCATTAACATATGATCCAGCAAGTCTGCTTTTAGGTATGTACCCCAAAGAATTCATAGATATAGAAAGTAGAATAGTAGTTACCAGTGACTATGGGGAGGGGCCATTGTGAGTCACTGATTAATGGGTTCAGAGTTTCAGTTTGATATAATAAATATGTTCTGGAGGTGGATAGTGGTGATGGTTACATAGCATACATTTATCGCCATTGAATTTTACAATTAAAATGGTGAAAATGTTGTTTCATGTTATATATTTTATCAGAATAAAAATACTTACATGCCAGTTACTGCTTACCCTTGGTCTCCAGCAGCTCTGTTGTCACTGATACAACCTTCCTTCATACCACACACACTGTCTATATTAGCTTGACACTTGATCAGCTCCCCAGAACTCCTTTCCTGCTCACTCACAAGCTGGATGTAGGGCTCAGCTTTCTCAGCTTCTGTGTAACACTCTACACATTCTTTACCCCTAGTATATTGCACTCTAATGGTCTGGTCTTAACTGCTTCTTAAGACAGGGAGCTTCTTATTGGAAATAACTGAGTCTTTTACATCCTGAGTGTTTTGAGTACAACACGTGACATAAAGTCGATTGTCAATAAATACTATGGGAACAAACTTGGGAGAAAGTAGCCAATTTTTAAAACATAAAATGTGAAGATTAAAAGAAAATTTAAATCTTATTTTGTCTAAAATCCTTACGAAAGTAATTAAATAACATAGTGGCTAAAACGTTGCTTTCCAGAGGTCTTTCACTTGAAACTCAAAAGCAGATTTTTTTTTCTTTTTATCTTTGATTTTCTCATTTAATGACTCATATCTGAATCACACATTTATCATGTCAATGTTTTCCAAGCTACAATGAGTTGTACAACTTCATACTGTTTGCTCTTCCCATGAGCTAGTTGTCCTAATGTCTAATTAAATTCATGTTTACCTTAAGCAATATTGTCAATTAAATAACAGTTTTATGTGTTGTTTCTTTCTATGTTTAAAACTAATTATCTGTTAATACAGATAATTAGCTATAAAATAAGTGCTTTATTTAAGTACTAAATAAAATAATTTAGATGCCACCTAAAGTTGTCTTGTTACATTTTACATGCAACTAGCATATAAACATTCAATCTGTACAAGCATCTTAAAAATAAATGTAAATGCATTTTTCATATTATGCAACCCCCAGGCAAGTTCAACCACTTCATTTGATACTATTTTTAAAAATTTGTTAGTGCAGAATGACAGTCATATATATTCTGAAGGGGAAGTTCAGGGGTTAATATTTAAAGGACTTTCAAGATAATTTGGACTATTTTGGTTATTCACCTAGCCTAAAATGAAAATCCACAGAAATTTAAACCTGGAGTTAGATCATTTGAGCAAGAAAACCTGATTCTTTATTTTTAATTTGATGCAGGGGTTAATTTAAAATTTATACAACCTTCCTTCATACCACACACACTGTCTATATTAGCTTGACACTTGATCAGCTCCCCAGAACTCCTTTCCTGCTCACTCACAAGCTGGATGTAGGGCTCAGCTTTCTCAGCTTCTGTGTAACACTCTACACATTCTTTACCCCTAGTATATTGCACTCTAATGGTCTGGTCTTAACTGCTTCTTAAGACAGGGAGCTTCTTATTGGAAATAACTGAGTCTTTTACATCCTGAGTGTTTTGAGTACAACACGTGACATAAAGTCGATTGTCAATAAATACTATGGGAACAAACTTGGGAGAAAGTAGCCAATTTTTAAAACATAAAATGTGAAGATTAAAAGAAAATTTAAATCTTATTTTGTCTAAAATCCTTACGAAAGTAATTAAATAACATAGTGGCTAAAACGTTGCTTTCCAGAGGTCTTTCACTTGAAACTCAAAAGCAGATTTTTTTTTCTTTTTATCTTTGATTTTCTCATTTAATGACTCATATCTGAATCACACATTTATCATGTCAATGTTTTCCAAGCTACAATGAGTTGTACAACTTCATACTGTTTGCTCTTCCCATGAGCTAGTTGTCCTAATGTCTAATTAAATTCATGTTTACCTTAAGCAATATTGTCAATTAAATAACAGTTTTATGTGTTGTTTCTTTCTATGTTTAAAACTAATTATCTGTTAATACAGATAATTAGCTATAAAATAAGTGCTTTATTTAAGTACTAAATAAAATAATTTAGATGCCACCTAAAGTTGTCTTGTTACATTTTACATGCAACTAGCATATAAACATTCAATCTGTACAAGCATCTTAAAAATAAATGTAAATGCATTTTTCATATTATGCAACCCCTAGGCAAGTTCAACCACTTCATTTGATACTATTTTTAAAAATTTGTTAGTGCAGAATGACAGTCATATATATTCTGAAGGGGAAGTTCAGGGGTTAATATTTAAAGGACTTTCAAGATAATTTGGACTATTTTGGTTATTCACCTAGCCTAAAATGAAAATCCACAGAAATTTAAACCTGGAGTTAGATCATTTGAGCAAGAAAACCTGATTCTTTATTTTTAATTTGATGCATGTGAGAAAGCCCATATACAGTAATACAATAAATAAAATTCTAAAGGCATTCCTCTAATTCCTACTAAAACTGTCACGCAAGAGCTCTAGAGTTTTTTTTCTCTCAAAAAACATCGCAAATTATAGGGTCCAAGTGACTCTAAATTACGGGGTTTAAATGACTAAATGGCCTGACGGTCATCGAATATGTCTTGTGTTTTTCTGGGCTTCCCAGGTGGCGCTAGTGGTAAATAACCCACCTGTCTATGCAGGAGACATAAGAGCAGGGATTTGTTCCCTGGGTTGGAAGATCCCCTGGAGGAGGGCATGGCAACCCACTCCAGTATTCTTGCCTGAAAGTCCCATGGACAGAAGAGCGACAGTCCAAAGAGTAAGACCTGACTAAAGTGACTGAGCACATCCTCTTATTCCATAATTTTCTTATTCCATATTTACCCCCCAAAAGGTAAATAAGAACGTTAATGCATCAGGAAAGAAAACACCAAAATAATAGTGAAGACATTAACTATCAGCTATTATAAAAATATTCAAAGACCTAAAGGAAGTCATGGTTGTAGAAGTAATGAAAGTCATGATGGAAGCTATTCTCATCAAATAGAGAATATCAGTAAGAATATAGAAATTATTTAAAACAAATGGAAATGCTTGAATTAAGAAGTACTAACCATGGGCTTCCCCTGGTGGTCCAGTGGGCAAGGATACCACCTTGCAGTGCAAGGGGCGCCACTTCGATTCCTGGCCTGGGAAAATCCCACGTGCCGTGGAGCGGCTGGACAAGTGTGTCCAATTACCGAGCCGGAGCTCTGGAGCGCATGCGCCCAGATCCAGTGCTCTGAGACAACAGAGGCCACGGCGATGGGAGGCCCACGTGGGCCAAAGAACCAAGATGGATGAAAATAGAGAAATGAAAGACCAATAGAAGTGACCCGCCTGCTCCCCTCCCTCCTCAGCCCAACCCCCGCCCAAAATAAATAAATAAATAAATAAATAAAAATTAGAAAAAAAAAAAAAAAAAGAAATACTAACTAGAATAAAACATTAGACAGTGAAAAGATAACACACAGAATGGAAAAACATTTTTGTAGATTACATATCTGAAAGTGGCTTGTGTCTAAAATAGGTTAAGCATTTCTAAAACTCAAAAGATAAACAATCCAATTTAAAAACGAGGAAAGGATCTGAATAGAGATTTATTCCAAGAAGGTATGCAAATGACCAGAAAGCACATGAAAAGATGCTCCATGTCTTTAAGTCACTGGTTTTTTTTAGTCACAGTTTGACAATTCCTTCATTAAACACAGAGTTGCCTCATTATTCAGCAAGTGACTGTAATTTTATATTACGGTTTCTGTTGCCCACTTTTAATTAATTTATTTTACAGATAAAATTTAATTTATTATACTAATAAGATCACATCTACATCTTTTCAATTTATTTGGTTTAAAATCAAGTAAGTTAATGCTTTTTCCCTGTAACATTATTAGCTGGTGTAATGAGTCTTTAAATGCCAATTGGTATCATTCATCAACAGAGTCCTCTCTTTAACAGATTCTGTTTCAAGATGATTAATGCTCATGTGACTGACATGAGAGTTGGGCATAATTACGAGTTTTCTTCTGAACCTTGAGTGAAAAGATTGAATTATATTCAGTAGCATGTTTTGTTAAGTAATTTTATTCTTGGAAAATTGGCAAATCTTGAATAGTATAGTCATGCTCTGACAACTAAAGTATCTGATTAAATCTACCAGATAGTAGAGTTTATAGTAGGATTTTTAAAGCTTGCATTTCATTTGCATAAATTTCCAAAGAAATCCCTATGTGCTGATAAGTTTTCTAAAGTCTTCATTAAATACCAAACAATAAATTGAATATTATCCGTACTATTTGGCTATTCTTAGGCTCAGTAGAAAGTTTTCCTTAATGGTTCCTTCAGAATTTCAACCTTACTGTTGGCATTTAGTGAATTTCAAGATACTTAATTCAGAGTGAACTTTCTGGTTTTTGCAGTAAGATTCTATTGTTATTGACTTTATCTTGATTTAAAAAATTACCTCAAGTCTTAGAAAATACATTTCTGGATCTAGTAAGTGTGCTATTTTCTTAAAGTGATAAATCTTATTCCTTTTTTTCTTTTTCTCAAAATTTTAAGAAGAAATAGAGAAGTGAAACCCTATTTGTTTAAATATACAGATCTCATTGAACTACCCTAGAAAAGAATGAGAATGTGAGACGGTACCAAGTAGAACCTAGAAGAAGATCTACTGGAAGCCCATAAAGAGCTTTGACCTTGAGTTATAATTATAACCAACTTCTTCAGGGAAAAAAAGCATGAGCATTTAGCATGTTAATACTTATACAGTCACCATCATTTAACCTGCTGTTGTAATTTGTTGTCATATAGGATTTGTCTGATCCCCACACAGGAGGGGTAGACAAGGGTGAAGAGAGGGGGTAGGTCCATCTCCAGTGCCTACTTACGTCAGAGCTTAAGAAGTAAGGAGAACTGAGTGGCCAGAGGAGCTAGAAATTTTGCCCTAGGATGAGCCTATTCTCATAGCAGTTAAATGCAAATTTTGTTCTCAAGTCCAAGCATTTATCAAGGGACTTGGAAGAACAGAGACAAAACTGTTGCCAGATGCCCAGGAGACATCAGTGTGGAGCGTGGAATGAGAACAACTAAGGGAGAGAGTAAACTGAGAAAAGTTGATTTTTTTCTTTCAGAAATTTAATAACTATTTTTTGAGTACCTTCATTATGCCATGTCTAGGGCAGGATTTGGTGATATGATTATAAGTAACATTGGCAGAGTCTTTCCATCATGTGGTATTGATTTTAAGAGAAAGAAAAAAATATTAATCTAAAAGTCCTGAAAATTAAACCAAATTACAATGACAAAGAGTAACAAAGGAAAAAAGTTGCTATAAGAATATATAAAGAAGAGACCTGACTTCTACATACTGCTTCTCTCAGAATCCCTTGCCTTCTGGTTTTCAATTGGGTTAAACCAAGAGGAGGTGCCTGTTCTAGGCATCAATCTATTATGGTAACAAGAAGAGATTAACACAGGAATCACTGGCTTGTAGGGAGTAAGAGGCATCAAGATAATTTCAAGTAATGGAGATGGTATACCAAAGGAGTGCTTCTACTGGAAGAATGATGGTCTGTAGAGTAGACTTTTATCAAGGTGTTTGATCCAGTCACATTTATTGAGTTGGTTTTGACAGTTGTGCTGCTATTTCAGAAAGGATCCCTCATCATTCTGAGTTCTAACCTTCTTGAATTTGGCATCAAATCATTCCAATGCAAATAAGACTCCATTTCACATCTGTTTTAATTGCATGGGAATTTTAAAAGTAAATCAGCTTCTCCTTTGAAGAATAAAGTTGGATAAAACTCTAAACTATTTTAATTTTGTTGGAATGTATCAGAGCTTAGTCATTTACATATAGTCACTCCTTTTTGATCTTATCCAACCTCACGGATATAAGTAACCTATACACAGAGAAGACTCACATTTTACACTTCTAGCTCTAACGCTTTAAGGTTCCAATTTATAACTAGCTGCCTACTGGACATCCTTACTTGAATATTTAATATACATCTCACAATCAACATGTACTAAACTGAATTCCTGGCTTCCCTCCTAACCAGCTTCTCCCACAGCTTTCTCATTTCCATTAATGAAATGCTTGAATGCTTTCATTCATTCAAGCCAACAACACTGGAGTCCTCCTTCGGAAATCTGATATCTCTGCCTTTGGATCAGTTATCTCTACCTTTACCACTTTTCACCTCCACTGTGCCATTCTGATCGAGATACTATCGTTTTAGCCTTTTTGCAACTGCCATCTGTTAAGGGAGAGTAAACTGAGAAAAGTTGATTTTCTTTCAGAAATTTAATAACTATTTTTTGAGTACCTTCATTATGCCATGTCTAGGGCAGGATTTGGTGATATGATTATAAGTAACATTGGCAGAGTCTTTCCATCATGTGGTATTGATTTTAAGAGAAAGAAAAAAATATTAATCTAAAAGTCCTGAAAATTAAACCAAATTACAATGACAAAGAGTAACAAAGGAAAAAAGTTGCTATAAGAATATATAAAGAAGAGACCTGACTTCTACATACTGCTTCTCTCAGAATCCCTTGCCTTCTGGTTTTCAATTGGGTTAAACCAAGAGGAGGTGCCTGTTCTAGGCATCAATCTATTATGGTAACAAGAAGAGATTAACACAGGAATCACTGGCTTGTAGGGAGTAAGAGGCATCAAGATAATTTCAAGTAATGGAGATGGTATACCAAAGGAGTGCTTCTACTGGAAGAATGATGGTCTGTAGAGTAGACTTTTATCAAGGTGTTTGATCCAGTCACATTTATTGAGTTGGTTTTGACAGTTGTGCTGCTATTTCAGAAAGGATCCCTCATCATTCTGAGTTCTAACCTTCTTGAATTTGGCATCAAATCATTCCAATGCAAATAAGACTCCATTTCACATCTGTTTTAATTGCATGGGAATTTTAAAAGTAAATCAGCTTCTCCTTTGAAGAATAAAGTTGGATAAAACTCTAAACTATTTTAATTTTGTTGGAATGTATCAGAGCTTAGTCATTTACATATAGTCACTCCTTTTTGATCTTATCCAACCTCACGGATATAAGTAACCTATACACAGAGAAGACTCACATTTTACACTTCTAGCTCTAACGCTTTAAGGTTCCAATTTATAACTAGCTGCCTACTGGACATCCTTACTTGAATATTTAATATACATCTCACAATCAACATGTACTAAACTGAATTCCTGGCTTCCCTCCTAACCAGCTTCTCCCACAGCTTTCTCATTTCCATTAATGAAATGCTTGAATGCTTTCATTCATTCAAGCCAACAACACTGGAGTCCTCCTTCGGAAATCTGATATCTCTGCCTTTGGATCAGTTATCTCTACCTTTACCACTTTTCACCTCCACTGTGCCATTCTGATCAGAGATACTATCGTTTCTAGCCTGAGTTTTTGTAATAGTTTTCTAATAAGTCTACTTGCTCTGTCTCTACTCTCTAGATGTTCTGTTTCCAAAATAGCAGAGTAAACCTTTTAGCATGAAGTCAAAGCATGTCACTTATCCTTTTAAAACTATGCAAGAGCCTCCAACTTCAGTTACTCAACCAAAGTCCTTAAAATTGTCCACAAAGCCTGACATAATCTGGTCACCACGTGTCTCTCTGACCCTTTACTCCACTGCAGCCATGAGAACCTCCTAGGATGAATATGTTCCTACTCCAGACATACTGTGATACAGGAGAGGAAATACATGTAATTCCCAGAGAGGGACTAGTGAGATGGCTGGAAGTGTCTCTCCCATCTCTTCTTCCTTCCTTCCTTCCTTCATAACTTCTTTGCTTCCTTCCTTGCACAATTCATGTAGTAAAATATTTAGTACCTTCTTATACATGTGAAGTAACTGGTAGATGCTGGAGACGGGAAAATCAATAAAACACCAGCATTTGCAATTCAGTAGGGAAAACTCTTATGTAAATCCACCAATGCAAAACAATGTGAGGGGCCTCCCTGGTGGTCCAGTGGGTAAAGAGTCCGCAGGTGGCACCAGTTTGATCCCTGACTTGGGAAGGTCCCGCATGCAGTAGAGCAGCTGGACCGGTGGTGTGTCCAATTACGAGCCAGTGCTCTGGAGCACATGCACCCGGAGCTGGTGCTCTACAATGATGGGAGGCCCAAAAAATAAAAGTGAATGAAAATAAATAAATCAAAGACCAACAAAAGAGGCCCAAATTTTTAAAAAATATAAAAAAAAATGTGATAAGTGCAGACATAGAATTATAGGATGCAAATAAAAGAATACCATGTCAAAGTTGGAAACAACAATTCTTTACCATATAAAATCATTCCAACCAGTGGAATGTGGAAGAACCCAGAGAGTCTACATTATATAGTGACCTGCAAGCAACTCTACATGGTAAAGGTATTTCCCTAGTAGCCAGGCTGGTGCTCTCCCATGAGGCATGAGCTGATCACTGAATTATGTTAATTTGGTCACAACTCTACAACATTATAAATTCCTATCATTATTTTTTTCTCTTCATGAGCTAGGGATGATGATGGTTATAGTGAGCACTGTCATCCTGAAATCATGCTGAGACCAGAAGTCTGAGAACAGTTTTAATCAACATCTCTCTAAAATTCTTTGCAAAATAATGATAACTTGAGAACCAAATTGTAATCAAAGTTTCATGACTTTCTCTAATGAGGCAAAGTGGCCAAAGAAATAGAAAAATGAAAGGCACATATACAGTATATTCCCTTCACTTAAAACAAGATTTTTCTAACTCTTAACATTCAAGATCAAAGAATGTTAAATATTTTATCTTTCTAGAAATTTGGTGTCTACTATTCGGGATAAGAATCTGAATGTTTTGTAATTGTTTTTTCTAAAAATGGACTTCAAACAAGTTTTGAGTGATTCTATGTGTACTTCAAAGAATATCCCTAAATTCTCTTTTCAGCAAAATTTGTTCTTAAATAATTAGTCATACACTTGTGTGTGTGCTAAATAGCTTCTGCCATGCCCAACTGTTTGAGACCCTATGGACTGCAGCCTGCCAGACTCCTCTGTCCATAGGGATTTTCCAGGAGGAATGGGTTGGTATATCTTCCTCCAGGGGATCTTCCTGACCCAGGGATCAAACCTGAATCTCTTATATCTCCTGCATTGCCAGATGGATTCTTTACCACTAATGCCACCTGGGAAGCCTTGTCATATACTTACTCCATAGTAATAACTAAGGATGTGATGCATGAAGACAAGCAAACATAACTGATAAAAGTAGATACTATAAATCTGAGAAGACTGAAATCATATCAAGCATCTTTTCTGACCACAAACTAGAAATAAACTACAAGAAGAAAACTGGAAAATTCACAAATATGTGAGGACTGAACAAAATGTTACTGAACAAAGGGCCAGACAAAAATTCAAAAGAAGAAATCAAAGTATACCTTGAGACAAATAAAATAGAAATACAACATACTAAAACATGGACTTGAGGGCATTATACTAAATGAAATAAGCTGGGCAGATAAAACAAATGTTGTATGGTGCTACACATGGTATAGTAAAAAAAAAAAAAATCACTCATAGAAACAGAGAGTAGAACAGTGGCTGCAAGTAGCTAGGGGTGTAGGAAGTAGGGAGAGGTTGGTAAAAGAGTATGAACATTTAGCTTATAAGATGAATAAGGTCTGAGATTCTAATGCATAAGATGATGGTTATAGGCAATAATAATTGACATTTTCCAAAGAATAGAACTTAAATGTTCTCACTGAAAAGACAGACAAACAAAATGATAAATATGTCAGGTGATGAATATATTAACTAACTCTATGAGGAAATCTTTTTACAATGTGTGTGTGTGTATATATATATATATATATATATATATATATTTATGTACACACATATATATACATAAGTTCAGCATGATAATACATACTTTAATTATGTTACACCTTTGTCAGTTATACTTAACAAAGACAAAATAAATAGATTAAGAGAGAAAATATCAGAATGTCTTGAGCCTAGGTGCCTAGAGCGTGTGGTCTGCAACTAGAGAAGCCACCATAATAAGAAGCCTGAGAACTAGCCCCTGCTCTGCAACTAGAGAAAGCCCATGTGCAGCAAGAAAGCACATGGTAACAATAAAGACTGTTTTTTAAAAACTTGTTTTAGCTTTATGAAAACATAGATGCTCACATATACATAGATGCTCACTGCATCTCCTTATAAAATGTACTCTTATTGTGAGCTGAGGCAAAAACTTGGAAAAAAATTTAAGCCCTGGTTTCCTCCATGTTGCTATGAAATCACTATGCAGAAATGTCTCATGTGTTTATTAATGAGTAATAGAAAATACATGTAGTATCCCATAAAACATGGGTGTTAAGTAGACAACATAACTGATAAAAGTAGATACTATAAATCTGAGAAGACTGAAATCATATCAAGCATCTTTTCTGACCACAAACTAGAAATAAACTACAAGAAGAAAACTGGAAAATTCACAAATATGTGAGGACTGAACAAAATGTTACTGAACAAAGGGCCAGACAAAAATTCAAAAGAAGAAATCAAAGTATACCTTGAGACAAATAAAATAGAAATACAACATACTAAAACATGGACTTGAGGGCATTATACTAAATGAAATAAGCTGGGCAGATAAAACAAATGTTGTATGGTGCTACACATGGTATAGTAAAAAAAAAAAAAATCACTCATAGAAACAGAGAGTAGAACAGTGGCTGCAAGTAGCTAGGGGTGTAGGAAGTAGGGAGAGGTTGGTAAAAGAGTATGAACATTTAGCTTATAAGATGAATAAGGTCTGAGATTCTAATGCATAAGATGATGGTTATAGGCAATAATAATTGACATTTTCCAAAGAATAGAACTTAAATGTTCTCACTGAAAAGACAGACAAACAAAATGATAAATATGTCAGGTGATGAATATATTAACTAACTCTATGAGGAAATCTTTTTACAATGTGTGTGTGTGTATATATATATATATATATATATATATATATTTATGTACACACATATATATACATAAGTTCAGCATGATAATACATACTTTAATTATGTTACACCTTTGTCAGTTATACTTAACAAAGACAAAATAAATAGATTAAGAGAGAAAATATCAGAATGTCTTGAGCCTAGGTGCCTAGAGCGTGTGGTCTGCAACTAGAGAAGCCACCATAATAAGAAGCCTGAGAACTAGCCCCTGCTCTGCAACTAGAGAAAGCCCATGTGCAGCAAGAAAGCACATGGTAACAATAAAGACTGTTTTTTAAAAACTTGTTTTAGCTTTATGAAAACATAGATGCTCACATATACATAGATGCTCACTGCATCTCCTTATAAAATGTACTCTTATTGTGAGCTGAGGCAAAAAAACTTGGAAAAAAATTTAAGCCCTGGTTTCCTCCATGTTGCTATGAAATCACTATGCAGAAATGTCTCATGTGTTTATTAATGAGTAATAGAAAATACATGTAGTATCCCATAAAACATGGGTGTTAACTGATCAAAAGGGACGCTGGAGTATAGATCCAGAAGTCTCTATCTCTGCCGAATGTTAAAAGATAAAACAATGAATATAAATGAGATAGATGCTAGAATTAGAAGCAAATGTCCAGAGAACATTTACATGTGCTAACAATTAGCTGAGTTAAATAGGGATAAATGACCTTTCAGAATTTGTCCTGCCCCTTTTAGGTCTTGGTTAGGCTTACTAAGTATTAATTTATTACATTAATTTCTATTTCAGAGGATTGTTTTAAGAAATGTGATAATATCTGAAACAGTAGGAGACTTTCTATGATTTACTAGAGACTTAGAAAATATTAGTCTCTCCTAGGCCCCACATTCAATCTGTTCTCCTTTGCTGTAAATTCTAAGTTATAGATTATTTTTAAAAATATATGTTTATTTATTTTTGGTTGCACAGGGTCTTTGTTGCTGCACATGGGATTTCTCTAGTTGTAGAGCAGGGGCTACTCTCTAGTTGTGGTTCTCAGGCTTCTTATTATGGTGGTTTCTCTAGTTGCAGACCACACGCTCTAGGCACCTAGGCTCAGTGTTTGTGGTGCATGGGCTTAGTTGCCCCACTGCATGAGGAATCTTCTTGGGCCAGGGATCCAACCCTAGTCCCCTGCATTTGTAGGCAGATTCTCTTATTCATTGCACCACCAGATTCTTAAACAACCCAGTCAAAACTGGACACAGCGAAAGGTGCATTTGAAAATCTCCTTAGCCTTCTGAAGAGGAGAAAGAAGTTTCTGTGGCCTGCTGGGAGGGTTGAAAGGCTTTCCTTCTCCATCAAGGCTGAGGTAGGCTAACTATAGAAATCAGGTTGGAGGGAAATCAGTGAATCTAGTTCCTGCTGGTGAGTCTCCATTGTTAGGATCGTTCAGGAAGGTTGCTGTCAGAAATGTACCTAATTACACTGGTTGGTGAGCATCTTTAGGGAACATGAGTGCCCACCCTTACCCACTGTCAGACTTTTAATAATATATTGATGAGGGAGCCTTTAATTGCAGAGAGGCCTCTGACTGGATGTAAACAATGGCTTTTTCAGTCAGATTTACTCATTGCTATTTTACTTGAACATATATCATATGAAACTTTTAATCCTAATAGTTTACACAATTTCTATGACCAAAAGTGTTAGTCTTGGCCAACTCTTTGAGACCCCATGGGCTCTAGCCTGCCAGTCTCCTCCTCTGTCCATGGTAAGAGTACCGGAGAGATGGGGCTTCCCTGGTGGTCCAGTGGGTAAAGACACCGCCTTGCAATTCAAGGGGCGCCGGTTCGATCCCTGGCCTGGGAAGATCCCACGTGCCATGGAGCGGCTGGACCCATGTGTTCAACTACTGAGCCAGTGCTCTGGAGCACATGCGCCCAGAGCTGGTGCTCTGCAATGAGAAAGGCCACTGTGATGGGAGGCTCACAGGCCAAAGAACAAAGATGGAAATAAATACAGGACAAATAGAAGTGGCCACAAAAAAAAAAAAAGAGTACTGGAGAGGGTAGCCATTCCTTCTCTATGAAACACTCATTACTGAGTTTTCTCTGTAGAAATAAACCTTCACTCTTGTTTTTCCTCAGTGATTCAGTGGGAGACTTCATATAATATCCAAGTATTTAACACTCTTGTTTCTCACCCTTAGTCCAAGCACATATGAATCAACTGACTTTACAAATGCTCTGTCTAATTGGAAGATTTTAGGACTTAGGTAGTTTGTCTTTATCATTATCATTTTTAATTATAATACACTGCTACTAATAAATTATATGTATAATTTATATTGTAATAAATGTGACAACCATTTCAGCTCAATAAAATGTATAGTTAGTAATTGACTCTAGATTAAAATATTTGTTGGCTAGAATTTATGTAACTGAACAAGGATAAAAGGGACTCCAGTAAAGTGTGTTTGCTTACTACAGCAAACACAGTTGATGTTTTAGACCCACTGTCAGACTTTCTAATCAGAGTTTTTATCTGGATTGCTGTCAGAACTGTACCTAATTACACTGGTTGGTGAGCATCTTTAGGGAACATGAGTGCCCACCCTTACCCACTGTCAGACTTTTAATAATATATTGATGAGGGAGCCTTTAATTGCAGAGAGGCCTCTGACTGGATGTAAACAATGGCTTTTTCAGTCAGATTTACTCATTGCTATTTTACTTGAACATATATCATATGAAACTTTTAATCCTAATAGTTTACACAATTTCTATGACCAAAAGTGTTAGTCTTGGCCAACTCTTTGAGACCCCATGGGCTCTAGCCTGCCAGTCTCCTCCTCTGTCCATGGTAAGAGTACCGGAGAGATGGGGCTTCCCTGGTGGTCCAGTGGGTAAAGACACCGCCTTGCAATTCAAGGGGCGCCGGTTCGATCCCTGGCCTGGGAAGATCCCACGTGCCATGGAGCGGCTGGACCCATGTGTTCAACTACTGAGCCAGTGCTCTGGAGCACATGCGCCCAGAGCTGGTGCTCTGCAATGAGAAAGGCCACTGTGATGGGAGGCTCACAGGCCAAAGAACAAAGATGGAAATAAATACAGGACAAATAGAAGTGGCCACAAAAAAAAAAAAAGAGTACTGGAGAGGGTAGCCATTCCTTCTCTATGAAACACTCATTACTGAGTTTTCTCTGTAGAAATAAACCTTCACTCTTGTTTTTCCTCAGTGATTCAGTGGGAGACTTCATATAATATCCAAGTATTTAACACTCTTGTTTCTCACCCTTAGTCCAAGCACATATGAATCAACTGACTTTACAAATGCTCTGTCTAATTGGAAGATTTTAGGACTTAGGTAGTTTGTCTTTATCATTATCATTTTTAATTATAATACACTGCTACTAATAAATTATATGTATAATTTATATTGTAATAAATGTGACAACCATTTCAGCTCAATAAAATGTATAGTTAGTAATTGACTCTAGATTAAAATATTTGTTGGCTAGAATTTATGTAACTGAACAAGGATAAAAGGGACTCCAGTAAAGTGTGTTTGCTTACTACAGCAAACACAGTTGATGTTTTAGTCATATTTCCTTGACCTGTTCTGGAAGGCATCTAACACACTACAGGCTGCTGGAGAGTGCTCCCTGAGCCCAGCTCAATGCCCACCCTGGAGGTAACAGCAAGTGAGCAACAATCACTCACAATTATCCAAAGATATAGAACTGTCCCACTGGGCAGTCCCTGAGGGGTTCTCCATTAGACTGAGCCCCACATGCCCGTTACCTGCTAACAGTTCCTTCTTCCTGTCTCCCTGTCTCATTGAGTAAGATGCCTTCCTGGGGTCACTTCCCAAACAAACTCCTTGCACTCATTTGCTTGTCTGGGCATCTGATTTCAGGGAGACCTTATTCAAGCCATTTATTTGTTAATTTATTGAGACTTATTGAATCCTTGCTCTGTGCCATACATCTTTCATTTATCATATCTGAAACCTCAGCAACAGTATTTCTGCTATTATAATACTCATTTTATAGAATATAAATGGAAACTTAAAGAGATTAAGATAATGTATAAATCATAGCAGGTGGCAAAGCCTAGAATCAATTTCTGTTCTTCCATTGTTTCTATTGTTCCTCTATCATCCTTTGCTTTTGTTTTGTGAGTGCTGATCCATAAAGTGAACATGGACTATGTTTTTGTACAGTTACATTCTTTAAAGTTCAAATGCAAAGAAGGCTCCTCTTGGCTGGATTAGCTCTCATTGACTCTACAGCTCATACAATCCCTATTCTTGGTTTCATTTTCACCAGATAGAGAATGCAAAGCCTTGGTCTAAATGATCTTTAGTACCCATTAAAAAGTCAATGTTATACAAATCTGAGTGATGTGTTGTCTAGTCCCTCTGGCCAATCCTATCGCTCTAGTTTTTTTTCTCATGCTGAGTTCTCTTTAAAACCATTTCTAAAGCAGAGATCAGTAACATTCTCCAAAAGAGACTGTCACATGATATTTTAGCCATAGTGGTATTTAAGGGGTCTGCTGCAATGATTCAGTCCTGCCACTGTAGTTGGAAAACACGAAAAGACAAAACATAAACAAATGGGTTCCAAAGAAATGATCTAAAATCGGTAGCCAAGCCACTGCATGATCTCCACATAGCACACAAAAAACTCTTCCCTGAGGCCTTCGTGTTGAAATGTGGCAGATGAGAGATGGCAGGAAAATTCTAAACGCAGCTTTTATTTTCTGTCTGCCTGTTCTCCTAGAAACTTTGGAGATCCTTCTCATAGAGCCCCTCAAAGAAACAAAGGGAAAAACGAGCTTTTCTGTGTCTTTCTTGTCTGAGCCTATCTGAGTAGCTTCTTTGGAACCAGGCGTGCTTTGTGTTTGTGTTTGTGCTAGGCTTAAAGGCCAAGAACAGTCAATATTCAATGGCACTGCCATCTGGAGAACACATAAATACTGCATTCGGAATGTCCTTTTCTTTTGAACAAAGTTTCTGAATATGTTTGCTTGCTATGGGTCTATTATTGGCATTTCCATTATAACCCCTTTAACACCAAGCTTTTTCAAAGGACTGATGACTCAGAACAAACATTTTCTTGAGGTTGAATGTGGCATACTTGATGTTTTTCAAAATTTGACTCATAATAAAAATAGAGCAGGTGGCAAAGCCTAGAATCAATTTCTGTTCTTCCATTGTTTCTATTGTTCCTCTATCATCCTTTGCTTTTGTTTTGTGAGTGCTGATCCATAAAGTGAACATGGACTATGTTTTTGTACAGTTACATTCTTTAAAGTTCAAATGCAAAGAAGGCTCCTCTTGGCTGGATTAGCTCTCATTGACTCTACAGCTCATACAATCCCTATTCTTGGTTTCATTTTCACCAGATAGAGAATGCAAAGCCTTGGTCTAAATGATCTTTAGTACCCATTAAAAAGTCAATGTTATACAAATCTGAGTGATGTGTTGTCTAGTCCCTCTGGCCAATCCTATCGCTCTAGTTTTTTTTCTCATGCTGAGTTCTCTTTAAAACCATTTCTAAAGCAGAGATCAGTAACATTCTCCAAAAAGAGACTGTCACATGATATTTTAGCCATAGTGGTATTTAAGGGGTCTGCTGCAATGATTCAGTCCTGCCACTGTAGTTGGAAAACACGAAAAGACAAAACATAAACAAATGGGTTCCAAAGAAATGATCTAAAATCGGTAGCCAAGCCACTGCATGATCTCCACATAGCACACAAAAAACTCTTCCCTGAGGCCTTCGTGTTGAAATGTGGCAGATGAGAGATGGCAGGAAAATTCTAAACGCAGCTTTTATTTTCTGTCTGCCTGTTCTCCTAGAAACTTTGGAGATCCTTCTCATAGAGCCCCTCAAAGAAACAAAGGGAAAAACGAGCTTTTCTGTGTCTTTCTTGTCTGAGCCTATCTGAGTAGCTTCTTTGGAACCAGGCGTGCTTTGTGTTTGTGTTTGTGCTAGGCTTAAAGGCCAAGAACAGTCAATATTCAATGGCACTGCCATCTGGAGAACACATAAATACTGCATTCGGAATGTCCTTTTCTTTTGAACAAAGTTTCTGAATATGTTTGCTTGCTATGGGTCTATTATTGGCATTTCCATTATAACCCCTTTAACACCAAGCTTTTTCAAAGGACTGATGACTCAGAACAAACATTTTCTTGAGGTTGAATGTGGCATACTTGATGTTTATTCAAGAGATACATTTCTTGGTGGAAACTTTCCATGAAAAACTCCCTAAGTCTTTTTTTCAGGGAACCCAAAGCACCCTAAAAAAGAAATTGCTGCCTCATGCTTGAACTTTTAGTCAGCTCTCTGAGCTGACAATAAGTAAATATAGTCTAAAATTGATTCTGATTCAATTAGTATTGAAAATCTCTCCTGGATTAGTGACTTATAATTAATGATAGTTCAGGAAATCTATGTAAAGTATCTTAGAAGAGGCTTCCTTTGGAAGCAACGAGTTTCTTGTCATTACATGTAATCAAGCAGAAGTTGAATAAAAACCCACCAATAATTATGCTTAGAAGTTTTGCACTAGGTGAGGGTTTGAGTAAATAGGCTTCCAATGCCCCACCTACCTATCTCTTAGGAAGAAATGAGAGTGGGGCCAGAAAATCTCTCTGGACTGCCTTCCCTCCCATTTCTGCATTGAATCAGAGAAGTTTTGCTCTTACATGCTTTACATTTTAAGTATTTAGGACAATTACTTTTAAAAAGTGTTATACTAATACTCATTTTTAAACATAAGGAAAACACATTATAAACCAAGAAAAATTCCAAATTTTTCTAACTCTTAAGATTTTAAATTTCCTACAAGTAGACTTTGGCACAGTCTAAATATGAACTCTTCCTTTTCTACCTTTCTCCAAAGCACCCCTTGATCTCCACTCAGCAGGCATGAAACCTATTTATTCTTGGTAAATTTCACAGTTGACTTCCAATGAAAGAGTAGAAAATTCCCTCTAGGTCTCCCATTCATAGGGAATGGCTACCAGGTTCAAAGTTTTGACCATCATTCATAAGTAAACTCTTCAAAAATCAAGCAGAGCTGTGTTTATTGGGAACTCAGTCCTTTAGGAGCAAAAGGAAACCTTTAATTAATATCTAAAGGCCTACTGCATCTTGGCCCTAGGGGCACAGTATTTGTGCTATTTCCTCACCTGAGTTTTAGATTTTTCTCCATTTTTAAAGCTGAGATTCTCTCAAATAAAAATAGAATCAGCCAAGAGTCATGAGAGATTCCAGACTCTTTTTTTTTTTTTAAGAAAAACCTGACAGAAGTTTATTCTCTCTTAGGTAAAAAAAGAAAACCAATTACAAGTAGGAAGGTATGCATAAAATAAAGAAAAACCCAAAACATTACCATCAAACTGTATCAAGTAGGGTAGGAACTCAAGAAAAATGTACTGAATGAATAAATGATTAACATCATTATTATAGACATTCTATATTAAATCCTCAGTAAAAAGAAACAATTTGAAACAAACATCTTCTTATTTAAATTTGGGAACAATGTATATTTTTATACTAATTTGGATCAGCTGCTTCTATTGGTAAACTTTAAAGCAATAAGGAGGCCTTCTGCTTATGTAGAATGCACTACTGATGAAAAATACCGATTTACTTATTGTTCAGACTCTGAAGGGAACTACAGATATTTTTCTGGCATATGGTAGTGAATTTACGGTGAAAAGAAATTTGCTTTGCATGGCAAGTGTCATAAATACATAGTTATATGGTAAATAAATATAATTCCATTTGTTTTTCTAAGTAATTAATGTGTTAAATATTTCCACAGGGCCACAGCAAGAAAGACAGACAGAAAAAAACAAAGGAAGAAATATTTTCCATGTAAAACCTTAATTGGCAGGTGAGAAAAGGGCAAAGTTTCTCAATTATTACCACTAGGATTCAGTTCAACTTATAAAGGAGTTCCTTTGCTGAGCCCTAGAGCTCTGGCCTAGAACAGAACAAAACCTAATTACATATCACCCTAAAGCTTCAGCAGGAAAATCACTTGTATTTGTTTACAGATCGGTATTAAAAACAAATCAGCCGGAGGCTTTAGCTGTCCTGGATGCAGGCAGTTTGCTTCTTCAATAACACAAGCTGTGTTGAGTGTTCTCTCCTGGCTCTGTATGCTGTTCTGTTTTGTTTCCACTTTCAAAGGCAGAGTGAATAAAATTAGAACGACCTTTAATTTTAGTCAAAGTCTCTAACACCTTAAGATCACGGGATACCCCTGTCTTTAATCTGATTCTCAGGAGCATGGTAGCCAGTGATGCTTCTCAAAGTTGAGTTCTGGGTGGCAGGGACGGCCTTCAAAGTCTTTCGTCCCAGGATGGCTTCCCTCTGTCAGTCACCAGTGGGGGGACACATTCATTTTCAAGGCACGGCTTAAATTCCATCTGTTATCCTAAGTGCTAGTGGATATTACACGCCAGACAAAAGAGTTACTGAATGAATTAAAAGTAAATGTTACTTCCCAAAGCTCGGCCTAGTCAGCATAGCTTGGGGAAATATTTCCTTTTGCCTGAGTTACAGCTGTTGGAGTTAGACAACGTGGCACTTTCAGACCTGGCTCACACCTAGAACCTCACAGCTGCTCTGCCCCCTATAGTAAGGATCACTGGACAGTCCTTTCTCAGTACCAATCTACAGAGCCTATAAGGGGAAGCCTATGTGAGATCCACAAAAAGCACAACATAATTCAATATGATTAATAGGACAATCTGAGAATGGTCCACAGAAATATTACTTCTTTATTATTGGTTCTCAGCTGCATTTGCTTTCAAAGGACCTGAGTCCAGGCTGGCAACTTTTAGTGTAAGCACCTGAAGTTTCGTTTCCCATCTCAGAGGATAGTCTATTCCTGTTCTCATCTTTAATACATTGAAGAACATTTGCCTCTCTGATGAACCTGTCAGAGTTCCTGGTTTCTTAAATACTAAACCCTCTACCTTGCCTGCAATTGTTAAAGCTAATTTTGATATGGATTAAAAAACATTTTGAGGAGAAAAAATATAACATTTCATTGATCATTCAAATATAAAAAGCAGAATGGTTGGAACTGCCACATGCTCTGTAACAACTACCAACAAGCAACAAGCATCTTTGCAGACCATCCCTACCTGGCTCTGAGATAGACAGTAAACCAGAATTGCATAAGGACCTTAGTTCATAGTCATGTTCCTGTGGGCCCATCACTACTGATTGCTGGTGATATGTAGTTTTTGGAAAGCAAAAAAATATGCAATTTTTGACCCCAAGTTTTCATTAACTAGGAGGCTAGTTATGCCAGGAGTGGAGGCTGTTGAGAAAGAAGGAGGATCTAACGTTTACTGAGACTAGACTTTTTTGTGTTATTGTAGTGGGGTAAACCCTTCAGCCCCCCTTTCTAGATGGCCCTTGAGTGGCTGCGACCCCTGTCAGTCACCAGTGGGGGGACACATTCATTTTCAAGGCACGGCTTAAATTCCATCTGTTATCCTAAGTGCTAGTGGATATTACACGCCAGACAAAAGAGTTACTGAATGAATTAAAAGTAAATGTTACTTCCCAAAGCTCGGCCTAGTCAGCATAGCTTGGGAAATATTTCCTTTGCCTGAGTTACAGCTGTTGGAGTTAGACAACGTGGCACTTTCAGACCTGGCTCACACCTAGAACCTCACAGCTGCTCTGCCCCCTATAGTAAGGATCACTGGACAGTCCTTTCTCAGTACCAATCTACAGAGCCTATAAGGGGAAGCCTATGTGAGATCCACAAAAAGCACAACATAATTCAATATGATTAATAGGACAATCTGAGAATGGTCCACAGAAATATTACTTTATTATTGGTTCTCAGCTGCATTTGCTTTCAAAGGACCTGAGTCCAGGCTGGCAACTTTTAGTGTAAGCACCTGAAGTTTCGTTTCCCATCTCAGAGGATAGTCTATTCCTGTTCTCATCTTTAATACATTGAAGAACATTTGCCTCTCTGATGAACCTGTCAGAGTTCCTGGTTTCTTAAATACTAAACCCTCTACCTTGCCTGCAATTGTTAAAGCTAATTTTGATATGGATTAAAAAACATTTTGAGGAGAAAAAATATAACATTTCATTGATCATTCAAATATAAAAAGCAGAATGGTTGGAACTGCCACATGCTCTGTAACAACTACCAACAAGCAACAAGCATCTTTGCAGACCATCCCTACCTGGCTCTGAGATAGACAGTAAACCAGAATTGCATAAGGACCTTAGTTCATAGTCATGTTCCTGTGGGCCCATCACTACTGATTGCTGGTGATATGTAGTTTTTGGAAAGCAAAAAAATATGCAATTTTTGACCCCAAGTTTTCATTAACTAGGAGGCTAGTTATGCCAGGAGTGGAGGCTGTTGAGAAAGAAGGAGGATCTAACGTTTACTGAGACTAGACTATGTGTTATTGTAGTGGAAACCTTCAGCGCTCTGCCTAGATCCCCTGGGGTCCCTGTTACTGGCTTTTAGAGTCTCTGGCTGCTTCAGTAAACTTTTACTTCCTCTACCGGCCTTCATCTGTGACTCAGTTTGGATGGATGGCCCTTGAGTGGCTGCGACCCCTGTGTCCACAGGGACAGAGTGAGAAGTGCCTCAGGTTTACCGCTTCACTGGGCCCTGCAGCCACACTGATTAGTGAAGGAAGGAAGGAGGCCCAGCTTAAGTCATGGCACACTCTGAGGCATAATTTTCACAGCGGAGTTCCTCTTTACAGAGTCCTGCTGAGGCTGGAACTTTGGCTGAAATCATATCCTTGCTTGCCTTTCCCTTCCTAACCTTTCTTCCCTCCACTTCCCTCCTCCTTTCTCCTGGTAGCACTTTCTGAAGAAATCACTCGCCTCAGAACCCTTGTCTGAGGATCTGCTTGGGAAACACTCCACAGGACCTTTTACTTGTGCTCTATTGTATGCTAAGCTTTTTTGTGTATATTATAATACATATGATATGCTTTATTCTATATAGTATTTTAATCTGTATAGTTCTAGGAGGAAATTGAGGATCAGTGATTTTAATTAACCCATCCTGTATCATAGAGACATAAGATATTAGAGTGTCTCTTAAACCTTAGTCTTATCTCTTGATTTATTGTATTTTATCCTCAGTGTGGCAAAGCATTTGAAATGCATAAAGGCTACTTTGGGAATAAATGCACTTGGAGATAGACGACTTCCCCAAACTGGGCCTGATAAAAATGCTAACTTCTTACCAAGAAGATATCACTTGAGAAGAAAAAGATAAGCACAGGTTTGCATTCTGTGTTTATTGAAAAAAAAAAAAAGCATCAAGTATATTTCTTGGTACTGGAAGCAAAATGAATCTCAAAACTGCTAATTAAGCATAAAAAATGATAATTTCCTTGGTCATCTGGAAGCAAAATGCAAAGGACCTTAGCGCATTCTGGGCCATCACTACTGATTGGGGATATGTAAAGCAAAAATATGCAATTTTTGACCCCAAGTTTTCATTAACTAGGAGGCTAGTTATGCCAGGAGTGGAGGCTGTTGAGAAAGAAGGAGGATCTAACGTTTACTGAGACTAGACTATGTGTTATTGTAGTGGAAACCTTCAGCGCTCTGCCTAGATCCCCTGGGGTCCCTGTTACTGGCTTTTAGAGTCTCTGGCTGCTTCAGTAAACTTTTACTTCCTCTACCGGCCTTCATCTGTGACTCAGTTTGGATGGATGGCCCTTGAGTGGCTGCGACCCCTGTGTCCACAGGGACAGAGTGAGAAGTGCCTCAGGTTTACCGCTTCACTGGGCCCTGCAGCCACACTGATTAGTGAAGGAAGGAAGGAGGCCCAGCTTAAGTCATGGCACACTCTGAGGCATAATTTTCACAGCGGAGTTCCTCTTTACAGAGTCCTGCTGAGGCTGGAACTTTGGCTGAAATCATATCCTTGCTTGCCTTTCCCTTCCTAACCTTTCTTCCCTCCACTTCCCTCCTCCTTTCTCCTGGTAGCACTTTCTGAAGAAATCACTCGCCTCAGAACCCTTGTCTGAGGATCTGCTTGGGAAACACTCCACAGGACCTTTTACTTGTGCTCTATTGTATGCTAAGCTTTTTTGTGTATATTATAATACATATGATATGCTTTATTCTATATAGTATTTTAATCTGTATAGTTCTAGGAGGAAATTGAGGATCAGTGATTTTAATTAACCCATCCTGTATCATAGAGACATAAGATATTAGAGTGTCTCTTAAACCTTAGTCTTATCTCTTGATTTATTGTATTTTATCCTCAGTGTGGCAAAGCATTTGAAATGCATAAAGGCTACTTTGGGAATAAATGCACTTGGAGATAGACGACTTCCCCAAACTGGGCCTGATAAAAATGCTAACTTCTTACCAAGAAGATATCACTTGAGAAGAAAAAGATAAGCACAGGTTTGCATTCTGTGTTTATTGAAAAAAAAAAAAAAGCATCAAGTATATTTCTTGGTACTGGAAGCAAAATGAATCTCAAAAACTGCTATGTGAGTTGTCTCAAGCCTACTCTTAAAAATAAAGTGCTTGAGTTAGAAGTTGCTAGATCCACTATAACATGGTCATTGCTGGAGACAAATCTTTGCAAAAACTCGATCAATAATGCCACCCTTTGCTGCCTATCAAGGAAGTTAACAAGCTTGGCAGAAAATGATGAAGATCCAGAAAACCTTCAGGTTGGATTTTTTACAGCAAATTAGTTCACTTTAATGGCCTCAAATGGATAGAAGTATAGTTCCCATTCAGCTTGATCTTTCTCATTAATTATTTCCACAGCATGTCTGCCACAATCAGTTTTATAAAATAGCTCTGAAAGCCAACAAAAGAAACACTTTCTACCATTTCCACAATAAAACATTCCTCTTAGATTGTCATTACATTTACCCCAAAGATTCCATTATCTTTTGCTTCTTTTCTTCCTCACCTTTGGTGCCTGGGGAATTCAGAGATTCCATAGCTGCAAGGCGGCTGATGACTCGCACAGACATACTGCCTATGGTCTTAGGGCGAAGACTTTGAGAAGGCCTCCTTCTCCCACTTTCAGGAGGCTTCCCCATCAGACACATACACGCTGCCTACTTCACCTTCTGTTGAAGGGGTTTGACCGCTTTCACTGATATTAGGCAATGGTGATATAAGGGTAAATTTCTAAAGTCAGTGTCCTACCACACAGTCAAAAAAATGACTATAAGTCATGAAGTTTTCAAGAAAGGATAAGCTCTAAGCCCTGGTTACACAAATGCAGATTCAACTAATGCACATGAAATGCTGAGGGTTTTATGAACAGTTTTGGGAGGAAAGTCTGATTACCTCCCCCTTTACAGATGAAGAGTCTGAGGTTAAAAACGTGCTCATTCCAGTCAGCAGAAGAGCTGAGATTCAAAGTAACATATCTCCAGTCCAAACTTAGGGCCCCAGCTCTTTCATGATGGCCTTAACCGTCCAAAATGGGAAAGACTGCCTCATGAAAGCCCACAAGGAATTCTACAGGTAACGATCCCCGTGTTTGCATGGGTGAGCTGAGGCAGATTTCCCAACTGCCTTAAAGTGCAGCCTCAAGTGGCAGACATGGGGGAAGATATATCTGCAGAAACAAGCTTCAAGACAGACTGATGCAGAAAATATTTTGTAGCCATTGATAGACTTCTCATTTCTGGGTCCTGGAATCCCCAGCAACTGAGAAAAAAGTTCCCCCAATAATGCCACCCTTTGCTGCCTATCAAGGAAGTTAACAAGCTTGGCAGAAAATGATGAAGATCCAGAAAACCTTCAGGTTGGATTTTTTACAGCAAATTAGTTCACTTTAATGGCCTCAAATGGATAGAAGTATAGTTCCCATTCAGCTTGATCTTTCTCATTAATTATTTCCACAGCATGTCTGCCACAATCAGTTTTATAAAATAGCTCTGAAAGCCAACAAAAGAAACACTTTCTACCATTTCCACAATAAAACATTCCTCTTAGATTGTCATTACATTTACCCCAAAGATTCCATTATCTTTTGCTTCTTTTCTTCCTCACCTTTGGTGCCTGGGGAATTCAGAGATTCCATAGCTGCAAGGCGGCTGATGACTCGCACAGACATACTGCCTATGGTCTTAGGGCGAAGACTTTGAGAAGGCCTCCTTCTCCCACTTTCAGGAGGCTTCCCCATCAGACACATACACGCTGCCTACTTCACCTTCTGTTGAAGGGGGTTTGACCGCTTTCACTGATATTAGGCAATGGTGATATAAGGGTAAATTTCTAAAGTCAGTGTCCTACCACACAGTCAAAAAAATGACTATAAGTCATGAAGTTTTCAAGAAAGGATAAGCTCTAAGCCCTGGTTACACAAATGCAGATTCAACTAATGCACATGAAATGCTGAGGGTTTTATGAACAGTTTTGGGAGGAAAGTCTGATTACCTCCCCCTTTACAGATGAAGAGTCTGAGGTTAAAAACGTGCTCATTCCAGTCAGCAGAAGAGCTGAGATTCAAAGTAACATATCTCCAGTCCAAACTTAGGGCCCCAGCTCTTTCATGATGGCCTTAACCGTCCAAAATGGGAAAGACTGCCTCATGAAAGCCCACAAGGAATTCTACAGGTAACGATCCCCGTGTTTGCATGGGTGAGCTGAGGCAGATTTCCCAACTGCCTTAAAGTGCAGCCTCAAGTGGCAGACATGGGGGAAGATATATCTGCAGAAACAAGCTTCAAGACAGACTGATGCAGAAAATATTTTGTAGCCATTGATAGACTTCTCATTTCTGGGTCCTGGAATCCCCAGCAAGGATCAACTATTCCATTTGATACTATTCCATGTATTAAGCTCATTCTTTTGGGTATCTACTATATGCCAGATCCCTGCCCTCAGAGCATATGTACATTCTAACAGGAGAGAACAAATGAGACAATTTCAGATCATAACGGTTATTTTAAGGAGTTAGTGATACTGTGAAGAGTAACATTTCATGTCTCTTTTTTATCTATATGTCTGCTCATAGACTGAATTACTGTGAGTGGCACTTTGGTTTTTCATTCATCTTTAAATGCCTAATGTATTACATGATTTTAGATACTCAGTTAGTGCTCACGTAATGAATGGACAGACTAGTGAGCATAGGAAACAGCCTATCAATACAGTGCTCCAAAAGTTTGCTGGAGGAGCAAGAATGAGTAGTTCAAAGGAAGGCCTATTTTCTCCATGAAATTGAAGCCAAATGCTTTCAGACTTCCTATCTTTAAAACACCTGGTGTTCTCATAATATTAATAAAAAGGAAATTTGACTCTATCACATTTTCACTAGTGACCACTTCCCATGAACACTTAAAGAGGAACAAAGTCTCAATCGGCTATTTGACAGAAAGGATTAAAAATAATTAAAAAGGAATATTGATTTGGGCTTTTAGACCCAGGTGATTTGGGTTTCTTTGCTGGGTTTAGAAGGCAAGCTCACTGTAAAAATATTGCAACTGATTCTCTTACAAAAAGGAAAATGGTCACATTTTAACAGTGCATCTGGATTTCTACCTACCAGTGAACTTTTAAACATTGTCTCAGATCTAACATCAAAGAACTGTTTTCACAACATAAATATACTCTTCTTTATTGCAAATCTGCTTTAGGCAGGATATATATGAAAACCAAGTTAAAGGAAATATACAATCTGCACTTCAGCTTAGCCTTGACCAAATCAAAATTTGAAGTTACTAAGGACTAATGCATCAGGCCCCTGAAAATACACACACAGGACTCCAGTGAGTCGACGGAAATGGCTAGAGAATCTTTCAAATGCCTTGTTCAGAAATGTATACAGTTTTCTTTTAATAGCATGCATTTCCCTTTTTGCCTATCTTACTGTCATAATTTGTTTTCTTCATATGATAAGATAAATTCATTTTTCCTTGAGTCTGAGCTTTGAAGAAATTTAAAAACCATATAAATGCCAGGCCAAACAAAAGTCTAAATATTTTTAATTTCTCAGTTTGCCTTCTACAACCATTAACCCCTACTATACTTTTAGCTTCAGCCATATAGTTTTGTAGCAAGGATGTCTGATAATGTATATGAATAACTACAGATATAAAACAGTGAGAGTTGATACTGTAACATCAGGTAGGAATAATTCAGGTTTCATATATGTACAGCTGACATGTTCTAGATAGATTGTTGATTCTTGGTGAAATGAAGCATTTTTTATTGAACTTCTCTCTTGGCCTGTAAATTTCATGAAAAACTGGCCCATTAGAGAGAATCAGCAATTAGTATGTGCACCCTCTCTACTTTCCTTGCTCAATGAAGTATTCTATCAGAGGTTTCTCAGGCAGTCTAAAACTTAAAGATTTAACTTCACATTTCCAAAAACTAACCATGCGAAGTGATTTCAAATTAAAGTAATTGAATTTGGATTATGGAACAAGCAAGCCAGAAGAAGGGCCTTCTCAAATAAGTGACTGCTCCTATTTTAAAAATCACACATCTGGGCAAGACACAAATACAATTTTACTTCCTGCAATCTGTTTGTGACTGACCACATTTTGTTGCAACCAGATAGGAACTCTTCCTAGGGAAATGCAAAGAAGCTAGAAATGATGTATTGGGGATGACAAGAAACTAAAGTTTTTGGTCTGCACAGTAGCCAGAAGGAAAACAACTTCAGAGAAAACTCAGGCACATAAGCAGACAGTATATACACATATCTGGGAGGCAAAAGTTATTTATCAAAATGAAACATATTGGGGACTTGGCAGCCAACAGCTTCTGTGATGAGATCAGCATGAAGCAGAGGAAGTGGGGGTCAGGAGAACTGGGTTTGATGTCAGCCCTGCCACTTGCTGCTGTGCTCTTACCTATAAAATACAGACAAGATACCTAGTCTTCTTGGGGGCAGGTGAAATGATCAGGTTAGATAACCCAAATGTAGACGACAAGCTCCATACTGGTTCAAGCAACATGTTCAGTAAATATCCATATCCGTTCTCTGCCTCTCCTTCTTCTGGACTTATCTTTGGACTGTTTCAGATCTCAGTTTCCATACTTGTGAGATGGGAAGAGTCTTAAAGGTGCCTATTATTTACCAGTGATTCTAAAAGGAGAATTAAAATATGACCCCACAATGTTACCATGTTGTTTGGGAGAAAATAAAAAAAGATGGTGATATGTATGATGACCCTAAAGAGGAGAGGGGAAGAAGCTTCTTTAAGAGGAGAAATCAGAATTCTAAATGGCATAAGTACAATCATGGAAAATTTATTATCTAGGCAGATTCACTCAGCTCATTCCCCATGTTTAAAAAAGACTTGTATCTTGGCCTGTAAATTTCATGAAAAACTGGCCCATTAGAGAGAATCAGCAATTAGTATGTGCACCTCTCTACTTTCCTTGCTCAATGAAGTATTCTATCAGAGGTTTCTCAGGCAGTCTAAAACTTAAAGATTTAACTTCACATTTCCAAAAACTAACCATGCGAAGTGATTTCAAATTAAAGTAATTGAATTTGGATTATGGAACAAGCAAGCCAGAAGAAGGGCCTTCTCAAATAAGTGACTGCTCCTATTTTAAAAATCACACATCTGGGCAAGACACAAATACAATTTTACTTCCTGCAATCTGTTTGTGACTGACCACATTTTGTTGCAACCAGATAGGAACTCTTCCTAGGGAAATGCAAAGAAGCTAGAAATGATGTATTGGGGATGACAAGAAACTAAAGTTTTTGGTCTGCACAGTAGCCAGAAGGAAAACAACTTCAGAGAAAACTCAGGCACATAAGCAGACAGTATATACACATATCTGGGAGGCAAAAGTTATTTATCAAAATGAAACATATTGGGGACTTGGCAGCCAACAGCTTCTGTGATGAGATCAGCATGAAGCAGAGGAAGTGGGGGTCAGGAGAACTGGGTTTGATGTCAGCCCTGCCACTTGCTGCTGTGCTCTTACCTATAAAATACAGACAAGATACCTAGTCTTCTTGGGGGCAGGTGAAATGATCAGGTTAGATAACCCAAATGTAGACGACAAGCTCCATACTGGTTCAAGCAACATGTTCAGTAAATATCCATATCCGTTCTCTGCCTCTCCTTCTTCTGGACTTATCTTTGGACTGTTTCAGATCTCAGTTTCCATACTTGTGAGATGGGAAGAGTCTTAAAGGTGCCTATTATTTACCAGTGATTCTAAAAGGAGAATTAAAATATGACCCCACAATGTTACCATGTTGTTTGGGAGAAAATAAAAAAAGATGGTGATATGTATGATGACCCTAAAGAGGAGAGGGGAAGAAGCTTCTTTAAGAGGAGAAATCAGAATTCTAAATGGCATAAGTACAATCATGGAAAATTTATTATCTAGGCAGATTCACTCAGCTCATTCCCCATGTTTAAAGACTTTATTAGACTACCTGGTGGAATATTTAATGTAGTTCTCTAGTTTGTTTACTCTGTGGAAATTATTTAGGAAGTAGTTATTGGAGGTGTTTCTAAGCACCAAGAAAGAGCCAAATTATCAGGAAAGAAAATTATCTCAGCCTGTGATGGTATGGTAGTCTCTATCATCCTCAAATTTATCTAGCATGGGAAGAAATTCTTCACTAATTCCATTAAAATGAAATAAAACAGAAGAGATCTTCCCAACCCAGGGATCAAATCTAGGTCTCTCACATTGCAGGCAGATCCTTTATCACCTGAGCCACTAGGGGAGCGCTGAATCATGACCTAAACAATGCTTTTAGGGGTGTGTTTTATTGTACACTTGTGTTTCTACTTTACAGAGTAGAAAAAGAAAATAGAACCAATGCTTCTGGGAAGCCTGACATATGCTATTAACTGCTTCAGATTAATACTATCAAAATAACCGTTTATGTATTAAGTACTGCACCCAGTGTTCTGAATGCATTTTGTCCCTTCAGTCTCATATGCATAGGAGGAAACTGAGGCACAGGAAGGGATGTTTGCTAAAGGTGGCCAGAAATCAAATCCAGTGGACACAAAATACACTACATCTTACTTTTGTACTATGTTGTCCAAAACACTTACTTCAACTTTCAGCAAAACATCACTGGTTTCTGTTGGATGGATTAAGATTATAGCTGGGTTAGATAAATTCCCTGTCTTATAATTTTGGAGTAGAAGTTCTCCTCCAGGGTCCTGGCAGATATGACCTCCATAAACATCTGCAGAAAACTTTATGAATGGCACTGGTCACAGCTGGATGATCCTAACAGAGTCTCTCACAGAATCCACGGCATTTCCTGGAAGGGGCAATTGTCAGCTCCTGTTCATTTGTTGCTGTTCAGTCGCTAAGTTATGTCTGACTCTTTGTGATCCCATAGACAGGAAAGCACGCCAGATTTCCTTGTCTTTCACTATCTCCCAGAGTTTGCTCAAACTCATGTTTCTTTTTTTTCTTCATCCTTTAGAATCTTCTAAATGGCATAAGTACAATCATGGAAAATTTATTATCTAGGCAGATTCACTCAGCTCATTCCCCATGTTTAAAGACTTTATTAGACTACCTGGTGGAATATTTAATGTAGTTCTCTAGTTTGTTTACTCTGTGGAAATTATTTAGGAAGTAGTTATTGGAGGTGTTTCTAAGCACCAAGAAAGAGCCAAATTATCAGGAAAGAAAATTATCTCAGCCTGTGATGGTATGGTAGTCTCTATCATCCTCAAATTTATCTAGCATGGGAAGAAATTCTTCACTAATTCCATTAAAATGAAATAAAACAGAAGAGATCTTCCCAACCCAGGGATCAAATCTAGGTCTCTCACATTGCAGGCAGATCCTTTATCACCTGAGCCACTAGGGGAGCGCTGAATCATGACCTAAACAATGCTTTTAGGGGTGTGTTTTATTGTACACTTGTGTTTCTACTTTACAGAGTAGAAAAAGAAAATAGAACCAATGCTTCTGGGAAGCCTGACATATGCTATTAACTGCTTCAGATTAATACTATCAAAATAACCGTTTATGTATTAAGTACTGCACCCAGTGTTCTGAATGCATTTTGTCCCTTCAGTCTCATATGCATAGGAGGAAACTGAGGCACAGGAAGGGATGTTTGCTAAAGGTGGCCAGAAATCAAATCCAGTGGACACAAAATACACTACATCTTACTTTTGTACTATGTTGTCCAAAACACTTACTTCAACTTTCAGCAAAACATCACTGGTTTCTGTTGGATGGATTAAGATTATAGCTGGGTTAGATAAATTCCCTGTCTTATAATTTTGGAGTAGAAGTTCTCCTCCAGGGTCCTGGCAGATATGACCTCCATAAACATCTGCAGAAAACTTTATGAATGGCACTGGTCACAGCTGGATGATCCTAACAGAGTCTCTCACAGAATCCACGGCATTTCCTGGAAGGGGCAATTGTCAGCTCCTGTTCATTTGTTGCTGTTCAGTCGCTAAGTTATGTCTGACTCTTTGTGATCCCATAGACAGGAAAGCACGCCAGACTTCCTTGTCTTTCACTATCTCCCAGAGTTTGCTCAAACTCATGTCTGTTGCGTTGGTGATGCCATCCAACTATCTTATTTTCTATCACTCCCTTCTCCTCCTGCCCTCAGTCTTTCCCACTGGAAAACATTAGGTTATTTTCCAATGAGTCACCTCTTCTGTTCATTTAGTTCACTCTTATCTCCCCAACAGTTTTTTCCTCCTCATTGTTGCAAAGTTCTTATTTGGATTCTTCAATAAATGATCTTACTGCCTCAGTTTTCTCATCAATAATGATCACTTAAGTAAGCTGCACTTGTGTTCCATCCTATCCCTTGTTGAAAGAAATGCAGATTCAACCCCAAATATCCCCATAGCAAAAACTCTAACCCCCTACACTGCCAATATTTTCCTCCAAATCTGCTTGCCATGGGACCTTTCCTCCACCTTCTTGTTCACACCTCTATCATCTAAGTCACTTTGATGAGTCTGTGGATTTCTCTTGCCCTGGACATTCTCCCCCAACTCCTCAACTCTGTTGAGTGATCCTTACATAGCTACATGTTAGATATAGGGCCATCAGCTCTTTCATCTGACTAGTATTCATCTTGAAACTCTAGAGGTAATGATCACAATTCACACTTCCCAGGTTTGTGGTGAGGAAAAATGAAACCACGCATATGTAAGGGACTTTAAAGGATTACACAAATATAAGACATCGTTATTATGGGTTTTATGTATTTTCCAACAAAGTAGATGCATAATGTTCCTTTTATTTTTATTCTGAGAAAAGTACTCTATTTTGCTTCATGCTCCTGTATGAATAAGACATCTATAGTACATTCATGAAGGACACAGAAATTCCTTTGCTCTTTTTGAAAGCTAGTAAGCTTTGGATTGAGCTGCAAAGAAGAAACTGAAGGATCGCTAGAATTTTCCTCCATAAACATCTGCAGAAAACTTTATGAATGGCACTGGTCACAGCTGGATGATCCTAACAGAGTCTCTCACAGAATCCACGGCATTTCCTGGAAGGGGCAATTGTCAGCTCCTGTTCATTTGTTGCTGTTCAGTCGCTAAGTTATGTCTGACTCTTTGTGATCCCATAGACAGGAAAGCACGCCAGACTTCCTTGTCTTTCACTATCTCCCAGAGTTTGCTCAAACTCATGTCTGTTGCGTTGGTGATGCCATCCAACTATCTTATTTTCTATCACTCCCTTCTCCTCCTGCCCTCAGTCTTTCCCACTGGAAAACATTAGGTTATTTTCCAATGAGTCACCTCTTCTGTTCATTTAGTTCACTCTTATCTCCCCAACAGTTTTTTCCTCCTCATTGTTGCAAAGTTCTTATTTGGATTCTTCAATAAATGATCTTACTGCCTCAGTTTTCTCATCAATAATGATCACTTAAGTAAGCTGCACTTGTGTTCCATCCTATCCCTTGTTGAAAGAAATGCAGATTCAACCCCAAATATCCCCATAGCAAAAACTCTAACCCCCTACACTGCCAATATTTTCCTCCAAATCTGCTTGCCATGGGACCTTTCCTCCACCTTCTTGTTCACACCTCTATCATCTAAGTCACTTTGATGAGTCTGTGGATTTCTCTTGCCCTGGACATTCTCCCCCAACTCCTCAACTCTGTTGAGTGATCCTTACATAGCTACATGTTAGATATAGGGCCATCAGCTCTTTCATCTGACTAGTATTCATCTTGAAACTCTAGAGGTAATGATCACAATTCACACTTCCCAGGTTTGTGGTGAGGAAAAATGAAACCACGCATATGTAAGGGACTTTAAAGGATTACACAAATATAAGACATCGTTATTATGGGTTTTATGTATTTTCCAACAAAGTAGATGCATAATGTTCCTTTTATTTTTATTCTGAGAAAAGTACTCTATTTTGCTTCATGCTCCTGTATGAATAAGACATCTATAGTACATTCATGAAGGACACAGAAATTCCTTTGCTCTTTTTGAAAGCTAGTAAGCTTTGGATTGAGCTGCAAAGAAGAAACTGAAGGATCGCAGAATATGCTACCCTCAAATATACACTTTAGCATGAGGATTATTTTGAGCTGAAAGCCACTGAGAACAAACAGATACTAGTAAGGATTTTTGCCCTTTTTCTATTTACCTAAAAGCAGGGCATACATTTTCAGAAGTGGGTTCTTCTCTACCAGGAAGAACAAAAGTCAGTCACTGGAGACAACTTTTACTTTACCAGTCAGGAGATCACACCAGAAGTATGCATCAAACACATATTAGTAACTAGCCTTTGTCTCTGCTCTTGGAAGGTTAAAATGTCTTTCCCCTGCCCTGTTATCTCTCTGAAAATTTGTTGTTCTTTGTCAGAGATGTTGTACAAGTCAGAGTTTTAAGATATCTCATTGAGCTTCTCATTTTTTCCTTGGTATCTTCCATGTTTACATGAGATATATATTGATAAAATTCTGCTTGCTTTTCTCTTGATTAATTTATCTTTTAGTACAGGGATCTCCCCTGGAGAGAAAATGGCAACCAACTCCAGTATTCTAGCCTCAAGAATCCCATGTATAGAGGAGCCTGGTAGGCTACAGTCCATAAGGTTACAAAAAGTTAAACAAAACTGAAACTACTGAGCATATACACACAAGGATTTCAGCTAAGAATTCAGAATGGTAAAGGGAAAATTATTTTTTCCTGTTCTATACAAGCATCTCTGTTTGACTCTGAGTAGGATTTTTCAGGCTTTCCAGAATTGTATGTCCACCAAGTCTGTGTGCCTCTCATTCCCACTAATTTCTATTATGAACAGATATCCAACTTATATTAGCCATTTACGTGTACTCTGTATAACCCCAGAGCGTGCCAGCTTCGGTCTGGGCACATTATCCTGTATCCCATGTGTAGATTTTGTGACTACTTCCTTATTAACTAAGACAATTTCTCTTACTCCTCAGTGTCTGGTTTAAATTCCACCTCCACTGCAGAGGCTTTGATGATGACTGTAGCCATCATTGATCAAGCAACTCAATAGGATTATTCATGATTCTGTCCTGAACTCTAATTGCCTGGATTACATAATTAAGTAAAATATGCACATTAGATCATTACATTCGACTGTCATTTACTAGGGACAAATTAATGCCTGAAAATATTCTTGGTAGGTTTAATGGTTCATGAAAAAAATAATGCATAGAAAGTACTTATATATGTATCCGTATATAGATATCCAGCTAAAAATGGCACAGCAGGATCATATGACATTGTGTATTCCAACCAACAACAAAAAGTACAAAAAGTCAATTCTCATTATTTGCAGTAGCGATGTTCTATAAAACTGTTGTGCACACTGAAGTAGAAAATATTGAACCACTGCTCTGGGAGAAATACAGGGCCAGGGTCCTGGGAGCCTCTGGTCATAAGATTTTCATTAATCCAACAATACATAACCTCATTTTATGTGAATTTATATCTACCGTTACATTATTTAATATATATTTTTAATCCATTAATATTGAGTTCATAGCCAACAACACTGTAAGTCTTACCTGAACAAAACTTATCTAACATACATACTTTCTCTAGAAGGTTGCTCACGACATTTTTTGTTTGTTTGTTTGGCCACCTCTATTGGTCTTTCAACCATCCATTTTCATTCATCTTTGAAGCCTGTGTGGGCCTCCCATCGCAGCAGCCCCTCTAGCTGCAGAACACTGGTTCTGTAGTTGGACACATCGGTCCAGCTGCTCCGTGGCACATGGGATCTTCCCAGGCCAGAGATCAAACTGGCGTCCCTTGCACTGCAAGGCAGTGTCTTTACCCATTGGACCACCAGGGAAGCCCATCACAACACTTTTTTTTTTTAATTTTTATTTTATTTATTTATTTATTTATCTTTTTAGGAGGGTGGGATGGGGAAGGAGGGGCACGGGCGGGCCACTTCTATTGGTCTTTCATTTCTGTATTTTCATCCGTCTTTGTTCTTTGGCTCCTGTGGACCTCCCATCGCGGTGGTCACTGTCATCACAGAGCACCGGCTCTGGGTGCATGCGCGCCAGAGCTTCAGCTAGATAATTGGACACATCTGTTCAGCCGCTCCACGGCACATGGGATCTTCCCAGGCCAGGGATGGAACCGGCGCCCCTTGCACTGCAAGGCGGTGTCTTTACCCACTGGACCCCCAGGGGAAGCCCCCCTCACAACATTTTAAACAAAGAAAAAATACTCAGCACTCCAGCACTGTGCTTGAGGACCGTCTTAAAGAGTAGAATCACCAACAAAAAGCCCAAACATGTGAAAAGAATGAAGTTAAATAGATGATGAAAAGGATATTTGTTTATAGATATCCAGCTAAAAATGGCACAGCAGGATCATATGACATTGTGTATTCCAACCAACAACAAAAAGTACAAAAAGTCAATTCTCATTATTTGCAGTAGCGATGTTCTATAAAACTGTTGTGCACACTGAAGTAGAAAATATTGAACCACTGCTCTGGGAGAAATACAGGGCCAGGGTCCTGGGAGCCTCTGGTCATAAGATTTTCATTAATCCAACAATACATAACCTCATTTTATGTGAATTTATATCTACCGTTACATTATTTAATATATATTTTTAATCCATTAATATTGAGTTCATAGCCAACAACACTGTAAGTCTTACCTGAACAAAACTTATCTAACATACATACTTTCTCTAGAAGGTTGCTCACGACATTTTTTGTTTGTTTGTTTGGCCACCTCTATTGGTCTTTCAACCATCCATTTTCATTCATCTTTGAAGCCTGTGTGGGCCTCCCATCGCAGCAGCCCCTCTAGCTGCAGAACACTGGTTCTGTAGTTGGACACATCGGTCCAGCTGCTCCGTGGCACATGGGATCTTCCCAGGCCAGAGATCAAACTGGCGTCCCTTGCACTGCAAGGCAGTGTCTTTACCCATTGGACCACCAGGGAAGCCCATCACAACACTTTTTTTTTTTAATTTTTATTTTATTTATTTATTTATTTATCTTTTTAGGAGGGTGGGATGGGGAAGGAGGGGCACGGGCGGGCCACTTCTATTGGTCTTTCATTTCTGTATTTTCATCCGTCTTTGTTCTTTGGCTCCTGTGGACCTCCCATCGCGGTGGTCACTGTCATCACAGAGCACCGGCTCTGGGTGCATGCGCGCCAGAGCTTCAGCTAGATAATTGGACACATCTGTTCAGCCGCTCCACGGCACATGGGATCTTCCCAGGCCAGGGATGGAACCGGCGCCCCTTGCACTGCAAGGCGGTGTCTTTACCCACTGGACCCCCAGGGGAAGCCCCCCTCACAACATTTTAAACAAAGAAAAAATACTCAGCACTCCAGCACTGTGCTTGAGGACCGTCTTAAAGAGTAGAATCACCAACAAAAAGCCCAAACATGTGAAAAGAATGAAGTTAAATAGATGATGAAAAGGATATTTGTTTACAATGTGAGAATTGAAAAAAGATGTCAGAGCATTGCCATTTTAAGTCTCAACTGGGAATGTGTACATAGACTCAAAGATTTCCATGCACTATGGATGCCCACAAAGATTGCAAAAGTGCCATGAATATTGATGGGGTTACAAATAAATTGTAGTGAATGATGAGCCTGCAAATATAGACGATACGAAAATTGAGAATTGGATGTATGTATAAAGAAAAAATAAAAGGAATTGTGTAATTTCTTTAAAAATAACTTTTAGTGTCTTTTAATCTGTTTTTCTTGAATAGACATTACTTTAATACTCATAAGGAATACATGTTTAAAAAGTTTAAGTCTCTGACATCAGTTTCATTATCTAAATTTCAAAAGCAGAGAAAGAAAAACCTGCTCTCAGAGATTGTCAGTATAATTCTTTTCCAAGGTGCATGGGTCAAAGTGGGCTCAGATCCTGCATTCACATCCTGCTTCCACCACTAACAGCCATTTAACTTGGGCAAGCCGCACATCAAGCTGAGGTCTGTCTCATTTCTTGAACTTTTTATGAAGACTTTCTCCTTGATTTGTCCCTCAGCACAGAGCACTTCCTCTCTTTACTAAGAGTGTTTTGAAGTTCATGGCTTATGTTTGCATGTCCCAGTATAGTGCTTCTCAAGTTTAAGGGGTACACATATCTTGTGGGATCCTGATACAATGCAGACTAATTCAGTAGTGTGAGTGTGGCTCAGATTCTCCATTTCCAACAAGCTCTGAATGCTGCTGATGCTCTCGATTCATGGGACACACTTTGTGTAGCAATGCCCTAGAACAGTTCCAAGGGCTTCTAATCTCCACAATCTGCTTTGTCTTGAAATATTTCCTTCCTTTCACTTTTCACTAGCTTTTTTGTACTGACAAAAGCTCTGAGTCCTAAGCTTAACAAGCTTCATGCAATTAAAGGCAGGATCAGAGCCCAAAACTGCTAACAGCTCTCTTGGTTTGTCTATGCTCCTCTCCATTCGGGTTCACTGAGAATAGATGTAAGTACAGATGAAGGGCACATTTAAGACCTGCTCTTAGATAAGATTGCTGATGTGAAATCATAACTCACAAATGCATATTTTAACTATTAGGGAAATGGAATTGTGGAAAATGAACAGAGAAACCTGAAGAAGAAAATAATATGAATAACAAATCAAAAACACAATTTGCCTTTCAAATAGAAATAACGTCTGCCATTTATTAAGCACTTCCCAAGTGCCAGGCATATCATTACATGAGTAATGAAATTCTCTAGAAATGAATGATTGATTATCTGAGTAATTTGATAAACTCAAGCAGCTATTGCCTTTGTTTTGTGCTGTATGACATTGCTGGATTTTTTTCATGCCTGTGAAGTGGTAGGCATTTAAATAGGAGAATGGGGAATTTTAATTTGATATGGTTGACAAGATGTTTGATGGGGCTGTCACTGTGACAGCAAATTTTCAGTGCTTTTATTGGGATTACCTGTGCTGACTGAAATTCAAAAGGCAGTCAGAAAGGTTTTCATTCATACTGACCTACTTTGAGTGCAAAGTAAAGGAAAAAAAATAACATGACATGGAATTATCATGATTCCTAGTAAGAAAATTCTTGTCCAACTTGTATTGAAGAAGGAGTAGAATCAAAATAGAGGATGATGGGGCACATTTAAAAGATCCAAAGTGGACTTTGTAAAGGAACAAAGGCCTGGACATCAGTAGAAAGAAGGGCTGAAGTTCAGCTTTTTGATCCTTGTGGGAATCCTGATACAATGCAGACTAATTCAGTAGTGTGAGTGTGGCTCAGATTCTCCATTTCCAACAAGCTCTGAATGCTGCTGATGCTCTCGATTCATGGGACACACTTTGTGTAGCAATGCCCTAGAACAGTTCCAAGGGCTTCTAATCTCCACAATCTGCTTTGTCTTGAAATATTTCCTTCCTTTCACTTTTCACTAGCTTTTTTGTACTGACAAAAGCTCTGAGTCCTAAGCTTAACAAGCTTCATGCAATTAAAGGCAGGATCAGAGCCCAAAACTGCTAACAGCTCTCTTGGTTTGTCTATGCTCCTCTCCATTCGGGTTCACTGAGAATAGATGTAAGTACAGATGAAGGGCACATTTAAGACCTGCTCTTAGATAAGATTGCTGATGTGAAATCATAACTCACAAATGCATATTTTAACTATTAGGGAAATGGAATTGTGGAAAATGAACAGAGAAACCTGAAGAAGAAAATAATATGAATAACAAATCAAAAACACAATTTGCCTTTCAAATAGAAATAACGTCTGCCATTTATTAAGCACTTCCCAAGTGCCAGGCATATCATTACATGAGTAATGAAATTCTCTAGAAATGAATGATTGATTATCTGAGTAATTTGATAAACTCAAGCAGCTATTGCCTTTGTTTTGTGCTGTATGACATTGCTGGATTTTTTTCATGCCTGTGAAGTGGTAGGCATTTAAATAGGAGAATGGGGAATTTTAATTTGATATGGTTGACAAGATGTTTGATGGGGCTGTCACTGTGACAGCAAATTTTCAGTGCTTTTATTGGGATTACCTGTGCTGACTGAAATTCAAAAGGCAGTCAGAAAGGTTTTCATTCATACTGACCTACTTTGAGTGCAAAGTAAAGGAAAAAAAATAACATGACATGGAATTATCATGATTCCTAGTAAGAAAATTCTTGTCCAACTTGTATTGAAGAAGGAGTAGAATCAAAATAGAGGATGATGGGGCACATTTAAAAGATCCAAAGTGGACTTTGTAAAGGAACAAAGGCCTGGACATCAGTAGAAAGAAGGGCTGAACCTTTGGAATCTCTTATTAAAGTTCTTTTTATTTTGCAGAAACATATCATAAAACATGGATCTTCACTTCTCAATTTTTGTTCTGGCTGTGATGGTGTTAGTTCTTTATGCTTTGACATTTATGTTTTGAGTTTCAAATGCAGAGTGGTAAACAGAGCAGAAGAAGGTGGGATCTAGACTTTTAAATCAAGTCAGGATATTCTGTTTGAAAAATGAGACATCTTTGAGGGAGAGAGTTACTGGCTAATTTATTAAAGAGAAAATACATATTTGATACATTTTTACTAAAACTTGACAAGCTCTATTGTACCCTGGCACTGTAAGAGCAGGAGCGCTAAAGAACAAAACATAAAAGGCACAATCTTAGGACTGTCACTTTCTCGACCTGTGAACGTATCTATAAGGGTTCTTATTAATAATAATGTATTTAAAAAATTAATAGCATGAGATTCCAGTTGCTTTAGAATAGATTATCTTCTCACTTTCAAAGTACCTGTTATCTCTATTGTTCTGTTAAAATTTATTTAGATCATCATGGTATCTCTTTTTCCAAGGCTTGTCTTACCACTGCATTAATTTATATCATCATGGTTTTTTCTCTTATCATCTGTAACAAGACTTTGAGCAAAAGGATAAGGACTACGTCATGAGATTCTAGGGCTCCTCTAAAGTGCTTATCATGCAATGACTGGCACAGTCTCTGAGTGCCATTCTATATCATTGTTATAATAAAACAATAGCTACCATTTTATTGAAAATCCCTATGTGATAGACATTCTGATAAGTTTGATACACATATAATTCATACTTATTACAATTACCCATCTAAGGAAGATTCATTATTCATTTACGACATGTGAGGAAATTGAGTCTCAGAGAACTTAATGATGAGTCTCATGTCACAGAAACAGTGAGTGAAAGAGCCTGGTTTTCTCTGACTCCAAACATATATCCATCATCACCATCATTGCTGGAGAAAGAAATAGTGTTTGCCTATCTGCTATTTTTAGTCTGCTATTTTGTCAATCCATTATAATTCCAGGTGCTAAAATCATTCTCAAAGGTAATTGTAAAGATATCCCCAAATCTAGAAGTGTGGGGTAGCTGCGAGATTTATTTGCTAAAAATTCTTGTCCTATCTAGTCTGGCTTTTAAGATCTTCCTCCATTATATAATTCCAATATTATCTTTATTATTATCCTTTAAAATTCAACAGATCAGTTGTTTTTAATGCTAGTATCATATGTATTCAAGTATCAAGGGTATCTGAAACTCTCCAATGTATATGGCAGGCAGAGTGGTGGAGTAGAGAAAGTCTGGGACAGGGTTTGAAACTTCTAGTACATTTTATTTTATTTTTATTTTTTTAAAAAATATTTATTTATTTATTTATTTGGGGAGGTGGGGAGGGAGGGGGTGGGTGGGTCACTTCTATTGTTCTTTCATTTATTTTCATTCGTCATTGTTCTTTGGCCCATGTGGGCTACCCATCGCAGTGGCCTCTGTTGTTGCAGAGCACTGGCTCTGGGCACATGCGCTCCAGAACTCTGGCTTGGTAATTGGACACACCGGTCCAGCTGCTCCACGGCACGTGGGTTCTTCCCAGGCCAGGGATCGAACCGGCGCCCCTTGCATTGCAAGGTGGTGTCCTTACCCACTGGACCACCAGAGAAGCCCTCTAGTACATTTCAATAATAACATGGTTTAAGTCTCACCCTGATCATGCTGTCTACAACTGTATTCCTATGTCCACAGTCATTCAGTACTCCTTTACTTTAGACTTTTTTTCTTCTAGCACTGGTTACATGCCTCCACTAGGTTAAGTAATGCTACATTGCTCTGTGGTAATACACAAACTCCAAACCTCAGTGGATTCTCACAACAAAGATTTTTCTTATTTCCATCAGAGACTGATGTGAGTTAAATGTCTTTCCTCTCTTATTTTCAAATGATCTAGCAAACTCTAAAGACAAAAATCAAGGAGGCCTTTTACTCCATATTGAGCTTGACCTGAAAGTGACACATATCGCTTTTGTTCTCAGCCCATGGCCAAAAGCTAGTCTGATGATCCTAAACTAATTGCAGGCCAAGTTGGGAGATGTAGACAAGTTCGTGTGTATTTTGTGAGCACTATTATTGCCATACTACCTTCCAATCAAGTTTATATTTATTTGGTTTTCTCCTCTCTTTACAAGAAAATTTCTCCATGTGGTCATAGATTTCATTTGACATGATAAAAAGGTCAAGTAGAAAAGTGGTTAGTATACAGCAGAATCTCAATAAATAGTTGTTAAATGATACTTATGATTAATTAAATTTGGCCACAAATTACTTGATTTTCTTTTATTCGGAAGGGAGTCTATGCTCCCTCCACTTGAATATGCACTGGCCTATGATAATTTTGACCAATAAAACTATGGTAGAAATATACTATATCGCCTGACCACTTAGACTTTAAGAGAAATGGCAGTTTTTACTTTTTTCCTAGTTGAGCCCTACAAAGCAAAGTGCCTGGTTATACTGGGGTAGCCATGCTGTTAGGAGGCAAAAGCTAGTCATTTGTGGAGGATGCATGATGAAGAAGGAGAGATATCAAAACAGTCCCTCAGCTATTTTGGCATCTTTTCCTTTTCCCAGCTCAGGTCACAAGCACTGTGAAACAAAGGCACATCATTCCTGCCCAAATATTTGACCTACAAAATAATACGTATAAGGATAATTAAAAAAAAAAAAAAAACAGTAATTTTGGGGTTTGGTTTGTTATACAGCAGGAAGTCATTGAGCTAATCCTTCACAGTGACTGACTTTGCCTGTTTAATCTCAGTCCCCACAGTCTCAGCCCTAATGCATGCATTCTCACAGGACCTAGTGCTCAGTATCTTAAAAAGATGCTTTTTCAGGTTAGCATAAAAATGATATTTTACCAGGACATCTTCATCTTTTCTCTGGTCTGATTTTGAGGACTGTCTTCTCTGCGATACTCTGAATGCTTTGTGAGTGAGCCTTTCTCACTTCTCTATGTTCTATGTGCTTGTTATTTATTTGCTCTGATCTGCATACATGTGCTCACCAGGTGACATATTCCAGGGCACCTTCTCAGGAGCCTCTAGGTATTCCCCATCCCTTATCTTCTCCCCAGGGAAACAATGAGAAGCACAAGTGAATAAGAGTCGCACCTTAGGAAAGATAATTTTTAACCCATTCTCATGTATCATAAACAGTTTAAAAAGTCAATCATCAACATTTGCTTCTCTGAGTTAAAGTTTACTTGTAGGTATACTTTATAACTGAATGCAATTTATCTCATAGCTCATCCTGACCTACCCACTTATCAGGCAACCAGAGGTGACAGGAGCTCCTTTAATATATGCATATGTTTCAAAGTATTTCCGTTCCTCTTGCTTTAAACCCTTAAGGGCTTGATTTAAGCAGTATGATTTATCCCTGAGTCACAGATACCCAGTTCAGGAAACCAGCAAATACTAATATTTATGCATAAAAGTGAATAAATGAAAATAAAATTGGCAATGACATACAAAGCCAAAAATAATATTTTGGAGGTATTCTTAAATCTCTTTTTGACTTTCAAGCCATTTGACTCTACAATACAATCATAATATCCTTGCTTTGGCAGTACAAAAAGATCAAATTACAGTGGCCCTATTTTTGTAAGATTTTTTTTTTTTTTACTGTGGATCATTTTTAAAGTCTGTATTGAATTTGTTACAGCACTGCTTCTGTCTTTGTTTTGTTTTTGTGGCCACAAGGCATGTAAGCTCCTAGCTCCCTGACCAGGAGTTGAACTCATATACCCCTATGTTGGAAGGCAGAATCTTAACCATAGGACCACCAGTACCATATGGTGGTGTTATTTTAAATCTGATTTAAATATTAGAAATATTGTAATATATGGTCATAATGACAATTTGATTGAAATTAATATGAAATAAAGTAGAAAGAAAATTTCTCCTCACTCACACGTCAATGGCTCTGTGGGTTTTGCTGGCAAGGTAAAAAGAAAGTAAACATTTATCCAGCATTTTAGATACTAAGATATTAAATAAATTTGGAAAAGTTAAATCAAAGTTCCCATAAAAAGGGAATGAAGCAAAAAGAGATCATTTCAAGCAAGAATCATATACTTCCTGGAATATTCTCAAAATAGAAATCTATCTTACAAGCTAAATGGAATACAAATACTGTATACATCTAATACCCTTTTACAAATATATGTCAATATGACATTATGGAAAATATGGTAGGTCAACCCAGCCAAGTAAACACTCAATAAGTATTGGGGGTGATGATAGAGATATTTCTCTTTGCTTGATCACACAGGTTCAAAAATACCAAATTTATTTCAAGACTTTCTAATTAAGCAAACCTATCAATACTTGGTAAAGTGAGCAGTTGGAGATCAGAAGCATGCAGCCAATTAAAAATATCATTGAGTGCTTTTCATTTACTGCTCTCTTCTTCTTTCCATAATTCAGTTCAGATTCAGCACCTCATTGAAGAGTGTCATATCCAAACTCAATTCATTCTCTAAGAGTTACTCAAATGCCACCCACTTCAACAATGGCTCCTGAGGTTTCTTCCTAGAACCACCACTCTTTTCCTAAGCTGCCATTCAGAGAATGCATCAGGAATTCTGTATTTTCCCTTCTGAATTGCAATTATTTCTGGGCATTAGCTTGTCTTCCAGCCTAGAAGCTCCTCAAGGAGCAGAGTGCATGTATTATTCACGTTTGATCCTCTGTGGAAACAGCATTTGGGCCAAACTTCTTTGAACACCAAAAGCAAAAAATGTCATTTTTATTTCACTTATTTTTCACATCCATGTCTTTTTTAGGTTAGATCTTTGCAAGGCATTCCATTGTGTGAAAGAGAACATGTTTAAATTCTGATAGATAAATGAGATCAGTGACAAGTCCAAGAGTAAACAGGTAACGGTCCTTTCTGTTGAGGTATCTCTTGTATCTTAATTGAGCTTTCAAGTCCATTTGCTTTCATGATTGACAAATTTTATTTTTTTTTAAATTGGAAGTGGTAGTTAAGTTTTCCTTAATGACATATTACTACCATGTACTTGTCATTAGATGATGTAGCTGAGAAGTTAGATTGTAGGAAAAAAATACACATTGCTTTGAATCATAAAGTGCAGGTGTAGATGTTGTATATAAATATCTCTATATAAAAGAGAAAGAACTAAATCAAATATTATTTAGTTCTTTCTCTTATATTACAAATGGGGAAAATGTTTTACCAGTCTCAGAATAACAATAAGATAAATTTTGAGTTTTGAAATCCTATTGACTAAACGATCAAAGAATAACAAATACTGTATACATCTAATACCCTTTTACAAATATATGTCAATATGACATTATGGAAAATATGGTAGGTCAACCCAGCCAAGTAAACACTCAATAAGTATTGGGGGTGATGATAGAGATATTTCTCTTTGCTTGATCACACAGGTTCAAAAATACCAAATTTATTTCAAGACTTTCTAATTAAGCAAACCTATCAATACTTGGTAAAGTGAGCAGTTGGAGATCAGAAGCATGCAGCCAATTAAAAATATCATTGAGTGCTTTTCATTTACTGCTCTCTTCTTCTTTCCATAATTCAGTTCAGATTCAGCACCTCATTGAAGAGTGTCATATCCAAACTCAATTCATTCTCTAAGAGTTACTCAAATGCCACCCACTTCAACAATGGCTCCTGAGGTTTCTTCCTAGAACCACCACTCTTTTCCTAAGCTGCCATTCAGAGAATGCATCAGGAATTCTGTATTTTCCCTTCTGAATTGCAATTATTTCTGGGCATTAGCTTGTCTTCCAGCCTAGAAGCTCCTCAAGGAGCAGAGTGCATGTATTATTCACGTTTGATCCTCTGTGGAAACAGCATTTGGGCCAAACTTCTTTGAACACCAAAAGCAAAAAATGTCATTTTTATTTCACTTATTTTTCACATCCATGTCTTTTTCTAGGTTAGATCTTTGCAAGGCATTCCATTGTGTGAAAGAGAACATGTTTAAATTCTGATAGATAAATGAGATCAGTGACAAGTCCAAGAGTAAACAGGTAACGGTCCTTTCTGTTGAGGTATCTCTTGTATCTTAATTGAGCTTTCAAGTCCATTTGCTTTCATGATTGACAAATTTTATTTTTTTTTAAATTGGAAGTGGTAGTTAAGTTTTCCTTAATGACATATTACTACCATGTACTTGTCATTAGATGATGTAGCTGAGAAGTTAGATTGTAGGAAAAAAATACACATTGCTTTGAATCATAAAGTGCAGGTGTAGATGTTGTATATAAATATCTCTATATAAAAGAGAAAGAACTAAATCAAATATTATTTAGTTCTTTCTCTTATATTACAAATGGGGGAAAATGTTTTACCAGTCTCAGAATAACAATAAGAACTACAACTTCTCCCCTGAGTTTTGAAATCCTATTGACTCTAAAAACGTAAATTTAATTATAATATTTAACTCATCAAAGAAAGTATCGTGTTTCTGAAAAACAACAATTGAGTTTCTACTAAAACTTGAGAGCATACAGATTTGCACAATTTTTTTGTACAAACAGCATAGTGCCAAAGATGAATGGAAGGTGCTGATGCTGATGCTGAGTTGGTAAGTCATATCCAACTCTTTGTGAGTCCATGGACTGCAGCATGCCAGGCTCCTCTGTTTCTCCACTACCTCCTGGAGTATACTAATTGCCCTACGCTCTTCCCAGTAACATAGTGGACACATTCTGACCTTGGAGTGTGGGTAGGGGCTCATCTTCTGCCACTTGTGAGTTGCCAGGATAGTTGCAGACTTCTAGGGCTGGAAGAGGTAAGGCTCATGATGGTACATGTACACATGTACCAGAGAGAGATAGAGATAGAGAGGCAGAGAAAGAGAGAGAGAGAGAAATAATGTGCAATGAATCTCATCAGATCTCTCAAACTGGAAGGAACCACACAGACAAGCATAACTGACTAGAAGATCTAGCAGGGTCATTGGCAAACAAGAGAAGGAAGGTCTAGCAGCTGCTTCTTCATTTCCACTGATCTCAGTGACTGGACAAGTGGGTAATGTTAAGTCACATAATTTCTATGAAAAGCTGAGAATATGAATTTGTATATGAAATTTTCTAACATGTATGCCTTGATAACTAAAAGAAACATTTAAAAGAACAGAGATAGGGCATATCTTAGCTAATGCAGACTCCAGAAACCTAAGTTTACAAAAGTTGGGGTAACGTTTATTCCTTGCAATTATTTTCTTCCACAATACTTGTAGTAAATTTGACTATTTAGTATTCCCAGAAAACACCTTGAGAGTTCCTATCTTGTGGCTTATTTTCATTACATTTACTAAGTTAATAATATTTCCTTCTCTTCCCTTATCCATCTCCTTACTCTACCAAGTCCAAGTAATCTATCTTCATGAGGAAAACTTTTCCTTCTAAAACCAATAAATATGTTGCTTCTACCATATATGCGATGAACTGTTGTATATTTGTCCATAAAATAATCTTATTGATGTGGGTGTTACTTTTCGAGGTTCATGTGTCTGTCTCATCTCTCTTTATTATTCATTTATTCACCTTACAAACACCTGTTCTTCACTTTGTACCATTGTATTTGACACTGAAGATGAAACCAGGGAATCATTTGGCTTCTGCCCTTCCAGAACTCATCACAAGTGCATGTCTAATACCCAACTGTTTCATCAGAGGGTCATTATAAACTATTGAGAGAGAGTTAAATTCTCACGCCTTTGTATTGACCTATGTTATTGACTGAATGTCGTGTCTCCTCAAAGTTCCTAGGTTGAAGCTCTAATCCCAATATAATGGTACTGGGAGGTGGGGCCTCTAGAAAGTCATCAGGTTGAGAGGAGGACACGACTCTGGTCTATGACACTTTTTTACAAGGGCCTGGGCTGACTAAGACAAACAGTATCAAGAGATGGTGAATATTCAGAAATATTTATTGCTTGGCTACTCATTTTCACATGTAATTCATTATTACTTATTAACAATATATTCATGCATTTCACAATATGGATGTTGTTGCAATTGGGTATTTGTGTAGGGAACCAGGAAACAGCAATGATTTGTTTATTTGCCTGCATTGCCACCATCCATGTAGAATATTCTTAGTGATTCAAAAGAAGCACATAGTTTTGCTGTGAAGTACATTTTCAATCATTTTTTATTTGCATTTATTTGAAAAGCTCTTGCAATACCTTTTACAGTTCGCCATTTGTGAAAGAATCCTTTGTTAGCCTAAAATGTAACTGTAATAATTATTTCTCAAAAAAATTCTCAGCACAAGACTTTTAAACCTTATTTGATTACCTCAAAAATGTTCCCAAAGAGTGAACATGGACTGAAATCCACTTTTCATAAAAAGGATTAACCATTGTTTCTTATAATCTTAGTCAGTGCGAGTTGGAACAATAGCATCTCCATTTGAAAGAGACTTTTTCTTCAAGGTTGAAATTAACTTTAACTTCTTTTTAAATGGTTCAAAAATAACCCATAGCATAGTGGTTATCTTGGAGGTGAGAATTATCTGTTTTATTAGCTCTCTGAGGCTGTATTTCATAGACAAATTCTCATGACTCACTAATGTGTTTCAATCCATTGTTTGGAAAGCACCAGATAAGAATTGCAATGATAACAGCTAAAATATATGAGGACATTGGAAACTGATGGTCTCATTATTGTAGCACGTTGGTTATCTGTATCTCATTCAATGGCATATTTTTAAAGTGTCCAAAAAAATTGACATTGTATTTGACACTGAAGATGAAACCAGGGAATCATTTGGCTTCTGCCCTTCCAGAACTCATCACAAGTGCATGTCTAATACCCAACTGTTTCATCAGAGGGTCATTATAAACTATTGAGAGAGAGTTAAATTCTCACGCCTTTGTATTGACCTATGTTATTGACTGAATGTCGTGTCTCCTCAAAGTTCCTAGGTTGAAGCTCTAATCCCAATATAATGGTACTGGGAGGTGGGGCCTCTAGAAAGTCATCAGGTTGAGAGGAGGACACGACTCTGGTCTATGACACTTTTTTACAAGGGCCTGGGCTGACTAAGACAAACAGTATCAAGAGATGGTGAATATTCAGAAATATTTATTGCTTGGCTACTCATTTTCACATGTAATTCATTATTACTTATTAACAATATATTCATGCATTTCACAATATGGATGTTGTTGCAATTGGGTATTTGTGTAGGGAACCAGGAAACAGCAATGATTTGTTTATTTGCCTGCATTGCCACCATCCATGTAGAATATTCTTAGTGATTCAAAAGAAGCACATAGTTTTGCTGTGAAGTACATTTTCAATCATTTTTTATTTGCATTTATTTGAAAAGCTCTTGCAATACCTTTTACAGTTCGCCATTTGTGAAAGAATCCTTTGTTAGCCTAAAATGTAACTGTAATAATTATTTCTCAAAAAAATTCTCAGCACAAGACTTTTAAACCTTATTTGATTACCTCAAAAATGTTCCCAAAGAGTGAACATGGACTGAAATCCACTTTTCATAAAAAGGATTAACCATTGTTTCTTATAATCTTAGTCAGTGCGAGTTGGAACAATAGCATCTCCATTTGAAAGAGACTTTTTCTTCAAGGTTGAAATTAACTTTAACTTCTTTTTAAATGGTTCAAAAATAACCCATAGCATAGTGGTTATCTTGGAGGTGAGAATTATCTGTTTTATTAGCTCTCTGAGGCTGTATTTCATAGACAAATTCTCATGACTCACTAATGTGTTTCAATCCATTGTTTGGAAAGCACCAGATAAGAATTGCAATGATAACAGCTAAAATATATGAGGACATTGGAAACTGATGGTCTCATTATTGTAGCACGTTGGTTATCTGTATCTCATTCAATGGCATATTTTTAAAGTGTCACATTGACATCCAAACAAGAAAGAACAATTTGAAAGGTTTCAGACTTTGCATGCTGTTTAAAGCTATTATGGTGATGTTTTATATTCACAGACATTGAACAGATAAACCAAAGAACAGAAAAGAGAGAAAAGTGTGCCTAAAGATAGCCAGTGCTTGATAGGCATATCCCTTAGGGCAATAACCTGAGTTCAAATAGTAAAAACCTACCTAGAGCATCTGAATTTCTTCTTTCTGACTACTTATGTATTGTGCTGTGCTTAGAGGCTCAGTCACGTGTGACTCTTTCCGAGTCCATGGACTGTAGATAGGTAGGGGTTAGCTCGGTAACAAACAGGAAAAAGGGAATATTTCAGTGGCCAATCAACAAATATAACTTGGAGCAGTAGGTGACAAGTCTAAAGACTGGTGGCCTAGAACAATAGAGAAGAAACCAAATTGAACAAGAAGGAATTATATCTTCATTGCTCAGAATCTCATCTCTTTTGCAAGTTATGAATCCAAAGGAAGATAAATTTGTGAATGTTCAGAAAGTAAATGGGTAGCACAGCAGAGTCACTAGGGTCAAGCTCCAGAGTGGTTCCATATGGGTTTCTAACTCTGTTGTACAGGATATTATGTATGGTCTGTTGTCCATGACCATAGCATTTACTCTTATAACTTATGTCATTACTGTGTATAGGTGAATAATGGTACTTGCCTCATAGCGCTAGGGGTATTAAACAAAATACTGAAGGGGTTGAGCACAATGCATGGCATCTTCCAAGTCCTCATGGAGTCCAGGTATAAGACCCAGTAATATTACTAATTAACTATACGTAAAGGATTTTACCTGTCCTTTGATAGCCAGTAACCCCCAATTTTTTTTCCCATAGTGAACTCTTGTCCTCCCACCATCTGTAAGGAGAACACCGTCTATATGGAGGGCCTGAGTCAACCAGAAGCTGGAGTGGCATGAAACAGATTCTGTCTCCCAGCTCTCCGTAAGACCCACCGTGCGGATAAACCAACCTGCTTCCAGAAGCATGAGACAATCATCTTTGTTGGTTAAGTCACCTAGTTGGTAGAACTTTGGAATGTTGCTATAGCAGCTTTAGCAAAGGAATACATCATCTCTTCCACAATAAAGGTTAAGTGTTTTAAATTCTGGAGTGCATAAGCAAATCCTGGCACTTGGCATTTAGAATCAGGGGAGTAAGTCATGCCAGTCTTATGCTATTTTTTTCAGCTGCCATTCAGTGATGTACACCCTGTTCTTTCAACCAATGCTTATTGAGTAATTTCTTCATCCATATTCGTTGTAACATGCCACAGACAGTGTGATAAATACCACTGAGCAGGAGATGTCAACCTCAGATTTTAATACGTGGTAATTCTTAGGGAGACATGGAACAATGACCTGAAACTGATTAATTTTCCTAAGTGAAATTTCCTGTATTCCACCAGTCAAAGGAAAATAAATTTGAAAGGTAATAATTTCAATTTTAAGTACTCATTGACAGACAAGAAGGGATAGATTCTGTCAATTTAAACCACAAAATAAATTAGGTATCTGTGGGTGAGAAAATAGAAGATAGTTTCTGGTTATTTTACGGAGTTTGGGAAAATGAAGAGAAGAAAGAATGAAAAGAGATTTTCCTTCTTTTGTTTTGTCCTGTTTGTCTCTGAATAATTCCTGGATGTGTAAGTAACAGTGATAGAAAAACAGATATCAAACTTTGAATTTTGCTGTGAGCCAAGAATAATCTTCTCCATCTGTCTCCTATATCCAAGTAAATAATTAATTCCTCTTAAGTCGCTTCAGTCCTATCCCAATCTTTGAGACCCTATAGGGTATTAAACAAAATACTGAAGGGTTGAGCACTATCGTAAAGGACCCAGTAATATTACTAATTAACTATCGTAAAGTTTTACCTGTCCTTTGATAGCCAGTAACCCCCAATTTTTTTTCCCATAGTGAACTCTTGTCCTCCCACCATCTGTAAGGAGAACACCGTCTATATGGAGGGCCTGAGTCAACCAGAAGCTGGAGTGGCATGAAACAGATTCTGTCTCCCAGCTCTCCGTAAGACCCACCGTGCGGATAAACCAACCTGCTTCCAGAAGCATGAGACAATCATCTTTGTTGGTTAAGTCACCTAGTTGGTAGAACTTTGGAATGTTGCTATAGCAGCTTTAGCAAAGGAATACATCATCTCTTCCACAATAAAGGTTAAGTGTTTTAAATTCTGGAGTGCATAAGCAAATCCTGGCACTTGGCATTTAGAATCAGGGGAGTAAGTCATGCCAGTCTTATGCTATTTTTTTCAGCTGCCATTCAGTGATGTACACCCTGTTCTTTCAACCAATGCTTATTGAGTAATTTCTTCATCCATATTCGTTGTAACATGCCACAGACAGTGTGATAAATACCACTGAGCAGGAGATGTCAACCTCAGATTTTAATACGTGGTAATTCTTAGGGAGACATGGAACAATGACCTGAAACTGATTAATTTTCCTAAGTGAAATTTCCTGTATTCCACCAGTCAAAGGAAAATAAATTTGAAAGGTAATAATTTCAATTTTAAGTACTCATTGACAGACAAGAAGGGATAGATTCTGTCAATTTAAACCACAAAATAAATTAGGTATCTGTGGGTGAGAAAATAGAAGATAGTTTCTGGTTATTTTACGGAGTTTGGGAAAATGAAGAGAAGAAAGAATGAAAAGAGATTTTCCTTCTTTTGTTTTGTCCTGTTTGTCTCTGAATAATTCCTGGATGTGTAAGTAACAGTGATAGAAAAACAGATATCAAACTTTGAATTTTGCTGTGAGCCAAGAATAATCTTCTCCATCTGTCTCCTATATCCAAGTAAATAATTAATTCCTCTTAAGTCGCTTCAGTCCTATCCCAATCTTTGAGACCCTATAGGTTGTCACTCACCAGGCCCCTCTGTCCATGGGATTCTCCAGGCAAGAATATTGGAGTGGATTGCCATGCTCTCCTCTAGGGGATCTTTCCCACCCAGGGATCAAACCTGAGTCTCTTATATCTCCTGCATTGGGGGTGGGTTCTTTATCACTAGCACCACCTAGGAAGCCTCTTTTTTTCATGTGTGATGCTCTTATTCAAATGACCCTTGAGTCTAAAATACTGTGAAATATATTTTATTTTCATACAAACTAAACACATGTAACTAAATGTCAGTGTCAAGGAAACTACTCTGAGTTTAAATTTCTACAAGTTTAAACATTCTTAGTAACATCTTAGAATTAGAAAGCTGTAACTGAGTGGAAATTTAGACACAGTTAATTTTTAAGCTGTATAATTTTTTTTTCTTTCCATTACAAGGATTATCACCAAAATAGTAATTTTTTTTCCTCCTCTTTCTAATCCAACAATTTCATAGACAGCCTGTCATCATGGGAATTTATTATCACATTACAGCTTTACACACTTTAATACAAATATTTCCAAGCCCAAATTAGATACACTGACAAGAAATATGGCTTTTAGTTAATGATTTATGTTTCTGCTTTGGAAAAAGAACTGTTCTCTTAAATATATCATACTGGCAAGTGGCTTCTGAACTTTTTGTTGAAGCATTCAAAGGAACTTCTTTATGATTTTTATCAATAAAAACGGCGCTTTGACATTTTTATATCTTTCTCCCCATAAAAAAAAAAGAAAGAAAATACTACAGTATTAGGTCATAGTGATTAATGGTGTGTGAACTGGAAACCGGTAGACCAGTGTGTAAATCTTTGATTTTCTGTTAACTATCTTTGTGGTTTAGGCCCATGGTTTACCTTCTTATGTTATAGCTGTCTCTGTTATAAAATGGAGTCCTAGAAATGCTTAAAAAGCATGAATAATACAATCCATGGGAAACTAAAATGAAGAGAACTTCAAATAAGTGTTTAACAATTGTGTGATTTGAGGTTATGATCATGTGTATTACCCAGGAGCCAGGTTTGGGGCTAGAGTGTAAGACTATAATGATGAAAAAGTCACACTTCTCTGAGATCCTCATAAATTATTCTGTGAAGCACAGAAGAGGTGACACATGTGAAAACACTTTGAAAAATAGGAAACTCAACATAAGCAAAAAATGTATTTGTCAATACAAGTGATTGCCAATGCCCTCGAAATTAATGCCCATAATGCCCAAATATGGGTCAACATCTCACTTAGGGCAGTCTGAATGGGAGGGAAGTTTGAGGGAGAAGGGATACATGCAGGTGCATGGCTGAGTCCCTATGATGTTCACCTAAAACTATCACAATATTATTAATTGGTAATACTCCAATATAAGTAAAAAAATTTTTTTGAAAGTTATGGCTTTTGTGTAAAAGCCATGGTGCCATTAGTTTAATCTTAAATACATTATGAGCAAGTGTTCAATGTATTTAAGATTAAACTATTCTTAACTCAATAATGCATAAAATTCATGCACTTAGAAAACACATACAGGTGTCCACTCTTTTCTGGCATATACTTGCTGGCCTTTATAGCAGTCCCGTGCTTTGCTTTTGCTTCATGTAGTCATGCATTTCTTCCCCTTTTATGTTAGTTTACTCCTTATTTCATGTTTCACCTTCTGGGAAGGGTTTATGAGGCACTCTGAGCAGAATGTGGGTAACTTATAAACATTTTCAAAAGGTTAAGCTTCCCTAAATCATCAAAGTACCAAATCTAGTCAAAGAGGTTGTCTTGAAAATGAATACAGGACACAGCTTTGGCTAGGTGTGGGAAAATAACCATTTTAAAGCCTAGATTTTGGTAGATAACAGTATCAAGATCTATTGGAATTGCACTCAAATATTGTATACACATGGTAAGACCCATCTTCCACTTAAATTGGTTTAATTTTCAGCTCCAGGTAACAGAGCTTCTAGTGTTTAAATACTAAAGCACCTTATTTAAAATTTTAATTCACTAATAATTAATTTTCTTAATGCTCCTTTAAAGAAAAATTCCTTCCAAGTTCCACAAGCATAACACAATTATATTATCTTTCTAACTTGCTAACTACAATATTATGAGAATTACAATTACAGTATCATGGAGTGGTTTACTGTGACCATTGAAATGAGAAATTATAAGTTTGTACTATTTGTCAAAATTTCTATAATTCAGTAAGTTTATTTTTTAAAAAGTAAATGGAACCATCAAATGAGTTAATGTAGATTTTATAATTTACTATTTTTAAATTATATTAAAATGTAAGTATAGATGACATCTTTTCAGCATGACCTTGGAATAGTAATAGTATATTTTAATATTTGTGATTTTTAGCATTTAGAAAGTCCCTACTTGCCAAGATACTTAATGTATAAAAACCAATCAGGAATACGGAAGAAAAATAATATAATTTAGGAAAAATACATTAAATGTTAACAATTAAAAACCTCTTCATTTTTATATGAGCTAAGGTTTAAAAGAACCCTATCCTTGGCTTCATTTCTTGCTTTTGTGGACTGCTTATACAGTAAACGATACTGAAGGGAAACATCCAAGTATTCACCTTACTGTGGACAACTCTAATGGTCCTATGATTTTTCCTTCTGCTGAGCAGAAATTTATCTGTAGCTTCCATTCATTACATTTTATTCTTCATTTTGTTGCTAAATGAAAGAATCCTGCTTTCTTTATATTTCTTAGTTCTTTAGCCACTGGAAGGCAGGTATTTAGTCCCAGTTTTCTCCACAATAGCATAAACTTTTCTCCGAAAAACACAGTTCTGACTTGTTATCTAGGTGAATCTCCTCTGAATTGCCCTAGTTTGACGTTTCTCAAATACTTTTCATAATGTCTCATCAGCATATTGATCAAGTTTTACTTTCTATAGATTTCCTTGCAAAATAAGGAGCTTTGCTTGTTGCTCATGTAAACAAAAATGTTTAATGTTAAACTTATTAAAATATGAACATTTTATATTAACAAATTATTTGTTACAATATTTAAAATGTGATAAACAGAATGTTCTTTGGCTCTTCTAATAGGCTCTCATCCTCATCTGTCTTGTCACTATCCTTCACATAAGTGATGCTTAGGATTGAATGCATTACTCTGAGTGTAATTTGACCAGCGTAGAACTGAGCAGAACTGACAGCTCCTTCCTTCTGTAACTTGCTAATCAATATTATGAGAATTACAATTACGTATGGTTTTACTGTGACCATTGAAATGAGAAATTATAAGTTTGTACTATTTGTCAAAATTTCTATAATTCAGTAAGTTTATTTTTTAAAAAGTAAATGGAACCATCAAATGAGTTAATGTAGATTTTATAATTTACTATTTTTAAATTATATTAAAATGTAAGTATAGATGACATCTTTTCAGCATGACCTTGGAATAGTAATAGTATATTTTAATATTTGTGATTTTTAGCATTTAGAAAGTCCCTACTTGCCAAGATACTTAATGTATAAAAACCAATCAGGAATACGGAAGAAAAATAATATAATTTAGGAAAAATACATTAAATGTTAACAATTAAAAACCTCTTCATTTTATATGAGATAAGGTTTAAAAGAACCCTATCCTTGGCTTCATTTCTTGCTTTTGTGGACTGCTTATACAGTAAACGATACTGAAGGGAAACATCCAAGTATTCACCTTACTGTGGACAACTCTAATGGTCCTATGATTTTTCCTTCTGCTGAGCAGAAATTTATCTGTAGCTTCCATTCATTACATTTTATTCTTCATTTTGTTGCTAAATGAAAGAATCCTGCTTTCTTTATATTTCTTAGTTCTTTAGCCACTGGAAGGCAGGTATTTAGTCCCAGTTTTCTCCACAATAGCATAAACTTTTCTCCGAAAAACACAGTTCTGACTTGTTATCTAGGTGAATCTCCTCTGAATTGCCCTAGTTTGACGTTTCTCAAATACTTTTCATAATGTCTCATCAGCATATTGATCAAGTTTTACTTTCTATAGATTTCCTTGCAAAATAAGGAGCTTTGCTTGTTGCTCATGTAAACAAAAATGTTTAATGTTAAACTTATTAAAATATGAACATTTTATATTAACAAATTATTTGTTACAATATTTAAAAATGTGATAAACAGAATGTTCTTTGGCTCTTCTAATAGGCTCTCATCCTCATCTGTCTTGTCACTATCCTTCACATAAGTGATGCTTAGGATTGAATGCATTACTCTGAGTGTAATTTGACCAGCGTAGAACTGAGCAGAACTGACAGCTCCTTCCTTCTGTACCCAACCTTTCTCCCTTTCTTCTGATACCACTCCTGTCCATATCACAACCATCTCTCAGGACAACCTGCACAAGCTCTTACCTGGTCCTCTCTTTCCCTTGTGTTGGTGGTGGTTTAGTTGCTAACTTGTGTCTGATTCTTGTAACCCCCGTGGACTGTAGCTCCCCAAGCTCCTCTATCCATGGGATTCTCCAGGCAAGAATACTGCAGTGGGTTGCCATTTCCTACTCCAGGGGATCTTCCTGACCCAGGGGCTGAACTTGTGTCTCTCACATCTCCTGCATTGGTAGGAGGGTTCTTTAGCACTAGTGCCACCTAGGAAGCCCCCTTCTCCTCATACATTCCTACCATGTATTCCCACTTAGTAGCTGAAGAACTCTTTTGAAAGCATATAGTAGATAAAGTCATCATCTGCTTGAAATGCTGCAGAGACTTCCCATTATAATAGAATGAAATCCAACTCATTGCTCTCTGTTGTCTATATAATCTTCCCTCACTCAGTCGCCCTCCTACCATTCACAGTGCTTGGCCTCAGTTATATTTTTCTCATTTCTCAACTAGGCCAAGCTAATTCTACCTCAGGGCATTTGCATTGCCTGTTTCTGCATGGAATCCCTTTCAGCAGATATTAGTATTGCTATCTCCTTTTCATTCAGGTCTTAGTTCATAGGTCCCCTCCTCAGGAGGCCTTCCCTGGCCACTGAACACAAAGTAGCTTCTCTTATTACTTTCTATCATGTCACCCTATGTTAATACTATAATACTTGCCACCATTTACATATTAGCATTTGTCTGTTTACTGTCTATTTTGCTAATGAGATATAGTTCATGATATTAGGAATCTAAGTCATTTGATTCAGAGAAATTCTTGGCACATAAGAATTATTGAAGGGATATATGTACAACTACAGAAAAGCAAATGTATGGCTGTGGATAAATCAAGTGTTTAAGAGTCTGAGTTTGGGTCTGAATTACTAATCTGCATTTACTACAGGTAATACTAGGAACAATAACTTCACACTTCTGTGTCTAAAGTTATTTTTCCCTCCAAAGTGGGGGCAAAAGTGTTACTTTCCTCTTAAAATTATTATAAGGATTAACTTTTATTATTATAAGGATTAACATACTAACTCTGTATGGAATACATAGATAACTTCTGTATGAATTAAGTAATAGTAATACAGCCTAATTTTTAGTGTGTGGCAGCTATACTGTTGACTCACATTACACTTGAAGTATAATATAAAATCATCCAAGTCTTTTTTGTGTGTGGTGCAGTGCAATGTCATCTCAACTTTTCTGGGCTCATGCTATTGCCTTTTGGGAGTGAACTACAGGATTTATATGAATTGGCTTTATTTTGCCTTATTATGTCATCTGAGCCTGTTGAAAATGCTGAAGATCTCAGTTTTGTTATTCATTAAATGTCATTTTGATATTTGAAACCAGGGCCTTCACCTAAAATCTAAGGTACTCAACACTTCTTTGCAGCTTCCCTTCCCTTTCCCAGCAGAGGCTCAGGAATGCTCCACTTGTGTCTGCAAAGCATCGATCACGTTGGGGGAAGGACAAGGGCTTCAGGGAACAGGGCCAGGAGAATTCAGAAGAAGCAATAAGAACGTCTCAACTGGTAAGGGGAGGACTTATGAGATATAGATGTGGAAAACAGAAAAAGGGTTATACAGAAACTCTTTTTTTCTTAATGTCTCATTTTGAACTATTTTGTAAATTCAGAGGAAGCTTCAAAGATAGTGCAAAGAGGTCCTCAGAACCCTCCCTCAGTTTTCCTCTAAATAGGGACTTTCATGGAGCAGATTTGTTTAACTTTGATGAAGTTTATTTATTGATTTCTTTTCTTTTTATGGATCACATTTAAGAACATATAGGCTTTAAAGATTTTTTCTAAGCTGACTCCTAAGAGTTTTATAGCTTTATGTTTTATATTTAAATCTATAGCCCATTTAAAATTAATTTTTCAGGTATAAAGTTTATGTTGAGGTCCTTTTTTCCTTCTTTTTCTTTTGTGCATTGTTGTGTGACATCTCCAATATATTTTGAAGAGATGATTCTCCCTCTATAAAAAATGTTGTTACCCTTTTGTGAAAAATCATTTGTGAATACATGTAAGGGTCTATTTTGGGTTCTCTATTCTGTTGCATTGATTTGTGTGCCTATCTCTCTGCCTGTACCACAGAGTCTTGATCATTGCTGCTGTAAGTATTGAAGTCAGGCAGAATGATTCCACCTACTTTACTCTTCCTTTGGAAAATGATCTTAGCCGTTGTAGTTTCTTTGATATCTTATATAATCTTTAGAATGATCTTGCCCATGTGCGTGAATATCTTGCTGGAATTTTAATAGAACTAATTTTCAGCCTATATATAAATTTGGAAAGAACTGACATTTTTGCTAGGTTGAGTCTTCCCAGTTTGCATGTTTCTCCGTTTATTTTGATCTTAGTTTCTTTCATCAGCATTTTTTTAATTGTAGGGTCAAGTAGTACTGGACGTCCAAACTTCGTGTTGTCTCCGCTGTCACTATTCAGGTTGGGGATCTCCGCAGGCTCTTCTGTAACATCATCCTGGGGCCTAGGGTGACTGGTGTTAGGGAAACTAAATAAATAGTCTTGTCTAAGCTTCAGAGACAAAGCAGAGCAGGCCTTTGACCTTGCTTCTAGCCTGCTTGGATGCCACTGCCCTGACTGTGAGTGCCCTGACAGCCTACTATGAGTTTGAGACTTGTAGCACAATAGATAAGACAGAAGGAAGCTTGAAATTGTTGATCCCCTGGAGGGGTCCTGGTCAGCCAAGTCCCAGGCTGAATAGCAATCCAAGTTTTACATGACAAAACCAACAGCATTAACCAGAGCTGCAATACAAACAAAACCATGAAACCAGAGTATAAGGACAACAACAACAAAAACACTCCTTATAGTCAAAGCTGCGATTTTCCCAGTAGTCATGTATGGATGTGAGGGTTGGACCATAAAGAAGGCTGAGTGCCGAAGAATTGATGCCATTAAACTGTGGTGTTGGAGAAGGATCTTGAGAGTCCCTTGGACTGCAAGGAGATCAAACCAATCAATCCTAAAGGAAATCAACCCTGAACATTCACTGAAAGAACTGATGCTGAAGCTGAAGCTCCAATACTTTGGCCATCTGATGCAAAGAGCTGAGCTACTAGAAAAGACTCCGATGATGAGCAAGATAGAAGGCAGAAGGAGAAGAAGAAGCCAGAGGATGAGATGGTTGGATGGCATCACTGAGTCAATGAACATGAGTCAGAGCAAATTCCAGGTGATGGTGAAGGACCCAGAAACCTGGCATGCTGCAGTCCATGAGGGCACAAAGAGTCAGACTGAGTGACTGAACTGAATTGAACTGAGAAGCAAAATACCTGGTGAAGGTCTGGGCTCTTCATTAGTCCTTGACTGCCAGGGTTGGGAGCAGGGTCACAGTGTTATTAGTGGTGTTTGACTGGAATAGAACTATTATCTGAAATTCTGTTTTGCTTGGGTACCCTGTCCTGGTACTTTGGCTAAAGAGAATAGGCTTTGCTTTGGACTTCTTTTATCTGCAGGCTACAGTCTACAGGGTTGCAGAGTAGGACAGAACTGAAGTGACTTAGCATGCACATACACTCCTGGTTCCAAGTTGCTGGTTTCCTCACTGACCTGTGGCTCTACTAGATGGTCTGTTTTCTACTCTACATCTATTATAATACCTTACCGTTGTGATACATAACAAAAGATTTTTCAGCTGTACCTAGCCAGGGGAACAGGAGAAAGTACATGTAGTCCATCTTTTTGAAAGCAGAATTTAGAAACTATAGAGTAAATCTTACCAATATGCAATGTGTGCTTCTATTCTCTGCTTTATTATTATTACAAAAGGCTGGTATTAACCCTACTGCATTTATAAGGAAGCAGAACAAAAGTGCCCTATCCAACTGTATCTGATCAGTTTGTGTATAGTTTTACCCTATCAACTGAGTATAAAAACAACAACAACAAAAACACTCCTTATAGTCAAAGCTGCGATTTTCCCAGTAGTCATGTATGGATGTGAGGGTTGGACCATAAAGAAGGCTGAGTGCCGAAGAATTGATGCCATTAAACTGTGGTGTTGGAGAAGGATCTTGAGAGTCCCTTGGACTGCAAGGAGATCAAACCAATCAATCCTAAAGGAAATCAACCCTGAACATTCACTGAAAGAACTGATGCTGAAGCTGAAGCTCCAATACTTTGGCCATCTGATGCAAAGAGCTGAGCTACTAGAAAAGACTCCGATGATGAGCAAGATAGAAGGCAGAAGGAGAAGAAGAAGCCAGAGGATGAGATGGTTGGATGGCATCACTGAGTCAATGAACATGAGTCAGAGCAAATTCCAGGTGATGGTGAAGGACCCAGAAACCTGGCATGCTGCAGTCCATGAGGGCACAAAGAGTCAGACTGAGTGACTGAACTGAATTGAACTGAGAAGCAAAATACCTGGTGAAGGTCTGGGCTCTTCATTAGTCCTTGACTGCCAGGGTTGGGAGCAGGGTCACAGTGTTATTAGTGGTGTTTGACTGGAATAGAACTATTATCTGAAATTCTGTTTTGCTTGGGTACCCTGTCCTGGTACTTTGGCTAAAGAGAATAGGCTTTGCTTTGGACTTCTTTTATCTGCAGGCTACAGTCTACAGGGTTGCAGAGTAGGACAGAACTGAAGTGACTTAGCATGCACATACACTCCTGGTTCCAAGTTGCTGGTTTCCTCACTGACCTGTGGCTCTACTAGATGGTCTGTTTTCTACTCTACATCTATTATAATACCTTACCGTTGTGATACATAACAAAAGATTTTTCAGCTGTACCTAGCCAGGGGAACAGGAGAAAGTACATGTAGTCCATCTTTTTGAAAGCAGAATTTAGAAACTATAGAGTAAATCTTACCAATATGCAATGTGTGCTTCTATTCTCTGCTTTATTATTATTACAAAAGGCTGGTATTAACCCTACTGCATTTATAAGGAAGCAGAACAAAAGTGCCCTATCCAACTGTATCTGATCAGTTTGTGTATAGTACTAATCTGTACCAAATTCATATATTTTTAAAGACTGAACTCTCTTCATATGAATACAATAGTGAAGGTTATTAAAACTTATGTAAATGCCTGGGTTACACTGACTCCAGGTAGAAGTTAAAAAATATGCCAATTTCAGTTTACTGTCCATATTGCAATACTGCATGAAAGTATGCCAGTTCAAGATATGTTTTTGAGTTCTGACAGAATATTTAAGAGTCCTGGTTCTTCTAATGTCTTGCTGCTTTTCAGGCATTTTGTTTTTCTGGATGTTAGTTTCCAAACCTGCTCACAAGAGAGGGGAGATATATATATATATATATATGTGTGTGTGTGTGTGTGTGTGTGTATGCAGCTGTTTGCATTGTTGCATTGTTGCATTTTTGTAAAGCAAAAACCAGCACAACATTTTAAAGCAATTATCTTCCAATTAAAAATAAAAAATGGAGGGTCATTAAAAAAGAGTGGTGATAACACCTGCTTTGCTTATTTCTCAAGGTTATTGTAAGGATCTAACAAGATAACATATATACAAATATTTTATAAATTATTAGGCTATTTATAAGTATAAAATGTTATTTTCATCTCCATCATTATTACTCAAATGATTGTAAATATTCCCCTCTCCAGAAAAATAGAAAGTAATAAAAAATATGCTTAAGGAAGGCAATATCAGTAATCACAAGTATAGTCAATGTACCTATTGTATATTTAATAAATTTGAGTTTATTTTTTAAGACTATGATATTACATACACAAATATGTGATAAAGAATTTCATGTAATTATATAAACCGAGGATATTAGCTATGAGATTTATTTTCCTGGAAATTTAAGCATTAGATTTGGTATCCAATGGAGTTTAAATACACAGCATGAAGAAGGAAAATTGTCCACTCTAAACCCCGTTTCATTTCAACATGAGGTATCTAATCCTGAGAGGCTAGTCACTTTAAATACACCCTGTTCTTCCCACACCAGTATTCCCCTTCATTCCCTCCTACCCATTCTTCAGGATGCTACCAATATCCTCACCTCCTTCACGGTCTTTCTCTGACAATTCCAGCCCACTCTACTCATCATTTTCTGAAATCCTATTACTCTTATAGCCTGAATCACAAATTTAGGCATTTAATAATATATTGTCTTGTATTGTTTTCTAATTGTGTCCTGGGTATTTTCTCTCTCATGCTAGTAACACCCAGGCTTGTAACTTCCCAGCAAAGGACCAAGTCATATGCATTTCTGTTTCTCCTTTAGCAATTAGAAAATACAGCATAGGGCTTCCCTGGTGATCCAGTGGGTAAAGAGCCCTCCTTGCAGTGCAAGTGGCACTGGATCCATCCCTGGCCCCAGAAGATCCCATGTGCCACTGAGCATCTGGGTCAGTATGACCAATTACAAGCCAGCACTCTGGAGCACATGCGCCCAGAGATGGTGCTCTGCAACAAGTGAGGCCACTGCAATGGGAGGCCCACACAGGCCAAAGAATAAAGATGAATGAAAATAAATGATGACTTAGAGGCAAGAAAAAAATAGCAAAAATGCAGCATATAACAGGTGCTCAAAGAATCATTATTAATTGACTAAATGACTTTTCATGGTACATTATAACTCTTTAGCTCTACAGTATTAAAGAAGTATAGAGAACAAGACCACCAGTGCCATATTATGGTGCAAAATGATGAAGTCATTCAATATATCTGGACTCTTGACAGCTACTGAGATACCTTATTGATAGAGTGAACAGTATCAGTGAACTAAAGGGCCATCAAAAATAGCTCCCATACATTTGAACTTGAGAATGCATCATCACTATCTACTGAATGGGCTAGTTTAAAAAAAAATTTTGAATTCTAGTGCACCATTTACTTAAGTTCTGCCGACATCAACCTTTCTGATATCTATTGCCTCAAAGTAAGTAAAGAAGACCAGAAGGGTTAATTTGTAATGGAGTGTTATCCTATTTCACACATGGACTGTATCCCCAGGGAAATGAGACAAAAGATTTTGATTTAGGAAACTTCTGATTTTTGGAAAAATCTATGAAGTTCTTTTACCTCATTTAAGAAAAAATGCACATCTTTGGGTTACCACTGGATTCTTGGGAATCATCTAGCTAGCCTTCTCATTTATAGACCCTGTTCTTCCCACACCAGTATTCCCTTCATTTTCCTTTGGATGCTACCAATATCCTCACCTCCTTCACGGTCTTTCTCTGACAATTCCAGCCCACTCTACTCATCATTTTCTGAAATCCTATTACTCTTATAGCCTGAATCACAAATTTAGGCATTTAATAATATATTGTCTTGTATTGTTTTCTAATTGTGTCCTGGGTATTTTCTCTCTCATGCTAGTAACACCCAGGCTTGTAACTTCCCAGCAAAGGACCAAGTCATATGCATTTCTGTTTCTCCTTTAGCAATTAGAAAATACAGCATAGGGCTTCCCTGGTGATCCAGTGGGTAAAGAGCCCTCCTTGCAGTGCAAGTGGCACTGGATCCATCCCTGGCCCCAGAAGATCCCATGTGCCACTGAGCATCTGGGTCAGTATGACCAATTACAAGCCAGCACTCTGGAGCACATGCGCCCAGAGATGGTGCTCTGCAACAAGTGAGGCCACTGCAATGGGAGGCCCACACAGGCCAAAGAATAAAGATGAATGAAAATAAATGATGACTTAGAGGCAAGAAAAAAATAGCAAAAATACAGCATATAACAGGTGCTCAAAGAATCATTATTAATTGACTAAATGACTTTTCATGGTACATTATAACTCTTTAGCTCTACAGTATTAAAGAAGTATAGAGAACAAGACCACCAGTGCCATATTATGGTGCAAAATGATGAAGTCATTCAATATATCTGGACTCTTGACAGCTACTGAGATACCTTATTGATAGAGTGAACAGTATCAGTGAACTAAAGGGCCATCAAAAATAGCTCCCATACATTTGAACTTGAGAATGCATCATCACTATCTACTGAATGGGCTAGTTTAAAAAAAAATTTTGAATTCTAGTGCACCATTTACTTAAGTTCTGCCGACATCAACCTTTCTGATATCTATTGCCTCAAAGTAAGTAAAGAAGACCAGAAGGGTTAATTTGTAATGGAGTGTTATCCTATTTCACACATGGACTGTATCCCCAGGGAAATGAGACAAAAGATTTTGATTTAGGAAACTTCTGATTTTTGGAAAAATCTATGAAGTTCTTTTACCTCATTTAAGAAAAAAAATGCACATCTTTGAGGAAGTTACCACTGGATTCTTGGGAATCATCTAGCTAGCCTTCTCATTTATAGACCAGAAGCCTGCAAATTAACACAACAACACTTCATGTCATAAGAGTCCCTTTACAAGTTCATAAATCATTCAAAAAAAAAAACACTGTTTTTACTACTTCACTCATTTATCTGCTAGTTTTTCAATAAGTATCTCAAAGCCAAAGTTCATATATTTTGTAATCAGAGTATTAAAAGTCTAAACTGTGAACTTCTCACTTAGTCTAAATACACGACTCTAAATCTAATGGCTCCATTTTCTCATGGGAAAAATGGACAAAGCAATATTTACTTTTCAGGATTCTTACTGAGAATTCATTGTCTCCTTTAAGAAATGTGTCTAGCACTATTCAGAAAAATACACAAGAGTATAAAGAATAAGTTACTTTCTATATTGGGTCTTCTCCTGTGGCGCTAGTGGTAAAGAATCCACCAGCAAATGCAGGAAAAGCAAGAGATGCAGGTATGAAATGTGGATTTGATCCCTGGGTGGGGAATAGCCCCTGCAGTGGGAAGTGACAACCTATTCCAATTTTCATTGCCTGAAAAATTCCATGGACAGAGGAGCCTGGTGAGCTACAGTCCATGGTGTTTCATAGAGTCTGACATGACTGAGCACACACAAACATAGGAGAACCATTTTTTTTATTATAATGTCAAAATCATCATTATTGTTTACCTTATCTTTAGAGGAGAGCACACATTATTGATTAAAATGTAAAAATAATCAAATTTTATAACTAAGCTATGATACCTTAGTAGTGGAGAAGAAGGAACCTCAAAAAACCTAATTATCAGAAAGTATACTTGAAGAAAACCCTGGAAAAGAAAATGTCAACTCATTCCAGTATTCTTGCCTGGGGAATCCCATGGACAGAGGAGCCTGGTCCATAGAGTTGAAGTTGGACACAACTAAAGTGATTTAGTCCCCACACACATGTTTAGAATAGAGGATTCTTGTTATGAGTCTTAGAGATAAAGAATTACTCATGGGGACTCTGGAGACAAGGTGGTTGGATATATTTAGATCCCAGATAAATTTATCAGGAGAGTATGTGGTGAAGAGGAGTATATGACATTAGGACATCACTGAAATCTATTTCAGTAAAATACATGTTAGGAGAGATAAGACAAATGGAATTCATTTGAGAAAAGGTCAGACTTGATGATTGACTGAAACAGGTCAATTACTGAAGAAAAAGAGTCAAAGATGATTCTCAAGTACCTAGTTTGGGAAACGAAGTATATAGTGAAAAGATGAGTTCTTCATTTACAAAAAAATAAATCAATTCAAAAAAAACACTGTTTTTACTACTTCACTCATTTATCTGCTAGTTTTCAATAAGTATCTCAAAGCCAAAGTTCATATATTTTGTAATCAGAGTATTAAAAGTCTAAACTGTGAACTTCTCACTTAGTCTAAATACACGACTCTAAATCTAATGGCTCCATTTTCTCATGGGAAAAATGGACAAAGCAATATTTACTTTTCAGGATTCTTACTGAGAATTCATTGTCTCCTTTAAGAAATGTGTCTAGCACTATTCAGAAAAATACACAAGAGTATAAAGAATAAGTTACTTTCTATATTGGGTCTTCTCCTGTGGCGCTAGTGGTAAAGAATCCACCAGCAAATGCAGGAAAAGCAAGAGATGCAGGTATGAAATGTGGATTTGATCCCTGGGTGGGGAATAGCCCCTGCAGTGGGAAGTGACAACCTATTCCAATTTTCATTGCCTGAAAAATTCCATGGACAGAGGAGCCTGGTGAGCTACAGTCCATGGTGTTTCATAGAGTCTGACATGACTGAGCACACACAAACATATGAGAACCATTTTTTTTATTATAATGTCAAAATCATCATTATTGTTTACCTTATCTTTAGAGGAGAGCACACATTATTGATTAAAATGTAAAAATAATCAAATTTTATAACTAAGCTATGATACCTTAGTAGTGGAGAAGAAGGAACCTCAAAAAACCTAATTATCAGAAAGTATACTTGAAGAAAACCCTGGAAAAGAAAATGTCAACTCATTCCAGTATTCTTGCCTGGGGAATCCCATGGACAGAGGAGCCTGGTCCATAGAGTTGAAGTTGGACACAACTAAAGTGATTTAGTCCCCACACACATGTTTAGAATAGAGGATTCTTGTTATGAGTCTTAGAGATAAAGAATTACTCATGGGGACTCTGGAGACAAGGTGGTTGGATATATTTAGATCCCAGATAAATTTATCAGGAGAGTATGTGGTGAAGAGGAGTATATGACATTAGGACATCACTGAAATCTATTTCAGTAAAATACATGTTAGGAGAGATAAGACAAATGGAATTCATTTGAGAAAAGGTCAGACTTGATGATTGACTGAAACAGGTCAATTACTGAAGAAAAAGAGTCAAAGATGATTCTCAAGTACCTAGTTTGGGAAACGAAGTATATAGTGAAAAGATGAGTTTATGTTGAGCCAGGATGGACTTTAGATGCATTATAGTTAAATGCTTCTTCCTATGTCTCACATGCCCTATCAGGAAAAGAAAATTCCTCCAGTATGATACTTCTGACTTTCTCTCTCCTTGCACATTGTGGCCTTGGGGAGGAATGGTTTCTTTGGAAAACTGGGAAAAGTTACATGGGCAAAGTTACTCCTCAATTATGAAGAAACCTGACTATGCATAGCATGATCTCTCCTGTTTTACTCCATACTGAAGATTTGTAGGTTGTGTGGGATCTTGTCCTTTGGAGAACAAACTGATCAATGCGTGCTTCATATTAGCAGTCTCGCTTACCCATAAGCTGCATGTCTTAACCTAATCAACGCTTGACTTTCATTTTATTAGTGCTGAAGCAGGAAAGAAAAGTGCTGAGGGAGGAATGAAAAGTGCATCTATCTTATTGATGAATCTTCAGAGACCACACAACAAGGCAATCTTCCTGAAACTTAACTGCACATCTGAGACTCTGTTTGGGCATCTCAAAAAATGTACTCATTTAAATTTTTGTTTGTTTGTTTTTATAGAGGGGTATACAAAATTTAACTAGTTAGTTGTACAGAAAATTTAGGGCCCCTTACTTAAATCAGGGATCCAAAGCAAACAAAAGAGACAGGGTCTGGCTATATTGCCCAGGCTGCAGTGCAGTGGCTACTCACAGGTACCATCCCAAGACTGATCAGCACAGGAGTTTTGACCTGCTATGTTTCTGACCTGAGTCAATTTACCTTTCCTTAGGCAACCTGGTGGTCCCCTGTTACCGGGAGGTCACAATATTAATGCCAAACTTGGTGCGGACACCTGATCGGCATAGTGCACGGCAGCCCAGAACTCCCGCACTCAAGCGATCCCCCAGCTTCAGCCTCTCAAGTAGCTGGGACTACAGGTGCGCACCACCATGCCCAGCAATTTTTTTTTTTTGGCCACTTCTATTGGTCTTTCATTCATCTATTTTCATCCATCTTTGTTCTATGGCCTGTGTGGGCCTCCCATCACAGTGGCCTCATTGCAGAGCACTGGCTCTGGGCGCAGGAGCTCCAGAGCTCCAGTTCGGTAGTTGGACACATCAGTTCAGCCACTCTGCAGCACATGGAATCTTCCCAGGCCAGGGATCGAACCAGCACCCCTTGCACTGCAACGCTGTGTCCTTACCCACTGGACCACCAGGGAAGCCCCTCATTTAAATTTTTAAATACTGAGCGAACTATAAGCATGCCATATGATTTTATATTCCTCTGAAGTATATAATAAATGTTTAATAGACATCAATAGAGTATATGTATTTCAAATTGGGAGGGAAAATAATTATCCTGACCAAAAACTATCTTAGAGTAATTTAGAGATACTTTTTTAATTTAGATCTGACCCCAATGAAGATTTGTAGGTTGTGTGGGATCTTGTCCTTTGGAGAACAAACTGATCATCCCATTAGCAGTCTCGCTTACCCATAAGCTGCATGTCTTAACCTAATCAACGCTTGACTTTCATTTTATTAGTGCTGAAGCAGGAAAGAAAAGTGCTGAGGGAGGAATGAAAAGTGCATCTATCTTATTGATGAATCTTCAGAGACCACACAACAAGGCAATCTTCCTGAAACTTAACTGCACATCTGAGACTCTGTTTGGGCATCTCAAAAAATGTACTCATTTAAATTTTTGTTTGTTTGTTTTTATAGAGGGGTATACAAAATTTAACTAGTTAGTTGTACAGAAAATTTAGGGCCCCTTACTTAAATCAGGGATCCAAAGCAAACAAAAGAGACAGGGTCTGGCTATATTGCCCAGGCTGCAGTGCAGTGGCTACTCACAGGTACCATCCCAAGACTGATCAGCACAGGAGTTTTGACCTGCTATGTTTCTGACCTGAGTCAATTTACCTTTCCTTAGGCAACCTGGTGGTCCCCTGTTACCGGGAGGTCACAATATTAATGCCAAACTTGGTGCGGACACCTGATCGGCATAGTGCACGGCAGCCCAGAACTCCCGCACTCAAGCGATCCCCCAGCTTCAGCCTCTCAAGTAGCTGGGACTACAGGTGCGCACCACCATGCCCAGCAATTTTTTTTTTTTGGCCACTTCTATTGGTCTTTCATTCATCTATTTTCATCCATCTTTGTTCTATGGCCTGTGTGGGCCTCCCATCACAGTGGCCTCATTGCAGAGCACTGGCTCTGGGCGCAGGAGCTCCAGAGCTCCAGTTCGGTAGTTGGACACATCAGTTCAGCCACTCTGCAGCACATGGAATCTTCCCAGGCCAGGGATCGAACCAGCACCCCTTGCACTGCAACGCTGTGTCCTTACCCACTGGACCACCAGGGAAGCCCCTCATTTAAATTTTTAAATACTGAGCGAACTATAAGCATGCCATATGATTTTATATTCCTCTGAAGTATATAATAAATGTTTAATAGACATCAATAGAGTATATGTATTTCAAATTGGGAGGGAAAATAATTATCCTGACCAAAAAAACTATCTTAGAGTAATTTAGAGATACTAATTTATTGAATTAGTTTGTGAATTGCCCCCCTTTCAAATTTTCCTGAATAAAGCTTGCCTTTCTCTCAATAGATCTTTCTCTTTCTTGTCAAGGAACCTAGGCTCATACTCTCTGTGGTAGGTGGGATAATGAACCTCTAAAGATTATCACATCTTAATTCCCAGAGCATTTGAATATGTTGTTACATGGGAAGAAGAAATTAAGGTTGCACATGAAATTACAGTTGCTAATCAGCTGACTACAAGTTAAGGAGATTATTTTGTACTATCTTCATGATTCCACTGTAACCAGAAAGGTCCTTTTCAGTGAAAGAAGAAGGCAGGAGACTTTAGAGTCAGAGAAGATGTGCTAACAGAAACAAGGGCAAAATGATGCAGTTGGCTTTGAATATGAAATGGAGGCACAAATCAAGTGATGGGGCCAGCCTCTAGAAGCCAGAAAAGATAATATCTGATTTTAGCCCATGAGACCCATTTGAGATTTCTGAATTGTAGACCTGTAAGATAACATGTGTTACTTTAAGCTGCTAAATTCATGGTGGTTTGTTATAGCAGCAATATAACACTAATGTACTCTGACACTCAGCCTACAAGTTCTCACTCTTTTCTCTGAGGGGTAGTTTTTAAATGGATAGACTTGCACCCAAACTACCAGAGAGGAACCTTGGCTCCTCAGCTTCCCCACTTGCTCATTCTGCGCCCACAAGCAAGTTATTTAACTTTTGTGCCACTATTTCCTTATCTGTACAATGAGGATTATGGGAATACCTTCTTTGTGTAGATTAAATGTGCTCCTACATGGGGAAAGCATTTATAATAGTAGGCATATAGTACACACTATAAAAGTGTGTGCTATTCCACAGTAATATGCCAACCTCTACAAATTATTTCATAACCAGCTCATATCTCTCCTATTCCATAAGAGGATGCCTTTTCTACCTATTCCTTCTCTTCCTTAAATATATGGAAGGATTTATACTTGCAAAGCTGAACTTAGCATTTAAAATTTTATTTAATTGCTTTTGTACGTGTTGTATCTCCTAAGATACAAGATCCTACCAAAAGCCATTAATATGTGTTTTTGTTTACTTTACTTCATATCAATCTTGCTATTCCCATAGTTTCTAAGTCACTGCTTTGCATATCACAGATACTCAATAAAGATATTTGGAGCTGTGTGTTAGTTGTTCAGTCATGTCCAACTCTTCGTGACCCCATGGACTCTATTTAACCCACCAGGCTCATCTGTCTACGGAATTCTCCAGGCAAGAATACTGGATTGGGTTACCATTTTCTTCTTCAGGAGATTTTGCTGACCCAAGGATCGAACCTGGGTCATCCACATTGCAGACAGGTTATTTACCATATTTTGAGCTACCAATGGTATTTTCCAATTGTACTAATTTCAAGAAACAAACTAAATCACCCACTATTCAGCCAAACAACACTCATACAAAATATTAATCAAAGTGTCACAAAATTAATACAAAATACTGTTTGCAGCTATTGGAGGGGAGGAGCTCAGAGCTTTGAGGAGTTCACTCTAGATGTTCAAAATAATTTAAACCACCTGTTGAATCATGTTTTGTTTGTTTTTTTTAATTATTTGTCCATAAAGTCTCTTCTCTATAGTCCACTACGGAGGTTGTCCATAGCAGCAATATAACACTAATGTACTCTGACACTCAGCCTACAAGTTCTCACTCTTTTCTCTGAGGGGTAGTTTTAAATGGATAGACTTGCACCCAAACTACCAGAGAGGAACCTTGGCTCCTCAGCTTCCCCACTTGCTCATTCTGCGCCCACAAGCAAGTTATTTAACTTTTGTGCCACTATTTCCTTATCTGTACAATGAGGATTATGGGAATACCTTCTTTGTGTAGATTAAATGTGCTCCTACATGGGGAAAGCATTTATAATAGTAGGCATATAGTACACACTATAAAAGTGTGTGCTATTCCACAGTAATATGCCAACCTCTACAAATTATTTCATAACCAGCTCATATCTCTCCTATTCCATAAGAGGATGCCTTTTCTACCTATTCCTTCTCTTCCTTAAATATATGGAAGGATTTATACTTGCAAAGCTGAACTTAGCATTTAAAATTTTATTTAATTGCTTTTGTACGTGTTGTATCTCCTAAGATACAAGATCCTACCAAAAGCCATTAATATGTGTTTTTGTTTACTTTACTTCATATCAATCTTGCTATTCCCATAGTTTCTAAGTCACTGCTTTGCATATCACAGATACTCAATAAAGATATTTGGAGCTGTGTGTTAGTTGTTCAGTCATGTCCAACTCTTCGTGACCCCATGGACTCTATTTAACCCACCAGGCTCATCTGTCTACGGAATTCTCCAGGCAAGAATACTGGATTGGGTTACCATTTTCTTCTTCAGGAGATTTTGCTGACCCAAGGATCGAACCTGGGTCATCCACATTGCAGACAGGTTATTTACCATATTTTGAGCTACCAATGGTATTTTCCAATTGTACTAATTTCAAGAAACAAACTAAATCACCCACTATTCAGCCAAACAACACTCATACAAAATATTAATCAAAGTGTCACAAAATTAATACAAAATACTGTTTGCAGCTATTGGAGGGGAGGAGCTCAGAGCTTTGAGGAGTTCACTCTAGATGTTCAAAATAATTTAAACCACCTGTTGAATCATGTTTTGTTTGTTTTTTTTAATTATTTGTCCATAAAGTCTCTTCTCTATAGTCCACTACGGAGGTTGTCTCTTTGATAAGGAAGAGTGATATACTGTGGAGCCTGAATTTAGTTCTGTGCAAAGACTTGCCTGAAGTTAACATTTCTGAACTTCTAGATATCTTCATTAAGACTGGAATATGTTGCTGACTGCAGAGGGTTTTCTGGTGGCAGTGGGTGGTCGACTGATCAGTGTTTCAAAAAACAGAATTAAAAAGTATAAGTGTGGGCTTCCCTGGTTGTCCAGTGGGTAAAGAGCTTGCCGTGCAGTGCAAGGAGCACTGGTTTGATCCCTGGCCTGGGAAGATCCCACGTGCCACGGAGTGGCTGGACTGGTATGTCCAATTACAGGTCAGCACTCTGAAGCACATGCACCCAAGGCTGGTGCTCTGTTATAGGAGAGGCCACTGAAATGGGAGGCCCACACGGGCCAGAGAACAAAGATGGATGAAAATAAATAAATAAAACACCAATAAAAGAGGCCAAAATTTAAAAAAAAGAAGTACAAATGTTAAAAAAAAATAATACAAATGTAATTGCCACAGGTATCAATATTTTAAGTCTTAAAATTAAAATTCTTATTAGTGGCCACATTCATTTTCTTGGATATATCTACCGTTAATCTCAAAGCATTAATAATTATTATAGGGTTATTACATCCTGTCATAGTACAAGAAATGAAATACAACCAAGATCAACTTGTCATTAATCATGATGGTATTTTTTATAATACCAAATAATTATTCTTCAAACAGTTGTAAAGTTTGTGAAAACTGGTGAAGGAAAATTTATGAGTGGAGGGAAAATTAAATCTCAATACTATAAACTCTTGTTTAGGAACTTTGCTAAAAATGCCAATCACATGTTCTACTTTTGTGTTATCAGTTTAAAATTCCAATATAATACTTGAAAAAACATTATAGATATATAAAAGGCAAAAGAAGATCTTTACTTACATCCTATTTATGCTCTACTGAGGAAAGAACATTCATTAAAATGAAGAGCTCACTGACTTTTGAGAAGGTACTTAGGCAACTTCTTATATAAAGCAAAGAAAAAACGCAATGCTCATATATTAAGATATTGAAGACAATATTTGAACTTGTATTTTTTATAAATGAAGGAACTGTGCCTTCAGTTTGCAAACTTTTCAAAGCTCTAGGTCAAATGAAAAGGTACATTGTTCCTTCTGATGTCACTAATTTCACAAAAAGATTAATTTCCTTTCAGAAAGCAGATCACTGATGCTGTCATGGGTATGAAGTCAACTCGTTTTTGCTGTTGTTGTTATGAAAGTACAATTAACTTACCATACTATATTAGTTACAACCTAGTGGCTTGATATTCTTATATATTATGAAATGATCACCACTAGGATTGCTCTAGTTGAGCTTCCTTTGTAGCTCAGTCAGTAAAGAATCTGCTTATAATGCAGGAGACCTGTGTTCAGTTCCTGGATCAGAGAGATCCTTTGGAGAAGGAAATGGCAAACCACTCCAGTATTCTTACCTAGGAAATCCCATGGACAGAGGAGGCTGGCAGGCTATAGTCAATGGGTCATAACAGTTGGACATGACTTAGTGACTAAACTATGACCATGGGTCTAGTTACCATATATATCCATGTCACAATATTACTGAGTATATTCCCTATACCATACTCTATGTTCATCCCCATGGCTGTTAGTCTGAATCTACTCTGTTTAGTGGGTGTGAATTGCTCTACTAATGCAAAGGGTGACTTTCTCAGGTTTGTTTACCATTTACTGTAAGTGAATTCTTTTCAATTTCTCTTTTACTGTTTTAGAAATAGCTGTAATGATTTCTTCTCATGCTGATTTTTTAAGTGTTTAAAGGAAAACAAGAGTTGATAGCTCATCAAGGCACATGAGACTCCCCTAAGAGTTGACAACTCCCATTTTGAGAATGCATTAGCCAAACACTTCCATTTCCATTGGAGGATGTTATTAGGTGCACTTAAGCAAAGAAAGCTACTAAGAGCAAAAGCACCCCAGAGATTTTCTGTAAAGATATTGTTACACCCTTTGCCCCATGTTTTAAAACAACGTGTCACTCAGAGACCAGCTCTATTAACAGATCATTTGAATTATGGTGAGTTATGATGAACTCAAGCCTCTGTTAGTCTAGCTCACCAACCTGCTTACCACAGCAACATCACAGATATATGCCTTAAAGAGTAGTCTTACTTCCTGCTCTCTTGGATACCACTGAGATTTACAGCATCTGAGGAAAGAAAAAGTAACAAAGTCTTATAGGAAAAAAAGCTGTTAAATAAAGTCATTATCAGAAATGAAGAAATGATGAGCAATGGGTGAAGTCAAGATTACTGTTTCAATTAGAGATGAAGAAGATGGCTCTAAATCTGGTCTCCCCTGGTAGAAAGAACTAACTCAAGTGCACTGAATAACTAACATGCACTGAATAAAGAAATGACTGTGGACTTCCTGTTTGTCACTTTCTGTGGCATGATAAGTAAATATAAAAATTATAGATATAGATGATTTCATCTAAGTGTTAAAGTAACAATGTTTAGACATTGTCACTGCCATTTTAAAGACAATCCCAGAATAATATAGCTAGTAAGTCATATAGGTGGGATTTTAATGCAGGTGTCATTGGTTTCAAAAATCTGTGGTCTTTATTCTATATCACAATGGTCAATCTTTTGTTTTCTTTTGTCTCTCTGTTTCTTACTCAGGCAAAGGTAAGAATTGACTACAGGTAAAGACTTTTAGCTTCATCAATTATTTTTACCATGATGGAAGATTCAGATTCATTTTCTCTCACTCTTTTACTGTTTTAGAAAGAGCTGTAATGAGTTCGTCTCATGCTGATTTTTTGAGTGTTTAAAGGAAAACAAGAGTTGATAGCTCATCAAGGCACATGAGACTCCCCTAAGAGTTGACAACTCCCATTTTGAGAATGCATTAGCCAAACACTTCCATTTCCATTGGAGGATGTTATTAGGTGCACTTAAGCAAAGAAAGCTACTAAGAGCAAAAGCACCCCAGAGATTTTCTGTAAAGATATTGTTACACCCTTTGCCCCATGTTTTAAAACAACGTGTCACTCAGAGACCAGCTCTATTAACAGATCATTTGAATTATGGTGAGTTATGATGAACTCAAGCCTCTGTTAGTCTAGCTCACCAACCTGCTTACCACAGCAACATCACAGATATATGCCTTAAAGAGTAGTCTTACTTCCTGCTCTCTTGGATACCACTGAGATTTACAGCATCTGAGGAAAGAAAAAGTAACAAAGTCTTATAGGAAAAAAAAGCTGTTACATAAAGTCATTATCAGAAATGAAGAAATGATGAGCAATGGGTGAAGTCAAGATTACTGTTTCAATTAGAGATGAAGAAGATGGCTCTAAATCTGGTCTCCCCTGGTAGAAAGAACTAACTCAAGTGCACTGAATAACTAACATGCACTGAATAAAGAAATGACTGTGGACTTCCTGTTTGTCACTTTCTGTGGCATGATAAGTAAATATAAAAATTATAGATATAGATGATTTCATCTAAGTGTTAAAGTAACAATGTTTAGACATTGTCACTGCCATTTTAAAGACAATCCCAGAATAATATAGCTAGTAAGTCATATAGGTGGGATTTTAATGCAGGTGTCATTGGTTTCAAAAATCTGTGGTCTTTATTCTATATCACAATGGTCAATCTTTTGTTTTCTTTTGTCTCTCTGTTTCTTACTCAGGCAAAGGTAAGAATTGACTACAGGTAAAGACTTTTAGCTTCATCAATTATTTTTACCATGATGGAAGATTCAGATTCATTTTCTCTCACTCTTTCCCCTTCTGACTCCCCCTAAATGGCTAGCCTTCAATTGAATCATGGCTTCCCCAAAACATATGCCAGAGACTTAATCCCAGAAGTTGTGAATGCTACCTGATTCAGCAAATGGGTCTTTGCATATGTGATTAAGTTGAAGACCTTAAGAGGAGCTTATTGCGAAGTTTCTAGATAGTCCTTAAATATAATCACACTCTGAGTTCCTTGATACAGAGGGACAAGATACACAGAAGACGGGGAGGTGACGCAGCCACAGAGGCAGAGCTTAGAGTAAGGCAATCACAAGCCAAGATGCACCTGGAGCTATCAGAGGCTGGAAGGGCAAAGGATGGATTGTTCCCTAGAGCCCCTGGAGGAAGTGTGACCCTGCTGACACCTTGATTTCAGACTTCTGGCTTCCACAGCTGTGAACAAATAAGATCCTGTTGTTTTAAGTCAGCAAGTTTGTAGTAATTGTTATGACAGCCACAAAAACTAATATAACCCCTCTCTGTTAAAATTCTGAAATTGATGGCAAGGGAAATTGCAGTGTAAACACAGCACAATGCTGACTTCTGGATTGTGAAGAAATAGTAAAAACAGATACTCTTTAGGAAATATAGGCACATTTTACCTCTGCATAAGCCTATAAAGCTCCTGACAATTTCACAATCTGTCTCTTTTCACCTTCTTGTCCCTCAAGGTAATCTACTGATTGCTGGAACATAGCCCGTGATCAATAGGTATTTGTTGAGCAAATCAACCTTACTTTGCAGTGGTTCCAGCAGAACTGGAACATTTCAAGAAGGGATAAAGGGTCATTCTTCCTGAGAGAAGAGTTAATTCTCATCTGAATTCTCCTGGATATGCTAACAACCTTTATAACTTGAAGAAAAGAAAAGCTAGGGGAGGGATGTGATGCTGAATGTAGAGAGTCAATCATGACTTAGCTATCAAAGGTAAATATATTTTAATATATTAAATACATTTTATTATATATAAATAGATTTTCCAGAAATCTTTAAAAATTTTAATATATTAAATACCCCTTTATATATATAAAATATGATTTTCCAGATTCATTTTCTCTCACTCTTTCCCCTTCTGACTCCCCCTAAATGGCTAGCCTTCAATTGAATCATGGCTTCCCCAAAACATATGCCAGAGACTTAATCCCAGAAGTTGTGAATGCTACCTGATTCAGCAAATGGGTCTTTGCATATGTGATTAAGTTGAAGACCTTAAGAGGAGCTTATTGCGAAGTTTCTAGATAGTCCTTAAATATAATCACACTCTGAGTTCCTTGATACAGAGGGACAAGATACACAGAAGACGGGGAGGTGACGCAGCCACAGAGGCAGAGCTTAGAGTAAGGCAATCACAAGCCAAGATGCACCTGGAGCTATCAGAGGCTGGAAGGGCAAAGGATGGATTGTTCCCTAGAGCCCCTGGAGGAAGTGTGACCCTGCTGACACCTTGATTTCAGACTTCTGGCTTCCACAGCTGTGAACAAATAAGATCCTGTTGTTTTAAGTCAGCAAGTTTGTAGTAATTGTTATGACAGCCACAAAAACTAATATAACCCCTCTCTGTTAAAATTCTGAAATTGATGGCAAGGGAAATTGCAGTGTAAACACAGCACAATGCTGACTTCTGGATTGTGAAGAAATAGTAAAAACAGATACTCTTTAGGAAATATAGGCACATTTTACCTCTGCATAAGCCTATAAAGCTCCTGACAATTTCACAATCTGTCTCTTTTCACCTTCTTGTCCCTCAAGGTAATCTACTGATTGCTGGAACATAGCCCGTGATCAATAGGTATTTGTTGAGCAAATCAACCTTACTTTGCAGTGGTTCCAGCAGAACTGGAACATTTCAAGAAGGGATAAAGGGTCATTCTTCCTGAGAGAAGAGTTAATTCTCATCTGAATTCTCCTGGATATGCTAACAACCTTTATAACTTGAAGAAAAGAAAAGCTAGGGGAGGGATGTGATGCTGAATGTAGAGAGTCAATCATGACTTAGCTATCAAAGGTAAATATATTTTAATATATTAAATACATTTTTATTATATATAAAAATAGATTTTCCAGAAATCTTTAAAATATGAGAGAAATGGGAATGGCTGGGCATATATAAAACTAAATGGCATTATATGGGAAAATTCCCCCATTTTATTTGGAGAGTTAGGAGAATCAAATCAGATCCAGGAATAGACTGAGTCATTTTCAGTGTGAATCCTCTATACCCAGGCAGTTAGTTGGCTAGAAACTATCAGGTCCACTATCCTGGGGCTTTATAGTGAAAGTCCACTCTTACTAGCGAATGCCTGGCAGGGCCAGCTGTCAAATGTTTTTAACATCATCCATTTTCTACTCATCCATTTTCTCTAGAATCGATAGTCTCTTCTTTTCAACCCGGGTGTGTTGACTCCAGTTGCTGCCTGTGTTTGGATACTCAGTGCCCACATGGATATCCAAAATAGCCTCTTCAGAGACTCCTCTTTCTGCAGACATTCTCAGAGAAGGACAACGTTTCTGGAAACTCAATACAAACATGTAACTCCTCTATTAAAATGAGTAAATATACAAAGGTAACACAGGAAAACTAGGTTTCTCAGGTGGTACTAGTGATAAAGAATTTCATGCCAGTACAGGGGGTTCAAGACATGTGAGTTCAGTCCCTGGGTCTAGATGACCCCCTGGAGTAGGAAATGGAAACCTGCTTCAGTATTCTTATGTGGAGAATCCTGTGAGCAGAGGAGCCTGGTGGGCTACAGTCCATGATGTCACAAAGAATCAAACACCACTGAGCACACACACTCAGAAACCAGGAAAAGTCATCACATGTGGTTTCCTATTACCCAAAAGACTAAATATAGATTTCATTTCTATATATGTAAATAATATGCATAATACATATGTATGATTTCATAGTCATACACACACTTAAATATATTGCATCTACATGACATAATATCTATATTATACAAGAATAAGAATGTCAATATTAAAACCATGTAGTCTTTATATTAATTTGAACCCCCTCGACCTCTGCTGATACCTCTGCCTTGCCTTTGGAGTTTACTCTGTAGGCATACATATTTCTAATGGCCTCTTGACATTACCAGACAATTTCCTGACTCTGTAGCAAGATTACACAAACCTCTTCCATCCCTTCTCATTGTTGATAAGAAAGTGAAAGTGTTAAATTGCTCAGTTGTGTCTTTGCGACCTCGTGGACTGTAGCCTGCCAGGCTCCTATGTTCATCCATGGAATTCTCCAGGCAAGAATACTGGAGTGGGTTGCCATTTCTTTCTCCAGGGGATCATCCTGACCTAGGGATTGAATCTGGGTCTCCAGCATTGTTGGCAGGTTCTTTACCATCTGAGTCACCATGGAAGCTTGTCCTATGGAGGCGACTGGTGAAGGAAAAGATCCAGTAATATCTGCCCCACTTCTCTCACAGCTTTGTCTTTCATTACTCCCTCCCTCTCTGTGTTTCAGCACTGCTAACCTGTCCATTACTCAGCCACATCAGGAAACAGGCCTGGAATGAATTCCCCATCCTCCTTCTGCAGAGAATGTCCAGGATGGACATACTGGTGAGGCCAAATTGGGAGACATCTATTCTGACTGATCAGGGCATCTGCTCTATCTGATTGATTGGTTTGGGCTCACCAAACAGCAGAGTCTGTGATTAAGGAATTGGATATAAACAGTTTACTGGGAGGGTGACCCCAGGAAGCAGGAGTGAGCAAGCAGGGAGAGTGATACAAGGATGGAGAAAAATAGACCTGTGTGCTTTGCCAAGGTTGCTGCTGAGGAAGCAAGAGCTCATAGACAAGACTTCTAAGTTGCCTATGGAATGCTCCCAGGTATATTCAGGAAAATAGACATAGAGGACAGACATATGGACATTGTGTGGGATGAACAATGGGTGGGAGGTGTAGAGGGAGTAACATGGAAACCTATTCTGTCATATGTGAAAAAAATAGCTATTGTCAGTGCGCTGTGGAAATAGGGGATCACGCAGGGGCACTGTGAGATGGCCTGAAGGAGTGGGATGGGGGGGCCTGGGAGGGGGCCAGGGATATGCATATGACTAATCTGGGATTATACATATCTGTAAACAACAAAACTCTGTAAAATAAAAAGTAAAATAAAAATAATTATATATATATACACACACATACACATACACTTAGCTTTGGTCCTTCTGTCTATGACTGAGTTTATTGACTTCTCACCACTTACATGCTATACTTGTAGGCAGGCAAAGGGAGCTCCAGGAATATCACCCTAGACCAAAAGTAAGACAGGACCCACTGGTATCTGGCCACACCCGTCCACCAGCCTCATCTTTCATCATTCCTCTCCCTCTCTGTGTTCCAGCACTGCTAACCTTCCCAGTACTCCAATATGTCAGGAAGGAGTTCTTTTCCTTCCTTCTCCCACATTAACTCCTCATCTAACAGGTCTCAGATTCAATGTCATTTCCTCAAGACATTTTTCCTTTTTTGCGCAGACACGATCAGGCACATATTTTTCTCCCAATTGTTGTAAGCTACACTTCTTCCCAGAACTCAGCAGCATTTATTATTTCTTCAATGTCTATCTTATTAGCTGAAGAAGAAGCTCCAAGAAGTCCATGTCCTGGTTTTATCCTCTTACTCACCATTGTAACCCCGAGGATCCTCTCAGTGTTGGGGATACGGCAAATATTCATGAAACAAACAAATACACATTTTGAAAATGGAAAATTCCCTGGTATTTTGCCATATCCTACTATTGTAGATATCTCAGTTGAAAATGAAACTATACTAAGGAAGGAAATTAAGGTCAATATCCCTCATAAAATTTTAGCAAGTTTTACCATATTCTGTTGAATAAGATTTTGAATGTACGATCTAAGTTGCCAAAAAGCTCATAGACAAGACTTCTAAGTTGCCTATGGAATGCTCCCAGGTATATTCAGGAAAATAGACATAGAGGACAGACATATGGACATTGTGTGGGATGAACAATGGGTGGGAGGTGTAGAGGGAGTAACATGGAAACCTATTCTGTCATATGTGAAAAAAATAGCTATTGTCAGTGCGCTGTGGAAATAGGGGATCACGCAGGGGCACTGTGAGATGGCCTGAAGGAGTGGGATGGGGGGGCCTGGGAGGGGGCCAGGGATATGCATATGACTAATCTGGGATTATACATATCTGTAAACAACAAAACTCTGTAAAATAAAAAGTAAAATAAAAATAATTATATATATATACACACACATACACATACACTTAGCTTTGGTCCTTCTGTCTATGACTGAGTTTATTGACTTCTCACCACTTACATGCTATACTTGTAGGCAGGCAAAGGAGCTCCAGGAATATCACCCTAGACCAAAAGTAAGACAGGACCCACTGGTATCTGGCCACACCCGTCCACCAGCCTCATCTTTCATCATTCCTCTCCCTCTCTGTGTTCCAGCACTGCTAACCTTCCCAGTACTCCAATATGTCAGGAAGGAGTTCTTTTCCTTCCTTCTCCCACATTAACTCCTCATCTAACAGGTCTCAGATTCAATGTCATTTCCTCAAGACATTTTTCCTTTTTTGCGCAGACACGATCAGGCACATATTTTTCTCCCAATTGTTGTAAGCTACACTTCTTCCCAGAACTCAGCAGCATTTATTATTTCTTCAATGTCTATCTTATTAGCTGAAGAAGAAGCTCCAAGAAGTCCATGTCCTGGTTTTATCCTCTTACTCACCATTGTAACCCCGAGGATCCTCTCAGTGTTGGGGATACGGCAAATATTCATGAAACAAACAAATACACATTTTGAAAATGGAAAATTCCCTGGTATTTTGCCATATCCTACTATTGTAGATATCTCAGTTGAAAATGAAACTATACTAAGGAAGGAAATTAAGGTCAATATCCCTCATAAAATTTTAGCAAGTTTTACCATATTCTGTTGAATAAGATTTTGATTATTGTAACTGATGACATTATTTTAAGTACAACTAAGACAGAAAAATAAAATTTGAAAATAATAATACTTGAAAAAATATTTATGAAAGAAAGAAAGTATCACTTATTTGAAAGTAATATTTGAAAAGGACACATCTGATTTTTAGACGTTAAAAAGTGAAAAAGGAGAAGGCCACAAGAAACATGCACAAAACATATCTTATTTCTGCACACTTCTTTCCATATACTCCCCTCTCCCTTCTTAGGAGTCATCATACCATTCCTGAGCTACTGAAGCTGTAGCTGCCTAACTGGTATCTCCCCTTGCATTTTTCAACCTCCAGCTCATTCTCCACTCAGTCAGAGTGATCATTTCAAATTGCAAACTTGACTACACAACACAAATCCCTGCCTGACCTCATTCCTGCTCTTAAAAGTTTCTTTGTTATATCACACACATTTCCTCTTACATTATATTCCTCTGATAGGGTTTCCAAAAAAATGTCACCTCTTTTATTGGTCTGGACTTTTCTTCAACTCACTGTCCTCAGTCCTTCTCTACCTCTTACTGGTTTAGGATAAACGTACCTTCCCCAGAAAAAGATTCTGTGATCCTGCTACTGTCAATCAGCAGACCTCTTCTTCCATCCTGCCATTATTGTTTTTCACACACGTACCCCATTCTTTTTCTTTGTGGCAGTCATCTCAAGCTTTGGTCTATATTTACTGGTGCTTTCAAGTGTACAATGCCTGTGCCTTTCACTGAAATTTGTGCCCCATAAGAGCAGCCATCAAGATTTCATTTGGCATCACATTCCAAAACATGACACAAACTGAGGTGCTAAATGATTCTTTATTGAGTGAACAAGAGAGTAGAATAGATATATTTTGCTCAAACAAGGACAGTAGGAAACCCACTGCACCATTTAAGACATTGAGTACTTCTGAAATTTTTTATCCTCTTACTCACCATTGTAACCCCGAGGATCCTCTCAGTGTTGGGGATACGGCAAATATTCATGAAACAAACAAATACACATTTTGAAAATGGAAAATTCCCTGGTATTTTGCCATATCCTACTATTGTAGATATCTCAGTTGAAAATGAAACTATACTAAGGAAGGAAATTAAGGTCAATATCCCTCATAAAATTTTAGCAAGTTTTACCATATTCTGTTGAATAAGATTTTGATTATTGTAACTGATGACATTATTTTAAGTACAACTAAGACAGAAAAATAAAATTTGAAAATAATAATACTTGAAAAAATATTTATGAAAGAAAGAAAGTATCACTTATTTGAAAGTAATATTTGAAAAGGACACATCTGATTTTTAGACGTTAAAAAGTGAAAAAAAGGAGAAGGCCACAAGAAACATGCACAAAACATATCTTATTTCTGCACACTTCTTTCCATATACTCCCCTCTCCCTTCTTAGGAGTCATCATACCATTCCTGAGCTACTGAAGCTGTAGCTGCCTAACTGGTATCTCCCCTTGCATTTTTCAACCTCCAGCTCATTCTCCACTCAGTCAGAGTGATCATTTCAAATTGCAAACTTGACTACACAACACAAATCCCTGCCTGACCTCATTCCTGCTCTTAAAAGTTTCTTTGTTATATCACACACATTTCCTCTTACATTATATTCCTCTGATAGGGTTTCCAAAAAAATGTCACCTCTTTTATTGGTCTGGACTTTTCTTCAACTCACTGTCCTCAGTCCTTCTCTACCTCTTACTGGTTTAGGATAAACGTACCTTCCCCAGAAAAAGATTCTGTGATCCTGCTACTGTCAATCAGCAGACCTCTTCTTCCATCCTGCCATTATTGTTTTTCACACACGTACCCCATTCTTTTTCTTTGTGGCAGTCATCTCAAGCTTTGGTCTATATTTACTGGTGCTTTCAAGTGTACAATGCCTGTGCCTTTCACTGAAATTTGTGCCCCATAAGAGCAGCCATCAAGATTTCATTTGGCATCACATTCCAAAACATGACACAAACTGAGGTGCTAAATGATTCTTTATTGAGTGAACAAGAGAGTAGAATAGATATATTTTGCTCAAACAAGGACAGTAGGAAACCCACTGCACCATTTAAGACATTGAGTACTTCTGAAAAATAGCTATATATATCCCCCAAATTTAGATAAGGAACAAAGACAAACTTGCCTTCCAAAGGCTATGATTAAGGATAACGCATATTGTACTATTTCAGGTAACTTTGGATCTTCTATTTAAATTTTAAAAAAAGGAAGAAAGAAAAATATTTTTTATTATTTTATTTTTCTCCCATGTGTTTTATTTTTAAAAAAATATTTATTTATTTATATATCTAGCTGTGTTGAGTCATAGTTCTGGTGATGGGTTCAGTAGTTATACCACACAGGCTTACTTACTCTGTGGCATGTGAAATCTTTCTGGACCAGGGATCAAACCCACATCTCCTGCATTGCAAAGAAGATTCTTAACCACAGGGCCACCAGAGAAGTCCTCCAGATTCTCCCAAATTATTTTAAACATAGATAGTTTTACTGTAATAATTGTATTTATTGTAGTAAAAGTATTTTTTGAGACCTCTGTATCCTTTGCTATGTTTTATTTTGAAAAGCAATCAGATTCAAAATAAAATGTGAAGTACAAGACCAAAATATTACAAGTGACATTTTGTTCTCAACTATGTTTGTGAAAATAATGGGTGAATGACTAATGAGAAAATATTACTATGCTATATTTACAAAAATTATAGAGCAAAATCAGACTGAAAATATAAATTAACCTACTAGCTTTTATATTTTTAATTTCATATAGGCTACCATCACGTCCAGTCCTTCTCTACCTCTTACTGGTTTAGGATAAACGTACCTTCCCCAGAAAAAGATTCTGTGATCCTGCTACTGTCAATCAGCAGACCTCTTCTTCCATCCTGCCATTATTGTTTTTCACACACGTACCCCATTCTTTTTCTTTGTGGCAGTCATCTCAAGCTTTGGTCTATATTTACTGGTGCTTTCAAGTGTACAATGCCTGTGCCTTTCACTGAAATTTGTGCCCCATAAGAGCAGCCATCAAGATTTCATTTGGCATCACATTCCAAAACATGACACAAACTGAGGTGCTAAATGATTCTTTATTGAGTGAACAAGAGAGTAGAATAGATATATTTTGCTCAAACAAGGACAGTAGGAAACCCACTGCACCATTTAAGACATTGAGTACTTCTGAAAAATAGCTATATATATCCCCCAAATTTAGATAAGGAACAAAGACAAACTTGCCTTCCAAAGGCTATGATTAAGGATAACGCATATTGTACTATTTCAGGTAACTTTGGATCTTCTATTTAAATTTTAAAAAAAGGAAGAAAGAAAAATATTTTTTATTATTTTATTTTTCTCCCATGTGTTTTATTTTTAAAAAAATATTTATTTATTTATATATCTAGCTGTGTTGAGTCATAGTTCTGGTGATGGGTTCAGTAGTTATACCACACAGGCTTACTTACTCTGTGGCATGTGAAATCTTTCTGGACCAGGGATCAAACCCACATCTCCTGCATTGCAAAGAAGATTCTTAACCACAGGGCCACCAGAGAAGTCCTCCAGATTCTCCCAAATTATTTTAAACATAGATAGTTTTACTGTAATAATTGTATTTATTGTAGTAAAAAGTATTTTTAGAGACCTCTGTATCCTTTGCTATGTTTTATTTTGAAAAGCAATCAGATTCAAAATAAAATGTGAAGTACAAGACCAAAATATTACAAGTGACATTTTGTTCTCAACTATGTTTGTGAAAATAATGGGTGAATGACTAATGAGAAAATATTACTATGCTATATTTACAAAAATTATAGAGCAAAATCAGACTGATTTTAATAGAATCAGTACCAATTACAACTTGGGCTTCAATGGCACTGAAGGTAAACTTGATTTTGAGACATGTAATTGTGTTAGGAATAATTTCATATAGAAGAAAATGCTATCATCTTTAATATCCTTGGGGACATTTTGCTCAACCAACTTCCAATTTTCCAAGACCTAACTGCAGCTTGTGTGTAATGAGGGCATTCATTGTGCCCTTGAATATTGCTAATGTATCATTCCTATAAAAATATATATGGATGCTTCTACCCATGCATTCATTCATCCCTCTATTCTTTCAGCATTTATTGAACACATTTTATATGGAAGGTACAGTTTTAGGCTCTGGATATGCAAAGATGAACTCTAATGGCAATGGTAGGAAAAAATACATTAACGAGTAATTTATTTTTTTAAATGTAGGTGCCAATACAAAAGGAGTAAGTGGTAAATGCATGTATAAATATTGGATACCATTTTATCTTGCTTTTCAGTTTCCAGAAAAGGACACTGAAGCATAAGGAGGCAAAGGAATTTCCTGAAGATTTCATAGCTAATGAAATGCAAAGACTGGGCTTGAAGTCAGGTCCCACAGTTCCTATAATGAGAAATTTCCTCTACTGAGTGCTCCATGGTACAATGCCATCCATTTTCTACAAACCTGATTAAATAAATTCCATTTAATGCTCATGATCATGAAAAAGAGTAATTGCTCTTTTATAAACATTTAATTTTCTATTGGAACATAGTTGATCAAAAATGTTAGTTTCAGATTTACAGACAACTGATTCTGTTATACATATACATGTTATCTATTCTTTAAAAATTCTTTTCCTATTTAAATTTTTATATAATATTGAGTAGAGTTCCCTATGCTATATACAATAGGTCCTTGTTGGTTGCTATTTTCATTATGTGTTGAGGAAAGTGAAATTCAGAGAGTTTCAGCAACTTCTCAAGTCACAGAGCTGATAAACAGCAGAGTCAGTATTCAGACTCTGATATTCATGCAGTGTCTCCACTCACTAACTTCCCATCTATTTCAGATCTCTCAATCCCTTGTATTTGTGGAATAATTTAATTATCATAAGTAACTCAAATATTTCAAAATTGAGCATTTGAAATGCATCAAGCACTCCTTAGAGATATTTTCTATGAATTAACTCAAAGATACTTCTCATGAATCAACTTCTTTAATCCTCACAAAATAATAGACAGGTACTTCCATCCTCATAGGGCTGCTCAGGTGGCACAGTGGTAATGAATCCACCTGCCAATGCAGGAAACACAAGAGATAAGGGTTCAGTCCCTGGGCCAGGAAGATCCCCTAGGGAAGGAAATGACAGCCCACTCAAGTATTCTTGCCTAGAGAATTCCATGGACAGAGGAGCCTAATGGGCTACAATCCATGAGGTTGCAAAGAGTTGGATGCAACTGAGTGACTGAACACACACACAGACACATACACACACAGAGACACACCATCTCAATAGCATCTCCTCTCCCAAGATGGAAAATTAAAGGACTAAGATCTCTGTGTTACTCAAATGGGTCAGTCTGAAAGGCAGAGTTATCTATTCACCAGTCAGAAAATAATGCCACTTTCAAATTACATATACAACTCATCACATGTTCCAAATCCAGAGCAGTCAACATTATTTTTTCCTTTGTTTTACAAACATTTATTATGCAAAAAATGAATTTGAGTGAATATCTGAAATCAGAGCCATCACTTTACATCTCTGTTGTGACTTCTCTCCTCTAATGGCCATTCTCAACCACTTGTACGGATTTCTGGCAGAAGGAGAAAGAGGCAATGAGGAAGGAAGAAATGTGCGTTCTTTCCCTCAACGGCAGGCCTCAAGATTCCACAGGAGGGGCATGGCAAGTAGGGGCAGAGAGCAAGGCTTCACAATAGAAATAAATAGCAAGGCTGCTCAAACAGTGACTGACTAGCCAGGTCCTTGGACACTTCTCAAGTAAGCATCAACTTGCAGGCTAGTCTGGAAACAGTGGTACAAATGACTAAATATCATACAATGTAACATATGGGTTGAAGTCTTTCTAAGGCACTAGGAACGAACTTATCATGAAGATGTGTAAGACAGAGGTGAGAGCTCATCAATTAGAAACTTAAAAGCTCCTTGCCACCAGAAAACACCTCAAAAACTATAAAGATTTTGAGACAATTTGATAAGTAAAGATAAATAATTCAAAAGGCTGTATGTGCATATGCATAGATGTTTGTCCCTGCACAAATCATTTGCTTTGTACTACAAAAGCTGATTTTGAAGCTTTCTCCAGTAAAATCTTTAAGACTGAGCAGACAGTACTGTTTAAGAAAAACATTTTTGTGTTGCATATGACATATCATCAGAGAATTCATTACTCTACATAATTAATGGTGATACTATGGTGTTTCCAAGTCCAGACATAACTGACATCAAATTTGCAGGAAAATGAGTTGCCTTCCTAATGGGCCTTAATTACAATCAGAATGTGACTTAACTTGCATTCCAATAATAAAAGCATTGACTCTCATTTTTCTCCTGATTTAAAGGAAAACATAACCTGAATACAAAATGTGCTCTAAAATTAGAAAAGCAGTTGAACAAACAGTGACACTGTGCCCCAGGATGCCAAGCAGGAAATTTCATCACATCTGATATATAAGAGAATACAACAGAGCACTTTTGACTTTAAAATTTGAGATCCAGCTAAGAGAGATGTGGGAAAAAAGAATAAAGCCTCAGTCATTTGACAAAGCTCAATGAAATACATGTTTATCAACATAGTTTACACTGTTTGGAGTTACTTAGACACACTATGGGCCAATCAGAAAGAAGATAAGAGAACAATGAGGGGAGTGTCATGCTTCTTGATAGCAAAAGTATAGTACTTACACAAAAATAGACATATAGATCAATGCAATAGAATATTAGAGACTAGAAATAAACACATGTGCACATAATCAATAATCTGCAACAAGGAGGAAAGAATGTACAATGAGTGAAAAGGTTTTTTCAATAAATGGTATTGGGAAAACTGGAAAACTACCTGTAAAGGAATGAAAACTAGAATATTTTTTTATACTATATACAAAAATATACTCAAGATAGGTTAAATATTTACATGTAAGAACTGAAGATATAAAACTAGAGCAAAACACAGGCAGTACACTCCTTGACATTAATGACTAAATATCATACAATGTAACATATGGGTTGAAGTCTTTCTAAGGCACTAGGAACGAACTTATCATGAAGATGTGTAAGACAGAGGTGAGAGCTCATCAATTAGAAACTTAAAAGCTCCTTGCCACCAGAAAACACCTCAAAAACTATAAAGATTTTGAGACAATTTGATAAGTAAAGATAAATAATTCAAAAGGCTGTATGTGCATATGCATAGATGTTTGTCCCTGCACAAATCATTTGCTTTGTACTACAAAAGCTGATTTTGAAGCTTTCTCCAGTAAAATCTTTAAGACTGAGCAGACAGTACTGTTTAAGAAAAACATTTTTGTGTTGCATATGACATATCATCAGAGAATTCATTACTCTACATAATTAATGGTGATACTATGGTGTTTCCAAGTCCAGACATAACTGACATCAAATTTGCAGGAAAATGAGTTGCCTTCCTAATGGGCCTTAATTACAATCAGAATGTGACTTAACTTGCATTCCAATAATAAAAGCATTGACTCTCATTTTTCTCCTGATTTAAAGGAAAACATAACCTGAATACAAAATGTGCTCTAAAATTAGAAAAGCAGTTGAACAAACAGTGACACTGTGCCCCAGGATGCCAAGCAGGAAATTTCATCACATCTGATATATAAGAGAATACAACAGAGCACTTTTGACTTTAAAATTTGAGATCCAGCTAAGAGAGATGTGGGAAAAAAGAATAAAGCCTCAGTCATTTGACAAAGCTCAATGAAATACATGTTTATCAACATAGTTTACACTGTTTGGAGTTACTTAGACACACTATGGGCCAATCAGAAAGAAGATAAGAGAACAATGAGGGGAGTGTCATGCTTCTTGATAGCAAAAGTATAGTACTTACACAAAAATAGACATATAGATCAATGCAATAGAATATTAGAGACTAGAAATAAACACATGTGCACATAATCAATAATCTGCAACAAGGAGGAAAGAATGTACAATGAGTGAAAAGGTTTTTTCAATAAATGGTATTGGGAAAACTGGAAAACTACCTGTAAAGGAATGAAAACTAGAATATTTTTTTATACTATATACAAAAATATACTCAAGATAGGTTAAATATTTACATGTAAGAACTGAAGATATAAAACTAGAGCAAAACACAGGCAGTACACTCCTTGACATTAATCTTCGTAATATTTTCCTGGATCTATCCCCTTAGGCAAGGGCAACAAAAGCAAAAGTAAACAAATGGGACTGTGTTCATGCTAAATCACCTCAGTCATGTCCAACTCTTGTGACCACATGACCTATAGCCCGCCAGGATCCTCTGCCCATGGGGATTCTCCAAGCAAGAATACTGGGGTGGGTTGCCATGCCCTCCTTCAGGGGATCTTCCCAACCCAGGGATTGAACCCATATCTCTTATATCTCCTACGCTGGCAGGAGATTCTTTACCCACAAGGGCCACCTGGGAAGCCCAGGTGGGATTATATCAAACTAAACACATGAGATTATGTCAAACTAAAATCAACAAGGAAAAGTTCTGGTAATGACTAGAAGATTACTGAAGTTTTAAGAGGTATGAAGCATTGCTCTATTGGAAGCTCATGGCCAGAGAAGAGGAAAGGAGCCAGATTTGGAGTGAAAACACTGTTAATGAGAATAGCTGGGCTCCATATCAGCTCCAAGGAGCTTCACCTTCTATTAATCACACCTTTGTGTGACCTATATAGACACATTGACCTATATAGACAATAGGCTGTTACATAAATGACATTGTCTGATTTCTCAGGCTAGTTAATAAACAATGTTATAGATTCTGCCTTGTACTTTTCTGATCACATGCTCTGGAGGAAACTAGCTGCCATGTTATAAGAACACAGTCTAGCAGTTCCATGGAAAGGTCTATGTAGAGATGAACTGAAACTTGTTGCCAACAGCCAGCATTAGTTTACTCACAGAACAGAAAGAATTGGGACACAGAGAATAAGAGACTTTCTCAAGTTTACACAATTAGGAACTGACAGATCTAGAATTAAAAACCCAGAGTCTGTGCCCTTATTGACTACAGGATACTGCCTTTTAATAGAAGAAAATGGACAGAAAAGTATCTAATTTCTGCATAGGCCTAACAGGGGTGATGGTAGTTATTCATTAAGATGGGCATCAGGCACTAGCAGCTTAGGAACTAGTGTGTGTTCATGAATATATACATATAATTATTCACAAGGTCTAGAGTATAAAGTATCAATAGATATATAGGGATTGTAATGAATAGACTAGTTTGGGAAATCCCTGATTGGTCTTCCCAGGCAAGAAGCATTCTAAAGAGGTTCCACTCCACTAACATATGATTAAAAAATGGGTTCTCTCAAATCAAAATATTCATACTACCCTCTTTCTGCAGATTAGAAATTTCCTTGTGCCACTTTGGACGATATTTTGAACAAAATCTAATTTTTTAGAACTGATTCTTTAAAATAAGTATTAAGCAAAATTCAATTAAATTCGATCAATGAAATAGAAAATAGACTGATTGCTTTGCAATAGCTGGAATCCAAATGTCTCCTCTGAATGCATATCCTGTGCTTCATTAGTGTGTGAGAAAAAATATTTTAGATGGAGAATTATGTTTTCTCCATGTTTCCTTCATGGCTAACAACCACAAAAAGAAATGTTAGTTTTTTATTTTTTGTGTTTTGTTCCACAAATGTACGTGACTTTATTTCATTTTAATGTGTCATTCACATTAATAAATAAGATTCTCTCTATGGAGAGCCGTGAAAAGTTAGATGTCACAGGTGTCATTTTTGAAGAGTTCTATAGGTATTCATAGTCACTTAGTTGAAATGCACCACTGCAGGTAAGAGCCAAGAAAATTCAGTCCAGATGCTATAGAAAAAATTCCCAAGAAACCAGCAAAAACAAAACTGGACAAATCCTAATACATAATGTATAACTCTACAACATACTATTGCATGGACTTGCAAATTTGAATATGTCACTTGACTTATCTTTGTATTTTACTGAAACAAAATTAAAAACTCACAGACACTCTAGGGAGATTTACATTTACCATACACAAAACCAAAATGTTCAAGGCTGAATTCCTTTTACAATGGAGGAACAAAATTTACTAAACAATGGCCAGAGCAATGCACTTAGCCAAACTATGGATAACAAATGGGTACTCTTGTTCACCCTCCTGTCTTGATTTACTGCCAATCTCATGACTTAATCTCATTTCTTAATGCCATGCCATTTTTGTTCCTAATTCACTTGCATAGGAGAAAAAAATTAGATTCTAAAAATCAATATGTTGCTAAATCCTGAGTTAATCTTTAGTCGCAGCTGTTTACTGTTCCCATATTTTATTAATAGTCACGTTTATTTCTAAATGGATCATCCTACTCATTGTGCTGGTCACAGGCTGTTTAATAGGTCATGCTCATTTTTGTCTTCTTGAATTTTTATGCTGTTTGTCACTATGTGTTGTATTAATCAGGTTTTTCCTCATCTGGATACCAAACATAATAATTTTTGCTACAGAAACCAGTAAGCATCATGATCCAAAGCATAGATGCTGATTCTTAAAGAGTTAATTTCAAAAAATGGTTCTTCTGATTATAAAAAACAAATTTCCTTGCATTTTTATATTTTAGGCATTAAGTATATACACTTATAAATATATATTGATTTTCCCTTGAGATTCTCATCTCAGAATAATTTTTACTTAAAAAGAAGACAATTTTTAATTGTTCAATAAAGTTTCTTACAGGTTTTACATTGTGCAATAAATAAATAACTATAAAACCTGACTGGAAAATCTCATGAGCAGGAATGAATGAGAGCCCTTGAAGAACGCTCTATCTGTGCACCCTGACCAGTGTTAAGAACATACAGCCAATTCAAAGCTGAACAAGCAACATGACAAAGTGGCATGCTTTCCACAAAGCTTTTGTCAATTTCCATTCAGGCATCAAACTTCAAGTGCCTCAAAATAAAACAGAAAAATATACAATTCTAGCAAAAAACAAATAGCATGCCTTAAAAAGTTAAACAAACACGGACTTAACATATAACCATATGACTCAACAACTTCATTCCTTAGGTATCTTCTCAAAAGAAACAAAAACACATGCTCATACCAAGATGCCTATGCAATGTTTATAGCAACTTAATTCAAAGTGGTTAAAATGTGGAGACAGCCCAAATGCCCATCAACAGGTAAACAGATAAACAAAACATCCAACATCTACACAAGGAACCATTATTCAACAATGAAAAAAGCAAAATCTTGATACATGTTATGCTCAGCAGCATTGTGCTGGGTGAAAAGAATCCAGGCACAAAAGACTACATATTTATATGATTCGATTTATATGAAATATCAAGAAAAGGGGCAAATATAAAGAGACAAAAAGTAGACTCTTGGGTCTGGGGAAGGTGGAAGAGTAGGAGAAGTAGACTCCTTTTGTAGGTGATAAAAGCATTCTATTATTAGGTTGCAGTGATAATTAGATAAATATAATAAAAATACATTGAATTACACACTTAAATATGTGAATTTTAGGGTATAGAAATTATATCTCAGTAAAGTTATTGAAAATATATAGTATAAACATAAAACTATCATAACTATGGTTGTCAAAATTCTATTAATATAATCTACATATGACTCGGATCACAGAGAGAGGTGGCTTAAACAAGAACCTGCGGTTTACGGTGATCTTTAAGTGACTGAAATTAGGTTCTCTTCAAATATGTTTGGTAAAAGAAAATGTTAGAAAGCTAAGGGAGGTCGAAAGATGGGGGCACAAGAGAAAACCAGGGTCAGGAGTCCCTAGAGTACCTGAGTCACAAGAACGAGCCTCTTGACTCTGCAGACCATTGCCTGTGTGTATCCTCATGGATAGAAACTAGAAAATCTCTTCAGAAGGGAAGTTGACAAAGGTTAATGTAATACCATATGGGATTTGTTTGGAGTGTGGAGTGGGAGATAATGAGGACAGTTTTGGACATGCTGAATTGGAGAGGACTTCACCCCATGGAATTGGAGTTGTCCTATATGTGTCGCTGTGTAGCACTCTGGACAGCTAATACAAATTTGGAAGTTTTCCATGTGGTTTAACTCTTGGGTTCCCCTGACTGGAAAATCAATAACAAATCAATTTCTTTTAAGTGATACACAAAATATTCCCTAGCAGTTTGTTCAGTTTGGAATGCTGATGCTAAATCTGATTGAACACCTACCAAAATTTTCAAATGTAATGCATTTTCTTTAAGAACAATACTAACCGTAAACCAAGCTTCTTTGTTGACTTGAGAATATCTGAAGTCCTCTCCAGTTACCTTCAACCATGTGAAAGTCCCTCTGACACAGAGTCTCTCCCTGCAGTTACTAATTTCTTCTTCTAATCTCACTTGGTTATCTTTCTACAGTACCCTGTTTTTTTAAAACACCCAGGATCTGAAAAATTTGAGTCAATATACAGAGGAACTTGTAAGAAAAAAGCAATACTACAACTATTTTCCTTTATTAAATGTTTATTTTTGTTTCATGTAAATTTGCTCATCCCTACCATGTAGTATTTGAATATTCATCTAATTGGTAAGACTGTTAAAATATTATCAAACAGGGGTATAGAGATTATGAGAGAACAAAATCATGATTTGGAGTCAAGTGAACTTTGACATAACAGCTTTTCCACTTACTACATTTATGATTTTGAGTACATTGCAAAATTTCTCTGAGATTCAGTATCTTTATCCACAAAATTTAATGTATGTCCCCAGCACAGTTTTGGTGAGAGCTATATGGGGTAACATATATAAACCCAAGTAAATTGGTTGCTACTGTATCCTTAGTAGACTACAGACTCGGTACGGGTGGCTTAAACAAGAACCTGGTTTACGGTGATCTTTAAGTGACTGAAATTAGGTTCTCTTCAAATATGTTTGGTAAAAGAAAATGTTAGAAAGCTAAGGGAGGTCGAAAGATGGGGGCACAAGAGAAAACCAGGGTCAGGAGTCCCTAGAGTACCTGAGTCACAAGAACGAGCCTCTTGACTCTGCAGACCATTGCCTGTGTGTATCCTCATGGATAGAAACTAGAAAATCTCTTCAGAAGGGAAGTTGACAAAGGTTAATGTAATACCATATGGGATTTGTTTGGAGTGTGGAGTGGGAGATAATGAGGACAGTTTTGGACATGCTGAATTGGAGAGGACTTCACCCCATGGAATTGGAGTTGTCCTATATGTGTCGCTGTGTAGCACTCTGGACAGCTAATACAAATTTGGAAGTTTTCCATGTGGTTTAACTCTTGGGTTCCCCTGACTGGAAAATCAATAACAAATCAATTTCTTTTAAGTGATACACAAAATATTCCCTAGCAGTTTGTTCAGTTTGGAATGCTGATGCTAAATCTGATTGAACACCTACCAAAATTTTCAAATGTAATGCATTTTCTTTAAGAACAATACTAACCGTAAACCAAGCTTCTTTGTTGACTTGAGAATATCTGAAGTCCTCTCCAGTTACCTTCAACCATGTGAAAGTCCCTCTGACACAGAGTCTCTCCCTGCAGTTACTAATTTCTTCTTCTAATCTCACTTGGTTATCTTTCTACAGTACCCTGTTTTTTTAAAACACCCAGGATCTGAAAAATTTGAGTCAATATACAGAGGAACTTGTAAGAAAAAAGCAATACTACAACTATTTTCCTTTATTAAATGTTTATTTTTGTTTCATGTAAATTTGCTCATCCCTACCATGTAGTATTTGAATATTCATCTAATTGGTAAGACTGTTAAAATATTATCAAACAGGGGTATAGAGATTATGAGAGAACAAAATCATGATTTGGAGTCAAGTGAACTTTGACATAACAGCTTTTCCACTTACTACATTTATGATTTTGAGTACATTGCAAAATTTCTCTGAGATTCAGTATCTTTATCCACAAAATTTAATGTATGTCCCCAGCACAGTTTTGGTGAGAGCTATATGGGGTAACATATATAAACCCAAGTAAATTGGTTGCTACTGTATCCTTAGTAGATGGTAGACAGGATAGTTATGGGGATTTCTTTTAATTATACTATTGTTTTTCACATCTGATGAGATCTTGGATAAGACATTATTTAGATGTGTTTCCCACAAAGTTTCAATGTAGCTGAGTTTTTTGGAGCAGCTTGAAATGTATTTTCTTTCCTACTGTCCTCTGTAGGTTATTTCCCTCTAGTGTTCTCTTCTTTGATCTCAGCTGCTTTTGGACACACTGCTTAGTTACTTGAAACTACTCTTTTTCAAGGTAAACAGGAATTTAATTTTTTAAGAAAAAACATGGGCACAGATATTATTCATATCTCTATATTGTTATATAAAATACACATTCATCATTTATGGAAAGCACCAAACATTCTTGAACCTACTGAGGTCTTTCAGAGGTAGTTCTATGTAGTTGGGGTCAGTTTTTATTTTTTGGGGGGGGGAGGGTCCATAATGACTTTTAGTACTCTCTTTGAAAAGTGGAAGTGTAGTTAATTTACAATGTTTCAGGTGTACAGTAAAGTGATTCACTAATGCACATATATATATATATATATATATATATATATATATATATATGTGCTTTTTCAGATTCTTTTCCATTATAGGTTATTATAAAATACTGAATATGGTTCTCTGTGCTACAACGTTGGTCCTCATTGCTTATATATTTTACATATAGTAGTGCTTATCTGTTCATCTCAAATTCCTAATTTATCCCTCCCCCTTCATCCCTTTTGGTAACCATGTTTGTTTTCTGTCTGTGAGTCTATTTCTCTTTGTAGATCAGTTCATTTATATTCTTTTTTATTGATTTCACATGTAAGTGATATTTTATGATATTTGTCTGATTTAATTCTCTTAATACAATAATCTCTAGGGTCAAATAATGTTGCTGCAAATGTTGATGACTTTGAAACAGCTTTTCCACTTACTACATTTATGATTTTGAGTACATTGCAAAATTTCTCTGAGATTCAGTATCTTTATCCACAAAATTTAATGTATGTCCCCAGCACAGTTTTGGTGAGAGCTATATGGGGTAACATATATAAACCCAAGTAAATTGGTTGCTACTGTATCCTTAGTAGATGGTAGACAGGATAGTTATGGGGATTTCTTTTAATTATACTATTGTTTTTCACATCTGATGAGATCTTGGATAAGACATTATTTAGATGTGTTTCCCACAAAGTTTCAATGTAGCTGAGTTTTTTGGAGCAGCTTGAAATGTATTTTCTTTCCTACTGTCCTCTGTAGGTTATTTCCCTCTAGTGTTCTCTTCTTTTGATCTCAGCTGCTTTTGGACACACTGCTTAGTTACTTGAAACTACTCTTTTTCAAGGTAAACAGGAATTTAATTTTTTAAGAAAAAACATGGGCACAGATATTATTCATATCTCTATATTGTTATATAAAATACACATTCATCATTTATGGAAAGCACCAAACATTCTTGAACCTACTGAGGTCTTTCAGAGGTAGTTCTATGTAGTTGGGGTCAGTTTTTATTTTTTGGGGGGGGGAGGGTCCATAATGACTTTTAGTACTCTCTTTGAAAAGTGGAAGTGTAGTTAATTTACAATGTTTCAGGTGTACAGTAAAGTGATTCACTAATGCACATATATATATATATATATATATATATATATATATATATATGTGCTTTTTCAGATTCTTTTCCATTATAGGTTATTATAAAATACTGAATATGGTTCTCTGTGCTACAACGTTGGTCCTCATTGCTTATATATTTTACATATAGTAGTGCTTATCTGTTCATCTCAAATTCCTAATTTATCCCTCCCCCTTCATCCCTTTTGGTAACCATGTTTGTTTTCTGTCTGTGAGTCTATTTCTCTTTTGTAGATCAGTTCATTTATATTCTTTTTTATTGATTTCACATGTAAGTGATATTTTATGATATTTGTCTGATTTAATTCTCTTAATACAATAATCTCTAGGGTCAAATGATGTTGCTGCAAATGGTATTATTTCACTCATTTTTATGACTGAGTAATACTCCATTGTATCTACGTATCTATCTATGTATCTACCTATATGTTTTTCCCATATATATGTGTATACATACAGACAGACACACCCACACACCCCACAAATACATATATGTATACATATAGGAAGTGTTAATCACTCAGTCATGCCTGACTTTATGACCCTATGTGTTGTAGCCCACCTGACTTCTCTGTCCATGGAATTCTGTAGGCCAGAATATTGGAGTGAGAGGTAGTCACTTCTTCCTCTAGGGGGTCTTCCCGACTCAGGGGTCAAACCCAGGTCTCTTGCATTGCAGGCAGATTCTTTACCATCTAATCTACAATGGAGTTCTATATATATATATTCTGTATTTATTTCTCTGTTGATGGACATTTAAGCGGCATCCGTGTTTTGGCTATTGTAAATAATACTGCTGTGAACACTAGGGTACATGTATCTATTTGTCTTTTCCTGATATATGCTGCCCCGGAGTGAGATTGGGGGATTATATGGTAGCTTTATTTTAGCTTTTAAGAAACCTCCATACTGTTTTCTATAGTGGCTGCACCAGTTTACACTCCCACCAACAATTTAGCATGGCTCCCTTTAGGTTATTATAGAAGAATGAGCAGAGCTCCTGTGCTATACAGTAGGTCCTTTTTGGTTATCTATTTTAAACGTAGCAATATGCACATGTCAAATGAGAATTTTAGATTTGGGGCTTTCATTCTGGTGACTGTGCCAAAAAATAAAATCATAATATACATCACCAGGATGACCACTTGAATATGGTCATTTGATGTCAATCTTTATGAACACCTTGGTAATGCTGCTTCACTTGTTGGCGGGCTGGTAAGGAGGGGAAAAAACAGCCATATATAAATTTGCATCCACAACAGAGACACTTAAATGTCATCACAGTTCATTTTATCACTGAAGGTTTGGTTGGAGTTTGGGAGGATAAAAATGATGAAAGAATTGAGTTCATACATGACCTATGGCAATAAACATGTCAGACTTGGACCTGCTCTTGGCAATTAGTTCCATAACCTTCTGTCACATTAATCCCAGTTACTTCAGATTTCTCTGGCCTTCCAATTTTGTTTATACCATTTCGTTTATAGAAGAGATTTAGGCTTTTGTGTTGTTTCAGAGTGTCCACGTAAACAGTTTTGTTTCCTCTCAGTGCAAATTTAAATAACATTTTCTTAAGTATAATCTTAAATTTGCCATTCTAGAGAAGTTTAAAAGGAGGTTTGTAATTTGCTGAAGTTTGAGAAACATTGAACTAAAAAACTTTTCAAGATTCATTTCACCTCTAATTATCAGCTCCCTTTGGGGGCAATGATTTTCTTGCGTTTTTCAAAATAATTCACAAAAGACTCTTGGGAACCACATAAGCTTGTTTTCCTGTAACTGCTGCCTCATATGTTGTTGGTGAGATTGTAGATACCAACATTGACTTAAAAATACAGCATAGGGGCTTCCCTGGTGGTCCAGTGGGTAAGGACACCACCTTGCAGTGCAAGGAACGCCAGTTCGATCCCTGGCCTGGGAAGATCCCACGTGCAGCAGAGTGGCTGGACCGATGTGTCCAATTACTGAAGTGGAGCTCTGGAGCGCATGCGCCCAGAGCCGGTGCTCTGCAACAAGAGAGGCCACCGTGATGGGACGCCCACACGGGCCAAAGAACAAAGATGGGTGAAAATAGATAAATGAAAGACCAATAGAAGTGGCCCGCCTACCTGCCTCCCTCCCCACCCCACCCCCCACCAAAAAAAAAAGAAAATATATAAAAAAAAATACAGCCCAAATGTTAGAAATGATAGGAAAATGTCACAAGATGCTCAGAATATAATTAAGTACATTTAGTAATACATTTATGGGCTTCCCCAGTAGCTCAGCAGTAAAGAATACACCTACAGTGCAGGAGATGTGAGAAATGTGTGTTCGATCCCTGTGTTAGGAAGATCCCCTGGAGGAGGGCATGGCAACCCACTCTAGTATTCTTGCCTGGAGAATCCCTTGGACAGAGGAGTGTGGTAGGCTATAACCCACAGGGTCCCAAATAGGACACAATTAAAAAGACTGAGTACTGCATGCTCATAGTGTGACCTGAAGTGAACTACTTCCTGTTTTGTCATCTATGTCATCTATGAACTGGGAACAATAATTACAACTTGTTTATTTGTTTTGAATGTTAAGGGGAGTCGATGACATACTTTAATTTCTTTACACAGTGCGCATCCTAGAACAAAGTAATCACAAGGAAATGTTAGTTATTTTGCTCCCTGGAGTCTGATGGGCTTTTTCTGTTAAAATGATTCCAATCATCAGAATTTTCAAACTGCTTTTATTTGCTGGTATCTTGGTAATTACCACAGATGGATGATATATTGACTTATTCATCAGTTCTGGTTTTCATTCTCAGCATTTCATTATCCCTAGATGTTTCCCACCTTGCTGCAGCAGTCAGAGAAGAAAGAATATAGGAGACAGAACAAAAGAACTGATCCCTGGCTTTGAGTTTCAAAGAATTAAGCTCTGACATAGACAAAAGATTTAGCAGAATATATGATTAGAGCAATGTTTACCTACACTCTACTCAGACAAGGGCAAGATTCTACAGGGTTGAATTCAAAGGTGGGGTAAAGACGTATAATTCGACAGTTCGATCCCTGGCCTGGGAAGATCCCACGTGCAGCAGAGTGGCTGGACCGATGTGTCCAATTACTGAAGTGGAGCTCTGGAGCGCATGCGCCCAGAGCCGGTGCTCTGCAACAAGAGAGGCCACCGTGATGGGACGCCCACACGGGCCAAAGAACAAAGATGGGTGAAAATAGATAAATGAAAGACCAATAGAAGTGGCCCGCCTACCTGCCTCCCTCCCCACCCCACCCCCCACCAAAAAAAAAAGAAAATATATAAAAAAAAATACAGCCCAAATGTTAGAAATGATAGGAAAATGTCACAAGATGCTCAGAATATAATTAAGTACATTTAGTAATACATTTATGGGCTTCCCCAGTAGCTCAGCAGTAAAGAATACACCTACAGTGCAGGAGATGTGAGAAATGTGTGTTCGATCCCTGTGTTAGGAAGATCCCCTGGAGGAGGGCATGGCAACCCACTCTAGTATTCTTGCCTGGAGAATCCCTTGGACAGAGGAGTGTGGTAGGCTATAACCCACAGGGTCCCAAATAGGACACAATTAAAAAGACTGAGTACTGCATGCTCATAGTGTGACCTGAAGTGAACTACTTCCTGTTTTGTCATCTATGTCATCTATGAACTGGGAACAATAATTACAACTTGTTTATTTGTTTTGAATGTTAAGGGGAGTCGATGACATACTTTAATTTCTTTACACAGTGCGCATCCTAGAACAAAGTAATCACAAGGAAATGTTAGTTATTTTGCTCCCTGGAGTCTGATGGGCTTTTTCTGTTAAAATGATTCCAATCATCAGAATTTTCAAACTGCTTTTATTTGCTGGTATCTTGGTAATTACCACAGATGGATGATATATTGACTTATTCATCAGTTCTGGTTTTCATTCTCAGCATTTCATTATCCCTAGATGTTTCCCACCTTGCTGCAGCAGTCAGAGAAGAAAGAATATAGGAGACAGAACAAAAGAACTGATCCCTGGCTTTGAGTTTCAAAGAATTAAGCTCTGACATAGACAAAAGATTTAGCAGAATATATGATTAGAGCAATGTTTACCTACACTCTACTCAGACAAGGGCAAGATTCTACAGGGTTGAATTCAAAGGTGGGAAGTAAGGGAGACAGTATAATTCCAAGACAGCTTTAGGGAATGAGATTTAGGGGGACTGTGACCTTCACCTTCAAGCAAGTCCAGGGAACTAGCAATTTCCTGGGGGTCTCTTCATCTAGTACAGGTGGGAAGAAAAACAGGCTCCTCCCCTAGGGTTGGCTGTGGACTGACACCAGAGGTCACCTGATCCCCTAAAGGGGGTTGAGAATGGGTTTATTACAGTCCTTCATGGAGTCAGGAGTCTACCCTGCAGGGGGGTGGGAGGTGGGGTGGCTCAGAGAGCTGTAGACTTGAAGAACTCTTACAGGCAGGAATGAGATGGAGGAACTGTGCAGAAAGGTGATGAAGGCCCAGACACGGTCCACACTCTACCCACACCCACCAGCCTCTACCAGGTCCTTGTATCACATAAGCTCTTTATGAAAGAGAAGAGGGGAGAACATGGTAACTCAATGGAGCCACATTTCTAATACCTAGTGGAATGAGAGATTAGGGTAGAAATAAAGTTTCTTATATAAAATAAAGTAAGTATGTTGCTCTCAGTCAGACTCCCTAGGAGCAGAATCTAAAACAAGAATTTTGCTGTAATTTCATAAGGGAATATTCTCAAGACAAGAGAAATGAGGAAAAGAAAAGATACAAATGAACTTACAAAACAGAAAGAGACTCACAGACTTAGGAAACCATTGCTGGGAGAAAGGGACAGTTAGCATGGGAAGGTCATGCACATACAGCTATATTTAATATGGACAACCAAGCTACTGCATAGCCCAGGGAACTCTGTTCAATGTTATGTGCCAGCCTGGATGGGGAGAGGTTGAGGGGGAGAATGGATATTTTATACGTATGGCTGAGTCCCTTTGTTGTTCACCTGTAATTATCAAAACACTGTAAACTGACTATACCCCAACATAAAAAGTTAAAACAAAGTAAAAACAAACAACAACTCTGTCTCTCCATTCATTTATCTGAAGTTGTTATGGATCAAGAACCATGAGGAAATTAAGCCTGGACTGGAGTTTAAGGTATTAGATGTCCTTTAGAATTGGAGTAGAAAGGATAAAATGAACTAGGAGAGAAGAGAAGAGAAGCAGCTATTAGAGGGATCTGAAGAATATCTTTAAAATCTTCCTGCCCTAACTACTTCTACAGTGTGAGACTTTGGTGTCTTCATCCTGGTAATACTGAAGAGTCATCATGCTGGAGTTGTCATGCAGAAGCGTGGCTGGGTGCACAGGTCCACTGCTCATAGCTATGCTCACGGACAGAGTTAGAGGAGATAAACAGAGAGCCAGAATGTGAGATCCAGACTTCCCATATCCTCCAAATAAGAAGCATTTGTGTCACTTTAGAGATAGTTGTATACGAAGATGAACTGCCTGCCACAAAAAGAAGGAAAGGGAGAAGGCTTTCCCTTTCCTAAGTGACCTCCAAGTAAGGAATCAATGTTGAGATTCTCGATGCCGACTGTCTGCTGGTGTGTGGTTCCTTGGTCACTGAGGTCAGGGTCAGAGCCATCTGAACTGAACCAAATCTATCTACTTCTCAGTCATCTAGAGACACTGAGACTACCTGCCAGACCCGCAAGAGCAACCTGTAGTCTAACTGCCTCAAATTGATTAGGAAAACAGAAAAAGGAAGCTTGTTACCCTACTCTGGCCTCTGTGAACTGCTGAAAACGTTCTTCTTCTTTTCTCTAGCAGCCATGGAAGAAAACCAAAACTCATCTTACTGATACTAAAATAGCCAATCTGCTACTGTTTTTGAGATCTGTTTGCTTTCTAATGTGCCCCTGATTGTAAGCCCTTTTATGTTTCATGCTAGTCTATAAATGTTATTTAGACTTAAAGCATAAAAGCAAGATTTTTGATATGCTTGACAGTATCTCTTCCACTGAGTCCAAATTCAAGGGAAACAAATATCTAGTAATGTACAAAGAAGCTGCGACAGGAAGGCAGCAAATGGGGCTCACTGACCACACACTGGGATAAGGAACTTTGCAGGTAGAAACAGCACAATCTAGTTCTAAGTAGGACTCTCAAGAAATGGGTTCTCTCAGCACCAGTGACAAAGAAATCTCATCAAGTTGGATTTCACACAGACACAGGGCTGTAATTCAGCTGAGGCAGACAGCAGGGAAAGTCATTTCACTGCCTACTTCAGCTGACAAAATGATTCCTCTTCTTTTGTTTATGGTTTGATGTTTCTCTTTCCCTTTTGAAGGCTGAATGAAATATAGAGATTGTATCTATCTGTGAAGAAAGGGAAAGATGTACTCAGTTGGAGAGACTGGAAGAAACGCTTCAGTTTGCTTCTCTGGGTCCTAATCTAGACTCAGGGCTCTGAGATCAAGATTTGTTCTGCTGTTGAGGGAGAGATTGTCCAACAAATCTTCTTTAGGTACTAAAAACAATTACACAGCTCCAGCCCACATGTGGGTGCATGAAATGTCCTGTGGTTGTACCCAAAGATTCTCGAGGGGGCCAGATTCCTTCCCATATCCTCCAAATAAGAAGCATTTGTGTCACTTTAGAGATAGTTGTATACGAAGATGAACTGCCTGCCACAAAAAGAAGGAAAGGGAGAAGGCTTTCCCTTTCCTAAGTGACCTCCAAGTAAGGAATCAATGTTGAGATTCTCGATGCCGACTGTCTGCTGGTGTGTGGTTCCTTGGTCACTGAGGTCAGGGTCAGAGCCATCTGAACTGAACCAAATCTATCTACTTCTCAGTCATCTAGAGACACTGAGACTACCTGCCAGACCCGCAAGAGCAACCTGTAGTCTAACTGCCTCAAATTGATTAGGAAAACAGAAAAAGGAAGCTTGTTACCCTACTCTGGCCTCTGTGAACTGCTGAAAACGTTCTTCTTCTTTTCTCTAGCAGCCATGGAAGAAAACCAAAACTCATCTTACTGATACTAAAATAGCCAATCTGCTACTGTTTTTGAGATCTGTTTGCTTTCTAATGTGCCCCTGATTGTAAGCCCTTTTATGTTTCATGCTAGTCTATAAATGTTATTTAGACTTAAAGCATAAAAGCAAGATTTTGATATGCTTGACAGTATCTCTTCCACTGAGTCCAAATTCAAGGGAAACAAATATCTAGTAATGTACAAAGAAGCTGCGACAGGAAGGCAGCAAATGGGGCTCACTGACCACACACTGGGATAAGGAACTTTGCAGGTAGAAACAGCACAATCTAGTTCTAAGTAGGACTCTCAAGAAATGGGTTCTCTCAGCACCAGTGACAAAGAAATCTCATCAAGTTGGATTTCACACAGACACAGGGCTGTAATTCAGCTGAGGCAGACAGCAGGGAAAGTCATTTCACTGCCTACTTCAGCTGACAAAATGATTCCTCTTCTTTTGTTTATGGTTTGATGTTTCTCTTTCCCTTTTGAAGGCTGAATGAAATATAGAGATTGTATCTATCTGTGAAGAAAGGGAAAGATGTACTCAGTTGGAGAGACTGGAAGAAACGCTTCAGTTTGCTTCTCTGGGTCCTAATCTAGACTCAGGGCTCTGAGATCAAGATTTGTTCTGCTGTTGAGGGAGAGATTGTCCAACAAATCTTCTTTAGGTACTAAAAACAATTACACAGCTCCAGCCCACATGTGGGTGCATGAAATGTCCTGTGGTTGAAATTAAGCATGCGAAAGACATGAGAATTTTCACTCATGCTCAATATTTGGTCTAATTACTGAAGGTTTTCATTGTTGTTTTAAGTAAAAAGTGGGCAAAACCTTATACACAGTGTGACATTCTAAACTTTATGTGGATTTCCAGCTTTATAACTCCCCCAATCAAATCAAAATTCCATTAAAAATCACTCTTATATGATTATTCTCCCATTCTGAAACCTTAGATGATCTCAAGATTCTAATTGTCAAGGTCTTTTGTTTGTTTGTTTTAGTTGGATTCTGGTAGAATTTTCAAATCAGGACCTCTTAAACTAGGCAGTACCTTGAGTTGTTCTTTACTCTACTTCTGTTTTCCTAATAATGTTTCTCTTATCTCACTCATCACCGATTTATCTAGTTCAAATAAGACATAAGGGCAAGCTTAAGTCTGCAATAATATTTTGTTTCTTATCTGTCACTGAGTTGGTCAATAACTTCCAGGTTAATTTGTAGATTCCTAGACATTATCCAGTATCTGACTCTTTGAAGAATGCTATGGACAGAGGGGAGTCCGACTCTTAGACACCCCTATGGACTGTAGTCCACCAGGCTCCTCTGTCCATGGGATTCTCCAGGCAAGAATACTGGAGTGGGTTGCCATACCCTTCCCCAGGGGATCTTTGTGACTCAGGGATTGAACTTGAATCTGTTATATCTTCTGCAATGACAGGAAGTTTCTTTACTGCTAGTGCCACCTGGGAAGCCCCTATAGCATAGGGAACTATAGTCAATACCTTGAAATAACCTATAATAGAAAAGAATTTGAAAAAGTATACACACACACACACACGAGTGTCTGAATCATACTAAGAAATGGGGATATTTGACTTGTTTAATATTCTGTAGTTAGTTCATTCCTTCATCAAAAAAAAGTAAAATTATTTAATTTTGGTCTTAGTCCAGACTTGAGTTTTTTTCTGCCTTTCTTTTGGCATGTTGCCTTTCTTTTGGCATGTTGCCTTTCTTTTGATCACACTGATCAAAATAAAATGGGGAAGCCATTTTGATGTGGCCCAGAACCATCTGTAGCCTGTTTCCTATCCTCTCTTCAAACTTATCAGATCTCTTTCCATAATCTATAAAACAACTCTCTCAGCTTCAGAATATGATAAAATGCTTGGACAGTAATGCTATGTCCAACACATAAACCCTTTCTTTGTCTTTCCCAGCATAGATTCTGTTATTTTCTGAGCCAATGTGATCATCCAGATGACTCATTTTAAATCAACAAACAGAATTCATCAGTGTTTTCTAAGTTTCAAGCAAAAGTACAAATCAGGACCAAGATGAATCTGCTAACTAATGAATTCTTTATTTCCCTTTCATGTATATATACAACACACAAATATATTGTACCACAGATTAGTCCGGATTGTATGTGTGTGTGTGCATGTTCAGTCATGTCCAACTCTTTGTGACCCCATGGACTGTAGCTTGCTAGACTCCCCTGTCCATGGGATTTCCCAGGCAAGAATGTATATATATGCAGAGCAGCAATGGAAAAACAGACATGGAGAACAGTCTTATGGACACTGGGGTGAGGGAGGGGACTATGCTGTGGGACTAAGGGGTCTCAAACTGGGGCTCTGTGGTGAGCTGGAGGAGTGGGCGCTGTGAGGGAGTTTCTGGAGTAAAGGGACATATGTATGCCTATGGTGGATTCAGGTTGATGTATGGCAGTAAACAACAAAACTCTGTAAAAAAAAAAAAAAAATACTAGAGTGGGTTGGAATTTCCTCTCCAAGGGATGTTCCCAACCCAGGGATCAAACTCATGTCTCTTGCATCTTCCTCAGTGGCAGAAAGGCTGTTTTTCTTCACCACTGCACCATCTGGGAAGCCCAAGGGCCTAAGTAAAATAATGTGACTTTAAAGATGCATATATTGCTTTTATTGATAATATTCCATGGCTTCATTTTTGTCTTAAATTCAATGATTTTAAAAAGAAAAACAAAATTCTTCTCTGCCTTCCCATTTAGGTAATGATCAACACTGAAATACTAACCACAGTAGATTATAACTTAGAAGTCATGACAAAAGTTAGCATATACTGAATATTTACTATGTCCCCAGATACAAATACTAAATATTTACTAGCTGTTATTTTATTAAAAACTCATAACAATTCTATGGATTATAAAACCAATAATACCATCATTTATGTATGAACACACTCAGGTTTAGGAAGGTAAAGGAACTTGCTCAAAATTACACACCTAGTAACCAGTGGAGACATGAAATAAACAATTTTTCTTTAACTTTAAATTCAGAGCTATTAAATGTCTGGCAGCACAGTAAAGTCATTTCTCCAATCAAGATCCATCAATGGGGATAAAAATGTAATATTATCCTGAGTTAAATGGATCTTCCAGGTAGCTTAGTGGTAAAGAATCTATTTGCCAATGCAGGAGACACAAGAGATGCAGATTCTATCCCTGGGTAGGTATGATTCCCTGGAGAAGGAAATGGCAAACCACTCCAGTATTCTTGCCTCAAAAATCCCATGGACATGAGGAAAAGGTCACAACTAGTTGAACACGACCTAGCAACTGAGCATGCATGAGCCAAAATATCAAAAAAATCTGAAATAAATGATATTTTGAAACTTCTGAAATAAAAAATAAAACAGAATGCTAATTTTTTTAAAAATTACACATTTATGGTTGTGTACTTTTCTGGCTGTGTGGTATATTTAATAATGAAATGGTGTATAAGAGAGAAATACATTTATGTCCTCTTTTATATATTCTATAACAATTAAATTCACACAGGCAACTGCAATAAAAATTTCATGAAATCATTTTAACTCAATCCTTATTTTCACCAGTCTCTCACAGGTATCATTCATACTACCAGGCCATTGTCCCTAAAATTCCTGCCATGGCTCTCTGTGTTTCTGTCACCTTCCTTCCGATTGCACTCCTGAAATTCATTTCCTGTTTCTCCTTCCATAATCCACTGATACTCCAACCTCACTCATGCCTCTAACAACACACAATGTAAAATTGTTTTAATCAGGGCTCACATCCATACTTAATTCCTAGAGATAATGGTTTCATGGAGCTTTCATTTATATTTAAAATAAATTTATTCTTTCAAACCAGGGTCTTTGGGTCCACAATTTGTGTTTTAGCTGAAAACAGACTATAAAACTCATAGAAACCTTTGAATATATTCTTCCCATTTAAGTGAATAAATGAGAACTAATTTTAAACATATAAAATATTACCACATGAAATTTTAGGAATTTCATATTGGTTTAAGTCACTTCAAAATAGTAAAAAGGGGATTAAGCACATATTTTTCCAATAGTTATTGAGAGGTTTGACAACTCAGCTTCAGTAGGAGTTTAATTATAAATGAAAGTACGAAAAGATGAAAAAAAATCTAATCCAAAAGATTTCTTCACTATGCTGAAAGACAGATCAATAATAATAAATTGGATTTTTAGCCTTTGGGAATACATGAGTACCAAAAAGAAAAGTAAACCTAAGTAAAGATATTCTGGGCTCCCTCCAGTGAATGGACAAAATTACTTTAAAATCAATGTTATATTGCATTGGAATGAAATAAGATGTATTAGAACCTCAGCAAGATAAACAAATACTTGATGTCTAATGATAATTCTAACAGCTTTTTAAGGACACATGTGTAACTAAAAGTTGTTGAAGGTGGGCCAATGCAATGACTGAAGTTATCAAGTAATATAAACTCACCAACGAAAAGCAACAAGACTTTCCAAAATTCTGGCCAGGGTCAGCCCTCAGTGAACAATGAAAGAAATGACATGTGGAAAACCGCATTTTCCTTTTCACTCTGCTCCTTTCACTTTATAACCATGAGCCAGCTTTGCTTTTTGTTTAAGATGTGTGGTATACTTAATAATGATATCGTATATAAGAGAGAAATACATTTATGTCCTCTTTTATATATTCTATAACAATTAAATTCACACAGGCAACTGCAATAAAAATTTCATGAAATCATTTTAACTCAATCCTTATTTTCACCAGTCTCTCACAGGTATCATTCATACTACCAGGCCATTGTCCCTAAAATTCCTGCCATGGCTCTCTGTGTTTCTGTCACCTTCCTTCCGATTGCACTCCTGAAATTCATTTCCTGTTTCTCCTTCCATAATCCACTGATACTCCAACCTCACTCATGCCTCTAACAACACACAATGTAAAATTGTTTTAATCAGGGCTCACATCCATACTTAATTCCTAGAGATAATGGTTTCATGGAGCTTTCATTTATATTTAAAATAAATTTATTCTTTCAAACCAGGGTCTTTGGGTCCACAATTTGTGTTTTAGCTGAAAACAGACTATAAAACTCATAGAAACCTTTGAATATATTCTTCCCATTTAAGTGAATAAATGAGAACTAATTTTAAACATATAAAATATTACCACATGAAATTTTAGGAATTTCATATTGGTTTAAGTCACTTCAAAATAGTAAAAAGGGGATTAAGCACATATTTTTCCAATAGTTATTGAGAGGTTTGACAACTCAGCTTCAGTAGGAGTTTAATTATAAATGAAAGTACGAAAAGATGAAAAAAAATCTAATCCAAAAGATTTCTTCACTATGCTGAAAGACAGATCAATAATAATAAATTGGATTTTTAGCCTTTGGGAATACATGAGTACCAAAAAGAAAAGTAAACCTAAGTAAAGATATTCTGGGCTCCCTCCAGTGAATGGACAAAATTACTTTAAAATCAATGTTATATTGCATTGGAATGAAATAAGATGTATTAGAACCTCAGCAAGATAAACAAATACTTGATGTCTAATGATAATTCTAACAGCTTTTTAAGGACACATGTGTAACTAAAAGTTGTTGAAGGTGGGCCAATGCAATGACTGAAGTTATCAAGTAATATAAACTCACCAACGAAAAGCAACAAGACTTTCCAAAATTCTGGCCAGGGTCAGCCCTCAGTGAACAATGAAAGAAATGACATGTGGAAAACCGCATTTTCCTTTTCACTCTGCTCCTTTCACTTTATACCAGAGCCATCATGAAGCTAGTGAAGTCAAGCTTTGCTGTTGTTTAGTCACTAAGTCATGTCCGACTCTTGCAACCCCAAGGACTGTAGCCTGCCAGACCCCTCTGTCCATGGGATTTCCCAGGCAAGAATACTAGAGTGGGTTGCCATTTCCCACTCCAGGGCATCTTCCTGATCCAAGGATTAAATCCACATCTCCTGCATTGGCAGGCAGATGTTTTACTGCTGTGCCACCTGGGAAGCCCCAAAGCCAAGCTTTAGGACCTATCTTTTTTACTCAAAAAAGGTGAAAGCTTTAGTCACTCAGTTGTGTCTGACTCTTAGCATCTCCATGGACTTTAGCCTGCTCTGCTCTTCTGTCCATGGAACTCTTCAGGCAAGAATACTGGAGTGGGTAGCCATTCCCTTCTACAAGGAATCTTCCCAATGCAAGGACTGAATGCAGGTCTCCTGCAATGCGGGCAGATTCTTTACTGTCTGAACCACAACAAAGTCCCCTTTTTACTCAGGCCCCATCTAATTTTCTACATTTATATCTAGCAGGGCAGACTATTTAAACCCCCTTTCTTAAGGAGGGCCCACCAAACAATTTAAACTTCAGGTCCCACAAACCTTGGTTAACCCCTTGATCAGAAGCATGCACTCTCTTGGAATCCAAGATAGTTTTAAGATTCTATTTGGCAAAGATTTTCTTTATTCTTATTACCTGAAGGTCATTAACTCATTCTCCAAAGAAAAGAGACAAAGTCTCCTTGTCTGCTGTCACATGGGAAGGGAGAAACATATTTGAGGAAGCGTGGAAATAAGCAAGACAGTCTCAGTCAGTCAGGGTTCAGGGCACACTGGAATATCTCTAGACTTTGCACTTCCAGCTACCTAGTTGGAATTGGAAAGATTGAAAAGGGAGACTTAAGGCATAAAGATGCTTAACTTCTTCCTTGACAGGTAGAAATCATTGATCTTTCACTTATATAATGACAGCTTTTAAGGACACATGTGTAACTAAAAGTTGTTGAAGGTGGGCCAATGCAATGACTGAAGTTATCAAGTAATATAAACTCACCAACGAAAAGCAACAAGACTTTCCAAAATTCTGGCCAGGGTCAGCCCTCAGTGAACAATGAAAGAAATGACATGTGGAAAACCGCATTTTCCTTTTCACTCTGCTCCTTTCACTTTATACCAGAGCCATCATGAAGCTAGTGAAGTCAAGCTTTGCTGTTGTTTAGTCACTAAGTCATGACAGACTCTTGTAACCCTACGGACTGTGGCCTGCCAGACCCCTCTGTCCATGGGATTTCCCAGGCAAGAATACTAGAGTGGGTTGCCATTTCCCACTCCAGGGCATCTTCCTGATCCAAGGATTAAATCCACATCTCCTGCATTGGCAGGCAGATGTTTTACTGCTGTGCCACCTGGGAAGCCCCAAAGCCAAGCTTTAGGACCTATCTTTTTTACTCAAAAAAGGTGAAAGCTTTAGTCACTCAGTTGTGTCTGACTCTTAGCATCTCCATGGACTTTAGCCTGCTCTGCTCTTCTGTCCATGGAACTCTTCAGGCAAGAATACTGGAGTGGGTAGCCATTCCCTTCTACAAGGAATCTTCCCAATGCAAGGACTGAATGCAGGTCTCCTGCAATGCGGGCAGATTCTTTACTGTCTGAACCACAACAAAGTCCCCTTTTTACTCAGGCCCCATCTAATTTTCTACATTTATATCTAGCAGGGCAGACTATTTAAACCCCCTTTCTTAAGGAGGGCCCACCAAACAATTTAAACTTCAGGTCCCACAAACCTTGGTTAACCCCTTGATCAGAAGCATGCACTCTCTTGGAATCCAAGATAGTTTTAAGATTCTATTTGGCAAAGATTTTCTTTATTCTTATTACCTGAAGGTCATTAACTCATTCTCCAAAGAAAAGAGACAAAGTCTCCTTGTCTGCTGTCACATGGGAAGGGAGAAACATATTTGAGGAAGCGTGGAAATAAGCAAGACAGTCTCAGTCAGTCAGGGTTCAGGGCACACTGGAATATCTCTAGACTTTGCACTTCCAGCTACCTAGTTGGAATTGGAAAGATTGAAAAGGGAGACTTAAGGCATAAAGATGCTTAACTTCTTCCTTGACAGGTAGAAATCATTGATCTTTCACTTATATAATGACTGTAATTTCTTATCTTTTGTTCTATGACTTCTGTCACTAATAATTGAAGATATCACACTTGCCTATGGGTATTTTGTCTTAACCTATCTTTTGCAACTTTGTGGTTCCCTGCATTCATCTTACATTTTTTTGCTGTAAGTAGTTCATCGCATCTTGGATTTACCATTCCCAAGATAAGCAAGTGATTGCTTCTGTTATAACTGATGATATTCTAGCTGGGTCAAAACTTTCAAAGTAAGTTATCTGGGAGATCATAGATTTTCAGTCATAAATTGGTTGCTCAGGGCCAAAGGCATGTCTGGGCATGAAGATACATGGACAGAACCAGACTACCTGTGCAGAAAATGCCATTGGCAGGGACAGTGCATAGAAGTATTTCCCTCAGAAAAAATTAGATATGACAGTCAATGGGATATTCAATTTATTGTTTCATTCTTACTTACCCAGAAAGCTAGTCATATTAGAAACTTAACCAATATCATTTTTCTCTTCTGAGTTTTTCCAAAAGTATAACAGAACCCATGATTTAAATCTAACCTTGCCTGCCCCATTTATGCCCAACCCACCAAAAACAAAACTGTATTCAGAAACAAAATAAAATAAAGCCAACAGTTCTCTGAGAGAACTGAGAGCCAATCAGTTATCTTTGTTCTGCTTAAAATAAAGTTTTCAATTCAATTATTAACAAATAAAAATTCCTTCTTCCTAAATATAGACTAATTAGAAGAAAAGACTGAAATCAAACTAAATTATTCCTATTTCAATGATGTCTTCTGTAGACCCACTTTTACATTTTTCTTTTTGTCTTATAGCACATGATTTTTCCTCATAACTGCATAAAATACAATTCTGCTCAGTAATATAGTTAAACATTTTCTTATGTTTCATTGAGGAAGCGTGGAAATAAGCAAGACAGTCTCAGTCAGTCAGGGTTCAGGGCACACTGGAATATCTCTAGACTTTGCACTTCCAGCTACCTAGTTGGAATTGGAAAGATTGAAAAGGGAGACTTAAGGCATAAAGATGCTTAACTTCTTCCTTGACAGGTAGAAATCATTGATCTTTCACTTATATAATGACTGTAATTTCTTATCTTTTGTTCTATGACTTCTGTCACTAATAATTGAAGATATCACACTTGCCTATGGGTATTTTGTCTTAACCTATCTTTTGCAACTTTGTGGTTCCCTGCATTCATCTTACATTTTTTTGCTGTAAGTAGTTCATCGCATCTTGGATTTACCATTCCCAAGATAAGCAAGTGATTGCTTCTGTTATAACTGATGATATTCTAGCTGGGTCAAAACTTTCAAAGTAAGTTATCTGGGAGATCATAGATTTTCAGTCATAAATTGGTTGCTCAGGGCCAAAGGCATGTCTGGGCATGAAGATACATGGACAGAACCAGACTACCTGTGCAGAAAATGCCATTGGCAGGGACAGTGCATAGAAGTATTTCCCTCAGAAAAAATTAGATATGACAGTCAATGGGATATTCAATTTATTGTTTCATTCTTACTTACCCAGAAAGCTAGTCATATTAGAAACTTAACCAATATCATTTTTCTCTTCTGAGTTTTTCCAAAAGTATAACAGAACCCATGATTTAAATCTAACCTTGCCTGCCCCATTTATGCCCAACCCACCAAAAACAAAACTGTATTCAGAAACAAAATAAAATAAAGCCAACAGTTCTCTGAGAGAACTGAGAGCCAATCAGTTATCTTTGTTCTGCTTAAAATAAAGTTTTCAATTCAATTATTAACAAATAAAAATTCCTTCTTCCTAAATATAGACTAATTAGAAGAAAAGACTGAAATCAAACTAAATTATTCCTATTTCAATGATGTCTTCTGTAGACCCACTTTTACATTTTTCTTTTTTGTCTTATAGCACATGATTTTTTTCCTCATAACTGCATAAAATACAATTCTGCTCAGTAATATAGTTAAACATTTTCTTATGTTTCATTGTTTTTTTTTTCATTTTCATGGGCTTAATGAAAATAGAAATATTTTTATGATTGATTGAAATAATAATAAAACAAATATACAACTTACTATTATGTGTCAGGAATTGTACTATCCATTCCCATGTGTTATCTCCCTTAATCCTCCCTAAAACCTCTGGATAGATTCTATTCCCTAAATCATATTACAGATGAGAAAACTGAGGTTCAGAGATATTAAGCAACTTGCTCAGTTAATAGGCAGTGTTGTTGGGATTTAAACCAGGAAGTCTCATTCTACAGCAGAAACTTTGGCTGGATTCTGGAATTGCCTGAGGAGATTTAATACCCTGGGTCTCTTCCCCAGAGTTTCTGATTTATTGATCTGACAAGGATTTTTTCTCCCCTTCTCCTGAGGTGAGTCTAGTATGAATCCAAGCATGTAACTACTGCTCTACAGCCTAAGTTATTAACCATTAGGTAATAAATGAGTTAACGAACAAGCTAATACATTGTCTCTTCATTGTCCATTTTTAAAAATAAATATAGACTGACAGTTCCATTTAAAAACAAAACAAAACAATAATATTTAATTGGCCACTCAGAGAAAATGAAACTAATTGTTTCAAAATGGATTTACCTAGACTTGACCACTTGTCAAAGAGTTAATGTTATTTCCCAGAGAGAGGCAGTGTGTGGATTCCATAAATGGCCACCTCAATCTCACTTACTTTTTCATGTGGACAGGGACCGCAGTGGGGAAGCTACACAGGGCATCCTACCGACTGAAGCTGTTTAAACAGGGCTCCTTGGTCCATCTTTTGTTTTATGCTCTCCAGTTCCCTCAACCTATTATTCTTAATGCATCATTCCTCCTTGCTTTGTCTCCACTGCAGAGTGGGAATTACACCACTTTCAACAATTAGCAGAGTAGGCAACAGGAGCTCTATTTTTTGCTTTGGAGCCAGATCTCTTCTATTAGTCACAGTCGACTTGCAGATATAGATAAAAGAATCTAGACAAAACTATAAATACTAATCAGGCACAAATTCACTATGTGTTAGTGGCTAAATTGATAGTAGAAATTTTCAAAGAGCTAATAACCTTGGAGGGAAGACAAGTAGACAAATGCGGAAGGATAAATGGTGAGGTTTTAACTTGTTTGCTAATGTGGGCTTCCCTGGTTTCCCTAGTAGTAAAGAACTCTCCTGTCAATGCTGGAGACATATGTGACTCTGGTTCAGTTCTTGGGTGGGAAAGATCACCTGGAGGAGGGTATGGAAACCCACGCCAGTATTCTTTCCTAGAAAATCCCACGGACAGAGTAGCCTGGTGGGATACAGTCCATGGGGTTGCAAAGAGTCAGACACGCCTGAAGTAACTTAGTACGCGTGCATAGCACCCAATGTGTGCGTGTATGTCTGTCTGTCTTTTTCTCAATGTTTGTGATTCAGTATAAGCAGGCTAAAGTTTGAGAACCACTGCTTTCTTCAACTAGTCCTACCTGTATCTCATAGCCCTGAGAAACTGAATGCATAAACAGACAAAGGTGAGACCATGGATGACAATGAAATTCTGACCCACAGATAATGGAGCAACCCCTGCCTCTGGGTTGATGGCTGCCTGCATTCACCACTTCTCTGCCTGCCTTTGACTCGCTGGCAAACACAATTGGTAGTGGTTGACTCCTTTGGTATAGCACGATCTGAATAAATAGCCTCTATTTGTTCTTACTAAATAGTCTTTATTTATTGCCACAGAGCAAGGGGAAAGGGCAACTGTGTTGGAATTTTGAGCTCATCCTCTGCAGACTGGTGAGTGTTTTCATATGCGTTTCCTTGAAATTCCCTTTTCTATGCCTCTTAAGATGTCTTCAGGAGGTCACAGGGCATCCTACCGACTGAAGCTGTTTAAACAGGGCTCCTTGGTCCATCTTTTGTTTTATGCTCTCCAGTTCCCTCAACCTATTATTCTTAATGCATCATTCCTCCTTGCTTTGTCTCCACTGCAGAGTGGGAATTACACCACTTTCAACAATTAGCAGAGTAGGCAACAGGAGCTCTATTTTTTGCTTTGGAGCCAGATCTCTTCTATTAGTCACAGTCGACTTGCAGATATAGATAAAAGAATCTAGACAAAACTATAAATACTAATCAGGCACAAATTCACTATGTGTTAGTGGCTAAATTGATAGTAGAAATTTTCAAAGAGCTAATAACCTTGGAGGGAAGACAAGTAGACAAATGCGGAAGGATAAATGGTGAGGTTTTAACTTGTTTGCTAATGTGGGCTTCCCTGGTTTCCCTAGTAGTAAAGAACTCTCCTGTCAATGCTGGAGACATATGTGACTCTGGTTCAGTTCTTGGGTGGGAAAGATCACCTGGAGGAGGGTATGGAAACCCACGCCAGTATTCTTTCCTAGAAAATCCCACGGACAGAGTAGCCTGGTGGGATACAGTCCATGGGGTTGCAAAGAGTCAGACACGCCTGAAGTAACTTAGTACGCGTGCATAGCACCCAATGTGTGCGTGTATGTCTGTCTGTCTTTTCTCAATGTTTGTGATTCAGTATAAGCAGGCTAAAGTTTGAGAACCACTGCTTTCTTCAACTAGTCCTACCTGTATCTCATAGCCCTGAGAAACTGAATGCATAAACAGACAAAGGTGAGACCATGGATGACAATGAAATTCTGACCCACAGATAATGGAGCAACCCCTGCCTCTGGGTTGATGGCTGCCTGCATTCACCACTTCTCTGCCTGCCTTTGACTCGCTGGCAAACACAATTGGTAGTGGTTGACTCCTTTGGTATAGCACGATCTGAATAAATAGCCTCTATTTGTTCTTACTAAATAGTCTTTATTTATTGCCACAGAGCAAGGGGAAAGGGCAACTGTGTTGGAATTTTGAGCTCATCCTCTGCAGACTGGTGAGTGTTTTCATATGCGTTTCCTTGAAATTCCCTTTTCTATGCCTCTTAAGATGTCTTCAGGGAGGTGGCAGGCAGGACAACAGACAGGGCAATAGGAACCTGTATCCAGGTCAGGAAAAATCAACTTGACCTTCTGCCGATGTCACAGTGGTGTTTGAGTAAGAACCTCAGACCTCAGAAACAATCTCAAAAGATGGATGAACTCATGAATTTAATCACCTTTATATTTGAGATAAGAAATAATACCATCAGTGGAATTGACCTGGAAATTATGAATTTTTGTTTTCTTTTAAACATCAGACAAAAGGAGGGCTCAAGTTAGAAACCAAGTTCAGTTAAGGGAAAATAAGGTTGTACTTTGATTTAGTTCACTGCTTAAGTGGTGCTAACGAGTTGGCTACTCAAAATTTTGGAGGAAAGGGCATATTTACTCTGATATAGGGAGGATTTCCATGCCTGATTCTTGGAGGAAACTGTATCCTGAGCAAGAAAGTTGAAAAGTATTTTAATACATTCACCTTTACTCTCCCTCTAAATCCCAAGGCCAATTGAAAAAACACCTTGTTAAAATTAACCATACAAGATAGGACAACATAATAATGAAAATACAGAAGTCAGCATGGGGATGATGGTGGTTTAGTCACTAAGTTGTCTCTGGCTCTTGTGATCCCATGGACTATAATCCACCAGGCTTCTCTGTCCATAGGATTTCGTAGGCAAGAATACTGAAGTGGGTTGTCATTTCCTTCTCTAAGGAATCTTCCTGACCCAGGAATCAAACCTGGATCAGTGGCATTGCAGGCAGATTCTTTACCGACTGAGCTGCGAGGGAAGAAACCATGCCCTATTCCTTTACAGACTGAACCAGCTCAATGGGTGAGAAGACGCTGTAATGCACCTCTGCTCATTTCATACCAACTCCCAGCCATCACATCACTCATAACTTCCTAAATGTGAACATGAGATTCTTTCAGATTTCCATCATTAATATATAGGTATCTGAGCGGTTAAAAAAGGTCATAATCAAACACCAAATAGAAACTATTCCTTGCTAAGGTTTAAATTTTTTGCCTAACAACAGAACATGTTGGAATTTTGAGCATCCTCTGCAGACTGGTGAGTGTTTTCATGCGTTTCCTTGAAATTCCCTTTTCTATGCCTCTTAAGATGTCTTCAGGAGGTGGCAGGCAGGACAACAGACAGGGCAATAGGAACCTGTATCCAGGTCAGGAAAATCAACTTGACCTTCTGCCGATGTCACAGTGGTGTTTGAGTAAGAACCTCAGACCTCAGAAACAATCTCAAAAGATGGATGAACTCATGAATTTAATCACCTTTATATTTGAGATAAGAAATAATACCATCAGTGGAATTGACCTGGAAATTATGAATTTTTGTTTTCTTTTAAACATCAGACAAAAGGAGGGCTCAAGTTAGAAACCAAGTTCAGTTAAGGGAAAATAAGGTTGTACTTTGATTTAGTTCACTGCTTAAGTGGTGCTAACGAGTTGGCTACTCAAAATTTTGGAGGAAAGGGCATATTTACTCTGATATAGGGAGGATTTCCATGCCTGATTCTTGGAGGAAACTGTATCCTGAGCAAGAAAGTTGAAAAGTATTTTAATACATTCACCTTTACTCTCCCTCTAAATCCCAAGGCCAATTGAAAAAACACCTTGTTAAAATTAACCATACAAGATAGGACAACATAATAATGAAAATACAGAAGTCAGCATGGGGATGATGGTGGTTTAGTCACTAAGTTGTCTCTGGCTCTTGTGATCCCATGGACTATAATCCACCAGGCTTCTCTGTCCATAGGATTTCGTAGGCAAGAATACTGAAGTGGGTTGTCATTTCCTTCTCTAAGGAATCTTCCTGACCCAGGAATCAAACCTGGATCAGTGGCATTGCAGGCAGATTCTTTACCGACTGAGCTGCGAGGGAAGAAACCATGCCCTATTCCTTTACAGACTGAACCAGCTCAATGGGTGAGAAGACGCTGTAATGCACCTCTGCTCATTTCATACCAACTCCCAGCCATCACATCACTCATAACTTCCTAAATGTGAACATGAGATTCTTTCAGATTTCCATCATTAATATATAGGTATCTGAGCGGTTAAAAAAGGTCATAATCAAACACCAAATAGAAACTATTCCTTGCTAAGGCTGACTATTTAAAAAAGTGTCTTTTTCTACTGCCTAACCTACATTTCTTAAACAGAAACTGGGTCCTTTATTGAATTCATTGTCCCTCTCCATCTCCAAATCTGATGTTTTAAAGATTTTTTGCTAAAAGAATGAAGCAGAATTAGCACAGGTAATTAGCAGATTTAGTTAGAATTTAGAAACTGAGAGGCAAACGAAATTAAAGTTGGGGCAAATTAATTAGTAAAAGGTGCTAGCGTAGTGTGTGCTCGTTAATTAAGTGTTGTTATTCAATGTGTCAGTACTGACAACCCAACGCTTTGTGTGGTTTAGAAACACAAAGGAGAAAAGGTTGACACCCAAGGGAGCAGAAGGGGAAGGTGTTGAGTGTGGTGTGAACTTCCCGGGAGGGGATGAAGGATCAGGTATCTTCAGGATTGTTCCAGCCTTCCTGACCATGACTGGCCTTTCCTTTCCGTGTAAAAGCACCAACATGACCATGGGAGAAGGAGTCTGAGCTGTTTCTGGAATCTGGCAAAGCTGTGCTTAGGAGCCTTAGATGCCAATATCCAGTTATAAGAGGCCATTTCAGTCTGTTTGGGCTCTACAACAAAGTACCACAAACTGGGTGGTTTATAAACAACAGACATCTTTCTCATAGTTCTGGAGGCTGGAGCTCTGGGATCAGGGTGCCAGCATTGTTGCGGGGAGTGAAGGCTTCTCTTCCAAGTTGCAAACTACAGACTTCCCTGTGCCCCTGCATGGAGGAAGAGCTGATTCTCTGGGGCCCCTTTTATAAGAGCACTAATCCTATTAGGTTTTTCATGTATGAATTCTGAGGACACACAAACATCCTGACCATCACAGAGGCCAAAATGCTCATAAAAATGCTGAGCTTATTATGTATGTGCTACAGCTGCCATAACAAGTGCCCTACAAGGTGACTTAAGCAGCTGAAACTTATTTCTCACAATTCTAGTGGCTGGAAATCAAATCGAAATGCTGGCAGGGTGGCTTCTTCTGAGATATCTCTACCTGGTTTATAGACAGCATCTTCTCCCTGTGTCCTCACCTGGTCTTCCCGCTGCATCTTAATCTCCTCACCTATAGGACACCAGTCATATGGGATGACCTGGTGGCTCAGTCAGAAAAGAATCTGCCTGCAATGTGGGAAACCTGGGTTTGATCCCTGGGTTGGTAAGATACCCTGGAGAAGGGAATGGCTACACACTCCAGTATTCTTGTCCTGAGAATTCCATGGCTCATCCACACATGGGTCACAAAGGGTTGGACTCGATTGAGAGACTTTTCACTTTCATATGGGAGGAAGGCCCATCCCAATGACCTCATTTAACTTTAATTACCTCCCTAATACTTGATTTTACTTTTTTACAGTCTTTATTGAATTTGTTACAATATTGTCTCTGTTTTATGTTTCAGTTTTTTGGCTGTGAGGCTTGTGAGCTCTTAGCTCCCTGGCCAGGATTGAACCCACACCCCCTGCCTTGGGAAGTGAAGTCTTAATCACTGGACCACCAAGGAAGTTCTGAGATTTGATCTTAAATACAGTCACATTCTGAGTTACTGAGAGTTAAGACCTTCAAGGTATGAACTTGGGGGCTCAAATCAATCCACTGTAGAATTTTATAGAGAAGGAAACTATGTATTTAAAAATAATAAATTAGTTTCTCATGAATACTCAAAGTCATCCCTTATTTTGGAATCCTATGTTGGGCGAGCTCTTTACAACAAAGTCCCCTTTATAAACAACAGACATCTTTCTCATAGTTCTGGAGGCTGGAGCTCTGGGATCAGGGTGCCAGCATTGTTGGGAGTGAAGGCTTCTCTTCCAAGTTGCAAACTACAGACTTCCCTGTGCCCCTGCATGGAGGAAGAGCTGATTCTCTGGGGCCCCTTTTATAAGAGCACTAATCCTATTAGGTTTTTCATGTATGAATTCTGAGGACACACAAACATCCTGACCATCACAGAGGCCAAAATGCTCATAAAAATGCTGAGCTTATTATGTATGTGCTACAGCTGCCATAACAAGTGCCCTACAAGGTGACTTAAGCAGCTGAAACTTATTTCTCACAATTCTAGTGGCTGGAAATCAAATCGAAATGCTGGCAGGGTGGCTTCTTCTGAGATATCTCTACCTGGTTTATAGACAGCATCTTCTCCCTGTGTCCTCACCTGGTCTTCCCGCTGCATCTTAATCTCCTCACCTATAGGACACCAGTCATATGGGATGACCTGGTGGCTCAGTCAGAAAAGAATCTGCCTGCAATGTGGGAAACCTGGGTTTGATCCCTGGGTTGGTAAGATACCCTGGAGAAGGAATGGCTACACACTCCAGTATTCTTGTCCTGAGAATTCCATGGCTCATCCACACATGGGTCACAAAGGGTTGGACTCGATTGAGAGACTTTTCACTTTCATATGGGAGGAAGGCCCATCCCAATGACCTCATTTAACTTTAATTACCTCCCTAATACTTGATTTTACTTTTTTACAGTCTTTATTGAATTTGTTACAATATTGTCTCTGTTTTATGTTTCAGTTTTTTGGCTGTGAGGCTTGTGAGCTCTTAGCTCCCTGGCCAGGATTGAACCCACACCCCCTGCCTTGGGAAGTGAAGTCTTAATCACTGGACCACCAAGGAAGTTCTGAGATTTGATCTTAAATACAGTCACATTCTGAGTTACTGAGAGTTAAGACCTTCAAGGTATGAACTTGGGGGCTCAAATCAATCCACTGTAGAATTTTATAGAGAAGGAAACTATGTATTTAAAAATAATAAATTAGTTTCTCATGAATACTCATGTCATCTTATTTTGGAATGGTACAAAGACTTTTATAACCCCCACTTTCTAGCAAAATTGGTCAATGAAGGCAAGAGAAACAACAGTCACTGAAGCTAGTACAATCTGTGTTCAAGCCTAGATGTCTCCTGCCCACAGTTTGTTCTCTGTTCTGCTATTCTCTTGCCCTTGTCCCCAGAAGATGGAACAGAAATACAGAGATGGAAAAGCATTTGTGTGGGATCTGTACTTATAGACTGAATTCTACTAGTAATTCCTTTTTAAAAATTAAAAAAAATATATTTATTTAGTTTTGGTTGCACCTTGTCTTCCTTGCTGTGAGGGGTTTCCTCTAGTTGCAGGGAGCAAAGGCAGTTCTCTAGTTGTTGTGCACGGCCTTTCATCACAATAGATTCTCTTGTGGTGGAGCCTGGGGGCACATGGGCTTCAGCTGTAGCATGTGGGCTCAATAGTTGCAGCTCCTGGTCTCTAGAACCCAGGCTCAATAGCTGTGGAGCACAGACTTAGTTGCTTCAAGGCCTGTGGGACCTTTTCAGATCAGGGATTGAATCCATGTCCCTTGTATTGGCAGGTGGATTCTTTACCACTGAGCTAGCAGGGAAACCCTCTAGTGATTCTTAATGTGTATTAAATACTAATTTTCTTGATTGGTAGACAAAGTTACTTAAATGTTTGAAATCAACTTATATCTTTTTTTATTTCATTATTTAGTGCTGGGTAATCATGCACCCAAGTATAAATCACTGTTTTATTGTGTGTTTGTATATATATATATATATATATATATACACACACACACACACACACTCACATACATATGAAGAATCAAATCTTATACCTGTAAAGGTAATATTGCTTTTGAAGGTACTTCTCATTTTGAAGGTACTGTCTTGTAACAGAACCACAAGAAAAGAAAATATATCTTATTAAAATGCTACCTCTAACTCTGGCTGTGTGAACTTTGGCAAGTCATTTAACTTCTCTGAATTATATATTACTTGTTGGCTACAATGTGAAAGTGTAAGAGAAGAAGAAAGTGAGATATTACATGTAAATCAAAGAGCACACTGCCCGACATATAGTCTTTCTCTTCTCTAGGTTAATTATGCAAGTAGAAATATGATCTAGTCAGACCTTTCTATTATACTATCATAAAAATAAAAGGGTCCCTGAAAAGGGACTCCAAAAGCTAGACTGTAACCCCAATTTGAGTTCTTACTCAGAGTCACTGCCTCTTTGAGCCTCAGATCTTTCAATATGGAATGGAGATAATGGTTGCTATGGTTTGAATGTTTGTACTCCTTTCCCCAAATACATAAGTTATAATTGTAATGTCCAATGAAATGGTTTTTGGAGATAGGACCTTTGGGAGGTGCTTAGGTCATGAGGGTGTAGCCATCATGAATGGGATCAGTATCCTTAGAACAAACAACACAGAGCCTTCTTTTGCTCCTTAGGCCACATGAAGACATAGAAAGAGGTTGGTCATCTCTGACCCAAGAAGCGGAAACCCATCAGACACCAAATCTAAGGCACAATGATTTTGGACTTCCAGCCTCTAGAACTGTGAGAAATATTTTTCTTTCTTTATAAATCACCCAGACTCTGGTATTTCATTTTAGCAGCCTGAATGGATTAAAACAATGGCCGACTTTTGGACTTGTTACCATGAATCAAGAGGACAATGTGTGCAAAATACTAAAACAAAAGTCATTCTGCCTTGTACATGGTAGACTCTGATGATGAGATAGGAATATTTTCTCTTTCAAGAATAGTTCCACTTTGGGGAAGAAGCATTAATCCCAACATGTTGCAGAGGGCTGGAATGGTTAGATTTAATTTACTAAACATTTCTCTTGTAGGAATTATTTCTCAGTGAAATGTAACAAAATTTGTAGCCAAAGGAAAATCGAGCAGGGTGTAATTTTTACAAATATATATTTTCCCCAGTTATTTGGGGTCATCTGATCATTCTGAGCACAATAAAAATGAAAATGGGGCCAGAACTTGATATTTCCTAAGTTATAATTTTCCAGGTCACCTCTCTACATCTTAAGATAAACCTAGTATTCAAAACAGAATTCTGTGGAAGACAGGGAGGCAGAAGGGAAGGTGAGACAAGAGCAGAGGTGAAGAAGGGCTATAGCACACTGTCTTGGGACTTCTTGTTTTATGCTGATTTGGGAATATAAGGATGTCAACTGAGGTTGGAGTGTCTGCCGCTGATTCTGGTTTCTACGTCCAAGGCTCTAGAGATGGGGTTGTCTCTGTGAAAGAATTTTCTCTCTGGATTGTTTTAAAACTATGTTGAATACTTACTGTTGAGTTTGGCAGGAAATATATTTCCTTTTATTTATTCAATTCAGATTTATTGAATGTTATCTATATGCCAGGAACTGATCTAAGAGCTTGGAAAACAATTCTGAGAAGACAAAGACAATTAGCTCTACTCTCACAAAACTTATAATTTCAAAATTGTTGTTTCCTAACTGTGTTAAGATTCAGTCATTCGTTTTATATGTCACAGTAGAGTGTAGCTGCTTTTAAACATTATGATCTCAGAACCTCTTTATGCTCTTAAAAATTGTTAAGGACCACAAAGAAATTTTGTTTATGTAGGTTTTATCTATTAGCACTTACTATATTAAAAATAGAAAATAAAGACTTAAAAATTATATTGATTTATAAAACAAAACTAAAGCCATTACATGCCCCAAATAATAGATTTGATTAAATAGAATGATATTTTCTAAAACAAAGAAATAGAAGAGTCACATTGGTTTGCATTTTTGTAAATCTCTTTTCTGTCTGGTTTAATACAATGGCAAGAATTTTATGTTTGCTCCTTTATTTAATTTGTGGTATCTATAAGAATGCAGTCTTTGGAAAAATACTGCTTTTTCTGGGATGGATGCATTTTTACTCTTTCAAGAATAGTTCCACTTTGGGGAAGAAGCATTAATCCCAACATGTTGCAGAGGGCTGGAATGGTTAGATTTAATTTACTAAACATTTCTCTTGTAGGAATTATTTCTCAGTGAAATGTAACAAAATTTGTAGCCAAAGGAAAATCGAGCAGGGTGTAATTTTTACAAATATATATTTTCCCCAGTTATTTGGGGTCATCTGATCATTCTGAGCACAATAAAAATGAAAATGGGGCCAGAACTTGATATTTCCTAAGTTATAATTTTCCAGGTCACCTCTCTACATCTTAAGATAAACCTAGTATTCAAAACAGAATTCTGTGGAAGACAGGGAGGCAGAAGGGAAGGTGAGACAAGAGCAGAGGTGAAGAAGGGCTATAGCACACTGTCTTGGGACTTCTTGTTTTATGCTGATTTGGGAATATAAGGATGTCAACTGAGGTTGGAGTGTCTGCCGCTGATTCTGGTTTCTACGTCCAAGGCTCTAGAGATGGGGTTGTCTCTGTGAAAGAATTTTCTCTCTGGATTGTTTTAAAACTATGTTGAATACTTACTGTTGAGTTTGGCAGGAAATATATTTCCTTTTATTTATTCAATTCAGATTTATTGAATGTTATCTATATGCCAGGAACTGATCTAAGAGCTTGGAAAACAATTCTGAGAAGACAAAGACAATTAGCTCTACTCTCACAAAACTTATAATTTCAAAATTGTTGTTTCCTAACTGTGTTAAGATTCAGTCATTCGTTTTATATGTCACAGTAGAGTGTAGCTGCTTTTAAACATTATGATCTCAGAACCTCTTTATGCTCTTAAAAATTGTTAAGGACCACAAAGAAATTTTGTTTATGTAGGTTTTATCTATTAGCACTTACTATATTAAAAATAGAAAATAAAGACTTAAAAATTATATTGATTTATAAAACAAAACTAAAGCCATTACATGCCCCAAATAATAGATTTGATTAAATAGAATGATATTTTCTAAAACAAAGAAATAGAAGAGTCACATTGGTTTGCATTTTTGTAAATCTCTTTTCTGTCTGGTTTAATACAATGGCAAGAATTTTATGTTTGCTCCTTTATTTAATTTGTGGTATCTATAAGAATGCAGTCTTTGGAAAAATCCTCTGTATTAGAGAATACAAGAGATAAAAGGCAAAGTTTTTAGTACTGGGATGGATGCATTTTTTTACTTTATGAACCTCTAAGATGATTTCAAGGAGCCCTGAAGTGAAGTTCAGGGACTCCATTTAGAAAACTACTGGCATAGTGACAAAAACACACATTTGTAAAACCCAAGTTCTAATCTGTGCCCTTCAGAAGTTATTTTGTCTCTCAGTCTCTGCTTCCTGCATCTGAAAACAATGCTGTCTGCCCTCATTGAATTGGTCATTTAATATTTTAATAGAATATTTTCTTCTTCTTTTGATTTCCCCTTATCCCTGTCTTTGGAGCTGGCACTAACTGAGCTAGGAAAAAGGAAGGGAATCTTTGGGACATTCAGAGATTTAAAAAGTTAGAAAGTTAGAGTCTTGGCAAAATAAAGCCCAAGATCATTCTGTGAAGATGTCACCTTGACAATAAGGCTGGCTTAGTACTGAAAACAAATGTTTGGCCCCAGAATGGACTGGTAAGAGCAGCTTCTATTTACATATTTATTTGTCCCTTCCTGTATCAGCATGATCTCATTCACATGATCTCAGTCCCTTAGCACTATGATTCTGGAAAACCCTCACAACTGACATTAGTCATTTAAGACAAAGGCTTAAAGGGAGTGGAGAGACTTTGGGATAGTGAAATAAGTAGTAGTTTAGGGGTATATCCATGGTACCTAAAGGATGCAGACAAATCGGAGTACCTCGGCCCTGCCCCGCCTAAACAGGGTGAGTTACAAGTTCTTAATGATACCCTGTCCCTGTGCTTTGCTCTAGAAAAGCTTCCCTCCCCCACCCTGGGAGATAAAAAAGGTAGTGGTTTTCAAACTCTAGTGTGCATCAGAACCTCTAGGAAAGACTTATTAAAACAGTTTGCTGGACCACACTTTAAAAACAACTGTAATAGATTTGATTAAATAGAATGATATTTTCTAAAACAAAGAAATAGAAGAGTCACATTGGTTTGCATTTTTGTAAATCTCTTTTCTGTCTGGTTTAATACAATGGCAAGAATTTTATGTTTGCTCCTTTATTTAATTTGTGGTATCTATAAGAATGCAGTCTTTGGAAAAATCCTCTGTATTAGAGAATACAAGAGATAAAAGGCAAAGTTTTTAGTACTGGGATGGATGCATTTTTTTACTTTATGAACCTCTAAGATGATTTCAAGGAGCCCTGAAGTGAAGTTCAGGGACTCCATTTAGAAAACTACTGGCATAGTGACAAAAACACACATTTGTAAAACCCAAGTTCTAATCTGTGCCCTTCAGAAGTTATTTTGTCTCTCAGTCTCTGCTTCCTGCATCTGAAAACAATGCTGTCTGCCCTCATTGAATTGGTCATTTAATATTTTAATAGAATATTTTCTTCTTCTTTTGATTTCCCCTTATCCCTGTCTTTGGAGCTGGCACTAACTGAGCTAGGAAAAAGGAAGGGAATCTTTGGGACATTCAGAGATTTAAAAAGTTAGAAAGTTAGAGTCTTGGCAAAATAAAGCCCAAGATCATTCTGTGAAGATGTCACCTTGACAATAAGGCTGGCTTAGTACTGAAAACAAATGTTTGGCCCCAGAATGGACTGGTAAGAGCAGCTTCTATTTACATATTTATTTGTCCCTTCCTGTATCAGCATGATCTCATTCACATGATCTCAGTCCCTTAGCACTATGATTCTGGAAAACCCTCACAACTGACATTAGTCATTTAAGACAAAGGCTTAAAGGGAGTGGAGAGACTTTGGGATAGTGAAATAAGTAGTAGTTTAGGGGTATATCCATGGTACCTAAAGGATGCAGACAAATCGGAGTACCTCGGCCCTGCCCCGCCTAAACAGGGTGAGTTACAAGTTCTTAATGATACCCTGTCCCTGTGCTTTGCTCTAGAAAAGCTTCCCTCCCCCACCCTGGGAGATAAAAAAGGTAGTGGTTTTCAAACTCTAGTGTGCATCAGAACCTCTAGGAAAGACTTATTAAAACAGTTTGCTGGACCACACTTTAAAAACAACTGTAATATCCAAAAAATACAGGAGATTTGAGCTGAAAGAAAATAATGAGGCTGTTGAACTCTCTCTGTCTCTGCAGTCAGGTTTCAAAATAACAATACTTCCCATTACAACCACCCCAACATAATGGTCTGCTCCATTCTAACCTGTTCTTATTAAAAAGTGATGTAAGAGATTCACATGGCTCCTCATATGTTTTAGCACAGCTATTCTGCCAGGAGACTCCATAAACAACACACTAATCATAACATTCTGTTAAAAATTTATTTGTTATTTTGTTTTCTATTGACTTGAAGAAAGGGGAGTTTCCCAGATGGAAGACTGGGGTTATTATATGGCTGATTCCTTAATTTGAGCAATTCCTTTTCAGTTATTGGGGTTCAGTAAAGAATTAAGAGTGGATATGTGGCTTTAGTTCATGATTCAGACTGAGTTTACAAATTCCCTGCAATTGTCTTGAACAGATGAGCCTGTAACCTTTCCAGTCTAGGCTAACTTCAGTTTTCCATGACTTTTCACCAAGTATAAACACAACATCAAAGGCTCTAATGATTGAAATTAATGTGGCCTGTTATGTTATCCAAACAGTGTTCTTTCTTTGGAAGCCCAGGACTTCAGTCAAAGCACTTCCTGGGACCGTCACAGACCTGAGGTAAGCTCTCACTGGCCTTATAAGGCCAAAAGAGGAGTCACCAATAAGTCAGGCAAGCACCTGATGTGGGCTAGGGGGTTTCATATGCAGTATTTCACATCATGCTAGTGCTTTTTGTTAAGAGAAGCACTACTTCCAGTTCTTCATCACAAGGTTTATTTTTGCAACAACCCAAACATATGGTCGTTGTTGACCTTGATCCTCATGACTGTTTATTTTTTCATAGCACTTCTATTTAAAATTACTTTATTCATACTTTGTTTGCTCATTTATCATCTGCACAGTCATCTTAGCTGATCCTTGACCTCCCCTCCAACATTCTCCATACCATCAGAAGCCCAGGAGAAATAAACCTGGTGATATGACTTGGCCTATTCTGTTCCCTGCAGCATTCTCAGAGCTTAGAATATCTCCCAGCAGGATAGATATTCCACATATGTTGAATAAATAAAGTGAGTAAATTAAGATGCTGAATATCAGGGACTCTCCAATATGTCAATGTAGAGAAATCCTGGCTAGCAGATTAAACATATTTTTTAAGTTCCAAATCATTGGCACTCTCCTTTGGCTTTCTTTCCATTCAGATGCCTTGCTATTTTGGGTAGCCTTTTCCTTGATCAGTTACTTTTTGTTAAATTAGATATCCTACATAATGCAATTTTTATAAAGGTATACAAAGATCATGAGCTTTGCGGGTGGTTCAGTGGTAAAGAATCTGTCTGCCAAGCAGGAGATGTGAGTTCGATTCTTGGGTCGGGAAGATCACCTGGAGGTGGAAATGGCAACTCATTCCAGTGTTCTTGCTTGGGAAATCCCACAGGCAAAGGAGTCTGGAGGACTAGAGTCTGTGGTGTTGTAAACAACTGGATGCGACTAAGTGAATCAACAACAACAAAGAATATTCCAGGCTTTTGGGGCCTAGAAATTCATTGTCCACCTCAATATATATTTATAAGAGTATACTAAAAACAGCCTAAATAGAAGTCTCTTTTGCTTTGGATCCTATCACATTTGCCTTGCATAACACTGACCTTCAAGTGTTTAATTTAATAAGCTGGGATATTAGAATAAATATTATTGGCTTGTTCAATCATCTATATTACAAAGAGCTTTAAGTAGAAGCTAGAAGAACATAAAAACTCAGGAGCTACAAGCATTTTTCAAAGAGATGAAATGGGAAACTCAAGAGAAAAAGAGTAAAAGCTTAGTGATGCTTATATTGAATGAAGAGAAAAGAAGCCCATAACTTTAGGATTTTCCCATCCAATTAATAAAACTTTATCAAGGAAACAATCAACTTAGTACTTGCTCCAAAATTAAGCAGTGTTTCAAAACATGATAAAGTTATATTTCCATTAAAAGGTTTTTAAATAAATAAATCGCATCTAAGAAAAATACAGCATTTGTAGCAGTTTTTCACACCTACTAAGTCTGATAAGGCTATCTGGATGGAGGAACAAGATGCTATTTTCTGGGGCTTCTCTGGTGGTTCAGTGGGTAAGGACACCGCCTTGCAGTGCAAGGGGCGCCGGTTTGATCCCTGGCCTGGGAAGATCCCATGTGCCGCGGAGCGGCTGGACGGATGTGTCCAACTACCAAGCCGGAGCTCTGGAGCGCATGCTCCCAGAGCTGGTGCTTTGCGACAACAGAGGCCACGGCGATGGGAGGCCCACGCAGGCCAAAGAGCAAAGATGGATGAAAATAGATAAATGAAAGACCAATGGAAGTGACCCGCCCACCCCACTCCCTCTCCATCCCATTCCCCCAAAATAAATAAATTAATTAATTAAAAAAAAAAGGTGCTATTTTCTCAAATGCCCTGCCTTCCTGAGATATAAAAGTGTTTCAAATATGGATATTTTCCCACCCCTTTTCATACCTGATACCAAGAAGAGGACCTGGCCTATAGTATGTGCTCAATAAATATGTCATCTAAAGGTAGAACACATAATTATTGGCATTTTTTCTGGGAGCAATGATTTTCACTAGCAACATACTCAGACTAGTGTAGCCCATCTTTGCTTACATTATGATCAGCAAAGGGCACTATGGGAGCTTTTTTCACATAGCTTGTTGCCGCCTCAGAAACAGAAAATATACAACTTCTTGGTGTATTTTGTGTTAAGGAGTGAACATTATGCAGTAAGCAAAAAAAAAAAAAATTCGGGATTTAGAGTCAGTCACTAAGGTTTTAAGCTTCCTTTTCTTGTTATGTAAAATAGCTATTGATGCGAGCTTGCATTCTAAGTCTCTTCAGCTGTGTCCAGCTCTTTGCAACCACTCATAAAGTATTTGTTACCTTTTCATTTTGCAAATGGGAAAATACTGGGTTCCATGGGATCACATGACTGCCACCAGGTTCACCTTTCTGTGACCTGATGGAACTGGGATCTCTTTAGGATTTTCCCATCCAATTAATAAAACTTTATCAAGGAAACAATCAACTTATTTGCTCCAAAATTAAGCAGTGTTTCAAAACATGATAAAGTTATATTTCCATTAAAAGGTTTTTAAATAAATAAATCGCATCTAAGAAAAATACAGCATTTGTAGCAGTTTTTCACACCTACTAAGTCTGATAAGGCTATCTGGATGGAGGAACAAGATGCTATTTTCTGGGGCTTCTCTGGTGGTTCAGTGGGTAAGGACACCGCCTTGCAGTGCAAGGGGCGCCGGTTTGATCCCTGGCCTGGGAAGATCCCATGTGCCGCGGAGCGGCTGGACGGATGTGTCCAACTACCAAGCCGGAGCTCTGGAGCGCATGCTCCCAGAGCTGGTGCTTATGCGACAACAGAGGCCACGGCGATGGGAGGCCCACGCAGGCCAAAGAGCAAAGATGGATGAAAATAGATAAATGAAAGACCAATGGAAGTGACCCGCCCACCCCACTCCCTCTCCATCCCATTCCCCCAAAATAAATAAATTAATTAATTAAAAAAAAAAGGTGCTATTTTCTCAAATGCCCTGCCTTCCTGAGATATAAAAGTGTTTCAAATATGGATATTTTCCCACCCCTTTTCATACCTGATACCAAGAAGAGGACCTGGCCTATAGTATGTGCTCAATAAATATGTCATCTAAAGGTAGAACACATAATTATTGGCATTTTTTCTGGGAGCAATGATTTTCACTAGCAACATACTCAGACTAGTGTAGCCCATCTTTGCTTACATTATGATCAGCAAAGGGCACTATGGGAGCTTTTTTCACATAGCTTGTTGCCGCCTCAGAAACAGAAAATATACAACTTCTTGGTGTATTTTGTGTTAAGGAGTGAACATTATGCAGTAAGCAAAAAAAAAAAAAAAAAATTCGGGATTTAGAGTCAGTCACTAAGGTTTTAAGCTTCCTTTTCTTGTTATGTAAAATAGCTATTGATGCGCGAGCTTGCATTCTAAGTCTCTTCAGCTGTGTCCAGCTCTTTGCAACCACTCATAAAGTATTTGTTACCTTTTCATTTTGCAAATGGGAAAATACTGGGTTCCATGGGATCACATGACTGCCACCAGGTTCACCTTTCTGTGACCTGATGGAACTGGGATCTCAGGAAACAGGAAGTCAGATCTCTCTAACAACAGAAGTACTAGTTTTTTTCCACACTCCACTGCTTCTGGTGCAGGGAGTACAATTCAGGCATAAAGGTTGCGTATCTTCACTTTGGCTTACTCACACACAGCAGTTGCTGATGTTCAAGCAGTGAACAGGTTGTTGTTGACCTTGGAAATAGCAGTGAATTTACAGAAGTTCTCAACACGGGGAAATTTTTCTCACTTCAAAGTACACAGAAACACAGACCTGAGATTATTATAAATATAAAATATTTAGGATCAGATTCTTTAAGTTTGCTATTTTAAAATGTGTTTGTTTGGTGTAAGTTGATGCTCTTGAGACAAATGTGTCAAAAAATGTGAGATAATGTAACTTGTGTAGAAGCAGAAATGCTAATTAAATCGGTGTGAATGTAAATGATGCTTAATACACTTCTGACTTGGAGAACTTGTAAATACCACTCCCCTACCTATTCTCTGTGCTGTATTACATAAAATACCAATGTTGTATTCTTTTTTTCTTATCAAAACTTTTGACTAAGGAAGCCTTGGATAATAGCCTACTTGGATAATAGCCTACTCATTGATCCCCAATTCTGAGATTTTTGCACTACTATTTTCTCCCCTTCCGCATTATGCATAAACTACACCACACAACTTGTGGTCCTCAATCATGATCTTACATTAGGATCACCTGGCAAGACTGTAAAAATTACAGATATCCAGGTTTTACCTGCAGAGACAATTAATTCATCTGAGATGGATACCAAGCATCATATTTCTAGCAACTTTCTAGATGAAATTCTAGAGTGTTTTTCTGCTTGTTGCCGCCTCAGAAACAGAAAATATACAACTTCTTGGTGTATTTTGTGTTAAGGAGTGAACATTATGCAGTAAGCAAAAAAAAAAAAAAAAAAATTCGGGATTTAGAGTCAGTCACTAAGGTTTTAAGCTTCCTTTTCTTGTTATGTAAAATAGCTATTGATGCGCGAGCTTGCATTCTAAGTCTCTTCAGCTGTGTCCAGCTCTTTGCAACCACTCATAAAGTATTTGTTACCTTTTCATTTTGCAAATGGGAAAATACTGGGTTCCATGGGATCACATGACTGCCACCAGGTTCACCTTTCTGTGACCTGATGGAACTGGGATCTCAGGAAACAGGAAGTCAGATCTCTCTAACAACAGAAGTACTAGTTTTTTTCCACACTCCACTGCTTCTGGTGCAGGGAGTACAATTCAGGCATAAAGGTTGCGTATCTTCACTTTGGCTTACTCACACACAGCAGTTGCTGATGTTCAAGCAGTGAACAGGTTGTTGTTGACCTTGGAAATAGCAGTGAATTTACAGAAGTTCTCAACACGGGGAAATTTTTCTCACTTCAAAGTACACAGAAACACAGACCTGAGATTATTATAAATATAAAATATTTAGGATCAGATTCTTTAAGTTTGCTATTTTAAAATGTGTTTGTTTGGTGTAAGTTGATGCTCTTGAGACAAATGTGTCAAAAAATGTGAGATAATGTAACTTGTGTAGAAGCAGAAATGCTAATTAAATCGGTGTGAATGTAAATGATGCTTAATACACTTCTGACTTGGAGAACTTGTAAATACCACTCCCCTACCTATTCTCTGTGCTGTATTACATAAAATACCAATGTTGTATTCTTTTTTTCTTATCAAAACTTTTGACTAAGGAAGCCTTGGATAATAGCCTACTTGGATAATAGCCTACTCATTGATCCCCAATTCTGAGATTTTTGCACTACTATTTTCTCCCCTTCCGCATTATGCATAAACTACACCACACAACTTGTGGTCCTCAATCATGATCTTACATTAGGATCACCTGGCAAGACTGTAAAAATTACAGATATCCAGGTTTTACCTGCAGAGACAATTAATTCATCTGAGATGGATACCAAGCATCATATTTCTAGCAACTTTCTAGATGATTCTAATGTGTAACTACGTTTGAGAATTACTGCAGTGTTTTTCTGCCTCTGAGTCATTCCACCACTAAAATTGCTTTCTTTCCCTTTATCATCTATGTAATTCCTGGCCATTCTTCACAATGCAATTCATAAGCACCAGTTTCAAGAAGTTCTCCACTGGTTAATGTAGGTCCTTATCCTTTTATTTAAAAACTTCTCTATGCAGAAATCAACTTTTCTATGAAACAGAAGCAGACTCACAGACATACAGAACAGACTTGTGGTGGCCAAGGGGGAGGGCTGGTGGGAAAGAGATGGAGTGAGAGTTTAAGGGTAGCAGATGCAAGCTAGTATATATAGATGGATAAACAGCAAGATCCTACTGTATAGCATTAAGGACTATATTCAATATTCTATGGTAAACTATAATGGAAAATAAATGTAAATATATGTATAACTGAACTACTTTGCTATATAGGAAAAATTATCACAACATTGTAAATCAACTATATTTCAATACAAAAATTTCCCCATGGTTCATCCTAATCATTGATAGATTTCACCCTATTGTTAATTCCCTGAAAGTGAAGATGTGGGATAGAAGTCATTTGTACCTACAGTGCCTAGGCTTCTCCATATAAAAGCTATGTATAAATACGTTAAAGGATGAATGAGTGAGTGACAAAAAGATTGTCAGCGGGCTTCCCCTAGTGGTCCAGTGGGTAAGGACACCGCCTTGCAGCGCAAGGGGCGCCGGTTCAATCCCTGGCCTGGGAAGATCCCACGTGCCGTGGAGCGGCTGGACTGATGTGTCCAATCACGGAGCCGGAGCTCTGGAGCACATGCGCCCAGAGCCGGTGCTCTGCGACAACAGACGCTACCGCGATGGGAGGCCCACACGGGCCAAAGAACAAAGATGGATGAAAATAGAGAAATGAAAGACCAATAGAAGTGGCCCGCCCGCCCCCCTCTCTCCCCAACCCAACCCCTGCCCAAAAAATAAATAAATAAATAAATCTTTAAAAAAAAAAAAATTGTCAGAGTGAGGTTAATAATTCTGGATACTCACCCTGGTTCTGTTATTTGTAGATTTGTAGTATAACTGATGTTTTAGCAACTGTAAGTAGCTTTAAAATTCTCTAGCATATGAAGTTGAACATATGCATATGTTTTCTGACCTGCTATTGTCACCTCTGTTTATATATCCAACAGAAATGCATATTACAGCAGCACGTGTACAGTAACCACAAGTCAGAAATAACCAACACGACTGCCAATAGTAGAAAAATTAAACAGCGTAGACCACAGAATACATAAAATGGTTATGACCTAGAAATCACACACAAAATACCATGAGGCAACAATGTGAATGAATATGCTAAAGATAATTTTGAGCTGATGAAGCCAACAACAATATGTTTTACATTTACATAGAGGACCAAAAGCAAAAACATCATCTCTGCTGTTAGAAATTAGGAAAGTAGCTGCCGTAGAGGAAGGGCGTAACGAGAGGAAGGGAGCAGGTGGATGGTTTCTGGAGTGCTGGTTATGTGCTCAGTCTACTCAATGGTTCCATAAGTGTGTCCAGTCTGTAAAAATCCATCAAGGTGTACATTTGGGACTTGGGTACTCTGATGAATATAGATTATGCTGTAATTAAAAAAGTTAATAAGTCTTTTGGCATAAATGATATGACATACACTTGTCCGTGAAATAACTGGCTAAAGCTCAGGAAGAGTTAGTTCACATGTTGAGGAATCTCTTCCAGATATGGTTTCTCAGATGGAGCCACTGGATTACCTGGCGGTGTCGATCAATGTTGATTTCTGATACAGAAAGTAGGAGGGAAGAAGAGAAGGGAGAGAGGTGGAGAGAGAAGGAAAGAGAGGGAGATGTAATGGGGAATCTGAAATAAAGGGTAAGACTTTATGATGTTCTGGTAGGCTCTCTGAGTTTGAAAAGATTTCAAACTAACTCATTTAAAATATAAGAAGAGAACGTTTTGTTTTCACACAAAATGTTTATGAAGATGTATAAAAGGCCAGGAGCAGAAACTTCACCGGGAGTGTAAGGACCTCTTGTATTCATTTCCCTTGTTTTTATATCACATACTATTAGATGCTTGTATATTTGGAAGAAATGGATTTGCCACTTGCTTTTATAACCCAGCACCCAGAAAGTCATCTGAGGCTTCCAATGTTTACCCAATTCCTCATACTTTTTGAATAGAGACACTAGACTAGGTTAATCCCCTTACACTCTTGGAGCCTTCGATTCTCATCTACAGAACAAACAGTTGTGTTAGATGACATTCCCATTTTTCAACTGAGATCTGATTAATTATTGAGAGTGTTCCCTTCCTCTTTCAAAGATGTCTTCATTTGGAAAGTAAATCATGTGGTCTCAAATCTCACTGCTCCCAAGGAATCTTCCAGTTTTAGCTATCTAGACCTCAGTAGTTTTGAAAATGTGAGCTGGACTCCATAGAGCTTGTGACTCAGAGGCAATCAACAGGATGTTAGAATGAAGAGTTTTGAAAGTGCCAAAATAACCCTTTTTTAGGGATGGGAATTCATTAATTGCCTCAATGGTAATTATAACATAATGCTAAAACCTCTCTCTGGGTGATGTTAGGGAGTGGAGCAGAAGGAAAGCTCAGATATTCCAATATTAAACGTCTCTAGGTTTTTCCTGTTTACAGCAAATAGTTTTTATTTCCAGGGATATATAAGTTTAATACTTTATTTTTAAAATGGTCTGTGTTTAATAGTAATTATAAACCTATGTAGCAATATCTATTATTTCCTATATGCCAAGAACTAGAAAGGGTCAAGACAGATTTGTGAGGAAATTGAAAAATAGGATGATGTCTTCAATCCTTCTGCATCCCATAATCTTGTGGTGTCCAATGGGACTCACAGTCATATTCCTCACTACCTCATGGTGGCTCATTTACTCTTGCCTTGTATTCGGTCTAAACTCCAAGATGAAGCAATTCAAGCATCCTTTCCTGATTTCATCAACCTCCTTGATCTTTCACCATCTCGATTAATTTACTCAGGAAATCTTACCACCTACTCTCTTATAACCTTTTGTTTCTTTAAATGTATAAAAGGCCAGGAGCAGAAACTTCACGGGAGTGTAAGGACCTCTTGTATTCATTTCCCTTGTTTTTATATCACATACTATTAGATGCTTGTATATTTGGAAGAAATGGATTTGCCACTTGCTTTTATAACCCAGCACCCAGAAAGTCATCTGAGGCTTCCAATGTTTACCCAATTCCTCATACTTTTTGAATAGAGACACTAGACTAGGTTAATCCCCTTACACTCTTGGAGCCTTCGATTCTCATCTACAGAACAAACAGTTGTGTTAGATGACATTCCCATTTTTCAACTGAGATCTGATTAATTATTGAGAGTGTTCCCTTCCTCTTTCAAAGATGTCTTCATTTGGAAAGTAAATCATGTGGTCTCAAATCTCACTGCTCCCAAGGAATCTTCCAGTTTTAGCTATCTAGACCTCAGTAGTTTTGAAAATGTGAGCTGGACTCCATAGAGCTTGTGACTCAGAGGCAATCAACAGGATGTTAGAATGAAGAGTTTTGAAAGTGCCAAAATAACCCTTTTTTAGGGATGGGAATTCATTAATTGCCTCAATGGTAATTATAACATAATGCTAAAACCTCTCTCTGGGTGATGTTAGGGAGTGGAGCAGAAGGAAAGCTCAGATATTCCAATATTAAACGTCTCTAGGTTTTTCCTGTTTACAGCAAATAGTTTTTATTTCCAGGGATATATAAGTTTAATACTTTATTTTTAAAATGGTCTGTGTTTAATAGTAATTATAAACCTATGTAGCAATATCTATTATTTCCTATATGCCAAGAACTAGAAAGGGTCAAGACAGATTTGTGAGGAAATTGAAAAATAGGATGATGTCTTCAATCCTTCTGCATCCCATAATCTTGTGGTGTCCAATGGGACTCACAGTCATATTCCTCACTACCTCATGGTGGCTCATTTACTCTTGCCTTGTATTCGGTCTAAACTCCAAGATGAAGCAATTCAAGCATCCTTTCCCTGATTTCATCAACCTCCTTGATCTTTCACCATCTCGATTAATGCCACTGACTCAGGAAATCTTACCACCTACTCTCTTCTGAATACAGGAAGTCACAGGTAACTAAGGTATTATTACAATTTTTTTTTATTCTACCACAATCTCATTTTACATGATCTTAGCTAAACTCCTGGGACTCCTCCTCATCATTTTTACTAAATTGGATTTCACTTTCTATCTCGTACTCTCAAGCCTCACTAACTTTCAAAGAAACAAGCTCACATGCACTAGAAAGCTAAGGGTTTAGACCTTAATGAACAAATTGATGCCATTCATTTCCTTTCCAATTTGAAGTCTCCATGTCATTATGTATACCTTTCTACTTTCCTGCTGCAATGGAGGGAAAAAAAGTCTTTCTTCTTTTCCAAGTTGCTTTAACACCAATTTGTTTCTGTGCAATTCTTCCTAAACCATTCCCTTCAACACCATGTAATCAAAATGAAACCAAAGGTGCTTGAGGTTTCCCCAAACCATCTGCTTCCAAGGTGCTCAGTCTACTCAATGGTTACATAAGTGTGTCCAGTCTGTAAAAATCCATCAAGACTTTTATAAGTTCACTTTCACCATCACCAAAGGGAATTAAATATTGGATGTCCTGGGCTCCCCTGGTAAGTCCAGTGGGTAAAGAGTCTGCCTTGCAATGCAAGGGGTGCCAGTTCGATCCCTGGCCTGGGAAGATCTCACATGCTGCAGAGTGGCTTGACCTGTGTATCCAATTAGGGGCCAGTGCTCTGGAGGGCAAGCGCTCAGAGCTGGTCCTCTGCAACGAGAGGCCACTGCAATGGGAGGCCTACATAGGCCAAAGAACAAAGATGGATGAAAATAGATAATCGAAAAAAAAACTGGTAATAGTAATTATAAACCTATGTAGCAATATCTATTATTTCCTATATGCCAAGAACTAGAAAGGGTCAAGACAGATTTGTGAGGAAATTGAAAAATAGGATGATGTCTTCAATCCTTCTGCATCCCATAATCTTGTGGTGTCCAATGGGACTCACAGTCATATTCCTCACTACCTCATGGTGGCTCATTTACTCTTGCCTTGTATTCGGTCTAAACTCCAAGATGAAGCAATTCAAGCACCCTTTTCCCCTGATTTCATCAACCTCCTTGATCTTTCACCATCTCGATTAATGCCACTGACTCAGGAAATCTTACCACCTACTCTCTTCTGAATACAGGAAGTCACAGGTAACTAAGGTATTATTACAATTTTTTTTTATTCTACCACAATCTCATTTTACATGATCTTAGCTAAACTCCTGGGACTCCTCCTCATCATTTTTACTAAATTGGATTTCACTTTCTATCTCGTACTCTCAAGCCTCACTAACTTTCAAAGAAACAAGCTCACATGCACTAGAAAGCTAAGGGTTTAGACCTTAATGAACAAATTGATGCCATTCATTTCCTTTCCAATTTGAAGTCTCCATGTCATTATGTATACCTTTCTACTTTCCTGCTGCAATGGAGGGAAAAAAAGTCTTTCTTCTTTTCCAAGTTGCTTTAACACCAATTTGTTTCTGTGCAATTCTTCCTAAACCATTCCCTTCAACACCATGTAATCAAAATGAAACCAAAGGTGCTTGAGGTTTCCCCAAACCATCTGCTTCCAAGGTGCTCAGTCTACTCAATGGTTACATAAGTGTGTCCAGTCTGTAAAAATCCATCAAGACTTTTATAAGTTCACTTTCACCATCACCAAAGGGAATTAAATATTGGATGTCCTGGGCTCCCCTGGTAAGTCCAGTGGGTAAAGAGTCTGCCTTGCAATGCAAGGGGTGCCAGTTCGATCCCTGGCCTGGGAAGATCTCACATGCTGCAGAGTGGCTTGACCTGTGTATCCAATTAGGGGCCAGTGCTCTGGAGGGCAAGCGCTCAGAGCTGGTCCTCTGCAACGAGAGAGGCCACTGCAATGGGAGGCCTACATAGGCCAAAGAACAAAGATGGATGAAAATAGATAAATGAAAGACCAGTAAAAGAGACCAAAATAAAATTTTAAAAAATTGTTCCTGTTCTTGAAATGATCTCAATTCTTGGCTTCTACTCACAGATTCTTCCCTATTCATGGGTTCCTATTCTATCTCCTCTACTTATGTTTTCTGAAAATACATACACCTAACTTAAGTCCTCTGTCTACTCATTTAACAATAGGATCCCTTTCCATTATCCTCAAAGATCCATTACAGCCTTTTACACAGGAAGGTTGCACTCTGGATCAACATAAGAGTACTGTACAACTCCATGAAGCGCCATAACCTCCAGCCTGAACACAGGTGGATGATACAGGCAGAAACCACACAATGGGTGAGACTTCTTGACGCAGGCATCTGGCCTCTGCTGGCAGCACCAGCAGGCAAAGCTGTAAGCAGAACCTGATGCTTCTCACGGCCCCAGGAGGAAACTGGGATAGAGACCTAGGCCAGCAGGAACAACCCTGTACACTGAGCTCAGGGAATCTTCAGGATCTTTGAATGACAAACCACTCAAGATACAGTCTGTATCAGTCTCACTGGGTGGACCTTTTACAAAAGTTGGTCAGGCTCCCCAGACTTGCTCTTATAAAGTATATCATTGCTGCTCTCTGCTGGTCAAAAGCATTATTCTCCTCAATTAAGATTAGCAGAGATGTGGTTATGGGTCAAACAGTGCTTTCAAAACAACAAAGATGGGTACTAGATAACGACAGTCATTAAGAGGACTTCATAGGCTATGACACATATTCTCATGCAGAAAGACTAATTTCAGTGAGCATCTATTGGACCACTCTGGCAAAGATGTGCAGTGAATCAACAGTTTTCTTCCTATGGTAAGAACACTTAACAAGAGACATACCCTTTTGACAATCACTTCACTGCATAAGATAGCATTGTGGCCTACAGGCACACTATTGCACTGCAGACCTCTAGGATATGCTCATCTGTGTGAAGGAACTGCATCCTCATTGAGCAGTGGCTCGCTTTCCTTCCCACAGACCCTGGCAACTGTCGCTCTACATTCTGTGTCTATGAGTCTGATTATTTTAGATTCCTCATGCAAGCTCAACTCAGGCAGTATTTGTCCTGTGACTGGCTAGCTTCACTAATTAATATTTACATTTATAGATCTTTATATTCTTTATATCCAATAGTTCAGCAAGCAATAAATTAGTCACCATTTTTAATGCCAAACTTTCTATTAGTCTTCAAAAAATTTTAAATTCAAATAGTGTTCATTTTGGGTTCCTACTTAATGTTCGAATAAAACCTAACTTAAGTCCTCTGTCTACTCATTTAACAATAGGATCCCTTTCCATTATCCTCAAAGATCCATTACAGCCTTTTACACAGGAAGGTTGCACTCTGGATCAACATAAGAGTACTGTACAACTCCATGAAGCGCCATAACCTCCAGCCTGAACACAGGTGGATGATACAGGCAGAAACCACACAATGGGTGAGACTTCTTGACGCAGGCATCTGGCCTCTGCTGGCAGCACCAGCAGGCAAAGCTGTAAGCAGAACCTGATGCTTCTCACGGCCCCAGGAGGAAACTGGGATAGAGACCTAGGCCAGCAGGAACAACCCTGTACACTGAGCTCAGGGAATCTTCAGGATCTTTGAATGACAAACCACTCAAGATACAGTCTGTATCAGTCTCACTGGGTGGACCTTTTACAAAAGTTGGTCAGGCTCCCCAGACTTGCTCTTATAAAGTATATCATTGCTGCTCTCTGCTGGTCAAAAGCATTATTCTCCTCAATTAAGATTAGCAGAGATGTGGTTATGGGTCAAACAGTGCTTTCAAAACAACAAAGATGGGTACTAGATAACGACAGTCATTAAGAGGACTTCATAGGCTATGACACATATTCTCATGCAGAAAGACTAATTTCAGTGAGCATCTATTGGACCACTCTGGCAAAGATGTGCAGTGAATCAACAGTTTTCTTCCTATGGTAAGAACACTTAACAAGAGACATACCCTTTTGACAATCACTTCACTGCATAAGATAGCATTGTGGCCTACAGGCACACTATTGCACTGCAGACCTCTAGGATATGCTCATCTGTGTGAAGGAACTGCATCCTCATTGAGCAGTGGCTCTCGCTTTCCCTTCCCACAGACCCTGGCAACTGTCGCTCTACATTCTGTGTCTATGAGTCTGATTATTTTAGATTCCTCATGCAAGCTCAACTCAGGCAGTATTTGTCCTGTGACTGGCTAGCTTCACTAATTAATATTTACATTTATAGATCTTTATATTCTTTATATCCAATAGTTCAGCAAGCAATAAATTAGTCACCATTTTTAATGCCAAACTTTCTATTAGTCTTCATATTTAAATTTTTGTAGGATCATTAACAAGTCTTATCAAAGATTATTACCTCAATATAGTGTAAAATCTTAAAACGTTTTCTGATTCCTAAAAAAGGGTTAAATTTAATTATATATAATTGTACACATTTTTAATTGAAAACTTACTTTTGAAAGTGTACCAGTAATTGCTTTTGATTATTCAGAATATTTGCATACTAAGAACTTTACATGCATGCTGGCTAAGTCGCTTCAGTCATGTTTGACTCTGCTACCCTTTGGACTGTGGCCCACCAAGCTCCTCCATCCATGGGATTCTTCAGGCAAGACTATTGAAGTGGGTTGCCATACCCTCCTCCAGGGGGTCTTCTGGATCCAGGGATCCAACCTGCATCACATCTCCTGCATTGGCAGGTTTTTTTTTTTAAGCACTAGTGCCACCTGGGAAGCCCATAAGAGTATTGCACGGTGGGGAACAAACTTAGGTTCAAAAGCCTTAACACAACAGGCTTTACTCTGGGCTCTGACACTTATTAGCCTTGGGTCAGTTACTGAATATCACTGAGCTGCACTTTTCTTTTTTGTCACCTGGGAAAAGCTATAATACCTGTCTCATGTTGTTATTATAAATAGTGATTGAAATATTTCATAGTAAGTACTTAACAGACCTTGGTACGAAGGTAAATTGTTACTAAATTTTAATTGTTACTATTAATTTTATAATTCAAACTATGTAACAGAATTTATTGTATTTACAAAGACAAAGTTGTTTTACCACAGGTTTAAAATTTTTACTTTGTAAAGGTAACTGTTTGACAATCACTTCACTGCATAAGATAGCATTGTGGCCTACAGGCACACTATTGCACTGCAGACCTCTAGGATATGCTCATCTGTGTGAAGGAACTGCATCCTCATTGAGCAGTGGCTCGCTTTCCTTCCCACAGACCCTGGCAACTGTCGCTCTACATTCTGTGTCTATGAGTCTGATTATTTTAGATTCCTCATGCAAGCTCAACTCAGGCAGTATTTGTCCTGTGACTGGCTAGCTTCACTAATTAATATTTACATTTATAGATCTTTATATTCTTTATATCCAATAGTTCAGCAAGCAATAAATTAGTCACCATTTTTAATGCCAAACTTTCTATTAGTCTTCATATTTAAATTTTTGTAGGATCATTAACAAGTCTTATCAAAGATTATTACCTCAATATAGTGTAAAATCTTAAAACGTTTTCTGATTCCTAAAAAAGGGTTAAATTTAATTATATATAATTGTACACATTTTTAATTGAAAACTTACTTTTGAAAGTGTACCAGTAATTGCTTTTGATTATTCAGAATATTTGCATACTAAGAACTTTACATGCATGCTGGCTAAGTCGCTTCAGTCATGTTTGACTCTGCTACCCTTTGGACTGTGGCCCACCAAGCTCCTCCATCCATGGGATTCTTCAGGCAAGACTATTGAAGTGGGTTGCCATACCCTCCTCCAGGGGGTCTTCTGGATCCAGGGATCCAACCTGCATCACATCTCCTGCATTGGCAGGTTTTTTTTTTTAAGCACTAGTGCCACCTGGGAAGCCCATAAGAGTATTGCACGGTGGGGAACAAACTTAGGTTCAAAAGCCTTAACACAACAGGCTTTACTCTGGGCTCTGACACTTATTAGCCTTGGGTCAGTTACTGAATATCACTGAGCTGCACTTTTCTTTTTTGTCACCTGGGAAAAGCTATAATACCTGTCTCATGTTGTTATTATAAATAGTGATTGAAATATTTCATAGTAAGTACTTAACAGACCTTGGTACGAAGGTAAATTGTTACTAAATTTTAATTGTTACTATTAATTTTATAATTCAAACTATGTAACAGAATTTATTGTATTTACAAAGACAAAGTTGTTTTACCACAGGTTTAAAATATACTTTGTAGGTAACTGGAGAATATTGTTTTTAGAGTAAAGCCTTAGCTCTGACACTAAGTGTGTAATTTAAAGAAATGTCTTAAATTTTCTAAGCCTTGAAAATGTTTGCAGATGCTTGCTTTGCCCCAAGGTCTCCAGATATATCTGGGTTTTAATTTTATTTACAACTGTTTAATGGCCTATGGCACAAAGTGCTTCATCTTCTGACCTTCTGTTCCTTACCTAATGAGTTGCCCAAAGAACAAATAACCCCTGGAGGAAGCTAGTAATCTTTTGGGAAAATGAGCAAAGAATAATTTTTGGAGGGGACAATGGGAGCACCAAAATCCACAGACTCAAGCACACATCCTTTTTTTCAAGCATCACCACACTGAAATGTGGTATTAGTTCAGTAAACATGTGAACTGGAAGTTCAGTGTGCTTAATCTTGAGGAGACTGACCAACTGCTAGAGATGGGTTCTAACCAGAATACTCCACAAGATTTCTTTCCTTTCTCCCATCCTTCTTCTAGAGAGCATCTTAGAAACCTAGTTTGATTACTGTTCTCCAGGGATCCAGTTCAGCAAACAATACATCTAAAGGACATGCTAGGAACTCATCTTCCAACCCAAGCCAACTTCTGAAGTTCAGGACCACTGAGGGAGGGTTCCAGCGATTTGAAATCTACAGGAGATTCTGTAGAGACAATACAGTCAAATCCCTGAGTCTTGTTACCATTCAGAAAGAAGGAGTGGTTCAGGCTGGACTCTTAATTTGGCAAAGTGTGTCTTCATTGGCCACCACTCCCTCTTTTTGAGCACCTTTCCCAAGAATCTTCCTAACTTTCTGAAGTTCAGGACCTCAAAAGCCTTAACACAACAGGCTTTACTCTTTGACACTTATTAGCCTTGGGTCAGTTACTGAATATCACTGAGCTGCACTTTTCTTTTTGTCACCTGGGAAAAGCTATAATTCCTGTCTCATGTTGTTATTATAAATAGTGATTGAAATATTTCATAGTAAGTACTTAACAGACCTTGGTACGAAGGTAAATTGTTACTAAATTTTAATTGTTACTATTAATTTTATAATTCAAACTATGTAACAGAATTTATTGTATTTACAAAGACAAAGTTGTTTTACCACAGGTTTAAAATATACTTTGTAGGTAACTGGAGAATATTGTTTTAGAGTAAAGCCTTAGCTCTGACACTAAGTGTGTAATTTAAAGAAATGTCTTAAATTTTCTAAGCCTTGAAAATGTTTGCAGATGCTTGCTTTGCCCCAAGGTCTCCAGATATATCTGGGTTTTAATTTTATTTACAACTGTTTAATGGCCTATGGCACAAAGTGCTTCATCTTCTGACCTTCTGTTCCTTACCTAATGAGTTGCCCAAAGAACAAATAACCCCTGGAGGAAGCTAGTAATCTTTTGGGAAAATGAGCAAAGAATAATTTTTGGAGGGGACAATGGGAGCACCAAAATCCACAGACTCAAGCACACATCCTTTTTTTCAAGCATCACCACACTGAAATGTGGTATTAGTTCAGTAAACATGTGAACTGGAAGTTCAGTGTGCTTAATCTTGAGGAGACTGACCAACTGCTAGAGATGGGTTCTAACCAGAATACTCCACAAGATTTCTTTCCTTTCTCCCATCCTTCTTCTAGAGAGCATCTTAGAAACCTAGTTTGATTACTGTTCTCCAGGGATCCAGTTCAGCAAACAATACATCTAAAGGACATGCTAGGAACTCATCTTCCAACCCAAGCCAACTTCTGAAGTTCAGGACCACTGAGGGAGGGTTCCAGCGATTTGAAATCTACAGGAGATTCTGTAGAGACAATACAGTCAAATCCCTGAGTCTTGTTACCATTCAGAAAGAAGGAGTGGTTCAGGCTGGACTCTTAATTTGGCAAAGTGTGTCTTCATTGGCCACCACTCCCTCTTTTTGAGCACCTTTCCCAAGAATCTTCCTAACTTTAATCTGTTGGTCTATACCATCTCAGATAGGTCCATGCTCTGCTTAGATCCATCTTCCATAGCTGATCCCCGTGAATGTCTAGTACCTCCTCAAAATGAACCTCTTGTGTTCCATCCTGTGGATCATCTTACTGAACTAACAAATACCAAAGGCCAATGTTTCCTTTTTCTGTCCCATTGTCTTGGTGAAATGTTCTGGCAGTAAGGATCAAGGTAGAGCATGGTAAAGGATCAAGTCTTACAGTTAATTTTCAAGGGTAGATAGGTGTCAGAGTCCCCTTAACACTTTGTTACCTGACTACTCACCGGTTCACCACAAGAGCCACCCATCACAATGCAAATCACTATATCTGCACAGAGAAAGTAACTTTTCATCCAAAAGAGAGCAGCAGTGAGTGGTATTTCCTGAGAGGGCAAATAGCCTAAGCACTTCATGCCTGTAAGAGGCATTTCCCAACTCTCAACAGTTGATTTTTTAAAACTTTCTAATCAGGAGAGCCAGAAGGGATTATTTCTCTCCTTCCTCTTTCATTTTTTTTTCTTGTTTCATTTCTTTTTTATGTAAAACTACGAATTTGAAGATACCATATATTCAGAGGAAAAAAAGAGACTTCTTTTGATTCTTTTATCAGATTGGCAAACTATCAACATTTTAGCTTCCTATAGTCTTATCATAAAATTGTTTTTAAAGAAATAAATTGTATCTGCCTCTGTGTAATTTAAAGTAATGCTTTATCTTATCAGAGCCTCTGTTTTTCATCTGTTCAATGAACATAACAATTCCTAACTTAGTACTATGTCTTAATGACTACATAAAAACTCATTAAAGGGTAATAATGATTACTGACATTGTTGTTATAGTTGCTAAGTCATGTCTGACTCTTTGCAACCCCTGGACGATAGCCTCCCATGTTGCTCTGTCTATGGAATTTCCCAGGCAAGAATACTGGAGTGGGTTGCCAGTTTCTTCTCCTCGGGATCTTCCCAACCCAGGGATAGAAACTGTGTCCAGGCAGAAGCTTGTGGTTATTTACATAGTAATGGAAGAAGCAGTGGGAAAACTTAGTAACAGGAAAATTTGTCATAATAATGGAAAACTTTCAATGTTGTTATGAGCATGTTTAGAAATAACACTTAGAGAAAAATGTTTAGAAATAATGCTTAGAGAAAAAGGTATCTTCCTCGAATGACTGTTTTTTTCCTCTACCTCACCATTCTGTTCTGTTTTGAATCCTGAAGCATCACCTTTGAGACTAACAGAAACTTTTGACAACCTATTTCCCAATACATCCTTTGCATTCCCTAGGATGGAGTTAAAATGAATATGCCCAGTAGTTTCCATATCTATGCCTTTGCTGGTAGTGTTTCTGCCACTTCCTGGTATTCTCTAATTATTTCTAATTTCCTTTAATTTCTGCTGCTTCTGGATCCCATTCTAATCGTTTAAATATCGCATGCATTCATTAAAAGTCACTTCAGTCGTGTCCACCTCTGTGTGACCCTATGGACTGCAGTCTCTCAGGCTCCTCTATCTGTGGGAGCCTCTCGGCAAGGATGCTAGACTGGATTGCTGTGCTCTCCCCATAGGGATCAAATCTGAATCTCTTACATCTAATTTGCATTTGCAGGCAGTTTCTTTACCATTAGCACAACCTGGGAAGCCATTTAAATATTACTACTTCCTCAAAACCCAGTTCAGATGCCCTGTTTTCCATCTGATTTTCCCATCTAGCTTTTTCTTATTGTACTTGTACCTTGCTTTGAATGACAAAATTAATATATTTCTGTATTTCTCCAGACACACATATTCTTTTTCATGCTGTGGTCTTTCTGCTGAGAAAGTCTGTCCTCATTTTTATTACCCCTAGGAATCCCATACTAATCCTAAAGCCCAAATTCTGAAGTCTTTCCCAATCCTCTCCAGCAGTGGTAAATCACTTCTCTTTTGTTCGCTCACAATTGGTTTGCATTTCTCTGGTAAGTAGAATAATAATACAGGACCTGTGAATATGTCACCTAAGACCACAAAAGGAACTTTGCACATGTGATTAAGAATCTAGAGTTGGACAGCTTATCCTGGCTTCTCTGGGTGGGCTCATCAAGTTCATAAGGGGCGTGTGTGGAAAAGGAAGGCAGGAGAGTGTCAGACTCATTGCAGGCACAATTAATTAGTTAAGATGAGGTTACTAGAGTAGACTGGGTCTCTCATCCTATATAACTGGTGCCTTTATGAAAGTAGCTTTTAGGGCAAAGACATGCACACCCAGGGAGAATGCTATATGAGCTTGACAGCAGACATCAGGGCTATGATATGTTTTCAAGCCAAGGAACAGTAAAGGCTGTCAGCAAGCCACCAGAACCTTGAATAGAGAAGATTCTCCCTCACAGCCCTCAGAAAGAACTAACCCTGCCAACACCTTGATCCTGGTCTTGAAGCCTCCAGGCTGTGAGAAAGTAAATTTCTTTTGTTTAAGTCATCTGGTTGGTGGTACTTTGATGACTGGATAGGATCACTGACCGAATGGGTAAAGTTTAAGCAAACTCTGGGAGATGGTGAAAGACAGTGAAGCCTGGTGTGTTGTAGTCCATGGAGTCGCAAAGAGTCAGACATGACTGAGCGACTAAACACCAGCACAAGCACATATATTTACTATCAGAGACAACAGTGAAAACACAGAAAAAGCAGGCCTCACCTTTTCTTGGCATGTACACTTTATTCCGTGAATGTATTTCAGTGGAAAGTAAATGATTTGAATGAATCTGAATTGATTACAATAAAACTTTTATTTTAGGGCATTAAAAAATGTAAGTGAGACAAAAAGAAGGTGTATGTAGGTCTTTATAGAGTGTTTCAAGACAAGAGAATAAGAGAAGAAAAAAAACAACAAAAAGAAGACAGGTAATGGCTGAGGGATGTTAGGACATGTTTTGATAGAAGAAGATCTGTTGGAGGCTAAATGAGCTTCTGTATCATCTGCTGTCCCATGTTGGATATTTGCTGCCCCATGTTGGATATTTGCTGCTGGTCGCTGGATGTATGAGCTGTAGCTAAGTAGTAAGGATGTGAGATCAGACGTGTGAGATCCCCCTGGGTCCATCTCCTAGCCTTCCTACCTCACCAGGATCTCTTCTCTTTGTCATGTTTTCTGAGCAGCTACTGACATAAATCAGGTGTGTGGACACCAGGGAAATGCATCCCAGCTATTTAGAAAGTGACAATAACCCTAATGCTGTGTAATGATTTGAGGAATAAGAGATAAAACTGTGAAAATTATGAAAGATCTAATGTTTGGATATTGAGAATAGTTGCTAGATAGCTTTTAGGGCAAAGACATGCACACCCAGGGAGAATGCTATATGAGCTTGACAGCAGACATCAGGGCTATGATATGTTTTCAAGCCAAGGAACAGTAAAGGCTGTCAGCAAGCCACCAGAACCTTGAATAGAGAAGATTCTCCCTCACAGCCCTCAGAAAGAACTAACCCTGCCAACACCTTGATCCTGGTCTTGAAGCCTCCAGGCTGTGAGAAAGTAAATTTCTTTTGTTTAAGTCATCTGGTTGGTGGTACTTTGATGACTGGATAGGATCACTGACCGAATGGGTAAAGTTTAAGCAAACTCTGGGAGATGGTGAAAGACAGTGAAGCCTGGTGTGTTGTAGTCCATGGAGTCGCAAAGAGTCAGACATGACTGAGCGACTAAACACCAGCACAAGCACATATATTTACTATCAGAGACAACAGTGAAAACACAGAAAAAGCAGGCCTCACCTTTTCTTGGCATGTACACTTTATTCCGTGAATGTATTTCAGTGGAAAGTAAATGATTTGAATGAATCTGAATTGATTACAATAAAACTTTTATTTTAGGGCATTAAAAAATGTAAGTGAGACAAAAAGAAGGTGTATGTAGGTCTTTATAGAGTGTTTCAAGACAAGAGAATAAGAGAAGAAAAAAAACAACAAAAAGAAGACAGGTAATGGCTGAGGGATGTTAGGACATGTTTTGATAGAAGAAGATCTGTTGGAGGCTAAATGAGCTTCTGTATCATCTGCTGTCCCATGTTGGATATTTGCTGCCCCATGTTGGATATTTGCTGCTGGTCGCTGGATGTATGAGCTGTAGCTAAGTAGTAAGGATGTGAGATCAGACGTGTGAGATCCCCCTGGGTCCATCTCCTAGCCTTCCTACCTCACCAGGATCTCTTCTCTTTGTCATGTTTTCTGAGCAGCTACTGACATAAATCAGGTGTGTGGACACCAGGGAAATGCATCCCAGCTATTTAGAAAGTGACAATAACCCTAATGCTGTGTAATGATTTGAGGAATAAGAGATAAAACTGTGAAAATTATGAAAGATCTAATGTTTGGATATTGAGAATAGTTGCTATGCATGGAGACTAAAACTGAGTGAGAACGAAGCATTTGTTCTACTATATTCTTATGACATTTAGTTTATATATACGTAAAACACATGAGTGGATCTTGAAAATTAAACCACAGAGAGCAATTGCTTTCAGAAAAAAAAAAAAAAAAGACGTTGAAATGGACCAAAAAGAATACTGGATGGTAGATAGAATCCTAAAGATTACATTGTAAGATACTGATTTCCTGGTAGTCAATCAAACACTAATTTCAGAGATTGCAATAAAGAGATTTTGCAGATGTAATTAAAGACCAAAATCCATTGACCCTAAAATATGGGGATTATCCACATGGCCCTAACATAATTGCATATGCCTTTAAAAGTAGGAATTTTTCTCCAGTTGATGGCAAAAGAGGAGGCAGAAGATTCAAAGCAGGGAGGCACTCAAAGATCCACTGCTAGTTTGAAGATGGGGAAGATCACATGCGGGGGAATATAGTTAGGCTCCAGGAGAGAGAGAGTGGACCCTTGGTTAATGGCCAGCAAAGAAACAGGATCTTAGTCATACTATCTCATGGTGCTGAATTCTGCCAATGATTTGAGAGAGCTTCAAAGGGAATCACTCCCTGGAGCTTCCAGTTAAGAGTCCATTTGGGCTTTTCTGGTGGCTCAGATGGTAAAGAATCTACCCACAATGCTGGAGACCAAGGTAAAATCCCTGGAGAAGGGAACTGCTACCCACTCCAGTAATCTTGCCTGGAGAATTCCATGGAGGGAGGAGCTGGTGGGCTATAGTCCATGGGGTCCCAAAGAGTTTGACATGACTGAGTGACTAACAATTTAAGTGACACCTTGATCTTTTTGTGTAAAACCCTAAGCAGAGAAGCTAGTTGAGCCATGCTGACCTTCCGACTGATAGACCTATGAGCTACAAGTGGCTGTGTTTTAAACCACAAGGTTTGGGGTAATTTGTTATGCAATAATAGAAAAGTTCACTACCTCACCAGGATCTCTTCTCTTTGTCATGTTTTCTGAGCAGCTACTGACATAAATCAGGTGTGTGGACACCAGGGAAATGCATCCCAGCTATTTAGAAAGTGACAATAACCCTAATGCTGTGTAATGATTTGAGGAATAAGAGATAAAACTGTGAAAATTATGAAAGATCTAATGTTTGGATATTGAGAATAGTTGCTATGCATGGAGACTAAAACTGAGTGAGAACGAAGCATTTGTTCTACTATATTCTTATGACATTTAGTTTATATATACGTAAAACACATGAGTGGATCTTGAAAATTAAACCACAGAGAGCAATTGCTTTCAGAAAAAAAAAAAAAAAAAGACGTTGAAATGGACCAAAAAGAATACTGGATGGTAGATAGAATCCTAAAGATTACATTGTAAGATACTGATTTCCTGGTAGTCAATCAAACACTAATTTCAGAGATTGCAATAAAGAGATTTTGCAGATGTAATTAAAGACCAAAATCCATTGACCCTAAAATATGGGGATTATCCACATGGCCCTAACATAATTGCATATGCCTTTAAAAGTAGGAATTTTTCTCCAGTTGATGGCAAAAGAGGAGGCAGAAGATTCAAAGCAGGGAGGCACTCAAAGATCCACTGCTAGTTTGAAGATGGGGAAGATCACATGCGGGGAATATAGTTAGGCTCCAGGAGAGAGAGAGGACCCTTGGTTAATGGCCAGCAAAGAAACAGGATCTTAGTCATACTATCTCATGGTGCTGAATTCTGCCAATGATTTGAGAGAGCTTCAAAGGGAATCACTCCCTGGAGCTTCCAGTTAAGAGTCCATTTGGGCTTTTCTGGTGGCTCAGATGGTAAAGAATCTACCCACAATGCTGGAGACCAAGGTAAAATCCCTGGAGAAGGGAACTGCTACCCACTCCAGTAATCTTGCCTGGAGAATTCCATGGAGGGAGGAGCTGGTGGGCTATAGTCCATGGGGTCCCAAAGAGTTTGACATGACTGAGTGACTAACAATTTAAGTGACACCTTGATCTTTTTGTGTAAAACCCTAAGCAGAGAAGCTAGTTGAGCCATGCTGACCTTCCGACTGATAGACCTATGAGCTACAAGTGGCTGTGTTTTAAACCACAAGGTTTGGGGTAATTTGTTATGCAATAATAGAAAAGTAATACACTGCATATCTATCTTCTGAGTTTTTATTACTGTAATAATAATAATAATTATTATCATTATTCTATAGAGAATTTGTACCTTTCATTTTCCTTGAATTACTGTACAGCTCTGTAAGTCATAGACATGACTGAATTTTATTCATCAGAAATACTATCTCTCTTTACCCCATAACCAGCACTGCATCTACTAGTAAGTTCATTACAGCATTCCAGATCTGCCTATACATGGTGGTACTTTTGATCCAGTTGTAACATTCTGCTGCTTTTCTTATTCATTAATAAGTAAATAAATTATTAGACATATATTCATTTATATCTGTATAAAAGTACTGTTTTTACCCTCTTTTGAAGGTGTTAGTTGCTTAGTCATGCCCAACTCTTTGCAACCCCATGAACTGTAATCTGCTATACTCCTCTGTCCATCGGATTCTCTCGGCAAGAATCCTGGAGTGTGTAGCCATTCCCTTCTCCGGGGCATCTTCCCGTCCCATGGATCAAACCTGTGTTTCCTACATTGCAGGCAGATTCTTCTTTAGCGTCTGAGCCACCAAGGAAGTCCTTACCCTCTTTTAAAATATATAATTTAACAGAGATCCATCCAGGGATAACCAAAAGTTATAGGGCAGGAACAAATATCTATTTAGTCATAGCTTAGGTCAAGAAGAGAGTTAAATGCCATACTTACATTCCGATCTCTTCCTCATACCAAGCCTCTCAACCTCATAAAAGGCATTTCCTTTTAAAATAAGCAAATTAAGACTCAGACATATCACAATTTTTATTGAAGGGCACAATGTTTGGAATCTTGAGGCTAAAATTTTAACATAATTTCAGGTTATCTCTTAGTCTCTTTTACTGTAGAGGTTTCCAGTGTCAAAAGGTGCTTGTCTCCTTTACCTAATCCCACAGTCCCTCCCTATTTCCTTAGTCCCGTCTTTCTTTCTTTCTTTTTTTTTTTGCCAAAGATCCTTCATCCTTACTTCTTCATGCCAACATTTTCCTAATCACTCAAGTTTCACAACACAGAGCCATTCTATGCTTTCATTTCCTTTTATTCCTGTGTCTAACTGGTTATCAAATGATGTGGGTTCAGTATCTAACATCTCTTCTGTAGTCACCTCCACTTTTTGTTTCTTCCTCCAATCATCCTGGTCCTTTTTCCCAAAAACAGTCCAGAGCCAAATGTTGGGTGCTTCTCACTTCTAATATTTGGAGGGTCATCTTTAGAAATAGCAATGTGTTATGAATATAAAGTTAGATACCTTTTCAGAATGAAAAATCATAACTGACAGTCCTTTTTTATTTTTTATATTTTATCTTTATTGCAGTATAATTGTCTTACTGTGTTGTGTTAGTTTCTGTTGTGCCAAGAAATTAATCAGCTGTATGGACCTCCCTCCCTCCGCTACCATGCCACCCTCTAGGTTATCACAGAGCCCTGAGCTATGCCCCCTGTGCTATAAAACAGGCTCCCACTAGCTGTCTATTCTACACATGGTGGGTGTATTTATGTCCAATCTAATCTCCCAATTCCATCTACCCTTTCCTTACCCACCATCTTTTTATGGCCATTCTCTTCATCTTCATCTCTATTTCTGCACTAGAAATAGGTTCATCTGTACTATTTTTCTAGATTTTACATATATCCATTAATGTACAATACTTGCTTTTCTCTTTCTGACTTACTTCACTCTATATGATGGACTCTAGGTCCATCCTCATCTCTACAGATGACCCAATTTTAAACCTTTCTTGAGATCTCTTATGGCAATTTACCAGTAATATTTACATAGTAATGATTTCAGATTGTAACCTGGCCCCTCTCCACTCTAAATGTATTGCAACCAGAGAACTCACTGGGGCCAAACAGATGAGGGCCCCTAAAACTTTGCACTTCCTTCCCCTCACTGTCAATACCTTACCCATTCTTAGTAAAGGAAGTAAATTATACAATAAGAGATCAAGATAATTATCTGGAGCTTAATGGAGGTGGGGTGAGGTTACAAACCCAGGAGATTTTAAACAGATTTCTGAACTGCAGTCCAATCTCCAGAATAAAGCTTCAGGGCATCTGTGTTGTAAAAAGCTCTGCAGGTAAAATGGATGCAGCTGGCCTATGAATTAAGCATTTGAAAACCACTGCTCTAGCTCACATGGAGGAGAAGGAAATGCCAATATTCCAGTATTCTTGCCTGGAAAATTCCATGGACGGAGAAGACTGGCGGACTGCAGTCTGTGTGGTCACACAGAGTCAGACGTGACTGAGCAGCAGCCACAGTTCATATGGAAAGTCCACTAGGGCTATGCTCTCCAAGGGCAATGGGATTCTCACACATTTCCTGGGAACAGTAGGAAAACATAAAATTCCTGGGAAAGTGAAACATAAAATAGGGACATGTTTAGTATTTTTTGAATTTTTTTTTTTTTTTTGCAGTATAATTGTCTTACTGTGTTGTGTTAGTTTCTGTTGTGCCAAGAAATTAATCAGCTGTATGGACCTCCCTCCCTCCGCTACCATGCCACCCTCTAGGTTATCACAGAGCCCTGAGCTATGCCCCCTGTGCTATAAAACAGGCTCCCACTAGCTGTCTATTCTACACATGGTGGGTGTATTTATGTCCAATCTAATCTCCCAATTCCATCTACCCTTTCCTTACCCACCATCTTTTTATGGCCATTCTCTTCATCTTCATCTCTATTTCTGCACTAGAAATAGGTTCATCTGTACTATTTTTCTAGATTTTACATATATCCATTAATGTACAATACTTGCTTTTCTCTTTCTGACTTACTTCACTCTATATGATGGACTCTAGGTCCATCCTCATCTCTACAGATGACCCAATTTTAAACCTTTCTTGAGATCTCTTATGGCAATTTACCAGTAATATTTACATAGTAATGATTTCAGATTGTAACCTGGCCCCTCTCCACTCTAAATGTATTGCAACCAGAGAACTCACTGGGGCCAAACAGATGAGGGCCCCTAAAACTTTGCACTTCCTTCCCCTCACTGTCAATACCTTACCCATTCTTAGTAAAGGAAGTAAATTATACAATAAGAGATCAAGATAATTATCTGGAGCTTAATGGAGGTGGGGTGAGGTTACAAACCCAGGAGATTTTAAACAGATTTCTGAACTGCAGTCCAATCTCCAGAATAAAGCTTCAGGGCATCTGTGTTGTAAAAAGCTCTGCAGGTAAAATGGATGCAGCTGGCCTATGAATTAAGCATTTGAAAACCACTGCTCTAGCTCACATGGAGGAGAAGGAAATGCCAATATTCCAGTATTCTTGCCTGGAAAATTCCATGGACGGAGAAGACTGGCGGACTGCAGTCTGTGTGGTCACACAGAGTCAGACGTGACTGAGCAGCAGCCACAGTTCATATGGAAAGTCCACTAGGGCTATGCTCTCCAAGGGCAATGGGATTCTCACACATTTCCTGGGAACAGTAGGGAAAACATAAAATAGGGAATGCCATAAGAAATGCCAGGTGTAAAGGGCTCTGATTAAGATCCGAAGCTGAAGCAACTGCTTTTCTCTCTCTGAAATAACTACCTATGCCTAGATTCCAGAAAGGTAGTGGGCTTGATGAGGATTCAGCACAGAAAATGCCCTGGTACTTAGAGGAGATGAGCAATGAATCTCAAGTACAAGTCAGACAGGACTCAGAAAAGATGTTTCCCCTATGCTGTCATGTGTGGAAAAGATAGCTATTGTCATTGTGCTAAGGGAATAGGAGTGCTCACAATGACTTGGGGCGATGGTCTGGAGGGGTGAGATGGGGGGAATTGGGGGGGTGGGGACCAGGGATATGCATATAACTTATCTGGAAACATACATGTCTGTGAACAACTAAACTCTGTAAAACCTTTATAATAAAGAATTTAAAAAAAAAAAGAATAGATGTTTCCAATAGGCATACTCAGTTAAAGATTTCATTGGGTTGGAAGAGTTTGAACCATACTACAAATATGTCTGCATATTATTACCATTAAGATCATTATGCTTAAATTATACTGTTTAATTCAGTACATATAATCATTTTAAATTGTGAATTCATTCTCTGTTATACATTGCCTTTATAACAGTCACTATTAAAAGAATTATTTCAGGTACTGTAAAAGAGAAAATTCCTTAAAGTGGGAGAGTGAAATAAAGAATCCAGATTCTGTCATCCAGAGATGGATTATCTGTTACCAATATTATATTTACATTCCCACCTCATAAGCCCGCCTAAATGAAATGCAGGTTGGAGAGTCCTCTGTATTTCTACATTGATAAAAATAAATCTTCCTGTCACTTTATGTCATAGTCTCAGGAGTCCCTGAATAACCACCCACAGATAGAACCCCAACTCAGTGTATTACCAGAGGTATGTGTTTACATATGGAAAGTCTCCAAGAAGTAAAAAGAAAAAAAAATTTTTCAATAAAAGAATGTTTTTCCTTCCAGAAACTAATATAAGATTGTAAAACATGGCGGAATTTTTAAACTATATTGAATAAATTCAAAACAAGCTAGGCGGTGGTTTAATATTAAGCACAATGGAAGTTGTTGTAAGTAATTTTTTTTTTTTTTTTTCATTGATTCTATTGAAACAAATTCCATTGTTTCTTGTCGTTGCTGGCAGGTGCATCTCTGTTTTCCCCTCCTGCTCTCTGTCTCAGGAGGCAGATGGAAGTACTAAAGGCTCCCATGCCCTCCAGTTTCTGGTTTGGTTCAGCCTATGGGGTACCCAGGCCTGAGTTGATAGATAGGAGGAGCAGGATATGGGGTATTATAGGCTCCTTCTCTGAGTCCTAGCTGCAGGTGGGTGTACTTCTTGCCTGAAGGTCTCTGTTCTATCTGTTGCCCTCTGCAGACAATCCCCGCTTCAACACCCACCAGCTTCCAGGTGCTCATCCTCCACTTCTCCAAGTCTCAGGCTTACCCACTTGGACCCGCTGTTACAAGCCTAACAGACTAAACGGTTACTTGTGGGTTCCATATACCCTTTGGAAGTAGTTCCTTTACTAAAATTTCACAAATTACCCAGGACATGTGCTCCATCTGTTCCGGACTTGCTGATTGATGTATTTACTCCCTGGTTGATATATTTACTGAATGTTACTACCACCAGTAAGCCTTTTGCTTATGAACTGCCTGAAAGTTGTTTAGCTGCTAACACAGAAATTAATTTCTTCTATTATCAAAACTTTCGAAAGATATATTTATTCCTATTTTGTTTCCAAAATAGATTTATAGCAGGATTCTTTTTTGAGGTTGAGATTATAGATTAAATCATTAAAGAAAACAGAGGAAAGGGAAAATCAAGTAGCACTTCTATGAATTCTGCTACTTTAGGTAGATTTTTGCCCATACAAATTATGAGCAACTTTTTCTTCTAAATCATAGACTAGATACTACTCCACTAATCTCTTAATAGTATAAATATTGGGAAATTGTTGTGTGCTACCTTAACTTTGGATGCGGCATTTTTTGCTTAGTATCTTAAATCCATGACAGTGTTTATATTTATTGTATTTTTTGCCCTTAAACATTGTTTATTATAAAAGAACAATCTATCCCAAAATAACCTTCAGGGAGCAAAAATAGAATATGCTTGCATCAACAATCTGAGATACTGGGCAAGAAGGTGACTAGTGGAGTTAATAATCTGGAAATATAGAATACTGACATTACCAAAACCACCCTTGGATGAGTAATGTCATACTTTTCTCCCACTTGCATTATGTCTTTAATGATAGTAGTTGTGTTTTATTTACTATCAAGGCTTGGCTACACTATTTCTCCATATAATGCTTTTACCAAATGCTAATTATTTTACTAATTTTTAATATATTTAAATATAAAGAGTAAACTTCTGCTGTCAAGATGCATTGTTCATAGCTTTTCCTTTTTTTTCAGTGAAAATGTTTTTCCTAAAAGGCAACTGGCCCAAATTCAAAATGTGATACTCTGAACAAAAAATATCTGAAGTAAACAACATTAAGAAAGGCCAAGGAAAGTGACAAATCACAGCAAATAATAGACAATTTATCCCTACTGAGAAAGACAGCACAATTCAATTTGCTAAATTATTTTATTTTTCTCTGAGCGGCAGTACGAATGATCTATCTGTTTTGATGAACACTCAAACTTTGCTGAATGGAAAATTGCACTGCTTCTAACATGTCAAATTTGGATACAATAAAAGAAGATGTGAATTGAATTGGCTTTGAGTATGCTGCATTAAAAGATGAATTGTTAGCTTACAAATATCTTTCCAGTAGTTTTATTGGAACAAAAATACTTTGTTTAAGAGCAATTACATAAGTGTGAAAACTAAAATAGTAATTGATTATGTCTCAGTCTCTACATCTGAAATGTTCTTGAAATTCTAAATACAGAAAAAGGCTAAGAAGATTGCACAAAGAGAAAGATCCAGTTTGATCAAAGACATTGGCAATGTATTAGAAAAGTTTTTAGAGTTTCAGACTAAACAATTTAGCAAAACTTTGAATTTTAGTCTCTCTTCATGCATTTATGCATTTTACTATTTATTGTATTTTTTGCCCTTAAACATTGTTTATTAGAAAAGAACAATCTATCCCAAAATAACCTTCAGGGAGCAAAAATAGAATATGCTTGCATCAACAATCTGAGATACTGGGCAAGAAGGTGACTAGTGGAGTTAATAATCTGGAAATATAGAATACTGACATTACCAAAACCACCCTTGGATGAGTAATGTCATACTTTTCTCCCACTTGCATTATGTCTTTAATGATAGTAGTTGTGTTTTATTTACTATCAAGGCTTGGCTACACTATTTCTCCATATAATGCTTTTACCAAATGCTAATTATTTTACTAATTTTTAATATATTTAAATATAAAGAGTAAACTTCTGCTGTCAAGATGCATTGTTCATAGCTTTTCCTTTTTGTTCAGTGAAAATGTTTTTCCTAAAAGGCAACTGGCCCAAATTCAAAATGTGATACTCTGAACAAAAAATATCTGAAGTAAACAACATTAAGAAAGGCCAAGGAAAGTGACAAATCACAGCAAATAATAGACAATTTATCCCTACTGAGAAAGACAGCACAATTCAATTTGCTAAATTATTTTATTTTTCTCTGAGCGGCAGTACGAATGATCTATCTGTTTTGATGAACACTCAAACTTTGCTGAATGGAAAATTGCACTGCTTCTAACATGTCAAATTTGGATACAATAAAAGAAGATGTGAATTGAATTGGCTTTGAGTATGCTGCATTAAAAGATGAATTGTTAGCTTACAAATATCTTTCCAGTAGTTTTATTGGAACAAAAATACTTTGTTTAAGAGCAATTACATAAGTGTGAAAACTAAAATAGTAATTGATTATGTCTCAGTCTCTACATCTGAAATGTTCTTGAAATTCTAAATACAGAAAAAGGCTAAGAAGATTGCACAAAGAGAAAGATCCAGTTTGATCAAAGACATTGGCAATGTATTAGAAAAGTTTTTAGAGTTTCAGACTAAACAATTTAGCAAAACTTTGAATTTTAGTCTCTCTTCATGCATTTATGCATTTTACTATTTATTGAAATATTATTATGTGCAAAATTTATTCAAGGAAGTGGGAATTAGATATTGAAACCTCCCTGTCTTCAAAGAAAGGAACAATATTGTGAGTATTCCATCTAGTAAATGAAAGTACCATGTATCTGAATGTGCTTTAAGTGACTACTTCAGAAACATATATCTCTCTCTGCCTTATTATTATTATTATTTGGTCCATATTCCATGATATATAAGATCTTAGTTCCCTGAACAGAGATCAAATCCTTGCTCCTGCACTGGAAGCATGGAGTCTTGACCTCTGGATTGCCAAGAATTCTCTCTGCATCATTCTTAAGGAATCTGAGAGACTAATTCTAAGTTAAGACCTGAAAGACAAGGAGGAATGATCTAGATGACAGAGAAGGGTCACAAGGGAAAGAGTTTCCAAGCAGACATAGCAACACCTTCAGAAGTCTAGAGGTGGGGGAGGGTCCAGGGATATGCATATGAATGATCTGGGAACATACATGTTGGTGAACAACAAAACTCTGTAAAATCTTTAAAATAAAGGAAAATAAATAAATAAATAAATAAATACACCAAAAAACAAACAAACACAAACAAACAAACAAACAAAAAGAAGTCTAGAGGTGGGAGAGGGTCCAGGGATATGCATATGAATGATCTGGGAACATATATGTTGGTGAACAACAAAACTCTGTAAAATCTTTAAAATAAAGGGAAAAAATAAAATAAAATAAACAAAACAAAAAAAAAAACAAAAAACAAACAAAAAGAAGTCTAGAGGTGTGAAGCGAGAGCCCTGGATCATTCCAGAAATTTCAAGCACGTCGGTTTGACAGGAACAAAGATATGAAAGAAGTTTTGAAAGAAGACATTGCTCACATAAACTAAGATGGAGAAAGAATTTTTAGAATGGTGAAGTGAAATATTAGGCCCTAGAATTTCTGTTAGGAAGTAAACAAGCTTTGTTTACGAATATATCCACATTTTTGGATTGGAAGAAAAGATTCTCTACATCTGAAATGTTCTTGAAATTCTAAATACAGAAAAAGGCTAAGAAGATTGCACAAAGAGAAAGATCCAGTTTGATCAAAGACATTGGCAATGTATTAGAAAAGTTTTTAGAGTTTCAGACTAAACAATTTAGCAAAACTTTGAATTTTAGTCTCTCTTCATGCATTTATGCATTTTACTATTTATTGAAATATTATTATGTGCAAAATTTATTCAAGGAAGTGGGAATTAGATATTGAAACCTCCCTGTCTTCAAAGAAAGGAACAATATTGTGAGTATTCCATCTAGTAAATGAAAGTACCATGTATCTGAATGTGCTTTAAGTGACTACTTCAGAAACATATATCTCTCTCTGCCTTATTATTATTATTATTTGGTCCATATTCCATGATATATAAGATCTTAGTTCCCTGAACAGAGATCAAATCCTTGCTCCTGCACTGGAAGCATGGAGTCTTGACCTCTGGATTGCCAAGAATTCTCTCTGCATCATTCTTAAGGAATCTGAGAGACTAATTCTAAGTTAAGACCTGAAAGACAAGGAGGAATGATCTAGATGACAGAGAAGGGTCACAAGGGAAAGAGTTTCCAAGCAGACATAGCAACACCTTCAGAAGTCTAGAGGTGGGGGAGGGTCCAGGGATATGCATATGAATGATCTGGGAACATACATGTTGGTGAACAACAAAACTCTGTAAAATCTTTAAAATAAAGGAAAATAAATAAATAAATAAATAAATACACCAAAAAACAAACAAACACAAACAAACAAACAAACAAAAAGAAGTCTAGAGGTGGGAGAGGGTCCAGGGATATGCATATGAATGATCTGGGAACATATATGTTGGTGAACAACAAAACTCTGTAAAATCTTTAAAATAAAGGGAAAAAATAAAATAAAATAAACAAAACAAAAAAAAAAAACAAAAAACAAACAAAAAGAAGTCTAGAGGTGTGAAGCGAGAGCCCTGGATCATTCCAGAAATTTCAAGCACGTCGGTTTGACAGGAACAAAGATATGAAAGAAGTTTTGAAAGAAGACATTGCTCACATAAACTAAGATGGAGAAAGAATTTTTAGAATGGTGAAGTGAAATATTAGGCCCTAGAATTTCTGTTAGGAAGTAAACAAGCTTTGTTTACGAATATATCCACATTTTTGGATTGGAAGAAAAGATTCTGAAGAAAACTGGTAGCAAACAATGAAATCGAGGAAACAGATGGATAAGTGACCTGTACTGGAAATGAACAGAATATTATGGTCTGAGAATATGAGAAAGATAAGAAAGGGGAAGGAGAAAATAAAAGAGTAGGAACAGAAATATTAAGGGAGGACAAAGAAAGTAGAAGAATGGGGATTTTACTTTGATTATTTCACTGTTCTGAAAATAACCTTTTTCACCGCTCACTCCAAGTACCCACTATTGTTTTCCAAAAAGACAAAAGACATGTATGGGTTGTAGTGTTTTGTTCTGAGGAAATCATAAAAAGAATCCAGGTTTCATATGGGTTGTGATATCAGGGAAGAGGAAGAATAATGGAATTTCCTGTTAGAATCTGTACATAGACTGAATAGTGTTTCAGTGGAGGGAGAATTCAGGAGTAAGAGGTGACTCTGGCACTTGCAGAAACCTTGGAGAAGGCAGCAAACTTTCCACAGGGCACGGCTGAGGCCAATGTTCTATGTTTCAAGGAGAATCAAGCTCCAGTCAATGCTTAGGATGTGTAGAACTTGGGGACTGATGATGTAAGAATGATAGGAGTGTTAGGTGGGGTCATGCTTGAGGCTATTTGTGCTCTGCGTACATGGTGGAAATGGATTTGGAGGGAGATATGACCGAAAGAAGGGAGACTGGTTAAGGAAGTATCTATGCTGGGTCATTTGCAAAGCCACTCTAATATTCTGGGAGGGTTTCCTGAACTGTGATCTGAGGTAGTCTGGTCCCAACCTGGGATTCAATTCAGACCATGTGCTGAGACCTTGGTAGAAAACATCATTGCTTGTCTTGTAGGAATGTGCAATATAGGTGGATGATTGTGTGTGTGTGTGTGTGCATGTGTGTGCACACTGGAGGGGGAATAATTACATTAATAAAGAGAGCAAAAAATAACATGATTAAACTGGTTATTATGCTAAGACAATTTGTGAGTATAAAATCATGTGTGTGTTTACCCATTTAATAAGAGAATTGTCAAGTGCTCAACTGAATCATATCAGAAATATACAAGCTCCATATTTTGTAATTCTGCCATGGTAGAAAATTAGACCTGAATCCAGAGACTATCAGTCTTAACAAACAGTTAATGAAGAAGCTTGAAATAAGGGCAATCTGTTGAATAGCTGCTTTGCAAGGCAGAGATGAGCCCTGAGCTAGCTATTACTTCTTGTTAATCAACAAAGAAGCTAGTGAATATAAAATTTATATCCCATTATCACAACATTTAAGTTATATCTCTTCATTGATTCTGTATCTTGTCATCAGAGAGTTACGTTTCTCTAAAAATGCACCTTCTAAAAGGATGGAGCCTTTCTATAATATTGAAGTTTTTTTATAATATCTGCAAGGAGTGTGGATTTAAGCTTAAGATTAGTAATGTGTGTTAATATGCCCTTGTTAGAATAATTACAATGAAAATCTTTGTTCCTTTTGGCTGACCTGTAGTTTGTCATGGGTTGTAGTGTTTTGTTCTGAGGAATAAAGAAGGAAGAATAAAATGGAATTTCCTGTTAGAATCTGTACATAGACTGAATAGTGTTTCAGTGGAGGGAGAATTCAGGAGTAAGAGGTGACTCTGGCACTTGCAGAAACCTTGGAGAAGGCAGCAAACTTTCCACAGGGCACGGCTGAGGCCAATGTTCTATGTTTCAAGGAGAATCAAGCTCCAGTCAATGCTTAGGATGTGTAGAACTTGGGGACTGATGATGTAAGAATGATAGGAGTGTTAGGTGGGGTCATGCTTGAGGCTATTTGTGCTCTGCGTACATGGTGGAAATGGATTTGGAGGGAGATATGACCGAAAGAAGGGAGACTGGTTAAGGAAGTATCTATGCTGGGTCATTTGCAAAGCCACTCTAATATTCTGGGAGGGTTTCCTGAACTGTGATCTGAGGTAGTCTGGTCCCAACCTGGGGATTCAATTCAGACCATGTGCTGAGACCTTGGTAGAAAACATCATTGCTTGTCTTGTAGGAATGTGCAATATAGGTGGATGATTGTGTGTGTGTGTGTGTGCATGTGTGTGCACACTGGAGGGGGAATAATTACATTAATAAAGAGAGCAAAAAATAACATGATTAAACTGGTTATTATGCTAAGACAATTTGTGAGTATAAAATCATGTGTGTGTTTACCCATTTAATAAGAGAATTGTCAAGTGCTCAACTGAATCATATCAGAAATATACAAGCTCCATATTTTGTAATTCTGCCATGGTAGAAAATTAGACCTGAATCCAGAGACTATCAGTCTTAACAAACAGTTAATGAAGAAGCTTGAAATAAGGGCAATCTGTTGAATAGCTGCTTTGCAAGGCAGAGATGAGCCCTGAGCTAGCTATTACTTCTTGTTAATCAACAAAGAAGCTAGTGAATATAAAATTTATATCCCATTATCACAACATTTAAGTTATATCTCTTCATTGATTCTGTATCTTGTCATCAGAGAGTTACGTTTCTCTAAAAATGCACCTTCTAAAAGGATGGAGCCTTTCTATAATATTGAAGTTTTTTTATAATATCTGCAAGGAGTGTGGATTTAAGCTTAAGATTAGTAATGTGTGTTAATATGCCCTTGTTAGAATAATTACAATGAAAATCTTTGTTCCTTTTGGCTGACCTGTAGTTTGTCATGGGAGACTGATTTTAATTATGGATCCTAATAACACTGATATCATTGATCAAGTCCTTAGTAATTCAATTTGTATGAAAAAACTATGAAGACTTTAGTAAAATTAGAACTATAACTTGTGACTTCTACAGGCTTCCACAATCACATCCGACCTTTAGCTCTCTGTCTTCATCTACTTAGGCTGCCACAACAAAAAAGCATAGTCTGGATAGCTTCAACACCTGAAATTTATTTTCATAGTTCTGGATACAGGGAAGTCTGGGAGCAGGGTACCAGCGTGGTTGGGTTTTGGGGAGGGCTCTCTTTCCAGTTAGCAGATAGCTGTCTTCTAGTTGTCCTCGGTAAGTTCTCTCTGCTCTCTCTCTCTCTGTGTCTCTTTTTTTGGCCTCTTTTATTGGCTTTATTTATTCATTTTTATCCACCTTTATTCTTTAGCCAGTGTGGGCCTCCCACTGCAGTGGTCCCTTTCATTGCAGAGCACTGGCTCTGGGCACATGTGCTCCAGAGTGTTGGCTTGCAACTAGATACACTGGCCAGCTGCTCCACAGCACATGGGATCTTCCTGGGTCAGGGATTGAACCGGTGCCCCTTGCACTGCAAGGCAGACTCTTTACCCACTGGACCACCAGGGAAGCCTCTTGTCTCTTTTTAAGGGCACTAGTTCAATCATGAAGGCACCATCCTCATGACCTCATCTAAACCTAATTATCCCCAGAAGGCCTGACTACCAAATACCATCACAGTGGCAGTCAGGGCTTATATGACATAGGAATTTGGGGGAACACAATTCAGCCCACAGCAATCCTGCTGTGCTTGTATGCCAGTCTTCCCTTTCTGATCATGCACAGTAAGGACTCCTGTCTAGGGCCACATGCATCCCCTCATGCACTGGCTCTTAGGAGCTCTTCCTGCACAGGGAAATCCTCTCAGGACTCACCCTTTTCTCTTCTACATCCCTAGTTTTTCCCTCCCTGTTGGATTAGCATACATGATACTATGATAGTTCCTTTTCACTATGTGTTTCTTTTTTAAAAATAATAATTATAAAAATTTACTAAAAAATAAAAATTCAAGACCTTTTGACTCTACAGCTTCCTCTGCTTTACTGATCCATTCCTTTGCTCCCCAGTTCAGCCAAGCACAGCAGTGACTATGCTCACACTCCTGATCTCTAGCTCCTCTCCTTCCATTCTCTCACTTTTAAAAAGAAATAATTCCATGATTCAAAATTCTGACAACATAGAAAACTGTGTATCCACAATCTGGCATTTCTCACCACTAGCCTCTTTACCGCGTTGTCCCAGACACTAGGGTCTGTTCTCAGATTATTGAGCTCTGTTCAGCTGGGCATACCCTCTCTCCATTATCACTGTAACCACCAGAGTGAGTCTTCTGAAACGTCAGCCAGGTTATGTCATTCTTCCGCACAAATCCTTCTAGTGGCTTCCCTTGACACTCAGTAGATTTCAAACTGCTAACAATAGCTTACAAGGTTTCACATCAACTGCTAATGTTTCAGTTTATTATTTCTCACTTCTTTTGCTTTAGACATGCCGGCAGTTTCCTTGCTGTTCCTCCAAACTGCTAAGAGCCTTACACTGGAAGTTTTGCTGCCTTGAGAACTCCTTCTCTGACTATGCACATGGATTTCTTTCTTCCTCCTCTGCCTGTTTCCTCATATCACACCTTACCCTTAAGGCCTTCCTTGAACACATCTTAAAAGTTTCCCCCCTCACTTGGGTTCTCTTTTAAGGGCACTAGTTCAATCATGAAGGCACCATCCTCATGACCTCATCTAAACCTAATTATCCCCAGAAGGCCTGACTACCAAATACCATCACAGTGGCAGTCAGGGCTTATATGACATAGGAATTTGGGGGAACACAATTCAGCCCACAGCAATCCTGCTGTGCTTGTATGCCAGTCTTCCCTTTCTGATCATGCACAGTAAGGACTCCTGTCTAGGGCCACATGCATCCCCTCATGCACTGGCTCTTAGGAGCTCTTCCTGCACAGGGAAATCCTCTCAGGACTCACCCTTTTCTCTTCTACATCCCTAGTTTTTCCCTCCCTGTTGGATTAGCATACATGATACTATGATAGTTCCTTTTCACTATGTGTTTCTTTTTTAAAAATAATAATTATAAAATTTACTAAAAAATAAAAATTCAAGACCTTTTGACTCTACAGCTTCCTCTGCTTTACTGATCCATTCCTTTGCTCCCCAGTTCAGCCAAGCACAGCAGTGACTATGCTCACACTCCTGATCTCTAGCTCCTCTCCTTCCATTCTCTCACTTTTAAAAAGAAATAATTCCATGATTCAAAATTCTGACAACATAGAAAACTGTGTATCCACAATCTGGCATTTCTCACCACTAGCCTCTTTACCGCGTTGTCCCAGACACTAGGGTCTGTTCTCAGATTATTGAGCTCTGTTCAGCTGGGCATACCCTCTCTCCATTATCACTGTAACCACCAGAGTGAGTCTTCTGAAACGTCAGCCAGGTTATGTCATTCTTCCGCACAAATCCTTCTAGTGGCTTCCCTTGACACTCAGTAGATTTCAAACTGCTAACAATAGCTTACAAGGTTTCACATCAACTGCTAATGTTTCAGTTTATTATTTCTCACTTCTTTTGCTTTAGACATGCCGGCAGTTTCCTTGCTGTTCCTCCAAACTGCTAAGAGCCTTACACTGGAAGTTTTGCTGCCTTGAGAACTCCTTCTCTGACTATGCACATGGATTTCTTTCTTCCTCCTCTGCCTGTTTCCTCATATCACACCTTACCCTTAAGGCCTTCCTTGAACACATCTTAAAAGTCATTAATCCCCTACCTCCCCTCCACCGAATAATACCTATCCTGAATTAGTTTATTTTGCTTTAGGTTTGTGATGACATCTATCATTTAACATAATATTTATTTTTATTATTTATATATATTTTTTGTTTCTCTCATTATTGTAGGATGTAAGTTCTACAAGAGTAGGTATTTTTGTCTGTTGTATATCTTGCTATACTCCCTAGTTTGTGGCCTGGCTAGCAGCATGTACTCACTAATCATTTGTTAGTGAAGAGGCACATTCTACCTATGGTACAGATTTTAAAGTAAGATGACTCAGCATATTTACTTCAAAACAAAAATCTAAATCTCAGTTTGGACTGTATGACAATTGTAGAGCACTAGAGATACTATGATGGGTAAGATATAATCTTGTCTTTAAAGGATCTCAGAGTACAGCAGGACTGTTGAGCAAGAGTGAATGAATATTTATACTTGAGCACTAAGAAATTCAAAGTAAGTTGGATCTCAAAGTATATACTTGACTGCCATTAATTATTGCGCTTTCAACTCATTTCGGAAGTGTGATCAACTTGTTATACTACAATTTACATTAATGGCACAGGCACTGTATGATTCATTACTGCTACAGCTCTTATTTTATTCATGTTGAAATAACAACCTAGAGAACTTAATGAGTTATCACACCTGCAACAGAGATGGATATCTGCTTATCCATCAGCAATCATTGCTAATAATAGAATATCAGTGTGGTTAGGAGTGATAATGTTCTCAGCTGGAAGAATCTATGTTTCCGGATTTTACACAGTCTGATCAGACCACATGGTAATGTTCAATCTTGTGAGTAGTAAAACAGGAATGCTCCCTTCCCTCTGCCTCAGTTGGAAGGCATGTCCTTCTTGCCATTTCCTCTTTTATGCTTTCTGATGCTTGGAATGAGGGAGTAATGGCTGGAACTCCAACAGCTGTGCTTGACAATGAGATGGGCAAACGAATGAAAACTATGCTCTACGGCAGGGGTTACCAAGCTCTGTACATAGGCAAGAGAAATATTAGGCTTTATGAGACACATCTGGTCTTCACCGCATATTTTTCTTTATTGTTTGTTGGCATTTTGTTTTATAGTCATTTAAAAATATAACAACCATCTTTAGTTTATAAGCTATACAGTCTGGGGGCTAGATCTGCCTGTGGGTTGTAATTCGCTGAACCCTGTCTAGGCTGGTGAAGTCCAGAGGGTTTCTCTTGATGGTGGAGCTGTCAGGCCAGCCGTTTTTCACCTGCTTCAGAATTTTCTGTACATGGGAGATAAGCTAATATCTAACTGTTTGAGTTACTATTACTTTGAGGTTTCAGTTATATGCAGTCAAACAAATTCTAACTGATAAATCTTCCTTGAAGAAACATTCATACTAATTCTGTCTAGGAAACTTAGGAGAAATTTTATATGCAAAAGCTTGTTGTTGGGAACAAACTGCAAGGACACATTTAAGAGAGAAGGTTGAAGTGAAGAATTAGCTATGGAGGTTACAGAAGGGCATTCTGATGCATATTATTTCATTGACAATATCAAGCAGAAACAGTGTTTCCTAGGTTAGAACTTAGGATAATTCAGAAGAAAGAGTGAATGAATATTTATACTTGAGCACTAAGAAATTCAAAGTAAGTTGGATCTCAAAGTATATACTTGACTGCCATTAATTATTGCGCTTTCAACTCATTTCGGAAGTGTGATCAACTTGTTATACTACAATTTACATTAATGGCACAGGCACTGTATGATTCATTACTGCTACAGCTCTTATTTTATTCATGTTGAAATAACAACCTAGAGAACTTAATGAGTTATCACACCTGCAACAGAGATGGATATCTGCTTATCCATCAGCAATCATTGCTAATAATAGAATATCAGTGTGGTTAGGAGTGATAATGTTCTCAGCTGGAAGAATCTATGTTTCCGGATTTTACACAGTCTGATCAGACCACATGGTAATGTTCAATCTTGTGAGTAGTAAAACAGGAATGCTCCCTTCCCTCTGCCTCAGTTGGAAGGCATGTCCTTCTTGCCATTTCCTCTTTTATGCTTTCTGATGCTTGGAATGAGGGAGTAATGGCTGGAACTCCAACAGCTGTGCTTGACAATGAGATGGGCAAACGAATGAAAACTATGCTCTACGGCAGGGGTTACCAAGCTCTGTACATAGGCAAGAGAAATATTAGGCTTTATGAGACACATCTGGTCTTCACCCCATATTTTTCTTTATTGTTTGTTGGCATTTTGTTTTATAGTCATTTAAAAATATAACAACCATCTTTAGTTTATAAGCTATACAGTCTGGGGGCTAGATCTGCCTGTGGGTTGTAATTCGCTGAACCCTGTCTAGGCTGGTGAAGTCCAGAGGGTTTCTCTTGATGGTGGAGCTGTCAGGCCAGCCGTTTTTCACCTGCTTCAGAATTTTCTGTACATGGGAGATAAGCTAATATCTAACTGTTTGAGTTACTATTACTTTGAGGTTTCAGTTATATGCAGTCAAACAAATTCTAACTGATAAATCTTCCTTGAAGAAACATTCATACTAATTCTGTCTAGGAAACTTAGGAGAAATTTTATATGCAAAAGCTTGTTGTTGGGAACAAACTGCAAGGACACATTTAAGAGAGAAGGTTGAAGTGAAGAATTAGCTATGGAGGTTACAGAAGGGCATTCTGATGCATATTATTTCATTGACAATATCAAGCAGAGACAGTTGATTGCAGGCCTGGAAGTCAGGCTGAACAGTTAGAACTTGATTCAATAGGTACTAAAGAGTAATTGCAGGACATCAGCAAGCCATGTTTCAGAGAGAATCATTTTTAGTGATGTATCCTGGGCTAGAATATGGATGGAAACTCCATGCTGATGATCCTAGAGGGCTAAAATTTGAAAGTTTGAAATGACAATGGGAAGAAAAAGTTGATTTTGAGAGAAGTAACACAGGTAGGGACAGAATATGCAGACCAGTATTTGTTAAATAAATGTATGTGAGCATTAGGTGAGGAGGGTACATCTAAAGGTAAAAACCTCTGATCTTATAACCCCCATAACTATTTTTGGCTGCCTTGTGCACTTATATGTTATTTCCTGTATTTTGTATTTTCAATAGAATAATTAATGTTGCAAACTCCAGAAAATCATCTGTGTGTGATCTGACATAATTGTATATTATTTAGTTGAGTTTCCTAATCTCTTTTATTATACAGGTTAAGAAAACTCAATTTCTGCCTGAATTTTCTTTATTGCTTCCAAATTGATAGATTCAATAATACACATCTTTAAGAGGATTGTTGTTTAATCATGTCCAATTTTTTGTGACCCCATGCACCAGGCTCCTCTGTCTATGGGATTTCACAGGTAAGAATACTGAATAGGTTGTCATTTTCTTCTCCAGGGGATTTTCTAGGCCCAAGGATTGAACCTGCATACCCCGCATTGGCAGGAGAATTCTTTATCACTAAGCCACCAGGATGACCCTTTAAGAGGATGATAAACTCTAAGAGCTCTACATATATTCTCTTCTCAGTCCTCATAACAAACTCAAGAAAAATGTGTGATAGTGGATGTCAGCTGCCCAGAAAATATTGATGCTTACCTTCAATAGTGTAGAGTGGTTATTGGGAAAAAAAAACCTAGCTAGGAATTGCATTTCCTACACCTTTAGCATTTTAGTGATGTTTTGTGATTGGATTTTACCAATGAATGTGAGGAAGAGTACTGTATAACTGGTCAAAATGGTCAGAAAATATCCTTTGAATTTTATTTGATAACCAGGGGCCTTCCTAAGTGGCTTCGTGGTAAGAGAATCCACCTGCCAATTCAGGAGATATGGGTTCAATCCCTGGGTTGGGAAGATCCTCTAGAGAAGGAAATGGCAAATCATTCCAGTATTGTTGCCTAGAAACTCCCATGGTCAAAGGAGCCTAGTGGGCTATAGCCCAGGGGGTCGCTACAAGCTGGACTTTAGCAACACAAGAACATCAACAATTGCTGAATGTAGAGGCTCTGGAGGTAGACTCCAAAGATATTCCAGGGGATGATGAAGCAATCAATGATTTAGAGACACACTGTATCCCTGAGAGATTACATGGAAAAGAGCTACTTAGGAGAGGCACCTGATATACCTGAATTATGACAAGAATGAGAAATACACATTCATTTTGCTAAGTCATTGATACTTTAAAAAAAAATTTTTTTTGGCCACTTTTATTGGTCTTTTATTTATTTCCATTTTGTTTCAATAGAATAATTAATGTTGCAAACTCAGAAAATCATCTGTGTGTGATCTGACATAATTGTATATTATTTAGTTGAGTTTCCTAATCTCTTTTATTATACAGGTTAAGAAAACTCAATTTCTGCCTGAATTTTCTTTATTGCTTCCAAATTGATAGATTCAATAATACACATCTTTAAGAGGATTGTTGTTTAATCATGTCCAATTTTTTGTGACCCCATGCACCAGGCTCCTCTGTCTATGGGATTTCACAGGTAAGAATACTGAATAGGTTGTCATTTTCTTCTCCAGGGGATTTTCTAGGCCCAAGGATTGAACCTGCATACCCCGCATTGGCAGGAGAATTCTTTATCACTAAGCCACCAGGATGACCCTTTAAGAGGATGATAAACTCTAAGAGCTCTACATATATTCTCTTCTCAGTCCTCATAACAAACTCAAGAAAAATGTGTGATAGTGGATGTCAGCTGCCCAGAAAATATTGATGCTTACCTTCAATAGTGTAGAGTGGTTATTGGGAAAAAAAAACCTAGCTAGGAATTGCATTTCCTACACCTTTAGCATTTTAGTGATGTTTTGTGATTGGATTTTACCAATGAATGTGAGGAAGAGTACTGTATAACTGGTCAAAATGGTCAGAAAATATCCTTTGAATTTTATTTGATAACCAGGGGCCTTCCTAAGTGGCTTCGTGGTAAGAGAATCCACCTGCCAATTCAGGAGATATGGGTTCAATCCCTGGGTTGGGAAGATCCTCTAGAGAAGGAAATGGCAAATCATTCCAGTATTGTTGCCTAGAAACTCCCATGGTCAAAGGAGCCTAGTGGGCTATAGCCCAGGGGGTCGCTACAAGCTGGACTTTAGCAACACAAGAACATCAACAATTGCTGAATGTAGAGGCTCTGGAGGTAGACTCCAAAGATATTCCAGGGGATGATGAAGCAATCAATGATTTAGAGACACACTGTATCCCTGAGAGATTACATGGAAAAGAGCTACTTAGGAGAGGCACCTGATATACCTGAATTATGACAAGAATGAGAAATACACATTCATTTTGCTAAGTCATTGATACTTTAAAAAAAAATTTTTTTTGGCCACTTTTATTGGTCTTTTATTTATTTCCATTTTTGTTCTTTTTGGCCTGTGTGGGTCTCCCATTGCAGTGGCCTCTCTCGTTGCAGAGCACTGGCTCTGGGCGCATGCACTCCAGAACTCCGGCTCCATAGTTGGACACATTGGTCCAGCCGCTCCATGGCACAAGGGATCTTCCCTGACCAGGGATTGAACCAGCTCCCCTTGCACTGCAAGATGGTGTCCTTACCCACTGGACCACCAGGGAATCCCCCCATTGATACTTTTGAACCAAGTGTGGCTTGTTCAAACTGACAGAGAAGGTGTTATTAACATTGCAATTTATACTCATGAAAATCAGATTTGAGAAGATTAAGCAACTGGCCTAAAATATTAAGTGGCAGAACTGGTGTTAGATTATGGGTTACACCGTTTCACAGTCCTTGCTGTTAACCATGACTCAATTTCACCATCATTTTACATAAATTTAAGAATATTCCATGCTATTTTTTTGTAACCTAGGAAGATATCATAAAACCCTTCACTTTAAGGTGCATAGGCCATGTTCACAAAGCCCACAGTCAGGATAATATGATAATATACATTCTTTCCTAATGATAATATGTATTTCACTTAAAAAATAACATTTTCTTTGAGGGATGGAATTATCTGGGATTTGATATTTCGTTCCACATTTAACCTATAAATGCCCTACTAGTTTTTTCTCACTGATGGTATAATATGACTTACAGGAAAGTATGAGAGCTGAGTGGTCAGAACTGCTTGGACCAGAACATGACTGACATGACCTTGAGCAAGACATATAACCTCTCTGAAACTTAGTTTCCCTTTATAAAAGACAGAAAGATCATCAGCTTTTTATGATGATTCTAAATGTTAGAAATAAACATGAAAATCCTAATGAATTACTCAGTGCAGAGTAGATGGCTACTTAATTTATTTTTATTTATTTATTTTTCAGGGGTCGGGTTGGGGAGGGAGGGGAGCAGGCGGGTCACTTCTATTGGTCTTTCATTTGTCCATTTTCATCCATCTTTGTTCTTTGGCTCCTGTGGGCCTCCCATCACGGTGGCCTCTGCTGTCGCAGAGCACCAGCTCTGGGCTCATGCGCTCCAGAGCTCCGGCTCAGTAATTGGACACATCAGTCCAGCCGCTCCGCGGCATGTGGGATCTTCCCAGGCCAGGGATCGAACCAGCGCCCCTTGCACTGCAAGGCAGTGTCCTTACCCACTGGACCACCAGGGAAGCCCGATGGCTACTTAATTTAATCAAGAATGTTTTTATTTAATGCCAACTATACGCAAGACAATATTTCAGACACTAAGACTACAATAACTAAGGGAAAAACCTCCCGAAGTATCTGCCTTTCCTCCCACAATATATTGCATTTCATTATACACTTTCTTAATAGTCCATAACAAACAAATCATCATTTAACAATTCAAAGACCAAGATGGGATAGTAAGGTAAGATTTGCACTCCAATCCAAAAAAAAAAAGTCCAAAATAGAAATAGGGAAAATATACTTCACAATATTTTAGAAGACACTGTTATGTTGTTAGTTTTCCTCAAGATGACGTATAAATTCAACATAATCAAAATCAAGTTTCCAGAGATCTTTTTTTGGGGGTGGGGGTAGAATGTAACAAGATATTTCCATATTCATATGAAAATTAAAAGAATCTATAATAGCCAAGTAAATTTTAAAAATCAAAGTTGGAAGACTTGAAGATTAACATTACCTAACTTCAAAAACTACCATACAGCTAAATTTCTTGATACTGTGCAGCATGGGATAACAACAGACAGATTAATGGACTAGCAAGAGATCACTGAATAAACAAAATCTGATTTTTAATAACAGTGCAAGCAAATCAATTAAGATAGTCTTTTTGACAAATGACACTAAATCTTTAAATATTCATAAGAAAAATAATATCTTCTATCCTTATCTCATATGAGATAAAGATCTAAAACTATAAAATTTCTAGAGGAAAAAAACCTTAGCGAGCATAGATTCAGCAAAGATTTTCTAGATATCAAAACAGAAGCATAATCCATTACAGAGAAAATGTTAATCTGGACCACATAAAAATCTGAAACTTTTGCTCTTTGTAAGATATTGACAGAAGAAAATACTTACAAAGCATATACAGGTGAGGAAAAAAGAACTCATGCCCATAAATGAAAAGTAATATCAAAACATAATAATAACAAAACAGACAACTGATTAAAGAATGGACAAAATCTGTGAGCAGGTATTTTACCAAAGAGATACACAGATGGCATATGAGCACAGGTAAGATGCTAATACCCTTAAGCATTAGGAAAATGCAATTTCACACCACCATGAGATGCTTTACACTCCTAGTTGGCTAAAATTAAAATTTTGATCATACCAAGCGTTGGTGAGGAAGTAGAGAAACTAGAATTCTCATAAACTGTAAGAGAAACTGTTAGAAAACAGTTTAGCTTTTTTTTTCTTTCTTTGAAGTTGAACATATACCTACTACATGATCTATTCATCCCAGTCATAGAGATTTACTCAAGATAGAGAAAACATATGGGCATACAAAGGTTGGTACACAAATATTCATATTGGCATTATTCCTTACAGCCCAAATTGGAATGCCCAAATATTCAACAAGAAGTGACTGCATAAAATGTTGTATATCTATACAATAGGACACTACTCCACATTAAAAGGAATGAGCTGCTGATACACACTTGCTCCTTGGAAGAAAAGCTATGGCAAACCTAGACAGCATATTAAAAAGCAGAGACATCACTTTGGTGATAAAGGTCTTCAGAGTCAAATCTATGGCTTTCCCAGTAGTCATGTATGGATGTGAGAACCGGACAATGAAAAAATGCTGAGCACTGGAGAATTGATGCCTTTGAATCAGGGTGTTGGAAAAGACTCTTAAGAGTCTCTTGGACTGCAAGGAGATCAAACCAGTCAATTCTAAAAGAAATCAACTCTGAATATTCATTGTAAGGATTGATGCTGAAGCTGAAGCTCCCAAAACTTTGGCCACCTGATGTGAAGAGACAACTCATTGGAAAAGACCCTGATGCTGGGATAGATTGAAGGCAGGAGGTAAAGGGGATGACGGAAGATGCAATGGTTGGATGGCATCACCCACTCAATGGACATGAGTTCAAGCAAGCTCCGGGGTATTGTGAAGGACAGGGAAGCCTGGCATGCTTGCAGATTATAGGGTCACAAAGAGTCCAACACGGCTGAGCAACCACAAAAGCTGATCATACAAACACAACAAGGAATCTCAAAGTAATCATGAAGAATATAAGAAGTCAAATAAGACAACTGATTAAAGAATGGACAAAATCTGTGAGCAGGTATTTTACCAAAGAGATACACAGATGGCATATGAGCACAGGTAAGATGCTAATACCCTTAAGCATTAGGAAAATGCAATTTCACACCACCATGAGATGCTTTACACTCCTAGTTGGCTAAAATTAAAATTTTGATCATACCAAGCGTTGGTGAGGAAGTAGAGAAACTAGAATTCTCATAAACTGTAAGAGAAACTGTTAGAAAACAGTTTAGCTTTTTTTTTCTTTCTTTGAAGTTGAACATATACCTACTACATGATCTATTCATCCCAGTCATAGAGATTTACTCAAGATAGAGAAAACATATGGGCATACAAAGGTTGGTACACAAATATTCATATTGGCATTATTCCTTACAGCCCAAATTGGAATGCCCAAATATTCAACAAGAAGTGACTGCATAAAATGTTGTATATCTATACAATAGGACACTACTCCACATTAAAAAGGAATGAGCTGCTGATACACACTTGCTCCTTGGAAGAAAAGCTATGGCAAACCTAGACAGCATATTAAAAAGCAGAGACATCACTTTGGTGATAAAGGTCTTCAGAGTCAAATCTATGGCTTTCCCAGTAGTCATGTATGGATGTGAGAACCGGACAATGAAAAAATGCTGAGCACTGGAGAATTGATGCCTTTGAATCAGGGTGTTGGAAAAGACTCTTAAGAGTCTCTTGGACTGCAAGGAGATCAAACCAGTCAATTCTAAAAGAAATCAACTCTGAATATTCATTGTAAGGATTGATGCTGAAGCTGAAGCTCCAATACTTTGGCCACCTGATGTGAAGAGACAACTCAGTGGAAAAGACCCTGATGCTGGGATAGATTGAAGGCAGTAGGAGAAGGGGGCGACAGAGGATGTGATGATTGGATAGCATCACTAACTCAATGGACATGAGTTCAAGCAAGCTCCGGGATATTGTGAAGGACAGGGAAGCCTGGCATGCTTGCAGATTATAGGGTCACAAAGAGTCCAACACGGCTGAGCAACCACAAAAGCTGATCATACAAACACAACAAGGAATCTCAAAGTAATCATGAAGAATATAAGAAGTCAAATAAGAGCATACACTTGTGCCACTTATTTAACATTACAAAAAATGAACTAATACAGTGTATACAGAAAACTGACCTGTGATTGTTTAAGGAAGGTAATGGCAAGGCCAGGAGTGAGAGATTACAAAGAGATATGAATAACTTTTTGAGGCAATAGATGTACATATTCACTATTTTGATTGAAATTATTTCACAGGCATTTACACATAAAAAAATTATACACTTTAAAGATGTTCAGCTTATTGTATGTCGATGTGCTTTAATGTGAAAGTATAAAACAAAAAGAATTATCATTAAAGATCTTTTCTTGATTCAAAATATATGACAGATTCATCAGATTCCTTGTTTCCCACCATTTATCCAACCATTTGCACAAGAGCTAGAGATCACCTTGGTGTGCAGCAACAAGTAATGTCCATCTACTTCCCAGTGCTAATAATTCTCTTTCACATAAACATATATAAAATGCTTATTTGCTGATATTTTCTTCTACATTGACATCCAAAGCATTACTACCCCTCAAAGGTTAGTGAATCACTGGCCATCAGTAATCACTTTCATTTAATGCATATTTACAAAATTATACATTGATCAGATGCTCATGAGTAAGAAAAACTCAAATTATACCCAAGATTGTAGAAAACTAAGTGAAAATCCTCTTGCTCACCTCCTACTTCTAAGTACTTCTTTAAAATCAACAATGAGGCCAAGGGTGACAAAGATGGTGAACTGCCATTTCCAGTTCTTACTGACAATTACATTCACTTATTTCCTTTTGTGAACAGGAAAGTACTTAGATGGAAATTATGCTGTGATTCATGGTGCTGGGGAAGACTGCTGGTACTTTGATGAGGCCACCCCTACATCCTCAGGAAATCAGTGTCCTGTCATTGTGTAGCTATTATCATCACAAAGCTGGGCTGCTTTAAATCACTTTGCCTTTCAGGAAGTAAATGCTCCTTATGTCTTGTTTTCCTCTTTTTTTAAAAAAAATTTTTGAAACTTTAAAAAAAAAAATTTGGCCTCTTTTATTGGTTTTTTATCCATTTATTTTCATCCATCTTTATTCTTTGGCCTTTGTGGGCCTCCCATCGCAGTGGCCTCACTTTTTGCAGAATTCTGGCTCTGGGTGCATGCACTCTCCAGAGCACTGGCTTGTAATTGGACACAGCAGTCCAGCAGCTCTATGGCACGTGGGATCTTCCTGGGCCAGGAATCTATCCAGTGCCCCTTGCACTGCAAGGCAGACTCTTTACCCACTGGACCACCAGGGAAGCCCTGTTTTACTTTTTTTAACAAAAGGTGTTCTTCTACGGGTATTCTTTGGCCATTTGCTTGATCAAAAGAACATAGTTTTCTTCCAGAAAGAGAAAGAATATGGAAAGAGAGAGAGAATGGAAGGAAAGAAGGAAGAAAGGGAGAGAAAGAACAAAAGAAAGAGAGGAAGAAAGGAAGGAAGAAAGAGAAAGGAAGGAACACTAGTTTCATATACTGGAATAGTTTGCTTTTAATTATGCCTTTATCCCAGCCATGTTTAGTAATGGTATGGTACCCATTGGGAATTCTTTATCTATGACCTCAGTGACTATAAAGAGAGTCTTAGAGGTAGGATCAGGGAATTAAGAGTTTCTGGCCTTATTAGCTCTCCATGAAGAGTCTTGAACTCTATCCAGCATCTTCTGAAAGTTGATAACTCTGGTGAACTCTCAGCCTCAGGTGCACCAGAGAGGTGATCAGACCTAGAAAACACTGTACAAAGGTAGGCAGGGTCTCTATGGTGGGCAGCTTACAGAAGTGGATATATAAATCAGGGAGAGTCAGCTTTACAGAAGCCATCTTGATTTTTTTCCTGCATCTGGATACCTATTATCTTAAAGTAGATTGAAACTTAATCTCCGGCATTCTCAGAAAATAGCTGAACAACTACTGATAGAGTAGGAAGATAAGAATATTTATTGAGTTTCCATTATCTACTTCCCCTATTCCCAGTGTCTAAATCCCCTAATTCCAAAATAATTAGGAAATTTATATTTGTGATCACTGTATCTCAGGAGCACATTAACCTGGAATTGGAGTCAAGACAAGAATTATCGAACAGGGTATCTGCCTCAGGCTTCATTGTCTTTTGTAGGAGCTCAACACCATCTCTTTTAAACATGACTTGCCAGTATGCTGGGAGTTTTCTGGTGGAGCTCACATAAACTTACAAATATAATCCTTTCAGTTGAAGCACCTGACAGTTTCTTACTCTTTATTCAGGCTCCCTTTCAACCATGACCGCTAATAAAGCTGGTGATAGTCATGAAACATAGCTAATTCACTTCTATTCTGCCAATAGCATCAGCATCAGGAATGTTGGACACAGAGATAAACTTACGTAAAAGTTCTTTCTCCCATGAAGCTGATGTATGAATGTATAAGTCAATCTGTCTCTATTGCTTTGAACATGTGTGGCACTCTAATCAGGAATTAAAACTATGACTTAAACTTTTCAAATAGTGTTCTCAAACTCTATGGGTAAAATAGATACTAGAAAAATTTTCCTTTGCATAGACACTGGCCCAATGCTACCAAAATATTGTTACAGACTTGAAAGGCTTTTGTTTGGTTCTGTTTATTTTTTGTAGTGTTATGTTTTATATTTTCTTTTTTAGAGCAATCCACTCTCCTTTGGCTTCTGATTTAAAAGCTTAGTCCTAAACTGAAAGAGCAGAACGGCTGACCCCTTGTGGTACTCAAACACTTTCTCAAGCTCTGGCCCTGATTTTTTGGGTTCAAAATTTTTGTATATCTCTAAACTTTCACTTTCTTACTTTAAGAGTTATTTTCTAGAGCAATCCTTGTTACCTTCAGAAATTAGACTTCTGGTAGGCCTACTCTGTAATGCCTGTAAATATGCCCCTACATATCAAAGAGGAACTTCCCTGTGCTATTACAATAGAGAGAAAAATAGAACTTGTCTTTATTCAGAGTCTAAGTGACTAGGAATTCAAATAGCAGATTGTTTATAGGAAAAAAAAAGAAATTTTGAGATTAAAATACTTTCAAAAAAATAGGAAATTGTATTTAGTAAAGCTTTACCACTGAAATTTATTTTTGCAAATTGCCCTGATTACCCATTCATGAAGTTCTAAGTGGAGATGCATACAATCATGGGTTAAACATGGTAGATTTTTCTTTAGTAGCAGTTTTATCAGGCAGGATGAAGGTAAAGATTTTGTTTCATTTTATTTGGTTTTTCATATATATAATCATAAGCAAACTATGGAACAAAATGCACAATTTGCTAGAGAAGTCTTTCAAGAGATTTTGCACGTGTGGTTAGCCACTAGGTCAGCCCTAGACCTCTGGAAAGTTTAAATAAACATGAAAAGGTCATATTTGGGACCATAAATAAGCATAAAAGAATTTTACCCAAATATGAATTTTCTACATTTTAATTTTTAAACATTAATCCGTGAGACTTGAGGTAGAGTAGGAGCAGGGAAAGGGAAGGGCTTCAGTTTTAAAGAATAAACAGACTGAAACAGGACAGAATCTTATGGGTTTTCCCCTTGCTCCCCTGCCCGCTCCCTCCCCAACTTCCTGCCTCTTTCTCTGCCTGCCATTTACCTGTAGAATACTTTAGTCCAAGAATAAGATTAATCAGAGAAATGCAAATATTCCAAAACAAATGAAAAATGTCAAAGGAGGCCAAATGATAATAATGTGCTCATTAAGCCTTGTCTAGGAGCTTTAGTTTTTTTTCTCAAAGGCTATAGATAATATTCTGAGTCATATCCAGTGAGATGTTTTATATTGACCTCAAAGAAATGGAAACAAACTGCCCCTGGAAATGAAAGTTAGCTGTACCTAAAACAATCAAGGTGATGTGGGTCAGACCACTGGTAACCAATATGAAGATGAGCGTCAGAGCTGACTGTGCTCTTTCTGCATGTAGCTCCCTCCTTCTGTCTACAGGAACTCTTGCCCCACTGGCTGTGGTGTGGAGTCAGCCTTTGGACAGATGCCTGCCCTCTTTCCCTGTCCTTCCCTTGCCTCACTTCATTTGCTGGCATCTGAAATAAAGCAAACTTTCCTTTCTACCAACCTGGGCTGTTTAGTGGCTTTTGAGCAGCAAACCACCAGATCCCACACCCTTTGGTAATAAGTCTGCATATTATTGTGATAAATGCAGTTTGAACATCTAGCAAAACGTGAAATTAACTTGCTTATGACTACTTGATCTATATTGTAGCTCCATGTGTTTTAAACACAATTGCCAAGATTTTATTTGACATGTGAAAATTAAACGCCAGAATTTGATTTTAAAATATAAAATATATTTATGATAATACATCTATGGCTTATATATAAGCTGAGATACATTTCATATATGTAAAAGGTAAGTTTGCTCTTTTATAAATATGAGGATTTGATTTGTCACTCTAAAATTCTTTAATTCCCGTTGTCAGATATTTCCTGTATCTCCAACTGCTATATATAATTATGAGTAGATTTCATATTTAAGTGGAAAAATGGGTCATAAAGTAGAAACATGTTTTGATTTAATATGCCAACTATTTTGCTTTCTTTAGCTTGTAATTCTGAAAGATGGTGATATTTTTCAATTCAACTGCCCTTAACAACAGAGGTATCAAATAGTCCAGATCTGAATTACACATAAATCTACACAAATGTTTCCATATCCTTTATTGATTCTTTTTGCAAACTTCTAATTATGTTTTCAGGCAGCTAACTGTCCAAATCCAACTGCATACACTGCAAAATGAGTTTTACTGAACCATTGGGGTAAAGGAGATATCTGAGGAGATAGTCAATGCTTTTCTAAAATAAATTGTTGACAAGCTCCTAGACAAAAGGTGACCTATGTAGATTCAATAAAAGCAAATTTTGAAAAGCAAAACAGTACTCAATGCTGACAAAGGATTCTTTTTCTCTGTTAGAAACATGTAGAGAGCCCTAAAGTTGGATTGCTTTTGAAAAACTATAGGCAAGCATGAATCCTCTTAGTGGGCATTTTCCAATCCATTAGACTTTCTAAAATAATTGGTATGAATATGTGTCCATAAACTATGTAAATACTACATGCATCTTTAGAAGGGTTGAAAAGATCAAAATTCACTGAGTCATTTGGTCAGGAGAATCCAGGACTTTCACAAAATTGCAGGGTAGTGATTAAGAACATGAACTTAGGGTCAGAATGCCTGAACTTGAGTCCTGACCTTTTCTAGCTTGGGGCCTTCGGCCAGGTCACTAGCAATTGCTTATTTGTAGAGTAGGAATAGTCATCGTGAGATCCATGATTCCTGGGAAGAATATATGTGCCAATAATGCATATGTGCAAGACACTTAGAACACTTGGCTTTTAGTACCTACTCAGCTAATGGTAGCTCTCACAAGTTTCTGAGACCCTGGGAGCTAACTGACATTCCTACAAGGGCCTGTCTCAGTTCCTTGGGCAATTGGTAAATTGTGTCTGAGAACTCTGATCATTCTAAGCTCACTTAGAATTACTACCTAACTTTTCTCAGAGTGAATATCTAGTGAGCACTTACTATGTACCTGGCTCTATTGAGAATGTTTTAATTGCATTAACTCATTTAATATTCACATTAACCATTATAATGAAGGACCTGTCACATTATTTTATGGAGAAAAATAACACAGGTAAAGGAATTTCCTTGTATTGAAAATTTAGTGGGAGATCCAGGGGCTGCAAAAGATGGGCTTGGGATACAGATAATCTAACACAGGAGCACTTGTTCTACTGCCTCTCCTAAGAAGATGTTATGTCCTCAAGGAAAAGATAATTATAAATGCCTCTTTGAAGCCCTCTAAGCATTCACGTGGTGCTCTGGTACAACATATATATTGATCTTCAAGAAGCTCTCCATTTATTGGAGGAGACTGAATATGAAAAGATAAAATGTTGACAAGCTCCTAGACAAAAGGTGACCTATGTAGATTCAATAAAAGCAAATTTTGAAAAGCAAAACAGTACTCAATGCTGACAAAGGATTCTTTTTCTCTGTTAGAAACATGTAGAGAGCCCTAAAGTTGGATTGCTTTTGAAAAACTATAGGCAAGCATGAATCCTCTTAGTGGGCATTTTCCAATCCATTAGACTTTCTAAAATAATTGGTATGAATATGTGTCCATAAACTATGTAAATACTACATGCATCTTTAGAAGGGTTGAAAAGATCAAAATTCACTGAGTCATTTGGTCAGGAGAATCCAGGACTTTCACAAAATTGCAGGGTAGTGATTAAGAACATGAACTTAGGGTCAGAATGCCTGAACTTGAGTCCTGACCTTTTCTAGCTTAGGGCCTTCGGCCAGGTCACTAGCAATTGCTTATTTGTAGAGTAGGAATAGTCATCGTGAGATCCATGATTCCTGGGAAGAATATATGTGCCAATAATGCATATGTGCAAGACACTTAGAACACTTGGCTTTTAGTACCTACTCAGCTAATGGTAGCTCTCACAAGTTTCTGAGACCCTGGGAGCTAACTGACATTCCTACAAGGGCCTGTCTCAGTTCCTTGGGCAATTGGTAAATTGTGTCTGAGAACTCTGATCATTCTAAGCTCACTTAGAATTACTACCTAACTTTTCTCAGAGTGAATATCTAGTGAGCACTTACTATGTACCTGGCTCTATTGAGAATGTTTTAATTGCATTAACTCATTTAATATTCACATTAACCATTATAATGAAGGACCTGTCACATTATTTTATGGAGAAAAATAACACAGGTAAAGGAATTTCCTTGTATTGAAAATTTAGTGGGAGATCCAGGGGCTGCAAAAGATGGGCTTGGGATACAGATAATCTAACACAGGAGCACTTGTTCTACTGCCTCTCCTAAGAAGATGTTATGTCCTCAAGGAAAAGATAATTATAAATGCCTCTTTGAAGCCCTCTAAGCATTCACGTGGTGCTCTGGTACAACATATATATTGATCTTCAAGAAGCTCTCCATTTATTGGAGGAGACTGAATATGAAAAGATAAAATGTAATACTTTGCAAAAAGCCCTCACTTTGTTCCTATTATTAGGTTCACTGCAAGACTGACCTTGTTTAATCCTCAAACTGACTTTACACCCCAGGTGTGCTTCCCACATATAACACTCAGCATTCCAGTAGAGAACTTGGATCCTTCCCTGTTAGCAGGTTAGAGCAAAAAGGGAGTTCATTAAAGGATATTCACTGGCTCTGAGAATTTCTGAGAGAGTAGGAACATAGCTCTTGAGTGATTCATGGTCAGATCCAATGCCCATTTTATCCAGCACTGATGGGAGCAGCACAACAGTTTGCCCAGCTAACAGTGGGCTCTAAGAATCCAATACTTCTCTCCTTGGGATGGAGTGACTCTACCATCACCATTAACATAATGGAATTCTTAGCAGCATCATTTTCCTCAGATTCAAATCAAGGTCTTGTGGTGGTGTGTGATTGATAGTCAGAGGATTAGGTCAGATGTCTGAGCACTAGCTGCAAGCGAAGCAGAAAAGTGAATTTGTAGTTTAAATTTGGAGAGGAATACACATAATATTGAGTCTCTCCAATTACAGGAAAGGTATTTTAAAAAGTGATAGGTAAAGGGAAAAAAAGCTTGGAAAATATTCACTAGACCTCCATTTTACAGATGAGGAGGAGCCTGTGGTTGAGTTTAGATTATTTATTCCACGTCACCCATGTAGCAAGCAGCAGATTGAGCATACAAGTGTAGATCTGCTGGTCTTTGACTGTTGTTCCATGGTACCAGGCTGCCTCCCACACAAAGAACTGACCGTATATCTGAGAGGTTTCAGCAGTCAGCAGGGTGGGTGTTCAGAGAAGGAAGGCTCTCTTCCACCTGGGGTGATCCCAAAAATACTCCTAAAAAGAAACATCAGGGACTTCCCTGGTGGTCCAGTGGATAAGGACACCGCCTTGCAGTGCAAGGGGCGCCAGTTCAATCCCTGGCCTTGGAAGATCCCACGTGCCGCAGAGCGGCTGGACCAATGTGTCCAATTACTGAGCCGGAGCTCTGGAGCTCATGCGCCCAGTATTGACCTCTCTCAGGTTTTACAACATATATATTGATCTTCAAGAAGCTCTCCATTTATTGGAGGAGACTGAATATGAAAAGATAAAATGTAATACTTTGCAAAAAGCCCTCACTTTGTTCCTATTATTAGGTTCACTGCAAGACTGACCTTGTTTAATCCTCAAACTGACTTTACACCCCAGGTGTGCTTCCCACATATAACACTCAGCATTCCAGTAGAGAACTTGGATCCTTCCCTGTTAGCAGGTTAGAGCAAAAAGGGAGTTCATTAAAGGATATTCACTGGCTCTGAGAATTTCTGAGAGAGTAGGAACATAGCTCTTGAGTGATTCATGGTCAGATCCAATGCCCATTTTATCCAGCACTGATGGGAGCAGCACAACAGTTTGCCCAGCTAACAGTGGGCTCTAAGAATCCAATACTTCTCTCCTTGGGATGGAGTGACTCTACCATCACCATTAACATAATGGAATTCTTAGCAGCATCATTTTCCTCAGATTCAAATCAAGGTCTTGTGGTGGTGTGTGATTGATAGTCAGAGGATTAGGTCAGATGTCTGAGCACTAGCTGCAAGCGAAGCAGAAAAGTGAATTTGTAGTTTAAATTTGGAGAGGAATACACATAATATTGAGTCTCTCCAATTACAGGAAAGGTATTTTAAAAAGTGATAGGTAAAGGGAAAAAAAGCTTGGAAAATATTCACTAGACCTCCATTTTACAGATGAGGAGGAGCCTGTGGTTGAGTTTAGATTATTTATTCCACGTCACCCATGTAGCAAGCAGCAGATTGAGCATACAAGTGTAGATCTGCTGGTCTTTGACTGTTGTTCCATGGTACCAGGCTGCCTCCCACACAAAGAACTGACCGTATATCTGAGAGGTTTCAGCAGTCAGCAGGGTGGGTGTTCAGAGAAGGAAGGCTCTCTTCCACCTGGGGTGATCCCAAAAATACTCCTAAAAAGAAACATCAGGGACTTCCCTGGTGGTCCAGTGGATAAGGACACCGCCTTGCAGTGCAAGGGGCGCCAGTTCAATCCCTGGCCTTGGAAGATCCCACGTGCCGCAGAGCGGCTGGACCAATGTGTCCAATTACTGAGCCGGAGCTCTGGAGCTCATGCGCCCAGAGCCCGTGCTCTGTGACAACAGAGGCCACCGCGATGGGAGGCCCACATGGGCCAAAGAACAAAGATGGATGAAAATAGACAAATGAAAGACCAATAGAAGTAGCCTGCCTGCTCCCCTCCCTCCCCACCCCAGCCCCCCACAAATAAATAAATCTTTAAAAAAAAAAAGAAACATCATTTGTATAGCTTCCTAGAACCCTAACTACAGATAGTAAGAAACCAAATTTAGGAATGATTTAATTTAACTTCTTCAATGTAGGAGGAAACCGAGGCTCTGAGAAAAAAAATTGTTTTGTCCATGGTCATAAGCTTTTGCTGAAAGTAGCTTAAGATGCAAGCCTGTGACACTAGCTTTAGTACTGTCTGCAGAGATCTGCTGACCTCAGCTGGGTGGGTTCACCTCCTAAATCACATCTCCAGCAGAAATGTTGAATACACTTTCCTAGAATTGATAAGTAGAGCGGGAGAGTAGAACAAGTCATATTCTATGATCTAAGCAAAAAATAAATAAAAAAACTCCTATTTTGTTTGTGGTTGCTCAAAGAATATTCTTGCCCCACTGTATGCAAGAAGGTAAAAGGTTCTTGCTTATGACAGAGAGCTGGCCTTGCGTCTGCACACTCCATTTCTTTCCTGCTAATGCCAAGTAAAGAAGGCAGGGAAAGGAAAGGTCACCTGCCTTCCACTTAATGGGGCACTGCTGTCCTTGAGTGGTCACATGGCCTGTTCCAGAAAATGTCAGACTGTGCCCTTAGAACTCTTAGTTAGCAGTTGAATGGCTCTATTGTTCAGTCAATGCCTCTCATTTTAACACCTACACACAGTCAACAAAATAATGGAAAGGCTGATCACTCTGTTTTCTTGATCAGTGTGACTATATAGGTGTGTCTACCCTGGGCTTAGCCATGATGAGGTTCCTGAGAAGTTCGGCTTTTAGGAAAAATAAGGGCTAGGAGATTAGACAGTACTGTGATCAAATCAAAGCTCTGTTGCCTGCTGGTATGTGACCTTGAACAAAAGACTTACAGTCTCTGAGAGTTAATTTGTTCCTCAGAAAAATTACAATGATAAATTTGTAGAGTATCAGAGAAAATGTAGACACCTGAAATTTATTAGGGATTTGCCATACACAGAAATGATCAGTTTTACCTTTGTTTTATTTACTTTTTAAACCAAAGCTGGTCTCCTCTAATAAGCTCTCATAAGCTCCCTGGGTGTTTGACATATTAAATTTTATGTGTAAAAGGCACTAGTGATGTTAACTCATGCAATTTTTAAAAACTTTCTTAAGATATAATTTTAATAATGTCATAATTTTAATAATTTTATTATCTCCCATTTAGAATGAACATCACCTCAGTTTTACCAAAGTCTAAACAAAATTTCTTTCTGACAACAGGCTCCTAGCTTCCCTTTTCTTACAGCACATACTTTAAGAAACTTAAAATTGTAAATTTTTTCTTTCACTCTTTGAGATGTAAATCTTCTACAACCCAGAAATGTCTTTCTCAAGGACCTGATTATATTTTCTCTGAAATGTAATCACCAACAAAGAGAAGGCTTCTATTTCCAATCTCTGTGGGAGAGTAGGAGCTTGACTTCCATAAGCAACAATTACCAAACACAGATAAACCTATAACAGTGACCAACCACTCCCTCTAATATCCTCCAGTACTTTTCCATTAGAGTCACTTCAACTTTTAAAAATCCTTCCACCTTTTATCTCAGAAGAGTTGAGTTTAATCTCTCTCCTCTATTGCAGTAGACTTGACCCTTGTTGCAACACTCTTGGATAAAACTTTCCTTGACTGTTTAATTTCACCTGCCTTCCACGGGACCTCACACATGTTCAAAAACAATGTGCCCTTAGAACTCTTAGTTAGCAGTTGAATGGCTCTATTGTTCAGTCAATTCCTCTCATTTTAACACCTACACACAGTCAACAAAATAATGGAAAGGCTGATCACTCTGTTTTCTTGATCAGTGTGACTATATAGGTGTGTCTACCCTGGGCTTAGCCATGATGAGGTTCCTGAGAAGTTCGGCTTTTAGGAAAAATAAGGGCTAGGAGATTAGACAGTACTGTGATCAAATCAAAGCTCTGTTGCCTGCTGGTATGTGACCTTGAACAAAAGACTTACAGTCTCTGAGAGTTAATTTGTTCCTCAGAAAAATTACAATGATAAATTTGTAGAGTATCAGAGAAAATGTAGACACCTGAAATTTATTAGGGATTTGCCATACACAGAAATGATCAGTTTTACCTTTGTTTTATTTACTTTTTAAACCAAAGCTGGTCTCCTCTAATAAGCTCTCATAAGCTCCCTGGGTGTTTGACATATTAAATTTTATGTGTAAAAGGCACTAGTGATGTTAACTCATGCAATTTTTAAAAACTTTCTTAAGATATAATTTTAATAATGTCATAATTTTAATAATTTTATTATCTCCCATTTAGAATGAACATCACCTCAGTTTTACCAAAGTCTAAACAAAATTTCTTTCTGACAACAGGCTCCTAGCTTCCCTTTTCTTACAGCACATACTTTAAGAAACTTAAAATTGAAAATTTTTTTCTTTCACTCTTTGAGATGTAAATCTTCTACAACCCAGAAATGTCTTTCTCAAGGACCTGATTATATTTTCTCTGAAATGTAATCACCAACAAAGAGAAGGCTTCTATTTCCAATCTCTGTGGGAGAGTAGGAGCTTGACTTCCATAAGCAACAATTACCAAACACAGATAAACCTATAACAGTGACCAACCACTCCCTCTAATATCCTCCAGTACTTTTCCATTAGAGTCACTTCAACTTTTAAAAATCCTTCCACCTTTTATCTCAGAAGAGTTGAGTTTAATCTCTCTCCTCTATTGCAGTAGACTTGACCCTTGTTGCAACACTCTTGGATAAAACTTTCCTTGACTGTTTAATTTGTCTGGTGAGATTGTCTTTTACACTGGCCCAAAGTTACTCAATTAGACAAGGCAAAGCTGGGATTTGTGTCAGATCATTTGTGCTCCTTTCATATGATGAGAAAGGATTCAGGTTCAGAATGGTAGCCTTATCCTAAGAAGAGTGTTATGCTGCAAATACAGTCTCACTCAGATGGCTTTGAGTTCTGCTTTTCTGAAAACTGAGAAGATTGGGTTACACTCCTGGCTTCATAGTTGAACCTGGCAGATGTCTCACAAGCCCTCATGCACAGGAGAAATGGGGACTATGTGGAGTCTACACTAGGGATCCAATATTGTCTACCTTTAACAAATAAAAAATTGGGGTTCTGTTCTGACCTCATTAGAAAGAGACAGGTACTCCTTCAGCTAAAAACATGTGAAATTAGTGCAGTCTTGGCATTTTAAGGGCTCTTTTACTTCTAATATTTTGAGGCTTTTTCTAAACTTCAACATCCCTTCTAGGATATTGAAACAAATTCAGCATTTCTCTACTTCTCTCAGAGTCTGCCTTCAAAGCTTCAGCGATCTTATACATTAATCTAATACTATGGTTGATAAACAGTTATCCAAAGACCAGATATCCCTAAGGCAATACATATTTACATTTCAATAGGCTCCACTTTGGATATAATTTTCAAATATATAAAAGAAAATGACTTCAGTGGTGATAATTCTAGATCCCTGGACCAGGATGACTAATGCAATTAACTTTTTTATTCAAGTTATTGAGTGCCTGCAGACATTGTGTAGGCATTTCAGTGTAGAGTAAAAACAAAGTGACCATTGACCTCCAGGGCATACACTTGGAGAAAATGGTAATTCAAAAAAGTACATGCACCCCAATGTTCATTGCAGCACTATTTACAGTAGTTAGGACATGGAAGCAACTTAAATGTCTATCAAAGGAGAATGGACAAAAAAGATGTAGTATATATGCATTATGGAATATTACTCAGTCATAAAAAAGAAATGAAATTGTGCCATTCTCAGAGACTTGGATAGACCTAGAGACTGTCATACAGGTTGAAGTACATCACAATGAGTAAAACAAATATTGTATAATATTGCCTATATATGGAATCTAGAAAAATTATACTGGTGTACTTATTGGCAAAGCAGAAATAGAGACATGCAAAATGGACAAATGGATACCAGGAGATGGAAAGATGGATTGGGAAATTGGGACTGACCTTTATAAACTCCTATGAATAAAATAGATAACAAGTGAGAACATACTATGTAGCACAGGGAATTCTACTCATTGTTCTCTGTTGATCTAAATGGGAAGGAAATACAAAATAGAGGAGATTATGTGTACATATAGCTGATTTACTTTGCTGAACAGCAGAAACTAACACAATATTATAAAACAACTGTATTCCAATAAAATTTTAAAAAAGAACACAATCTAGGAGAAGACACTTGCTATGCCCCAGCATCCTTAGAATTCTAAATTTTTAAATGCAGAACTGCTGGTTGGGTTCCTTGGAGTTCTACTTCAATAAGAATGTTCTAAGTATAAAGTATGTGCATGGTGTCTTATCAGATTGTACATTATGGGAAACATGGGATTATGGGATTCCCAAGGTCTCCGGAGCTATTGCTCATCTTTATCTCTTTTCTCTGACTCTTCACCTTGCAGGCACCTTGCACATAGTAGGGATTAAAACATGACTTATTAACTGTATGAGTGAATGTTTTAAAGCTATTTCCTGCATTAATATTATATACATCTAAAAAACAAACTTTAAGTGTCCAAGAATTCTGCCACATTTCATAAGCTATCACAGTTTTCCAAATTAAATTCAGCTTCAACTGTTAACCTTAGCTCGAAAAAGATCTGTCTATTAGTAATGCCCCAGGCAGGTTTATCAAAAACATCTTTTCACTATTAAAGCTTCAACCTAGTTCAGCTACAAATCCTTGTGGATTTACTTACCAGAAGACACTATCATTTCTATCTTCATTACAACATATTTTAATTATCTGGCTTAGAAATAAGGTCCTACCTCTTAATGAATGTTTTTAGTCTGGGGGCTCCAAAGGGCATAAGCCAGTTTCAAGACTTACTTTTGATTATATATGCAATTATAAGTTAGAAAATACATTTGAAAGTCAATGTAAGTTTTTAGTATTTTCTTTAGTTGAAAAATATGTAGGAGAGAATGAAGATTTTATTGTTATCATTTGACTTCTTGTCCAGGGCAATATTTTTCAGACTTGACAACAGTACCTCTGCATGTCTCCTAGTGTCATATACTGGGTCAGTTCCATGATTGCTACTAGAGCTTGTGTGAGGGCCATAGATTCATTGACCTAAGCTTATTTTCAGATATAGTAACCATGTGTCTTTTATTACTACTCAAGTTCCATGAGTTTAATTTCTTCATCTATTTTGGGAAGTTGGTGAAGAAATTAAAAACAATACGATTAAAGCCCAAACCCTCTTTCTGGCCTGCAATTAGTATTGTACAATTTTGCTCACTTTCTCTTCCAAACATAGATTATTCCAAAATTTGGTCTCCTTAAGTCTTTGACCACATTTCTGACTTCTCATTCTCATAATATGAACGTATTTCATGTGTTACTGAAATGAGGGATTATCAGACAAGGACTCCCTCTACTTTCCCTCTCCCAACACAAACATCTAAATTTTCCACCATTTCATCTCTTCCTTTCTATTGTAGAGGAAGTAGATCATGGATCCATTTCTCAGGCCAACATGAACACATTTCACTTGACCTTCCACTGGACCTTACTCCTTTACTTTCTGTTCTTTTAGTGAAGCTTCTAACTTTCAGTTCACTGCATTTTGTTTCCTTCCACCCTGAAAGTGGCTATATTCAATACATAAATCATACTTCCTTTAAATCTTCCCTAAATAAATAATAGAGATGTGTCTAAACAATTTTTTACTCAAGGATAGTCATTGTGGAAATATAATAGCAAACACTGAAAAATGTCCAAATGTGTGAGAATACAGCTTGATTAAATAAATTAGGAGATGATAGAGTTGGGGAAGGGACTGATGAACTGTTTTAGATAGAAAACCAGTGACATGGGAAAATGTTGAGTTGTGACTAAATATCTCAAATTTTCTTTTAAGAGTCAAAGAAATTAGTATGTGTGTATTTAGGCGTGTGGGTATATACAACAAGAAAAGATTAGAATGTCATTCCTGCTTGGAGAGATCAGGGTGCTTTAATTTTCTGTGAGTTTCTAAACTTTATAGAACAAATCTATGTTGCTTTTATAATAGATGAGAGAACAACAGCATTTATAAGTGCTTCTTTTGTACCATGTCCTCTCTAAAGGACATCTCATTTTTTTCCTTTTAGCTATCCAGCCGCTTAAAGTACAGTCTACATCATCTAACACCACTTCTTTCAGCTCATTTAGTATTCACCCCGATGCCAATTCATGGAGCCCCCACTATGGATCACGCACTGTATGAAGTACAGAGCAGGTCACTGAGGTGATAATGACGTTGGTGGCTGAGAAACTATTGGTGTCTGAAACTATTCAGACAATAAATAGTTTATTTTTCCATCAAGGGCTTGTAACAGGTTGTTAAGACACCAAGTACTATTTCCATTACATCTAATTACTCAAGCAGGAAGTCCACAAAGAGCACAAATACACTGCAATGTTTATGATGTTACCAGTTTCAATAAGTGCTTAAAAATGCAATTGTCTAATCTCTCATAAATCTGTCTTCTGCATTCTTCCAGAATCCATAAACACTTAAACTGGTCATAAAGTAATTCCAGATTAATTATGTGAATAAGACTTCCAGTTCCAGAGTTTATGACTAGAACTGCAACATCACTTTTTCAATTTATGTTGCTTAAAAATAAGCAAATATGATTGATTTACAATAATAACAATAACATAATTATATGCTTAAATTCTACTTTAGAAATAGAAAATATAATTTTTCTAACGTGGGAAAGTTGCAATGGTTTCTCTCCTCCAAGTGCTCCCCTATACCCCTCCTACCCTGAATGCATATGTGCATGCTCAATTGCTTCAGTCATGTCCGACTCTTGGCAACCCTGTGGACCATAGGCCTCCAGGCTCCTCTGTCAATGGGGTTCTCCAGGCAAGAATACTGGAGTGGATTGCCATGCTTTCCTCCTGGGAATTTTCCTGGTCCAGGGATTTAACCTGAATCTCTTATGTCTCCTACATTGGCAGGTGGATTCTTTACCACTAGTGCCACCCAGGAAGCCTCTCACTCTGAATACTTCTAGGCAAATATATAAAAGAATGACAATACTATGTTTCCACAGATATCCTCTATCAATTAAGACTTATGCAAATGTTTACCTATCTATTTGCCATCTATCTATAGTATCTTTATGTAGTGAATATAATGTTGGCCAGAGTGATTATAGCAACAATCTAGTCTTCTGATTACAGGGATACATTTAAAGGTTTATGCTGGAAGAAAAGGATCTGTTTTAAGTTTGAATTCCAGGTAAAGTGATTTCTTCTACTAAGAAGCAATCTTTTTGTTAATTTTAGCATTTCAAACACTGATTTTATAACTTGAAACAATGTAATGTAACATTTTCATAGAAAGTATGTATATTCTTATACAATAGAGGCACCTGGATAGACACTCAAAATGTTTTGGGGTTTAGGAATTTATTGCTAAAGAGAGCTAAGCTGAGACCTAAAGAGTTAGCCAGTCTAAGGGAGGATCAGGATAGATTTCAAATTTTGTGAGTATCACTGGAGTAGTTGTCCTTGACTTGCCTGGCTCCACATTTAGAAAAAATAGGGGTAAAAATCAGCCATTCTCTATATCAAAGTTGATACTTTTTTAAAACTGATCATCTGTAATATTTCAGGTCATGTGTTATCTCATCCAGTTTGATCATTACCAAGTTTCCCTTGTACAAGGGAGCATTACCCAGGCTGTATTCTCATTCAAGGTCTTGGAATTTTTATTTATTTGTTCACCCTGCATCCACCAAAACTAATCATGTGTACCCTGTAAATTACAAGGCATCATGCTTGATGTGGTAGTAATGAAAAGCTGTAAAGCTACTCTATTTAGGGAGTTTTCAACCCAATATGTAAGTCTAAGATATATGCACTGGCAGAATGCTAAGGAAGTTCAGAGTCCATGTTATTTGAAGAAGCCAGGGCTCTGCCTCCTTTCTGAAAATCAGGCAGTTTTCTTCTGTCCTCACTGCATTCATTGTATACATTACTACAGACCCCATAATTCTTTTCTTTGGGCCTTTAACATTCATTGTGGGAACATTATTCATTAGATAGTAAAGTCTTGAAACTTAATAAAACAAACATAGAAGAGATTCATGACTAACACTGGCACAGTAGTGCCCTTGGGTCAAACATTTGCTTTACTAAATGCCAAACAGTCTCCAGTTTCTAGCAATAAAACATGATTTCATTTTCTTTCAGCACTGTTGGAATGCCTCTACGGTAGCTCTTAGTCAGAGGAGATACAATTATGGCTATACCTTTGCTGATGTTGGATTCTGTAAGTGGACATTCAGACCAATTAGAAAGAAGAATGTCTGGAAAATAATACCCAAGAGAGAGAACGCTGTTGGTCTTTCAATGAGAAAATAAGCATTCAGAATTCAGAATATTAGATGCAAGATACCTATGTACATGGTGAGACACCTTGAGAAACGCCGTAGAACCTATGAATAGGGAAAACATTTTTAGCAGAAACAATCTAAATAATGGAAGGGTTTGTATCATTTTTTGACTTCTTATTGTAATCAGAATGAGTCTCTTCAGTGGCCCTGGCAGAGTTGTGACAGTACCAGATGACACATCTTTGCCTTGAGATTTAACACTCCCCAGGGTCACTTGGCCTACAACTGCTTCAGTTTCTTCTCCTCCACATCTTTGTTGAACCTTCAGCCATTCTCTATATCAAAGTTGATACTTTTTTAAAACTGATCATCTGTAATATTTCAGGTCATGTGTTATCTCATCCAGTTTGATCATTACCAAGTTTCCCTTGTACAAGGGAGCATTACCCAGGCTGTATTCTCATTCAAGGTCTTGGAATTTTTATTTATTTGTTCACCCTGCATCCACCAAAACTAATCATGTGTACCCTGTAAATTACAAGGCATCATGCTTGATGTGGTAGTAATGAAAAGCTGTAAAGCTACTCTATTTAGGGAGTTTTCAACCCAATATGTAAGTCTAAGATATATGCACTGGCAGAATGCTAAGGAAGTTCAGAGTCCATGTTATTTGAAGAAGCCAGGGCTCTGCCTCCTTTCTGAAAATCAGGCAGTTTTCTTCTGTCCTCACTGCATTCATTGTATACATTACTACAGACCCCATAATTCTTTTCTTTGGGCCTTTAACATTCATTGTGGGAACATTATTCATTAGATAGTAAAGTCTTGAAACTTAATAAAACAAACATAGAAGAGATTCATGACTAACACTGGCACAGTAGTGCCCTTGGGTCAAACATTTGCTTTACTAAATGCCAAACAGTCTCCAGTTTCTAGCAATAAAACATGATTTCATTTTCTTTCAGCACTGTTGGAATGCCTCTACGGTAGCTCTTAGTCAGAGGAGATACAATTATGGCTATACCTTTGCTGATGTTGGATTCTGTAAGTGGACATTCAGACCAATTAGAAAGAAGAATGTCTGGAAAATAATACCCAAGAGAGAGAACGCTGTTGGTCTTTCAATGAGAAAATAAGCATTCAGAATTCAGAATATTAGATGCAAGATACCTATGTACATGGTGAGACACCTTGAGAAACGCCGTAGAACCTATGAATAGGGAAAACATTTTTAGCAGAAACAATCTAAATAATGGAAGGGTTTGTATCATTTTTTGACTTCTTATTGTAATCAGAATGAGTCTCTTCAGTGGCCCTGGCAGAGTTGTGACAGTACCAGATGACACATCTTTGCCTTGAGATTTAACACTCCCCAGGGTCACTTGGCCTACAACTGCTTCAGTTTCTTCTCCTCCACATCTTTTTTGCTACATTCCAACCACATGTTGAACCTTCTCAAGCATTCGTTTTGCCTTTGCACTTGCTGTTCCTTCTGCCTGATAGGCTCTTTCCTCTTGATCTCTGAGAATGAATCCTCTCTTATTCTTCAGATCTCCACCCTCAGAGACCTCTCTGGTCATTCAATCTATATAAGCCCCTCTATCATCCTCCTTTTCTCTCCTCCCAAACAATTAACCCTTCCCTATGGTTATATTTGACTTTCCTTAAGGCTCATTTTGTAGAGCAGAGTTGTGCAGCAGAAGCATGCTGGGCCCATAACCCAGAGGTTGATGAATCGAAACCATTTTCTGCTAGGTTCAGCTTTTTGGGATTTTCCAGGTGGCATAGTGGTAAAGAATCTGTCTGCCAATGCAGGAGACACAAGAGACTCAGGTTCTATCCCTAGGTTAGGAAGATCCTCTGGAGAAAGTGGCAATCCACTCCAGTATACTTGTCTGGAAAATTTCACAGACAGAGGAGCCTAGTGGGCTACCATCCATGAGGTTGCAAAGAACTGGACGTGACTGGACACAGTAGCATGACTCATTCTGCTGCTGAAAACTATTTTACAAACATAGTAAATTGGAAAGTAATTATTTTTCATTATAAATTACTATAAATCTGTTTATTAACAGGCTTGTCTATTGTCTTTTTTCTTCTTTATTGACAGGGAGAGAGAGCAGCAGTGAAGAACAGATTGGAGTGGGCTTGGGTTTTTTTTTTCTTTTTTGGGGAGTGGGGACGGGTTGAGGAGGGAGGGGGCAGGCGGGCCACTTCTGTTGGTCTTTCATTTATCCATCTTCATCCATTTTTGTCCTTTGGCTCCTGTGGGCCTCCCATTGCAGTGGCCTCTGTCGTCGCAGAGCACTGGCTCTGCGTGCATGCGCTCCAGAGCTCCAGCTCCGTAATTGGACACATCAGTCCAGCAGCTCCTCGGCACGTGGGATCTTCCCAGGCCAGGGATCAAACAGGCGCACCTTGTACTGCAAGGCGGTGTCCTTACCCACTGGACCACCAGGGAAGCCCTGGCCTTGGGTTTTGAAACTCATCTCTATCACTTATTGTTTGGATGACCATAGGCAAGTTACTTAATTTACCTGTGCTTCCATTCCCTCATTAATAAAACTGGAATAAAAATAGTACCTACCTCACAGGGCTGTTGAGAGAATTAAAAGAGTAAATCAAGATAAATCACTGGGAACAGAGCCTGGTATAGAACAGCTCTAAATAATAGTAGTAGTAGTAGCAATAGTAGTGAAAGTAGTTGTCTCCTTGCATTAGAACAAAAAGGGTCAGAATTCAGCCCTCTAGTTCAATTTTAAATCCCTAGTGACTAGAATAGCATTTGGCCATAGTGGATACTCAATCAATAGTAGTTGAATAAATGTTTTATAGGAGAGTATCATGAGGAAGATTAAAAAATTTTAAGGGGACTAAAAGTCAATTTAGGTCAGTAATGAAAGAAAAAAGAAAGTCATTGCTACATAAGGATGAGGAAGAGACTGGAAAGTGTTGTTAGCACAATTAACTGTAACCTGAAAACCAGGGGGAGGTTGCAAAGAACTGGACGTGACTGGACACAGTAGCAAATTGACAGAGGAGCCTAGTGGGCTACCATCCATGAGGTTGCAAAGAACTGGCGTGACTGGACACAGTAGCATGACTCATTCTGCTGCTGAAAACTATTTTACAAACATAGTAAATTGGAAAGTAATTATTTTTCATTATAAATTACTATAAATCTGTTTATTAACAGGCTTGTCTATTGTCTTTTTTCTTCTTTATTGACAGGAGAGAGAGCAGCAGTGAAGAACAGATTGGAGTGGGCTTGGGTTTTTTTTTTCTTTTTTGGGGAGTGGGGACGGGTTGAGGAGGGAGGGGGCAGGCGGGCCACTTCTGTTGGTCTTTCATTTATCCATCTTCATCCATTTTTGTCCTTTGGCTCCTGTGGGCCTCCCATTGCAGTGGCCTCTGTCGTCGCAGAGCACTGGCTCTGCGTGCATGCGCTCCAGAGCTCCAGCTCCGTAATTGGACACATCAGTCCAGCAGCTCCTCGGCACGTGGGATCTTCCCAGGCCAGGGATCAAACAGGCGCACCTTGTACTGCAAGGCGGTGTCCTTACCCACTGGACCACCAGGGAAGCCCTGGCCTTGGGTTTTGAAACTCATCTCTATCACTTATTGTTTGGATGACCATAGGCAAGTTACTTAATTTACCTGTGCTTCCATTCCCTCATTAATAAAACTGGAATAAAAATAGTACCTACCTCACAGGGCTGTTGAGAGAATTAAAAGAGTAAATCAAGATAAATCACTGGGAACAGAGCCTGGTATAGAACAGCTCTAAATAATAGTAGTAGTAGTAGCAATAGTAGTGAAAGTAGTTGTCTCCTTGCATTAGAACAAAAAGGGTCAGAATTCAGCCCTCTAGTTCAATTTTAAATCCCTAGTGACTAGAATAGCATTTGGCCATAGTGGATACTCAATCAATAGTAGTTGAATAAATGTTTTATAGGAGAGTATCATGAGGAAGATTAAAAAATTTTAAGGGGACTAAAAGTCAATTTAGGTCAGTAATGAAAGAAAAAAGAAAGTCATTGCTACATAAGGATGAGGAAGAGACTGGAAAGTGTTGTTAGCACAATTAACTGTAACCTGATATTAACTAAGGAGACCAAGGTGATAAGTTTGATATCTTTGCATGTTCCACTTGAGTTGGTTCTCTGCTATGGTCATTCACCTGGCATTTCTAGTCTGTTGTCTTATGCATCAGTGCCTGAAATCAGGGAGAAAGGAACTGAAACAAATTAAAGATCTATTATCTCTAAGAAAAATTTATCAGAAAATGCTTCCTTGTAAATAGTGGGACAATTCTTGGCATTGCCAACATGACAAGAGACTTCACTGCTAACTCTCCATTGAATTCAAAGCACTGAGCACACATGATCCCATATAAGTAATGTTTCTAGGGCTTAAAATTTCCTTCCTGAGCTTGCACTTGGAATTTGAGAAATTGGGAATTAGTTTTCTCCTTTCCTGAAATATGTTTAGCTGCCACCAGGTGGTACTAGGTAAGCATATCCAAATAGGAAAATGCAATTTTATTTTACACAAAATTGCCAGGAGTTGTAAAAAATTATTTTCCTTTAGTATAGCACTAATAAACATAAATTTTGTGAAACTTGGAGTACACATTATTCTTGGCTTGGGCTTTTAAAACAGTGCTTGGTTTGGTTTTCTCTAAAATTCAAATTGTACACAGGTTTCAGAGAAAAATTTCATCTTCCTGTGACTCAGACTTTCATTTTCAGAAAGCTTCTGTATTTCTCCATAAGTCACACAGATTTCTGTGCCCCAGGAAAAGTCTTTCCATTTTCCCTTGAACATTTACCTTTTTATTTCTTTCACTTTTCCTTCTTGAATCATAGCTTCATGCCTTTGCCTGCCTCAGTTTTACTCATCAGTGAAAAGGGGATAGAAATACACACATTACCAGTTTCTGCAAATGTGAAATCTCTGAGTAAAAGGTAGGTAGTCATTACTACAAACATCCTCACGGATCTTCCCAATTAATCCTTAGGGGCAAAATACTTCCAGTTCATTTTCCTTATCTGAGAGGTGTTTCCTTTTTCCATTCATTTCCACAAATGGCAAATGGGTCCACACTAGCCATCTGTGACTCCAGCAGACAATAATGGAATGCATCATCAGAAAGAATCATTTCTATTGGCTGACCACAAGCTCTTTGTCACTTGTCTGCACTGTCTTCTCTCTGATCCTTTAACTATATTGCTAATGCTCAGAGCTCAGTACATCTTTCAATGAAGGCTTAAAACACAGATTTATCTTTCATGTCTAGAGTACTAAGAGATGCCCTTGTTTCTTGAGTTCAACCAACGCTTATTTCTAAATGAATAACTTTTCCTCTATTTACTTTCTTGCTCACATGTCTACTTTATCAAGTATAACCTTCATATATTTGAAAAATATTTATTCCTTCTTTCCTTTCTTTTTGCTATTCTCTTGCTCTTTTAATAATTTTCTGCTCTGCATTTCCCTTAGCCTAAAGATTACAGCTACATAAACATAAGGAATCAGTGATTCTTATGAAGGAAGAATATACCTAGCCCAACTCACACTGAAACAGATCAATCAACGTCTACAAATATGAGTATTTCCAGCAAAGGTCTCTGCTATGGTCACAGAACCACTGCAGTATATCGGCAGATCTTTCATGTCTGTACACTCTGGGAAAGTGGGTAACAGGCCCAAGGCAGAGGTAAGGGAGAGATAACAAAGACAAAGTTAATTCTCCTGAAGAACACACATCGCCAATCAAGCATTTCTAAACAAAATTAGTTCAAATTCCTAATCTTGTTTAAAAATTCACTTATTAAAGATAATATTTGATAATATTTAGATTTAGATAATATTCAAATCTGTACCACTTGATGCATGTAGATAAAATATATAATTTCCTTCCTGCCTTTCTCAACCCATTTTCAAATTTTAATTTACTTAATATTTTTAATTTTACAGAGTTTTGTTATTTATTGCCACACATCAACCTGAATAAGCCATAGGTATATATAATGTCCCTCCCACTTGAACCTCCCTCCTGTCTCCTTCCAGTCCCACCCTCTAGGTTCCACAGAGCTGTTTGAAGTTTCCTACTATATCCCTACCCTTCCCCCTTTTCAGCTTACCAGTTCGAGTATCTCCATTATCTAAAAAGGGAAAAGGGTGTTTCCTTTTCCATTCATTTCCACAAATGGCAAATGGGTCCACACTAGCCATCTGTGACTCCAGCAGACAATAATGGAATGCATCATCAGAAAGAATCATTTCTATTGGCTGACCACAAGCTCTTTGTCACTTGTCTGCACTGTCTTCTCTCTGATCCTTTAACTATATTGCTAATGCTCAGAGCTCAGTACATCTTTCAATGAAGGCTTAAAACACAGATTTATCTTTCATGTCTAGAGTACTAAGAGATGCCCTTGTTTCTTGAGTTCAACCAACGCTTATTTCTAAATGAATAACTTTTCCTCTATTTACTTTCTTGCTCACATGTCTACTTTATCAAGTATAACCTTCATATATTTGAAAAATATTTATTCCTTCTTTCCTTTCTTTTTGCTATTCTCTTGCTCTTTTAATAATTTTCTGCTCTGCATTTCCCTTAGCCTAAAGATTACAGCTACATAAACATAAGGAATCAGTGATTCTTATGAAGGAAGAATATACCTAGCCCAACTCACACTGAAACAGATCAATCAACGTCTACAAATATGAGTATTTCCAGCAAAGGTCTCTGCTATGGTCACAGAACCACTGCAGTATATCGGCAGATCTTTCATGTCTGTACACTCTGGGAAAGTGGGTAACAGGCCCAAGGCAGAGGTAAGGGAGAGATAACAAAGACAAAGTTAATTCTCCTGAAGAACACACATCGCCAATCAAGCATTTCTAAACAAAATTAGTTCAAATTCCTAATCTTGTTTAAAAATTCACTTATTAAAGATAATATTTGATAATATTTAGATTTAGATAATATTCAAATCTGTACCACTTGATGCATGTAGATAAAATATATAATTTCCTTCCTGCCTTTCTCAACCCATTTTCAAATTTTAATTTACTTAATATTTTTAATTTTACAGAGTTTTGTTATTTATTGCCACACATCAACCTGAATAAGCCATAGGTATATATAATGTCCCTCCCACTTGAACCTCCCTCCTGTCTCCCTTCCAGTCCCACCCTCTAGGTTCCACAGAGCTGTTTGAAGTTTCCTTAGTCTTATAGCAGATTCACACTGTTTTCTCAACCCACTTTTTAAAATAACCCAACTCAGATTTTGGCAAAAACAGCCACCAAGCTTCATATTTTGCAGCATCATGGACTTCTAATTTTCTTTCTAGATTCCATACGTTTGACTTAAGGATTTTCAAATTTTAGTTTCTTCAGGGCAACATGGCAATAAGTAATCCATTTATTTTGTTTTATCTCTAAGGGATAGCTAGGCTGAAGCCGATAAAACTCAAGGTTATCCTTTACACGGGTGTATGACCCATTATAATATAATATTTTATCTCTAAGGGATAGCTAGGCTGAAGCCGATAAAACTCAAGGTTATCCTTTACACGGGTGTATGACCCATTATAATATAATATAATTACCATATAATACTATAGTATTATATTTATTTAATTTTCAGTGACTTTATATATTTATTTACACAAACATTCATATTTCTCATTCCAAACTAACAAATATGACATTCCAAGAAAGATAATCATACGTGTTTGTAGCCAGTAGAATTCGAATGCTCTTCTAATGGCAGAGGTAGTAAGTATATAATAAGATAATTGGTCCTTATTAAAGGCAAAGGAACAACCAAGAGACTTTCGTAAGTTGTAGAGGGCATAACCTCTAAGAGTAAAAACCTGTTCATTTATCCTCATTGACAAGATGTCCATTTTATCTAAATGCATTTTATTTATTCTTCTGCTAGGGACAGAGGAATGTGAATGAGAAATGTGTTAGGGTATTTATTACTTAAAGAACAGAGGAGACTTATTCTTTCAGGAGCACACTGCTTGTGGGTCAATTTTACCAGCAACCTGATCTTGTTTAAAAATTCACTTATTAAAGATAATATTTGATAATATTTAGATTTAGATAATATTCAAATCTGTACCACTTGATGCATGTAGATAAAATATATAATTTCCTTCCTGCCTTTCTCAACCCATTTTCAAATTTTAATTTACTTAATATTTTTAATTTTACAGAGTTTTGTTATTTATTGCCACACATCAACCTGAATAAGCCATAGGTATATATAATGTCCCTCCCACTTGAACCTCCCTCCTGTCTCCCTTCCAGTCCCACCCTCTAGGTTCCACAGAGCTGTTTGAAGTTTCCTTAGTCTTATAGCAGATTCACACTGTTTTCTCAACCCACTTTTTAAAATAACCCAACTCAGATTTTGGCAAAAACAGCCACCAAGCTTCATATTTTGCAGCATCATGGACTTCTAATTTTCTTTCTAGATTCCATACGTTTGACTTAAGGATTTTCAAATTTTAGTTTCTTCAGGGCAACATGGCAATAAGTAATCCATTTATTTTGTTTTATCTCTAAGGGATAGCTAGGCTGAAGCCGATAAAACTCAAGGTTATCCTTTACACGGGTGTATGACCCATTATAATATAATATTTTATCTCTAAGGGATAGCTAGGCTGAAGCCGATAAAACTCAAGGTTATCCTTTACACGGGTGTATGACCCATTATAATATAATATAATTACCATATAATACTATAGTATTATATTTATTTAATTTTCAGTGACTTTATATATTTATTTACACAAACATTCATATTTCTCATTCCAAACTAACAAATATGACATTCCAAGAAAGATAATCATACGTGTTTGTAGCCAGTAGAATTCGAATGCTCTTCTAATGGCAGAGGTAGTAAGTATATAATAAGATAATTGGTCCTTATTAAAGGCAAAGGAACAACCAAGAGACTTTCGTAAGTTGTAGAGGGCATAACCTCTAAGAGTAAAAACCTGTTCATTTATCCTCATTGACAAGATGTCCATTTTATCTAAATGCATTTTTATTTATTCTTCTGCTAGGGACAGAGGAATGTGAATGAGAAATGTGTTAGGGTATTTATTACTTAAAGAACAGAGGAGACTTATTCTTTCAGGAGCACACTGCTTGTGGGTCAATTTTACCAGCAACCTGATGGCTTGTTCATTAGGGCAGGTAAAACCTCCTTTCTCTAGCATTCTTTCTCTAGCATTCCCCTCTGTATGTTTTTAACTCTGTGTGCAAAACAGGCACTCTCTATACCTGATACCTCCTGACAACAGACTGCTCCTATTTTCATTGGCCTGAGACAAAATGACAAAATATGGAATAACCTCCTTGGCAGGGGAGAATGAGATAGGCTCTGCAACCCACAGTCCCACAAGTGAAACCTGAATGCACACCATCTAGCCTTTTACTGGGAATTTCACTCAATTCTTCTGAGCCTCAGTGTTCTTATCTGTGAAATTGGTCTAACAAAAGTATTGATGACAGTCAAGGGCACCAAGGCCAGCTCATTAGGTTTGTATGACAGCAACATGAGAAAAATTTTACAAATCATGTAGCACCTGGCACTTAGTTAATAGCCAGCAAGACATTCATATCACTACTCTGGACAGAGGAAAGGCTTGTCATATTTAATACTTCTGTCTGGAGCTTATCTTCATGACAAATTTTTAGTGACAACAGTTTCAAAGATGCCTGCTGAAATTGGCTAATGGACTCTGCTTTCTAACAGGGGGCAGTTTTTGCTGGACTGAAGCAAAAAGCAGCAGGTGGAAAGCAAATTTTCGAAGCAAAAAACCTCTTGACTAACTGATCCTGCTTTTACTCACTTGAACTGCTAAATCCATAACAGAAAGCAACCACAAACTAGAGGTTCTAAAAACACTCAAGTAAGACACTCGGTCAGAGTATGGATTTTTCTTCCTTCTTGATTGTTGTGAGAATATGTTGAAGGTGATAATAATAATAATATTTTATAATTTTTTAAACAGTTCTTCTAATGGCAGAGGTAGTAAGTATATAATAAGATAATTGGTCCTTATTAAAGGCAAAGGAACAACCAAGAGACTTTCGTAAGTTGTAGAGGGCATAACCTCTAAGAGTAAAAACCTGTTCATTTATCCTCATTGACAAGATGTCCATTTTATCTAAATGCATTTTATTTATTCTTCTGCTAGGGACAGAGGAATGTGAATGAGAAATGTGTTAGGGTATTTATTACTTAAAGAACAGAGGAGACTTATTCTTTCAGGAGCACACTGCTTGTGGGTCAATTTTACCAGCAACCTGATGGCTTGTTCATTAGGGCAGGTAAAACCTCCTTTCTCTAGCATTCTTTCTCTAGCATTCCCCTCTGTATGTTTTTAACTCTGTGTGCAAAACAGGCACTCTCTATACCTGATACCTCCTGACAACAGACTGCTCCTATTTTCATTGGCCTGAGACAAAATGACAAAATATGGAATAACCTCCTTGGCAGGGGAGAATGAGATAGGCTCTGCAACCCACAGTCCCACAAGTGAAACCTGAATGCACACCATCTAGCCTTTTACTGGGAATTTCACTCAATTCTTCTGAGCCTCAGTGTTCTTATCTGTGAAATTGGTCTAACAAAAGTATTGATGACAGTCAAGGGCACCAAGGCCAGCTCATTAGGTTTGTATGACAGCAACATGAGAAAAATTTTACAAATCATGTAGCACCTGGCACTTAGTTAATAGCCAGCAAGACATTCATATCACTACTCTGGACAGAGGAAAGGCTTGTCATATTTAATACTTCTGTCTGGAGCTTATCTTCATGACAAATTTTTAGTGACAACAGTTTCAAAGATGCCTGCTGAAATTGGCTAATGGACTCTGCTTTCTAACAGGGGGCAGTTTTTGCTGGACTGAAGCAAAAAGCAGCAGGTGGAAAGCAAATTTTCGAAGCAAAAAACCTCTTGACTAACTGATCCTGCTTTTACTCACTTGAACTGCTAAATCCATAACAGAAAGCAACCACAAACTAGAGGTTCTAAAAACACTCAAGTAAGACACTCGGTCAGAGTATGGATTTTTCTTCCTTCTTGATTGTTGTGAGAATATGTTGAAGGTGATAATAATAATAATATTTTATATTAAACAGTTCTTTTTTGTTTCTAAAAATTCTGATCACATTATTTATAGAGACTTGCTAAGAAATTCAATTCAGTCCTTGGCAAATTAAATACACAATATTGAAAGAATAACTTGAATGGATGATTTTTTTTTTTTTTAAAGATTTATTTATTTATTTATTTATTTTGGGCGGGGGTCGGGTTTGGGGAGGGAGGGGAGCGGGCGGGCCACTTCTATTGGTCTTTCATTTCTCTGTTTTCATCCGTCTTTGTTCTTTTGGCTTCTGCGGGCCTCCCATCGCGGTGGCGTCTGTTGTCGCAGAGCGCCGGCTCTGGGCGCATGCGCTCCAGAGCTCCGGCTCGGCGATTGGACACATCAGTCCAGCCGCTCCGTGGCACGTGGGATCTTCCCAGGCCAGGGCTCGAACCGGCGCCCCTTGCACTGCAAGGCGGTGTCCTTATCCACTGAACCACCAGGGGAAGCCCAAATGGATGATTTTTGATATTAAGTTTTAAAAAAAAGGTTTCCTGGTATATAAAATGTCCATCCCTCCATATGTATATTTGGAGGGTTGTTTTTTGGGGGGGGGGGCACTTTTATTGTTCTTTCATTTATTTATTTTCATTCATCTTTGTTCTTTGGCCTGTATGGGCCTCCATTACAGTGGCCTCTCCCGTAGCAGAGCACCGACTCTGGGCGCATGTGCTCCAGAGAGCACTGGCTGGTAATTGGACACACCGGTCCAGGCGCTCCACGGCATGTGGGATCTTCCCATGCCAGGGATTGAACCGGCGCCCCTTGCACTGCAAGGCGGTGTCCTTATCCACTGAACCACCAGGGGAAGCCCAAATGGATGATTTTTGATATTAAGTTTTAAAAAAAAGGTTTCCTGGTATATAAAATGTCCATCCCTCCATATGTATATTTGGAGGGTTGTTTTTTGGGGGGGGGGCACTTTTATTGTTCTTTCATTTATTTATTTTCATTCATCTTTGTTCTTTGGCCTGTATGGGCCTCCATTACAGTGGCCTCTCCCGTAGCAGAGCACCGACTCTGGGCGCATGTGCTCCAGAGAGCACTGGCTGGTAATTGGACACACCGGTCCAGGCGCTCCACGGCATGTGGGATCTTCCCATGCCAGGGATTGAACCAAAGTCCCTTGCAGTACAAGGTGGACTCTTTACCCACTGGACCACTAGGAAAGCCCTACGAGTTCTTTCTTTTGGGCAGAATCTCTCTGATCAGAATAGCAGCCTGGACTTTCCCTTCATAGCGTTAATCATTGGCAATGGGTAAATCACTAATGTGCTTTAAGATCTAACTTACTAATTACAGAGGAATGTCTCTAAATGTCTCTAAAATCAGGAGTCAAACCCCTTCACTACTTCATTCCGGACTCTAGAAAGAAGTTGAGCATGTAGTGATAGTTTAGTTGCTAAGTCATATCTGACTCTTGTGACCCCATGGACCATAGCCCACCAGACTCTTCTGTCTGCGGAACTCTCCAGGCAAGAATACTGGAATGAGTTTCCATTTATTTCTCCAGGGGATCTTCCCCACCCAGGAATCAAACCTGGGTCTCCTGCATTGCAGGTAGATTCTTTCACAACACGAGCTATGAGGGAGCATGTAGTAGACCCTCAAGAAAAGTTTGGAGAGGAAACACAGACCCAATGAGGAGCCAGCTTTAGACTTAGAAAGATTGAGGCTTGAATTTGGATAAAACCCTCCCCTCTGCATATATGGGAAAAATTGTTACATTCCCTAATCAGTTTCCTCTTCAATAAAATGAAGGGAATAATACTTATGCTATAGAGCAATTATAAAGAGTAAAAGGACACATGTATCAAACACAGAGGATTGTACCAGATAAATGTCAATTGTTTCATAAATAATTACTGTCAATATCATGATTATTATATAGTGAGCACATGTAAAATCAATTATTTAATATAATGATGAGAACCAGGCTTTCAAGGATATCACCGATCCCATCAGCCCCCTTCAGAACTCCATCCATATCACTTTTTGAAATGTACGGTCCACTTCCTGGTCCCATTCACCCTTAAACAGAAAGTAACACAAATAGAATGTCAATGAAATATAATATTGCTAAGACTGTTTAAGACTCCAGCCCTGTTATCATATTGAAAGACATGGGCCTCCATTACAGTGGCCTCTCCCGTAGCAGAGCACCGACTCTGGGCGCATGTGCTCCAGAGAGCACTGGCTGGTAATTGGACACACCGGTCCAGGCGCTCCACGGCATGTGGGATCTTCCCATGCCAGGGATTGAACCAAAGTCCCTTGCAGTACAAGGTGGACTCTTTACCCACTGGACCACTAGGAAAGCCCTACGAGTTCTTTCTTTTGGGCAGAATCTCTCTGATCAGAATAGCAGCCTGGACTTTCCCTTCATAGCGTTAATCATTGGCAATGGGTAAATCACTAATGTGCTTTAAGATCTAACTTACTAATTACAGAGGAATGTCTCTAAATGTCTCTAAAATCAGGAGTCAAACCCCTTCACTACTTCATTCCGGACTCTAGAAAGAAGTTGAGCATGTAGTGATAGTTTAGTTGCTAAGTCATATCTGACTCTTGTGACCCCATGGACCATAGCCCACCAGACTCTTCTGTCTGCGGAACTCTCCAGGCAAGAATACTGGAATGAGTTTCCATTTATTTCTCCAGGGGATCTTCCCCACCCAGGAATCAAACCTGGGTCTCCTGCATTGCAGGTAGATTCTTTCACAACACGAGCTATGAGGGAGCATGTAGTAGACCCTCAAGAAAAGTTTGGAGAGGAAACACAGACCCAATGAGGAGCCAGCTTTAGACTTAGAAAGATTGAGGCTTGAATTTGGATAAAACCCTCCCCTCTGCATATATGGGAAAAATTGTTACATTCCCTAATCAGTTTCCTCTTCAATAAAATGAAGGGAATAATACTTATGCTATAGAGCAATTATAAAGAGTAAAAGGACACATGTATCAAACACAGAGGATTGTACCAGATAAATGTCAATTGTTTCATAAATAATTACTGTCAATATCATGATTATTATATAGTGAGCACATGTAAAATCAATTATTTAATATAATGATGAGAACCAGGCTTTCAAGGATATCACCGATCCCATCAGCCCCCTTCAGAACTCCATCCATATCACTTTTTGAAATGTACGGTCCACTTCCTGGTCCCATTCACCCTTAAACAGAAAGTAACACAAATAGAATGTCAATGAAATATAATATTGCTAAGACTGTTTAAGACTCCAGCCCTGTTATCAATCAATATTTTGAAGACCAGAACATACTGTTGCTTGTAGCGGTTCATACCCATCAGTAACAGAAAAATGCTTTTCATAATATTGTGTACAAAATCTACTTATGTTTTAAAACTCTGGTGAGAATTCACTAAAGATAGCACTGTCTTCAACATGAGGTTGTCATCCTATAGTTATACAGAAAAGCAAAACACACAAATATTTGTCATGTAAAATGAAAAGGTTCCTTCAGAAAGCCAATTATTTCAGCTATCCTATTCTACTTAATTTTTTTTATAACTTAAGAAAAACTATGTTCACAGAACTTATGTTTTTTATAAATTAATTAGGTTTATAAAAAGCTTATTAAAGGACTTCCCTGGTGGTCCAGTGGGTAAAGAGTCCACCTTGCAGTACAAGGGGCACTGGTTCAATCCCTGGCCTTGGAAGATCCCACATGCAGCGAAGCGGCTAGACTGGTGTGTCCAATTATGAGCTAGCGCTCTGGAGCACATGTGCCCAGAGCCGGTACTCTACAAAGAGAGAGGCCACTGTAATGGGAGGCCTACACAGACCAAAGAACAAAGATGGATGAAAATAAATAAATGAAAGACCAATTTTAAAAAGTGACCAAAGAAAAAAAATGTTTTTTAAGAAAAGTTTATTCAAATACCAGAGGTCCAATAAAGCACAAAATTCAGGGACTTCCCTTTCCCCTTCAGTTTACTTCTAAAGTTTGCATTTACTTTTGCATTTTTATGCCTTCAGCTGTACCAGTGATGATTCAAACATGTTCGTCACCAATGTATTTGTATGCCAGAGTATCTGGAGTTTTGTAGTTCAAATCTATTCCTAGTGTTAAAGACTGAGGAAGAAGAACAAAAAGGTCTAATGTAGTCTTTGTGGGGAAACATGACTCTCAAGAAATATAAGAGTGTCAAAAAAGATTTCAAAATTTCCATGTCAGTGTCAATGGCTTTAACCATTTCACACTTTTCAATTCTAATCTTGCACCTTCTAAAACTTCAGTGCTGGGACCTCCCTGGTGGTCCAGTGGTTAAGACTTCATCTTCCAATGCAGGGATGCACTGTCAATCCCTGATTGGGGAGTTAAGATCCCACATACCTTATGACCAAAAAGCCAAAACATAAAAAAGGAGCACTATTATAATAAATTCAATAAAGACCTAAACATGATCCATATTTATTTGAAAAAAAAATCCTAAAACTTCAGTTCTCCCAGAAAGAGGAAAGGGCTTTTGGCTTTCTCGTAGTACTTTAAATCGGCTATATTGTTAGTTTCTTTTACTAAATACTATCTACTAAATAGGACATCCCAGGTGGTGCTAGTGGTAAAGAGCTCACCTGTCAATGCAGGAGACATAAGAGGTGTGCGTTTGATCCCTGGGTCAGGAAGATCCCCTGGAGGAGGACATGGCAATTCACTCTAGTATTCTTGCCTGGAATACTGGAATCCCATGGACAGAGGAGCCTGATGGGCTACAATCCATGGAGTTCCAAAGTTGGACACAACTGAAGTGACCTTGCATCCATGCCCACACTTACTCAATACCCTTGGGGACTATCAACCACAGACCTCACGGGCTGTCTTTCATGGAGCTAGTCTCTCTTAGCTCTTTGGGAGCACAGGAACTGTGACTTCATGTCTATAGGAAGACACTGCCAACCACAATGTGGCCTGTGTGAAGCTCATTTTATCATTCTAAACTAAGCACAATTTTTCCATGTTTCTTTTTTAAGGGACTTTGGGGTGGGTAGACAATTCCTGTATTCCAGTCATGGGAGCAGGTGCTCGAGAGTCAGTAATAAACCAACAAAGACGAACAGTAACTAAAAGAGAAAGGTTAGCAAATAGTTACAAGCAGCAGCCTAAACTCCACAGGCTTTAAAAGTAACCCTAGGGACATTTGTACCTTATTTGCCATCCTTAAAAAAAAAAAAAAAAAAAAAAAACTCCAGAGAAAAGAAATCCTAATGGTTGATGGCGTTTAGAATCTATTTACATATTCTTCCACCTATGGAGTCCCATGCAAATTAAATGTGTGGCTACACTGAGATGACACAGCTGCTCTGGGACTCTTTCCTCACAGCATTTATTTGTGCATTTCAAAAGTTTCATAAGAAAACCTTGAAAGAAACAAAAAGTAAATATTTTGAAAAGGAGTTACAATTTGTCAGCAGTAATCCTTCCCTGGGTAGGGAAAGAAAGGTAAATCTAGCAAATCAGAGAATTGTGACTTTCCAAAGTAATAACATCACCCTGAAATTCAATCTGCTAGTATCATTTTTCCAAGCAAACTCTCTATCCATTCAATTTCTTTGTCATTTATTACAGTAAGAAGCAAAATGGTTCAAAAGAGAATTGTTTGCAGTAAGCACAGAGATATTCTGAACAAAGATAGAATTTGATAGCAGGCACAAACACAGGGGAAAATAACGCTTTACTTATCTGACATGCTTAGTCACCTTCTCATCCGAGAGCTTTGTGTATTTGACAGTAGGGGAAGAAGCAATCATGTTTATTGAATGTTAAAATGTGTGATAAGGTGTACTTGATGTTTTCAAGGGATCTATGCTACACAAGAAGCTTGGAAAGAATTCATAAATGGTCAGCTGTATACAGCTTAACGATAAAAGGTGGACACAGGTCTTCTGAAGCTTTTTAAGCTATCAGGAAAACATGTACTGGAGGCTGGCAGAGCCCAGTTTCCTTTACTGGTGTCAAATAATCTCTTTCGGAGCAGGTCAGGGAGATGTTCCCTAGTGCTGAAAGATGGTGGTCACCTGTGTGGCAACAGGATGCTAGTTAACAAGGAAATGAAGATCAGGGATCCACACTTCCATGGCCAGTGCACCCCATAATGGAAGACAGCTGCATCACTCTTGGAAGATGAACAATCCTTCATGGATGAGACAGATTTTCCCAGAGATCATTAAGGCTCTTCAATGAAGGATGGAACCAATTTAAGAGGGGCAGAGCTAGTCTCAAATTATAAAGTTCAAAATATTTTAAAGGGGGTGATATTTTTATTCCTGATTTATCAGTTTCTTTATGCCTCCCGCCTTGACTATTCAGTCCAGAAGAGTGTACATAGCCTGGCACATAGTAGGAATACAATGAATTGTAGAAATTCTTATTTCTGTTACTATTTAGATTATTTTTTCTTACTAGAATGACATGGACATAGGATTCATTTTTATGCTTTTGTATAGAGGTCTTATTTAACACTTCCTGACATTCATTCATTTCACATCATTTTGTATTATTCCTAAGGACATGAATTAACTTTGAATCCTTTGTTTTGTACTTATAGCTTATAAGCAATGATCCAATTATATTCAGAAATAAATTTTATCATAATTCAGGACAAGAATTTAACTATAAGTTATTCCACCTGTATGGGCTTCCCTGGTGGTGCAGTGGTAAAGAATCCACCTGACAATGCAGGAGATATGGGTTTAATTCTTGGGTTGGAAAGATCCCCTGGAGAAGGAAATGGAAACCCACTCCAGTATTCTTGACTGGGAAATTCCATGCATACCTGGTGGGTTATAGTCCATGGGGATCCCAAAGGAGGCAGACACAACTGAGCATGCACAATTCATTTGTTCATTTATTCAGCAAATAATAAATACTCAGGAAGTTTCAGCCATTATATTTTATTTTCCTTCTGGGGATTCAGTGTAAATCAAGAGAGACAGTCCTTGCCCTGATAAATCATACATTTTAGAGACAGGAGACAGAAAGTAGAAATCCAACACACATAAATTCAAATAGTAGTAGTGCTAGAATATAAATGAAGCTAGCAGTAGCCAGGGGGGAGAAAGAAACAGTCAAATAAAGAAGATCTAGAAGATCTGCAGAACATTATGGTTCTGTGGGGAAGAACAGAGCACAGGCAAAGGCCCTGAAACAGAGGCAAACAATGAATATTCAGTAAGGCAAGTGAGGTTTCAGGATAGTGGGCTAGAGCCAGAGGGGTGATGGAATCACAGAGGCCAATAAGTCCAGGTAAGCAAATAACTGACAGATGATGATGGTAAAGGCTAGCATAGTCAGACAGCACTTGCTGCTGTTGGCAACATGGAGAAAAAGCTGCACATGGTTCCTGATTTGTACACTAACTTTGCAGGACCTATTTTTATTCCTGATTTATCAGTTTCTTTATGCCTCCCGCCTTGACTATTCAGTCCAGAAGAGTGTACATAGCCTGGCACATAGTAGGAATACAATGAATTGTAGAAATTCTTATTTCTGTTACTATTTAGATTATTTTTTCTTACTAGAATGACATGGACATAGGATTCATTTTTATGCTTTTGTATAGAGGTCTTATTTAACACTTCCTGACATTCATTCATTTCACATCATTTTGTATTATTCCTAAGGACATGAATTAACTTTGAATCCTTTGTTTTGTACTTATAGCTTATAAGCAATGATCCAATTATATTCAGAAATAAATTTTATCATAATTCAGGACAAGAATTTAACTATAAGTTATTCCACCTGTATGGGCTTCCCTGGTGGTGCAGTGGTAAAGAATCCACCTGACAATGCAGGAGATATGGGTTTAATTCTTGGGTTGGAAAGATCCCCTGGAGAAGGAAATGGAAACCCACTCCAGTATTCTTGACTGGGAAATTCCATGCATACCTGGTGGGTTATAGTCCATGGGGATCCCAAAGGAGGCAGACACAACTGAGCATGCACAATTCATTTGTTCATTTATTCAGCAAATAATAAATACTCAGGAAGTTTCAGCCATTATATTTTATTTTCCTTCTGGGGATTCAGTGTAAATCAAGAGAGACAGTCCTTGCCCTGATAAATCATACATTTTAGAGACAGGAGACAGAAAGTAGAAATCCAACACACATAAATTCAAATAGTAGTAGTGCTAGAATATAAATGAAGCTAGCAGTAGCCAGGGGGGAGAAAGAAACAGTCAAATAAAGAAGATCTAGAAGATCTGCAGAACATTATGGTTCTGTGGGGAAGAACAGAGCACAGGCAAAGGCCCTGAAACAGAGGCAAACAATGAATATTCAGTAAGGCAAGTGAGGTTTCAGGATAGTGGGCTAGAGCCAGAGGGGTGATGGAATCACAGAGGCCAATAAGTCCAGGTAAGCAAATAACTGACAGATGATGATGGTAAAGGCTAGCATAGTCAGACAGCACTTGCTGCTGTTGGCAACATGGAGAAAAAGCTGCACATGGTTCCTGATTTGTACAACTCTAACTTTGCAGGAACCTATCACAGAAATCCCATGGCAGGGCTATGAAAATAGCCGGCTTCATGGACAGGCAATCCATCCAGTTGTACAGGGGATGCTCAGTAGGCCTCTAGGCTTAATTCAATGCTCTAGGGTTGCCATTTTAGATTCTTAATTTTTTTTTTATTTTAAATTTTTTTTGAGGGGGTGCGGATTGGGGAGGGAGTGGGCAGGCCACTTCTATTGGTCTTTCATTTATCGTTTTTCATCCATCTTTGTTCTTTGGCCCATGTGGGCCTCCCATCGCAGCAGCTTTTGTTGTCACAGAGCACTGGCTCTGGGGCGTATGAGCTCCAGAGCTCTGGCTCAGTAGTTGGACACATCGGTCCAGGCGCTCCGCGGCATGTGGGATCTTCCCAGGCCAGGGATCGAACAGGTGCCCCTGCACTGCAAGGCAGTGTCCTTGCCCACTGGACCACCAGGGAAGCCCGATTCTTAATTTTTTTTAACATAAGTTCCTCATTTTCATTTTTCAATGGGCACGCTGATGATTTAACAGGTTTGAGCTGTGAGAAGAGCATAATGGGTGGCTATGGAAGCCTAGAATGAGTGTCTAAATGAATTCTTTGAAAGGCAGAAGAGGTGGCATGGGAATATTTCTCACAAGGGAGTAATGGATTATTTGTTTAATGACATAGGAGGACTGCAGAGAGGAGCAGGCTCAGGTAGGTGGAACAAGACAAGGGACACAGGTCTGATGGAACAGCTTAAAGGTCAAACTCTTCAAAGTTGCAGTGAAAGTTTGTCTACAAATTTCTTTTTTTGTCTAGTTGTTTGTTAAAAAAAGAGTCACAATAAAGACCCCTAAATGATGATAGCACAGGCTGCTCCAAAAAATGACTGCAATTGGAGAATCAGTCCTAATGAGGTGGATGAATCTAGAACCTATTATACAAAGTGAAGTCAAAAAGAGAAGGACAAATACTAACGCATATATATATATATGGAATCTAGTAAGATGGCACTGATAACTACACACACAGAGCATCGATGGAAAAACAGACATAGAGAACAGAACTATGGACACTGAGAGGAGGGAAGGATGGTGAGAGGTATGGGAGGAGTACCATGGAAACCTATACTATCTTATGTAAAAGACATAACTATTGTCAATGCGTTGTGGGACTAGGGGATCTTACACGGAGGTTATGCAGTGGCCTGGAGGGGTGGGATGGGGGTACTGGGAGGAGGCACAGCAGGGAGGGGTCAGGGATATACCTATGACTGATAACTGGGATTACACATATCTGTAAACAACAAAACTCTGCAGAAGCAAAAATAACTAAGTAATAAAAAGAATGGCTGCAATTATGCTATTGGTGTTGGGTAAGCTATTTTTTTTTTTAGGATCAATTAGTTAATTGCTTGTTGCTTTAATTATTCACACTCTTTTTAAAACTATCTTTATGTGTCACACCTGAGCCAAGAAGACAGCAAAACACAGAAATTCTTCAAATGTGGATGCAAACGAAGCTAATGAATTTATTTGATGATTGGCATGGTGTTTAAAGGTCTTCCCTGGTGACTCAGAGGTAAAAGAATCCACCTGTAGTGCAGGAAATGCAGACTTGATCCCTGGGTTGGGCAGATGCCCTGGATAAGGGCATGGCAGCCCACTCTAGTATTCTTGTCTGAATAATCCCATGGACAGAGGAGCCTGGGGGCCTACAGTCCATAGGGTCACAAAAGAGTCAGGCACATCTAAAGCAACTGAGCAAGCACATGGTATTTCAAATGGGTTCAGCTCATGCTTAGAAAACTGTTTTATCAGCCAACTGATTTTATATATTCAAGAAAATATGGGGGTGGGGATCTCACGTTTTACTCTATGTAGGTCATTTATGAACCTGCAAATCCCTCTCTAGTAGTCATTCAATATTGATCATATACTTCAATTTAAAAATTTATTTCAAGACTATGAGAAAGGACAGGAAAGTCATTACATGTTTCTTAATGTCTTCCTTAGCAATTTTAGTAAACTCCTAAGCTTTTCAGAGCATAAAAGTGATGGTTTCTGTACAGTAAGTTGAACGACCATTCCTGGGGCATGTAGCAGCACAGAGAAATTTGAAAGAATGGAACAATGGAAAGGCACTAAAAATACTTTCATGAGTTTTAGTTTATCAAGTGCTTCTTTCAAGAAAAATAGTAAACTCCCTACTTTAAAACTTTCTCACTAATTCTATGTGTTCTGTATTGAGAAGAATTAAAGCACCAACAAGCATTTACATTTTTCTCTTTAAATGATTACTGAAAATATGAAACTTAAAAATTTGTCCCAGATTTCATTTTGATATTTCTCTCTAGAACTTTGTTCATCCTATTAATTTCTGCTACAATTTTGAACTGTGGAAGTGAAAAATGAATAGCAATTATGTTAAAACACTGATATTTCAGGGAGGTTTGTTTTGTTTTCTGCTCTTATAGCCAATAGACTGTAGTCCAACAGGCTCCTCGGTCCATGGAATTCTTTAGATAAGAGTACGGGAGTGGGTTGCCATTTCCTCCTCCAGGGGATCTTCCTGACCCAGGGATCAAACCTGCATCTCTTCCACCTCCCACACTGGCGGGCAGGCCCTTCACCACGAGTACCATCTGGGAAGCCTGAGTACAGGTCTAAGGACACCCAGAGACAACTGAGGGAGGTGACTGCCTGTACAGTGCCAGTAAGGATACATCCAAATGTTAGCACATATAAAACCTTGGTTATGCTGTCAGCCTTCTTATTCCTTGGAAAGTTCATGCTAAAATGTTTGTTGAATGAAAGAATAGCTGTCCATGGTGGACTCACGTTTTACTCTATGTAGGTCATTTACTGAAATGGGTTCAGCTCATGCTTAGAAAACTGTTTTATCAGCCAACTGATTTTATATATTCAAGAAAATATGGGGGTGGGGATCTCACGTTTTACTCTATGTAGGTCATTTATGAACCTGCAAATCCCTCTCTAGTAGTCATTCAATATTGATCATATACTTCAATTTAAAAATTTATTTCAAGACTATGAGAAAGGACAGGAAAGTCATTACATGTTTCTTAATGTCTTCCTTAGCAATTTTAGTAAACTCCTAAGCTTTTCAGAGCATAAAAGTGATGGTTTCTGTACAGTAAGTTGAACGACCATTCCTGGGGCATGTAGCAGCACAGAGAAATTTGAAAGAATGGAACAATGGAAAGGCACTAAAAATACTTTCATGAGTTTTAGTTTATCAAGTGCTTCTTTCAAGAAAAATAGTAAACTCCCTACTTTAAAACTTTCTCACTAATTCTATGTGTTCTGTATTGAGAAGAATTAAAGCACCAACAAGCATTTACATTTTTCTCTTTAAATGATTACTGAAAATATGAAACTTAAAAATTTGTCCCAGATTTCATTTTGATATTTCTCTCTAGAACTTTGTTCATCCTATTAATTTCTGCTACAATTTTGAACTGTGGAAGTGAAAAATGAATAGCAATTATGTTAAAACACTGATATTTCAGGGAGGTTTGTTTTGTTTTCTGCTCTTATAGCCAATAGACTGTAGTCCAACAGGCTCCTCGGTCCATGGAATTCTTTAGATAAGAGTACGGGAGTGGGTTGCCATTTCCTCCTCCAGGGGATCTTCCTGACCCAGGGATCAAACCTGCATCTCTTCCACCTCCCACACTGGCGGGCAGGCCCTTCACCACGAGTACCATCTGGGAAGCCTGAGTACAGGTCTAAGGACACCCAGAGACAACTGAGGGAGGTGACTGCCTGTACAGTGCCAGTAAGGATACATCCAAATGTTAGCACATATAAAACCTTGGTTATGCTGTCAGCCTTCTTATTCCTTGGAAAGTTCATGCTAAAAATGTTTGTTGAATGAAAGAATAGCTGTCCATTAAGGAACAATGAAGAGTTTCACTGAAAGTCTTAAGGATCCACATTGACTTGTGTATTCAAGTGGCTCAGAGCCATCACAGTTTGATTTTACTAGTGTGCTTGCTTTGTGCTACTGTCTCCTTAAAAAGTTCTTATCGATCAACCATGTAGGAAAAAGAGGCGTTAGAACATATGGCAACATTAGCTGCCATTCAAGACTCCAAAGTAATATACTAAGAATAACTTTTAATTTAGCTTTGGTTAGTTTAGTTTTGTTATGCTTTATTTCTCAAGGCTAATTATTATTGGTCCTCTATAACACAACTTCCTTCATTTGAATTCCAATGGAGAACAGCCATGTTGTAATGTCTTATTAAGAATGATGTGACTCTTTTCTGCTCAAGTAAATTCTCACTCTCCAGTGTGCTGAACCCCTGTACTCCTTGGGGACCTGTTTATGAAAGGCAGGGAACTGAATCATCACACCTGCTGGCTGGGTCTCAGTGGGGAGTAAGCATAACTCCTACAAGGAAATAAGGTCAGTAATTGGCTCCCTGGGCATTCCCAAGCCTCCTAGCTTCCCCTTATATTTCTCATACTTTATTTTCATGATCTCTTAGTCTCACTCTTATGTCAAATACTTCACTTGGAGGCATGGATTTCCCAAAGAATTGATTGTTATTGCTGTTTAGTTGCTAAGTTCTGTCCCACTCATGGAGACCCCATGGACTGTAGCCTGCAAGGCTCCTCTGTCCATGGGATTTTCTAGGCAAAAATACTGGAGCGAGTTGCTATTTTTTCTCCAGGAGATCTTCCTGAACCACCCATTTTCTGCATTCACAGGTGGATAGTTTATCACTGAGCCACCAGGAAGACCTCCCACACTGGCGGGCAGGCCCTTCACCACGAGTACCATCTGGGAAGCCTGAGTACAGGTCTAAGGACACCCAGAGACAACTGAGGGAGGTGACTGCCTGTACAGTGCCAGTAAGGATACATCCAAATGTTAGCACATATAAAACCTTGGTTATGCTGTCAGCCTTCTTATTCCTTGGAAAGTTCATGCTAAAAATGTTTGTTGAATGAAAGAATAGCTGTCCATTAAGGAACAATGAAGAGTTTCACTGAAAGTCTTAAGGATCCACATTGACTTGTGTATTCAAGTGGCTCAGAGCCATCACAGTTTGATTTTACTAGTGTGCTTGCTTTGTGCTACTGTCTCCTTAAAAAGTTCTTATCGATCAACCATGTAGGAAAAAGAGGCGTTAGAACATATGGCAACATTAGCTGCCATTCAAGACTCCAAAGTAATATACTAAGAATAACTTTTAATTTAGCTTTGGTTAGTTTAGTTTTGTTATGCTTTATTTCTCAAGGCTAATTATTATTGGTCCTCTATAACACAACTTCCTTCATTTGAATTCCAATGGAGAACAGCCATGTTGTAATGTCTTATTAAGAATGATGTGACTCTTTTCTGCTCAAGTAAATTCTCACTCTCCAGTGTGCTGAACCCCTGTACTCCTTTGGGGCCCGTTTATGAAAGGCGGGGAACTGAATCATCACACCTGCTGGCTGGGTCTCAGTGGGGAGTAAGCATAACTCCTACAAGGAAATAAGGTCAGTAATTGGCTCCCTGGGCATTCCCAAGCCTCCTAGCTTCCCCTTATATTTCTCATACTTTATTTTCATGATCTCTTAGTCTCACTCTTATGTCAAATACTTCACTTGGAGGCATGGATTTCCCAAAGAATTGATTGTTATTGCTGTTTAGTTGCTAAGTTCTGTCCCACTCATGGAGACCCCATGGACTGTAGCCTGCAAGGCTCCTCTGTCCATGGGATTTTCTAGGCAAAAATACTGGAGCGAGTTGCTATTTTTTTCTCCAGGAGATCTTCCTGAACCACCCATTTTCTGCATTCACAGGTGGATAGTTTATCACTGAGCCACCAGGGAAGCCCATATTTAATAACTAAAGTAATATAAATACAGTAATAAAAATTCTCAATCAGGGAAATAATACACATGTACTTTCACTAATACACATGCTAGTCAAAGCTATGGTTCTTCCAGTAGTCATGTATGGATGTGATAATTGGACAATAAAGAGGGCTGAGCACTGAAGAATTGATACTTTTGAATTGAGGTGCTAGAGAAGACTCTTGAGATTCCCTTGGATTGCAAGGAGATCAAACAAGTCAATCCTAAAGGAAATTAACCCTGAATATTCATTGGAAGGACTGATCCCAAAGCTGAAGCTCCAATACTTGGGCCACCTGATGCAAAAAGCCAAATCATTTAAAAAGATCCTGTTGCTGGGAAAGATTGAAGCCAACAGGAGAACAGGGCAGAAGAGGTTGAGATGGTTAGACAGCATCATCAACCCGACAGACATGAATCTGAACAAGCTCTAGGAGACAGTGAAGGACAGAGAAGCCTGGTATCCTAAAGTCCATGGGGTTGCTGTCAGAAACAACTTAGCAACTGAACAACAACAATAACATACATGCTCTTCTAGCTTATTATCACTGTACCATTTCAATGTTTCTTCCCTAACATGGAGAGCACTGCACATTTCATTTTAATAAAGCACATATTTTCATTAAAAATCTTCTTGTAAATTTTTTCCCTCTTAAGTCATTCTATGTAATCTCAGTTTTAGTATAATCTCCATAATATGTATTTATCCTGTTGCCTTTTCAGTAGAGTAGAACCACACCTTAGTCATCCAGCCCAATAAGATGTAATTTTTGCCTCAATGCTTTGGCTTTCCCAGAAAGACGAGAAATTTCTAACATTCATATTATCTCATGCAGATGCCTTAACTTAGCAAATCTTTCTTGCTTTTGAGGATAATTTCTGATTTATATCTGTGCTGGACTGGCCTTTGTTGGGTCATGCTAGAAAGATTCCTTTTTTCCTGCCAATGGAGACCCCATGGACTGTAGCCTGCAAGGCTCCTCTGTCCATGGGATTTTCTAACAAAAATACTGGAGCGAGTTGCTATTTTTCTCCAGGAGATCTTCCTGAACCACCCATTTTCTGCATTCACAGGTGGATAGTTTATCACTGAGCCACCAGGGAAGCCCATATTTAATAACTAAAGTAATATAAATACAGTAATAAAAATTCTCAATCGGGGAAATAATACACATGTACTTTCACTAATACACATGCTAGTCAAAGCTATGGTTCTTCCAGTAGTCATGTATGGATGTGATAATTGGACAATAAAGAGGGCTGAGCACTGAAGAATTGATACTTTTGAATTGAGGTGCTAGAGAAGACTCTTGAGATTCCCTTGGATTGCAAGGAGATCAAACAAGTCAATCCTAAAGGAAATTAACCCTGAATATTCATTGGAAGGACTGATCCCAAAGCTGAAGCTCCAATACTTGGGCCACCTGATGCAAAAAGCCAAATCATTTAAAAAGATCCTGTTGCTGGGAAAGATTGAAGCCAACAGGAGAACAGGGCAGAAGAGGTTGAGATGGTTAGACAGCATCATCAACCCGACAGACATGAATCTGAACAAGCTCTAGGAGACAGTGAAGGACAGAGAAGCCTGGTATCCTAAAGTCCATGGGGTTGCTGTCAGAAACAACTTAGCAACTGAACAACAACAATAACATACACATGCTCTTCTAGCTTATTATCACTGTACCATTTCAATGTTTCTTCCCTAACATGGAGAGCACTGCACATTTCATTTTAATAAAGCACATATTTTCATTAAAAATCTTCTTGTAAATTTTTTCCCTCTTAAGTCATTCTATGTAATCTCAGTTTTAGTATAATCTCCATAATATGTATTTATCCTGTTGCCTTTTCAGTAGAGTAGAACCACACCTTAGTCATCCAGCCCAATAAGATGTAATTTTTGCCTCAATGCTTTGGCTTTCCCAGAAAGACGAGAAATTTCTAACATTCATATTATCTCATGCAGATGCCTTAACTTAGCAAATCTTTCTTGCTTTTGAGGATAATTTCTGATTTATATCTGTGCTGGACTGGCCTTGGGGGTATGTATTAGGGCTCATGCTTAGAAAATTCCTACACTAGGCTTAATGTTCTACTCTTGCCATCATGAAATTTTCAATAGTATTTGAATAAAGAAATTGTATTTTCATATTACACTAGGCTCTATCTCTATGCAAATATTGATATTTAATGCAAGGCAAAGATACAGACCCAAATTTCACACTGTGCTCATTATTCAGAGAAAATAGATATACTCTTGTTTCTGTTTAATTTAATATTAAGGCAGGAAATAACCATCCATTTCAAGATAATGAAAATTTTCAAAGCATCGTATGACTACCACATACTTCTTCCCAGGAATGTGCCCATATCAAGGGCAATCACTATTCTGACATATAAACAAAGATTAGTTTTGCTTGTTTTTGAACTTCTTATTACTGGAATCATACATAAAGTAGTTTATTGTGCCTGGGCTTTACTGTTTGTGCTTTGTATTTTTCAATCTTACAAACTTCTGAGATTAAAAAATATCTCCCATATTTTTTACAGATATTTTCCCATATTGAGATTTAGAGAATTTACAAGGTCTAAGAGGTTGTAAATGGCATTGAATCTAGTTTTGATACTAGTTTAGTTTCTGTTGATATGCAATCTACCTGTAGTTGTTGAACTTACATATTAAAGAGCAGTCATAGAACAGAAGTCATAGAAAGGTTCAATAGAACATCAATCCAAATGTCTGGTGCATATTAACTGCTTAATAAATATTCCATAAATATATATTGAACTGTTAGTATCCTATCAGTTAGAAGCCAAACCTACATAAACAATCTTCATTTTCTATACCTTTTTATTAAAGCTACTTATTATTTATGGTTCCAAGAATAGTTTTGTATTCAGTTAGAACCATCATCCCAGGAGCACAAATATGCCTGAGTTTCACTAGTAAGCAAAGAAAACCCAACTATAAATATATTGCCTCAAATATTAGAGTGAGGAATCACAATGTCAACTTTTCCTTTAAAAAGTCAAGACTCTTGCAAGACATTTTTAATAGAAGTATCAAATACAATATATAAAACTCTACAGAGACCTCTATCTCTTATATATATATACACATATGTATATATACATACACATATATGTGTATATGTGTGTATATACATGTTTGTGTGTGTGGGCTCATGTGCATATGGCAACCTACTCAAGCATTCGACCCTTGAGAACGTCATGGATAGAAGAGCCTGATGGGCTACAGTTCATAAGGTCACAAAGAGAAACGACTAAATCAGCTTAGCATGCATACATCCTTGGTGACTCAGATGGTAAAGAATCTGCCTGCCATGCAGGAAACCTGTACAGACCCAAATTTCACACTGTGCTCATTATTCAGAGAAAATAGTATACTCTTGTTTCTGTTTAATTTAATATTAAGGCAGGAAATAACCATCCATTTCAAGATAATGAAAATTTTCAAAGCATCGTATGACTACCACATACTTCTTCCCAGGAATGTGCCCATATCAAGGGCAATCACTATTCTGACATATAAACAAAGATTAGTTTTGCTTGTTTTTGAACTTCTTATTACTGGAATCATACATAAAGTAGTTTATTGTGCCTGGGCTTTACTGTTTGTGCTTTGTATTTTTCAATCTTACAAACTTCTGAGATTAAAAAATATCTCCCATATTTTTTACAGATATTTTCCCATATTGAGATTTAGAGAATTTACAAGGTCTAAGAGGTTGTAAATGGCATTGAATCTAGTTTTGATACTAGTTTAGTTTCTGTTGATATGCAATCTACCTGTAGTTGTTGAACTTACATATTAAAGAGCAGTCATAGAACAGAAGTCATAGAAAGGTTCAATAGAACATCAATCCAAATGTCTGGTGCATATTAACTGCTTAATAAATATTCCATAAATATATATTGAACTGTTAGTATCCTATCAGTTAGAAGCCAAACCTACATAAACAATCTTCATTTTCTATACCTTTTTATTAAAGCTACTTATTATTTATGGTTCCAAGAATAGTTTTGTATTCAGTTAGAACCATCATCCCAGGAGCACAAATATGCCTGAGTTTCACTAGTAAGCAAAGAAAACCCAACTATAAATATATTGCCTCAAATATTAGAGTGAGGAATCACAATGTCAACTTTTCCTTTAAAAAGTCAAGACTCTTGCAAGACATTTTTAATAGAAGTATCAAATACAATATATAAAACTCTACAGAGACCTCTATCTCTTATATATATATATACACATATGTATATATACATACACATATATGTGTATATGTGTGTATATACATGTTTGTGTGTGTGTGCTCATATGCATATGGCAACCTACTCAAGCATTCTACCCTTGAGAACGTCATGGATAGAAGAGCCTGATGGGCTACAGTTCATAAGGTCACAAAGAGAAACGACTAAATCAGCTTAGCATGCATACATCCTTGGTGACTCAGATGGTAAAGAATCTGCCTGCCATGCAGGAAACCTGGGTTTGATTCCTGGGTTGGGAAGATACCCTGGAGAAGGAAATGGCAACCCACTCCAGTATCTTGTCTGGAAGATTCTATGAACAGAGAAGCCTGGCAAGCTGCACTCCATGGGATCCCAAAGAGTTTGACACCACTGAGTGACTAATACACAGCATAAAGTATTGTTTTAAGTATTTTATATATATCTGAAGATCCAGGCAAGCATATTAAGGCCAAATGACTGCATAAAGGAGACATTTGGCATTCTGAGAGTAAAATTTTCTAACCATATTGTTCTTACTTTTCAAAATCACTCCAGCTTGGCATGTTTCTTCAACTCCCCTCTGAGTCCTCCCTCAGGTTGTTGACATTATCTGAAGGAAGTAACCACTGAGTGTTTTTACCTGAGGAACCACTGCTATCATCAACACTCCTTCTATCCATAATTGATGAGAACATAGAGATACAGTAATCACACAAAGAAGCTCAATATGGTTAATTATTAGAGAAATGAAAATCAAAACCACTGTGAGGTATCAATTCACTCCAGTCAAAATAGCCATCAGCAAAAAGTCTGTAAATAATAAATGCTAGAGAGGGTATGGAGAAGAGGGAATTCTTCTACTTGGCTGATGGGAATGTAAATTGGTGCAGTTACTATAGAGAACAGTATACGTTTCAGTTCAGTTGCTTGATTATGTTCAACTCTTTGCAACCCTATGGACTGCAGATGTATGAATACAGTGTGGAGGTTTCTTTAAAAAAAAAAGTTAATAATAGAGCTACAGTATGATCCAGCAACCCCAGAATCTCAGTCCTGGGCATATATCTGAAGGAAACTATAATTTGGAAGAAGCCATGTAGCCTAATCTTTATTGTAGCACTATTTAGAATAGCCACGACATGAAAGTAACCAAATGCTCATTGACAGACAAATAGGTAAAGAAAAAGTAGTACATATATACAATGGAATACTACTCAGTCATAAAAAGAATGAAATGATGCCATTTACAGCAATATGGAGGGACCTAGAGATTACTTCACTGAGTAAGGTAAATTAGGCAAAGAGAAATATTATATGATATCGTGTGTATACAGAACCTGAAAAAATGATTAAAAGGAACTTATTTACAACACAAAAATCAACCCACAGACATATAAAACAATGTTATGGCTAGTAAATGGGAAAAGGTGAGGAGGGATAAATTAGGAGACTACGAATAACATATAAACACTACTATATATAAAACTGATAACCAACTATTATTAACCAACTAAACATGGGAAACTATGTTTTGTAATAATCCATAAGGGAAAAGGAAAATAATCTGAAAAATTCACACATACATATGAATTGGATACATATGAGTATACATATATATGAGTTGAATCACTTTGCTACACTCCAAACTATACTCCAAAAAAAAAAAAAAAAGAAGACTACAGGCAAGTACAATTGCAGAATAGTATTTGGGGATATATGAAGGTTTATTTATTCAGGGTGACCATATTGAAGGCTTTTTCACTGTGTCAGATTTGATGTTTAACACTTTATAAACATTTTAAAAAATTAACCGTCACAACACATCTATGAGACAGGCAACATGTATGCCCACTTTACAAAAGAGGAAGCTGAGTCAAAAAAGTGGTTAAGTGATTTGTCCAAGATCAGCAGTGAGAAAGAGGCTGATACACAATAGGTCAGATCTTTCTCATTTCAAATATGGGTGTGTCCCCATACTCTTCTCCTATGAACTTTTATTATGTAAAATTTTACTACAGAATGTATTTTGAGGATTTCTTTGAGATTGTAGATGCTGATGTGAGAGTATCCAGTGTGAAGTTCCACAATCCTTTGCACAACCCTCTGATCTAGCAATTATCTGTTATTGACCAAGTGCTTTTAAACTAAGGTGCTAATGTGTATAAAGCTAACTCAAATCTTTTAATTATTGCAGTACAGAGGTTGACATGCTTTGAAAATATTCACATGAGAAGGACAACAAGTGAAGGATAATGAAAGAAAGATGAAAATAAGAACTAAAAGCATGATTAAATGTCAGGGAAGAACTCAGAAGTGGCATCTACAGGACTCCTAAGTGCTCACAAATTTTCAGTAATTATACAGTTACCCAATACTCTGAATCGTGAGCATCTACTGCCAATTTATTATAGTCTTTGTAAAAAGGAAAATGCTTTCTACTTGCATTAAGAAATTAAGCAAATTAGTTTTCTCAAAACAGGAATATCTACTCTCTTAGACGTGCAGTAGACGTCACCTTCCAATTAATCGTGACCTTTCTGAGATCAATAGTTCCCAAATTAGGAGACTACGAATAACATATAAACACTACTATATATAAAACTGATAACCAACTATTATTAACCAACTAAACATGGGAAACTATGTTTTGTAATAATCCATAAGGGAAAAGGAAAATAATCTGAAAAATTCACACATACATATGAATTGGATACATATGAGTATACATATATATGAGTTGAATCACTTTGCTACACTCCAAACTATACTCCAAAAAAAAAAAAAAAAGAAGACTACAGGCAAGTACAATTGCAGAATAGTATTTGGGGATATATGAAGGTTTATTTATTCAGGGTGACCATATTGAAGGCTTTTTCACTGTGTCAGATTTGATGTTTAACACTTTATAAACATTTTAAAAAATTAACCGTCACAACACATCTATGAGACAGGCAACATGTATGCCCACTTTACAAAAGAGGAAGCTGAGTCAAAAAAGTGGTTAAGTGATTTGTCCAAGATCAGCAGTGAGAAAGAGGCTGATACACAATAGGTCAGATCTTTCTCATTTCAAATATGGGTGTGTCCCCATACTCTTCTCCTATGAACTTTTATTATGTAAAATTTTACTACAGAATGTATTTTGAGGATTTCTTTGAGATTGTAGATGCTGATGTGAGAGTATCCAGTGTGAAGTTCCACAATCCTTTGCACAACCCTCTGATCTAGCAATTATCTGTTATTGACCAAGTGCTTTTAAACTAAGGTGCTAATGTGTATAAAGCTAACTCAAATCTTTTAATTATTGCAGTACAGAGGTTGACATGCTTTGAAAATATTCACATGAGAAGGACAACAAGTGAAGGATAATGAAAGAAAGATGAAAATAAGAACTAAAAGCATGATTAAATGTCAGGGAAGAACTCAGAAGTGGCATCTACAGGACTCCTAAGTGCTCACAAATTTTCAGTAATTATACAGTTACCCAATACTCTGAATCGTGAGCATCTACTGCCAATTTATTATAGTCTTTGTAAAAAGGAAAATGCTTTCTACTTGCATTAAGAAATTAAGCAAATTAGTTTTCTCAAAACAGGAATATCTACTCTCTTAGACGTGCAGTAGACGTCACCTTCCAATTAATCGTGACCTTTCTGAGATCAATAGTTCCCAGTTCATCCTAGGTTATTTTCTATGTTGTAAGTTTTATGATAATAATAATAATATAAGTTCTGGTATCACCAGTTCAATAGACATGTACTTGAGTAAACTCTAGGAGATGATAAGGGAGACGGAAGCATGGTGTGTCACAGTCCATGCAGGTTGCAAAGAGTCAGACATGACGTGGTGACTGAACAACAACAAAACAATAACAGATGTTCTATTAATACTTCCCCATTAGCCTGAACATTGATAAAATAACTACTTTTATAAAATATCTACCATGTGAGTGAAGTATCTCAGTACATGTTGTTGCTGTTGTGGTTATTTAGTCGCTAAGTCATCTCTGACTCTTTGCAACTCCATAGACTGTAGCACACCAGGTTCCTCAGTTCTTCACCATTTCCCACAGTTTTCTCAAATGCATGTCCCTTGAATTGGTGATGCTTTCTAACCATTTCATTCTCTGTTGCCCCATTCTCCTTTTTCCTGCAATCTCTCCCAGCATCTGAATCTTTTCCAATAAATAGACTGTTCTCATCAGAGGGCCACAGTATTGGAGCTTCAGTATTAGTCCTTCCAATGAATGTTCAGGGTTGATTTCATATAGGATTGACTGGTTTGATCTCCTTGCCATCCAAGGTACTCTCAAGTGTCTTTTCCAGCACCACAATTCAACTGTCAGTTCTTTGGTGCTCTGTCACCCATACATGACTATTGGAAAAACCATAGCTTTGACTAGATGGACCTTTATTGGCAAAGTGTTGTCTCTGCTTTTTAATACACTGTCTAGGTTTTCCATAATTTTCCTTCCAAGGAGCAAGCATCTTTAATTTCATGGCTGTAGTTACCATCCACAGTGATTTTGGAGCCCAAGAAAAGAAAATCTTTTCATTGCTTCCTCTTTTTCCTCTTCTATTTGCCATGAAATGATGGGACCAGATGCCATGATCTTTTCTTTCTTTTTTTTTTTCAATGTTGACTTTCAAGCCAGCTTTTTCACTCTCCTCTTTCACCTTCATCAAGAGGCTGTTTAGTTCCTCTTTACTCTCTGCCATTTTACTGGAATCATCTGCATACTGAGGTTGATGATATTTCTCCAGACAATCTTGATTCCAGCTTGTGATTAGTCCAGCCTGGCATTCCTCATAATGTACTCTGCACAGAGGTTAAATAAGCAGACTGACAATGCACAGCCTTACACTTCTTTGCCAAGTTTGAACCAGTTCATTGTTTCATGTCCACATCTAATTGTCGCTTCTTGACCTGCATACAAGTTTCTCGGGAGACATGTAAGGTGGTTTGGTACTCCCATCTCTTTATGAATTTTTCAATTTGTTGTGACCACACAGTCCAAGGGCTTCACATAGTCAATGAAGCAGAAGCAGATGCTTTTATGGAACTCCCTTGTTTTTTCCATGATGCAAAAAACATTGGCAATTTAATCTCTAGTTCCTCTGACTCTTCAAAAGCCAGTTTGTATATCTGAAAGTTCTCAGTTCATGCACTGCTAAAGAGTAGATTGAAGGATTTTGAGCATAACCTTGTTAGCATTTGAAATTAGCATAACTGTATGGTGGTTTGCACATGCCTTGCCATTACCCTCTTTGGGATTGAAATGAAAATTAGCATTTTCCAGTCCTGTGGCCACTGCTATGTTTTCCACGTTTGCTGACATACTGAATGCAGCATTTTAACAGCATCATCTTTTCGGATTTTAAACAGTTCAGCTGAAATTCCATAACTTCCACTAGCTTTGTTCATAGTAATGCTTATAGTAATCCTGGAGTATGATGTCTGGCTCTGGATGAGTGATCACACCATCAACAGCTATCCGGGTCATTAAGACTTTTTTGTATAGTTCTTTTGTGTATTCTTCCCACGTCTTCGTAATATGTTTTGCTTCTGTTAGCCCTTTACCATTTATTTCCTTTATTGTGCCCATCCTTGCATGAAATGTACCTTGATAGTTCAAATTTTCTTCAAGAGATCTCTAGTATTTCCCATTCTAGTCTTTTCCTCTATATTGTTGCATCATTCATTTATGAAGGCTTTCTTATCTCTCCTTGCTATTCCCTGGAACTCTGCATTCAGTTGGGTGTATCTTTCCCTTTCTCTCTTGCCTTTCATGCATACTGCTCACATCTATACCCTCCACTATAATTCTGTAAGGCAGTCAAGAATTTAAGCCTCATTTTAGAGGCATGATTTTAGAAAGGTTCAGTTATTTGTGCAAGTTCCCAATTCTAAGAAGCCTCAGGTCAGGGCCTAGTGCTCATTCAAGCCCTGCTCTTCCCACTTGTTTACACGGCTTCTTCTATCATATTCATTCAAGCTCAGGACTTCAGTAGATTCCGGTACATTTGCTTATAAATCCTATAGTGTGCCAGGTAGGTGCCCTGCTTGCTACTTCACTAAATAGAAAACAGAGGGGCAACATCTTGGGAAGCTGCTGGGCCCACTCCTCACATGTGTGAACCATGACAAGACTGTACATAGAAGCTCTCAGAAGATGGCCTGTAGTCTGTTCTCACTTCTAGCTCAATCCTGCGCAAAAAAGAGACTTGTGTGCACAGCTATGGAACAGCAAGCAGTATGTGCAAGTTCACTCCATATACTCCACAAACAACACTTGGCTAGTCTTCTAGGCTAGAAGTACACATACTTTTGTGCTGCCCACCACTCAGAAATTGGACTTGGAGAAATGGTTCATGCAGGCCCTGAAAGGTGACTTCTGCCACTTGGATAGGGGATTCTGGGGCCCCAGGTACTCAGAATGTGTTATTAAAAGGGCAGAACATGGACTACAAGTGGTCAGTCCCCTTAGGCCTATGAGGGGAGGGGTAACATGAGTCTTCAGAAAGTGTTTTTTTTTTTTAAAGATTTATTTATTTATTTATTTTGGGTGGGGGTCGGGTTGGGGAGGGAGGGGAGTGGACGGGCCACTTCTATTGGTCTTTCATTTCTCCATTTTCATCCGTCTTTGTTCTTTGGCTTCTGTGGGCCTCCCATCGCCGTGGCATCTGTTGTTGCAGACCACCGGCTCTGGGTGCATGCACTCCAGAGCTCCGGCTCGGTGATTGGACACATCAGTCCAGCTGCTCCATGGCACATGGGATCTTCCCAGGCCAGGGATCAACCTGGCGCCCCTTGCACTGCAAGACGGTGTCCTTACCCACTGGACCACCAGGGGAAGCCCCCAGAAAGTGTTTTAATTGGATAATTGTCAGGGAAGAGGAGCATTGCAACAAATGGACCTTCTAGGAATCAAAGAAAGATCTCTAATCTCTTTGGAGTTGCTAATTATTCACCATCTACAAGACAACTTCAGCTGACTCTACTGTGATTCCAGCTGAGAACAGCCACATTGCAATGCCTCATTAAGAATGCTGTGATTTCTTTCTGCCTCAGTAGACAAGATTCTCCAGTTTGCTGAACCTGCTTGCAAGAGTTCCTGCCTCTGAAAGGTAGATGACTGCCCTGTTCACACCCCTGCTGGCTCTCACTCAGTGGGGAGCAGGCCTTACTTCTGCAGGGAAGCAAGGTAAGAAATCACTCACCTTCTAAGAATCTTATGTCAGATATTCTATTCATGAATCAACCTCATATATCTTCTGAATTCCACAAAGAAGTTTTATCTATTTTAATAATGCAAGTGAAATGAAGATAGCAGGAGATGAGGAATAGGGTATTGATGTAAACTTTCTAGTTAGAAATATTTCAGTTTTCTCTTTTAGGTAGGAAAAAATTAACAACAGTTCACTTCCCTGCAATGGCTGGTTCCCTTTTTCCTATTTTTCACTGAAAATGCCCTGCAAATAGAGGGAAATCTTATTTTTCTCATGAATTAAACGAGGGGGAAATCTGCTTTGTACTCCGCAGAGCTCGGTTATTCTAATTCTCTGAATTGTCCAGTTGGTGTTTGAAGAGTAGAGCCTGTGGGAAATGCTTTTGATTCTAACTATCACCACTCACTTGGGATAAACTCCATTCTTCCCACTTTTAAGGTATGTCCGTTTTTATGTATCTTTTCTTAGTTTGGTCCACTGGAAGGAAACAAGAAGTAAATTGAATCTGAAGACCTGGGTTCTCTCTCTCTTTACAATTCTCCTGGTGCAGAACATCCCTGAGCCTCTTTGAGCCATTGTTTCTCTCTCTGAAACATGACAACACAATGCTTATTCTTCTACAATATAGATGTAATGCTAAACAAGCTATATCTTTTGTAGCTTAAAGGAGCTTTTGTAGGGAATTCTCTGGGTCCAGTGCATAGGACTCAGTGCTTACATTGTCATGACCTGGGTTCAATCTCTGGATCTCTGGTCAAGGAACTAAAATCCTGCAAGCCATGCAGCACAGAAAATAAAAAGAGAAAGAGTTTTGTAAATTGTAAAGTGTTGCAGCTAATTATTCACCATCTACAAGACAACTTCAGCTGACTCTACTGTGATTCCAGCTGAGAACAGCCACATTGCAATGCCTCATTAAGAATGCTGTGATTTCTTTCTGCCTCAGTAGACAAGATTCTCCAGTTTGCTGAACCTGCTTGCAAGAGTTCCTGCCTCTGAAAGGTAGATGACTGCCCTGTTCACACCCCTGCTGGCTCTCACTCAGTGGGGAGCAGGCCTTACTTCTGCAGGGAAGCAAGGTAAGAAATCACTCACCTTCTAAGAATCTTATGTCAGATATTCTATTCATGAATCAACCTCATATATCTTCTGAATTCCACAAAGAAGTTTTATCTATTTTAATAATGCAAGTGAAATGAAGATAGCAGGAGATGAGGAATAGGGTATTGATGTAAACTTTCTAGTTAGAAATATTTCAGTTTTCTCTTTTAGGTAGGAAAAAATTAACAACAGTTCACTTCCCTGCAATGGCTGGTTCCCTTTTTCCTATTTTTCACTGAAAATGCCCTGCAAATAGAGGGAAATCTTATTTTTCTCATGAATTAAACGAGGGGGAAATCTGCTTTGTACTCCGCAGAGCTCGGTTATTCTAATTCTCTGAATTGTCCAGTTGGTGTTTGAAGAGTAGAGCCTGTGGGAAATGCTTTTGATTCTAACTATCACCACTCACTTGGGATAAACTCCATTCTTCCCACTTTTAAGGTATGTCCGTTTTTATGTATCTTTTCTTAGTTTGGTCCACTGGAAGGAAACAAGAAGTAAATTGAATCTGAAGACCTGGGTTCTCTCTCTCTTTACAATTCTCCTGGTGCAGAACATCCCTGAGCCTCTTTGAGCCATTGTTTCTCTCTCTGAAACATGACAACACAATGCTTATTCTTCTACAATATAGATGTAATGCTAAACAAGCTATATCTTTTGTAGCTTAAAGGAGCTTTTGTAGGGAATTCTCTGGGTCCAGTGCATAGGACTCAGTGCTTACATTGTCATGACCTGGGTTCAATCTCTGGATCTCTGGTCAAGGAACTAAAATCCTGCAAGCCATGCAGCACAGAAAATAAAAAGAGAGAAAGAGTTTTGTAAATTGTAAAGTGTTTGCAGAATAAGGCGTGGAAGTAATGTAAGATTACTTAGGTCAGGAGGACCCAGTCTTAAAATCAGGCCATGTTGATGATTGGTTTTGGATTCCTAATATGTAAAATGACTACACAATTTTGACTTTCTTAGAGGTTTAGTAATCTGATCTCTTTAGATTTAAAAATTTTAGGTATCATAACATATATGTAAGTTGAAGGAAAGATTGAAGGAATGAGACGTTTTATTTAAAATAAACTGCATTCTCAGAAAGTAAAATGTCATATGAGATCATTAATCATGTAATTCATTTGTTCAATAAATACTTACTGATCATCTACTAGGGGCATAGGAATACGCCTATTGGAATTGAGAAATACAAAGATGAGTAAGCTGGTATTCTTTATTCATTACTGATTCACCATTCAGCAATGGAGACAGGCTCAGGAACAACTTGAGCCTAGAAACGGAATTTTTAGTAGTGTTGTGTATGTTAAAAGTGATCGATTTAATGTGACATCTATTTTTATAAGTTCCATGGAAATGTAAGAGAAAAAGGAATATATTAACTCCAAGAAAGACTTAATTGTGGATTGTTGGAAGTTTCAAATAATAAGCTGTTGACTGTCTGTTGAGGATACAAAAGAATATTACTTGTTTGCTAGCTATTAAACGGAACTTAATTATTTCACAGTTCTCTGTCTAATTTGGCTAATATCTTGTATGTCTTAGTAGATGTCCATAAGATTCTTTTCTGAGGATATGTTCTAAGTTTTGGCCTGAGATACTCTGTGCTACATGTATATAGAATATATTAGTGGTATCTTTTATATTTTTTTGCTATTTTATATATGGTAATACAGAAAGTCCTGAGGTGAACCCCAAAAACATGATAGAGCATCTGCTTCAGGAGCTTCTGTTCTAGCTGGTGAAGGAAATACCAAAATGTGCATTATTTGACTGCCAATGCTTGGCATGCATGGTCCTACTGACCTGTCACAACCTGTAAGCCAGTCCCCGTGTCTAGACCCATTTCTCAAATAAGGAGCCAAAGGCTTTTAGGCTAAGTAACTTCTACTAGGAATGTAGCAAGTGAGTGGTACCACTGAGAGGCAGAACTGTATTTAACGAATACTTATATAATACTTACCATGTGTTTTACAAGTAGCAACTCCTTTGTTTCATCTTCCTAACTACCATATGAGTAGGTATTATCCTCATTCCCCCTTTACAGAAGGAAAGATACAGAGACCTAGTGACTTGCCTGAAGGCACACCTTTAGTAAATGGTACATAGCTGTGTTTGAAGCCAGGCAGCATGTTTCCACAACCGTGCTCATGACCAGTCCACGAGCTGTTTCTTAAGTCCAGCTGGATCTGACACCAAAGCCTTTACAGTCATCACTGCACTGAATAGCCTCTTCCTCCCTGTGCTTTCTTCAGAAGACAAACAACTGTAATGCAACTTCTGTGACACCAAGAGCTGCTAATTCAACTGTTCATATACAGACTTTGCCCTTTTGTGCTCACCCAGCCTTCTTAAAGCACCAATACACCATTCTTTCCACTGTCGACATGCACTTTGCCATTCTTTTCCTGTGTCTTTAATTAAATTTTAACATCCGTTTGCCCTTTTCCATTGTATTAAAGACAACCTTTGCTTCCTGTGGCATCTAGATAAGCTTCGCTCAGTAACAGGTACCAAACAGGTCATTGTGATAAAAAGTGAAGAATGGGGACTCTGCTCTGCTTCACTGACATATTTTAAAATAGCAGTTTGAATATTTATTTTGCACTTACTTACTTTACATAATGTCAGGATAATAAACCATTTCTGTATACTGTGATAATAAAAAGATTCAAGTTCAAATTAGTCCTACCAAGTAACTATGACCCTTCCCAAGAATCAGAGAGGTGGTTTGTTTGTTTTTCCTTTAAATAGTTTTGACTATATTATAGAGAGGGGTCCTGGTTGGGATTTAGACATGCATAGTTCATTGATTTAGGGGAATGGCCTAAGGAGGTTTTCTGACTGTTTCCTTGCACACTGCATCTATTGGGAATGGAATGGCTTTTTCACTAAACTGGGACTGAGTACTGGACTGAGAACCAGGCCTCGATTCAAGTCTCATTTCTGCCGCGTGTATATGTAACCTTGAGCAAGTCTCTTGCGATTCCTAGGTCAGGAAGATCTCCTGAAAAAGTGATAGGTTACCCACTCTAGTATTCTTCTTCTTCCCTGGTGGCTCAGACAGTAAAAAATCCACCTGCCATGAGGGAGACCTGGGTTCAGTCCCTGGGTTGGGAAGATCCCCTGGAGGAGGGCATGGTAACTCATTCTAGTATTCTTGCCTGGAGAATTCCCATGGACAGAGGAGCCTGGTGGGCTGCAGTCCATGGGGTCACGAAGAGTCAGACATGACTGGATGACTCAGCACACAACCCAGCACTGGGCGTTAACACTGCATTATTGTTCTGACATAAACGAAGGATGATGTTGTAGCAGGCACTTAGCGTATATTATCTGATTTACTCTTTAAAACAAATCTATGAAATCTATGTTTTTATTTACATTTTATAGAAGAGAAAACTGATACTTAGAGAGATTAAGTAGTATGCACAACCTCTGATAGTCGGTAAGTCATACACAACTAGTAAGCTGGCGTCTATTTAAGAAAGCTGTGCTTTTAATCATTCCAGGTCCCTTCCAATGTCTTTCAGCTCTGAACTTTAATACCTGTACTCACTGTTCCTTTTGATCTGATACACTTTCTTGTTGTCATATTTTCCCATTTATATCCTAAACATGTCAAATGTTCATGATTTTTGGCAGCCCTTTGCAACCTGAGTGATTATTTCTCAGAGAACACTTGCTTAACTAGACTGTGGAAATTAGACATATTCCTGGTTAGCCAGATTGTCTGCCTGTGTCTATAAATGTCTCAAATTTTTATAGAAAGTAGTGGATCTTCTGTGTTTCCATACTACAGAACTAAGTGAAATGTTATGATTCTTTTAGAGGTTATGATGTATTAGAATGAGTATTGAAAAATAAATGAGACGAAAAGAGAAAACAAGAGTTAAAAACAAGCTAGCAGGTAGAAGAAAAATTACTCTTAGAAATGTTTCTTATAACAAGTAATTATATACCTAGAGGACCCTGAAAAATAAAACACTCTAAAATAGTAACACTGTTCATAGGTGGTGGGATTGCAGAATTTCTCACTCTTTTTTTTGTTTTGTTTTGAAACTTTGTTAACTTTTTCCAAATAAATACTCATTAGTTGCATACTAAAAATGAATACAAACACACAGGAAACTCAAGGAGACAGTGACAGACAGGGAAGCCTGGAGTGTTACAGTCCATGGGATTATAAAGAGTCAGACACGACTGAGTGACTGAACCATAACAATATACAGAAAGCAAATCACAAATCATCAAGCAATCTTGAGCTAGCTAGTAATTTGCATGAGAGCACGCTAAGTCACTTCAGTAATTTCTGACCCTGCAACCCCATGGACCACAGCCCACCAGGCTACTCTGTCTATGGGATTCTCCAGGCAAGAAATCTGGAGTGGATTGCCATGCCCTACTCCAGGGGATCTTGTTGACTCAGGGATTGAATTTGTGTCTCTTACATCTCTTGCATTGGCAGGTGGGTTCTTTGCCACCAGGGAAGTCCAGAGATAATGATTTACTCTGTGGTAAATTTCTAAACTAGGCTAACTTCCCAGGCAATGATGGCATCAGAAACTATATGTCCCTTTTTAATATCGCTGATGTTGTTCATTATTTTCAGCCTCATTTCACATTAAATCATAACTGTGACATTTTCCTAAAGTAATGTAACTCCTAACTAACTATATGACAGGATGTCTTCAGGGGAAGAGATTATTTCTTTTTTCTTTTTAAAAGATTTTTAAAATTTATTTATTTAGGTGGGGTGGGGTGGGGAGGGAGGGGAGCAGGCAGGCTACTTCTATTGGTCCTTCATCTGTCTATTTTCATCCATCTTTGTTCTTTGGCCCGTGTGTGCCTCCCATCATGGTGGCCTCTGTTGTTGCAGAGCACCGGCTCTGGGTGCATGTGCTCCAGAACTCCGGCTCCATAATTGGACACATTGGTCCAGCCGCTCCATGGCACGTGGGATCCTCCCAGGCCAGGGATCAAACCCGGCGTCCCCTGCACTGCAAGGCGGTGTCCTTACCCACTGGACCACCAGGGAAGCCAAGAGATTATTTCAATCAGTTAATTATTCCCAATTTTAAAAACTGTATTTATTTTCTATCAATTAAAATGTTCAATTAAAAACATTCATTTTATGAAATGCATTCTTCTATATTTATTATTATTTTTTCCTCCATTCAGGATGCCTAGACTTCTCCAAATTTCTGAGTTATTACAGCTTCTCAATTGTCCTTCATTCTTCTCATGATTCTTAACCATCGACACCAAGCCACCAGACTAGCCTCTCTAAGACACATCAGATGGGGAAAAGGAAGGTTTGAGCACATACAGTAATTGCCCCTTTACCCATAGGGCTTTCCAAGACAGTTACATAATCTCATCTCCTATCTGGTTCTCTTACTTTCACAACAAACTGCATTTCCTTGGAGTCTTCTCCGACTCTCTGCCCCATGTTCATGCCTTGCTCAATCTCTGCTCTTGTGCTTTGATTCTTATATTTTTCTGGCCCATGACAGTCTCCTTCTTTTCTTTAGCTTGTCTTCTTTCTAATGGGACTTCTATTTAATGCCTTCTCTAATTATCACATATATTGAATCACTTTCTAATTATCCTTTGCAAATGCAAGACCTTAGCACTTGTTTTGTCACTTATCAGACTTTTAAAATGGAATATCTATCTATCTGTCTATCTATATATTAACTTGCAATGATGGCATCGAAACTATATGTCCCTTTTTAATATCGCTGATGTTGTTCATTATTTTCAGCCTCATTTCACATTAAATCATAACTGTGACATTTTCCTAAAGTAATGTAACTCCTAACTAACTATATGACAGGATGTCTTCAGGGGAAGAGATTATTTCTTTTTTCTTTTTAAAAGATTTTTAAAATTTATTTATTTAGGTGGGGTGGGGTGGGGAGGGAGGGGAGCAGGCAGGCTACTTCTATTGGTCCTTCATTTATCTATTTTCATCCATCTTTGTTCTTTGGCCCGTGTGGGCCTCCCATCGCAGTGACCTCTGTCGCTGCTGAGCACCGGCTCTGGGCACATGCGCTCCAGAGCTCCGGCTCCATAATTGGACACATTGGTCCAGCCGCTCCATGGCACATGGGATCTTCCCAGGCCAGGGATCAAACCGGCGCCCCCTGCACAGCAAGGCATTGTCCTTACCCACTGGACCACCAGGGAAGCCAAGAGATTATTTCAATCAGTTAATTATTCCCAATTTTAAAAACTGTATTTATTTTCTATCAATTAAAATGTTCAATTAAAAACATTCATTTTATGAAATGCATTCTTCTATATTTATTATTATTTTTTCCTCCATTCAGGATGCCTAGACTTCTCCAAATTTCTGAGTTATTACAGCTTCTCAATTGTCCTTCATTCTTCTCATGATTCTTAACCATCGACACCAAGCCACCAGACTAGCCTCTCTAAGACACATCAGATGGGGAAAAGGAAGGTTTGAGCACATACAGTAATTGCCCCTTTACCCATAGGGCTTTCCAAGACAGTTACATAATCTCATCTCCTATCTGGTTCTCTTACTTTCACAACAAACTGCATTTCCTTGGAGTCTTCTCCCGACTCTCTGCCCCATGTTCATGCCTTGCTCAATCTCTGCTCTTGTGCTTTGATTCTTATATTTTTCTGGCCCATGACAGTCTCCTTCTTTTCTTTAGCTTGTCTTCTTTCTAATGGGACTTCTATTTAATGCCTTCTCTAATTATCACATATATTGAATCACTTTCTAATTATCCTTTGCAAATGCAAGACCTTAGCACTTGTTTTGTCACTTATCAGACTTTTAAAATGGAATATCTATCTATCTGTCTATCTATATATATCCCCAATAGGGCTGTAAGATTTTGAAAGGAAGAAATCAATGTATCTCCTTTATAACTCTATGAGTATCTTATACAGTGTTGAGAATATAGCTGATACTTGACAGAATTTCTCTAAATTACTTTGAGGTTCATGATAACTAATTTAATTGACTCCTCCACCAAATAAATACAATTCTATCATTTGTAAATCAAATTTTAAGCACAAGATTTTTCTAATTAAGCAAACTTTAATAATTAATGTTTCATCTATTTTATGTTTTTATCTCTAATGGAGCACTGCTCGTGCTCAAATGCTTAACGAGTTGAAATAAGCTCTTCCTCTGACAACTTCCTGTCAAGGGGCTATTTAAAACTCTGAGGTGTATTGCTTTAGGAGACTGACACATTGGTGATTCAACATGGAACGAAGCCTCAATAATGGATGACGGGGAGCTATTAATAAAGGAACCTATATTGTGGTGCCCTCAAAGCCTTGAGAATAATGGGAGTTATCCTGCATGGACTAACTGCCTGCTAGAGATGGCAGACTTGTGAAAAACTGTGGCCTTTTTTCTTTTAGTGCTCTAAATATTTCTGGGAAGTTTTGGACTTAGCTGCTATTCTTATTAAACTGCCAAATCCAATATGGAAGGAGGGACTGGGCTTTTATGATTTAATATTCTGATCTGCATCCTCTTGTCATGAGGTTTTCTACCATAAAAACAGCCTATAAAATGAATATGCAGATTAAAAATACATTCTGAATGCTATCAAAAGGTGAAAGTCTATTATTTGCAGAAATCTAGGCCTAAAAAGGAAGACACTGCATATAACTACCTGTTATTTTCTTATTAGCATTATCCTTCAAACTAAAATTATTTTTAAATGACATTTGCAGAAAAATAGCTAGAGGTGGGTTTTATCTCATAACTTAGGTTATAAAAACAAAAAATCTAATTTTCAAACTTTTATGCCTTCTCTAATTATCACATATATTGAATCACTTTCTAATTATCCTTTGCAAATGCAAGACCTTAGCACTTGTTTTGTCACTTATCAGACTTTTAAAATGGAATATCTATCTATCTGTCTATCTATATATATCCCCAATAGGGCTGTAAGATTTTGAAAGGAAGAAATCAATGTATCTCCTTTATAACTCTATGAGTATCTTATACAGTGTTGAGAATATAGCTGATACTTGACAGAATTTCTCTAAATTACTTTGAGGTTCATGATAACTAATTTAATTGACTCCTCCACCAAATAAATACAATTCTATCATTTGTAAATCAAATTTTAAGCACAAGATTTTTCTAATTAAGCAAACTTTAATAATTAATGTTTCATCTATTTTATGTTTTTATCTCTAATGGAGCACTGCTCGTGCTCAAATGCTTAACGAGTTGAAATAAGCTCTTCCTCTGACAACTTCCTGTCAAGGGGCTATTTAAAACTCTGAGGTGTATTGCTTTAGGAGACTGACACATTGGTGATTCAACATGGAACGAAGCCTCAATAATGGATGACGGGGAGCTATTAATAAAGGAACCTATATTGTGGTGCCCTCAAAGCCTTGAGAATAATGGGAGTTATCCTGCATGGACTAACTGCCTGCTAGAGATGGCAGACTTGTGAAAAACTGTGGCCTTTTTTCTTTTAGTGCTCTAAATATTTCTGGGAAGTTTTGGACTTAGCTGCTATTCTTATTAAACTGCCAAATCCAATATGGAAGGAGGGACTGGGCTTTTATGATTTAATATTCTGATCTGCATCCTCTTGTCATGAGGTTTTCTACCATAAAAACAGCCTATAAAATGAATATGCAGATTAAAAATACATTCTGAATGCTATCAAAAGGTGAAAGTCTATTATTTGCAGAAATCTAGGCCTAAAAAGGAAGACACTGCATATAACTACCTGTTATTTTCTTATTAGCATTATCCTTCAAACTAAAATTATTTTTAAATGACATTTGCAGAAAAATAGCTAGAGGTGGGTTTTATCTCATAACTTAGGTTATAAAAACAAAAAAAAATCAATTTTATCATTATTGGCCAATATTGCATCTTATGTGCAAACTTTGTACTATTATAAAAATTTTCTTTTAGTATTCCTTCCATGTACCTGCCAGGAAGACTACAATTTTCAATCTCTCCACCTTAAGCCTACAGAAAAAGTAATATTTTCCTAAATCCTTTTTAAATGTAGAATTAAATTAAATTTCAAGTATTATTCAGAGACCTAAGAAGATCTCAATGAAAGTTAGGGATAGGAATCATCAAAATAAAATGCACAAAACTGTAACTTTTACCAATAGAAAATTAAACAAATTGAAACAAAAGGAAGCCCACTTTTATATTTTTAAGAACCTCAAAAGATTCACAAGCTGTTAAGTTTGAAAAATGAGGATTTATAAGCAATATTAAGCAATAACAACGTTTAGCTCTAGATTTAGAATCAAAGAAATTGGATTTGAATTCCAGCTATACAATCTATTGCTATGTGACCTAAGGTTGGTCACATGATATCTGAGCTTTCTGACTTTCATGTAAAATAGGGATAATCATGGTTTTCCTTGGTGGCTTAGATGGCAAAGAATCTGCACACAATACAGGTGACCCTTCGTTGAGAAGATCCGCTGGAGCAGGAAATGGCAACACAGTCCAGTATTATTGTTTGGAAAATTCCATGGACAGAGAAGCCTGATGGGCTACAATCTTTGGGCTTACAAAAAGTCAGACACAACTGAGCACCTCACACACACACACACACACACACACACACACACACACACACAGAGGGATAATCATGTCATTTCTACTTATTTCTACAAGTGGTCTTGGAATGTAAAAAATATTTTACAATTATAAAATATTCCAAATATGTAAGTTATTATAGCCTCATATTTGCTGTTATACAAAGTATGGATGCTTTAGTCTCTCATGCATATGGAATAATTGGATCATGTTATTAAAAATGCTTCAGAGAAATAAGTGTTTTATCTCATAAACTTAGGTCTATAGCAGAAACTACTAAAAGGAAGACACTGCATATAACTACCTGTTATTTTCTTATTAGCATTATCCTTCAAACTAAAATTATTTTTAAATGACATTTGCAGAAAAATAGCTAGAGGTGGGTTTTATCTCATAACTTAGGTTATAAAAACAAAAAAATCAATTTTATCATTATTGGCCAATATTGCATCTTATGTGCAAACTTTGTACTATTATAAAAATTTTCTTTTAGTATTCCTTCCATGTACCTGCCAGGAAGACTACAATTTTCAATCTCTCCACCTTAAGCCTACAGAAAAAGTAATATTTTCCTAAATCCTTTTTAAATGTAGAATTAAATTAAATTTCAAGTATTATTCAGAGACCTAAGAAGATCTCAATGAAAGTTAGGGATAGGAATCATCAAAATAAAATGCACAAAACTGTAACTTTTACCAATAGAAAATTAAACAAATTGAAACAAAAGGAAGCCCACTTTTATATTTTTAAGAACCTCAAAAGATTCACAAGCTGTTAAGTTTGAAAAATGAGGATTTATAAGCAATATTAAGCAATAACAACGTTTAGCTCTAGATTTAGAATCAAAGAAATTGGATTTGAATTCCAGCTATACAATCTATTGCTATGTGACCTAAGGTTGGTCACATGATATCTGAGCTTTCTGACTTTCATGTAAAATAGGGATAATCATGGTTTTCCTTGGTGGCTTAGATGGCAAAGAATCTGCACACAATACAGGTGACCCTTCGTTGAGAAGATCCGCTGGAGCAGGAAATGGCAACACAGTCCAGTATTATTGTTTGGAAAATTCCATGGACAGAGAAGCCTGATGGGCTACAATCTTTGGGCTTACAAAAAGTCAGACACAACTGAGCACCTCACACACACACACACACACACACACACACACACACACACACAGAGGGATAATCATGTCATTTCTACTTATTTCTACAAGTGGTCTTGGAATGTAAAAAATATTTTACAATTATAAAATATTCCAAATATGTAAGTTATTATAGCCTCATATTTGCTGTTATACAAAGTATGGATGCTTTAGTCTCTCATGCATATGGAATAATTGGATCATGTTATATTTCAGAGAAAAAAGCTGCTTCAAGAGAAACTAGAGTAACATACAGTGGACACAATGTGCAGGACATTTATACAGACATTAATTTACTTTTCAAAATAAGCCTCTAACTTAGGCATTTGTTTTAAAGATGAGTAAACATTGTTGCTTATAGATGAGTAAACATTGCTTGGATGGGTTAAATGCTTGTCTAGGTCAGAGCATAAACAGCAGAGTGAATCTGACCCTAGATTCTTTTCGAACATGGTCCTCTTCTCCTCCAGAGGATGCTGAAGCTCTCTTCTCCCCTGGGTCTGATCAAAATGAGAGTCCACTCCTGGGAGTAGTCAAGCCTCATGATAAAGTCTGGGATGCTTCCTGCCTATCAGTGTGATCAAGCATAGAGGACGTGGCCTCTTTAGTCAGTATACTCATTCTCTAAATTTTCCCAATGTGACTTGTCACTATTTTTACCATGTATTCAGTCTTTCCTGCCTCCTTCCTTCTATCTTCTCAGACAAGGGAGCAAATGAGAAGATGAAAAACAAGCCATAAAAGCTGAGTTTGAAAGAAACTGCACCACAGAAACGGAAGAAGTCATATTCCCTAAGTTCCTATTACGTCTTTGCTTCGGGGCTATCTAATCTCTTAATAAGACTTCCCTAGATATATATTATTATCACCATTTTTTAACAGAATACATTTGCATGAAGTCAGGGTAGGTAACTTGCCCTGGAGGCTAGTTTGGTTTCAAAGTGTCTGTTTCCACAGTTTTGCATTGTCCTGTTATAACAGAAAAATAGAGAACATGGCATGGCTAAAGTTCTTTGTTGGCATCGGGGCTCTACACCGTGCCAAGGGAGAGAAAAATGGTTCATGGTGAAAGTTGTATTCTTTTTATGTATAAAGTGAAGATATATGTATAGTATAGAAACAAATGTGCAACATACCTGGCGTACTAAAATTTCATCAGTGGCAATCAGAAAATAAATTCTAAAAAGGATGCTTAGGAGGACAATACTAAATTTATACTGGCTTTGGTTGTTGTCATAGTCAGAACAGGTCAAGGGAGTTTCTCAGTTGCTTCACCTATGGAGGGTATTGTATATTATCCTAGAATACATGGGAGAGAGCAGGGGTCCTTTTCCATCCCTGTGCTGGAGTGCTGAAATGGCATGCTGTAACTACAGACTCTCAGAAGAATTGGCAAAGTCAAAGCACCATGATTCTAAACAATGGAGAATCACAGGGAGACACGAGAGCAAACCATGTCTTTGACGTGCTCACCTCTCCATAAAAAACATGCCTTACTATCATGCTCTGCCATCCTGCCCTTGACCCATTTCTCAGGAGAAGTCCTTGCACCGCTCTTGCAAGAAAGCTTTGCCTTATCCAGGTAATATCTCCTTTCTTTCCAGGGATGGTCTCATCTTCCTGTCCAGTGTGCCTTACAACCCAGACACCACATTTACAAGCATCCGGATTTGAATCCCAACCCTGCAACTTATGACTGGGTGCAGATGACTTATCCTCTTCATGTGCCTCAGTTTTTCCATCTGTAAAATGAGAAGACTGATGTGTGCCCACCATGCAGCCAGCAGGAGAAAATATTTGAAAGATCGAGCACTGTGCCAGGCTATCAGAAATACTTACTTGATGAGAACAGTTAATAATGTCAACAACTAACTTAACCTCTCATTTGATTGTAACATTATATGGCATGCACCATTGAAAATCATGAATCACAGCTCAGATGTCACCTCTTGCAAAAGTCCCACCTGCCCCCTCCTCTTCTCATCTAACTCTGTCCCTGGTTCATGCTTCTTTTGTTGTTCTGTTTCTACTACGTGTGTGTGCTGTTTATACAAAGACGTTTGATAAATTTTTGCTCAATGATAAGTACAGATAATATCCATAAATTCAATTACTTGTGTTGTATGAACGTAGCCCATCTTTCTATTTCTATATGAAAAGCGAGATAACATTTTATCTACAAATCTGGAAGATAAGACATATATCCTTACCATTATAGACACATTTATCTTTTATTCATTTAAAACTTGAATGCCCTGTAAATGTTTTGATATGAAATCTACCTTAAAATTAAAAACCTATGCCAGGTCCTGCTTCCCATAGTCTACACTTGCTGCTTTCTTTTACGCTGTTTTTCATTTATTATCAGTCTTTTTTACACACTGAGACTAAGCTCTGGGGACAGTCAAGCAGGAGGTGATTCATTTCAGTAGTCTCTCTAAAACTCCAGGGCTAATGCTTAGCAAATGATCTGGATGGACTCTTTGGATGGATTCATAGTATTTATCTTGTAACCTTGTATTATGAGTCCCAATAGACCCAGCATCCAAATTATCAGTGAGAATTCTACACACTGATATCCTGCAGTATGTGCTAGTGGCTCTGATCTGCAGAATTGTAATAGCGCTTAATCTTATAAACACATATTGACAACCAATTAATCTAATTACTCGCATTCACAAATTAACTGAAGTGATAACAGAATGTATTATCTTCATTTGACATGTTTGGACAGAACTAAAACTTGTAATGGTGCCTTTACAACCCAGACACCACATTTACAAGCATCCGGATTTGAATCCCAACCCTGCAACTTATGACTGGGTGCAGATGACTTATCCTCTTCATGTGCCTCAGTTTTTCCATCTGTAAAATGAGAAGACTGATGTGTGCCCACCATGCAGCCAGCAGGAGAAAATATTTGAAAGATCGAGCACTGTGCCAGGCTATCAGAAATACTTACTTGATGAGAACAGTTAATAATGTCAACAACTAACTTAACCTCTCATTTGATTGTAACATTATATGGCATGCACCATTGAAAATCATGAATCACAGCTCAGATGTCACCTCTTGCAAAAGTCCCACCTGCCCCCTCCTCTTCTCATCTAACTCTGTCCCTGGTTCATGCTTCTTTTGTTGTTCTGTTTCTACTACGTGTGTGTGCTGTTTATACAAAGACGTTTGATAAATTTTTGCTCAATGATAAGTACAGATAATATCCATAAATTCAATTACTTGTGTTGTATGAACGTAGCCCATCTTTCTATTTCTATATGAAAAGCGAGATAACATTTTATCTACAAATCTGGAAGATAAGACATATATCCTTACCATTATAGACACATTTATCTTTTATTCATTTAAAACTTGAATGCCCTGTAAATGTTTTGATATGAAATCTACCTTAAAAATTAAAAACCTATGCCAGGTCCTGCTTCCCATAGTCTACACTTGCTGCTTTCTTTTACGCTGTTTTTTCATTTATTATCAGTCTTTTTCACACACTGAGACTAAGCTCTGGGGACAGTCAAGCAGGAGGTGATTCATTTCAGTAGTCTCTCTAAAACTCCAGGGCTAATGCTTAGCAAATGATCTGGATGGACTCTTTGGATGGATTCATAGTATTTATCTTGTAACCTTGTATTATGAGTCCCAATAGACCCAGCATCCAAATTATCAGTGAGAATTCTACACACTGATATCCTGCAGTATGTGCTAGTGGCTCTGATCTGCAGAATTGTAATAGCGCTTAATCTTATAAACACATATTGACAACCAATTAATCTAATTACTCGCATTCACAAATTAACTGAAGTGATAACAGAATGTATTATCTTCATTTGACATGTTTTTGGAGATCTTCAGGGAGACCTCTTTAATCCTTTCAAGGATGAGCTTGGAACAAAGGAAGATCTTGGAGTTGCTTAAAAGGATCTGATGTATAAAGCCCAATTTATAAAGCATCTTCATTCTCTTGGTGTATTTTTTTCAATTAAGGTACGTACTTCAATTAGCAAATGGTGCATCTTTGTTATAATGAAAAATGTGAGCCTTTTTATGGTTCAGTTCAATAGCAGATGCTATAATCTACATTTCTTTGAGATTTAACTAAAAGGCACATTCACTGATGCAACCTAATGAGGGTTCTTTTTTTTAGTAACACTTTCTTTTCCTTTTCCTTTTGAAATTTGGTGCATACTGCACTCCTTACATCCAGGGCAGCTTCCTCCTCTGTACTCACCTGGAACTCCACACACACTCCAGGCATCATTACATGTCACCCTGATCTCCCATCTCCCCAGGTCTTTGAGGACCAAGGCCTATTGCCTGGCACATGTCTGCAGGTGGTGTGCTGTGTCAGAGACTAGGTGTGGAAAATGAAGAAGAGGGAGTTCTCTCCTTGAGGGGATTCCATTTACTAGCAAATGCAGAAATGTACATTAACAATTGTAACTCCAGGGTTAAAGTCTATGACCAAAGTATGAGGAATAGAGACCAGTGAGAAATCACTTCACAGTGGTAAAGAATTTACAAAGATCAATTCTGCAGACTAGCCATTTGTAAGCAGTATTGTCAGAGATAACCCCAGGGATAATTATTATAGGCAGCTATTAAATCATAATAAAAGTAATGTTATAACAACCATAAATGCAGCTAATATCTTTATATTGCAATGTATCCTTGCTATTTCTATGGCCATTTGCTATCACTGGATGTAAAAGCAATATAATTTGATTCAATATTTACTAAGCACCGATCTTTGTGGATTATGTTTTTTGTACCTTTTTCCCAATAGACCCAGCATCCAAATTATCAGTGAGAATTCTACACACTGATATCCTGCAGTATGTGCTAGTGGCTCTGATCTGCAGAATTGTAATAGCGCTTAATCTTATAAACACATATTGACAACCAATTAATCTAATTACTCGCATTCACAAATTAACTGAAGTGATAACAGAATGTATTATCTTCATTTGACATGTTTTTGGAGATCTTCAGGGAGACCTCTTTAATCCTTTCAAGGATGAGCTTGGAACAAAGGAAGATCTTGGAGTTGCTTAAAAGGATCTGATGTATAAAGCCCAATTTATAAAGCATCTTCATTCTCTTGGTGTATTTTTTTCAATTAAGGTACGTACTTCAATTAGCAAATGGTGCATCTTTGTTATAATGAAAAATGTGAGCCTTTTTATGGTTCAGTTCAATAGCAGATGCTATAATCTACATTTCTTTGAGATTTAACTAAAAGGCACATTCACTGATGCAACCTAATGAGGGTTCTTTTTTTTAGTAACACTTTCTTTTCCTTTTCCTTTTGAAATTTGGTGCATACTGCACTCCTTACATCCAGGGCAGCTTCCTCCTCTGTACTCACCTGGACCTCCACCCCCACTCCCGGCATCATTACATGTCCACCTGAGCTCCCATCTCCCCAGGTCTTTGAGGACCAAGGCCTATTGCCTGGCACATGTCTGCAGGTGGTGTGCTGTGTCAGAGACTAGGTGTGGAAAATGAAGAAGAGGGAGTTCTCTCCTTGAGGGGATTCCATTTACTAGCAAATGCAGAAATGTACATTAACAATTGTAACTCCAGGGTTAAAGTCTATGACCAAAGTATGAGGAATAGAGACCAGTGAGAAATCACTTCACAGTGGTAAAGAATTTACAAAGATCAATTCTGCAGACTAGCCATTTGTAAGCAGTATTGTCAGAGATAACCCCAGGGATAATTATTATAGGCAGCTATTAAATCATAATAAAAGTAATGTTATAACAACCATAAATGCAGCTAATATCTTTATATTGCAATGTATCCTTGCTATTTCTATGGCCATTTGCTATCACTGGATGTAAAAGCAATATAATTTGATTCAATATTTACTAAGCACCGAATATTTCTAATAGAGTGTGCTAAATTCTGTGAAGAACATGAGATAGAGTAAATATGTCCTCCCCAAGAGAATGGAAAAGGAAAATTTAGTCTAATCTAGACCCTGCCTACATGCCAGGCACTGGACGAGGTGCTCTTCCTACACCAGAGTATTAAATTTTCATAAACAGCCCAGAGGAAGGTATTATTGTTCCCATTTTATAGATTAGAAAACTGAGGATAAGAGAAGTTGAGTAACTTGCTCCATGTCACACAGCTGAGAAGTGGTGTTCAAAACCAAGTCCTTTTACCCCGTCCCTTCATTTTTTTCTCTATCTATAATACATTGTCTGAAAAACTTTTGAATTCAAAGAGAAAAAGTACATATATCCATATCCCTATAATGTAAAGAATATCCTCAATCAAGTACAAACAAAGAATAACAGTATTTAACAGAGGAAAATCAATTAAAGCCTTCCTGGACAAGGTTGCAAGTAATCTGTAAGCATTTCTGACATGCCAAAGTGAGAACAGGACAATCTTACAAAACAATATACAGTGTCCATCCTTCTAGCAAGTCTAACATAGAAATACAGATAATAGTAACTATTTTGAATGTCTGTAATGAATTTTAATAATAACATTTACAATCAACATTCAATGAGTGATTACTCTTCATTAGGTAAGGTGAGGAGATATATTATCTCATATACTCCTCACTACAACCTATAATGTGTTATTGTATCTCATTCAATATCCCAGAAAACTGAAGTGTGGAATTTAAGTGACTGGCCAAGTCTCACAACTAAATAGGAGGAACTAAATAGGAGGAACCTGACCTTGATTTAAGAAGTGATTATGACAGCTTCCCTGGTGGTCCAGTGGGTAAAGAGTCCATCTTGCAGTGCAAGGGGCGCTGGTTCGATCCCTGGCCTAGGAAGATTCCACATGCCGAGGAACTGCTGGGCCAGTGTATCCAATTACAAGCCAGTGCTCTGGAGTGCACGTGCCCAGAGCCCGTGCTCTGCAAGGAGAGAGGCCACTGCAATGGGAGACCCACACAGCACAAAGAATAAAGATGGATGAAAATAAATTTTAAAAAAATCAATATAAGAGGCCAAAATTTAAAAAAAGAAGCCATTATAAAACAATAAAGCTTTTGTAGCATATCAATAACATAATATCTTTATATTGCAATGTATCCTTGCTATTTCTATGGCCATTTGCTATCACTGGATGTAAAAGCAATATAATTTGATTCAATATTTACTAAGCACCGAATATTTCTAATAGAGTGTGCTAAATTCTGTGCAGAACATGAGATAGAGTAAATATGTCCTCCCAAGAGAATGGAAAAGGAAAATTTAGTCTAATCTAGACCCTGCCTACATGCCAGGCACTGGACGAGGTGCTCTTCCTACACCAGAGTATTAAATTTTCATAAACAGCCCAGAGGAAGGTATTATTGTTCCCATTTTATAGATTAGAAAACTGAGGATAAGAGAAGTTGAGTAACTTGCTCCATGTCACACAGCTGAGAAGTGGTGTTCAAAACCAAGTCCTTTTACCCCGTCCCTTCATTTTTTTCTCTATCTATAATACATTGTCTGAAAAACTTTTGAATTCAAAGAGAAAAAGTACATATATCCATATCCCTATAATGTAAAGAATATCCTCAATCAAGTACAAACAAAGAATAACAGTATTTAACAGAGGAAAATCAATTAAAGCCTTCCTGGACAAGGTTGCAAGTAATCTGTAAGCATTTCTGACATGCCAAAGTGAGAACAGGACAATCTTACAAAACAATATACAGTGTCCATCCTTCTAGCAAGTCTAACATAGAAATACAGATAATAGTAACTATTTTGAATGTCTGTAATGAATTTTAATAATAACATTTACAATCAACATTCAATGAGTGATTACTCTTCATTAGGTAAGGTGAGGAGATATATTATCTCATATACTCCTCACTACAACCTATAATGTGTTATTGTATCTCATTCAATATCCCAGAAAACTGAAGTGTGGAATTTAAGTGACTGGCCAAGTCTCACAACTAAATAGGAGGAACTAAATAGGAGGAACCTGACCTTGATTTAAGAAGTGATTATGACAGCTTCTCTAGTGGTCCAGTGGGTAAAGAGTCCGCCTTGCAGTGCAAGGGGCACTGGTTTGATCCCTGGCCCAGGAAGATCCCACATGCCGCGGAGTGGCTGGACCAGTGTGTCCAATTACAAGCCAGTGCTCTGGAGTGCATGAGCCCAGAGCCTGTGCTCTGCAATGAGAGTGGCCACTGCAATGGGAGACCCACACAGGCCGAAGAAAAAAGATGGATGAAAATAAATTTTAAAAAAATCAATATAAGAGGCCAAAATTTAAAAAAAGAAGCCATTATAAAACAATAAAGCTTTTGTAGCATATCAATAACATAATTAAAACTCAACTAAAAATGCATGTTTCAAATTCATATTTTGTAATGAGAGATCATGGATTTAGACTTGGAAAGTGATGGACTGTTTGAAATTTGTGTGCCTGAGCCTAGCCCTTCAGAGGAAAAGACATTAATAATAAAGATTTTGGAATGATCCAGAACTGCATAATATAAGATTGATTAATGTTTACTTGGTGTATCTAAAGTAGTTTCTGTCCTTAAGACTTTGAATGAACAGATTGTAGGATGGTGGAATTTTCAGTACCTGAAATTATGTATGCCATGTACAGTTACCTTTATATTGATTACCTGTATGCATCACTCCATGATTATGGGGAATTTGGTTCGTTGATGTCTTCCTAGGCTTCAGAGTAATGCTTGGCCTACAAAAGGCTCTCAATATATACTGCTCATATGAATGAATGTGTGAATGAAGAAAGGGTTATTGGTTTTTCTATCCATATTAAAAAACTTGTTCTTTATCTCTAATAGGGCATTGATACTTCTAGAAAAGTGAGGAAACTTAGGAAATACCTGCTTAGAAAGAGACATATACACTGCAAAGTCTCATACAACTATGAGGAATTCACAGATGCCCTGAGGCCCATGGATTAGACTTCATTAAATCTGGAAAAAAATCTGAGAACTCAGAGTTTCTGCTGTATTTTTATCATTGATTTTTAAATATCTCAATAAAATGTCTCATATATATGTGTGATATGTAAAGCACAGTCATTCAGTTATGCCCAATTCTTTGCAACCCCATGGATTATAGCCTGCCAGGCTCCTCTGTCCATGGAATTCTCCAGGCAAGAATGCTAGAGTGGATGGCCATATCCTTCTCCAGGGGATCTCCCCACCCCAGGCATTGAACCCTGGTCTCCTGAACTCCAGGAGGATTCTTTACTGCCTGAGCCACCAAGGCATTAATTCTGATTTACACCCTAGAGATGTTAATGTTCGAAGTGCCCAAATCAGGAGTTCAAACTCCAGAGATGGCTACTGTGCATCTTGATAATATTTTCAGGAGTCCTGTCCTAAAATAAAGCTTTTGTAGCATATCAATAACATAATTAAAACTCAACTAAAAATGCATGTTTCAAATTCATATTTTGTAATGAGAGATCATGGATTTAGACTTGGAAAGTGATGGACTGTTTGAAATTTGTGTGCCTGAGCCTAGCCCTTCAGAGGAAAAGACATTAATAATAAAGATTTTGGAATGATCCAGAACTGCATAATATAAGATTGATTAATGTTTACTTGGTGTATCTAAAGTAGTTTCTGTCCTTAAGACTTTGAATGAACAGATTGTAGGATGGTGGAATTTTCAGTACCTGAAATTATGTATGCCATGTACAGTTACCTTTATATTGATTACCTGTATGCATCACTCCATGATTATGGGGAATTTGGTTCGTTGATGTCTTCCTAGGCTTCAGAGTAATGCTTGGCCTACAAAAGGCTCTCAATATATACTGCTCATATGAATGAATGTGTGAATGAAGAAAGGGTTATTGGTTTTTCTATCCATATTAAAAAACTTGTTCTTTATCTCTAATAGGGCATTGATACTTCTAGAAAAGTGAGGAAACTTAGGAAATACCTGCTTAGAAAGAGACATATACACTGCAAAGTCTCATACAACTATGAGGAATTCACAGATGCCCTGAGGCCCATGGATTAGACTTCATTAAATCTGGAAAAAAAAAATCTGAGAACTCAGAGTTTCTGCTGTATTTTTATCATTGATTTTTAAATATCTCAATAAAATGTCTCATATATATGTGTGATATGTAAAGCACAGTCATTCAGTTATGCCCAATTCTTTGCAACCCCATGGATTATAGCCTGCCAGGCTCCTCTGTCCATGGAATTCTCCAGGCAAGAATGCTAGAGTGGATGGCCATATCCTTCTCCAGGGGATCTCCCCAACCCAGGGATTGAACCCTGGTCTCCTGAACTACAGGAGGATTCTTTACTGCCTGAGCCACCAAGGCATTAATTCTGATTTACACCCTAGAGATGTTAATGTTCGAAGTGCCCAAATCAGGAGTTCAAACTCCAGAGATGGCTACTGTGCATCTTGATAATATTTTCAGGAGTCCTGTCCTAAAATTTGACATGATAAATTGGTTTCAAGAAAGGTAGTTAGATTGACACCATTGAATGAATGCTCATGAAAATGTGGAGCAACAGGGAAATTTCATTCACTGCTGGTGGGAATGAAAATGGGCACAGCTATTTTGGTAGTTTCTTACAAAATTAAACTTATTCTTTCCATATGATACAGCAATCATGTTCCTTGGTATTCAGCTAAAGGTACTGAAAATTTATGTGTATATGAAAATCTGTCCACAGATGTTTATAGCAGCTTTATTCATAATTACCAGAACTTATAAATAACTAAGATGTCCTGCAGTAGATGAATGGGTAAGCATACTGTGGTATATCCACATATTCAGTGCTGAAGAAAGGTGAGCTGAAAAGAAATAAATTCATGAAAATATATGGAAAAAAATTTGGTTTTAAAATTAGAACGCTGGTCACTTCCAAGGGAAAAATGCTTAGAATGGTGGAGTGAAAATTTTTGGAATAAGTAATGATGAAAAAATTACTGAATGCTTGTTTTATGCAAACTGTTTTGCAACAAACCCAAAAGGTATTGTTGAGAAATTACAACATATAAGACCAACTTTCTGAGTTTAAACAATGTTTGAGTGTGATTCCTTTAACAGCCTAAGAAGATATTATGACAAAATACTGCCTGAGAATGATGAGGCTAAAACAAGCTATTATTCATTTGGTTTTGAATTAATGTATTCCTTTGTTACTTATTTTGCCATCTAGTTTATTCATCTTTCTTTTGGTACAACAGTACAAAGTTCTCCCCCTAGGTAAGTATTCCTCCCCAGTTTTCACTGTCAGTTAGTAGATGGCACCATCATCAACTCTAGAGACGGGTCCAAATTGTGTTCTGGTGACAATAACAGATGCATGAATGGGGTTGTGGCTCAGAAAATAAAGTTTAAGAATTGCGTTATACTCCCAGGGAATTGTTTGCTTTTGTGCAGTTGACAGGAGAAGGTGAGGTCCTGACCTCAAGTCGCCCTCTTGCTGTTTCTTGATTAGCCTTCCGTTAGATTGGCAAGAATGCAAACTTTTCCCGTGGGCCCCAACTACAGGAGGATTCTTTACTGCCTGAGCCACCAAGGCATTAATTCTGATTTACACCCTAGAGATGTTAATGTTCGAAGTGCCCAAATCAGGAGTTCAAACTCCAGAGATGGCTACTGTGCATCTTGATAATATTTTCAGGAGTCCTGTCCTAAAATTTGACATGATAAATTGGTTTCAAGAAAGGTAGTTAGATTGACACCATTGAATGAATGCTCATGAAAATGTGGAGCAACAGGGAAATTTCATTCACTGCTGGTGGGAATGAAAATGGGCACAGCTATTTTGGTAGTTTCTTACAAAATTAAACTTATTCTTTCCATATGATACAGCAATCATGTTCCTTGGTATTCAGCTAAAGGTACTGAAAATTTATGTGTATATGAAAATCTGTCCACAGATGTTTATAGCAGCTTTATTCATAATTACCAGAACTTATAAATAACTAAGATGTCCTGCAGTAGATGAATGGGTAAGCATACTGTGGTATATCCACATATTCAGTGCTGAAGAAAGGTGAGCTGAAAAGAAATAAATTCATGAAAATATATGGAAAAAAATTTGGTTTTAAAATTAGAACGCTGGTCACTTCCAAGGGAAAAATGCTTAGAATGGTGGAGTGAAAATTTTTGGAATAAGTAATGATGAAAAAATTACTGAATGCTTGTTTTATGCAAACTGTTTTGCAACAAACCCAAAAGGTATTGTTGAGAAATTACAACATATAAGACCAACTTTCTGAGTTTAAACAATGTTTGAGTGTGATTCCTTTAACAGCCTAAGAAGATATTATGACAAAATACTGCCTGAGAATGATGAGGCTAAAACAAGCTATTATTCATTTGGTTTTGAATTAATGTATTCCTTTGTTACTTATTTTGCCATCTAGTTTATTCATCTTTCTTTTGGTACAACAGTACAAAGTTCTCCCCCTAGGTAAGTATTCCTCCCCAGTTTTCACTGTCAGTTAGTAGATGGCACCATCATCAACTCTAGAGACGGGTCCAAATTGTGTTCTGGTGACAATAACAGATGCATGAATGGGGTTGTGGCTCAGAAAATAAAGTTTAAGAATTGCGTTATACTCCCAGGGAATTGTTTGCTTTTGTGCAGTTGACAGGAGAAGGTGAGGTCCTGACCTCAAGTCGCCCTCTTGCTGTTTCTTGAGACTAAGCCTAGAATAACCAGGAAGGCAGACTGGGTACCGGATAAATCAGACTGGAAGGCATAGTGAAGAAGAAGAAGGAAACCAAGACTCAGGTGCAATACCATTCTGATTGCTGGATTAAGCCTCCCTCACCTGAAGCTTCACTTCTAGTTTCTAAGTTTAGAAGTATATTTCTAAATGAATTAACATATTCCCATTACTATTTTAACTGGCATAATTTGAATTTTATAAACTTGCCTTACAAAAAAAGTCCTAATAGAGAAGTCTCTAGTGCCTTGTAAAAAAAGGTAGAGATGAATGTTCATGAATGCAGAGAATGGGCTAAATCTAGAAAGACTGAAACCAGGAACAAGGCTCCTCAGAGGTACTCTATTTGGGTAGAGCTTGGGCTTTTAGATAATTCATCATTCATTCTGCGCTCTGGAAGCCAGTTTCTTAGACTCCAGTTGACTCTGATGTCATCCAACCCTGCATGAGAGCTCATTATTCAAATGTTTTTTTCTTCTACTAGATTTGTAAAAGGAAACTCTCCAGTCCTTGCTGAATTCCTGTCACATAGTAAATACTTACAGCATTAGACTGACTTAAGTCGGGAGGGATGTGGTGAAAGCATCATTTGGCAGATCACTTTGCCAGCAGTAGGTTGAAAAGACTGGGATAGGGTAAGGAAGAGCAGAGAGTGAGCCCAATTAGATATGCATTTCACTATGCCAGGGGAGAATGCATAAGGGCTCTGAGCAATAAATCAGCAAAATGTTAAGATCTAAGTCTAGACAGCCATATGAATAAAATGGACATAGCCACACAAAAATTGCTCAGTATTTTTTACCCTGTTCTCTTTTATTCATATAAAGTACTTAAAACCGTTGCCCATGGTAACATTCAGTGGAGAACTGACCAGCATTTGGAGGCATCTATCAGATCAAACATTGATGAAAGAGACTGTTTCCTTTTTCTACCGAGTCAATTGTTCTAAATATAGAATTGACATGTTTTTTTCAGAGAAATAACAGTGACTAGCATTGGATTCCAGTAAAGGAGTGTCCTTCTCACACACGAAATATAAGCAAACTTGAAATTAAACAGTATAATCTTTAAAAAAAGAGCATTTAGAACATTCTGAGTATTTCCCAATTTTTGTTGTATTTTAGAGTATTGACTTTCCATTCTCCCTCATGGCAGCATCATACTGAGTATAAAAAGGAATTTACAATCTAAGAAAGTATTGGTCGTAAAGAAAACTGTAATGCATTTGAATGAGAGACACTGTCTTCTAGAACAAACTTCAGAAGCAGGTCCGACATCCATTTCACAGCCAATTGAGGACATTTTCTACAGATTCAGTCTTAAAGGGCCACACACACCCCTTTCATAAAATACTGTTCCCTTTTATTTTTTTCTAAGGTAAAGGTTATGTTTCATCATTTGGAAAATTAAGACAAGAAATAGAAAGAATGATGGAACTACCTCATGATTTAATCTCTTAACAGAACCACCATCAATACCCGTTTAGAGTTACGTCAAGTATTATCTGAACACACTATGGGGTTTTTTTTTTTTTTTTTGGTCTCTTTTGGGCTTTTGTTTATATGCTACTTCCTTAGAGAAGTCCTCCTTGATGTCTAATTTGTCATTTTACTCTTCCCTTCTCCTCTATTCTTTTCCACAGTGCACTGTCCTTTGCTTTGGGATTATGTATACTTCAATATCAGTATTGCACATGAGGTCAGGATCATAGATGTTTTCTTCAGTATCACATGCCCAGCACGAGGCAAGTGCTTGGCATACAGCACACATTCAGATAAATATATGTAGAGATGTTTTCAGGTACTATGGTTACTAAGTTTACAGCAGCATGTTCTGTAGCCACACTTGGGCTTGAACCCTGCTGTGGAAGGCAGAATACTCTATGCCACTTTACACAGTGAAAGGAAGTTTCAAGGTATGACTAAATTAGCTATCATGAGATGGGATAATTATCCTGGATTATCCTGTGGGCCCAATGGAAGTAATAGAGGTGGGGGATGATGTGATGACAGAAGCCCAATGAGAGAAAAAGAGAGATTAGAAAATGCTATGCTACTACTGACTTTGAAGTTAGAGATCAAAGCCATGAGCCAAGGAATGTAGGTAGCCTCTAGAATCTTGAAAGGACAAGGAAACAGATTCTTATTCTCCCTAAAGCCTCTATAGGGGACCAGACCTGTCAACCCATCTTAGACAACAGGTCTCCTGAACTTTGTATTATAGAATAAATTTGTGTTGCTCTGTGTGTGTGTGCTAAGTTTCTTCAGTCATGTCCAACTCTTTGTGACCCTATGGACTGTAGCCTGTCAGACTCCTCTGTCCTTGGAATTCTCCAGGTGAGAATACTGGAATGGGTTTTCATGCCCTCCTCCAGGGGATCTTCCTAACCCAGGGATTGAACCCTAGTCTCTCATGTCTCCTGCACTGGCAGGTGGTTTTCTTACCACCAGCAACACCTTAAGTCATTCTTTTTATGGTCATTTGATGCACCAGCTATATGAAACTAATCTGCCCATTCTGCAGAGAAAAGGATAGGTCTCAGGCAAATTATTATCTACATACCTCACTTTTCCTAGTCTGTAAAATGGAAAGCAAAGCAGTATCTGCTTCACAGAACAGTTTAATTCTGTAAATACATACAAAACATGGAAGGCAGTGCTTGGCATGTCCTGTGGCTTCACCAAATATTAAGTGTTGGTAAAGTACAAATGATCAAGAAAATGCAATGAATCGTGATGATCCCTTTCTTATTTTTCAGTTTGCAAATACAATCTATTGTGATACATTTCACAAAATTACTCAGTGGACCAAAATCAGGTATGCATGTGTATCTTTCTTTCTTTAACAATCTTGAATTTGACTGTTGGATGAGCTTATCTGCTGGGAGGAGGGACAGTCTCTAGTCATCTTTATTCTCTGGTTTACCTGTAGATGCCTATATGTTATCTACATCTTCTCTCTCTCTCTACTCTTTGACTTGCCATTCAGTTGCCTTGTCCTCAGTTCTAAAGATCTGCCTAGTGCTTCAAGATCATGCTTTTGTAATTATTCCTGTATTAGTTTGTGCTTCTACAACAAAATACCATCAACTGGATAGATTAATCTACAGAAATTTATTTCTGACAGTTCTGGAGTTTAGGAAGTCCAAGATCAAGGTGCAGGAAATGTGGGTATCTGGTGAAAGCCTGCTTCTTGTGGACAGTCACCTTCTTGCTGTGGCTCACGTGGCCTGCCTTTGGTGCTTGCAGGAAGAGAGAGGGAGATGTCTCATGTCTCCTCCTCTTGTACAAGGACATTAACTGCACTATGAGGATCCTACCCTCACAATCCAATATAAAGCCAATTACCTTCCCAAAGTGCCACCTCTAGCTACTATTACAGTGGGCACCAGGGCTTCAACATACGCATCTGAGGGACACAAGCAACATTCAGCACGAAACATCTGTCTTGACTCTGTTCCAGCTTCAAAGGCTACTGATGCTCTGACCTCTATATCCATTTCAGCTTACTAGGTTCTCACAATGGTATCTCAGTTTTCACTTGTATTTGGGCTCCAGTTGCCAGCCAAGTGTAATAATATCATAACAGGGAACATCTTTTTCAAAATAACTGTAGTTGGAAACACAAGTCTTAGAGGTTGTCTTCTGTTTGGGTTCTGGCTCCATAACTTCATTTTTGTCCACAGAACTTTTGTGTCCACAGGGAGAGTGGCCATATGCTCCACTTTATCTGGGACAGTCCTAACTTATAACTATTGACCCAAAATAATTGTTGATTTTTTAAAGGATTTTTTGATGTGTACCATTTTTAAAGTCTTTATTAAACTTGTTACAATACTGCTTCTAATTTATGTTTTGATTTGATGGCTGTGAGGCATATGGGATCTTAGGTCCCTGGTCTAGGGTCAAACCCACACTCTTTTCAATGGAAGCTGAAGTCTTCTTTTGGGGGGCGGGGGGCAGGTTGGGGAGGGAGGGGGGTGGGCAGGCCACTTCTATTGGTCTTTCATTTATCTATTTTCATCCATCTTTGTTCTTTTTGCCCGTGTGGACCTCCCATCGCAGTGGCCTCTGTTGTTGTAGAGCACCGGCTCTGGGCACATGTACTCCAGAGCTCCAGCTCGGTAATTGAACACATTGGTCCAGCCACTCTGCGGCACGTGGGGTCTTCCCAGGCCAGGGATCGAACTGGCACCCCTTGCACTACAATGCGGTGTCCTTACCCACTGGACCACCAGGGGAAGCCCTGGAAGCTGAAGTCTTAACCACTGGACTGCCAGGGAAGTGCAGCCCCTGCCCCCCCCACACTTCCACTCCCAGAATAATTCTTAGCAATCCCTCTTTTTCACTCTTAAAAGTATCCTGGTTTGTACAAAAAATTGTATGTTCACTGACTTGGTTTTTTTTTTTTTTTTTTTGCCTCTTTTATTGGTCTTTTTTCATTTAGTTATTTTTATCCTTTTTTGTTGTTGTTATTTTGACCTGTGTGGCCTTTCCATTGCAGTGGTCTCCCTTGTTGCAGAGCACCAGCTCTGGGTGCATGTTGTTCGTTTGACACCAGTTAGCTGTTTCTGTTCCAGCTTCAAAGGCTACTGATGCTCTGACCTCTATATCCATTTCAGCTTACTAGGTTCTCACAATGGTATCTCAGTTTTCACTTGTATTTGGGCTCCAGTTGCCAGCCAAGTGTAATAATATCATAACAGGGAACATCTTTTTCAAAATAACTGTAGTTGGAAACACAAGTCTTAGAGGTTGTCTTCTGTTTGGGTTCTGGCTCCATAACTTCATTTTTGTCCACAGAACTTTTGTGTCCACAGGGAGAGTGGCCATATGCTCCACTTTATCTGGGACAGTCCTAACTTATAACTATTGACCCAAAATAATTGTTGATTTTTTAAAGGATTTTTTTTTGATGTGTACCATTTTTAAAGTCTTTATTAAACTTGTTACAATACTGCTTCTAATTTATGTTTTGATTTGATGGCTGTGAGGCATATGGGATCTTAGGTCCCTGGTCTAGGGTCAAACCCACACTCTTTTCAATGGAAGCTGAAGTCTTCTTTTGGGGGGCGGGGGGCAGGTTGGGGAGGGAGGGGGGTGGGCAGGCCACTTCTATTGGTCTTTCATTTATCTATTTTCATCCATCTTTGTTCTTTTTGCCCGTGTGGACCTCCCATCGCAGTGGCCTCTGTTGTTGTAGAGCACCGGCTCTGGGCACATGTACTCCAGAGCTCCAGCTCGGTAATTGAACACATTGGTCCAGCCACTCTGCGGCACGTGGGGTCTTCCCAGGCCAGGGATCGAACTGGCACCCCTTGCACTACAATGCGGTGTCCTTACCCACTGGACCACCAGGGAAGCCCTGGAAGCTGAAGTCTTAACCACTGGACTGCCAGGGAAGTGCAGCCCCTGCCCCCCCCACACTTCCACTCCCAGAATAATTCTTAGCAATCCCTCTTTTTCACTCTTAAAAGTATCCTGGTTTGTACAAAAAATTGTATGTTCACTGACTTGGTTTTTTTTTTTTTTTTTTGCCTCTTTTATTGGTCTTTTTTCATTTAGTTATTTTTATCCTTTTTTGTTGTTGTTGTTATTTTGACCTGTGTGGCCTTTCCATTGCAGTGGTCTCCCTTGTTGCAGAGCACCAGCTCTGGGTGCATGTGCTCCAGAGTACTGGCTCGTAATTGGACACACCAGTCTAGCTGCTCTGTGGCATGTGGGATCTTCCCAGGCCAGGGATCAAACTGGCATCCTTTGCACTGCAAGGTGAACTCTTTACCCACTGGACCACCAGGGAAGCCCTGACTTGGTCTTTTGATGAATCAATATTTATTCCTGATCTATAAAACACAATGGCACTATCTCTACTCATAGTATGCTGAATAGATTGTGTAACACGACTGGAGATCATAACATACAGCATCTGCTCCCACTGGATTAGTGTTCTATCTTTCCAGTAATAACTGAGTACCTTTACTGGAGTCCATTAATTAGCTAGGCTTGGAAGAAGGTATTTAAAAGTAGCATTTTTCTGGCTATGGAGACACAGGCTTAGTCAATTTGCTCATGGCCTAATGACCACCAAAGTCACGGAAGGACACCAAAGTCATAAATATCTCAGAAACAGAAAAGATCTTATTCATTGTCAAGTTCAATCTCCCCTCTCTTACACTGAAACCTCCTTCCAAAACCATCTGTTAATTATTGTTGTCAGTGGTTAGCATTCATAAAATACATACCATGTCTAGAGAATCATGTCAGCCACCTTTCACTTTTTTACCTTGAATCATCTTTATAAGAACTCTAGAAGGTAGGTACTGTGAACATTTCACTGTAAAGATGAGATTTGCATATTCATATAGTCAAAATCCAGCCTCTTGCCTCCTAATGCACTTTTGGTGGCCATCAAATTGTCTCACCACGGACTTTCAGTGAAACAATTAAAAACCTAAAATTTATATTTGGGAAACAGAGAGTTCAAAATGTCCTAAAATTTTCTAAATAATTTATAAGGTGTTTCTTCATTTTGAAGGCCGCTTTATTTTTATGGACTTTAATCTGCAACTGTGATTCCTATTTGCTAGTAGCTCTGTCCTTAACCACCACAGAATGCTACATTACCAAACACAATGAGGTCCTCTATAGTTCCTAGGCAGTGGCAAAAATCCCACATAGAATTTCTTTTCCAAAAAAAAACTATTTCAAGGTCTCCCTTGTTGCAGAGCACCAGCTCGGGTGCATGCCAGAGTACTGGCTCGTAATTGGACACACCAGTCTAGCTGCTCTGTGGCATGTGGGATCTTCCCAGGCCAGGGATCAAACTGGCATCCTTTGCACTGCAAGGTGAACTCTTTACCCACTGGACCACCAGGGAAGCCCTGACTTGGTCTTTTGATGAATCAATATTTATTCCTGATCTATAAAACACAATGGCACTATCTCTACTCATAGTATGCTGAATAGATTGTGTAACACGACTGGAGATCATAACATACAGCATCTGCTCCCACTGGATTAGTGTTCTATCTTTCCAGTAATAACTGAGTACCTTTACTGGAGTCCATTAATTAGCTAGGCTTGGAAGAAGGTATTTAAAAGTAGCATTTTTCTGGCTATGGAGACACAGGCTTAGTCAATTTGCTCATGGCCTAATGACCACCAAAGTCACGGAAGGACACCAAAGTCATAAATATCTCAGAAACAGAAAAGATCTTATTCATTGTCAAGTTCAATCTCCCCTCTCTTACACTGAAACCTCCTTCCAAAACCATCTGTTAATTATTGTTGTCAGTGGTTAGCATTCATAAAATACATACCATGTCTAGAGAATCATGTCAGCCACCTTTCACTTTTTTACCTTGAATCATCTTTATAAGAACTCTAGAAGGTAGGTACTGTGAACATTTCACTGTAAAGATGAGATTTGCATATTCATATAGTCAAAATCCAGCCTCTTGCCTCCTAATGCACTTTTGGTGGCCATCAAATTGTCTCACCACGGACTTTCAGTGAAACAATTAAAAACCTAAAATTTATATTTGGGAAACAGAGAGTTCAAAATGTCCTAAAATTTTCTAAATAATTTATAAGGTGTTTCTTCATTTTGAAGGCCGCTTTATTTTTATGGACTTTAATCTGCAACTGTGATTCCTATTTGCTAGTAGCTCTGTCCTTAACCACCACAGAATGCTACATTACCAAACACAATGAGGTCCTCTATAGTTCCTAGGCAGTGGCAAAAATCCCACATAGAATTTCTTTTCCAAAAAGAAACTATTTCAAGGTCTGGGAGTTTTGTTGTTGTTGTTTTAACCAAATGTGATAGTTGAATAGTTGACAGAGAAGCACTGATCTTTCAGATAGGAAAAGTTCATCCTAGTTGATCTGAAATAGCTTGTTATATGAGCTTAAACTAGTTATTTTACAACTTTGTGACTTAATTACCTTCCTACAAAACAGAATCTTGGCTAGACTGAGTAACATCCTTTCAAGTTTAACCAGGCTCTCTGCTCAGACCAGATTCTCTGAAATACGACCTAGATTCCATACAAACTGTCACTTTGCCAGCACAGTCTGGTGCTTCAAAAGAGCTCCGGGCATTCAGAAGGATTTAATTTTGCATTTCACAGATGGAAACTAATTGAAATTCTGTGGGTAGATCAAGTGGAACAACAAAAGCATGCACAGACCTGTCGCAGACCTGGAGCCCAGACTAGCTTCAGTTTGTCCACAGCCCTGAACATTGCTATGGGATCAGTAATCACCTGTCTTTCTTTGGGAAAGTTATCACCACCAGCAGGGTTTTGTTGGGTCAAGGACACCAGGCTGCTTATTTTGGGATGGATCATGTTTAGGATCTTGGCAACTAGAAGTACTTTTCCAATTCTGCACTAATAGATGTTTAACTTGATCCAAAGCAGAAGCAACAGTCTCAGAAGGAAAGTGTGTTCATCACTCAGACCACACTGTGCCCTAAGATTCTGAAGACAGTTTCAATTTTAGCCTCTCCTCTTTGTCCTCGTCTTCAACCCATGGTTTTCTAAGGGTTTCTTCCCCAAAGCTTGAAGCATACAGAGCTGGTCAAACTTTTTTAGCTCCCTTTCACTGTTGTTTTCCCTTTTGTGGCATCTTAGGATAACTGTCTCTTGCTTACGTATATTTAGGTATTTGAATGTATCACTATTTGTGTTTCAATGAAATTAAAAGATTCCTGCTCCTTCTTAGAAAGTTATAACAAAACTAGAAAGTGTATTAGAAACAGAGAAATTACTTTGCTGACAAAAGTTCATATAGTCAAAGCTATGATCTTTCCAATAGTCATGTATGGATGTGAGAGTTGGACCATAAAGAAAGCTGAGCACTTAAGAACTGATGCTTTCAAGCTAAGGATTGAAGAAGATCCTTGAGAACCCCTTGAATATTCAGAGGATCAAAACAGTCAATCCTAAAGGAAATCAGCCCTGGATATTTATTTGAAGGACTGATGCTGAAGCTGAAGCTCCAATATTTTGGCCACCTAATGTGAGGAAATGACTCATTGGAAAAGGCCCTGATGCTCAAAAAGATCGAGGGCAGGAGGAGAAGGGACTGACAGTATGAAATGGTCGGAAAGCACCAGTGACTCAATGGACATGAGCTTGAGAAAATTCCAGGAGATAGTGAAGGACAGGTAAGTCTGACATGTTGCAGTTTGTGGAGTCACAAAGAAACGGACACGACATAGTGACTGAACAGCAACTATTTGGTACTCTTTGTGTGTCCTAAGTTTCAGTTCTATAACTTCTGCCCCATGCAGTTAACCCAAACCTGCTCTCTCAACAGGAAAAAAATGACCAACTAGCTATCAAGATCATTTCCATTCTATGTATTGATCACATGTGTTATGCTTCAACTCATGCTTGAAACTGGCGTTTACAAAGGTTGCAAACATGTTTGTTCTTCTCTACTGAATTGGCAAGATACTGGAGGAATAGGCAGAAAACTGTTTTGTTTCAGTGATGACTGGCTTTGGGTCTATTGTGGAAAGTTATCACCACCAGCAGGTTTTGGCAACCCTTTTGGGATGGATCATGTTTAGGATCTTGGCAACTAGAAGTACTTTTCCAATTCTGCACTAATAGATGTTTAACTTGATCCAAAGCAGAAGCAACAGTCTCAGAAGGAAAGTGTGTTCATCACTCAGACCACACTGTGCCCTAAGATTCTGAAGACAGTTTCAATTTTAGCCTCTCCTCTTTGTCCTCGTCTTCAACCCATGGTTTTCTAAGGGTTTCTTCCCCAAAGCTTGAAGCATACAGAGCTGGTCAAACTTTTTTAGCTCCCTTTCACTGTTGTTTTCCCTTTTGTGGCATCTTAGGATAACTGTCTCTTGCTTACGTATATTTAGGTATTTGAATGTATCACTATTTGTGTTTCAATGAAATTAAAAGATTCCTGCTCCTTCTTAGAAAGTTATAACAAAACTAGAAAGTGTATTAGAAACAGAGAAATTACTTTGCTGACAAAAGTTCATATAGTCAAAGCTATGATCTTTCCAATAGTCATGTATGGATGTGAGAGTTGGACCATAAAGAAAGCTGAGCACTTAAGAACTGATGCTTTCAAGCTAAGGATTGAAGAAGATCCTTGAGAACCCCTTGAATATTCAGAGGATCAAAACAGTCAATCCTAAAGGAAATCAGCCCTGGATATTTATTTGAAGGACTGATGCTGAAGCTGAAGCTCCAATATTTTGGCCACCTAATGTGAGGAAATGACTCATTGGAAAAGGCCCTGATGCTCAAAAAGATCGAGGGCAGGAGGAGAAGGGACTGACAGTATGAAATGGTCGGAAAGCACCAGTGACTCAATGGACATGAGCTTGAGAAAATTCCAGGAGATAGTGAAGGACAGGTAAGTCTGACATGTTGCAGTTTGTGGAGTCACAAAGAAACGGACACGACATAGTGACTGAACAGCAACTATTTGGTACTCTTTGTGTGTCCTAAGTTTCAGTTCTATAACTTCTGCCCCATGCAGTTAACCCAAACCTGCTCTCTCAACAGGAAAAAAATGACCAACTAGCTATCAAGATCATTTCCATTCTATGTATTGATCACATGTGTTATGCTTCAACTCATGCTTGAAACTGGCGTTTACAAAGGTTGCAAACATGTTTGTTCTTCTCTACTGAATTGGCAAGATACTGGAGGAATAGGCAGAAAACTGTTTTGTTTCAGTGATGACTGGCTTTACAAAACAAGAGCTTCTCAAACTGTCTATGGTAAAGAATCAGATTTGTTTCTTTGTTTGTTTTCTCCAAGTATTGGTATACAGATACAATATTAAAAAGCAAAACAGTGCCTATGGATATTGTGCCAATATCAGATTGCCACTACAGTTTCTAAATGTTTTTGTTCAACTTCTGTGTTTGGTCCTTTCAAATGGGCAGCTAACAGTTTGCAAAACAGCCTTCTTCTACAGACCACAGTTTGGATAACAGTTAGAAAAACTAAAATAAAATACTTCTGGAATACAGATGAGTGTGCAGTTCATCCCAGCAGGGGCACAGGAGCAGTCTCACAGAGTCACACAGGGACCAACATTTTAGTTATCTTCCTCCATCATGGCTTTTTGAGTATGTTCATCTTACAAGTCTAGTTTCCCTTTACTTTCATCACATTTGCTAGATCTGACAACCTCCACCCTTCAAATCACACTTCTGCTCTTTCATTTATAACATTTTATCTTCCTGCCCCTTATCCAGTAGCCTCCAATTCCTCAGTAGTGTGCCCTCTCTACACTCTATCTTGACTCCCTCACACGTTTCTTCAGAGCCTGTCTATAGATCTGGGCAGTCATGGTTCACCACATAAAGGCAAACAGAGCTCTGAAGACACTCTTCTACTATGTTCCTCTAACATCTCTCTATCCTGTCCCGGAAAAGCCTTTTTGAAATGGTCGGAAAGCACCAGTGACTCAATGGACATGAGCTTGAGAAAATTCCAGGAGATAGTGAAGGACAGGTAAGTCTGACATGTTGCAGTTTGTGGAGTCACAAAGAAACGGACACGACATAGTGACTGAACAGCAACTATTTGGTACTCTTTGTGTGTCCTAAGTTTCAGTTCTATAACTTCTGCCCCATGCAGTTAACCCAAACCTGCTCTCTCAACAGGAAAAAATGACCAACTAGCTATCAAGATCATTTCCATTCTATGTATTGATCACATGTGTTATGCTTCAACTCATGCTTGAAACTGGCGTTTACAAAGGTTGCAAACATGTTTGTTCTTCTCTACTGAATTGGCAAGATACTGGAGGAATAGGCAGAAAACTGTTTTGTTTCAGTGATGACTGGCTTTACAAAACAAGAGCTTCTCAAACTGTCTATGGTAAAGAATCAGATTTGTTTCTTTGTTTGTTTTCTCCAAGTATTGGTATACAGATACAATATTAAAAAGCAAAACAGTGCCTATGGATATTGTGCCAATATCAGATTGCCACTACAGTTTCTAAATGTTTTTGTTCAACTTCTGTGTTTGGTCCTTTCAAATGGGCAGCTAACAGTTTGCAAAACAGCCTTCTTCTACAGACCACAGTTTGGATAACAGTTAGAAAAACTAAAATAAAATACTTCTGGAATACAGATGAGTGTGCAGTTCATCCCAGCAGGGGCACAGGAGCAGTCTCACAGAGTCACACAGGGACCAACATTTTAGTTATCTTCCTCCATCATGGCTTTTTGAGTATGTTCATCTTACAAGTCTAGTTTCCCTTTACTTTCATCACATTTGCTAGATCTGACAACCTCCACCCTTCAAATCACACTTCTGCTCTTTCATTTATAACATTTTATCTTCCTGCCCCTTATCCAGTAGCCTCCAATTCCTCAGTAGTGTGCCCTCTCTACACTCTATCTTGACTCCCTCACACGTTTCTTCAGAGCCTGTCTATAGATCTGGGCAGTCATGGTTCACCACATAAAGGCAAACAGAGCTCTGAAGACACTCTTCTACTATGTTCCTCTAACATCTCTCTATCCTGTCACTGAAAGCCTCTGTGATCTAATTCTTATCTAATTTCTTGTTATTTTCATCATAACTATCTAATTATGCTTGCAACTCTGCAGCACAGCTGAATTATTCACTCATTTTCAATGGGGCCTAGGTGTATACATTATCATGTCCTCAATCATGCCTTATTCCCTTCTGATTTAAGTTCTCCCCATCCTTCATTATTCCCCAGCACCCCCACCTGACCCCATCAGATGGTCCCCACAATAAAGAGCTATTCCTCAATGCTCAGATTGAATCCCATACCTATCCTGAAATCTCCAGAGACCAGACTATGGTTTGAATAATTGCCCAATCTGCTAGTTTTTGATGTATTTCATTTTGCCTCCTTTCTGGCATGAGAGACTATCTCAAATCAAGGTGATATGTAGACACATCACCCATCATCCATGCAAGCTTCCTGAGAACAGAATTGATACGTTGCTAACTCTCAAGTGGGGACCTATCCCTGTGCCTTGGTTTGCCCTGTGCCAACTATTTACTTATTCATTTGTTTACATAGAAGTTTCTGAGCCATCCCAGCCTTCCATGAACACACAGTGTATCAGGAGAAAGCTAATAAGTGCTATGTAGTAAGTGAAAAGAGAGTGTTTTGCACTGAGCAATACAGTAGATGGAGAGAGGATTTCCAGTCACAAGAAAGGTAAGAGCAGTGTTGGGGGAATCATTCTTTAGAAAGTGCCATGTGAGATGAAAATAAAAAGCCCAAGGAGGGCTTCCCTGGTGATCCAGTGGGCAAAGACACCTCCTTGCAGTGCAAGGGGGGCTGGTTCGATCCCTGGCCTGGGAAGATCCCATGTGCCACGGAGCAGCTGGACCAATGTGTCCAGTTACTGAGCCAGCACTCTGGAGTGCATGTGCCTGGAGCCAGTGCTCTGCAGCAAGACAGGCCACCGCAATGGGAGGCCCACAAAAACAAAAAGAACAAAGAGGGATGATGAAAGACCAATAGAAGTAGCAAAAAAAAAAAAAAAAAAAAAATCCCAAGGGAATCAAGCAGGAAGGGTCTGCCCATAGGAAAGTGTCCAGTCAGAGGAGAGCCTGGACAAAGGTTCTAAAGCAGGAAACAGCTATAGGTTGTACACAGGAGGTATAAGCAAGTCAGATCTATAGAAAAGGAAGCTTAAGAGCCATGGCTACTCAGGAAGGGGCACATACAATTTACAAGTGTAAAGAAGCAAGAGACTTCTTGCAAACAAAGTTGTTTGATAAGCCAACATGAACACTATCAATATTAAAAAGTAAATGATGATTGATCTATAATGCTAATATTAAAAAGGCCAATTTAATGTACTGGTACTTTATATATCCCTAGATTGGAAAGAGCCTCTGGAGGAGGGCATGGCCGTCCTCCTCCACTATTCTTGCCTGGAGAATCCCATAGACAGAGTAGCCTGGTGGGCTATGGTGCATAACAGCACAAAGAGTCAGACACAACTGAAACAACCTTGCATGCACACATGCGCTTTACACCTATCTGATTGTTTATCTTTTGATTCTGCTACCTGACACGGTTCCAGGAGTAGAACTGTGGCTTCTTCTCTGAGATTTCTTTGTATAGTCACAGGCAGCTAAGAGATATTTGTTGCTCATGCTTAAGAATCATTTAACCAATCATTACTTCAAACACAGCTATCTAACCACTGTACTGAATTAAATTAAGTCCCACCAAAATTTATGTCTACCTGGACCTCAGAATGTGATCCTATTTGGAAACAGGGTCTTTTGCAAATGAAATGAGCTAAGATGAGCTCATGTTTGGCCTTCCTTGGTGGCTCAGTGGTAAAGAATCTGTCTGCCAATGCAGGAGATGTGGGGTTTGATCCCTGGGTCAGGAGGATTTCCTGGAAAGGGAAATGGCAACCTAATCCAGTATTCCCGCCTGGGAAGATCTAGGAACAGAGGAGCCTACTGGGCTACAGTCCAGATGTCACAAAAGATTCTGATGTGACATAGTGACTGAACATTCACACATGCACACATGAGCTCAAGCTGGATTGAAATTCACCCCAAATCCATCTGGTGTCCTTATAAAAGGATTTGAAAACAGAGACAAATACACAGAGAGAAGTGACAGGCACATGAAGATGGAAGCAGAAATTGTGGTGATGCAGCCATGAGCCAAGAAATGCCAAGGATTTCCAACAACTACCAGAAGCTAGGAAGCAATGGGAGAACTCTCCTCTAGAGTATTCAGAGAGACCACGATTCTGCTGACACATTGATTTCAGACTTTTAGCTTACAAAACTGTGAAACAGTGAATTTTTATCGTTTTAGGCCACCAAGTTTGTGTTCATTTGTTGCAACAGACCTAGGAAATTGATATAACAACCGAAATAGATGAGGCATACACACTCTTTCTTAGTTTGGCCTAACCATCTCAAAAATGTCTTCTCCCTTACTGTCCTAGGAAATTTAATTTCCACAGAGCATTATACTGAATTTTGCAAACTGAAAGCATAACTAGATCCTCTTAAAGGTCTATGAATTTATTCTTATTCTCTTAATGCACTAAAATTTGCTCAATGAATCTCATTTAATTCTAAATAAATGTGAGCTTCATCATATTTTCCAAATATAAAACTTTTACTTTCTTTGTATAGTTGTGTCATTCTCATATAAAGTCAATCCAGGTTCAACGCATATTTGTTAAATGTTGCTCAAATTGCTATTTCCCAAGGCATAATGTTTGCCCAATCAGGGAATGCTACTTATGTAGGAAAAATATCCAACTCTGTGAATATATATCATTAGTATACAAACTTTAAAAAAGGTGAAGTGTCTAGAGTTCTGATGTGTCTTGGAAGTGTATCTCAATACTGATTTGGAAACAGGGTCTTTTGCAAATGAAATGAGCTAAGATGAGCTCATGTTTGGCCTTCCTTGGTGGCTCAGTGGTAAAGAATCTGTCTGCCAATGCAGGAGATGTGGGGTTTGATCCCTGGGTCAGGAGGATTTCCTGGAAAGGAAATGGCAACCTAATCCAGTACTCCAGCCTGGGAAGATCTAGGAACAGAGGAGCATACTGGGCTACAGTCCAGATGTCACAAAAGATTCTGATGTGACATAGTGACTGAACATTCACACATGCACACATGAGCTCAAGCTGGATTGAAATTCACCCCAAATCCATCTGGTGTCCTTATAAAAGGATTTGAAAACAGAGACAAATACACAGAGAGAAGTGACAGGCACATGAAGATGGAAGCAGAAATTGTGGTGATGCAGCCATGAGCCAAGAAATGCCAAGGATTTCCAACAACTACCAGAAGCTAGGAAGCAATGGGAGAACTCTCCTCTAGAGTATTCAGAGAGACCACGATTCTGCTGACACATTGATTTCAGACTTTTAGCTTACAAAACTGTGAAACAGTGAATTTTTATCGTTTTAGGCCACCAAGTTTGTGTTCATTTGTTGCAACAGACCTAGGAAATTGATATAACAACCGAAATAGATGAGGCATACACACTCTTTCTTAGTTTGGCCTAACCATCTCAAAAATGTCTTCTCCCTTACTGTCCTAGGAAATTTAATTTCCACAGAGCATTATACTGAATTTTGCAAACTGAAAGCATAACTAGATCCTCTTAAAGGTCTATGAATTTATTCTTATTCTCTTAATGCACTAAAATTTGCTCAATGAATCTCATTTAATTCTAAATAAATGTGAGCTTCATCATATTTTCCAAATATAAAACTTTTACTTTCTTTGTATAGTTGTGTCATTCTCATATAAAGTCAATCCAGGTTCAACGCATATTTGTTAAATGTTGCTCAAATTGCTATTTCCCAAGGCATAATGTTTGCCCAATCAGGGAATGCTACTTATGTAGGAAAAATATCCAACTCTGTGAATATATATCATTAGTATACAAACTTTAAAAAAGGTGAAGTGTCTAGAGTTCTGATGTGTCTTGGAAGTGTATCTCAATACTGATTTGGCTCTTTGGTGAAAAACAGACTGTTGTTATTTTTCTTTCTGATAATAATAGGAAGCCACTGACTTCTGCTCAAAGGGCTGATCGTGGATGTTTGCAAGAAGATTTGTAATAATTACACTTCCCTTTAGATGTTTCTGCCCAGTCTCCGAAATGCCCCTTGAGCATTCATTTCACTTGACAAAGATGGGAAACCATTTGTCGGGAGGTGAGAGAAAGGGTGGTGTGGCACTTGAAGCTTCAATAACATCAATAATTTGTGGATGCTCAGGTCAATTTATCTCTAACATACAAACCCTGTGCACAGAGGTCTGACTTTCCCAGTTGTGGTCAATGTCAAGACACAGATAAGCACATGCACTCAATCAAAGGAGGGAAGGAAGCTGATGATAGACAAGGGCACACATAAAGAATATGAGCAGGTTAATAATGCTTTCCTCAATGAGGTGAAATTACCTGTTCTTTGCCTCAATGCTGGCATTTGACAAGGGGACCTTGATTCACCACTGCTGATAAATTGCTGGGTAACATGAATACCTCTGTGTTCAGATCCTGTCATCTGTTGGAGATACTTTTTTGTTCTTTTTCCTGGTAAGCTAAGGTACAAATTCTCCTTTAACTTGAGTGGAGTAGTATAAAGCATCAGTGTCATTCTGAGGAAGGTACTGTGCACACAGAAGAGCTATAAGATACACTTGTTGAATTATAAAATTGAACTTATACAGTAAAACTTTAATGAAGACCCATATTTTAACCTATTTATAAAACAGTTCTTTATCAGTGACTATATTATAGACAAATAAGGCAGAATTTAATAAAAAAAGAATTGGATAATAAGAATTGGTTATAACTGGCTACTGGGAGTGTTTCAACAGACAATATATATGTAAACTTAAGAATTATTGCCTATATATCATTCAATAGATTTTATGTCTATTTGTTTGAATTAAATATATCTTATTCATTAAATTTGCTGTGTGCTGTACTCATTTCTGTCTTACTCTTTGCGACCCTATGAACTGTAGCCCACCAGGCTCCATTGTATATTCATTAAATTATTATTGAGAACCTTTTATATCTTAGGCACAGCTAGAGATCTGGGGTTTAATTCATTGTTGAAGGAAGAGTAGAATAATTTAACTAATTCATTCATTTATATATTCACTCATCCATACATTCACTTAAAAGCATTCTTAAGAGTACACACCCTCTGTAAAGCATTGTGTTAAGAGTTATTCTCTTCATGGAACCTTCCCATTATAGTACAGGAGGTGGATTAAAAAATAAATATTTGGGATGCAACATTTATCATATATATACTTAAATATAATACTTATATAAGTATTTATATATTGTATATAATACACACTGCATATATTATATATGCTGCATACACACAAGTAACATATATATACATATGCATGTCTATATATGTTTGGTGATAGAGATAATATATATGATAGAGAATAGTATATATGTTTGGTAACAGAGGTTTGGTGATAGAGATGAGGTGCTTAGTTAACTTAGAAGGAATGATGTAGGGATGAGAGAGCCAGGTGAGGCAGAGAGAGCTCACTGAGAAGATACTTAACCCAGAATTTGAAATTGATTAGATTTTCACTGAAAGAACGTCTAAGACAAAAAGCATTCCAGTGAGTGGGGGCGGGAGTCGGTGGGAGGAAATGTGTGAAAAGACAGAGAAAAAGGAAACAGAAAATTGTAGTAGTTTGTTAACTGACTGGAAAGTACAGGCCCTAACAGGTGTGGAAAATAGAAAGAGAGAGAGACAAGAGTCAAGTAAATTGAAGACTAAACCTTTTCCTTGAGTTTGGGGTTCAGGAAGTCACTGGTGAGAAAAGCTATTTCTGTGGTATGAGGGCAACAATGCCGGATCAGAATCAGCTGTAAGACTGTTCTACGAGGTTGGGGCTTAGCTCATGATGTCTGAGCACAGATGGTGCCTAGCAAATCGTTCCTAACTATTGAGTGGATACATTCATAATATTTTGATGCAAATACAAGAAAGAAAAGAGTACAAGCCTTCAGGAAAGAGGGTCATGATTTGAGGGAGATACATGAGAATATTTATAGACTTATTGTCAGGGAACAAGCAGAGACTCAAGGTTTAGAAGAGAGAGAGGTTAATACCAGAGAACAAGAGCCCAGAAGAGGTGTGGGTAGTGGAGTCGGGGGAGACAGTAGGAATCAGATCCACTTGAGAAAGACGAGCCTTGAAACAGAAAGAATATTTCTTCTTAGGTGAATCAGTTTATTAAGACACATGCACAGGCATTTTCTGTGTTGTCTAGAGTTTCACAAATGTATCCAGAATCATCTTACCTCTTGTCGACATTCTTCCATCTAACCTGTTTACCTTCAACCTTTTACTTATTATGATCCACAGAAATAAACAGATCTTATGCTATGACCCCCAAAATACTCATACATGCAGACATAGATACCTTATACAAAGGTTTCACAAAACTTATTCCTAATACATTTATACTGTGTTATGGCCTGTGATAGACTGTGTTTTACTCCACTTTATTAAAAAAAAAAGTGCTGGTTAAGACCTATAGTATTTATTTTACTGTTGTAAGAATTTTTAACTTATTTTGTACTCTAGACACCTTTGATAGTATGGTCAAAAAACCTGTGGACAACTCAGAAGAGTGTTTCATTGACCATATAAAATAAAACAAATAAGGTTACAAAGAAAATCAATTCTATTACAATGCAGCTACCATAATATTAAAATCACATTAAAATGGGTGTAATTGCTATAATTTCAAAGTAGCGAAGAACACAGTGTATTTGAGATATCTAAATTATGTGATATGAAAATATTTTAAAGTCTATCAGTTATGAAGTCACAGAAGCTACAATTAATAATAAAATATTTTGAAGTCTATCTGTTATGAAGTCACAGAAGCTACAGCTAATAATGTGGTTTTGTTGTTTACACATACAAATAAACTAAATGCTAAATTGCCGTTACGGTTAATAAAAACGCTTATGTATCCAGGTTCATAGACCTGCTGAATGTTCTGGCCCACCTATCCCAGGTTAAGGTCTCTGTGCTAATAGTGGTTTGAGCCCTGACTCCTGGCTTTCTCTGTGCATCACTTCCTATACTCGTATCCTCACACACTCTGCTCTTAGTCATATCAGTCTTCTCACCTTCTATCAGACTCATGGGGCATGCTTTGGCCTCAGGACCTTTCCATTTGCCTGGCCTCCTCTAGACTCCCCAGGTGGCACAGTGGTAAAGAACCTGCCTGTCAATGCTGGAGATACAAGAGACACAGGTGTGATTCCTGGGTAGGGAAGATCTCCTAGAGTAAGAAATGGCAACCTAGTCTAGTATTCTTGCCTGAAAAAATCCACTAATAAAGGAGCCTGGCAGGCTGTAGCCCATGGGGTCGCAAAGAGTTAGAGACAACTGAGCACACACGCGAGGATGCATGTCTATAATGTTCTTCCTTATGTTCAGGTCTCTGATCAAGTGTCCCTCCTCAGAGACCCGACCCTCACTGAAGGCCCCAGAAGAGTGCCCTCAACACATCATTCTCTGTTCCCTTACCCTGCTTTATTTTTCTCTACAGCATTCGTTTATTTAGCAGTGCATATCATAGAATAATTTGCTTATTTGGTTAGTGGCTCCATTCTGTCAGTTCTCCGACACAAAGATTTATATTTTTTGATTTTTTTTGGATTGTGGTAAAATTCCATAAGTGAAATATACTATTGGACCATATTTAACTGCACGGTTTACTCACACTAAGTGCATTCACATTGCTATGCAGTTCTCACTATCAGCAGGAATTTCTTTGGTTTAACCACATCACAGTGACTGCCATGTAGCAAGTGTTCAGTTAATATTTGTTGAAATAAATCATCTCAATAGGCGGTTAAGCATGAGGCATATCCATTGTGCTAGAAGGCTCTGGTTATTGCCTTGCTGTCATCAAAGACTAGAGGAAAGGAGAAAATCAAACATTTCAGTTGGAGAGATGTTTAGGCTTCAGTCTAGATAGTCTGAAGTCATATTTAATGAAAATAAATGGCTTTTCAGACACACCTCACTAGCCTTGACTTTCAAGGCCATTTTTTGCCTTTTATCTCTACTCTCTAAACTCTGGATTAATTAAGGATTTGTATAAAACTGATTGCCTGATCAGTTTGCCTGATTGCCAAAGAATTGATGCTTTTGAACTGTGGTATTGGAGAAGGCTTTTAAAAGTCCTTTGGAGTGCAAGGAAATAAAACCAGTCAATCCTAAAGGAGATCAACCCTGCATATTCACTGGAAGGAGTGATACTAGAGCTGAGGCTCCAATACATTGGCCACCTGATACAAAGAGATGACTCATTGGAAAAGTGTCTGATGTCGGGAAAAATACAAGGCAAAAGGAGAAGGTGATGACAAAAGATGAGATGGTTGGATGGCATCATTGAGTCAATGGACATGAGTTTGAGCAGGCTCCAGGAGATAGTGAAGGACAGTGAAGCCTGCCATGCTGCAGTCCATGGGGTCACAAAGTCAGACATGACTGAGCAACTGAACTGAACTGACTGAAGAAACAGCCTAAAGTAGGCCTACAGAAATAACAGATGGCAACATAAATAGCACGCAAGGGTCTGGAAAGATGAGTTCCATTAACAAAGCATGGAACAGGTAGAATTGACATAGGATTTGTATTGATATAACCACATTACTTTTCAGTAGGATGATATTGAATTTTTATTAAATATAATATTTAAAACTATCAAGAAGGAAATGTAGCATTTGTCTTAGCCTACAGCTTGTCAATTCTACTGACGTTTTCCTTATTCAAATGTTTTTTATCCTCATTCAAGTTTTCATATTAACCAGACTTGAGATAGACAGGGTTTTATGATGATTGAAAGAGTATTTCAAGATAAAATGTCAGTGTGTCTTATCTAAAAATACCAGATCTAGTAAATTATTGAATGTGAAACTGAAATCAGAAATTATCTTTTCTTTTTACCTCTCAGGGCAGCACACTGAATATTGGTTCTCTGACCAGGGATCAAACCTGTACCCCTGGCAGTGGAAGCACAGAGGATTTTTGTTTGTTTGCTTTTGGTTATGACCCCATAGCGCAGCATGTGGGATTTATTCCTGGTGGTCCAGTGATTAAGAGTCTATGCTTCAGCTGCAGAGGGCACAAGTGTATCCCTGATTGGGGAACTAAGATCCCACTTTCCACACACCAGACAGCCTGGACAAAAAAATTAAGTAAATAAAATAAAATGTTAAAGGAAGCACAGAGTCTTAACCCCTGGACCATCAGAGAAGTCCAACATACTTTTTTTTTTTTTTTTTAATTTTGGCCTCTTTTATTGGTCCATCTATCTATTTTCATCTATCTTTATTCTTTAGCCTGTGTGGGCCTCTCATTGCAGAGGCCTCTCTTGTTGCAGAGCACTGGCTCTGGGCTCATGTGTTCCAGAGCGCTGACTCGCAATTGCTGCTCTATGTCATGTGGGATCTTCCCATGCCAGGGATGGAACCAGGGCCCCTTTCACTGCAAGGCAGACTCTTTACCCACTGGACCACCAGGGAAGCCCCAACATACTTTTAATTAGCCTCCAGTTAGTGAACAAATATTTGATAAATGTCATTTGGTTTGCCCTTTAAGATAGGCCTTCTGTTGGTGCAAATTCTTCCTTACATTTTTTCCCTTTGTCCTTCAAGAGCATCCAATATTGCTATAGAGAAAATGTACATATGCAGTGAAATTACCTGATGCCACATATAAACCAAAAATAATTAGCAAATCTTTTATGATACACTAAAAATACGAATATTCAAAGGGTCAAAAAATCCTTTCACTCATTTATCCTGCCAATATTGAGATCAAAATAATGCTGTCTGCAGGGCTTGGTGCTGGACATATAAAGGGAACAAGTTATACAAGTTTACCTTCTAACAAGGAGGTAGACAATGAATAAGGAGATAATGACTAACACAAATTAGTGAGCTCAGATAACTGCAAGTGTCATGAAAATAATAAAATAGATAACAGGATTTGGTCCACACAGACTTTCAAAGTCCCTTGGGAGTAAAGGCAATCTTGATGCTACCAAGCCCTCATTTTTCAAATGTAGCTTTTCAGAGAAGCAAGGAGATTTCCTATATTTCTTTACATATTCAGGTCATCTGTAGCAGACAACAGATCCCATAGAGCAAGCATTACTTTTTGAAGTTCAGTCTCTAGCAGGAAGTTACTCATATATTAATATTATTTTTCACAAGCAGGTTTTCCCAAAGGTCATTCACCCCTTATGTCTGTTGCTATTGCTTCCCAATGCCTAGCCTCAAACCTATCTGCCTAAGAGATACTAGGTGTAATAGGATCTGTTAGAAAAGGCCTCCTGGTTTCCACATAAGTCTAGAAGGTGATGGCTGATTAAACTGGAGAATAGATTTATCTGAAAGGGAAGTGAAGGGTTTAATCGCTAGATTAATAGGCAGATTTGAAGGAGGCCAGTGGGCCCCAAGGAGGAGGAGGTGAGGGACAAAAATAAGGACAAGTATTTTTCTAACCTGAAATATTTGCTATAAGATCAACCCAAAACTAAGTTGATTGTCTTATGTTGACACTGTGGGCCTAAAAAGACCTTTACACCAGAATGTCTCACCTAGCCTGGAGATTATCCTCTGGCTAATCTCATGTTGTGGGTCGTGGCCTATAGCACCAGGAAGCCCCAACATACTTTTAATTAGCCTCCAGTTAGTGAACAAATATTTGATAAATGTCATTTGGTTTGCCCTTTAAGATAGGCCTTCTGTTGGTGCAAATTCTTCCTTACATTTTTTCCCTTTGTCCTTCAAGAGCATCCAATATTGCTATAGAGAAAATGTACATATGCAGTGAAATTACCTGATGCCACATATAAACCAAAAATAATTAGCAAATCTTTTATGATACACTAAAAATACGAATATTCAAAGGGTCAAAAAATCCTTTCACTCATTTATCCTGCCAATATTGAGATCAAAATAATGCTGTCTGCAGGGCTTGGTGCTGGACATATAAAGGGAACAAGTTATACAAGTTTACCTTCTAACAAGGAGGTAGACAATGAATAAGGAGATAATGACTAACACAAATTAGTGAGCTCAGATAACTGCAAGTGTCATGAAAATAATAAAATAGATAACAGGATTTGGTCCACACAGACTTTCAAAGTCCCTTGGGAGTAAAGGCAATCTTGATGCTACCAAGCCCTCATTTTTCAAATGTAGCTTTTCAGAGAAGCAAGGAGATTTCCTATATTTCTTTACATATTCAGGTCATCTGTAGCAGACAACAGATCCCATAGAGCAAGCATTACTTTTTGAAGTTCAGTCTCTAGCAGGAAGTTACTCATATATTAATATTATTTTTCACAAGCAGGTTTTCCCAAAGGTCATTCACCCCTTATGTCTGTTGCTATTGCTTCCCAATGCCTAGCCTCAAACCTATCTGCCTAAGAGATACTAGGTGTAATAGGATCTGTTAGAAAAGGCCTCCTGGTTTCCACATAAGTCTAGAAGGTGATGGCTGATTAAACTGGAGAATAGATTTATCTGAAAGGGAAGTGAAGGGTTTAATCGCTAGATTAATAGGCAGATTTGAAGGAGGCCAGTGGGCCCCAAGGAGGAGGAGGTGAGGGACAAAAATAAGGACAAGTATTTTTCTAACCTGAAATATTTGCTATAAGATCAACCCAAAACTAAGTTGATTGTCTTATGTTGACACTGTGGGCCTAAAAAGACCTTTACACCAGAATGTCTCACCTAGCCTGGAGATTATCCTCTGGCTAATCTCATGTTGTGGGTGTAGGACTGGAATGCCTTTACGACCTTTAACTATTGTTTTGATAATCAACTGGGAAATACAAATGGTCATGCCTAAACTGGCAAAGCGGGGATGCTCTTCTATCCCCCTTCCAGTGTCTATGCTGGAAGTTTTCCCCTATCCTTTCTTACTTTAATAAACTTTTCACTGCACAGAGCTCTGAGCGACCATCACCGAGTCTTCTGATCCCAGTGTGAATTCTTCTCCATTGGAGGTTAAGAATCCGACACTGTTTACAGTAACCTACCGTCATCTATCACCTATCAGAAGCAACTGGGGAATGCAACAGTAGAGAGGGAATGGAAAATCACTCCCAAAGGGGTTGCCACATCCAAAATACCTTCCCCTTTCTTCCTCACAGTGCAAGAAGGCCACTGTATAGATCGCCATCCCTTGGAACATTACTGAGACCCCTTTCCCTTAAAAATGCATGTTTGCTTTAATGAAGCAATTTTTCTTGTCAAATTCTACCCTAAGAAAATTACAAGAGCTCCAATCAAGTATTTATTAATGGGTTATTGTTACATACAGTATTAAAAATTTGAAAATAAGAATCTAAATAGGATGAAATAAGGAACTGGTTAGATATGTTACTGCACATACCTATAAACTTATGTATGTGAGTTCCTCCAGAGCTATTACAAATGATATTACAAAACATTTAATGAGAGTAGGTTGCATAAGAGCAGTTTACACATATGTAGTGTAATTCACATTGTGTGTCCGTTCACAGGAAAATTACTTAGCATGTGTATCACAAAGAAGTTAATAGTAGGGGCTTCCCTGGTGGTCCAGTGGGTAAGGACACCGCCTTGCAGTGCAAGGGGCACCAGTTTGATCCCTGGCCTGGGAAGATCCCACGTGCCGCGGAGCAGCTAGACTGATGTGTCCAACTACTGAGCCGGAGCTCTGGGGCGCATGTGCCCAGAGCTGGTGCTCTGCGACGACAGCGGCCACCGGGATGGGAGGCCCACAGTAGCCAAAGAACAAAGATGGATGAAAATAGATAAATGAAAGACCAATAGAAGTGGCCCGCCCATTCCCCCTCCCTCCCCACCCCACCCTACAAAGAGATAAATAAATAAAAATAAATGTTTAAAAAAAAAAAGAAGTTAATAGTAGTGTATAAATGCTTAGCTGCTCATTCGTGTCTGACTCTGTGACCCCGTGGACTGTAGCCCACCAGGCTCCTCCATCCAGGCAAGAATATTGGAGTGGGTAGCCATTTGCTTCTCCAGGGGATATTCCTGATGCAGGGATCAAACCCAGGTCTCCTGCATTGCAGGTGGATTTTTTACCATCTGAACCATCAGGGAAGCCCTTAAAAGCAGTAAATTGGGTAATATAAAAAATTGAGCTAGCCTTTCCAAAGATTTTTTTTAATTTTCTAAAACCAACTTGAGTTAGCTTTTATAATCAGGTAAATATGTGACTTTGCCAAAGCCAGTCCTGAGTGGTGGGAACACCTCTTGAAGAGGCCACAGGTTCATCCTCTGACACTTCTGGGGGGACAGAATCAAGTTAGAAGTTATGGCTGGGTCTGCAGGCGAAAAAGGCACAGACTAAAGGCACAGCACAGAATACAGCTTATAGCAAACTTTGGTCTTTGCAGACAAATGAGCCAGATGGTGTGTGAGGGTCTCTTTTAAGAAATAACAGGAATGAATCACAGAGGCCTTGGAAACCAGCCAAGGGGGTTTTTACTATATTGTAAGGAAATTCGCAGTGCAGCAGTGAATCCATCGATATTACAAAACATTTAATGAGAGTAGGTTGCATAAGAGCAGTTTACACATATGTAGTGTAATTCACATTGTGTGTCCGTTCACAGGAAAATTACTTAGCATGTGTATCACAAAGAAGTTAATAGTAGGGGCTTCCCTGGTGGTCCAGTGGGTAAGGACACCGCCTTGCAGTGCAAGGGGCACCAGTTTGATCCCTGGCCTGGGAAGATCCCACGTGCCGCGGAGCAGCTAGACTGATGTGTCCAACTACTGAGCCGGAGCTCTGGGGCGCATGTGCCCAGAGCTGGTGCTCTGCGACGACAGCGGCCACCGGGATGGGAGGCCCACAGTAGCCAAAGAACAAAGATGGATGAAAATAGATAAATGAAAGACCAATAGAAGTGGCCCGCCCATTCCCCCTCCCCCCCCACCCCACCCTACAAAGAGATAAATAAATAAAAATAAATGTTTAAAAAAAAAAGAAGTTAATAGTAGTGTATAAATGCTTAGCTGCTCATTCGTGTCTGACTCTGTGACCCCGTGGACTGTAGCCCACCAGGCTCCTCCATCCAGGCAAGAATATTGGAGTGGGTAGCCATTTGCTTCTCCAGGGGATATTCCTGATGCAGGGATCAAACCCAGGTCTCCTGCATTGCAGGTGGATTTTTTACCATCTGAACCATCAGGGAAGCCCTTAAAAGCAGTAAATTGGGTAATATAAAAAATTGAGCTAGCCTTTCCAAAGATTTTTTTTAATTTTCTAAAACCAACTTGAGTTAGCTTTTATAATCAGGTAAATATGTGACTTTGCCAAAGCCAGTCCTGAGTGGTGGGAACACCTCTTGAAGAGGCCACAGGTTCATCCTCTGACACTTCTGGGGGGACAGAATCAAGTTAGAAGTTATGGCTGGGTCTGCAGGCGAAAAAGGCACAGACTAAAGGCACAGCACAGAATACAGCTTATAGCAAACTTTGGTCTTTGCAGACAAATGAGCCAGATGGTGTGTGAGGGTCTCTTTTAAGAAATAACAGGAATGAATCACAGAGGCCTTGGAAACCAGCCAAGGGGGTTTTTACTATATTGTAAGGAAATTCGCAGTGCAGCAGTGAATCCATCTCTGTGAGATGGACTGAGGCATTATGTGTGTGTCACATTGTTTTGTTTTGTTTTAAGCTCCACAGTATGCTTTGAGGTACCAATCAGAAGCTGCATGTACTGAATTCTAGGCTTCCTACAATGGATTCATCACAAGATATGGGGCCGGGCATGTAGCCACTAAAACTGCAATGTGCTAATTGATATCATGGGCAGGATGTAAGGATGACATCCCTTCAATCGTTCAGGTTTGTTGGAAGAGACAGAGAACTATGAAAGTGCTCTCTTCAATGTATATTATACATCACAAATCCAAACAAACAACTAACCACACAACCCTGTGTAAAGAAAACAGTCTTTGCAATTTGTAATTATTTCACTTAAGTGGGAACCTGAGCCAATATTATACTGATTTTGAGACTCTGTGATACAATGCGTAAAATGGGGATAAAAGTCACTGTTTCACAGATTGGTACAATGATTTAACATGTCTGTGTACATAAAAACACTAAGCAGAGTGTCTAGCATATGTAAGCGCTTATAGTTAGTCAGTAGTAGTAGTAGTTGTATTACTGTATGGGGCTTTCTCAGTGGTTCAGCAGTAAAAAGTACACCTGCAGTGCAGGAGACACGAATTGTACCGGTTCAGTCCCTGGGTTGAGCAGATCTCTTGGAGGAAGAAATGGCAACCCATGCCAGTATTCTTGCTTGAAAAATATAGTAGACAGAGGAGCCTCACAGGTTACAGTCTAAAGGGTCGCAAATAGTCAGACACAACTGAGTAGCTAAGCACAGCACACATTACTGTTATCAACATCAAAATTATAGACTTCCTGGTAGCTCAGATGGTAAAGAATCTGCCTGTGATGCCAGTCCTGAGTGGTGGGAACACCTCTTGAAGAGGCCACAGGTTCATCCTCTGACACTTCTGGGGGGACAGAATCAAGTTAGAAGTTATGGCTGGGTCTGCAGGCGAAAAAGGCACAGACTAAAGGCACAGCACAGAATACAGCTTATAGCAAACTTTGGTCTTTGCAGACAAATGAGCCAGATGGTGTGTGAGGGTCTCTTTTAAGAAATAACAGGAATGAATCACAGAGGCCTTGGAAACCAGCCAAGGGGGTTTTTACTATATTGTAAGGAAATTCGCAGTGCAGCAGTGAATCCATCTCTGTGAGATGGACTGAGGCATTATGTGTGTGTCACATTGTTTTGTTTTGTTTTAAGCTCCACAGTATGCTTTGAGGTACCAATCAGAAGCTGCATGTACTGAATTCTAGGCTTCCTACAATGGATTCATCACAAGATATGGGGCCGGGCATGTAGCCACTAAAACTGCAATGTGCTAATTGATATCATGGGCAGGATGTAAGGATGACATCCCTTCAATCGTTCAGGTTTGTTGGAAGAGACAGAGAACTATGAAAGTGCTCTCTTCAATGTATATTATACATCACAAATCCAAACAAACAACTAACCACACAACCCTGTGTAAAGAAAACAGTCTTTGCAATTTGTAATTATTTCACTTAAGTGGGAACCTGAGCCAATATTATACTGATTTTGAGACTCTGTGATACAATGCGTAAAATGGGGATAAAAGTCACTGTTTCACAGATTGGTACAATGATTTAACATGTCTGTGTACATAAAAACACTAAGCAGAGTGTCTAGCATATGTAAGCGCTTATAGTTAGTCAGTAGTAGTAGTAGTTGTATTACTGTATGGGGCTTTCTCAGTGGTTCAGCAGTAAAAAGTACACCTGCAGTGCAGGAGACACGAATTGTACCGGTTCAGTCCCTGGGTTGAGCAGATCTCTTGGAGGAAGAAATGGCAACCCATGCCAGTATTCTTGCTTGAAAAATATAGTAGACAGAGGAGCCTCACAGGTTACAGTCTAAAGGGTCGCAAATAGTCAGACACAACTGAGTAGCTAAGCACAGCACACATTACTGTTATCAACATCAAAATTATAGACTTCCCTGGTAGCTCAGATGGTAAAGAATCTGCCTGTGATGCAGGAGACCTGGGTTCGTTCCCTGGGTTAGGAAGAGCCTCTGGAGAAGGGAACGGCAACCCACTCCAGTATTCTTGCCTGGAGGATTCCATGGATGGATCATTGCATCACAAGAGTCAGACATGACTGAGTGACTTTCACTTACTCTCTATGAATTTGTCACACTTCTCAGGGTGATTCACAGAAGCGTACTTCCTCTGAACAAAAATAACTACTTCATAATAGAGACCACTGTTTATAAGATAATTTTACTAATTTATGGTGACAAAAGTATAATGATGATTTAAAATAGAGAATCTCTAGTCATTTCAGGATCTTTCATAGAATAGGTTTGCATATGGACCAAACAGATATATTTACTCTTTAGAGAGAGAAATGGTGAAAGAAATTTATATTTATGTGGCAATGTCTTTAATTATAATTATGAAGTAAAAGACATTTATACATTAAAGCTGCAAATGAGCCTGCTAAGAATGTAAGCTGACATCCCATAATGAGATCTGAGCCCAACACATCTCAGAGTGATTAGAATCTGCAAGTCTCAGGGTGAGAGTGAGCTGTGGAAATCATCTATAAGTTTACAAGAGCTTTGTATGGAATAACTCCAAGAATTAGAAATTCTCCATCAGGAATTATTAGCTGCTTTAAATATTTTCTGCAGTACAGGAAATAATGCATGGGCAAAAACAATGAAACTTCTTACTTATTCTGGTCCTTCAGTAACTGGTCTAATAAACCTGCAGGTATGTTTTTATTGTCTCAACATGAAATCATTGATGATTACAAAATCAAAATTGAAACACTCTGTTCTTTAGAGTGCTTACTGCATGAATTTCTAGAGGACTGACTGGTTGGAGAAAATCAGTGGTCAGTTGATTGGAGGAAATTACATAGGCAAAGCCCCTCAGGCAAGAAGTGTAGCTTTTCCTGCAAGATCACTAAATCCATTGAGGTAAGGAGAGCTTTAGCAAATTGTAGCAAGCATGGGTGAATTTTTACTGAAGCAACTGTTTCCTAAAATGGCTTTCCAGAGGAGGGAAAAATTTGGGCCCATTTAGTTAGCTTAATATTTTAATAAAATGTTCATTTTAATTTGTCATTTGTTTTCCTTAATTATGGAAGATAAACAAATGCTGGCAAATAGCAGTTATACCACTTTCCACTAAAACCCAGCGGTGAATGGCTAAAGATCAAAGTCATCCCTAAAATAGCTTCCTCATAAATTTTTCAATAATTTGAAAACTTAGTTTTTGCCTTTTGAATAGATAAATGTTTACTAGTCATAATGCTACATCACAATGACAGACAGCCTATGTTTATACCAGCATTTGTTGGGCCAAATGTAATTTTGGAAGAAGCCATTTACAATTGGCTATGGATCTCTTCTATTTATAATATTGCATATAAACACACAAATCCCACAGAGAGGAAAATGTCTTTCCAGTTGAATTCTCTATCAAACTGAGACATAGAATGTTAATTTTGTACCAGTGTTGATGAGTTCTGATTCTAAAAATATTCCTTTTAATGCATCACCAAATACTTAAGTTTGAGGTTAGTTGAAACTATTAGAATATTTTTTCAACTTTTAGAATAAATGCTTTATTAAAATGCACATTTAAATGAGACGCATTTCTGAGACCTTATTCCTTAAGTTGCTAAGTCCTCAAGAACAATAATTAAAGCTTCCATCTCATTACTAAAATAAAAATTTTTCACTAAAAAAAAAAAAATTCTGGAGATTAAAAATAGCATGGGCAAAAACAATGAAACTTCTTACTTATTCTGGTCCTTCAGTAACTGGTCTAATAAACCTGCAGGTATGTTTTTATTGTCTCAACATGAAATCATTGATGATTACAAAATCAAAATTGAAACACTCTGTTCTTTAGAGTGCTTACTGCATGAATTTCTAGAGGACTGACTGGTTGGAGAAAATCAGTGGTCAGTTGATTGGAGGAAATTACATAGGCAAAGCCCTCAGGCAAGAAGTGTAGCTTTTCCTGCAAGATCACTAAATCCATTGAGGTAAGGAGAGCTTTAGCAAATTGTAGCAAGCATGGGTGAATTTTTACTGAAGCAACTGTTTCCTAAAATGGCTTTCCAGAGGAGGGAAAAATTTGGGCCCATTTAGTTAGCTTAATATTTTAATAAAATGTTCATTTTAATTTGTCATTTGTTTTCCTTAATTATGGAAGATAAACAAATGCTGGCAAATAGCAGTTATACCACTTTCCACTAAAACCCAGCGGTGAATGGCTAAAGATCAAAGTCATCCCTAAAATAGCTTCCTCATAAATTTTTCAATAATTTGAAAACTTAGTTTTTGCCTTTTGAATAGATAAATGTTTACTAGTCATAATGCTACATCACAATGACAGACAGCCTATGTTTATACCAGCATTTGTTGGGCCAAATGTAATTTTGGAAGAAGCCATTTACAATTGGCTATGGATCTCTTCTATTTATAATATTGCATATAAACACACAAATCCCACAGAGAGGAAAATGTCTTTCCAGTTGAATTCTCTATCAAACTGAGACATAGAATGTTAATTTTGTACCAGTGTTGATGAGTTCTGATTCTAAAAATATTCCTTTTAATGCATCACCAAATACTTAAGTTTGAGGTTAGTTGAAACTATTAGAATATTTTTTCAACTTTTAGAATAAATGCTTTATTAAAATGCACATTTAAATGAGACGCATTTCTGAGACCTTATTCCTTAAGTTGCTAAGTCCTCAATAACAATAATTAAAGCTTCCATCTCATTACTAATAAAATGACAAATTGAATATTGTTTTTGCACTAAAAAAATTGAAATTTATTTTTGAAAAAAAGTCTTGAATGCTACTGAATCAAAATTCAACACAGATTGATACTTTACTTAAATCTATTTCATCTATCATTTATCTCCAAAATAAAGGGAACATAGATAAAGAAACAAATTCCTTTCTATCTCATATGAATAACATTGTAGAGCACTGTATTAGTGGTCACAAATCTTACATTTATGGCTTGCAAGCCCTTTGACCTATAACTGCTTTATTTACCTCAGTTTTCTTTGTTTTGAAATGTGGCCATGAATACTACCTTAGTTTTCTGGTGATTACAGTGAGAAGACAAATGTCTTTCCTTTGCCACTTCTAGACTGTTTAAGAGGTGGACTGGTTTTCTGGAGGTTCGGTCTGCTCCCAGGCTTTCACTGACGGCCTAGACTACATTGCATCCCTTCACTGGGCACATCTCACAGAATTGGAAAAAATTATAAATGCCCTTTTGTTTTATTCATTCATTACCTGGGTAAGCAGATAGCTATCCCAAATTAAAGGAGGCTCAGAATCTAAGCTTTATGAATGTAGTATTTTGATAGCTTTAGTCTTTGTTTTGGTGCGTTATTTTTGCTCATTTCTGTATGTTGCATATTTCTGCTATACCTTTCACATAGTAGGTGCTTTATAAACACTTGTTGAGTAAATAAACATATAAAATTCCTATAGAACATGTGTGATAAGGTTTTGAATGAGGAATAATATTTAAAATTAATAACCAGGATCAGATGAGAAGTAGTAAAAATATACCGGACTTCACATATTCTTGACACGTCAGACTAAATCATGTCCAATTCTTTTGTTACCCTGTGGACTGCCAGCCAGAATCCTTTTTCCTTGGGATTTCCTAGGCAAGAATACTGGAGTGGGTTGCCATTTCTTTCTGCAGGGGATCATCTCAACCCAGGGACTAAATCTGTCTGTTTTGCACTGGTAGGTGGAGTCTTTACTACTGAGCCGCCAAGGAAGTCCACACATATAACATTCATATACAACATGTCTGATATGGTTTTGAGGGAGGAATAATATTTAAAACAAACAAGCAGGGTCACATGATAAAAAGTAGAATATGTCAGACTTGGCATCAGAAATTCAAGAAGAATAGCCAAAGCCACACAAAGACTGAAGGCACCTGAAGGAACGAGGTAGCAGACACATGCTTCAGGTGGCCCTCTGCAATGCCCACTGCTGAAGTTTCTGTCTTCTTGTAAGTCTGCGTGGGACCTGTGACTTGATTCTAACCAAGAGAATACAGCAAATGTGTTGCAACACACATGATCACATTATACAAGACTGCAATGTCTGTGTTGCTAGTCTGTCTCTTTTACAGACTCTGAAAAAACTAACTGCATTAATTCTACAGTTACAAGGAACAGAATGGTGCCAACAACCGTATGAGTGGGTGAAACATATTCCACCGTCATCAGATCTCCAGAGGAGAACCCCCTTCTAGCCAATATCTTGATCTCTACCTTGTGAAACCCTAAACATAGGACTCCTTTAAGCTGTGCCTGGACTCCCGACCCACAAAAACTGCGACATAATAAATGTATATTGTTTAAACCAGCAAGTTTGTGCTACTTTATTACATAGTGATAGAAAACTAATAATTAATCAAAGTTAAATATAGAAGCAAAGAAGGAAGAAAATGTTCAAAAAATGTGTAGAAACAGAAGAAAACATCCATATCAGGTTTTTCTTAATCCATAAAATATTAATGAAATGATATCTTCATAAGATCAGCTCCAACTTGTCTCAAAGGGCAAGACCTAGGGCCATGGGCAACATGAATGGAACATCAGTTACAGTTTTCTTGTGAACTACACAACACAATTCTGTTTCAGGGTCACAGTCTTGTACTCATTGCCCCAAATGTATTAAAACATGGGTCATATTCTTGACACGTCAGACTAAATCATGTCCAATTCTTTTGTTACCCTGTGGACTGCCAGCCAGAATCCTTTTTCCTTGGGATTTCCTAGGCAAGAATACTGGAGTGGGTTGCCATTTCTTTCTGCAGGGGATCATCTCAACCCAGGGACTAAATCTGTCTGTTTTGCACTGGTAGGTGGAGTCTTTACTACTGAGCCGCCAAGGAAGTCCACACATATAACATTCATATACAACATGTCTGATATGGTTTTGAGGGAGGAATAATATTTAAAACAAACAAGCAGGGTCACATGATAAAAAGTAGAATATGTCAGACTTGGCATCAGAAATTCAAGAAGAATAGCCAAAGCCACACAAAGACTGAAGGCACCTGAAGGAACGAGGTAGCAGACACATGCTTCAGGTGGCCCTCTGCAATGCCCACTGCTGAAGTTTCTGTCTTCTTGTAAGTCTGCGTGGGACCTGTGACTTGATTCTAACCAAGAGAATACAGCAAATGTGTTGCAACACACATGATCACATTATACAAGACTGCAATGTCTGTGTTGCTAGTCTGTCTCTTTTACAGACTCTGAAAAAACTAACTGCATTAATTCTACAGTTACAAGGAACAGAATGGTGCCAACAACCGTATGAGTGGGTGAAACATATTCCACCGTCATCAGATCTCCAGAGGAGAACCCCCTTCTAGCCAATATCTTGATCTCTACCTTGTGAAACCCTAAACATAGGACTCCTTTAAGCTGTGCCTGGACTCCCGACCCACAAAAACTGCGACATAATAAATGTATATTGTTTAAACCAGCAAGTTTGTGCTACTTTATTACATAGTGATAGAAAACTAATAATTAATCAAAGTTAAATATAGAAGCAAAGAAGGAAGAAAATGTTCAAAAAATGTGTAGAAACAGAAGAAAACATCCATATCAGGTTTTTCTTAATCCATAAAATATTAATGAAATGATATCTTCATAAGATCAGCTCCAACTTGTCTCAAAGGGGCAAGACCTAGGGCCATGGGCAACATGAATGGAACATCAGTTACAGTTTTCTTGTGAACTACACAACACAATTCTGTTTCAGGGTCACAGTCTTGTACTCATTGCCCCAAACAAATGTATTAAAACATGGGTCTTCATCACAAGAGATGAGCAAAGATTACTGCAAATCCTTCATCACTAATGACAAAAGCTATAATGCATATGTCTATATCATCACTTTCAGATCTAAAAGTAACACATAGTTTGGATGTCATTAGCAAATAGTAGCATTTTCTCTACTTGTGAATTATTACATAAAAAGCAGCAAAGGGAATATAAGAATAGAGGTTTTTCAAATACCCTGAGGAGTTTTCTCAATGAAGAGGAACTGTTTCTGTACGTGGAAGAAATCTCATAACTAGACAGAAGCATCACATAAAGTAGAAGGATTTATTCCAGCTTAGGGTGTAGCTCTGTGGAACATCATCGCTAATGCTACTGCACATGAGGCAGATTAGACATGTTGATTCTCTTACTGTATATGTAGGTCGCAGTCACCCTTGCAGTCGTCTGTCAACCAGAGTTGTTTAGACTCACAGAGAAACAACTCAGGGAGCCTCTTCCCTACACACAGGTGGCCAAAATTTGTAGCCCTGGCTTTTTGGAAGGAAGTTCCCAGCTTTCAAACATCCTAGTTTCCTCTCTCCCAAATGGTCCAGAAAGTAGGCTATCTGGCAACCTTGATATTAGCTGCAACCACCATGGTCCAAAGTGGAAGAGATTGAATATTCCTCCCTCCAGATACTTTCAAGCCTAAGCTAATTTTGTTAACTAAAGGTTAGCTTTGGAACATTTGTCTTTTGAGGTACCCTGAAAAATTCTTAGGAGTGCTAAAACAAAATGTTTGAAGATGCAATCCTAAAATTGTAGGAGATCCATCATCAGTTTAGGCCACATAGTTGCCATGAGCTGTCTCTTCTGTCAACGCAGGCTTGACCCTTTGCAACCTCATGGACTGTAGCCCACCAGAGTTCATCTGTCCTTTGGTTTCTCCAGACAAAAATACTGGAGTGGGTTGCCATTTCCTACTTCAGGGTATCTTCGTGATCCAGAGATCAAACCCAAGGCTCTTACATCTCCTGCACTAGCAGGCAGGTTCTTTACTACTAGCGTCACCTGGGAAGCTCAACTCCTTTCCAGGTACTGTTAGGCTTTGAGATACTAGGAGAGAGAAACATTACAAAACCTGTATTCACAGTTCATTCCCAGGTCCTGGCACCAAAAAAAAAAAAAAAAAAAGAAAGAAACCTTTATTCACATGAAATAAGAATGTAAGAATGTAGGGTTCACAGGTTTACCACAACAGATCCATTTGTTATTAAAAAAATATATTGTAAAGGTTGAAAAAACTAAAATAAGGGAAAATTACTTCTTCAGGGAAAATGGTATGTAACACTAGAACTTTTTTTTTTTTAATATTTATTTATTTGACTGTGCTGGGCTTAGTTGCAATATGTGGGATCTGGCTCCCTGAGCTGGGCTCGAGCCCAGGCCTCCTGCATTGGAAGCCAGGAGTCTTAGCCACTGGGCCACCAGAGAAGTCCCCCTAGAACTCATTTTTTATAAATATAAAAACAAAAAAAAAATTGCTAAAGTTCTGTTATTAAGTGAAACACAGAGCCACAATTATTACCATTTAAAATGCAATTATGAAAATATAATAAGTAACTTCCCATTTCTTTTTGTCTCTTATCTAAGCTTTCCCACATTATATATTAATTAGTTCCTACAGGAATCCCAAGAGGTAAAGATGATATTACTAATATCCCAGTAGTACAGACTTCAGCAGCTTACTCCAAGTCAGTAAAGCTGAGCTTCAAACTGACAAAATTAACAAGGATGATCAGGTATTTCATTGGATCCAAGAATTGAAAAATTGGAAGACACCTAACCAAATTTACATTGTATATTAAACGAGACAGGAGGATGAATGACTTGCTCTAAGATTTCACAGCTATCACTAATAGGACCATGTTTTAAAGTACCCACAGTCTTTTCCCATTCCTTCACTTAGCCATTCCTACTGGTTATGCAAATGGGTACCGGTCAAAATGCTGTGATTCTGTCCTAGGGCTTGACCCCTTCGTCCACCAGAGTTCATCTGTCCTTTGGTTTCTCCAGACAAAAATACTGGAGTGGGTTGCCATTTCCTACTTCAGGGTATCTTCGTGATCCAGAGATCAAACCCAAGGCTCTTACATCTCCTGCACTAGCAGGCAGGTTCTTTACTACTAGCGTCACCTGGGAAGCTCAACTCCTTTCCAGGTACTGTTAGGCTTTGAGATACTAGGAGAGAGAACATTACAAAACCTGTATTCACAGTTCATTCCCAGGTCCTGGCACCAAAAAAAGAAAAAAAGAAAGAAACCTTTATTCACATGAAATAAGAATGTAAGAATGTAGGGTTCACAGGTTTACCACAACAGATCCATTTGTTATTAAAAAAATATATTGTAAAGGTTGAAAAAACTAAAATAAGGGAAAATTACTTCTTCAGGGAAAATGGTATGTAACACTAGAACTTTTTTTTTTTTAATATTTATTTATTTGACTGTGCTGGGCTTAGTTGCAATATGTGGGATCTGGCTCCCTGAGCTGGGCTCGAGCCCAGGCCTCCTGCATTGGAAGCCAGGAGTCTTAGCCACTGGGCCACCAGAGAAGTCCCCCTAGAACTCATTTTTTATAAATATAAAAACAAAAAAAAAATTGCTAAAGTTCTGTTATTAAGTGAAACACAGAGCCACAATTATTACCATTTAAAATGCAATTATGAAAATATAATAAGTAACTTCCCATTTCTTTTTGTCTCTTATCTAAGCTTTCCCACATTATATATTAATTAGTTCCTACAGGAATCCCAAGAGGTAAAGATGATATTACTAATATCCCAGTAGTACAGACTTCAGCAGCTTACTCCAAGTCAGTAAAGCTGAGCTTCAAACTGACAAAATTAACAAGGATGATCAGGTATTTCATTGGATCCAAGAATTGAAAAATTGGAAGACACCTAACCAAATTTACATTGTATATTAAACGAGACAGGAGGATGAATGACTTGCTCTAAGATTTCACAGCTATCACTAATAGGACCATGTTTTAAAGTACCCACAGTCTTTTCCCATTCCTTCACTTAGCCATTCCTACTGGTTATGCAGAACTGGGTACCGGTCAAAATGCTGTGATTCTGTCAGTCAGAGTGGTGGTTCTTGCTCTTTAGGACTTGTCCATCTATTAGGGGGTGGACTACAGGGTTAAAGGTGATGAACCAGAAGTGCAGGAACCTACAGACACCAAAGGAGGTAGGTATACTAGTATTCTTGGGGAATCAGTCTCAATATTAACTAAGAACATCGGTATGGGCCAAAAGATATTTATGGCGGGACTTAGTGGTAAAGAATCAGCCTGCCAGTGCAGGTGATGCAGATTCAGTCCTTGCGTCAGGAAGATCTCTTGGAGAAAAGAATGGAAACACATTCCATTACTTTTGCCTGGAAACTCTCATGGACAGAGGAGCCTGGTGGGCTACAGTCCATGGGAGTCACAGAGTTAGACATGATTGAGTGACTGAACAGGTACAAGGTGCACTTAAGGTCTAAAGGGGTTCTATACTCAAATGCCTTCAAGGGCTGAGAATTGCATTCACTGCGTAGTGTTAGCACATATGTAACAATGTCAGTGATGAGGGCTATGGTCGCTGCAGTTTATGTTCCACTTAAACAGGACATCCATACTCAGACCTACCTCAATATTCCTTGTGAGCCCAGTGCTGCTAGATTCACTCATTTTTTCCCTCAAAGACATCATAGTAAAGATCTTACGAAATTTTTTGCAGCTCTTAATGTGGCTGTTGGCTTCATAGGAGCAGAGCTCCAGTCAATTAGCAAACACATAATATATGAAGAACATCTTTAAAATGATTTGTGCTTAAATTCACTCCTTTCCCCAGGAGATCTTTGCATAAGCTTGCTAATTGGTTTTTTCTGAATATCCTTTTTTGGTCTACTTAACTTAAGTAGTAAAGATGATATTACTAATATCCCAGTAGTACAGACTTCAGCAGCTTACTCCAAGTCAGTAAAGCTGAGCTTCAAACTGACAAAATTAACAAGGATGATCAGGTATTTCATTGGATCCAAGAATTGAAAAATTGGAAGACACCTAACCAAATTTACATTGTATATTAAACGAGACAGGAGGATGAATGACTTGCTCTAAGATTTCACAGCTATCACTAATAGGACCATGTTTTAAAGTACCCACAGTCTTTTCCCATTCCTTCACTTAGCCATTCCTACTGGTTATGCAGAACTGGGTACCGGTCAAAATGCTGTGATTCTGTCAGTCAGAGTGGTGGTTCTTGCTCTTTAGGACTTGTCCATCTATTAGGGGGTGGACTACAGGGTTAAAGGTGATGAACCAGAAGTGCAGGAACCTACAGACACCAAAGGAGGTAGGTATACTAGTATTCTTGGGGAATCAGTCTCAATATTAACTAAGAACATCGGTATGGGCCAAAAGATATTTATGGCGGGACTTAGTGGTAAAGAATCAGCCTGCCAGTGCAGGTGATGCAGATTCAGTCCTTGCGTCAGGAAGATCTCTTGGAGAAAAGAATGGAAACACATTCCATTACTTTTGCCTGGAAACTCTCATGGACAGAGGAGCCTGGTGGGCTACAGTCCATGGGAGTCACAGAGTTAGACATGATTGAGTGACTGAACAGGTACAAGGTGCACTTAAGGTCTAAAGGGGTTCTATACTCAAATGCCTTCAAGGGCTGAGAATTGCATTCACTGCGTAGTGTTAGCACATATGTAACAATGTCAGTGATGAGGGCTATGGTCGCTGCAGTTTATGTTCCACTTAAACAGGACATCCATACTCAGACCTACCTCAATATTCCTTGTGAGCCCAGTGCTGCTAGATTCACTCATTTTTTCCCTCAAAGACATCATAGTAAAGATCTTACGAAATTTTTTGCAGCTCTTAATGTGGCTGTTGGCTTCATAGGAGCAGAGCTCCAGTCAATTAGCAAACACATAATATATGAAGAACATCTTTAAAATGATTTGTGCTTAAATTCACTCCTTTCCCCAGGAGATCTTTGCATAAGCTTGCTAATTGGTTTTTTCTGAATATCTGGTTGTTCACTAGCAATGGTCTACACTGTTCAAATCCTTGATAACTAAGGAATTTCCAAACACTGCGTTTTTTTATCCAGCCAAGTAGCATGCCAATGGTAAATGTGAACTTATGTCCCCTTTTTTATAGCAGTGAGTGAGTATATAATTCCCCTTCTGGGATTAATCTGTCCCTATTAGAGGTGGTAAAGAATCCTATTTCTACAAGTGGAGTGTTCAATAGTTTTTGGTGCCATGTACCATTTTAACAGGCTTAATGCAGATCAGACCACTGAGCAAGGGCTTTTGATACAATATCTCATTTATCCAAATAGTTACTCTATGGGATGTGTACCAGTACCTTTGAAATTCATCCAAAAAACTGAGGCTCAAACACGTTAAATAACTTCCTAAGTCACACATCCATTACATGGTTCAATGTGGTTGGAACCTGGATAATAATAATTTAAAAGTCAATGCTTTTGCTATTGTATCTCCCTATGATACCAACACAAGTGGTCAACTAGTGAAAAAAATTGGTAAACACCCCATACTTAATACAATAGTGAACAACCTAGAGCACACATTTTCTCTTTGGTTTAAACTATAAAACATATTTTGAGTCTAGAATAGAAATGTCTAGATTTTCTGATATTCTACATGCAAAGGTTAACTAATTATAGAAGGAAAGAAGGTGATTTTTCAGTTGTTGGGGGTAATTATACTATTATAGTGGGTGTCCCACCATTGTGGTTTTATATATACATTTATATATATATATATATATACACACACATATGTTTATATGTATCCATAAAGCAGATATGAATAATAAAAACTAAAAGGAAAAAATGTCAATAGTTCGAATTCAGTGATGGCGCTGGAGAAGCGTTTAGTTGGAGCAGAGTGAAGTCAATGTTATATAAGTGCTACATCTTTCCTTCCAATCTTGCAAGACCTAAATTTCAAACACTTGCTCCATACCCTGTTAGGTTTGTGGACTTTGGCAAATAATAACATGTTATAGCCTTATTTTCTTGACCTTGTAAAGACTGGTGAAAATACTAAGTGAAATAATTATCAAGTCCCTCACAGAGCGTTTAGAATAGAACATATAACCATAAATACCATATCTTCCTTTTATTGTCTTTCTTCTCATATTGTTTCTCTTCCCTGTTTCAAAGACAGGGGCTAGGTGCAATTTTAGAGATAACTAGCCACAACGGGCCCAAAGATGGATCCAACTGATGAGGATAATGACAAATGCTTCCTGGTATTAGTCACAGTGCCAAGTCCAATAATGGACTTACACTAATTTATCTAATAAACTAGCATTTGAAGATGAACTTGTTTCTGTGCAGAGAAGCCCAAATTTGGGCACAGTCATGAAGCACAACAGTAACTAGCCACTGAATCTCAGTCGAGGCCAACTACAGCCACCATAAATTCTTTCTTTGTTTTTAAAGACCATACATTTATTTATAATCTCATAGTGTCCATGGGTCAGAAGTTCATACTTAGCTAAGCTGGGTTCTCTCCTCAGGGTCTCACAATACAGTGAAGTATTGGCTGGGGTTGTGGTCTCATCTGTGGCTCTGAGTTCTCTTTCAAGCTCACTTGTTGTGGATAAGATTCAGTTTCTTGCAATTATAGAGCTCAAGGCAGCCTGCTTCCTGAACACCATGAAGAAAAATTCTCTGAACACAGGGATGACCTAAGCCCTTTTTCAAAGGACTCACTTAATTAGGTCAAGCTCACCTTGAATAACCTCTTTTTCAACAAACTCAGTGTCAAACTGACTACATTTTAAATAATCTCCCAAATCCCTTCATTTTTGCCACAGAACATAACCTCATCATGAGAATGACATCTATCATGTTCACAGAACCCATCCACAACTGGGAGACAGAAGATTACATCGGATTTATGGAAGGACCCTGTAGGAGGCAGAATTCTACCATAAATTCTTAAATTTGTTTCCTTACTTTTAACAGTGAAACATGGAATAATCTAGGATTTTTTGTCAGGAGGTAGTTATTTTCTCCTTTGTTCTAATGTTGCATCCCAACCATTTTTATTTAATATGCATGAATTAATATTTAATTTAATAGAGGTTAAATATACTATTAGGATCATATTAAAATGTTCATTTAGAATATGCACAAATGTTTTAATTTAAATATGAATCCTCTTAAAATCTGCATGGTGCTCCGAAATGCAGCAAATTTGGGGAATGAAAAACTGAATATGCCAATGATGTGAATTGTATTAAGGCTTGTGCGATATTTTTCTATGAAATAATTTTTTTCTCCAAAGTATTCAGTAAGCTCCAAGTCAGCAGTTTAATTATTATTTGCAAGCATAACAGCTTCCTGAGAACCAACAGCACTATCTTATGACAAAGCTGGTTTCTACATATTTTAAAATAAATAAGGGCTCAGAGTAGTGATTTCTTAATATCCCATAAGGCTTTTTAGAAGAGATCTTAACCAAGCAATACATTTTCTAAACATGTAAAGGGAGCATTCAACTGTTCAGAAAGGCTGGAACATCTCATTTCTTTCTTACATTTCAGTTTTCTAGGGATAGTTCTCTGCAAGACCACAGGAAGTCATAAAAGCATCCAGGGAACTACCGGCCTACTTAAAATCCCAGACCTGTTAAGAGGGATTCATATCTGCACAAAATTCCTGATGATAATAATAAAAATAATGAACATAAATTCTACAGTGGAACGTCCCAAGAAAATTCCTCCCTGTAGTTTTAGCACTGTTCTTTTTTCTTTTTTTTAAACATTTATTTTATTATTTATTTTTCTTTTTGGGGGGTGGGGTGGGGAGGGAGGTGGATGGGCGGGCCACTTCTATTGGTCTTTCATTTGTCTATTTTCATCCGTCTTTGTTCTTCGGCTCCTGTGGACCTCCCATTGCGGTGGCCTCTGTTGTGCAGAGCACCGGCTCTGGGCGCATGCGCGCCAGAGCTCCGGCCCGGTAATTGGACACATCAGTCCAGCGCTCGCGGCATGTGGAATCTTCCCAGGCCAGGGATCGAACAGGCGCCTTGCACTGTAAGGCGGTGTCCTTACCGCTGGACCACCAGGGAAGCCCAGCACTGTTCTTTACATACTCAGCTTTGAAGTTTCCATCTGCAGTTTTTTTTTTTGTGAAACATGGAATAATCTAGGATTTTTTGTCAGGAGGTAGTTATTTTCTCCTTTGTTCTAATGTTGCATCCCAACCATTTTTATTTAATATGCATGAATTAATATTTAATTTAATAGAGGTTAAATATACTATTAGGATCATATTAAAATGTTCATTTAGAATATGCACAAATGTTTTAATTTAAATATGAATCCTCTTAAAATCTGCATGGTGCTCCGAAATGCAGCAAATTTGGGGAATGAAAAACTGAATATGCCAATGATGTGAATTGTATTAAGGCTTGTGCGATATTTTTCTATGAAATAATTTTTTTCTCCAAAGTATTCAGTAAGCTCCAAGTCAGCAGTTTAATTATTATTTGCAAGCATAACAGCTTCCTGAGAACCAACAGCACTATCTTATGACAAAGCTGGTTTCTACATATTTTAAAATAAATAAGGGCTCAGAGTAGTGATTTCTTAATATCCCATAAGGCTTTTTAGAAGAGATCTTAACCAAGCAATACATTTTCTAAACATGTAAAGGGAGCATTCAACTGTTCAGAAAGGCTGGAACATCTCATTTCTTTCTTACATTTCAGTTTTCTAGGGATAGTTCTCTGCAAGACCACAGGAAGTCATAAAAGCATCCAGGGAACTACCGGCCTACTTAAAATCCCAGACCTGTTAAGAGGGATTCATATCTGCACAAAATTCCTGATGATAATAATAAAAATAATGAACATAAATTCTACAGTGGAACGTCCCAAGAAAATTCCTCCCTGTAGTTTTAGCACTGTTCTTTTTTTTTTTTAAACATTTATTTTATTATTTATTTTTCTTTTTGGGGGGTGGGGTGGGGAGGGAGGTGGATGGGCGGGCCACTTCTATTGGTCTTTCATTTGTCTATTTTCATCCGTCTTTGTTCTTCGGCTCCTGTGGACCTCCCATTGCGGTGGCCTCTGTTGTGCAGAGCACCGGCTCTGGGCGCATGCGCGCCAGAGCTCCGGCCCGGTAATTGGACACATCAGTCCAGCCGCTCCGCGGCATGTGGAATCTTCCCAGGCCAGGGATCGAACAGGCGCCCCTTGCACTGTAAGGCGGTGTCCTTACCCGCTGGACCACCAGGGGAAGCCCAGCACTGTTCTTTACATACTCAGCTTTGAAGTTTCCATCTGCAGTAACGCTGAGTGTTCTGCTTGAGTGAATACCTAATCCTTCCAATAAGTAGCAGTCACTAAAACGTGCCTGTCCCATGAAGCAGAAACTATTTGTTGAATTTTACTGCTGGGTTTTCAGGAACAGCATGCAGGACAAAACAATTTCACAATTATTTGACCTCCCTACTGTATCAAATATATGCAAATATATCTGCTCCTTGTGATTTTTTAAAAGTTAGATTTTTACACTGATTAGAGACTGTAAAGAGACCTTTATGCTTTTGCCTGGTAATCTTTTAGGGTGGAGAATTTAACTAAGCTGTGATTCAGAATTAATTATTTGGCTTCAAAAAGAAAAAAATTTATATTCAGCAAGTCAATATTCTGATATAATAGCTACTTTATGCCAGGGCTTTAAAGGTTATGTTTTCTGTTTTGAATATCCTCAGGGAAGGAGTAGCAATATATATCTAGCATATGTTAAAATATATGGATATATTGAATATCTATCTTAAATTTATTTGTTTTCTCACAGACAGAAAACAAACATGGTTATCAAGGGGGAGGAGAGGGGAGGGATAAATTAGGAGTTTAGGATTAGCATATAATACTACTAAATATAAGATAGATAACAACAGGGACCTCCTGTATACACAGGGACCTACACTCAGTTTTTTTGTAATAATCTCTAAGGGACAAGAATCTGAAATACATATAATCATTTTGCTGTATTCCTGAAAGTAACACATCATTGTAAACCAACTATTCTTCCATTTAAAAAGAAAAAGAAAAGAAAAAATAAGCCAGAGGCAGTTTGTGAGCAGAGCATAAAAAAAGAAAACAAAAAAATGTGTACCATTTCACACCATCACTTAAAGACAATACCTTATGGAGATCTGATGAAATACTGATGATGATAATGCAACTGTATTATTTCAAACAAATGATAATAATAATAAATGAGTGTGAAATATTTGCCCATGCTGTGACTCAATAATGATATCATGACCTTGACGGAAAACTCAGTACAGACAGTTGACAGTACTAAATTGAAAATATCCATCTTCTGTATTGGTAGACTGTTTATTCTTTTTGTAACTGTTAAATGTTAACCTTGTGAAGAGAAGGCAGGAAGGTGACAGGGCCAACTCTGAGGACTGTGGAAGTTAGGAGCCTTGAGTCTCATCCTAAAAGATGGAAGCAAAAGCTTGAACACCCTACTTAACCCCTGCTTTTCAACTTTCCTATCCTCTGCGAGATGAGAATAACACTTGCCATCCACCTGTAAATGTGTTGAAAGGACTGTGAGGAAGTCCATGGAAAGCACTTTGAACTTCTCAGAAGTAGGCTTTTACAGAAGTAAAAAGCCGCACATCAAAGGACTTGTTCTTACCTTTCTGAGCCATAGGGGGCAGTTCCTGCAAAAGATAATGTATAGGCCTAACACGGAGGGTTCCTTTTCATTAAATTAATTGCCACGGCAATTTCTTTTCTTTCTTACGTGGACATTGTTCACGTGCAGCCTTGACGAAACCTCATGTCCCTTCTCAGATCCCTGTGAGGGGTCTCTGAGGCTTATTTTTGGCTTATTCAGCTGGCAGGTATAAAACGTGCTATTCTCTACCTCTCTCTTTAGGCATTGCTAGAAAGCAATCTTCTTGGGGGGAAAAAAGGTAGAGTACCTTTCTAGGAGGTTATTTATGCCTGCACATGCTGTGACCATGTTTGAGGCAGGACAGAGTTAATTCAGTCATACTGAGTGTTCACACTGACCTGTTCTAGAATCCCAGCTGTCCATCCTGCATCCTTGAGTACCATTTGTGCCCTGAGCCCCATAGAGAAATGTTACATCAGTCCTAGAAAAGGAATTTGCCTGCTAAATAGTGCTGAAATTGCATAGCAATTTAGATCTTTCTTCAAATCAACACCTTGTGCAGAAGTTCACAGTACTGGTTCCACATTAAAATTACCTGGGTGATTTTAGCAAGATGAGTTAAATTAGAATCTCTGAGGCTGCTGCTGCCTCTGCAGAGAGATGTTTGAAGACTGGTGAATATACATTGTAAGTGTAAATGCATGTAAATGAATGAATGGATGAATACATTGTTTTCCAGGTATTTCTAGAACTCTGATCTAGAGAGTCAAACTTGCTTAGGATGCCAGAACCACTGTAACTGAAGTGCTGGCTCCATTCTGTGAAACTCCATCAATCACCACTGCATTTCTCAAGGCTCTTCTCAGGGTGACTCATGGATTGCTTATAAGAGCATCAGCTAGAGTGATGGCTTGTTAAAATGCTCAACTGTAGACCTACAGCCTGAGAACCCTATGGAGGGAGATAGGACAGGTTTAGGCATTTCAAATCATTTTCTCAAGATCTTGATTTCTCACAAACCTTATGTATTGTTTCAAAAGAATGACTAAAACTCTCTGTGGAAATTTCTATCATTTTTTTTTTTTTTTAGTTTTCTCGGGACCCAGATCCTCTGCTAAGTGTTTAGAGTACATTACTTATTTTTTTTATCTTCACAAATGATAGCAATTCTCACTCATAGAAGAAGAAATGAGGCTAAGAGGAGAGAAATGACTTGCTCAAAATTACATACTTAGAAACACGCAAAAGCAGTAATCAAATTTCTGAAAAACTCAGTAACACTTTCGCCCTTGACACTTACCCTTTTTCCTCCAGTCCTCAGGTCCAGGCCTCTCCTTATCCCATTGCTCTGCCTTTGGATATAGTCTCTGATAGGCTAAGCACTCATATCCCACTCACCAGATGATCATCTTTATTTGTTCCATCAGCAAAAGAAGCACTATTTTCAATGCTCTTGTCCTGAAGGTTCTAGGGGCTGTCCTTAAACTCTGCTCATCACTTCTCACTGGATCAAGTCAGTCTTGGATGAGACTCCTGCTCTACTCTCCTGCCCTGAGCCCCATAGAGAAATGGTACATCAGTCCTAGAAAAGGAATTTGCCTGCTAAATAGTGCTGAAATTGCATAGCAATTTAGATCTTTCTTCAAATCAACACCTTGTGCAGAAGTTCACAGTACTGGTTCCACATTAAAATTACCTGGGTGATTTTAGCAAGATGAGTTAAATTAGAATCTCTGAGGCTGCTGCTGCCTCTGCAGAGAGATGTTTGAAGACTGGTGAATATACATTGTAAGTGTAAATGCATGTAAATGAATGAATGGATGAATACATTGTTTTCCAGGTATTTCTAGAACTCTGATCTAGAGAGTCAAACTTGCTTAGGATGCCAGAACCACTGTAACTGAAGTGCTGGCTCCATTCTGTGAAACTCCATCAATCACCACTGCATTTCTCAAGGCTCTTCTCAGGGTGACTCATGGATTGCTTATAAGAGCATCAGCTAGAGTGATGGCTTGTTAAAATGCTCAACTGTAGACCTACAGCCTGAGAACCCTATGGAGGGAGATAGGACAGGTTTAGGCATTTCAAATCATTTTCTCAAGATCTTGATTTCTCACAAACCTTATGTATTGTTTCAAAAGAATGACTAAAACTCTCTGTGGAAATTTCTATCATTTTTTTTTTTAAGTTTTCTCGGGACCCAGATCCTCTGCTAAGTGTTTAGAGTACATTACTTATTTTTTTTATCTTCACAAATGATAGCAATTCTCACTCATAGAAGAAGAAATGAGGCTAAGAGGAGAGAAATGACTTGCTCAAAATTACATACTTAGAAACACGCAAAAGCAGTAATCAAATTTCTGAAAAACTCAGTAACACTTTCGCCCTTGACACTTACCCTTTTTCCTCCAGTCCTCAGGTCCAGGCCTCTCCTTATCCCATTGCTCTGCCTTTGGATATAGTCTCTGATAGGCTAAGCACTCATATCCCACTCACCAGATGATCATCTTTATTTGTTCCATCAGCAAAAGAAGCACTATTTTCAATGCTCTTGTCCTGAAGGTTCTAGGCCTTCTGTCTGTCCTTAAACTCTGCTCATCACTTCTCACTGGATCAAGTCAGTCTTGGATGAGCTCCTCTAATTCTGCCCTGTTGGCTGCATTACATCCTCCTGCCTGCCTCTTTCTACCCTACTACAGAGGGAGATGCTGGGACCCCCACCTCTTCTCACTGTCTGAGCTCTCTTATTCCCAAACTCAGTCCCACCCTGGGATTCCCCTCTCCACTGGCTCTAATCTATCCTTTACTTAAATATGTTTAAATTCCACTGTTTCCAAGTAATAAAATTATGTGGGTTTGAAAATAGTTTTCTTTCTCTGTTCTCAAACAATCTTTCCTATATCTCTCTTCTATTTTCGCATTACCTCCTTAACTCCATTCTCTCCTTGATATGGCTCTTCAAAGTTATCAAGATCCATCGCCAGGCCAAATCCATTTGTCAATGTTCAGTTTCCTCCTCAGCATCTGCTCATCTGACATTTAATCTTTAACTCTCCCCACCCTCAGCCTCTTGGATCATCAGCCTTTGTTGTCTTGTTTTGACTTTTCTTGCTCTTTGCCTCTACTTAAACAAGTCTCTTAAACTTTTTTGAACCTCAGAATCTTTTCCTCTAAAACAGGAAAAAAAGAAATACTGAACACAATATGCCATACAGAGGCACAAGAAAGTGAAATGTCTATTTATTGATTTATTCAATGAACATTTATTAAGCATCTCCTATATGTGTATGACTAGATTAAACACTGGAGTGTAAGGATGAAATTGACATGGTCACTAATGTTAAGGAACTTCAAGGTGAAGAGCCTGACAATTAATCACAGTGCTTCATTCATTCATTTACATATTCAGTCAATTGATTTTAACCGAGTATCTACGATATGTCAAGCAATTATCTAGGCACTGAAGGCATAACAATGAGCAAGAACAAAGCTTGGTAGTAACAGTCATTTAGCTACCTAGACAGTATCAAAGAGCAGTAACTGCTAAGAAGGAAAAAAATGAGTAGTAAAACAATTGGTGGCAGTGAAGTATGCTAGAACTGTAGTCAGAAACTACTTCTTTGTGGAGGTAACATTTGGTCTAAAGCCTAAATGACGACAAGGAGAATCAGATATTTAGAAAGTGTATATGAAGAGGGTACTTCAGGTGCAAAGGCCATGAGGTTTGAATGAACTTAGAATTTCAGAGGGGCAGAAAGAAGGCCAGGAACTTTTACAAAGATGGAGAGAGAGTTTGGAGAAGACTTTTATGCCGTGTTAATTAAAGTGTCTAACTTGAACACTAAGTGCTAAGAAAAGTCACCAAGAGGTTTCAGCAAGGAGAATGCCATAATTTAATAAGTATTTTAAGTTGAAAACTGTGTGGATCATGGATGGTGCTTGGGGAACACAGTGGAAGTGGCAGAACTAGCTGAGTCCCTCTCAGCAGATTAAGCAAGAGATGGTTGAGATGGTGCAGGCAGTGGCAACGCAGATGGAGTGAAATGCTCGTATTTGGTTCTAGTACATGATTTAGACTAATATTGATTTACTTGGTATTTTATATTTTACATACCAGAATTTTATTTCTCTGAGCTCTCAGATGTTGTTTCAGGCCTTGTTCTACACCCCTAGTCCCTAGAACATTTCCTGACATACAGAAGGTGCTAAAAAAGTAAGCATTTGTTGAATAAATAAATAAATAGCTTGGGTGTGAGTGCTGAGATAAACCTCCCAACGTTTTTCATTTGAGCACCTGGGCTGAGAGTATCCTCAACCAAAGATGGGGAGAAAGAAGAGGTTCCTGGGTGGAATGCCAGAGTTCCACTTCAGGACCTCAGGGCTAGGACTTTTTTTTTTTTTTTTGAATTCATTCAAGTTTTGCCTTCCTATTTGGTCTGCACCTCAACAAGAGAATGGGCTCCATTCAATTCTCCAAGTGGTCCCCAGGACCAGTAGTATCAACTTACCTGGATTTGTTAGAAATACAAACTCTCAGGTCCTTCTCCAGACCAACTGAATTAGAAACCCTAGGGGAGGGGTCCAGAGATCTGTGTTTTAACAAACTTTCCTCCTAATTCCATTGCACTCAAATTTGAGAAACATTGGTCTAAAACACAGTTAAATATAGTCATCAGAAACAGCTAAACAAAATGGATAGTTTGTGCTGACTGTTCAAACTAGCATACTTTTTTTTTTTTCTAGCCTCTTGTAAAAGCTCCCTTTATTGCTCAGGGTCAGCCTTCCTTATCTGCTTTAATTAGTTTGTCCACAGAATCCATTGTTTTCCTATTTTAAAATAATTATACAGCAATAGTAGCAATAGAACTTTCCAAAAATAATTCTAGTGTTTCAAAATGCTTTCTCACCTGGCATATAATTGTAGCTTCAGAGGAGTTATGAAACAGTAGAATGAGAGTTCACATCACATATGAAGATATTTAGCCAAAGTCCTGTCGGATGACTAATTGATGATAACACAAAGAGGTTAGGCAGATCTGAGACAGAAATGTATCTTTGGTAAATATGGGAATAAGCCTCAATTTCGAGTTTTTCCTCATAATATTCTGGTACTATCTAGTATATCATAGATGCTCCATAAATATTCATTTACTGAATGAATAATTCCCAAAATAGACTCTGTAGGTTGCAAGAAAATGCAGACAAACCTGAGCAAGGAAACAAGGGGAGAGAATGAGAGAGACAGAGCCAGACACGCATGCACACGCACACACGCACACACACACACATACCAGACTAATATATAATCCTGTTCTTTTCTTTAATTGGAAACTTACTAAGCAGCTCATCACATCTGGCAACACCATCCAGACTCTCTATCAAGCAACATGGGGATTTTGGAGGAGACAATGCATAATCTGAAGTTGAGGGTCAGTTTCTTTCTTATCTCTTTATAATTGATATTAACATTATATAATTTGTGATGCTTTATTCTTCTTATGCTGTCAGTTAATTGTGCATTGGAAAATGTTTCACTATTCCTTTATTCTGACCTTTGTTGTGAATTACCCAAGCAATGTAAAAAACTGGCAATATCTCCATCTCACTGAGACTTCTTCTTGCCAGCATCACCTGTCTCTCTTTATTTTAAACCTGAAACACATTCCTTCTCTCACCAGAATGTTTTCAGTCTACCACACAGACGATGATAATGAGAAACATTGGTCTAAAACACAGTTAAATATAGTCATCAGAAACAGCTAAACAAAATGGATAGTTTGTGCTGACTGTTCAAACTAGCATACTTTTTTTTTTTTCTAGCCTCTTGTAAAAGCTCCCTTTATTGCTCAGGGTCAGCCTTCCTTATCTGCTTTAATTAGTTTGTCCACAGAATCCATTGTTTTCCTATTTTAAAATAATTATACAGCAATAGTAGCAATAGAACTTTCCAAAAATAATTCTAGTGTTTCAAAATGCTTTCTCACCTGGCATATAATTGTAGCTTCAGAGGAGTTATGAAACAGTAGAATGAGAGTTCACATCACATATGAAGATATTTAGCCAAAGTCCTGTCGGATGACTAATTGATGATAACACAAAGAGGTTAGGCAGATCTGAGACAGAAATGTATCTTTGGTAAATATGGGAATAAGCCTCAATTTCGAGTTTTTCCTCATAATATTCTGGTACTATCTAGTATATCATAGATGCTCCATAAATATTCATTTACTGAATGAATAATTCCCAAAATAGACTCTGTAGGTTGCAAGAAAATGCAGACAAACCTGAGCAAGGAAACAAGGGGAGAGAATGAGAGAGACAGAGCCAGACACGCATGCACACGCACACACGCACACACACACACATACCAGACTAATATATAATCCTGTTCTTTTCTTTAATTGGAAACTTACTAAGCAGCTCATCACATCTGGCAACACCATCCAGACTCTCTATCAAGCAACATGGGGATTTTGGAGGAGACAATGCATAATCTGAAGTTGAGGGTCAGTTTCTTTCTTATCTCTTTATAATTGATATTAACATTATATAATTTGTGATGCTTTATTCTTCTTATGCTGTCAGTTAATTGTGCATTGGAAAATGTTTCACTATTCCTTTATTCTGACCTTTGTTGTGAATTACCCAAGCAATGTAAAAAACTGGCAATATCTCCATCTCACTGAGACTTCTTCTTGCCAGCATCACCTGTCTCTCTTTATTTTAAACCTGAAACACATTCCTTCTCTCACCAGAATGTTTTCAGTCTACCACACAGACGATGATAATGAAGCATACATATATTTGCATAAAACTGTAGAATTTTCAATGTGCTTTCAAAATATATTGTCTGACTTAGTTTAGAATGCTCTAGACATAATTGTTTGGTTTTTATATTACCAGACATTTAAAACCTAAGAGGGACCATGATTGCATTCATAGTTACATTCATTCAGAACATTCAGTAACCTACTGAAGTTACCACTAATAATGGTAAGCATTTTGTGAGTATCTATTATATTCCAGCCATGTGACTATGTTTTAATATGAGTGGTACCATTTGCCCATCCCATGAGAAGTACTGTTGTCCATACTTTCAGATGGTCAAACTATAGCTCAAAGAGTATAAATAACCTACCAAATCACACAATTAGTAAAGCTGATATTTGAGCCCAGAAATTTCAGACTCTTAACGCCTGTGGTATTAATCCTTTTTCTACTCCCACCACCTTAACACAACTGCCACCACACCCTTGAAGCCTGTATTCAAAGTTAATGATTCAGGTAATGATAAGATGCATTTTGTTCACACAGTCAAATATAACGTGTCTATTTGAATTGAACCAATGCTTTGTTGAACCACAGGGGCATGAATAAACCTGGTTGAAAGTGAAAAATTCCTTCAATTTCTTGGTTCAAAAGTTAGTCACAATCAAGCCTCACTTCTTTTATAAAGGTTGTCGGGGATCTCAAATTTTCACACTATTTAATCATATCTCCATCTTCACTTTTTCATCACTGCTCCTTTCCCCTACTCCAATGCCATTTTCCACCTGTGGCTAGTGGTTTTAATGCTGGGATTCCTTAAAAGCACTTGTTCAGCTCCTATAACACAGCAGGCCCATTCTAACCATAGGAAAAACAGAGATGAATGAAAGGAGCCCCTTCCCAAAAGGTTCTTACAGTCAGGTGAGGAAGGAAGTCATGTAAATAAATGAGGCAATTGTTCATTTGTATTTTAGTCTCAAGCTCTTAGCTGTCACCCTGGGTGTGAGATGCCCTGGTTCTTTCTGGAAAAGAGTCTCCTGCTTCTACTTCTAGTTAAGGGAACACCATCCTGAGACTTCTTCTTGCCAGCATCACCTGTCTCTCTTTATAACAAATTCCTTCTCTCACCAGAATGTTTTCAGTCTACCACAGACGATGATAATGAAGCATACATATATTTGCATAAAACTGTAGAATTTTCAATGTGCTTTCAAAATATATTGTCTGACTTAGTTTAGAATGCTCTAGACATAATTGTTTGGTTTTTATATTACCAGACATTTAAAACCTAAGAGGGACCATGATTGCATTCATAGTTACATTCATTCAGAACATTCAGTAACCTACTGAAGTTACCACTAATAATGGTAAGCATTTTGTGAGTATCTATTATATTCCAGCCATGTGACTATGTTTTAATATGAGTGGTACCATTTGCCCATCCCATGAGAAGTACTGTTGTCCATACTTTCAGATGGTCAAACTATAGCTCAAAGAGTATAAATAACCTACCAAATCACACAATTAGTAAAGCTGATATTTGAGCCCAGAAATTTCAGACTCTTAACGCCTGTGGTATTAATCCTTTTTCTACTCCCACCACCTTAACACAACTGCCACCACACCCTTGAAGCCTGTATTCAAAGTTAATGATTCAGGTAATGATAAGATGCATTTTGTTCACACAGTCAAATATAACGTGTCTATTTGAATTGAACCAATGCTTTGTTGAACCACAGGGGCATGAATAAACCTGGTTGAAAGTGAAAAATTCCTTCAATTTCTTGGTTCAAAAGTTAGTCACAATCAAGCCTCACTTCTTTTATAAAGGTTGTCGGGGATCTCAAATTTTCACACTATTTAATCATATCTCCATCTTCACTTTTTCATCACTGCTCCTTTCCCCTACTCCAATGCCATTTTCCACCTGTGGCTAGTGGTTTTAATGCTGGGATTCCTTAAAAGCACTTGTTCAGCTCCTATAACACAGCAGGCCCATTCTAACCATAGGAAAAACAGAGATGAATGAAAGGAGCCCCTTCCCAAAAGGTTCTTACAGTCAGGTGAGGAAGGAAGTCATGTAAATAAATGAGGCAATTGTTCTTTTTGTATTTTAGTCTCAAGCTCTTAGCTGTCACCCTGGGTGTGAGATGCCCTGGTTCTTTCTGGAAAAAGAGTCTCCTGCTTCTACTTCTAGTTAAGGGAACACCATCCTGATGATCAGACATCTGGCAGAGCGCTTGAAAAAAGATAAACATGTGTGTAGGTGTCTCTGTGTGTGTACCAGTGTCTAAGCTATGTAAAATAAAACAGCTTATCTCCTATCAGATCTCAGTACAAGCAGCTAATTTAAAGCTTATGAAGCAAAAAAGAAGACCTATGGTGATTACATATAGTTTAAATCAAGAAGATAAGATGGCCATGAATTTAGTTCTGAGATTTTGACCTTGCCTTCAATAAGGGTTAGCCTGTGTAGATTCCATTTGAAGTTAAGGATTTTCTTGCTTTAAGAAGCAATGTTTAGGGCTTCCCTGGTGGTCCAGTGGGTAGGGACACCGCCTTGCAGTGCAAGGGGTGCCGGTTCGATCCCTGGCCTGGGAGGATCCCACGTGCCGCGGAGCGGCTGGACCTATGTGTCCAGCTGCCGAGCCGGAGCTCTGGGGTGCATGCGCCCAGAGCCGGTGCTCTGAGACAGGAGAGGCCACCGCAATGGGAGGCCCACGCGGGCCAAAGAACAAAGATGGATGAAATCGGACAAATGGAAGACCAATAGAGGTGGCCTGTCTGCTCCCCTCCCTCCCCACCCCACCAAATAAATAAATAAATAAATCTTTAAAAAAAAAAAAAAAAAAGAAGCTATGCTTAACTGTAATTTCTTTAAAGGTCTATTTGAAATATTCTGGGGTTTCAAAATATCTCTGAATTATAACAAAACACCTCTATCTTAAAACTATGGGATCAAGACTATGTTTTTACTTTTGAGGGGCTTCCCTGGTGGTTCAGTGGGCAAAGATTCCACCTTGCAGTGCAAGGGGCACCGGTTCAATCCCTGGCCTGAGAAGATTCCATGTGCTGCAGAGTGGCTGGACTGGTGTGTCCAATTATGAGGCAGTGCTCTGGAGTACATGTGCCCAGAGCTGGTGCTCTGTAATGAGAGATGCCACAGCAATGGGAGGCCCAAATGGGCCAAAGAATAAAGATGGATGAAAATAAATAAATAAAAAAACAATACAAGAGGCCAAAATTAAAAAAATAAAAGATTATATTTTTACTTTTTTGGATAATTTGGAGTAGTAAGGCCTTCTCTAAAGGACCACATATAGCTGTTGATAAAGTAGATTGTGTGAATTGCTTAATGCTCTAACACATTGACTTAGGCTAGACATTTTAGATATTACCAGTTCAATGTTTAGTACTTTTGCACAGCATGTACGATATTCAGTTTCTGAGAAGACGCAAACCATTAGATGTGAGGATTGAAATGAACCTCAGAATCTTCTAGCTGTCACATGCTCTTCTAGATGTCCATGGTAGATAGAGCTTACTTAAAATGATACATCAGTTTTTCAGGATCTAGGAATGGTTTAAGAATCCTCTGTGAGTGGGTCCATGACATTGGATCTATTTGCCAATAGCACTGTAAATCAAATTCTTTCACTTATAGAGGCCTAGACTGATTCTCAGAATGGTGCTGTGACTTACCCTAGGTCAAGCAGATCAGTAGCCAAGTTGCCTCTACTGCCAAGATTACAGACAGCATCTACTCATTAGACCAGCTACTTGGGATGGAGATTGTGTTATGCAAGGGGATGACTTTTATTTAGTTCTCAGATGCCTTTTCATCAACATTAAAATCAACAGGCTTCTACTGACAGACCTCTACCAACCCCACAGTGATTCTAGAAATGAACTGCCAGCTGTACAATTCCCTGTGTTTAAAATTGTCTGCTCCTATTTCTTTTTTTTTTTTTTGCAGGGACTATTCTTTCTTTCTGTTTCCATATAAGACTTGATTATAATATCAAACACTAAGAAAAAGAAATGTGTAAAAATGCTTAGATGAATCCCCTGAGAGACTCTGACTTTCAATCAGTGCTTATATTTAAGTGGGGGATTAAATGATACTGTATAAAACAAAACTGAAATATGACCCATTGCTGAGAGAAAGAGAAAGATTGTTCAAAAGGATTTCTTCAAGATGATGTTTCATATGGATCTGCTTACTTATCACACAAAGATATGTAGTTTCATCAGTGTCATTTCAGAGCCAGATTCGAGTAGAAATCAAAATAAAAAAACAATACAAGAGGCCAAAATTAAAAAAATAAAAGATTATATTTTTACTTTTTTGGATAATTTGGAGTAGTAAGGCCTTCTCTAAAGGACCACATATAGCTGTTGATAAAGTAGATTGTGTGAATTGCTTAATGCTCTAACACATTGACTTAGGCTAGACATTTTAGATATTACCAGTTCAATGTTTAGTACTTTTGCACAGCATGTACGATATTCAGTTTCTGAGAAGACGCAAACCATTAGATGTGAGGATTGAAATGAACCTCAGAATCTTCTAGCTGTCACATGCTCTTCTAGATGTCCATGGTAGATAGAGCTTACTTAAAATGATACATCAGTTTTTCAGGATCTAGGAATGGTTTAAGAATCCTCTGTGAGTGGGTCCATGACATTGGATCTATTTGCCAATAGCACTGTAAATCAAATTCTTTCACTTATAGAGGCCTAGACTGATTCTCAGAATGGTGCTGTGACTTACCCTAGGTCAAGCAGATCAGTAGCCAAGTTGCCTCTACTGCCAAGATTACAGACAGCATCTACTCATTAGACCAGCTACTTGGGATGGAGATTGTGTTATGCAAGGGGATGACTTTTATTTAGTTCTCAGATGCCTTTTCATCAACATTAAAATCAACAGGCTTCTACTGACAGACCTCTACCAACCCCACAGTGATTCTAGAAATGAACTGCCAGCTGTACAATTCCCTGTGTTTAAAATTGTCTGCTCCTATTTCTTTTTTTTTTTTTTGCAGGGACTATTCTTTCTTTCTGTTTCCATATAAGACTTGATTATAATATCAAACACTAAGAAAAAGAAATGTGTAAAAATGCTTAGATGAATCCCCTGAGAGACTCTGACTTTCAATCAGTGCTTATATTTAAGTGGGGGATTAAATGATACTGTATAAAACAAAACTGAAATATGACCCATTGCTGAGAGAAAAGAGAAAGATTGTTCAAAAAGGATTTCTTCAAGATGATGTTTCATATGGATCTGCTTACTTATCACACAAAGATATGTAGTTTCATCAGTGTCATTTCAGAGCCAGATTCGAGTAGAAATCAAGAAGAAATCCCTGTGTTAAAGTCACCACCTTCCACTGAACCAATTATACTCTGTTGTCATGAAATCACTCAGAATCCTAGATTTAACACAGTATCATCACAAAGCTTGATGGTAATTTGGAGACCTTAGCATTATCTCCATCTGACAAGTTTTATGGGTTTTTATTCTTTGCAACAAGTGGTCACCCCATCCTCTCAGTTACTATACCCAGAAACCCAAGAATTGTGCTCAACCCCTTCCATGTGCTCGCTTGCACATCCCAGGCATGAGCAAGGTCTAATGTCTTGATATTCACAACATACACTACCTGCATACATCTCGCCTTGTCTTTACTCCTCCCAGCCTCATTTATGCCACGCTTCCCCTCTCTCCTCAGCTATAATAGTAAACTACAGAATGGCAGCCCTGCTTCTGCTCTTCTCCCTCTGCTCTAGTCTATGTTCCATAAATAGTCAGGGAGAGTCTCCTACAACCAGAACCACATAGTGTTATACCAAGGTTTGAAACCTTCACATGGAAATCACCACAGAATAAATCCAAGCTGTTTACATGGCCTGAAAATTTCTGGACCCTGCATTTTTTCTCAGTCTTATTTTATAATCTTCTTCTTCTCACTCATTGTGCTCCTGAAATATAGGTCCTTTCAATTTATTAAACATGCTTTGCTCTTGCCTATCTCATTGTCTTTCCACAAGCAAATCCTCTTTCTGGAAAATGTGCTTCCCTGTTCTTCACAAAGCTGGATTCTTCTTATCTTTCAGGTCTTGGTTTAAATTTATCTTAGCACAAGACAGCCCCAGAACAGAATCTGTTAGTACTCTACCGATATCATCTTGGGTCTCCCTTTTATCTTCATAAACATGAACTTTTCATGTTTTTTCGTTCCCAACTGTTGGCACCTGTGTCTCTTTGTCAGAGGATGAATTTCAGATGCCAAAATGGCTTTGCTATCCTTGGGAAGAGCCCCCGGAAAGTGCCTATGTGATTTATATCTCAACCTGAAATATGCCCATGCAGAATTTCCTAGATGTTTCATATGGATCTGCTTACTTATCACACAAAGATATGTAGTTTCATCAGTGTCATTTCAGAGCCAGATTCGAGTAGAAATCAAGAAGAAATCCCTGTGTTAAAGTCACCACCTTCCACTGAACCAATTATACTCTGTTGTCATGAAATCACTCAGAATCCTAGATTTAACACAGTATCATCACAAAGCTTGATGGTAATTTGGAGACCTTAGCATTATCTCCATCTGACAAGTTTTATGGGTTTTTATTCTTTGCAACAAGTGGTCACCCCATCCTCTCAGTTACTATACCCAGAAACCCAAGAATTGTGCTCAACCCCTTCCATGTGCTCGCTTGCACATCCCAGGCATGAGCAAGGTCTAATGTCTTGATATTCACAACATACACTACCTGCATACATCTCGCCTTGTCTTTACTCCTCCCAGCCTCATTTATGCCACGCTTCCTCTCTCCTCAGCTATAATAGTAAACTACAGAATGGCAGCCCTGCTTCTGCTCTTCTCCCTCTGCTCTAGTCTATGTTCCATAAATAGTCAGGGAGAGTCTCCTACAACCAGAACCACATAGTGTTATACCAAGGTTTGAAACCTTCACATGGAAATCACCACAGAATAAATCCAAGCTGTTTACATGGCCTGAAAATTTCTGGACCCTGCATTTTTTCTCAGTCTTATTTTATAATCTTCTTCTTCTCACTCATTGTGCTCCTGAAATATAGGTCCTTTCAATTTATTAAACATGCTTTGCTCTTGCCTATCTCATTGTCTTTCCACAAGCAAATCCTCTTTCTGGAAAATGTGCTTCCCTGTTCTTCACAAAGCTGGATTCTTCTTATCTTTCAGGTCTTGGTTTAAATTTATCTTAGCACAAGACAGCCCCAGAACAGAATCTGTTAGTACTCTACCGATATCATCTTGGGTCTCCCTTTTATCTTCATAAACATGAACTTTTCATGTTTTTTCGTTCCCAACTGTTGGCACCTGTGTCTCTTTGTCAGAGGATGAATTTCAGATGCCAAAATGGCTTTTGCTATCCTTGGAGAGCTGAAAGTGCCTATTGATTTATATTCCTCTCCACCCTGGAGTACAGTCTTAGCCAATGCCTGATGGATGAGAAGTAAAAATGCTCCAGCTCCCTCAAGTCATCTCGTCCAACTCTGAAGCTGAACTACAATTCCGTTATTGTTCTCCTGTAGGACTGAGCCAAAGTTGTCCTCTGAGAGTCTTTGCTTGATATTGCCTGCCTGCCTTCGTTTCCTGGACCTGTTTCCCATTTCTCAATCACATTTCCCAGGGAGAACCTTCTCATATTTCACATTGGCACAAAAATCACATCTGAGGATCTGCTTCAGGAAAAGTAAGTTAAGAGAATACCCCAACTTTTACCCAATTACTCTCCATCAATGTGCCTAACTCATTTCTTTGTAGCATGTGTCAAAAGCTGTTATTACAGATCAAATCACTTGTTCACTTGTTTGTTATCTTTATCTTCAATGGACTGTGAACAAACTGAGGATAAGACTGTATCTTTCTCTTTAGTTAGGACATCCTCAGCACCTAGCACAATGTTTGGCCCATAGTGGTAGGGGTTTAGTCACTAAGGGATGTCTTTGTGACCCCATGGATTGTAGCCCACCAGGTTTCTTTGTCCATGGGATTTCCCAGGCAAGAATACTGGAGTTTGGCCCAGAGCAGTTGCCTAGTTAATATATATATTTTAATTTTTAAATATATATTTTTGGCCTCTTTTGTTTGTTTTTTCTGCTTATTTATTTTCATCCATCTTTATTCTTTGGCCTGTGTGGGCCTCCCATTGCAGTGGCCTCTCTTGTTGAAGAGCACCAGCTCTGGGCACATGCGCTTCAGAATGCTGGCTCCTAATCCAACATACCGGCCCAACCACTCCACGCCATGTGGGATCTTTCCAAACCAGGGATCAAACCGGTGCCCCTTGTACTGCAAGGCCGAATCTTTACTCACTGGACCACCAGGGAGGCCCTGTAATTAATATTTTTAATGAAGAATAAATAACAAAACATTTACCAATGCTCCTCTTCATCCTGGCTGAATTATACCTTCTCTTCTCTGGTTGCCATACCATCTATCAAGTAACTTTTTATTAGGCTCCAGGTTTCCATGGAGCTTGATTAAAGGGTAGCATGTCTTTTTTTTTTTTTTTTTTTAAGATTTATTTATTTATTTTGGTAGGGGTGGGGTGGAGAGGAAGGGGAGCAGGCGGGCCACTTCTATTGGTCTTTCATTTGTCCATTTTCATCCATCTTTGTTCTTTGGCCCGTGTGGGCCTCCCATCATGGTGGCATCTGTTGTTGCAGAGCACTGGCTCTGGGCGCATACGCTCCAGAGCTCCGGCTCGGTAATTGGACACATCAGTCCAGCCGCTCTGCGGCACGTGGGATCTTCCCAGGCCAGGGATTGAACCAGTGCCCCTTGCACTCCAAGGTGGTCCTTACCCACTGGACCACCAGGGAAGCCCGGTAGCATGTCTTGGGCATGTTATCATGAGTATTCTGTGTGACAATTCTAGTTATTATAACATATCATTATCCTTTAAGAGTTTACTATGTGCTAGGTAGAACTTAGGTAGAAAATATATTTGATTAAATGTTAGCAAACACCTTTGTAAGGAAGGTACATTATACGTGTTTCAGAAAACTAAAATTAATAACCAAAGAATGTGCCCAAGGTCACCCAGCTCATTAATGGTGAACATTAGCTGTTTGAACCCAGTGTGAAGTGTTCTTCAGTAATGTCTGACTCTGGAAGACCCCATGACTATAGCAACCACTATATTCTCTGTCCTGGGAATTCTCCAGGCAAGTATACTGGAGTGGGTAGCCATTCCCTTCTCCAGGGGATCTTTCTTATCCAGGGATCTAATCAGTGTCTTCTCACTTTGCAGGCAGATGTTTTATAGTCTGAGCCACCAGGGAAAAGTTGGCTGTAAATCATATTCCCTTAACTCTTATGCTGTGTCTGTCTTGTCTGGAGTTTGCTTATCTTCAACCATCCTACTGGAAATTAATCAAGAGAAGAGAATGAGCGTCTGGACCTCCAAGCTAGACACCAAATCTTATAATGTCATGACTTATTCCAGCAACTACTCAGTTCCAGCTGGCTTTGATGCCTAAAATGCCACTGCCGCTTTCTGCCCTTTGTAGAGCCAGTACTCTAGCATAACTTTGTCTTACTCCCACATTATAGCCCATTTTCTGCCAAAGATAAGAAGTACTGAAGGAAGGGAATTTCTTTGTTTTCTATGCCCTTCAAAAAATGGGAAAGACTCTGAGGTTAAAGAAGAGTATGAATGGAGGGGAGTTTTGGAAAATCTGTTATAATATTGAACCATTTCAAAAAATAAATTTTGGTTTTGTGGTTCAAGGAGGCAATAAGATGGTCGAGTTGAAAAGTCAAGAGAATTATGTAGGAGTTGAATTATTAATGTATTCAACTACTTCTATGTATCCAACATGTACATACAGTAAGTATGCACATAATATGAGAAAGACACACCAAAATGGGAACCAGAAAGAGTCCTTTAAACACCAGTGTGGGAATACAGATGGTGAGCCTAGTGGTTAACAATATAATACAGAAGTTTACGCTTATGCTCAGGAGGCTCATTGCTGAATTTAAATGCTGATTTAATGTCTCACTTATTAGCTGTGCTTCTTAATCTCTCTGTGCCTGAGCTTCTCTATGTATAAAGTGAAGATAAAAATACTATGCCTACTTCAGTGTTGTCCTGAAGAGCCAATGAGTATTTATAAATTTCTTTGAACAATGCCTGACACACAGTGAGCACCACAAAATTTTGTCCAATAAATAATGAGATTAGAGCTAGAAAAAAATAGGTACAAGCTATGACAAGCATACCAAAGGGAATTCTTAATTTATCCTGGAGTGAAGCTATAGAACTAGAAAAGGATCACAGAGATGTAATATTTGAGGTAAGTCTTAAGAGATGATTTGGAATTCACCAATGAAAGAAATGAAGGAAAGAGAAAGGGGCGAGACAAGTAGAGTAACAACACAATCCAAGTCTGGGAGATGAGAAAGCTTTTTGTTATAAATCTGATACATATCTCAGTATAACTGATCAAGTAATAAGAAAAGACGAGCAGGAGGTACAACAGAATTTCAGTTAAAAGAAGTCAGGCCATCAAGAGTCTTGTAGGATTAAAAGGGAATTCTGACATATATCATCCCTGAAGTATCTTTAGAGAACGTTAAGCAAGAATTTCATGATCAAATTTGCAGTCTACAAAGATCACTCTGACCACAGTGTGGAGGATGAGTTTTGTTGAGTGGAGCCAGGAACATGGAAACCACTTACCGACCAGCAGGAGTGAGCCAGGCAAGTGGCAAGAGCTGAAAATAATAAATTATTATGGGACAAGCGATTCTGGGGAAGCGACAGCAAAAGACAAACCAATTTTGCTTACAATGGTCAAGTTTGTAGTAGTTTTTTCCGTGTGAAGCTATTGTCCTCTGAGGCAAAGAGACAGAGCAAAATGGAAAACAATCTTCACAATTAGAAACCAATGCTCCAGATTAAAAGTGAACATTCTTCACCCATTTGATGAGTGGAAGGAAAGTTAAGTACATGCCATTTGCTTCTGACTTTTGAACATGTAGAATAAGCCATTGGTTTATTTATGCTGTATGGAACATGGAAGAAACAATTATATATTTGAAAGGACTAAGAAACTGTGTAAAACATCTATAAATAAGTATTGGTGAATTACTTAAGTAATACTGTAATAGGAATTTCATGACTGCCGGCTCATTTTCAATATACTAACAAATTACATATATTGTCTCAGTCCTCTCAATAATTCAATAAGGTAGGTATTATTAGTACCACAGATGAGAAATAGAGGCTTAAAGAGATTTAAATATTTGTTTAACATCATAACAACATCAAGAGGCAGAACAGAGGACTCACATTTTCAAAGGTTAGGGAGTTCATACTGATTATATTTGCAGGGTTGAGCTCCTGCCATATATGTATTGAACGTAAGCACCCTTTTTAGGGAAATAAACATACAACTTAACAATGCATGCTGTGAAGAGAAAAGACATTGCTTTACCTATGTCAGACAATTTTTGTACACAATATTTCTGGGTTTTCATATAATGATTTCTTTTCAGTTAAGGCTTGGCATTTGACTTACACTAACAAATGAGTACTTAAAAACAGAATGCCAAGCAAGCAAAAACTGAAAAAAACATTGAGAGTAACCCAAACCAACGATCTGAAACATTCCGACCAGCAGGAGTGAGCCAGGTCAAGTGGTCTTTAAGAGGCAAGAATTTCATGATCAAATTTGCAGTCTACAAAGATCACTCTGACCACAGTGTGGAGGATGAGTTTTGTTGAGTGGAGCCAGGAACATGGAAACCACTTACCGACCAGCAGGAGTGAGCCAGGCAAGTGGCAAGAGCTGAAAATAATAAATTATTATGGGACAAGCGATTCTGGGGAAGCGACAGCAAAAGACAAACCAATTTTGCTTACAATGGTCAAGTTTGTAGTAGTTTTTTCCGTGTGAAGCTATTGTCCTCTGAGGCAAAGAGACAGAGCAAAATGGAAAACAATCTTCACAATTAGAAACCAATGCTCCAGATTAAAAGTGAACATTCTTCACCCATTTGATGAGTGGAAGGAAAGTTAAGTACATGCCATTTGCTTCTGACTTTTGAACATGTAGAATAAGCCATTGGTTTATTTATGCTGTATGGAACATGGAAGAAACAATTATATATTTGAAAGGACTAAGAAACTGTGTAAAACATCTATAAATAAGTATTGGTGAATTACTTAAGTAATACTGTAATAGGAATTTCATGACTGCCGGCTCATTTTCAATATACTAACAAATTACATATATTGTCTCAGTCCTCTCAATAATTCAATAAGGTAGGTATTATTAGTACCACAGATGAGAAATAGAGGCTTAAAGAGATTTAAATATTTGTTTAACATCATAACAACATCAAGAGGCAGAACAGAGGACTCACATTTTCAAAGGTTAGGGAGTTCATACTGATTATATTTGCAGGGTTGAGCTCCTGCCATATATGTATTGAACGTAAGCACCCTTTTTAGGGAAATAAACATACAACTTAACAATGCATGCTGTGAAGAGAAAAGACATTGCTTTACCTATGTCAGACAATTTTTGTACACAATATTTCTGGGTTTTCATATAATGATTTCTTTTTCAGTTAAGGCTTGGCATTTGACTTACACTAACAAATGAGTACTTAAAAACAGAATGCCAAGCAAGCAAAAAAACTGAAAAAAAAACATTGAGAGTAACCCAAACCAACGATCTGATAACAGTTTCTTGTTGATAAAAAGAGGTATAAAACAGTTATGGCAACTTGGATGATATGGAGTCAGCCAGGATAGAATTCAAGCCTCAGTTCTACCATTTGCTACTGATGAGATACTAAGCAAGTCACATACACAGTCTCTCTAAGCCTCAGTTTTCTTATCTGTAAAATGGGGATGGTGGCTACTGTAATGTAGATTACAAGATTAAAAGAATAGGCAAAGTGCCTAGTTCAGCTAGATACACAAGGGGTAACACAGTCATAAGGAAAACAATGAATATTGGCTCAAGTTTGGCTATTTTTTTCCCAAAATATAACAAACACAAAAATTTTGTATAACTGGATTTACCTAGGTAAAATACTATTCATAGTGGCAGTTTCTCACTGTTTTTTTTGTGTACTACTAATTGAATTTGTTTTTTATTGAAGAGTGCATTAAGCTGCCTTTTAATTCTCTCATGAGGAGAATATCATGCCCTATCTTTGACTAATCTCAGGCCCTGAATGGAAAAGGTGAATGCTTAAAGTCTCTTCTAGAGTTATTTTTATACCATGTATCCTGTGCACAACACAACAGTCCTGCAGCTAAATTTTACAGCACATTTTAAAAAGGTCACTTTTAATGAATCGGGCTTTTCATGTATCAATCTTTCTACATTTACATTTTCTGAAACTTTAACAGCAGAGTTTTCTTAAACTAACTGAATAAATATTCAAGTCTCAGTGTGTATTTTGAAATGACTGTTTCTATAATAATGTTTTTAGAAGAAATTACCCAGGTTTTAACATCATAACAACATCAAGAGGCAGAACAGAGGACTCACATTTTCAAAGGTTAGGGAGTTCATACTGATTATATTTGCAGGGTTGAGCTCCTGCCATATATGTATTGAACGTAAGCACCCTTTTTAGGGAAATAAACATACAACTTAACAATGCATGCTGTGAAGAGAAAAGACATTGCTTTACCTATGTCAGACAATTTTTGTACACAATATTTCTGGGTTTTCATATAATGATTTCTTTTCAGTTAAGGCTTGGCATTTGACTTACACTAACAAATGAGTACTTAAAAACAGAATGCCAAGCAAGCAAAAAAACTGAAAAAAAAACATTGAGAGTAACCCAAACCAACGATCTGATAACAGTTTCTTGTTGATAAAAAGAGGTATAAAACAGTTATGGCAACTTGGATGATATGGAGTCAGCCAGGATAGAATTCAAGCCTCAGTTCTACCATTTGCTACTGATGAGATACTAAGCAAGTCACATACACAGTCTCTCTAAGCCTCAGTTTTCTTATCTGTAAAATGGGGATGGTGGCTACTGTAATGTAGATTACAAGATTAAAAGAATAGGCAAAGTGCCTAGTTCAGCTAGATACACAAGGGGTAACACAGTCATAAGGAAAACAATGAATATTGGCTCAAGTTTGGCTATTTTTTTCCCAAAATATAACAAACACAAAAATTTTGTATAACTGGATTTACCTAGGTAAAATACTATTCATAGTGGCAGTTTCTCACTGTTTTTTTTGTGTACTACTAATTGAATTTGTTTTTTATTGAAGAGTGCATTAAGCTGCCTTTTAATTCTCTCATGAGGAGAATATCATGCCCTATCTTTGACTAATCTCAGGCCCTGAATGGAAAAGGTGAATGCTTAAAGTCTCTTCTAGAGTTATTTTTATACCATGTATCCTGTGCACAACACAACAGTCCTGCAGCTAAATTTTACAGCACATTTTAAAAAGGTCACTTTTAATGAATCGGGCTTTTCATGTATCAATCTTTCTACATTTACATTTTCTGAAACTTTAACAGCAGAGTTTTCTTAAACTAACTGAATAAATATTCAAGTCTCAGTGTGTATTTTGAAATGACTGTTTCTATAATAATGTTTTTAGAAGAAAACCCAGTCTCTGGCTACACATAAACAGGTTTTAACTGATCTTTTAATGGGACCAGCTGAAACTCAGAGGCCTTTAACATCAAACAGCACTCTTGATGTTTATGAATGTCTGTATAGAGATGCCATTTTCCCTTCTAACCTTTTCTTACTTTTATACCAATACTACTGTGTTTTCTTTCACTAATTAGCCATTAACATTCCACAAAATTGATTTGGAAAACATAAATCACTGACAGAGTTCTAAATTAATGAGCTTGACTTTATCTTGAGGGAGGCAGGGGAGAACATAAAGTGATAGACATGTGTTGACCCCAGCTTCCATTAAGGAGGAGAAGAGTGTTTCTTATACACAATGTCTTTCAGCTCATGGGCTCTTTGCACTGAGGAGCAACTCATTCACCAATACTTTCTTAACACCAGTTTAATGTCAGCAAGTGTTTTAGGTACTGGGTGGAGATGGGAAAGCAGGAAATGAAGAGAATGCATAAGGCAGATAACCCATGCCCTGAAGGGATTTAAAGTCTTGTTGAGGAGTCTGAATAGGAAACAGGTGATTAAAGTCTGCTTAGGGTCACCTGGGAGGACAACAAAGAATCACTCTGTCTCATCTTGAAATTGGTAGTTAGAGAGAACTTCCTGGGAAAAGTCATGTTTAGAGCTAAGAAATGAAAAATGAGAAAGATAGTCTTTGGGAATGGGAGGAGGGGGTGATGAATCATGTCTGGCACACTTTGTCTTGATTAGTAACCTATAAGGACTTCAGCATGGCTGAAAAATAGAGTTCACAAGATGGTATATCAAAAAGCTTAAACCAATGAACAGGAGCCTTGTGTACCTTGGTAAAGAGCCTGGTTCTAGAGTTATTTTTATACCATGTATCCTGTGCACAACACAACAGTCCTGCAGCTAAATTTTACAGCACATTTTAAAAAGGTCACTTTTAATGAATCGGGCTTTTCATGTATCAATCTTTCTACATTTACATTTTCTGAAACTTTAACAGCAGAGTTTTCTTAAACTAACTGAATAAATATTCAAGTCTCAGTGTGTATTTTGAAATGACTGTTTCTATAATAATGTTTTTAGAAGAAAACCCAGTCTCTGGCTACACATAAACAGGTTTTAACTGATCTTTTAATGGGACCAGCTGAAACTCAGAGGCCTTTAACATCAAACAGCACTCTTGATGTTTATGAATGTCTGTATAGAGATGCCATTTTCCCTTCTAACCTTTTCTTACTTTTATACCAATACTACTGTGTTTTCTTTCACTAATTAGCCATTAACATTCCACAAAATTGATTTGGAAAACATAAATCACTGACAGAGTTCTAAATTAATGAGCTTGACTTTATCTTGAGGGAGGCAGGGGAGAACATAAAGTGATAGACATGTGTTGACCCCAGCTTCCATTAAGGAGGAGAAGAGTGTTTCTTATACACAATGTCTTTCAGCTCATGGGCTCTTTGCACTGAGGAGCAACTCATTCACCAATACTTTCTTAACACCAGTTTAATGTCAGCAAGTGTTTTAGGTACTGGGTGGAGATGGGAAAGCAGGAAATGAAGAGAATGCATAAGGCAGATAACCCATGCCCTGAAGGGATTTAAAGTCTTGTTGAGGAGTCTGAATAGGAAACAGGTGATTAAAGTCTGCTTAGGGTCACCTGGGAGGACAACAAAGAATCACTCTGTCTCATCTTGAAATTGGTAGTTAGAGAGAACTTCCTGGGAAAAGTCATGTTTAGAGCTAAGAAATGAAAAATGAGAAAGATAGTCTTTGGGAATGGGAGGAGGGGGTGATGAATCATGTCTGGCACACTTTGTCTTGATTAGTAACCTATAAGGACTTCAGCATGGCTGAAAAATAGAGTTCACAAGATGGTATATCAAAAAGCTTAAACCAATGAACAGGAGCCTTGTGTACCTTGGTAAAGAGCCTGGTTGTGGTTTTACAGAGAAAAGTGATCTAGTCATAACTTGGCTATTGTGAAGAGGAAGGACTAGAATGCTGCTAAGAAGTGGAGACACACCTCAGAAATTGATTTCATAATCCAAGTGAAACATGGTTTTCTAGTGATAAAAGATGTATTGCACCCAAGAATAGTTAGTATAGGTGATAGGAAGGGTTTGCTTATTGACTAGGTATCACAAGATTCACAAATTAGTGGACCAACTCACTCTGGAAAAATTCAGTGGACCCATCTGTAACTTTTTATTGGCCACTTCAGACCCATTCTTTTTTTAGGGTGGTCTGGGTGCACTGTGCCATGACTCACGTAAATTAATTTAGAAATTCTCAAGAAAGGGAGAGAAAATAGATGGCTCCACGTTTGGAGGAAGAAAAAAATTGGAAGAGGCATGGAAAGAACTGGAACTCTGGGGGTCAAGAGCTCAAGTTAGGCACCACCTGTAATAGCTGCATGACTTTCAGAATTATCCTTGGTTTTGCATGTGACTAAAAAGAAATGGTTTCGGAAGAGAAAGTAAAAACTGAATGCACCTTAGTTCTGCCCTGTTGTTTCATTGCTAAGTCATGTCTGACTCTTTTCCAACCCCATGCACTGTAACCCTCCAAGATCCTCTGTCCATGGGATTTCCCAGGCAAAATTACTGGAGTGGGTTGTCACTTCCTTCTCCAGAGGATCTTCCCAACTCAGGCATCTCCTGCATTGACAGGCAGATTCTTTATCACTGAGCTACCAGGGAACCACATGAGGTCATGGACCTACTGCTTGTTTATTTTTTCTGCATGCATTTCAGGAAGTCATGATCAGACATTAATGGGCATTAATAGTCATTACTCTGCTGGATTCATGGGAAAAAGAATCACTCTGTCTCATCTTGAAATTGGTAGTTAGAGAGAACTTCCTGGGAAAAGAAATGAATAAATGAGAAAGATAGTCTTTGGGAATGGGAGGAGGGGGTGATGAATCATGTCTGGCACACTTTGTCTTGATTAGTAACCTATAAGGACTTCAGCATGGCTGAAAAATAGAGTTCACAAGATGGTATATCAAAAAGCTTAAACCAATGAACAGGAGCCTTGTGTACCTTGGTAAAGAGCCTGGTTGTGGTTTTACAGAGAAAAGTGATCTAGTCATAACTTGGCTATTGTGAAGAGGAAGGACTAGAATGCTGCTAAGAAGTGGAGACACACCTCAGAAATTGATTTCATAATCCAAGTGAAACATGGTTTTCTAGTGATAAAAGATGTATTGCACCCAAGAATAGTTAGTATAGGTGATAGGAAGGGTTTGCTTATTGACTAGGTATCACAAGATTCACAAATTAGTGGACCAACTCACTCTGGAAAAATTCAGTGGACCCATCTGTAACTTTTTATTGGCCACTTCAGACCCATTCTTTTTTTAGGGTGGTCTGGGTGCACTGTGCCATGACTCACGTAAATTAATTTAGAAATTCTCAAGAAAGGGAGAGAAATAGATGGCTCCACGTTTGGAGGAAGAAAAAAATTGGAAGAGGCATGGAAAGAACTGGAACTCTGGGGGTCAAGAGCTCAAGTTAGGCACCACCTGTAATAGCTGCATGACTTTCAGAATTATCCTTGGTTTTGCATGTGACTAAAAAGAAATGGTTTCGGAAGAGAAAGTAAAAACTGAATGCACCTTAGTTCTACCCTGTTGTTTCATTGCTAAGTCATGTCTGACTCTTTTCCAACCCCATGCACTGTAACCCTCCAAGATCCTCTGTCCATGGGATTTCCCAGGCAAAATTACTGGAGTGGGTTGTCACTTCCTTCTCCAGAGGATCTTCCCAACTCAGGCATCTCCTGCATTGACAGGCAGATTCTTTATCACTGAGCTACCAGGGAACCACATGAGGTCATGGACCTACTGCTTGTTTATTTTTTCTGCATGCATTTCAGGAAGTCATGATCAGACATTAATGGGCATTAATAGTCATTACTCTGCTGGATTCATGGCATAGCATTTCATTCTTGCTTTGAAAGATCAGATGATTCTGAGACACCTGATTAGCTCCTATTCAGCTCTTGACTTTCTGGGTAGAATGGAAACAATCATATAAGAAAGAATTGCATTTTATTCCTAAATAGTGAGCTTGCCATCTAGACAAAGCAAAAGCTGTTGGTTGTGACTCAAAAACACTGATTCTTACTTTGACACACAGAATCTTAGCGGATGTAACATTACTTGTGTTGATGCATTCTTTTGTTCATGCACTCTTATCATTTGCTATTTATTGTTTTCAGGGTGCCAGTGCTTATAAATCATTCTTGGAAGCAACTATACTAATATTTTCTGAAGGACTGATGGAGCCAAAAGGAGAGACCTAGAAGAGGACTTTTGTCTCTGATCATGGGAGTAGAGAAATGAGATATAAGCCTGAAAGCGGTCTTGGACTCATAATCACTGCATAGTGCTTTTACGCAGTAACTCTGGAAGCCTAGGATCAATAGAAGAAACGAAATTTTTCTGTAAATAAAGCAGCAGATTGCTAAGATGCTCACAATGAATTGAAACAGGGCAGAAACTATTGATAAAAACAGGAAAGGAAAAGAATTATCAAGTAGTTTGGTAGTAATTTATTAAGAAGGGGAAGCCGAATTATTTAGTAATCAAAAAAGCTCTTAAGATAGGGCGAGACAGAAAGTTAAAACTCTTAGAAGCACTCACAAAGAGTATTTAGTGTTTATGCTCTTTCTCCATCATCACTCCATACATTTTCTTTATTTTACTATTTTTCAAAGAACCATCATTACCTAACTGTAGAATGTGAAGAATTCCTCTTCTTAGTCAAATAGCATTATTAAATTGCCAGCAATTTATCCGGAGACAGTTATCATATAGTGGTCGGGCATACAGTCTCAAAGGCAGACTTCGGGGTTCCATTTACAACTAGATATGTTTTGACATTTTTCTTAACCTTTCCATTACTTTGTTTCATCATATATAACTCAGGATAACTGCACAACTCACTGCATAGGTTGCTGGAAGAGTAACTGGATTATTACATGAAAAAACTAAGAATAGTATCTAGCATAATATAAATACTATATTAGATTTCCCTTTTATCATTTCCTTTTATCATATATAAAAAGAACACCAAATTATAATAACTAATTTTTTTAGTGCTCTCTGTGAGTCAGATATCTTGATGAGCATTCTATATGCAAGTATACCATTGGATTCTCATGGTAACATTTAGATAGATTATTACCATTATTACTATTTATTGGCCATGCCCTGCAGATTGCAGGATCTTAGTTGCCTGACCAGGAATTGAACTTAAAAGTTCAAAAGTCCCCATTTTCCAGATTAAAAAATTCAGCAACAAAACCCAAGCAGGAAGCCCTATCACAAATATAAATTTTGTATACCTTTTCAAATAATTTCAAATATTTCCTTCATCTTGAAGAACAGTTAAATAAGTGAATGTGTTTTGTTTATTTTTTGCAAAAGGCTAAACCAAGGAAAGATGAACAAGGCAGACTATTCTTATTTAATTCAATTGAACAGTTCATATTTGCTCTCATTGTATTTCACTTTAATGTCACTATTTTACTAGGCAACTTGTACATATAAATATTTTATACAGATTTTTCCTTTGTGCCATTAGGATGATGAAGCATATATATGCTAATGGAATTCCAAGGTCCTCTGATTTTTCCTCTAGGGCCAATTATCAATTATCCATAGCACAGTTATTATAAGACCAAGCAAGTCTCACTTCCATATCTTCTTACCAGTATCATCCTTTTTAGATGAAGTGCTTTAGTGGCAATCATCACCTGGTGAGGGAGCAGTGTCTCATCACATTGTGTCCTTGCCAAGGACCACACAGGAAGGTTCTCATTGGGGTGCTTTGTTGACAGTACAGTTGCCACCATTTATTTTTACTCTTATTATTGATAGTGCCTCAAATGTTGAAAAGAAGAACTGAATAAACATTTTCCTTATTAATTTGACTGCTTCCAAAAAGCACAAGATCCCTTTGACTTCGTTCCATGTAATCTATACCCAAAGTGCCTGCTTAATCAACCCATTTATAGACCTATTTCTAGAGAAATTCCTTTCTACTGTGACTTGTTCCTAATGGAAAGCATGTAGGGTGGAGGCAACATGGTGTAACGGAGAGACTACATATCTTGTATTAATCTACGGGAGAGAGTTTAGCAGTATTCCTTCTTGCCTGCCTGTATTACACTATCTGTATTAGCTGTGCTAGCTACAAGATTACTTCATTAATGTATTACTCTACCTTGGTGAAAGACATTTCCATCCAAGCAGTCACTCAAGCCAGGAACCTGAGAGTCATCTTCTGACAGGGACAGTGAGAAAGGAAGTCTAGGGTGGCTCAGCATATTCTCATGGTAACATTTAGATAGATTATTACCATTATTACTATTTATTGGCCATGCCCTGCAGATTGCAGGATCTTAGTTGCCTGACCAGGAATTGAACTTAAAAGTTCAAAAGTCCCCATTTTCCAGATTAAAAAATTCAGCAACAAAACCCAAGCAGGAAGCCCTATCACAAATATAAATTTTGTATACCTTTTCAAATAATTTCAAATATTTCCTTCATCTTGAAGAACAGTTAAATAAGTGAATGTGTTTTGTTTATTTTTTGCAAAAGGCTAAACCAAGGAAAGATGAACAAGGCAGACTATTCTTATTTAATTCAATTGAACAGTTCATATTTGCTCTCATTGTATTTCACTTTAATGTCACTATTTTACTAGGCAACTTGTACATATAAATATTTTATACAGATTTTTCCTTTGTGCCATTAGGATGATGAAGCATATATATGCTAATGGAATTCCAAGGTCCTCTGATTTTTCCTCTAGGGCCAATTATCAATTATCCATAGCACAGTTATTATAAGACCAAGCAAGTCTCACTTCCATATCTTCTTACCAGTATCATCCTTTTTAGATGAAGTGCTTTAGTGGCAATCATCACCTGGTGAGGGAGCAGTGTCTCATCACATTGTGTCCTTGCCAAGGACCACACAGGAAGGTTCTCATTGGGGTGCTTTGTTGACAGTACAGTTGCCACCATTTATTTTTACTCTTATTATTGATAGTGCCTCAAATGTTGAAAAGAAGAACTGAATAAACATTTTCCTTATTAATTTGACTGCTTCCAAAAAGCACAAGATCCCTTTGACTTCGTTCCATGTAATCTATACCCAAAGTGCCTGCTTAATCAACCCATTTATAGACCTATTTCTAGAGAAATTCCTTTCTACTGTGACTTGTTCCTAATGGAAAGCATGTAGGGTGGAGGCAACATGGTGTAACGGAGAGACTACATATCTTGTATTAATCTACGGGAGAGAGTTTAGCAGTATTCCTTCTTGCCTGCCTGTATTACACTATCTGTATTAGCTGTGCTAGCTACAAGATTACTTCATTAATGTATTACTCTACCTTGGTGAAAGACATTTCCATCCAAGCAGTCACTCAAGCCAGGAACCTGAGAGTCATCTTCTGACAGGGACAGTGAGAAAGGAAGTCTAGTGGCATCAGCATAGTCTCTGTATGCTTTGATTTGGACAATCTATATTTCCACAATCTCACATGGAATTCTTTTCTAATAGATTTAAGACAAAAAACAAATGTAACATCCATTTCTATCCAAATTGTAGAGCCACTAAACTCCATCTTTACTGATACAGATCTTGTAACTGTTTTGCTTACTGAACCCAAACCCCCATGCAGAGTTGATTACTGCTTCTGTATTCTACAGCTCTACCTTGTACATATTTCTACTGTTGCAATTCCCACACTGTACGTATGTGTGCATGCATATAGTATAAGTGTGTGTGTGTATATATGTGTTTCTGTTAGGCTGGAGCCATCTGAAGGAAAGGTCTTATTTATGTCTGAACTGCAAGTAGATAACATAGCTCCTGATATGTGGTGGGTTAGAAGGTGTTCAGTAAATTCTTATGCAGTAAACAGACGATGGGTAACCTTGGAGAAATCACCTAACTTCTTCTCTCTGTTTTAATTTACTCTTTCACTAGGAAAATAAACATTGATAATAATAGATACCCTGTAAAACAGATGTTCTTGTAGATATAAAGCTGCTTGTAAATATTTTCTATATGCTGGGAAGCACCAGTGTGTCAGAGATTAATATATTGAAAATCTAATTAAGGAGAAAGAAGGAAGGAAAAACTATACCCTTGAAACATGTGTACTTCAGGGAAACCATGCCTCAGTTAACAATCAGCAATTTCAAGGAAAGTTTAGGAACCTAATCACAAGAAGAAACTTTGTTTCTCCCTTGGGATATGACATTTAACAAATTAATTTAAACTCCTTTAAAATCAACAGAGCTAAGAGGAAATTGATAGCACTTGTTCTAATCACTTCCAACTTAAATGTGGAAGGTTATATATCTAAAGGTTACTACAATGGAAAAATTCAATTACTAGAGACTTCTAATGGGCTTTACTTAAAATAGCACAGAACTATAATGTCTACAGTTTTTATTGAAAATCATAATATTTCCTCAAATACTGTGAATGATTTAGTAAATATATACAGTCTCTCTAAACACAGCTTTCCAGTATCTGCAGATCTCAGGAGCCCGAAGTCCAATTACTCAAACATTGCATCATGAGTTTTAAATTTGCTGACCCCAGAAAGTTCACTCAGCTGTGGTTTCTGTTCTTAGATGTCTTATTTCTGTTAATTTCTAGAAAATAAGGAGAAAATCTTGCTTCACAGACATTGTGAAGATGGCTAATTTGTCCTTTTCCTTCTTTTAACAAATGATTATTTTAGGAACTTTTGAAAAATTGTGTAACAATCTAGATCCATTGAATGCCAAAATTTGAAAGAAATTGATCACAACATCCCATTGTACTCAATCTTCAGGCAATTCCTAAGAGAAAATTAGCCTGGCCCCTACCATTAAGATTCAGAATCTTTTGGTCTAGGATGAAGCCCAAGATTTTCTATGCTTAATGGGCACACATGGATCAGACTCATGGATCAGCATTTGTGTCTACAAAATTTTAATTTATATATGTGAACTTTTGAAACCCTGAGAAGAAAAATGCTTTCTCCCGACTCAGTCTCCCCCATTCGCATACCCTTTCCCCATATTCTGAGAGTTGGTTTATGGTAGAGCCTTGAACATAATACAAAACTTTTGGCATCCAGGTGTTTGCTCCTCATCTTATGAGATACTGCATCCTAGATGGTCAGACTCCTGGGCATCCATATTCAACATTCACTTTTTTGAGACCCTAATAAACTACATTGGCCACATTAGGTCACAGTGATAAACACACCTATAAAATAGGAAATCTTAACTCATAGAATTCAGCCAAGTGGAACAGAATGAACAAGTGCACATTCAAATCCAATAAGTATTTCTGTTTAGACTTAGGAAAGATACCCCATATATTTATGATTTTAGTATAGGCCAGGTCCACTCTTTAAAATCAACAATGGAAATAAGTTTCTAATCACTTCCAACTTAAATGTGGAAGGTTATATATCTAAAGGTTACTACAATGGAAAAATTCAATTACTAGAGACTTCTAATGGGCTTTACTTAAAATAGCACAGAACTATAATGTCTACAGTTTTTATTGAAAATCATAATATTTCCTCAAATACTGTGAATGATTTAGTAAATATATACAGTCTCTCTAAACACAGCTTTCCAGTATCTGCAGATCTCAGGAGCCCGAAGTCCAATTACTCAAACATTGCATCATGAGTTTTAAATTTGCTGACCCCAGAAAGTTCACTCAGCTGTGGTTTCTGTTCTTAGATGTCTTATTTCTGTTAATTTCTAGAAAATAAGGAGAAAATCTTGCTTCACAGACATTGTGAAGATGGCTAATTTGTCCTTTTCCTTCTTTTAACAAATGATTATTTTAGGAACTTTTGAAAAATTGTGTAACAATCTAGATCCATTGAATGCCAAAATTTGAAAGAAATTGATCACAACATCCCATTGTACTCAATCTTCAGGCAATTCCTAAGAGAAAATTAGCCTGGCCCCTACCATTAAGATTCAGAATCTTTTGGTCTAGGATGAAGCCCAAGATTTTCTATGCTTAATGGGCACACATGGATCAGACTCATGGATCAGCATTTGTGTCTACAAAATTTTAATTTATATATGTGAACTTTTGAAACCCTGAGAAGAAAAATGCTTTCTCCCGACTCAGTCTCCCCCATTCGCATACCCTTTCCCCATATTCTGAGAGTTGGTTTATGGTAGAGCCTTGAACATAATACAAAACTTTTGGCATCCAGGTGTTTGCTCCTCATCTTATGAGATACTGCATCCTAGATGGTCAGACTCCTGGGCATCCATATTCAACATTCACTTTTTTGAGACCCTAATAAACTACATTGGCCACATTAGGTCACAGTGATAAACACACCTATAAAATAGGAAATCTTAACTCATAGAATTCAGCCAAGTGGAACAGAATGAACAAGTGCACATTCAAATCCAATAAGTATTTCTGTTTAGACTTAGGAAAGATACCCCATATATTTATGATTTTAGTATAGGCCAGGTCCAAGTGAAACATAGGAATCACACAATCCTCTAAGTGGTCATAGTTGTTATTCTCATTTAAAGATAAGAGGGGGTTCAAGCAGGTAACTTTAACACAACTTGACAAATAATACATGCCTGGGACAGAAATCAGACTCCATTCTCTCTGATATTTTTACAATGCACCTTGTCTCCTTCTCCCTCCGACTATAAAACAACAATTACAACAAAACTAGATAATTAACAGCTGGGCATCTTTCATGAACTTTGTAAGCTTAAGCCTCTGCTTAATGTACAAGGAAGCTGTATGAGTTTATGACTAATGATCTCCTCCATCATATGTGAATGATATCACTATACTTAACCCAACTCGGGCATACAATTTCCCAGGAAAGAAATCATGACTATCAATAGCACACAGACCCTCCCCATCATGATTACTGGGAAATCTGAGAGAGTGGGAACTCTGCCTCTCATCTGCCTCTGAGCTCTTCTGAGGACTAGGAGTGAGAAAGCCTGAGGAGTCCACAAGGTTGTGATGTCTTATGGGGACAGAGAAGAATTCCGTACGTTGGGTTTACAAAACAGAACCTGTCATTTACACGTGAATATATATTGATAGGTCTTCATCCTAACCCAACAATCCTGTGAGTGAAAAATTTTCTCTTATCCAGGGAAAATAAAAGAAAATCTCAAGTAAGAACAATGCTAAAAGCTAAAAACATTACGAACTTTTGAAACCCTGAGAAGAAAAATGCTTTCTCCCGACTCAGTCTCCCCCATTCGCATACCCTTTCCCCATATTCTGAGAGTTGGTTTATGGTAGAGCCTTGAACATAATACAAAACTTTTGGCATCCAGGTGTTTGCTCCTCATCTTATGAGATACTGCATCCTAGATGGTCAGACTCCTGGGCATCCATATTCAACATTCACTTTTTTGAGACCCTAATAAACTACATTGGCCACATTAGGTCACAGTGATAAACACACCTATAAAATAGGAAATCTTAACTCATAGAATTCAGCCAAGTGGAACAGAATGAACAAGTGCACATTCAAATCCAATAAGTATTTCTGTTTAGACTTAGGAAAGATACCCCATATATTTATGATTTTAGTATAGGCCAGGTCCAAGTGAAACATAGGAATCACACAATCCTCTAAGTGGTCATAGTTGTTATTCTCATTTAAAGATAAGAGGGGGTTCAAGCAGGTAACTTTAACACAACTTGACAAATAATACATGCCTGGGACAGAAATCAGACTCCATTCTCTCTGATATTTTTACAATGCACCTTGTCTCCTTCTCCCTCCGACTATAAAACAACAATTACAACAAAACTAGATAATTAACAGCTGGGCATCTTTCATGAACTTTGTAAGCTTAAGCCTCTGCTTAATGTACAAGGAAGCTGTATGAGTTTATGACTAATGATCTCCTCCATCATATGTGAATGATATCACTATACTTAACCCAACTCGGGCATACAATTTCCCAGGAAAGAAATCATGACTATCAATAGCACACAGACCCTCCCCATCATGATTACTGGGAAATCTGAGAGAGTGGGAACTCTGCCTCTCATCTGCCTCTGAGCTCTTCTGAGGACTAGGAGTGAGAAAGCCTGAGGAGTCCACAAGGTTGTGATGTCTTATGGGGACAGAGAAGAATTCCGTACACGTTGGGTTTACAAAACAGAACCTGTCATTTACACGTGAATATATATTGATAGGTCTTCATCCTAACCCAACAATCCTGTGAGTGAAAAATTTTTCTCTTATCCAGGGAAAATAAAAGATGTTTATATTTCTTCTCCAAATGTGATCTCAAGTAAGAACAATCAGACCTGAAAGGAAGGCTGGAAGAAATACAGAACAGGGGTTGGGAGCTGAGCTTGCTCTGGGCCATAGTGAGACTTTGAGTTTGGTGGCATTGGAGGTTTCTTTAGGGAAGAAGTTTCTCTCTCCCATCCCTCTGGTCCCCTTCAGATACCTGCTCTGGGAGTTTTCCTGGCCTGGAGTCACACAGACCTGGAGCTCAGTCCTTCACAGCCTTAGGCAAGTCCCTAGAACTTGTACCATAGGGCTGTTATAAAGATTGAATAAAATGTTAAGAGTTTGCTATGCATTTACTCCTGAAAGTTTTATGTCATAATTACTATGTATCTGAAATCAATAAGTGTGGTCTATGAAAACAATTTTTATTAATATATGAATTAAGATTTTAAATCTAAAATATGTCAGTGATTATTCAAAAAAAATTAGCACTTCTTCAGAAGCACATGTAAAGTGCATTGCCTAAATTCACAAAATCTTAGGTCAGCAGAGAAACATTTAAACATAAAGAAATATCATATAAACACAATAGTAGGAAATATGGGTTTCTTATGCTTTTACTGAGTATCAGGCATAGCTGTTCTGATCTTCTAGATGTGAACACTGAGGCACAGAAGGGATAAGTTAACTTGCCCAAATTTCTCTATTAGCAGGTACCACAGTCATGGGATTTGAACCTGGGCAGTCATATTTAAAGGACCATACTCAGGGCCACTCTGTTGTCCACTCTTCTAAACAGTAATTCTGTCCATTGCACTGAGTTTCCTCAAAATATTGCTGGACAACGCCCTCAGAGGTGTTATGAACTGGATGTTCTAAATAACAGGTTAAATAGATAAAAACCTCATGCACTAAAAAAGTGAAAATAATTTTTGTTACAAATTTTTTTTTCAAAGTTTAGTTTAGCTGAATACAAGAGTTAACTACTGATGCAGATCCAACTGAAATAGGAGTGAGAAAGCCTGAGGAGTCCACAAGGTTGTGATGTCTTATGGGGACAGAGAAGAATTCCGTACGTTGGGTTTACAAAACAGAACCTGTCATTTACACGTGAATATATATTGATAGGTCTTCATCCTAACCCAACAATCCTGTGAGTGAAAAATTTTCTCTTATCCAGGGAAAATAAAAGATGTTTATATTTCTTCTCCAAATGTGATCTCAAGTAAGAACAATCAGACCTGAAAGGAAGGCTGGAAGAAATACAGAACAGGGGTTGGGAGCTGAGCTTGCTCTGGGCCATAGTGAGACTTTGAGTTTGGTGGCATTGGAGGTTTCTTTAGGGAAGAAGTTTCTCTCTCCCATCCCTCTGGTCCCCTTCAGATACCTGCTCTGGGAGTTTTCCTGGCCTGGAGTCACACAGACCTGGAGCTCAGTCCTTCACAGCCTTAGGCAAGTCCCTAGAACTTGTACCATAGGGCTGTTATAAAGATTGAATAAAATGTTAAGAGTTTGCTATGCATTTACTCCTGAAAGTTTTATGTCATAATTACTATGTATCTGAAATCAATAAGTGTGGTCTATGAAAACAATTTTTATTAATATATGAATTAAGATTTTAAATCTAAAATATGTCAGTGATTATTCAAAAAAAATTAGCACTTCTTCAGAAGCACATGTAAAGTGCATTGCCTAAATTCACAAAATCTTAGGTCAGCAGAGAAACATTTAAACATAAAGAAATATCATATAAACACAATAGTAGGAAATATGGGTTTCTTATGCTTTTACTGAGTATCAGGCATAGCTGTTCTGATCTTCTAGATGTGAACACTGAGGCACAGAAGGGATAAGTTAACTTGCCCAAATTTCTCTATTAGCAGGTACCACAGTCATGGGATTTGAACCTGGGCAGTCATATTTAAAGGACCATACTCAGGGCCACTCTGTTGTCCACTCTTCTAAACAGTAATTCTGTCCATTGCACTGAGTTTCCTCAAAATATTGCTGGACAACGCCCTCAGAGGTGTTATGAACTGGATGTTCTAAATAACAGGTTAAATAGATAAAAACCTCATGCACTAAAAAAGTGAAAATAATTTTTGTTACAAATTTTTTTTTCAAAGTTTAGTTTAGCTGAATACAAGAGTTAACTACTGATGCAGATCCAACTGAAAAGAAGCAGGGTGGGATTATAATTTCGTAATTCTGGACAGTATATTTTAATTTAAAAAGCTATTAGATCGCTGTATACCTGAAACTATCACAACATTGTTAATCAACTGTACTCCAATGTAAAATAAAATGTTAAACAATTAAAATCTAATGTATCATTTTTCTAATAGAAAAAAAGAAGCAATATTCAAAGAAAAAGTATATTCGATCCTATTTTAGAAATTATAGATAGTATCCCTTTTAAGGTAAAAACAAGGTATGTTTTTTTAAGTATCTAAGGATAATTAGTTTATATATATATATTAAAATCCCATCAGATATTTTATAAAAGTAAAATCACATTCTTCATTTTAAAGGAACCTAATCATCAACAAAAATTAACATCATTTTCACAAGCTGAAGGTGCTTCACTTTGTATTTTTTTAGGACCCTGTGGTGCTAAATCGTCAATGGATTCTTAGTAAATGGTGCAAATCCCAGCTTGCTTATTAGCTGTGTGACTATGAGCAAGTTAAAATTCTCATGAGGACTGACAGGTAAATTTTTCTTATACTTAAGAAAAATCACTGAGTAACTATAACATAAAATAACTAGAACATATATTTACTTATTACTTTTTATATCTCCATGAAATCTCATCATTCCAAATAAAGGATTCCTTTTCCACTCCATCTTATTGTGGAATTTTTTTTTCTTTCTGATTTTCCATCCACAGCAATTTTATCACCTCTCTCTGTAAATTCTATGTAAAAGAAAACATGCTACACTTTAAAACTTATTAGGCATAGCTGTTCTGATCTTCTAGATGTGAACACTGAGGCACAGAAGGGATAAGTTAACTTGCCCAAATTTCTCTATTAGCAGGTACCACAGTCATGGGATTTGAACCTGGGCAGTCATATTTAAAGGACCATACTCAGGGCCACTCTGTTGTCCACTCTTCTAAACAGTAATTCTGTCCATTGCACTGAGTTTCCTCAAAATATTGCTGGACAACGCCCTCAGAGGTGTTATGAACTGGATGTTCTAAATAACAGGTTAAATAGATAAAAACCTCATGCACTAAAAAAGTGAAAATAATTTTTGTTACAAATTTTTTTTTCAAAGTTTAGTTTAGCTGAATACAAGAGTTAACTACTGATGCAGATCCAACTGAAAAGAAGCAGGGTGGGATTATAATTTCGTAATTCTGGACAGTATATTTTAATTTAAAAAGCTATTAGATCGCTGTATACCTGAAACTATCACAACATTGTTAATCAACTGTACTCCAATGTAAAATAAAATGTTAAACAATTAAAATCTAATGTATCATTTTTCTAATAGAAAAAAAGAAGCAATATTCAAAGAAAAAGTATATTCGATCCTATTTTAGAAATTATAGATAGTATCCCTTTTAAGGTAAAAACAAGGTATGTTTTTTTAAGTATCTAAGGATAATTAGTTTATATATATATATTAAAATCCCATCAGATATTTTATAAAAGTAAAATCACATTCTTCATTTTAAAGGAACCTAATCATCAACAAAAATTAACATCATTTTCACAAGCTGAAGGTGCTTCACTTTGTATTTTTTTAGGACCCTGTGGTGCTAAATCGTCAATGGATTCTTAGTAAATGGTGCAAATCCCAGCTTGCTTATTAGCTGTGTGACTATGAGCAAGTTAAAATTCTCATGAGGACTGACAGGTAAATTTTTCTTATACTTAAGAAAAATCACTGAGTAACTATAACATAAAATAACTAGAACATATATTTACTTATTACTTTTTATATCTCCATGAAATCTCATCATTCCAAATAAAGGATTCCTTTTCCACTCCATCTTATTGTGGAATTTTTTTTTCTTTCTGATTTTCCATCCACAGCAATTTTATCACCTCTCTCTGTAAATTCTATGTAAAAAGAAAACATGCTACACTGACTTCATTAATGAAAATATCATAGTTCCATGGGGTGTGTATAAGATGAAGTTATATATAAATTTGGACCAAGCAATAAGAAAGAAGTAAAAATTTCTACTTAAAGAAGAGAAATGAGCTGGAAAAAAAATATGGAAATAAGGATAGATTAAGAAAAATATTCCCTTAGGAACAAAAGGGGCTGAAGAAGTCTTTGGAGAGAAGAAGGTTTTAGTAAAGTCTTCACAAGTTGTGTCCTGGAAACTGTATGGTGTATATTATAAATTCTCCCTCCTCTTGAGAAGTTTCAGTGGAGCCAACACTAGTCACTGCTATTTTTTATGTTAGTGGATCATTTTTGAGGACCTGATGAGTCTCACGTCTGGGTCAGTGAGGCACAGTGCAGCCCACAAGGACACTGTGGTTTAAGATCAGCAAGGTCAGAACACCAAAAGTGAGAGTCACCCACAGGTATCATTGTGAAGTCTAGGACTTAACAGCCCCATCTACTGCTCAGAGGTCAAGAGGCACTTGCTGTCACCTGGGTTGCATGTAAATTTGGTGAAAACTTGGCTTCATCATCACCATTTTTCTTATCATTTGAATCTCCTCCTCCTCAAAACACACGTGAATATATTGAAGGTCTAATCCCCCAGTACTTGTGAATGTGACCCTATTTGGAAATAGAGTCCTTGCTAGGATAAAGTTAAGATGAAGTCACTTCAGTCATGTCCCACTCTCTGTGACCACACCAGGCTCTTCTGTCCACAGAATTCTCCAGGCAAGAATACTGGAGTGGGTTTCCATGCTCTCCACAGGATCTTCCTGACCCAGGGATCAAACTCACATCTTTTTTTATCTCCTGCATTGGCAGGTGGGTGCTTTACCACTAGCGTCACCTGGGAAGCCCATATTACTTGCACATGCGCACTTGTGAATGTGACTTTATTGCAAACGGAGTCTCCAAATGCTGCTCCAAAGATGAAGTCTTTCAGCTAGTTCCTAATCCAACAAAACTGACGTCCTTATAAGATGAGAGATAGACCCATAGAGGGAAAGTGATGTGGAAGACACAGGGAGAGTATCAGCTACTAGCCAAGGAAACAGATCCTCCCTCAAAATCCTCAGAGGTAAATAAACTCCATAATACCTTAACTTAAGCCACCTAGTATGGGGTCCTTGGTTATGGCAGATTCAGAAAAACAAATGCAATGCTTGGGGGAGGATAGTGCTCACTGGGTCTCTTACTTATGGCTGATAATTACTTAAATTATGCCCTAAATTTCTTATTGAGTAAGCTCTTTGCAATATTCTTTGTATCCATATTTATAAAAAATAGCTTACTTTTATCAAATGCTTACAGGTCATAGACATTAACATATGTAGGTCATTTAATCTTCACATCAACCATATGAGCCAGGCATTATTATGAGTTCTATTTTACAGATGAGAAAACTGAGAGATAAGAATATTAAGCAGTTTGCCTGAGGTTACAGAACCAGAAATTAGCTCAATTGGGGTTGTACCTGGCACAGAGAGACGTCAGAGTGTGTACCCCACACACTACAGGATGTTGCCTTAGCAGGAGTTAAATCAACCCCTCATTGCACTTCTAGCAACTTTATTTGTAATGACCTTTCAACAAAAAGCTACGGGATGTTAAGATTTCCTTTTTAAAACCATGCTGGCTGCTGTGATCAAAATTTTTTCTGTTCCTTTCTCCTTATTTGCTTTTCTGTCTCTCTCACTCTCATTTTCTTCTCTTCCTTCCTTCCCTCCTTCCTTTATCCCTTCCTCTTTAAATGCTCAATGTAAATGAAAAAAGAATGGTTATTTACACAATAAAATATTTAGTCACATAGCTATGTCATATTTTGATGTGTTCATTTTACTTATCAAATACTCTTGACCAGAAAAAACAAAAAAACAACCTATTAGATGCTAAATTTATAATTACGAAGAAATTTCAGCCACCATATTCAAAGATACTAGTTGAGTTTGCTAACTCTCAGAAGGCCTGGGAAGCATGATGGAGCACCTAACAGATTACTTGCAACATTGTGAATGTGACTTTATTGCAAACGGAGTCTCCAAATGCTGCTCCAAAGATGAAGTCTTTCAGCTAGTTCCTAATCCAACAAAACTGACGTCCTTATAAGATGAGAGATAGACCCATAGAGGGAAAGTGATGTGGAAGACACAGGGAGAGTATCAGCTACTAGCCAAGGAAACAGATCCTCCCTCAAAATCCTCAGAGGTAAATAAACTCCATAATACCTTAACTTAAGCCACCTAGTATGGGGTCCTTGGTTATGGCAGATTCAGAAAAACAAATGCAATGCTTGGGGGAGGATAGTGCTCACTGGGTCTCTTACTTATGGCTGATAATTACTTAAATTATGCCCTAAATTTCTTATTGAGTAAGCTCTTTGCAATATTCTTTGTATCCATATTTATAAAAAATAGCTTACTTTTATCAAATGCTTACAGGTCATAGACATTAACATATGTAGGTCATTTAATCTTCACATCAACCATATGAGCCAGGCATTATTATGAGTTCTATTTTACAGATGAGAAAACTGAGAGATAAGAATATTAAGCAGTTTGCCTGAGGTTACAGAACCAGAAATTAGCTCAATTGGGGTTGTACCTGGCACAGAGAGACGTCAGAGTGTGTACCCCACACACTACAGGATGTTGCCTTAGCAGGAGTTAAATCAACCCCTCATTGCACTTCTAGCAACTTTATTTGTAATGATCTTTCAACAAAAAGCTACGGGATGTTAAGATTTCCTTTTTAAAACCATGCTGGCTGCTGTGATCAAAATTTTTTCTGTTCCTTTCTCCTTATTTGCTTTTCTGTCTCTCTCACTCTCATTTTCTTCTCTTCCTTCCTTCCCTCCTTCCTTTATCCCTTCCTCTTTAAATGCTCAATGTAAATGAAAAAAGAATGGTTATTTACACAATAAAATATTTAGTCACATAGCTATGTCATATTTTGATGTGTTCATTTTACTTATCAAATACTCTTGACCAGAAAAAAAAAAACAAAAAAACAACCTATTAGATGCTAAATTTATAATTACGAAGAAATTTCAGCCACCATATTCAAAGATACTAGTTGAGTTTGCTAACTCTCAGAAGGCCTGGGAAGCATGATGGAGCACCTAACAGAATCCTGCCTGGAGAAATGCTTCCTAGTCTTACTATTAGAGTAAGCACACAAATACACTCATGTCCTTTAGGTCAGATCCCATGTCATTTGAGTTTAAGGTAATAACAGTACACATGGTGCACTGGGTTTGAAGCTCTTCAATTTGCCTTTGGACAGTGTGTTTTATCTATTTTATCTGACATAGTGAATACTGCTAGTCTACCTATGCAATATCATTCTCCTCCCTTCTTCTAAGAAAAGCCTGATTGTGTTCAGGATGACAGTGGTCCAGCCATAAATGTAACTTCCCAGACTCGTTCTAAACAAGAAATGGATTTACGGTATAGTTTTGACCAGACATCTGCTAGGGGCTTCTTTTTTTTTTTTTTTAATTTTTATTTATTTATCTTTTTGGGGGGTGAGCTGGGGAGGGAGCAGGATGGGCGGGCCACTTCTATTGGTCTTTTCATTTCTCCATTTTCATCCGTCTTTGTTCTTTGGCTCCTGTGGGCCTCCCATCACAGTGGCCTCCGTCGTTGCAGAGCGCCGGCTCTGGGCACACGAGCGCGCCAGAGCTCCGGCTCGGCAATTGGACACATGGGTCCAGCCGCTCCGCGGCACGTGGGATCCTCCCAGGCCAGGGATCGAATCGGCACCCCTTGCACTGCAAGGTGGTGTCCTTACCCACTGGACCACCAGGGGAAGCCCATGCTAAGGGCTTCTGGTATGTTTATTTATTCATTCATTCATTTATTCTATCTTGCCCTTCTTCAATATTTTTTCTCTTTCCTGTCTGTACCATGAAAATGAGGTTGAAGTTGGAGCAACCATGTTGAGAATGAATAAGAAATGTCGGTGATGAAAACCATATGCTAAGTGTGGTGGTGGGTAAAGATATAGCTTGATTAGGCCTTCAGTCTTTTATTGAGCAGGAAGGAGAAACAGTCTCATAGGATTAAGCAACTGCAGTTATATTTCTGTTTCCTACAGTCTTTGTTGGGAGGGGGGGCGCGGGTTGGGGAGAGAGAGGGGCGGGTGGGCTACTTCTTTTGGTCCTTTCATTTACCTATTTTCATCCATCTTTGTTCTTTGGCCTGTGTAGGTCTCCCATCTCAGTGGCCTCTGTTGTCACGGAGCACCGGCTCTGGGCGCATGCGCTCTAGAGCTCCGGCTCGGTAATTAGGCACATCGGTCCAGCCGCTCAGCAGCACGTGGGATCTTCCCAGGCCAGGGATCGAACCGGTACCCCTTGCACTGCAAGGCGGTGTCCTTACCCACTGGACCACCAGGGAAGCCCATGCTAAGGGCTTCTGGTATGTTTATTTATTCATTCATTCATTTATTCTATCTTGCCCTTCTTCAATATTTTTTCTCTTTCCTGTCTGTACCATGAAAATGAGGTTGAAGTTGGAGCAACCATGTTGAGAATGAATAAGAAATGTCGGTGATGAAAACCATATGCTAAGTGTGGTGGTGGGTAAAGATATAGCTTGATTAGGCCTTCAGTCTTTTATTGAGCAGGAAGGAGAAACAGTCTCATAGGATTAAGCAACTGCAGTTATATTTCTGTTTCCTACAGTCTTTGTTGGGAGGGGGGGCGCGGGTTGGGGAGAGAGAGGGGCGGGTGGGCTACTTCTTTTGGTCCTTTCATTTACCTATTTTCATCCATCTTTGTTCTTTGGCCTGTGTAGGTCTCCCATCTCAGTGGCCTCTGTTGTCACGGAGCACCGGCTCTGGGCGCATGCGCTCTAGAGCTCCGGCTCGGTAATTAGGCACATCGGTCCAGCCGCTCAGCAGCACGTGGGATCTTCCCAGGCCAGGGATCGAACCGGTACCCCTTGCACTGCAAGGCGGTGTCCTTACCCACTGGACCATCAGGGGAGCCCTGTTTCCTACAGTCTTAATCCAATTATTCTACTGATAAATGATAGGAAATCAGCTCTAGCCCCAGAGAATAGACCCACAGATGGGAACATTTCAGGGTCCTCTGATGAAATGGCTGGATGTTAAACTGAGCAGTTGAAAGTGAAAACCACTAACATACAAGGTCTCAATCACACAGGTGATGTAATCAGCATGTTATTATCTCACTCTGGAATATTCCTAGACATCCCAGGATGGCAATGCAGAGGTCAGACAAGTGATAATATGGGTCCAAAAGAAATATTCAGTACAGAAAACAAAATAAAAATAAATTTAAAAATATATTTGATAGCTTCAGATAAACTTTTTTAATGGTTGCCAAAACGGAACAACAAAAAAGGTGATGATCAGAGTAATAATGAACTCTTGGAAATTAAAAAATGTACTCATAGACATAAAAAGGAATGTTAAAAAAGGGAGAAATTTGAGAGATTCTTACATGAAGAGATATGAGGAAAAAGTGCTAAAAAAAGGAGAGAGACAATTTAAAAATTATGAGATCGACTCAGAAGACCCAACATATGACTAATAAAAGTTGTAAAAAATAAATAATAGAATCACTGGTGGATAAATACATTTCAAATCAATAGAGAGAAATGATCCTCCAGAACTGAAATCTTAGATTTTTAGATTGCAAAGACCTACGAAAGGCACAAAATTGTGAGAGGCAAGAAACCCACACAGAAGCACATGAGTTGGAATTTCAAGACACCAGGGATAAAGATAAAAAGCTAGCAACATCCAGCAGAAGGGAGAAAAGAAACTATTTAGCTTGAAGAATGACGGTGGGCTTTTAAATAGGATACTGGAAGACTAAAAAAGTAAAACTCTTAAAATCCTGAGGGAAGTTATTCTTCAACCTACAATTCCAACACAATTACTAATGTATGAAAAAAGCTAAAGATTTTTGTTTACCTATTTTCATCCATCTTTGTTCTTTGGCCTGTGTAGGTCTCCCATCTCAGGGTTGTCACGGAGCACCGGCTCTGGGCGCATGCGCTCCAGAGCTCCGGCTCGGTAATTAGACACATCGGTCCAGCCGCTCAGCAGCACGTGGGATCTTCCCAGGCCAGGGATCGAACCGGTGCCCCCTGCACTGCAAGGCGGTGTCCTTACCCACTGGACCATCAGGGGAGCCCTGTTTCCTACAGTCTTAATCCAATTATTCTACTGATAAATGATAGGAAATCAGCTCTAGCCCCAGAGAATAGACCCACAGATGGGAACATTTCAGGGTCCTCTGATGAAATGGCTGGATGTTAAACTGAGCAGTTGAAAGTGAAAACCACTAACATACAAGGTCTCAATCACACAGGTGATGTAATCAGCATGTTATTATCTCACTCTGGAATATTCCTAGACATCCCAGGATGGCAATGCAGAGGTCAGACAAGTGATAATATGGGTCCAAAAGAAATATTCAGTACAGAAAACAAAATAAAAATAAATTTAAAAATATATTTGATAGCTTCAGATAAACTTTTTTAATGGTTGCCAAAACGGAACAACAAAAAAGGTGATGATCAGAGTAATAATGAACTCTTGGAAATTAAAAAATGTACTCATAGACATAAAAAGGAATGTTAAAAAAGGGAGAAATTTGAGAGATTCTTACATGAAGAGATATGAGGAAAAAGTGCTAAAAAAAGGAGAGAGACAATTTAAAAATTATGAGATCGACTCAGAAGACCCAACATATGACTAATAAAAGTTGTAAAAAATAAATAATAGAATCACTGGTGGATAAATACATTTCAAATCAATAGAGAGAAATGATCCTCCAGAACTGAAATCTTAGATTTTTAGATTGCAAAGACCTACGAAAGGCACAAAATTGTGAGAGGCAAGAAACCCACACAGAAGCACATGAGTTGGAATTTCAAGACACCAGGGATAAAGATAAAAAGCTAGCAACATCCAGCAGAAGGGAGAAAAGAAACTATTTAGCTTGAAGAATGACGGTGGGCTTTTAAATAGGATACTGGAAGACTAAAAAAGTAAAACTCTTAAAATCCTGAGGGAAGTTATTCTTCAACCTACAATTCCAACACAAACTATACATCACATGTATGGCAAAGGCTAAAAAAAAAAAATGAGAATGAAAAATCTCTTTAAAAAATTACCTCCTTCTGGCTTAGGAAGGGATGGAGGGCACATTCCACGAACTGGTGCTAAGTTGCTTCAGTTGTGTCCAACTCTGTGCAACCCTAAGAATTGTAACCCGCCAGGCTCCTCTGTCCATGGGATTCTCCAGGTAAAAGTACTGGAGTGAATTGCCACGTCCTCCTCCAGGGGATATTCCTGACCCAAGGACTGAACCTGCATCTCTTATGTCTCCTGCATTGGCAGGCCTGTTCTTTTCCACTAGCGGCACCTGAGGAGGAGCAGCAAATTAGAAGTGGCCATGGGATACAACTTGAGAGAAAACGAAGAGAATTCAAGTGAGTCTTCAGAGGAGGCTTATGCAGCAGACCTAGAGAACTAGAGCTGTAAATTGGAGCAAGAGGAGAGGGTTAAGTAGGGAGTTCCCAAGGGGGAGAAAATGGGTTTAGGGGATCTTTGAACAAGCTTATCTGTGCTGAGAGGAAAATTAGTGTGACATTGAGATCGGGAAATCACTCCTGCATACAACATTCAGTAAACTAAAAAGAAAGTAGCCATTATTAGCTCCAGGGAAAATGAGAAATATAGCTGTCTGTTATCCTGAAGAGCTTTGAATAACATTGCATGGTCAGTCCTTCAACGTAGAGTAAAACTTTGGGAAAATGGAGGACGGGACTTGGGTGTAGAAAAAGCACTGTTGTAAGAAAGTGTCATCCTCATTTTCTACAGCAGGAAGACCACAGGTAAATGTCTGAAATTCGACAAAAACGATAAGACCCAACATATGACAAAAAAAAAAAACATGGTGGATAAATACATTTCAAATCAATAGAGAGAAATGATCCTCCAGAACTGAAATCTTAGATTTTTAGATTGCAAAGACCTACGAAAGGCACAAAATTGTGAGAGGCAAGAAACCCACACAGAAGCACATGAGTTGGAATTTCAAGACACCAGGGATAAAGATAAAAAGCTAGCAACATCCAGCAGAAGGGAGAAAAGAAACTATTTAGCTTGAAGAATGACGGTGGGCTTTTAAATAGGATACTGGAAGACTAAAAAAGTAAAACTCTTAAAATCCTGAGGGAAGTTATTCTTCAACCTACAATTCCAACACAAACTATACATCACATGTATGGCAAAGGCTAAAAAAAAAAAATGAGAATGAAAAATCTCTTTAAAAAATTACCTCCTTCTGGCTTAGGAAGGGATGGAGGGCACATTCCACGAACTGGTGCTAAGTTGCTTCAGTTGTGTCCAACTCTGTGCAACCCTAAGAATTGTAACCCGCCAGGCTCCTCTGTCCATGGGATTCTCCAGGTAAAAGTACTGGAGTGAATTGCCACGTCCTCCTCCAGGGGATATTCCTGACCCAAGGACTGAACCTGCATCTCTTATGTCTCCTGCATTGGCAGGCCTGTTCTTTACCACTAGCGGCACCTGAGGAGGAGCAGCAAATTAGAAGTGGCCATGGGATACAACTTGAGAGAAAACGAAGAGAATTCAAGTGAGTCTTCAGAGGAGGCTTATGCAGCAGACCTAGAGAACTAGAGCTGTAAATTGGAGCAAGAGGAGAGGGTTAAGTAGGGAGTTCCCAAGGGGGAGAAAATGGGTTTAGGGGATCTTTGAACAAGCTTATCTGTGCTGAGAGGAAAATTAGTGTGACATTGAGATCGGGAAATCACTCCTGCATACAACATTCAGTAAACTAAAAAGAAAGTAGCCATTATTAGCTCCAGGGAAAATGAGAAATATAGCTGTCTGTTATCCTGAAGAGCTTTGAATAACATTGCATGGTCAGTCCTTCAACGTAGAGTAAAACTTTGGGAAAATGGAGGACGGGACTTGGGTGTAGAAAAAGCACTGTTGTAAGAAAGTGTCATCCTCATTTTCTACAGCAGGAAGACCACAGGTAAATGTCTGAAACTGAAAAGTCAAGAAATGTAAGAATAAATTTCTTCTTTAGCAGAAGAAAGCATTCAAAGGTTCATATATGGTACACCTGGGGAGAGAAATTCAGAAGTAGAGTGTCTCCAGTAGGTATTTTTTGATTTTTCATCTTATGTGTTTTCTATTATGAGAGAGGGTCACAACTTAAAGTAAACTTTTATTTTATGGCATTTTAGTTATTTTGCCATGTTGATGAATGTGAATATGAAGCTATTTGACTTAAATTCAACTTTTGAAAATTGATCACTTGTTATCAGTCGCCTTACCATGTCTCTGCATTTTCTGTTAAATATCAGACCTATTAACTACTGGACTTCCTTGGTGACTCAGAAAGTAAAGAAGCCTGCAATGCAGGCAACCCTGGGTCAGGAAGATACCCTGGAGAAAGAAATGACTACCCATTCCAATATTCCTGCCTGGAGAATCCCATGAACAAAGGAGTCTGTAGACTACAGTCCATGGAATTGCAGAGTCAGATGTGACTAAGTGACTAAGAACACACATATATTAACTATTATTTCTAGTTTTTCATCACTATGGATGTACACAGAACAAATTTTCTACACCTTTATCAAGGTACTCCCCCACCCCAGTATTTTAAGTTAAATTTTTATTATGTTATTGGTTTGTGACTTGTATTTATCCACTCATTCAGTTGCTCTTGAAATATTTATTCAGCCAGCACTAGTCTAAGCATCAGGAATATAGCAGTGAGAATAATAGACAATACTTTGCTGACATTAAGCTTTTGTTCTGAGTGTGTTGGGATAGTGTCACCTTGGCCAAGCAACAGAATCCATTTGTGCTCTGGGTTCCTCCTTTGAAAAGTGAGCATAATTTTACCTACCTATTCTTTCAAAAGTGAGTTCTGAGGACATACCCAAACTAAAATTCTTCCATGCTAAAGAAGTTATCTCCAAAAGCACCATTTTAATATTCAAAGAGTTAATTTCACAATTATTTCTAGCACCAACAAACTGAACGATTAGGGATAAGGCCATCGATAGCACAGAATGATTGTGACATTTGTCTTTAGAGCTAACAGGCAGATTGCTACATTCTTCAATAGTCACTTTGTTTTGTCTAAATATCATAAGTTTTTGATGTTGTTATTATCAGAACATGCAGTCCATATACATTCCAGCCTTTTTCTCTGCCTATGTTAAAACTCTAATGGAATTATTTAAAATAAAAATGCTCTCAACTGCATATGATGCAACAGAGTGATTCTGCTGAACATAGAAAACATTTAATGGACCCCATTCTCTCCCCATCAGCCTGGATACGGAGACTACTTTGGAAATATGCCTAGATAAGCTTTTTTAGATTTATTGGTAGGTCAAGAGTTTGAAAAATGTGAAGGTATAGGCATATAGAAATATAGTATCCTTCATTTATTAAACAATACATTGAAAACAGAAATACATACCAGGCATGTTGCAAAGTATAAAACCAGTAACTGATTTCTACCACCCTGGTTAATGCCACCATCACTTCTCACTTTAGTAACTGAAAAACCTCCAAACTGATTTTCCTCATTTCTGCCTTGCCCCCTCCTTCATGAAGACACCAGCTAGGAAGATTCAATATAATCTATATCATAATTCCTGCCCAGTCTTTACCATCTTCTTCAAAAGGCCAAATTCCCTGTAATAAACTGCAAAAGGTGTGCATTGAATAAAACAATCAATCAATCACCAGTTATACTTAGGTAATGCATATGACAAAATACTTGCCATCTATGATTTGTTAGGGATTCAAATTGACATAAAGAACAATCAAGACATTGTAAAATAATCTATTCCTGGATCTAGGACAAATGGTATGAATAAAGACTTTGGGGGAAGTTAGGAAGAGGATTTCATGTTGGCCATAGCGGTTTGGTTTCCTTGTACAGCAAACACTTAAACATGAGGTAAAGACAAGAATTGCCTGGTAATTATGTTGTCATCTAGTTAGACACAAGACTGAATACACGTTCATAATTTTACCTACCTATTCTTTCAAAAGTGAGTTCTGAGGACATACCCAAACTAAAATTCTTCCATGCTAAAGAAGTTATCTCCAAAAGCACCATTTTAATATTCAAAGAGTTAATTTCACAATTATTTCTAGCACCAACAAACTGAACGATTAGGGATAAGGCCATCGATAGCACAGAATGATTGTGACATTTGTCTTTAGAGCTAACAGGCAGATTGCTACATTCTTCAATAGTCACTTTGTTTTGTCTAAATATCATAAGTTTTTGATGTTGTTATTATCAGAACATGCAGTCCATATACATTCCAGCCTTTTTCTCTGCCTATGTTAAAACTCTAATGGAATTATTTAAAATAAAAATGCTCTCAACTGCATATGATGCAACAGAGTGATTCTGCTGAACATAGAAAACATTTAATGGACCCCATTCTCTCCCCATCAGCCTGGATACGGAGACTACTTTGGAAATATGCCTAGATAAGCTTTTTTAGATTTATTGGTAGGTCAAGAGTTTGAAAAATGTGAAGGTATAGGCATATAGAAATATAGTATCCTTCATTTATTAAACAATACATTGAAAACAGAAATACATACCAGGCATGTTGCAAAGTATAAAACCAGTAACTGATTTCTACCACCCTGGTTAATGCCACCATCACTTCTCACTTTAGTAACTGAAAAACCTCCAAACTGATTTTCCTCATTTCTGCCTTGCCCCCTCCTTCATGAAGACACCAGCTAGGAAGATTCAATATAATCTATATCATAATTCCTGCCCAGTCTTTACCATCTTCTTCAAAAGGCCAAATTCCCTGTAATAAACTGCAAAAGGTGTGCATTGAATAAAACAATCAATCAATCACCAGTTATACTTAGGTAATGCATATGACAAAATACTTGCCATCTATGATTTGTTAGGGATTCAAATTGACATAAAGAACAATCAAGACATTGTAAAATAATCTATTCCTGGATCTAGGACAAATGGTATGAATAAAGACTTTGGGGGAAGTTAGGAAGAGGATTTCATGTTGGCCATAGCGGTTTGGTTTCCTTGTACAGCAAACACTTAAACATGAGGTAAAGACAAGAATTGCCTGGTAATTATGTTGTCATCTAGTTAGACACAAGACTGAATACACGTTCATAATTCTAAAGGCATGCCTATCATCTCATCGATTCTATAAGATCTGATTTATATTTTATAAAATATCTATCACTCTAATCACAAACCAGTCACTTCTGCTGATGTAGTAAGAGCCCCTGATGTAGACAGGCATAAACAACACACACATGACATTGAATTAAGATATGGGCTTGAGGTAGCTAATTTACAATAGTGACAGGCTTATCTCAAATTTGATAGACACACTTGAACTCAAACAATCTCTGGTCTGACATCCAGTAAACTGAAACTTGATTAAGTGGTAGTTTTGCACATATATGAGACCTCCCTGGTGGCACTAGTGGTAAAGAAACTAGCTGCCAATGCAGGAGACCTAAGAGATATGGGTTTGATCCCATGCACACATGTGATACAAATCCAACTGATATTCTCCATAGCCTCTCTATTTTTTAAAATATTTATTTATTTGGCTGTGCCAGGTCTCAGTCACAGCAATCAGAACCTTTTAGTTGCAATATGTGGGATCTAGTTCCCTGACCAGAGAAAAACCCGAGCCTGTTGCATTAGCAGTGGAGAGTCTTGGCCACTAGACCAACAGGGAAGCCCCCTCCATAGCCTTCAGACCCTGAATCCAATTGTGATTCAACAAGGAGAGACAAAATTATACTTATCATCAGGAACGCATTAGATCTATTTTATAGCACTCTAATTACTTGAAAATTACACATGATGGTGACTGCAACCATGAAATTAAAAGACATTTGCTCCTTGGAAGAAAAGCTATGACAAACCTAGACATCATGCTGAAAAAAAAAAGTCCATATAGTCAAGGCTATGGTTTTACCCATAGTCATGTATGGGTGTGAGAGTTGGACCATAAAGAAGTCTGAGCACTGAAGAACTGATGCCTTTCAACTGTGGTGTTGGAGAAGTTTCATTGGAAGGACTGATGCTAAAGCTGAAACTGCAGTACTTTGGTCATCTGATGCGAAGAAATGACTCATTGGAGAAGGCCCTGATGCAGGAAAAAATAGAAGGTAAAAGAAGAAGGGGACAACAGACGATGAGATGGTTGGATGGCATCACTGAGTCAACACACACGAGTTTGAGCAAACTTGGGAGATAGTGAAGGACGGGGGAGTCTGGCAGGTCACAGTTCATGCGATTGCAAAGAATTGGACATGACTGACTGACTGAACTGAATGAGACAGAGACATGGAAATAGTTATGGGTCTTTATCATAAGCTGTAATCTTTCTGTAGATTCTTTGGCAAAGAAAGAACAAAAACAAACACTATAAAAGAGTGGCTTTCAAGTCATGCCTGCCCCTTTTACCAGCAAACCTTCACTTCTAATCACTGCATATTATTTATTAGGCAGCTTCTAGATCAGACTGGTTGATTCCCAGGTAACAGAATATGATCAGCAAAAAGACATGAAACAATTAAAAATGTTTTAAGTGCTCGCTTCGGCAGCACATATACTAAAATTGGAATGATACAGAGAAGATTAGCATGGCCCCTGCGCAAGGATGACACACAAATTCATGAAGTGTTCCATATTTTAAAATTAAAAATTAAAAAAATGTTTTAAAAATCAGGGAAATTCTCATAAACAAAAGATTTCTCAGGATAGATAGAGGTTAGAACTATTTCCCGAATTTCAGTTTTCACTCATCTTCAATATCTCTACCAAGACCCATATTTCACTTATACCATCATTTTTTTTCTTAAAGCAGTACACTTAAATATATTATTTTTGAAGGAAGTATTCATCACTACCAGATTGCAAATACATATCAATTGCCACAGAGAGGTAATATAAATATGATGAAGCAACATCATTTTCAAGTTTTAGGTCTGAACTCTTTTTTCAAAGAAGATACAAACAATTGTTGAATTCAATACTGGAGCTACAAGGAGACTGTCTCATTTCTATAATCAAAGGATTGAACAGGATGAGGAAATATATTAATACAATGTTTGTATGATTTTCCATATTTCACCTAAAGCATCTTGCATGAGCATAATACTTTCCTTAAAATTTGGGAAAATGCTATTTGGGGAAATGATTTTCTGTAACTCGCTGACCACCTATTAGGATAACAAACAGACATGCACAAGCACATACTCACAACTGAAATAAAATTTTATTAAACAATAGTTACCTCATCTACATCTGGAACTTTTTTCTACTTTATTAGAAATTATGATATGACCCCACAAAATGATTTTTCAGCCAATAATGACATATGACCACTAATGTATAAAACACCAAATTGGAAGAATGGAATAGAGGGGTGTTATCCTTGTTTTAGTATTTGAAGTACTAAAATAAGGTACTTTGTCTCAACAGAAGTATGAATTACAGGTTGGAGACAAATCAAAGAGCTACAGTAATTTTAGAAATGTCTATATTTTCTTTTCTATACAGTAGTTTTTAAATAATTCTATCCTGTAGCCTTCAAGGGAGAACCTTGTATATACCTGTTTCATATGCTTTAACAAGAATATGTTCATAGAACATTACAACGTTTTAATGGTGCTAATTAGTAAAAACAGAATACAAGCTTGATTTTTTTATGTGTGTATGTGAAATGCCAGGTTAAATGAAAGTTAGACGTTTTTAAATAAATTTTAAACATTGTAATACTTGTGAAAGAAAGTGCTAATCATTCAGTCATGGCCTATTCTTTGCAACTCCATGGACTGTAGCCTTCGTCCCTGGGATTCTTCAGGCAAGGATACCAGAGTGGGTAGTCATTCCCTTCTGCAGGGGATCTTCCCAGCTCAGGGATCACACTGGATCACTTGCATTTGCAGGCGTCTGAGCCACCAGAGAAGCCCCAGTGTCAGAACCTTTAAAGTACTAACAGACATGTCCCAAAGGGGCATATGTTAACCAGTGTTTTGCAAAATGTTTTGAGCATGAGCTATTTCCTGGGCAGGACATATCAGAAGATGCAATTTTCTCTTGACGTACATTGGTGAGCTGGGTTGTTGTTTTTCACAGTCCTCCATGCCTCCATGATGCTCTCTGCTTCCACTAAATGAGTAGTCACTCCCTGGTGACCACAACACAAACATTTTATCTCCACTCCTACTCATAGCATTTGCTTCACTTCCAGCTCATATTCAGCTGTTAAAATGCATTTCTGCCACACAAAGACTTGTACAAAAAAATAGACAAAAAGTAGAAGAAATCTAATTGTTTATCAACAAGAGAATGGTTAAACAAAATGCACAACATCCATACAATGGAATACTATTTAGCGATAAATAGGGTGAATTATTGATATATTAGCTACATCGATAAATCTCAGAAAATAAAAAGCCAGACACAAAAAGCCACATACTCTGAACACATTTGTATGAACTTATCATCAAAGGAAAAATCACAGAGACAGAAAGTAGATTAGTGGCTGTCTGGGGCTATGGATGGAGTGGAGATGAATGACAAATGGGCTGGAAGGATCCTGTTGGGATGATAGAAATTCTCTGAAACTGCATGGGTAAAATTTATTAAATGATGAATTGATTACATTTTGTTGATATGTATACTTAAAATGGATAAATTTTGCACAATATAAATTATCCCTTAATAAATTTTTTTAAAAAATTCATTCACCTGACTAGTCACCCAGCCAACCATCCATAAGCTGACCCAGCCTTCTTCCTTTAAGAGTCTTTCCTTCCTGCCTCAATCTGCATGTGGACTGTCCTTGTTTTGAAAGAACATACCTTTTTGTTTTTATGTATGTTGGACTCAGAATTTGCCTTTGAACCTGTCCTTGTATTAATTTGAGTACTGGTCTAACATCCTTATTAGTCTAAAAGTCCTACAGACACTTAACACTTTGGACCATGTAAGAATAAGTATCATTGAATCTAAGTACAGGAAGTTTCATAATACAAACACATGTAGACATGCCCATTCGTGGCTATTGTTAAATTGGCTGCTTTGAAATCTGAAATGTACATTTTTCACTTAATCTTATACAGTAGTTTAATACCTCAACACAACAGCTACTAGTTCAAGGAATAATAATAACAGCAGCAGCAAAGGCAGAATCATGAGGAGCAACTCCCTTTACTGAACACTTTCTTGGGGTTGGTGATGGTGCTAGGTGTTTATCATTCTGTGGATATTATTCTAGAAATGAGGCACAATGAAGCTAAGCATTTATCTCAGGTCTGGTGCCACAGAAGCAGAGGCTGAGGCAGATTTCCCCTGCATATGGCTTATTTATGGCCGGAGCACGTTGTTTTTTATTTTTAATTTTTTTTTGTTTATTTTTGGGGGAGGGAGGGTGGGGTGGGAAGGGAGGAGGGACAGGCGGGCCACTTCTATTGGTCTTTCATTTATCTATTTTCATCCATTTTCTGTTCATTGACCGGTGTGGGCCTCCCATTGCGGTGGCCTCTGTTGTCGCAGAGCACCCGCTCTGGGCGCATGTGCGCCAGAGCTCCGGCCCAGTAATTGGACACATCAGTCCAGCCGCTCCGCAGCACGTGGGATCTTCCCAGGCCAGGGATCGAACCAGCGCCCCTTGCACTGAAAGTGGTGTCCTTACGCACTGGACCACCAGGGAAGCCCTGGTTGGAGCACTTTGATGAGAAATTAGAAATGAGATGTAGAAAGCAAGGAAGGAAAGTGGAAGGAGCTAGAATCTCTAGGATAAGTCCTGCTATAGTCTAATCCATGGGGAGCTGAAAAGGATAAACAGGAGAACAGACTCTACCCTGTCTTGAGGTAAGGGGGTGTATATTGACAGGAGGTAAACATACTTCCTCTCCTAGCTACTCTGTGTGTGTGTAAGTCCCAGGCGCCTTGGCTGTAATCACCCAAGGATAACTCCCCAGAAAAGGTCATAGATGTGAGCTCCTAGTGAGTGCCCACAGCTTGGGGATGGAAATACCCATCAGGAAGACAGGTTCCCAGAGATCTGAGCAGACACCAACAGTACTACTACAGTACTATAGCTCTTGACTCAAATAACACCCCTAGTAAAAGGAATATGCCAGATTAACCTCCCCCGCCCCGAATTCTTTCTGACTTAATTCACTCTGTATGACAGGCCCTAGGTCCATCCATGTTTCTACAAATAACCTAATTTCATTCATTTTCATGGCTGTGTAATATTCCATTGTGTGTATGTATCACATCTTCTTTATCCATTCTTCTATCAGTGGGCATTTAGGTCGCTTTCTTGTCCTGGCTATTGTAAATAGTGCTGTAATGAACACAGGGGTGCATGAATCTATTTGAATTATGGTTTTCTATAGATACCTACCCAGTAGTAGGATTCCTGGGTCACATGGTTGTTCTATTTTTATTTTTTTAAGGAGCCTCCCTACTGTTCTCCACAGTGACTGTATCAATTTAGAAAAGTGGTACAGATGAACCTATCTGCAGGGCAGGAATAGAGACACAGACAAAGGGAATGAAGGTGTGGACCTGAGGCTCAAGAAGGAGGGGATGAATGTACACGTATAGCTCATTCACTTTGTTGTACAGCAAAAAGTGACACAACATTGTAAAGCAACTATACCCCCCTCTCCTCACAAATCATTCTGATTTCTATATCAGTGTTTTTCACTATCTTTTCCAGCCGCCCGCAGCACGTGGGATCTTCCCAGGCCAGGGATCGAACCAGCGCCTTGCACTGAAAGTGGTGTCCTTACGCACTGGACCACCAGGGAAGCCCTGGTTGGAGCACTTTGATGAGAAATTAGAAATGAGATGTAGAAAGCAAGGAAGGAAAGTGGAAGGAGCTAGAATCTCTAGGATAAGTCCTGCTATAGTCTAATCCATGGGGAGCTGAAAAGGATAAACAGGAGAACAGACTCTACCCTGTCTTGAGGTAAGGGGGTGTATATTGACAGGAGGTAAACATACTTCCTCTCCTAGCTACTCTGTGTGTGTGTAAGTCCCAGGCGCCTTGGCTGTAATCACCCAAGGATAACTCCCCAGAAAAGGTCATAGATGTGAGCTCCTAGTGAGTGCCCACAGCTTGGGGATGGAAATACCCATCAGGAAGACAGGTTCCCAGAGATCTGAGCAGACACCAACAGTACTACTACAGTACTATAGCTCTTGACTCAAATAACACCCCTAGTAAAAGGAATATGCCAGATTAACCTCCCCCGCCCCGAATTCTTTCTGACTTAATTCACTCTGTATGACAGGCCCTAGGTCCATCCATGTTTCTACAAATAACCTAATTTCATTCATTTTCATGGCTGTGTAATATTCCATTGTGTGTATGTATCACATCTTCTTTATCCATTCTTCTATCAGTGGGCATTTAGGTCGCTTTCTTGTCCTGGCTATTGTAAATAGTGCTGTAATGAACACAGGGGTGCATGAATCTATTTGAATTATGGTTTTCTATAGATACCTACCCAGTAGTAGGATTCCTGGGTCACATGGTTGTTCTATTTTTATTTTTTTAAGGAGCCTCCCTACTGTTCTCCACAGTGACTGTATCAATTTAGAAAAGTGGTACAGATGAACCTATCTGCAGGGCAGGAATAGAGACACAGACAAAGGGAATGAAGGTGTGGACCTGAGGCTCAAGAAGGAGGGGATGAATGTACACGTATAGCTCATTCACTTTGTTGTACAGCAAAAAGTGACACAACATTGTAAAGCAACTATACCCCCCTCTCCTCACAAATCATTCTGATTTCTATATCAGTGTTTTTCACTATCTTTTTGCTTCATTATCACATTCTGCTATGTTTGTCTACTAAAGCATGTACACACCACACACACACAAATGCACAAATGCCTCTGTTATGGTCCAGGTTGATCCATTAGCATCTATTTTAAAATTAACTATTAATTTAAACTAGGATAACAAATTAAAGCCTATTTGACATCCTTCTTTAATCTTGCTTTTAATGAATAGATAAAAATAATTTTTAATTACATGCATTATTTAAATAGTGTCTGCAAAACTTGGAGCCTGCATGAAAACAATTGACTTTTTCTAGCATTTTAAATATTCTCCCTGCCAAATCATTGTTAGACTAACACATTTACATTCCCTATGGATAAAGATTTGCTTAGAACCTCAGTTCAGACAATGTTCCACTCACTACACGTCCCCAGTGAGTCAGTCTGAGTTTTGTAGAAATGACTATACCCCTTCGATTTTCTTTTTATCAGAGATAGAATCATACAGGCAAGTGGAATTTGACATTAGAAATTACAACCTAAAAATCAAGCAAACAAACCAAAGCATAACATAATGTCTGCCATCTAGCACTGCACAAAAGAGCTGGCTTCGTTCCAACAATGGCGTGACTCATTGCAATAATACAAAGCACTGTTTATAAGGAATGACAAACTCTAAATGAAAATTGCTTGTCTGAGCCCCAAGAGCCTATGTTCATCCATTTCTCTCTTTCCCTCCACTTTAGCAACCTTTGCATTTAAATGCAGATATATATGGGGATTTCTACGTCCTCCACTCATCATGCATCCTTTTCCTCTTATCTCTCTTATTTTACTTATTCTGAAAGCCAGTTTCAGAGCTTTCATCCTTAGAATAAGTAGCAGAGCAGTCTGGACATTTGGAGCAAATAGAAGGTTTGTTTGGATGGCATTCTGTGTATGCATTTCATATAGAATAAAATTCTATCGTAGAGGGCTGTCTATGATCAGGCCACAATACCCTCTGACAATGACACAATAATTGCTTAAACAGGTGACACAATAATTGCTTAACATGGCTTGAGCATATTATGTGATAAATGGCATCCCCAAATGGCTACATTTTAAGCTTTGGAAGGGGACAAAATAGGGAGATAAGGTATATTGCTTTGGGGAACAGGAAGTATGAGTCAGAAACCAAGTCCCTGGTAGTTTTCTCTCTGAAAAGGGAATCTCAGAGAGTGAGGCATCTCATATTCTATTTCAAAGCATAGCCAGAAACATTTCCTCTCAATGAGCAATTTGCAAAACACTTCCCTAGGGATTCCTGATGTCTGTCAGAAATCTCTCCGTACATTTCTTTCAGTTCCTTGGAGAGAAGGGAAGGGAGGTAATATTTGTAACATATGTTATGCCCTTCATCTGTTATTTAATCTCACAAAGAATATTTGAGGATAAAATATTACCCTTCTTTGCTGACAAGAAAAGTGGCATTTAAAGAAACTAAAAAGAAAGCAAAAAGAAATGAACAATAACAATACAGATTCACCGAAAGAGCTTGGATTCCAGTCCAGACCTTTTTGACCCAGATGTTCATACTTTTTCTATTCTTTCATGTTGCCCATAGCTTAATACAACATTTCCTGAAATGTGTTCTGTTGGAGTAATAGGAGTAAGCTTCACTTAAGGTGCAGTAAAAGCAGGCCAGCTTTCCTAGAAGACTTCTCAACACTTCTAATACATCCAAGTATGGTCTGAAGTCTCCAAAGGAATCTATAGCACAGTGCTTCCAAAATTTCACCGTCATAGAGGCCTTTTCTTGTCTGACCTTTAACTCTACTGAAAGCACTTCCTTGGAGGCTCAGATGGTGACAAATCTGCTTGCAATGCAGGAGATCCAGGTTGAAGCCCCGAGGGGGAAGACCCCTTGGAGAAGGGAATGGCTATTCCCTCCAGTGTTCTTGCCTAGAGAATTCCATGGACAGAGGAGCCTAGTGGGCCACAGCTCACGGACTTGCAAAAAGTTGGAAGTGACTGAGTGACTATCATATTCATTTGCAAGACTCCTCAACACTTTTAATACACTTAAGTATGTTCTGAGTCTCCAAAGGTACACATAGCACAATGTTTCCAAACTTCCATGATCCGAGAGGCCTTTTTTGCCTGACCTTCATACTCTGCTGATAGCACTTGAGAAACTACTGTTATCTGGTAATACTCTACAACAGAAGACAGGAGAGAAGACCAAGCTAAAGAGCTCAGGTTTTCTTTATTTCCTAGAATTCTGCATCACCTGAAATTTTGTGAGCCTCAGGTTTTTTTCTTTACTAGCCAAGTCCCTGGTAGTTTTCTCTCTGAAAGGGAACCCATTTCTTTTCTCAAATTTGAGCAATTTGAGAACCACTTCCCTAGGGATTCCTGATGTCTGTCAGAAATCTCTCCGTACATTTCTTTCAGTTCCTTGGAGAGAAGGGAAGGGAGGTAATATTTGTAACATATGTTATGCCCTTCATCTGTTATTTAATCTCACAAAGAATATTTGAGGATAAAATATTACCCTTCTTTGCTGACAAGAAAAGTGGCATTTAAAGAAACTAAAAAGAAAGCAAAAAGAAATGAACAATAACAATACAGATTCACCGAAAGAGCTTGGATTCCAGTCCAGACCTTTTTGACCCAGATGTTCATACTTTTTCTATTCTTTCATGTTGCCCATAGCTTAATACAACATTTCCTGAAATGTGTTCTGTTGGAGTAATAGGAGTAAGCTTCACTTAAGGTGCAGTAAAAGCAGGCCAGCTTTCCTAGAAGACTTCTCAACACTTCTAATACATCCAAGTATGGTCTGAAGTCTCCAAAGGAATCTATAGCACAGTGCTTCCAAAATTTCACCGTCATAGAGGCCTTTTCTTGTCTGACCTTTAACTCTACTGAAAGCACTTCCTTGGAGGCTCAGATGGTGACAAATCTGCTTGCAATGCAGGAGATCCAGGTTGAAGCCCCGAGGGGGAAGACCCCTTGGAGAAGGGAATGGCTATTCCCTCCAGTGTTCTTGCCTAGAGAATTCCATGGACAGAGGAGCCTAGTGGGCCACAGCTCACGGACTTGCAAAAAGTTGGAAGTGACTGAGTGACTATCATATTCATTTGCAAGACTCCTCAACACTTTTAATACACTTAAGTATGTTCTGAGTCTCCAAAGGTACACATAGCACAATGTTTCCAAACTTCCATGATCCGAGAGGCCTTTTTTGCCTGACCTTCATACTCTGCTGATAGCACTTGAGAAACTACTGTTATCTGGTAATACTCTACAACAGAAGACAGGAGAGAAGACCAAGCTAAAGAGCTCAGGTTTTCTTTATTTCCTAGAATTCTGCATCACCTGAAATTTTGTGAGTTTGCACTAACTTAGGAAAGAGAAACAAAGTGTGATTTATATAAATTAATACATTATCATAATACTAATGTTATTGTGTATGCTTCCATTAGAAAGTTTTCATAAATATAAGAAAATAAATAGGTCCTAAGCAAAGCCCTATATCTCTTATAATCACTATGGAAAGCAAACACTAGACTATGTTCAGTTAATGTCTAATAAATGTTATAGTTAGCCCTCCAAGACCTCGGGTTCAGCATCCATGGATTTAACCAACTGCTATGGCAGTTCTTGGATGCAGAGCCCAAAGAAAGGTAAACTGTACTAGTGTCATTTTATGTAAAGGTTTTGAGCATTCTCAGACTTTGGTATCCAAAGGGACCTTAGAACCATTTCCCAGTGGTTACCAAGGGAAGACTGCACAATACTAAGTCAATAAGAAACAATTATGTAAGGCCAGATATTGTTCTTTTTTTTTTTTTGGTGGGGGGCGGGTTGGGGAGGGAGGGGAGCAGGCGGGCCACTTCTGTTGTTCTTTCATTTATCTATTTTCATCCATCTTTGCTCTTTGGACCGTGTGGGCCTCCCATCGCAGTGACCTCTTTCGCTGCAGAGCACTGGCTCTGGGCACATGCTCTCCAGAGCTCCTGCTCGTATTGGACACATGGGTCCAGCCGCTCAGCGGCACGTGGGATCTTCCCAGGTCAAGGGTCGAACCGCGCCTTTGCACTGCAAGGCGGTGTCCTTACCCACTGGACCACCAGGAAGCCCCAGATATTGTTCTAAGTGGACACCAGCTTAAGTCATCTGAGTCTGGCGGCCAACAGCTCACGGACTTGCAAAAGTTGGAAGTGACTGAGTGACTATCATATTCATTTGCAAGACTCCTCAACACTTTTAATACACTTAAGTATGTTCTGAGTCTCCAAAGGTACACATAGCACAATGTTTCCAAACTTCCATGATCCGAGAGGCCTTTTTTGCCTGACCTTCATACTCTGCTGATAGCACTTGAGAAACTACTGTTATCTGGTAATACTCTACAACAGAAGACAGGAGAGAAGACCAAGCTAAAGAGCTCAGGTTTTCTTTATTTCCTAGAATTCTGCATCACCTGAAATTTTGTGAGTTTGCACTAACTTAGGAAAGAGAAACAAAGTGTGATTTATATAAATTAATACATTATCATAATACTAATGTTATTGTGTATGCTTCCATTAGAAAGTTTTCATAAATATAAGAAAATAAATAGGTCCTAAGCAAAGCCCTATATCTCTTATAATCACTATGGAAAGCAAACACTAGACTATGTTCAGTTAATGTCTAATAAATGTTATAGTTAGCCCTCCAAGACCTCGGGTTCAGCATCCATGGATTTAACCAACTGCTATGGCAGTTCTTGGATGCAGAGCCCAAAGAAAGGTAAACTGTACTAGTGTCATTTTATGTAAAGGTTTTGAGCATTCTCAGACTTTGGTATCCAAAGGGACCTTAGAACCATTTCCCAGTGGTTACCAAGGGAAGACTGCACAATACTAAGTCAATAAGAAACAATTATGTAAGGCCAGATATTGTTCTTTTTTTTTTTTTGGTGGGGGGCGGGTTGGGGAGGGAGGGGAGCAGGCGGGCCACTTCTGTTGTTCTTTCATTTATCTATTTTCATCCATCTTTGCTCTTTGGACCGTGTGGGCCTCCCATCGCAGTGACCTCTATTGTCGCAGAGCACTGGCACTGGGCGCATGCGCTCCAGAGCTTCTGCTCGGTAATTGGACACATGGGTCCAGCCGCTCAGCGGCACGTGGGATCTTCCCAGGTCAAGGGTCGAACCGGCGCCCTTTGCACTGCAAGGCGGTGTCCTTACCCACTGGACCACCAGGGAAGCCCCCAGATATTGTTCTAAGTGCCTGATATACATATACTAATTCACTTAATCATCATAACAACCCCCTGAGATAAATATTATCTGCACATGATAGATGAGAAACATGGAATGCAGATAAGTTAATTTATTTCTCTAACGCCCTACTAGTGCCTAAGCAAGTGTGTGGCAGAATCTGTTACCAAAGTTGTTGTTTTTTTTTTTTAATTCTATACTGCTTATGAACCTCAACCTATTTTGCAAAGGAATTTAAATGCCTTTGAAGGGTTTATGCAACCTCAGTAAAGATTAATAAAGGCTCGTACCATTTTGGGTGTGTGCTTAGTAGCTCAGTCATGTCCCACTCGTTGAGACCCCATGGACTGCAGTCCGCCAGGTTCCTCTGTACATGGGATTCTCCAGGCAAGAATACTGGAGTGGGTTGCCATTTCCTTCTCCAGGGGATCTTCCCCACCCAGGGATTGAACCCATGTCTCCTGCATTGCAGGTGGATTCTTCACCACCTAGCCACCTGGGAAGCTTCCTCCCATTTTACTTCTTCTCTTTAACTTTCTGCCTCCACTTGCTCTTCCTTTAGAGGCTGTTTTTTTTTTTTTTTTTTTCAAAATAAGATATGTATATAATATCAAAAATATTTTAGAATAAAAACTATAAAATTTGATTTAGCAAAGTAAAAGTAGTAGTATTTCATAATCATTTAACTCCCTTAGTCATAGCCACTTCCTGAGTTTCTATTAAGTACTATTGCAGAGAATATAAGCATGAGTTACAAATTCTGTCTCAAAGGAGCTGCTTGGCTGTACTGAGGAGGAACGATGTTTAACTACCAGAGTTGAGTTTGTTCCTCCAGTTGCTCGATTAGTGTTGCTTCACACACAGCCTGTCCTCATGAGGTCTTCCTTATTATCAAGGACATAACCTTTGAATTAGAAGTGACTACGACCTAGAACCATCAGGGAACTGTGAACATGCGCTCCAGAGCTTCTGCTCGGTATGGACACATGGGTCCAGCCGCTCAGCGGCACGTGGGATCTTCCCAGGTCAAGGGTCGAACCGCGCCTTTGCACTGCAAGGCGGTGTCCTTACCCACTGGACCACCAGGGAAGCCCCCAGATATTGTTCTAAGTGCCTGATATACATATACTAATTCACTTAATCATCATAACAACCCCCTGAGATAAATATTATCTGCACATGATAGATGAGAAACATGGAATGCAGATAAGTTAATTTATTTCTCTAACGCCCTACTAGTGCCTAAGCAAGTGTGTGGCAGAATCTGTTACCAAAGTTGTTGTTTTTTTTTTTTAATTCTATACTGCTTATGAACCTCAACCTATTTTGCAAAGGAATTTAAATGCCTTTGAAGGGTTTATGCAACCTCAGTAAAGATTAATAAAGGCTCGTACCATTTTGGGTGTGTGCTTAGTAGCTCAGTCATGTCCCACTCGTTGAGACCCCATGGACTGCAGTCCGCCAGGTTCCTCTGTACATGGGATTCTCCAGGCAAGAATACTGGAGTGGGTTGCCATTTCCTTCTCCAGGGGATCTTCCCCACCCAGGGATTGAACCCATGTCTCCTGCATTGCAGGTGGATTCTTCACCACCTAGCCACCTGGGAAGCTTCCTCCCATTTTACTTCTTCTCTTTAACTTTCTGCCTCCACTTGCTCTTCCTTTAGAGGCTGTTTTTTTTTTTTTTTTTTTTCAAAATAAGATATGTATATAATATCAAAAATATTTTAGAATAAAAACTATAAAATTTGATTTAGCAAAGTAAAAGTAGTAGTATTTCATAATCATTTAACTCCCTTAGTCATAGCCACTTCCTGAGTTTCTATTAAGTACTATTGCAGAGAATATAAGCATGAGTTACAAATTCTGTCTCAAAGGAGCTGCTTGGCTGTACTGAGGAGGAACGATGTTTAACTACCAGAGTTGAGTTTGTTCCTCCAGTTGCTCGATTAGTGTTGCTTCACACACAGCCTGTCCTCATGAGGTCTTCCTTATTATCAAGGACATACGAACCTTGATATGATAACCAGTTCAGGGGAACTGTGAACTCAGCACTGGCTCACAGCACAGCCATCCCCCAAGGGTCTAACTGTACCTACAACCTGCCTGCTCTTCTGTAAAGTTTTAGCCACATACAGGTGTATGTGGCATTGGCACTACGCAAAACACATCCAAAACAATGCAAATTGAAAGTGACTTGAACTAAAACAGAAGTTACTATCACTATTACAAAAAAATTAACATAAAGAGAAAATAGACAAACCACCTAGACTAGATTATGAGAAGAGATGATTTTACCAGTACTTACCTTGGTCCAGGCACTACAAGTTATCTACATATTTTAGCTCATTTATCCTAAAGGCCCTATGATATCAACACTATTATTACTTCTTCTTTACTAATGAGGACACTGGAACACAAAAAGAATAAGCAGTGTGTCCAAGATTACAAAGCACCTGGGTTAGGGTTCAAATTCAAACTGTCAGACTCTAGAATACAGGCTCTTAATACCTTCCAACCATCTGTGATACAATGTGTAACAAGTACTGATTGGGTGACGCCACTTGCTGAACACTGCCCTTGATGCTGTCATACATTATATTATTCTTCACAGGAATGCAAGGGGGTTGGTCTTATCCAGACTTGTCAGAGAAGGAAAACCAAGATCAGATAACTTGCTAGTGGCTGAATCTTTTGAGAAAAACAATTGAAAACCAATGTTATGTTCTTTTGATGATACTATCATTTCAGGGGAATTGTTTTGGGTCTTAAGTTTTTTCAAAGTACAAGTCATATGCCACTTACTTTGTATCCCCAGATCACAGCCTAGAGCTGTAATGTAGATTTTTTCTACCCCAAATTGTATTGTTTTGAATCAAAGTCAACCTAGTGTTTGTCACATTCATTGTTTAAGGGAAAAAAAAAAAAAAAAAACCTAGTAATGGAAAAAGGAAAATTATGCAGATGTGTGTATGCATGTGTTTCAGTTGTTTCAGTCATGTCTGACTCTTGGTGACCCACAGACTATAGCCTGCCAGGCTCTTCTCTCCATGGAATTTTCCAGGCAAGAATACTGATGTGGATTGCTATGAACTCCTCCAGGGATCTTCCTGACCCAGGGATCAAACTCGTGTCTCCTGCATTGCAGGCAGATTCTTTACCCACTGAGCCACCTGGAAGCTCCTATGTGGATCATCCCTATGGTCAGATTGTATAAAGTACATTTGAAAGGAAAAGAAAATTATGTGAGGTGCTTAGAATACATTGACCAGGAGGCATTCAATAGGATCTTTTCAATGATCTTTAACACTTCTTTCTAACTCTGGAAGCCTCTTTCTATCACTCTTTTCCTTTTAACCTTTTCACAGAATTAAATAATTCGTACCTAGGTTTTCACATTAATGGTGCCCACTCAGACACAGGCAAGCTGCTGTTTGAGAGAGAAAATGATTGAAGCTCAGAAGTGAGGAAATCCAAGAACTTCCAAGAAGCAGCCAACTTCACTCTACACTTTCCTTCCCCTCCCCACCCTTTCCTCACGTATCACACTCCCAGGTCAATTTTCCCTTTCAGAGGAAATGAAGCAAAACACATAAATGAAGTGAAATGGTTTATTCCTCAGAGTCATAAAACCTCAGTTCCTAGTAAAAGGTGCAGAAAATGAGCTCCTCTTGTAGATAAGTGAGGCTCTTAGTAAAATAAGGTAAAATATCAATATCCTAGGCCCTTGATAACTTCCTAACATATGACTTTCTATAGAGATGGCTCTTTGTCAACCACCATGGAAACTGTTTGACTGGAAACTGTTTGACTGGAAACTGAAAAATGACTTCAAATTATGAAAATCTGACCTTCAAGTTCAGAGATGTTTCTTCTGAACGATCTTATTTTAAAGATAAACTCAGAGCTGCTCAAGTTTAAATATATGTTCTGGATCCAAGTTTTTTTTTATTTTATTTTTAAGTTGATAAATGACTATGTTTCAATGGGCACGGCCTTTCTCCTATTGGAAAAAAAATAATGTGCATTTCATATTAATATTCTTTTCCTTTTAAAAGTAACCTCTAAGAACCTGTATAAACACATGCCAAAAATGGACAAGTTCAAAAGAGAAATGAAAAATGCCCATGTTTGTTCTCTCTGCATTCTGTGTGTACTTTTTAAAATGGGATCATCATTTTGCATACTGTTTTGAAACTTATTCGTTTAACTTAAGAAATGTATTCTAAACAGCTTTTCAACACAGTGGTATTTGACAGTCTCAAAGGACATATGTTAAGCAAATGGCGGAATCTATCACCATGAAAAGGGACTAGGGCTCTTGCCCAAACTGAATGAATTCAGAATTGACGCATGGCAAAGAGAGATGACACTGATCAAGGATCACGCTTAAGAAGGGTAGCAAGTTGGACCCAGAAGAGCCATCCAGGAAACCACAAGATAGGGCCTTTCCAAACTCAAGGAGTGAAGTATAGAACCTGGTGAGCAAGGACCAGGAAGAGCTAAAAACACTCATTAGTGGCCAAAACTAGTCATTCTGAGCACTCTCTATCCATGAAAAATATGTTGTTTTCAGACAATGGTCTGTGAGCTATATTCAGCAGAGAATTTTATAAAAGACATAGAGGATTGGGAGGTTAAATAACTTACCTGAGATCATATATTGATTTAGATTAGTAACTACTAGATATCAAATTTTCTAAAAGCCAAGAAGAAATTGGTTGCTAAAAGTTATAGGAACGAGAAAAGCGCAAATGCATCAACACTAAAAATAATTGATGAATAAAGGTTTGCTTCTTAAACTGAGAATTTAAGCAGAAAATTCCTTTTTGCATATTTGAATTTTACTGCATTTATGAAGGAAGTTTACATATATGACTTTAAGGAATTCATCTGTTGTTTGAAGAGCAATTTGAGAGTATTTTCTCAAGCATTTTCCATCATGATAAATAAACTAATATTTGTAAACACTTTTTTTTAAAAGATTTATTTATTTATTTATTTTGGGGGGTGGGGTGAGGCGTGGGGTGGGGGGGGAGGGGCAGGTGGGCCACTTCTATTGGTCTTTCATTTATCTATTTTCATCCATCTTTGTTCTTTGGCCCCTGTGGGCCTCCCATCGCGATGGCCTCTGTTGTCACAGAGCACTGGCTCGGCAATTGGACACATCGGTCCAGCCGCTCCGCGGCATGTGGGATCTTCCCAGGCCAGGGATCGAACTGGCACCTCCTGCACTGCAAGGCGGTGTCCTTACCCATTGGACCACCAGGGAAGCCCTTGTAAACACTCTTGTTGGATCCTCTTCCCAAGCAATTCTACTACTTATTTTGATTTATAGTACACCATTAGGGCCACAGAATTGAGAAATAACAATTTCAATCACTGATCCCCACCTCATCACACAGTTGGAGGACATAATCCCCACCTGTTTCCATGTCAGGTCTTCTGGACCTCCACAATCTCAGCCACTATGCCTGTTTTTGCATATTTGGAGGCTGTATTTACCATATTCCTTCTCATTTTTCCTGGCTACTCTTTGCTCATTCTTCTACTTACTACCCAATTTGGTTCTTCTCTTTGAACATGTCTGGAAAGAATGATCTAGCAGTTATGTACCCAAGAAATTGCCTACTTTATCCCAGCCAAGGAGCGCTTTCTTTTAAAATGTGGACCATGGACCTCAAATGGGCACTAAAGCCATGCCCAGCATAGGTAATGGTCTCATATTTGCTCAATAAATTCACTCCCTCAAGTTCTAAAAAGACGAGACTGTACTTTCTCTCTCTTTAAGATATGCATTACTCCCCACGCTATAAATGCTTTTTGCCTCGCTCTACTTCATATTAACAGAAGAAGAAAGCAATCAGACACAATGTCTCTCAACTTCCCATTATAAATGTACTAACATTTACATCTATATCCTCTGCCTTTTCTAGCATATAATACAGGGAGAGAATGTCTCCATTGCATCCAAGGCCAGCTTTTTTATAACAGCAGGGATGCCAGTGTTTTTGTCCTTGTCATAAGGCTGTACAACAGCATCTGGTAAAACCTTGGTAAGTATAGGTTAAATGATGGTATGTATGAGTGAAAGTATAGCCACGCACATGGAAGGGTCAATTTCTCCTAGATGAAGAGGAGGGAAAAAGTAAACACAAAGATGTCTATGGTGGCACTCCAAGTCTGTAGCATACAGCTATAAGAGATCATCATATATAAAAGAAATAATAAGTCAATAATAAATTATTTATGTTTACCCATGCCTCATTTCCTCAGTCTTTCTCCTAACTGGCTTTTATACTATATGTATAAATGGCCATATGATTCCAGTAGTCACATGCAGATGTGAGAGTTGGACCATCAAGTAGGCTGAGTTCTGAAGAACTGACAGTTTCGAAATGTGATGCTGGAAAAGACACTTGAGAATCCCTTGTAAAGCAAGGAGATCAAACAGTTGATCCTAATGGAAATAACCCCTGAATATTCAGTGGAAAGATTGATGCTGAAGCTCCAATACTTTGACCACCTGATGTGAAGAGGTGACTCATTTGAAAAGCCCTGATGCTGGAAAAGATTGATGACAGGAGGAGAAGAGGGTGACAGAGGATGAGATGGTTGGGCAGTATCACCGACCTTTGATGGGGGAAGAGGTGACTCATTTGAAAACCTGTCTGGAAAGAATGATCTAGCAGTTATGTACCCAAGAAATTGCCTACTTTATCCCAGCCAAGGAGCGCTTTCTTTTAAAATGTGGACCATGGACCTCAAATGGGCACTAAAGCCATGCCCAGCATAGGTAATGGTCTCATATTTGCTCAATAAATTCACTCCCTCAAGTTCTAAAAAGACGAGACTGTACTTTCTCTCTCTTTAAGATATGCATTACTCCCCACGCTATAAATGCTTTTTGCCTCGCTCTACTTCATATTAACAGAAGAAGAAAGCAATCAGACACAATGTCTCTCAACTTCCCATTATAAATGTACTAACATTTACATCTATATCCTCTGCCTTTTCTAGCATATAATACAGGGAGAGAATGTCTCCATTGCATCCAAGGCCAGCTTTTTTATAACAGCAGGGATGCCAGTGTTTTTGTCCTTGTCATAAGGCTGTACAACAGCATCTGGTAAAACCTTGGTAAGTATAGGTTAAATGATGGTATGTATGAGTGAAAGTATAGCCACGCACATGGAAGGGTCAATTTCTCCTAGATGAAGAGGAGGGAAAAAGTAAACACAAAGATGTCTATGGTGGCACTCCAAGTCTGTAGCATACAGCTATAAGAGATCATCATATATAAAAGAAATAATAAGTCAATAATAAATTATTTATGTTTACCCATGCCTCATTTCCTCAGTCTTTCTCCTAACTGGCTTTTATACTATATGTATAAATGGCCATATGATTCCAGTAGTCACATGCAGATGTGAGAGTTGGACCATCAAGTAGGCTGAGTTCTGAAGAACTGACAGTTTCGAAATGTGATGCTGGAAAAGACACTTGAGAATCCCTTGTAAAGCAAGGAGATCAAACAGTTGATCCTAATGGAAATAACCCCTGAATATTCAGTGGAAAGATTGATGCTGAAGCTCCAATACTTTGACCACCTGATGTGAAGAGGTGACTCATTTGAAAAGCCCTGATGCTGGAAAAGATTGATGACAGGAGGAGAAGAGGGTGACAGAGGATGAGATGGTTGGGCAGTATCACCGACTCAATGGAAATGAATTTGAGCAACTCTGGGAGGTAGCAAAGGACAGGGAAGCCTGACTTGCTGCAGTCCATTGCGTGGAAGAGAGTCACACACGACTTAGAGACTGAACACACACCCAGGATAGAGCCAGGAATTGTCATTCATCTCTTTCAGTCTTTACAAATAGGATCAATTTACATATGATGAAACAGTCTCTGGTCCAAGAGATCCAGTCATTTGCCCAAGGTCACCTTATGACTAAAGGAGGTAGGATTCAAATTCACCTCTGCTGATGTGACATTCCATGCACTCTCCACTCAACCAGGCTGCTAGTCAGTCCCTGGGACCTTCCTTCAGGTTCAAGCTCAACCAGTTCTTGAATTATCTCTGTGGAGACCTGGACTATCCTCACACAGTGGGCAATACTTGAAAATGTCATGCTTGCAAATGGTCTTTTCCTCACTGTGCAAGTATAATGCATGAGTAGCTATGGAGATTGGCAGGGAGATACAGGGATCCCTAATGGGAATTTTATATTGTTTTCTGTCTTGGAGGATGCACCTTGATTTCTGTGTGCCCAGCCATGGACTTTACAATGCCACCGCCCCAAAAATTTAAGCTTATGGTAGGGGTAGATCTTACTTAGGTCAGGCCAGAATCTTATATAATTTGGGATATAAGAGTATATTTTTTTAAAAAAGAGGGAAAAAACACCTATACAAAATTTGGTGTGAAAGTTAACAGTTATTTAGAATGGGAATAGGAGAAGATTCACATACTTGAGGAAATTGCACCTCAACCTTTGTTGACCTCAAAGTTATTCTGTCTCTGACCATGACCCAGTCCTACCTGAGAAGCAGTTAGGATGGGAACATGGTCTCCAGGTTGACAGTATTGATTTCAATCCCAGTAAACCACCTCTAGGTCAAGATCAAAGTGATTGACACTTCCAGAGCATACACTTTCTCATTTCTTCAATCTTCAATTATATAACTGATTCATAAAAATTGTCAACATGACTAATGCATAGACAGTGCTGGCCATGGTGCCTGGCATAGACTCAATAACTCTCTTATTCAGATGTTATTGATATTACTAGCATCTGATACTGCCTTCTTGCTTACCAACTCTAGGATCTCCCTGCTCAAGGCCCCACTCCATATTCATTTGATGCCTGGGTGCTTAAGCTCAAAGCATTTGGGATTTGACCCTATGTCTTCACCATTGTGGATCATATCTTGTCATATCTCATCAGTTTTCTTCAAGAGCCTTGTTTCTTCTTGTGCATCAGAAAGCTCCCTCACCTCTTATCTTTCTGAACATAAGTCAGAACACTAGAAAATAGCTATATAAAATTGCTCATTTTATATAATAAGTAAATAAAGAGCTGGAATTCCTGTAATTATGGTTAATAAAATTATTCTTATAGGATCCTGTAGAAATTAGATACTATGAAATGTAAAATTATTAGCTTTTCACTCAAACTATAATTTATCACACTGTCATAGATGGGGTACTCATTATGGTATCTATTGCTACCAGTTAGTTTTGTCATTTTTAACAAGTCAATTAACCTTCCTGGGCCTCAATTTACTCATAAAATGAGGGGGTGGGATTACAGTCTCTTCAATTCTGGCTAGTTCTAAAAAGTGTTATTAGCACAAATATCTGGAATATTATAGTCATCTCAATTTGGAATATGACCAATTTGAATATTTATCTTTGAAGCTAGACAATGCCACCGCCCAAAAATTTAAGCTTATGGTAGGGGTAGATCTTACTTAGGTCAGGCCAGAATCTTATATAATTTGGGATATAAGAGTATATTTTTTAAAAAGAGGAAAAACGCCTATACAAAATTTGGTGTGAAAGTTAACAGTTATTTAGAATGGGAATAGGAGAAGATTCACATACTTGAGGAAATTGCACCTCAACCTTTGTTGACCTCAAAGTTATTCTGTCTCTGACCATGACCCAGTCCTACCTGAGAAGCAGTTAGGATGGGAACATGGTCTCCAGGTTGACAGTATTGATTTCAATCCCAGTAAACCACCTCTAGGTCAAGATCAAAGTGATTGACACTTCCAGAGCATACACTTTCTCATTTCTTCAATCTTCAATTATATAACTGATTCATAAAAATTGTCAACATGACTAATGCATAGACAGTGCTGGCCATGGTGCCTGGCATAGACTCAATAACTCTCTTATTCAGATGTTATTGATATTACTAGCATCTGATACTGCCTTCTTGCTTACCAACTCTAGGATCTCCCTGCTCAAGGCCCCACTCCATATTCATTTGATGCCTGGGTGCTTAAGCTCAAAGCATTTGGGATTTGACCCTATGTCTTCACCATTGTGGATCATATCTTGTCATATCTCATCAGTTTTCTTCAAGAGCCTTGTTTCTTCTTGTGCATCAGAAAGCTCCCTCACCTCTTATCTTTCTGAACATAAGTCAGAACACTAGAAAATAGCTATATAAAAATTGCTCATTTTATATAATAAGTAAATAAAGAGCTGGAATTCCTGTAATTATGGTTAATAAAATTATTCTTATAGGATCCTGTAGAAATTAGATACTATGAAATGTAAAATTATTAGCTTTTCACTCAAACTATAATTTATCACACTGTCATAGATGGGGTACTCATTATGGTATCTATTGCTACCAGTTAGTTTTGTCATTTTTAACAAGTCAATTAACCTTCCTGGGCCTCAATTTACTCATAAAATGAGGGGGTGGGATTACAGTCTCTTCAATTCTGGCTAGTTCTAAAAAGTGTTATTAGCACAAATATCTGGAATATTATAGTCATCTCAATTTGGAATATGACCAATTTGAATATTTATCTTTGAAGCTAGTATGTGGGAGACAAGGAGTTACTCAAAGGATAACAACACAGATTTCCTTTTTGTGAAATCTGCCTCATCACCTCCACTGTCTTAATATTCTCACTACAGCAGGTTCTCAGGGAATATTATTTGATTTTTTAAAATACCTTCCCTAGAAAAATGTTACGAAGTTCATTTACATTGTTCGTATTGATGCAAAGCTTTTCTATCCTAGGATCTTGAAGCAGCCTGGTAAGGAGGAATGAAGACCAGACCTGCTTACCAACTTCATGGGCTAGTAGAAGGGCAACTTAGCAATGAGAAATTAATATTGAGGCCTGAGCTTATGCTGAAGATGTGTCATAGCTTTGAAGTAGAGGAAGTTCTTCTAGATAAGAGAAGTCGGGCAAAAGGTCATGAGTCAATATCCTGGAAGTTGTCTGGGGAAGGACAAAGAGATATCCGTCCTTGCTGAGACTAGGGCAGGCAGATGTGGTGTGAAAAAATGGTATCAGGGCCTATAAAAGAAGCTGGAATAGACGATTCATAGAAACTTCCAGTAATGAATCCACCTGCCAATGCAGGAGATGAGGATTTGATCCCTGGGTCAGGAAGATCCCCTGGAGAAGGAAATGGTAACCCACTCCAGTATTCTTGCCTTAAGGATCTATGGGCAGAGGAACCTGGAGGGCTACAGTTCATGGGGTTGCAAAGAGTCAGACGCAACTTAGCAACTAAATGACAACAACAACAGAGACCTCCTAGCCCAATCTTCCGGTGGTTTCCCAGTAGAAGAACACAACCCAAAGTCATGGCAATGATCCTGGAGGGTGTGCTCTTGACCATCTCTCCATTGTACCACCACCCTTCCAGCTCACTCTGCTCTACTTCCATCAGCCTCTCTGTGCTCCTCAGATGTAAGAAACTTCTAATAAAAGGCTTTACATTTGGTCAACACTTTTCTCGGAATCCTTTTGTTCCAGAATCTATGATGTCTCATTCTTGTTTCTTTAAATTATTGGCAGAAAAGTCAATTCTTCAGAAAGGCTTTTTCTGACCATTCTGTGATGAAACATCCCTGTTTCTGTCCCCTTATTGTATTTTGTACTTGCTTTATTAAATATAAGATTATACATTTCTTTGTTTCATTCAATAAGATAGTCCTTATTTTTCTGTCTTGCTTCCCTGATAGGATGTAAATGCCATAAAGATTTGGATTGAGCTCATTACTGTGCCTAGAACAATGTGTGAAGCATAGTAGTAACACATATTTAGTGAATGAATGAGTTATACTATACTCAGTTTCCCATATATTTTTGTAGCATTTATAGTTTTTTTTTTATCTCAAAATTTGTTCATCTTGCAAGAATGAAGACTTCGTTTCTTTCCTTAAGTCTGAATCTCCAGTGTCTAGAACAGTGACTGATACTTGGGAGGTGCTCAATCTCTCTCCTTCTCTCAACGTCATTCAGTTGTATTCAACTCTTTGCAACTCCATGGACTGTAGCTCACAAGGCTCCTCCGTCCATGGAGTTCTTCTGGCAAGAATACTGGAGTGGGGGCTTCCCCTGGTGGTCCAGTGGGTAAGGACGCCTTGCACTGCAAGGGGCGCCGGTTCGAGCCCTGGCCTGGGAAGATCCCACGTGCCGCGGAGCGGCTGGACTGATGTGTCCAATGACCAAGCCGGAGCTCTGGAGCGCATGCGCCCAGAGCCGGCGCTTTGCGACGACAGACGCCACCGCGATGGGAGGCCCACAGGAGCCAAAGAACGAAGACGAATGAAAATAGAGAAATGAAAGACCAATAGAAGTGGCCCGCCCACTCCCCTCCCTCCCCAACCTGACCCCCGTCCAAAGTAAATAAATAAATAAATAAATCTTAAAAAAAAAAAAAAAAAAAAAGAATACTGGAGTGGGTTGCCGTTCCCTTCTCCAGGTGATCCTCCCAATCCAGGGATTGAACCCAGGACTCCCAAGTTGCTGGTAGATTCTTTACCATTTGAGCCACCAGAGAAGCCCAAAGTGCTCAATAAATAATCTTAAATGTTTACTGTGAAAATAAAAAGTTCCTGTACTCTAGTTTTACAAAAGAAAATGAATGATCATTTTTCAAATATAGTAATGAGTAGCACCAGAACCAGTTTAAACCCTATCATAGTTGATCAATGACAACTTCCCATTAATAGTAACCACTCTTTGGAGAACCTAAAACTCCATAGAACATTAGCAGCGCTTTTCTCTGAACAACTGTATCCTACAAGCACAGCTCTCACTTTCTTAACAATGAATTCAGCTTTGGTTACAGATATTGAGTAGTGGCCTTCTTTTGGAAAGAAAGATGATGGTGCCTAGCCATAATGCCAAAACATACAAATCATTTATAATATTCTAGAACTGGCTCTAAGCAAACATAAATACTAACTCATTTCAATCTATACAACACACAGGAGGGGTGGTGCTAGGATTATTCCAATTTAAGATATAAATAAACTGATGACAGAAGACTGCAGTGCTTATCCAGAGTCATACAACTAATACATATTAGATATAGGATTTAATTATTATTAAATCAATTACTTTGGCTTCAGGGTGTTTTCTTATCCTCTATATGCTATAACCTCTGTAAGAATGGAACAATACATTTGGTATATTTTTAGCAACAAGAGTCCTCTTGTTGATGTTCAATGCTTTCTGAATAATTGCCTCCAACATCCTGGACAGCAGGGGAAAATTTCAGAGAGGTCACAATAGGCCTCTGCAAGATGGTGCTAGCAATGAACAAGGTGATTCTTGCTTTTAATAATCAGTGTGATGAACAATTTTAAGTACCCTTTGATTTGTAAATGTGTCTACTGGTTATTAAGGCTGGAACTTCCAAATATTCATCCTTTGGAACCACTGAATGATTGTCAGACTTCCTCTATTACTAACACACAGACAAGTTATCAAGGTGGAAAACACCTCAATTTATGGCCAAGCCCCTCAGCCTAAGGTTTTTTTGTAAACAAATTCCTATCACCCACATCTTAGAATCCTTGAACTTTGTGTGTTTGATCCACTAGTGAAATAATTAAGGAACACTATTGTTTTGTTGGGATTCCCTAAGTTGCTGGTAGATTCTTTACCATTTGAGCCACCAGAGAAGCCCAAAGTGCTCAATAAATAATCTTAAATGTTTACTGTGAAAATAAAAAGTTCCTGTACTCTAGTTTTACAAAAGAAAATGAATGATCATTTTTCAAATATAGTAATGAGTAGCACCAGAACCAGTTTAAACCCTATCATAGTTGATCAATGACAACTTCCCATTAATAGTAACCACTCTTTGGAGAACCTAAAACTCCATAGAACATTAGCAGCGCTTTTCTCTGAACAACTGTATCCTACAAGCACAGCTCTCACTTTCTTAACAATGAATTCAGCTTTGGTTACAGATATTGAGTAGTGGCCTTCTTTTGGAAAGAAAGATGATGGTGCCTAGCCATAATGCCAAAACATACAAATCATTTATAATATTCTAGAACTGGCTCTAAGCAAACATAAATACTAACTCATTTCAATCTATACAACACACAGGAGGGGTGGTGCTAGGATTATTCCAATTTAAGATATAAATAAACTGATGACAGAAGACTGCAGTGCTTATCCAGAGTCATACAACTAATACATATTAGATATAGGATTTAATTATTATTAAATCAATTACTTTGGCTTCAGGGTGTTTTCTTATCCTCTATATGCTATAACCTCTGTAAGAATGGAACAATACATTTGGTATATTTTTAGCAACAAGAGTCCTCTTGTTGATGTTCAATGCTTTCTGAATAATTGCCTCCAACATCCTGGACAGCAGGGGAAAATTTCAGAGAGGTCACAATAGGCCTCTGCAAGATGGTGCTAGCAATGAACAAGGTGATTCTTGCTTTTAATAATCAGTGTGATGAACAATTTTAAGTACCCTTTGATTTGTAAATGTGTCTACTGGTTATTAAGGCTGGAACTTCCAAATATTCATCCTTTGGAACCACTGAATGATTGTCAGACTTCCTCTATTACTAACACACAGACAAGTTATCAAGGTGGAAAACACCTCAATTTATGGCCAAGCCCCTCAGCCTAAGGTTTTTTTGTAAACAAATTCCTATCACCCACATCTTAGAATCCTTGAACTTTGTGTGTTTGATCCACTAGTGAAATAATTAAGGAACACTATAATTTGGATAAATATTTGGTAGAACATAGATTATTTTTGAAGTTTATTGTCTGACTACAGTAAATTAAATTGTTTCTCTGCAGAGAAGAGTGTCAAAATCAAGTCATGCAGTAAGCCATTTATTTTCTCTGGGACTCAGTTTCTTCACCTATGAAATGATTGATTTGGAACTCGTAATTTCTAAACGATTTTCCATTTATGTATTCTTGATGAATTAGTGCTTCAATTGTGTGATTTCTAGATGTATCTTTCCTTCTTTTTTCCTCATTCTCATTTTCCTTTTGTTCATTATCATAACTGTGATTTTATATACAATACATCTACAAAGGAGTAGAAGTCAAAAAAAAGATTAAAGTCAAATTTTTGAAAAAGCAACTATTTTTAGGCATAATTTGCAAGGAGATTTGCATTATATTATGCCTTTTGTTTATCTGTGTAAACTTTATCTCCTTTCTGAATATTTATTTTTAGAGTAATGACTCTAAAAATGACTCTAATGTCATATGGTTCAGTATCACTATGAAGGTATTGGAACTAATCCAAGTTCCTTCACTTATTCCTCTGTGACCTTGAGCAAATTGATAATCCCTCTGAATCTCCATTTCTGTTCATCAGCAAACAGAAGCAACATCTACAACCTCATTTGGCTGATAAAATAATCCCAGGGCATAGTATATATATAACACTCCTCCCATACAGTTTGTCCAGTAGCGAATTCTCAACTCAGTTAAGCTTTCTTCCTTCCTTTGAACTCTAATTCCCATAGCTAGAACTGTCTGTGTTCCTTCATGCTTTATACTTGCTGATAAAGACTGGAGTATATACTTTCTGTTGATGACCATCCCTATCAAGGCTAAATCCCCACTGAGGCTTGTGTTACACTAGATATCAATGCTAAATGTACTTCATCCAAAATTCTAGTGTGGATCATCTTACTACCTTTGTCTAGACGCCCAAACAGTTTCTTTTCGTTTTAATCTTTGATTTTTCCCATCTAAGGTTTTTGATAAAAACACCTCAATTTATGGCCAAGCCCTCAGCCTAAGGTTTTGTAAACAAATTCCTATCACCCACATCTTAGAATCCTTGAACTTTGTGTGTTTGATCCACTAGTGAAATAATTAAGGAACACTATAATTTGGATAAATATTTGGTAGAACATAGATTATTTTTGAAGTTTATTGTCTGACTACAGTAAATTAAATTGTTTCTCTGCAGAGAAGAGTGTCAAAATCAAGTCATGCAGTAAGCCATTTATTTTCTCTGGGACTCAGTTTCTTCACCTATGAAATGATTGATTTGGAACTCGTAATTTCTAAACGATTTTCCATTTATGTATTCTTGATGAATTAGTGCTTCAATTGTGTGATTTCTAGATGTATCTTTCCTTCTTTTTTCCTCATTCTCATTTTCCTTTTGTTCATTATCATAACTGTGATTTTATATACAATACATCTACAAAGGAGTAGAAGTCAAAAAAAAGATTAAAGTCAAATTTTTGAAAAAGCAACTATTTTTAGGCATAATTTGCAAGGAGATTTGCATTATATTATGCCTTTTGTTTATCTGTGTAAACTTTATCTCCTTTCTGAATATTTATTTTTAGAGTAATGACTCTAAAAATGACTCTAATGTCATATGGTTCAGTATCACTATGAAGGTATTGGAACTAATCCAAGTTCCTTCACTTATTCCTCTGTGACCTTGAGCAAATTGATAATCCCTCTGAATCTCCATTTCTGTTCATCAGCAAACAGAAGCAACATCTACAACCTCATTTGGCTGATAAAATAATCCCAGGGCATAGTATATATATAACACTCCTCCCATACAGTTTGTCCAGTAGCGAATTCTCAACTCAGTTAAGCTTTCTTCCTTCCTTTGAACTCTAATTCCCATAGCTAGAACTGTCTGTGTTCCTTCATGCTTTATACTTGCTGATAAAGACTGGAGTATATACTTTCTGTTGATGACCATCCCTATCAAGGCTAAATCCCCACTGAGGCTTGTGTTACACTAGATATCAATGCTAAATGTACTTCATCCAAAATTCTAGTGTGGATCATCTTACTACCTTTGTCTAGACGCCCATCAGTTCTTTTCGTAAATCTTAGATCCCCTTATAAATAACTGCCTTGGATCTAGGATCTCATCTTCACACCATAACATCATGTATAGAGCTTTCTCCCTCCCCTGCTCTCCTCTCTCCCATCTATTTCCAGAAGTCCTGTCTGTCAACCTCAGACAAACCAGACAGAAACTGGGCTCTGTCTGAAGATGAACATATATATCTACTATCTTTTTAGTTTTTATCCTGGATCCCACTTGAAAACTGTCTTTGATTTGACTGGAATTTAATACAGATTAATTTATATTTATATAAAATATATTGAATATATTCTATATTTATATTCATTCATATTTATATTAAAAGATTTTAGGTCTAATTTATAAGATAGCGGGCTTTCCTGGTGGTTCAGATGGTAAAGAGTCTGCCTGCAATGCAGGATACCTGGGTTCAATGCCTGGATCTGGAAGATCGTCTGGAGAGAGGCATGGCAATCCAATCCAGTATTCTTGCCTGGAGAATTTCACAGACAAACCGGTAGACTATAGGCTATGGTGTCTCACAGAGCTGGAGCTGGACATGACTGAGCGACTATCACACTCTATAAGGTAGAAGATTTATACTATTCTCTATGATGTGCTTAGAATAGTACAGTCAATATGTCAGGAGAAACATTTCTGATTACTAAACAATGTTAGTGATTAAGAGTGTTTCACACAGTAAATGTATTCAAGAAATTCTGTTAATGGATACTTAATACTTTCTCCCCTTCAGCAAACATTTGCTGTTGCCATCATGCTGTGATGTCTAAGAGATTAGAATTACAGAACAGGATATAGAATCTGATGATCTGAGTTTGAATTCCAGCTTTATGACTTACTGGCTGAGTAAACTTAAACCAGGTTACTTAGCCACTATAGCTCTATGTTTTTTCATCTTTAAACTGAGAACAATAGTACCTACCTCAGGACCAGGGTGAAGATTAAATAAGATTATTAGTATAGTGATAGTAATACTAATTCTATGCTATAGTGTAGAACACACTAGTATACAACTTAGTATTATATTATGTCTAACATTGGCTTTGCATTTTGGTAGCCCTAAATAAAGCTAACTTTATTTATCATTATTTCATTGCATGTATAAAGTATGGATTACAGAGGCAAAGTAATACCTCAAAATCATATGACTAGTCAAAGGTGAAGCAGTGATTAGGTTCCAAGCAAAATAATTCTGGATTGTCTGAGTATAATCTCTGAACATACTAAATCCTCTTCTTCCAATGATGCCTTTGTAGATATTAATGTTATTGAAATATTAACTATAAAAGACCCTAAAGAAGATCAGATTGTCTGAGTATTCCCTTGTATTTCACTCCCAGATACTGTCAAAATAATTTAAGTTTTCTGATATTTCTATATTTTCTCTTTCTTAAACATTTCAGTTTAGAAAGACTTTTTTCATAGTCCAAATACAGCTTTAGCATCCATTGCATTTGGAGAAGCAAAAACGCTAGGAGAATTTTAAAAGTGTCTGCTTTGTAAATTTCAACTAAGCTGTTTGAGATAGAAATAATAAACCCCTCATAGTCAACTCCAGCCCCCTGGTCCTCATTAAACACCATGGGATGGTCACAAAGTTAGCACAGTTTCCAGCTGGTCCAATTTATTGACAGACTCAGCACACCCACACTTCTGTCAACAGCCCAGGAAAACTAAGAACTTGGGTTCTGAAAAATCCATCTTTGAGTATATGGCTAAAGCCTTGTTTAGACCTCTCAGGAAAGCCATATTATAGTATCACATATACCTGCTAAATAAAGTGAGCTCCATAAATACTAAAGAAATTCTAGTGCATATTCTACAAAGGGCTTAGGTTATCAGGTGGTCTCTTTTTGCCTTTTTATCAAAGGATTACTAATAAAAGACACTTCTACTTTCAAGTGAAGTCTGTTATTGCATTTTTGGAAAATGTTGCATTTTATCAAGGTTAGTAGTTGGAAGAAGGATGACTCTTTCTTAATTCAGTAACTACTTCAGCATGGTCTAATACATATTTGGATGAAAAGTAGATATTTTCACAGCCCAGTGTTGCACACAGAGATAATGAAATAGCTTTGCCATTAAAATTTTGATTCAATTTCTCCCAGGAATGTGTTAACAGAACAGCACTTTCATTTTTATAGCTGGAAAAGAGGTAATTTACACTTGTGAGCTTTTAGCAGTATTCCATACCAGCATGACTCTGGAGCTTCCTGAACTCCTCACTAGGAGAACCTGTGAATGCAAAACACTGGCATTGTACATTTTCCTCAAAACTTGGCTCAAGGTAAAAATATGATCTGCCTGCATCATGCTTGTGCTCAGTCACTTCAGTCATGCCCCACTCTTTGTGACCCGATGCATGCATTACTGACCTAGTAGTGATACTGAACTTGGAACTGCACAAAAGAAAAAGACAGAAAACAATCAAACTATGAAACATTAATAAATTATAACATCATGTGTTTATTTGTTGTTGCAACCCCATGTATGTTTTGAGACACTCTATCACAAGGATGCCCAAAATAGCAGCCCCAAGTGTCAAAGTCTAGGGCATAAGGAAAGAACATTGGTGTCTTCTCCTGATATACAAAGAACCTCTTCCTGAGTTATGATGAATTAGCCCACCATGGAAGAGAAGGGAGGATTAGCCTAGTAGCAACATGGCATGTCAATCTCAAGGTAGGCCATTAATACCTATTTCATAAGAAAGAATACAGGTTATATAAATGATCAAATTTGGATTACCTGATCTATAAGTCTTTATAGAACTTTTGAAATGGAAAGTTCCATGAAGATTATCAAATCTAATTATCTCAGTTTAGACAAGTAAATAGGCAAAGTGGCTTACCCAAAGTTAGAAAGCAGGAGAGAAGTATGAGCAAAGGAGAAGTATGAGTCTATACTGTTACTACTGTTTTCTTTTCTCTTGTCAAAGCATGTTTCCTGCTAAATGCAAGTTTTTTGTTTATAAATACATGCCACGGATCTATCTGCAGCATTATGTGTTTCTGCCTATCATACATAGACTGGACGAGAAGGACCCAGAACATACAGGACTGATTCTCCAGGCTTGTGCAAACAATGGGCTCAAAAGTACTTTTTAAAGTTTATACATACCTTAATTGTAACTACTTCAGCATGGTCAAAAAGGAAAATTTTTGTTAACAGAGATAATGAAATAGCTTTGCCATTAAAATTTTGATTCAATTTCTCCCAGGAATGTGTTAACATTTTTATAGCTGGAAAAGAGGTAATTTACACTTGTGAGCTTTTAGCAGTATTCCATACCAGCATGACTCTGGAGCTTCCTGAACTCCTCACTAGGAGAACCTGTGAATGCAAAACACTGGCATTGTACATTTTCCTCAAAACTTGGCTCAAGGTAAAAATATGATCTGCCTGCATCATGCTTGTGCTCAGTCACTTCAGTCATGCCCCACTCTTTGTGACCCGATGCATGCATTACTGACCTAGTAGTGATACTGAACTTGGAACTGCACAAAAGAAAAAGACAGAAAACAATCAAACTATGAAACATTAATAAATTATAACATCATGTGTTTATTTGTTGTTGCAACCCCATGTATGTTTTGAGACACTCTATCACAAGGATGCCCAAAATAGCAGCCCCAAGTGTCAAAGTCTAGGGCATAAGGAAAGAACATTGGTGTCTTCTCCTGATATACAAAGAACCTCTTCCTGAGTTATGATGAATTAGCCCACCATGGAAGAGAAGGGAGGATTAGCCTAGTAGCAACATGGCATGTCAATCTCAAGGTAGGCCATTAATACCTATTTCATAAGAAAGAATACAGGTTATATAAATGATCAAATTTGGATTACCTGATCTATAAGTCTTTATAGAACTTTTGAAATGGAAAGTTCCATGAAGATTATCAAATCTAATTATCTCAGTTTAGACAAGTAAATAGGCAAAGTGGCTTACCCAAAGTTAGAAAGCAGGAGAGAAGTATGAGCAAAGGAGAAGTATGAGTCTATACTGTTACTACTGTTTTCTTTTCTCTTGTCAAAGCATGTTTCCTGCTAAATGCAAGTTTTTTGTTTATAAATACATGCCACGGATCTATCTGCAGCATTATGTGTTTCTGCCTATCATACATAGACTGGACGAGAAGGACCCAGAACATACAGGACTGATTCTCCAGGCTTGTGCAAACAATGGGCTCAAAGTACTCAAAGATAAGCAAATAAAAATACTTCAGAATTTAATGTTATCCATTTATTTTGAAGTACATTTTCTATACATACTTAAAGCAAGATCATAACTACATTATGCAAACACAGTGTTATCCATGCCCTTGAGAATACAATGCATGCTGCACATATAATAATACAGAAAAGTACATTTGGAATGATGACTACACTATAAAATATAAGTTCAGATGAAAAGGTTTAATTGTTTGGGAAGACCACTCAAAATCATGCTCACAGGGCTGTAACCTAGGCTCAGATTTTTCTAATTAATTCTCAAATTTCTTTACTAGGTCACTTGAGCAGACAGAAATAAAAAAGGTGAAAAATATCATTATCCTTGAATTAGATATGTAAAATGATGGAGAGGAAGAAAACTCTTATCTGAAAATGAATCTAAATGAAATGAGCACCAGTGTTTGTTTTGAAAACAGCTTCAGAAAAATCCATGAAGATACTATTTTAAACGTTGTTGACTTTTTTCATTCACTAAAACCAGGTTGTAACTTTAAGGTGTGTATATTCTGATCTATACATTCAAACTATATGCAATCTGTTTCTTGTGTATCTCCAGTAAGCAAACTGTGTGGCCAAGTTAAACACTGTTTTGAAGGTTTTCTCTCTCTAGTTTGACTTTGGAGATAAGTGTTAAACTTCCATTGCTCTCTTTTCTCTGTCAAATTTTACTTATTGAGTATAATCTCTCCTTAATACAGTCATTAACATTTTGCCATCTCAAAATACTTTCTAAAACCCAGAATTCAGAGATGGGTTTATATTGAAGTTTTTGAGAAAGCACATTCTCTCCACACTATTAGCCTGGAAAATGCTGATACTGTGGAATATAAAATACAAGACAGAAACTTTCCTACAAATTAGTACAGTTTGAAATATAACAAAGAATAGGAAAAATAGTTTCATAAAGGGTGGCAGTTGTTAGAGGAAGGAAAGACATGTTAGAATTTAGTTCATATTCCTGAAACAAAACTAATTCTAAAGAGGCTTCATCTCAAAGTGCTGAGTAACAGCTCTCAACCAAAGAGTTTTATGTGTTTCTGCCTATCATACCATAAGACTGGACGAGAAGTACCCAGAACATACAGGACTGATTCTCCAGGCTTGTGCAAACAATGGGCTCAAAGTACTCAAAGATAAGCAAATAAAAATACTTCAGAATTTAATGTTATCCATTTATTTTGAAGTACATTTTCTATACATACTTAAAGCAAGATCATAACTACATTATGCAAACACAGTGTTATCCATGCCCTTGAGAATACAATGCATGCTGCACATATAATAATACAGAAAAGTACATTTGGAATGATGACTACACTATAAAATATAAGTTCAGATGAAAAGGTTTAATTGTTTGGGAAGACCACTCAAAATCATGCTCACAGGGCTGTAACCTAGGCTCAGATTTTTCTAATTAATTCTCAAATTTCTTTACTAGGTCACTTGAGCAGACAGAAATAAAAAAGGTGAAAAATATCATTATCCTTGAATTAGATATGTAAAATGATGGAGAGGAAGAAAACTCTTATCTGAAAATGAATCTAAATGAAATGAGCACCAGTGTTTGTTTTGAAAACAGCTTCAGAAAAATCCATGAAGATACTATTTTAAACGTTGTTGACTTTTTTCATTCACTAAAACCAGGTTGTAACTTTAAGGTGTGTATATTCTGATCTATACATTCAAACTATATGCAATCTGTTTCTTGTGTATCTCCAGTAAGCAAACTGTGTGGCCAAGTTAAACACTGTTTTGAAGGTTTTCTCTCTCTAGTTTGACTTTGGAGATAAGTGTTAAACTTCCATTGCTCTCTTTTCTCTGTCAAATTTTACTTATTGAGTATAATCTCTCCTTAATACAGTCATTAACATTTTGCCATCTCAAAATACTTTCTAAAACCCAGAATTCAGAGATGGGTTTATATTGAAGTTTTTGAGAAAGCACATTCTCTCCACACTATTAGCCTGGAAAATGCTGATACTGTGGAATATAAAATACAAGACAGAAACTTTCCTACAAATTAGTACAGTTTGAAATATAACAAAGAATAGGAAAAATAGTTTCATAAAGGGTGGCAGTTGTTAGAGGAAGGAAAGACATGTTAGAATTTAGTTCATATTCCTGAAACAAAACTAATTCTAAAGAGGCTTCATCTCAAAGTGCTGAGTAACAGCTCTCAACCAAAGAGTTTAAAGAATGACCACAAATCATCCATGAAATCAGGTAAAAAAGGAAGTCCCTCAACAGAACTAGAAATTCCAGCACTACTCTAAGGAACTGTCAGTCTCAGAGAGAATAAAAACCAGGTCAGTAAAATGGGAGGTTCCAATCACATCCGCCAGGAAAATAACACACACTGAAGGGCATAGAAGCCAAACCAAGTTATTGGTGTCACAACAATGCACAAGGGAAAGTCAATTTTAAACAGCAGTGCCTACTTGCAGATTTTATGATTTCACCCTCTTTTTAGAACTGTAAATATTGCCATCAGAGAGGACTTTCAAAAAGTATTCTGTAAACTTGAAAATCACTTTAACAATCCCTGCTTTCCACACCCCCCACTTATAAGCAGTTACAGATATAGGCTTCTAAAATCTACATCAGAGTGACACACTTACTGTAATTTGACATTTGCTATTTGTAAAGGCAGCCTTATTTATGTCACATGTGATAGTCATTCTCTGGGCAACAGGATCAGTTGTGAAAGTAAATACATTTATGATATTTGCATTTTTTTACTCAAGTTTACAATTTGAAGTAAAACAGCATGTCAAGCACAAGTATGTCAAGCATCACGTAGGGTGATGCTTTTAAAAATTGTCCTGACAACTTTACGGAAACACTAGCTCGCTGTATGCAAAAAACTCTCACATACATTCTGCAGAGTAAGAAAATAATAATCTGAATTTACTTGGTTTCTCAAAGAAGCATCAGATTAAGGAGATGATACAGGCAAGTACACACCTTATTTTTCTAAAGAACGAGAGGATTGTCCAGGAGGATAGAGGAATGAGTGTTTGATGAACGTAAACAGCAACACTTGAAAAACAATTGGCTCTTTGGAATCTATGTTAAGAAGCCTCTCATATGAGCTGGGGACTCTGCCCCTTAGAGTCTCTGCTGGGATGTAAAATAGGTAATATTATAAACACTGCTTGAGACAGCCTTATAAAAAGCTTGTCATTCTCAGGTTCCAATCTTAAACTATGAGAAATTATAACCAATGTATAACCATTTCCATTTGATGAACGCATTTACACAGCAAGAAACAAGTGGACCCCACAATATATCCAAATAAAATTAGCTGATGCAATAAAAGGGGATATTAGATAAAGTCATAGAACATCATTATGGACTAAATGCTCTCAATATAAACAGACACACTGATTGTAAACATCTTATCTCAGTTTAAGTGCTACCATTTGGACTCAAAGTGTTTCTGATAGTTTTAATGTTCTTTTGCTCTGAAAACATTACTGAAACTTACCGCAAAAGTTTATTTTATTAATCTTTCTTACCCAGAAAAACCCATCTCTCCTCACATCCACCCCAGAGTAACATTTCTCTGATCTCATTTCAGGTGCCTATTATGCTCGCTCAAGAAATTTTTATGGCAAAACAGAGAATTTTTAGAAGTCACTAAAAAGCACTCCCTTACCTTCTAAACCTGCTTCAATCAGCCCAAACTGTTCCAATAATTTAACAAAAAGCACAATGACGATCAGAACTGCTATCATTTCAAGCCCTTCCAAGTTCATGGTCAGCTAGGTCATGGTCCGACCACAGCTACTGGGAAGAGATCCTCTGCCTGGCTCTCTTTGTAAAGCCATTAAACTACATTAAGAAGGCTACTGCCAGAGAAGGGGAGGAGAGCTAGAGAGAGGGAGAGAGAGAGGAGACGACGATGGAGAGAGGGCGTGAATGAGAGAAAATGCATTCATCCTGTCTATGGTAGCAGAGGCCAGAAGTAGCAGCCGGATAAAGTCGAGACTGTCGAAATTATCGGCTTCCTCTTTATCACTCTTACACAGAAAGACAGCCACGCGTGAAGTAGGCGCAGATCAACAGAAGACTCGGGAGGTCACCAGGAAGGTCCCAAGAAAACAGGACGCGCGGCAGAGATGGCTCCGCAGCCCCGGGACCAGCGCGCTCGCGCTGCCGCCGCCGCCGCCGCCGCCGCCAGTGGCTTTGTTGGGCTGGTCAGTTGCCTTGGAAACGGAAACTAACTAGGGGCTGGACTCCCGCTGCAGTCAGGGACAAGAGCACTGCATCTTGAAATAAGAAGAAAAAATCTGAAAATACAGAGAAGCGAAGTGACAGCTTGAATTCAGCTGCTTCAGAAACCCTGTTTACTAGTCAGGAAAAGCGAGGAGTGTATTTTGTCCCAATCAGCTGAGCGCAGAGAGAAATGGGGCTTAAGGGACTCGTTCAATATTGACTTTCTTTTTTCAGTGAGTTGCCTTATCCTGGGACTGTTTGTGAGTCACTGTGGATTAATATTCTGGTTAGTAGTAACTGTCGCATCGTTTCAAAGCATGGGTATGATAAACTAGTAAATATTCTGAATATTTCTAAATTTTAAAGTTTAGAGCTACCTTATGCATCAGCTCATTGCCATTCAGCACACCAAAATATATAGTTGCTATACTTTTTCGTTGGGTACCTTCTATGCTTATTTGTATATTTCTAACTGTTTTGAATAAATTTGGAGCCAGAGAAAGTCAGAGAAGAAAAGATCAGTCAATCAGAAACAAAACTTGTTTTGAAGTTTCTGTCTCTAATTTGCACAGCCATCTCACATTTTCGTTTCTCCCATTACTGACCAAATTGATCCAATCCACATTAAAATAGAGAAATAAACAAAAACAAAAGCAAAAAACAAGAGTTAGAAAGCAGCTCAGAAACCCAAATCAATTCCATTGCAGAGGTGGGAAAACTGAAGAGCAAGGAAGAGGAAGAAGCATCCAGCAAAGGCAGGGCAGGGTAGTAGTACGCAGGTGTCCTTAACTTATGGTCAGAATTTGAATCAAGACAGAGTCATGTTTGGTGGAGGGAGCCTGACTATGGTAGCAGAGGCCAGAAGTAGCAGCCGGATAAAGTCGAGACTGTCGAAATTATCGGCTTCCTCTTTATCACTCTTACACAGAAAGACAGCCACGCGTGAAGTAGGCGCAGATCAACAGAAGACTCGGGAGGTCACCAGGAAGGTCCCAAGAAAACAGGACGCGCGGCAGAGATGGCTCCGCAGCCCCGGGACCAGCGCGCTCGCGCTGCCGCCGCCGCCGCCGCCGCCGCCAGTGGCTTTGTTGGGCTGGTCAGTTGCCTTGGAAACGGAAACTAACTAGGGGCTGGACTCCCGCTGCAGTCAGGGACAAGAGCACTGCATCTTGAAATAAGAAGAAAAAATCTGAAAATACAGAGAAGCGAAGTGACAGCTTGAATTCAGCTGCTTCAGAAACCCTGTTTACTAGTCAGGAAAAGCGAGGAGTGTATTTTGTCCCAATCAGCTGAGCGCAGAGAGAAATGGGGCTTAAGGGACTCGTTCAATATTGACTTTCTTTTTTCAGTGAGTTGCCTTATCCTGGGACTGTTTGTGAGTCACTGTGGATTAATATTCTGGTTAGTAGTAACTGTCGCATCGTTTCAAAGCATGGGTATGATAAACTAGTAAATATTCTGAATATTTCTAAATTTTAAAGTTTAGAGCTACCTTATGCATCAGCTCATTGCCATTCAGCACACCAAAATATATAGTTGCTATACTTTTTCGTTGGGTACCTTCTATGCTTATTTGTATATTTCTAACTGTTTTGAATAAATTTGGAGCCAGAGAAAGTCAGAGAAGAAAAGATCAGTCAATCAGAAACAAAACTTGTTTTGAAGTTTCTGTCTCTAATTTGCACAGCCATCTCACATTTTCGTTTCTCCCATTACTGACCAAATTGATCCAATCCACATTAAAATAGAGAAATAAACAAAAACAAAAGCAAAAAACAAGAGTTAGAAAGCAGCTCAGAAACCCAAATCAATTCCATTGCAGAGGTGGGAAAACTGAAGAGCAAGGAAGAGGAAGAAGCATCCAGCAAAGGCAGGGCAGGGTAGTAGTACGCAGGTGTCCTTAACTTATGGTCAGAATTTGAATCAAGACAGAGTCATGTTTGGTGGAGGGACTCCAGAGCCTGACTGCCTGCCTTCAACCCTTACTAGCTGTGTGACCTTGGATAAAGTTACTCACTTCATATCTCCATGCCTTAATATCCTCATCTATAAAAAGGGTCACAGTAATAGCAATTAGCTCATTGGACTGTTGACAGAATTAAGGAGTAATACTGTTAGGACAGAGGAAGAACTCAATCACAACTAGCTCTTGTTTTTATCACAAGTTCTCCATGCTTTTCGCATACCATGCAGAGCTGCAAGGGCAATTACCCTGAGATGCAGCCCTCATCTTATCATATGTATATGGGCTCAGGTACTTCAGTCATGTCCAGCACTTTCAGATCCCATGGACTGTAGCCCATCAGGTTCCTCTGTCCATGAGAGACTACAGGCAAGAATCCTGCCATGTCCTGCTTCAGGGGATCTTCCCAACATAGAGATTGAACTTGCATCTCATATGTCTCCTGCATCAGAAGGTGGTTTCTTCACCACTGAGTCACCTGGGAAGCTCCAAACCTTCCATGGCTCCCTATCTGCCTACTGAATAAAGTTGAAGGTCCTTGGAACACCATCTTGGTCTCTACATGATCTGGTACAGACTTGAGGATTGTACCTCATTGGTCCTTCTGTTCATTCATTCCACCTGAAAGTTCAGCTTCTTTCCTTCGAGCTCATTCTGTGCTCTTCTATCTCCAGACTTTGTTAAAAAAAAAAAAATAGTGCATGTATTTGGAAAATCATTTCCACACCAACTCTGCCTGTCAGGCTCCTAACACTCTTTTGTGAAAGTTCTCCAAGCAAATTTGAAAGAGATCTCTTCCATATCCGTGTATGAGTTTTCTATAATTTTTTTCTCTTATAGTATTTTATATTATAGCCACTTGGTTGGACACCGTTACAAATTAAGGGTAAGTTTCCAGAAGGCATAAATCATGTCTTTTTTTATCATTAAGCTCTCCACATGCTTCCATGGAGACCATATCATACTTCACAGATGTGCAGTATAGGTACTTGTTGGATAACAATAGTCACCACTAATTAGGTAATTACCACATACCAGATGCTTTATCTGCTTTGCTCTTAGTCATTTTGAAAACAGATATAATTAGATGAGATTTACAGAGGAACACTATACCTCATAGAATTTAAATAACAGACTCAAGGTCATGCTCCTATTGAGTGATGGGACCAAGATTCAAACTCTGATCTGTTCAATACAAAGTCCATTATTTCTCCTCATTACTCCCCACAGTTTTAAATGAATTAAAAATCCAAGCAATTGTCACAAGTACCTATCAGCCCAGGAATGAAGGTTATACCCAAAATGATCCTTTCAAACTGTTTTGTGACATTCTGTTCAGTCTATTGACTCTCATAACTTTGCAACATGAACATTTCAAACCAGTAGTTGACTGAATCCATGGCTCTTCCTTCCTGCTCATTCATAGATTACTACTTAAACACACATAACCTTTGGTCTCTAGATGAGGTTTTCCTGTTTTTTTTTTTTCTTTTTTACCCCAGGGAACTTAGCAGAGCGCTTCAATTTGCCCCATAAGTAAAATTCAATGATTAAGCTTTTTATGTTCACATTTAAATTGATGCCTTGGCAATAAAAACAAAAATAAACAAGTGTAACTACATCAATTTTAAAAGCCTCTGGACAATAAAAATAGTCAACAAAGTAAAAAGGCAACTTATCAACTGGAAAAGAATATTTGCAAACTATATATCTACTAAGGGGTTAATATCCAAATATATATGGAACTCATGCAATTCAATAGCAGATAAAGGGACATAACTTGATTTAAAAAATGTGCAAAAGTGCTGAATGGACACTTTTCCAAAATTACATACAAATAGCCAGCAGGTTATGAAAAGGTGCTCAACATCATTAGTCATGAGGGAAATGCAAAGCAAAGCCCCAACAAGATACCACACCACACCTGTTAGCATAGCTATTATGAAAAAGACAAAAGATACATATTAGCAAGGATCAGGATAAAGGGTAATTTTTTGCACTATAAATTGGTACCATCATAGGGGAAACATTATGAAAGTTATTCAAAATATTAAAAGTAGAATTATCACATAATTCAGAAATATATACTGAGTATATATTTAAAGCATATGAACTCAGTACTTTGAAAAGATTTCTGCACTTTTGTGTTCATTATTCAAAATAGCCAAGAAATGGAAACAATCTGAGTACCTGCCAATGGATAAATGGATAAAGAAATTATGATGAACACACATACACACACAGAGCAATATTATTCTTCCTTGAAAAAGAAGAGAATCCTGACACTTGTGACAACATGGATGAACACAGAGGAGATTATGCTCAGTCAAATAAGCTAGAGACAAAAAGATGATCTTACTTACTCAACTGAAAAAAATTGAATTCACAGAAGCTGAGAGCAAAATTGTGGTTGCCAGGGGCGGAGAGATGGGGAGGATGGGCAGATGTTGGTCAAAGGGTATGAAGCTGCAATTATGTAGGACGAATAAATTCTAGAGATGACATATAGCACGATGACTATAGTTAATACTTGAAATTTGCTAAGATAGTAGATTGCTGGTGCTATCGTGACAAAAAAAGGGAACGATGTAAGGAGACTGTGAATTAGCTTGACTGTAATAATCATTTCAGTATATGTGTGTATATCAAGATATCATATTGTACAATTTAAATATATATGATTCTATTAAAATAAAACTATGGCTCTTGGACTGAGAAGTCTGTGTAGGCACTTTGCTAGTGAAAAATGCCAGAATAAGGATCTGTCCACCTGGTCTGGAGGTTACAGCAATGGGTTCCTTTGGACTTGAATTTTTCTCTCCAGTGCAGATGTTTACTGCAGACTGTTTGGCTCATAAGCTCATGCCTTGGCCCTTGCCATTCCCTCTAATAATGCTTGTTCCCGGATCACTCCACGAATAAGCTGCTTTATTTAGGTTTGACTTTAAAGCCTCATCACAAAGAGAGGCCCTCGCTAACCACACTGTGTGGAACAGCCCACCCTCCCCTGGACCCTGGTGTTACTGTTCTCTGAACAAGTGTTATTTTCCTCCAAAGCATCGTCACCTCTCGATGTGTGTATTTGTCTATGTAGTTATAGAATATCTCCTCCTGTTAGAATACAACCTCCTACCTATGAAGGCAGATATTTTTATCCATTTTGTTCATTGGGATATCCCTTGAACTTAAAATAATGCGTGGCATATAAGAGGGGGGTGTGTGTGTGTATGTTAAGTTGATTCAGTCTTGTCTGATTCCTTATAAATCTATGAACTGTCACCTGTCAGTCTTCTCTGTTCATAGGATTCTCCAGGCAGGAATACTACAGTGGGTTGCCATGTCCTCCTTTAGGGCATCTTCTTGACTCAGGGATCAAACTCGCTTCTCTTATGTCTCCTGCATTGGCAGGAAGGTTCTTCACCACTAGCACCACCTGGACAGCCTTGGAAGAGGCAATGACTAGCTTTTGAATGAATATTGTAACTAACACTCTCACCTTCCCTAAAAGCCACCTGTTCTCTCACTGATCTTCCAAAGCCTTGTTCCCAGTTATCTAGAGTCCTCAGCCTGAGGATCCTTCTGAGGTGTCTGCACACTCTCTCTAGGAGCTATCACAGCACAGTATTCCTGGCACTTCTCCTTAAGGAGAGCTATGAGCCTCCACATTTGAATGTTGTGGCCATATCCTTTTCTCAGTAAAATTTGAGTTTACTGATGATGGGACCAGGTAAAACAATACAAGGAAGGCATCAGAGAACATTTCTCTTTCCAAAGTAACTGAACACCATTGGCAGGGAGGGTAAAAAGACCCTGGTATGGCTTCCTCTCCCATCATTTAATTGTAGCTGAGAGAACACTGAAATCTAAATGGGAAAAGTGACATTGTCAATAACTCTTATCTTCAAGTCATGGCTTGGACTCAAATTAAAGCATTAATTCAAGGTCTTTTGTTTCTATAGAGCCTGGCCTTCCCCTTTAAAAGAGAAATAATAATCAGGTGGTGCTAGTGGTAAAGAATCCACCTGCCAATGCAGGAGACATAAGAGATGTGGGTTCTATCCTTGGGTGGTGAAGGTCCCTAGGAGGAGGGCATGGCAACCCACTGTAGTATTCTTTCCTGCTGAATTCCATGGACAGAGGAGACTGGCAGGCTTACAGTTCAACAGGGTCACAAAGAATTGAACATGACTGAAGCGACTACACACACCACATAATCGATAGAACGAAGGGACCTGGGCACAGACTACAGAACGTTTACTTCATTCAAGTGACTTCAACTCTCTAAACTTCAGTTTGCTGGGCTTCAGAATGGGATCAATATTTCTGTCTTGGGGGTGTTGTGAGGATTAGGTGTAATAATATTTGTAAACATCACTTGGGTTTATGGCGCACATAATTTGTTAAACATGGGGCTAAGTTCTATGACTGTCCCACCCTCTCAACCTCCTTAGAGAAGATAAAGATTTTTATTCTCCTCATACAGATGAAGAAGTGGAGGCTTGGGCAGAGTGAGTAAATTGCCTGAAGTCCCTAAGCGTCAGAGGCCAGTCGGGCTGACGGCTGTTACTGAGAGGCCAGATACACACTAAACACTTGATACATGATTTCCTTTATTAACATACAAACTGCACAGGGTTAAGTAACCAACATCTTACTGTGACTCTGAAGATAGCTTACCATTTCTGGCTTGAGGTGATTTTAGATGCAGGAAAGTTCTGTGCTCCTGCCCTGGAGGTGGGTAGAAGGGAAGGATGAACAAATGAGGTAGTAGTGAAATAAACAAGTGCTGTTATGATTATTTACCAAAGCTTCACAAAACTGTGCTTTCAAGAAGCTAATGAGCAGGGTTACAGGCAGGACTAGGTTTCTGTTTTAGAGAACAATTTTGGGGAGTCACTCAGCTCTGATGTCACTAGAAGGTTTTCTTGGCCTGTCCCCAGAAAAATGAGCACACTTAATTAGAGACACTCTTGCACTTGAGAGCATATCCCTCCCTAAAGTGCTATTTATTCAAAATCATCAGTTACTGGCAGGAATGAACCCATTTCTGCTTCGTTTTCAGCAATATGGCTTTTGGAAGGAAACACAGTGTTTCTTCCCAAAATGAGAGATATGGCTGCTCTTTGAGGAACTGAGGCAGGGGGCAGGGAACAAAGGAATTCTAGTTATTCATATCTGGGTCTTTTTATTTCAAGTTGGGGATCATATTAAATAGGGGTGCGGTGGAAGGGGTGGGAGGACTTTCTCCATATCCTACTCTTAGTTTCAATTAGTTAGCCTGGTCAGAAACTAAACTTCATTTCATCTATTTCTGATTATTCGTCATTTTTTCACTTGTTAGCTTTATGGTCCAGGTACTATACAAGGTGAAATGGATAATATTTCTGTCTTGGGGTGTTGTGAGGATTAGGTGTAATAATATTTGTAAACATCACTTGGGTTTATGGCGCACTAATTTGTTAAACATGGGGCTAAGTTCTATGACTGTCCCACCCTCTCAACCTCCTTAGAGAAGATAAAGATTTTATTCTCCTCATACAGATGAAGAAGTGGAGGCTTGGGCAGAGTGAGTAAATTGCCTGAAGTCCCTAAGCGTCAGAGGCCAGTCGGGCTGACGGCTGTTACTGAGAGGCCAGATACACACTAAACACTTGATACATGATTTCCTTTATTAACATACAAACTGCACAGGGTTAAGTAACCAACATCTTACTGTGACTCTGAAGATAGCTTACCATTTCTGGCTTGAGGTGATTTTAGATGCAGGAAAGTTCTGTGCTCCTGCCCTGGAGGTGGGTAGAAGGGAAGGATGAACAAATGAGGTAGTAGTGAAATAAACAAGTGCTGTTATGATTATTTACCAAAGCTTCACAAAACTGTGCTTTCAAGAAGCTAATGAGCAGGGTTACAGGCAGGACTAGGTTTCTGTTTTAGAGAACAATTTTGGGGAGTCACTCAGCTCTGATGTCACTAGAAGGTTTTCTTGGCCTGTCCCCAGAAAAATGAGCACACTTAATTAGAGACACTCTTGCACTTGAGAGCATATCCCTCCCTAAAGTGCTATTTATTCAAAATCATCAGTTACTGGCAGGAATGAACCCATTTCTGCTTCGTTTTCAGCAATATGGCTTTTGGAAGGAAACACAGTGTTTCTTCCCAAAATGAGAGATATGGCTGCTCTTTGAGGAACTGAGGCAGGGGGCAGGGAACAAAGGAATTCTAGTTATTCATATCTGGGTCTTTTTATTTCAAGTTGGGGATCATATTAAATAGGGGTGCGGTGGAAGGGGTGGGAGGACTTTCTCCATATCCTACTCTTAGTTTCAATTAGTTAGCCTGGTCAGAAACTAAACTTCATTTCATCTATTTCTGATTATTCGTCATTTTTTCACTTGTTAGCTTTATGGTCCAGGTACTATACAAGGTGAAATGGATAATAAAAATCTTATCTTCAGTCTTTGAAAAGCCTAAAATCTATTAAAACAAAATTTAGATGATAGTTTTCAATACTTTTAGGATAATCACTATTTGACAAATTAGTGAGCTAAGCACTTTACAGGAGTTCTTTCACTGCATCCTCATGTAAACGCTATGAAGTAGGTGCCATTATCTCCTTTATACAGGGTGAAATTGAGGAACAGAGGATTTGGTAGATGACATCAGGAAATAACCAGGGTTTACACTCTTATGCAACTCCAGAGCTCATGATCAGATAGCATTTTAGATGCACAGCTCCATCTAAGGTAATAGCCTTTAAAGAAATACCGGGGACTTGCCTGGTGGTCCAGTGGGTAAGAACACCGCCTTGCAGTGCATGGGGCGCCGGTTCGATTCCTGGCCTTGGAAGATCCCACATGCCGCGGAGCGGCTGGACCAATGTATCCAATTGCCGAGCCGGAGCTCTGGAGGGCATGTGCCCAGAGCCAGTGCTCTGCGACAACCAGAGGCCACCATGATGGGAGGCCCACATGGGCCAAAGAACAAAGATGGATGAAAACAGACAGATGAAAGACCTATAGAAGAGGCCCGCACTCCCCCCCCCTGCAAAAAAAAAAAAAAAAAGAGAGAAGGTATTCAAAATCAGCTTAATCAGTTGGATGGACACCTCCTTTAAGTTTCTTCCCTTATGTTCAGGCCATCTCCCATTGTGACACACAATATAAGCATCACTTGTATGCTTATTCTAATTCCTCTCTCTCCTTTGGTAATTATCCATACCAAGAGAATCCTGACTAAATTCTATGATTGAGGGAATGAAGGAAGATATTTGGCCCTTAAAAATGAAATATAATTAAGCAGCAAGGCATCACATGAGAAACTGTGTCTTGATATATTGTGAAGAACACACTTATGGAAGTGGCAGGATCATGCAGAAATCAGAGCAAGCTGGGGTTCAAACTCTGTTACATTAGAGCTTCCTGATCTGGGGAAACTTGTTGAGATGGTTCATGTAAAGCATTCAGAGCAGAGTAACACATAGTAGAAGCTCAATAACTGGTACCTGTTACTGCTACTACCATTAACCCATAACAAAGTTTTTTTGAAATTGGAATAATAAAAATCTTATCTTCAGTCTTTGAAAAGCCTAAAATCTATTAAAACAAAATTTAGATGATAGTTTTCAATACTTTTAGGATAATCACTATTTGACAAATTAGTGAGCTAAGCACTTTACAGGAGTTCTTTCACTGCATCCTCATGTAAACGCTATGAAGTAGGTGCCATTATCTCCTTTATACAGGGTGAAATTGAGGAACAGAGGATTTGGTAGATGACATCAGGAAATAACCAGGGTTTACACTCTTATGCAACTCCAGAGCTCATGATCAGATAGCATTTTAGATGCACAGCTCCATCTAAGGTAATAGCCTTTAAAGAAATACCGGGGACTTGCCTGGTGGTCCAGTGGGTAAGAACACCGCCTTGCAGTGCATGGGGCGCCGGTTCGATTCCTGGCCTTGGAAGATCCCACATGCCGCGGAGCGGCTGGACCAATGTATCCAATTGCCGAGCCGGAGCTCTGGAGGGCATGTGCCCAGAGCCAGTGCTCTGCGACAACCAGAGGCCACCATGATGGGAGGCCCACATGGGCCAAAGAACAAAGATGGATGAAAACAGACAGATGAAAGACCAATAGAAGTGACCTGCCCACCCCGCTCCCTACGCACTCCACCCTCCTGCCAAAAAAAAAAAAAAAAGAGAGAAGGTATTCAAAATCAGCTTAATCAGTTGGATGGACACCTCCTTTAAGTTTCTTCCCTTATGTTCAGGCCATCTCCCATTGTGACACACAATATAAGCATCACTTGTATGCTTATTCTAATTCCTCTCTCTCCTTTGGTAATTATCCATACCAAGAGAATCCTGACTAAATTCTATGATTGAGGGAATGAAGGAAGATATTTGGCCCTTAAAAATGAAATATAATTAAGCAGCAAGGCATCACATGAGAAACTGTGTCTTGATATATTGTGAAGAACACACTTATGGAAGTGGCAGGATCATGCAGAAATCAGAGCAAGCTGGGGTTCAAACTCTGTTACATTAGAGCTTCCTGATCTGGGGAAACTTGTTGAGATGGTTCATGTAAAGCATTCAGAGCAGAGTAACACATAGTAGAAGCTCAATAACTGGTACCTGTTACTGCAACTACTCATTGAACCCATAGCTATACACCAAGTGCTGTGCTAATTACTTTATATGAATTACCTCAATAAATCCAATAACCCAGTTAGTTAAATACTACGATTATTCACACATTGATAAGAAGGAGCAGGGTATCTTCAGTTGAGTTGGGGTTCTAAAGAAGACACATCGCTCTACCCACCCATCAAGTTTACCATCATCTTCACCACAAGTGACACGAAAATAAATTATTCATTTCCAATGACTTGACTTTTAAATTGTTATTTTTAAGAAAAATGAAAATCTAGGTATCCTTGTTGCAGAGAAAAAAATGGCAACAGCATTGAAGTAGCTTTCCTGGGCACTGGTTTTTGAGATTATCTTAGTCACTTTCCATTTTAGAACATTCCATAGAATTAACAGATATGATAAGGTGTTAATGTGGCATCAGACTACACAGACTCAGGCTCAACTGGATTTTCAGAGTCCTGCATATGATTTTCAGAGTCCTGCATCTGCTAAGAAAATTCACTTTCAAGGCCACACTCCATTAGCCCACCAGCCTCATCAGCCTTACCTATTCATCACACTCACATCGGAAGACTGGATGAGGTCCTGGATGGTAAGAGATCTACACTGTACAGGCTTCAGCAGGCAGCCTGTCCTCCGGATAAATAGCAAAGGCAATCTGCTCAGTGGGTGAAGGTAGTTAAACAGTAACAATAGGCAGTGACTCAGACACACCCTGAAGCTGCATTTTAGTGCATCCTTACAGGACTGAAGACAAATGGGAAGAACTGTAAATAGGAGCAATATTATCCAGGACTGGCAAGAGAGAGAACAGAGAATGCTTATATGTATATATTAACCAGCAGTGCTCAAAATTTACAGTGAATCAGAATTACCTTGAGATCTTCAAAGTGAATCCTCAGACCTCCCCAGAGATTCTGATTTAGTAGGTCTTGAATAGAGCTCATGGCAGGATCATGCAGAAATCAGAGCAAGCTGGGGTTCAAACTCTGTTACATTAGAGCTTCCTGATCTGGGGAAACTTGTTGAGATGGTTCATGTAAAGCATTCAGAGCAGAGTAACACATAGTAGAAGCTCAATAACTGGTACCTGTTACTGCAACTACTCATTGAACCCATAGCTATACACCAAGTGCTGTGCTAATTACTTTATATGAATTACCTCAATAAATCCAATAACCCAGTTAGTTAAATACTACGATTATTCACACATTGATAAGAAGGAGCAGGGTATCTTCAGTTGAGTTGGGGTTCTAAAGAAGACACATCGCTCTACCCACCCATCAAGTTTACCATCATCTTCACCACAAGTGACACGAAAATAAATTATTCATTTCCAATGACTTGACTTTTAAATTGTTATTTTTAAGAAAAATGAAAATCTAGGTATCCTTGTTGCAGAGAAAAAAATGGCAACAGCATTGAAGTAGCTTTCCTGGGCACTGGTTTTTGAGATTATCTTAGTCACTTTCCATTTTAGAACATTCCATAGAATTAACAGATATGATAAGGTGTTAATGTGGCATCAGACTACACAGACTCAGGCTCAACTGGATTTTCAGAGTCCTGCATATGATTTTCAGAGTCCTGCATCTGCTAAGAAAATTCACTTTCAAGGCCACACTCCATTAGCCCACCAGCCTCATCAGCCTTACCTATTCATCACACTCACATCGGAAGACTGGATGAGGTCCTGGATGGTAAGAGATCTACACTGTACAGGCTTCAGCAGGCAGCCTGTCCTCCGGATAAATAGCAAAGGCAATCTGCTCAGTGGGTGAAGGTAGTTAAACAGTAACAATAGGCAGTGACTCAGACACACCCTGAAGCTGCATTTTAGTGCATCCTTACAGGACTGAAGACAAATGGGAAGAACTGTAAATAGGAGCAATATTATCCAGGACTGGCAAGAGAGAGAACAGAGAATGCTTATATGTATATATTAACCAGCAGTGCTCAAAATTTACAGTGAATCAGAATTACCTTGAGATCTTCAAAGTGAATCCTCAGACCTCCCCAGAGATTCTGATTTAGTAGGTCTTGAATAGAGCTCATGAATCTCTCTCTCTTTTTTTTATAAAGCATTTCAATAATTCTAAATCAGGACTTCTCTGGACCACACCACGAGAAACACTGCATTAATCTGCTCAATCTCACCTAGTAAGTAACATAGCCTCCAGGGAGACATTTCCCCAGCTTATTAAAAACTAGCTGAGAGTCACGCATTTTACAAACTCCACAGGGTTAAGAATAGATAGGGGCTCCATCAGTTTCTCAAAGTTCTAGAAAGCCCTTTATTTCCTACTAGAAGTAAGATATTTTAAAATCATTTGTGACTAGATACATGTTTCCATTCCACATTGTCAAAATATTTTTGACGATTCATTCCAACATCCATCACAGCTTATTTCACTAAGAAGTTTCAAATACAAACTATAATGGAGATAAGACTATATACCATTCCACACTTCTCTGCATTGCTATGTATCCTAGCTACCATCTTGAATCTCTCTCTACAGCATCTTCGTTTTAGCTCTAAATGCAATAAGGACAATACTGATACGCAGCCATCCCAATAACCAAGCAAAGTGAAGCAAATAGCAACTGATGGATGCCAATGTTCAGAAGTGTGAAGCTGATTTAGATAAAGTAGACATTTCAGTTCGAGATCTAATAAAAAACAAAACAGCAGCCACAAGGAGCCTTTTCCCATTACTCTGCTGGGGATAATCTTTATCTAAATCAATACTGTAAAAGTAACAAAACACACAATGTTGTTGGAAGCATATTTCATTTATTATGAAATCATGTAAGAGTCAAATCATTGAAACAGGATTATTTATGTGATCATTAAGCCCAGGGCAATTTCTACAGATTTTTGGTCCTGTTTAATGGAAATCTTAGCTGCAGACATTACAAATACTGTTCCTTTCAGCCAATTATTCCTCATTAGAGTAACAATAGGCAGTGACTCAGACACACCCTGAAGCTGCATTTTAGTGCATCCTTACAGGACTGAAGACAAATGGGAAGAACTGTAAATAGGAGCAATATTATCCAGGACTGGCAAGAGAGAGAACAGAGAATGCTTATATGTATATATTAACCAGCAGTGCTCAAAATTTACAGTGAATCAGAATTACCTTGAGATCTTCAAAGTGAATCCTCAGACCTCCCCAGAGATTCTGATTTAGTAGGTCTTGAATAGAGCTCATGAATCTCTCTCTCTCTCTCTTTTTTTTATAAAGCATTTCAATAATTCTAAATCAGGACTTCTCTGGACCACACCACGAGAAACACTGCATTAATCTGCTCAATCTCACCTAGTAAGTAACATAGCCTCCAGGGAGACATTTCCCCAGCTTATTAAAAACTAGCTGAGAGTCACGCATTTTACAAACTCCACAGGGTTAAGAATAGATAGGGGCTCCATCAGTTTCTCAAAGTTCTAGAAAGCCCTTTATTTCCTACTAGAAGTAAGATATTTTAAAATCATTTGTGACTAGATACATGTTTCCATTCCACATTGTCAAAATATTTTTTGACGATTCATTCCAGCATCCATCACAGCTTATTTCACTAAGAAGTTTCAAATACAAACTATAATGGAGATAAGACTATATACCATTCCACACTTCTCTGCATTGCTATGTATCCTAGCTACCATCTTGAATCTCTCTCTACAGCATCTTCGTTTTAGCTCTAAATGCAATAAGGACAATACTGATACGCAGCCATCCCAATAACCAAGCAAAGTGAAGCAAATAGCAACTGATGGATGCCAATGTTCAGAAGTGTGAAGCTGATTTAGATAAAGTAGACATTTCAGTTCGAGATCTAATAAAAAACAAAACAGCAGCCACAAGGAGCCTTTTCCCATTACTCTGCTGGGGATAATCTTTATCTAAATCAATACTGTAAAAGTAACAAAACACACAATGTTGTTGGAAGCATATTTCATTTATTATGAAATCATGTAAGAGTCAAATCATTGAAACAGGATTATTTATGTGATCATTAAGCCCAGGGCAATTTCTACAGATTTTTGGTCCTGTTTAATGAAAATCTTAGCTGCAGACATATACTTAGCCAGATTTCATTACAAATACTGTTCCTTTCAGCCAATTATTCCTCATTAGAGTGGACAAGCTGTACTTCCTTACTGTAACAGTATAAAAATTGCTTATTCTTTTACTTTACTGCACCAACGCAATACAGAATATGAAAAGTAATATACAATAATCCCCTTGACAATTTTTCATGGTTGTATAAGCTACTCATAAGTTGTAGTTTAATTACTAACAACTCTAATTTAATCACTTTTAGATAACCTTGGTATTCAGTGGGAATATTTATAATAGCCATGATATTTACATAATGCTGGAATCAAATCTGGCATAATAATTAAGATCACATTTTATGTGAAACACTCACATAAGACTTAAGTTTAGTAGGACCACACTGAAAAGAAAAATGATTATCAGTACAACAGAAATGAAGCTCACAACACAAAGTGGTGTCAAATAGTTAAAAAGATGAACTTTTATATGAAATTGAGGACGTTATCTGTTAAATGTAGCCATGAAAGCCATGAACAGCTTAAAACATTTTTGAAGGGTCATGAGAACAAGGTAGTCCAGTATGACCTGCTGGTTTGATAACACAAGATGGCACCTCTTTGCACTCTGGTACCATTGCAGTTATTTACTGCTGCATAGAAAATTATCACAAACTGGGGAACTTAGAGAAACAATGCATTTAATATTTTGCAGTTTTCACAGATGAAGAGTCTGGTTATAGGTTAGCTGAGTCCTCCACTCACACTTATATCAAAGTGTTGGCTCAGACTACAGTCACATCTGAAAGACTGGATCTGATTCAGCAAACATTGGTTGTTCACAGAATTCCTAGCTGTTGGATAGGCAGCACTTTCAGTTCCTAGAACTTATTTTTAGTTCTGTGCCCTCTCTACAACATGATAATGTGCTCCTTCAATGCCAGGAAGAGAATATCTCTTATGTTTCAGATCTTTCTGACCTCTTGAGGAATGACTTGATTAGGTCAGGATCACCCAAGATGAACTCAACGGCAATTGATTAAGAAGCTTATTTGCAAAATAACTTCTGCCACAAAGAGGGTATATCAGGGTTACAAATTTTAAAATTCATAGTTACCACAGATCACTACAATAGTGACAAACCCTATAGTTCGTATGGATCCAGAGATATCATAGGTACCAATCCTACTCCAGGGAAAGGTAGCATATAGGGCAGGTGTACCAGAGTGTGAACTCTTATGCCTTAGAATTTGGTCAACTAGAGTGTATTTCTACTCTAACTGCTGTGTAGCATGCCAAGAGTCCTATGGTCATGGGTCACTGAAAATAATTTTTATTTTATTATTTTCATGTAAACTAATTTTGGGAAGATGTTCAGCAGAGAGCTATGAGGCATTTGGCTGCTGAATGCACAGGGAGCAACAGACAGGTCTCCAATTCTGGAGTGGAGCTGTCCACCAGTCACTCACAGCAGCGAGACGAGAAATGGGCCAGAAGCCACAGCCACACTCTGGTTGTCCACTCTGGCACTGGACTGCTCCCTGACCAGCTGTCTTCACCCACTGACATGTAGGAAGCAAGAGAACAATCTGGAAAAGCATAAAGAGTAGCATGTTCGGTGTTGCATCACTATAGCTTCCAGACTGCATTTATTAGAGAGTAGACTTTTTCCCCCTGCTTCTTATTGCAATAGCAACTGTGGCCTACCTCCGTTTTCACTATGGTCATGGCCAATTTTACAGATATCTCTTCTACTCCTATCACAATAGATCACAGTGAAATCATTGTCTGGGTGCAAATCTTAATTTGATAGTGTACTGCCTACACAGCTTTGGGCAGATATTCTCTTTCACTTCCCTCATGGCTCAGGTGATAAAGAATATGTCTGCAATTCAGGAGACTAGGGTTCAGTCTCTGGGTCAGGAAGATCCCCTGGAGAAGCGAATGGTTACCCATTCTAGTATGCTTGTCTGGAGAATTCCATGAACAGAGGAACCTGATGGACTACATACAGTCCATGGGGTCACGAAAAGTAGGACAACTGAACAACTCTTTCTTCTTTCTTGGCTCCACAGCTTTGGGCAGATACCATCTCTCAACCTTAGTTAACTCACCTATAAAAAACACACAGTACTAATAGCTCAGAGTCCCTGAGTTGACATACTTTCAACAAGAACATGCCAAGCAAAAAGAAAATAAATGTTATTGCTGTCATTGGTATTCATAATTAGAATGAGGTGGGTGCCACAGGTACTTTGCTCTCAAGGTGTGCCAAAAATACAGTGTTATGTCAGGACTATAGCATCCACTAAATATGTGCCTATTTAAGATCTGTTGAGCGAGTTCCCTCCTCCGATGTACCCTTAGTCTACACTATTGTTAGGATGATAGGAACATGCCATTCACCGTCTTCAATTCTCAGTGCTATCTTGATAATGACAGAACGGAATTTCCAAACCACAGCAAGGCATAAAAATTTCCTCCCAGCCAAGGAGATCTCCAGCCTCATTACCTAATAATCTGTCTTCAAGTCAGGAACTACTGCTGTAGCCAAAGTACCAGGTAAATAAACCTCCAATTGTTTCTTTTACTTCTGAGAAATCATTATCAATAATTTTAGAACCCATTTAAATGTTTTCAACTTGAGTGGGGTGTTTCACGAAACCCTTTCTCCAACCAAAAAAGACTGACCTCCTCTTTTTTTCTGCTTCATATTTATCTCAACCATGATCCTCTCAAGATTTATGAACTGGTTAGCATAACCTCCTCTATAAAACTATGAGTCCTTGAAAGAAGGAATCATCTTAATTTATCTTTCCACCATCGGTAATTACCCATGTGTCTGGAATACATTAGTTGATCAGTAAATGTTGCAGTAAATGAAGGACTGGAAGGAAGAAAGGTCACAAGGGGGACTTAAGGCAGATGCAAAACCTTCCATGCATGCATATCACCATGCTTAATCCCACCATTATTATTTCGTTTTTCATGTTCTGAAAGTAGCTTGAAAGGCAGAAATCATTCATCACAAACACCTTGGGGTGAAAGTGTTTTGTTCATCACTTTTATGCAGGAAAAGTGAGATCCCTGGCAACCTGGTTATTTGATACCTGATGACACTAATGAATAGAGAAGGAGACATTTCAAAAAGCCAGTTTGTTAGCTCATCCAATAGGATAGTTGAACTGGAAAATCTAGAGTGATACTGAGACAACTCAGTACATTCTAAAATAGTCCAGAAGTTCTAAGACAATCACTTGCTTGCAAAATTGTGCCTCCCATTTTTCTACTAAAGTTTTACTGTATTGAACGTCCACATATAATTTTGTTTGGAAATAAGAATAGTGGTTCAGATTGTAAAGTATCTGCCGCATTGCAAGAGACCCAGGTTCAATCCCTGGGTCAGGAAGATCCCCTGGAGAACAGAATGACTACCCACTCCAGTATTCTTGTCAGGAGAATTCCATAGACAGAGGAGTCTGGTGGGCTACAGTCTATGGGGCCGGAAAGAGTTGTACATGCCTGAGCGACTGATCACACACATGTTCTTGTCAGAAGGAAATGCTTGTCATTAACAAGAGATAAAAATCAGCATTTGTTCTGAGGTACTACATATTTCAAATAGTTTTTAAAAAATCTCGGACCTGATCAAACTCCCAGTTCACACGACAATTGTTCCTTTTTCATAATTTTTAAAGCTTAATGATTTAATATAAAGTTAGTCAATGCATTTCTATTAATGCACATAGAAATAATTTTGATTAACATAAAATCATGAAAACCTATCTGTTACCCAGTGTCCAAAAAATGCTTTCCATCATTTTCCTATGACTCTCTACACTTAAGGGGGTTGGAAATGCAATAAAATTCACAGAGTAAGTCAAATGGGCTAACATGTATTTATATTAGCAGTTGAATTATACTTTATCCAACTCACAGAAAGGCCCAGCCTCTTCTCATCGTATTTTAATTACTTTGTCTTATAAGTGGCATCACTGAAAAGTGAGATACTCAAAGAGGGCAATATGGCTATTTTTAATTGACTTATGGCTTCCCACTGCAGTAGTCTTGCTGGGAGAATTCCATGGACGAGAAGCCTGGTGGGCTTCAGTCCATGTGGTGGCAAATAGTTGAATACAACTAGGTGACTAACACTTTCTATGCACAGGTGTGCTAGGTAAGTAGGTTTGAAATCAATGGTTAGAATATCCCTTTTTTGCTCTGATTGAGTTTCAACTAGGTACTATTTCAGTACATTCTAAAATAGTAAGTTCTAAGACAATCACTTGCTTGCAAAATTGTGCCTCCCATTTTTCTACTAAAGTTTTACTGTATTGAACGTCCACATATAATTTTGTTTGGAAATAAGAATAGTGGTTCAGATTGTAAAGTATCTGCCGCATTGCAAGAGACCCAGGTTCAATCCCTGGGTCAGGAAGATCCCCTGGAGAACAGAATGACTACCCACTCCAGTATTCTTGTCAGGAGAATTCCATAGACAGAGGAGTCTGGTGGGCTACAGTCTATGGGGCCGGAAAGAGTTGTACATGCCTGAGCGACTGATCACACACATGTTCTTGTCAGAAGGAAATGCTTGTCATTAACAAGAGATAAAATCAGCATTTGTTCTGAGGTACTACATATTTCAAATAGTTTTTAAAAATCTCGGACCTGATCAAACTCCCAGTTCACACGACAATTGTTCCTTTTCATAATTTTTAAAGCTTAATGATTTAATATAAAGTTAGTCAATGCATTTCTATTAATGCACATAGAAATAATTTTGATTAACATAAAATCATGAAAACCTATCTGTTACCCAGTGTCCAAAAAATGCTTTCCATCATTTTCCTATGACTCTCTACACTTAAGGGGGTTGGAAATGCAATAAAATTCACAGAGTAAGTCAAATGGGCTAACATGTATTTATATTAGCAGTTGAATTATACTTTATCCAACTCACAGAAAGGCCCAGCCTCTTCTCATCGTATTTTAATTACTTTGTCTTATAAGTGGCATCACTGAAAAGTGAGATACTCAAAGAGGGCAATATGGCTATTTTTAATTGACTTATGGCTTCCCACTGCAGTAGTCTTGCTGGGAGAATTCCATGGACGAGAAGCCTGGTGGGCTTCAGTCCATGTGGTGGCAAATAGTTGAATACAACTAGGTGACTAACACTTTCTATGCACAGGTGTGCTAGGTAAGTAGGTTTGAAATCAATGGTTAGAATATCCCTTTTTTGCTCTGATTGAGTTTCAACTAGGTACTATCTTCGTCTACATGATCAGGACAATTAGAAGTTCACAGCATCATTGTTAGTTGCAGTAAGCCTAGCAATTAATTTCTTGCTATCCAGGGTAGAAATGAGGCTCTTCAATTCCATTCCATTTGGAAAAAGCATCTTGGATTCACCATTTCCTCAAGCTCCTGACACTGAAAGTTTGAAATGGGATTTTGGAAAGGTCATTTTTCTGTACAGTGTATCAGTTATTTATATTTCAGTTTATTATAATCAGTTATTTATATTTATATATCAGTTATTTTATATTCTGAGACTTATTCATTATGTATCAAAGAACTTTTTTACTATCATATAACTGAACAGCAGAAACGAAAATTATATGCTACTCTGCGCTTTCTTTGCATTCGAAAATCCTGTTACTTGTGTGGTGCTCACTGACACATGTCTCTAATAACTGTAAGTTTCTACATGAACTTGGGATTCATTTTATTAAAAAGCCTGGGAATAAAGAGAAGCTTAGTTTTCTCTTTGTGGACTTAATCCTGTAACTTTACAAGGTGAGTACAAACCCTTGTGAGCTTATACTTTTCCCAGACATCAGAAACATGAAGAATCATTCAATCAGGAATTGTTTAAGTAAAAAAGAATATATTTAAGCCTTAAATAAGTTATGGAGAAAAGTTAATATAACTCTTCCTGTTGAAAAATGAACTCTGATCAATGTTATGTGGCAGTCTGCATAGGTGGGTAGTTTGGATATGCATGGCTGGATCCCTTCACTCTTCATCTGAAACTATCACAACATTGTTAGTTGGCTATACCCCATACAAAATATATTTTAAAAAACTTAAAAAAATTAACTCTACAATATAATTATTCATAATTTGTAATGGCTATGCATACCTGGGAAGAATGAGGTGGTACTCTAAGTAGATAATATACATGACAAATTTGAAGACAGAATTTGCAAAGTAAGTGCAAATGCTCTTGTGGCATTTAGACCCCTCTCTTCACATGCAAAAAAGGGGGTGGGGTGCCAAAGGTGAATTTAAAGGGAGCTGGTGCCCTTCTGCTTCCCCGGATCTACTCGATTGTTCATTCTTTGCACCTTCAGACAGGCTTTGCCAGCAGCTGGGATTATCTGGTCCCGTTTGCATGTGGCTGGATCAGTCATATCTGAAGTAAGGATAGACTTAAGGAGCAACAAAGCAACAGATATATTAGTGCAACATGGAATGAACCTGGCAAGAAACCCTGCAGTGGACTTAGGATCCAATGTGTCCAGTTTTTCCCTTACATTTAAATCCATAGTTTACCTTTACTACCTAACTACCCATTACCAGAATTCCTCTTTTGCTTAAAAAGTCCTGAACTGCTGGCTGCCTCCCTGGATCTCTGAAGACTGCATTCTCCTCAGTGACCACTGGGTAATCTAATTGTGTACCCAGTATGAGCCTACCGTGGCCTACTGAATTTGTCTGATCCTTGAGTTACCTAGCCACCTGTTAAATATCAGTAGACACAAGGTAACGATGGCCAATCAAGGTTAATGTTCTTCAGACAAGCTTCGTCTTCTAATGCCCTACACAGACATACACAGATACATGTATGCACACACACAATAATAAGCACAGTCAATGAAAATTCTGCTCCCCAACAGTCTACTGAGTTCCACTGAAAAATAATCCCTTTGAGGGTTTTTGTATAGAAATATATTGGATTTAGAATTTTCTGTTAGTCTCAGATTTATAGAAAAAACATGTAATATACATCGTATTTTAAAATTTACATATATGTATTATTTTTCAGATTCTGTTCCATTATAGGTTATTACATGATAGTAAATAGAGTTCCCTATGCTATATAGAAGGTTCTCATTTTTCTATTTATTCTATATATAATGATGTGCATATGTTAATCCTAAATTCCTAACTTATCCCTCCCTCCTCCTTTCCCCTTTTGTAACCATAATACTGTTTTCTATGTCTTTATTTTTTTTGTTAATGATTGTGTCATATTAACGAAGGGCAAAATCAACAATTTCATGGGTAACAATTTTTTAAATAGAGCAAACTAACATAGAATTGAGGACACTAGAAAAACTGGAATACAATTCATTCTTTAGGATAAGAGAAGAGAATAGGTGAATAGGTAAATAGGTTTGCTTTAGGAATGAAGAGAATAGGTGCTGCTTCCCCGGATCTACTCGATTGTTCATTCTTTGCACCTTCAGACAGGCTTTGCCAGCAGCTGGGATTATCTGGTCCCGTTTGCATGTGGCTGGATCAGTCATATCTGAAGTAAGGATAGACTTAAGGAGCAACAAAGCAACAGATATATTAGTGCAACATGGAATGAACCTGGCAAGAAACCCTGCAGTGGACTTAGGATCCAATGTGTCCAGTTTTTCCCTTACATTTAAATCCATAGTTTACCTTTACTACCTAACTACCCATTACCAGAATTCCTCTTTTTGCTTAAAAAGTCCTGAACTGCTGGCTGCCTCCCTGGATCTCTGAAGACTGCATTCTCCTCAGTGACCACTGGGTAATCTAATTGTGTACCCAGTATGAGCCTACCGTGGCCTACTGAATTTGTCTGATCCTTGAGTTACCTAGCCACCTGTTAAATATCAGTAGACACAAGGTAACGATGGCCAATCAAGGTTAATGTTCTTCAGACAAGCTTCGTCTTCTAATGCCCTACACAGACATACACAGATACATGTATGCACACACACAATAATAAGCACAGTCAATGAAAATTCTGCTCCCCAACAGTCTACTGAGTTCCACTGAAAAATAATCCCTTTGAGGGTTTTTGTATAGAAATATATTGGATTTAGAATTTTCTGTTAGTCTCAGATTTATAGAAAAAACATGTAATATACATCGTATTTTAAAATTTACATATATGTATTATTTTTCAGATTCTGTTCCATTATAGGTTATTACATGATAGTAAATAGAGTTCCCTATGCTATATAGAAGGTTCTCATTTTTCTATTTATTCTATATATAATGATGTGCATATGTTAATCCTAAATTCCTAACTTATCCCTCCCTCCTCCTTTCCCCTTTTGTAACCATAATACTGTTTTCTATGTCTTTATTTTTTTTGTTAATGATTGTGTCATATTAACGAAGGGCAAAATCAACAATTTCATGGGTAACAATTTTTTAAATAGAGCAAACTAACATAGAATTGAGGACACTAGAAAAACTGGAATACAATTCATTCTTTAGGATAAGAGAAGAGAATAGGTGAATAGGTAAATAGGTTTGCAAGTAGAAAAGGTTAGTAGTATCTTGTGGAATTATTTTTGAATTATGTGTGTTCTTGTGTGCATTCTAGGTCATGATGAAATATGTATTTCTTATCACAGTTCATGATCAAAAAGTTTTATAAATCATGCGTTAGAGCCTCTGGAGAGTAAGGCATCATATCTAAAAAAATATCTAAATGAAATTGTACATCTGTCACCCTAATGGATTAAACATGAAGTCAGTACTTCCCTCTAGATACAACAACAAATGAAATTTCATCTGATAAACTTGCTATTTTCAAGAAAGCAGATAAGCAAATCTGGAATGGGGATCTAGATAAGTAAATTTTGATGGAAGGATAAAGAAATAATAAGTCCTGTGTCTGAACAGAATACTGTGTGAGTTTTGGGCTGGAAGTGGCTGGGTAGACAGGGTCTAGTGTAATCAGAGCACTTGGATGAATGTTGACAAGTGAATTAGTGATAATAGAGAGAAGGAGGCTCCATATGTGTAACTATCCCACCCTTGATGGGTTGTGCTGAGTTGAACAGGTGAAGAACAATAATGGTGATACCTGATATTTACTTATATCTTCACAGATTTCAGAGCATTTTCTCCACCTATTATTTTATCATCACGAAAAGGGTTGGAACTAAGATGAAGCAAGTGAGGAACCAAGGGTGCAAACTTCAAGGAGGTGCTCATTCTGGGGGTTCTGTAAATGTCCTGACATCGCTCTGATCTAGGCTGTCATGGTGAGAAGAGATATCATTTAACTCTGTGTAAGACACCAGGGAAGTTAGGTACATAGAACTTAAGGGCAAGTGTCACTAATAGTGTGGAATCTTTAAACACGTGTCCTCCTGACTGCTGGGGAAAATGCAATTTTCACTCTATTTCAGACAACCTCAGTAAGGACTTACATTACATGAATTTGCAAAACTATATATTTGCAAGATAAAAAGCCATACTACACTTATTTGCTATGAAATGATCACAAATAATGGCAAACTGAAGTCAGTAAGATTTCAGCCTTGGAATCCTTCATTACATTTGAGGCATTTTCATTTCAGAAAGATGCAAACACATTGGAAACAATTTAGGGCATGATTTAAAAAATTAGTAGAGAAAACGAAGGTTTGATTTATGAGGACAGATTAAAGCAGACAAATGCCTATTACTTGGCTAAGTGACAATCAGGAATATGTTAAGGATCTACAGATATTAGGAGACTGTAAATATGGGTCATACAAAGGAATTTTCTTTATCTGGAGAGTAAGGCATCATATCTAAAAAAATATCTAAATGAAATTGTACATCTGTCACCCTAATGGATTAAACATGAAGTCAGTACTTCCCTCTAGATACAACAACAAATGAAATTTCATCTGATAAACTTGCTATTTTCAAGAAAGCAGATAAGCAAATCTGGAATGGGGATCTAGATAAGTAAATTTTGATGGAAGGATAAAGAAATAATAAGTCCTGTGTCTGAACAGAATACTGTGTGAGTTTTGGGCTGGAAGTGGCTGGGTAGACAGGGTCTAGTGTAATCAGAGCACTTGGATGAATGTTGACAAGTGAATTAGTGATAATAGAGAGAAGGAGGCTCCATATGTGTAACTATCCCACCCTTGATGGGTTGTGCTGAGTTGAACAGGTGAAGAACAATAATGGTGATACCTGATATTTACTTATATCTTCACAGATTTCAGAGCATTTTCTCCACCTATTATTTTATCATCACGAAAAGGGTTGGAACTAAGATGAAGCAAGTGAGGAACCAAGGGTGCAAACTTCAAGGAGGTGCTCATTCTGGGGGTTCTGTAAATGTCCTGACATCGCTCTGATCTAGGCTGTCATGGTGAGAAGAGATATCATTTAACTCTGTGTAAGACACCAGGGAAGTTAGGTACATAGAACTTAAGGGCAAGTGTCACTAATAGTGTGGAATCTTTAAACACGTGTCCTCCTGACTGCTGGGGAAAATGCAATTTTCACTCTATTTCAGACAACCTCAGTAAGGACTTACATTACATGAATTTGCAAAACTATATATTTGCAAGATAAAAAGCCATACTACACTTATTTGCTATGAAATGATCACAAATAATGGCAAACTGAAGTCAGTAAGATTTCAGCCTTGGAATCCTTCATTACATTTGAGGCATTTTCATTTCAGAAAGATGCAAACACATTGGAAACAATTTAGGGCATGATTTAAAAAATTAGTAGAGAAAACGAAGGTTTGATTTATGAGGACAGATTAAAGCAGACAAATGCCTATTACTTGGCTAAGTGACAATCAGGAATATGTTAAGGATCTACAGATATTAGGAGACTGTAAATATGGGTCATACAAAGGAATTTTAAGAGTGTTATAAGATAGTACTAGGAATAAAATGTGAAATTGCAGACAAGAAGAAAAGGACTTTGGAAAGGGGATTCATTAAGTTGTTAAGCAAAACATACAATAAGGGAAAAGAAAGGTAAGAGAAAGAGGAGAAGAAAAAAAAGAAAAGGAGCATAAAGAAAAAGAAAGGAAAAGAAAACAATAGAGAAAAGAAAGAAGAGAGAAAGGGAAAGTGGTGGGATCGTTATCATAACTTTAATAAATGAATATTCATTGGTGACTTACTAAATACAGAATCCAGACAATATAAGGAATCCTTCTGTAAAATAGCTCTGTTTTAAAAAAGAAGGTAACAAAATAAAGAAAGAAAAAGGAAACTATGTCTTATTCTACCATATCTAGTAATAGGAAATATTAGAAATAAATTTTGGCAGGTCTCAGGAGGCATAAACATCTCTGCAGAAACCTGAGCCAATCAAGGAGATTGTATGAACACCATACCTCAGGGAACAAGGCTGCTACTAAATCAAAAGAAGATAGTAATGGAGAACTGATGAAGCCGTCCGTGCAAAGCCATTGTTGCTATGAAATTCAGGGCCTGGGCATAGGAACTTGCCAACCTTTGGCTAGCTTGCTATACATAATAGTTACTATAATTGAAACTGAATTGTAAGATTGCCATGGCACACATCCGACTTCAAAAATACAACACATAATAATGCTATTAAAATAAAGACACCTGGAAATAACCTACTATAGTCCCATCATCTCTTTGTAGCTGGCATCTGCCTTCCTGAGCATGCTTCGTGTTTCTTTCTTCTACTATAAAATTCCAAAGTGGGGAAAAAGGCACTCCTTTTAGGTGAATCACAAGATCAATAGGGGCAAGCACCAACTAGGTTCCAAACACTGTGCCAGCCTGGCAAACTGAAGTCAGTAAGATTTCAGCCTTGGAATCCTTCATTACATTTGAGGCATTTTCATTTCAGAAAGATGCAAACACATTGGAAACAATTTAGGGCATGATTTAAAAATTAGAGAAAACGAAGGTTTGATTTATGAGGACAGATTAAAGCAGACAAATGCCTATTACTTGGCTAAGTGACAATCAGGAATATGTTAAGGATCTACAGATATTAGGAGACTGTAAATATGGGTCATACAAAGGAATTTTAAGAGTGTTATAAGATAGTACTAGGAATAAAATGTGAAATTGCAGACAAGAAGAAAAGGACTTTGGAAAGGGGATTCATTAAGTTGTTAAGCAAAACATACAATAAGGGAAAAGAAAGGTAAGAGAAAGAGGAGAAGAAAAAAAGAAAAGGAGCATAAAGAAAAAGAAAGGAAAAGAAAACAATAGAGAAAAGAAAGAAGAGAGAAAGGGAAAGTGGTGGGATCGTTATCATAACTTTAATAAATGAATATTCATTGGTGACTTACTAAATACAGAATCCAGACAATATAAGGAATCCTTCTGTAAAATAGCTCTGTTTTAAAAAAGAAGGTAACAAAATAAAGAAAGAAAAAGGAAACTATGTCTTATTCTACCATATCTAGTAATAGGAAATATTAGAAATAAATTTTGGCAGGTCTCAGGAGGCATAAACATCTCTGCAGAAACCTGAGCCAATCAAGGAGATTGTATGAACACCATACCTCAGGGAACAAGGCTGCTACTAAATCAAAAGAAGATAGTAATGGAGAACTGATGAAGCCGTCCGTGCAAAGCCATTGTTGCTATGAAATTCAGGGCCTGGGCATAGGGAACTTGCCAACCTTTGGCTAGCTTGCTATACATAATAGTTACTATAATTGAAACTGAATTGTAAGATTGCCATGGCACACATCCGACTTCAAAAATACAACACATAATAATGCTATTAAAATAAAGACACCTGGAAATAACCTACTATAGTCCCATCATCTCTTTGTAGCTGGCATCTGCCTTCCTGAGCATGCTTCGTGTTTCTTTCTTCTACTATAAAATTCCAAAGTGGGGAAAAAAGGCACTCCTTTTAGGTGAATCACAAGATCAATAGGGGTCAAGCACCAACTAGGTTCCAAACACTGTGCCAGCCATATCTCTTTAATAACCTCCTATTCTGTTGAGATCCATACCATCCATTTCACAGATTAAAAATCTGAGGTCAAAGAAGTTAAGTAATTTTCCCCAAATCACTTACACAGTAAGAGAAAGAGCCAGTCAGGAATAGAATTGACTGCTTATCATCAAAGCATTTCCATTATACTCAACACTCAGCAAGCTGCCTAGTGTATAACATATAGTAAGCATGCAATTAATGTGTATGAACTGATTTGAAGGGAATTGCTGATATAATTGAGATATGAAAAGAATTTCCAATAAATCTGGTCATGATTTGTTGAATTATATATGAGCCAATTACAGCCACATCTATAAAATGGCATCTTTTAAGGACAAAGCATCCTTTGCCTTCTTTGGTACTTATGTTACCACAAAATATACCAGATTTCTTCTGTCTCAAACAAACAGAAAATGGACTCAACATCTGAATTAGCATTTCAATAAATGCTAAACTTTTGTAAAACAATATATATATGACCACTTCATGCCTTGTATGATATTAGACTGAGAAATAAGACTGATAATCAATATGTAGTATTGATTAATAGTAAGTCAATATAAAAAAGTAAATATAAATATAAAAATAAACATAAAAATACTGTTAATATGTTTCAAAGAACATATAGAAAAATGACACCCTTTCTAAATTTAGCTTATAATTTCACTTGAAGGAAAGATAAAAATACATAGGGAAGCTAAACAAATCAAAGTTTAAATAGCCATTTGAGATTTGATTTCCAGAAGATTTAATTCAACTAATATTTAAGGAATTCCTCCTATGCACCAGAACATATTTTAGGCTTCAACAGACAAAGACTAAGATGGGCTAACTGGCCTTGAGAATCCTGCAGTCCAGCTAGGGAGAAAAACTGGTAAATGCAGGGTTTTAAAACAGACTGATTAGCACTTTAGAGAAAGACATATAGTGCTAAGGAATGCAGGTGAGAAAAGGTTTAATTTTGGTGACAGTGAGCCTGATGGTTTAATCAACGAAGATTTCCCAAAGGAGGTGAGGCCCAAGCTGGGTCCTGATGAACAAACTGGAGTTTTCCAGGCCAACGAGGGAGAACACTCCAAGAAGAGGAAACATTATACACTAGTCTACCCAGGTATAAAAATAAGAGGAGAAAGTGGCAGATAGGGAGAAGGAATTCTTATTGTCAAAAGTGCTAATATTTGATTGAGAGGATAGTATAATTATGACTTAAAACTAATCAGTTTTTTCAGGTCCACTTGAATGCTGACAAGTACTGAGATGAGTTCAAGGCCATCTCAAGTAGGACCTTAACATCCCAACCAGCATATTGGCAAGCTTCCTTCTTCACTGTAGGGTAAATCATTAAGAGGAATGTTTTCAGACTACATAAGCTAAAACATGCTTACCTATTTGTCTCAGCATATCTAATATATGAAGACCATCATTAACATTTTATAAATCATCTATTATATAATTCAAATGTTTAATAGTGTTCAAGAGTACATCTACTTTTTTTTGGAAATGAATCAAAATTGCAACAGAGACATCACAAAATATTTGATTAGTTAAACCTGAGAAGTGAGAATCATTTCTTTTGAATGGACAATTACAGAAGGATATACACAGATCGGCATTGTTATGTTACAAATATTTGGAATTCAAATAAGTCTTAGAATCTCATGAATACTGCTGAGACACACTCTTTTTGTAGCACTGACTGTAAGGAACACAGTGCAATCAAAGTTATAAAAATTATAGACAATAACACAGTTACAGAATTCTGATGAGAATTTCAGGAACTAAACAGTTATATTCTTCACTCTCACACAAAAATAAACCAGAAGACCGAGTGATGACATTCACTTTGCCCATTTCTAAGGTTAGGGAAACCTTTTGTATTAATTGTCTCCAAGTGAAAACAAAGAATAAGTTCATATATAATCCTGGACAAATTTAATTGAAACCTCATAAAGCATTCCACATGAATGGGTTTCAACAAAAATGTGATGTCCTTAAAGAATAACGAGCTCTAAAACTTCCTCTTCAAACATAATCAACATTGTCATTGAACTTGGTCACTCCTACCTCCTGTGAATGATTGCTTTTTGCAAATGAATTTTAACAGCATCTCCCCACTCCATTCTCAGCCATGTCCTTAGCTCTCCCTTTTTATTTTGTTGATTCTTAGAAACTGTCTATTTTTCTCTTAGCTGGGCTTCACCCATCACTTCTGCCTGAAATCAATTGCACCTTGAAGACATTGAGAGGTTGCTTCAGAAAGCTAAGACCTATCCCTTCCAAATCAAACCTAAATCAGGTATTGATTTAAATTAGATTAACTCCTGATAGTATACTTTGGTAACCTGATGTACAATCTTCACAGTAGAGTTTCACTTAAGAGGACAATCCCAACCACATATTGGCAAGCTTCCTTCTTCACTGTAGGGTAAATCATTAAGAGGAATGTTTTCAGACTACATAAGCTAAAACATGCTTACCTATTTGTCTCAGCATATCTAATATATGAAGACCATCATTAACATTTTATAAATCATCTATTATATAATTCAAATGTTTAATAGTGTTCAAGAGTACATCTACTTTTTTTTGGAAATGAATCAAAATTGCAACAGAGACATCACAAAATATTTGATTAGTTAAACCTGAGAAGTGAGAATCATTTCTTTTGAATGGACAATTACAGAAGGATATACACAGATCGGCATTGTTATGTTACAAATATTTGGAATTCAAATAAGTCTTAGAATCTCATGAATACTGCTGAGACACACTCTTTTTGTAGCACTGACTGTAAGGAACACAGTGCAATCAAAGTTATAAAAATTATAGACAATAACACAGTTACAGAATTCTGATGAGAATTTCAGGAACTAAACAGTTATATTCTTCACTCTCACACAAAAATAAACCAGAAGACCGAGTGATGACATTCACTTTGCCCATTTCTAAGGTTAGGGAAACCTTTTGTATTAATTGTCTCCAAGTGAAAACAAAGAATAAGTTCATATATAATCCTGGACAAATTTAATTGAAACCTCATAAAGCATTCCACATGAATGGGTTTCAACAAAAATGTGATGTCCTTAAAGAATAACGAGCTCTAAAACTTCCTCTTCAAACATAATCAACATTGTCATTGAACTTGGTCACTCCTACCTCCTGTGAATGATTGCTTTTTGCAAATGAATTTTAACAGCATCTCCCCACTCCATTCTCAGCCATGTCCTTAGCTCTCCCTTTTTATTTTGTTGATTCTTAGAAACTGTCTATTTTTCTCTTAGCTGGGCTTCACCCATCACTTCTGCCTGAAATCAATTGCACCTTGAAGACATTGAGAGGTTGCTTCAGAAAGCTAAGACCTATCCCTTCCAAATCAAACCTAAATCAGGTATTGATTTAAATTAGATTAACTCCTGATAGAATACTTTGGTAACCTGATGTGAAGAACTGATTCATCGGAAAAGACCCTGATGCTGCGAAAGATTGAAGACAAAAGGAAAAGGGGGCAACAGAGGGTGAGAGGGTTAGATAGCATCACTGATTCAATCGACATGAATTTGAGCAAACTCTGGGAGATAGTGAACAAATGGGAAGCCTGAGGTGCTGCAGTCCATGGAGTGGCAGAGTCGAATATGACTTAGTGACTAAATAATATCTACCATTTCCTACTGAATTCTGTTTTCCCGGTTCTGATAATTTGGCCTGATTCATGTATAAGGCTGTATCCTGCCCTTCCTTGGTTGATACAGTCTCTCTATTTGACTGTAGTCTTTGAGTCTTAACTCTCTTGATGTGGTCTTAACTCTGCTTTTCCTCTCTATTCTCCTTCAACTATTAACAAGTCTTACGGAGTCTTCATCCAAAATAAAACTAATTCTCCATCTCCTGTAATGTACTACACTAGTAACAATCCCTATTACTTCTTTTATCTGTGAAACTATTTTTTCTTTTTTAATTTTTGTAATGTTGTATTGGTTTCTGCTATACAACAACAGAAATCAGCCATACATCTTGACTTTAGTACTGAAACAGTTTCTCATTTGTCCTCCTTATTTCTTCTTTCTTCCAATCAAGGAGGATTTTATATATATATATATATATACACACACACATTCCCATTAGAATAAAATTCAAAATCCTTTTCTATGATTTACCAAGTAATGCCTCCTTCTCTAACAGTTCTATATGGGATCAGAAGTTTTGCACCTCTTTTTCCTTCTTTTAGGAAAAGACTCTGATTCATTGACATTTTATTTCCAGGGACTAACATGAAACAAAATACCCAAAATAATAGGTGCTTGGTCACTCCTACCTCCTGTGAATGATTGCTTTTTGCAAATGAATTTTAACAGCATCTCCCCACTCCATTCTCAGCCATGTCCTTAGCTCTCCCTTTTTATTTTGTTGATTCTTAGAAACTGTCTATTTTTCTCTTAGCTGGGCTTCACCCATCACTTCTGCCTGAAATCAATTGCACCTTGAAGACATTGAGAGGTTGCTTCAGAAAGCTAAGACCTATCCCTTCCAAATCAAACCTAAATCAGGTATTGATTTAAATTAGATTAACTCCTGATAGAATACTTTGGTAACCTGATGTGAAGAACTGATTCATCGGAAAAGACCCTGATGCTGCGAAAGATTGAAGACAAAAGGAAAAGGGGGCAACAGAGGGTGAGAGGGTTAGATAGCATCACTGATTCAATCGACATGAATTTGAGCAAACTCTGGGAGATAGTGAACAAATGGGAAGCCTGAGGTGCTGCAGTCCATGGAGTGGCAGAGTCGAATATGACTTAGTGACTAAATAATATCTACCATTTCCTACTGAATTCTGTTTTCCCGGTTCTGATAATTTGGCCTGATTCATGTATAAGGCTGTATCCTGCCCTTCCTTGGTTGATACAGTCTCTCTATTTGACTGTAGTCTTTGAGTCTTAACTCTCTTGATGTGGTCTTAACTCTGCTTTTCCTCTCTATTCTCCTTCAACTATTAACAAGTCTTACGGAGTCTTCATCCAAAATAAAACTAATTCTCCATCTCCTGTAATGTACTACACTAGTAACAATCCCTATTACTTCTTTTATCTGTGAAACTATTTTTTCTTTTTTAATTTTTGTAATGTTGTATTGGTTTCTGCTATACAACAACAGAAATCAGCCATACATCTTGACTTTAGTACTGAAACAGTTTCTCATTTGTCCTCCTTATTTCTTCTTTCTTCCAATCAAGGAGGATTTTATATATATATATATATATATACACACACACATTCCCATTAGAATAAAATTCAAAATCCTTTTCTATGATTTACCAAGTAATGCCTCCTTCTCTAACAGTTCTATATGGGATCAGAAGTTTTGCACCTCTTTTTCCTTCTTTTAGGAAAAGACTCTGATTCATTGACATTTTATTTCCAGGGACTAACATGAAACAAAATACCCAAAATAATAGGTGCTGAACAACAAAGGGAGCAAAATAATTAAAAATAAATAAACTCAACAGACCTGGTTGAGATCAAGCATCTAGTCTTTGCACACAGATATGCTCACACATTCATATACTTTTGTTGAACACTATAATACTGTAAGGTATACAGGCATATTCCTTCTTAACCAGGAAGGAAAGTAAAATTTCTCAAAGTACCAGTATTATTTTCAGATCTTAACATAAATTCCTGAATCTAATCCCACTGCTTTGATTTTTTTCATGATCTACATAATCAAAACCATTGCTTAATTTAAAATCAAGTCAACTCTTGCTGACATTTCACCATGCAATTTTGTTCTACCACAGAAGTTGTTTTTAAAAAGTCAAGAAAAAACCAACACACACTGGCTTTCTCTCCCTAAAAAGAGAACAAAGCACTCATCAATAAAAATCTCCAATACAAACCTGCCACATTAAATCAAAGATGGGTTAAAGAAAAAGAATGTAATTTTTCTGGTGATAAGACCAATGGCTGGAGGCCAAAAGTCAATCGTCTGCTTGTTTTTGATAATTTAGTCCAAAAAGCTTGGAAATCTTTATACTGTTACTTCATTATATCACTTTAGAAATAAATCACAGTGCACTGTAAAGGCATAATTTTCCTAAATAAACTAACAACTGTGGCGTAAGGAGTCCATAATACAAGTGCTAACTGTCTGTTGCAAAGCCAGTCCAGGAGGGTAGCCACAGGAAGGCAGCCACAAAAGCTCATCGTTCTTTCATCCAACAACCATTTACAGAGTACATAATTGTTATCGTGACTGAGATCAGGATCTAAGACTGAAAGGTTCAAGACTCTTAAGTTTTGTACAAGTATATCACGCTAAACAAACCACTCAGTTACTTTATCCTTAAAACAAGGCTAATATAATATCCATCTCATAAGGTTGTGGTAAGGAATAAGAAGACAAAATGAGTAAAATTTCCACTATATAGTAAGATCTGAAAAACAATTTTCCCATGGAATATTGTTGTAAGTGAATTCTTTATCACTGAGCCACTGAGGAAGTCTTTGTATCTGTACGACATTGCCAAATTCCAAAATCAGAATATTTTTGTCACGCTCCCAAAAGATCCCCCATGCCCACTTGTAATTGTTCCTCTTCGCACTCCCAGGCCCATGCAAACTACTTCATTTCTGTCTCTGTAGAATTACCTTTTCTGATATTTCATATAAATGGAATTACACAATGTGTAGTCTTCAGTGCCTGGCTTTATCATGTCACATAAAGTAAAAGTGAGCCCTGTGATAGCATGTATCAGTAGCAAGTCCCTTTGTATTTGCTAAATACTATTCCATTCTATGAATATGCAATGTTGTTCTAGTCATTAGTTGACTAACATTTGAGTTGTTTACAGGTTTTGAATACTACCAACATTACTTCCATAAACAGTCTCTTACAAGTCTTTTTGTAGACACATTTTCATTTCTTTGGGCATATTCCTAAACACCTTCCTTTCCCATTTTACATGAAGGATCTGCCCCTGATGGTTTTTAATATTCCTTAGGGAGAGGAGTCAAGTTCTGAACTCTGCTCACTTGTAGCTATTACAACAGTTCATATGACAACATGGGAAAAGCACATCAATTCTTGTTTCCACTCTTTTCCCCATAGATTTTCCTGTGACCTTGATAGAGAAGTAGTGTATCTCTCAGCACCTAAGTATTAGCCAAAGGCAGGAACTAGATGTTCTCTGAAGTGTTTTCTACCTCTAAAAGTGTATCATATTTTCAGTTACTAAAGAATTTATAAATGAACCAAAAACACAATCAGTGAATCATCTTCCTTGACTTTGGCATTTTGGGAGCTGGCACTACGTGGGAGGCCCACACTAGTTACAGTGAATGATACAGAAAGTGAATGACAGAGAACACTGGTATCACCCTAATTGTTATCGTGACTGAGATCAGGATCTAAGACTGAAAGGTTCAAGACTCTTAAGTTTTGTACAAGTATATCACGCTAAACAAACCACTCAGTTACTTTATCCTTAAAACAAGGCTAATATAATATCCATCTCATAAGGTTGTGGTAAGGAATAAGAAGACAAAATGAGTAAAATTTCCACTATATAGTAAGATCTGAAAAACAATTTTCCCATGGAATATTGTTGTAAGTGAATTCTTTATCACTGAGCCACTGAGGAAGTCTTTGTATCTGTACGACATTGCCAAATTCCAAAATCAGAATATTTTTGTCACGCTCCCAAAAGATCCCCCATGCCCACTTGTAATTGTTCCTCTTCGCACTCCCAGGCCCATGCAAACTACTTCATTTCTGTCTCTGTAGAATTACCTTTTCTGATATTTCATATAAATGGAATTACACAATGTGTAGTCTTCAGTGCCTGGCTTTATCATGTCACATAAAGTAAAAGTGAGCCCTGTGATAGCATGTATCAGTAGCAAGTCCCTTTGTATTTGCTAAATACTATTCCATTCTATGAATATGCAATGTTGTTCTAGTCATTAGTTGACTAACATTTGAGTTGTTTACAGGTTTTGAATACTACCAACATTACTTCCATAAACAGTCTCTTACAAGTCTTTTTGTAGACACATTTTCATTTCTTTGGGCATATTCCTAAACACCTTCCTTTCCCATTTTACATGAAGGATCTGCCCCTGATGGTTTTTAATATTCCTTAGGGAGAGGAGTCAAGTTCTGAACTCTGCTCACTTGTAGCTATTACAACAGTTCATATGACAACATGGGAAAAGCACATCAATTCTTGTTTCCACTCTTTTCCCCATAGATTTTCCTGTGACCTTGATAGAGAAGTAGTGTATCTCTCAGCACCTAAGTATTAGCCAAAGGCAGGAACTAGATGTTCTCTGAAGTGTTTTCTACCTCTAAAAGTGTATCATATTTTCAGTTACTAAAGAATTTATAAATGAACCAAAAACACAATCAGTGAATCATCTTCCTTGACTTTGGCATTTTGGGAGCTGGCACTACGTGGGAGGCCCACACTAGTTACAGTGAATGATACAGAAAGTGAATGACAGAGAGAACACTGGTATACACTCCCCCTGGCACGCAGAATCCAGGAATTACAAGTTGGCACTCGAAATAGGTCTCTTCTGCTTCTGATGTTCTTCTTTATCTCAGTTTCCTTCTCTGACCATATTTTCCAAGGTAGTCATTTTATTCAGATTAACCAGGCACACACATACACAAAGCATTACTGCAACTGAACAAGGTGGCTAATTTTATCAAACACTTTTTAAAAAGTATAAATACAAGCAACAGTCAACACCTTCAAAGCCATCATCTCAATGATTAGGCATTTTTTTCATTTATGCTGATATTTCTCACAGCACACTGAGATACTTCACTTTGGAATTGCCCTTCAAGCTGGCGACAGAGATGATTTTCAAAATTCATTTTTAAAATGTATTTAATTTTTAATATAGAGTAAAAAGTATGAAAAGTTAAGTGGGCATGCATGTACCAATCACAAGCTTTAAAAAGTTCACTGTCATTGTGATGGAGGCTATTTCTGCCCCTCCTCATGTCTACCACCTGTCAACTCCCTCTATCCTTATCCTGTATTTGATCATGGCTATTCCCAGATATATATTTATACTTTCCTATAGGTGTATCTTATCCTGAGTAATATATAATGGTGCTTTTCATACCAAAAATTTTACATAAAAATAAATATTTACATAGATGATATTATACTATCTGTATTCCTTAGCAATTTTTGATTTTTACTCAGTATTTTATGTTTTAGATTTATCTATGGATATTTGTCTATGATGATATATAAGTTCTTCATCAATATTCATGAAGCCTTGTTTTAAATAGGCCCTGATTATTTATCCTATATCCTATCAAGTTATATTTAGGTGGTATCCAATATATTCCTACCATGAATTCTTTATCAATAAATGTCTTTTTTGTATATCACTTTTGTGAAAATATCAACATATTTCTGCAGGGTTATAATCTAGTAATGGGATTTCCATATTGTGGCAAATGTACTATTTGTTCACCTGTACGGTTTGTCACTTTGGGACTTGCCAATACAAGAGATCAGGAGAGGTGGTTTTAGTCCTTGGGTTGGGAAGATACCCTGGAGGAAGAAGTGGCAACCCACTCTAGTATTCTTGCCTGGAGACTGCCACGGACAGAGGAGCCTGGTGTTCCACAGCCTAGGGGATTGCAAATAGTCAGACACGACTGAGTGATGGAGCACGCACACACTATTTGTTACTAAAATTTCTCCAAAGTGTTTATACTAACTTTCAGACTTCCTATCAGAGCATAAAGTTCTCCTTTCTCTACAATCACACCAAACTTGTCATTGTTACAAATTTCAATTTTTCACAGATGACAATTTGATTTTTAAAAATCAAATTTAACAATCATTAAGTGTCTGTTTTAGATATATCTCTGTGCTTAGTTTTATATTGAATGCAAAAGGGAAAGTGGCTCAGTTGTGTTTGATTCTTTGAGACCCCATGGACGAGCCATGGAATTTTCCAAGCAAGAATACTGGAGTGAGTAGCAATTCCCTCCTTCAGAAGATCATCCAAATCTAGGCATCAAAGTGGGGTCGCCTGCATTGCAGGCAGATTCTTTACCAGCTGAGCTACCAGGGAAGCCCATCAAAAACAAAACAAGATGTAATTGGAGGAATCTAATATGCAGCCTTCACTCCTGCCACCTGTGAAAACCAAGTCAAATCACTTAATCTTCCCAGGCTTCAGTTTCTTTCATCTGTAATCTTAAAGGCTGGACATGAAAATATCTCCTGTCCTTTTCACCTCTGATCTTGACTCTATGATGCTCCATGGAAGCTCACAAACCCATAGGAGAAACAACATATACCTAAGTAGCTGTTGTGCCAGCAAAACATACAAACAAGGAGAGTACAGAGGATCCAAACAGGAAAGGGGCCTCCCCCCTTGGGAAGATTTTTATGAGTCAATTGAATGATCTGTATCCAGGATGGCTCAGGAATAAATGGAGGAAAGGAAATTCAGAGAAAGAGCCTGGATGGAGGCCTCAGGATAAAAGAGTGAGGGGAACAAGGGCAGATGGACCGTAATCTAGTAATGGGATTTCCATATTGTGGCAAATGTACTATTTGTTCACCTGTACGGTTTGTCACTTTGGGACTTGCCAATACAAGAGATCAGGAGAGGTGGTTTTAGTCCTTGGGTTGGGAAGATACCCTGGAGGAAGAAGTGGCAACCCACTCTAGTATTCTTGCCTGGAGACTGCCACGGACAGAGGAGCCTGGTGTTCCACAGCCTAGGGGATTGCAAATAGTCAGACACGACTGAGTGATGGAGCACGCACACACTATTTGTTACTAAAATTTCTCCAAAGTGTTTATACTAACTTTCAGACTTCCTATCAGAGCATAAAGTTCTCCTTTCTCTACAATCACACCAAACTTGTCATTGTTACAAATTTCAATTTTTCACAGATGACAATTTGATTTTTAAAAATCAAATTTAACAATCATTAAGTGTCTGTTTTAGATATATCTCTGTGCTTAGTTTTATATTGAATGCAAAAGGAAAGTGGCTCAGTTGTGTTTGATTCTTTGAGACCCCATGGACGAGCCATGGAATTTTCCAAGCAAGAATACTGGAGTGAGTAGCAATTCCCTCCTTCAGAAGATCATCCAAATCTAGGCATCAAAGTGGGGTCGCCTGCATTGCAGGCAGATTCTTTACCAGCTGAGCTACCAGGGAAGCCCATCAAAAACAAAACAAGATGTAATTGGAGGAATCTAATATGCAGCCTTCACTCCTGCCACCTGTGAAAACCAAGTCAAATCACTTAATCTTCCCAGGCTTCAGTTTCTTTCATCTGTAATCTTAAAGGCTGGACATGAAAATATCTCCTGTCCTTTTCACCTCTGATCTTGACTCTATGATGCTCCATGGAAGCTCACAAACCCATAGGAGAAACAACATATACCTAAGTAGCTGTTGTGCCAGCAAAACATACAAACAAGGAGAGTACAGAGGATCCAAACAGGAAAGGGGCCTCCCCCCTTGGGAAGATTTTTATGAGTCAATTGAATGATCTGTATCCAGGATGGCTCAGGAATAAATGGAGGAAAGGAAATTCAGAGAAAGAGCCTGGATGGAGGCCTCAGGATAAAAGAGTGAGGGGAACAAGGGCAGATGGACCGCTAAGCCACCGCACAAGGCGTGAGGTGAGTGCTGGGGGGAGGCCATGCACAGGGAATCTTTATTAGGCCAAAGTGTAATAGATCTTCATCATTTTGTTGATGGTTATATGTGTAATCCCACCAAAGCAATTTGGAATCCAGTCTGTAACTAAGGCAGATGGTCAATTTATTTTCAGTTGAAAATAAAGCCATAAAACTAGTATCTATGAGGCTCATCAACTGACTTGATAGTCACTTCTCAAACAAGATTGCTGGGGTGGGGGGATGAGGGGGGTTGGAAAACAGGAAGAAGCATGGTAGAGATAAGAATGTAGCCTCCTTAACTTACTACCCTGAGGAACCATGCTCCTTTGTATTTTTGAATTCTGATGGATTGGTTTGAAAGAGTCCATTGTTGACAGTTATATCTGGCTCAAAAAAACTCTCAGAACCTGATGGAATTCTTAGCATTTAAGATTCTTAGACCAGATTTTTAAAGTCCAAAATAAGTTTTATTCCTGAGAGGAAAACAAGCCCTTTGAAGGAGCTATAATTTATTACACTAGAATGGTGCTGAATTACACTTTGAAAAGTACACTATGGATCTGATTCTGAAGAAGCTAAGCTATCGTTGCTTGAGAACATCAAAACAGCAGGAAAAAAAAAAAAAAAAACAGCAGGCAAAATATATGGGCCCAAATCTTAAATCTTCCATTATAAAGTAGGATATTTATTTAAGCAAGGTATTTAAGCATTGTTTGTTAGTATTACAATTATATTTAGCTACATGTGGAGGAAGAAATGGCAGCCACTTCAGTATTCCTGCCTGCAGAATCCCATGGACAGAGCAGGCTGGTGGACTACCGTCCATAGGGTTGCGTAGAGTCAGACACCACTGAAGTGACTTAGCACACATGTAGCAAAATAGCCTACATAATCTCCATGTGTTTACAGCAATACTATTTTTCCCATATAGTAAGAAATCTGAGGCTGGCAGCTCAAGACTGGTACAGTGACTCCATGTTGTCATCAACAAGCCAGTATTGTTCCTAGCTTTCTGACTCAAGATTACTTTTCTTTTAAAAATACTTCATTATGTTAGAACTTTTTTTTTCGCCATATAAGGAAATTCAGAGAAAGAGCCTGGATGGAGGCCTCAGGATAAAAGAGTGAGGGGAACAAGGGCAGATGGACCGCTAAGCCACCGCACAAGGCGTGAGGTGAGTGCTGGGGGGAGGCCATGCACAGGGAATCTTTATTAGGCCAAAGTGTAATAGATCTTCATCATTTTGTTGATGGTTATATGTGTAATCCCACCAAAGCAATTTGGAATCCAGTCTGTAACTAAGGCAGATGGTCAATTTATTTTCAGTTGAAAATAAAGCCATAAAACTAGTATCTATGAGGCTCATCAACTGACTTGATAGTCACTTCTCAAACAAGATTGCTGGGGTGGGGGGATGAGGGGGGTTGGAAAACAGGAAGAAGCATGGTAGAGATAAGAATGTAGCCTCCTTAACTTACTACCCTGAGGAACCATGCTCCTTTGTATTTTTGAATTCTGGTGGATTGGTTTGAAAGAGTCCATTGTTGACAGTTATATCTGGCTCAAAAAAACTCTCAGAACCTGATGGAATTCTTAGCATTTAAGATTCTTAGACCAGATTTTTAAAGTCCAAAATAAGTTTTATTCCTGAGAGGAAAACAAGCCCTTTGAAGGAGCTATAATTTATTACACTAGAATGGTGCTGAATTACACTTTGAAAAGTACACTATGGATCTGATTCTGAAGAAGCTAAGCTATCGTTGCTTGAGAACATCAAAACAGCAGGAAAAAAAAAAAAAAAAAACAGCAGGCAAAATATATGGGCCCAAATCTTAAATCTTCCATTATAAAGTAGGATATTTATTTAAGCAAGGTATTTAAGCATTGTTTGTTAGTATTACAATTATATTTAGCTACATGTGGAGGAAGAAATGGCAGCCACTTCAGTATTCCTGCCTGCAGAATCCCATGGACAGAGCAGGCTGGTGGACTACCGTCCATAGGGTTGCGTAGAGTCAGACACCACTGAAGTGACTTAGCACACACATGTAGCAAAATAGCCTACATAATCTCCATGTGTTTACAGCAATACTATTTTTCCCATATAGTAAGAAATCTGAGGCTGGCAGCTCAAGACTGGTACAGTGACTCCATGTTGTCATCAACAAGCCAGTATTGTTCCCTAGCTTTCTGACTCAAGATTACTTTTCTTTTTAAAAAATACTTCATTATGTTAGAACAGTTTTAAGTTCACAGCAAAACTGAAATAAGATACAGAGATTTTCCATATACTTCCTGCATCCATAACATATAGCCTCCCTGACTATCAACACTGCTTATTGGAATGGTGCATTTGTTACCAAGAATGGAACTACAAAGACACATAATAATCCCTCAAACACCACAGTTTACCTTAAGGCTCACTCTTAGTGTTGTATATCCATGGACTTGGACAAAAGTACAGTGATGTGTATTTATCCTTTTAATACATACTATTTTATAGATCTAAAATCCTCTGTGTTCTGCCTATTTATCCCTCCCAAACCATTGATCTTTTCATAATCTCCATAGTTTTACTTTTTTCCAGAATGTCAGATAGCTGGAATCATACAGTATGTGACCTTTTCAAATTGACTGCATTCTGTTAGCAATATGCATTCGAGTTTCCTTTATGTCTTTTTACAGCTTGAAACTTCATTTCTTTTTAACACTGAATAATATTCCATTGTTCAGATACAGCATAGTATGCTTATTCATCTACTGAGATAGATCTTGGTTGTGCCAAGTTTTTCCAATTTTGAACAAAGCAATAAACATCCCTATGCAGGTTTTTGTATGGACAGTTTTCACCTCCTTTTAGTAAACTGCAGCAAGCACAATTGCTGGGTGGTGTAGTACAAGTATATTTAGTTTTGTAGGAAATCCAGTCTCCAAAGTGGCTATATCATTTTGAATTCCTAACAGGAATGTATGGAAATAACTGTTATTCTACATCCTCACTAGGATTTGGTGTTGTCAATGTTCTAGATTTTGGCCATTCTAATAGAATTGTAGTGATATCTTGTTTTCCTTTTGTGTTCCTAATGACATATAACATAAACATTCTTTTCATATGTTGATTTGCCATTGGTATATCATCTGTTTTTTGCTTTTTGGTGAGTATAATAAGTTATACCCTCTTAGGAAGTTTCAACTATATGATACAGTATCATCAACTACATTCACTATATTATACATAAGATCTTTGGCCATTATTCCTTTAATAACTGAAGCTATGTACCTTTTCACCAGCCTTTCCTCAATTCCTCCTCTCCTGCATCCCCTAGCCACGTCCATTCTACTTTGTTTCTACGAGTACAACTTTTTCTTTAGATTCATGCAGAATTTGTTTCCCTATCTTCAATCACTTAGCATACTGCTCTCCAGATTTATTTATGTTGTCTCAAATGGAAGGATATCCTTTAGGGCTGAGTATTAGTCCATCATATTCTACATTTTCTTTATCCATTTGCTAACTGATGGACAGTTGGGTTGTTTCTTTACCTTGGCTGTTGTGAATAATGCTGCAGAGACCTTGGGAGTGTAGCCATCACTCCAAGACAAGGATTTCATTATCTGTAGATAGACAACCAAAAGTGAGATTGCTAGATCATAGGGTAGTTCTACTTTTAGTTTTCCTTGAGGGCACTCCATCCTGTTTTCCAGGCTATAGAGTTTACATCCCCACCAATAGTGTAGAAGCATTGCCCTTTCTGTATATACTCACCAGTACATTTTATATCTTGTCTTTTTGATAGTAAACATTCTAACAGGTGTGCCTTCCCTCACTCTGGTCTGGCTTTACATTTCATTCATGATTAATGATGTTAAACACCTTTCATTACACTTGTAGGTTTTCTTTGCTAAAACATCTATAACAAAAATGAGTACATTTGTCTACTTCAAATTAAAAAAAAAATATTTCACAACAAAGGAAACCATCAGCAAAATGAAAGAGCAACTTATGGAATGAGAGAAAATATTTTGAAATCCAGTCTCCAAAGTGGCTATATCATTTTGAATTCCTAACAGGAATGTATGGAAATAACTGTTATTCTACATCCTCACTAGGATTTGGTGTTGTCAATGTTCTAGATTTTGGCCATTCTAATAGAATTGTAGTGATATCTTGTTTTCCTTTTGTGTTCCTAATGACATATAACATAAACATTCTTTTCATATGTTGATTTGCCATTGGTATATCATCTGTTTTTTGCTTTTTGGTGAGTATAATAAGTTATACCCTCTTAGGAAGTTTCAACTATATGATACAGTATCATCAACTACATTCACTATATTATACATAAGATCTTTGGCCATTATTCCTTTAATAACTGAAGCTATGTACCTTTTCACCAGCCTTTCCTCAATTCCTCCTCTCCTGCATCCCCTAGCCACGTCCATTCTACTTTGTTTCTACGAGTACAACTTTTTCTTTAGATTCATGCAGAATTTGTTTCCCTATCTTCAATCACTTAGCATACTGCTCTCCAGATTTATTTATGTTGTCTCAAATGGAAGGATATCCTTTAGGGCTGAGTATTAGTCCATCATATTCTACATTTTCTTTATCCATTTGCTAACTGATGGACAGTTGGGTTGTTTCTTTACCTTGGCTGTTGTGAATAATGCTGCAGAGACCTTGGGAGTGTAGCCATCACTCCAAGACAAGGATTTCATTATCTGTAGATAGACAACCAAAAGTGAGATTGCTAGATCATAGGGTAGTTCTACTTTTAGTTTTCCTTGAGGGCACTCCATCCTGTTTTCCAGGCTATAGAGTTTACATCCCCACCAATAGTGTAGAAGCATTGCCCTTTCTGTATATACTCACCAGTACATTTTATATCTTGTCTTTTTGATAGTAAACATTCTAACAGGTGTGCCTTCCCTCACTCTGGTCTGGCTTTACATTTCATTCATGATTAATGATGTTAAACACCTTTCATTACACTTGTAGGTTTTCTTTGCTAAAACATCTATAACAAAAATGAGTACATTTGTCTACTTCAAATTAAAAAAAAAATATTTCACAACAAAGGAAACCATCAGCAAAATGAAAGAGCAACTTATGGAATGAGAGAAAATATTTCTAAGCCACATATCTAATAGGGGATAATATCCAAAATACACAAGAGACTCACACAACTCAATAGCAAAAAAAAAAAAAAAAAAAAAAGCAAAGGACCTGAGTAGACATTTTTCAATCATTATTGATATGTGGCTTTAAGTTTGAGGCGGATCAAGGTAAAAAGGAACAAAATATTTCCCTTTGCAATACTTTGCATTTTTATTCAGAAGGGCACACTTCTCAAGACACTGCTATCTAATTACTTTTGGCTTAAACTAAGAAACATGGTTACACCTTGTTACATGGAAAACTGGAAAACCAAATGCTTTTTATGAGTATGTTGTTATCCTAAACAAAATCAGTATTGTTTTACTGAGAAAAATCTCAAAATAAAATTTTTATAGGCAACTAACAGTGTTTGCCAGTACCATCATTAAGAGTTCACTGAAAGTTAAAAACAAAATGAAACAAGTCTTAACATATAATGAACATCTAACAATTCTTAACACCAAATAATTAGATTAATATACAATCGATAATGCTATATCTGTTCCATCAAGGGCATGTTAATCCTTCATGGACTAGATCAAATGCCACAGCGACTAAGATCCTTCTCTGATTCTGCTAGTTAGATCTTCTTCTTTATGATCTATGAGACAAATTACTATGATCAACAAGTAGAAAAGGGATGCACTGAAACTGCAGAATTAAAAGAGACTTAGGGACCTAGTCTTGGCAAAACTCAAGAACCTAAGGCAACTTTATGGAAATAAACACCACAAAGAGTGTATTTTAAGTTCCATGAGCTACTATAGGAGGGCATAGGTCCCTGTTTCCGACCAGGGTCCACAATGGGATTGTCCCTTAACAGGTGAAGTATTTTGTTGCTAGATGGATAAAGCATGATTGCTATGGGTTACAAAGTCATAAGCACATACATAGCTGACTTCAGCCAAATGACAGATAGCTCAGTGCTATTAAATTACAAAACATACATCTGTTCACCTTAATAATACTGCTGAGTATCTAGAGTAAGAATGAGAGGAAAATTATTTCACAGTAAATGGAGTTAATCAAAATAGAAGCAGTAGTGCATCGTTCATAACAGGTAGAATGCTTTAGTCTGAGCATAGGCTATGAAAAGGTAATTGTTAGTAGCTTATGAAGCAGAAAAGTAAGCTGCATTATTAAGAAACTGAGTATATCTAAGTAGTAATATAACAAAGTCAAAACCGCACATCTGGAGGCCTAATCTGACATGTTGAATGAATAGGAATACAGAAAAAATGCCTTCTTGAATAGGAGTAAGAGATCTAAATACGGGATCTGAAGTGAAGATGGACAGAACAGGAATAGATGAGAGAATCAGGGAGGCACGGGAGGGAGGAAATGTCGACTGAAATTATTTTTAGAAAGCTAGGGTGAAAGCTTTCAAGATCCTGATGAATTCAACCTTGACTCAGTTGTTGCTTTCACAGAAAGTAGTGAGATTATAAAAGGCAAAATAGTCATAAGAAGATGAAAAAATTGTATTTTGTATAGTATAAAATATCAATAGAATATCTCCTAGAATATTTGCAGAATTTGGAATTATGTATCTGGTGCCAATGGAAGAACAGAGCTGATGGTACAGAAAGTCCTTTGTCATTTTTCATCATGTTCTATATTTTCCTCTAGTCTTGCCATACCCCATATTCTCACCTTCTTCAATTAATTATTAATTCATACATGCCTAATTCTGTGAACATACTATGCCCTTCTGTATAATGTTATTTCTCATGACCTCTTTATCCACTAATCATTATACACTTCAGGCAGTATTTTTCCTATTTTTAAAAAAGAAAGTCTCAGAGACAGCTTATATCCTTCCCTAACTTTTCTTCTTTACTCATGAATCAAAGGAAACATGTATTATGCTTTTTTTCTTCCTATTCAGTGAGCCATAGCTAAGACTTTGGGCCTATGCAAAACCAATAAAAAAAAAAAAACTTTAAATGCAACTATTTTCACAGATTTATGACCTGCTAAAATTTTCCAAGACCTATTATCTCACCTGTTGGCAGATTTTTTGTTTAATTAATACCTTCTTATTTAAAAAGTCTATCCACATTTCAAAAATCTTATCAGTATTACCAGATTATTCCTTCTAATTATTCTTGTAGGTCTGATCTCAGAAAACTATTTGAATCCATCTGTTTTTTAAATTAAAATTTGTTGCACATGAAAGAACAGAATTTGATTTATATTATCTCTCATTAGTTCTAGTATGTATAGAATAATAAACTGGCAGATTCTCACACACAGCAGCTATAGAAGGTACAAGTCTACAGAATAATTGCTACTGAGATTCAAGATCACACACCTTTACTAAGGGCATCTAAAAGGTATAAACATTTCAGAATTCTCTCTATAATCAGTACATACTCTGCGGATATACAACCAGAAACACATTCTTTACTCTTCAGGAAAAAAAATATGGATCTCTGTTTTACATGCAGTGTAAATATTCAGACAAGGTTCCAATCCAGCATGAGAGTAGCCAAATTTGTGGAAATTGAAGCTTCAGTAGGAAAACAGTTAACTGTATTCATCAGGTTAGCCTCTACCTGGGAAGCTCCATACATTACATTGTAGACATCACATGTACATAGTACAGAAAAAAAGAGCCCATGTTGGGTTGAATAAATTTATTCACTTAGTAGTGTCTGACTCTTTGCAACCCCATGGACTGTGGGCAGCTCTTCTGTCCATGGAATTATCAAAACAAGAATACTGGAATGGGTTGCCATTCCCTTCTCCAGGGATCTTCCCGATCTAGAGATCAAACTTGGGTCTCCTACATTGCAGCTGCTAATGAGCATCAAAGTCATCAGGGATAATATCCACCCGCCCCCCCCCCCCCCAATTCATGTGTATCCAGAACCTCAGAATGTGACCTTATTTAGAAACAGGGTGCTTGCAGAGTTAATTCGTTAAGATGAAGTCACCTTCATTAAGATGGACACAAAATTCAATGACTGGCATAGTTTTAAAAAGAACATGTGAAGACACAAAGGTTAAGAAGGCCATATGACTATCAAAGGCCATATGACAACAGCAATGTAGCTCTGTCAAGAAACAGCAAAGATTCCTGGCAACTACTAAATGCTAGAAAATGGCAAGAAACTGTTCTTCCCTAGAGCCTGCAGAAGCAACATGACCCTGAAGACATATTGATTTCAGACTTCCAGGCCCAAGGACTGTCAGAAGATACGTTTCTGTTTTTTTTTAAGCCATGCAGTGAGTGAGGGCATTCTGAGGAACTGACACAGGCTCTCAGTGACACCCTGACCCCTCTGACTTGATTTGTTTCCTTTACATAAGCAGAGACTCAAGTACAGTGGTACCACCTTCACACTGACCATAGACTTGTTAAGTAATTGTATAAGGCAAGGATAAAGCACATGCATTTTGATATCCTTCAGCAAAAGTGCTTCCAAAGGAAAAATAATTTAGGGGCAATGATAATACAGTTTAAAAGACCATTTTAAATAGCTTCTTTTAATTCACAATTCTTACTGCATCCCTAGATGTGCAGATTATCAGCACTCAAGGGATCAGTAAGAAGACATGGTAAAACTATTTCCTTCTTGAAACACTCAACTTGGTTCTAACACTGAAGTCCTCAGCTTCTTTTTGTCCACTCCTCTCCCTCAGTGTGCTTCCCCAGAGATTCAGTGGTAGAGCCTGCCTGCAATGCCTAAGATGCAGGGGACACGGGTTCGATCCCTGGATCAGGAAGATCTCCTAGAGGAGGAAATGGTAGCCCACACAGGGTTCTTGCTAGGGGAATTCCATGGATAGAGGAGCCTGGTTGGCTACAGTCCATGAAGTCACGAAGAGTCAGACAGGATGGAAGTGACTTAGCACATATGCTAGTATTCCTCACTGCTTCTAGCTCCTACCACCTCTGGGGTACAGATTCTCTCTGATTAAGTTCTTGGCCTTCAGCTCTTTAGGCTTTCTTAGGTGGGCTTGCCTACCAAGTGGTTTCCACTATTACTACAGTTCTGATGGCACCAAATGCACAATTTTCTTTGATGTTTGATATGATCTGTAGTCTGATACCTTCTCCTGGTATTACTCATTGGCTGACTTGTCACTTCACACTAAACTTTGGGAAGAATCCAAGGTCTGTACTCAACAAGGTGAATTTTCAAGGTATTAGATAAGATTGTTTATTCTGTGCTTTTGCTCTCTGTTACCAGTATTCAAGAAACTGTTCTTCCCTAGAGCCTGCAGAAGCAACATGACCCTGAAGACATATTGATTTCAGACTTCCAGGCCCAAGGACTGTCAGAAGATACGTTTCTGTTTTTTTTTAAGCCATGCAGTGAGTGAGGGCATTCTGAGGAACTGACACAGGCTCTCAGTGACACCCTGACCCCTCTGACTTGATTTGTTTCCTTTACATAAGCAGAGACTCAAGTACAGTGGTACCACCTTCACACTGACCATAGACTTGTTAAGTAATTGTATAAGGCAAGGATAAAGCACATGCATTTTGATATCCTTCAGCAAAAGTGCTTCCAAAGGAAAAATAATTTAGGGGCAATGATAATACAGTTTAAAAGACCATTTTAAATAGCTTCTTTTAATTCACAATTCTTACTGCATCCCTAGATGTGCAGATTATCAGCACTCAAGGGATCAGTAAGAAGACATGGTAAAACTATTTCCTTCTTGAAACACTCAACTTGGTTCTAACACTGAAGTCCTCAGCTTCTTTTTGTCCACTCCTCTCCCTCAGTGTGCTTCCCCAGAGATTCAGTGGTAGAGCCTGCCTGCAATGCCTAAGATGCAGGGGACACGGGTTCGATCCCTGGATCAGGAAGATCTCCTAGAGGAGGAAATGGTAGCCCACACAGGGTTCTTGCTAGGGGAATTCCATGGATAGAGGAGCCTGGTTGGCTACAGTCCATGAAGTCACGAAGAGTCAGACAGGATGGAAGTGACTTAGCACATATGCTAGTATTCCTCACTGCTTCTAGCTCCTACCACCTCTGGGGTACAGATTCTCTCTGATTAAGTTCTTGGCCTTCAGCTCTTTAGGCTTTCTTAGGTGGGCTTGCCTACCAAGTGGTTTCCACTATTACTACAGTTCTGATGGCACCAAATGCACAATTTTCTTTGATGTTTGATATGATCTGTAGTCTGATACCTTCTCCTGGTATTACTCATTGGCTGACTTGTCACTTCACACTAAACTTTGGGAAGAATCCAAGGTCTGTACTCAACAAGGTGAATTTTCAAGGTATTAGATAAGATTGTTTATTCTGTGCTTTTGCTCTCTGTTACCAGTATTCAAGATGTTTCCTCCCTTGCCTCATGCCCATCAAAGACAAGGATTCATAAAAGCCACCTAGGTGAAATCTTGAAGTCACGCTTGCAAAGCTGATTTTTTTGTCCTTTTATAAAGCCACTAGCTAAGACTATATAGAGGAAAGAAAAGGAGGCAAGAGTAATGACTCCAAAATGTAGAAGGATCAACAAGAGGGATGGACTTAGGAAAGTGGAGTCCTCAGCAAGTTAGGACAGAAGCATACCATCTCAGGGTGAAAGGGTAAAATGGGAAGGAGTCAGGAGACTAACTCATCACTCAGGCATAAATAAATGCAATGTTTTGGATTTTTCTATATATGGAGAAATACATTAATTTAGTGTCTACATAGCTGTTTTTCCCTTACTTCATTGAACTCTAAAAATAACCTATGAATAGAGCAATACCACTATTTCTTAAGTGCTTAGATAATGGGCCCAAGGACACACAACTAGTAACTGCCAGTGTTAGAACTATAATGCAGGTCTTCCAACTATAATTACCCACTTTCCAATTTGCTTTTACATGTGACCCTAGTTTTTTTTTTTTTTTTTCTGCCCTCTGAATGCTTGATGAGCAAAATCACTAACACCTTACCAACCATTCAGTGATATATGTATGCTAAGTCAATTCAGTCGTGTGTGAGTCTTTGCAACCTGAGGGACTGTAGCCTACCAGACTCCTCTGTCCATGGGATTCTCCAGGCAGTAATACTGGAGTGGGCTGCTGTGCCCTCCTATGGGGATCTTCCTGACCCAGGGATCAAATCCACATCTCTTACATCTCCTGCATTGGCAGGTGAGCTCTTTACCACTAGTGCCACCTAATTTATAATATAACCTAAAACTTTTATTCTTTCATATTGTCTACTAATTGCATGAATGAAACATTGAACCATGTTGTTAGATGCTGAAAAAAATGTTCTGAGTCTTCTCCGAGCCTTGACAATTTCTCTTAAGGTCTAGTTCTTGCCATTACTTTAATAAGGTGATGCTTCAGCCTGCTTGGAACCAGCAAAAATGTGAATAAGCGAAAGAAAAGGTTTGTGTGAAAGATGGACCCAATTATAGCAATCTGCATTTTTTTTTATAATACTGGTGACAGCAGGGAAGTTGAGTAGCTGCTTTTAAGCCTACGATAAATAGACTTAAATAAAAGCTTGGAAGTCACGCTTGCAACATTTTTGTCCTTTTATAAAGCCACTAGCTAAGACTATATAGAGGAAAGAAAAGGAGGCAAGAGTAATGACTCCAAAATGTAGAAGGATCAACAAGAGGGATGGACTTAGGAAAGTGGAGTCCTCAGCAAGTTAGGACAGAAGCATACCATCTCAGGGTGAAAGGGTAAAATGGGAAGGAGTCAGGAGACTAACTCATCACTCAGGCATAAATAAATGCAATGTTTTGGATTTTTCTATATATGGAGAAATACATTAATTTAGTGTCTACATAGCTGTTTTTCCCTTACTTCATTGAACTCTAAAAATAACCTATGAATAGAGCAATACCACTATTTCTTAAGTGCTTAGATAATGGGCCCAAGGACACACAACTAGTAACTGCCAGTGTTAGAACTATAATGCAGGTCTTCCAACTATAATTACCCACTTTCCAATTTGCTTTTACATGTGACCCTAGTTTTTTTTTTTTTTTTTTCTGCCCTCTGAATGCTTGATGAGCAAAATCACTAACACCTTACCAACCATTCAGTGATATATGTATGCTAAGTCAATTCAGTCGTGTGTGAGTCTTTGCAACCTGAGGGACTGTAGCCTACCAGACTCCTCTGTCCATGGGATTCTCCAGGCAGTAATACTGGAGTGGGCTGCTGTGCCCTCCTATGGGGATCTTCCTGACCCAGGGATCAAATCCACATCTCTTACATCTCCTGCATTGGCAGGTGAGCTCTTTACCACTAGTGCCACCTAATTTATAATATAACCTAAAACTTTTATTCTTTCATATTGTCTACTAATTGCATGAATGAAACATTGAACCATGTTGTTAGATGCTGAAAAAAATGTTCTGAGTCTTCTCCGAGCCTTGACAATTTCTCTTAAGGTCTAGTTCTTGCCATTACTTTAATAAGGTGATGCTTCAGCCTGCTTGGAACCAGCAAAAATGTGAATAAGCGAAAGAAAAGGTTTGTGTGAAAGATGGACCCAATTATAGCAATCTGCATTTTTTTTTATAATACTGGTGACAGCAGGGAAGTTGAGTAGCTGCTTTTAAGCCTACGATAAATAGACTTAAATAAAAGCATTCTGCAGGTCCAAAGTCAATAAAAATGTACATAATATTGTTGGAGTTAAGGTAGAAAATGAGGTCACAGATGCACTGAAAGGAGAAGAAACATTGAAAAGTCAAGAGCATATTTAGGTAGATACTCCCATCAAAAAGTGAAAAAAGAGGCCAGAGAAATTTCAGAAAGAAAAAAATCCATGTACTTGGTATACCTGTAGTTTGGACAGGGAAGGCAACTCTTCAGAGAGTTATACCTCCCCTACTTCTAAGTATATTACCTCCTTAAGTCAGTAAAATTGTTTGTATCATGATAAGCCTGTTCCTTATTAACCCCAGAACAATTCAGCCTATAGAACAGAAAGGCTGAATGGATCTCTTTGCCAGGACCTGTGAGCCCAGGACATGACCCCAGGAGCAATAATTCTAGAACTTTATTGCTCATGGGAATCACCAGGGGGCACAAAACACACATTTTGTCACTTCACCCTAGAATTTTCCTCAGAGAAGCTTCAGACAGGCATATTTTAAAAGTCCTCTAGCTCATTCTGATTCAGGGCAATCCGCCTTGCCACATCTAACACTTGTAAGGCAGACAGCACTACTGTTTCTAACTAATTATATTTTATGTGGACTTTCCAGGTGTTGCTAGTGGTAAAGAACCTGCCTGCCAATGCAGGAAACATAAAAGATGTGGGTTTGATCCTTGGGTCGATAAAATCCCCTGGAGGAGGGCATGGCAACCCACTCCAGTATTCTTGCCTTGAGAATCCTATGGACAGAGGAGCCTGGCAGGCCATAGTCTATGGGGTCACAAAGAGTAAGACGAGACAGAAGCGACTTAGCATTCACACACACAAAGCAGATGCTGTAAACTCCATTTCGCCAAAGAGAACACCAGTAAACATTCTAACTGGTAAATTACCAGGATTGAAGTCCTCTTGTCTATTCAACCCAAGGTCTTTCTGTTTCCACTTCTTCACATAGGAGTACGGCAACTTAGAGACATAGATTAGCAGAAAAGGCAAAGAATTTAGGAGGTGTCTAGCTGTTCACACTGTGTACACTGTTTGCTGAACCCAGGGTAGGCAAGGCATGAACAGGGAACCCAGAAGAAAACTCAGGGACGGGGGCAGCAGCTGTAATGTAGCCGTACTCTATTCTCTCTTAGTGGAGAATGCACATGTTTGCTATCCTTAACCAGGGATACAGCCATAATGCTGCCACAAGGGCTTTTCAGGTAGAGTTTATAGGTTTACAGAACAAAAAGGGCCTGTGCCCAACCAGGTACATCATGACGCACATCCACAGCACTCTAAGTGATCTCAGCTGTTACATAACCATGTATTTACAAAATGTGGGGCGAGAGTGAGAGGCTTTGAGGGCTAGACGAGCCTGACTACCACCATTTTGGCTAGTTTGTTATTTCTCTACATTTCACGCTTTAAGGGTCTCTTGCCTGACAGTCTGTGCTCAGTCCACCTTTCACAATATTTCTTTAGCAAGTAACGCTGACTCTCGGATTTATATCTTACAACAGCAGTAGGAGGCACAACATCAAACAACACTCATCACCCAGGACACAACCTGGAACTTACCTAACCGGCAAAAACCCCCAACAGGCGCCCACCCGACCCTTCAAGGAGGGGATTTTTGCAGCATCTGAAGTCCACTCACAGGATTACACTTTTCTAAATCTGAGGACACAACCTTTACACTACAACATTGTAAATCTACACCATAGGGCACAGTCTTTACAATACACTGTTCTAAGCATGCAAAGAGGACACAGCCTTTTCAGTAAAATCTCCACACAAATGAGCCCACATGTGAATTCACATCACCTAGATGGGGTTTTTACCAGCTCAGCCCCTTTGGGGTTTTCACACTCCTGACACCTTTTTCCTACTGTCCTCTGTTTCTCCCAAGCTACCACCATCAAGATCATTTCATAGATAAGGCACCTCACATAGGGTGCAAGAATAGCAATCAGGATCCAAAAGTGGCGGACAAGGTATTGTTTAAAATGGCATAGCCCGTACCACCTGTAAAACACCATCATCATCTGAGCCACATGCATTTGAATTAAACACTGACTGTTTCATGCCCAGTTCTCTCACCACTTGGGTCAACTTAGAATAGGTACAGCATTTACTCACAGTATCTAGGAGCTCTCTGACATTCTCCCACACGGTGCAGAAGGCAGTGTTAATCCATTCTCTCGGGGTGTGTGTTTGATTAGTCGCCCATTGGATGAGTTGCCCAGCATTCTGCAATCTTTGTCTTAACGAGGGGTGAGTGGTTATAGATGCCAACCATTCTATTTGGTCCCTGGAGCAAATGATACCATCCACCCCTGTGTCCCAGAGTTGCAAAAGCCATGCTGCCAAGGGTTCTCCTTGCTTTCGCCAAAACTGCTTACCCAAGTCGACCAACTCGGCCTGAGTATGTGGTTGATATGTCCTGAACTCAGTCACATCGAGAGCCCCTTGAGGATGTTGCCCACCTCTCTGGCCCTGGGCCACAGGCTGCTCATGCTTCACCTCCTGCTGTACAAGGGACCTCACTGCCAAGCAGAGCCACAGTCTCACAATGTTCATTATCACCATCCATTATTACCTCACTGAGGTCCTGGACTCATCGAGGCCACATATTTCTTCAGCCTATGTGGTTTCAACACTTCCTCCCATTTCATCTCACAATTCACGCACTTGTGCAGCATTATACAGGGCACCATCCATATTAGCTTTCAGGGTAGTCAGGAAAATCCACCATTTGTTGCCAGTGGCAATACGAGGCTCTTTGTCTGGCAAATGGGAACTCAATGCCAATAACGCCTTTTCAGTGCTATCCGGTGAACTATCCACTGCCTCCCAGTCTTCAGCTGGGACACGAGAGCACCGTGGCTTCCAGGTCCATATACTATGTGGTGGCCACTGGCTTACTCCTTCCACTGAATCCTCAGGCTCCCCTACCTGCGGGGCATCCTGCGAACTATGCCAGTAGTTTCTCTGTTCACACTGCCCACTCTGTTCGCTGAACCCAGGTAGGCAAAGTGCGGGCGGGGAAGCTGTAGGAACTGCGAACATGTCTACTCTTCCCTGGCTAGTGCAGCAGCTGAAATGCAGCCAACTGTAGTCTCTTGTAGTTGCCCCAGGGGAACCAGCCATAACTCAGCTGCGCAGGCTTTTCAGGTGGAGCTTGCATGCTAATAGAACAAAAGGAGCCTGTGGGCAAGCGGTTACATCCTGAGGCGCATGCACAATGCTGTAAGTGATCTCAACTGTTACATAACCATGTATTTACAAAATGTAGGGTGAGAGCAAGTGAGTCTATGGAGACAGAGTCTGGCCACTAGTATCTTGGTTTATTTGCTCTTTCCCTACAGTAGGTATGAAACTATTTCTTAGAACATGCATTGACAAAAGACCAGAAGGGCAGTCAGTGAGAATGAGAAGAAAACTATCCCACAAAAACAGAACCTAGTAAGTCTGAAGGACCAACCAAAGTCTGGAGGACCATCCTACAAATGGCAGCTAGGTGTTGGGTAAGGACCTAACTATTAGAATCCTTACACAGACTACTGAAAGAAACACTGAGTTGCCAAGAAGAAGAAAGACTTAATACAGCTTTTTTTCACTATGGAAAATGTAAGGTCAAGATAACTATCAGAGTATAAAAATCAACGTAAGTCCTAAAGCCATCTGGATATGTGGCATTCAATCCACAAACACATTTTTTAGTAGAATTTCAATAGTTTACAGTCATGGACACCAAATTGTGAAAATTGGAATGGAGTTTTTAAAAATAGTGGGACAGCCAAATGATGCAGACAATAAACATGTCCATGGTTGCCTGGGGTGGAAAGTGAGAAATAACAGGCACAGAAGAGAGAATTTTTAGGGTAGAGGTACATGGGAAATCTCTATACCTTTCTCTCAGTTGTGTTGTGAACCTTAAAAATCTCTTATAAAGGGAAAAAAAAAGAGAGACTTTGGAAAAACAAAGCAGCAGGACAGGAAAGTTTTATCTATTGAATCTGAGAAAAAAAGCGTCTAATCAAAGGAGAGAATTTACTAAGCCTCTCTAATCCTGGGATATAGTTATGATGCAAAAATAGAGAAGATGAAGTAAACCAAGCCCAGAACTGACACTGGCCTGGCATATTCCAGAGGATGTTCAAATCTATTGTCTCATTAAAGCATCACAAAATTACTGATGTTTAGGCAGAATTGGCACCAATACCTGCAATTTACAAAAAAAAAAGAAATATGAGTGACATCTCATTCAGCTCCAAAAAAAAAAGTTAATTATTAAGATCACATTTCTGGTAAAGATAGTATCTGGGAATCTGGGATAGTTCTCTGTCCCAAAAAAACCCCCCAAAAAGAAAAAAAGATCTCAACTGTTACATAACCATGTATTTACAAAATGTAGGGTGAGAGCAAGTGAGTCTATGGAGACAGAGTCTGGCCACTAGTATCTTGGTTTATTTGCTCTTTCCCTACAGTAGGTATGAAACTATTTCTTAGAACATGCATTGACAAAAGACCAGAAGGGCAGTCAGTGAGAATGAGAAGAAAACTATCCCACAAAAACAGAACCTAGTAAGTCTGAAGGACCAACCAAAGTCTGGAGGACCATCCTACAAATGGCAGCTAGGTGTTGGGTAAGGACCTAACTATTAGAATCCTTACACAGACTACTGAAAGAAACACTGAGTTGCCAAGAAGAAGAAAGACTTAATACAGCTTTTTTTCACTATGGAAAATGTAAGGTCAAGATAACTATCAGAGTATAAAAAGCAACGTAAGTCCTAAAGCCATCTGGATATGTGGCATTCAATCCACAAACACATTTTTTAGTAGAATTTCAATAGTTTACAGTCATGGACACCAAATTGTGAAAATTGGAATGGAGTTTTTAAAAATAGTGGGACAGCCAAATGATGCAGACAATAAACATGTCCATGGTTGCCTGGGGTGGAAAGTGAGAAATAACAGGCACAGAAGAGAGAATTTTTAGGGTAGAGGTACATGGGAAATCTCTATACCTTTCTCTCAGTTGTGTTGTGAACCTTAAAAATCTCTTATAAAGGGAAAAAAAAAGAGAGACTTTGGAAAAACAAAGCAGCAGGACAGGAAAGTTTTATCTATTGAATCTGAGAAAAACAGCGTCTAATCAAAGGAGAGAATTTACTAAGCCTCTCTAATCCTGGGATATAGTTATGATGCAAAAATAGAGAAGATGAAGTAAACCAAGCCCAGAACTGACACTGGCCTGGCATATTCCAGAGGATGTTCAAATCTATTGTCTCATTAAAGCATCACAAAATTACTGATGTTTAGGCAGAATTGGCACCAATACCTGCAATTTACAAAAAAAAAAGAAATATGAGTGACATCTCATTCAGCTCCAAAAAAAAAAGTTAATTATTAAGATCACATTTCTGGTAAAGATAGTATCTGGGAATCTGGGATAGTTCTCTGTCCAAAAGCAACAGAGAAGAGGCACAAACACTAGCAAGTTCAAATCTGGTAGAAACATCTGGTCACTGAACCCACTTATTAGGTAGGTATGTTGGTTTTAAACATATACCCAGTATTTTTGATATATCTCTCCTTAAAAGGTGCAACTTAATTCTTCTTACCTTGAATGTGAGCTTAACTTAGTGACTTGCTCATAGTTACAATATTAACAGCAGTGATGAGATATCACTTTTGAGATCAGGTTCTAAAAAGACTGTGGCCTCCATCAGAGGTGCCTGTCTCTTGGTCTATCTCTCTTGAATCTAGGCTCTGAGAGAAGCCAGCTGCCATGCCATGAAGCAGCCCTTGGAGGATGGAAACCAGGTACCATGAGTCAGATACCTTCAAGCAGTCTCTGAAGAGGTCAGTGTGGTCAGTAACTGATACTTACTAGCAACCTTGAGTAAACTTGAAAGTGAATTCTCTCTCAGTCGAGAATTACAAGAATGAACTGCTGATCCAGGCAGCAGCTTGATCACAACTTCACGAGAGATCCTGAGTCAGAACCACTCACCTAATTCACAGAATCTGTGAGATAAGAAAGTTTTGTTGTTTTAAGTCACTCAGTTTGGGTTATGTATTACAGGGGTGAATAACTAATAGAGTAAGAAACCAATAGATTCATTTTTGCATTATAGGTAATCCTGAATTATAAGCAAATCACATATTGAGGCAGGAAATCTTCGTCCTATGCTGTGGAACCACTGTGAAAAGAAGAGCAATGGCAACAATACAGTTTGAGCAGATGAAGGAACAAAGCTGTGAGGATCAAGGAAAGTTACTGGGAAGTTCTCAAGGGTGTGCTTCCAAGGAAAGTTGGCCCCTTACCCAGTCCCTTCCATGACTTGAACTTTTTCCCATTTCATTTATCACACCAGATTTAATTGAGTGAACAACTATTCCTCAATAAATAAGTAAATTCCTCAGAAGGTGTTTACATGATTATCCACCCATTAGTTTGAATTAAAGTTCATTACTTTCATAATAACTCCTTGATAACATGACCTGTGGTGAGAAAGACAGGGATTGAGGACGGCAGCATGTAGCTTCATGTGGAGCACCTGGGGACAGTGAAGGTGTGTGCAAGACCCACAGAAGGCTGACGCCTGGGAGCGGAGTGACCAAGGGAGACAGGAGCACTCTGGGTGGAGGAGAATGATGCCAACATGTGTCACAGAAAAAACTGTGCAAGCAGGAAAAAAGATGTTCTTTTATTCTCTATTTACATGAACCAGATACTCATCCCAATATGAAATAACCTAGGTTCTAACCAACAAGTTTGTAAACCTAATTAAGATCCATAACACAGTTCTTATGAGGAATTGATTCCCAAAATTGTCCCAACACCTACAGTGTGGAGCACAGCTCATCTCTAAGCTGGGATAAAGGCTGCAGCATAGTGGCACTTAAATTTGGAAAAACAAAGACTTACACACTTTTTAATGACCCCAGCCTTTGCATTTTAAGGAGGCTTTATTCCTTACTCAAATCACATTCTTTTAGTAGTGTTTCTCAAACATTATTGTGTATATAAATCACCTGGGGACCTTGTTAAAACACAGATTGGGATGAGACCCAGGGTTCTTCATGTTTCTAAAAAGCTCCCAGGTGATATTAGTTCTGCTGGAACTAAGACCATACTTTGAGCAGGAAAACGCCTCCCTCCCCCGTCCCATGGAACAAAAAGAAAGCAACTGTCGATTTAGTTTGCTGCAAAAGATGACTCAACGCTGAACCTCATGGCTTTAGGTTTTAGCTATAATTAAACTTCACCAAATTAGGATAGCATTTAATAGTAAAATTCATACATCTAGTCCTGAAGCTAAACACTGTTTTACTAAAATTTAAATGTAAGTCCAGGAGATAACTACAGTGGGCTAAGAACATAAGTAAGAATTAGATACACGTGGATCAGAATTCTAGCTTTGTAATCTTCTAGCTATGTGACCTGGGGCAGGTGAATCAGACAGAGCCCAGTAAAGAAAGGAAAAACACTTTTGGTATTTCAAATCAAAAATATTTAATATAAGGAGTTGATTGTACATCTTAATTCTAATCAGTATTTATAACACTAACGTTAATGTTTAAAAGTTCAACGGTGAACAACAGGTCTAGGGAGAGACGAGCAGCAACTACACAGAGGAAACCATAGTCTTCACTATGATCACAGGGACAGATGGAAGAGGTAATGTTACAGGACTGTGGTGGCAGCTGTCACCCAGGGGAAGGGACTGTCTGTGGGGACCTGGAGCCACACAGGAGATGCCACTTCCAAAAACACTGCTTAGGCAGGAGGTCCACTGATCATGCCCTCCCATTGTCCAGTCCCTTCCAATATATTCCACAGGCTGAACTTAGCCATAGGCTGTCAGCAAAACAGCCTGAAATGAAGATGTAGGTCAGAATAAGGGAAGAGCAGGAGGCAGATCTGAGAGCAAATTGGTCAAGGACCAGCACAACACATTACTGATTCTTTAATACTCCATCTAATTCTTAAACACACATCTGTAACATAGGTGTTGTGTTATTTAAATGAGATATGTTACATACAGAGCTCTTAGTAGGCGCTTTGTACTTCATTTTTACAATCATCATCTTTTTGTGGTCTAACAAGATTCTCTGTTCATCCCTTCCTCAAATCACATTCTTTTAGTAGTGTTTCTCAAACTTTTGTGTATATAAATCACCTGGGGACCTTGTTAAAACACAGATTGGGATGAGACCCAGGGTTCTTCATGTTTCTAAAAAGCTCCCAGGTGATATTAGTTCTGCTGGAACTAAGACCATACTTTGAGCAGGAAAACGCCTCCCTCCCCCGTCCCATGGAACAAAAAGAAAGCAACTGTCGATTTAGTTTGCTGCAAAAGATGACTCAACGCTGAACCTCATGGCTTTAGGTTTTAGCTATAATTAAACTTCACCAAATTAGGATAGCATTTAATAGTAAAATTCATACATCTAGTCCTGAAGCTAAACACTGTTTTACTAAAATTTAAATGTAAGTCCAGGAGATAACTACAGTGGGCTAAGAACATAAGTAAGAATTAGATACACGTGGATCAGAATTCTAGCTTTGTAATCTTCTAGCTATGTGACCTGGGGCAGGTGAATCAGACAGAGCCCAGTAAAGAAAGGAAAAACACTTTTGGTATTTCAAATCAAAAATATTTAATATAAGGAGTTGATTGTACATCTTAATTCTAATCAGTATTTATAACACTAACGTTAATGTTTAAAAGTTCAACGGTGAACAACAGGTCTAGGGAGAGACGAGCAGCAACTACACAGAGGAAACCATAGTCTTCACTATGATCACAGGGACAGATGGAAGAGGTAATGTTACAGGACTGTGGTGGCAGCTGTCACCCAGGGGAAGGGACTGTCTGTGGGGACCTGGAGCCACACAGGAGATGCCACTTCCAAAAACACTGCTTAGGCAGGAGGTCCACTGATCATGCCCTCCCATTGTCCAGTCCCTTCCAATATATTCCACAGGCTGAACTTAGCCATAGGCTGTCAGCAAAACAGCCTGAAATGAAGATGTAGGTCAGAATAAGGGAAGAGCAGGAGGCAGATCTGAGAGCAAATTGGTCAAGGACCAGCACAACACATTACTGATTCTTTAATACTCCATCTAATTCTTAAACACACATCTGTAACATAGGTGTTGTGTTATTTAAATGAGATATGTTACATACAGAGCTCTTAGTAGGCGCTTTGTACTTCATTTTTACAATCATCATCTTTTTGTGGTCTAACAAGATTCTCTGTTCATCCCTTACTCTCCAACACTGATTTCCCCATTGGCATGTGGACTTTCAGAGAGATTAGAAATAGAATATTAATAATACAATAATACATCCAAATTATACTGTGGGAAATCACCTGTATCAAGTGGAGAAATAGCTATTTGTTTCATTCACATCATAGACTCAGAAACACTTATTCTACCAGATGTGCTGTGAGGAACCAACATTTCTCAATGAAGTGGATCAGGAGTGACATCAAAGCCTTTTGAGGACCATGTTTTTGATTAGGTTCAAGACATGGAGTGTGGGGCTTGAAAGAAATGGAAGGTTTAGGGGAAGGAGGAAGAGGGGGAGAGAGATGAAAGGAAAGGAGCTCTCATCCACCCATGAAGGTCAACTGTGAGTGAGTGAGGGAGTACCGAGTGGAATGTACAGATACACATGTCATCCTTACCTGGACTTCAGGAGTGTTAATATAGACTACTGATTTAGTTGTTTTGTTTCGTCAACTGGGACCGATCCTGACTGCCTTTCCAGATTCTGAGGCCCTAATTGTGAAGCTACATTATCAAAGCACTAACAATGCTCAGTGATGAAAAGAACAGTAGACCACGGTATACCTGTTCCTCAAGTGAAGTTATCAAAAGCTTACAAAATAGACACAGATGTCTCTGATAGGTTATATTGCAAAGAGTGCTAGAGAATAGCTTCTCTGGGGAGAAAACATGACCAAACCCATTTATATTCTGACCTATGTTTTTCAGTGTAAAAATCCAGCATTCTGTTTAGACATTCTGGTTCATATTGTTGGGGAGTCAGCAAGCCCTGATCATGCCTCCCATTGTCCAGTCCCTTCCAATATATTCCACAGGCTGAACTTAGCCATAGGCTGTCAGCAAAACAGCCTGAAATGAAGATGTAGGTCAGAATAAGGGAAGAGCAGGAGGCAGATCTGAGAGCAAATTGGTCAAGGACCAGCACAACACATTACTGATTCTTTAATACTCCATCTAATTCTTAAACACACATCTGTAACATAGGTGTTGTGTTATTTAAATGAGATATGTTACATACAGAGCTCTTAGTAGGCGCTTTGTACTTCATTTTTACAATCATCATCTTTTTGTGGTCTAACAAGATTCTCTGTTCATCCCTTACTCTCCAACACTGATTTCCCCATTGGCATGTGGACTTTCAGAGAGATTAGAAATAGAATATTAATAATACAATAATACATCCAAATTATACTGTGGGAAATCACCTGTATCAAGTGGAGAAATAGCTATTTGTTTCATTCACATCATAGACTCAGAAACACTTATTCTACCAGATGTGCTGTGAGGAACCAACATTTCTCAATGAAGTGGATCAGGAGTGACATCAAAGCCTTTTGAGGACCATGTTTTTGATTAGGTTCAAGACATGGAGTGTGGGGCTTGAAAGAAATGGAAGGTTTAGGGGAAGGAGGAAGAGGGGGAGAGAGATGAAAGGAAAGGAGCTCTCATCCACCCATGAAGGTCAACTGTGAGTGAGTGAGGGAGTACCGAGTGGAATGTACAGATACACATGTCATCCTTACCTGGACTTCAGGAGTGTTAATATAGACTACTGATTTAGTTGTTTTGTTTCGTCAACTGGGACCGATCCTGACTGCCTTTCCAGATTCTGAGGCCCTAATTGTGAAGCTACATTATCAAAGCACTAACAATGCTCAGTGATGAAAAGAACAGTAGACCACGGTATACCTGTTCCTCAAGTGAAGTTATCAAAAGCTTACAAAATAGACACAGATGTCTCTGATAGGTTATATTGCAAAAGAGTGCTAGAGAATAGCTTCTCTGGGGGAGAAAACATGACCAAACCCATTTATATTCTGACCTATGTTTTTTCAGTGTAAAAAATCCAGCATTCTGTTTAGCAGTTTCATTCTGGTTCATATTGTTGGGGAGTCAGCAAGCAAAGCCCATACTGAACACAGTCTCTCCCTGCAAACAACCAGCACTGTCTTAGCTAATTCTTTCCAACTTTAAGTTAATTCATCTGAAGATATATCTGTTTGAACAGCAAAGATTATTTAGAGAGCACTTTAAGGCATTTGTAAATGAGAAGCCAAAATGTATACTTCTGGGAAGTATCAGTGCTGCACTGTAATATTTTATTTACTCATTAAATTTTTATGGAGTTAAAAAATTGTACAAAGCAACAATCTAAAGACTTTACCATCTGGCATACGCTGGGATCCAAAAGAATTGGTGCAGAAAATGAGTACGGGGAGCTCTAGACAAGCAGGGCTATCTGGGAGTTGAAGAATTCAAGATATCTCCATTGTAGAGTAGGGATAAAGTTGGGGTTTGATAGACTGGTTGAAGTCAGCCAGGTGAAATGAATGACTCTTTCCTGATAGAAGCGTGTCTACCACAAAGTCAGTGTGGTAGGCATGAAGAAGCCGACTGAGCACCAGGAGAGTAATTACAAGATATTTTTCAAGAGCCTGGTCCCCACAGGTAGTGTGGCCAAGTTACAGCCTTGGCTTTGAAACCTCTTAAATTAATATATACTATTGGCCAAGTCATTTAACCTGTTTCCTTACGTGCAAAATAGAAATAACACTAGTACATGATTTATGAGATTATTGAAAGTCTCAAAAAACACAGAAACTGGCTAACATAAAATAAACATTCAGTATCTGCTGAATGTTTATTTAGTATCTGCTATATGGAAGCCAAATAGTAAACTGATTATGTATTTATTGAGTATTGAGTATCTGCTATATGGAAGCAGAAGAGTAAACTGAGTCAGAATATGAAACACTTTGATGGTAGGCCAAGGAGCAGACATTCCCTGGCTGGAATAGGGGAGTTGAAGTAATACAAAAGCTTACAAAATAGACACAGATGTCTCTGATAGGTTATATTGCAAAGAGTGCTAGAGAATAGCTTCTCTGGGGAGAAAATCATGACCAAACCCATTTATATTCTGACCTATGTTTTTTCAGTGTAAAAAATCCAGCATTCTGTTTAGCAGTTTCATTCTGGTTCATATTGTTGGGGAGTCAGCAAGCAAAGCCCATACTGAACACAGTCTCTCCCTGCAAACAACCAGCACTGTCTTAGCTAATTCTTTCCAACTTTAAGTTAATTCATCTGAAGATATATCTGTTTGAACAGCAAAGATTATTTAGAGAGCACTTTAAGGCATTTGTAAATGAGAAGCCAAAATGTATACTTCTGGGAAGTATCAGTGCTGCACTGTAATATTTTATTTACTCATTAAATTTTTATGGAGTTAAAAAATTGTACAAAGCAACAATCTAAAGACTTTACCATCTGGCATACGCTGGGATCCAAAAGAATTGGTGCAGAAAATGAGTACGGGGAGCTCTAGACAAGCAGGGCTATCTGGGAGTTGAAGAATTCAAGATATCTCCATTGTAGAGTAGGGATAAAGTTGGGGTTTGATAGACTGGTTGAAGTCAGCCAGGTGAAATGAATGACTCTTTCCTGATAGAAGCGTGTCTACCACAAAGTCAGTGTGGTAGGCATGAAGAAGCCGACTGAGCACCAGGAGAGTAATTACAAGATATTTTTCAAGAGCCTGGTCCCCACAGGTAGTGTGGCCAAGTTACAGCCTTGGCTTTGAAACCTCTTAAATTAATATATACTATTGGCCAAGTCATTTAACCTGTTTCCTTACGTGCAAAATAGAAATAACACTAGTACATGATTTATGAGATTATTGAAAGTCTCAAAAAACACAGAAACTGGCTAACATAAAATAAACATTCAGTATCTGCTGAATGTTTATTTAGTATCTGCTATATGGAAGCCAAATAGTAAACTGATTATGTATTTATTGAGTATTGAGTATCTGCTATATGGAAGCAGAAGAGTAAACTGAGTCAGAATATGAAACACTTTGATGGTAGGCCAAGGAGCAGACATTCCCTGGCTGGAATAGGGGAGTTGTTGGAGGTACTGGGGCTGGGAAGGGACAAAATGAGGCCCTAAATGTTTTTAAGGATTAATCTAAGAGTATAATACATGCAATGTGTCATATAGCAACTCCTCTTATAAACCTTCAGTGAAGCAGTAGATAAATTGTGATGAGGAATCTCATGGAACCAGAAAATGCATTTAACTCCCCAGCAATAAATCTGGAGGCCCTTACATGTAACTGAGACTCTTATCAATGACTGACTACACCGTGCGGAATGTATGGACTGCTAACATGGTCAGCCAACTTGGGGACATCTGGGTTCTTCAGGATGGGGGGAAGGGGCAGGCTATCCATAATTCTCCCTCAGCTTAAAACGCTGGGTGTGTGTAATACATTGAAATAAGTAGCTGACACCACAGGAAGTGTATCTATCAGCTCTCCAGGGTCATAAAATATGAGGAAAGCAAGCACAGGGGTGGAACTCTCAGGGACAGTAACTCTGATCTAAACAACCAGAGCAGCAGTTCTCAACCTGATGTTTCCTTGCTGATTTACATAATGCAAGAGTTTCTAGTCTAGAAAATACTCTTGTGGGTATAGCAAGGTTACATATGATCCCCAGTCACCTGCCTATAACTCCACCTCCTTCTCTCTCTCAGCAACATTTATCAAAATGACATTGTACTGTAATTAGGAGTAACCACTCTTTAAGTAAGAAGGTAAACTATTCATCAACTTTGGTAATTTATTATTAGCAAAAAACTTATTTGGGGAACCTCAGAAAACTGATAGGATACACAGCTTCTTATTCTTGACATGTTAGTTAAGAAATTTCAGTCAAAGACTACTTGAGTCATCTTCTATCATTTCTTCACTTTCATCTACTGTCCAGATGTCCTTGTCTCATGCTCCCTACCAGTTGTTTATCTAAAAGATGTGTATGTAATAAAATAGATTTTTAACCTCTGTGCTCTTTGAGCACTACAAATATAAATGGTGAATGTAATTAAGTGTGCCTGGAAAATTCAGAGTTGAAGATTGATTCAACCAACATAGGTGAGAAAGCTATGCCCACTGGTAGGAGTGGCACATCACAAATGGTCTTTGGAATGAACTTTTCTGTTGTTGTTCAGTCACAAAATTCTGTCTGCCTCCTTGTGATTCCACGGACTACAGCATTCCAGGCTTTCCTGTACTTCACCATTTCAGAGAGTTCTCTCACTCATGTCCATTGAGTCAGTGATAACATACAGCCATCTTATTCTCTGTTGCCCCTTTTCCTCCTGCCCTCAATCTTTCCCAGCATCAGGGTCTTTTCCAATGAGTCAGCTTTTTGCATTAGGTGGCCAAAAGATTGAAGCTTTGGCTTAAGCATCAGACCTTCCAATGAATATTCAGGGTTGAATTCCTTTAGGATCACATGATTTCATCTCTTTGTTGTCCAAGGGACTCTCAAGAGTCCTCTCCAGCACCGCAGTTTGAAAGCATCAGTTCTTCAGCACTCAGCCTTCTTTATGGTCCAACTCTCAGTCCATACATGACTACTGGAAAAACCATAGCTTTGATTATATGAATGTCCGTCTGCAAAATAATGTCTCTTCTTTTAAATACACTGTCTTAGGTTTTCATAGCTTTTCTTTCAAGGAGCAAGTATCTTTTAATATCATGGCTGTACTTTTCTCCATCTATTTGCCTAGTGGACGGCATTCACTTTCTGAACATAATGCAAGAGTTTCTAGTCTAGAAAATACTCTTGTGGGTATAGCAAGGTTACATATGATCCCCAGTCACCTGCCTATAACTCCACCTCCTTCTCTCTCTCAGCAACATTTATCAAAATGACATTGTACTGTAATTAGGAGTAACCACTCTTTAAGTAAGAAGGTAAACTATTCATCAACTTTGGTAATTTATTATTAGCAAAAAACTTATTTGGGGAACCTCAGAAAACTGATAGGATACACAGCTTCTTATTCTTGACATGTTAGTTAAGAAATTTCAGTCAAAGACTACTTGAGTCATCTTCTATCATTTCTTCACTTTCATCTACTGTCCAGATGTCCTTGTCTCATGCTCCCTACCAGTTGTTTATCTAAAAGATGTGTATGTAATAAAATAGATTTTTAACCTCTGTGCTCTTTGAGCACTACAAATATAAATGGTGAATGTAATTAAGTGTGCCTGGAAAATTCAGAGTTGAAGATTGATTCAACCAACATAGGTGAGAAAGCTATGCCCACTGGTAGGAGTGGCACATCACAAATGGTCTTTGGAATGAACTTTTCTGTTGTTGTTCAGTCACAAAATTCTGTCTGCCTCCTTGTGATTCCACGGACTACAGCATTCCAGGCTTTCCTGTACTTCACCATTTCAGAGAGTTCTCTCACTCATGTCCATTGAGTCAGTGATAACATACAGCCATCTTATTCTCTGTTGCCCCTTTTCCTCCTGCCCTCAATCTTTCCCAGCATCAGGGTCTTTTCCAATGAGTCAGCTTTTTGCATTAGGTGGCCAAAAGATTGAAGCTTTGGCTTAAGCATCAGACCTTCCAATGAATATTCAGGGTTGAATTCCTTTAGGATCACATGATTTCATCTCTTTGTTGTCCAAGGGACTCTCAAGAGTCCTCTCCAGCACCGCAGTTTGAAAGCATCAGTTCTTCAGCACTCAGCCTTCTTTATGGTCCAACTCTCAGTCCATACATGACTACTGGAAAAACCATAGCTTTGATTATATGAATGTCCGTCTGCAAAATAATGTCTCTTCTTTTAAATACACTGTCTAGGTTTTTCATAGCTTTTCTTTCAAGGAGCAAGTATCTTTTAATATCATGGCTGCGGTACTTTTCTCCATCTATTTGCCATGAAGTGATGGGACCAGGCACAATGTTCTTAATTATTTTAATGTTGAGTTTTAAGCCAGCTTTTACACTCTTCTCTTTCACCTTCATCAGCCTTAGTTACTTTCTCTGCAATGAAGGGATTAAAGTCTCTTTCTCTTTGAGATGACTTCTAAACCCTCCAGCTCAGGCAATGCCATTTCATTACAATGGGTTCATGATAGTCCCTAAATGTTTGTAACACGAGAGAAGTGAATTCACACTTTCTCTGTCAGTTTCATGCCTTTTAAAGTGAGTGCATATTTCCATACTGCATATATGTCTAGCATTTAATAATATGTATTTTCATGCAACATGACCCCAATGAACAAACAGTGATATAATGGAAGGAAATCTGGTTTTGGAGGAGCCACTGGAAAATTGTATATATGCACTATGATTTACAGGTGATTTTATAGGATTTTAAAAGGTTATTTTGACTACAGCTAAAACATCTGTGTAACTCACCATACAGATTGGAAAGCTTTTGCGTAAGACAGGAAATTTAATGATAATCATACTGAGACAACAGGCATAAAGGAAGATTATCCTGGCAAATCACAACAGACTGTCATCTTAATTGTTATGGGCTAACTTTTGTTTCCTTTCAAATTCATATTTTGAAATCCTCACTCCCAGTACCTCAGGGTGTGACTGCATATGGAGATATGGCCTTTATAGGGTAACTTTTTGGGATGTTCCCCTTATCTAAGAGGGTTCCCTATAGGGAAATCTGTGAGGACACAGCTTTTGCATTAGGTGGCCAAAGAGTTCCCCCTCCAATGAATATTCAGGGTTGAATTCCTTTAGGATCACATGATTTCATCTCTTTGTTGTCCAAGGGACTCTCAAGAGTCCTCTCCAGCACCGCAGTTTGAAAGCATCAGTTCTTCAGCACTCAGCCTTCTTTATGGTCCAACTCTCAGTCCATACATGACTACTGGAAAAACCATAGCTTTGATTATATGAATGTCCGTCTGCAAAATAATGTCTCTTCTTTTAAATACACTGTCTAGGTTTTTCATAGCTTTTCTTTCAAGGAGCAAGTATCTTTTAATATCATGGCTGCGGTACTTTTCTCCATCTATTTGCCATGAAGTGATGGGACCAGGCACAATGTTCTTAATTATTTTAATGTTGAGTTTTAAGCCAGCTTTTACACTCTTCTCTTTCACCTTCATCAGCCTTAGTTACTTTCTCTGCAATGAAGGGATTAAAGTCTCTTTCTCTTTGAGATGACTTCTAAACCCTCCAGCTCAGGCAATGCCATTTCATTACAATGGGTTCATGATAGTCCCTAAATGTTTGTAACACGAGAGAAGTGAATTCACACTTTCTCTGTCAGTTTCATGCCTTTTAAAGTGAGTGCATATTTCCATACTGCATATATGTCTAGCATTTAATAATATGTATTTTCATGCAACATGACCCCAATGAACAAACAGTGATATAATGGAAGGAAATCTGGTTTTGGAGGAGCCACTGGAAAATTGTATATATGCACTATGATTTACAGGTGATTTTATAGGATTTTAAAAGGTTATTTTGACTACAGCTAAAACATCTGTGTAACTCACCATACAGATTGGAAAGCTTTTGCGTAAGACAGGAAATTTAATGATAATCATACTGAGACAACAGGCATAAAGGAAGATTATCCTGGCAAATCACAACAGACTGTCATCTTAATTGTTATGGGCTAACTTTTGTTTCCTTTCAAATTCATATTTTGAAATCCTCACTCCCAGTACCTCAGGGTGTGACTGCATATGGAGATATGGCCTTTATAGGGGTAATTTTACCTTTATTAAGTGAGGGCATATGGTTGGCCCTAATCCACTATGACTGAAGTAAAGGAGGGTAGGATACAGACACATGAAATCACAGGGGAAAGATCATGTGAGGACACAGCAAGAAGCGAATCATTGGCAATTCTAGGAAAAAGACCTCAGAAGAAACCAAATTTGCTGACATCTTGACCTTGAACTTTTCCAACCTCCAGACTGTGATAAAGTGGTTAAGCCATCCAGTCTGTGGTATTTTGTTATATCAGCCCTACTGACTAGTATATTAATGCTAAAGATTTTCATTTAATATTGGCCTCATAGGCTGGCAAGGTAATGCCCAAAATCTTCCAGCTAGATGTCAACAGTATGTGAAACAATAAACTCCAGATGTACAAGCTGGATTTAGAAAAGACAGAGGAACCAAAGAGCAAATTTCCAACATATGTTGGATCATAGAAAAGCAAGGGAATTAAAACACCCATTTCTGTTTCACTCAGGAAGATAGTCAAGGACAGGGAAGCCTGGAATCCTGCAGTTCATGGGGTTGCAAAGACTTAGCCACTGAACAACAACAATGACATAAGACATGACTCTTTGTAAAAGTGGTGCATCATATGTTACTTGGTTGAAAAATTGGTAGACTATTCAAAGCTCTGACCTACCCAGCTGCCCCAGGGAAAGCATTTCCCCCACCCACTTTTTCAGTTACCCAGTAGCTCTTAAACAAAATTAAAACCAGGTCAGGTCCTGATATTTGTACAACTGTGTAATACTTAGTCTTATCACTCAGAGAATAACAACGGACATCAAACAAAATCAAACAATGATATTCAAAATGCCAATTTATCTATACCATTAGGTATTATTTTCTCTAAAGGGAGATTCTGATGGAAGTCTTTTAAGTAACATGTATTTGACAAATGAGCTTATCTATAAAACAGAAACAGACTCATGGACTTACATAATTAACTTATGGTATGGGGGTGAGGGAAGGATGGAGGGGTGATAAATTGGGAGTTTGGGACTGACATGTATACACTACTGTTTTTAAAATGAATAATCAACAAGGACCTACTGTACAGTAGGGAAGACTCTATTCAATATTCTATAATAAGCTAAATGGGAAAAGAATCTGAAAAAATATGGCCGGTAATTTTACTTTAACAACTGACTGAAGTAAAGGAGGGTAGGATACAGACACATGAAATCACAGGGGAAAGATCATGTGAGGACACAGCAAGAAGCGAATCATTGGCAATTCTAGGAAAAAGACCTCAGAAGAAACCAAATTTGCTGACATCTTGACCTTGAACTTTTCCAACCTCCAGACTGTGATAAAGTGGTTAAGCCATCCAGTCTGTGGTATTTTGTTATATCAGCCCTACTGACTAGTATATTAATGCTAAAGATTTTCATTTAATATTGGCCTCATAGGCTGGCAAGGTAATGCCCAAAATCTTCCAGCTAGATGTCAACAGTATGTGAAACAATAAACTCCAGATGTACAAGCTGGATTTAGAAAAGACAGAGGAACCAAAGAGCAAATTTCCAACATATGTTGGATCATAGAAAAAGCAAGGGAATTAAAAACACCCATTTCTGTTTCACTCAGGAAGATAGTCAAGGACAGGGAAGCCTGGAATCCTGCAGTTCATGGGGTTGCAAAGACTTAGCCACTGAACAACAACAATGACATAAGACATGACTCTTTGTAAAAGTGGTGCATCATATGTTACTTGGTTGAAAAATTGGTAGACTATTCAAAGCTCTGACCTACCCAGCTGCCCCAGGGAAAGCATTTCCCCCACCCACTTTTTCAGTTACCCAGTAGCTCTTAAACAAAATTAAAACCAGGTCAGGTCCTGATATTTGTACAACTGTGTAATACTTAGTCTTATCACTCAGAGAATAACAACGGACATCAAACAAAATCAAACAATGATATTCAAAATGCCAATTTATCTATACCATTAGGTATTATTTTCTCTAAAGGGAGATTCTGATGGAAGTCTTTTAAGTAACATGTATTTGACAAATGAGCTTATCTATAAAACAGAAACAGACTCATGGACTTACATAATTAACTTATGGTATGGGGGTGAGGGAAGGATGGAGGGGTGATAAATTGGGAGTTTGGGACTGACATGTATACACTACTGTTTTTAAAATGAATAATCAACAAGGACCTACTGTACAGTAGGGAAGACTCTATTCAATATTCTATAATAAGCTAAATGGGAAAAGAATCTGAAAAAAATAGGAAAAAGATAATAGAAGTGTATGTATTTATAATAACAGATATTAAGAAAGACTATTTTCTATATGATTCTTTACTTATTTATAAAATTAGCTTCAAATGGAAAAAAGTAACTGTGTATTCAAATAAAGTGTGACAGTAAAAGTAACACCATGCATGATAGCCATGGGGTCGCCAAGAAAGGCAACCCCTCCAACTTCCTCAGTGGTCCACAGCTAAGCTGCTGTGGCACAATTACTGAAACCCAGCCACCTAGAGCCCCATGCTCTGCAACAAGAGATGTCCTCTCTTGCTCCAACTAGAGAAAGCCCAAGCCCAGAAAAAAAGATCCACCACAGCCAAAAATAAATAAATAAATGGAATTAAAAAAAAGATATATAACTCCTCATCTCTAAAACTGACCCAAGTTCATTTCTTTTTATGATTGAGTAATATTGCATTGTGTGTATATATATATATATATGTATATATATGCCAAGTCTTCTTATTCATTCATCTGCTGGTAGACATGTAGCTTCTTCCATGTCCTGGCTATTGCAAATTGTGCTGCAGTGAACATTGCAGTGCATGTGTCTTTTTGAATCATAGTTTTCAAATGATTGGTGGGACTGCTGGGTCACATGGTAGTTCTGTTTTTAGTTTTTTAAGAAGCTTCCATAGAGTTCCCATATATAAAAGAGATAGTGGGAAGCTGTTGTATACCACAGGGAGCTCAGCTTGGTGCCCACCTAGATGCAGAGGATGGGAGTGTGGAAGGGACATTGGGGGGGGGCATATATACATACATATAGCTGATTCACTTCATTGAACAGCAGACACTAACATAATATTGTAAAGCACTTACACACCAATAAAAAAAATACAACACTTAAAATCTAGATCACAAAAAGAAAAGTTAGCACCTGCCTTCATGTAGTCATTCTTGCATTCTCAATTTCATTACTACTGCTACAAAGTATTTCCATAGACATATTCATAACCATTATGTCATTGCCAGCTCTTTTATCCAGTGATTTCTCTTAAAATGTCTCTCTTAAACTCTACCACATATCAGCTTAAGGTTTTCATTATGATTAATATATTTTACTTTTCATATCATTAAAATCCATCTAAGGCTAAAAAAGTTGTATCGTTTTCATATTTACAGCAACTTCCTCCATCTTCGAGGTGACACAGACCTTGTTTTGCATTGTTTTCCCAGTCCAGTCATTGCTTGACAAGGAAATTATTCCAGCTAAAATCAAGAGCAAGCACTTAATATTGGTCCTCTACTTCCAAGTAATATTCACATATTTGGTATACAAGATCTCTGAAATAGCCTAACCACTGAAGCCATGATTATCTGACTGAATTTCTGAAGCATGTGAGGACCACATATCTGGTAAAGGTTTTATTTCTATCACAAAGAGTGTGTTGTGTGTATGTGTGTGCATTTTAAAATACAGTGTATGATATACACCTTTTTCTGATAGGAGCCAGTGATTGAGGGCCTTGTAGAAAATAAAGGCTCTCCATATCTCAAAGTGATTTATGATGGTACATGATGACATTTTTCATTTTGTGAGAAGGCCACATACTAGACAGGTTTCCATTACTCTGAAGCATCAGAACCCTCACTTTCCTTCCATCTTACAATAAGGAAAACACATGTGAATAAGCCAGTCAATTTATGTATTTGTTCAACAAATGTTTATTTGAGAATGAACTCCTTTTTTACACAACTGGTAGTTCTGTTTTTAGTTTTTTAAGAAGCTTCCATAGAGTTCCCATATATAAAAGAGATAGTGGGAAGCTGTTGTATACCACAGGGAGCTCAGCTTGGTGCCCACCTAGATGCAGAGGATGGGAGTGTGGAAGGGACATTGGGGGGGGGCATATATACATACATATAGCTGATTCACTTCATTGAACAGCAGACACTAACATAATATTGTAAAGCACTTACACACCAATAAAAAAAATACAACACTTAAAATCTAGATCACAAAAAGAAAAGTTAGCACCTGCCTTCATGTAGTCATTCTTGCATTCTCAATTTCATTACTACTGCTACAAAGTATTTCCATAGACATATTCATAACCATTATGTCATTGCCAGCTCTTTTATCCAGTGATTTCTCTTAAAATGTCTCTCTTAAACTCTACCACATATCAGCTTAAGGTTTTCATTATGATTAATATATTTTACTTTTCATATCATTAAAATCCATCTAAGGCTAAAAAAGTTGTATCGTTTTCATATTTACAGCAACTTCCTCCATCTTCGAGGTGACACAGACCTTGTTTTGCATTGTTTTCCCAGTCCAGTCATTGCTTGACAAGGAAATTATTCCAGCTAAAATCAAGAGCAAGCACTTAATATTGGTCCTCTACTTCCAAGTAATATTCACATATTTGGTATACAAGATCTCTGAAATAGCCTAACCACTGAAGCCATGATTATCTGACTGAATTTCTGAAGCATGTGAGGACCACATATCTGGTAAAGGTTTTATTTCTATCACAAAGAGTGTGTTGTGTGTATGTGTGTGCATTTTAAAATACAGTGTATGATATACACCTTTTTCTGATAGGAGCCAGTGATTGAGGGCCTTGTAGAAAATAAAGGCTCTCCATATCTCAAAGTGATTTATGATGGTACATGATGACATTTTTCATTTTGTGAGAAGGCCACATACTAGACAGGTTTCCATTACTCTGAAGCATCAGAACCCTCACTTTCCTTCCATCTTACAATAAGGAAAAAACACATGTGAATAAGCCAGTCAATTTATGTATTTGTTCAACAAATGTTTATTTGAGAATGAACTCTGTGAAAGATACTGTTTTAAGTATTGGATACACAACAGTGAATTATGTGAAAAGGCTTGCTTCTGTGGGCTACTTTCTGTAAAGACATGGTAGAGTGAAAGCACTTAGAGTTTCAGCCCGGATTTGAATCTTGGTCCTTCACTAGTGGGATGTGTTTGTCCTAATTATTTGATCTCTCTGAACTCCCTATTTCATATTTGTTGAAATGGAGATGACTCATACATTATCAGCTTGTCAAAGGACTGAATACAATAATCTAAAGTGCCTGGAATATGAGGGGTATTGTTCTTTTTGTAATATCTTGAGATATTTCCCTTTTAATGATGTAATAAGTTAAACTGTGTCTTTCCCCCAAAAAAGATGTGTTGAAATTCTAGCCGCTAGCACTTCAGAATGTAATTTTATTAGAAGATAGAATCTTTTTTTGAATGTTTGAATCTCACAGTTTTAATATCAATATGAAGTCTGCAACAATGACCGAATTATATAAGCAGCAAATTTTGTCTTGGCATGATCTTTTACTGTGGAAGATCATGTGAAGATAGAAACTTTACAGAAGTGATCATGTTAGAATTAAGTAATTAGGGTGATCTGTAATCCACTAGACTAGGGTGTGTGTGAAGGTGTGTTTTGTGTGTGTGTGTGTGCTCAGTCATGTCCAACTCTTTGTGACCTCATGGTCTGTAGCCCATCAGGCTCCTCTGTCCATGAGGTTTTCCAGGCAAGAATACTGGAGTGGGGCTTCCCTTGGTGGTCCAGTGGGTAAAGACACCGCCTTGCAGTGCAAGGGGCGCCCGTTCAATCCCTGGCCTGGGACGGTCCCACGTGCCGCGGAGCGGCTGGACTGATGTGTCCAATTGCCGAGCCGGAGCTCTGGGGCGCATGCGCCCAGAGCCAGTGCTCTGCGACGACAGACGCCACCGCGATGGGAGGCCCACAGGAACCAAAGAACAAAGACGGATGAAAATAGAGAAATGAAAGCCCAATAGAAGTGGCCCGCCCGCTCCCCTCCCTCCCCAACCCGACCCCCGCCCAAAATAAATAAATAAATCTTTTAAAAAAAAAAAGAATACTGGAAGAATACTGGAGTGGATTGGCTTTTCCTTCTCTGGAGGATCTTCCCCCTCCAGGGATCAAACCTGTGTGTCCTGCATTGGCAGGTGGATTCTTTACCACTAGCGCCACCTGGGAAGCCAAGGGGAAATTTGGACACAAAGATACAGAAAGAGACAATGCCATGTGAAAACAAATCCAGAAATCAGGTTGATGCTTCTATAAAGCTGGTAATGTAAAATATTGCTAGTAAACCAGGAAAGAGGGGGTGAAACAGATTCTCCCTCATAGCCTCCAGAGCTGGGAGACAACACATTTCTGTTCGAAGTCTTCAGGGTATGGTACTTTGTTAAGCAACAATGCAAACTAGAGCAAATAGTTTTGCCTTTAGGGGTGACTTTGAAAAGCATTTTTTATTTTATTTTTTTGAGAATGAGCATGTGATAATCTCAGTCTCTATAGATAAGGTGAAGAAATTGAAGGTCAGAGAGGGCATGCATGTGTGCATGCAACACCTCAGTTATGTCCAACTCTTTGTGACCCCATGGAGTATAGCCAACCAGGTTCCTCAGTCCATGGGATTCTCCAGACAAGAATATTGGAGTGGGTCGTCATGCCCTCCGCCAGGGGATCGTCCTGACCCAGGGACTGAACAGCAGTCTTGTGTCTCCTGCATTTTCAGGTTGATTCTTTACCACTGGTGCCACTATAGAAGCCCCCAGAGAGGGCATAAGTATTTATAAAGTTTTCAGGAGAATTATTACTCTGCAAACACTACTCCCTGGTTCTCGCTTCAGATATTAAAAATCAATCAGGAAAATACAAGACCATTTAAAGTGCTTCCATTGCCTTGAAGAAAAATTGACCTGTGAAGCATCTACAGAGACTGTTTCCAGTGGTATAAATTTATTCTTGTGATTTTAAACAACATCATTAGCTCATGTCGCACTTATGGCTATACTATGAAATAGTGTTCTTGGCAGTCAAATTGGTTCTGGGGTTCAAACATTTCCAGAAGAATACCAGGGAGAAATGAGATGAATGGATCACTTCTATTGCACATTTATTATAATTCACATTAGTGGAACAGATAAAAGTTGTAAAACTGGTCATTCTACTACTAGTCACCAACAATAAATTACCAAGAAAATAAAGATAATGAGATTTAATTCTGCAAAAAAGACTCAGATCTAATTTATAACGTAATTTATACAGAAACAAGAATTTGCAGTTTCCATGATAGATCCATTTACACATTAGACAATCCATCCACTCATTTAAAAGTATTTATTAAACTCTACTATGGGTAACTCCTGTCTCAAAATTTAAACTGATATTTCTTCAGAATTAATCTTTTAAGGAGTTTGATTCAAAGAGCATTTTGTTGAATACATACCATACCAGTCCTATCAAGGATACAGGTAAGATGCCTGCTCTGAAGAACTTAGAAGGATGTATAAACAGAATGGCAGGTGGACACATATACATACACACACCTGCAAAGGTGAGGGTAAGCTGAGCATTGAGGGTCCAATAAAATTTCAGGTAAATTGAGAAGGAAAGGCATTGCAGAGGGAGCAAACAACAGTAATAGAGGCAGAGGAACACAGGGAATGCTGAGATACTGTTTCCTGGCTCAGAGAAAACAGGGCAGAGAGTCCAAAGCAAAGAGGGTATATTTAAGCCTGGAAATACAAAGTCTTGAAAGCCATACTGAGGTTTCCATTCATGACAGCAGTCTTGTGTCTCCTGCATTTTCAGGTTGATTCTTTACCACTGGTGCCACTATAGAAGCCCCCAGAGAGGGCATAAGTATTTATAAAGTTTTCAGGAGAATTATTACTCTGCAAACACTACTCCCTGGTTCTCGCTTCAGATATTAAAAATCAATCAGGAAAATACAAGACCATTTAAAGTGCTTCCATTGCCTTGAAGAAAAATTGACCTGTGAAGCATCTACAGAGACTGTTTCCAGTGGTATAAATTTATTCTTGTGATTTTAAACAACATCATTAGCTCATGTCGCACTTATGGCTATACTATGAAATAGTGTTCTTGGCAGTCAAATTGGTTCTGGGGTTCAAACATTTCCAGAAGAATACCAGGGAGAAATGAGATGAATGGATCACTTCTATTGCACATTTATTATAATTCACATTAGTGGAACAGATAAAAGTTGTAAAACTGGTCATTCTACTACTAGTCACCAACAATAAATTACCAAGAAAATAAAGATAATGAGATTTAATTCTGCAAAAAAGACTCAGATCTAATTTATAACGTAATTTATACAGAAACAAGAATTTGCAGTTTCCATGATAGATCCATTTACACATTAGACAATCCATCCACTCATTTAAAAGTATTTATTAAACTCTACTATGGGTAACTCCTGTCTCAAAATTTAAACTGATATTTCTTCAGAATTAATCTTTTAAGGAGTTTGATTCAAAGAGCATTTTGTTGAATACATACCATACCAGTCCTATCAAGGATACAGGTAAGATGCCTGCTCTGAAGAACTTAGAAGGATGTATAAACAGAATGGCAGGTGGACACATATACATACACACACCTGCAAAGGTGAGGGTAAGCTGAGCATTGAGGGTCCAATAAAATTTCAGGTAAATTGAGAAGGAAAGGCATTGCAGAGGGAGCAAACAACAGTAATAGAGGCAGAGGAACACAGGGAATGCTGAGATACTGTTTCCTGGCTCAGAGAAAACAGGGCAGAGAGTCCAAAGCAAAGAGGGTATATTTAAGCCTGGAAATACAAAGTCTTGAAAGCCATACTGAGTGGTTTGCCATTCATGAGGAGGGCAATAGCATAACCCTTTGTGTTAAGATGATAATTCTAGACTTGGGGAACCTAGAAATGTGTGGCAGGCAGACCAGTTAGGAAGCTGTGGTCATCCTTCAGGTCACAGGAGTCCCCATCCTTTCTGGCACTAGGAACAGGTTTTGTGGAAGACAATTCTTACATGGACTGGAGTGGGGAGGATGGTTTTGGGATGATTCAAGCACAGTTACATTTACTGTGCACTTTATTTCCATTATTAATATATTATCTCTACCTCAGATCATCAGGCATTATACTCTAGAGTCTGGGGACCCCTGCTTTATGTGTTAAGTTGTTCAGTCATATCTGACTCTTTGTGACCCCATGACTGTAGCCCATCAAGCTCCTCTGTCTATGAAATTCTCCAGGCAGGAATATTGGAGTGGGTAGTCATTCCCTTCTCCAGAGAATCTTCCCGACCCAGGGAGCAAACTCAGCTTTCCTGCATTGCAGTCAAATTCTTTAGCACCTGGACCTCCAGGAAAGGAGGCTTGAAATTAAGTATTTCGGCGGGAATGTAAAGGAATGAAATAAGAGAGTCACTGAAATTCAGTTAAGATATAGCAAAGTATAGAGGTACCACTTAAAAATTTAGAGCATTAAATTTAACAGTTAATTAAGCTGATATTGTGTCATATTTGTAGAGACCAGCTAAACATTCATTTATATTTTGCAACTGTCTTTTTTGTTTTCTGCAGCTAAAATAGTTTCAGATTTCAAGTTTCAAGTATGTTAATAAGGTTTTGAAAAGTTCTTCAGCCCAAGGCCTGTGATTATAAGTTTGCTGAATAAAATAGCGTGGGCACGTTTATACTTGATGTGAAACCCAGACACCATAGAGAAAATTACTGATAAATGTGATTATATAGAAACCTAAAACTAATAGATTTGAATACACAAAATTTTGAAACAGCTATAATACACACACAAAATACTTTATACAAAAGTAAACCATAAACTGGGAAACATACTCACCCACATAGCAGCAATAATGCTGAGATACTGTTTCCTGGCTCAGAGAAAACGGGCAAAGAAGGGGTATATTTAAGCCTGGAAATACAAAGTCTTGAAAGCCATACTGAGTGGTTTGCCATTCATGAGGAGGGCAATAGCATAACCCTTTGTGTTAAGATGATAATTCTAGACTTGGGGAACCTAGAAATGTGTGGCAGGCAGACCAGTTAGGAAGCTGTGGTCATCCTTCAGGTCACAGGAGTCCCCATCCTTTCTGGCACTAGGAACAGGTTTTGTGGAAGACAATTCTTACATGGACTGGAGTGGGGAGGATGGTTTTGGGATGATTCAAGCACAGTTACATTTACTGTGCACTTTATTTCCATTATTAATATATTATCTCTACCTCAGATCATCAGGCATTATACTCTAGAGTCTGGGGACCCCTGCTTTATGTGTTAAGTTGTTCAGTCATATCTGACTCTTTGTGACCCCATGACTGTAGCCCATCAAGCTCCTCTGTCTATGAAATTCTCCAGGCAGGAATATTGGAGTGGGTAGTCATTCCCTTCTCCAGAGAATCTTCCCGACCCAGGGAGCAAACTCAGCTTTCCTGCATTGCAGTCAAATTCTTTAGCACCTGGACCTCCAGGAAAGTAGGCTTGAAATTAAGTATTTCGGGAATGTAAAGGAATGAAATAAGAGAGTCACTGAAATTCAGTTAAGATATAGCAAAGTATAGAGGTACCACTTAAAAATTTAGAGCATTAAATTTAACAGTTAATTAAGCTGATATTGTGTCATATTTGTAGAGACCAGCTAAACATTCATTTATATTTTGCAACTGTCTTTTTTGTTTTCTGCAGCTAAAATAGTTTCAGATTTCAAGTTTCAAGTATGTTAATAAGGTTTTGAAAAGTTCTTCAGCCCAAGGCCTGTGATTATAAGTTTGCTGAATAAAATAGCGTGGGCACGTTTATACTTGATGTGAAACCCAGACACCATAGAGAAAATTACTGATAAATGTGATTATATAGAAACCTAAAACTAATAGATTTGAATACACAAAATTTTGAAACAGCTATAATACACACACAAAAATACTTTATACAAAAGTAAACCATAAACTGGGAAACATACTCACCCACATAGCATAGATATGAGCTAATATCCATAACATTAAAAACAAACAAAAATGTTTAACAAATCAACCTAAAAGAACAAAGGGCAAAAGAATTAGAAGAATCAAGTATGACGACTGTGTTTTCAGAGTGGGACACCACAGAGATGTTGGTGACACTATTTCTAAAATAAGGAACCAGATGAAGGAAGAGTGGGCGGTTTTGGAGGGGAACAGAGGCAGAAAATTTCATAGGGGCAGAAAGAATATTTATTTGGGAGATGATAAGTATGTGGAGCTGGGGGATATCTATATTAATAATGTCTCCAGGAATGTAAAATTTGAACGTGAAAAAAAATACATGCTATACACATTGCTATCTCCATTTCTACTGTGCTATGTGACTTTCTGAAGACTGTGTTTTGGGCTTAGGACTTTTAGCAATTTTTCTGGATAGTCTGTTAAATATGTTTATATTATATGATCACCCTGGCCAAGAGCTCCCTACCTAAGCTAGTCTCCATTACCATGTTGGCGAAATATGTTTGAAAGAGACATACAGATTATTGAAAATGCCTAATTGTGTCTTTACTAGTAGACGCACTCAGGTCGCTGGGAAACAAAAAGCTCAACAGGCAAAGATTTTTAATGTCTGACATTAAAATTTCCGCTTGTATTTTTTACTGCAATTTGCATTCAGCCACTTTATGTTGTTATTGATCACTGAGCATGTTTATCTCTATTGGATTTTCTTCTCCCTGTAAACAGGCCTTAGCCCTCCCGTAGCTCTTTACAAGCCATTAGCAAATCTGCTAAAAATGACTGTCCTTAGCCACGCCCGCCTTACATCTTCACCATGCTTTCAGTAAAGTCCCTTGCACTAAGCCTGTATCAGAATCACTGGAGGGCTTGTTGGAAGCACGTGGCAGGTGTCACCCCCACAGGGCTGATTGGTAGGTTTCCTGCAAGCGGGCTGAGAATCTACATTCCTAAAACGTTCTCAGGTGACGCTGAGACTGCTGATTCCAACTCAGGACTCCACCTGCGTGCCTCAGGCCTGAATACACAAAATTTTGAAACAGCTATAATAACACACAAAAATACTTTATACAAAAGTAAACCATAAACTGGGAAACATACTCACCCACATAGCATAGATATGAGCTAATATCCATAACATTAAAAACAAACAAAAATGTTTAACAAATCAACCTAAAAGAACAAAGGGCAAAAGAATTAGAAGAATCAAGTATGACGACTGTGTTTTCAGAGTGGGACACCACAGAGATGTTGGTGACACTATTTCTAAAATAAGGAACCAGATGAAGGAAGAGTGGGCGGTTTTGGAGGGGAACAGAGGCAGAAAATTTCATAGGGGCAGAAAGAATATTTATTTGGGAGATGATAAGTATGTGGAGCTGGGGGATATCTATATTAATAATGTCTCCAGGAATGTAAAATTTGAACGTGAAAAATACATGCTATACACATTGCTATCTCCATTTCTACTGTGCTATGTGACTTTCTGAAGACTGTGTTTTGGGCTTAGGACTTTTAGCAATTTTTCTGGATAGTCTGTTAAATATGTTTATATTATATGATCACCCTGGCCAAGAGCTCCCTACCTAAGCTAGTCTCCATTACCATGTTGGCGAAATATGTTTGAAAGAGACATACAGATTATTGAAAATGCCTAATTGTGTCTTTACTAGTAGACGCACTCAGGTCGCTGGGAAACAAAAAGCTCAACAGGCAAAGATTTTTAATGTCTGACATTAAAATTTCCGCTTGTATTTTTTACTGCAATTTGCATTCAGCCACTTTATGTTGTTATTGATCACTGAGCATGTTTATCTCTATTGGATTTTCTTCTCCCTGTAAACAGGCCTTAGCCCTCCCGTAGCTCTTTACAAGCCATTAGCAAATCTGCTAAAAATGACTGTCCTTAGCCACGCCCGCCTTACATCTTCACCATGCTTTCAGTAAAGTCCCTTGCACTAAGCCTGTATCAGAATCACTGGAGGGCTTGTTGGAAGCACGTGGCAGGTGTCACCCCCACAGGGCTGATTGGTAGGTTTCCTGCAAGCGGGGCTGAGAATCTACATTCCCTAAAACGTTCTCAGGTGACGCTGAGACTGCTGATCTGGGACCTCACTTTGAGACTCAGGACTCCACCTGCGTGCCTCAGGCCTTGAACTGTTTGCCGATTTTCACAGCTAGAGGCACTTAACTCACACGTGCTGATTTTCTGGCACGCAGATAGGCGAGAATACAAGCCTTTCATTGGCTCACTCATGTTACGTGTCGTACGTGGCACGTGACACAACCTCACAGGGCGTTTTGGCGTGGGTCGCAGAGCTGAGCCTTCTCTGAGCTTTTCAGTTGCTGTACTTCATCCTTTCTTGGATTCCTCGCTGGACGTGTTGCTTCTCTGGGACCAAGACGCCGGCTTCCAATGCTCAGTTCCTTCTGAAAGCTGAAGATGAGCGAGTAAGTCACTTCCCACATCTTGGAATCTATCTGGTTGCCTTTGTACATTTGTGACACAGTCAGTTTGCCTAATGTGGATTTCTTTCGTTGCTCGTTGTTAAGACTTTGAAGTTTGCCTTTTTTGTGCCAATGAGTACAGTGTCCTGGGCTTGGCGTTCCACACCCTAACTTCAGACACCCTAGGCTACTACTAGTCTGCTTTGTAAGCATGGATTATTTATTTAGTTGGACAATGTTGTTGCTGTTTCTATTATTTCTGACCATTCTTTTCCTCTGTTTATATGTGGGTTTCCAGACCCCTCGATCTCCGGCTCCATGTTCCTCATGCTCTGAGACTCAGAGTGAGCGTTCTGGTTTGGTCATTTCCTTCTATGAATGATTGTTTTTCTGTTAAAACTGTGCACCTTGACTGGAAGTTTCTAATGCCCCCTACATTCATGGCTTAGATCCAAGTAAGTCAGCTATAATTTTTCCCTTTTAAACCTGTGTCAACGACGTTCTACGGGCTTGCTATGTAGTGTAGTCCGAGGATGAGTAGCTTTCAGCATGTTACGGGAGCCTGTTAGAAATACAGAGCCTCATGTGTCCTGAGTTGGAATCCTTGCATAACTAGAGTGCCGGGGGATTTGCAGTTGCATGTCATGCCCCCCTTGATTGGTAGGTTTCCTGCAAGCGGCTGAGAATCTACATTCCCTAAAACGTTCTCAGGTGACGCTGAGACTGCTGATCTGGGACCTCACTTTGAGACTCAGGACTCCACCTGCGTGCCTCAGGCCTTGAACTGTTTGCCGATTTTCACAGCTAGAGGCACTTAACTCACACGTGCTGATTTTCTGGCACGCAGATAGGCGAGAATACAAGCCTTTCATTGGCTCACTCATGTTACGTGTCGTACGTGGCACGTGACACAACCTCACAGGGCGTTTTGGCGTGGGTCGCAGAGCTGAGCCTTCTCTGAGCTTTTCAGTTGCTGTACTTCATCCTTTCTTGGATTCCTCGCTGGACGTGTTGCTTCTCTGGGACCAAGACGCCGGCTTCCAATGCTCAGTTCCTTCTGAAAGCTGAAGATGAGCGAGTAAGTCACTTCCCACATCTTGGAATCTATCTGGTTGCCTTTGTACATTTGTGACACAGTCAGTTTGCCTAATGTGGATTTCTTTCGTTGCTCGTTGTTAAGACTTTGAAGTTTGCCTTTTTTGTGCCAATGAGTACAGTGTCCTGGGCTTGGCGTTCCACACCCTAACTTCAGACACCCTAGGCTACTACTAGTCTGCTTTGTAAGCATGGATTATTTATTTAGTTGGACAATGTTGTTGCTGTTTCTATTATTTCTGACCATTCTTTTCCTCTGTTTATATGTGGGTTTCCAGACCCCTCGATCTCCGGCTCCATGTTCCTCATGCTCTGAGACTCAGAGTGAGCGTTCTGGTTTGGTCATTTCCTTCTATGAATGATTGTTTTTCTGTTAAAACTGTGCACCTTGACTGGAAGTTTCTAATGCCCCCTACATTCATGGCTTAGATCCAAGTAAGTCAGCTATAATTTTTCCCTTTTAAACCTGTGTCAACGACGTTCTACGGGCTTGCTATGTAGTGTAGTCCGAGGATGAGTAGCTTTCAGCATGTTACGGGAGCCTGTTAGAAATACAGAGCCTCATGTGTCCTGAGTTGGAATCCTTGCATAACTAGAGTGCCAGGTGACTGTCATGCACATTGTAAAGCATTGATATATGGCATGGCCCCTGTGCGATGGACTTTTCCCACCTGTGATTAATTGTGATTCAATATTTACTAATCAGTGCCTTTGCCAACTTCATCTGCCACTGATGTAATTTTACAAAACTCACGTTCAGTTTTCCTCTGACTATGTGAACTATGACCAATAACCTATGATTCTGCAGGAACACAAAGTGTCTCTGTGTGTATTCCACACTTGTTGTTTCTTGGTGTATCCTTTGCACAAGGCCTTTTCAACTGTGTGAGTAAACCACAGGAATATTCCTTCATGCTTTTGGCCATGATTTGATGTGGACTGGGATGATAGGCATCCTGAGGGTCCGGGGTGCATGAGCACCACTCAGAGTTCAACAATACATTTTAGGCACTTCACGTAATGCTGGCCCACAGAAAATGACCATCCTGCTCTCTTCAGCATTTATTATTAAGAAATTATTATTATTATGAATTATTATTTCAACAAAATAGATAAGCCTGGGTGAAATAACTCCACCCCAGAGTTTCTGTGGTGGGTGGGGCCAGCAGTATTGGAATCCGCAGGTAAGTCTGGTCCAGACTCTCCTATGGGGTGGCGGCTTTTGCCCTGAGTCCTGGTGTGTGTGAGACCTTGTGTGTGTCCTCCAAGAGTGCAGTGTCTGATTCTCCCATCCTGTTGAGTTCCTGCAATCAAGCTCTGGTGGCCTTTAAAACCAAATACTCTGGGGGATTCTTCTCCTGATACAGGACCCTGAGGCTGGGGAGCTTGCTATGGGACTCAGAACTCTCCCTCCTGTGGGAGAACTTCTGCAAAATAATTGCTCTCCAGTTTGTGGGTCGTCAACCTGTGTGGTATTGGTATTTATCATATGAGAAGTGCGCCCTCATACTGTTGTTGTGGTTGTCTGTGTTTTGGATACAGATTATCTTTTTGGCAGGTGTTCATATATATATGTGTGTGTATATATATGTATAAAATTGATGATTGTTGAAATTTTGGTGTGCTCATGAGAGGAGGCAAGTTCAAGATTCTTCTATTCCTCCATTTAGTCCCTTGCCCCTTTTTAGAATTTAGAATTAAAATGTATCTAATCTTTCACTGTTGGTGGACACAATCTTATATTTATTTCAATTTACTAAAAAAATAATAAAAACAATTTTGGTTAATTACTCTTTATATTCTTGGTATGTTAAAAAATTAAAACAATCTCATAATACATTTGTTTATGCCTCACCTACTTTCAAAAAGGGACGTGAAAAGCCTGTGAAAAGCCTTGCTTATCTATCCAAGTAAAAGTCATTCACAGCTTTAAAAGAATATTGACTTTGGAATTTGGTTTCTTGAGGCCTTCTTTTTGAAGAATTGACATGCTGTGAAGAACATTTTATGTTTAATAGGGGATTTTTCCAGGAAATATTCCTAGTCAGTGCATAATTACCTTTCAAAAGTACAAGCATACATTGTAAACTAATGGGTCCGGGGTGCATGAGCACCACGCAGAGTTCAACAATACATTTTAGGCACTTCACGTAATGCTGGCCCACAGAAAATGACCATCCTGCTCTCTTCAGCATTTATTATTAAGAAATTATTATTATTATGAATTATTATTTCAACAAAATAGATAAGCCTGGGTGAAATAACTCCACCCCAGAGTTTCTGTGGTGGGTGGGGCCAGCAGTATTGGAATCCGCAGGTAAGTCTGGTCCAGACTCTCCTATGGGGTGGCGGCTTTTGCCCTGAGTCCTGGTGTGTGTGAGACCTTGTGTGTGTCCTCCAAGAGTGCAGTGTCTGATTCTCCCATCCTGTTGAGTTCCTGCAATCAAGCTCTGGTGGCCTTTAAAACCAAATACTCTGGGGGATTCTTCTCCTGATACAGGACCCTGAGGCTGGGGAGCTTGCTATGGGACTCAGAACTCTCCCTCCTGTGGGAGAACTTCTGCAAAATAATTGCTCTCCAGTTTGTGGGTCGTCAACCTGTGTGGTATTGGTATTTATCATATGAGAAGTGCGCCCCTCATACTGTTGTTGTGGTTGTCTGTGTTTTTGGATACAGATTATCTTTTTTGGCAGGTGTTCATATATATATGTGTGTGTGTATATATATGTATAAAATTGATGATTGTTGAAATTTTGGTGTGCTCATGAGAGGAGGCAAGTTCAAGATTCTTCTATTCCTCCATTTAGTCCCTTGCCCCTTTTTAGAATTTAGAATTAAAATGTATCTAATCTTTCACTGTTGGTGGACACAATCTTATATTTATTTCAATTTACTAAAAAAATAATAAAAACAATTTTGGTTAATTACTCTTTATATTCTTGGTATGTTAAAAAAAATTAAAACAATCTCATAATACATTTGTTTATGCCTCACCTACTTTCAAAAAGGGACGTGAAAAGCCTGTGAAAAGCCTTGCTTATCTATCCAAGTAAAAGTCATTCACAGCTTTAAAAGAATATTGACTTTGGAATTTGGTTTCTTGAGGCCTTCTTTTTGAAGAATTGACATGCTGTGAAGAACATTTTATGTTTAATTAGGTTTTTTGTTTGTGCATTTTTTTTTAATCCAGGAAATATTCCTAGTCAGTGCATAATTACCTTTCAAAAGTACAAGCATACATTGTAAACTAATGAATTTCTTTAACAATAAACTCTCTCCATGTACTTTGTTATGTTTTCTAGTACAGCCTTTAACAAAAAGAAGATACTGTGTTTTTAAAAATTCCTCACAGTATACCAGCCATTTCTTTTCTATGTTAAAAATATATTCAAATTAATATTGTTAATCATATAAATATAGGTGACTCAGCCTAAAAATAAAGCAGAATTTTTAAATTGAAATTATTAAAATTATTAAAATTATCTTCCTATCAGGTTTTATCTTTTTATAAAAGCAATTACCCTCACAGTCTTTCAACTCAGGGGCCAAGTTTCAATCGTCTCCAGGATCATTCTCAAGTTTCAAGTCCATAAATCTTTTAAATTTTGCTTTAAATCAGCATCCACTGCTGGACCTTAGCTGCCCAGAGGTGGAAACTCAAAGATAGGTTTTTCTTGACCATCACACCCTTCTTCTTCCTCCTCCCCATCTTTCTTACATGCTTCAGGGAAATATATACTCTGTAGTTTTCATTTCCTAAGTTACTACTGTCTTATTCCTGGATACTTTGGACAGGAAGAACGGAAAGTTTAATGTTGAAGTCAAAGACTAGGGTCAGATGCCTTAGTTTACCACCTTCTTCCAGTACTGGTTAGCTACTTCACCCACTTTTAAATGCTCCTGTTTCTCCATCTATAAAATTAGCATAATAGTCCTGGCTTCATTTGCATGTTAAGAGAGAACTAAGTGCAATGCTGCTTAAAAAGGCCTCAGACATTATCTGGCCTATAAAGATGCTCAAGAGATGCTACCCATTATTCTTGTCTGCTCCCTGAAATTTGCATCTACAACCCCTCCTATGGACTTTACATTGGACAGTATGTAGGATAGTTAATATTTAAAAATGTTAATTTTTATGATCTGGCTCCTAAAAAGATTTGAGTTGTTACTGCTGCTAAAGTTTCTTTGTCTAAAGAACCAAGTATAGCTTTTAAAAGTGGCTGTGCCCTCAAACACTGAGGTCTCTTGAGTTGTGTTATTCTACTTTCCTTTCTTGCTACTTGTAGGTGAGTGGATTAAAGAATGAGCTACATGAACAAACAAAATATATAAGAAAGTGAAGGAACTCTTGTATCTGTTACTCACCCAGACCTACTGCTCACCTATCTTATTGTAATCAGTGATCATAATAATAACGACTAGCATTTATTGAACTAAAGTGCTAAACACTATATATATAATATATATGTATATATATGAAATCTCACTGAATCATCTCAGTTCTTTCAAATTGTTTTTTTTTTTTTTTTAATCTCCTTTTTAATAATGAAACAGAGGCTAAGAAGTTAAGTAACTTTCTCAAGACCACACAGTAGCTGGTGAGAACTTGTTCACTAGCTAGTGAGTGGTGAAGCCCTGATTTAGGTGCTTGTCCATCTGATCCCATGTTCTCTCCTCTTAACTTCATCTTTCCAGTCCCTCTGCTCCGTGGCTGTTACACTCTGAAGACTGTCCCATCCCTTCAGCCTTCCTTGCTCCTTTCCCTGCCCACTTGTATATACTTCTCAAGATGTAGTTCTGAGCCCCTCTCCTGAGCATTATGTTAGGCTTGCTTTCTAGTCCAGAGTCCCCAGCCCTGTGGATAAAAAGATGTAGCTGAAGCCTTGCCCTGGCTGTGTGGGTCCTGACCTTTTAGGATAAATGTATCTACAGTGAACCAGGAGGTGTTTCCCCCGCCTGAGACTAGGGTCAGATGCCTTAGTTTACCACCTTCTTCCAGTACTGGTTAGCTACTTCACCCACTTTTAAATGCTCCTGTTTCTCCATCTATAAAATTAGCATAATAGTCCTGGCTTCATTTGCATGTTAAGAGAGAACTAAGTGCAATGCTGCTTAAAAAGGCCTCAGACATTATCTGGCCTATAAAGATGCTCAAGAGATGCTACCCATTATTCTTGTCTGCTCCCTGAAATTTGCATCTACAACCCCTCCTATGGACTTTACATTGGACAGTATGTAGGATAGTTAATATTTAAAAATGTTAATTTTTATGATCTGGCTCCTAAAAAGATTTGAGTTGTTACTGCTGCTAAAGTTTCTTTGTCTAAAGAACCAAGTATAGCTTTTAAAAGTGGCTGTGCCCTCAAACACTGAGGTCTCTTGAGTTGTGTTATTCTACTTTCCTTTCTTGCTACTTGTAGGTGAGTGGATTAAAGAATGAGCTACATGAACAAACAAAATATATAAGAAAGTGAAGGAACTCTTGTATCTGTTACTCACCCAGACCTACTGCTCACCTATCTTATTGTAATCAGTGATCATAATAATAACGACTAGCATTTATTGAACTAAAGTGCTAAACACTATATATATAATATATATGTATATATATGAAATCTCACTGAATCATCTCAGTTCTTTCAAATTGTTTTTTTTTTTTTTTTAATCTCCTTTTTAATAATGAAACAGAGGCTAAGAAGTTAAGTAACTTTCTCAAGACCACACAGTAGCTGGTGAGAACTTGTTCACTAGCTAGTGAGTGGTGAAGCCCTGATTTAGGTGCTTGTCCATCTGATCCCATGTTCTCTCCTCTTAACTTCATCTTTCCAGTCCCTCTGCTCCGTGGCTGTTACACTCTGAAGACTGTCCCATCCCTTCAGCCTTCCTTGCTCCTTTCCCTGCCCACTTGTATATACTTCTCAAGATGTAGTTCTGAGCCCCTCTCCTGAGCATTATGTTAGGCTTGCTTTCTAGTCCAGAGTCCCCACCCCTGTGGATAAAAAGATGTATCTCAAGCCTTGCCCTGGCTGTGTGGGTCCTGACCTTTTAGGATAAATGTATCTACAGTGAACCAGGAGTGTTTGCCCCCCCTGCTTTTATCACCCACAGCACTAGCATTAGGAAAGTCACCAGGTGCTTATGTTTCTCGTCTGTAAAATAAGAATCCACAGTATGCTTACAAGTTATATAGCTCTTCTGGAAATGAGAAAATTGAACTTTTCAAATTTGGGGTTGCAAGCTGTGCTGTAAAACATCATTACTGATTTTTTGATATCACTTTCTGGTCTTTGCAATTCAAAGATGATGGTTTTGATGATCATTGCTCTCTGTATGAACAGCAGGCGCACAGAGTTTGACTTCGCCTCATCCCTTACCTAAGGGCTGAGTAGGTAAAATGTTTTCTTTGGGAGGTGAAATGCATAATTAGGAATTGTCTCCATTCTTTCTCCATAGCATTTAGGAACCAGTAAGGATATAGTGAGAGAGGCCCTAAATACTGGTGCATTGATTTTCCAAATCAGAAAGGAAATACTCACGGCTCAGTGTGCTCTCCTGGTGGCCACCATTTTGAGGCCAGATTCTAGATACTTAATAAAATGTGAGTGGTTTTGGTTGTGGGGTCTGGGAGGATGAAGTGGGGCTAGGCTTGCATGGCAGAAGTTACTCATCTTTAGACCAAGCAAATGTGAGCACCATTATATCTCTATATCTCAATGATGCTTTGTTTGCAGGTCTCATTGTTAAGTAATATTATAACTATTATACCCTTAATTGGACTTTTGTCTCCAAGCACATTACATCCATGGTGCCTATTAAGTGATAGTTACTGGAAGATTAAAGCCAAATGGCATGGCTATCTAAGAGTAATGTATCAGGAAGTAACATGAAAACCTGTACTGTCATATGTGAAGAAAATAGCTACAGTCATTGTGCTGTGAGAAAAGGGGATCCTGCAGGGGTGCTGTGCGACAACCTGGAGGGGTGGGATAGGAGGGATAGACATATGACTAATCTGGGAACATACATATCTGTAAACAAAAAGCTCTGTAAAAGTTGAAAGTAAAATAAAAATTAAAAAAGTAATGTATTACTAATTTATGAAAGGGAGAATACTTTCATATAGTGTGATAAGAGCTATAAGTGATGGGTATAAACAGATATGAGAAAAAGCATTTGTACAGAGCACTCACACATAGGAAAGAAACATCAATACCATATTGGATGCAAGAACATATAATCAGATGGAAGGATTTTACTTAAGAGAGTACCTCATTATAAAGTAAATTTTTATGATATAACATGTATGTTTATATGGTGAGAATGAATTAACATATGAATAAAAAGTAAATGCACCCATATTATGGGACAGGAAGATAACAGAGAAAGCTAAAGAGAACCTGAGTGACCATATAAGCAAGTAGATCATGAAGGGACACTAACCAAATTAACTGTAATAAAGAAATAATAAGAGTGAGGGGACATACCTCTGGATGATTCATGTTGATGTATGGCAGAAACCAATACAAAGCTGTAAAGCAATTATTATTCAGTTCAAAATAAAATTGAAAAAATGTCACTGAATTAAAAAATGACATGAGACAATGAGAATCATACAAAAGGTGAGATTTCAAGTATGAAGAGTGATATTGGTCAGGGGCATTTATTGCGGGAGGGGATAAATGTATGTGTTGGACTTTGAAGGTGTGTGAGGCTTTTGCAAATGACTGGGTCAGGAAAGGACATTGTGAGTGGATGTAAGATGGCACAGCAAAGGGAGACTGTAGGTAATTAATTATGAGATATGTTGAGTTTGTCAGGAGCATTGAGATGGAAGGGAGCTGGAAGGTAGGTTTGTATTCATGGAGAGAGGACTATTCTCCTAAGCATTTGGACCTTACAATGAGTACTAGGAAGAAGTTCAAGTGTTTAGGGTCAAAGGTCAAAGACTATCATGACTGTCTCTAAAGTTCAAATCATCCATAAATACGATCTTTATTTTCCACATTATACTGAGAAAAATTAAATCTTTTCCTGAAGCAGTTGTATTTTTTCCATCACATTTAGGTTTGAGTGATTAGAAACGATCTGCAATTTGTTTCTTACTCTATTTTGTTCTTTCATCCAAAAGCTATTTATTCTGTTTCTGTTGTTGTTATTAACCTTGGGAGCGAGCATTTATCTAAAACACCTTCAGAATAGAAACCATTCACATTAGCAATAATTCAAAGCCTGAGATCTGAATAATGTATTTGTGTTCATTAAGAAAACATTCATACCTTGGTTTTAACTAGCTAATATCCATCTGTCAAACTCAAGAATAAACACATTCTGAAATATCTAAAATTACAGGTGTTAATTATTATGCAGATTATTTTGGTGTTATTTTCCTCATGGTGACCATTCTGCCCCAGCCTGGCCTATACATAGGTGATCATCTGGTGTAAAATACCCAACCGTATTCCTATTTGCAAAGATTACTATACCATTCTATCATGGAATAAACAGTCCTTTGAGGTAAGCAATACATTTGAGGCTTAGGAATTGAATTTTCCACACATATCAAGAGAAATGTAGTCACCACCTCTCGTAGTACTTAAATGCACCCTCAGAATACAAGGTTTGAATGCTGTTGGTGAATATTTTCTGCTTAACCAGCTAACCCAGAGGGGACAAAGAAGGAACTATTACACGGCAGGTTGGGCAAAGAGCCATCCCTTTCTAAACATGTTAAACCACTCTAGCTCACAACCTGTGGGGCATGCTGCCTTGCAATGCACTTACCATGAATCCTTCCGAATTTCAGCCATTCAACCACTGTGTCTACCTCATATGGAAATCTCCCTTGTGGTCTTGTCTTGAGAAGAAAAAGCAAAGCCAGAGGGAAAAAAAAGGAATTCCCTGAGATTTGAAAGGTCAAGATTCTGAGGGTTATTGCCAAGGTAGAATAGCTAGGGCACTATGGATGAATTAACTACAAGTGCATGGGCTGGGTAGCACAAGAAAAGTGATGAAAAGCATGTTACCCAGCTAGCCCTTGACCTTTGAAAGACAGCTTTTACCATAAACGTGAGGAAGATCTCACTTTTGTTCTCCAATATCTAACTAAACTCTGAGGCTAGGTAGGAAGGAGGAGGAAAAGATCAGTCAGTCCTAATTCCACCATCCCTGGTCTTTAAGGGTAGAGGGGATGAGAATTTGAGAGGGACGAGATGGTTTCAGTTTACTTGTAAAAAACATTTGTTTCTTACTCTTTGCATCCAAAAGCTATTTATTCTGTTTCTGTTGTTGTTATTAACCTTGGGAGCGAGCATTTATCTAAAACACCTTCAGAATAGAAACCATTCACATTAGCAATAATTCAAAGCCTGAGATCTGAATAATGTATTTGTGTTCATTAAGAAAACATTCATACCTTGGTTTTAACTAGCTAATATCCATCTGTCAAACTCAAGAATAAACACATTCTGAAATATCTAAAATTACAGGTGTTAATTATTATGCAGATTATTTTGGTGTTATTTTCCTCATGGTGACCATTCTGCCCCAGCCTGGCCTATACATAGGTGATCATCTGGTGTAAAATACCCAACCGTATTCCTATTTGCAAAGATTACTATACCATTCTATCATGGAATAAACAGTCCTTTGAGGTAAGCAATACATTTGAGGCTTAGGAATTGAATTTTCCACACATATCAAGAGAAATGTAGTCACCACCTCTCGTAGTACTTAAATGCACCCTCAGAATACAAGGTTTGAATGCTGTTGGTGAATATTTTCTGCTTAACCAGCTAACCCAGAGGGACAAAGAAGGAACTATTACACGGCAGGTTGGGCAAAGAGCCATCCCTTTCTAAACATGTTAAACCACTCTAGCTCACAACCTGTGGGGCATGCTGCCTTGCAATGCACTTACCATGAATCCTTCCGAATTTCAGCCATTCAACCACTGTGTCTACCTCATATGGAAATCTCCCTTGTGGTCTTGTCTTGAGAAGAAAAAGCAAAGCCAGAGGGAAAAAAAAGGAATTCCCTGAGATTTGAAAGGTCAAGATTCTGAGGGTTATTGCCAAGGTAGAATAGCTAGGGCACTATGGATGAATTAACTACAAGTGCATGGGCTGGGTAGCACAAGAAAAGTGATGAAAAGCATGTTACCCAGCTAGCCCTTGACCTTTGAAAGACAGCTTTTACCATAAACGTGAGGAAGATCTCACTTTTGTTCTCCAATATCTAACTAAACTCTGAGGCTAGGTAGGAAGGAGGAGGAAAAGATCAGTCAGTCCTAATTCCACCATCCCTGGTCTTTAAGGGTAGAGGGGATGAGAATTTGAGAGGGACGAGATGGTTTCAGTTTACTCTATCTCAGTCATACCTCAAATAAACAAAAACATACAGAAATATGCGGTCTTACTTTGGCTGAGTGACCCTAAAGTGGACGGGAAAAGAGATTCATCACCTGGCTTTTTATACCAATTTTGCCCTGCTTGTACTTTCTATACCTACTCTATCCTGTCATGTTTTATTTGCCTACCTTATTTATCTGCCTGTATTTGTTTTATTCATTTTATCTGGGTCTTTAACCAAACATTGTGCTGCATGCTGGGAAGAAACTGAAAGTGATAGTTGCTCGGTCATGTTCGACTCTTTGTGACCCCATGGACTGTAGCCCTTCAGGCTGCTCTGTCCATAGAATTCTCCAGGCAAGAATACTAGAGTGGATAGCCATTCCCTTCTGTAGAGGATCTTCCCAGCCCAGGGATCGAACCCAGGTCCCCTGTATTTCAGGCAGATTTTTTTACCATCTGAGCCACCAGGGAAGCCCTCTGCATGCTAGAAACCCCACAGAATTGGACATATACCTTGCTTTTCAAGCGATCAAAAGACAGCAGTGATGAAAGATGGTGGTGATCAAAATTAAGGCTGGGCCAGGATACTCATTTCTAGAAAAGTTAAGCATTTTATATTCAGAAGCATTTTGTGACTTGAAGAATATTTACCATTTCTAAAAGGTCATCATAAAAATATCCCCCAACCAGGGCAGCTGTATAGAAAACTAGGCATGTGATGGAAAGGCAGGGCTCCAGGAGGAGCTCACTGTAGTGGAAATACACCTGTGTAGGAATTCATACTAAAAGAAGACACCGAGCTACGTTTTACCTGTCAGGGAAATATTAAGTCTACATATACAAAGTCAAGGCTGTTAGCAGCTTGTAAACAGAGTCTTCTGGAAACATTCATAATCTGACATCTTTCTGTGTCTGCTGCATTTGATCTAAGAGAACAAGAATGCCAGTGATTCCTCATATACAACCAGGCTTGTAGCTGTTGTTTCTAATTGGCAGTGACTCTTAAATCAAAATATCCTCAACACCTTCTGCTAGGCTAAGATAAAATGCCATTTCAAGCTGGTCAGCCTGGTTGTTAGGCCAAATTTGAGTTCAGGCGCCTTTATTGCTACTATGAGAATCTGTAAGGGACACTTTGATTGAGGTAGCAGTACCTGCTGAGGTTAGGGTGATGAATGGAGACAATGTATAATACTGTCATTGGAATAGCTACACTTTCAGAAGTTTTCACTAAAGAAAAAACATGGCTAGTTACAATGACAGTGGTATTGACTGAACAATATAAAATAATAAAGGTCATATTTGTGGTTAACACCTATTCTTAGTGATGTCTAAAGTTATTTGTAATTAAATAAAGCATTCTAATATACATGCATAAAATAAATGTATCCAAATGAAAATTAGGTAAAATATATGACACATATTGTAAGCCAGGACCTATTCTAAATAATTTACATGTTAACCTTTCTTATGAATTCCATTTATTGTTTTCATAAGACACATACTGTAAGCCAGGATCTGTTGTAAATGATGTATTAATCATTTTTACTAAGTCTAGTTATCATTTAAATATTATCTTTACTTTGCACCTGTGTAACTAACACCCAGTGAGGTTAATTAATTTGATCAACATTAAGGCTGGGCCAGGATACTCATGTCTAGAAAAGTTAAGCATTTTATATTCAGAAGCATTTTGTGACTTGAAGAATATTTACCATTTCTAAAAGGTCATCATAAAAATATCCCCCAACCAGGGCAGCTGTATAGAAAACTAGGCATGTGATGGAAAGGCAGGGCTCCAGGAGGAGCTCACTGTAGTGGAAATACACCTGTGTAGGAATTCATACTAAAAGAAGACACCGAGCTACGTTTTACCTGTCAGGGAAATATTAAGTCTACATATACAAAGTCAAGGCTGTTAGCAGCTTGTAAACAGAGTCTTCTGGAAACATTCATAATCTGACATCTTTCTGTGTCTGCTGCATTTGATCTAAGAGAACAAGAATGCCAGTGATTCCTCATATACAACCAGGCTTGTAGCTGTTGTTTCTAATTGGCAGTGACTCTTAAATCAAAATATCCTCAACACCTTCTGCTAGGCTAAGATAAAATGCCATTTCAAGCTGGTCAGCCTGGTTGTTAGGCCAAATTTGAGTTCAGGCGCCTTTATTGCTACTATGAGAATCTGTAAGGGACACTTTGATTGAGGTAGCAGTACCTGCTGAGGTTAGGGTGATGAATGGAGACAATGTATAATACTGTCATTGGAATAGCTACACTTTCAGAAGTTTTCACTAAAGAAAAAACATGGCTAGTTACAATGACAGTGGTATTGACTGAACAATATAAAATAATAAAGGTCATATTTGTGGTTAACACCTATTCTTAGTGATGTCTAAAGTTATTTGTAATTAAATAAAGCATTCTAATATACATGCATAAAATAAATGTATCCAAATGAAAATTAGGTAAAATATATGACACATATTGTAAGCCAGGACCTATTCTAAATAATTTACATGTTAACCTTTCTTATGAATTCCATTTATTGTTTTCATAAGACACATACTGTAAGCCAGGATCTGTTGTAAATGATGTATTAATCATTTTTACTAAGTCTAGTTATCATTTAAATATTATCTTTACTTTGCACCTGTGTAACTAACACCCAGTGAGGTTAATTAATTTGATCAACATTATGCAGGTAGTCAGTCCTAACTAGACTCAAACGGTCTGGTAACTAGAGTCTGTGCAGTTGCTTGTGATATTATATTTCCTGTATTATTCCTAAGTAAGTCAACAATTTTTGCTAGAGCAAAAAGAAGCCCTATATAGGATCAGTTTAACTGTGATCATTGCCCTGTAGTTTTGTGTTTTTAAAAATATTTTTTTCATTTTTATTTTTAGCTGTACTGGGTCTTTGTTGCTGCGTGGGCTTTTCTCTGGTTGTGGCAAGTGGGCTTCTCATAATTATGGCTTCTGTTGTTGCACAGAACGGGCTCTAGGGCACAGGCTCAGTAGTTGTGCTACACAGGCTTAATTGCTGTGCAGCATGTCAGATCTTCCAGGATCAGGGATCGAACCCGTGTCTCCTTCATTGGCAGACAGATTCTTTACCACTGAGCCACCAGGGAAACCCCTGCCCTGTAGTTTAAAGATGAAATAAAAAAGAAAAACATATGCTATTCTAGTGTTTGTATGGTTAATTGGTAAAACACTGTAGTATAATCTGTAGGCACTCCAGATTATATAGGTAAGAAAAGAGTAAATTTGGAATGGTCAAGAACAGCTTTCATTTGCCATCCATCCACTCACCCATCAATCTATCCTTTCTGGTTGTAGCAAAGTGATGCTGAGCCAAGTTTTAGGGTTAGGTAGACCTCACTTCTAGTTACAGTTTTTTTACTCACTAATTGTGTGAGCTTGGCTCTGATTGAGTCTCGCATAAAATTTTTCTAAAGTATGTTTCAGTGGAATATTATGAAACTTAAATGATATCATGTTTGTAGACCTCTAAACACAGTATCTAGAATAAAACTAAACTCAGTAGATTATGGCTATTAATATTAACATTCAGGATTTTATATGTTATAAGCCAAGTTATGTTCTGAACCCGTAAAGATGAATATGACACACTGCTTGCCTTCCACAAGATCCAGCAGTTTAGTAGGGACATGCCATTAAGTTTGGCTAATGTTACCAGGCATTAGGTATAGAGAAGTCAGAAACAGAATAATAATGACTAATATTTTGTTGAAATTTGATAATGTTTCCAGCCCCGAGATAAGTGCTTAGGCACCTCACTTGCCATCTCATTTAATTCTCATGACCCTAAGAAATAAGACTCTAATATTATCTCTATCCTACAAATGAATAAAATAACCTTAGAGAAATGAAGTTATCTTCCCAGAGTCATATACTTAGGAGAAAAGAGGGGAAGCCTTAACCCAAATTACCTCCAATGTGAAAAGTGAATGAGGTAGCCTTTAAGGTGAGCCTTCAGTGATGACCAGGTATTCCTGAGCAGACAGGTAGCAAAGGATATTTAAGGCAAAGGAAACAGTAAGAAAAATGGCAAAAGAAAATCCAGTCATTTGACACATTTAGGAACTTTGGGTAGTTCAGTATTCATTCAAGGACTACTTATTGAGGGTCTGTGATGTGCCAGGGGCTTGTTTAGATGTTGGATGTATGAAGCCTGAGAGACAGAGACTGAAATTCTTGGCTGTGTGGACTTTATTCTGTGGAAGAAGGATATTCAAAGTAACACACACATTCACATAAAATAAAAAGTTCTTTATAAAGTAAAATATTAAAACACAATACAGAACCTCTCTTCTAATTGCTATTGAGAAATGAAGCAGGAAGGAGGTCCAAGTATGCTAACAGCAGAGAAATGTCTTGATTTTCAATGAACAGGAAGGAGGTCCAAGTATGCTAACAGCAGAAAATGCAGTTACCCAAGTTTTAGGGTTAGGTAGACCTCACTTCTAGTTACAGTTTTTTTACTCACTAATTGTGTGAGCTTGGCTCTGATTGAGTCTCGCATAAAATTTTTCTAAAGTATGTTTCAGTGGAATATTATGAAACTTAAATGATATCATGTTTGTAGACCTCTAAACACAGTATCTAGAATAAAACTAAACTCAGTAGATTATGGCTATTAATATTAACATTCAGGATTTTATATGTTATAAGCCAAGTTATGTTCTGAACCCGTAAAGATGAATATGACACACTGCTTGCCTTCCACAAGATCCAGCAGTTTAGTAGGGACATGCCATTAAGTTTGGCTAATGTTACCAGGCATTAGGTATAGAGAAGTCAGAAACAGAATAATAATGACTAATATTTTGTTGAAATTTGATAATGTTTCCAGCCCCGAGATAAGTGCTTAGGCACCTCACTTGCCATCTCATTTAATTCTCATGACCCTAAGAAATAAGACTCTAATATTATCTCTATCCTACAAATGAATAAAATAACCTTAGAGAAATGAAGTTATCTTCCCAGAGTCATATACTTAGGAGAAAAGAGGGGAAGCCTTAACCCAAATTACCTCCAATGTGAAAAGTGAATGAGGTAGCCTTTAAGGTGAGCCTTCAGTGATGACCAGGTATTCCTGAGCAGACAGGTAGCAAAGGATATTTAAGGCAAAGGAAACAGTAAGAAAAATGGCAAAAGAAAATCCAGTCATTTGACACATTTAGGAACTTTGGGTAGTTCAGTATTCATTCAAGGACTACTTATTGAGGGTCTGTGATGTGCCAGGGGCTTGTTTAGATGTTGGATGTATGAAGCCTGAGAGACAGAGACTGAAATTCTTGGCTGTGTGGACTTTATTCTGTGGAAGAAGGATATTCAAAGTAACACACACACATTCACATAAAATAAAAAGTTCTTTATAAAGTAAAATATTAAAACACAATACAGAACCTCTCTTCTAATTGCTATTGAGAAAAATGAAGCAGGAAGGAGGTCCAAGTATGCTAACAGCAGAGAAATGTCTTGATTTTCAATGAACAGGAAAGGCTTAATGAAGCAGATAACATAAGAATCAAGCTCTGAAGGTGCAGGGGGCAGTGGGCAGGACATCTGAGAGAAAGTTTACCAAGTAGAGGGGACAAAGGCTTAAGAAGAAAGTGTAACTGGCATTATGAAGGACAGAGGTGGTCACTGGGTTCAGAGACTGGTGGGACACTGGTGATCTTGATGGGAGTGGTTCCAGGAGATTGGTCTGAGTAATACCCTGATCAGAGACAGCTCAAGAGAGAGACGGGTTGGGGGGAAGGGTAGGAAACACTGGGGACCATGTACATAGGTTACTCTTTGGAGGAAGGAACAAAGTACGGCAGAAGTGAGATTAACAAAAGCTTTTCCACATGAACAGAATCCTTGAATAATGGGAGGGTCTGGGATCACAGGTACGCATGGAATATAACATGTGTATTGATAAGGACAGTGATGGGGGCCAGAGACAGACGAGAATGTTGCAGGGACCAGATTGTGAAGGATCTTCTACGCCGGGCTCAGAGGTTTGGACTTTGTCCTTTTATAATGTGTGTCTTAAAAAAAAAATTAGTGACAGGAATGAAATATTGGAATGAGCTTCAGGATGAAGGTTAGACTATGCTGAGCTCTGCAGCGTTTATGGGGGTGGAGAAAATGAGAGGGTAAAGGAGAGAACGTTCTACAGAAGAAGGTCAGCACATCACAATTTCATGAATTTACTAGTGATGAGATGGAATGAAAATGAGTTTGGTGTATGAGAAAAATATTTAAAAGGAAACATAAGAAAACAAAGTAGTCATTTGAACGCTGGTCAGTATTCATTCAAGGACTACTTATTGAGGGTCTGTGATGTGCCAGGGGCTTGTTTAGATGTTGGATGTATGAAGCCTGAGAGACAGAGACTGAAATTCTTGGCTGTGTGGACTTTATTCTGTGGAAGAAGGATATTCAAAGTAACACACACATTCACATAAAATAAAAAGTTCTTTATAAAGTAAAATATTAAAACACAATACAGAACCTCTCTTCTAATTGCTATTGAGAAAAATGAAGCAGGAAGGAGGTCCAAGTATGCTAACAGCAGAGAAATGTCTTGATTTTCAATGAACAGGAAAGGCTTAATGAAGCAGATAACATAAGAATCAAGCTCTGAAGGTGCAGGGGGCAGTGGGCAGGACATCTGAGAGAAAGTTTACCAAGTAGAGGGGACAAAGGCTTAAGAAGAAAGTGTAACTGGCATTATGAAGGACAGAGGTGGTCACTGGGTTCAGAGACTGGGGGTACACTGGTGATCTTGATGGGAGTGGTTCCAGGAGATTGGTCTGAGTAATACCCTGATCAGAGACAGCTCAAGAGAGAGACGGGTTGGGGGGAAGGGTAGGAAACACTGGGGACCATGTACATAGGTTACTCTTTGGAGGAAGGAACAAAGTACGGCAGAAGTGAGATTAACAAAAGCTTTTCCACATGAACAGAATCCTTGAATAATGGGAGGGTCTGGGATCACAGGTACGCATGGAATATAACATGTGTATTGATAAGGACAGTGATGGGGGCCAGAGACAGACGAGAATGTTGCAGGGACCAGATTGTGAAGGATCTTCTACGCCGGGCTCAGAGGTTTGGACTTTGTCCTTTTATAATGTGTGTCTTAAAAAAAAAATTAGTGACAGGAATGAAATATTGGAATGAGCTTCAGGATGAAGGTTAGACTATGCTGAGCTCTGCAGCGTTTATGGGGGTGGAGAAAATGAGAGGGTAAAGGAGAGAACGTTCTACAGAAGAAGGTCAGCACATCACAATTTCATGAATTTACTAGTGATGAGATGGAATGAAAATGAGTTTGGTGTATGAGAAACTGGTGGATAACAGGTCCTTCTGGGGAAATAATGGACCATAGGAATTATATCTGGAAGGCTCTGCTGTTGGCTTCCTGGGGCCTGAACTCTGCCACATACTATCTCTGTAATATTGAGCATGACATCTAATTTCTCTTCATCTAGTCACTTCTAATAAAAATTAGGAATAATAACAGTACCTCCCTCATAAGGACAGTTACACCAAATAGTATTCCTGGCACTCAGTAAATTTTCATGAAATGTTAGCTGTTACTATATGCCAGTGTCTTGGGAGATGGGAGGGTTGAAAGATTGGCCCCAGGTATATGGATTGTTATAGAAGGAAATATGATTGAAAGCACTGTGATTTTAGGACGCTGATTATATTACATAAATCTAAATATTGTTCTCTAATATGCAAATTTCACAATCTTAAAAGGCCAAAGCTTATGACAGTGTTTATGTAGACTAGCCCTTGAGATAATACAAAGGTCAAAATAGTTCTAATAAAATTTAATAATTAGGAAGTCTGAGCTTTGGAAATGGAAGAATATGAGTACCTCTTATAAACTAAAAATAAAAATGAAATTTTAAATAAACACACTGCCTATCTTCTTACTGCTGTTAAATTTTCATTTTTTATGAATTTGAATAGGCTAGGGAAAAAAATTCAGTGCTTTAGAAGAATGTCTGATTGATGGTCATTTCTTTGTAATGAGAGTTATTTGAATGTGACAGCTGGCATCAACATATTAAAGAATACAGCAAGATAGACAGGCATTATACTGTAGCCTGTTTCAGAAGGGGTCTTCATATTTACCTGAAACCCAAGTGATAAATAGAATCTTAATCTCACTTATTGCTACCTACGTGTTTCTTAATTTTCCCTTAAAATTGCTTATCTTTTAATGTCTGTTTAATGAATAAAATTTAACAGAGAGCTCTTTTTCGTTTTCCAGCTCAGTAGCAATATATACCTTGCTTTTCCCTGAGAAACGATCTCAGTTATCACTCAGTTCTGTTTTATGCATTAAAGATCACAGCAAGTAGGCTTTTAAAATGTAATTTACTAGTGATGAAAAAATGAGTTTGGTGTATGAGAAACTGGTGGATAACAGGTCCTTCTGGGGAAATAATGGACCATAGGAATTATATCTGGAAGGCTCTGCTGTTGGCTTCCTGGGGCCTGAACTCTGCCACATACTATCTCTGTAATATTGAGCATGACATCTAATTTCTCTTCATCTAGTCACTTCTAATAAAAATTAGGAATAATAACAGTACCTCCCTCATAAGGACAGTTACACCAAATAGTATTCCTGGCACTCAGTAAATTTTCATGAAATGTTAGCTGTTACTATATGCCAGTGTCTTGGGAGATGGGAGGGTTGAAAGATTGGCCCCAGGTATATGGATTGTTATAGAAGGAAATATGATTGAAAGCACTGTGATTTTAGGACGCTGATTATATTACATAAATCTAAATATTGTTCTCTAATATGCAAATTTCACAATCTTAAAAGGCCAAAGCTTATGACAGTGTTTATGTAGACTAGCCCTTGAGATAATACAAAGGTCAAAATAGTTCTAATAAAATTTAATAATTAGGAAGTCTGAGCTTTGGAAATGGAAGAATATGAGTACCTCTTATAAACTAAAAATAAAAATGAAATTTTAAATAAACACACTGCCTATCTTCTTACTGCTGTTAAATTTTCATTTTTTATGAATTTGAATAGGCTAGGGAAAAAAATTCAGTGCTTTAGAAGAATGTCTGATTGATGGTCATTTCTTTGTAATGAGAGTTATTTGAATGTGACAGCTGGCATCAACATATTAAAGAATACAGCAAGATAGACAGGCATTATACTGTAGCCTGTTTCAGAAGGGGTCTTCATATTTACCTGAAACCCAAGTGATAAATAGAATCTTAATCTCACTTATTGCTACCTACGTGTTTCTTAATTTTCCCTTAAAATTGCTTATCTTTTAATGTCTGTTTAATGAATAAAATTTAACAGAGAGCTCTTTTTCGTTTTCCAGCTCAGTAGCAATATATACCTTGCTTTTCCCTGAGAAACGATCTCAGTTATCACTCAGTTCTGTTTTATGCATTAAAGATCACAGCAAGTAGGCTTTTAAAATGTAATCATAAGGTTCTTTTCTGTTTAGGGCTACTCTGACTAATGTCTGCTACCAGAAGTGGGAAAAGAAACAGATTTGGTTTTATGATAACAGATTTAACTCTCAGCATTAAGAATTTTTGGTCAAAGGGGATGTTGGAAATTATAGTAAATTCATGAGATGTCCTGCTTTGATTACAAAGAAAACTATAAGAAATATGAACAGTCATAAGGGGCTCCCAGAGGAACAGCTGGTAGTTAACAGGCAGATAACAACTTTTGTGTTCAGTTCTCAAAATAAACACCAACCATCCCAAAATGTTAAGGATTGAAAAAAAATAGCGTTAATCAAGTTTTTTAGAAAAATTTTATTCCCAAGCTGACAAGGTCCCAGGTATAAAGGACACTTAATTTCTGAAAATTGTACTTTGTATGGTTGTGTTGACAGAACTCATCTTGAGTGAATGCAAGCCTACCAGATTACTGGGCATCACAAGTAATTTAAACATAATTTCTGTATTAATTAGTTGATGTATTGGATAAAATGACTCATTAAATAGATCATATGAAGAGCAATTTTCCTGAGAGCAAATATGTTTATTAGAATATCCTTAAAATACAAAGATGTAATGATATAAGACATTTTCGGTGATAGTTTTAGAAAGTAGAGATAAAAAGAGTAACTGGTGTAATACAACTTGCGATCAAGATAATCCAGGGTATCTATTGAGGTTTGAATGATGGACATCTGGTGTTTGGTTCTTTTCAGCATCTGTATTCTTTCCTTTCAGTAAGGCATGCTGGGTTTTACTTTGGGGAACTGCCTTGGTCCCGTGGCATGCTGTCATGTTATCCTGGTATCAGTGTGACTTAAGAGGAAGATCAGAGGACACAAAGCCAGAAGACTGAAGTCCAAGGCGAGGCTCTGGTTCACTGTAAACTCTGGGCAAGTAATAGAAACTTGAGGAAGATTTGATTTCTCATTTTTAGCCTAAAACCCACACTATTAATAGAACTGATATAATATATTGCAGGGTTATTTTAAGGATTACAAAAGTCATTCATGAAAAAGCACTGCTGCAGAGATATTAAGAATACCCAGGGGTACTTCTTAATAAGTTCAATGTGACCAACCTTGATTAGCAAACTTATTACAAGGTTAAAAAAACTGAAGGCAACAATTAGTGAATTGTACCGTATGTACATGATGCCTTAATAGGCTGTTGTAAATAGTGATCATAGCTTATTTTCCTCGAGGAGATGCCTTTTCATTATTGACATGAGGGTAAGAACTGTCCCTTGTATATAATGAGGTTACAGCTCATTTGCCATACCCCATGAACCAGGCTGACACTTGGGAGCCATTGGTAGTGGATTGGCTTTGGCTTCCTGGGCATGGAATGCAGCTTGGTGAGGGGCTTGAGCAGAGAGACCCAGGCCTGCCGTCCATTCATGTCTGGTGAGCACGACTGCCCTGGAAAGCATGGAGTTATTTATAACATCAAAAACCACTTACCCACAACATGTTTACCTCAGGACTGTACAGTACCCTAATGGCATAAGAAATACAGCTTGTTTTATGTGCATTTTTTCCCTTAGACATCATCGGCACAAAAGAAGTGGCACAGAATTCAGAGATAATGGGGAACCAAAAGCACTTAGTGTGCTGATTTAAGGAGTGCGTGTAAACTCCATGCAGATTTAAATGTCCCAACAGCTTGCAAATGGGTTACTCAAGTATTCAAGACAACAGTTTCTGAAGGAGCATTAGCGATACAACTTGCGATCAAGATAATCCAGGGTATCTATTGAGGTTTGAATGATGGACATCTGGTGTTTGGTTCTTTTCAGCATCTGTATTCTTTCCTTTCAGTAAGGCATGCTGGGTTTTACTTTGGGGAACTGCCTTGGTCCCGTGGCATGCTGTCATGTTATCCTGGTATCAGTGTGACTTAAGAGGAAGATCAGAGGACACAAAGCCAGAAGACTGAAGTCCAAGGCGAGGCTCTGGTTCACTGTAAACTCTGGGCAAGTAATAGAAACTTGAGGAAGATTTGATTTCTCTTTTTTAGCCTAAGACCCACACTATTAATAGAACTGATATAATATATTGCAGGGTTATTTTAAGGATTACAAAAGTCATTCATGAAAAAGCACTGCTGCAGAGATATTAAGAATACCCAGGGGTACTTCTTAATAAGTTCAATGTGACCAACCTTGATTAGCAAACTTATTACAAGGTTAAAAAAACTGAAGGCAACAATTAGTGAATTGTACCGTATGTACATGATGCCTTAATAGGCTGTTGTAAATAGTGATCATAGCTTATTTTCCTCGAGGAGATGCCTTTTCATTATTGACATGAGGGTAAGAACTGTCCCTTGTATATAATGAGGTTACAGCTCATTTGCCATACCCCATGAACCAGGCTGACACTTGGGAGCCATTGGTAGTGGATTGGCTTTGGCTTCCTGGGCATGGAATGCAGCTTGGTGAGGGGCTTGAGCAGAGAGACCCAGGCCTGCCGTCCATTCATGTCTGGTGAGCACGACTGCCCTGGAAAGCATGGAGTTATTTATAACATCAAAAACCACTTACCCACAACATGTTTACCTCAGGACTGTACAGTACCCTAATGGCATAAGAAATACAGCTTGTTTTATGTGCATTTTTTCCCTTAAACATCATCGGCACAAAAGAAGTGGCACAGAATTCAGAGATAATGGGGAACCAAAAGCACTTAGTGTGCTGATTTAAGGAGTGCGTGTAAACTCCATGCAGATTTAAATGTCCCAACAGCTTGCAAATGGGTTACTCAAGTATTCAAGACAACAGTTTCTGAAGGAGCATTAGCGATAAAGACCACAGAATGTAGTTTTTTGTGTTTATTGTTTTCTTTCACAGTCTGTGCCACCCCGAGGCGTATGGTTTAACAGGGTGGCGCACAGGTGCCTGATTATGTCCAGGAGTGTCTGTGGAAACGGAGCCCCTCCACAGTGGAATAAGAATAGGCTTTGTAGTAAAAATAGCCTGGGCTCAAATACAGTTCACCTCTTCTCAGCTATTTTCTCATCCTGAGTTTCTTCACCTATCAACGGAGAGACTAACAATGCCCTCCACAGCACGTGGTCAAAATAACATGGGACATGTATGCAAAGGGCTTCTTAGGTCCAGTGCAGGAAATTTCACTCACTGAATTAAATAATTATAGTTATTAGTATTTGCCTTCACAGTAGAGTGTGGGGGAATGAAAAAGTCTCACGTTTAAAAGGTATTTCACCAGCCAGGTCAGACCTCCCCCAGAGAGAGAAAGGATTCCAAAAACATGCAGTTACCCAGGGTGTCTCATCTCTTGGATATCAGTGTAATTCTTTGGTTTCTAGCTTCTTTTCAGGAATATCTTAATACCTCAGCTAAGCAAAAAACATTTGTGTACTTTTCTCTAAAAGTACAGATATATATGCTGTCCAAATTATTGAACAACTTATTTTTTTTAATTTCAAAATTTATTTCAGGTAAAAATGAAGTTTGAAAGAGTTTGAGAGAATTAAAAAGGGGCTTCCCTGATGGGTCAGATGGTAAAGGATCTGCCTGCCATGCAGGAGCCTTGGGTTTGATCTTCGAGTTAGAAAGATCCCCCGGAGGAGGGGATGGCAACCCACTCCAGGAGTTTAAAATAGTAACATTGCCAAAAAATTGCCGCTTGCAGATTCTGCTAAAACTAGTCAATGTCTTTCCACATGACAACATACTACTTTTCCCTAAAGGAGAAAGGTTTCCTACCACTGCTTTCAAAATGAAACTGAGGACCTGAGGACAGTATTACGCAGCTTTTGTCAGATCCGTGTCCAGCTTGTGTGCTAGACCATACAAAGCATATCTCCAATCCTGACAGCCTATCAAATTTCTCAAACACTTCCTGGTCATTCAGTAATCCCTGTCTTTTCACACACTTTTCCTTCTGGCCATGTGTTCTTCTCCCACATCACCTGGCTAGCCAGATATGGCCTATCCTTCAAAATTATCTGCTCAGTAAACAATGTCCTGGTTGTCCCCATCTGCACTGTCTCGCTGGGCTTCTGGCTCTTTCTCTCTTTAGCTAAAGCATTCCCTTCAGATCTGCACCATGCAACTCATTTCTGTGTTAGATTTGCCTGTTTGCCTCTCTCTTCCCAGAGTGTTCATTCATGCCTGGAGAACAGATGTGTGTCCGTAGCTCCTCACAGGGCCAGGCACAAATATTCCTGTTGGGCCCTGTGGTTTATGTTCAAAGCTGTTCCAGGCGTCATTTATGTTAAGAAATGCCAGAATAACTGAATAAAGGCAAAGAGCAGATTATTATATCCACAGCAGAAGAGGTTATTTTAAGAACCATTGCTTGTCTTGTGTCTAAGTAAAGATGGAATATCAAACATAATTTCTTTACCATCAAAGGAAGCTATCTTCCAAGATAGGACAGCCTCTATTTTTTCAAAAAAGGAATTAAATTAGAGGGAACATTTACATTTTCACATTAGTCTTCTCTGAATATGCATGGATGGTTGAATTCTGTCTGACACCTTCAGAGAACTCGCTCAAGTAAGCTTTCCATTACTAAATAAATGGCATCCATTCTAATTAGAGATATGGAGAATACTACCCAGACAGAAGAAGTAAGGTAGACTGGAAAGGCTTCCATGGTAACCCTGCCAGGGACAGTGTAATTGATTCATATGGTCCCTTTTGCCACGTATTGATTCCATGCCAACAAGCCTTAAAACTGTCCATCATTTTGCAGAGCTATTTATAGACTAAATCCAGCTGTGACAAATAAATGGTGACAGGAATACAGAGACAATTGCTAAAAAGAGTAATAGAAAAAAGTACGCCTGCTTTCTAGCTCCCCTGGCTCCTAATTATCAATGAGGTTTGAATAACTATATAGTAAGTATAAGGATACTTTACTGAAATGAAACATTTGTATCAGGTCTTTTTGTACAAAGGATCTGCTGAAGGAGGAAAAACACTAAAAACTCAAGTCTGATGTTACAGGTACCACATCATTGCACAGAATTGGTTACTCATTCTGCCTTAGTGTGGATTGTTAGCGTTTGAGTTTATGAAACCATTTGTCAGAATATTAAGCACACATAAAAGGATGTGATAAATTAATGCCACAATGCACATAAAGATTCAGAATCTGAGACAAAGCTGCAGTAGCACAATCGTTTTTCATGCTCTTTATACCACAGCACCACTCCTCTGGTTGGAATACTGGTGAGAGAGAGAAGTGAGTTGTGCACTGTCCATTAATTTCTGTAAACCAGAGATCTAAATTATAATACCTTACAGTCCTAGCATGGAGTTTGACTGCCAAAGTTTCCAGCAGTACCTAGGCTGAGCAACTCGTGTTTCACTGAGTAGAGGGAGTTGACTTGTGGTGGTAGCAATGAAAGTGGTGATGATATTTGTTTTTTGAGCAGGAAAACACCTGCATCAATATCCTTGTTCAAACATTTACTCCAAGTATTTCATATGCTTTAAGCTGAGGGATACTGCTAGTCTGGAAAATACAGTAGTTTTCCATAAAGGATCTTCAAGTAACCTCTATTTTTCAAAAAGGAATTAAATTAGAGGGAACATTTACATTTTCACATTAGTCTTCTCTGAATATGCATGGATGGTTGAATTCTGTCTGACACCTTCAGAGAACTCGCTCAAGTAAGCTTTCCATTACTAAATAAATGGCATCCATTCTAATTAGAGATATGGAGAATACTACCCAGACAGAAGAAGTAAGGTAGACTGGAAAGGCTTCCATGGTAACCCTGCCAGGGACAGTGTAATTGATTCATATGGTCCCTTTTGCCACGTATTGATTCCATGCCAACAAGCCTTAAAACTGTCCATCATTTTGCAGAGCTATTTATAGACTAAATCCAGCTGTGACAAATAAATGGTGACAGGAATACAGAGACAATTGCTAAAAAGAGTAATAGAAAAAAGTACGCCTGCTTTCTAGCTCCCCTGGCTCCTAATTATCAATGAGGTTTGAATAACTATATAGTAAGTATAAGGATACTTTACTGAAATGAAACATTTGTATCAGGTCTTTTTGTACAAAGGATCTGCTGAAGGAGGAAAAACACTAAAAACTCAAGTCTGATGTTACAGGTACCACATCATTGCACAGAATTGGTTACTCATTCTGCCTTAGTGTGGATTGTTAGCGTTTGAGTTTATGAAACCATTTGTCAGAATATTAAGCACACATAAAAGGATGTGATAAATTAATGCCACAATGCACATAAAGATTCAGAATCTGAGACAAAGCTGCAGTAGCACAATCGTTTTTCATGCTCTTTATACCACAGCACCACTCCTCTGGTTGGAATACTGGTGAGAGAGAGAAGTGAGTTGTGCACTGTCCATTAATTTCTGTAAACCAGAGATCTAAATTATAATACCTTACAGTCCTAGCATGGAGTTTGACTGCCAAAGTTTCCAGCAGTACCTAGGCTGAGCAACTCGTGTTTCACTGAGTAGAGGGAGTTGACTTGTGGTGGTAGCAATGAAAGTGGTGATGATATTTGTTTTTTGAGCAGGAAAACACCTGCATCAATATCCTTGTTCAAACATTTACTCCAAGTATTTCATATGCTTTAAACTTGATCTTGAGTTGCTCCCTGGGCTATACTTGCTAGTCTGGAGATACAGTAGTCAATTTCTAAGATGACTGTCAAATTATCACATAATTCTATGACCGTAAACCCAGTAGAAACTTGGATTAAGCTCTTTGAGCTCAGCTTTGTTCTTTGAAAATTATCTTAAGATCTCAAACTTTCATATATCTTACTCCTTAGTTAATAAAAAGCTAGTGCTATTTACATTTCTTTTTTACTTTTTTTATCGGAATATAATAACTTTACAATGTTGTATTAGTTTCTGCTGTACAACAAGATAAATCAGCTCCGTGTATGCATATATCCTCTTCCTCTTGCATCTGCTTCCCATCCTCCCGCTCCCACCCCTCTAGGTCATCACAGAGCACGCAGCAGAGCTCCCTGTGCTGTACAGGCGCTTCCCACTAACCATCTGTTTTCCTCATGGTGGTGTACACATGTGACACTCTTCCAATTTGCCTGATCTTCCCTTTTCCCCAAGGTGTCCCGTGTCCATTCTAGGTCCCCATCTCTATTCTGTTGTTCAGTTGCTCAGTCCTGCCCAACTCTTTGTGACCCCATGAAATGCAGCATGCCAGCAGGCTTCCCTGTCCTTCACCATCTCCCGGACTTTTCTCAAACTCATGTCCACTGAGTCGATGATGCCATCCAACCATCTCATCCTCTATTGCCCCCCTCTCCTCCTACCTTTTCCTAGTGTTGCCACAATCAAAGATTCAGAATCTGAGACAAAGCTGCAGTAGCACAATCGTTTTTCATGCTCTTTATACGAAAGCACTACTCCTCTGGTTGGAATACTGGTGAGAGAGAGAAGTGAGTTGTGCACTGTCCATTAATTTCTGTAAACCAGAGATCTAAATTATAATACCTTACAGTCCTAGCATGGAGTTTGACTGCCAAAGTTTCCAGCAGTACCTAGGCTGAGCAACTCGTGTTTCACTGAGTAGAGGGAGTTGACTTGTGGTGGTAGCAATGAAAGTGGTGATGATATTTGTTTTTTGAGCAGGAAAACACCTGCATCAATATCCTTGTTCAAACATTTACTCCAAGTATTTCATATGCTTTAAACTTGATCTTGAGTTGCTCCCTGGGCTATACTTGCTAGTCTGGAGATACAGTAGTCAATTTCTAAGATGACTGTCAAATTATCACATAATTCTATGACCGTAAACCCAGTAGAAACTTGGATTAAGCTCTTTGAGCTCAGCTTTGTTCTTTGAAAATTATCTTAAGATCTCAAACTTTCATATATCTTACTCCTTAGTTAATAAAAAGCTAGTGCTATTTACATTTCTTTTTTACTTTTTTTATCGGAATATAATAACTTTACAATGTTGTATTAGTTTCTGCTGTACAACAAGATAAATCAGCTCCGTGTATGCATATATCCTCTTCCTCTTGCATCTGCTTCCCATCCTCCCGCTCCCACCCCTCTAGGTCATCACAGAGCACGCAGCAGAGCTCCCTGTGCTGTACAGGCGCTTCCCACTAACCATCTGTTTTCCTCATGGTGGTGTACACATGTGACACTCTTCCAATTTGCCTGATCTTCCCTTTTCCCCAAGGTGTCCCGTGTCCATTCTAGGTCCCCATCTCTATTCTGTTGTTCAGTTGCTCAGTCCTGCCCAACTCTTTGTGACCCCATGAAATGCAGCATGCCAGCAGGCTTCCCTGTCCTTCACCATCTCCCGGACTTTTCTCAAACTCATGTCCACTGAGTCGATGATGCCATCCAACCATCTCATCCTCTATTGCCCTCTCCTCCTACCTTCAGTCTCTCCTAGCATCAGTGTCTTTTCCAATGAGTCAGCTTTTAGTATCAGGTAGCCAAAGGATTGGAGCTTCAGCTTCAGCATCAGTCCTTCCAATGAATAGTCAGGGTTGATTTCTTTTTGATTGATTGGTTTGATCTCCTTGCTATTCAAGGGACTCTCGTGAGTCTTCTCAAGCACAACAGTTCCAAAGCATCAGTTGTTTGATGCTCAGCATTCTATATGATCCAACTTTCACATCTGTACATGACTAATGGAAAAACCATAATTTCAACTATATGGACCTTTGTCAGTAAAGTGATGTCTCTGCTTTTTAATATGCTGTCTAGGTTTGTTATAACTTTTCTTCCAAGGAGCAAGCATCTTGTAATTTCACGGCTGCAGTCACCATCTACAGTGATTTTGGAGCCTAAGAAAATAAAGTCTGTCACCATTTCTGTTTTCTTCACCATCTCTTTGCCATGAAATAATGGAACCACATGGCATGATCTTCATTTTTGAATGTTATTTTAAACCAGCTTTTTCACTCTCTTTTACCTTCATCAAGAGGATTTTTAGTTCCTCTTTACTTTCTGACACTAGGGTGGTGTCATCTGCTTATATGTGGTTATTCATATTTCCCTTAGCAATATTGATTCCAGCTTGTGAATCATCAAGCCCAGCATTTTGCATGATGTACTCTGCATATATGCTAAAAAGCTGGATAACAAAATACAGCCTTGACATACTCATTTCTCAATTTTGAACCATTTCATTGTTCCATGTGCAGTTCTAACTGTTGCTTCTTGACCTGCATACAGGTTTCCCAGGAGGCAGGTAAGGTGATCTAGTATTCATTTTTTTTAAAGAATTTTCCAGTTTGTTGTGATCCAAACAGTCAAAGGCTTTAGGGTAGTCAGTGAAGCATTTTTTTGTTTGTTTGTTTTTCCTGAAGCTCTCTTGGTTTTTCTATGATCCAAGGAAGGTTGCAGTTTGATCTGTCTCAATTGTGCCATGCAAATAGGTTCATCTGTACCATTTTTTCTGAATCCCACATATGTGTGTTAGTGTATGATATTTACTTTTCCTTTGACCTAGTTTCTTCTGTATGACAGACTCTGGGTCCATCCACATCACTACAAATGACCTAATTCTGTTCCTTTTATGGCTAAGTAATATTCCACTATATATATGTATACATGTGTGTATGTGTATGATATCCAGCAAGTGAGTTTGGAGCTTCAGCTTCAGCATCAGTCCTTCCAATGAATAGTCAGGGTTGATTTCTTTTTGATTGATTGGTTTGATCTCCTTGCTATTCAAGGGACTCTCGTGAGTCTTCTCAAGCACAACAGTTCCAAAGCATCAGTTGTTTGATGCTCAGCATTCTATATGATCCAACTTTCACATCTGTACATGACTAATGGAAAAACCATAATTTCAACTATATGGACCTTTGTCAGTAAAGTGATGTCTCTGCTTTTTAATATGCTGTCTAGGTTTGTTATAACTTTTCTTCCAAGGAGCAAGCATCTTGTAATTTCACGGCTGCAGTCACCATCTACAGTGATTTTGGAGCCTAAGAAAATAAAGTCTGTCACCATTTCTGTTTTCTTCACCATCTCTTTGCCATGAAATAATGGAACCACATGGCATGATCTTCATTTTTGAATGTTATTTTAAACCAGCTTTTTCACTCTCTTTTACCTTCATCAAGAGGATTTTTAGTTCCTCTTTACTTTCTGACACTAGGGTGGTGTCATCTGCTTATATGTGGTTATTCATATTTCCCTTAGCAATATTGATTCCAGCTTGTGAATCATCAAGCCCAGCATTTTGCATGATGTACTCTGCATATATGCTAAAAAGCTGGATAACAAAATACAGCCTTGACATACTCATTTCTCAATTTTGAACCATTTCATTGTTCCATGTGCAGTTCTAACTGTTGCTTCTTGACCTGCATACAGGTTTCCCAGGAGGCAGGTAAGGTGATCTAGTATTCATTTTTTTTAAAGAATTTTCCAGTTTGTTGTGATCCAAACAGTCAAAGGCTTTAGGGTAGTCAGTGAAGCATTTTTTTGTTTGTTTGTTTTTCCTGAAGCTCTCTTGGTTTTTCTATGATCCAAGGAAGGTTGCAGTTTGATCTGTCTCAATTCGTGCCATGCAAATAGGTTCATCTGTACCATTTTTTCTGAATCCCACATATGTGTGTTAGTGTATGATATTTACTTTTCCCTTTGACCTAGTTTCTTCTGTATGACAGACTCTGGGTCCATCCACATCACTACAAATGACCTAATTCTGTTCCTTTTTATGGCTAAGTAATATTCCACTATATATATGTATACATGTGTGTATGTGTATGTATATATACATATATATGCATACATACCACATCTTCTTTACCCATTATTTTTCAGTGGACATTTAGGTTGCTTCCCTGTCCCTGTTATTGTAAATTGTGCTACAGTGAACACTGGGGTGCTTATGCCTTTTTGAATTATGTTTTTTTTCGGGGCAGATGCCCATTAGTGGGATTATTGACTCGTGGTAGTTCTATTTTTAGTTTTTTTGAGGAACCTCCATACCATCCTCCAGAGTGGCTGTATCAATTTACATTTCTACCAACAGTATAAGAAGGTTCCCTTTTCTGCACACCTTCTCCAGGATTCACTGTTTGTAGATTTTTTGATGATGGCTATTTTGGACAATGTAAGGTGATACCTCATGATAGTTTTGACTTACATTTCTCTAATAATGAGCAGTGTTGAGCATTTTTTTATTTGTTTGCTGGCCATCTGTATGTCTTCTTTGGAGAAATGTCTACTTAGGTCTTCTGCCCTGCCCATTTTTGATTGAATTTGTTTTTGTTCATTTGCTTGTTTTTTATATTGAGCTGCATATGTATTTTGGAGGTTAATCCTTTGTCATCTGCTTCATTTGCAAATATGTTCTCCCATTCTAAGAGCTGTCTTTTCATCTAGTTTATGACTTTCTTTGTGGGGCAAAAGCTTTTAAGTTTAATTAGGTCCCACTTGTTTATTTTTTATTTTCATTACCCTAGGAGGTGGGCCAAGGGTAAATATCTTATTTTCTAGTATTTCTTGCTATCTACAACCATAATAAATCCCTAAAATAAAAATTCTCCAATGGATGCATTAAAAAAATATTGTGTACAATGTTATAGTGGAAATAATGGAAGTCATCCTCTTTTTAGAGGATGTGGGTATAGAGTCTTCATCAGTCAGGACTAAATTCTATAAACTGAAGGTCAACACTCTTCTAAAAAGTTGGCCTGTGATATCCTGTCTTTCCTCTTGTCTTTTTCTTTGACAGAATTACTCTTATGCATTTTTACATTTTGAAATATTATGAAGTATTAATCACCTGAAACCATCTGTCCTTTTACTTCCCAATCACATTTGATCAAGTCATATCTTCAAGACTCATTTAGAAATAATTTAGAAGTAATTTCCAGATAACTCTTAAGATGAATTCCCTAGTGTCTATAGATCCCTAAGTGAAATTAAGGATTTCACCTTGTTTATCTCTATATTCTATTTTAAAAATTTTCTTAAATTTAGAAATGTGGCAAACTACTTGTATACATACTACACAGCTGCCTCCATAATAATTAATAATTTTCAATCTTTTTCCAGATATAAAACATATAGTTGAAATCATCTCTTTTTCCTTTCCTCCAGTCTAATTTCTTCCCCCTTTCTCTTCTTCCCAAAGTAAGATCACTGGATGAACTTATTGTGTATCCTTATCATCCATTTTCATCTGTACTGACATGTATCTATGCATTTATAGTACTGTGAAGGGTTTCTTGATTCATAGAAATTCTATCAGAATAGTACTGTTGTATATATTATTTTTGGTATTTTATTATTGAGATTTCTCGAATGTTTAGGTTATCAGCTCGCCTCATTCTTTTTAACTGAGGATGTGTATGAACATAACTTTTCCACAGTAGCATTGGCTCTATCTTCCATGTACGTACTAAATCCATCTACTTCCTACAATCTCCACTGTCGTCACACTGGACCAATGTGATATAGATTATTAAACAGTCTTTCAAATGGTCTCCATGTGACCTTCTTGGAGATTCCAAAAAACCCATTCTCAATGGAGTCAGAGGGATTTTCTTAAAATGTAAGTCATATTGCGTCACTCCCTACTCAAAATCCTCAAGTGACTGCCTCTCACTTGACACTTCAAACAGTGCCGCATTGACTCTCCTTTTACTGCTGTGTGAGAGTTTCTCTAGGGTTTAACTCTTACAGTGGAAATAATGGAAGTCATCCTCTTTAGAGGATGTGGGTATAGAGTCTTCATCAGTCAGGACTAAATTCTATAAACTGAAGGTCAACACTCTTCTAAAAAGTTGGCCTGTGATATCCTGTCTTTCCTCTTGTCTTTTTCTTTGACAGAATTACTCTTATGCATTTTTACATTTTGAAATATTATGAAGTATTAATCACCTGAAACCATCTGTCCTTTTACTTCCCAATCACATTTGATCAAGTCATATCTTCAAGACTCATTTAGAAATAATTTAGAAGTAATTTCCAGATAACTCTTAAGATGAATTCCCTAGTGTCTATAGATCCCTAAGTGAAATTAAGGATTTCACCTTGTTTATCTCTATATTCTATTTTAAAAATTTTCTTAAATTTAGAAATGTGGCAAACTACTTGTATACATACTACACAGCTGCCTCCATAATAATTAATAATTTTCAATCTTTTTCCAGATATAAAACATATAGTTGAAATCATCTCTTTTTCCTTTCCTCCAGTCTAATTTCTTCCCCCTTTCTCTTCTTCCCAAAGTAAGATCACTGGATGAACTTATTGTGTATCCTTATCATCCATTTTCATCTGTACTGACATGTATCTATGCATTTATAGTACTGTGAAGGGTTTCTTGATTCATAGAAATTCTATCAGAATAGTACTGTTGTATATATTATTTTTGGTATTTTATTATTGAGATTTCTCGAATGTTTAGGTTATCAGCTCGCCTCATTCTTTTTAACTGAGGATGTGTATGAACATAACTTTTCCACAGTAGCATTGGCTCTATCTTCCATGTACGTACTAAATCCATCTACTTCCTACAATCTCCACTGTCGTCACACTGGACCAATGTGATATAGATTATTAAACAGTCTTTCAAATGGTCTCCATGTGACCTTCTTGGAGATTCCGCAAAACCTATTCTCAATGGAGTCAGAGGGATTTTCTTAAAATGTAAGTCATATTGCGTCACTCCCCTACTCAAAATCCTCAAGTGACTGCCTCTCACTTGACACTTCAAACAGTGCCGCATTGACTCTCCTTTTACTGCTGTGTGAGAGTTTCTCTAGGGTTTAACTCTTACAGGGGAAATTCTACTTCTTAGATACTGAATCTCACATTTTCCTTCAATATTACTATATTCTTCTATGCTACTTTCTCAAGCAGTTATACCAATTTATGATCATGTCAATAATGCATAAGCCTTTGTTACACTTTTGTGTAACACACCATACAGCCGTGTCTACAGTAGATGGTAAATAATGATGTATTTAACTCTTTCCTCCTTCAAGGGACAGTTCTTCAACACCCACCCACCTGTAACTCTTCTTACACAATCTATTCAGAAAGATATATGTTTGACCTTTCTCTATGGAAACTGTGTACATGCTTTTACCATTGCATCTGCATTTCATATTGTAATATGTATTTCTACTTCCCTCTCCCCCTACTACTTACAGACTATTTGACCTAAGGGGCAGGGTCTTCATTGCATCATAGTTCATAAGAAGAGAAAATGAAACTTCTCTAATTGTGGATCATCGTTGACCAAGCACAGGGCTCTATCCTTGCACACATAACATTTTCATACTTCCAGTTATTACTGATGATGCTGCTGATGCTGTTGTTCAGTCACTAAGTTGTGTCCAGCTCTTTGTGACTCCATGGATGGCAGCATGGCAGGCTTCCCTGTGTTCCACTATCTATTTGTTATATTATTCTGTTATTATGTCCATTTTACAGATGAGAAAATGGAGGGCCATAGTTTCCTGTTACAGAACCAGAAGGCAGACCCTATGTCATAAAACTGCCAGACTCTACAAACTAAGCCTCTACCATACCATGTGCTTCTTTTGTCTCCTTCTCTGATGTACAGATGCTTCATACATAGTTGCTGAATAAATTCTGTGGATGATACTATATAAATGTGGATGGATTCTATTTAGCCAATATCAAATTTTGTTAATGTTTTATTTACTTTGGTCTTAAGTACTTTGATTCTTACACAGAGATGGTTTCAACAACTGGAAAAAATCATAGTTATGTCCTCAACCCTTATGTGTTCTGTTGTTTTGGAGGGGAGAGGAACATGTGGGATTCTGTATATATGTCTAAGGTAAAGTATAGATCACTTTTAATTTGAGGATTTTTTGATGATTATGGACTGGTTTCCAAGAATGACTCATTAAAATACTAAGATGGAACTTCTTAAAACTTTCTCTGACCAAGTTCCTATGAATAAAAGAAGTCAGACTTTTTTTTTTTTTTTTTCCAAATTTTGGCCTCTTTTATTGGTCCTTCATTTATTTATTTTCATCCATCTTAATTCTTGGCCTGTGTGGGCCTCCCATTGCAGTGGCTTCTCTTGCTTCAGAGCACGGGCTCTGGGCACATGCACTCCAAAGCTCTGGCTCATAATTGGACACACCAGTCCAGTTGCTCTGTGGCACGTGGGATCCTCCTGTGCCAGGGATTGAACCAGTGCCCCCTGCACTACAAGGTGGACTCTTTACCCACTGGACCACTAGGGAAGCCCAAAGTCAGACATTTTCAACTTGAATTAACAATCAGACTTTTAGGTATAGATTAACCACATATTATTTACGATAGGACATACCTATTTCATTCACATCTAACCTCTAAAATCCACTTTTCTCCACCGTTCAGTGCCGTCCCTCACCAGTCATGTATATACTGTATTCCTGTCTGTGACGTTGATACATTGATGGACTTGAGGAACAGTCAGTTGATTTTTACAGCACAGAAAGAAGCATTTGATAAACTTGGCAAATGGCTCCTGTTCTGATATCAGGCTTGTTAATTTTGGGATGCAAGCTCAGTGTTTGCTGTTTGACTTCTTTAGGTCTGAAGGGTCAAAGCTTTTGTTTGCTGGTCGTGAAAGGCAGCTGTGGGTGAGACCTGCCATGGCAGTGTTACAGACTTGGCAGTGAGTGTAAGGAAAGAGCTAAGAGGGGTTCTGAACCTTCATCAATAACTAAATGTCAGCTTGAGGGATGGTATGAGATGTTACTTCTTCCAGTTATCCCACTTTATTGAAAATTCAGTTGTAAGCAATGATTCTTTGCTTTTCCACTGTTACCACATTAAGCTTGAAGTTTTGTTTTACATTTTCAAGATCTCTGTATCTCTTCAGGAGGAAAGAAACATGAAATGGATAGTTTTCATAGCATTGCAGGCAGAGAGTAGATTTGTAATGATTAGCAATGACACATGCTATTTTTAGGCTAAATTTGTCATTTATCTACACGTGCACTTCAAGTAGAATTTTCCCTTAGCTTTTAAAAGTACTTGACATTCTTGAATGACTCATATATACAGAAAAGAAATTTACTGTATTGTCATTAAAACATATTAAGGTTAAATTTGTTACAGAAATCTCTGAGTTTTAAATTTTCCATTATTGCAGAAGATAAAGGTAAAATGTAAAATGTACCCATTTCATGTATAACAGAGCTTTCTTATTGAGTTGATGATTAGTGCAGGTAAGTTAAAATTTTGAATTCATTATAGGGCACATGCACACCAGAGTGCTGGCTTATAATTGGACACACCAGTCCAGTTGCTCCATGGCACGTGGGATCTTCCTGGGCCAGGGATGGAACCAGTGCCCCCTGCACTACAAGGTGGACTCTTTACCCACCAGACCACCAGGGAAGCCCAAAGTCAGACATTTTCAACTTGAATTAACAATCAGACTTTTAGGTATAGATTAACCACATATTATTTACGATAGGACATACCTATTTCATTCACATCTAACCTCTAAAATCCACTTTTCTCCACCGTTCAGTGCCGTCCCTCACCAGTCATGTATATACTGTATTCCTGTCTGTGACGTTGATACATTGATGGACTTGAGGAACAGTCAGTTGATTTTTACAGCACAGAAAGAAGCATTTGATAAACTTGGCAAATGGCTCCTGTTCTGATATCAGGCTTGTTAATTTTGGGATGCAAGCTCAGTGTTTGCTGTTTGACTTCTTTAGGTCTGAAGGGTCAAAGCTTTTGTTTGCTGGTCGTGAAAGGCAGCTGTGGGTGAGACCTGCCATGGCAGTGTTACAGACTTGGCAGTGAGTGTAAGGAAAGAGCTAAGAGGGGTTCTGAACCTTCATCAATAACTAAATGTCAGCTTGAGGGATGGTATGAGATGTTACTTCTTCCAGTTATCCCACTTTATTGAAAATTCAGTTGTAAGCAATGATTCTTTGCTTTTCCACTGTTACCACATTAAGCTTGAAGTTTTGTTTTACATTTTCAAGATCTCTGTATCTCTTCAGGAGGAAAGAAACATGAAATGGATAGTTTTCATAGCATTGCAGGCAGAGAGTAGATTTGTAATGATTAGCAATGACACATGCTATTTTTAGGCTAAATTTGTCATTTATCTACACGTGCACTTCAAGTAGAATTTTCCCTTAGCTTTTAAAAGTACTTGACATTCTTGAATGACTCATATATACAGAAAAGAAATTTACTGTATTGTCATTAAAACATATTAAGGTTAAATTTGTTACAGAAATCTCTGAGAATTTTAATTTCATTCATCTTATTTCTCCATTGCAGAAGATAAAGGTAAAATGTAAAATGTACCCATTTCATGTATAACAGAGCTTTCTTATTGAGTTGATGATTAGTGCAGGTAAGTTAAAATTTTGAATTCATTATAGTTGATTTATCCTTAGTTTTAAAATCTTAGGTTTTAGCCCTGAATTAGGAGAATTCGTTGGAGAAGGAAATGGCAACCCGCTCCAGTTTTCTTGCCTGGAGAAAAGCATGAACTGAGGAGCCTGGCGAGCTCCATGCTGTCACAAGGAGACACAACTGAGCAACTAAGCACACATGCATAGTTGTACTGGCAGCTTCAAAGGATCAGTGTAATAACCACAGAGAGCCAAATGAATAAATTCAAATGGATCAAAGTAAAAATTAAAATTACACTAATATTAATAAATGTAACATATACACTAACATATGTAAATTGACAGCTAATGGGAATTTGCTGTATAAGTCAGGGAACTCACTCTGGGCCTGTGTAATAGCCTAGAAGGGTGAGAATGGGGGGAGGAGTGAGGGAGACTCAGGAGGGAATTAACCATATGTACAGCTGTGGTCAATTCATGGTGATGTATGACAGAAATCAAACCAATATGATAAAGCAATCATCAATCAATTAAAAATAAAAATTAAAATTAAATAAAATTATAAAATATCTAGTAGAGTTAATGAATGCACTCCCAGAGTATGATTAACTGTGAGAGTATATGGTTCAGTCTATATTATTCAAAACATAGACGAATGCTCAGACTTTAGAAACCTGCTCTAAAAATGGAGCAATAATGGAAGAGTTCAAGGTTTAGTAACATCATCACCTGCAATAATCCTTGAAACTTGGTAATGAAGAAACTACTACCACTTAATGTTTTACTTTTTTTCTTAATGTATGTATTTTATTTAAGTATAGTTGACTTACAGTGTTTCAGGTGCACAGCAAGGTGATTCAATTGTGCAAATAATTTAAATTATTTTCCGTTATGTTATTACAAGACATTGACTATACTTCCCTGTGCTCTTAGAGTAAACCGTTTTGCTTGTTGCATATCTGTTTTTTTTATATTAGAAATCTAGCATTCTATCCATACTAAGGCAAGTGGAATCAAAATGTCACAAATTTTTAGTTAGGTAATAATTCATATTTTCTGAAATACATATGTTATATGTATTACATATATATATATATATATATATATATATATATATATACACAAAAACTTTTCTTGATAAAGGCTTGAGAACATCAAAAAGGAGAGATGGATAAATTGGAAAACAAACTAAATAAAACTGGAGCACTGAATCTGAAACAGAAAAAGGGAAACAAACTAGATAAAGGTAAAACACCTTCATGTAGTCCAGTTGTTCTTAAACATGGCTCCTCATTAGAAACCTGTCTGGAACTCTGAAGAAAAAAAAATATCTAGTCATTTGTATTTTTCAAAAAATTCCAAGATAATAGTGATATGCATCAGAATTTTTAAAGTGATAGCAGGTTTTTCTATTACATTGTAGTTTTGGTGATATAGATTTCTATTTTTCCTGTTGATTAATCATGATACAATGGAATTAAGTGAGTAATAGTTGTATACTCACAATAGTAAAAGATGTTTCTCAGTTTTCATAATCAATAGCCAGCCCCAAATAAAAGATAATTACAATTGGAAGCCATGATGGGAATATGATTAACATAATACTATAAAATAATCACATATAATTTGGGAGAGGGAGGTCAAGCAGAGAGTGGTAAAGTGGAAGCACATACATGCACACGTTTTCATCCGCCAGCCAGTCTATGTCTTTTGGTTGGTGCATTTGATCCTATTACTTTTTTCTTAGTTGTTTTGGGTTTATTTTCTGTAAGTGTTTACCTTCTCTCCTATTTCCTTCCTGAAGAAGTTCCTTTAGCATTTGTCGTAAAGCTGGTTTGGTGGTGCTGTATTCCTTTAAATTTTGCTTGTCTGGAAAGTTCTTGACTTCTCCATCAAATCTGAAGGAGAGTCTAGCTAGGTAGAGTGTTCTTGGTTGTAAGTTCTGCCCTTTCATCACTGGCAGGTCGAGTTTCTGTTAAGAAATCAGTTCATTGCCTGATGGGAGTTCCTTGTATGTTATTTATTGTTATTCCCTCGTTATTTTTAATATTTCATCCTTGTCTTTTGATTTTTGTCAGTTTTGATTACTGTATGTCTCTGTGTTCCTCTGTGGATTTATCCTACCTGGAACTCTATGCTTCCTGGACTTGGCTGACAATTCCCTCTCCCATGTTAGGAAAGTTTTCAGCTATTATCTCTTCAAATGTTTTCTCAAGTCCTTTCTTTCTCTCTTCTCCTTCTGGGACCTTTTAATGCAAATGTGGTTGTGCTTAATCTCATTCCAGAGGCTGTCTTCATTTCTTTTCATTCTTTTTTCTATATTCTATGGCAGTGATTCCCACCATTCTTCCCTCTAGGTTATTTATCCAGTCTTCTGCATTAGTTATTCTGCTATTGATTTCCTCTAGGGTATTATTCATCTCTGTTTGTTCTTTAGTTCTTGTAGGTCTTTGGTAAACATTTCTCGCATCTTCTCTATCATTTTCCCAAGATCCTAGATCATCTTCACTATCATTATTCTGAGTTCTTTCTTTGGAAAGTTACCTAACTCCACTTCATTTAGTTGTCTTTCTGAGGTTTTATTTTGTCCTTTCATCTGGAGCATAGCTATCTGCTTTTTAAAAATCATGATTAACTATCTGTAATGTGCTTTTTGTTTTAGCCGCTGTGGGACTAAAACAAAGGGTTTTTGCATGTTTGTCTTCTTATCGTCCAGGTCTTACCTGAAACATTACACCCTCAGAAAAGTGAACGCTAATGTAACTAACTGCACCTCCCTCTTTCTCCTCCATGGCGATATCTATCTTAAGACTCTTGTTCATTATTTTCTTCATAGAACTTATTTTAAATCATATTGTTAAGTGTTTCCTATGACTTTCCATTTTCCCTTCTTCCCACATTATAAAAGTTCCATGGGAAAAAGGAAACTTGTCTGTTTATTGACTCTTCTCAACTAGTGACTGGTACACTATAATTAATATTTGTGTTAGGTTTTTTTTAGCTTTTTATTTTGTATTGGTATATAGCTGATTAACAGTGTTATGATAGTTTGAAGTGAACAGTGAAGGGAGTTAGCCATATATTCTTCCTCAAACCCTACTCTAACCCAGCCTGCCATATAACATAGAGCAGTATTCCAATAGGTCCTTCTTAGTTATCCTTTTTAAATATAGAAGTGGCACACTGTAATAAGTAAGTAAGTATGTGCTGAATGAATAATGTCATTCAAGCTAACTCTGATTGTAAATTCACATCATCCATCTTTAACATGAAACAGTAAACAGTGGGAAAACTTTGAACCATGCCTAGAGAGCAGAGACACATTTAACCCCAGGGTACAAGATTGACATGTAATAGTATGTGGTGAGTTGTTAAGGCTAGGCTTATTATAATGCATTGACTATTTCTTGTCTGTCCACAAATCACAGTGATCCAAAGGGACAGGAATTGATCCAAAGGATTTGCCAACTGGCGTTGTCATTTAACTCTGAGAAAGACATTTAGCCATAGAAAGTATTTCATGAATTATAGATGACAGTAATAGGCCATGTCACTATCACATAGAAATAGTTTCAGCGGTAATAGAATTTTTCTTTAAGTAGCTGATCTTCCTGAGTAGAAGGTGGAGAGGGGAGGTGAAATAGACTGCAGTCAAATAGTTAACTCTATATATCTGCAACATAATTTACACTGACTTACTGGGGTATTCCTGGCACTAGGAGGGGTGCTTTGGCTCCTTCCTGAAGATAAACTTCCTCCACACATTTTCAATGCCATAATAAAGCAGAGCTTGCTGGGATCTCATTGATAGATACCCAGACCCTCAAGGATAGAAGACAACTGGGTAGAGTGAAATAGGGGTTGGGAAACAATGCCCCACCCCAGTGTCTGAGGCTCCCTCAAGGATACTGGGTCTAGCAGGAATAACACTGGAATGGAGGGCATGTAGTGCAGTGGTGAGAAGGGTGGGCTCCCATACTAGAATATATGCTTTGGGTGTCCATTTCCTAGGGGGTGTGCATGCTAACTCACTTCAGTTGTATCTGACTCTTTACAATCTTATGGACTGTAGCCCATCAGGCTCCTCTGTCCATGGGATTTTCCAGGTAAGAATACTGGAGTGGGTAGCCATTTCCTCCTCCAGGGGGTCTTCCCAATGCAGGAATTGAACCTGCGTCTCTTATGTCTACCTGCATCTCTTATGTTTACCTGCATTGGCAGACAGGTTCTTTACCTCTAGTGCCACATGGGAAGCCCTCCTAGGGGACGACTTGAAGCAACTGACTTTACTTCAAGATTGAGTTTCTCCATCAGAAAGCAATGCTAGCACCTATAGGATGGTTGTGAAGATTAAAATGAGTCACATATTTAAAGCATTTAGATGGGTTTCAACCTTATAACAAGTGCTGAGAAAATGTTTTTTCATTATCATCATTATCATCACCATCAAATACTGGATTGATATTGTGGAGGTTAGAGAGGGTGCTTAGATGAGTCAAAGGCTGGATGAAGCCAACCAGAAATGTGGGAAATCAGATGCCACAGGATTTATGTTTGGTATGTTAGATATATGGAAACTGCTGGAGAAATTATTTCATTCCAAACATCACTAAGCAGTTTTGCCTGTTACCTCATAATTTTGCTAGACACATCAAAACTGGCTCAAATAAGGGATATAGAGTACATACACCTTTGGGAGAACTGGAACAAACTGTGCCTGTGTAATCTGATGATCTAATACTCGTCAACTAAGGAAAGAATATCATTCTCATCTCTCTCTCAGATCATATTTTAGTCTATAATGGATGGCATGAATTTGGGGGGATGACCTTGTAATAGAAGATGCTCTAGAAACAATGACTATTTTCAGAACCTGGCAGTCTGTATGTAATTGTATGAAATCAACTCCCCTCTTAGACAATAATGGGAAATTGTACAACTGCTGAGACAATGAATTTCCTCCTGAAGCTGCAGACATGAAGCTCTGCAAAGAGTACATGAGAGGCGATCTCTGTTCCACTGTGCTTGCTCTCAATCACTGGTCCCTAAATTGGACTCCACTTAGGACTACAGTTTGACTGCTCTTTATCTTCCTTTCAGATTTCTGAGTGATTTTCTTAAAAACGTTAGGGAAAGTACGCTCCATATATTCTACAGTAGTAGCAAACCACACAACGTCCCCCAGTGAGAGATGCCTTGACATGCAAACTCATTAATTCCTTAATTAATAAAATATTCCTAAGCATTTCTACTAGCTATACACTGTTAGGCAATGCCAGGGCAGCAGTGACTAGAAATACTTAGTCTCTCCTTTCATGAATCCTACTTTTTTAATAGCTTCACCAGAGTACTGAGTTCCATGTACTTCGCCTTTCATCCCTCAGGTGAAGAAAGAGAGATGATCACTTTTCAAATGCCGATTATGCTAGGCACATGGTAAACAGTCTACATATCTTTGGAGGGACGGCTTACCTTCTGACAAGTACACCCAGGCCACTAGTTTACCACTGTGGCTGTTCATCTGGTCTCATTATCTTCAGAAAAAGAATTTACACAAACTTTAAAAAGAACAATATTCAGAAAGCTCATTTCCTAGTTATTTTCCCTTGCCTGGAAAATCTCCTGGATAGAGGAGCATGGCGGGCTGTAGTCTAAGAAGTCACAAAATGTTTGGACACAACTGAGCAACCGAGCGCACACATACATACACACACCACATCTTTAAATTCTCATTTTAGTGGAAAACCCCAAAGAGAAATAATATCCCTTTGGTATGAGATTTAGGAACGGAATTTTGGAGACAAGAGCCTGAATAGATTCATTTCATACCAAGACTCAGACTATGTTATCTTTAAATAGAACAGACAGGAAAGGAAGGGAAGGAATATCACTTGATACCATCGTATTCACAAGCTCTTTATGGACAGCTCAGTAGGAACTAAATAATTGGTAATAGCTATTGTGTTTTTCTGTATCACTAAAGCAGAAATGAGCATCCATGGAAATGTCACTCTATAGCCAAGAGAAAAATAAGGAACAATGATCAGTTTGACATTTTAAATAGGAGACGTGTTTCTTTCTTTGGTTCAATATAAAAGTTTCTATGCAATGTGTAATTATAGTTTATACCAGGTTTCAGGTGTGCTTCATTACTATCAGTTCTTTTGTTGATGTATCCTAAAATACACTTGGTTACTATTCTGAGAATGTCTTTAGCCTCTCTTCATGAAGCTTGATAACCCAATCAGGAAATGATGTATCAAAAATAACTTGTAAATGGGGTAAGAGATAGAGGTTGCACTTAAATTTTTTTCATTTATTTTTTAAAAGAACAGTGCACGCTGTCAAATTCCCAGTTGAGAAAGTGAGTTCATATGAATTCTCTACAGGATGACCAAGCATTTTTGTTTGCCTGGGACTAAAGGAGCTCTGGGGCTGTGAATTTTCAGTGCTAAAATGAGAATATCCCTAGCAAACCAGGATGAATTGGTCGCCTTACCTCTCTCTTCATCAATTTGTTGTAATGATTAAATGAAACAATGCTTATTAAAGGCATATTGTAAAAAAAAAAAGTTAATGCTTATAAGCATTAAAAAATGTCAGCTATTGTTAAAGGGTTTACTAGAGAGAGGTGTTAGATGTTACACAGTTATGAAGCTTTTCTGCTCCTGAGCATTTCAGCTTGCATAACTGATGTCAAGCACAACTCAGATAGGGCAATGGATAGAGGCCAGTATATCCCTTTATCTGAGGTGGGGATGGGTATATTTACATATGCAACTGTACTGAAAGGGAGAGTTAGAGAAGGCCATTTATTGTCTGAGAATAGGTTCCTGAGCAAGAATGAGGGGAGCCAGGAAGTTAGCCATGGGTGAGCAAACTATGATGATGACCACTATTCAAAAATATTTTTACAATATATTTTTAGTATAGTAGCATATTCTATATACTGCATAAATATAATTTACTATAATACATATAAAATATATATCTAATAATTATATTTCACAGGTACCCCACCCACAAACTGTAGCTCTAAGTTTAGGTTTTGTTTCCTACAAATGGTGTTAAAAATGTCCCTATCTCATAGAAGAGGTTACTTCAATGAGAAAATCAAATCATTTATGCATATTACTTTTTACATACAAAGTACTGATATTACTTTTCCATTTTTGTAACAGCTTTATTGAAATCTAATTCAATACCATGTGGTTCCCCCTTTGAAATGTACTGAGTGAAATCAGTGGTGCTTAGTGTATTCACAGTTGTGCAACAATCAGCACAATCAGTTTTAGAACATTTTCTTCACCCTGCTCCCCAAGAAAACCTTGGGGTCCCCTAAGCAGTCACTCGTCATTTATCCTAAATACTGTATCCCCAAGCATATCATAGAATTGTCTATCCTCAATAATACATATAAGCAGAATGATATAATCTTTTGTGGGTCATATAGTCTTTTGTGACTGACTTTATTCACTTAACATGTTTTCAGGATTTATCTGTGTTATAGCGTTTATCACGAATTCACTTCTTTTTTATTGCTTAACACTACTCCATTGTATGTAATACATTCTGTTGATCTTTTCATCAATTTGTTAATGTTAATAAACATGCTTATTAAAGGCATATTGTAAAAGTTAATGCTTATAAGCATTAAAAAATGTCAGCTATTGTTAAAGGGTTTACTAGAGAGAGGTGTTAGATGTTACACAGTTATGAAGCTTTTCTGCTCCTGAGCATTTCAGCTTGCATAACTGATGTCAAGCACAACTCAGATAGGGCAATGGATAGAGGCCAGTATATCCCTTTATCTGAGGTGGGGATGGGTATATTTACATATGCAACTGTACTGAAAGGGAGAGTTAGAGAAGGCCATTTATTGTCTGAGAATAGGTTCCTGAGCAAGAATGAGGGGAGCCAGGAAGTTAGCCATGGGTGAGCAAACTATGATGATGACCACTATTCAAAAATATTTTTACAATATATTTTTAGTATAGTAGCATATTCTATATACTGCATAAATATAATTTACTATAATACATATAAAATATATATCTAATAATTATATTTCACAGGTACCCCACCCACAAACTGTAGCTCTAAGTTTAGGTTTTGTTTCCTACAAATGGTGTTAAAAATGTCCCTATCTCATAGAAGAGGTTACTTCAATGAGAAAATCAAATCATTTATGCATATTACTTTTTACATACAAAGTACTGATATTACTTTTCCATTTTTGTAACAGCTTTATTGAAATCTAATTCAATACCATGTGGTTCCCCCTTTGAAATGTACTGAGTGAAATCAGTGGTGCTTAGTGTATTCACAGTTGTGCAACAATCAGCACAATCAGTTTTAGAACATTTTCTTCACCCTGCTCCCCAAGAAAACCTTGGGGTCCCCTAAGCAGTCACTCGTCATTTATCCTAAATACTGTATCCCCAAGCATATCATAGAATTGTCTATCCTCAATAATACATATAAGCAGAATGATATAATCTTTTGTGGGTCATATAGTCTTTTGTGACTGACTTTATTCACTTAACATGTTTTCAGGATTTATCTGTGTTATAGCGTTTATCACGAATTCACTTCTTTTTTATTGCTTAACACTACTCCATTGTATGTAATACATTCTGTTGATCTTTTCATCACTTGATGGGTATTTGGGTATTTTTAATATGTTTTATGTATTTAATATTTCTTAGATTTTATGAATAATGTGGCTGTGAGCAATCTAGTACAAGTTTGGTACAGACTTATATTCTCGTTTTTCTTGGGCATATTCCTAGGAGTGAAATTGCTGGGTCATGTGTTAACTCTCTGTTTAACCTACTGAGGTACTGCCAGACATTTTTTTTTTTTTTCCCAAAGTGAATGTACCATTTTATATTCCTACAGTGGTTCATGAGGGGTCTAATTTCTCTACTTCCTTGCCAACATTTGTTTTTGTTTTTCTTTATAGCTATTCTCGTCAGTGTGCAGTGGTATCTCCATGTGGTTTTGATTTTCATTTTCCTAATAGCTGGTGATGTTAAGCTTATGTGTACACTGGCCATTTTATGTCTTCCTTGGAAAAAATGTTCATTCAGATCCTTTGCCCTTTTTAAATTGAATTATTTGTGTACCAAATCTTATTCATATGAGTTCATTCCTATAACCTCTCAGTATTTAAAGAGCACTAACTATCTTCCAAGTGCTTTATAGTCTCTTATATTAAAAAACAATCCTGCAAATTATTATTATAATCTGTTTAGATTAGGATAATAAAGATCAGAGGATGGAGTATTTATCTAGCTAAAAATGCAGCAGATTTAGGTCACACAAAGGCTGCATGCTGGTTTTTCTGAGGCTAGGTTGTTACCTGTGCTTATTGAGGTGCATGAGCTCATCCTTTGTTCTGCTACCTTCTCTGGTCCTTCAGTTTCTGTTAGCAATACGCCCTAGATGCATAGCTTCTATGGCTTCTGCAACACAATGAGTAATATTCAGGCGCCTCAGCATGCCACCATGCAAATCCTTCCTGTTCTTGGCAGCCCCATCATTGCAGCCTCATTCTGTGCCATCCCTAGCTCTGCACATAATACATCTGGAAAACCGTAAGTTTCCTGGTTTCCTAATGGAAACTGTATTATCGCTCAATAATACATATAAGCAGAATGATATAATCTTTTGTGGGTCATATAGTCTTTTGTGACTGACTTTATTCACTTAACATGTTTTCAGGATTTATCTGTGTTATAGCGTTTATCACGAATTCACTTCTTTTTTATTGCTTAACACTACTCCATTGTATGTAATACATTCTGTTGATCTTTTCATCACTTGATGGGTATTTGGGTATTTTTAATATGTTTTATGTATTTAATATTTCTTAGATTTTATGAATAATGTGGCTGTGAGCAATCTAGTACAAGTTTGGTACAGACTTATATTCTCGTTTTTCTTGGGCATATTCCTAGGAGTGAAATTGCTGGGTCATGTGTTAACTCTCTGTTTAACCTACTGAGGTACTGCCAGACATTTTTTTTTTTTTTCCCAAAGTGAATGTACCATTTTATATTCCTACAGTGGTTCATGAGGGGTCTAATTTCTCTACTTCCTTGCCAACATTTGTTTTTGTTTTTCTTTATAGCTATTCTCGTCAGTGTGCAGTGGTATCTCCATGTGGTTTTGATTTTCATTTTCCTAATAGCTGGTGATGTTAAGCTTATGTGTACACTGGCCATTTTATGTCTTCCTTGGAAAAAATGTTCATTCAGATCCTTTGCCCTTTTTAAATTGAATTATTTGTGTACCAAATCTTATTCATATGAGTTCATTCCTATAACCTCTCAGTATTTAAAGAGCACTAACTATCTTCCAAGTGCTTTATAGTCTCTTATATTAAAAAACAATCCTGCAAATTATTATTATAATCTGTTTAGATTAGGATAATAAAGATCAGAGGATGGAGTATTTATCTAGCTAAAAATGCAGCAGATTTAGGTCACACAAAGGCTGCATGCTGGTTTTTCTGAGGCTAGGTTGTTACCTGTGCTTATTGAGGTGCATGAGCTCATCCTTTGTTCTGCTACCTTCTCTGGTCCTTCAGTTTCTGTTAGCAATACGCCCTAGATGCATAGCTTCTATGGCTTCTGCAACACAATGAGTAATATTCAGGCGCCTCAGCATGCCACCATGCAAATCCTTCCTGTTCTTGGCAGCCCCATCATTGCAGCCTCATTCTGTGCCATCCCCTAGCTCTGCACATAATACATCTGGAAAACCGTAAGTTTCCTGGTTTCCTAATGGAAATTTGCACTCTTATTTCTTAGAAAGATTTTATGCATTTTCTGGGCATTTGCTTAAAATATGTCATTTGTTTTGATCCCTGCAATCATGTTAGTTTCCTTCCTCTGTGCATGTATGTCTTAATCCAGATAGCACTGCTTGTGTGGCTGGTATGTTCTTGATGTATACAAAGCAGTGGAAATATAATAGTGGACATGATCCAGTCCTTGATCCTAGAATATTTCTGTTTTCACCACTATCCAATAAATGATCTGAGCCCAGGAATTGTTCCATTAATATCGTCAAGCACCGTCCCTGGAAAAATCTTGACTTTAAGGAAAGCATTTCTGATATTTTACTCTTAACTACTGATTCTCATACATTCCATAAGAAGGAAGACTCACTAATAACAGTAAATAGGGAGGTCTCAGCATTATACTGCTGAGCTGCTCATCAGCACTTCAACTATTTGCCATACAAGTTTTAGAACAAAACAGTGTAACCCAGATGTGAAGGTGTGAGTGCACAATGAATATGCAAAGCTGTAAACCAAGTGATAATTTTTGCCTTGATTGTGTGAGCTAACTATTAAGAATATCATAATTAAGGGTGCATTTCTCATAGTACCAACAAGCATCTTAATCAACCTCTATAGCATTAACTCCAGTTACCATTAGTAAACTAAGAGGATTCTCTTTTAAATTGCAGTGAGTCAATAAACTCCAGATGGCATTTTAGAAGTAAATGTTAACAAAACTTTATCATTTTCCTGAGCAGTCATTTAAGACATGGGTGGGGACTGCATTGAAGCAGACGTAATAATGGGATATTGAAGAGCTATTGGATTTCACAAGTGGTATTTGTACTCTGATGCGAAATACACAGTTATCCTTAAGAATTTTTAATAATTTGTTGATGAATTTTTCTGTATACCTTTAAAGAAAGACATTTTATTTAGCCGAACAAACTAATAGACTGATAAACTTAGAATAAAGGCTAATAAACAGGGTCCTTTGAAACTCTCATTATTAACTTACAATATTTGCATAAGTTTGAACAAAGATGGATGGCTTTAAATGACTGTCACTAATTAAAAGACTGAAACAAACAAAAAACTAATAAAACATTATATACAAAGACAGGCACATTAGCATATTCTATCCATATCTCCGTTGCAGTGACATGAAGACAAATATTCCTGATTATACCTGAAGCAATAATGTAACGAAGGTAATAAATCATTTAAAGGAACCTAAGGGGGGCTTCCTTTTAAACATGTTGGTTTAGGTATTAAGCCTGTCACTGAAATATAAACATAAAAGGAAATCAGATTTGTTGTGATGATGTATTATTCAAAGATTTGTCTCTCTTTCCTTGGAAAATTTAATCAGTAGGTGGACATATGACTGTATCTAAGATGTATTTGTTAAAAAAGACTGTTAGATCATTATCAGAAAACTTCTTTCATTTGTCCATCAGTACAGATATTTATCATTGGCAAGATACATCTCAAGATCTAAAATCAAGTCAAAAGTAGTTTGCCTTGAGTGTTGCATTCTTTCTTTTTTTTTCCCCTAAAAGATTTAGAAGATACTTTTCTCATTAACTCTGAAGTCTTATCATCAAGATGTATAAAAAAAGTTCACATTAAGGAAGAAAATTTGAGTATAGACAGACAAAGGAAGGGCCGAGTCATGCTACAGAAATACAAGGTGCTCTACCTGTTTATATTTTTTAAAATTTTATATTGGAGCATAGTTGATTAACAATAATGTGTTAGTTTCATGTGTACAGCAAAGCAGTTCAGTTATACATATACATATATTGATTTTTTTTCAGATTCTTTTCCCATTTAGGTCATTACAGAATATTGACCAGGTACAATAGTTCCTTGCTGGTCGTCTATATTGAATGTAGCAATGTGTACATGTCCATCTCAAGCTCCCAATTTATTGCTCCTCCCATGAATCACCCCAGTAAGTAACTATAAATTCATTCTCTAAGTTCATGAATCAGTTTTTTTTCTAAATAAGTGCATTTGTACAACTTTGTTTAGATTCCTTATATAAGTGATAACATGGCATTTGTTTTACTCTGTCTGATTTACTTCACTCAGTATGATAATTTCCAGGTCCATACATGTTGCTGCAAATGCATTATTTAATTATTTTTACCAGTGAGTAATATTTCACTGTATGTATTTACCATGTCTTCACTATCCATTTGTCTGTCAATGGATATTTAGGTTGCTTCCCTGTTTTGGCTATTGTAAATGGCACTGCAAAGAACATAGGGTGTATGAATCCTTTTGAACCATGTTTTTCTCTGTATATATGCCCAAAAGTGGGACTTTTGGATCATGCGCTAGCTCTATTTTTAGTTTTTTAAGGAACTGACACACCATTCTCCATAACAGCTGTATCAATTTACGTGCATATCAATAGTGTATGAGCGTTCCTTTTTCCCCAGCATTTATTGTTTGTAGATTTTTAAATTTTTTTTTGATGATGGCCATTCTGACTGGTGTGAGGTGATAACCTCATTATAGTTTTTTTTTTTTTTTTAAGATTTATTTATTTATTTATTTGAGGGGGGGTGCAAATTGGGGAGGGAGGGGGTCAGGTGGGCCATTTCTATTGGTCTTTCATTTGTCCATTTTCATCCATCTTTGCACCGCCTCTGGGCACATGCGCTCCAGAGCTCTGACTCGGTAATTGGACACATCGGTCCAGCCGCTCTGTGGCACATGGGATCTTCCCAGGCCAGGGATCAAACCAGTGTCCCTTGCACTGCAAGGCGGTGTCCTTACCCACTGGACCACCAGGGAAGCCCTCATTGTAGTTTTGACTTGCATATCTCTAGTAATTTGTGATATCGAGCATCTTTTCATGTGCCTTTTGGCCACCTGTATGTCTTCTTTGGAGAAATGTCTGCTTAGGTGTTCTACCCATTTTTTGATTCAGTTTATATATTGAGCTGCAGCAATTGTTTGTAAACTTTGAAGATTAAACCCTTGTCTGTTGTATTGTTGGCAAATATTTTCTCCCATCGTGTGGGTTGTCTTGTCATTTTGTTTATGCTTTCCTTTGCTGCGCAGAAACTTTTGAGTTTAATTCGGTCCCATTTGTTTATTTTTGTTTTTATTTCCATTACTCTAGGAGATGGATTTAAAAAATTAACACTGAGATTTATGTCAGCGTGTTCTGCCTATGTTTTCTTCCAAGTGTTTCATAGTATCTGGTCTAGCATTAAGGTCTTCAATCCATGCTGAGTCTATTTTTATTTAATTATTTTTACCAGTGAGTAATATTTCACTGTATGTATTTACCATGTCTTCACTATCCATTTGTCTGTCAATGGATATTTAGGTTGCTTCCCTGTTTTGGCTATTGTAAATGGCACTGCAAAGAACATAGGGTGTATGAATCCTTTTGAACCATGTTTTTCTCTGTATATATGCCCAAAAGTGGGACTTTTGGATCATGCGCTAGCTCTATTTTTAGTTTTTTAAGGAACTGACACACCATTCTCCATAACAGCTGTATCAATTTACGTGCATATCAATAGTGTATGAGCGTTCCTTTTTCCCCAGCATTTATTGTTTGTAGATTTTTAAATTTTTTTTTGATGATGGCCATTCTGACTGGTGTGAGGTGATAACCTCATTATAGTTTTTTTTTTTTTTAAGATTTATTTATTTATTTATTTGAGGGGGGGTGGGGTGGGGGGGGAGGGGAGCAGGTGGGCCATTTCTATTGGTCTTTCATTTGTCCATTTTCATCCATCTTTGCACCGCCTCTGGGCACATGCGCTCCAGAGCTCTGACTCGGTAATTGGACACATCGGTCCAGCCGCTCTGTGGCACATGGGATCTTCCCAGGCCAGGGATCAAACCAGTGTCCCTTGCACTGCAAGGCGGTGTCCTTACCCACTGGACCACCAGGGAAGCCCTCATTGTAGTTTTGACTTGCATATCTCTAGTAATTTGTGATATCGAGCATCTTTTCATGTGCCTTTTGGCCACCTGTATGTCTTCTTTGGAGAAATGTCTGCTTAGGTGTTCTACCCATTTTTTGATTCAGTTTATATATTGAGCTGCAGCAATTGTTTGTAAACTTTGAAGATTAAACCCTTGTCTGTTGTATTGTTGGCAAATATTTTCTCCCATCGTGTGGGTTGTCTTGTCATTTTGTTTATGCTTTCCTTTGCTGCGCAGAAACTTTTGAGTTTAATTCGGTCCCATTTGTTTATTTTTGTTTTTATTTCCATTACTCTAGGAGATGGATTTAAAAAATTAACACTGAGATTTATGTCAGCGTGTTCTGCCTATGTTTTCTTCCAAGTGTTTCATAGTATCTGGTCTAGCATTAAGGTCTTCAATCCATGCTGAGTCTATTTTTATTTAGGGTATTAAAGAATTTTCCAAAGATAGTATCTTCAATAAATGATGCTGGAAAAACTGGACAGCCACATGCAAAACATGATATTAGAACTTCTAATGTTTTTTAAAACTCTTATCACAAGGAATTAAAGAAGGCCCTTTATCCAATGACCTCTTGAATCCTATGCTGTATTTGTACACACAACAGAGCTGTCATATAGACCAATGGTGACTGTTGATTTGAATCCCAAGAAGTTCAAGTTATTAGGAATTGATATTTTATCAAAATCATGTATTTTCAAACTATTTGAATCATGCTGTTATGTTATCTTTAGAGTATTTTAGGATTTTCTTTTCTAGTTGAAATTATCATGTTCCCTACTACCATAATTGAATTTTTCCACTGAACTAATGCATAATCTCCTTTACACTAAGTGCCTAATTTTAAAGACATCTTAGTATGGTGTTGATTAACAGTTCAATAATTAATCATTAGATTTCCAGAATCTAAAGAATCTATATGAAGACTTATGGCCATATATCCCATGATCAGAATGTCTGGATCATCCATTGAATCACCAAATAATGGATTAAATTTTAGGTGCCTACTCTATGAAATATGAGTAATTTATCTGGAAACAAATTACTAGTTTTTATCTACTGAGAAGCTTTGGAGGTATAATTATGAATCTATAGACAGTCTAAGGTTCATAAAAATCTATGGTCCCTGAATGGCAAGGGATTGTTTCAGCCTTACCACTCTTTGCACAAAAGCAATATCTTTTTTACTATATGAAATGGAAATATATATATTTTTTAAAAAATTGCTAGTCCTTAACTCTTATAATATGGTATTAGTAATTTTTTCCATTTCCCCTTTTCTTTTGGAGACAATTCTACCTCAAATTCTTCAACTTCTCTGTTGTATTGTTGGCAAATATTTTCTCCCATCGTGTGGGTTGTCTTGTCATTTTGTTTATGCTTTCCTTTGCTGCGCAGAAACTTTTGAGTTTAATTCGGTCCCATTTGTTTATTTTTGTTTTTATTTCCATTACTCTAGGAGATGGATTTAAAAAATTAACACTGAGATTTATGTCAGCGTGTTCTGCCTATGTTTTCTTCCAAGTGTTTCATAGTATCTGGTCTAGCATTAAGGTCTTCAATCCATGCTGAGTCTATTTTTATTTAGGGTATTAAAGAATTTTCCAAAGATAGTATCTTCAATAAATGATGCTGGAAAAACTGGACAGCCACATGCAAAACATGATATTAGAACTTCTAATGTTTTTTAAAACTCTTATCACAAGGAATTAAAGAAGGCCCTTTATCCAATGACCTCTTGAATCCTATGCTGTATTTGTACACACAACAGAGCTGTCATATAGACCAATGGTGACTGTTGATTTGAATCCCAAGAAGTTCAAGTTATTAGGAATTGATATTTTATCAAAATCATGTATTTTCAAACTATTTGAATCATGCTGTTATGTTATCTTTAGAGTATTTTAGGATTTTCTTTTCTAGTTGAAATTATCATGTTCCCTACTACCATAATTGAATTTTTCCACTGAACTAATGCATAATCTCCTTTACACTAAGTGCCTAATTTTAAAGACATCTTAGTATGGTGTTGATTAACAGTTCAATAATTAATCATTAGATTTCCAGAATCTAAAGAATCTATATGAAGACTTATGGCCATATATCCCATGATCAGAATGTCTGGATCATCCATTGAATCACCAAATAATGGATTAAATTTTAGGTGCCTACTCTATGAAATATGAGTAATTTATCTGGAAACAAATTACTAGTTTTTATCTACTGAGAAGCTTTGGAGGTATAATTATGAATCTATAGACAGTCTAAGGTTCATAAAAATCTATGGTCCCTGAATGGCAAGGGATTGTTTCAGCCTTACCACTCTTTGCACAAAAGCAATATCTTTTTTACTATATGAAATGGAAATATATATATTTTTTAAAAAATTGCTAGTCCTTAACTCTTATAATATGGTATTAGTAATTTTTTCCATTTCCCCTTTTCTTTTGGAGACAATTCTACCTCAAATTCTTCAACTTCTCCCTGTCTCAACATATACAGCCATAGAAGTCATGTAACCCAGAACTGATTAGATTCCATTTTCCTGCTATCAGTGACTAATAAAAAAATAAGCATATTTAAAAATTATGTTCAATCAGTGTTTTTCTGTGGGATTACACATATAGACCCCAGGTAAATATGCTTTCTTATTCTGTCAGGTTGCTAACCTCTAAAACTTCTGTGTTCCATACTACCTAAGTAGGCTAACGAGAATATGCTAGGATGATAGGAACATGGAATGGGAAGCAGAGGAAAAAAAAAAGATAGATTGATGGAAAGAGTCTTGCTGTTTCTGAGTCCCAATAATTCTAGTGTCTAGATTCTTCATCTCTACAGATCATCCTTGGATTTGAACTAGCCACACTGTGCTTACTAGTAGTTTAGGCCAATAAATCCTCTTTGATTCAGTGATTTATTTTTCCCCTATAACTGAAATAAAGTCCTGACTTGGACTTCTCCTTTAACGCTGCTGAATAAACTGGCTTACATGTTATGACACTCTTATTTAAATTACATTTATTGGACTTCCCTGGTGGTCCAGTAGGTAAAGAGTCCTCCTTGAAGTGCACAGGGCACCAGTGCAATCCCTGGCCCAGGAAGATCCCACATGCCAAGGCTGGGCTAGTGTGTCCAATTATGAGCCAGTGCTCTGGAGCGCGTGTACCCAGAGCCAGTGCTCTGCAATGAGAGAGGCCACTGCGATTGGGCAGCCCACACAGGCCAAAGAATAAAGATGGATGAAAAATAAATGATGACTTAGAGGCAAAAATAAATAAATAAATAAAATAACATTTATTGAACAGCTACTCTATGCCAAGCACTAGCCTCACAAAATCAGATTCATAATCCTTATATTTAGGAAGTTCTCACTCTGAGACTCTCACACATAAAACCTTATAATAAAAGACTTGTGTGTTCTACCAAAATATATAGCTCTATGAACATGGAGTTTTTTTTTTTTGTATTTTTAGTCTATAAATATGACTTAAACACTGTACAGTGAAAATATATAGAGAGGCAGTCTATAGAGAAGGTCATAGAGACAGTCCATAGAGGAGGTCATACACAGATATGTTGTCACCTCCATCATTGTCATTATCATCAAAGCATCTCATTGTTCATGACCGGAGGGTGGGGAGTAACCTTCAGAGCATCTTAATTTTACACTTTAAATCATTTCAAAGTGCTGAACTACCTATTTGGTCTGAATGAAGTTTATTTTCCACACACTTTCACTTCAGTTCTTTCTCATCCAAAACTTCTTGAAGTGGAAAAATGATTTCACATTTTGATATTTTGCTTTACATTGATGGCCAATGTATATATTCCACATTCCTACCGCGGAAAGGCCTGGTGCTAAAGACTACGTATGTGATTGCATTTAATTCTTTCCCAAACCATATGAGATAGACATTTTTATTATTCTCATCTCTACAGATCATCCTTGGATTTGAACTAGCCACACTGTGCTTACTAGTAGTTTAGGCCAATAAATCCTCTTTGATTCAGTGATTTATTTTTCCCCTATAACTGAAATAAAGTCCTGACTTGGACTTCTCCTTTAACGCTGCTGAATAAACTGGCTTACATGTTATGACACTCTTATTTAAATTACATTTATTGGACTTCCCTGGTGGTCCAGTAGGTAAAGAGTTCGCCTTGAAGTGCACAGGGCACCAGTGCAATCCCTGGCCCAGGAAGATCCCACATGCCAAGGCTGGGCTAGTGTGTCCAATTATGAGCCAGTGCTCTGGAGCGCGTGTACCCAGAGCCAGTGCTCTGCAATGAGAGAGGCCACTGCGATTGGGCAGCCCACACAGGCCAAAGAATAAAGATGGATGAAAAATAAATGATGACATAGAGGAAAAAATAAATAAATAAATAAAATAACATTTATTGAACAGCTACTCTATGCCAAGCACTAGCCTCACAAAATCAGATTCATAATCCTTATATTTAGGAAGTTCTCACTCTGAGACTCTCACACATAAAACCTTATAATAAAAGACTTGTGTGTTCTACCAAAATATATAGCTCTATGAACATGGAGTTTTTTTTTTTTGTATTTTTAGTCTATAAATATGACTTAAACACTGTACAGTGAAAATATATAGAGAGGCAGTCTATAGAGAAGGTCATAGAGACAGTCCATAGAGGAGGTCATACACAGATATGTTGTCACCTCCATCATTGTCATTATCATCAAAGCATCTCATTGTTCATGACCGGAGGGTGGGGAGTAACCTTCAGAGCATCTTAATTTTACACTTTAAATCATTTCAAAGTGCTGAACTACCTATTTGGTCTGAATGAAGTTTATTTTCCACACACTTTCACTTCAGTTCTTTCTCATCCAAAACTTCTTGAAGTGGAAAAATGATTTCACATTTTGATATTTTGCTTTACATTGATGGCCAATGTATATATTCCACATTCCTACCGCGGAAAGGCCTGGTGCTAAAGACTACGTATGTGATTGCATTTAATTCTTTCCCAAACCATATGAGATAGACATTTTTATTATTCTCATCTTAAAAGTGAGGGTTCCGACACAAAGGTGATTTGGTACCCCATCAAAAGTTGTATTGATAGAAAGTGTAGAGCCAGGTCAAATTCACCAGTGACCCTATATGAATCATCTCAGTGAGCCAAAGTAATCACTATGGTTCTGATAGGAGGCAGGCAGAGGGGTTAGGATCTGAGAAGAAACCAGAATGTTGGAACCGAGTTTGGAGTAATGAGCGGTGTAAGCTAAGTGATGTGGGAGGTTATTAGAAGCTGAAAAAAGGCAGTAAAAAATTCTCCCCTGGAGATCCCAGAAGGAACCTAGTCCTGCTGACAATTTGATTTTAGCCCAGTGAAATACATTTGAAATTCTCATGTGTAGAACTATAAAAAAATAAACTTGTGTTGCTTTAATCTACTCAGTTACCACAACAATAGGTAATTAACATGGCTTCACATGTTTTCCAGTGAGGGAAATAAAACACTATTTACATGCATCTGTCTCTGCATCTGGGAGGTGTTCTTTCAGAACCTTTAGCTGAGGCGAAAAAAGAAGTATATATTGAAGGAATGTAGAAGACAAAACCATGTGTTTGTGGTCAGGTCTCATTAAAAATTAAATCTGAAACAAAGGACTTTACACTTGATGTATGTATGTACGCTCTGTGGTATCCAACTCTTTCCAACCCTATTGGACTGTAGTGAGCCAGACTCCTTCATCCATGGAGTTTCCCAGGCAAGAATACTGGAGTGGGATCAAATTCAGGTTTCCTGCATTGCAAGTGGATTTTTTTTTGCCTGCTGAGCCATTGGGGCACACTTGATACTCTAAGTTTAATAAATCATATACAAATATTTAGGAGCTAGCTTCTGGAAAACAATAACCTATCTGGCTCAGCAGTGCCTACTTCAAAGCCTCCGTTGATATTTCAGTTATTACAAAGGATCTTGGGAACATTCAGAAAGAGGGAAACGTTGAGATTACCATATCTATCATGAAATCATGAGTATTCATGAATACTTTAAATATTTAAAAAACATTACCTCTGGGGGCTTCCCTGGTGGTCCAGTGGGTAAGGACACTACCTTGCAGTGCAAGGGGCGCCGGTTCCATCCCTGGCCTGGGAAGATCCCACGTGCCATGGAGCGGCTGGACCCATGTGTCCAATTACTGAGCTGGAGCTCTGGGGCGCATGTGCCCAGGGCTGGTGCTTTGCGACAGCAGAGGCCACTGCGAAGGGAGGCCCTCACGGGCCAAAGAACAAAAATGGATGAAAATAGATAAATGAAAGACCAATAGAAGTGGCCTGCCCACCCCCCTCCCTCCCCCCCCCACAAAAAATTACCTCTGTCTTACCCAGTGATCTAGAGTTACCTTAATGAATTTGATGTGCTTATCCAAAAAGCTAAAGATGGCAGTAGACCAATGTTCACTCTATCTCTTAAAGAATAAAGACTGTCAGTCTAAACAGAGGTGAGAGCTCCTGTTTTCCATAGCTCTCTGCCCTTGGGCATGTCATTTTTCCCTAAAGGGGGCTCTGCTTTGCACCTATCAATTGAAGAGAAGCAATGAACTACATGATTAAAAGTCATAAAAAATAACATTTTAAGATGGCTCCATATAGAAAACTCCAAGGCAGCTCTTACTTAAGCTACTTTTCAAAAGTTGGAGGCAAACACAATCACATACCTTGTGGGGTCATTCCCTGCAGGGATGATTTGTGGAGTTAGAGGAAGGAGACGGAAAAACCAGACCTCACAAGCTCATTATAGGCAGCTGCAGTTTTAACTGTAGTGAGCCAGACTCCTTCATCCATGGAGTTTCCCAGGCAAGAATACTGGAGTGGGATCAAATTCAGGTTTCCTGCATTGCAAGTGGATTTTTTTTTGCCTGCTGAGCCATTGGGGCACACTTGATACTCTAAGTTTAATAAATCATATACAAATATTTAGGAGCTAGCTTCTGGAAAACAATAACCTATCTGGCTCAGCAGTGCCTACTTCAAAGCCTCCGTTGATATTTCAGTTATTACAAAGGATCTTGGGAACATTCAGAAAGAGGGAAACGTTGAGATTACCATATCTATCATGAAATCATGAGTATTCATGAATACTTTAAATATTTAAAAAACATTACCTCTGGGGGCTTCCCTGGTGGTCCAGTGGGTAAGGACACTACCTTGCAGTGCAAGGGGCGCCGGTTCCATCCCTGGCCTGGGAAGATCCCACGTGCCATGGAGCGGCTGGACCCATGTGTCCAATTACTGAGCTGGAGCTCTGGGGCGCATGTGCCCAGGGCTGGTGCTTTGCGACAGCAGAGGCCACTGCGAAGGGAGGCCCTCACGGGCCAAAGAACAAAAATGGATGAAAATAGATAAATGAAAGACCAATAGAAGTGGCCTGCCCACCCCACTCCCTCCCGCCCCCCCCCACAAAAAATTACCTCTGTCTTACCCAGTGATCTAGAGTTACCTTAATGAATTTGATGTGCTTATCCAAAAAGCTAAAGATGGCAGTAGACCAATGTTCACTCTATCTCTTAAAGAATAAAGACTGTCAGTCTAAACAGAGGTGAGAGCTCCTGTTTTCCATAGCTCTCTGCCCTTGGGCATGTCATTTTTCCCTAAAGGGGGCTCTGCTTTGCACCTATCAATTGAAGAGAAGCAATGAACTACATGATTAAAAGTCATAAAAAATAACATTTTAAGATGGCTCCATATAGAAAACTCCAAGGCAGCTCTTACTTAAGCTACTTTTCAAAAGTTGGAGGCAAACACAATCACATACCTTGTGGGGTCATTCCCTGCAGGGATGATTTGTGGAGTTAGAGGAAGGAGACGGAAAAACCAGACCTCACAAGCTCATTATAGGCAGCTGCAGTTTTAACTAAGGCCTGTGCCTCTTGGACTCAATTTTTTTTGTCAAGGTTAAGTCTGGCCAAGTCTATTCAGGTCTGTTTTCCCAGAGTTTAAAATGATGAAAACTGCCTTTGAACTTGAAGGCTCTGTGGTCAAAGAACAAATTAAAAGACATCTGAAGACAGGAAAGAGGGAAACTGACTTTCTTCTTCATTCGACTGTTCACAAAAACCAGTAATTAGGTTTGTTATTTTAAAATCTGACTTAATTCCTTTAATCTGAACATTTCAAAGGGCTTTCAGAAGCTCACAAATTACTATTAATCCTGTGGCACAAAAATGATCTATGTCATTTTAATGGTATGTTATGTTGTAGTAAAATCACAAGAGTTTTGATCCATCCTCTGACATTTCAGCTTCTTTTTCCTCTCTAATAAATTAACTTGGAGAAAAAAACAAACTTAGTGTCGGTGATCAAGCAGTAATTTTAATGCATACACATCACATATGCAAATTTGCATAGAGTTAAATTTATTTTTTTAGATTGCCTCAAAGAACCCACAAAAGCAGAGGGCAGTCTAACTAGAGTAAATAGTCCATAAAAATAAAACTCACATTCTATTTATACTAAGGCTATCCCACCAGCAGTTTGATCCCAAACACATAAGATGTACTGGGATTCCTCCCTCTGTCTATTTTATTTTTCATAATCTTCTTGCTGCCATTCATGGCACAGGGAAATGTTAAGACTAGAAAAGATTTCAGAAATCACCTCCTCCTTCAATAAAGACTGTCAGTCTAAACAGAGGTGAGAGCTCCTGTTTTCCATAGCTCTCTGCCCTTGGGCATGTCATTTTTCCCTAAAGGGGGCTCTGCTTTGCACCTATCAATTGAAGAGAAGCAATGAACTACATGATTAAAAGTCATAAAAAATAACATTTTAAGATGGCTCCATATAGAAAACTCCAAGGCAGCTCTTACTTAAGCTACTTTTCAAAAGTTGGAGGCAAACACAATCACATACCTTGTGGGGTCATTCCCTGCAGGGATGATTTGTGGAGTTAGAGGAAGGAGACGGAAAAACCAGACCTCACAAGCTCATTATAGGCAGCTGCAGTTTTAACTAAGGCCTGTGCCTCTTGGACTCAATTTTTTTTGTCAAGGTTAAGTCTGGCCAAGTCTATTCAGGTCTGTTTTCCCAGAGTTTAAAATGATGAAAACTGCCTTTGAACTTGAAGGCTCTGTGGTCAAAGAACAAATTAAAAGACATCTGAAGACAGGAAAGAGGGAAACTGACTTTCTTCTTCATTCGCCTGTTCACAAAACCAGTAATTAGGTTTGTTATTTTAAAATCTGACTTAATTCCTTTAATCTGAACATTTCAAAGGGCTTTCAGAAGCTCACAAATTACTATTAATCCTGTGGCACAAAAATGATCTATGTCATTTTAATGGTATGTTATGTTGTAGTAAAATCACAAGAGTTTTGATCCATCCTCTGACATTTCAGCTTCTTTTTCCTCTCTAATAAATTAACTTGGAGAAAAAAACAAACTTAGTGTCGGTGATCAAGCAGTAATTTTAATGCATACACATCACATATGCAAATTTGCATAGAGTTAAATTTATTTTTTTAGATTGCCTCAAAGAACCCACAAAAAGCAGAGGGCAGTCTAACTAGAGTAAATAGTCCATAAAAATAAAACTCACATTCTATTTATACTAAGGCTATCCCACCAGCAGTTTGATCCCAAACACATAAGATGTACTGGGATTCCTCCCTCTGTCTATTTTATTTTTCATAATCTTCTTGCTGCCATTCATGGCACAGGGAAATGTTAAGACTAGAAAAGATTTCAGAAATCACCTCCTCCTTCTGTCAGCTCCTCCTCTTACATTTGTGAAAACCAATCCACACAATTAAAGCAACTTGAATGGGTTAGTAGAATAACCAGAATTCATGCTCAGAGTTTCTGCTGTCATCTCTTTCAAAATCTTTTCAAAAAATAATTACTTGGTTAGGAATCTATAACAAATGAGATGAGCGGGTTTTCTTTTTTTGTTTTTATTCTGCTTCTGTCATCCCACATCCATTTTCAGAAAAAAGAGAAATTAGCAACCACAATTTACTTTGTAAAGAAGACTCTTCTTCCACTATCAGCCCAGGCACACCCATCCAGTGGGGCTTAATGGTGTGGGGCATGCGGCCCAGGTCTGAGAAATTGGAGGATGGTGCTGCCCTTGTCAGAATGTAGATTCATGATGGGGCATGTGATCCAGAGTGGGCCTGAGGAATCTTCTGGATCTGTGCAGTGGGCAGGAAGCAGCTGCTCTTACCACTTTCATTGACCCTAGCAGGATATGAGGTAAGCATTGTTAGAAATCACCCAGCACCATGGAAAGCCAGAAAATAAAGGCATTAGGGTAGAAGCCAAAACTGAGAGATTAAATGGATTTCTGATGACATATTAAATTAAGTGCCACCTGAAGTCCAGAATTACCACCTGGGCCTTTCAGTTACGTGGACCAGGAAACTGTTGTGAAGCCATGGGGACTGGGCTTCAGACCATTGGTTTTAGTAAATCACAAGAGTTTTGATCCATCCTCTGACATTTCAGCTTCTTTTCCTCTCTAATAAATTAACTTGGAGAAAAAACAAACTTAGTGTCGGTGATCAAGCAGTAATTTTAATGCATACACATCACATATGCAAATTTGCATAGAGTTAAATTTATTTTTTTAGATTGCCTCAAAGAACCCACAAAAGCAGAGGGCAGTCTAACTAGAGTAAATAGTCCATAAAAATAAAACTCACATTCTATTTATACTAAGGCTATCCCACCAGCAGTTTGATCCCAAACACATAAGATGTACTGGGATTCCTCCCTCTGTCTATTTTATTTTTCATAATCTTCTTGCTGCCATTCATGGCACAGGGAAATGTTAAGACTAGAAAAGATTTCAGAAATCACCTCCTCCTTCTGTCAGCTCCTCCTCTTACATTTGTGAAAACCAATCCACACAATTAAAGCAACTTGAATGGGTTAGTAGAATAACCAGAATTCATGCTCAGAGTTTCTGCTGTCATCTCTTTCAAAATCTTTTCAAAAAATAATTACTTGGTTAGGAATCTATAACAAATGAGATGAGCGGGTTTTCTTTTTTTGTTTTTATTCTGCTTCTGTCATCCCACATCCATTTTCAGAAAAAAGAGAAATTAGCAACCACAATTTACTTTGTAAAGAAGACTCTTCTTCCACTATCAGCCCAGGCACACCCATCCAGTGGGGCTTAATGGTGTGGGGCATGCGGCCCAGGTCTGAGAAATTGGAGGATGGTGCTGCCCTTGTCAGAATGTAGATTCATGATGGGGCATGTGATCCAGAGTGGGCCTGAGGAATCTTCTGGATCTGTGCAGTGGGCAGGAAGCAGCTGCTCTTACCACTTTCATTGACCCTAGCAGGATATGAGGTAAGCATTGTTAGAAATCACCCAGCACCATGGAAAGCCAGAAAATAAAGGCATTAGGGTAGAAGCCAAAACTGAGAGATTAAATGGATTTCTGATGACATATTAAATTAAGTGCCACCTGAAGTCCAGAATTACCACCTGGGCCTTTCAGTTACGTGGACCAGGAAACTGTTGTGAAGCCATGGGGGACTGGGCTTCAGACCACTTGAGTCTTATCTAAGGTTGCTAGTTAAAATACAGGTTGTATCATTAAATTCCAATTTCAGAAAATAGCAAATTACTTTTTAATATAAGTGTGTCTCATGCAATATTTAGGAAATTGGACAACTTTAATCCTAACTCCTAGAGCAAGCTATTTCTACATGTGGAGCAAAGCCAGTGGAAAAAGGAAAGACATCTGCAACCACAGCACAGAGACAAATAACACTATGCAATGTAGTGTACGCTTTTCTTTAGAGGAAGGAGAGCTGAGAAAAGGCAAAGTATTTGTCAAATTGATGTTCCAAATCCCTTCTTTCTTTCCCATCTTCTCTCTCCATTGGTTTCAAGTCAGTGTCCTGGAATTCATCCACCAAGGAAAGAGGCAATGTCAATTTAAACAAGACTTTCTCTTAGTTCAATTTTCCACAATTTCACCAGGCACTCCAAAAAGACTGCCTGTGCCTCCGATATGCAGGATATTATTGGTGAAAGTGGGTAAGAAGGTCTCAAAACCTTCACTTCAAAGGCTTTAATCTTTCCAGAGGAACAAAGAGAGGTGGAAACAAGATAACTGTAATTAATGCCTGTTACATTAGTACAGAGAGAATGCCTTTGTGCCTGCCAAGTTGCTTCAGTCATGTCTGACTCTTTGCAGCCCTGAGGACTATAGACCATCAGGCACCTGTGTCCATGGGATTTTCCAGGCAAGAATACTGGAGTGGGTTGCCATTCCCTCTTCCAGGGGATCTTCCCAAACCAGGAACTGAATCAGAATCTCTTAAATCTTCTGAGTTGGCATGTTCTTTAGCACTAGCGTGACCTGGGAAGCCCACAGAGAAAATAAGGACAATTTTGGAGGAGATTGCATTTGAGCTGGACCTTGGTGGAAAGGTATGATGTGAGGGGGCCAGACTGCTCATCTCAAAAAGAACAAATTCCCTCTTAACAATTCCTATTTTCTTCTTTCTCGTTGTCTTTCCCCTTCATTTCTTCCCATTTTCCTTCTGCTTTTCTAATAAAAATAAGAATGTTCAGTGAGCTACTCCTGTCAAGGGCAAAGCTAATAGTAGATGCAGTCTAGTGGGCTTAAATTTTTCTGGCTTGGTTAAGGCTCATGAATATAGAATTCAAATTCTATAACACTTGAATTTGTCAAATCCATAGAATTTAAGAGTTGGAAAAGACCTTTACCAAATCCTGATTTTATAAGTGAGATAACAAATGGAAAATCAGATAACTGACAGTTGCAGATCTGGACTTACTAATAGAACTCAGTGAGGTTGACTCTAAAATCCAGGCTTGTTCCATCTTTCTGGAGGGCGTTTAACCAGCAGATTCAATGCCCAAATACAAGTTCCTCTTGTAAGTTACCAGATGAAAATACGTACCTGAGCTTTATTTTCATTTTATTTTCCAACAACTTAGAGTGATCTCATTTAGATTTTAAATCAGGAAAAGCATGTACTTTCTCTTTAAGGAATAAAGATGTGTGAGGACTGTCCCATTTTAAACAAGACTTTCTCTTAGTTCAATTTTCCACAATTTCACCAGGCACTCCAAAAGACTGCCTGTGCCTCCGATATGCAGGATATTATTGGTGAAAGTGGGTAAGAAGGTCTCAAAACCTTCACTTCAAAGGCTTTAATCTTTCCAGAGGAACAAAGAGAGGTGGAAACAAGATAACTGTAATTAATGCCTGTTACATTAGTACAGAGAGAATGCCTTTGTGCCTGCCAAGTTGCTTCAGTCATGTCTGACTCTTTGCAGCCCTGAGGACTATAGACCATCAGGCACCTGTGTCCATGGGATTTTCCAGGCAAGAATACTGGAGTGGGTTGCCATTCCCTCTTCCAGGGGATCTTCCCAAACCAGGAACTGAATCAGAATCTCTTAAATCTTCTGAGTTGGCATGTTCTTTAGCACTAGCGTGACCTGGGAAGCCCACAGAGAAAATAAGGACAATTTTGGAGGAGATTGCATTTGAGCTGGACCTTGGTGGAAAGGTATGATGTGAGGGGGCCAGACTGCTCATCTCAAAAAGAACAAATTCCCTCTTAACAATTCCTATTTTCTTCTTTCTCGTTGTCTTTCCCCTTCATTTCTTCCCATTTTCCTTCTGCTTTTCTAATAAAAATAAGAATGTTCAGTGAGCTACTCCTGTCAAGGGCAAAGCTAATAGTAGATGCAGTCTAGTGGGCTTAAATTTTTCTGGCTTGGTTAAGGCTCATGAATATAGAATTCAAATTCTATAACACTTGAATTTGTCAAATCCATAGAATTTAAGAGTTGGAAAAGACCTTTACCAAATCCTGATTTTATAAGTGAGATAACAAATGGAAAATCAGATAACTGACAGTTGCAGATCTGGACTTACTAATAGAACTCAGTGAGGTTGACTCTAAAATCCAGGCTTGTTCCATCTTTCTGGAGGGCGTTTAACCAGCAGATTCAATGCCCAAATACAAGTTCCTCTTGTAAGTTACCAGATGAAAATACGTACCTGAGCTTTATTTTCATTTTATTTTCCAACAACTTAGAGTGATCTCATTTAGATTTTAAATCAGGAAAAGCATGTACTTTCTCTTTAAGGAATAAAGATGTGTGAGGACTGTCCCATTTTACAAATCTCCTATGCCTGTGCTCAAAGGGAAACCCAAGGGGCTCCCCAAACACATCCACTTCTCTTTTTCTGGGGCAGATCTATTAAGGTGTCACTGTTTAAAAAACTCAGCAGCAAGTGCACTTGCCTGCTGGATGTGGATCTGCTGAACTTGAAACAAACCATTTTCCCATTTCAGGTGTGAGTGTAGCAAGAAAAGGAATCATTTTTAGCTTCACTTAAACTTGGACTAATGCGTTTAAGAAAGGTTGGCAGCAGAGAGTTAAGGAGCTCAGGATCCTGTCTGCTTTTGCTTATGGCACTAAGATGCACACTGTAAAACCAGGTTACCAGTTAAAATGAGTCGGATGTGCTAATTCATAGCTCATTCTCTAGACTTATGTCATGAGTTCATTATATAACTTAGCAAGATTCTGGGGCCTTTCTCTAGGGAGGGAAAGTTCCAGAAAATAGAGGTGCTAGACAGGCATGAGGGTAGTCCTTTGATAAAGGGAGATTTCAGGTCTTTGTTTCTCAGAAGCTCATGCTATTTATACCTCCATCCTCTGATCCCTTAATAATGAAAGAATGTTGCAGATTTTTACTGTCCTCAAAGTACACACTTCCACAGGCATGGAAATGATCCTTCATCATGTCATGGGTGAAAAGGCAAGTAATGACCTATTAATTTAAAATAAAGCATTAAAGGGTCTTTGATGTAATTCATCATTTAAAAAGCACATACTTTATCCTGCAGGTTACTTTTAGTGGATACATTCATAACTGCTTTGGAATGCAGAGTGAGGGGAAAAAATTGATTCGTCTTCGTATTCACTGGCTAGATGGATTCTCTGGATTTACTTCAATTTCCCTAAATCTGAAGGCTACATTTTTTAAGAAAGCAGAGTTATTCAAAAACGATAGCTTTCTCATGGTTGCAAACTGGTATTTCTTCAGTGGAAGCACACATGGTTATGTCTTCCCAAATACAAGTTCCTCTTGTAAGTTACCAGATGAAAATACGTACCTGAGCTTTATTTTCATTTTATTTTCCAACAACTTAGAGTGATCTCATTTAGATTTTAAATCAGGAAAAGCATGTACTTTCTCTTTAAGGAATAAAGATGTGTGAGGACTGTCCCATTTTACAAATCTCCTATGCCTGTGCTCAAAGGGAAACCCAAGGGGCTCCCCAAACACATCCACTTCTCTTTTTCTGGGGCAGATCTATTAAGGTGTCACTGTTTAAAACTCAGCAGCAAGTGCACTTGCCTGCTGGATGTGGATCTGCTGAACTTGAAACAAACCATTTTCCCATTTCAGGTGTGAGTGTAGCAAGAAAAGGAATCATTTTTAGCTTCACTTAAACTTGGACTAATGCGTTTAAGAAAGGTTGGCAGCAGAGAGTTAAGGAGCTCAGGATCCTGTCTGCTTTTGCTTATGGCACTAAGATGCACACTGTAAAACCAGGTTACCAGTTAAAATGAGTCGGATGTGCTAATTCATAGCTCATTCTCTAGACTTATGTCATGAGTTCATTATATAACTTAGCAAGATTCTGGGGCCTTTCTCTAGGGAGGGAAAGTTCCAGAAAATAGAGGTGCTAGACAGGCATGAGGGTAGTCCTTTGATAAAGGGAGATTTCAGGTCTTTGTTTCTCAGAAGCTCATGCTATTTATACCTCCATCCTCTGATCCCTTAATAATGAAAGAATGTTGCAGATTTTTACTGTCCTCAAAGTACACACTTCCACAGGCATGGAAATGATCCTTCATCATGTCATGGGTGAAAAGGCAAGTAATGACCTATTAATTTAAAATAAAGCATTAAAGGGTCTTTGATGTAATTCATCATTTAAAAAGCACATACTTTATCCTGCAGGTTACTTTTAGTGGATACATTCATAACTGCTTTGGAATGCAGAGTGAGGGGAAAAAATTGATTCGTCTTCGTATTCACTGGCTAGATGGATTCTCTGGATTTACTTCAATTTCCCTAAATCTGAAGGCTACATTTTTTAAGAAAGCAGAGTTATTCAAAAACGATAGCTTTCTCATGGTTGCAAACTGGTATTTCTTCAGTGGAAGCACACATGGTTATGTCTTCCCTGAAGATTAAATGAATCACAGCAAATTCTCATCTACTGGTTTGTCTCTTCATATTATTACAGTCATGGATGTGATGTGGTCATACCAAATAGGAATATGTCATCATGGAATTCTGTTGATAGAGAAAGCCAAAGCATTAAATGGTTAAAAGGCCTTGTCAGTCCCCCAGTGGCTCCTTATAGGTCAGATGACTAACTTCTTATGCTGGTTTTCTGACAAAGCTCATTGCAGGTAGAAACAAAACTCTCTTCCTCATCCCTTTACTGCTGTTTCTAAAAATCTTTAGCCCTACAATGGAATCTTCAGAATGTACTTCACGAAACACAGTCCCACCTGCCAGTCTCTCACTTGCATCCACTTGTGCAGGGTTCTCTCTTTAAATACAGATAAAGCACAGCCAGGCTTGGATCTTAGAAATAACTTTTCTACTCATTCTGTGGATCCCATGAGCTCTCCAGGAAGTATCAGTCCTCTCTTACATCATTATTTTCTCTCTTCATGCATGTAAGCATTCTATAGCAAATCCTAGGGCTTACCTCATGGCTCAGATGGTAAACAGTATGCCTACAATACAGGTTCGATCCCTGCATCAGGAAGGAAATGGCAACTTATTCCAGGATTCTTGCCTGGAGAATTCTGTGAACAAAGGAGCCTGGCAGGCTATAGTCCTTGGGGTTGCAGAGTCGGACATGACTGAGTGAGTGACGCTTTCAGTTTTCATAACAAATCTTACTTTTAATAAAGCCTTCCTTGGGCCTCTCATCACTTTTAGAGCTTTTTTGTGCCCCTTTGAAATGAAACCCTTTGCTTCCATATCCCTTCTTACTCATTTGTGAGCCTATAAGCCCATTCCAGTCAAATTCAGTCTGTACCATTCCATTCCTGTGGTCAAGCATGACCCCTCTTTGTCAAATCCAGCAGTCTCTTCTAATTTTCATCTTGATGGATAAGCAGCATTTGACACAATTGATAACTTTCTCCTCCTTGAAACATTTTCTTCCTTTGGCTTCAGTAGGATGTTCTTGACTCTATCTCCAGGCTGTACTTTCTCAGGCTCCTTTTTTTTTTTTTTAATCAACAAACAGTTTATAGCTCTTTAGACACTGGAAGGCCCCAGGGCTCTGTCTTACAATCTCTGTTATTGTCTGTGTACATATTCAACCAGATTTATGTTGGGTCTGCATTTAGGATAGATCCAAGAGCTGACTATGACTCAGTATTTCCACTGACGTCACTTTAGTTGATATCCTCTCCTTCTCACCTCTGTACATTGAACTGTTCTCCTAAGAAGTCACCAAGCTGCCACTTTTGCCATCTGTACTCTGTCTTCTACCTTGGGACCCCAGCAGTCAGTGGCATTTGTTTAAAATATAAGTCAGATCATGTCTCTGTTCTGCTCAAAATCCAGTATAAGTTCATTCCTCCACTTTTCCTTGAGAATAAAATTTTAACCTTCAACATGATCTGTTCTACTTTATGCCTTTCCCCTAGTAAAACAATTACCCTGTCTTTCAACTCCTCAGTAGCAACAAATAGTTTGGTTTCTTACTCTTCCATGAATATGCCAAGGGCACTCCCATCTGTGGGCCTTGTGCTCACATATTCTTCTGTCTGGGGAGCTCTCCCAGCAGATGTCTGAGCAACTTCTTCCTCCAAACAACTCAGATTGATGTTGTTGTTCAGTTGCTAAGCTGTGTCTGACTATGACCGTGTAAGTCTAGAACAGAGCCAGTCACTTGGCAGCTACTTAGTAAATGTCTCTGGTTGAATGACTATCTCTGCTATATAATAACAGCTGTATCTGTCTCACTTACAAACCCAAAATATTTGTGAATCTCATTCAGATTTTGAGTAATCTTTTTATTTTCAAATATCCTAATATATACACAATTGAACCAATGAACAAATATTAGTTTACATATATATACAGATGTACACATGCACATATATATATATAAAATATGAACAATTTTCAAATGATCTGACTGATATCTAATATGAAAAAATATTATAGACATATTTTTAAAATGTTAAATCTGGGGTTTCCCTGGTGGTCCAGTGGATAAAGAGTCCGCCTAGGAGTGGAAGGGGCATCAGTTCAATCTCTGGCCCAGGAAGATCCCATGTACTGCAAAGCAGCTGGACCGATGGGTCCAATTACGAGCCAGCTCTCTGGAGCACATGCGCCCAGAGCCAGTGCTCTGCAATGAGAGAGGCCACTGTCATGGGAGGCCCACACAGGCCAAAGAATAAAGATGGATGAAAATAAATTAAAAATAAATAAAAGAGGCCAAAATTATTTTTTAAATCATAAAAAATGTTAAATCTATTTCTGGCTGTTGTATATGGGCCAAACAATAAGTGAATTATGCACACTGAATGGGAAAAAATATTTGGATTTAGTGTAAAATATTAGATCGGTACATATGTTAGTTGCAGTTGATTTATCAAACATCAGAAATCACTGGTAACTAAACTATGATATAACTTTAAGACATCTAATTTTTGTAATAGAATGTAGAAACTTCTGCTATTATCTTCCTCTAAGCTAGAACTTTTTAATGAAACACACAGTAGATACTTCTTTTCTAATATTGGAGCCCAGTGTCTTAGGCAAGGAAGTGCTCAAGCTGGTGGGATAAAGAAATCAGTCTCTGAAGCCACACAAATGTGAATTCAAGTCTTTACTCTGCCACCCAGCAGCTCAGCAATCTGTTTATCATTTTCTGTGCCCAAGTCTGTAAAGCACTAAGCATCATGTGTAACAAACATATGGAAGGATCCAGTAAATGTCAGTCACTATCTTTATTATTCTTATTAATGTGAGTCCAACTATTAGCTGTACATATGTAAAGTGCTTATAGTTTGTTGGGCCAGCCTGAGATCATGTCACCTAATTATCAGGGACCCTGTCTTAATACGTCACAGCTAGTGGCCTGTCATTTTTTAAGTCGTAAAGACAGAAGGCAACTATAATCTCTTCAAAAATTTTCTCATAGCCTTTTCTTCTTCTTCTTCTGGAACCCCTATAATTCGAATATTGGTGTGTTTGATATTATCCCAGAGGTCTCTGAGGCTATCCTCTGCTCTTCTCATTCTTTGAGCTAGATTCTGTTTTTCAGCAGTTACTTCCGCCATGCTATCTTCCAGCTCACTTATCCAGTCTTCTGTCTCAGATACTCTGCTCTTGATTCCTTCTGCAGTGTTTTCAGTTCAGCAATTGAGTTGTTTGTCTCTGTTAGCCATGATAAAGGCCAAACTGTCATGGGAGGCCCACACATGGCCAAAGAATTAGCACAGAATGCTCTGCAATGAGAGAGGCCACTGTCATGGGAGGCCCACACAGGCCAAAGAATAAAGATGGATGAAAATAAATTAAAAATAAATAAAAGAGGCCAAAATTATTTTTTAAATCATAAAAAATGTTAAATCTATTTCTGGCTGTTGTATATGGGCCAAACAATAAGTGAATTATGCACACTGAATGGGAAAAAATATTTGGATTTAGTGTAAAATATTAGATCGGTACATATGTTAGTTGCAGTTGATTTATCAAACATCAGAAATCACTGGTAACTAAACTATGATATAACTTTAAGACATCTAATTTTTGTAATAGAATGTAGAAACTTCTGCTATTATCTTCCTCTAAGCTAGAACTTTTTAATGAAACACACAGTAGATACTTCTTTTCTAATATTGGAGCCCAGTGTCTTAGGCAAGGAAGTGCTCAAGCTGGTGGGATAAAGAAATCAGTCTCTGAAGCCACACAAATGTGAATTCAAGTCTTTACTCTGCCACCCAGCAGCTCAGCAATCTGTTTATCATTTTCTGTGCCCAAGTCTGTAAAGCACTAAGCATCATGTGTAACAAACATATGGAAGGATCCAGTAAATGTCAGTCACTATCTTTATTATTCTTATTAATGTGAGTCCAACTATTAGCTGTACATATGTAAAGTGCTTATAGTTTGTTGGGCCAGCCTGAGATCATGTCACCTAATTATCAGGGACCCTGTCTTAATACGTCACAGCTAGTGGCCTGTCATTTTTTAAGTCGTAAAGACAGAAGGCAACTATAATCTCTTCAAAAATTTTCTCATAGCCTTTTCTTCTTCTTCTTCTGGAACCCCTATAATTCGAATATTGGTGTGTTTGATATTATCCCAGAGGTCTCTGAGGCTATCCTCTGCTCTTCTCATTCTTTGAGCTAGATTCTGTTTTTCAGCAGTTACTTCCGCCATGCTATCTTCCAGCTCACTTATCCAGTCTTCTGTCTCAGATACTCTGCTCTTGATTCCTTCTGCAGTGTTTTTCAGTTCAGCAATTGAGTTGTTTGTCTCTGTTACTTTTTTGGTAAGTTCTTGTATTTCTTTATTCAGTGTGTTAGTTGTGTCTTGCAATTTCTCTAACATTCTGTTTTCAGTGTCTTTGATCATCTTTACTATCATTCTTCTGAAATCACTTTCAGAAAGTTTGTCCAAACTCTCTTCATTGATTTGATCTTGTGTGTTTGTAGATTGTTCCTTCGCTTGTGTGGTATTTCTCTGCCATCTCATTGTTATTATTAATTTTTTAACTGACTCTGTTTGGTATTTCCTTTTCCCAGACTTTGAGTTACGTCTGTTGGTGTTTGTTGTTTGGAGGGGGCTTCTTATTCTGGGTGATGCTGGTGGTTGGGTGATATCAGGACTTGCATACAAGTGATTACCTTTGTTGGCGTTCTCACTTGTATACTGCTCTCTAGTGTTAGGCGTTCTCTAGTATTGTACAGTTTTGGAGTCGGTGCTCCCTCCCTAAAGCCCCGGGGCTTGTTGCCTGACCAGGGATTGAAGATTTCACGGCTGGTTTGTTATGGCATTAAATGATATCAAAACATGTATACGCGAATGAGAAACAGAAGGTATACCTTTGACAAATGGCTTATAGCCTGATGAAATCAAATCTGAAAGAAGCACCTGTACCCCAATGTTCGTTGCAGCTCTCTATACAATAGCTAGAACATGGAAGCAACCTAGATGCCCATTGACGAATGAATGGATACAAAAGCTCTGGTACATATATACAATAAAATACTACACAACTGTAAAGAGAAATGCAGAAGAATCAGCCCTAATGAGGTGGCTGGATCTAGAACGTATCATAAAAGTGAAGTCAGTCAGAAAGAGAAGGACAAATACAGTATATTAACACATATATATGGAATCTAGCAGGGTGGTGATGATGGCGCCATCCTGCTAGATTCCATATATATGTGTGAAGCAATGGAAAGACAGACATGGACAGTGGACATATGGACATTGTTGGGAAGGAACAGAGGGTGGGAGGCATAAAGGAAGTAGCATGAAGGCCTGTAATATCATAACTGAAGAAAATAGCTCTAGTCATTGCTATGTGAGAAAAAGGGGTCCTTCAGGGCTGCTGTGTGATGGTTGGGAGGGGTGGAAAAGGGGGATATACATGAGACTGATTTAGGAACATGCATGTCTGTAAACAACAAAACTCTGTAAAAGTTAAAAGTAAAATAAAGGTTAAAAAAAAAAGACAGAAGGCCTTGTTCTCTATTAAAAAGTCAACATTTCTCAACCTCATCTGCAGATAAGTGGTTAGTGGCTGAGGAACTGAAAACTTGGAGGACTTTGTGAAGATACTTTATATAGTTAGAAAAACTTCTATAAAAGGGCACACTGAAGACCTTCTTTTGCCTTTTCCTTCAAGTAAAGAGGACATATTAATCATCAACAAAATAGAGAAAACTGTTATCTTTGTTATACTAAATGTTACTGCCTTTTCTTCCACTGAATTGATATTTGCAGTATACAGAGTTAGAGGTGCACAAAATAGCTCATGTCTTAGCTGTGGCATCAAGTATTTTAGTAGTTACTGTGTTCTTCACTGTAACACATTGACAGAGGACAAATAGGCCAGTTACAGTTAATAATGTACTGAATGTACATTTCTTACATCTCAACTCTCAAGCACGTGTCTGTTTAATATTCTTTGTGACAAAATAGGAGATACACACACACACACACACACATATGCACACATGGTTTCCCAAGTGGCTTGGTGGTAAAGAATCTGCCTGCCAGTGTAGGAGACACAGATTCTGTCTCTGGTTTGGGAAGATCCCCTGGAGGAGGAAATGGTGGCCCACTTCAGTATTCTTGCCTGGGAAGTCCCATGGGTAGATTAGACTGGTAGGCTACAGTCCATAGGGTTGGACATAACTGAGTGAATGAGTGTATGAGTACTTCATATTGAGCTGAATTAGTCACCTTTTACAAGGGCCAGTGTTTTCACTTGAGAGAACAACTTTCAAACTATCATTATTCTTGGAAATCATCAGTGAGCCTAGTCTTTCAGTCTTTGCAGTATGATGGCGCCATCCTGCTAGATTCCATATATATGTGAAGCAATGGAAAGACAGACATGGACAGTGGACATATGGCCACTGTTGGGAAGGAACAGAGGGTGGGAGGCATAAAGGAAGTAGCATGAAGGCCTGTAATATCATAACTGAAGAAAATAGCTCTAGTCATTGCTATGTGAGAAAAAGGGGTCCTTCAGGGCTGCTGTGTGATGGTTGGGAGGGGTGGAAAAGGGGGATATACATGAGACTGATTTAGGAACATGCATGTCTGTAAACAACAAAACTCTGTAAAAGTTAAAAGTAAAATAAAGGTTAAAAAAAAAAGACAGAAGGCCTTGTTCTCTATTAAAAAGTCAACATTTCTCAACCTCATCTGCAGATAAGTGGTTAGTGGCTGAGGAACTGAAAACTTGGAGGACTTTGTGAAGATACTTTATATAGTTAGAAAAACTTCTATAAAAGGGCACACTGAAGACCTTCTTTTGCCTTTTCCTTCAAGTAAAGAGGACATATTAATCATCAACAAAATAGAGAAAACTGTTATCTTTGTTATACTAAATGTTACTGCCTTTTCTTCCACTGAATTGATATTTGCAGTATACAGAGTTAGAGGTGCACAAAATAGCTCATGTCTTAGCTGTGGCATCAAGTATTTTAGTAGTTACTGTGTTCTTCACTGTAACACATTGACAGAGGACAAATAGGCCAGTTACAGTTAATAATGTACTGAATGTACATTTCTTACATCTCAACTCTCAAGCACGTGTCTGTTTAATATTCTTTGTGACAAAATAGGAGATACACACACACACACACACACACATATGCACACATGGTTTCCCAAGTGGCTTGGTGGTAAAGAATCTGCCTGCCAGTGTAGGAGACACAGATTCTGTCTCTGGTTTGGGAAGATCCCCTGGAGGAGGAAATGGTGGCCCACTTCAGTATTCTTGCCTGGGAAGTCCCATGGGTAGATTAGACTGGTAGGCTACAGTCCATAGGGTTGGACATAACTGAGTGAATGAGTGTATGAGTACTTCATATTGAGCTGAATTAGTCACCTTTTACAAGGGCCAGTGTTTTCACTTGAGAGAACAACTTTCAAACTATCATTATTCTTGGAAATCATCAGTGAGCCTAGTCTTTCAGGACACAACTGACAGTATTTGCAGCTAATGATAATGTTTGAGTTTTCAAGCAGAAATTGGAATTTTGAAAAACTCCAATCTGTTAGCATGAGCTTGGCAGGTCTGCAAGGCTTCCATTTTTGGGGGAGACTGGTGGCGATATTAATGAATGTGATTTTTTATGTTGTATCATAAAATGTGACAGCTTTTGAAAAATGAGCATAATTCAGCGACTCAGTATCTTCCAAATAACCAATGCATGATGTTACAATACGATGCATTGGTAAAAGATCCATGGTTCAAGGTGCATCCATTAGATTTTTAGAGTAACTGCCATTCTGCATTGTTCTGACAAATATCTCTTCTCACACCGCCCCTCCCCACCCCCGTGCCCCCACCGCCTTTTCGTTCACTGCTTTCAAACAAGGCTGAACTCCTTATACTTTGTTTTGGTTAACGTGTCTCTGGGCTCTGCGCCTGGTATTTCCTCTGCCTGGAGAATAGACTTACATAGCAGACCTTAACTTTATTTAGTTGTTCAGTTGCTGAGTTGTGTCCTACTCTTTACAACGCCATGGACTGCAGCACACCAGGCTTCAAACTCTCCAAGAGTTTGCTCAAACTCATACCCATTGAGTCAGTGATGCCATCCAACCATCTCATCCTCTTTTATCCCCTTCTCCTCCTGCCTTCAGTCGTTTCCAGAATCAGGGTATTTTCCAATGAGTTGGCTCTTTGCATCAGGTGGACAAAGTATTAGAGCTATAGCACCAGTCCTTCCAATGAATATTCATGGTTTATTTCCTTTACGATTGACTGGTTTGATTATCTGAGGGATTCTCAGGAGTCTTCTCCAGCACTACAGTTCTCATTCAAAAGCATCAATTCTTCAGTGCCCAGCCTACACCAGCTCTCACATCCACACATAACTACTGGAGAAACCATAGCTTTGACTATATGGACCTTTGTCAGTAAAGTGATATCTCTGCTTTTTAATACACTGTGTAGATTTGTCATAGCTTTTCTTCCAAGGAACAAGCATCTTTTTTTTATATAGAGTTTTGTTGTCTACTGCCACACACCGAATCCTCTATAGGTATACACAAGTCCTCCCCACCCTGAACCTGCCCCCCATCTCGCTCCCCATTCCACCCCTCCAGGTCACCACAGAGCCCCTGTTTGAGGTTCCCTAGTCCCACAGCATATTCCCCTCCTTCATCCCAGTGTCCATAAGAGTGTTCTCAAGGAGTAAGCATCTTTTAATTTTATGGCTGCTGTCACTGTCCACAGTGATTTTGTAGCTCAAGAAAATAAAGTCTGTCATGGTTTCCATTTCTCCCCCATCTATGTGCCATGAAGGGCATTCTGCCATTGTTCAATACGATGCATTGGTAAAAGATCCATGGTTCAAGGTGCATCCATTAGATTTTTAGAGTAACTGCCATTCTGCATTGTTCTGACAAATATCTCTTCTCACACCGCCCCTCCCCACCCCCGTGCCCCCACCGCCTTTTCGCTCACTGCTTTCAAACAAGGCTGAACTCCTTATACTTTGTTTTGGTTAACGTGTCTCTGGGCTCTGCGCCTGGTATTTCCTCTGCCTGGAGAATAGACTTACATAGCAGACCTTAACTTTATTTAGTTGTTCAGTTGCTGAGTTGTGTCCTACTCTTTACAACGCCATGGACTGCAGCACACCAGGCTTCAAACTCTCCAAGAGTTTGCTCAAACTCATACCCATTGAGTCAGTGATGCCATCCAACCATCTCATCCTCTTTTATCCCCTTCTCCTCCTGCCTTCAGTCGTTTCCAGAATCAGGGTATTTTCCAATGAGTTGGCTCTTTGCATCAGGTGGACAAAGTATTAGAGCTATAGCACCAGTCCTTCCAATGAATATTCATGGTTTATTTCCTTTACGATTGACTGGTTTGATTATCTGAGGGATTCTCAGGAGTCTTCTCCAGCACTACAGTTCTCATTCAAAAGCATCAATTCTTCAGTGCCCAGCCTACACCAGCTCTCACATCCACACATAACTACTGGAGAAACCATAGCTTTGACTATATGGACCTTTGTCAGTAAAGTGATATCTCTGCTTTTTAATACACTGTGTAGATTTGTCATAGCTTTTCTTCCAAGGAACAAGCATCTTTTTTTTATATAGAGTTTTGTTGTCTACTGCCACACACCGAATCCTCTATAGGTATACACAAGTCCTCCCCACCCTGAACCTGCCCCCCATCTCGCTCCCCATTCCACCCCTCCAGGTCACCACAGAGCCCCTGTTTGAGGTTCCCTAGTCCCACAGCATATTCCCCTCCTTCATCCCAGTGTCCATAAGAGTGTTCTCAAGGAGTAAGCATCTTTTAATTTTATGGCTGCTGTCACTGTCCACAGTGATTTTGTAGCTCAAGAAAATAAAGTCTGTCATGGTTTCCATTTTTTCCCCAATCTATTTGCCATGAAGTATTGGGACCAGATGCCATTATCATTCTTTTTAGAATGTTGAGCTTTAAGCCAGCTTTTTCACTCTCCTCTTTCACCTTCATTAAGAGGCTTTTTGGTTCCTCTTCACTTTCTGCCATTAGGGTGGTACCATCTGCATGTCGGAGGTTGTTGATATTTTCCCAGCAGTCTTGATTCCAGCTTGTGCTTCATCCAGCCTGGCATTTCTCATTCTGTACTCTGCATATAAGTTAAATAAGCAGGATGGCAGAATACAAGCCTTGATGTACTCCTTTTCCAATTGTGAAATTGGGACAACAGACAATAGTCTGTGGTTTCATGTCTAGTTCCAGTTGTTGCTTCTTGACTAACATATGGGTTTCTCAGACGACAGGTAAGGTGGTCTAGTATTTCTGTCTCTTTAAGAATTGTCCACAGTTTGTTGTGATCAACACAGTCAAATGAAGAAGGAGTACGTGTTTTTCTGGAATTCCCTTGCTTTTCATATGATCCAACGGATGTTGACAACTTGATTCCTGGTTGCACTGCCTTTTCTAAATCCAGTTTATACATCTGGGAATTCTTGGTTCATGTACTGTTGAATCCTATCTTGAAGAATTTTGAACATTACTTTTCTAGCATGTGAAATGAGCACAGTTGTATGGTGGTATAAACATTCTTTGGCATTGCCCATCTTTGGGATTGGAATGAGAACTGACCTTTTCCAGTCCTGTGACCACTGCCGAGTTTTCCATATTTCCTGGCATACTGAGTGCAGCACTTTAACAACATTGTCTGTTAGGATTTGAAATAGCTCAGCTGGAACTTTATTTCAGATCTCTCCACAAATGCCTGCTTCCTAGGGAAACCATCTCTAATATCCGTATTCAAAGCAGCTTTGCTGCATATCTTCAGATTTCCTCATAGTACTAGTTAATAACTACTGTCCATTTCCTAACAAATTTATGAAGTGCTTCCAGTCTTCTCCAAGGATGTAAACTCTACAAAGCAGCAAACTTGTTTGTCTCTCTTATTCACTAATGCTAACCAGAAACTTGAAAAATAACGTCTAGGGTATATTGTATACTCAATAAATGGTGGTTGAATGAATGGATCAATGAATGGATCGATGAATAAATATTTAATTTTTTTTTTCTCTCAGAATCAGAAGAGTAAATACCTTGAATACACTCATAGATTTTTTGGGGACAAAGACAGAAGTGATAACAGGTTAATGTCAGAATCCAAAGTCTTAAATAGTAATGTTTTCTACATTTTGAGTTCTCTAAATTTACAAATACTTATCCCTTCATTTCCCTGGCAGTCATTTATTTTAGACAGTATTAACAATTTTAAGAAATGATTTATTTGTTTTTATTAGGAAGCTGTTCCTCTTTCAAGTATTTAATTAAGGAGGAAAAGAGTAAGATATAGTCAGTTATGGGAAGATTTTCAGATTACACAAACATAGGGCATCCTTAAATGTTGGGAAAAAGTTAATTTAGTAGATAAAACCTTGCAAAACTGATCAATATTCACAGGACGAAAAACAACAGGATCTCCTTGGGATGCTATTTTGATTTCCTGTGGATAATTTGCAGAGTTTTAAAATACTCAGAAAGCACAGACACAGAAACCTCATAGAATCAAAAAAATAAAAAAAGACAATGTCTTTAGACTTCAAGGATATTGATTAATCATTTTGGTCTTTTCAAAATCTTATGCAATTTTAATACAGTTTTTAAATCAAAGGTCAGTGAGTATCTTTCAGACCTCACAAGTTAGGATATGTTTTATATACTAATATGATAGTGTAAAAATACTGGTATAAACATTCTTTGGCATTGCCCATCTTTGGGATTGGAATGAGAACTGACCTTTTCCAGTCCTGTGACCACTGCCGAGTTTTCCATATTTCCTGGCATACTGAGTGCAGCACTTTAACAACATTGTCTGTTAGGATTTGAAATAGCTCAGCTGGAACTTTATTTCAGATCTCTCCACAAATGCCTGCTTCCTAGGGAAACCATCTCTAATATCCGTATTCAAAGCAGCTTTGCTGCATATCTTCAGATTTCCTCATAGTACTAGTTAATAACTACTGTCCATTTCCTAACAAATTTATGAAGTGCTTCCAGTCTTCTCCAAGGATGTAAACTCTACAAAGCAGCAAACTTGTTTGTCTCTCTTATTCACTAATGCTAACCAGAAACTTGAAAAATAACGTCTAGGGTATATTGTATACTCAATAAATGGTGGTTGAATGAATGGATCAATGAATGGATCGATGAATAAATATTTAATTTTTTTTTTCTCTCAGAATCAGAAGAGTAAATACCTTGAATACACTCATAGATTTTTGGTGACAAAGACAGAAGTGATAACAGCTTAATGTCAGAATCCAAAGTCTTAAATAGTAATGTTTTCTACATTTTGAGTTCTCTAAATTTACAAATACTTATCCCTTCATTTCCCTGGCAGTCATTTATTTTAGACAGTATTAACAATTTTAAGAAATGATTTATTTGTTTTTATTAGGAAGCTGTTCCTCTTTCAAGTATTTAATTAAGGAGGAAAAGAGTAAGATATAGTCAGTTATGGGAAGATTTTCAGATTACACAAACATAGGGCATCCTTAAATGTTGGGAAAAAGTTAATTTAGTAGATAAAACCTTGCAAAACTGATCAATATTCACAGGACGAAAAACAACAGGATCTCCTTGGGATGCTATTTTGATTTCCTGTGGATAATTTGCAGAGTTTTAAAATACTCAGAAAGCACAGACACAGAAACCTCATAGAATCAAAAAAATAAAAAAAGACAATGTCTTTAGACTTCAAGGATATTGATTAATCATTTTGGTCTTTTTCAAAATCTTATGCAATTTTTAATACAGTTTTTTTAAATCAAAGGTCAGTGAGTATCTTTCAGACCTCACAAGTTAGGATATGTTTTATATACTAATATGATAGTGTAAAAATACTGCTATTTAGAGACTTACTTCCCACATCCTTTGTCTTGATTTCTGTCTTACCTACCCCAGTAGAATTCACTGTTAATCTGCTTATTAGGTTTGGGGAAATAGCTTGTTTTGCTGACCATGAGCCTGTGTGAAGAGACCAATTACAAGAATGGTATTTGGACTGACTTATTTTATAAAGCCTCTGGAAGAGAGCAGAGATGAAAAGAAGCTGGAAAAGTATAAGCTGAGAATTTCTGAGGAAGGCTTGAAGGTGAGACTTCAGGTGTAGCTCTCCTGGTGTGAGAGTTTGTAGTTCTCATCTCTCTCATGAAGAGATATGCTTAAAAGTATCTGGAAGATGTTTTGCTATGTTCATTACAACATAATTTGTTTTGGTACAGTTGTTTAAATTCAATTCTTTCCATGCCGTGCAATTTAATTAATCCTTTAGACCCTTCTTGAGAGATGTGATGAAAGTCAAGTTACTTTGCTATTCTATTTTACACATGGAATTATATATATTTTATTTCATATGTAATGAGCAAGGTGTGGATCCTCGCAATAAGGAGACTTGGTCTAATTATTGCTATAGGGATTTGCTAACCAAATTTAATTTGTGCAGTTCATTTATATAAAGTGTTGATATGGTGTGTATTTCTTTTCACTTTTTCACTTATTGGTATTGCTTTAAGTAAGGATTAGCTTACAGCCCATGGACACTCCAAATTTGTTTCTTCTGTGATTTTAGAATTGCACTGTGCAGTTCAGTTCAGTCACTCAGTTGTGTCTGACTCTTTATGACCCCATGGACTGCAGCCTGCCAGGCTTCCCTGTCCTTCACCATTTCCCAGATCTTGCTCAAACTCATGTCCATTGCCTCAGTGATGCCATCCAACCATTTGTCCCCTGTTGTCCCCTTCTCTTTGACTTTCTATTTTCCCCAACAACAAGGTCTTCTCCAGTGACTCATATTATTATTGACCACTTTAAATAAGGCTGTTGAGATTGAGACACTTAATTTTTATGTTACTTCACTTAAACTTTAAAATGGATACTAAATTCAGTTATTGGAAAATTTTAAGTATTTTTACTTAAACTTTTAAAATTTTTGAAAAATCGTGAAAAATAGACCTCACAAGTTAGAAAATATTTGGTTCTTAGAGACTTACTTCCCACATCCTTTGTCTTGATTTCTGTCTTACCTACCCCAGTAGAATTCACTGTTAATCTGCTTATTAGGTTTGGGGAAATAGCTTGTTTTGCTGACCATGAGCCTGTGTGAAGAGACCAATTACAAGAATGGTATTTGGACTGACTTATTTTATAAAGCCTCTGGAAGAGAGCAGAGATGAAAAGAAGCTGGAAAAGTATAAGCTGAGAATTTCTGAGGAAGGCTTGAAGGTGAGACTTCAGGTGTAGCTCTCCTGGTGTGAGAGTTTGTAGTTCTCATCTCTCTCATGAAGAGATATGCTTAAAAGTATCTGGAAGATGTTTTGCTATGTTCATTACAACATAATTTGTTTTGGTACAGTTGTTTAAATTCAATTCTTTCCATGCCGTGCAATTTAATTAATCCTTTAGACCCTTCTTGAGAGATGTGATGAAAGTCAAGTTACTTTGCTATTCTATTTTACACATGGAATTATATATATTTTATTTCATATGTAATGAGAAAGGGTGTGGATCCTCGCAATAAGGAGACTTGGTCTAATTATTGCTATAGGGATTTGCTAACCAAATTTAATTTGTGCAGTTCATTTATATAAAGTGTTGATATGGTGTGTATTTCTTTTCACTTTTTCACTTATTGGTATTGCTTTAAGTAAGGATTAGCTTACAGCCCATGGACACTCCAAATTTGTTTCTTCTGTGATTTTAGAATTGCACTGTGCAGTTCAGTTCAGTCACTCAGTTGTGTCTGACTCTTTATGACCCCATGGACTGCAGCCTGCCAGGCTTCCCTGTCCTTCACCATTTCCCAGATCTTGCTCAAACTCATGTCCATTGCCTCAGTGATGCCATCCAACCATTTGTCCCCTGTTGTCCCCTTCTCTTTTGACTTTCTATTTTCCCCAACAACAAGGTCTTCTCCAGTGACTCATATTATTATTGACCACTTTAAATAAGGCTGTTGAGATTGAGACACTTAATTTTTATGTTACTTCACTTAAACTTTAAAATGGATACTAAATTCAGTTATTGGAAAATTTTAAGTATTTTTACAATAATGTGTATGTGGATCTACTTTTCTGATCTATATATTTTGTGAAATCTACATTCATATCAGGTATTTTTTATTAAATTTAGCATATGAATAAGAGAAATAAAGACACACGGGATTTTGGAAAACATGCTACAGAAATAATGTAAAATATCTTGTATATTGATTACAAATAGACAATGTATTGGACAATGAGTTAAACAAAATCTTTAAATCTAACATTGATTGACTCATTCAGCAAATGGGCTTCCCTGGTAGCTCAGTGGTAAAGAATCTGCCTACAGTGTGGGAGCCTGCTGAGGCACAGTCCAAGGGGTCACAAAGAGTCAGACCATGACTGAGCAACTAAGCATGTACACATTCAACAATTATTTAATGAGTATTTGCTATGAACAGAGATTGTTGTAGAAAGAGACATGGCAAAGATACTCAACTCTCTTGACGCATTCAAAAATGAGATTTGAATTTGTCCTAAGAGGGTTTAAAAGGCATAACAGAGAAGAATAGTCTCAGTAAAACCATGAAGGAAGCAATAAAAGCTACAGGCGCTGGAAGAGTGAGAAGACCAGCCTGGTAGAACTGGAATATATTGTCAGAGAGTGAAAGAAAAAGTAATAAAGCACACTTGTCATATTAAATGTGGTTGATGTGACTCCTTTTATTGGGGTACATTAAATACACTAAAGAGTGTTCAATAAGCCAAGAAACATGGAGACAATCGTATACTTACTATACTTTGTTCATATTAACAATGGAACTTACTCCTTTAGATTTAGAGCTGTTGTACCTAAATCGGAGATCGGAATTATATTGAACATGTTCCGGGGGTTTTTTGGGCGAAATATTGGACTGCAGCCTGCCAGGCTTCCCTGTCCTTCACCATTTCCCAGATCTTGCTCAAACTCATGTCCATTGCCTCAGTGATGCCATCCAACCATTTGTCCCCTGTTGTCCCCTTCTCTTTGACTTTCTATTTTCCCCAACAACAAGGTCTTCTCCAGTGACTCATATTATTATTGACCACTTTAAATAAGGCTGTTGAGATTGAGACACTTAATTTTTATGTTACTTCACTTAAACTTTAAAATGGATACTAAATTCAGTTATTGGAAAATTTTAAGTATTTTTACAATAATGTGTATGTGGATCTACTTTTCTGATCTATATATTTTGTGAAATCTACATTCATATCAGGTATTTTTTATTAAATTTAGCATATGAATAAGAGAAATAAAGACACACGGGATTTTGGAAAACATGCTACAGAAATAATGTAAAATATCTTGTATATTGATTACAAATAGACAATGTATTGGACAATGAGTTAAACAAAATCTTTAAATCTAACATTGATTGACTCATTCAGCAAATGGGCTTCCCTGGTAGCTCAGTGGTAAAGAATCTGCCTACAGTGTGGGAGCCTGCTGAGGCACAGTCCAAGGGGTCACAAAGAGTCAGACCATGACTGAGCAACTAAGCATGTACACATTCAACAATTATTTAATGAGTATTTGCTATGAACAGAGATTGTTGTAGAAAGAGACATGGCAAAGATACTCAACTCTCTTGACGCATTCAAAAATGAGATTTGAATTTGTCCTAAGAGGGTTTAAAAGGCATAACAGAGAAGAATAGTCTCAGTAAAACCATGAAGGAAGCAATAAAAGCTACAGGCGCTGGAAGAGTGAGAAGACCAGCCTGGTAGAACTGGAATATATTGTCAGAGAGTGAAAGAAAAAGTAATAAAGCACACTTGTCATATTAAATGTGGTTGATGTGACTCCTTTTATTGGGGTACATTAAATACACTAAAGAGTGTTCAATAAGCCAAGAAACATGGAGACAATCGTATACTTACTATACTTTGTTCATATTAACAATGGAACTTACTCCTTTAGATTTAGAGCTGTTTTACCTAAAAAGGTGTGCTGGAGATCGAAGAGAATTATATTGAACATGTTCCTGGAAAATGTAATTAAGGTTGTAGTGGATTTAAAAGAGGTCTGAAAATACTTTGACAGTTCTCCCTTCCAAAGGCAATACTTAGTTCCCCTCCCTGGGAATGTAGGTCGGACTTAATGATTCCTTTCTAACTACAGAATGTAGCAGAAGTGACTTGCTATGTGCCTTGCAAGGTCATCAAAAGGATATAGCTCCTGTCTGGCTCTCTTGCATCCATTTCTCTGAGGGAAGCTAGCTTTCATGTTGTGAAGACAGGCAAGCTGCTCCTTGGAGAAGCCACATGGAGAAGAACTGGGCCCTCCTGTCCAAAACCAACACTACCTTACCAGCCACAGAGATAAAACTATCTTTGAAGTGGATCATTCAGCCACAATTAAGGCTTGAGGTGACAAGCCTGAACCAATATTTTGACCACAACCTCATGAAATATGAACCAGAACCATTCAGCCAATCTGCTTCCAAGTTCTAGACCCTGAGGAAACTGAATTATAATTAATGTTAATAATTATGTCAGTAAGTTGTGTAGCAATTTATATAGCAATAAATAACTGAAAACATGCTGTTTAAAATAACTATATCTTGGGTTTTCTGACCTTTCAGATACTGTGTAGGTACGTGCAATGGGGAATGTCATGATGATGGTGCCATCTTGACAGTAACAGTCTGGTAACATTGACAAAAAGATCAGATGGCCGAGAGACAGACACCACTGAAAAGTGACTGGGTCTATTTTAGTCTCTCAGGGTAGAGGTGACCTGGAGAAGGGCAGGAGAAGAAGAGACAGAGAAATGAACGAGGTCCAGCCTACACATGTCAGAAATTATTCATCCAAAGATGATGTCACATTTCTGAGCTAGAGTATCTTAGTGGTTGACACTTCCTTAGGTGAAAATCCATACGTGCTTAGGGAGAGGGGTTCAGTTTGGGACAGAGTAAAATTTAAGGTGATAGATGACTTGAGGCTGGAAAAGGGTAAAGAGTCTATGGTAGTGATACGGGAACTTTAATATTACTCTCAATTTAAAAAATAAGCTGGAAATTTTTCACAGTGAGGAAAATTTGTCAGTAATTGATCAATCCTTTGGCTCTCTTATGACATATTAGGATCAGTCATGCTGGAAAATCTGCCATTGTACTTTTAGCTGATTGAGCTTACTGATGTTACAAACTGTAAATGAAGATCAACTCTATTGATATTATCAAAGGACACTGAAGGTCAAAGGAAACATCTTTCTTCAGTTCTTGCTAGTGAGAAGTCAGAATCATCTTACCACCTTCTTTTCTCTTTTTCCACTTTGTTCTTATGGAGTAGTTACAACCCTACCATCTATTCATTCATTGTCATCATGGGCATCTTCCTCCTTTTCATCTTCATTAGAGGAGAAAGCAGAAAAAACTCTGTATGTTGACCACAGTTTACCCTGATGTATGGAGCATTTTATATACTCAACTTTTCTTAGCTCTTAAGTCTGTGATTGTTTAATAAGGAAATGCTTGCTCTCACGTACAAATGAGAGAGCTCAGTATAAAAGAAATTTAAAAAAAAAAAAAAAAAAACTGTCCAGAGCCTGGGTTGAAGACACTAAAGCTGTTGGTCTTACCATTCTGTAGCTCTTGGATGGTTGCTCATATACATAACCAGAACTTTTCTCTTCTTTCTTGTTCATACAATGTTCTTACCTAGCCTCCCTGAACATCCTGATCCACACTCACAAACAGTGTCTTCTGCTCTTTTCCACTTATTTGACATTAATTCACTTTCCATAGTTTCTCCACAATCTTGCCTCTTCCTTGAGGTCTTCCTTTATATACCATATCTTAAAGAACTTTATCTGACCTCTAAATAAGAGTTAGTGACATATGACTTGACTATGAAGCACTTCATTTTTTATTGTAGTTTATTTACAGTGTTAATTTCTGCTGTACAACAGTGTAACTCATATGTATAGCTACACACACACACACACACATACACATTCTTTTACTATTCTTATTCCATTATGATTTATCTCAGGATATTGACTACAGTTCCCTGCACAGATTGTCTCCACAGCTTTTGGAGAACAGCGGCTATAATTTCTGCTCCTGTGACCTCCATGATATCTTGATGATTATTGATAGTTACTTGTTTGCATATCTTTATTTGATTTTAAAAGCCACAAAGGCCCTATTCTGATCTGCTTATAGCCTCATTTTTGGTTTTTCCAAAATTTCCAGACACTCCATCTTCCCCCACATCCAACACAATTTCTTCACAATGGTACATGCCATTTTTTATTTCCATCAATTTTTCACATGGTGATTCTGTTCCTTCTAACATCAACATCATTTTTCTCTGTCTCCCCGGAAAGTACTCATCCCTTCTGATTATAAGGCATATTGAAGTTGCTGTGTAAACATTTCCATTTGTGCAGCTGCTCTGAGTTTGGGTAGAAACAACAACACTGATTCAAAGATGGAGCTTCACTGTCCAAAAAACCCTTTTATGATGCCCTCAACTTTTCATTGGGCATCTTCCTCCTTTTCATCTTCATTAGAGGAGAAAGCAGAAAAAACTCTGTATGTTGACCACAGTTTACCCTGATGTATGGAGCATTTTATATACTCAACTTTTCTTAGCTCTTAAGTCTGTGATTGTTTAATAAGGAAATGCTTGCTCTCACGTACAAATGAGAGAGCTCAGTATAAAAGAAATTTAAAAAAAAAAAAAAAAAAACTGTCCAGAGCCTGGGTTGAAGACACTAAAGCTGTTGGTCTTACCATTCTGTAGCTCTTGGATGGTTGCTCATATACATAACCAGAACTTTTCTCTTCTTTCTTGTTCATACAATGTTCTTACCTAGCCTCCCTGAACATCCTGATCCACACTCACAAACAGTGTCTTCTGCTCTTTTCCACTTATTTGACATTAATTCACTTTCCATAGTTTCTCCACAATCTTGCCTCTTCCTTGAGGTCTTCCTTTATATACCATATCTTAAAGAACTTTATCTGACCTCTAAATAAGAGTTAGTGACATATGACTTGACTATGAAGCACTTCATTTTTTATTGTAGTTTATTTACAGTGTTAATTTCTGCTGTACAACAGTGTAACTCATATGTATAGCTACACACACACACACACACATACACATTCTTTTACTATTCTTATTCCATTATGATTTATCTCAGGATATTGACTACAGTTCCCTGCACAGATTGTCTCCACAGCTTTTGGAGAACAGCGGCTATAATTTCTGCTCCTGTGACCTCCATGATATCTTGATGATTATTGATAGTTACTTGTTTGCATATCTTTATTTGATTTTAAAAGCCACAAAGGCCCTATTCTGATCTGCTTATAGCCTCATTTTTGGTTTTTCCAAAATTTCCAGACACTCCATCTTCCCCCACATCCAACACAATTTCTTCACAATGGTACATGCCATTTTTTATTTCCATCAATTTTTCACATGGTGATTCTGTTCCTTCTAACATCAACATCATTTTTCTCTGTCTCCCCGGAAAGTACTCATCCCTTCTGATTATAAGGCATATTGAAGTTGCTGTGTAAACATTTCCATTTGTGCAGCTGCTCTGAGTTTGGGTAGAAACAACAACACTGCTTCAAAGATGGAGCTTCACTGTCAAAAACCAGATACCCTAGTTCCATTATCCTTGCTCAGTGGATGTATGCTGGTCAGGGAATCCATACATATGTCAGTTAATCTATGGCATTTCCTGGGTACAGTAACTGGGGAAAGAGTGGGCAGTGGCTTTAGGTGATCCAGGTAGATTAACCATTGCAGTTTTACTCAGCATTTGGGGGAAAATCAGCTCTTGATGTGGATGGTATGGGAGCAGGATAGGCAGATATGAGATGTACTGCTGATTGCTCCATTTTCAGATCTTGAGATAAGTCAGCCTGGGGTTGAAGCCGCTGCAGAGAAGAGACCAGATCTGAGAAGCAGAGAGACGGCCATAGAAATCTGATCTGTAGCTCCAAAGTCCTCTCTACCTCTGGCTGTTTGTAGCTACTTGAGCCAGGATATTTCCTTAATTGCTTAAACCTGAGTTGAGTTTCTCATTACTTGTAATTGAAAGTGTCTTCAACAAAAATCTAAATAAATATTAGCTTCCTCCACAACACCTTCCTAAATCTCTATAGGCAGGTCAACTTATTGACCCTTTTTTTCTTCCCCAGAACTTTGCTTAGACAGCACTCATACTATTGAAAGTATTTCGTTGTAAATGAACTGTTTTATTATCTTTTTCCCTGGTACACTATGAGCTCATTAAGGGCAAAGACCAGATCCTATTCAGCATTATATGCCCAGCTTTTGGAGAACAGCGGCTATAATTTCTGCTCCTGTGACCTCCATGATATCTTGATGATTATTGATAGTTACTTGTTTGCATATCTTTATTTGATTTTAAAAGCCACAAAGGCCCTATTCTGATCTGCTTATAGCCTCATTTTTGGTTTTTCCAAAATTTCCAGACACTCCATCTTCCCCCACATCCAACACAATTTCTTCACAATGGTACATGCCATTTTTTATTTCCATCAATTTTTCACATGGTGATTCTGTTCCTTCTAACATCAACATCATTTTTCTCTGTCTCCCCGGAAAGTACTCATCCCTTCTGATTATAAGGCATATTGAAGTTGCTGTGTAAACATTTCCATTTGTGCAGCTGCTCTGAGTTTGGGTAGAAACAACAACACTGCTTCAAAGATGGAGCTTCACTGTCAAAAACCAGATACCCTAGTTCCATTATCCTTGCTCAGTGGATGTATGCTGGTCAGGGAATCCATACATATGTCAGTTAATCTATGGCATTTCCTGGGTACAGTAACTGGGGAAAGAGTGGGCAGTGGCTTTAGGTGATCCAGGTAGATTAACCATTGCAGTTTTACTCAGCATTTGGGGGAAAATCAGCTCTTGATGTGGATGGTATGGGAGCAGGATAGGCAGATATGAGATGTACTGCTGATTGCTCCATTTTCAGATCTTGAGATAAGTCAGCCTGGGGTTGAAGCCGCTGCAGAGAAGAGACCAGATCTGAGAAGCAGAGAGACGGCCATAGAAATCTGATCTGTAGCTCCAAAGTCCTCTCTACCTCTGGCTGTTTGTAGCTACTTGAGCCAGGATATTTCCTTAATTGCTTAAACCTGAGTTGAGTTTCTCATTACTTGTAATTGAAAGTGTCTTCAACAAAAATCTAAATAAATATTAGCTTCCTCCATAACACCTTCCTAAATCTCTATAGGCAGGTCAACTTATTGACCCTTTTTTTCTTCCCCAGAACTTTGCTTAGACAGCACTCATACTATTGAAAGTATTTCGTTGTAAATGAACTGTTTTATTATCTTTTTCCCTGGTACACTATGAGCTCATTAAGGGCAAAGACCAGATCCTATTCAGCATTATATGCCCAGAGCCTTGCACATGGCCCCATTCCCTTAGAAACTATCAGTATGTGAATGAATGGATCTTTGGCTCCTTTTCCTTGTTGCTTATTTCAACCCCTGAAAAAGACCAATGTGTTCAATAGCTACGGAAAGTCAGAGTGTAAGTAAAGTGTTTGAATTGGCATAATACAGTCTGTAGTGACTTGACCTTTTTATCATAGGGTTATTAGTCTCTGCCCTAAGTAACCTTTATACCAACTCCATTAAACTCAATTTCATTTTGAAATTACTTATAGCTTTTGCAGAACATATTGCTTTCATGTGCATTCATGCATTTGATTATCAAGTATTTATCTCAAGCTTACCTTGTATTGGTCACTGATCTGGGGATACAATAGGTAACAAAATGATTTCCCTTAAAATTCTAGCAGAGGGAGTCAAACTATTAAAAAGTGAAGATAAAATAAATAAAACATAGAGTCTGTTAGATGGTGATAAGGTCTGTAGAGAAAAAGCAAGGGAAATGGAACAGGGAATGGTGGAGGTCTTTGGATTACAATTTTAAACAGTGGTCAGAATAGCCTCCCTGAGACGGTGACAACAGAAGCAGTGAGAGAGATACATGTATTTCTTACAGAAAAGTGTTCAATGTCAGGGAATGTTAAGTGTAAAGATTCCAAATGGGCATCTGGTGTACGAGAGGAAAAACCAGGAGGCCAGGGAGACTGGGGCAAAATGAACCAGGAGGAAATCATTAAGGAGCGTAGGGGACTATAATGTCAGAGAAATCATACAAGTTGGTAAGCCACTAACTGGCTTTCTAATCAGAGTAAATTGAAAAGCTTCTGGAAGGATGACATTCTCATCATTAGAAGGCTGGAAGGCATGGCTGTGTGTATTATTCTGAGGCTGAGAGAAGCATCTGCCTTGCTCCATGTAGGTAGGCTTTATCTAATTATTATTTGAATTTCGTATCAAGTTGCTCTGTTTCCTTCTAACAAAGCCCAACATATTTAATTCTTATTAAACATTTTAGATAACATTTCAGTCACAGACTTTTTAATATAAGGGTGGTAGCGTATAAGTGGAAATTAAATACACAGTTTCAAATGATGTGTAATGTGGTAGAGGGATTAGAAGGCATCTTGTGAAGCAATGGACTGTCTAATGTTTCACTTTGTTTTTCCTGAGAGAGCACTGGCACGATAGAACCACCTTTCTATTTTCTCCTCTTGCCGGCCTGCTGCCTGTGATTGATAGCTATTAAATTAGGTTTTACCTCCCCAGTTTGGTCGAGATTAAATACATTTATAGCACAGCAAGCCACTGAGAGACAAAGGAACAAGTGGCAACTGTTTTGTCTATTTTGGTTTTTCATAGGGTTATTAGTCTCTGCCCTAAGTAACCTTTATACCAACTCCATTAAACTCAATTTCATTTTGAAATTACTTATAGCTTTTGCAGAACATATTGCTTTCATGTGCATTCATGCATTTGATTATCAAGTATTTATCTCAAGCTTACCTTGTATTGGTCACTGATCTGGGGATACAATAGGTAACAAAATGATTTCCCTTAAAATTCTAGCAGAGGGAGTCAAACTATTAAAAAGTGAAGATAAAATAAATAAAACATAGAGTCTGTTAGATGGTGATAAGGTCTGTAGAGAAAAAGCAAGGGAAATGGAACAGGGAATGGTGGAGGTCTTTGGATTACAATTTTAAACAGTGGTCAGAATAGCCTCCCTGAGACGGTGACAACAGAAGCAGTGAGAGAGATACATGTATTTCTTACAGAAAAGTGTTCAATGTCAGGGAATGTTAAGTGTAAAGATTCCAAATGGGCATCTGGTGTACGAGAGGAAAAACCAGGAGGCCAGGGAGACTGGGGCAAAATGAACCAGGAGGAAATCATTAAGGAGCGTAGGGGACTATAATGTCAGAGAAATCATACAAGTTGGTAAGCCACTAACTGGCTTTCTAATCAGAGTAAATTGAAAAGCTTCTGGAAGGATGACATTCTCATCATTAGAAGGCTGGAAGGCATGGCTGTGTGTATTATTCTGAGGCTGAGAGAAGCATCTGCCTTGCTCCATGTAGGTAGGCTTTATCTAATTATTATTTGAATTTCGTATCAAGTTGCTCTGTTTCCTTCTAACAAAGCCCAACATATTTAATTCTTATTAAACATTTTAGATAACATTTCAGTCACAGACTTTTTAATATAAGGGTGGTAGCGTATAAGTGGAAATTAAATACACAGTTTCAAATGATGTGTAATGTGGTAGAGGGATTAGAAGGCATCTTGTGAAGCAATGGACTGTCTAATGTTTCACTTTGTTTTTCCTGAGAGAGCACTGGCACGATAGAACCACCTTTCTATTTTCTCCTCTTGCCGGCCTGCTGCCTGTGATTGATAGCTATTAAATTAGGTTTTACCTCCCCAGTTTGGTCGAGATTAAATACATTTATAGCACAGCAAGCCACTGAGAGACAAAGGAACAAGTGGCAACTGTTTTGTCTATTTTGGTCTTCTTCATAGTTAGTCATCATTTAAATATGCAAAAGAAAATGGTTTGAAGACAGGAAAAAAGAAAAATGAAGTGCACTGAGCATTAAACACATTTAAAGCTCCCCAAATCTACAAATATAAACTAACATGACTCTTTATTTCTTTTTTCCTTTTCCTAAACAATAAAAAAATTCTTGTTCTTTTTACTTATTTTTAAGTATTTACTTATTTATATGGCTATTACTGAGTCTCTTAGTTGGGTATGTGGGAACTAGTTCCCCAGCCACGTATCAAACCCAGGCCGCTGCCTTGGGAGCCTGGAGTCTCAGCCACTGGACCACCAGGGAAGTCCCTGAGCATCTATTTCTTAAGAGAACTAACTTCAAATGCAGGAGGAAGGGAGGCTTTCTATAGAATATATAAGTTCACTAAAAGTGATTTGTAGGATACAGTCCTCTTTCCCTCCACCTCAGGGGAATGTATGTCAGTCCTTTTTGAGGGGAATTGGTTTGGGAAAAATTCCACTTCTACAGTATACTTAGAGGACACAATTACGTGTTCCTTAAACAGTGATGCCAAGGTTACCACTGTGAAATGAGTAGGTCACAGTCATACTGATGGGAGGAATTTGCTTTCCCATGTGAAATAGTGTTGCCTTTAGAAAAAAAAAAATGAATCATATTTGCTGCAGCAAAGTACATTCGCCCTTGGTCTTCATGAATAAACAGATGGTGGCTTCCACTCTTTGAAAGTCTGAGCTCGAACTGTAGTATCCATAATGACTGTCCTTTGAAAGATCAGGCCCTCCCACTCCCTCTGCAAAAGCATGTAGCGTATAAGTGGAAATTAAATACACAGTTTCAAATGATGTGTAATGTGGTAGAGGGATTAGAAGGCATCTTGTGAAGCAATGGACTGTCTAATGTTTCACTTTGTTTTTCCTGAGAGAGCACTGGCACGATAGAACCACCTTTCTATTTTCTCCTCTTGCCGGCCTGCTGCCTGTGATTGATAGCTATTAAATTAGGTTTTACCTCCCCAGTTTGGTCGAGATTAAATACATTTATAGCACAGCAAGCCACTGAGAGACAAAGGAACAAGTGGCAACTGTTTTGTCTATTTTGGTCTTCTTCATAGTTAGTCATCATTTAAATATGCAAAAGAAAATGGTTTGAAGACAGGAAAAAAGAAAAATGAAGTGCACTGAGCATTAAACACATTTAAAGCTCCCCAAATCTACAAATATAAACTAACATGACTCTTTATTTCTTTTTTCCTTTTCCTAAACAATAAAAAAATTCTTGTTCTTTTTACTTATTTTTAAGTATTTACTTATTTATATGGCTATTACTGAGTCTCTTAGTTGGGTATGTGGGAACTAGTTCCCCAGCCACGTATCAAACCCAGGCCGCTGCCTTGGGAGCCTGGAGTCTCAGCCACTGGACCACCAGGGAAGTCCCTGAGCATCTATTTCTTAAGAGAACTAACTTCAAATGCAGGAGGAAGGAGGCTTTCTATAGAATATATAAGTTCACTAAAAGTGATTTGTAGGATACAGTCCTCTTTCCCTCCACCTCAGGGGAATGTATGTCAGTCCTTTTTGAGGGGAATTGGTTTGGGAAAAATTCCACTTCTACAGTATACTTAGAGGACACAATTACGTGTTCCTTAAACAGTGATGCCAAGGTTACCACTGTGAAATGAGTAGGTCACAGTCATACTGATGGGAGGAATTTGCTTTCCCATGTGAAATAGTGTTGCCTTTAGAAAAAAAAAAATGAATCATATTTGCTGCAGCAAAGTACATTCGCCCTTGGTCTTCATGAATAAACAGATGGTGGCTTCCACTCTTTGAAAGTCTGAGCTCGAACTGTAGTATCCATAATGACTGTCCTTTGAAAGATCAGGCCTCCCACTCCCTCTCACCATGTAGGGCCAACAAATTCTATTTGCAAGGAAATCGTGTTTAACATCCTGCCTAAAGGTTAGGGAATAACTTGGCAAAACACAAGAAAGTTGAGCAGCTGAAGACCTACATTTCTATCACAGGTATAGAAGTTTAGAGTTCCTTAAAATGTAGCAGAAGTAGGGAACACCAGACAAGGGAATTCAAAAGAGATTGTGGTAAGATAAAATGCTGGGAGTGTTTCTAAGGACCTATAATGTGTGACTTTCTTCTTAGTTTTGTGGTGGCTGCTGTGCAGTCGCTAAGTCATGTCTGACTCTTTGTGACCCCATGGTACACCAGGCCTCCATGTCCCTCACTATCTCCTGGAGTTTCCCCAAGTTCATGTCCATTGAATCAGTGATGCTGTCTAACCATCTCATCCCCTGCTGTCCTTTTCTTCTTTTACCTTCAGTCTTTCCCAGCATCGGGGTCTTTTCCAATGAGTTAGCTCTTCTGTGGTATTGAGGAATAAATTAAATACAGCAGCATTCACAAGCCTTTCTCCTCCCTTCTGTGTTGAAAAGGGGACAGAGTAGAGCTCATGATCTCCCAAGGGACGCAATCAGAGCAGGTCACACTGGCCCATCCTATGTGACATAACAGCAGAACAACAAGTCTGTCCCTAGCAAGAGAGGTCATGAATCAGCCTTCTGATTTTTCTTCTGTCTTTGGAGAGGAAAGTAGGTCTTTTCTACATCACTCACAGGTAATAGCAGAGCCATAGAGAACAATAAATACTTCCACTGTTACAGTGCTTGCTGGGCCATTGGTTAGGTATGGAGCCATGGGGACAGGACATACACTTCTGAGATTTTCTCCCCTTCTCAGGAAACTGTTTCCTCAGTATGACATGTTAGACATTAGAACAGATAATGGGTATGAGTATTTAAATGGAAGGAAGAGGCAGGAAACAATACTCTTGACTGGTAGAGTTAGTTGTTCTTTAGTTGCTAAGTCACATCTGCGGCAGCAAAGTACATTCGCCCTTGGTCTTCATGAATAAACAGATGGTGGCTTCCACTCTTTGAAAGTCTGAGCTCGAACTGTAGTATCCATAATGACTGTCCTTTGAAAGATCAGGCCTCCCACTCCCTCTCACCATGTAGGGCCAACAAATTCTATTTGCAAGGAAATCGTGTTTAACATCCTGCCTAAAGGTTAGGGAATAACTTGGCAAAACACAAGAAAGTTGAGCAGCTGAAGACCTACATTTCTATCACAGGTATAGAAGTTTAGAGTTCCTTAAAATGTAGCAGAAGTAGGGAACACCAGACAAGGGAATTCAAAAGAGATTGTGGTAAGATAAAATGCTGGGAGTGTTTCTAAGGACCTATAATGTGTGACTTTCTTCTTAGTTTTGTGGTGGCTGCTGTGCAGTCGCTAAGTCATGTCTGACTCTTTGTGACCCCATGGTACACCAGGCCTCCATGTCCCTCACTATCTCCTGGAGTTTCCCCAAGTTCATGTCCATTGAATCAGTGATGCTGTCTAACCATCTCATCCCCTGCTGTCCTTTTCTTCTTTTACCTTCAGTCTTTCCCAGCATCGGGTCTTTTCCAATGAGTTAGCTCTTCTGTGGTATTGAGGAATAAATTAAATACAGCAGCATTCACAAGCCTTTCTCCTCCCTTCTGTGTTGAAAAGGGGACAGAGTAGAGCTCATGATCTCCCAAGGGACGCAATCAGAGCAGGTCACACTGGCCCATCCTATGTGACATAACAGCAGAACAACAAGTCTGTCCCTAGCAAGAGAGGTCATGAATCAGCCTTCTGATTTTTCTTCTGTCTTTGGAGAGGAAAGTAGGTCTTTTCTACATCACTCACAGGTAATAGCAGAGCCATAGAGAACAATAAATACTTCCACTGTTACAGTGCTTGCTGGGCCATTGGTTAGGTATGGAGCCATGGGGACAGGACATACACTTCTGAGATTTTCTCCCCTTCTCAGGAAACTGTTTCCTCAGTATGACATGTTAGACATTAGAACAGATAATGGGTATGAGTATTTAAATGGAAGGAAGAGGCAGGAAACAATACTCTTGACTGGTAGAGTTAGTTGTTCTTTAGTTGCTAAGTCACATCTGACTCTTTACCACCCTGTGGACTGTAGCCCACCAGGCTCCTCTGTCCATGGGATTCTCCAGGCAAGCAGACTGGAATGGGTTGCCATTCTTTCCTCCAGGGGATTTTTCCTACCCAGAGATCAAATCTTCATCTTCTGCATTGGCAGGTGGATTCTTTATCACTGGGCCACCAGGGAAGCCCCAGAGTTAAACCCTATACCTTTTGAACCTCCATACAGAAACTCAAAGACTAGGAAAACAAAGAAATTCTAAAATGTAGTAATGAGGGTTTCCCTGGTGGTCCAGTGGGTAAAGAGTCTGCCTTGCAGTGCAAGGGGCACCAGTTCAATCCCTGGCCTAGGAAGATCCCACATGCCAAGGAGCAGCTGGTCCTCTGTGTCCAATTGTGAGCCAATGCTCTGGAGTGCATGCGCCCAGAGTTGGTGCTCTGCAACATGTGAGACCACTGCAATGGGAGGCCCACACAGGCCAAAGGATAAAGACGGATAAAAATAAATAAATGCTAATAAAAAAAATGCAGTAATGAGAACATGTTTTTAGCCTTGATTGGTTTATCTGGGTAGATGTTAAAACCGAGGGGTCTGTGATGTTATAATCTATATCTTTCTAGACATACATGTACACACATATACAAACAGAAATGGGGGATCACTGGGTCAGGAATTAGACTATTTATTCACAGAGCAGCTTACATCAGTTCTCCATGCCCAAGTAGTGCAGTGAGATCCAGGTGTACCCTGTGAACAAGTAACTTAGGAAAGGAAGCCTATAGGATAACAAATTTAGAGATTATACAAGGCAGCTTTCTCATCTGTCCCTCTGCCCTCTGGAGAAAGACAATTTTTGCTCTGTAATGTAAAAATTGATATTTGTGGATGGAAAGGCGAAGGTCTCTACTTCAGCATTCTGGTATGTAATCAAATGTCTCCAGGGACAGAGCAGTATTATTTCTCTCAGGAGTCCTCTATCTTGAGGGCTGCTAGTCAGTCATTCTTCAACCCAAATACCAGTATTCTTTGTTCAGAAAGCCCCATTTGTTCAGAAATACAAAAATACTCATGGACAAGTTGTTTTCTCACAAGAGCATGGATAATACGATTTCTTTTCTTCTGAGGACAGTTTGAAGCTAGAATGAGATTATACAGAGACAAGAAACAAAGGGGAACAAGGGCAAACCAGAAAAGCGATGAAGTTAGTGTATACTCCCTTCAGAGTCTGAGGGGAAAAGCTGTGCCCAGGCAGGGCCTTCCACTGGGGGATTTTCACCTGTACTCCACATTGTACCCTTCTAAGAATGTCAACCAAGGCTGATGCAGATCGCTGCACTTGCCATTCTGCCATGGTAGTGTCTTTCTTTTCCACACTATCTTATAATGAGATAGAAACTTGTTCATAGTGATATTCCTAGGTTTAGTACTGGATACAGTATCTGTAAATGTGAAAAGTGTTGAAAAGTTAATGATCCAGAGTGCTATACCTTTTCATCCCAAGAATTGGCTTCCTAGATAATTTCCTAGAACATATTCCTGATTTCCAAGTTGTGATATATCTATTATCTTACATCCTCATATATATAGTAATATGATGATGATGATTTTGGTGGGAGAGAATGAAGAGCATAGGTGTGCAAAATCAGTTACTCTGAGTCAAAGAGGACTGTGTTTAATACTGTTTCACTGTTATTTTTTTTTTTTTTATTTTAGAAGCCTTTGCTCATCTACATAGTAGAAGTAATGATAATATCTATTATATCTAATAAGAGAATATCTACCTTGGGATACATAAATGGAATGGTAATGTATAGTACTTAACCATTGTGTCAAGCACTTAGCAGGGCTCAAAATAAATTAGCTGTCATTAATTATCATTATTGATTTATTTACCAAAAAAAAAAAAAAACAGGCAGTAAAGAGCATAGGAAGGCAAGCAAGCAAGAAAATGAAAGTTTTTGATTTGATCCTATTTGGCTTTGCTTCCTGCCAAGTCATTATTTTAACCAATCTGAAAAAGAGATGGGTTGTGCAGAAGAGATTTTGAAAAAAACTGAGGCCAAATGAATCTCAGTACATGCAGAAATTACATTGCCTACAGCCATTAGGTTTGGGCAGAGATGAATGAATAATTATAAAGGAGCTGTAACTTTGATTTTCCTTCTAAATTTGCACAGGGGTCACTCTGACATCAAAAGTAATTACAAGCAAAGAGCCTTCAGTTGTAACTTTGACATTAGGCACAAGCTGGGTCAGACCTCTCACAAGTGCCACAGATTCCCTTTTCTCTGTCATGTCTTTATCATGTCTGCAAATGTAAATTTGTTCCTCACCCAGTTTTCAGTTTATATTAGACTATTGAGGGTGGGGATGAAAAAAAGGACTGGTTTTATATTCAGAACCTCCTATATTCTCCCATACCATTTATGCATGTGAGTTATCTCTAAAGCATATGCGCATCTATTGTTTTTGTTTAGTTGCTAAGTCATGTCCGACTCCATAAGACCCCATAAGACCCTCAGCAAAAATGACCTGTAGCCCCAGGATTTATCTGGATACGACAATGTGAAAAGTGTTGAAAAGTTAATGATCCAGAGTGCTATACCTTTTCATCCCAAGAATTGGCTTCCTAGATAATTTCCTAGAACATATTCCTGATTTCCAAGTTGTGATATATCTATTATCTTACATCCTCATATATATAGTAATATGATGATGATGATTTTGGTGGGAGAGAATGAAGAGCATAGGTGTGCAAAATCAGTTACTCTGAGTCAAAGAGGACTGTGTTTAATACTGTTTCACTGTTATTTTTTTTTTTTTTTATTTTAGAAGCCTTTGCTCATCTACATAGTAGAAGTAATGATAATATCTATTATATCTAATAAGAGAATATCTACCTTGGGATACATAAATGGAATGGTAATGTATAGTACTTAACCATTGTGTCAAGCACTTAGCAGGGCTCAAAATAAATTAGCTGTCATTAATTATCATTATTGATTTATTTACCAAAAAAAAAAAAAAACAGGCAGTAAAGAGCATAGGAAGGCAAGCAAGAAAAAATGAAAGTTTTTGATTTGATCCTATTTGGCTTTGCTTCCTGCCAAGTCATTATTTTAACCAATCTGAAAAAGAGATGGGTTGTGCAGAAGAGATTTTGAAAAAAACTGAGGCCAAATGAATCTCAGTACATGCAGAAATTACATTGCCTACAGCCATTAGGTTTGGGCAGAGATGAATGAATAATTATAAAGGAGCTGTAACTTTGATTTTCCTTCTAAATTTGCACAGGGGTCACTCTGACATCAAAAGTAATTACAAGCAAAGAGCCTTCAGTTGTAACTTTGACATTAGGCACAAGCTGGGTCAGACCTCTCACAAGTGCCACAGATTCCCTTTTCTCTGTCATGTCTTTATCATGTCTGCAAATGTAAATTTGTTCCTCACCCAGTTTTCAGTTTATATTAGACTATTGAGGGTGGGGATGAAAAAAAGGACTGGTTTTATATTCAGAACCTCCTATATTCTCCCATACCATTTATGCATGTGAGTTATCTCTAAAGCATATGCGCATCTATTGTTTTTGTTTAGTTGCTAAGTCATGTCCGACTCCATAAGACCCCTCAGACTGTAGCCCGCCAGGATCCTCTGACCATGGGATTCTCCAGGCAAGAATACTGGACTGGGTTGCCATGTCCTACTCCAGGGAATCTTCCCAGCCCAGGAATCAAACCCCATCTCCTGCATAGTCAGGCAGATTCTTTACTACTGACTCACCCAGGAAGCCCATGCTTGTCTATACTGCATACTTACTAGTTTTGATTACACAGATAAGAAAATCCAAATACTGTATTCGCAAAAGCCACCCTCTGTGACCACATAAAGTAGACACTGACTATATGCCTAATTGCTAATATCGGTGAAATGCTCCTAGATCAGCTAAAAGAAACACACCAAAATTTCATCCTAATTGAGGAATGTATTGTACTAGATATCTGGGTTTTTACATTTTTAATGCGACTATTTTAAAAGGAGAAAATATATCTTACTTAACTCCCACTGGTATGCCTGAATCTCTTCCCTTCCCATGGGCCTCACTCTGCTCCGTTCCAGTTTACACTGCCATCATCTTGTTCCTGATCCGCTCTCCTAGCTGCCTGTGGCTTTTCCTCTTTACTGTCTTGTTCTTTTCCTTGCCTCCAGCCAATCTGTTCTCCACAGTCATCTGTGTGAAATATACAACAGATAAAGTCAATATCTGGCTGAAAGACTTCAATAGCCTCCCACTTAGGGAGCTCCAAAATCTTTACAATGGTTTGAGAGATCTTCCAGTCTCTGGACTGGTTTCTCTGCAATGTCCTTTATCAGCACTGATGCTATACCATCTACCTATTCCACACATCTTTTATCTTTCATTGTTTCCACTTAAAAATATGCAATTCTCTCTAAGGAGAGTGACTGCTACTCAACTTTAAGAACTTACAGCTTAAGAATATCTTTTTCTCTGAGAAGTCATTTCTTCAATTTAGACCAGTGTGCATGTGTGTGTTTTCAGTCACTAAGTTGTGTCCAAATCTTTGCAGCCCAATGGCTCCTCTGTTCATGGGACTTCCCAGGAAAGAATACTAGAGTAGGTTGTCATTTCCTCCTCCAGGGGATCTTCCCAACCCAGGGACTGAACCTACATCTCCTGCATTGGAAAGTGGATTCTTTACCACTGATCCACCACTATCAAAATAAATGCATGCCACTTCCTCTGGTGGAATCTATATTTCTTCTACCATATCACTTTTTTTAGTTAGTGTGTAACTACTTTACAATACTGTTTCTGCTGTGCAGAAAAGTAAATCAGCTATATGTATACATATATTCCCTCCCTCTTGATCTTCCCTCGTACCCCGCCTCCCACCCCTGTAGGTCATCATGTAGCACTGAGCTGGGTTCCCTGTGCTGTATAGCTACTTCCCACTATGTATTTTATACATGGCGGTGTGTATATAGGGCTTCCCTGGTGGCTTAGATGGCAAAGAATTTGCTTGCAATGCAGGAAACCAGAGTTTGATCCCTGGGTTGGGAAGATCCCCTGGAGAAGAGAATGGCAACACACTCCAGTATTCTTTTTTTTTTTTTAATTCTTTATTTTAAGATTTTACAGAGTTTTGTTGTTCACCAACATGTATGTTCCCAGATCATTCATATGCATATCCCTGGACCCTCCCCCTACTCAGTTCCCCCCCTCCCACCCCTCCAGACCATCGCCCCAAGTGATTGTAGGTACTCCTATTCCCTTAGCACAATGACAATAGCTATCTTTTCCACACATGACAGTGTAGGTTTCCATGTTACTGTCTCCATGCCTCCCCCTCCCTATTTCTTCCCCACAATGTCCAGTATTCTTGTTTAGAGAATTCCATGTAGAGAGGAGCATGCTACTCTCTCAGTATGTCCCCTCTGCCCAGCCCCCAACCTTGCACAAGTCTGTTCTCTGTCTGCTCTCTACTCCTGCCCTGAAAAGAGGTTCATCAGTGGTATCTTCCTTGATTCCTTATATATGTGTTAATATATAATATGTGTTTCTCTTTCTGACTGACTTCCCTCTGTATGACTCATTCACATCACTACAAATGATCAAATTTTGTTCCTTTTTTTGACTAGGTAATATTCTATCGTACCACATCTTTATTCATTCAGATGTTGATGGGTATTTCGGTTGTTTCTATGTCCTGACTATTGTAAGCAGTGCTGAAATGAATATTAGGATACATTTTTGTTTCTGCATTATGGTTTTCTCAGGGTCTATGCCCGTAAGTGGGATTGCTGGGTTATATGGTAGTTGTATTTTTAGTTTTTTAAGGAACTTCTATACTGTTCTCCACATTGGAGTATCAGTTTACATTCCCACCACTAGTGCAAGAGGATTTTCTTTTATCCACGTCTTCTCCAGCATTTACTGTTTATAGACTTTTTGATGATGACTACTCTGACCAGTGTGAGGTGATACCTCATGGTGATTTTGAGCATTTCTCTAATGATTAGTGATGTTGAGCATCTTCTCATGTGTTTGTTGGTTCATCTGTCTATCTTTTTGGGAGAAATGCCTATGTAGGTCTTCCAGCCCATTTTTGATTGAATTATTTGTTTTTTTATACTGAGTTTCATGAGCTACTTGTACATTTTAGAGATTTCATTTGCAAATATTTTCTCCCACTCTGAGGATTGTTGTTTTGTCTTGTCAATGCTTTCCTTTGCTGTGAAAAAGCTTTTAAGTCTAATTAGGTCCTATTTGTTTTTGTTTTTATTTTCATTACTCTTACTGGTGGATCAAAAAGAATTTTACTGTGATATATGTCCAAGAGAGTTCTGCCTGTGTTTTCCCCTATGAGTTTTTATAGTGTCTGATCTTACATTTAGGTCTTTAGTCTATTTTGAGTTTATTTTTATGTATGCTGTTATGGAATGTTCTAATTTCATTATTTTACATGTTGTTATCCAGTTTTCCTACTACCACTTATTGATGAGACTGTCTTTTCTGCTTTGTAGTATAAACTGAAATCAGGGAGCCTCATACCACCAGTTCTGTTTTTCCATCCAGTAATTGCTTTGGCTATTCAGGGTCTTTATTCACATTTCCATAAAAATTATACAAATTTTTGTCCTATTTCATTGGTAGTTTGAAAGAAATTGCATTGAAAGTATAAATTGCTATGAGTGGTACAGTCATTTTAGCAATGTTGATTCTTCCAATCCAAGAACACAGTATGTCTGTCCAATCTGTTTGTGTTACCTTCAAGTTTTTAAGTCAATGTATTGTAATATTTTGCATATAGGTCTTTTGCTTCCTTGAAAGGAAGAAAGTGAGAGTTAGTTCCTTGGTTATGTCTGATTCTTTGTGACCCCATGGACTGTAGCCCACCAGGCTCCTTTGTCCATGGAATTCTCTAGGCAAAAGAACTGGAGTGGGTTGCCATTTCCTTCTCCAGGCAATCTTCCCAACCCAGGGATTGAACCTGGGTCTCCTGCATTGCAGGTAGATTCTTTACCATTTGAGCCACCAGGAAAGTCTCAATAGGTAGATTTATTCCTAGGCATTTTATTATTTTTGTTGCAATGGTTGTTAGTGTAAAGGAGTGCAAGAAATTTCTTTGTATTAATTTGTGTGTCCTGAAACTTTTTAAAATTCAGTGCTTAGCTCTAGTAGTGTTACGGTGGCATCTTTAGGACTCCCCATGAACAGTGTCATGCCAGTTGCAAACAATGGCAGTTTCACTTATTGTTTTCAAATTTGGATTTTTAAAAATTTCTTTTTCTTCTCTGATTGCCATGGCGAGGACTTCCAAAACTATGTTGAATAATAGTGGTGAGGGTGGGCACTGTTGTCTTGTTCCTGATCTTAGAGGGAATGCTTTCAGTTTTACACCATTGAGAATGATGTTTGCTGTGGGTTTGTCATATGTCAATAAACATACCTTAATTATGTTGAGGTATGTGCCCTCGATGCCCACTTTTGGGGAGTTTTTATCATAAATGTGGGTTGAAATTTTTAAGTTTTTTCTGCATCTACTGAGATTTATCATATGGTTTTTATCCTTCAGTTTGTTAATATGGTGTATCACTGATTGATTTGCATATATTGAAGAATCCTTGGATCCCTGGGATAAACCTGACTTGATTATGGTATATGATCCTTTTAATGTGTTGTTGGGTTATATTTGTCTGTATTTTGTTGAGAAATGTTGCATTATATTTGTCAGTAATGTTTGCCTGTAATTTTCTTTTTTAGTGTTATCTTTGTCTGCTTTTGGTATCAGGGTGATGGTGGGCTCAAAGAATGACTTTGGTTGTGTTCCTCCCTCTGCAATTTTTGGATGAGTAGGAGAAGGACAGTTGTTAGCTCGGCTCCAAACATTTGATAGAATTTGCCTATGAAGCCATCTGGTCCTAGGCTTTTGTTTACTGGAAGATTTTTAATACCATATTACTTTTCACACTGTGTTATTTATGTTGGGTAGTCTCTGACAGACCCTGTGATAGACCATATAATAGTATCAATTCTTTCAACCTAACTTCCATCATTAGAGAGGTTAATCGTATAGATAAATTTGGAAGAAATGAAATGAAGTTTTGGGGTTCAACTTGAACCTCAGAGCCTGAACAGAATTATGAAAGCCATGGCATTGAAATTATGGGAAGGGCTTTTTAATTTTAAATTTTCTCTAGCATATCTTTATAAGTATTTTATTATAAGCCAAAGGTTGGAGAGAATTGGCGGGATTTATTTAAGGGAAGGTCTCCTAAGACCAAAAGAACTTCATCTGCTATCAAAAGAGAAAGAGAAGTAGGTGAGATAGGGAAGATTAATGTTACTTTTTCCTCTTGGGGGTTATGCTTAAGTGAAAACAATATGAATTCACTTATCTGATAGCTAATTTCTAAAATTTCATTTTGCATATTTAATACTCTGCCTAGCACCAAAGGAAAAGATCCTTTATAAACATTTGTTGAATGACAAAGTAAGTGGATAATGCTAATTTAGGAAAGACAGAGTTTAGTGATTAATTTCTAATATGTTTCCTTGATTGTTTCACACGTCACTCTTTCTGTGTGCTTTCCCGTCCCTGCAGTTCATGTGCACATCATGTTATTTGACCTAAGTGATTTAAGTTTCACAAGTATTTTTTTTTTAAACATTTATTTTATTTATTTATCTTTTTTTTTTGGGGAGGGAGGGGTGGGCCACTTCTATTGGTCTTTCATTTCTCTATTTTCATCCATCTTTGTTCTTCGGCTCCTGTGGGCCTCCCATCGCGGCAGCGTCTGTCGTTGCAGAGCGCTGGCTCTGGGCGCATGCGCTCCAGAGCTCTGGCTCGGTAATTGGACACATCAGTCCAGCCGTTCAGCGGCACATGGGATCTTCCCAGGCCAGGGATCCAACCGGCGCCCCTTGCACTGCAAGGCGGTGTCCTTACCCACTGGACCACCATGGAAGCCCCACAAATTTTTTGATGTGACAGATGATGTTTTCACAGAATCCACAGAGAGATAACCACACTACTAACTTTGCACTTTATTTGAATGTATACCATCCTATATTTAAACCATGTGATTTATGAATTGTTTTTTCATTCAGTGTTTTCTTGCTTTGCCAAATTAGATAGAACACAGGTAAAGGGATGTATTGTAAAAGCACATTCATCTTTTGCATCAGTGAAGGTACAGGGTTTCTACATTTGGATTATCCAATTATAGTAGATACTCAATAAAAACACTAAACAAAGTTTTCTTTTAGAAAAGGCCTATCATAACATTTCTACTAAACATTTACCTAAGGTTTCTAAAATATAAGAAAAAAACTCAAGTACTAAAAATAAGTAGGACTTTAGGGTATTATATGCTTTTCAATTCTCCACTATTGTGTAATTTTTCAACATTAAATATATTCCAGATAGGAAACCGAGTACTGTATGTTGGAAGATACAAAAACTAGATAGACTAGATCTTATTCTCAAATGTGCATAGGCTATTTTATTTTTATTTTCTAACTACTCTTCATAAATACCTTTGTAACAAAGGTTTACTTTTTTTTTTTTAACTTTATTTTGTTGGCAAAACATAGAATAGGAGAAATTTATCCAGGTCTAAGATGAATCAGACACAAAATTCAAAAATGGATGAAGAGATATTGGATAAGGATGAAACCTCTTGTAAATACAAAGTAAGTGGATAATGCTAATTTAGGAAAGACAGAGTTTAGTGATTAATTTCTAATATGTTTCCTTGATTGTTTCACACGTCACTCTTTCTGTGTGCTTTCCCGTCCCTGCAGTTCATGTGCACATCATGTTATTTGACCTAAGTGATTTAAGTTTCACAAGTATTTTTTTTTTAAACATTTATTTTATTTATTTATCTTTTTTTTTTGGGGGGGGACGGGTGGGCCACTTCTATTGGTCTTTCATTTCTCTATTTTCATCCATCTTTGTTCTTCGGCTCCTGTGGGCCTCCCATCGCGGCAGCGTCTGTCGTTGCAGAGCGCTGGCTCTGGGCGCATGCGCTCCAGAGCTCTGGCTCGGTAATTGGACACATCAGTCCAGCCGTTCAGCGGCACATGGGATCTTCCCAGGCCAGGGATCCAACCGGCGCCCCTTGCACTGCAAGGCGGTGTCCTTACCCACTGGACCACCATGGAAGCCCCACAAATTTTTTGATGTGACAGATGATGTTTTCACAGAATCCACAGAGAGATAACCACACTACTAACTTTGCACTTTATTTGAATGTATACCATCCTATATTTAAACCATGTGATTTATGAATTGTTTTTTCATTCAGTGTTTTCTTGCTTTGCCAAATTAGATAGAACACAGGTAAAGGGATGTATTGTAAAAGCACATTCATCTTTTGCATCAGTGAAGGTACAGGGTTTCTACATTTGGATTATCCAATTATAGTAGATACTCAATAAAAACACTAAACAAAGTTTTCTTTTAGAAAAGGCCTATCATAACATTTCTACTAAACATTTACCTAAGGTTTCTAAAATATAAGAAAAAAACTCAAGTACTAAAAATAAGTAGGACTTTAGGGTATTATATGCTTTTCAATTCTCCACTATTGTGTAATTTTTCAACATTAAATATATTCCAGATAGGAAACCGAGTACTGTATGTTGGAAGATACAAAAACTAGATAGACTAGATCTTATTCTCAAATGTGCATAGGCTATTTTATTTTTATTTTCTAACTACTCTTCATAAATACCTTTGTAACAAAGGTTTACTTTTTTTTTTTTAACTTTATTTTGTTGGCAAAACATAGAATAGGAGAAATTTATCCAGGTCTAAGATGAATCAGACACAAAATTCAAAAATGGATGAAGAGATATTGGATAAGGATGAAACCTCAGGAAAGATAAATGAAATAAAGGAGTCCTCAACAATGTGTTTGCACTTGACCTTTGAAGAACTCTGATTTTCTCTATCTTGCCCTAACTCTTTTACATTATTAATGAAATAAAATGAATACACAAAATGTTCCCTTTCTCTAATATAACTTTAAGTTCAATATTATAGGATTAAAAATGGCTAATTTTTCCAAGCCATCTTTTCTCAAGCACTATCATTAAATGGTTTGTCTTGTCAAGAGACAAGTAAAACTGTCTATGATGATAGCACTATAGCTTTTTTGCTTTCTATGAATTAGTAAGATAAAACTTAACTCACCCACATTTTTCTATGCCTCATACTTGAAGTGAAATATGTGTGTATGTGTATTAAGTTCAGAGGAGAATTTAAGTATAAGTAATATTTTAAAGAATTAATTATGAATGGATAAAAAAATTAAAATTTAGGAAGGTTTTTCTGTATATTCAGATTTTATGCATATATAATTTATGGATTATTAAAACTTACTATAATTTGTTCAAAGTTATGACAGATTACATTAAAAACTGTTCAGTGTTTCAAACACATTTGCCTTCATTGCTGTATTTCATATTAATATATATTGAAGGCAGTGTATGGAAATATTAATCATTAATAAAAAGAATGCAGCATTGATATGTGCTAAAGTATGGATAAATCCCAAAAACATTATGCTAGGTGAAATAAACAGCCATAAAAGATATATACTGTGTGATTTAACTTATATGAAATCTCTAGAAAAAGCAGACATAAAGACAGAAAATATATGTATATTTTTTTGCAACATTTCTTTTTTTTGCCTCTAAGTCATCATTTGTTTTCATCCATCTTTATTCTTCTGCCTGTATGGGCCTCCCATTGCAGTGGCCTCTCTCACTGCAGAGCATCGACACTGGGTGCATGCGCTCCAGGGCACTAGCTAGTAATTGGACACACCAGTCCAGCCACTCCGTGGCACGTGGGATCTTCCTGGACCAGGGATCGAACTAGTGCCCCTTGCACTGCAAAGTGGACTCTTTACCCACTGGACCATCAGGGAAGCCCTGACGGAAAAAATTCTAAGGCTTGTCAGGATTGCCAGGGCCAAGGAGTGAAGACAAGAGATTGCAGATGGGAACTAGCGATGGGTATGGTGGAAATGTTCTAAAATTGGATGGTTTTAATTGTTGCACACCTTTGTAAATGTAATGAAAATATTATATGCCTAATCTTATTACATGTAAATTACCCCTTAATAATGCTATTTTGGAAGTGTGTATATTCACTCTTGGAAGAAGTAGTAAATATTTAGATACAAACAGAAAGAAAAGTGTATCGCAACAGGATTTTAGAAGTCTGGGAACACTCATTTTTGTGATATTATTCTTTTAGAACAGATTCTTTTTTTTGCTTATTTATATGAATTTCCTACAAGTTATTTTAAAATGCAAATCCTTTTGTTTAATACGTGGAAAAAGGCTTTGTGGTAGTTCAGTTACTCAGTTGCTTATGACTCTTTGCAACCTTATGGACTGCAGCATGCCAGGCTTTCCTGTCCTTTACTATCTCTCAGAGTTTTCAAACTCTTATCCATTGAGTTGGTGATGCCATCCAACCATCTCATTGTCTGTCATCCTCTTTTCCTCCTGCCTTCATTGTTTTCCAGCATCAGGGTCTTTTATAGTGAGTTCGCTCTTTTCATTAGGTGACCAAAGTATTGGAACTTCAGCTTCACCATCAGTCCTTCCAGTGAATACTCAGGGGTGATTTCCTTTAGGGTTGACTGGTTGGTTTGATCTCTTTGCTGTCCAAGGGGTTTTAAGAGTCTTCTCCAACACCACATTCAAAAGTATCAATTCTTTGGTATCAATCATACTTTAAGACATGAACTGAGTTTATTTTCTGTAAAAATCAAATTTTTTTGTGGGGGGGAGAGAGTGGGGTGGGAAGGGAGGGGCGGGGGGGGCACTTCTATTTGTCTTTCATTTCTCTATTTTCATCCATCTTTCTTCTTTGGCCCATGTGGGCCTCCCATCGCAGTGGCCTCTGCTGTCACAGAGCACAGGCTCTGGGTGCATGCGCTCCAGAGCTCCGGCTAGGAAATTGGACACATTGGTCCAGCCACTCCGCGACACTTGGGATCTTCCCAGGCCAGGAATCGAACCATCACCTCTTGCACTGAAAGGCGGTGTCCTTAGGAGTGAAGAACAAGAGATTGCAGATGGGAACTAGCGATGGGTATGGTGGAAATGTTCTAAAATTGGATGGTTTTAATTGTTGCACACCTTTGTAAATGTAATGAAAATATTATATGCCTAATCTTATTACATGTAAATTACCCCTTAATAATGCTATTTTGGAAGTGTGTATATTCACTCTTGGAAGAAGTAGTAAATATTTAGATACAAACAGAAAGAAAAGTGTATCGCAACAGGATTTTAGAAGTCTGGGAACACTCATTTTTGTGATATTATTCTTTTAGAACAGATTCTTTTTTTTGCTTATTTATATGAATTTCCTACAAGTTATTTTAAAATGCAAATCCTTTTGTTTAATACGTGGAAAAAGGCTTTGTGGTAGTTCAGTTACTCAGTTGCTTATGACTCTTTGCAACCTTATGGACTGCAGCATGCCAGGCTTTCCTGTCCTTTACTATCTCTCAGAGTTTTCAAACTCTTATCCATTGAGTTGGTGATGCCATCCAACCATCTCATTGTCTGTCATCCTCTTTTCCTCCTGCCTTCATTGTTTTCCAGCATCAGGGTCTTTTATAGTGAGTTCGCTCTTTTCATTAGGTGACCAAAGTATTGGAACTTCAGCTTCACCATCAGTCCTTCCAGTGAATACTCAGGGGTGATTTCCTTTAGGGTTGACTGGTTGGTTTGATCTCTTTGCTGTCCAAGGGGTTTTAAGAGTCTTCTCCAACACCACATTCAAAAGTATCAATTCTTTGGTATCAATCATACTTTAAGACATGAACTGAGTTTATTTTCTGTAAAAATCAAATTTTTTTGTGGGGGGGAGAGGGGGGGGGCACTTCTATTTGTCTTTCATTTCTCTATTTTCATCCATCTTTGTTCTTTGGCCCATGTGGGCCTCCCATCGCGGTGGCCTCTGTTGTCACAGAGCACAGGCTCTGGGTGCATGCGCTCCAGAGCTCTGGCTCGGTAATTGGACACATTGGTCCAGCCATTCTGCGGCACGTGGGATCTTCCCAGGCCAGGGATCGAACCATCACCTCTTGCACTGAAAGGCGGTGTCCTTACCCACTGGACCACCAGGGAAGCTCCAAACCCAAACTTTTTAAAAAAGAAATGTTTTAATTAAACATTTAAATCATTTTTTATTTATTTCCCAATATATTTATATTAAGTTACATCCTTAATACCTTTCATATTGATCATTATCTTTCTCTTCTCACAATGCAGTCTGTTTCACTCTGACAGCAAGACCAACTCATTTTGTGCTCAGGGATTAGAGTTTTCCTAAACTGGGGCTGAAATTTCCAATTTATGACTAAGAAAATGTATGGCATAGTAGAAGCCAGATTAAGAAAAAGTGGGCTGTAATATAAGGACTTTAGACTGGGAATCAAATATGCCCATGAGGAAATTTTTGGTAGAGATATAATTTATTTCCCTGGAATACAGTCACATTTGGCATTACTTATTTAACAAATGTTTATTGAGTATCTACTATGCACCATCTGGGAAGCCATACTATGGGTCAGGTAATGTTTTAGGCATTGAAACTGAATGAAAAGTTAAATTTTAAGGTTTTTATTTTCAATCCATTATTTCTAAAATTTCAGTAAAGTAGCATGTAATGGCTTTTTAAGAAATGGAGATAAAACTGACAGATATCATATTAGTTTTCAATGTACAATATAATGATCTGATATATATATATATATATATATATCCAAATGATTATCACAATAAGTTTATGTATAAGCAGAAAAAAAATGTTTTTCTTATGAGAGCTTTTAAGGTCTCTCTCTTAGCAACTTTCTTGATGACTTTTTTTCAGTTTTAAATTTTATCAAAGTACACCTGATTTTAAAAGCTGTGTCAGTTCCATGTAAATAGCAGTGATTCAATTATATATATATATTTCTGGTTTTCTCTTATAGGTTATTATAAAACACTGAGTATAGTTCCCTATGTTATCTCTTGTTATCTATTTTCTATAGAGTGGTGTGCATATGTTAATTCTGAACTCATATTTTATCCCATCCTGCCCTCACTTTCCCCTTTGATAACCATAAGTTTTTCTGTGTTTGTGGGTCTGTTTCTGTTTTGTATATAAGTTCATTTGTATCATATTTTCTAGATTCCACCTGTAAGTGATATCATATATTTGTTTTTCTCTGTCTGGCTTATGATCATCTCTAAGTCCACTCATGTTGCTGTGAATGTTGCAGGAAGGGGAGACCCCTTTCTAGGGCCTGAGAGTGGGCGCCTGTCTAACACTCAGAAATGAACTGAGGAGACATATATGCTGTGTGTCTGGAGAAGCACACGTCCCATCTGGAATGCCAGAATTGATCCTGAAGGCTCAGTGATTTTGTATACTGGTGCCAAATCAAATTTCAGAGACAGTTTTGGATGAGGTAGAAAAAGTTAGCTTTATTACTTTGCCAGGCAGTGCCCTCAAAACCATGTGTCTCAATTTGGAGAAGCAGAAGTTTTATAGTAATTGCTCAATGAGATTGTGATCAGCTCATGTATACTCTTCTAATCGTGTGCCTAGAGTGTGCCTTCTCTGTGGTCAGCTGGAGAGTACAGCAATCTTTAACAGGAGATTACAGTAGTCAGGGTTTCTAGGGGATTCTCTGCAGAGCAACAGGCTTAGTCTTTAGCTGCAGCCCAAGCAATGAATGAGGGTAACTCAATGGTACTGTGACTGCAGAACAGTGGTTCTCAAATCTGATGTTTATAAAAATCAACTGTGGGGTCACTGAAACAGAGATTCCCAGAAATCCCGACCCATATCACTGGGGAAATTTTACTTAAGAATTTATAAGGAACTAGAACAAGATGAATTCACTAGAACTGGATAAAGAAAGGATTTTCAACAAAGTGTTAGACCATCTTATTTTCAAAGTTCTTTAAGAAGCTTACAGCCAGACCTTAACCATAACCAACATTAATTCTCCTTCTGATACATGTATAAAACAAACTAAAGTATGAATAATAATAATAATTTTCTATTTTCATGGGAAATTGAATAACATGCTTGAGCAGTAATGGATATGGTATCCCACAGCAAAGAGCTTGTGCTGGAAAGTGTCTGAGTGAACTTTTCTGCATATTGTTGATGTTCACTTACCCAGTCATGTCTGACTCTTTGAGACCCCGTGGACTGCAGGGCCGTCTCTATTATGTTCTCATGCTGCTACTTCTGAATCACAGAAGGGCACTGTACTGTCATATTTAAAGCAGATACCCCAAAGGGTTTCAATTTTCTGTGTTTGTGGGATAACCATAAGTTTTTCTGTGTTTGTGGGTCTGTTTCTGTTTTGTATATAAGTTCATTTGTATCATATTTTCTAGATTCCACCTGTAAGTGATATCATATATTTGTTTTCTCTGTCTGGCTTATGATCATCTCTAAGTCCACTCATGTTGCTGTGAATGTTGCAGGAAGGGGAGACCCCTTTCTAGGGCCTGAGAGTGGGCGCCTGTCTAACACTCAGAAATGAACTGAGGAGACATATATGCTGTGTGTCTGGAGAAGCACACGTCCCATCTGGAATGCCAGAATTGATCCTGAAGGCTCAGTGATTTTGTATACTGGTGCCAAATCAAATTTCAGAGACAGTTTTGGATGAGGTAGAAAAAGTTAGCTTTATTACTTTGCCAGGCAGTGCCCTCAAAACCATGTGTCTCAATTTGGAGAAGCAGAAGTTTTATAGTAATTGCTCAATGAGATTGTGATCAGCTCATGTATACTCTTCTAATCGTGTGCCTAGAGTGTGCCTTCTCTGTGGTCAGCTGGAGAGTACAGCAATCTTTAACAGGAGATTACAGTAGTCAGGGTTTCTAGGGGATTCTCTGCAGAGCAACAGGCTTAGTCTTTAGCTGCAGCCCAAGCAATGAATGAGGGTAACTCAATGGTACTGTGACTGCAGAACAGTGGTTCTCAAATCTGATGTTTATAAAAATCAACTGTGGGGTCACTGAAACAGAGATTCCCAGAAATCCCGACCCATATCACTGGGGAAATTTTACTTAAGAATTTATAAGGAACTAGAACAAGATGAATTCACTAGAACTGGATAAAGAAAGGATTTTCAACAAAGTGTTAGACCATCTTATTTTCAAAGTTCTTTAAGAAGCTTACAGCCAGACCTTAACCATAACCAACATTAATTCTCCTTCTGATACATGTATAAAACAAACTAAAGTATGAATAATAATAATAATTTTCTATTTTCATGGGAAATTGAATAACATGCTTGAGCAGTAATGGATATGGTATCCCACAGCAAAGAGCTTGTGCTGGAAAGTGTCTGAGTGAACTTTTCTGCATATTGTTGATGTTCACTTACCCAGTCATGTCTGACTCTTTGAGACCCCGTGGACTGCAGGGCCGTCTCTATTATGTTCTCATGCTGCTACTTCTGAATCACAGAAGGGCACTGTACTGTCATATTTAAAGCAGATACCCCAAAGGGTTTCAATTTTACTTGTAAGCATTCCTTTTTAAATGTAATATCCTGTTTTGCCAGCAACACAATTGTCCAGTAAGGACATTAGGCCACTATGATACTGATAGGTCAGAGTGAGATAAGGCATAAAATTCAACTGAAATGAAAGTTGATATTTTTTCATCAGAAGAATTCATGTGACTTATACTTACTTTGGCCAGCATTAAAATAGGCCTGTCGCGTCAAAGACTACTATAGCTGACATGAGGGAATGAAACCCATAATTATGCTTAGTGGTGGGAGGAAGCTATCGCAGGAATCACAGTATTATTACAATTTACAAATGGGATCCCTATAGGAATAATTCAAACTGACATCATCTAAGTATCACTTAAAGTGGTAAATGCCTTAAATGCCTGCGGACTAATTGGCCAAGATAAAAGATGATACTGAATGGCAGAAATGGTGGGAATTAAAGTACGTATTTTCTAGTATGAATTTAAACTCAGCCTCTAAAATAAGGCAGACTAGAATCACCACTAAGATCCCTTTTTATTTTGATCATTTGTAATTCTCTTCTACTATTTGCTTCACCCACAAAATGAAAAAGAAAATATTTTTAAATACATATTTCTGATTATTTGTCCATTCTTCTTCCAAAACAATATTTCTCACATCTCTTCCAATCCATCTCCCTCCAAAGTAACATTAACTAAGCCTTTTCGGATGGATCCTTCCTTTCTTCAACCCAAAATTCACTCAGAATCCATCCTTTTTCAGTCACTACGAGGGTTAAGAAAGGATCTTCATTTCAACAGACTTTCTCCTGACAAAATCGTCATTCTTGACAGGCCTTAAATACTTTGGTATCAATGACAAGCCTACACCAGCATCCTGCACTAAATATGTTCTCAGTAAGTCTTGGTGTAGAGTTAACTTTTTCTTTTCTGCTTTTTCTCCTTTCTCCTATCATGCTTCCTTTTTTATTTAGTACAATTTATCTCCCTTTGACACATCTTTTATCTTAATGAACTGGAATAAAAATGACTTCATAGTAGCCTATTTTTGCATCACAATGGGTACTTACTAGCATATGTTTTACTGATCTGCACAAATATTTCAGAGTGGTAAAGGCTCTTATGAATGGTTTTTCTTCAAATGGAAGGTAACCAGAAGAGCTTGACAGGGAAAATGTTGCCAGAAATATTCTGTTGTGAAAATGGATGAGATCAGCACAATATGAGGGAGGTCAGGGAGGTAGTGCTTCATCTTCAGGGAAGCCTGCCACACACCCATTATCAAGAGAGTGCAGTGATGTTAAAGAGAATGAAGAAGTTTCAATTAAATCAATTTACTTGAGATTTATTCTGTGGGTAATGACTCAGAGGTAATTCTCTGAGTATCTTTCAAACAAATGTCAGTATCATTTAAGCATCATTTACAAAAGGTATGCCATTTGTTATGTATTTTTCTTTGTCTTCAAAATAGCCTATGAGTGTTAAAGGCACTATAGAGGAAAATAGAAGATCAATAGGTGAGACATCAGAGGATCAGGGAGGTTCAGAAATTTACCCAAGGTCACATAGGTAGTTAAGTGGCTGATCTAGGATGCAAAACCTCAGACTGAGGCAGATAATGGTGGGAATTAAAGTACGTATTTTCTAGTATGAATTTAAACTCAGCCTCTAAAATAAGGCAGACTAGAATCACCACTAAGATCCCTTTTTATTTTGATCATTTGTAATTCTCTTCTACTATTTGCTTCACCCACAAAATGAAAAAGAAAATATTTTTAAATACATATTTCTGATTATTTGTCCATTCTTCTTCCAAAACAATATTTCTCACATCTCTTCCAATCCATCTCCCTCCAAAGTAACATTAACTAAGCCTTTTCGGATGGATCCTTCCTTTCTTCAACCCAAAATTCACTCAGAATCCATCCTTTTTCAGTCACTACGAGGGTTAAGAAAGGATCTTCATTTCAACAGACTTTCTCCTGACAAAATCGTCATTCTTGACAGGCCTTAAATACTTTGGTATCAATGACAAGCCTACACCAGCATCCTGCACTAAATATGTTCTCAGTAAGTCTTGGTGTAGAGTTAACTTTTTCTTTTCTGCTTTTTCTCCTTTCTCCTATCATGCTTCCTTTTTTATTTAGTACAATTTATCTCCCTTTGACACATCTTTTATCTTAATGAACTGGAATAAAAATGACTTCATAGTAGCCTATTTTTGCATCACAATGGGTACTTACTAGCATATGTTTTACTGATCTGCACAAATATTTCAGAGTGGTAAAGGCTCTTATGAATGGTTTTTCTTCAAATGGAAGGTAACCAGAAGAGCTTGACAGGGAAAATGTTGCCAGAAATATTCTGTTGTGAAAATGGATGAGATCAGCACAATATGAGGGAGGTCAGGGAGGTAGTGCTTCATCTTCAGGGAAGCCTGCCACACACCCATTATCAAGAGAGTGCAGTGATGTTAAAGAGAATGAAGAAGTTTCAATTAAATCAATTTACTTGAGATTTATTCTGTGGGTAATGACTCAGAGGTAATTCTCTGAGTATCTTTCAAACAAATGTCAGTATCATTTAAGCATCATTTACAAAAGGTATGCCATTTGTTATGTATTTTTCTTTGTCTTCAAAATAGCCTATGAGTGTTAAAGGCACTATAGAGGAAAATAGAAGATCAATAGGTGAGACATCAGAGGATCAGGGAGGTTCAGAAATTTACCCAAGGTCACATAGGTAGTTAAGTGGCTGATCTAGGATGCAAAACCTCAGACTGAGTATATCCAACTCTTTATAATACACTACACTGCTTCTAAATTGGATCATGAAATATAAGTGGAAACAAAGATAAAAATAGTCACACTATTCCAAATAGATTCCAAGACCTTCAAAAGAAAGGCACTGATTCAAGATACTATTTACAGAAGAAATTCAAACAAAACATCAAAGCGGTGTAAAAGATGGAATGGAATGTGCTTCTGGTGTGCACTTCTTACAAGAACAGCCTCATTAGATATAAAGAAGTATGAGCGGTGAGGCAGACTGTTGTCAACTTGCCATGAGCATTTCTTTAATAAAATATGTTGAATTAAAGAACAGAGGAGAAGAGCCATGATACCTAATAAATTCAAGGAAAGGAAGGGCAAGGGATTTAGAACTGTATGTAAGAAGCAGAAGAATATCAAAGAGAATTATGAAAAATTCAGTAAAAAGTTAAGAGTACAGAACAAAAAATAAAATTCTAAATAAATGAAAGATCTATCTCAGAATTTCCATCCACTAAAATGTGATACGAGAAACAGATAATAAATACAAGATGACATGCATGAAATGCTGATCTAAATAACCTCATAGTACCAACCACAGTTCCCTGGTTTGCTTTGACTGATTTTTCTGTGAATGTATATATACTATATAACAATAGTGAAATGCATTCATAAGATATCAGCAAATGATATTCAGACATGTGTGAATTCATAACTAGCCCCTGAAGGTAATTTTGTTATAGATTATATACTATATGTGTATATATATATATCTCAGATAACAGCCAGGTAAGAATGATATATTCCCAGAGAGGTATAGAACAAGAATTACCTATCACCTTTATCTATCTAAAGGTGATACAGAATGGAAGTGTTCAAGAAAATATAGGGGGATGCTTTAACTAGGAGTCAAATCTCAAGATAAGTTAATATTCTGTATGAGTCCATAGTCATTTGATTAAAATAATTAAAAACTGAACTATAAGCTGCTAGGACAGATTAGTATTTACAAGTCACCATTTCTCAGATATAAGAAACACAAATAGGGAAATTCATAAACAAAAAAAGTGTGACTAATGTTTGAAGTCTTGATCAGAAAGTTTATTCACTGTGGTTTTGGGTACACCACAGCAGTCATTTAATAAAATGTTATTATATATACTGGGTGCACATATGAATAAATGCTTTGTATCTGCCATATTGTTCTCATAACTCATTAGGGAATTGAGATGAAAGAATATTCATAATTCATCTGCAGTGACATAAAAGCATATGTGTGGTTGTTCCGTTCCGAAGTCATGCCCAACTCTTTGTGACCCCCTGGAATGTAGCCTGCCAGGTCTCTCTGTCAAAGGGATTTCCCAGGCAAGAATACTGGAATGGGTTGCCATGTCCTTCTTCAGGAGATCTTCCTGACTCAAGGACTGAACTTGTTTCTCCTGGTCTCCTGCATACACAGGTATATTCTTTACCACTGAGGCATCTGGGGAGCCCATGTATATTACATGTGTGTGTGTGTGTATACATATATATATATATATATATATATATGTATATATGCAAAAAAGGAACATAGATATCTGAAAGCAGGGAGATTGTCCTCAGTTTCTACTGGAGAAAACATTAAGAAGGCATTATGTGAGCTTCCCTGGTGGTCCAGTGGGTAAGGACACTGCCTTGCAGTGCAAGGGCGCTGGTTCGATCCCTGGCCTGGGAAGATACCACGTGCCGTGGAGCGGCTGGACCGATGTGTCCAATTACCAAGCCGGAGCTCTGGAGTGCATGTGCCCAGAGCCGGTGCTCTGCAATAACAGAGGCCACCACGATGGGAGGCCCACATGGGCCAAAGAACAAAAGAAGGATGAAAACAGATAAATGAAAGACCAATAGAAGTGGCCCTCCCTCCCCAACTCGCCCCCCCCCCAAAAGAAGGCATTATGCCAGGTGAGACTGCATAACTCTAAGCAAATTCAGAAGGCTAGATTGAGTTCAAGCTACTCAGTGAATAGTCACTATTATTTCCCCCAAGAACCAACATAAGTTCTCAATAAAACTTAGTCTAAGCTGCTTCTCAAACTCTGACCCTAAGAAAGCATCTCAATTTAGCAAACCTAACAGTGCCTGCAAAATTGATTCCACATATATAGATTTTGGGGGAAGATACGCACTGCAAATGTATAACAAGCGATCATGTTTAACAGCTCTAAACAGTGCATCAATTCATAAGCACAAAACAAGGAGATAACATCTTATTGAACCTTCATTATCACTGTTCAAATTAGTCAGCTGGAAAAAAGCCCTGGACAATGGTGAAACTATTGATTTTTTTCTGCATTCTGTAAAAATACAGCTAAAGACATGGAAAATAGTTAGACGTGAAATTCTTGGAGAAAAATTAGGAAAGCAAATGGATATATAATCAATAATTCCATTAATGTGTACCAGCAACCTTGATAAAAGTAAACAAATTAAACTTCAAGAACCAAAGAAAAGTGTTTAAGCATGGCATGCCACAAACTGAAGGTTAGATGGATCAGGTCAAATAACTCAACCACATTCATAATCAGGCTCATTTGTTCTTTGACTAGTGTAATTTTCATCTGGTTTCCAGAATTCACATCTCCCAAACCAAGCTGAAGTTTCAGGTCTAAATCCTAGAACAGGTCAGCAAAGCAGGCAAGAGAATCTGTAGATCAATAGCTAAAATGTTTGACAGTTTCTCAGTTTTGAATGTTAGATTAGATCCCAGTTTTTCATTCCCCTGTAATAAAATTGTATGTCCATATTACTGTCTGATGGTGAGCAGAGTATAATTCACTATATGAAGCTATGTAATTTGCTTTAGCCAAACTAGATATTAGAAGATCTAATGAAAGCTGAAGCTTAAAACCTTTTCTGGAGGGTGGGCATGTGCCCAGAGCCGGTGCTCTGCAATAACAGAGGCCACCACGATGGGAGGCCCACATGGGCCAAAGAACAAAAGAAGGATGAAAACAGATAAATGAAAGACCAATAGAAGTGGCCCCCCCTCCCCAACTACCCGCACACCCAAAAGAAGGCATTATGCCAGGTGAGACTGCATAACTCTAAGCAAATTCAGAAGGCTAGATTGAGTTCAAGCTACTCAGTGAATAGTCACTATTATTTCCCCCAAGAACCAACATAAGTTCTCAATAAAACTTAGTCTAAGCTGCTTCTCAAACTCTGACCCTAAGAAAGCATCTCAATTTAGCAAACCTAACAGTGCCTGCAAAATTGATTCCACATATATAGATTTTGGGGGAAGATACGCACTGCAAATGTATAACAAGCGATCATGTTTAACAGCTCTAAACAGTGCATCAATTCATAAGCACAAAACAAGGAGATAACATCTTATTGAACCTTCATTATCACTGTTCAAATTAGTCAGCTGGAAAAAAGCCCTGGACAATGGTGAAACTATTGATTTTTTTCTGCATTCTGTAAAAATACAGCTAAAGACATGGAAAATAGTTAGACGTGAAATTCTTGGAGAAAAAAATTAGGAAAGCAAATGGATATATAATCAATAATTCCATTAATGTGTACCAGCAACCTTGATAAAAGTAAACAAATTAAACTTCAAGAACCAAAGAAAAGTGTTTAAGCATGGCATGCCACAAACTGAAGGTTAGATGGATCAGGTCAAATAACTCAACCACATTCATAATCAGGCTCATTTGTTCTTTGACTAGTGTAATTTTCATCTGGTTTCCAGAATTCACATCTCCCAAACCAAGCTGAAGTTTCAGGTCTAAATCCTAGAACAGGTCAGCAAAGCAGGCAAGAGAATCTGTAGATCAATAGCTAAAATGTTTGACAGTTTCTCAGTTTTGAATGTTAGATTAGATCCCAGTTTTTCATTCCCCTGTAATAAAATTGTATGTCCATATTACTGTCTGATGGTGAGCAGAGTATAATTCACTATATGAAGCTATGTAATTTGCTTTAGCCAAACTAGATATTAGAAGATCTAATGAAAGCTGAAGCTTAAAAGTGCATATATGAGTTGCAATGGTGAAGGGGATTGCCTAAAATGGTCATGATAACATACGTAGCGAACTTTTTGAAAAAACAGAGAATAGACATAAAGACATTGTGGAGACCGAACAGTGGGAGGGAGGCATGGAGGGAGTAACATGGAAGCCTATACTGTCATGTGTGGAAAAGATAGCTATTGTCATTGTGCTAGGGGAATAGGAGTACCTACAACCACTTGGAGCGATGGTCTGGAGGGATGGGAGGGGGGAACTGGGTGGGGGGAGGGTCCAGGGATATGCATATGAATGATCTTGGAACATACATGTAAAAAAATAAATAAATAAATACATAAATAAATTTATAAAAAAAAGTGCATATATGAGTTTTTCTTGTTATGATTTAGTGATTTGCTATTTAAAAATTCTCTAAAAACGGTTGCCTTTTACACCTCAGCCTCAGAACAAAAATTCATGGAAAAGATCTCAACTGAATTTTCAGCCTTTAGCTGAGGTCAGGTGACCCACAGTACGAAACAGAGATATAGCTGAGTCCGTCTTACATAAGACAAAATGAGTATGAGAATATATACTCTTGTAAGCATTGTATTTTGGAGTTGTTTCTCAGCGTTACTATGGCAATATTGGACTGATACAAATGCTTCTTAGTGTTAGTAATTGCTGTCTTAACTATCTTGCTCTTTTCAATCAAGTTCAGCTCACACTATTAATTTATTTCCAATTACCAGATTTTTTTTAATTTTCTTCTCTACTAATCTTGTCCATTCTAATCTGAGCCCCAAGCTGAAAATGGTTAGTTTCAGGTCTAAAAATCCTAGACTAGTGTAATTTTCATCTGGTTTCCAGAATTCACATCTCCCAAACCAAGCTGAAGTTTCAGGTCTAAATCCTAGAACAGGTCAGCAAAGCAGGCAAGAGAATCTGTAGATCAATAGCTAAAATGTTTGACAGTTTCTCAGTTTTGAATGTTAGATTAGATCCCAGTTTTTCATTCCCCTGTAATAAAATTGTATGTCCATATTACTGTCTGATGGTGAGCAGAGTATAATTCACTATATGAAGCTATGTAATTTGCTTTAGCCAAACTAGATATTAGAAGATCTAATGAAAGCTGAAGCTTAAAAGTGCATATATGAGTTGCAATGGTGAAGGGGATTGCCTAAAATGGTCATGATAACATACGTAGCGAACTTTTTGAAAAAACAGAGAATAGACATAAAGACATTGTGGAGACCGAACAGTGGGAGGGAGGCATGGAGGGAGTAACATGGAAGCCTATACTGTCATGTGTGGAAAAGATAGCTATTGTCATTGTGCTAGGGGAATAGGAGTACCTACAACCACTTGGAGCGATGGTCTGGAGGGATGGGAGGGGGTAACTGGGTGGGGGGAGGGTCCAGGGATATGCATATGAATGATCTTGGAACATACATGTAAAAAAATAAATAAATAAATACATAAATAAATTTATAAAAAAAAGTGCATATATGAGTTTTTCTTGTTATGATTTAGTGATTTGCTATTTAAAAATTCTCTAAAAACGGTTGCCTTTTACACCTCAGCCTCAGAACAAAAATTCATGGAAAAGATCTCAACTGAATTTTCAGCCTTTAGCTGAGGTCAGGTGACCCACAGTACGAAACAGAGATATAGCTGAGTCCGTCTTACATAAGACAAAATGAGTATGAGAATATATACTCTTGTAAGCATTGTATTTTGGAGTTGTTTCTCAGCGTTACTATGGCAATATTGGACTGATACAAATGCTTCTTAGTGTTAGTAATTGCTGTCTTAACTATCTTGCTCTTTTCAATCAAGTTCAGCTCACACTATTACTTTATTTCCAATTACCAGATTAATGCTCTGCTACAATCAATTTCCATTCTAATCTGAGCCCCCTTGGCTGGATTTTTGCTATGGCCTCTAATTCTTCTGATACTCTTAATTGAAACCTACTGTCCACCTGCTTCTACATATAAATATCATCATATCCTTTAGATATTATAAGAGATATATAAGTAGCAATAACTAATATCACCATTTATAAAGAAACCATTACAAGTCAGGTACATTTAGACATGTATTTCAGTTAATTCTTGAAAAATTAAAAAAAACTGCAAGGTGAATTTTATAATTGCCATTTTCAGGTTTCATTCATTCATTCTTTATTATGGCTATATTCCAAAGGCCTTAAACTCAGAAAAGAGAAGTAACCTACTTAAGATATATCACATAGTAAATATTCAAATCTTGATCCAAATTCTACTGTTGTTTTCAGGCTATTGTATGTCACACATTTAAAATGGAGGGATCATGAAGTTTTAAAAAGATAAGTGAGATACCCGTGTTATGTTTGAACAGTTTCCAAGGGATAAAAATTGTCTACTGTCGTCCATGCTTTGGCAGCATTTATACTAAAATGGGAATGATACAGAGAAGATTAGCACAGCCCCTACACAAGGGTGATATGCAAATCTGTGAGGCATTCCATGTTTTTTGTAAACCCACCTACACTTAAACAAACTGTCTATGATGTAGACCTAACAATACTAATAGAATTTCCTTGTCTTATCTAGTATGTACTATGTCACTTGGCGAGTATGGTCAGAGAAGTAAGGATGGGTTGAATAAAGTAATGCACTTTTTCATAAAAAAGTAATACTATTCATTGAAGCCATCCTAAGAAAGATTAATGATCAAGTTTTAGTGTTGGGACATTTTCCAGCTGGCAGACTGTCTCAATTCTGTTCTTAAGTAAAAGACCAGGATAAGTCTGAGCATAAGACAAAATGAGTATGAGAATATATACTCTTGTAAGCATTGTATTTTGGAGTTGTTTCTCAGCGTTACTATGGCAATATTGGACTGATACAAATGCTTCTTAGTGTTAGTAATTGCTGTCTTAACTATCTTGCTCTTTTCAATCAAGTTCAGCTCACACTATTACTTTATTTCCAATTACCAGATTAATGCTCTGCTACAATCAATTTCCATTCTAATCTGAGCCCCCTTGGCTGGATTTTTGCTATGGCCTCTAATTCTTCTGATACTCTTAATTGAAACCTACTGTCCACCTGCTTCTACATATAAATATCATCATATCCTTTAGATATTATAAGAGATATATAAGTAGCAATAACTAATATCACCATTTATAAAGAAACCATTACAAGTCAGGTACATTTAGACATGTATTTCAGTTAATTCTTGAAAAATTAAAAAAAACTGCAAGGTGAATTTTATAATTGCCATTTTCAGGTTTCATTCATTCATTCTTTATTATGGCTATATTCCAAAGGCCTTAAACTCAGAAAAGAGAAGTAACCTACTTAAGATATATCACATAGTAAATATTCAAATCTTGATCCAAATTCTACTGTTGTTTTCAGGCTATTGTATGTCACACATTTAAAATGGAGGGATCATGAAGTTTTAAAAAGATAAGTGAGATACCCGTGTTATGTTTGAACAGTTTCCAAGGGATAAAAATTGTCTACTGTCGTCCATGCTTTGGCAGCATTTATACTAAAATGGGAATGATACAGAGAAGATTAGCACAGCCCCTACACAAGGGTGATATGCAAATCTGTGAGGCATTCCATGTTTTTTGTAAACCCACCTACACTTAAACAAACTGTCTATGATGTAGACCTAACAATACTAATAGAATTTCCTTGTCTTATCTAGTATGTACTATGTCACTTGGCGAGTATGGTCAGAGAAGTAAGGATGGGTTGAATAAAGTAATGCACTTTTTCATAAAAAAGTAATACTATTCATTGAAGCCATCCTAAGAAAGATTAATGATCAAGTTTTAGTGTTGGGACATTTTCCAGCTGGCAGACTGTCTCAATTCTGTTCTTAAGTAAAAGACCAGGATAAGTCTGAGCATAAGAATTCATGCTTGAGCTCTGGAACAATATAGAACTGAGTTTATATCATGAGTCTTTTTCTGGCTTGATGAAGTTACTTACACTCCTGAAACCTCAGTAAAATGGGGCTAACAGTAGTAACTACGTTATATAGAGTTATTGAAGGAATTAAATGAAAAGTGTCGTATAAAAATAATTTGGCACTGTATTCAGACTAATGGGGTTACCTAAAAATATATGTACAACTTCAGTAACATTATTGACAATGGGAATTACCAGTTCTAATGGAGAGTGCAGTGAAAGGCAGGGAAACATGCACAGAGAAAGGCAGGTGGAAAAGGGAAGAGCAAGAAATTTAAACTGGCTTGGTAGCTGCTGTAGATAAACGTAGAACAGGGTACCGACGGAGAATATCCGGACAAACAGATATACTGTATGAAGGACCATAGAGAGCAAGTCTTTAAAAGGCACTTCTATAGATTACATTCACATAAGCTACTGAACATCATTATAGTCAGTAGGACCAGATAATGCCATTGTTTAGAGGTGAATAGAAGCAATTTAAACTGCAGCTATTTCCACCTTGTAGTGGTGAGATTAATCCATGTGTTGAGCTGCTGTTTTCACCTCTTCTTTGTTTATCAGGTTTGAGTCTAATTGGGCTTGATTGGAATCGTGGAAGCCACTAATTAAAATGATTAACAATATCAATAACAGCAAAGGGGATAGAAAAGGAAGTTTTATCAGTAGAATTGTCTACTGTCGTCCATGCTTTGGCAGCATTTATACTAAAATGGGAATGATACAGAGAAGATTAGCACAGCCCCTACACAAGGGTGATATGCAAATCTGTGAGGCATTCCATGTTTTTTGTAAACCCACCTACACTTAAACAAACTGTCTATGATGTAGACCTAACAATACTAATAGAATTTCCTTGTCTTATCTAGTATGTACTATGTCACTTGGCGAGTATGGTCAGAGAAGTAAGGATGGGTTGAATAAAGTAATGCACTTTTTCATAAAAAAGTAATACTATTCATTGAAGCCATCCTAAGAAAGATTAATGATCAAGTTTTAGTGTTGGGACATTTTCCAGCTGGCAGACTGTCTCAATTCTGTTCTTAAGTAAAAGACCAGGATAAGTCTGAGCATAAGAATTCATGCTTGAGCTCTGGAACAATATAGAACTGAGTTTATATCATGAGTCTTTTTCTGGCTTGATGAAGTTACTTACACTCCTGAAACCTCAGTAAAATGGGGCTAACAGTAGTAACTACGTTATATAGAGTTATTGAAGGAATTAAATGAAAAGTGTCGTATAAAAATAATTTGGCACTGTATTCAGACTAATGGGGTTACCTAAAAATATATGTACAACTTCAGTAACATTATTGACAATGGGAATTACCAGTTCTAATGGAGAGTGCAGTGAAAGGCAGGGAAACATGCACAGAGAAAGGCAGGTGGAAAAGGGAAGAGCAAGAAATTTAAACTGGCTTGGTAGCTGCTGTAGATAAACGTAGAACAGGGTACCGACGGAGAATATCCGGACAAACAGATATACTGTATGAAGGACCATAGAGAGCAAGTCTTTAAAAGGCACTTCTATAGATTACATTCACATAAGCTACTGAACATCATTATAGTCAGTAGGACCAGATAATGCCATTGTTTAGAGGTGAATAGAAGCAATTTAAACTGCAGCTATTTCCACCTTGTAGTGGTGAGATTAATCCATGTGTTGAGCTGCTGTTTTCACCTCTTCTTTGTTTATCAGGTTTGAGTCTAATTGGGCTTGATTGGAATCGTGGGAAGCCACTAATTAAAATGATTAACAATATCAATAACAGCAAAGGGGATAGAAAAGGAAGCCTATTATTTTTAATGGGCTGAACACTGTTTATTGCTGGCTGAATGAATAGAAGTTAATTGAAGAGTGACACTGGATAGCAAATTTCTAAAATGTATATTTTCATGTCATAATAAAGAGCACATTTTCTAGATGCTAGGAGCTCTAAAGACAGGGTTTTTTCCTCACCTGCTAGTTGCATTAAAATCAATTTCTAAACTCAGATGTTTTCAGGCACGTTGCAGTGGAGGATGTCTTCCTCTGAGTAGCTGTATTTTACACTGGAAATATTTCAGCTTTTCCACTGACCTTTAGGTTACCCTAATCTGCTTTTATTTACAAATGCAATTTCTGGGAATAGGCCTTGACCAGAGCAGATTTTAGACACAATAGCAGGACAAAATCCAGACTCAAGCAGAGAAGGGAAAGGCATACTCCTCAAGCATCTTCTTACTACTGTTTCCTTTTTTTTAAATCTTGGTCTCTTTTATTGTTTATTTATTTATTTATTTTCACCCATCTCTATTCTTTGGCCTATGTGGGCTTCCCATTGCAATGGCCTCTCTTGCAGGAGATCACCGGCTCTGCGTGCATGGGCTCCAGAGCACAGGCTCGTAATTGGACACACTGTTCCGGCCTCTCTGTGGCACATGCGATCTTCCCAGGCCAGGGATCAAACCTGTGCCCCTTGTACTGCAAGGCGGATTTCTTACCCACTGGACCACCATGGAACCCCTCACTATTGTATCTTGCCAGTGCCCAGTGACTTATTTCTAAAACATAAGTGAAATCATTTGAATCATTTCACCCTCTAGCTCAAAGGAGGCTCACTGTTTCGATTCTGATACCCAGCTCCATTTCTTCCTTGATGTAGGTGAAACAATGTCATGAAGATCAGATGTGGCTACATTTGGATTGCCTTGCTGGCTGTTGAGGATGAGATATATGTACAGCCTGAGAAACACCTGGCCTTTAATTTCCTTGCTAATAATATTTAATCCAGAAGGGACTCTCAATGAAAGCACAGGAATACTTCATAAAACATTACTTATGTCTTAGCCACCTGAGGTGCTTCCTCTTAATAATTCTATGTTTTGCTTCCATTTTTATGTTTGGGTGGGGGAAACACTTCAAATTGTGACTTATTTAACTTTAAAAAAATTTTTTGATGATCTATTTATTTTCGGTTGTGCAGGGTCTTTGTTGCTGTGCATAGTCTTTCTCTAGTTGTGATGTATGGGCTTCTCGTTGTGGTGCCTTCTCTTGTTGTGGAGCACAGGCTCTAGGGCATGTGGGCTTCAGTAGCTGTGCTGCATGGGCTTGTGACTTATTTAACTTTTGATTCATTAATCTTTCTTTGATTTAACAGTTATTAACACTTGCATAGAACACTGTTTCCCAAATGCACTCACAAAACTTCTACTATTTCCTTCTTCTAGCTCCTCTATTTAGGGTTAACAAACAAATGAGTCTAGTGCTCAGGATATAATATTCCAAGAACTAAGTCCAGAGACATCTCTGCACTTTGGAAGCAAGTTATTGAACTGTTCTGTGCCTCATTTCTATACCTATAAAATGGGAATCCGCATATTACCAACCTAGTGGGATTGCCATGAAGATTTAAAAACTAATCCTTTTTAAAGTACTTAGAAGATTGTTGGGCCCAGAACAATTGCCTTAGAAATATTGCCTGGCTTACTGGTTGATTGACTACTACTGTTCTGTGAGTTCTTTCAGGGCAGGACAGCTGATCACACTTAACTTACTTCTGAATCCTCAGGACCTGGCCCATTGCCTGGCACATAGCAGATGCTTAACAAAGACCTGTGACAAATCACTTCTAAGAAGACAAATAACTGTGACCACAGTCCATCAGGTAGAGTCAGTAGAGGAAACCGAATTTCCCATTAAGTGCAGTGCTCTTCCTACCTCAGGTCTATACCATCATAAATTACTGATTTTGTCTCATTCTCTGAGCATATTAGATTGTTAGGCAATGGGGATGCTTACTCATAACTTGCTGGACTGAATTTTCGCTTTTCGGGGCTGTTTTCTTGTATTTTAAAGCGCAGGATAACAGGTGTTTGTGCAACAGTTTCTCAGGCCTTTTCTTTTTTCTCTTGATCTATCTGTTTTCCCTTGGTGCAATTGTTTTCAACAACAAAGACACACATTTTAAAACAAAACGCACTTTCTTCAAACAAAATCTTTTATAGAAACCAAATTAGATAAGTTCTGAAAGACATCTCCAGGGAATTGAAAAGCAAGAATTCTGGAAGCTTGGACTCCCCAGGCAGCTAGCTGTTCCTCTTTCCAATTTCTCTCTCCCTTCTCGTAAGATCTGGAGGCAGTTTTGCTTAACTTTTAGGATTTCAGGGAACATTGTCCTAAATCTGCTTGCTGGAGCTCAGTACTTCTGGATGACCCAGCTCCCATTAACCTAACTGCCTTCTGCATGTTATAGAACTGTTTCCAGTTTGCAAAAGGGCAAATTGAAATATATGCCTAAGGTACTGTGGATCTTCCAACGGGGCTTCACTAAACTCTCAGTAATAGGGTTGCTAGCCAGAGAGCAAAGAAATGCTAACTCTCTTGTAACAACATGGGCTGATAAAGCTTTCATCACTTTCAATCTTCTTTTAATTAATGCTTCTGTGGCTAAAGTGATTAGTCAACATGAAGTCAAATGGAACTTAAGCTTTTATGTGATTTTATTTTACAAATGGCTCTGTGTATGTGTCTGTATTTGGTTGGTTAGTGGTCTGGAGAAGAGTGCTGATTAAAATGTATGCTCTTGTTATTTGCATTTACTACTGTTCTGTGAGTTATTTCAGGGCAGGACAGCTGATCACACTTAACTTACTTCTGAATCCTCAGGACCTGGCCCATTGCCTGGCACATAGCAGATGCTTAACAAAGACCTGTGACAAATCACTTCTAAGAAGACAAATAACTGTGACCACAGTCCATCAGGTAGAGTCAGTAGAGGAAACCGAATTTCCCATTAAGTGCAGTGCTCTTCCTACCTCAGGTCTATACCATCATAAATTACTGATTTTGTCTCATTCTCTGAGCATATTAGATTGTTAGGCAATGGGGATGCTTACTCATAACTTGCTGGACTGAATTTTCGCTTTTCGGGGCTGTTTTCTTGTATTTTAAAGCGCAGGATAACAGGTGTTTGTGCAACAGTTTCTCAGGCCTTTTCTTTTTTCTCTTGATCTATCTGTTTTCCCTTGGTGCAATTGTTTTCAACAACAAAGACACACATTTTAAAACAAAACGCACTTTCTTCAAACAAAATCTTTTATAGAAACCAAATTAGATAAGTTCTGAAAGACATCTCCAGGGAATTGAAAAGCAAGAATTCTGGAAGCTTGGACTCCCCAGGCAGCTAGCTGTTCCTCTTTCCAATTTCTCTCTCCCTTCTCGTAAGATCTGGAGGCAGTTTTGCTTAACTTTTAGGATTTCAGGGAACATTGTCCTAAATCTGCTTGCTGGAGCTCAGTACTTCTGGATGACCCAGCTCCCATTAACCTAACTGCCTTCTGCATGTTATAGAACTGTTTCCAGTTTGCAAAAGGGCAAATTGAAATATATGCCTAAGGTACTGTGGATCTTCCAACGGGGCTTCACTAAACTCTCAGTAATAGGGTTGCTAGCCAGAGAGCAAAGAAATGCTAACTCTCTTGTAACAACATGGGCTGATAAAGCTTTCATCACTTTCAATCTTCTTTTAATTAATGCTTCTGTGGCTAAAGTGATTAGTCAACATGAAGTCAAATGGAACTTAAGCTTTTATGTGATTTTATTTTACAAATGGCTCTGTGTATGTGTCTGTATTTGGTTGGTTAGTGGTCTGGAGAAGAGTGCTGATTAAAATGTATGCTCTTGTTATTTCAGCTCATACTTGTTAACTGCTCTTACGCAATAGGTTTCTTGAGTCTTTTTATGATGATGAAACATTCTGCTCTCAGACTGCTCTTCATAGACCGGGCTCCTTTGCCAGATATTTCCCCAAGCATTTGTTCATTTTAAAGCCAAATTTTTGCATCTGAAACACCTGTTTAGTCCTCCAATTGAAGATGACCTGCCCAAAGCAGGTTACTCACACCTCAAAGCTCAAATAAGGCCCAGGAAAGAGATATGATAAGGCCATTTTGGTGTTGGTGAAGGCAGTAGTTCTCTTCTAAAGCAAAGGTTCTCTATGTATTCCAAATGTAATTTTATGCAATATGCTGTTGTTTAATAAGTAAACAACATAAATAAATGTAAAGTTAGTTTTATGCAGTATGTTGTATAGAGATATGATCTTTTTAAACTTAAATCATGGCAGTTTTGTCATGTCTATAAAATGACATATTTCTGTAAAATAACATTGACATATTTCATAAAATGATAGTTCTATAAAATTAGCATTAGAAATATACGTAATAACGATTTCTTTCTATGTAAAAGTATGACTCCAATATGTCTTTTTGGGTATTTTGTCTTCTCAAGAATGGCTAGCTGTAAATGTGAGTGAGCTGGTATATGCACATCTGAGTTAACAATATTGTATATGAAAAAATCAAGGGATTTTCATAAAGGATCTAGATGGTTATATGAAAAAATGAGAAAGGTAGTGAAAAACTATTACAGAAATACCATAAGGAGATATTTAAACTAATGCGGACATAGAAATAATACAAGTTCAAGTTAAGGTTCATTTACATAGAAATTTTGTTAATTATAGATGTTTCACATGTTTATGCTAATTTTAAATATGCATTTGAGGCTATAACTTGGAGAACATTGGTTTTTAAAACAAAAACATGGTTTCAGAAGAACTCCAGGGATACAGCCAAGTGAGGTTAAATCTAGAAGAGGAGAAAGAAACCAATAAGAAGGAAGTCTGCACCCTGACCTGACCTAACCTTACTGGTGTGCCCCTTGTATGCTGTAGAGGGAGAACTGATTATTTCAAGGCCACATTCATGCATATCTCTGAATCCTGCATTAATAAATCCCTTCCTAATTTCTAGAGGAATCTTAAACAGAATAAGTATAGTAGATCAGCGAAACCCTGGGTTTGAAAACGCTTTCATGTAACCTACTAACTCTCCCAGATATGGTTGGTTGACTAATGAGGGAGTTCTCATTCCCAGACTCTCTTGCCTGCCTCCACTAGAAAGACTGTGAAAATGACATCTTCCCAGACTCCCTTGCATGTTAGACAGTCTTGGGGTACAGTTCCAGCCAACAGTATATAATCCACAGTCTGCTGAACTGCCAGTAAAGCTGCTACTTTCTGATAAATGAGACTATCACCCTTAGAGCTGACTCTTCTCTTCTCCTTTCTTCTTGACTTGAGCTTGAATATTATGCCTGAACTTGAGGCAGTTGCCTTGCGAGTATGAAAGATACAAAAGATACCAAATCATGGGCTCAACATGGTTTATCCACAAAACCAGAATATGTAGTTACTTCCAAACTTCTTGGTGTGAGAGGAATTTAAGGTCTACTTGTTTAAGGTAGTGTTTTGTTGTTGTTGTTGTTATAGTGGAAGTAGTATTCTAATAGACTTGGTGGCAGGCTATTCATTTCACATTACATCCATTTCAGTTTATAAGCAAGTATTTTGACTACTTCTAATATGCTTTTCCTTAGAAAATCATAATCCTCACTCAGACTTTTCAAACACTCAGGTTTGAAAATCTAGTCAACTTTATTCTCTACAAAAATTACAGAGAAAAATGATGAAAGCATTAAATTCAGATCCCTACCTGAGTCAACTAGAGTGGAAGAAAAGAAAGCTTCCAGATTCACTAATATTCAACATAATATTGCTACAATAGTGTTAATGGTATAAGTAAAACAAGTTCCTATATGGGTAATACATTTAGAACATGAATTTGAAATAGTAAAATATGTATGTTTATAATATAGCCTTTGCATGTATTCATATAATGAGAATAACCTTCTCTCAGGTAACCTACTGAACAGAAGTGCAGATCAATAATCTTAATGCAGAAACCATTTCAAGAAATACCAGAAGCTATCAATTGTCAACTAATTGGCAGATTGTTTTTCTAAGTGAATAGCTATAACATTCCAGCTACTCAAATCACTGTAATCATTTTATTTGTCCTGTTCTCTAGAGGAATTTTAAACAAAGCCTGCACTGATTGGTTTGTTATTTCAAATCTGCCCAGTAATTTTCCGGTGTATTAAAAGACATTCAGTGTTGACACCGGTAGGGGGGGGAAAATTCAGTGTCTGCCTGATGGAACTGCTCGTTTTCAGTCAACATAATTACTCTGTATTAACACATCTGCTATTTAAACAATATCACACTTTCATTTTTTTTCTTTCTTGCTAATAATTAACTTGATGGAATCATACATCTCTATTTAACTTGAATAAACATCCGAAGCATTTCTATATTGTGAAAATTGGGCTAAGCCAAATGAGATGATCGGGTTTGAGCTAATAAGGATCCATCGCATAACTCAAATTGTATGACCTCCAGAAAAGAAGCAGAACAAATCAAAACAAAGAGTCTGATTCCTACAATATATAGCAATTTATGTAATATAGGAAATATTTTTTAAAATCAAGGGATATAAAAATATATTTCCCAAGGCCCCCAAAACTGTTTTATAATATGAAATTTCAGATCAGTACCAAAGGCTGTCAAAATAATCTTCCTTGCTCATAGTTTTGACTGCATGTTTCCTTTTCTCAAACCTCCAGGGCTGCCTGTCACCTTCTGTATCAAATTTAAATTATTCTCAGTGCTTCAGGGGCTTCCATCTGCCCTTGTTTACAAAGCCTTTCTCAATTTCCCTTTCCCCTTTGTCCATTAACTAGAGTCCGTCTAATCCACAGGACTTTTCCTACTGCAGTATAATTGATTGAAAGAACGATACACTAAGAATCTGAAAGCAAAGAACTTGAGCAAATAAATTATATAACCTCCCTGTACCTTTTTTTCTCCTCCCAAACCAAAATATAGATCAAGGGCTACTAACAAGATTTTTCCCCTTCTCTATCCTTCTGTTATAAATACTCATCCTTCTCTGATGACTTTCAGATCTACTACACATTCCTCTTCATTTCACATATTTTGTCAGAGACACCGGAGACAAAGGATTTGAGAGAGAATGTAGGTCTAGAAGTCCTGGAAAAAGATTTATTTATTGAACATCTAATCTACTGACAACTTTACTTCATTACTTCATTTAAGAAGTACCTAAAGATATGCACTAAAAAATGTAAGCTAGTTTTAGTTTTTAGACCCTTAGTCTCCACCTTTTATTTTACAGTAGAATTGTTTGTATTTGCTCTGTCCAATTCCTCTCCTCCCATACTCTCTTGAATTTATTCTAATCTAAAACTTCTCTTAGCAAGTTGACAATGACTGTTAAAATCCTGAATATAAGATATAACTTTCAGTCCTTGTCTTACTTGGCATGCTGTATCAACTGACTACTTCCTTTCCTTAAAAAGTTTTCTTATCTTTTAGAATATAATTAACTGATTTTTCCCATTCTCTTTATTCTGTTTATTCTTCTTTGCTGGTTCTTTGTTATTTTCCTACTTCTGAATGTTGAGTGCCTCAGGGTTCAGTTCATCTCTTACTCTTTTTCCATTTTATCCTCCCAATGACCTCATCCAGGCTGATAACTTTAAATCCATCAGTATCCTAACAACTCTCAATTTCACCTTGATGCCTTGGATATCTCAGCATTTATAGAAAACTCCATTTAGATATCTAATAGGTAGCTACAACTTTACAGGGCCACTGTCAAATTCTCATTTTTTTTTTTTTTTCTCTAAATCAAGGTTCCATTGGATTTTCCCACTCTGATACCTGATAGTTGAATGAATTTGGACAAATCACTTCTCATATCTGTGCTTCTTTTCAGCATCTATATATTGAACTTAAAAATATTATTTCCTTGCCCTAATCATAGGAGTATTAGAGGGATTTTAAAAAAACAGATAACAATAGATTACAAACTTTAATTGCTTTACAAACGTAAATTATGAAGATATTTTCATGAAGATATTTTATTGTGATTCTATCACATGCCATCACTATTTTTGGTAATTTTAAAGTCATGAAATAATCTGAAATTTCCAAAAGTGATAATTTAGGGCATTAAATTTTGGATATTCTGTTTATAGATATGAGGACAAATGGGTAGGTCTAAACACAGAGCAAAATTGACATAAAAGTGGATGTAACTGGCATGAGAAATATGGCACCGACTGAAAAGAATATTCTTTTTTGTATAATGGAAGTTCAGTGTCCTATTTAGAGGCAATGGGACACATTTCTTAGACCTGTACTAAGAGCTACTGGTTGTAATCATTCCACAGTTATTGCTGTTCCTGAGGAATGAGTAACAAGATTGCTTTTCCATCTGGCATTCTGTAGCTGAAAATAGCAGTAGCATAAGGTGAAATGTCAGTGGTAACAAACAGTGGTTTATGTCATTTGTAAAATATGCCCACAGACCCAAACATCTACGGTGGCATAAAGTCTGAGAAAATGATTTAATGTGAGTAAATCCAAGCCTGTGAGGCAGCAAAAGAGATTAAAGTCAGAAAAAATGGTTTTGAATCCTGGTTTCACTATAAACAATATGTTACTTAATTTCTTGGTTCCTGATTTTATCTGTAAAACAAAAACAATGATAATCCCTATTTGGGAAGGTATAAAGAGTCAGAAGCATGTGAATACCCTTTAAGTTGTACTATACCATATGGAAGTGAGTGGTGACTGCTGCTTCTGTTGCAGGCGAGATAACTCAAAAGTAATTTTTCCCCCACAATGACAAATGATAGGTTCCTTAATGAAGTCACATCATGCAGTCACATGTTACCAAATACATCAGTGGTATGGTAACATTAATCAAAATGATCGTGAGGTGGCCTTGGTAATTTTCACAAAAAGACGCGTGAAAAAACATGCAAACATCTCTGCTAGTTACAGTGTACCAGTTTCTGGTCCAAAGTCAAAATGAAGATTGAAGGAAAAGGAAACTGTAAGAGAGCAATTCTTACGCTTATGGCATCTGAACAGTTAAGATGGTTGATTGGCATCTGAACGGTTAAGATGGCTGATGATTCTTACTTCAAAAGAAAACTGCAACCATTCCTTCTAAAAACTAAGCTAAGTGAAATAACAGTTAAATATGTTGACAGCTAAATAAAAATGAAAAAAAAAAAAAAAAAAAGATTCTCCCTTTTTTTACCTTCCGAAAGCCAGGAGGAGCCTTTATGCCTGCCGAGCTACTACTAGGGATTCAGACATTGAGCGTATCTGGGATCACTGCTCAGGATGGGACATACACCAGAGAATTTCAAACTTTGACATTCTGAGAGAAGAAAATAAGAGAGTGTCTTTCTATGAATTAATGCTACTTCACTGAGAATTTCATTTTTTAAACGCTCTTGTTTGCAGCTAGGAGTCCTTACATCCAAGGTCCAGCCTTCGTGGAAGGGGAAGAAGGAAGTCGGAAGCTGTTGAGAGAGGAGAGTCCTGGAGAGTAGGGGCAGACATTTCTGGCCTGGCCTGAGTCTCTCTTATGAGCAGGCTCTGCTCTGTGATTCCGGGTTTTGGCTCTGCCATCACACTGTCTCGGTTCCCATCCTGGCTTCCACATTTACCAACTACATGGTCTGGGGTAACTGATTTCACCTGAACAAGCAGAACAGTAGTAACAATTCCCTCATGGGGTGGTCTTAACAAATACTTAAAAGTAATAAAGTACTCAAACCAGCACCCAGCACAAAATAAGCGCATAATAAATATTGGTCACCGTCACTGTAACTGCTACGCTGATGACAGATGCTATAATCATCACTCTCATTGCCATCTTTAGTACTGTCCTTTGTCCTGCAGGTGGAGTTAATTTTTCCCCACAATGACAAATGATAGGTTCCTTAATGAAGTCACATCATGCAGTCACATGTTACCAAATACATCAGTGGTATGGTAACATTAATCAAAATGATCGTGAGGTGGCCTTGGTAATTTTCACAAAAGACGCGTAAAAAAACATGCAAACATCTCTGCTAGTTACAGTGTACCAGTTTCTGGTCCAAAGTCAAAATGAAGATTGAAGGAAAAGGAAACTGTAAGAGAGCAATTCTTACGCTTATGGCATCTGAACAGTTAAGATGGTTGATTGGCATCTGAACGGTTAAGATGGCTGATGATTCTTACTTCAAAAGAAAACTGCAACCATTCCTTCTAAAAACTAAGCTAAGTGAAATAACAGTTAAATATGTTGACAGCTAAATAAAAATGAAAAAAAAAAAAAAAAAAAGATTCTCCCTTTTTTTACCTTCCGAAAGCCAGGAGGAGCCTTTATGCCTGCCGAGCTACTACTAGGGATTCAGACATTGAGCGTATCTGGGATCACTGCTCAGGATGGGACATACACCAGAGAATTTCAAACTTTGACATTCTGAGAGAAGAAAATAAGAGAGTGTCTTTCTATGAATTAATGCTACTTCACTGAGAATTTCATTTTTTAAACGCTCTTGTTTGCAGCTAGGAGTCCTTACATCCAAGGTCCAGCCTTCGTGGAAGGGGAAGAAGGAAGTCGGAAGCTGTTGAGAGAGGAGAGTCCTGGAGAGTAGGGGCAGACATTTCTGGCCTGGCCTGAGTCTCTCTTATGAGCAGGCTCTGCTCTGTGATTCCGGGTTTTGGCTCTGCCATCACACTGTCTCGGTTCCCATCCTGGCTTCCACATTTACCAACTACATGGTCTGGGGTAACTGATTTCACCTGAACAAGCAGAACAGTAGTAACAATTCCCTCATGGGGTGGTCTTAACAAATACTTAAAAGTAATAAAGTACTCAAACCAGCACCCAGCACAAAATAAGCGCATAATAAATATTGGTCACCGTCACTGTAACTGCTACGCTGATGACAGATGCTATAATCATCACTCTCATTGCCATCTTTAGTACTGTCCTTTGTCCTGCAGGTGGAGTTGTGTTTGGAGGAGTCAGAACATGGGAAGAAAGCCAAAGCTTACGCTATCTTGGGAGGGTGGGACGAAGGGAATCTTTTTGCAAAGCCCCTTAAAACCTGATTCCCTGATGGCTTAGGTGGTAAAGCATCTGCCTCAAGTACAGGAGACCCAGGTTCTATCCCTGGGTCAGGAAGATCCCCTGGAAAAGGGAATGGCAATCCACTCCAGTAAACTTGCCTGGGAAATTCTGTGGACAGAGGACTCGACTCAGTAACTAACACCTCTACCTAGTTAATACCAAAAAAAAAAGGTTAGTATCACAGACGTTTTTAGTGTGAAGAGAGTTGGTATTTCTTAACAAAGGGAATATAAACTTTTGTTATTTAATTAACACTAGTAAACCTGTATAATTCTTGATAGGTGTTTATTCAAGAAGAAAAGCTATTTTCATAGATAAGACACTGGGGCTGCCCATACTTTAGGTCACTTTTAACCATTAATACATTATTTTCCACTGGCCTATGGCAGTCATTTTAGACTGAAAAAGAAGGTTCTTTTGTTTAGGAAACAGGATTGACTTGCAGTATAATGTGAATCAGCTGTCCTGACAGAACATGCAGGCCTGAAGAACATAATCTCATTTAATTCCACTAGCAATCCTAGATGATGGTTTTACTAACCTCATTTTATAGGTGAGGAAACTGAAGTACAATCTGATCAGCAGAAGCAGGTTTGATCCAGGTTTATCAAACTAGGAAGACTTCACTTTCCACACTGTGAAACTCTGAGCCCTCATCCATTCCACCCTTGCCTGCAGCCCTGCCCTACCCTTTGTTTCAGGCAGTTTATTTAAGCCTCACAAGAGTGCTGTGAGGTAAGAGATCATCCACAGGTCATAGGTGAGGGAACTGGCACAACAGAGAGTCTCAGAAAGGATACTTGTCATTCAGTAGCAGTAGCACAGTAAACAAAGCCCTTTAGCATATGATTTTCAGGCTTCGAAGACTGTCTTCCTTAAAATGCTGATTAAACATGGTTCCCATCTCCTTTCACCTTTGCCAACCTGTCTGCCATGGTACACAGTGTGTGTGACTGCTTAGCTGTTGCCGCCGTTTAGTCACTATCATGTCCGACTCTGGGACCCCACGGACCATAGCCGACCAGGTCACCTCCTTTGAGGCCAGGTTCTGTCACTCACCTGCTGGTGAACTGGGGAACTTCTTTTTAAGCCTCCATTTCCTCATCTAAAAATAAAGGACCTCTAGGATTTCCTTAGGAGGATTAACTAAGCTAAGCTATGATAAAACACTAGAGTAATACCTGGGACATAATAAGCACTCAAAACACATTAACTTCATACTTTAAGAAGCAAGGAACTATATACTGTACACTCAGTCATGTCTGACTCCTTGAGACCCTATGGACTGTAACCCAGCAGGCTCCTCTGTCCATGGGATTTTCCAGGCAAGAATACTGGAGGGGGTAAACATTTCCTTCTCCAGGGGATCTTTCAGACTCAAGGATCAATCTCGCACCTCCTGCATTGGCTCTTTACCACTGTGCCACCTGGGAAGCCCAGCAAGGAACCAGAGTATAGCAAATTCACAGCAGATTCAGGGTACCTACCTCAGACTGGGCAGGAGACGCAAGAGGCTAAGTGTTTAACTTCCTCTCAAAGAGATTCTAAGGCGCATGGAAACGTGAGAAGCCTGTGAGCCAGGTTTCAGTTGGTTCTATTAACATTATTTGACAGTGCAATTCACTGGAGACACAGCCTGATCGAATTCCTGATTCATCATTATGACTTCAGGGTAAAACACTTCTGATTCTAGGACACCCTCATCCCTTTCTGTAACAGAGGTAATGAGTCAACTTTCCAAACAGAATAAGTAGATAATCCTTCTCAATTTACTAACATAATTCCCTCAATATTAAGAAGCATTAGGAAGGGCATCCTTTTTACGAGCTCAACAGATAAGTATTTTCTAGTGCAAATATTTGGGGGAAATAAAGGCTCCTGTTCAAGGTTGACAGCTTGAGATAGCAGGTTCTATATTATATTGATGTTCTCTCTTTGTTTTTTTCCCCTTTGGATATTTTTTTTATTTTTTAACATTCTTTTGGTTTATTTCTGAATAGTTTAGATTTAAAATAAAGTTCATAGAAATGATTCAGGAATAGAAATTCAAGGGTGACTTGAACAAATACGTCTTTAAATAGGGTGACCAAGGCAGTGTATCAGGTGACTGGCTTTAGTGTATCCAGGACTGTCGTAGTTTTAGCACTCACCTGCTGGTGAACTGGGGAACTTCTTTAAGCCTCCATTTCCTCATCTAAAAATAAAGGACCTCTAGGATTTCCTTAGGAGGATTAACTAAGCTAAGCTATGATAAAACACTAGAGTAATACCTGGGACATAATAAGCACTCAAAACACATTAACTTCATACTTTAAGAAGCAAGGAACTATATACTGTACACTCAGTCATGTCTGACTCCTTGAGACCCTATGGACTGTAACCCAGCAGGCTCCTCTGTCCATGGGATTTTCCAGGCAAGAATACTGGAGGGGGTAAACATTTCCTTCTCCAGGGGATCTTTCAGACTCAAGGATCAATCTCGCACCTCCTGCATTGGCTCTTTACCACTGTGCCACCTGGGAAGCCCAGCAAGGAACCAGAGTATAGCAAATTCACAGCAGATTCAGGGTACCTACCTCAGACTGGGCAGGAGACGCAAGAGGCTAAGTGTTTAACTTCCTCTCAAAGAGATTCTAAGGCGCATGGAAACGTGAGAAGCCTGTGAGCCAGGTTTCAGTTGGTTCTATTAACATTATTTGACAGTGCAATTCACTGGAGACACAGCCTGATCGAATTCCTGATTCATCATTATGACTTCAGGGTAAAACACTTCTGATTCTAGGACACCCTCATCCCTTTCTGTAACAGAGGTAATGAGTCAACTTTCCAAACAGAATAAGTAGATAATCCTTCTCAATTTACTAACATAATTCCCTCAATATTAAGAAGCATTAGGAAGGGCATCCTTTTTACGAGCTCAACAGATAAGTATTTTCTAGTGCAAATATTTGGGGGAAATAAAGGCTCCTGTTCAAGGTTGACAGCTTGAGATAGCAGGTTCTATATTATATTGATGTTCTCTCTTTGTTTTTTTCCCCTTTGGATATTTTTTTTATTTTTTAACATTCTTTTGGTTTATTTCTGAATAGTTTAGATTTAAAATAAAGTTCATAGAAATGATTCAGGAATAGAAATTCAAGGGTGACTTGAACAAATACGTCTTTAAATAGGGTGACCAAGGCAGTGTATCAGGTGACTGGCTTTAGTGTATCCAGGACTGTCGTAGTTTTAGCACTCAAGAGTCTCCAGTTCTGGGGAGCTCCCTCAATTTCAGGCAAACTGAGACCACTGGTCACAACTACTGGAGACCTTGTAGTAGGCTTTCTATTTAACAGATAATATGAATCTGATTCCGTTTTTCCTATTCTTTGTCTTTTAACAAATTGGATTGGCTTGTGTCAGGTGTGTCATTTTATGAATTCAAATAATTTAAACAAGAAATTTCACTTGGTATAGGGAGACTTTATATTTTCTGCCTTCACTTTTTTAAGTCACTTTTAGGATATGTTTGACTCAGTTTCCAAGAGAGGCGGGTAAGCAGAGTAAGCTTATTTGTGGATCAGCCAGTCTAATCCATCCATCCAGCTTCATGTAGATTTGCTGTGCTTTGATTACTCCCAGGGTAACCCCGTTGTGCCTCCATGGACCAATCATTCCATTACAGAATCACATTTAGTTTGTTTTGGAGGTTGAATTACAGAATATGACGCTATTCATGAATTTTCAAACTCCAAAGGAGTTGAAGATAGTTAAGAACTCCAAGAGACAAGTCTTCACATGTCACTCATTGCTTATCCAGAGGATCCAGGCTGTCCTGAGCATTTCCTACATCTTCTCCTCTGATGGAGTGTTCCTAATGAGTCCAGTTTTAAATCTGGTGATCTTTTTGTGTCCTCTGCACACTTCCTATTCAGGCATGTGAAAAATCATCATGTTTATTGTATCTACCATTTCCATTCTTCCTCTCTGTCTGTGTTACTAAGGTTGCTTTATCAAAGAAATCTTTCATTTCATAGAGTCTAAGTTTGTTCCTTTGCTTCCATCTTTACATCTCACTGAATTAATCAGGTCTCAGCTTATGATCATTTGTTACATGCGGCTGCTTCTCCTGGACCACCCCTAGCAGCCTGACAGAGCTCTGGGCTGTATTCCATGATCTCTTTTACATCTCACTGAATTAATCAGGTCTCAGCTTATGATTCATTTCTGTTACATCTTGTTTGGCTCTGCCATCCATGCGGTTCCTGGAGAGTAGGGGCAGACATTTCTGGCCTGGCCTGAGTCTCTCTTATGAGCAGGCTCTGCTCTGTGATTCCGGGTTTTGGCTCTGCCATCACACTGTCTCGGTTCCCATCCTGGCTTCCACATTTACCAACTACATGGTCTGGGGTAACTGATTTCACCTGAACAAGCAGAACAGTAGTAACAATTCCCTCATGGGGTGGTCTTAACAAATACTTAAAAGTAATAAAGTACTCAAACCAGCACCCAGCACAAAATAAGCGCATAATAAATATTGGTCACCGTCACTGTAACTGCTACGCTGATGACAGATGCTATAATCATCACTCTCATTGCCATCTTTAGTACTGTCCTTTGTCCTGCAGGTGGAGTTGTGTTTGGAGGAGTCAGAACATGGGAAGAAAGCCAAAGCTTACGCTATCTTGGGAGGGTGGGACGAAGGGAATCTTTTTGCAAAGCCCCTTAAAACCTGATTCCCTGATGGCTTAGGTGGTAAAGCATCTGCCTCAAGTACAGGAGACCCAGGTTCTATCCCTGGGTCAGGAAGATCCCCTGGAAAAGGGAATGGCAATCCACTCCAGTAAACTTGCCTGGGAAATTCTGTGGACAGAGGACTCGACTCAGTAACTAACACCTCTACCTAGTTAATACCAAAAAAAAAAGGTTAGTATCACAGACGTTTTTAGTGTGAAGAGAGTTGGTATTTCTTAACAAAGGGAATATAAACTTTTGTTATTTAATTAACACTAGTAAACCTGTATAATTCTTGATAGGTGTTTATTCAAGAAGAAAAGCTATTTTCATAGATAAGACACTGGGGCTGCCCATACTTTAGGTCACTTTTAACCATTAATACATTATTTTCCACTGGCCTATGGCAGTCATTTTAGACTGAAAAAGAAGGTTCTTTTGTTTAGGAAACAGGATTGACTTGCAGTATAATGTGAATCAGCTGTCCTGACAGAACATGCAGGCCTGAAGAACATAATCTCATTTAATTCCACTAGCAATCCTAGATGATGGTTTTACTAACCTCATTTTATAGGTGAGGAAACTGAAGTACAATCTGATCAGCAGAAGCAGGTTTGATCCAGGTTTATCAAACTAGGAAGACTTCACTTTCCACACTGTGAAACTCTGAGCCCTCATCCATTCCACCCTTGCCTGCAGCCCTGCCCTACCCTTTGTTTCAGGCAGTTTATTTAAGCCTCACAAGAGTGCTGTGAGGTAAGAGATCATCCACAGGTCATAGGTGAGGGAACTGGCACAACAGAGAGTCTCAGAAAGGATACTTGTCATTCAGTAGCAGTAGCACAGTAAACAAAGCCCTTTAGCATATGATTTTCAGGCTTCGAAGACTGTCTTCCTTAAAATGCTGATTAAACATGGTTCCCATCTCCTTTCACCTTTGCCAACCTGTCTGCCATGGTACACAGTGTGTGTGACTGCTTAGCTGTTGCCGCCGTTTAGTCACTATCATGTCCGACTCTGGGACCCCACGGACCATAGCCGACCAGGTCACCTCCTTTGAGGCCAGGTTCTGTCACTCACCTGCTGGTGAACTGGGGAACTTCTTTTTAAGCCTCCATTTCCTCATCTAAAAATAAAGGACCTCTAGGATTTCCTTAGGAGGATTAACTAAGCTAAGCTATGATAAAACACTAGAGTAATACCTGGGACATAATAAGCACTCAAAACACATTAACTTCATACTTTAAGAAGCAAGGAACTATATACTGTACACTCAGTCATGTCTGACTCCTTGAGACCCTATGGACTGTAACCCAGCAGGCTCCTCTGTCCATGGGATTTTCCAGGCAAGAATACTGGAGGGGGTAAACATTTCCTTCTCCAGGGGATCTTTCAGACTCAAGGATCAATCTCGCACCTCCTGCATTGGCTCTTTACCACTGTGCCACCTGGGAAGCCCAGCAAGGAACCAGAGTATAGCAAATTCACAGCAGATTCAGGGTACCTACCTCAGACTGGGCAGGAGACGCAAGAGGCTAAGTGTTTAACTTCCTCTCAAAGAGATTCTAAGGCGCATGGAAACGTGAGAAGCCTGTGAGCCAGGTTTCAGTTGGTTCTATTAACATTATTTGACAGTGCAATTCACTGGAGACACAGCCTGATCGAATTCCTGATTCATCATTATGACTTCAGGGTAAAACACTTCTGATTCTAGGACACCCTCATCCCTTTCTGTAACAGAGGTAATGAGTCAACTTTCCAAACAGAATAAGTAGATAATCCTTCTCAATTTACTAACATAATTCCCTCAATATTAAGAAGCATTAGGAAGGGCATCCTTTTTACGAGCTCAACAGATAAGTATTTTCTAGTGCAAATATTTGGGGGAAATAAAGGCTCCTGTTCAAGGTTGACAGCTTGAGATAGCAGGTTCTATATTATATTGATGTTCTCTCTTTGTTTTTTTCCCCTTTGGATATTTTTTTTATTTTTTAACATTCTTTTGGTTTATTTCTGAATAGTTTAGATTTAAAATAAAGTTCATAGAAATGATTCAGGAATAGAAATTCAAGGGTGACTTGAACAAATACGTCTTTAAATAGGGTGACCAAGGCAGTGTATCAGGTGACTGGCTTTAGTGTATCCAGGACTGTCGTAGTTTTAGCACTCAAGAGTCTCCAGTTCTGGGGAGCTCCCTCAATTTCAGGCAAACTGAGACCACTGGTCACAACTACTGGAGACCTTGTAGTAGGCTTTCTATTTAACAGATAATATGAATCTGATTCCGTTTTTCCTATTCTTTGTCTTTTAACAAATTGGATTGGCTTGTGTCAGGTGTGTCATTTTATGAATTCAAATAATTTAAACAAGAAATTTCACTTGGTATAGGGAGACTTTATATTTTCTGCCTTCACTTTTTTAAGTCACTTTTAGGATATGTTTGACTCAGTTTCCAAGAGAGGCGGGTAAGCAGAGTAAGCTTATTTGTGGATCAGCCAGTCTAATCCATCCATCCAGCTTCATGTAGATTTGCTGTGCTTTGATTACTCCCAGGGTAACCCCGTTGTGCCTCCATGGACCAATCATTCCATTACAGAATCACATTTAGTTTGTTTTGGAGGTTGAATTACAGAATATGACGCTATTCATGAATTTTCAAACTCCAAAGGAGTTGAAGATAGTTAAGAACTCCAAGAGACAAGTCTTCACATGTCACTCATTGCTTATCCAGAGGATCCAGGCTGTCCTGAGCATTTCCTACATCTTCTCCTCTGATGGAGTGTTCCTAATGAGTCCAGTTTTAAATCTGGTGATCTTTTTGTGTCCTCTGCACACTTCCTATTCAGGCATGTGAAAAATCATCATGTTTATTGTATCTACCATTTCCATTCTTCCTCTCTGTCTGTGTTACTAAGGTTGCTTTATCAAAGAAATCTTTCATTTCATAGAGTCTAAGTTTGTTCCTTTGCTTCCATCTTTACATCTCACTGAATTAATCAGGTCTCAGCTTATGATCATTTGTTACATGCGGCTGCTTCTCCTGGACCACCCCTAGCAGCCTGACAGAGCTCTGGGCTGTATTCCATGATCTCTTTTAATTCCTTGTTGGCAGCTTGCTGGCCCTTTCTCTTTACCTTCCTACCAGGTTTAATGCCTTTTAGCATGCCAGCTATGTTTTTTTCAGAATTTTCCCAAGATAAGATAAAAAATCAAATCACTAGCTCCCGATTTTCAGCGACCAATGATTTTTCTGAGTATTTCACCATCATTTACTATCTCGATTCCTCATCTTCTTAGCTTCTCCCTCCAGAAAACAGTCAGAAATGGCTTCAACTTAGTAAGAAAGTTCTTCTGATATTGAAGCATTCTGTGGTCAGAAAAGAGTAGAAAGTAAGCAATGCACACTAGTTCATTCATGCAAATAAAAACCACACAACCTGGCCAGCATCTCTCTTTCCTGTAGACATGCCTCTTGAAGAGAGTAAAGGCAGATGGAAGATGCTGGGGTCTGTGGAGCTGGCATATGGCAGCCCCAGAACAAGGTTAATCTAAAGCAAATGCCAAAACCATCTTAAATAGAAGACTGTTGGGGATGTACTCCTTCAGTGCTCTGTGGAAAAAGAGAATACCTTCTTAAATATGAAACAAACGAAAGAATCTCTGCTTATCCTTAGTTCCTGCCTGCCTGTCTCAATAGCCTGTTTATTACCTACAATGTTAACTTCCGTCTTATTCCCTATCAGTCCATCCTGCTTGATGATACCATGTTGACCCTCTTTACCAAATTGGATCATTTGTATGTCATGCCTAAACCTGTTCACCTATGACCTAGAATAGTAATTTTGGATAATTTCAGCTGATTGGCAAGAAGCATTGCATGAAAAAGGGCAGTGCACTTAAATTACCCAGCTGTGAAGGCAGGTCTTATCTTAACAGTCACTACTCTGAGTGCCCTCAAGGCTACCTGGCCAATAGACCACATTACTGTAGGCCATTACTTCCACTCGCTACTGACGACTAGCTCATGTTGTCTCTTACCTTTTCTGTATCTGCCCCATCCTCATTCACAGCTTAGGACCTCCCAATAAATACAGTCAATCAGAAAAGGAGTTATTCTACCTTCCACCAGTATGGTCAGCTACTCTAGCTTTGTCTACATTCATATACCTCCCTCCTTTCTTTCTTTAATTTTTACTTTATATTGGAGTATAGTTGATTAACAATGTTGTGTTTCAGGTGTACAATAAAGTGACTCAGTTATACATATATGTGTATCCTTTTTTCAAATTCTTTTCTTAGGATATTACAAACTACTGAGTAGAGTTCCCTGAACTATACAATAGTTCCTTCTTGGTTATCCATTTTAAATATAGCAGTGTGTACCTGTCAATCCCAAACTCCCAATTTAACCCCCCCCCATGGTAATCAAAAATGATTCTTTCCCTAAATATGTGATTCTATTTCTAAATGTCTCTCATTTTTGATACAAAAAATAATATATAAGCAATATTGTCCACATATAAGCAATATCAAATAGTTGCCTTTCTCTGACTTATTTCACTTAGTGTGATAATCTCCAGGTCCATCTATATTGCTGCAAGTGGCATTACTTCATTCTTTCTATAGCTCAGGAATATTCCATTGTACATATGTACCATATCTTCTTTATCCATTCAGCTGTCTATGGATATTTAGGCTTCTTCCATGTCTCAACTGTTGTAAAATGCACTGCAATGACATGGAGTACATGAATCCTTTCAAACCATATTTTTCTGTACCTATATGACCAGGAAGAGGATTGCTGGGTAATACAGTAGCTCTGTTTAGTTTTTTTTGTTGGTTTGTTTGTTTTGTTTTTGTTTAGTTTTTAAGGAACCATCATACACTGCTCTGTAGCAGGTGCACCAATTTACTTTCCACCAACACTGTCCCTTTTCTCCACACACTCTCCAGCAGATTTGCAGATTTTTTGCAGATTTTTTGCAGATGTGAGATGATACTTTATTGCAGTTTTGATTTGCATTACTTTAATAATTAGGGATGTTGAGTATCTTTTCATGTGCCTCTTGGCCATCTGTATATCTTCTTTGGAGAAATGTCTGTTCAGGTCATCTGCCAATGTTTTGATTAGGCTATTTGAGCTGCATGACCTGTTTGTAAATTTGAAGAATAATCCCTTATTGGTCTCATCATTTGCAAATATTTTCTCCTGTGGGCTATCCTTTCATTTTGTTTATGGTTAACTTTGCTGTGCAGAGGCTTTTGAGCTTAATTAGGTCCCATTTGTTTGTTTTTATATCCATTATTGTAAGAGATATATTGAAAGACATATTACTGTGATTTATATCAAAGTGTTTTGTTTTCCTGTAAGAGTTTTATAGTATCCAGTCTTACATTTAGGTCATTAATCCATTTTGAGTTTACTTTTGTGTATGGTGCTAAAGAATCTGCTTCTTTTTTTTTGCACATAGCTGTCCAGTTTTTCCAGCACCATAAATTGAAGAGACTGTCTTTCTTCCACTGTGTAGTCTTTCCTCCTTTGTCGTAACTCAGTGGATCATAGTTGTGCATTTCTGCCTTTTCTGTCCTGTTCCATTTATCTGTATGTCTGTTTTTGTGCCAGTTTCATACTGTTTTGGAACTTAGTATAGTCTGAAGTCAAGAAGCCTGATTCCATGAGATCTGTTTTGTTTTTTTTTTTTTCTCTCCCTGAAAAGTGTTTGGCTATTTGGGTCTTTTCTGTCTCTATACAAATGTGATTTTGTTGTTGCTGTTGTTCTAATTTCAATGATAAATGACATTGATAATTTGATAGGGATTGCATTGAATCTATAGAATGCCTTGGGCAGCATAGTTGTTTTGACAACATTGGTTCTTCCAATCCAAGAACATGGTATATATCACCATCTGTGTCATCTTTGATTTGCTTCATCAGTGTCTTATAATTTTTGGAGTATAGATCTTTTGTCTCCTTAGGTAGGTATATTCCCAGGAATATTATTCATTTTTGATATGATGATAAATGGAATTGTTACTTTAATTTCTCTTTCTGGTCTTTCTTGTTTTTCATAATCACAAGTTTTTTATTTGGCTTTTTTGATTTTACAGTTTTGTTGTTTACAGATATGTATAATTCCATATTAGTCATACGATATCCCATTCCCCATCCCACACCTCTAGGCCATCACATAGCCCCATGTGTGATCCCTTCCCCCCACACCTCTAGGCCCCCTCACATAGCCCCCAAAATTTTTTTTTTTTTGTTTGGGATTTGCATTTTTTGCTTTTAAGTCACTTTTAGGATATGTTTGACTCAGTTTCCAAGAGAGGCGGTAAGCAGAGTAAGCTTATTTGTGGATCAGCCAGTCTAATCCATCCATCCAGCTTCATGTAGATTTGCTGTGCTTTGATTACTCCCAGGGTAACCCCGTTGTGCCTCCATGGACCAATCATTCCATTACAGAATCACATTTAGTTTGTTTTGGAGGTTGAATTACAGAATATGACGCTATTCATGAATTTTCAAACTCCAAAGGAGTTGAAGATAGTTAAGAACTCCAAGAGACAAGTCTTCACATGTCACTCATTGCTTATCCAGAGGATCCAGGCTGTCCTGAGCATTTCCTACATCTTCTCCTCTGATGGAGTGTTCCTAATGAGTCCAGTTTTAAATCTGGTGATCTTTTGTGTCCTCTGCACACTTCCTATTCAGGCATGTGAAAAATCATCATGTTTATTGTATCTACCATTTCCATTCTTCCTCTCTGTCTGTGTTACTAAGGTTGCTTTATCAAAGAAATCTTTCATTTCATAGAGTCTAAGTTTGTTCCTTTGCTTCCATCTTTACATCTCACTGAATTAATCAGGTCTCAGCTTATGATCATTTGTTACATGCGGCTGCTTCTCCTGGACCACCCCTAGCAGCCTGACAGAGCTCTGGGCTGTATTCCATGATCTCTTTTAATTCCTTGTTGGCAGCTTGCTGGCCCTTTCTCTTTACCTTCCTACCAGGTTTAATGCCTTTTAGCATGCCAGCTATGTTTTTTTCAGAATTTTCCCAAGATAAGATAAAAAATCAAATCACTAGCTCCCGATTTTCAGCGACCAATGATTTTTCTGAGTATTTCACCATCATTTACTATCTCGATTCCTCATCTTCTTAGCTTCTCCCTCCAGAAAACAGTCAGAAATGGCTTCAACTTAGTAAGAAAGTTCTTCTGATATTGAAGCATTCTGTGGTCAGAAAAGAGTAGAAAGTAAGCAATGCACACTAGTTCATTCATGCAAATAAAAACCACACAACCTGGCCAGCATCTCTCTTTCCTGTAGACATGCCTCTTGAAGAGAGTAAAGGCAGATGGAAGATGCTGGGGTCTGTGGAGCTGGCATATGGCAGCCCCAGAACAAGGTTAATCTAAAGCAAATGCCAAAACCATCTTAAATAGAAGACTGTTGGGGATGTACTCCTTCAGTGCTCTGTGGAAAAAGAGAATACCTTCTTAAATATGAAACAAACGAAAGAATCTCTGCTTATCCTTAGTTCCTGCCTGCCTGTCTCAATAGCCTGTTTATTACCTACAATGTTAACTTCCGTCTTATTCCCTATCAGTCCATCCTGCTTGATGATACCATGTTGACCCTCTTTACCAAATTGGATCATTTGTATGTCATGCCTAAACCTGTTCACCTATGACCTAGAATAGTAATTTTGGATAATTTCAGCTGATTGGCAAGAAGCATTGCATGAAAAAGGGCAGTGCACTTAAATTACCCAGCTGTGAAGGCAGGTCTTATCTTAACAGTCACTACTCTGAGTGCCCTCAAGGCTACCTGGCCAATAGACCACATTACTGTAGGCCATTACTTCCACTCGCTACTGACGACTAGCTCATGTTGTCTCTTACCTTTTCTGTATCTGCCCCATCCTCATTCACAGCTTAGGACCTCCCAATAAATACAGTCAATCAGAAAAGGAGTTATTCTACCTTCCACCAGTATGGTCAGCTACTCTAGCTTTGTCTACATTCATATACCTCCCTCCTTTCTTTCTTTAATTTTTACTTTATATTGGAGTATAGTTGATTAACAATGTTGTGTTTCAGGTGTACAATAAAGTGACTCAGTTATACATATATGTGTATCCTTTTTTCAAATTCTTTTCTTAGGATATTACAAACTACTGAGTAGAGTTCCCTGAACTATACAATAGTTCCTTCTTGGTTATCCATTTTAAATATAGCAGTGTGTACCTGTCAATCCCAAACTCCCAATTTAACCCCCCCCCATGGTAATCAAAAATGATTCTTTCCCTAAATATGTGATTCTATTTCTAAATGTCTCTCATTTTTGATACAAAAAATAATATATAAGCAATATTGTCCACATATAAGCAATATCAAATAGTTGCCTTTCTCTGACTTATTTCACTTAGTGTGATAATCTCCAGGTCCATCTATATTGCTGCAAGTGGCATTACTTCATTCTTTCTATAGCTCAGGAATATTCCATTGTACATATGTACCATATCTTCTTTATCCATTCAGCTGTCTATGGATATTTAGGCTTCTTCCATGTCTCAACTGTTGTAAAATGCACTGCAATGACATGGAGTACATGAATCCTTTCAAACCATATTTTTCTGTACCTATATGACCAGGAAGAGGATTGCTGGGTAATACAGTAGCTCTGTTTAGTTTTTTTGTTGGTTTGTTTGTTTTGTTTTTGTTTAGTTTTTAAGGAACCATCATACACTGCTCTGTAGCAGGTGCACCAATTTACTTTCCACCAACACTGTCCCTTTTCTCCACACACTCTCCAGCAGATTTGCAGATTTTTTGCAGATTTTTTGCAGATGTGAGATGATACTTTATTGCAGTTTTGATTTGCATTACTTTAATAATTAGGGATGTTGAGTATCTTTTCATGTGCCTCTTGGCCATCTGTATATCTTCTTTGGAGAAATGTCTGTTCAGGTCATCTGCCAATGTTTTGATTAGGCTATTTGAGCTGCATGACCTGTTTGTAAATTTGAAGAATAATCCCTTATTGGTCTCATCATTTGCAAATATTTTCTCCTGTGGGCTATCCTTTCATTTTGTTTATGGTTAACTTTGCTGTGCAGAGGCTTTTGAGCTTAATTAGGTCCCATTTGTTTGTTTTATATCCATTATTGTAAGAGATATATTGAAAGACATATTACTGTGATTTATATCAAAGTGTTTTGTTTTCCTGTAAGAGTTTTATAGTATCCAGTCTTACATTTAGGTCATTAATCCATTTTGAGTTTACTTTTGTGTATGGTGCTAAAGAATCTGCTTCTTTTTTTTTGCACATAGCTGTCCAGTTTTTCCAGCACCATAAATTGAAGAGACTGTCTTTCTTCCACTGTGTAGTCTTTCCTCCTTTGTCGTAACTCAGTGGATCATAGTTGTGCATTTCTGCCTTTTCTGTCCTGTTCCATTTATCTGTATGTCTGTTTTTGTGCCAGTTTCATACTGTTTTGCGGAACTTAGTATAGTCTGAAGTCAAGAAGCCTGATTCCATGAGATCTGTTTTGTTTTTTTTTTTTTCTCTCCCTGAAAAGTGTTTGGCTATTTGGGTCTTTTCTGTCTCTATACAAATGTGATTTTGTTGTTGCTGTTGTTCTAATTTCAATGATAAATGACATTGATAATTTGATAGGGATTGCATTGAATCTATAGAATGCCTTGGGCAGCATAGTTGTTTTGACAACATTGGTTCTTCCAATCCAAGAACATGGTATATATCACCATCTGTGTCATCTTTGATTTGCTTCATCAGTGTCTTATAATTTTTGGAGTATAGATCTTTTGTCTCCTTAGGTAGGTATATTCCCAGGAATATTATTCATTTTTGATATGATGATAAATGGAATTGTTACTTTAATTTCTCTTTCTGGTCTTTCTTGTTTTTCATAATCACAAGTTTTTTATTTGGCTTTTTTGATTTTACAGTTTTGTTGTTTACAGATATGTATAATTCCATATTAGTCATACGTATATCCCATTCCCCCCCATCCCACACCTCTAGGCCATCACATAGCCCCCATGTGTGATCCCTTAGACCCACGCCACATAGACAATAGCTATCTTTTTCACCTAAAATAGTACAGGGTACCATGTTGCTCTTTGCATATCTCTCACCCACTTTTCCTTCTCTCCAATGTCCATAAGTCTGTTCTCTATGACTGTTTTTCCATCGATGCTTTGCATGTGTATTTATCAGTACAGACTTACTAGATTCCATATATATGTGTTAGTCAACTGTATCTTCCTTCTCTTTTTGGCTTACTTCACTGTGTATAATAGGTTCTGAATTCATCTGTCTCATTAGGGCTGAATCTTCTGCATTTCTTTTTGTGGCTGAGAAATATTCTGTTGTATATATGTACCAGAGCTTCTTTATCCATTCATTTGTTGATGGACATCTAGGTTGCTTCTGTGATCTAGCTATTTTATAGAGTGTTGCAATGAACATAGGGGTACCTGTGTCACTTTCAATTTTGATTTCATCAGGGTATAAGCCTAAAAGTGGGATTGCTGGGTCAAATGGTGCTTCTATACTTAACTTTCTGAGGAATCTCCATACTGTCTTCCATAGTGGTTGTATCAATTTACATTCCCACCAACAATGCAGGAGTGTTCGCTTTTCTCTGCACCCTCTCCAGCATTTATTGTCTGTAGATTTTTTTGGTGATGGCCATTATGACTGGTGTGAGGTGATATTTACTTGCAGTTTTGCTTTGCATTTCTCTAATAATAAGCAATGTTGAGCATCTTTTCATGTGTTTTTTTTGGCCATCTGTATGTCTTCCTTGGATAGATGTCTCTTTAGGTCATGCTTCCATTTTTTGATTGGGTTGTTTGTTTTTTCAGTATTGAGCTGTCTGAGCCGCTTATATATTTCTGAGATTAGTTTTTTTGTCTGTTGTTTCATTTGCTATTATTTTCTCCCATTCTGTGGGTTGTCTGTTCACCTTGTTTATAGTTTCTTCTGTTGTGCAGAAGCTTTTAAGTTTCACTAGGTCCCACACATTTATTTTTGTTTTCATTTCCATTTTTCTAGAGGGAAGGGCATAGAAGATCTTGCTTTGATTTATGCCCTTGAGTGTTTTGCCTGTATTCTCCTCCAAAAGTGTTATGGTCTCTGGTCTTACATTTAGGTCTTTAATCCATTTTTGAGTTTATCTTTGTGTATGGTGTAAGGGAATGTTCCAACTGCATTCTTCTGCATGTAGCTGTTCAGTTTTCCCAGCACCGCTTATTGAAGAGACTGTCTTTGTCCAATTTTAGATTTTTGCCTCCTTTGTCAAAAATAAGATACCCGTAGGTGCTTGGGTTTATCTCTGGGTTCTCTATCTTTTTCCATTGGTCTATATGTCTGGTTTTGTGCCAGTACCATACTGTCTTGATGACTGTTGCTTTATAGTATAGTCTGAAGTTAGGGAGGCTGATCCCTCCAGCTCCATTTTTTTTCTCAGGATTGCTTTGGCTATCCGATGTCTTTTGTGTTTCCATATGAACTGTGTTACTTTTGGTCTAATTCTGAGAAGAATGTCATTGGTAATTTGATAGGTATTGCATTGAATCTGTAGATGATATTTGATAGTATGGTCATTTTTACGATATTGACTCTTCTGACCCAAGAAAACAGAACCTCTCTCCATCTGTTTATGTCGTCTTTGATATCTTTCATCAGTGTCTTGTAATTTTCTGTGTACAGTTCTTTTGTCTCTTTAGGTAGGTTTATTCCTAGATATTTTCTCTTAGTTGCAGTGGTGAATGGAATTGCATCCTTGATTTCTCTTTCTGATTTTTCATTGTTTGTGTATAGGAATAGGAGTGATTTCTGTGTATTGATTGCACAAAAATCTTTGTGTCTACTTTGCATAGATGTTTTAGTCATGCTTCCATTTTTTGATTGGGTTGTTTGTTTTTTCAGTATTGAGCTGTCTGAGCCGCTTATATATTTCTGAGATTAGTTTTTTTGTCTGTTGTTTCATTTGCTATTATTTTCTCCCATTCTGTGGGTTGTCTGTTCACCTTGTTTATAGTTTCTTCTGTTGTGCAGAAGCTTTTAAGTTTCACTAGGTCCCAGCCATTTATTTTTGTTTTCATTTCCATTTTTCTAGAGGGAAGGGCATAGAAGATCTTGCTTTGATTTATGCCCTTGAGTGTTTTGCCTGTATTCTCCTCCAAAAGTGTTATGGTCTCTGGTCTTACATTTAGGTCTTTAATCCATTTTTGAGTTTATCTTTGTGTATGGTGTAAGGGAATGTTCCAACTGCATTCTTCTGCATGTAGCTGTTCAGTTTTCCCAGCACCGCTTATTGAAGAGACTGTCTTTGTCCAATTTTAGATTTTTGCCTCCTTTGTCAAAAATAAGATACCCGTAGGTGCTTGGGTTTATCTCTGGGTTCTCTATCTTTTTCCATTGGTCTATATGTCTGGTTTTGTGCCAGTACCATACTGTCTTGATGACTGTTGCTTTATAGTATAGTCTGAAGTTAGGGAGGCTGATCCCTCCAGCTCCATTTTTTTTCTCAGGATTGCTTTGGCTATCCGATGTCTTTTGTGTTTCCATATGAACTGTGTTACTTTTGGTCTAATTCTGAGAAGAATGTCATTGGTAATTTGATAGGTATTGCATTGAATCTGTAGATGATATTTGATAGTATGGTCATTTTTACGATATTGACTCTTCTGACCCAAGAAAACAGAACCTCTCTCCATCTGTTTATGTCGTCTTTGATATCTTTCATCAGTGTCTTGTAATTTTCTGTGTACAGTTCTTTTGTCTCTTTAGGTAGGTTTATTCCTAGATATTTTCTCTTAGTTGCAGTGGTGAATGGAATTGCATCCTTGATTTCTCTTTCTGATTTTTCATTGTTTGTGTATAGGAATAGGAGTGATTTCTGTGTATTGATTGCACAAAAATACAACAGATTTCTGTGTATAAATTTTTATCCTGCAACTTTGCCAAATTCATTGCTGAGCTCTAGTAGTTTTCTGGTAGCATCTTTAGGATTTTCTATATATAGTATCATGTCTTCTGCAGACAATGACTGTTTAACTTCTTCTTTTCCAATTTGGATTCCTTCTCTTTTTCTTCTCTGATTATCATGGCTGGAACTTCCAAAAAAACATGCTGAATTAAAGGAGTGAGAGCAGACATCCTTGACTTGTTCCTGATGTTAGAAGAAATTCTTTCAGCTTTTCCTGATTGAGAATAATGTTAGCTGTAGGTTTGTCATATATGACCTTTATCATATTGCAGTATGGTCCCTTTACAGCCACTTTCTGGGGAGTTTTTATCATAAATGTGTGTTGAATTTTGTCAAAAAAATTTTCTGCCTCTACTGAGCTGATCATATGGTTATTAATTTGTTGATGTGATGTCTCACACTGAATGATTTGAAGATACTGAAAAATGCTTGCATCTCTGGAATAAATCTCACTTGATCTTGGTGTATCTTTTTAATATCTTGTTGAACTCAGAATGCTAGTATTTTGTTGATGATTTTTGCATCTATATTCATCAGTGTTAATGACCTATAATTTTCTTTTTTGAGGTAACTTTGTCCGATTTGTATGAGGGTGATGGTGGCCTTACAGAATAAGTTTGGAAGTACTCCTTCTGCTGCAATTTTTTGGGAATACTTTCAGAAGGATACATGTTAACTCTTTTATAAATGTTTGACAGTATTCACCTGTGAAGTTATCTGGTCCTGGACTATTGTTTGGGAGTTTTTGAACATAGGTTCAATTGTAGCACTTGTAATTGGTCCGTTCACATTTTCTCTTTCTTCCTGATTCAGTTCTCTTTGTAAGAATGTATCCATTTCTTCCAGGCTGTCCATTCTAATGGCATATAGATGTTTTCAGTCTCTTATGATCTTTTATATTTCTTACCTCTCCCTGTTCTGAAGCTGCTCCTGGATAAGACCAGTTACTCCACCTATGCACGAGACTCCATTTCCTATTATGCACTCAAAAACATTGTTCTGCTTCCCCTCCATTGTCACTTTTTTCCTTAGCAAATAAACATGTTATTATTTTCTCATAATCACCACTACCATCATCATTAAAACCGTAGTTATTCTCCTTTCCTATCCAAAAACTGCTCCAACTACTCAAAGAGAGTTTCTAGGGTGTCTCTTCAATTCTTTTACTCTAAATCCTTCTTTAACATACTTCAGTCAGACTTTCATTTCTATCATTACCAAAACTTCTCTTGTTAAATTCATGGATGATGTCCATTTTGCTAAATCACATAACTTCGCCTCAGTCTTAGACTTACCAGACCATCAGCAGTCTTTGATAGAGTTTAACACACCCTCCTGGAAACATCTTCTTTACTTGATTTCTAAGACATCAGACTGTATTGGTCATCTTGTTTTTCTCTGGCTCTCTTCCTATCTGATTTGCTCTTTCTCCTCACTTCTACAGGTTCTCAATGAGGTAGTATGGCAGGGAAGACTTGGTATTCCTCTTTTGTCTATCCTCACATCCATGATTATCTCACTCAGTCTGGTGGCTTTAAATACCACATAAAACGTTGATAACTGTCAAAAGTATATCTCCATCTGAGACTTCTCCCTTACCCTCCAGAGTATGTCTAATTGTCTACATGGTGCCTATCAGGAACTCAGTTTTTAATGTGGTAAGTTTATAATGACTGATAGTCTCAAATCCAAATCTCCTCCTCTAGCCTTTCCTCAATTCAATATAGGTTGTTCAGTTGTTCAGTCATTGAGACCCCATGAACTGCCACACACCAGGCTTCCCTGTGCTTCAGTATCTCCTGGAGTTTGCACAAGCTCATGTCCATTGAGTCGGGTGATGCCATCCAGCCATCTCACCCTCTGTCATCCCCTTTTCCTCCTACCCTCAGTCTTTCACATCATCAAGGTCTTTCCCAGTGAGTCAGCCCTTTGTATCAGGTGGCCAAAGTATTGGAGCTTCAGCATCAGCCCTTCCAATGAATATTCAGGGTTGATTTCCTTTAGGATTGACTGATTTGATTTCTTTGCTGTTCAAGGGATGCTCAAGACTATTCTCCATCACTGAAATTTTCTTTTCATAATTTTTTTAAGACCAAAACAACTTTGTATTGGCAGTAAATCCAGTTAACAATGTTCCAGCACAAGGGATTAAAAGTGTCAGTTCTTCAGTGCTCAGCTTTCTTCATGGTCCAACTCTCACATCCATACCTGACTACTTGAAAAACCATAGCTTTGACTATATGGACGTTAGTTGAAAAAGTGATGTCTCTGCTTCTTAATAGGCTGTCTAGGCTTATCATAGGTTTTCTTCCAAGAAGCTCGTGCCTTTTCATTTCATGGCTGTGGTCACTGTCCACATTTGCTATGAAGTGATGAGACTGGATGCCATCGTGTTCCTATTTTGAATGTTGGGCTTTAAGTCAAATTTTTCATTCTCCTTTTTTACCCTTATCAAGAGACTCTTTAGTTCTTCTTTCTGCCATTAAAGTGATATCATCTGCATATCTGGGGTTGTGATATTTCTCTTGGCAGTCTTGATTCCAGCTTGCAATTCATCTACCTTAGCATTTCACATGATGTACTCTGCATATAAGCTAACGATGCAGGATGACAGTATACAGTCTTAACATATTCCTTTCCCAATTTTAAACCAGTCTTTTGTCCCATTCTGTTTCTGAATGTTGCTTCTTGACCTGCATACAGGTTTCTCAAGAGACAGGTAAAGTGGTCTGGTATTCCCATCTTTTTAAGAAATTTTCACAGTCTGTTGTGATCCACACAGTCCAAGGCTTTAGTGTAGTCAGCGAAAAAAAAATTATTTTTTAAATTTCTTTGTTTTTTCTGTGATCAAGTGGATGTTGACAATTTGAACTCTTAATTCCTATCTTTTCTAAGTCCACCTTATACATCTGGAAATTCTTGGCTTACATACTGTTGAAGCCTAGCTTGAAGAATTTTGAGCATGAACTTACTGGCATGTGAAATTAGTGCTGTTTTGTGGTAGTTTGAACATTCGTTGGCATTGCCATTCTTCAGGAATGGAATAAAAACTGACCTTTTCCAGTCCTGTGTCCACTGTTGTTTTCCAAATTTACTGGCATATTGAGTGTGACACTTTAACAGCATCTTTAGGATCTGAAATAGCTCATCTGGAATTCAATCACCTCCATGAGCTTTGGTCATAGTGATGCTCCCAGAGGCCCACTTGATTTCATACTCCAGGATGTCTGACTCTAGGTGAGTGACACACCATAGTGGTTATCTAGATCAGTAATTAAATGGATCTAATTACTGAGGTCAAACCCTTTAGTAGCACTATTTTCTTGTCTTCTCTCACACTGCCCATCCAGTCTATGAGCTAATCCCATTACAACTACCTTAGAAGAATATTCAGAATCCAACCACTTTAACCACCTCCATGACCTACACTTTACCCTAAACTTTGTCCATCTCAAGCTTACTCATCGTGTCTGTCTCTGTGTGACCTGTTGGTCTATAGCCTGCCAGGCTGCACTGTCTGTGGGATTTCTCAGGCAAAAATACTGGAGTGGGTTGCTATTTCCTTCTCCGAGGATCGGCCCAACCCAGGTATCTAGCCTGAATCTCCTGTGTCTCCCGCATATGAGGTAGATTCTTTACCCCCTAAGCCATCAAGTTTGAATTACTGAAATAACTTTGGAGATGGTTTCCCTCCTTAAAACTTTATTCTCTTTAATCCCTTCTCTAGAGAGGAGCCAGAATGGTCCTGTGAAAACATAAGTTAGATGTTATCACTCCTCTGATCCAAGCCTCCAGTGGCTTCCAATCCTGTTCAGAGTAAGAGCTTTCATCTTGCAAGGTTCTACAAGACCTTGCATGGTCTGGTCCCCTCTTACTGTTACCTCTCTGACTTCCTCATCTCTCTCCTTCCACTCATTTTGTTCCAACTCTTGCTCAAATTCACAGTCATCCACATGTATCAGGGCATTTGCACATAATTCTCTCATATTAATGTCTCTCTCCTTTTCACCCCACATTGGCATGGTTTGTTTTCTCACCTTTGGTTTTCACCCACATGTCATCTTTTCAGTGAGAGCATGTTTAACTACAACACCCCTTCTTGGACACTGTTCCTGCCTCACTTGTCACCCCAGCATTTATCATAAGAAAATTCAGTCTAATCTTATTTAGTTTACTGTCAGTCTCCTCTACTGGGACATAAGGTCCATGAGAGCTGGTGCTTTGTCCACATCCTCAGTGCTTAGGATGTTGCTGGGCAAAGAGTAGACACTCAGCAAACATCTGATTAATGAAAGATAAAATTAATGCATTCATGAACAAATGTAAAACAAGAAAAATTTGTAAATGCCAGTTTAAGCAAATTTAAATTTATTTACTGAAAAATTTCTCAGGGCTTTCTGATTTGATAATGGAGTTTATGCATCTCCTGGAGGAAGGTATGGCAGATAAAATTCCTGATGTTTCTCATACACATTTGATCACTGGCCTCTCTGGATATCTTTTGAGATGTGATTTTTAGACCTGTTCTACTCTAAATATAGTTTGTAGACCAGTGCTTTTTCAGAAATTATTCCTTATGTGCAATGAGAACAATGTAGAAATTGAGAGTAAAATATTTAGAAGATTTCATTGTTACTTGACATTGGTGTGAAGAGCACTGTCAGTGGGCTTGTGTTACTTTCTTTTCTCATTTCATTTTTCTAGTAATTCATGATTATTTTTTAAAATTATTTTTAATAGAGTAATGGCTTTACAATGCTGTGTCAGTTTCTGCCATACAGGAAAGTAAATCAGCCTCAAGTGCACACCTGTCCCCTCCCTCTTGAACTTCCCTCTCACCCTCCCCATCCCACCCCTCTAGATTGTCCCAATGCACCAGGTTCAGTCCCCTGTGTTAGCAGCTTCCCATTAGCTATTTTACATATGGTAGTGTTTCAACACTGCTCTCTCAATTGGTCCACCCTCTCCTTCCACTGTGTCCACAAATCTGACCTTTATGTCTGTCGAATAAAGTTAAGTCAGAAAAAGAAAAACAAATATTGTATATTAATGCATATATATGGACTCTATAAAAATGGTACTGATGAACCTGTTTGCAAGGCAGTAATAGAGATGCAGATATCATTATATTTTTCAACAGTATCTATTCATGACAGATTAAAAATAATAAAAGAAAAAACGTGCTTCCTTACCAAAGATAATTTGAGAAGCAGTTTCTTAAAGCACACTTTGGAAAACATAAGTTAAAGTCTAAAAATATTTTTTTAAAAAGCACTGTGAGATCCAGCTGCCACTTTTGTTTCTGGGATTTCTTGCCATTTCTCCAGTTGCATGCTATATGCCAATTTAGTCAACTTGCTTTTCTGTGCCTCACGTTTATCCAGCTGTTTATTTGCACAATGATCCTTTGTCCTGCTTACCTTCCTGGGGCACTTTTCTTTATCCTTCCAGACCCAGCTCCAAAGGCTGGTTCTGTTTGGAAAAAAAAAAAAAAAAAAAACCTCAGGTTCCCCTACTCAGATCTGTGTTGCCTCTCTGTGCTTCCAAGGCATTTTGGTAACCTTATCCCAAAGTTGATTCTACTCTCTTGAATTATTATTTTTTTTCCACAAACATGCATTGGTCACCTGCAGTATGTAAATGATTTATAGCTGGGGTCCCCAAACTCCGAGGATGCCTAACGATCTTAAGGGAAGTGATGTAAAAATAGTAGAAGTGGAATATACTTGAATCATCCTGAAACCATCCCTTCACCCAATCTCTGGTGCCAAGAAGGTTGGGGACTGCTGATCTATAGTCTCACTAGTAGATATTATAAATAAGTCCAAATTTTTGCTCTTGGGAGTTCACTCTCTAGCAAACACAACATTGTCTACTAAATAAGTATTCAGAGTATATTGTTTAACACATTTAATAAGACATAATTCTCATACAGTATAACTCATATGACTAATTCTGTGGTCTTTAATGTGTTCACAGAGTTGTATATCCATCACCACAATCAATTTTAGACTATTTTCATCATTTCCCTAAACATGGACTCATCAGGAGTCTATTCCTTTCCCTCTCACCTGACACCTCAACCCTGAGCACCACTGATCTCCTTTCCATTTCTATATGATTGCCTGATCTGGACTTTCCTGCATAAACTGAAGTATACTCTCTGTCTCTCTTGCTCGCTTGCTCTCTCTCACACACATGCACACTCTCTCTCTCTCTCTCTCTCTCTCTCTCTCTCTATATATATATATATATATATATATATACACATACACATACATATATATACACGCCAGTCTTCTTTCACTTAGAATATTTTCCAAGATTCAACCACATTGCAGCATGTATCAGTACTTTATTCCTTTTTATTGCCAAATAATACTCCATCGCATGGATATACCATATTTTATTTATTCATTCATGAGGTTATGGACATTTAGTTTTTTTGTGGGCTTCCCTGTTGGTTCAGACAGTAAAAAGTCTGCCTGCAGTGCAGGAGACCCAAGTTCAATCCCTGGATCAAGAAGAGCCCCTGGAGAGGGGTATGGAAACCCACTCCAATATTCTTGCTTGGAAAATCCCATGGACGGAGGAGCTTGGTGAGCTAGAGTCCATGGGGTTGCAAAGAGTCAGACACAACTGAATGACTAATGCTGATTAGTTTGTTTCTACTTTTTGGCTATTAAAAATAATACTGTTCTGAATACTCATGTACAAAGTTTTGCATGGAAATATGTTCTCAGTTCTCTGGAGTATATACGTAAAAGGGGAATTGCTGGGCCACACAGTATAATAGGTTAAATCATGCCCCCTGAAAGATAAGGGATTGCCTTGTAGCTCAGCTGGTAAAGAATCCACCTGCAATGCAGGAGACCCTAGTGCAATTGCTGGGCTGGGAAGTTCTCCAGGAGCAGGGACAGGCTACCTGCTCTAGTATTCTTGGGCATTCCTGGTGGTAAAGAATATGCCTAAAATGCAGGAGACCTGGGTTTGATCCCTGGATTGAACACATCCCCTAAGAAGGGAAAGGCTTCCCACTCCAGTATTCTTGAATGGAGAATTCCATGGCTTGTCCATGGGTCACAAAGTGTCAGACACAACTGAGAGAGTTTCACTTTCACAAAAGATACATTGACAGCTCACTTGTAGAGTCTATGAATGAGAAATTATTACAGATGTATTTAAGTTAAGGATCTTGACATAAGCTCATCTTTCACCTGGATGGGCCCTAAATCCAATAACAGGTATTCTTAGACAGGAAAACATGTAGACAAAAAGGCCATGTGAAGATGAAAACAGAGGTGGCATTTATATAGCTACAAACCATGAAACACTTGGAGTCACAAGAAATTCGGAGGCAAGGAAGAAGTTCCTCCTAAAGAATTCAGAGTAAGTGTATCTCTATCAATGCATAATATTTTAGACTACTGACCTCCAAAACTATGAAAAAGTACACTGTTTTTCAGGCTACCAAATTTGTAGTTATTTATTATGGCACCCCTTGGAAATTAATATATATAGAAAGGCTATTTTAATGTTTTGAGGAACTTCCAGACTACTTTTGAAAGCAGTCTGTACCATTTTACATTCCCATTAGCAATGTACAGCGTTCTAGTTTTACCATATCTTTGGCAATACTTCATATTGTCTATTGTTTTTGATTCTAGCCATAGTATTGACAGTGAAGTAGTATCTCAATTATTTTTTAATTGAAATATTAGTGACATCCAATAGTATGCTAATTTCAAGTGTACTACATAGTGATCTGACACTGGCATACATTAAGTATTCACCATGATAAATGTAGTCACCATCTGGACCCATCCAAAGTTTTCACAGTATTACTGACCATATTCCTTGTGCTGTGTATTATAACAAAATACCTTCACCTATGGTTTATTTTATAACTGGAGGATATACTTCTTAACTTTTCACCTGTTTTGTGCCCCAGCCTTCCCCTCTGGCAGTCGCTTGTTTGTTCTCTGTATCTATGAGTCTGTTTTTATTTGGTTTTGCTGTAATTTAGATTCCGTATACAAGTGAGACCATACAGTGAAATTTGCCTTTCTCTAATTTTACTTGTCATAATACCCTCTATATCCATCCATGGTATCATGAATGGAAAGATTTCATTTTCATTTCTGTATGTCTAAGATTCCATTGTGGATATGTGCCACATCTTTAACCATTCATCTATCAGTGGACACTTAGGTTTCTTACATATCTTAGCTATTGTAAATGATGCTGTAATATCTTTCTGAATTCATGTCTGCCTTATTCAGGGAAATAGGCAGAAGTGAAATTTCTGGCTTCTTAGGCAATTCTGATTGTTTGAGGGACCTTCATCCTCACCCTGTTCTCCATAGTTGCTGCACCGTTTACAGCCCCATTAACAGTGCACAGGAGTCTCTTTCTGTACATCCCTACCACCTGTTATTTGCTGTCAGCTGGGTTTTGATTTGCATTCGCCTGATGGCTAGTCACGTTTAGCATCTTTTTAATGTGACTATTGGCCATTTATGTATCTTTAGAAATATGTGTACATAGATATTTTGCTCATTTTTCAAATTAGATTGCTTTCATTATTGATTTATGATTACTCTGTTATCTATAAAAATATTTTTGACCTTATAATTTGCATATATTTTCTCCCATTCTGTGGGTTATGGTTTCACTTTGTGATGTTGTCCTTTGAAGCACAGAAGCTTGTAGTTTTAATGCAGAATAAGTTTGTCTTTTTATTTTTATCACATGAGCTTTTGGTATCATATCTAAGAACTTCTCACCTAATCAAGGCCACAAAGATATACTCTATTTTCTTATTAATTTTAGTTAGGAATATAGTCCATTTGAGTTCATTTTTATGTACCTTATGAAGAAGAGATCCAATTTTATTCTTTCTCAGATTGATACCAGGTTCTCTGGCATTCTTTGTTGAAAAGACCATTCTTGCTCCTTTTAACTGTTTTGACACGACACCCTCGTCAAGAAGCATTAACCATAAATCGGAAGATCTGTTACTGCACTTTTCAAGTATATTTCATTTACCTATAAGTTTACCCTTAATTTAGGTGCATCCTTTCTTATCACATACTTTCTTGGTTATGGTAGCATTTTAGTAAGTTTTAAAATTGAGGAATGTGAAATCTCTATCCTTGTATAAGTTTGCTCTATTATTAATCTCTTTAATTTCCATGTGAATTTTAAGACCATCTCCATTTCTGCCAAAGAAAAAACCAGCCATATTTTATTATGATAGAGATTGTGGTAAATCTATAGATTATCTTGCTAAGGGTATCATTTTAATAATATTAAATCTTCTTATGCAGGAACATGGAATACCTTTCAATTCATTCTTTCACAGTGTTTTGTAGTTCCAGAGTATACGTTTTAAATTTTTCTTAAATTTATTCTTTTTTCTCTTTTTTCTTTTTTTTAATTCTTTATTTTAAAGGTTTTACATAGTTTTGTTGTTCACAGACATGTATGTTCCCAGATCAGTCATATGCATATCCCTGGTCCCCCCCCCCCAGTTCCCCCCATCCCACCCCTCCGGACCATCGCCTCATGCCATTGTGAGCACTCCTATTCCCTTAGCACAATGGCAATAGCTATCTTTTCCACACATGACAGTGTAGGTTTCCATGTTACTCCCTCCATGCCTCCCCCTCCCTATTTCTTCCCCACAATGTCCCTATGTCTATGCTCTGTCTGTTTTTCCATGAGTTCCCTGCATGTGTTATCAAGACCGTCCTACTAGATTCCATATATGTGTGTTAATATACTATATTTGTCTTTCTCTTTTTGACTTACTTCACTTTTTATGATAGGTTCTAGTTGATGTTGTCATAAATGGAATTCTCTTAATTTCACTTTCTGATTGTTCATTGCTAGTATATGAAAACACAATTGATAGAAACTTGGTCATCCAGTGCAGGGTGTGAGGGTTTGATCCTGGGTGAGGGAGCTAAGATCTCCCATACCTCACCTCAAAGTCAAAATAACCCATAAGACAGAAGCAATACTATAACAAATGAAATAAAATATATATGTACAACTGATAGTTGTATATTGACATTGTATACTGGAGATTTACTGGACTTGTTTATGAGCTCTAGATGTTTCTGTCTGTGTGTATGATTCCTCAGGATTTTCTAAATATAAAACGACATTATCTGCAAAAAAGAGAATTTTCTTACTTCCTGTTCAGTCTGGATGTATTTTTATTTTTTTCCTTACCAAACTGCCTTGGTTAAAACTTCTTTAAAATGTCATGTCAAAATGGCGGCAGTAGACATCCTTGTTTTTCTTATCCTAGAGGGACAACTGTGTTTGACCAAGAATGATGCTAGCTACAAGATTTTGTCTATACAATCTATTCTTAGCTTCTTCCACAGATTATACAGTATGAACAAATGGGATTTTTTTCATGAGAAGGTGCTGGATTTTTTTCAAGTGCTGTTTATGTCTTTGATGATCATATGGTTTTTATCCTTTGTTCTGTGGCTTTTTATCACATTGCTTTCTTTGGGGGGGGGAGGGGGGCAAGTTGGGGAGGGAAGGGGGCGGGTGGGCCACTTCTATTGGTCTTTCATTTATCTATTTTCATCCATCTTTGTTCTTTGGCCCATGTGGGCCTCCCATCGCGGTGGCCTCTGCTCTCGCAGAGCACCGGCTCTGGGCGCATGTGCTCCAGAGCTCCCGCTCGGTAATTGGACACATCAGTCCAGCCGCTCTGCGGCACGTGGGATCTTCCCAGGCCAGGGATCCTACCAGCGCCCCTTGCATTGCAAGGCAGTGTCCTTACCCACTGGACCACCAGGGAAGCCCCAATTGATTTTTGTATGTTAAAATAACCCTACATTCCTGGGAGAAATCTCATTTGTTCATAATGTATAATTCTTTTATATTATAATTTATAATTATAAATTTCAAAATTTTTTAGTTATATATTTCTAATTTCATATCATTGCAATATAAGAATATGCTTTCTATGCTTTCAATCATTTTGAATTTATTGTGGCTTGCTTTATTTGCTGATGTTTTTCCATTTCTTATAAAATAGTAAGATAAGTAATAATATGGCATAATTAACAGGTGGATGACCTTCGCTTTTCCAGATTAAAGCTAGACTAATGGCTGCTTTCTACTTATAGGATTCAGCACATATTCCTTCCCTTGCCTCAGGGGATCTAGATCTGAGCAAAAAAAGACTGCTTACTTAACCTAATACCCCAGTGTATAAGTCAGTGGGAATTAGAACTCGGTTTACTTAATTTTCAGTAGTAGTCTACTACTAAAACCCTCAAAGCAGAAAGTAAAAAATTTAGAATGTCCAGTGTCCTGGAGGAGTTAAAAGCAATTCCATTTAAAAGCAACAGAAAACACACTTTTTTCAAGTGGACATGGAACATTCTCCAGGATAGATCACATTCTGTGCCATAAAGCAAGTCTTAGTAAATTTAAGAAAACTGAAACAATAGACAAGCATCTTTTCCAATTATAATTCTATGAGATTAGAAATCAACTACAGGAAAAAAACTAAAAAATAAAAAAACTACTAAATAGCTAATTGATCAAAATTTTTTAAAAATCTGTATGGAATGCAGCAAAAGTAGTTCTAAGGGGGAACTTTAGAGCTATATAGTCTTACCTCAGGAAACAAGAAAAATCCCAAATAAACAACCTAATTTCATATGTGAAGCAACTAGAGAAGACCAAGCAAAACAACTACAGCAACTAGAGAAGAGTAAGCTAAATTAGCAGAAGGAAAGGAATCATAAAGATCAGAGCAGAAATAAAACAGATAATGAAAAAACTGGAAAAGATCAGTGAAAATAAAAGATTGTTTTTTGAAAATATAAACAAAAATTGATAAACCTTAGCCAGACTCATCAAGAAAAAAAAAAAAAAAAAAAGAGGACCATTTGAGTCAATAAAATTAGAACTGAAAAAAAGTTCCACCTGACAGTACAGAAATACAAAGGATCATAAGAGACTCCTTCCTACAAGCAATACGCAATAAAATGGACACATCCTTAGAAAGGTACAATCTCCCCAAACTGATCAGGAAGAAATAGAAAATATAAACAGACCAATCACAAGTATTTCAAATTGAAAATTAGATTAAAAATTTCCCAACAAAAATCTAAGACCAGATTCATAGATGAATTCTATCAAATATTTAGAAACATTAACACTTATCCTTCTGAAACTATTTCAGAAAACTGCAGAGGAACACTCCCAAACTTATTCTATGAGGCCACCATCACCCTGATACTAAAGCCAAACAAAGATATCACAAAAAAAAGAAATTTACAGGCCAATATCACTGATGAACAAAAATGCAGAAATCATCAATATTAGCAAACTAAATCCAACAATACACTAAAAGGGTCATATTCCATGATTAAGTGAAATTTATTCCAGGAATGTATTTTTCAACATCTGCAAATCAATCAGTTATATGCCACATTACCAAATTGAAGAATAAAAACCACATGACCATCTCAATAGATGCAGGGAAAGCTCTTTACAAAATTCAACACCCATTTATGATAAAAACTGGACTTTAGAACTTACAAGATATGTGACATTGAACAATTTGCTTACCTTCTCTGTTCCTCTTTTAATCTGGAAGTCAGGCATGAAAACATCAATTTTATAGAATTGTAACATTAAACTATGATAAGGTCATTACAGTACATGGCACATAATAGTACTCTCTTCAGATAGTAGTGTCTATCTGAGGAGACACTCTGTACTTAAAATGTACAAATAACACTCCTTAGCTTCTATGATTTCTTTTTACCTCAAACTCTGAAAAGAGTTTGAGCTGATTCTGAAGCCCAAATCGCTGACCTCTGTCTTCTCATCCTGTCCAGTACCTGCAAACAACTGATACTGTTTCAGTGGACAAGGAAGGGTAAGAGTGGAGTGGAGTATATTTTCTGTTTCTTTGGCTATCAGCTAGAATTCTACTGTGAATAAATTGACTACCTGGTCCTATATCACTGCTCGACATTAGCACGTTCTCTCTGTAACACTCCACTTCCCCATGATTTGTTATATTCTAAGCATCCTCTCTGCAAATACTGCTACCTGAAGCCAGGATCACTCTCCTGCTTCATTGTTTCTGTCACATTTTTTCCATTTATTCAGATAACTGAAATCCCCAAATCCTTAGGATTCAATCCTGCTAAATTATAGACAGTAGCACTTCCCTGATGGTCCAGTGGGTAAAGAATCAGCCTTGCAGTGCAAGGGTCACCGGTTTGAGCCCTGGCCCTGGAAGATCCCATGTGCTGCGGAGCAGCTGAACCGGTGTGTCCAGTTGCAAACCAGCACTCTGGACTGCATGCCACCGAGAACCAGTGCTCTTCAGAGAAAGAGGCCACAGTAATGGGAGGTCCACATAGGTCAAGGAATAAAGATAGTAGGAAAATAAATAAAAAAACAATAAGAGGGCTTCCCCTGGTGGTCCAGTGTGTAAGGACACCGCCTTGCAGTGCAAGGGGCGCCAGTTCGATCCCTGGCCTGGGAAGATCCCACGTGCCGCGAAGCGGATGGACCGATGTATCCAATTACCGAGCCGGAGCTCTGGAGCGCATGCGCCCAGGGCCGGCGCTCTGCAACGACAGATGCCACCGCGATGGGAGACCCACAGGAGTCAAAGAACAAAGATGGATGAAAATTGAGAAATGAAAGACCAATAGAAGTGGCCCGCCCACTCCCCTCCCTCCCCAACTCGACCCCCGCCCATAATTAAATAAATAAATAAATAAATAAATCTTAAAAAAACAAACAATAAGAGACCAACATTTGGGCTTCCCTGGTGGTCCAGTGGGTAAGGACACCGCCTTGCAGTATAAGGGGCGCCGGTTCGATTCCTGGCCTGGGAAGATCCCACGTGCAGTGGAGCAGCTGAACCCATATGTCCAATTACCGAGCCAGAGCTCTGGAGCTCATGCGCCTAGAGCCAGCGCTCTGCAACGACAGATGCCACTGTGATGGGAGGCCCACAGGAGCCAAAGAACAAGGACAGATGAAAATAGAGAAATGAAGGACCAATAGAAGTGGCCTGCCTGCTCCCCTCCCTCCCCACCCCTCCAAAATAAATAAATAAATAAATCTTAAAAAAAGAGGCCAAAATTAAAAAAAAAAAAAAAATTATAGACAGTAACCCTGAACATATTGACAGTGTTCATAGTATGCCATAGATACAGCAGACACTTCAGGAAACTTAGTTTCTCAACAGTGACCCTGACAGCACCTTAATCTAGGCCAGAAAGCAAACTGATCATTAACCTCATTCTGATGGACTTGTTCTTCCCCCAAATGATCTATTATAATTAATTATCTGTTTTCTGGCTTTTATCAACAAATACCATCCATTAACTAACATGTTCACTGCCAGTTCAATGATAATTATACTGATAAGTAGTATAGTAAAAGACTTTGAAATCACTTCAGAACACAGAGTGGGAGAAAACAAGAATAAAAAAAAGCAAAAGAGACAGTGAAATAGATCAAATAGTGCTCAGCAGGTTTTAACAATAACATTTCTGCAGTGTCCTCAAAACCCCATCCCACCTAACAGAACTACTCCATGTAATATCTCCAAATGGCACTCTCATATGTGGAAAACCAAAATACTTGAGTTGGCTGGATCTTTTCCAAAATGCATGCTGCCACCCCACCCTAAAGTCACAACGTAACCCATCCAGAGAACTGGTGGGTAGAAGTGGAACAGCCTCATCTAATCCTGAAAGAAAGAACACATCAGTGTCTGCTGTTCTGCTTACCACCCTGCACTTTAAAGGCACAACCCCCTTTCCCTGACTCTAAGACTTTTCATAAGTTAGAAATCTTTTCTGACATATAGCATGGGAAATATCTACACCAAAGAAGAAAAAAACCTGATAGTCACTTTTCATCTGGGTTTGACAGTATTTTTGTTGTTTAATGATTATTTCACAACAAAATTGCAGCCCTATTGGGTACACATGAGGCATTTTGGTTTGATTAAAAAGGCTGAGAAAATGGGATAAATACCTGCATGAAATGTCTGTCCCACTTGAGAATTTTCTCTGCCTTTCTCTCTCTTTGGATTTTCTGTGGTAGCTTACTTGTTCATAGACACTATGCCTCAATATGGGCAGCTTCCCTGGGAACTGATGCCCCTTTCTCAGTGGTGGTGGAACTACTTAAGAGTCACTGCAGTAGAATGGACAGGCCTCAAAACTATATGACCGTCTCATTCCCCAAAAGGATAACTGAAATTAAACAACACAGGATGTTTCTCTTGATGAGCCCATGCTCAGATAGAGGACCACCCAGAACTCACAGGACACATGCTCGAGGAAGATATCAGAATATACAATGAAAATTTTGGAACTGGTTTTTCTGCCAGTGTGGTACTGGCACAAATTGAGACATACAGATCAATGGAACTGGATAGATAAGCCCATACACACACTTATGATCAATACAAAGGACGTGACAATATACAATGGAAAAAAGATAATCTCTTCAACAAGTGGTGCTGCAAACACAGGACAGCTACATATAAAGAATGGAATTAGATCATCCTCTAACACCACATACAAAAATAAATTCAAAGTGGATTAAACAGATTACTTCTACAAAGCTTTATCTTTGGAAGAATAAAAGGCCTTTTTTAACCTTTATGTTTGTGCATTTTAAAATTCTTAAAGCAGATCAGTTTTCTCGTTACCTTTGAAAATCATATTTGTGTACACATTGCTCAATATCATCTATTAATTCTTTACACAGGGCCACAGGTCTCCTCAACTGTTTTTGTCCTTCTAAACTTATATCATAAAACATGCACAAACAGAATACATCTTTTAAAAACAAAATCGATATCATTTTGGTATAGCCAATAATTCCTTTTTTTAAAAAAGTCTTTTGAATTTTCTTCACAATAATCAGTATAAATTTTTTATAGGGAAAAATGTCTTATCTATGAAATACACTACAAGCAGTCTCTTCAGTAAAAAGACATTACGAGCACCTTTTAAAATATAATCCTTTACTTCCCTTCGAAAGATAAAAATTCATAGAAATAACTTGGGAAAGAAAAATATTTTTTTCTGGTCACCTAGGGATTTTTAGGACAGTTCCTTTACTGCCCTCTAAAGCTCAAGAACAACATAACAACTCTACTTTGAAGACAGTAATTTATTCATTTGAAATATCAGAATTATTGAGACCCCCCAAAGAGAGATTCACTAGTTCCAGGCATCAATGGAGTGTGGCAAGGCATGTCTGCTTAAATGCAAATACTAAATTACGATAAGATCTGATACAGCACAGAGAACTTAGAAGATAGGCTATCTTGTCCTTGATGCCAGTTATTAAATGAGTCCCTATTATTCACATTTTAATACAAGACACAATCACATCAGTAGCCAGTCATTGGAATTTTAAAGCATTCAGTCCTATCTTCAGATGCTTATAAATTTTTTGTGTGTTTTTATTTTACTTATGTCAAATTATGACAGTGTTACACTACAAGGAAAAAATTGGGGACAATGTAGGTAATATTGAGAGTGTCATCTAAGAAACAGTACATAAAACTCTGTTCCAGAAAGTTTTCTGTGTTGCTTCCTAAGATCATCTTAATAGTGTACACTGGAACAGAGTGAGAGCTAGGGTCTTTAAATGTGGTCACACTCTTAAACCTGAGGATAGATGGCACTGTCCCCAAAAAGGAAAACAAGATATGGGTAAAAAGGTCTGTGGAATCATCTGGCAAAAGTAGGAAATGGGGAAAACCTCTTTCTTGTTTATTCATTTTTTACATTGAAAGTGCGACAGTGATTAAGGAAACAAGAAGGTATAGAGGAAGGGAAGAAACATGGGGAATAAAGAGCAATATAGAACATAGTGTTCTTTTATTTGTTCACATAAACATATAAGGTGTTACTTCTATCTTAACAGATAATAAAAGTGACTTTCAGAAAAAACTTAAAAAAGCTACTTTGCCCTAGTCATACAGGCATTGAGTGACAGAGTCCAGAACAGAAAGTAAAGGCAACTAGATGTGGCTTATCTTTCATCTGTCTTTGCTTTCACCAAATAGCCTCCTGGGTCCCAGATTAAAATCTCAAAGAGCCTTTGGTGACACACTGGAAAGCCATAGGGAGGCAGTGTGTTACAAAAGAATTCTTGGCCAAATTTCTTGATTCAAGGCCCTGACACTAATAAAAAAATAACAAATAGATTGTCCTCTCTGAAAGCCTGTAGTCCTGAGGGCACCACTTTTACCCTTAGTTGTCTATCAGTGGGTTGAGAGAGACGAGCAGCTAGGCCTGAGAATCAGTGCTTTCAGTTCTATGATTCTCAAAATGTGGTCCCTGGCCCAGCAGCATCAGCATCACTTGGGAATTATTGTAAACACAAATGTCAGCACTAATCCACTCCTAGATCCATGAAATAATAATTACTGAAGCAGGACCCAGAAACCTGAGTTTTAGCAAGTTCTGCAGGGGATCTAAGGGCATGCTCAAGTTTAAGAACTAGATTTGGACAGTCCTTTATGCTGTGTAGCACAGGCTCTGGATCCCTTTGACCATCAGGTGAGTTTAAGGCGTCCTGCTGTTGGTACTGAGAGGAAAATTTTACCAGAGACCAACAAAATGGAGAAAAGTAATTCAAACTCTCCTTCCTCATTTTTTCACCTGTGAATTGATTGAAATTTAGGACAGCAGACTACCATTTCCCAGATTCTAGTAGGTTTGATTTCCTAACAGTGTAGACAAAGGAAAGAGATAAGGCAAACTAGGGCATTACTAAGAAATGGAAAGATATTTCATGTTCTTGCATTATAACAATTAATATTTTTTAAATTAATATTATCAATTAGGTAACAAGCTATCAATTGCTAGCAATGGACATTATTAGTGTGACCCCTATCCAATTACATATGACATTTTCCACAGAACTAGATCATACATCTTAAAGTTTATAGGGAACCATAAAAAACTCAGAATTGCCAAAGCAGTTCTGTGGAAAAAGAGCAAAGCAGGAGGTATACCCTTGCCAGACTCCAGACAATACTACAAAGCTACAGTAATCAAAGGGCTTCCCTACCTGCCAATACAGGAGACTCAAGAGACATGGGTTTGATCCCTAGGGGGAAGATCCCCTGAAGGAAGGCATGGCAACTCACTCTAGTATTCTTGCCAGGAGAATCCCATGGACAGAGAAGCCTGGCAGGCTATAGACCATATAGTTGCAAAGAGTCAGACATGACTGAAGCAACTTACCATGCACACATGGTAATCAATACAGTGTAGTACTGGCACAAAAACAGTCATGGATCAATGGAGCAGAATTGAGAGCTCAGAAATAAACCCATACACCTACAGTCAATTAATCTTCAACAAAGGAGGCAAGTATATACAATGGGAAAAAGTCTCTTCCACAAGGGGTGATGGGAAAGTTGGACAGCTGCATGTAAATCAATGAAGTTAGAACACATCCTCACACAATACACAAAAACAAACTCAGAATGACTTACAGACTTGAACAGAAGATATAACACCAAAAACTCCCAGAAGAGAACATTCCCTGACATAAATCATACCAATGTTTTCTTAGGGCAATCTCCCAAGGCAATATAATTATAAGCAAAAATAGCAAATGGGATATAGTTAAACTTAAAAGCATTTTCACAGCAAATGAAACCATAAACGTAATGAAAAGACCACCTATGGAATAGGAGGAAAATTTGCAATGTGACCAGCAAGGACTTAATTTCCAAAATATGCTCCAAAACAGCTCATACAACTCAGAAACAAAACCCAATTGAAAAATGGGCAGAAGAACTAGACAGACAGTTCTCCAAAGATGATACACATGTAGCCACAAGCACATGGAGAGATGCTCAACATCACTAATTATTAGAAAAATGCAAATCAAAACTATAGTGAGATATAACCTCACTATATGGCCATCATCAAAAAGTACAGCTGGATGTCTGTTGACAGATGAATGGATAGAGAAGTTGAGGTACATAAATACAAGGAAATATTACTCATCTGTAAAAAGGAGCAGATTTGAGTCCATTGAAATGATGTGGATGAACCTAGAGCCTGGTTATACAGAGTGTAGTAAGAAAGAAAATCACATATCAGTGCATATATATGGAATCTAGAAAAATGGTACTCAAGAGCCTATTTGCATGGCAGAAATAGAGACACAGACAGAAAGGATGGTCTGTGGACACAGCAGGTGAAGGAGAGGATGGGACAAATTCAGAATGTAGCACTGGCATATATCCACCACCATCTACAAAGTAGCCAGCTAATGGGAAAATGCTCTGTAACACAGGGAGGCCTGGTGCTCTGTGATGACCTAGAGGGAGTGGGATGGGTGGACAGGAAGGAGGCTCAAGAGGGAGGGGACACACACACACTCACTTATGGTTGATTCACATTTTTATATGGGAAAATCAACATTGTAAAGCAATTATCCTCCAATTAAAAATAAAAAAAAAAATTCTACAAGCAATAAGTGCTGAAGAGGGTGTGGAGAGAGGGAACTCTCCTACACTGTTGGTGGAATTCTAAACTGGTACAACCACTATGGAGAATAGTAGAGAGGTTCCTTAAAAAATAAGTGAAGAAAATAGCTCTAGTCATTGCTCAGTGAGAAAAGGGGATCCTTCAGGGGTGCTGTGTCATGGTCGGGAGGGGAGGGAAGGGGGGGATATACATATGACTAATCTGAGAACATGCATATCTGTAAACAACAAAACTCTGTAAAAGTTAAAAGTAAAATAAAAGTTTAAAAAAATAAATAAAAATAAATAAATAAAATAGATCTAACCTATGATTCAGCAATCCCACTCCTGGGCATATACTCAGACAAAACTATAATGCAGAAAGGTATATGCACCTCACTGTTCACTGCAGCACTATTTACAATAACCAAGACATAAAACAACCTAAATCACCATCAACAGAGAAATGAAAGACGTAGTACATATATACAATGGATTTCTACTCAGCCATAAAAAGAATGACATTATGTTAGTTGTAGTAACATGGATGAACCCAGAGATGATCATAATAAGTGAACTAAGTCAGAAAGAGAAATATAAATCCCACATAATATCACTTATATGAGGGATCTAAAATATGACACTAATGTACTTATCCATGAAACATAGACTTACAGAAATAGAGAACACACTTGTGGTTGCCAAACGAGTGAGAGGAATGGGATGGGAGTTTAGCAGATGAAAACTATTATATATAAAATGGCTAACAATAAGGTCCTATTGTATAGCACAGGGAACTATATTAAATATCCTATGATAAACTGTAAAGGAAAAGAATATAATATGTGTAACTGAATAACTTTGCTGCATAGTAAAAATTGACACAGCACTGTGCAAGAAGTATATTTCAATTTTAAAAATCTAGGGAATTAGGTGAGAATAATGAGAAAATTACTAATGGTCTTTATCTCTACAATCTAGAAGGTAGGCATTTTATGTATTGCCATGATTATATAAATGGATCTGGATGACTTTCCTTATATTTTCATTTTGTGCTCATAAAATTTTATATATACTAGTTCCTACCAATTGTGGGAAGGGGAATGAGGCAGTAACACTCCACTTAATTTGCTTTTTCACAAGGGCTTTACAATCACTAATTTTAATCCCGTATTATATTTTCCAGACAACTTTCTCAGTACTTCCATTTCATAAGTGAGGATATAGGTTCATCCAGCTACTGGATCAGCTGTGGAATGAGATTCAAACAGAATTCCTCCTTTCCCTGAATTTGACACTCGAATGGAAGAAGTCATGATATGCCTCCAGAGGCAGAAAATGTATGATACTTGGTTTCACATCCCTAACAACGTCTCATAAAGCATCTGATTACATGATATGGAAGGTCATTCAATAGATTTCCTGACAAAGCAGGAGTATCTACTATTATAGTTTGCATTTGGAAAAAGGAAATAGAATGAACAAACCAGTTATATGAGTGAGAAAGCCAATTTTGTTGCTGAAATATAGGGGGTTCATATGGGCTTCCCAGGTGGTGCTAGTGGTAAAGAATCCACCTGCAGAAGACACAAGAGACGGAGGTTAGATCCTTGGGTCGGGAAGATCTGCTGGAGTAGGAAATGGCACCCCACCCAGTATTTTCGCCTGGAAAATCCCATGGATAGAGGAGTCTGGTGGGCTACAGTCCATAGGGTCACAAAGAGTCAGACACAACTGAGCACACACACATATTAGTGCAACTATCAATACCCAAATGCATTTAATTTTCTCTCTTGGGTGATAATTTTACTGAGAATAATTTCCATGTTTGGAAAAATACAGATTATAGAATGCAGCTCACGAATATACTTTTGTGAGCTGCATTCTTTGCTCATTGGTTTTGAGGAGTGTAATGAGTTTTTCCCCTCTTCTTTAACCTCTTCAAGGAGAGTACATTATATGAGATATGGCTCAAATAGACCTGGATCTAATTAGGCTCTTCCACTAGATGTATGAGCCTAGGCAAAGTGCTGAGCTTTTCTTCTCTCCTGGCAAAGTAAGATTACAAATTCCTATACTCTGATTATTACAAATATTAGAATTAATATCTGTAAATGCACAGTGTAATACCTATCTTAAAGCTAGTATTAACAGTGGATGGCAGAATTTTAAAAATATGTGCTGCACCTTCCCAGGGGAGAATTATACTTTTCTGCCCCATTATTACTGTGTTTGGCCACATGACTTGCTTTGGCTACTGAAATAAATGGAAGAGATGTGTCACTTAGAAGTTGAGGCTTGGCTTCTCTTCTTCCTGACATGATGACTGACACTATTCTAATTAGAAATTGCTGCATAACTCTGAACTCTGAAATGACAATGACATGGAGCAGACCAGCATCGCCTGACAGTGGGACTAATGACAGGGCAAGTGACAGGCTTTTGATGTTATAAGACATGAGGATGGGGGGCCATCTGTTACTAGGACTTCCCCAGCTTCTGTGACAAATGCAACAAACACATATTTCTCAACCTGAGAATATAAGGAGACTTTTTTAAATGGCTAACTCCCCACCAAGAACTTTCTCTGTTCCTCCTTCATTTTCTCCTATGAAGAGCTACTTTATAATGAAAACAGTGTAGGCACTTCCCTGTAAAAGGCTGTAGGATTTACAGAGACAGTAGAAGAAAAGTTTTTAAAAATTTCAAAAACCAAAGATGAGATCTGATTTCCATGATGTCCTTTGGAAGTTCATATTTTATAAATAGAAATTAGGTCTTTGCAGAAATTCAATTTATACCACCTTATTAGAATATATAACTATAGGGAGTACAAATGAAACCTTGGGTAAGACCATCCTACTTTACAGTTAGGCAAAGTCAGTGTTTGGGGACTGACACAAAAGACCAAGAATTCTTAACAGGACTGTAGAGTCACAGAACTTTATAGAAAATTGGCATCTCTGTAGAATATTTCTGTATCTCTTAGTCAAGTGGCAAGAAGCCCAGGATAAAAAAAAAAAAAAAAAAAAAACAGAAGCTGCTTTTAATTATTTTCTGTTAGGAGTTATATTGAGGAGAAATAGCTTAAATTCTACTTAAAAGCAGGCAAAAATGGAAAAAAATGAGTGTCACTAAGCATACTGTCAATAACCTGCATTCCTCATTTTTTTATTTTCAATTTGGGGATGCGGGGTGGAGGGGACTACCGCAGTGCACCTGGTAATTTGCTACTCCACAGTCCTATTAACTCAGAGTCTGCAGGTGGAAAAAACGGCATTTTCATGACGCTTATACTATACTCACAGTGAAACTCAGAAGATAAACTCGCTGAACTCCTGTGGGCAATGCATGCCACAGCCTATGTTCTTATTTTTTTGGAACCTTCTTTGGAAAACCAAAGAACTGGTTCAAAACTCTACTGTTGTGGAAGTCAAACTCCTCTTTCTCACTCACTTGCTAAGATTCCTTTAAAAAAGGCGTTGCCCAGATAATGTCATCCATAATGATCACACCTTTATCCAAAGGCTGGCCTGGATCAGGTAAGGGTAGAGGAAGGGATGGGAAAAGAGCCAGAGCCTGTTTGTAAGGAGGAAGCAAATGCATTTTTGAAAATCCCTGCCCTATGCTGCCTTGCTTACGTTTTTCAGAGCTTTCCTTTCACTCTACACATGACATCCTTTTATTCGAAGCTTACCTGACACCATGCCAAACTCTTCTCTCTAAAATATTGTAGAAAGGCACACTTTGAAGAATACATGCTTCTCTGTTTTATTTTAAACATGCTTTATAATTTGCCAAGTGTTAACACGTCAGACTGCACTCTACCCACAGTTCAACACTGAGTTGCATTCAGTGTGGATCAAGGATCAGCTGAGTCAAGCATAAGGTTGATGCTCACTCTCATCTTGCCGCTGAAAGGAAGCTTGGAAAAGACTTAGAATTCAAGCCACTGTACCATGGCCCATACTCCATGGGGACTGGCTCTAGCTACATGCCAACCAATATTGAGAGCTTGATGAGTTTAAGTTCTCCATTAACTGGCATTTCCAACAAACACAAGTTATGAGTTAAAATGATTTTAAAAATAAACTGTGACTTAATAAATTTTCCTATAATCAAGAAATACCTAGAATACCTATTGAATACTGACTACCCTTGGTAGTTTTTCAAAGAGCGTTTTTGGGTGATAAAAAATAAGTTCTCACTTCCAGGGCTTGAAAAACTGTACCCCAGTACATTCCATGAAATACAAATTCTCCTATATTGCAGCTATACATTTGAAAGCTCTGTAAAATGCTGGTATTGTAGCTAAGGAACTATGAATCTCTATTTCACTGGTGATTTCTGATTTTGACACATAAAAATTACATTCATATTTTTACCCATTTCTAGAAGATTAGGAATCTAGATGATGTAGCCAAGTTATTTTTAATTTCCATAAACTCAATTTAAAATGCATAAACCATGTGATCGTGGAGAAAATATTTCTCTTCAGTACCATGCTGTTAAATTTTATTCCTGCAGCATCTTCTCACAGACTAGTTCTCTAGAGGGGGAAAAACATAATATGTATATATATATAACCTAATTGCTTTTCATATAAGGACCCATAATCCTGCCTTCTACATTAATGGACCTTAGTGCAAATCTTATATTAATAAATAAACCTCTCCAACCCACAAGCAAAAGGAAAGGTTTACCTCAGGTGTTTCTGTCTTTACTTGAGAGCCAACTAATTTCATGGAGGTAAAATGAGAGGAAAGATAATAAATCAGCTATCCATCTATCTGTCATTTATCTATGTTTCTAATAACATTGTGAAAATAGAGTTTATTAGCCCTATCTTTAAAAGCATCTGAAACATGCTTTATAATTTGCCAAGTGTTAACACGTCAGACTGCACTCTACCCACAGTTCAACACTGAGTTGCATTCAGTGTGGATCAAGGATCAGCTGAGTCAAGCATAAGGTTGATGCTCACTCTCATCTTGCCGCTGAAAGGAAGCTTGGAAAAGACTTAGAATTCAAGCCACTGTACCATGGCCCATACTCCATGGGGACTGGCTCTAGCTACATGCCAACCAATATTGAGAGCTTGATGAGTTTAAGTTCTCCATTAACTGGCATTTCCAACAAACACAAGTTATGAGTTAAAATGATTTTAAAAATAAACTGTGACTTAATAAATTTTCCTATAATCAAGAAATACCTAGAATACCTATTGAATACTGACTACCCTTGGTAGTTTTTTCAAAGAGCGTTTTTGGGTGATAAAAAATAAGTTCTCACTTCCAGGGCTTGAAAAACTGTACCCCAGTACATTCCATGAAATACAAATTCTCCTATATTGCAGCTATACATTTGAAAGCTCTGTAAAATGCTGGTATTGTAGCTAAGGAACTATGAATCTCTATTTCACTGGTGATTTCTGATTTTGACACATAAAAATTACATTCATATTTTTACCCATTTCTAGAAGATTAGGAATCTAGATGATGTAGCCAAGTTATTTTTAATTTCCATAAACTCAATTTAAAATGCATAAACCATGTGATCGTGGAGAAAATATTTCTCTTCAGTACCATGCTGTTAAATTTTATTCCTGCAGCATCTTCTCACAGACTAGTTCTCTAGAGGGGGAAAAACATAATATGTATATATATATAACCTAATTGCTTTTCATATAAGGACCCATAATCCTGCCTTCTACATTAATGGACCTTAGTGCAAATCTTATATTAATAAATAAACCTCTCCAACCCACAAGCAAAAGGAAAGGTTTACCTCAGGTGTTTCTGTCTTTACTTGAGAGCCAACTAATTTCATGGAGGTAAAATGAGAGGAAAGATAATAAATCAGCTATCCATCTATCTGTCATTTATCTATGTTTCTAATAACATTGTGAAAATAGAGTTTATTAGCCCTATCTTTAAAAAGCATCTGAAACACAGAGATGAATTTGCATAGGCTATGTGTTAGAACCTGGAAAACCTGAAGGTCAAACTTGAGCTGTGAGCCTCTTGCACTTTAATACTCTTGTGTTTTCCGTCAGACTCTAGGAACCAGCTCTTCCCCCTCTCTGACGGAACTCTGCCCTTAGAGTGCAGAGCACTGCTTCATTCTGTGTGTTCCTGTTCCCTTGCCTGCTTCAATAAAGCCAGGCAGGAGTCTGCACCCCGCACTGGTCTAGGGGCTCAGGGTGCAGAAACAGTAGCAGCCTGAACACAGCCCCTGAACCCCAGGGACGTACTAACAGTGCTTCTCACCAGCAGTTTCTAACTTGAATCATATGTGTTGAGTACATTTAAAAAAACCCATTGTGTCCTTTTAAAAGTTTAGTGCTACAGCCTTGATCCATACAGAGTCCTATAATTTATTTTGACTGTATCCCTAGAGCCAATTACTCTTTAGCTTGTCTACTCAGGTTCCTTTTCTTTTGTAAACAACTATCTTTAAACTTTCTGCAGCTCCCTAGGGCAACTCACATTGCCAAGCTATTTCTCAGAATTGTGCCTGACACCCCTAGTTTAGCATCTAAAGCAAATGTAATAAGCACATATTATAGTCTCTCCTCTAGGTCTTGATGAAAATATTGAATCTAGGGACAACACTCAATCTCACTGAATGCCACTGAATTAACCATGTGATCGTGGAGAAAATATTTCTCTTCAGTACCATGCTGTTAAATTTTATTCCTGCAGCATCTTCTCACAGACTAGTTCTCTAGAGGGGGAAAAACATAATATGTATATATATATAACCTAATTGCTTTTCATATAAGGACCCATAATCCTGCCTTCTACATTAATGGACCTTAGTGCAAATCTTATATTAATAAATAAACCTCTCCAACCCACAAGCAAAAGGAAAGGTTTACCTCAGGTGTTTCTGTCTTTACTTGAGAGCCAACTAATTTCATGGAGGTAAAATGAGAGGAAAGATAATAAATCAGCTATCCATCTATCTGTCATTTATCTATGTTTCTAATAACATTGTGAAAATAGAGTTTATTAGCCCTATCTTTAAAAAGCATCTGAAACACAGAGATGAATTTGCATAGGCTATGTGTTAGAACCTGGAAAACCTGAAGGTCAAACTTGAGCTGTGAGCCTCTTGCACTTTAATACTCTTGTGTTTTCCGTCAGACTCTAGGAACCAGCTCTTCCCTCTCTCTGAAGGAACTCTGCCCTTAGAGTGCAGAGCACTGCTTCATTCTGTGTGTTCCTGTTCCCTTGCCTGCTTCAATAAAGCCAGGCAGGAGTCTGCACCCCGCACTGGTCTAGGGGCTCAGGGTGCAGAAACAGTAGCAGCCTGAACACAGCCCCTGAACCCCAGGGACGTACTAACAGTGCTTCTCACCAGCAGTTTCTAACTTGAATCATATGTGTTGAGTACATTTAAAAAAACCCATTGTGTCCTTTTAAAAGTTTAGTGCTACAGCCTTGATCCATACAGAGTCCTATAATTTATTTTGACTGTATCCCTAGAGCCAATTACTCTTTAGCTTGTCTACTCAGGTTCCTTTTCTTTTGTAAACAACTATCTTTAAACTTTCTGCAGCTCCCTAGGGCAACTCACATTGCCAAGCTATTTCTCAGAATTGTGCCTGACACCCCTAGTTTAGCATCTAAAGCAAATGTAATAAGCACATATTATAGTCTCTCCTCTAGGTCTTGATGAAAATATTGAATCTAGGGACAACACTCAATCTCACTGAATGCCACTGAATTTCCTCACATTCTGAATTAAAAAAAAAAAAAAAAAAACAAAAACCAGCTACTCTCTAAGTAGAACATACCAGTTCAACAATATATCAACTAATCTGTATATCTTAGGGACCACAATTCCACAGCTTACTGAAGCATGTCATGGAGCAAAACCAGTAGCCTTACTGTTGAAGGAAGGTGAGCATTTTAGGACTTCTCTTGATACGCCAAACTTGCTCATTCATGACAGAAAGAGGCTGTGCTATTTGAAAAATCACTATATTAGTTCTCATCAGGACCTCTGAAAACAGTAATGAATCCATGCTATGATTAATATCCTTTGAGTGCACTGTGTATAGAAGGTGAGTAAATCCCACTGAGACTCATTCTCCAGGCTCTAAGGCAACTGGAAATATCTCTCAAGTGTCACAACAACCAGAATATTTTTGCCCAGGTAATACAAGCCTGCAAGTATATTACTAAATAATTTGATATAATCTCCATTCACATTTGATTTCCTAATTTTCCCATTTTTGGAATGTTGTTTTAAATTCATTATTAAGCACCTGCCTTCACTGTCTCTAACCTTTTAGTATCAACTTGTCAACACATTCTCCTAGCATTCCAAGATCCCATTCTAATAAAAGTTGGTACAGGCACAATGGAGAGCAGTATGGAGGTTCCTCAGAAAACTAAACATAGAACTATCACAGAATCCAGCAATCCCACTCCTGGACATAGATCCAGACAAAACTGTAATTCAAAAAAATACACCCACCTCTATGTTCAGAGGAGCACTGTTCACAATAGCCAAGACATGGAAGCAATTTAAGTGTTCACTGACAGATAAATGGATTAAGAAGATGTAGTAAGTATGCACAGTGGAACACTACTCAGCCATAAAAAGAATGAGACAATGTCATTTGCAGCAACATGGATGCAACTAGAGATGATCATACCAAGTGAAGTCAGTCAGACAGACAGACAGAAATATGATACCATTTGTATGTAACCTAAAATATAACACATATGAACCTATCACCAAAACAGAAACAGACCCGTGAATCCAGAAAACAGAACAGACGTGTGGTTTCCAAGGGGAAGGGGATGTAGTAAGAGGGTGGGGTTAGCAGATGTAAACTATCATATATAGAATGGATGAAAAACAAAGTCTAACTGTATAGCAAAGGGAATTGTATTCAATATCCTGTGACAAACCATAACAGAAAATAATATAAAAAAGACGGTATTTGGGCTACCTGGTGGCTCAGATGATAAAGCATATGCCTGCAATCATCCCTGGATCTGAAAGATCCCCTGGAGAAGGACACAGCAACCCATTCCAGTATTCTTGCCTCGAGAATTCATGGACAGAGGAGCCTGGTGGGCTACAGACAGTGCATGGGGTCACAAATAGCTGGACATGACTGAATGACTAACACCTTCAAGAAATCCTGTGATAAACCATAGTGGAAAATAAAAGAATGAAAAACTGAATCACTCTGCTGCACAGCAGAAATTAACAATATTGTAAATCAAGTATACTTCAATAAAAATATATTAAAATACAAATAATATCCCATTCTTATTTTTCAGATAAACGTTTGGCATCCTTGTATTTGTAAGTGATATTTGGTTTTCTATTTTATTTTATTTTACTATTATTTCTATTCGATGTGTCTTCTTTTTCATACCATAATCTGGTTAACCTTCTAGGTATGAAATGCTTCAAATAAGCATCAAAAAACTCAGGATCCTAGGTTGCTTTCACTGTTCAATAAGTCCTGTGCTGTTTCTTAGGAAGTCTTTGTCTCAATAGAGATTCCATAACCTCTTTCTACTGAGGGTTTGAGCCTTCAGAAATCTCAAAGGCTCTTCTCCTGTTGATGTATCCTAGTCTGACACATGTTACTTTTGTTTCCTCATCCCAGCTAAATAACTACTTCCTGGTTGTTGCTCCATATAAAATAGGATGATAAAAGCCAGTTGCTCTAATACCTGATAATACAGTTTTCGCCAGTGACTTCTTTAGTTGTAGTACCACAAAAATCTACATTGTGGAGGAAACAACAATTATCTACAAAGGAGTAATATTCTTCTCATTAGACGGAAATCTAACAAAGCAAAACAAAACAAAAACAGAACAGACGTGTGGTTTCCAAGGGGAAGGGGATGTAGTAAGAGGGTGGGGTTAGCAGATGTAAACTATCATATATAGAATGGATGAAAAACAAAGTCTAACTGTATAGCAAAGGGAATTGTATTCAATATCCTGTGACAAACCATAACAGAAAATAATATAAAAAAGACGGTATTTGGGCTACCTGGTGGCTCAGATGATAAAGCATATGCCTGCAATCATCCCTGGATCTGAAAGATCCCCTGGAGAAGGACACAGCAACCCATTCCAGTATTCTTGCCTCGAGAATTCATGGACAGAGGAGCCTGGTGGGCTACAGACAGTGCATGGGGTCACAAATAGCTGGACATGACTGAATGACTAACACCTTCAAGAAATCCTGTGATAAACCATAGTGGAAAATAAAAGAATGAAAAACTGAATCACTCTGCTGCACAGCAGAAATTAACAATATTGTAAATCAAGTATACTTCAATAAAAATATATTAAAATACAAATAATATCCCATTCTTATTTTTCAGATAAACGTTTGGCATCCTTGTATTTGTAAGTGATATTTGGTTTTCTATTTTATTTTATTTTACTATTATTTCTATTCGATGTGTCTTCTTTTTCATACCATAATCTGGTTAACCTTCTAGGTATGAAATGCTTCAAATAAGCATCAAAAAACTCAGGATCCTAGGTTGCTTTCACTGTTCAATAAGTCCTGTGCTGTTTCTTAGGAAGTCTTTGTCTCAATAGAGATTCCATAACCTCTTTCTACTGAGGGTTTGAGCCTTCAGAAATCTCAAAGGCTCTTCTCCTGTTGATGTATCCTAGTCTGACACATGTTACTTTTGTTTCCTCATCCCAGCTAAATAACTACTTCCTGGTTGTTGCTCCATATAAAATAGGATGATAAAAGCCAGTTGCTCTAATACCTGATAATACAGTTTTCGCCAGTGACTTCTTTAGTTGTAGTACCACAAAAATCTACATTGTGGAGGAAACAACAATTATCTACAAAGGAGTAATATTCTTCTCATTAGACGGAAATCTAACAAAGCAAAACAAAACAAAAACATATCGAAGGATTTGCAAAATCATGTGAAGGAATGAAGATGGAAAGATTAGCTGGCTCCCCGAGTGGCTACCACTCAGATTTATGGCCCCCGTAAATACTGTCTGCTGGGTCACCTCAGTCATGTCTGACTCTGCGACCCCACGAACTGTAGCCTGCCAGGCTCCTCTTGTCCATGGGATTCTCCAGGCAATATACTGGAGTGGGTTCCCCTGCCCTCTTCCAGGGGATCTTCCTGACCCTGGGATCGAATCCTCATTGCCTGTATTGAGGTGATTTCTTTACCACTGGGGAATGAGCCCCTAAAACCTTGACACAGGGGATGACCTTGAATTTAGAATTTAGCCATGTCTCATTCCATTTTAGGACAGGAATATCAGGAGAAAGCAAGACCATGAACGCAATAATAATAATAAGCAATACCACTTTCAGTACAGGTTTCTAATGTTTCTAGATTGATCCAACTAGGATTTATCAGTTCAATCATAATCCTTATATATTCTGAAAGAGATCTTTTATTAGTATGTTTTATTGAACATAGTAATATATTGCCGATATCCTATAGCAAAAGAGAGTTGGATTTCAGATTTAGGTATGTTTCCACTTACCTTGCTCAGTTTTCTAATTTCAAACTGAAATTTTAATTAATTACAAATATGTAGTGACTACAAGATGCCAATCACATTTTTAGGTGCAGTGGATGAACTTTAAGGCCATCTGCCATTTCCCTTTGGAGGCTGTTTAACCAGATCTCTGAACCTTTACATAAGCTTATGTGATTTAAAAGGAACACACACACACACACCCACTCGCCCACCCACTGTCAGCTTTTCCATAGGGCTCCAGTCAGCTAGAAGATACTCTAACCAACACCTATTCTTTACCTTATCCTGTCAGTTTCATCCTGCTACTACCAAAAAAGGACAAAAGATGAAGTGAAATATAAAATACATGAAAATAGAGCTGATATGAGGCAACATAATAAATCAAGACAATAAATCAGAAATAATTTCCTGAGTACTGGCCATGTGTTTAACTCTGTGGTAAGGCAAATGCATATGACATGATTCTTCAAAAAGCAATATTCCATGACTCAGATGGAATCAGTAATGCATGTTAAAGGGGACATATGATTGATTATGAGTAGTGTGGCTAAGACTCTAAAACTGTAGGATTCAAGAACAGAGGAACACATGAAACAGAGTCAGCTTCATGAAGGAAGAGAATTTGTACAATTTTGCAAGCATAAGGTTAGTCTATAAAACATACACGCACATGCATATATCTACATGTCTGTATGCACGCACATGTATATTTATGTAACTTCCATATGTCCATCATATAAAATGAAAGACAAGAGGGCAATGAGTAAAACAGTTCAGAGTGAAAGATGCAGATGTACACATGTTCATGGAAAACAGAATATTGAAAACAAGCATTTAAATAACAGAAAACATTTACAAAATAAACATACTTTAATAAACACTAATAAAATGGGAAGTAAAATAAATTCATAAAAGTTGAATTATATAAAAAGTCAGTTATCTGAATTTATCAATAACAAACAAGAAACAAAGAACTAATATTAGGAATAAGAAAGAGTACACAAGGAGACCTTGGACACGGAGATTAAAAATTTTGTAATAATAAATTAAAATAGTTAAATTTGAAAATGGATATGAAATAAATGATTTCATAGGAACAGAATTACTCAGAACTTTAGGAAAACTAAGCAGGCTAAGAGTCACTTAAGAAATTTTAAAGTAGTCATACAGTCACATCGTACTGCATCCTACCTAAACACTTGGGAAAAATATTTTTAGAGGAAAATTGAAATCACATTTTCCAAACTCAGTTATTTCCTAGGTTAACAAACAGGTGGACAAATTCCAAGTTCATTGAGTCCTGTCAATGACTAAATCTGATAGTAAAATAAATGAAAATAAACAAAACCGGGATAGTTTAAATAACAAAAAAGTAGAAAACCAAATACTTTTCCTATAGATAAAAGAAGTTTATGTAAAATCGGAAAAAAAATCTTAGAGGGTTATGAAATAAGGAATCTTATTATAAAAGAGTGATTAACCCCATCAAAATATTGTACCTTACGATGATTCTTCAGAAGTAGTTAATTCCAGTTAAAATGGCAAGAATCCTTGCTTACATCAAATAAGGCAAATAAAAAACTTAGAACTAATAAAGTAGAATAGGTTAGTAAAAGTACAAAATAATCAATGATAAAGTTATAATTCTATATACCTCAGCAATAATCAGAGAATATATAAAAATATCCAGCTTAAAATAACAAATCTATAAAACATGTAAATTTTCAAGAAAGAAAAGAACACATGAAACAGAGTCAGCTTCATGAAGGAAGAGAATTTGTACAATTTTGAAAATAAGGTTAGTCTATAAAACATACACGCACATGCATATATCTACATGTCTGTATGCACGCACATGTATATTTATGTAACTTCCATATGTCCATCATATAAAATGAAAGACAAGAGGGCAATGAGTAAAACAGTTCAGAGTGAAAGATGCAGATGTACACATGTTCATGGAAAACAGAATATTGAAAACAAGCATTTAAATAACAGAAAACATTTACAAAATAAACATACTTTAATAAACACTAATAAAATGGGAAGTAAAATAAATTCATAAAAGTTGAATTATATAAAAAGTCAGTTATCTGAATTTATCAATAACAAACAAGAAACAAAGAACTAATATTAGGAATAAGAAAGAGTACACAAGGAGACCTTGGACACGGAGATTAAAAATTTTGTAATAATAAATTAAAATAGTTAAATTTGAAAATGGATATGAAATAAATGATTTCATAGGAACAGAATTACTCAGAACTTTAGGAAAACTAAGCAGGCTAAGAGTCACTTAAGAAATTTTAAAGTAGTCATACAGTCACATCGTACTGCATCCTACCTAAACACTTGGGAAAAATATTTTTAGAGGAAAATTGAAATCACATTTTCCAAACTCAGTTATTTCCTAGGTTAACAAACAGGTGGACAAATTCCAAGTTCATTGAGTCCTGTCAATGACTAAATCTGATAGTAAAATAAATGAAAATAAACAAAACCGGGATAGTTTAAATAACAAAAAAGTAGAAAACCAAATACTTTTCCTATAGATAAAAGAAGTTTATGTAAAATCGGAAAAAAAATCTTAGAGGGTTATGAAATAAGGAATCTTATTATAAAAGAGTGATTAACCCCATCAAAATATTGTACCTTACGATGATTCTTCAGAAGTAGTTAATTCCAGTTAAAATGGCAAGAATCCTTGCTTACATCAAATAAGGCAAATAAAAAACTTAGAACTAATAAAGTAGAATAGGTTAGTAAAAGTACAAAATAATCAATGATAAAGTTATAATTCTATATACCTCAGCAATAATCAGAGAATATATAAAAATATCCAGCTTGCAAAAGTAACAAATCTATAAAACATGTAAGATACACATATTTAAAATAAACACCCATATGCAGAAATCTATAAAGCATAAATGGAGAACATAAAAGAAGAGCTAAATAAGTGGAATACACATGAACTGTTCCTACTGTGGACATTCAGTATTACAGAAATATGAATTACCTCCAACCTAGCAATTTATAAAATTGTTCACAAACCTGAACAAATCTCATGGAATGTGTTTTACTGCATACGACATGCCCATTTAAAAACAGAATACAGGAAAACAAAAAGCAAGATAAATAATAACTGGCAGAAACCTATACTACCAGCATGACATTTTAAGCAGTGGGATACTGGTTACAAACACAGACAATATGATCACTGCACCTGTTTCAAAGTTCTGAGATAGAACAATAAGTACTCAGAAAATCAAAATTGCCATAGGAAGTATAAACTACTCAATAAACATCACAAGAAAAACTGGTTATTCAAATTAAATTTTGAAATATTAGAACCCATAGTGAGTTGAAGACATCAATGAAAGATATGAGGAAGTGATAGAAGTAAGGGTGAGTTTTACTTGGGGCAGTGCTTTGATGGATTTGAGGAGGCGTGCCTCTCCCAGCAGAACCCCTTTCCCAGGGGCAGTGGTGCTAGCTCACAGCTCAAGAAGGGAGAAGGGCAGGGAAACTTTCTGAGGAAGGTAAGTGCAGAGGAGTTTGCCTAAGTGATGTTGCTGAGCAGCACTGGCCCTGACTGATCTGAAGGGCAGCATAGTTCATGTTATAGTGCTGGAGGTTGCTTTATTTATGTCTTATAGAGGTGGGTACAGTTTTGTGGGGTTTGCAAAGCAAACAACCTCTAAATGGTTAAAAAATCTGCTGAGGTTGGGTTTAAAGTAACTGGATGTATAAAAATTTGGTGAGATTTTTGAGCTGATGGGTCCCAGACACTGGAGTAAACATACTTTAGGATCAATCTAAAAGAAATGACACAAATGAACTTAAAAAACAGAAACAGACATTGAGAAGGAGCCTATCGCTGCAGGGAGTAATAAGGATGGGGAGAAGGAATAGTTAGGGAGTTTGGGATAGACATGTACACACTGCTATATTTCTAATAGAAAAATAGTTACGCGATTGTGTGGATGAGAACTATAAAACATAAAGAAAATGGAGAACATAAAAGAAGAGCTAAATAAGTGGAATACACATGAACTGTTCCTACTGTGGACATTCAGTATTACAGAAATATGAATTACCTCCAACCTAGCAATTTATAAAATTGTTCACAAACCTGAACAAATCTCATGGAATGTGTTTTACTGCATACGACATGCCCATTTAAAAACAGAATACAGGAAAACAAAAAGCAAGATAAATAATAACTGGCAGAAACCTATACTACCAGCATGACATTTTAAGCAGTGGGATACTGGTTACAAACACAGACAATATGATCACTGCACCTGTTTCAAAGTTCTGAGATAGAACAATAAGTACTCAGAAAATCAAAATTGCCATAGGAAGTATAAACTACTCAATAAACATCACAAGAAAAACTGGTTATTCAAATTAAATTTTGAAATATTAGAACCCATAGTGAGTTGAAGACATCAATGAAAGATATGAGGAAGTGATAGAAGTAAGGGTGAGTTTTACTTGGGGCAGTGCTTTGATGGATTTGAGGAGGCGTGCCTCTCCCAGCAGAACCCCTTTCCCAGGGGCAGTGGTGCTAGCTCACAGCTCAAGAAGGGAGAAGGGCAGGGAAACTTTCTGAGGAAGGTAAGTGCAGAGGAGTTTGCCTAAGTGATGTTGCTGAGCAGCACTGGCCCTGACTGATCTGAAGGGCAGCATAGTTCATGTTATAGTGCTGGAGGTTGCTTTATTTATGTCTTATAGAGGTGGGTACAGTTTTGTGGGGTTTGCAAAGCAAACAACCTCTAAATGGTTAAAAAATCTGCTGAGGTTGGGTTTAAAGTAACTGGATGTATAAAAATTTGGTGAGATTTTTGAGCTGATGGGTCCCAGACACTGGAGTAAACATACTTTAGGATCAATCTAAAAGAAATGACACAAATGAACTTAAAAAACAGAAACAGACATTGAGAAGGAGCCTATCGCTGCAGGGAGTAATAAGGATGGGGAGAAGGAATAGTTAGGGAGTTTGGGATAGACATGTACACACTGCTATATTTCTAATAGATAACCAACAAGGACCTACTGTAGAGCACATGGAACTCTGCTCAGTATTGTGTGACAGCCTGGATGGGAGGGGAGTTCATGGGAGAATGGATACATGGATATGTAATGTTCTGTTCACATGAAACTATTACAACATTGTTTATCAGCTATACTCCAATACAAGATAAAGTTAAAAAAAATCTCAGTGCCAGTATATAAGCCATCTCTACCACACTTTTTCACATACCTGTATATTGATGCATGCTACTTAGATGGAATTAATAAACATGAAAAAAATCTTGTTAGAAATATAGGAGAATATAGAAATATAGGAGAAATTTACAATACTGGGTGGATAAAGCCTAAACCTAGAATATATATATTTTTTAAAAATAAACTTTAACTTATAAAGTTGAAAAAAGAAAGTTGAATTGTATATATAAAATGATTAAAATTATATATGTAGATTAACAATAATAAATGATATGTATATGGCATTTATAATAATGTTTCTATATAGTGACTCATTTAATTTTCATTCCAACATACGGGCTAGCTGTAGTGTTATTCCTATTTCACAGTTAATCACATACTTATATAACACAGTAACACTAAATTGATATGCGGGACTGCCATACAAAGTTGTTTAGGTTGTACACTGCACGGCATCACTTGTGTGAGTTTCTGGTGGAGGTGGTATTCTCACAGACTTGGATATGAGTCGTATCCTCCAGGAAGGTACTGCATATCAGCTGTATAACTGAACTTGGCAGCCTTCCAGAGTTCCTGAATTCACTGAGGTCGGGCTATTGCATAGTTCATGTTATAGTGCTGGAGGTTGCTTTATTTATGTCTTATAGAGGTGGGTACAGTTTTGTGGGGTTTGCAAAGCAAACAACCTCTAAATGGTTAAAAAATCTGCTGAGGTTGGGTTTAAAGTAACTGGATGTATAAAAATTTGGTGAGATTTTTGAGCTGATGGGTCCCAGACACTGGAGTAAACATACTTTAGGATCAATCTAAAAGAAATGACACAAATGAACTTAAAAAACAGAAACAGACATTGAGAAGGAGCCTATCGCTGCAGGGAGTAATAAGGATGGGGAGAAGGAATAGTTAGGGAGTTTGGGATAGACATGTACACACTGCTATATTTCTAATAGATAACCAACAAGGACCTACTGTAGAGCACATGGAACTCTGCTCAGTATTGTGTGACAGCCTGGATGGGAGGGGAGTTCATGGGAGAATGGATACATGGATATGTAATGTTCTGTTCACATGAAACTATTACAACATTGTTTATCAGCTATACTCCAATACAAGATAAAGTTAAAAAAAATCTCAGTGCCAGTATATAAGCCATCTCTACCACACTTTTTCACATACCTGTATATTGATGCATGCTACTTAGATGGAATTAATAAACATGAAAAAAATCTTGTTAGAAATATAGGAGAATATAGAAATATAGGAGAAATTTACAATACTGGGTGGATAAAGCCTAAACCTAGAATATATATATTTTTTAAAAATAAACTTTAACTTATAAAGTTGAAAAAAGAAAGTTGAATTGTATATATAAAATGATTAAAATTATATATGTAGATTAACAATAATAAATGATATGTATATGGCATTTATAATAATGTTTCTATATAGTGACTCATTTAATTTTCATTCCAACATACGGGCTAGCTGTAGTGTTATTCCTATTTCACAGTTAATCACATACTTATATAACACAGTAACACTAAATTGATATGCGGGACTGCCATACAAAGTTGTTTAGGTTGTACACTGCACGGCATCACTTGTGTGAGTTTCTGGTGGAGGTGGTATTCTCACAGACTTGGATATGAGTCGTATCCTCCAGGAAGGTACTGCATATCAGCTGTATAACTGAACTTGGCAGCCTTCCAGAGTTCCTGAATTCACTGAGGTCGGGCTGCCTTCAACCCTAAACACTACAGTCCCTACAGAACTGTGTCCCCCCATCTACATCATGAATAGTTGCTTGGTATTCAACATTCAATTCAGAGACCACTTTATTTATTTATTTATTTATTGGCCACTTCCATTGGTCTTTCATTTATCTATTTTCTTTGTTCTTTTGGCCTGTGTAGGGCTCCCATCACAGTGGCCTCTTTCACTGCAGAGCACTTGCTTTGGGCGCATGCGCTCCAGAGCTCCAGCTCGGTAGCTGGACATATCGGTCCAGCCCCTCCACGGCATGCGGGGTCCTCCCAGGCCAAGGATCAAACTGGCGCCCCTTGTCCTGCAAGGCAGTGTCCTTATCCACTGGAACACCAGGGAAGCCCCAGAGGCCACTTTCTCTAAGAACTGTCTTTCCTGGTCCAATCCTGGCACTTAGAACAAAGGAGTTCTGACCTCTCTTTCCATCCTCTCATCCTTCCTCTGATAATACAACTCTTACCACAATGTTAATTCTTCATCTTGATTGTCTGTTTACTTTGACTCCCCTACTTGATCGCAAGTTGCTTGAGATTGGGATTCTCATTTATCTTAGCATAAATGGTTCCTGGCACTGGATTTGCTACATAGTATTTAATAAATCTGCTGAATAAATAGCAAAGTCCAGAGATACTCTATGAATGGCAAGTTATCATTTTATTTTCTCCCATTTAGTGATATTATCAAACATTTCCCTGAGGGCATATAGTTGTCTTATCACACGTTAATTAGCAAGAAGGAGGTTCTCAGCTATAAAATCTTTACAGTTACCAAAACACCCTATCAACACTTACTCTTAAATGTTATTGATAAATACTGCAACATTAAGTTTTGTGACAGTGCAAATGAAAGTGTTAAAGTAACATATTCACCACTATGGTTCTTTCTATTTATTCAATGCTAACACATACTCCATTTAAACTATTCAATACTCCCCACTGTGTAACATCCACAATTCTTAGTATGGCCCAGAATGTTTTTTATCATCTGGTCCTGTTCTCTCTCTCCCTAAGTTTCTTTCCTCCTGTCCCCTCCACTCTCCACTCGCATGATTGCTACACCATACATGTGCCACATAGTCAGGCATTTTGCAATCTGAAATAGCCCTGACCCAATCTCAGTTCCTTAAATCATCTCTCAACTTCATGCTCTGTCATATTCTGTCACCTCAGCCAGGAATATCCTTTCTACTCTTGTAGGACTTCACTCATAAATTAGTTTTAGCTTAAAAGCCACACCACATCCTCTGTGAAACCTCCTCCCACCAAGCCAGCAGAATCATGAGTTCCTTGCCTCCAATTTTTCTGATCCTGGGAAATAAAGCTCCATGGTCTTTACTATAGTGTTTGTAATTGTTTATTTGTCCCATTTCTCATCTATCTTCTGCCTCTTTGAAAGCAAGTATTGAGTTTTGCTTATTTGTGGATCCCCAGTACTCAAGATAAATACTGACATCATAGCTACTTAGCCAGTGGGTGGTGAAGAAGCAAACAGGAGAATCTGGTGAACATCTGTCTGTCCCCCAGTCACTAGTTTTGTAAAAGGCTCCCCTTGTAAAAAGCACACTGCTGCCTTCCTCTGCTGGGCCAGGTGTGGATTTGATTTTACCCTTATTATTTCTTCCCCTCTGGCATAGGAAGGAAACTCACAGCAAAAATTTCAGGAAAATCAACTTCTCTCTGTCTTCTTCATGCCTGTGCATCACACAGCTTGCCATCTCAGTGCAGCTTCCTAGAAATGTGGCAGCAGGAATGACTGCAATTATTTACCCTTTTTTTTTTTTTTTCCTGCATTAGCTGTGATACTTTCTGATCACTGTGAAGAGAAGAATCTTCTGGGCAGTAGAGCACTGGAATGGCCTGATGTGTGTCTCCTACACTTGTTGACAAGTGAATTATTCAGTTCCTTCCCAGTGCTGTGGATGGGAGCTGCAGGCAGAGACTCAGAAGCATGCTTTGGGGGTGGATTAGAATACACACTTAATAATTCCACAACTCAAAAGCAGTCTCCAAGATAAAAGCTGAATTTATAAACTGAAAGATGCTCTGAACATAGGAGATAAGAAATAAGGAATGTATGTTAGATAGGTCTCGTGTTTTATCTCTCTATCCCCCAAGATCAAAGGAAATAGAAGGATTCATCTCAAGAACCATCATTGAAACTGCGAGTTTGGCTCATATTTTTATTTTGTGTAATTCTAACTCTACCTAACTTATTGACAGAAAAAATAAAATAGAAAAGTCTTTTTTTTTTTCCTTTTTAAGAACTGTACTTCATCTAGGGCAGAATTCCTAAAAACTGTACCATTTTTTAAGTAAAGTTTTAAAAAAAATTTTAGTTTTATATTTATATAAAAATCAAGAAGATGTACAGTGAGTTCCCATAGATACAGTTTACCCTATTATTGACGTATTACTTTGGCACATTTGTTACAACACTTAACTAGTAAAGTCCAAACTTTATTCAGATTTCTTTTCTTCCTAAAACCCTTCTCTGTTTCAGGATCCTCTCCAAGATACAAAATCACATTTACTTGTTATGTCTATTTAAATTCTTCTTGTGACAGTTTCTCAGAATTTGTCTATTTTCGATATTTTGAGGAGTACTTGTCAGATATTTTCTACAAAGGTTTTCAGTCAAGACTTGTCATATATGTATTTGACAATTAGACTAGGGTTATATATTTTCATCACATCCTATCATGGCTGCATACTGTCCACATGATTTATCACTGTCAGTGTTAACCCTAATTATGGGTCTGAGATAGTGTCTGTTATGTTTCTTCACTGTAAAATTACACTTTTTCTGTGCTCTGGCATGGAAGGAAGTCACATGTACACTCCACACTTAAGGAATAGGGAGTTACAGTCCATCACTGTGAGGACAGAGTATAAAATGTATTTGGATATTGTCTGCATGGAGATTAATCTGTTTCCTCCATTAATTTATTTATTAAGTCATTTATTTACTTTAACATGGAAATTTATTTTATAGGTTGAGTTATAATACCACATTATTTCGTTGCTCAAATTATTCTAGCTTTGGACCTTGGGAGATAAATTCAGTGCTTTTTGTGCCTCTTTGAAAGCATTCTAGTTTTGTTTTGTTTTTATTTTAGCATTTTCTTACTTTCTGGCGTGACAAAGTGATCCAGTCTCATTTTGTGTATGTTCTGTTCAATGTGAGCATCAACCATTTCTCCAAGGAGCCCTGGATTTTTTAAATTGAAGAATGAGATTAATAACCAAAGTCTAGGCAATAGGTGTGCTCACTGATACTGGGGTGTTGTTGCTTCTTGGCTCAGTCTGTGACAAGGGCAGAACTGTTGATAGGTGGGAACAAGATCTCATCATTACTTTATTTCTAGGATTTTACATGAGGGCAAGTAAAAATAAAATAGAAAAGTCTTTTTTTTTCCTTTTTAAGAACTGTACTTCATCTAGGGCAGAATTCCTAAAAACTGTACCATTTTTTAAGTAAAGTTTTAAAAAAAATTTTAGTTTTATATTTATATAAAAATCAAGAAGATGTACAGTGAGTTCCCATAGATACAGTTTACCCTATTATTGACGTATTACTTTGGCACATTTGTTACAACACTTAACTAGTAAAGTCCAAACTTTATTCAGATTTCTTTTCTTCCTAAAACCCTTCTCTGTTTCAGGATCCTCTCCAAGATACAAAATCACATTTACTTGTTATGTCTATTTAAATTCTTCTTGTGACAGTTTCTCAGAATTTGTCTATTTTCGATATTTTGAGGAGTACTTGTCAGATATTTTCTACAAAGGTTTTCAGTCAAGACTTGTCATATATGTATTTGACAATTAGACTAGGGTTATATATTTTCATCACATCCTATCATGGCTGCATACTGTCCACATGATTTATCACTGTCAGTGTTAACCCTAATTATGGGTCTGAGATAGTGTCTGTTATGTTTCTTCACTGTAAAATTACACTTTTTCTGTGCTCTGGCATGGAAGGAAGTCACATGTACACTCCACACTTAAGGAATAGGGAGTTACAGTCCATCACTGTGAGGACAGAGTATAAAATGTATTTGGATATTGTCTGCATGGAGATTAATCTGTTTCCTCCATTAATTTATTTATTAAGTCATTTATTTACTTTAACATGGAAATTTATTTTATAGGTTGAGTTATAATACCACATTATTTCGTTGCTCAAATTATTCTAGCTTTGGACCTTGGGAGATAAATTCAGTGCTTTTTGTGCCTCTTTGAAAGCATTCTAGTTTTGTTTTGTTTTTATTTTAGCATTTTCTTACTTTCTGGCGTGACAAAGTGATCCAGTCTCATTTTGTGTATGTTCTGTTCAATGTGAGCATCAACCATTTCTCCAAGGAGCCCTGGATTTTTTAAATTGAAGAATGAGATTAATAACCAAAGTCTAGGCAATAGGTGTGCTCACTGATACTGGGGTGTTGTTGCTTCTTGGCTCAGTCTGTGACAAGGGCAGAACTGTTGATAGGTGGGAACAAGATCTCATCATTACTTTATTTCTAGGATTTTACATGACTCTTGTGAGGAAAAATCTAAGTATGGATGAACTAAAGCTTATAAGAAAAGAGATGTGAAGTGTTTGGCTAAACTTAACCACTGAATAATGTCCTTTAGGACTCAACATAAAGCTGTCTAAGAAGCATTCTGAGGCATGGATAGGGCTTTCATTGTACAGTAGAATGTTCATACTCATAGTTCTTATCACATATTATAATGATTTGCTTATATGTTTGTGAGCTAGAGAGTGAAGTCTGTAAGGGCAAGAGCAATGCCTGAGTTCCTTTTGATCATCAACACTTAGCACTGTGCTTGACAACAAGCAGTAACTCAGTACATGTTGAAGAAATAGAACAAAGAGAGTGTGAGAATCCCAGACACAAAGAGTTCAAGAAAACTCCCTCCAGCACTAAGTCAGTGCCTTTCCAGCTGATTAAGGAGGTGGACCGTGGGCATGATGATTTTTCCAATGACATTTAAAAACTTTTTTTTTCATGATAACAATGAGAGGTAATTTGGTAATCTGTCTGAAATGACTAAAATCTATGATGAAAATACATTTGCACATTTCATTAATCCTATTATTTGGCAGTCCCTTTAAATGGGTAGCACACTAGAATCTTATATCTTTTTCAGGGAAAGATAACTAAGATATTAACTCTATTAGGCATTTCACTTGTGCTCTAATTTCTGCTTGATGCATTAAGAGTACATTTCATGGCAGTATCCTTTTCTGCAGACAATTCCATCTTTGGAAATTGTGGTGCAAAGGACACAAGAGTGGATTTTCTGAGCTTGTCCTCTAATTAAAAGATGTCACTAGTGTTCTGTACTCTCAGAACATGGACAACTTTTATCACTGGGAGCTTTTATTCTCAGGCTGCTCACAGAGTGAGCTGAACTGTATAAACACTGAGATTTTGACACATTTTTCCAGACTGGATGAAGAAAAATATGACATCCCAAAGCTCTTTGATTGGGAGAAAAAGTGAACTTTGATAAGTTTAGTGAGACTTGCAACTTCTTGGCTGACTACAGTTTACTTTCAAACACTTAATTTAACTTGCATAATCTTATACGAAATACTGAGAGTATAGAATACATGGAAAATGGACTTTACTGCTTTGAAAGATATGTTTAAATTTTACGTAGGTAGGTAATGTACTTAAAAGAGAATTTCTGAAGTACTTCCAATCCCATATACTTACAGGCTTGATGTTGGTAACATTGGACAAGTCATTTAGTTCCCTGAGATTTTGCCAGCTAACTCACCCATGAATAGTGGATAATATTTAATTGACTATATTTTTTATTTTCAGAGAGAAAGGTTTAAAGGGCAGCTGAGATTGAACACTTAAATTTGATAGGAGAAAAATCAGCTAATGAAACACAGTTACTTACTTTCCTAGAGCACAAATACCTCTATGAATAGAGGCTCCACAAATATCTTTGTGCTTATCCATCACCACCCCAAAATTGATAGACTTTTTCTCTCTTAAGAGACTTAAGAATACTACTAGGGCAGTAAGGCTGAAGAAAAAAAAAAAAAAAAAACACAAAACCAAAAAAGAAACAACTATGGGCGTAGTTGGAAATATTACAAATATGAATTACCCAATGCTCATGTTATATATCTCATTTAGGAAACAGAATTTCTAACAAATAGATTAATTCATTTGCAGAGTCATTTAGAAAACTACAAAAGTCGAGAGCATGCACTTTATCCATTTGATATTTGAAAAGTTCTTCATAAAAAAATGTTTTTACTTAACCTAAAGCATTTGTTCTTGGCTTTGGCAAGAAATAAATGCCAGTTTACAGGCTGAGGCAAATAGAAGAAACTGGCATTTATCACAGGCTTCTCCTTTCCTATATGCTTTACATATACATTTAAGATGAAGGAAAAATGGATGTGTATTAGTGTGTGTCTGAGTAAGTGGGAAGTTTGCTCAACTTGGAATTTTAGCAAAAGGCCTCTCTGAAATGCTAACAATTGAACTGAGACCTAAGAGTCCACAGAAAGATTATTTAAAGCAAAAAGAACAGCAGGTAGAAAAGCCTGAAAAATGTGGAATATTCCCCATTACTCCCCAATTTAAAGTATAGTGATACTTATTCAAAAAGAAAAAAAAAATGATTAGAAGACGGATGGTTTGAATGGAGACTGAATATACCAAGTGTGGCAGAGGCTGGCCAGCTATGGACTGAGCTCTTCTGTTCTTCCTCTTGGCACATGTTAAGACAAGACAACACAGCTCAGGTACCCTGGTGGTCAAGTCTGGCCTTGTGAATAAATGATGACCAGTGGACATTGGCAGAAGTGATGACAGCCAGACCTGGACTATGAAAACTTCCCAGCAGGACATTCCATGCTTTTCCTCCTTTGGTGACAATTTGAAGCCATGTCTTAGAGATTGCAGAGCCACAAGAGGAAAGAAAACTGGGTCCCTGAACCAGAGCTCTGTGCTCATCAGAGACACCTACTAGGACCTTACCAAGGCTAGAAATAAATCTTTGTCTGACAAGTCATCTAATGTTTGCTTTGAAATTTGCTTATTACAACAATGTGGCCTCAAATGTGCTAAATCTTACCTTAACCAATATATTAAGATGCACTGGCTATAGATTTGAGTGCTACTTCAAATAACATAGTCAAAGTTAAACTGCTAGCAAGTCTGAAATTAAAAACCTGGGGAGAAACAGTAAATGCAGAACAATGATTGATTAAAAGAAAGAAAAAAAAAAAGATCATGGAACTTTGGCGAATCATAGGCTCACTGGATAAAAGTTAATTTTTTTCTAACTCCATGGCACACAATCTGAGAAGTAGCCATTTCCCTTCCAAGATAGATTACCTACTAAGGACAACAGAGTGTGATTTGAATGAGAGTGTGATAGAAAGTTTGCTTTGCAGGTGAAATTTGATGACTATAATTTCCAATTTAAGTAGATGACCATTATTTTTAGAAGAAGGACTGAAATGGAAGTATCAGTACAGACAGTTCCTGATTTATGATGGTTCGACTTATAATTTTTTTCAACCTTATGGTAGTACAAAAGTGACAGGTATTCAGTAGAAATCGTACTTCAGGTTTTGAATTTTTATCTTTTGGGGGGGCTAATGATATTCTCTCGTGATGCTAAGCAGTGGCTGGGTAAGAGCTCCCAGTCAGCCACACAGCCATGAAGGTAAATAACTGATACATGACCATTCTGCACCCAGACAACCATTCTGCTTTCCACCTTTAGTATTTAAGAATTACATGAGATATTTTACACTTTATTATAAAATAGGCTTTGTGATTATGCCCAACGGTAAGCCAATATAAGTCTTATGAGTATATTTAGGGAAGGCTAAGTTATGATTGGGAAGTTAGGTATATTAAATACATTTTCTACTTAGGATATTTTCAACTTGTGAGGAGCTAACTCGGTAAGTCAAGGAAGATCTGTAAATATAATGTGTCCATTGATGTGTCAGTTTATTAATTCATTTCTCAAGGGTTTCCTTGAGCAGATCTTAAAAATATCATCATTGAAAATATGCCACTGGTCCTTCTACCAAGATTCCATTTTGTGAGTTCACAGCATTGTGTGGATACATGTGGGACTAGGTAATTAAATGGTCTTTACTTCTTGAAGTAGAACAAGAAATAAATTGATTTTCTCCAAGCACTGCCTTTAAATGTTTTTTTTTCATGGGTAGGATGTTTGACAAATTTGTGGCACTCAAATGTGCTAAATCTTACCTTAACCAATATATTAAGATGCACTGGCTATAGATTTGAGTGCTACTTCAAATAACATAGTCAAAGTTAAACTGCTAGCAAGTCTGAAATTAAAAACCTGGGGAGAAACAGTAAATGCAGAACAATGATTGATTAAAAGAAAGAAAAAAAAAAAGATCATGGAACTTTGGCGAATCATAGGCTCACTGGATAAAAGTTAATTTTTTTCTAACTCCATGGCACACAATCTGAGAAGTAGCCATTTCCCTTCCAAGATAGATTACCTACTAAGGACAACAGAGTGTGATTTGAATGAGAGTGTGATAGAAAGTTTGCTTTGCAGGTGAAATTTGATGACTATAATTTCCAATTTAAGTAGATGACCATTATTTTTAGAAGAAGGACTGAAATGGAAGTATCAGTACAGACAGTTCCTGATTTATGATGGTTCGACTTATAATTTTTTTCAACCTTATGGTAGTACAAAAGTGACAGGTATTCAGTAGAAATCGTACTTCAGGTTTTGAATTTTTATCTTTTGGGGGGGCTAATGATATTCTCTCGTGATGCTAAGCAGTGGCTGGGTAAGAGCTCCCAGTCAGCCACACAGCCATGAAGGTAAATAACTGATACATGACCATTCTGCACCCAGACAACCATTCTGCTTTCCACCTTTAGTATTTAAGAATTACATGAGATATTTTACACTTTATTATAAAATAGGCTTTGTGATTATGCCCAACGGTAAGCCAATATAAGTCTTATGAGTATATTTAGGGAAGGCTAAGTTATGATTGGGAAGTTAGGTATATTAAATACATTTTCTACTTAGGATATTTTCAACTTGTGAGGAGCTAACTCGGTAAGTCAAGGAAGATCTGTAAATATAATGTGTCCATTGATGTGTCAGTTTATTAATTCATTTCTCAAGGGTTTCCTTGAGCAGATCTTAAAAATATCATCATTGAAAATATGCCACTGGTCCTTCTACCAAGATTCCATTTTGTGAGTTCACAGCATTGTGTGGATACATGTGGGACTAGGTAATTAAATGGTCTTTACTTCTTGAAGTAGAACAAGAAATAAATTGATTTTTCTCCAAGCACTGCCTTTAAATGTTCTGTAGGTGATCCCTTCCCTGTCTTTTGATAACATCTGGGGATCATTCTCAGCTCTAGAGTCACTTATGATTTAAGGAAGAGTCTCATTTTGAAAACTAAGATGAAATTTCCTATGAATCTGCTCAATCCAGTCTAATAAAGTTCCTCCGCCAATGCACACTTCTTCCCTGCACCTCTGACCCAGACTACATTCAGGCCTTGAGGAGCTATAGTGCAGGAAGCTTCAGCTCCTACATTCCCTGTCTATCCTGTTCTCCCATCAGAAAGAGTTTCAGAATTCTCCAGGGAGAAAAACAGAACCAATCCATGCTGAGGTGAGTGCACACAACTAACTCCTGAGGAAACTTTTAAGGTCTCCTAAGAACTGTATCCTTACACTACGGTCTAAGATGATCGACCCTTAAGTTCTTGCTGTTTAGTGAATTTCTGGCAGACCACCAGGGAAGCCCCTCTACTTCCTATTTTAAAGAGAACATTATATGCTCTGTATGAAGGATTTTACAATCATTATCTCCTTTAATCCTTATAACAATTTTATGAGGGTAGGGAGAGTTACTCCCCAACATCAGAGATGCTGAAAGAGCAACTTAGTGAATTGGTCCAGATCATCAAATACCTTGTAAGTGACCAAGCTGGAACTCTGCCCCCTAGCTGCCCCATTTTAACTGCCTCAATGTTAAAAGATTCATAGGAAGACAAATAGGAGAAATAATTATTTGTAATTAATGAGTGACTTTAAAATCTTGGAGAATTAACTAGAAATCTGTTAGAAATCATAAGAGATGAACTTTAGAAATTAATAATATTATAAATACCAATGACAACGAAACAAAATAAAGTGGGGAGAAATATCTAATGCCAAAGTACCACTAATAATAATACACTAATAATGTACTACCACCAATATTAATAATACAGTTTTAAATATTTAGGCATACATCTAACTAGAAATTGGAAAGTCTTTTATGGAAAAGTAAATCCCAATAAAAGCTTAGTAAGACATACAAGGGCTACTCTGGTGGTTAAGTTCTTGGCAGAGTCTTAAAAATATCATCATTGAAAATATGCCACTGGTCCTTCTACCAAGATTCCATTTTGTGAGTTCACAGCATTGTGTGGATACATGTGGGACTAGGTAATTAAATGGTCTTTACTTCTTGAAGTAGAACAAGAAATAAATTGATTTTTCTCCAAGCACTGCCTTTAAATGTTCTGTAGGTGATCCCTTCCCTGTCTTTTGATAACATCTGGGGATCATTCTCAGCTCTAGAGTCACTTATGATTTAAGGAAGAGTCTCATTTTGAAAACTAAGATGAAATTTCCTATGAATCTGCTCAATCCAGTCTAATAAAGTTCCTCCGCCAATGCACACTTCTTCCCTGCACCTCTGACCCAGACTACATTCAGGCCTTGAGGAGCTATAGTGCAGGAAGCTTCAGCTCCTACATTCCCTGTCTATCCTGTTCTCCCATCAGAAAGAGTTTCAGAATTCTCCAGGGAGAAAAACAGAACCAATCCATGCTGAGGTGAGTGCACACAACTAACTCCTGAGGAAACTTTTAAGGTCTCCTAAGAACTGTATCCTTACACTACGGTCTAAGATGATCGACCCTTAAGTTCTTGCTGTTTAGTGAATTTCTGGCAGACCACCAGGGAAGCCCCTCTACTTCCTATTTTAAAGAGAACATTATATGCTCTGTATGAAGGATTTTACAATCATTATCTCCTTTAATCCTTATAACAATTTTATGAGGGTAGGGAGAGTTACTCCCCAACATCAGAGATGCTGAAAGAGCAACTTAGTGAATTGGTCCAGATCATCAAATACCTTGTAAGTGACCAAGCTGGAACTCTGCCCCCTAGCTGCCCCATTTTAACTGCCTCAATGTTAAAAGATTCATAGGAAGACAAATAGGAGAAATAATTATTTGTAATTAATGAGTGACTTTAAAATCTTGGAGAATTAACTAGAAATCTGTTAGAAATCATAAGAGATGAACTTTAGAAATTAATAATATTATAAATACCAATGACAACGAAACAAAATAAAGTGGGGAGAAATATCTAATGCCAAAGTACCACTAATAATAATACACTAATAATGTACTACCACCAATATTAATAATACAGTTTTAAATATTTAGGCATACATCTAACTAGAAATTGGAAAGTCTTTTATGGAAAAGTAAATCCCAATAAAAGCTTAGTAAGACATACAAGGGCTACTCTGGTGGTTAAGTCGGTACAGAATCCACCTGAAACACTGGAGACCCAGGGTTGATACATGGGTCAGGAAGACTCCCTGGAGAAGGAAATGGCAACCCACTCCAGTATTCTTGCCTGAGATTAAAGTTTTAAAAAAGAGATATTTTATACATTTATCTGTCAAGTCTGAAAAAGGCCAAGTTGCACATTTTTCCAAATTAATTTATGGGTTTAACACAATCCAACATGAAAGTATTCTAGAAGAATATAAGTTTGATCCTAACACAATAATGAATTCTGGAAGGAAAGGTGAGTTTAAAAATGTTAAAAAGATAACCAAGGAGAGACATTTGCAAAAATATGAAAGCAAGCTAAAAATCCTCAATACAATTAAAATATATATAAATGTGTGTGCTGGTTATTGACTGATTGACTCTCAACTCGATATCTTTCTTTCTTTAGCCTTATTTGAAAACAAACCTAATCCCTTTAAGTATGATTTGTTTGCCAGCTGGTTGGATGTTAAGCTTAGTCAGGAGAGGGCTCTGAGTAAGCATTACAGGAGGAAGGGCTTTCCCTTCTGGTTCTGGCATGCTTACTCGATAGAACACTTTCCTGCACATGATTTCTCCAGAACCACCTCCTTTTGGCACAGCAGCTGGCAGTTCCTCCAGCTAATCAAACACTTTATAAGTGATCAAGCTGGGACTTTGCCCCACAGCTGGGTGATGACATTTTTAACTGCTTCAATGTTAAAAAAAAAAAAAAAAACAACTCATGAGAAGACAAATAGGAGAAATAATTTTAGCCAGTTTTATAGTAGAGTGCCTCTTGTAAGACACTGCCTCATGAACTGCTTTCCCTAGAATCAATGAAGTGCCCTCTTCAATAAGGTTAGAACACAATATTTGGGGAAGGGGTGTTCCATTTGTAAGTAACTCAGAGCAGCTGGGGTTTTTCTGGAAGGAGAGAAAGAGACAAACTTTAAAAGCAGCAACCAAGGTGAAGGAATACACTCTACTTCTGGTTCTGTGGTTTTGTTGGAGAGGGGTGGGGAGTCGTGCTATTTGACAAGACTGGTGGAGAAGCTGAAAGGAACACGAGGAGGTGTAGTCTTAGGGGATCTTGCCAAGGACAGGCTGTGAAATCCAGTGGATGCAGTGGAAGACTCTGTGAGGTTGGAGAAGGATGGGAGATTGGATCGAATCAGAATATGGAGCCAAGCCCAAATTGTAAGGTACAGACTCCAGATGATGAGGAATGATAGGGATATTTAGCAGCCTGGGATGGGTATTATGAGTGACAGCATTGATAAACACTGCCTTGTCTTTGTTGGGGGAAATAATGCAACCTGGATCCCTATGCAAACAAGAATTTAGTGAAACCTTTGCAGTTCCCTGTGCCCAAACTGCATTCTCCACCAGTTCTGATATGACTACTACTAGAGGCTGATGAAACAAACAGACCTAATTTATGTCCTGTTTCTTCCACAAGAGGAAATGTGAGCTACACAGAGTTAGAGTTCAAATAAAGGGAGTTAACAAAATAGTGTTTCCGTCCTGACTGATTGACTCTCAACTCGATATCTTTCTTTCTTTAGCCTTATTTGAAAACAAACCTAATCCCTTTAAGTATGATTTGTTTGCCAGCTGGTTGGATGTTAAGCTTAGTCAGGAGAGGGCTCTGAGTAAGCATTACAGGAGGAAGGGCTTTCCCTTCTGGTTCTGGCATGCTTACTCGATAGAACACTTTCCTGCACATGATTTCTCCAGAACCACCTCCTTTTGGCACAGCAGCTGGCAGTTCCTCCAGCTAATCAAACACTTTATAAGTGATCAAGCTGGGACTTTGCCCCACAGCTGGGTGATGACATTTTTAACTGCTTCAATGTTAAAAAAAAAAAAAAAACAACTCATGAGAAGACAAATAGGAGAAATAATTTTAGCCAGTTTTATAGTAGAGTGCCTCTTGTAAGACACTGCCTCATGAACTGCTTTCCCTAGAATCAATGAAGTGCCCTCTTCAATAAGGTTAGAACACAATATTTGGGGAAGGGGTGTTCCATTTGTAAGTAACTCAGAGCAGCTGGGGTTTTTCTGGAAGGAGAGAAAGAGACAAACTTTAAAAGCAGCAACCAAGGTGAAGGAATACACTCTACTTCTGGTTCTGTGGTTTTGTTGGAGAGGGGTGGGGAGTCGTGCTATTTGACAAGACTGGTGGAGAAGCTGAAAGGAACACGAGGAGGTGTAGTCTTAGGGGATCTTGCCAAGGACAGGCTGTGAAATCCAGTGGATGCAGTGGAAGACTCTGTGAGGTTGGAGAAGGATGGGAGATTGGATCGAATCAGAATATGGAGCCAAGCCCAAATTGTAAGGTACAGACTCCAGATGATGAGGAATGATAGGGATATTTAGCAGCCTGGGATGGGTATTATGAGTGACAGCATTGATAAACACTGCCTTGTCTTTGTTGGGGGAAATAATGCAACCTGGATCCCTATGCAAACAAGAATTTAGTGAAACCTTTGCAGTTCCCTGTGCCCAAACTGCATTCTCCACCAGTTCTGATATGACTACTACTAGAGGCTGATGAAACAAACAGACCTAATTTATGTCCTGTTTCTTCCACAAGAGGAAATGTGAGCTACACAGAGTTAGAGTTCAAATAAAGGGAGTTAACAAAATAGTGTTTCCGTCCTGCTAGCCCAAGGTTGGTCTTTTGCAGAGTCTGTTCACTGTTAACACTGGAAAGAGCTCGGGGTGCCAGCTAAGCAGCAGGTTCCCGCTCACATCCAGAGGTCTGTGCACACTGTAAACCCTCAGCTGACTTTGATGCAGTGGTCCAAGGGCCACTCTTGAGGCATACTTCTAAAATAAAGTACTGCTTTTCATATGTTACAAGCTAAACCTAAACGATGTTACAAGCTAAAATAAAATGAGCCAACAAGAAAAAACTTTATGTGATCACACCATCCAATAGCTTTGGATTCTACTTCAAGTGGAAGTTTATGCCTGTAGAAGGAGCTCAGGTGATTGGGAATAAGAATACAGACAATCAGAGAAACAGGGATGACTTGGTGCCAGAGATAGGCTGACCTGTGTTGCTAAGAATCAACTAAAGTCATGGGAACAAAGCAGGGATGTGTGACAGGAGTACATCAACTGCTTTCTGCTTTGTTTAAGGGTATGGTGGAAGAGCTCAGCCCGGAAATATAGATTCAGAGTCTGGATTATTAAGCTCTAAGGGAAAAAAGGATCTATCTGAACTCTGGCAACTGAACAAACTGTCAACACACTCCCAGATAGTGCTGTCATCTTCATCATGGTTTGACCTTCATCAGCTCTTGACTGATCCAGCATCAGTCTCCTGACTCCCGGCTCACCCTAATTCAATCCTCTCAGCACAATTTAGCCAGAAATGACTTTACCAGTACCAATCTAATCACTGTAGTCCATATGAAAATAGTTCCATACCCATTACTCAGAGAGTAATATCCATTCTCCTCTAATGGACATGTAGAAGGGATCGTCTGTCCTTTACCTGGACCATGTAGTTAAAAGGGATATTAAGCAGCCTGGGATGGGTATTATGAGTGACAGCATTGATAAACACTGCCTTGTCTTTGTTGGGAAATAATGCAACCTGGATCCCTATGCAAACAAGAATTTAGTGAAACCTTTGCAGTTCCCTGTGCCCAAACTGCATTCTCCACCAGTTCTGATATGACTACTACTAGAGGCTGATGAAACAAACAGACCTAATTTATGTCCTGTTTCTTCCACAAGAGGAAATGTGAGCTACACAGAGTTAGAGTTCAAATAAAGGGAGTTAACAAAATAGTGTTTCCGTCCTGCTAGCCCAAGGTTGGTCTTTTGCAGAGTCTGTTCACTGTTAACACTGGAAAGAGCTCGGGGTGCCAGCTAAGCAGCAGGTTCCCGCTCACATCCAGAGGTCTGTGCACACTGTAAACCCTCAGCTGACTTTGATGCAGTGGTCCAAGGGCCACTCTTGAGGCATACTTCTAAAATAAAGTACTGCTTTTCATATGTTACAAGCTAAACCTAAACGATGTTACAAGCTAAAATAAAATGAGCCAACAAGAAAAAACTTTATGTGATCACACCATCCAATAGCTTTGGATTCTACTTCAAGTGGAAGTTTATGCCTGTAGAAGGAGCTCAGGTGATTGGGAATAAGAATACAGACAATCAGAGAAACAGGGATGACTTGGTGCCAGAGATAGGCTGACCTGTGTTGCTAAGAATCAACTAAAAGTCATGGGAACAAAGCAGGGATGTGTGACAGGAGTACATCAACTGCTTTCTGCTTTGTTTAAGGGTATGGTGGAAGAGCTCAGCCCGGAAATATAGATTCAGAGTCTGGATTATTAAGCTCTAAGGGAAAAAAGGATCTATCTGAACTCTGGCAACTGAACAAACTGTCAACACACTCCCAGATAGTGCTGTCATCTTCATCATGGTTTGACCTTCATCAGCTCTTGACTGATCCAGCATCAGTCTCCTGACTCCCGGCTCACCCTAATTCAATCCTCTCAGCACAATTTAGCCAGAAATGACTTTACCAGTACCAATCTAATCACTGTAGTCCATATGAAAATAGTTCCATACCCATTACTCAGAGAGTAATATCCATTCTCCTCTAATGGACATGTAGAAGGGATCGTCTGTCCTTTACCTAAGGTAGACCAGTTGAGTTCAGATCTAGACTTCACACTCACAAGTATGTGATCCTGAATAAGCTATTTAACTCCCTTGTGCTGCAGTCTCCCCATCTATAAAAGAGATGTATTAAATTGCATAGGACATCATTCAAATGAAGCATGATGTCAAAACACCCCCTGGAGCAGGGCAACAGAGCAATTTTAACATACATACCTCATGTAATTAATTGTCAGGAAGATGAGACAATTTGATGCATAGAAAGTATCAGCCTTCAGGAAGAGCAGTCTATTATTATCCCTCTGTCATTTCCCCACATGACTCTTATTTTTCAACATTATCAAGTTTTTATCATTTTATAATCAGTATAGCAGCATACCTCATGCTTTAACACAACTACCCTTCAGCCCAAATGTATCCCCTCACCCAAATGATGAACTTGTACACACCTATCACATCCTGGCTTAGATGTCTACTTTCTCCCTAAATCCACCTAGTTTTTACTCCCAATTTTTCATTAAATCTATATTACATATATGCCTCCATTTTTATAGTAAATCCTTTCCCTTATCATGAGTCATTATGCTGCCAGGCAGCACACTGGTAAAGAATCTGCCTGCCAATGCAGGAGACATAAGAGATACCCGTCTTGTCCCTAGGTCTGGAAGATCCCTGGAGTAGGAAATGGCAACTTGTTTCAGTATTCTTGCCTGAAAAAGCTCATGAAGAGAGGAGCCAGGTGGGCTGTAGCCTACAGGGTTGTAAAGATTCAGACAAACCGTGCCCAATAAAATAGGCCCTGATCTATTGAGATCAGCATCAGTCTGGCAACTGAACAAACTGTCAACACACTCCCAGATAGTGCTGTCATCTTCATCATGGTTTGACCTTCATCAGCTCTTGACTGATCCAGCATCAGTCTCCTGACTCCCGGCTCACCCTAATTCAATCCTCTCAGCACAATTTAGCCAGAAATGACTTTACCAGTACCAATCTAATCACTGTAGTCCATATGAAAATAGTTCCATACCCATTACTCAGAGAGTAATATCCATTCTCCTCTAATGGACATGTAGAAGGGATCGTCTGTCCTTTACCTAAGGTAGACCAGTTGAGTTCAGATCTAGACTTCACACTCACAAGTATGTGATCCTGAATAAGCTATTTAACTCCCTTGTGCTGCAGTCTCCCCATCTATAAAAGAGATGTATTAAATTGCATAGGACATCATTCAAATGAAGCATGATGTCAAAACACCCCCTGGAGCAGGGCAACAGAGCAATTTTAACATACATACCTCATGTAATTAATTGTCAGGAAGATGAGACAATTTGATGCATAGAAAGTATCAGCCTTCAGGAAGAGCAGTCTATTATTATCCCTCTGTCATTTCCCCACATGACTCTTATTTTTCAACATTATCAAGTTTTTATCATTTTATAATCAGTATAGCAGCATACCTCATGCTTTAACACAACTACCCTTCAGCCCAAATGTATCCCCTCACCCAAATGATGAACTTGTACACACCTATCACATCCTGGCTTAGATGTCTACTTTCTCCCTAAATCCACCTAGTTTTTACTCCCAATTTTTCATTAAATCTATATTACATATATGCCTCCATTTTTATAGTAAATCCTTTCCCTTATCATGAGTCATTATGCTGCCAGGCAGCACACTGGTAAAGAATCTGCCTGCCAATGCAGGAGACATAAGAGATACCCGTCTTGTCCCTAGGTCTGGAAGATCCCTGGAGTAGGAAATGGCAACTTGTTTCAGTATTCTTGCCTGAAAAAGCTCATGAAGAGAGGAGCCAGGTGGGCTGTAGCCTACAGGGTTGTAAAGATTCAGACACAACTCAGCGACTAAACACAGAATATGCCCAATAAGAATAGGCCCTCAAGTGATGCCAGGAGTTATACCACTCCCAAAACTGATGCCACACCCTCCTAATCCTTAACTATAACTGAAGACCTTTCTGTAACCCAATTCTCAATTTCATTTACTCATATTTTTTCAAAGGAAACTCTTTATGATTATCATAAATGAGAAAGTCAGTACACAAAGAAGAAATCCTTGTCCATCTGTCTGTCACCAGCAAAGCAACCATTAATTTCCAGGAAACAAAAAGAGACTCTAAGTTGGCCACCTAATGTGAAGAGATGACTCATTGGGAAGGACCCTGATGTTGGGAAAAATAGTAGGCAAAAGGAGAAGGGGATGACAGAGGACGAGGTGACTGGATGGCATCAGTGAGTCAGTGGACATGAGCCTGAGCAAACTCTGGGAGATGGTGAAGGATAGGGAAGCCTGGCATGCTGCAGTCCATGGGGTCGCAAAGAGTCATACATGACTGAGCAACTGAACTGAATTAAGCTAAAGTAATAAAAGCTTTTTTTTTTTTTCTTCTCCTCTGTGATTAGTCTGGTGTCACTTGCTCACAGGGCCCATGGGAAGATGCCATGCACGGTGCCCTTCAGACCAGAGTTCCTCGTGCCAGAGGGCTACAGGGATGCCAACACTAATGCCTCAACTTCATGAGACCTTTTGCAGAGGCAAAGCTTGATGTCCGGCACCTCAAGTCAAGATGAAGGCCACAGGCCTTGCATCAAAGATACTGCAACCTGGCACTAGGATCTGAAGCCCTGAGCAAGTACAGCGGTGCCACCCCTGAAGAACCCTGCCCTCTTTCTGCTAACAGATCCCAATGAAGCAGCTCCGCCAACAGCCTGCTAGGGAGTTGAGTTCAATCCTCACCATTCTTTGATCCAAGTGTTATACTTTTCTGGACTTCTCTGGTGGCAGAGTGGATAAAAAATTCCACCTGCTAATGCAGGGGACATAGTTTTGATCCTTGGTCCTAGAAGATCCCGTAGCTACAGGGTAAAGTAGAGGAGCCAGGTGGGCTGTAGCCTACAGGGTTGTAAAGATTCAGACACAACTCAGCGACTAAACACAGAATATGCCCAATAAGAATAGGCCCTCAAGTGATGCCAGGAGTTATACCACTCCCAAAACTGATGCCACACCCTCCTAATCCTTAACTATAACTGAAGACCTTTCTGTAACCCAATTCTCAATTTCATTTACTCATATTTTTTCAAAGGAAACTCTTTATGATTATCATAAATGAGAAAGTCAGTACACAAAGAAGAAATCCTTGTCCATCTGTCTGTCACCAGCAAAGCAACCATTAATTTCCAGGAAACAAAAAGAGACTCTAAGTTGGCCACCTAATGTGAAGAGATGACTCATTGGGAAGGACCCTGATGTTGGGAAAAATAGTAGGCAAAAGGAGAAGGGGATGACAGAGGACGAGGTGACTGGATGGCATCAGTGAGTCAGTGGACATGAGCCTGAGCAAACTCTGGGAGATGGTGAAGGATAGGGAAGCCTGGCATGCTGCAGTCCATGGGGTCGCAAAGAGTCATACATGACTGAGCAACTGAACTGAATTAAGCTAAAGTAATAAAAGCTTTTTTTTTTTTTCTTCTCCTCTGTGATTAGTCTGGTGTCACTTGCTCACAGGGCCCATGGGAAGATGCCATGCACGGTGCCCTTCAGACCAGAGTTCCTCGTGCCAGAGGGCTACAGGGATGCCAACACTAATGCCTCAACTTCATGAGACCTTTTGCAGAGGCAAAGCTTGATGTCCGGCACCTCAAGTCAAGATGAAGGCCACAGGCCTTGCATCAAAGATACTGCAACCTGGCACTAGGATCTGAAGCCCTGAGCAAGTACAGCGGTGCCACCCCTGAAGAACCCTGCCCTCTTTCTGCTAACAGATCCCAATGAAGCAGCTCCGCCAACAGCCTGCTAGGGAGTTGAGTTCAATCCTCACCATTCTTTGATCCAAGTGTTATACTTTTCTGGACTTCTCTGGTGGCAGAGTGGATAAAAAATTCCACCTGCTAATGCAGGGGACATAGGTTTGATCCTTGGTCCTAGAAGATCCCATATGTTGAGGAGCACCTAAGCCCCTGCACCACAACTGCTGAGCCTGTGCACTAGAACTCGGGAACCAGGACTACTGCGCCCACATGTCCTAAAGCCTTTACTGAGCATATAGAAGCCACCACAGTGAAGAAGCAACTGCACCACAGCTAGACAGTAGCTCCTACTCACCGCCACAGCTAGAGAAAGTCCACACACAGCAATGAAGATCCAGCAGAACCAAACATACATAAAATAAAAGGAATAGAGGAAAGCACCTTAAAAAATAAAGGAGTAAGCTTCCGAACTGAACTTGGACTCCTTTAACTGGCAGATGACACCAGGCAGGAAGACCCTTGTCTGCAGCACACTCAGAAGGGTGGGTAACATATCTGTCAATTAACTCATCTGACCCAGGACTCTGTACTAATTCAGATAAACTCTTTGGGTGTGGCAAGCTCTGTCTTTATATCCCCAGCATGTATTATAATTTTGGGAAAACAGCATCATCTAAGCACATGATTCTTGAATTGCTACAATTTCCAGGAAGCCCTTGCTTTGAATCTTGCTATTAGAAAGAGGGATGAGGACTACAGATTTTTACAAATTTAGTTTACTAGTCGAGAGAGATTTTGTAGGGACAAATTCACCTGAACATCATTTGTTGATGAAGTCAGAATTTTCAGCTTTACAGTTGGAGGTACAGGTTATTTATATGAAGGTAATGAAATAAAAAAAACGATTCCTTTCATTAATTATTATAAGAACCATCATTTTTTGGTTTGATCAAGACTTTTGCAGAGGCAAAGCTTGATGTCCGGCACCTCAAGTCAAGATGAAGGCCACAGGCCTTGCATCAAAGATACTGCAACCTGGCACTAGGATCTGAAGCCCTGAGCAAGTACAGCGGTGCCACCCCTGAAGAACCCTGCCCTCTTTCTGCTAACAGATCCCAATGAAGCAGCTCCGCCAACAGCCTGCTAGGGAGTTGAGTTCAATCCTCACCATTCTTTGATCCAAGTGTTATACTTTTCTGGACTTCTCTGGTGGCAGAGTGGATAAAAAATTCCACCTGCTAATGCAGGGGACATAGGTTTGATCCTTGGTCCTAGAAGATCCCATATGTTGAGGAGCACCTAAGCCCCTGCACCACAACTGCTGAGCCTGTGCTCTAGAACTCGGGAACCAGGACTACTGCGCCCACAGGTCCTAAAGCCTGTGCTGAGCAAAAAGAGAAGCCACCACAGTGAAGAAGCAACTGCACCACAGCTAGACAGTAGCTCCTACTCACCGCCACAGCTAGAGAAAGTCCACACACAGCAATGAAGATCCAGCAGAACCAAACATACATAAAATAAAAGGAATAGAGGAAAGCACCTTAAAAAATAAAGGAGTAAGCTTCCGAACTGAACTTGGACTCCTTTAACTGGCAGATGACACCAGGCAGGAAGACCCTTGTCTGCAGCACACTCAGAAGGGTGGGTAACATATCTGTCAATTAACTCATCTGACCCAGGACTCTGTACTAATTCAGATAAACTCTTTGGGTGTGGCAAGCTCTGTCTTTATATCCCCAGCATGTATTATAATTTTGGGAAAACAGCATCATCTAAGCACATGATTCTTGAATTGCTACAATTTCCAGGAAGCCCTTGCTTTGAATCTTGCTATTAGAAAGAGGGATGAGGACTACAGATTTTTACAAATTTAGTTTACTAGTCGAGAGAGATTTTGTAGGGACAAATTCACCTGAACATCATTTGTTGATGAAGTCAGAATTTTCAGCTTTACAGTTGGAGGTACAGGTTATTTATATGAAGGTAATGAAATAAAAAAAACGATTCCTTTCATTAATTATTATAAGACATTTTGGTTACCTCTAAGGAATTACTACTTTTTCCTTAGGGATATGAACAACTATGAAATTATCTTTGACCAGAAGGTATATCAGAGAAAAACATATGCATCAGCCCTAAGATTAGCCTAAAGCCTTATACTGTGCAACTGTACATTCTTTTTCTCTTAGTGTTACCTCCCTTCTGATTTTCTCTCATCCCCTTTTCAGGTTTTATTATTTTAACTTACCTTTTTCTTATAATTTATCTAACATCTCTACTGAACCAGATAAACAATTAGATTAATTAAATAATCAAATCAATGGATAAATGAACTGTTGGACAGCTAAGCCAGGTCATGGTCAATAGTGAGACATCCTTATATATTTAACCAGTTCAGCTGGGGGACAATTAGTAAAGAGACTGACAATTGGTTAAGACATAAATTAAAAAGCCCCGTAATGGACAGGGTTTTTCTTTTCACTTCTTAGTTTCTTGTTACAACAGTTTGAAAGCAGAGCCTCTTGGCACCAACTAAGGAAATATAAACTCTGCAGTTCAGATGTGCTAGAGGTGGGCAGTAGGTATAAATAAAGTAGACCACACACACTGTCTCACAATGGAGTACAAAGTACATTCAATTACAAAATAGTAAACAGTGATTTTGATTCACAAGCAAACAAGAAACCAAAACCCCAAAACTGAGCTGGCCAATTCACAGCCAGGAAAGGGCAATTGGTTTTCTCTGCTGCTTAAACAATAAATTCTCTCTTCCCATGGGGAACTGGCTTACTTATGAAGCTACACAGTATTATAATTATCTTTGTGAAATTACCTCCACATATATTAAAAGTCAAGGATACATTGTACAGCACAGGAGAAACAGCCAATATGTTATGGTACCTTCAAATGGAGTATAGTCTATAACAATATTACACCACTATGCTGTACATCTGAAACTAATAATATTATAAATCAACTACATTTAACAAAAAAAACTATACTAAAAAAAAAATTCCAGGAAGCCCTTGCAACTTATTAGAAAGAGGGATGAGGACTACAGATTTTACAAATTTAGTTTACTAGTCGAGAGAGATTTTGTAGGGACAAATTCACCTGAACATCATTTGTTGATGAAGTCAGAATTTTCAGCTTTACAGTTGGAGGTACAGGTTATTTATATGAAGGTAATGAAATAAAAAAAACGATTCCTTTCATTAATTATTATAAGACATTTTGGTTACCTCTAAGGAATTACTACTTTTTCCTTAGGGATATGAACAACTATGAAATTATCTTTGACCAGAAGGTATATCAGAGAAAAACATATGCATCAGCCCTAAGATTAGCCTAAAGCCTTATACTGTGCAACTGTACATTCTTTTTCTCTTAGTGTTACCTCCCTTCTGATTTTCTCTCATCCCCTTTTCAGGTTTTATTATTTTAACTTACCTTTTTCTTATAATTTATCTAACATCTCTACTGAACCAGATAAACAATTAGATTAATTAAATAATCAAATCAATGGATAAATGAACTGTTGGACAGCTAAGCCAGGTCATGGTCAATAGTGAGACATCCTTATATATTTAACCAGTTCAGCTGGGGGACAATTAGTAAAGAGACTGACAATTGGTTAAGACATAAATTAAAAAGCCCCGTAATGGACAGGGTTTTTCTTTTCACTTCTTAGTTTCTTGTTACAACAGTTTGAAAGCAGAGCCTCTTGGCACCAACTAAGGAAATATAAACTCTGCAGTTCAGATGTGCTAGAGGTGGGCAGTAGGTATAAATAAAGTAGACCACACACACTGTCTCACAATGGAGTACAAAGTACATTCAATTACAAAATAGTAAACAGTGATTTTGATTCACAAGCAAACAAGAAACCAAAACCCCAAAACTGAGCTGGCCAATTCACAGCCAGGAAAGGGGCAATTGGTTTTTTCTCTGCTGCTTAAACAATAAATTCTCTCTTCCCATGGGGAACTGGCTTACTTATGAAGCTACACAGTATTATAATTATCTTTGTGAAATTACCTCCACATATATTAAAAGTCAAGGATACATTGTACAGCACAGGAGAAACAGCCAATATGTTATGGTACCTTCAAATGGAGTATAGTCTATAACAATATTACACCACTATGCTGTACATCTGAAACTAATAATATTATAAATCAACTACATTTAAATTCTAAAAGTCTAAAAATATTACATATACACTGGTGATGATTCAAAACTGATAGAACTATGTGATAACATAAATGGTATAAAGATCAAACAAATCAATGGCCACAAAACCTTGAATAGTTACCATTTTTCCTTAATAGAAATCTCTTAAGATTATATATATTTGACAAATATGTGAGATATGTTTATGTAAAGTAGAAAATAACTTGAATATAGCCTAAGAAATTGTATCTTAGGTGATACAGAGGGATTCTACTAACATATGTGTTAGAATTATTTCATTTTTAGAAAACTTATTTAAAATGACAATTATACAATCAGTTTGAAATAGAATATTATAATGCTTGCAAAGACAGTTTGATTTCAGAGTTGATGAGTATAATCATTATTTTAAGAAGCTGATTTATTTTCCAAGTAGTATATACTAGGATGTTTCTTGAACTTCTATCACTCTCTCTACTACCCCCTGCCTTATGCACACACACACACACACACACACACACACACAAATAATTACAAAGTTTTTATCCCTAAAACTTTGGAAAATAAAGTATCCAGGAACACAGAAAGTAATTTACAACTTGGTAAAATGTATTTGACATAATCAGAAATTCAAGTTCCTATACAAAACCAGTATTATTGAAGTATTTTATAGACCCCAACATGTAGGTAGCAAACTAGAAGAGCTACCACAAGTTCAAAGACCAACCAAAATGCATTTAAGCATTCAGTCCCTATAGTCCTAACATGTATATGTCTGTATGCCTTTGTGTTCATCTTGGAAATACATGCTCTTAAGACTATCATGGAAACTACCAAGACACCCTTTCACTTAACTTTCATCACCTTAATCTGAGGTATGCACAGGTGAGCTGGCCAATTCACAGCCAGGAAAGGGCAATTGGTTTTTTCTCTGCTGCTTAAACAATAAATTCTCTCTTCCCATGGGGAACTGGCTTACTTATGAAGCTACACAGTATTATAATTATCTTTGTGAAATTACCTCCACATATATTAAAAGTCAAGGATACATTGTACAGCACAGGAGAAACAGCCAATATGTTATGGTACCTTCAAATGGAGTATAGTCTATAACAATATTACACCACTATGCTGTACATCTGAAACTAATAATATTATAAATCAACTACATTTAAATTCTAAAAGTCTAAAAATATTACATATACACTGGTGATGATTCAAAACTGATAGAACTATGTGATAACATAAATGGTATAAAGATCAAACAAATCAATGGCCACAAAACCTTGAATAGTTACCATTTTTCCTTAATAGAAATCTCTTAAGATTATATATATTTGACAAATATGTGAGATATGTTTATGTAAAGTAGAAAATAACTTGAATATAGCCTAAGAAATTGTATCTTAGGTGATACAGAGGGATTCTACTAACATATGTGTTAGAATTATTTCATTTTTAGAAAACTTATTTAAAATGACAATTATACAATCAGTTTGAAATAGAATATTATAATGCTTGCAAAGACAGTTTGATTTCAGAGTTGATGAGTATAATCATTATTTTAAGAAGCTGATTTATTTTCCAAGTAGTATATACTAGGATGTTTCTTGAACTTCTATCACTCTCTCTACTACCCCCTGCCTTATGCACACACACACACACACACACACACACACACACAAATAATTACAAAGTTTTTATCCCTAAAACTTTGGAAAATAAAGTATCCAGGAACACAGAAAGTAATTTACAACTTGGTAAAATGTATTTGACATAATCAGAAATTCAAGTTCCTATACAAAACCAGTATTATTGAAGTATTTTATAGACCCCAACATGTAGGTAGCAAACTAGAAGAGCTACCACAAGTTCAAAGACCAACCAAAATGCATTTAAGCATTCAGTCCCTATAGTCCTAACATGTATATGTCTGTATGCCTTTGTGTTCATCTTGGAAATACATGCTCTTAAGACTATCATGGAAACTACCAAGACACCCTTTCACTTAACTTTCATCACCTTAATCTGAGGTATGCACAGGTGATAGAAATGGCTGGGGGTCAGATGACCAGGGTGTCAGTTTCTGAAATTTGTCACTCATTAGCTTATTTAATATTTAGCAACTCCAACTTAAAGAACTTCCCAAAGCCTTAGTTAGTTACTAAAAAATAAAAATTAAAAGAGCGAGAGAGACATACTTCACCTCTCCTAGAGAGAGAAAAGGCCTGTCTGTGGAATTCCCTCTACTGAGCAACCTGGACACAGACTCATAGTCCTTAGCACACTGAGAGTTAAGTGATTTAAGTAAGATATTTAACCCTACTAGCAAAAAGGACGACCTAACTGGAGGAGCAATGGATATCAATATGTCTGAATTAGCTCAGAGGCAGAGCAGTATCTCCAACTCCACTGATCAAGGAGTCTGTCTTGTGGTTTCCCACCAGCATGTCTTTTCAGGGTCATCAAATATTTACCTGTTGCTAATCTGACCTGAGCTCCTGCACCTTTTTAAGAAGCACAATCCAGGAAGAGGTAAAATTCCTATAAACGGACCTATGATTTGTCTTCTATCAAAATGGCTACCCACTCCAGTATTCTTGCCTGCTGAATTCCATGGACAGAGCCCCCTGGTGGACTACAGTCCATGGGGTTGCAAAGAGTCAGACACGACTGAGTGACTAACACAACACAACAAACCCTCTGATGTCCCAGATTTGCATTGATGTGCATTTTCAAAATATAAATAACCATAAACTCAACATTCAAGATTCAGTCAAAAAAATGAAACAAGTAAAAATCACTAACAATCATCTTTGTTTCAGAAGGATTAAATTAGGCATAGTATTCTGAATGGATATAGAATTGAGTCATTCTGGTTACTAAAATGTGCACATGAGGGTAAGGGCATTGAATTATTAGAGATTTATAAGTTTACCACAGTATTAAATCCTGTTTTAATTTATGGAAAAGAAAGCCAGGAAATGAATGATTTAGTGATGCCTTTAGTTCAAACTCAGCAATAAAATTACTCTAATGGGTCCTATATAAAATGCTTACAAGTCTTCATCAGAGCTCATTATTCAGGCTTAAATTTTTACTTGAGACTTTGTTGAATTAAAACTAATTAAATTCATGGAACCCAGATTAAAACTACTGACTATGCATAGTTGAAAATTATATCATGATTCCCAAGTGATGATGACCCTAGTTACATTTTCTTCCCCCATTATCAGTGTACATGGTGCTTTTTATTTTTCTTTGCTTCATCTTTTTAACTCTTGTGTTTCAAGCTTTGTCAAATACAGAAGTCTTTGAGGCACAAGTACAAGAATCATAGCGTAAAATTTAGGTAAGACGTCTAACTTCTGAATTTCTTATAATTCAAGGCATTAGGATTCTTTATATTTTTGCCATACAATATCATGTTCTCTAGCCTTCCCAAGATGTTAGGATTCTATAGGTAATGATAGGACTATGCCTGAGTCACTGAGATTATTTAAATTGAAAAATACTTAATTTGACAACTGCTCTATTACCATAAATCAGTGTCCATTGATACTGATGACAGAGCTTAATGCTAGATCTTTCGCTTTCCAGCATATCTACCCTTTACACACCCCTTGCCTTAACTTCAGCAAATCACAGTTTTAAGGATCTGAAAACAGATAACTTTTTGTGACTTTAACATGTAAGGAAAAAGTTACAGAAATCACAGTTGGAAAGGAACAAACTACACCCTTACCTTTGTCTGCATAGTTTCATTTGAATGAAAACAGTCACCATCACATCCACAGTCTTCTCATTCATGTCTGAGATGTCTTCATTTCCTGGTGAGCTTTTCAAAATATAAATAACCATAAACTCAACATTCAAGATTCAGTCAAAAATGAAACAAGTAAAATCACTAACAATCATCTTTGTTTCAGAAGGATTAAATTAGGCATAGTATTCTGAATGGATATAGAATTGAGTCATTCTGGTTACTAAAATGTGCACATGAGGGTAAGGGCATTGAATTATTAGAGATTTATAAGTTTACCACAGTATTAAATCCTGTTTTAATTTATGGAAAAGAAAGCCAGGAAATGAATGATTTAGTGATGCCTTTAGTTCAAACTCAGCAATAAAATTACTCTAATGGGTCCTATATAAAATGCTTACAAGTCTTCATCAGAGCTCATTATTCAGGCTTAAATTTTTACTTGAGACTTTGTTGAATTAAAACTAATTAAATTCATGGAACCCAGATTAAAACTACTGACTATGCATAGTTGAAAATTATATCATGATTCCCAAGTGATGATGACCCTAGTTACATTTTCTTCCCCCATTATCAGTGTACATGGTGCTTTTTATTTTCTTTGCTTCATCTTTTTAACTCTTGTGTTTCAAGCTTTGTCAAATACAGAAGTCTTTGAGGCACAAGTACAAGAATCATAGCGTAAAATTTAGGTAAGACGTCTAACTTCTGAATTTCTTATAATTCAAGGCATTAGGATTCTTTATATTTTTGCCATACAATATCATGTTCTCTAGCCTTCCCAAGATGTTAGGATTCTATAGGTAATGATAGGACTATGCCTGAGTCACTGAGATTATTTAAATTGAAAAATACTTAATTTGACAACTGCTCTATTACCATAAATCAGTGTCCATTGATACTGATGACAGAGCTTAATGCTAGATCTTTCGCTTTCCAGCATATCTACCCTTTACACACCCCTTGCCTTAACTTCAGCAAATCACAGTTTTAAGGATCTGAAAACAGATAACTTTTTGTGACTTTAACATGTAAGGAAAAAGTTACAGAAATCACAGTTGGAAAGGAACAAACTACACCCTTACCTTTGTCTGCATAGTTTCATTTGAATGAAAACAGTCACCATCACATCCACAGTCTTCTCATTCATGTCTGAGATGTCTTCATTTCCCTGGTGAGCTTTCTGTGTTAAACTTTACCTAATTTCCCATTTGGGCAAAAAAAAAAAAAAAGTCTGGCCAAATGAATAGGAAGGTTTGGCACCTTTCAGAGGTCTTCAGCAGGGCTCCTGGTCCTGGATCGCCATGATCTTAAATTCTGCTGCAACTAATTGCCCTGATTTTCAAATTTCCCATTTTGGAAATGCAGAAACATACTTTTCTAGAAGAGGCAGTCTACACAATATCATGTAGACCTATTGTCTGTGAGCATCTAGATGAAGCACACTTAAACACCGCTACCAGCACTGTCTCAGTACTTGCAGTGGACCTCCTTTCTTTATATTAGGTTCAGATTTTCCCCTGCTGAAATTAAAAAAAAAAAAAAAAACCTTCTCTGTCTCTGTCATTTTGTCTCCCTAGACAGATACACAAATAGATGAGACAGAATTTTATAACACATACACACACATACACACACTATAGCCTAAGGCAGGTCGTTTGCTGAAGATTATAATTCTAAGTATGGTATCTACCCAGTTCTCTCTGAATCCCCAAAATAAGGTTCAAAATAATGAAGGCAGCATAAAAGAGACATTTTCTTTATGAAAATTATAACATGGCAGTAGCCCAAATCCCTTTACTATACAAATGAAGCTGAAAACAGGGCAGGCACATTCATCTCTATTTCAAGGTCTGATACATGTTCAAATTGGAAGTGGAAATTAGCATTTTCCCTAATTAACAGCCTGGTCTAGAATGAGAAAATTAGAGTGAAGGGGGAATTCTCTTTTTATGAAGGACTTAACCACCAGACATAAAATAGGTTAGATCTTACCTAAATGAATTGAAACTGAGCAGTTATCATAAATGAGAGCTTATCAAAACAATTCTTGGTCACTGCCAGTGTTTTCCACAAGAACATTCACAGCTATCCCCTTTGCCTTAACTTCAGCAAATCACAGTTTTAAGGATCTGAAAACAGATAACTTTTTGTGACTTTAACATGTAAGGAAAAAGTTACAGAAATCACAGTTGGAAAGGAACAAACTACACCCTTACCTTTGTCTGCATAGTTTCATTTGAATGAAAACAGTCACCATCACATCCACAGTCTTCTCATTCATGTCTGAGATGTCTTCATTTCCCTGGTGAGCTTTCTGTGTTAAACTTTACCTAATTTCCCATTTGGGCAAAAAAAAAAAAAAAGTCTGGCCAAATGAATAGGAAGGTTTGGCACCTTTCAGAGGTCTTCAGCAGGGCTCCTGGTCCTGGATCGCCATGATCTTAAATTCTGCTGCAACTAATTGCCCTGATTTTCAAATTTCCCATTTTGGAAATGCAGAAACATACTTTTCTAGAAGAGGCAGTCTACACAATATCATGTAGACCTATTGTCTGTGAGCATCTAGATGAAGCACACTTAAACACCGCTACCAGCACTGTCTCAGTACTTGCAGTGGACCTCCTTTCTTTATATTAGGTTCAGATTTTCCCCTGCTGAAATTAAAAAAAAAAAAAAAAACCTTCTCTGTCTCTGTCATTTTGTCTCCCTAGACAGATACACAAATAGATGAGACAGAATTTTATAACACATACACACACATACACACACTATAGCCTAAGGCAGGTCGTTTGCTGAAGATTATAATTCTAAGTATGGTATCTACCCAGTTCTCTCTGAATCCCCAAAATAAGGTTCAAAATAATGAAGGCAGCATAAAAGAGACATTTTCTTTATGAAAATTATAACATGGCAGTAGCCCAAATCCCTTTACTATACAAATGAAGCTGAAAACAGGGCAGGCACATTCATCTCTATTTCAAGGTCTGATACATGTTCAAATTGGAAGTGGAAATTAGCATTTTTCCCCTAATTAACAGCCTGGTCTAGAATGAGAAAATTAGAGTGAAGGGGGAATTCTCTTTTTATGAAGGACTTAACCACCAGACATAAAATAGGTTAGATCTTACCTAAATGAATTGAAACTGAGCAGTTATCATAAATGAGAGCTTATCAAAACAATTCTTGGTCACTGCCAGTGTTTTTCCACAAGAACCCATAAATATCATAATCTCAGTTCTTGAGTAAGAAGATTTATTTTCAAATTTTACAATTTTTTTATTCAAGTCCATTATTGCCTCTTCAGTGTTCTCTGACTCCATGATAATCTTTCCTTCTGCCAAAATTTTCCCTAAACTTTATCTTTCTATCTGAAATTTCATTACTTCTTTTCTCCAATAATGTCTCTTTCAAGGAAAAAATAAGCCAGAAATGTCAGTTTTATCTTTAATGAAGTAATTATTTTTTTTATTAAAAAGCCTTGAAAGTTGACATAATTTAGGTTAAAATGTACGAACCTGGTCACACTTTGCACATTACATAGGGCTCACTATAAGCCTTGGCTTGTCCTAAAAGGATATTCAGGTCTCTGTAAAAATCACATAGTTGCTAATGTGTGGCAATTTTCTATAAGGAATATATACCCATATTTTGTGGAATCTAATATTGGCCAGTTATTCTTGATAAACACTTATTTTATTATTAAAACTGATTTTATAATCATATACACCAATTGTCTCATTATGCAGGCATGAAATTAATGTGGTCTGGAGAACTGGGACTTATTTAATGTAATAAAATTCTAGCCCACTCTCTTAACTTGGACTTATTACACCTTAAAACATATGCTGCATCTATATCTCATTACTTTAAAGAGTATTATATTTGATAGGAATGGTAATTAAGGCAAAACAGAAACTGAGCTATAATATTTCATCCAACATTTTACTTCAGTAGTCTTGTCCTATATTTTCTCACTTCTAGTACATTTTAGACACATTCTCCTAAATATTCCTTTCTCCATGTATACAGCAGTCTTGGAGGGTAGGGTGAAGATGGGGGGAAGCATTCAAAACAAACAAATATCTAATGTAACCTGTACTTCCTTGAAGTAGATACACAAAATTCTAATCATATACTTCAAGCATCCTAGTAAATTATAAAGTACATAGTAATTATTGTTATAATAAGAAACAATGTGCTACACTTTACACTGAAAATATCAAGAATGCATAAGGCCCCCTCATCCATCATGCACTGCACGTTTGTGGGGAACCTGGTGCTAACTCATTCATAGATGACCTGCTTCTGGGTCGGGGTTTTGTATGTAGCAGAGCAGCTCCCTCGCTGTGATCTATTGAAAGTCAGACTTCAACACAGGGGTTTGTGGGAAAAGAATACCAAAAAAAAGAAAAACAAAAGATTAAAAAAAATTTTTTTTAAATAAAAAAAGAGAAAGGAATGCAAAAGGGATCTAATTATTGGTTAAACAGGAAACTCAGATGAACTATTCATTTCAAACCTTATATTGAAATCATATATATATATATATATATATATATATATATATATATATTTCAGAAAACATACTGTCTGGAAAGCCTGTTTACTTTTTTATTTAGATATAATTGACATATAACATTATATTAGTTTTAGGTATACAGCATGACTCAATAAACTTATACATCACAAAGTGTGAAAGTATTAGCTGCTCAGTTGTGTCCGACTCTTTGCAACCCCACAGACTGTAGCCCACTTGGCTACTCTGTTTATGGAATTCTCCAGACAAGAGTACTGGAATGGGTTGCTATGACCTCCTCCAGGGGATATTCCTAGCACAAGGATCAAACCTGGATTTCCTGAACTGCAGGCAGATTCTTTACCATCTTTATGATTTTTTTTTCCTTTATGGCAGGAAAATGACTGATGGAAGACTTTGTCAGGATGGCGATGGAGTAAGTCAACAGGGGAATGGTTTAGCTTTAATTCCCTAGAATGCTAGGGCAAGATGAAATCAGACTGAATGAACAGCATTGGCTGAGCTAGGCTTCAAATTTCATGTCAGTAGTGTCTCAGTGTTTGCTACAGAAGAAGCTATATTAGCAGTAGCTCTCAGCTCTTGATTTCTGGCAAAGAAGTTAGCACCTCATGGAACCGTGACTTATACTCAATCATACAGACTATCTATAAACCACAAACTGATCCTGAGCTTCTAAAATTTTAGAAAGCACTAAAGGCATCTAGGACGTTAGTTAAAAACACACTAATTCCCATGCCCACCCTATAGACTCACATCATCTGGTTATCTGGTTTTATAGGGCTCACAGATCTGCATTTTACACATCACTGCAGTGATTCAACCTACCTATCATCAGATACTGCACCTGTCTCTACCTAGCCCTGGACCAATGCCATTCAGACAACAGAATTGTTTCTGTGTTCCTGATTGACATCAGCTCCCCCCACCCCACCCTGCTTTTTTTTTTTTTTTTTTCATCTGCACCACAGAGAATGTGGGATCTTAGAATCCTGCTGAGGGACTGAACATATGTCTTCTTCAGTGAAAGTGCAGAGTCTTAGCCATTGCACCACCAGGGAAGTCTTAGGGACCATTCTTTATGGAGACAAGCTTACTTGTCATTTAATTGGAAGAAAGTTTATGCTAAGTCCCTCCAGATTCTCAATTTGATATTAAAGTGATTACTGAGGTTCTCCTTGCATATTGTGTGTATGCATAAGTGATATGTGTGATATTTAAAGTCCTTTTAAAAATGTCAAGAACAAGACCAAACTGTGATTACTTTCAATTAGCCTCAGTCTGCACACATACATATGCATTTTTATCATTTTACCAAGTTTGCTTTGCATTTTAGTCAAAATCAATAAACCAATCTCTAGTCTTTTCCTTTATAATGTTTTCCTCTATTTATTTGCATTGTTCACTTAGGAAGTCTTTCTAAAGACTACAGAGAAGAACTATACAAAAAATAAAATAAGATCTTAATGACCCAGATAATCATGATAGTGTGATCAATCACCTAGTACCAGATATTCTGGAGTGTGAAATCAACTGGCCCTTAGGAAACATCACTAAGAACAAAGCTAATGGAGGTGATGGAATTCCAGCTGAGCTGTTTGAAATCTTAAAAGATGATACTGCTAAAGTTCTGCATACAATATGCCAGCAAATTTGGAAAATCCATCAGTGGCCACAGGATTGGAAAATGTCAGTTTTCATCCCAATTCCAAAGAAGGACAATGCCAAAGAATGTTCATACCACCAAACAATTGCACTCTTTTCACATGCTAGCAAAAGCTGGATTTAAAAAGGCAGAAGAAAAGATCAAATTGCCAAAATCCAATAGATCACAGAAGAAGCAAAAGAATTCCAGAAAAATCTACTTCTGCTTCATTGACTATGCTATAGCCTTTGACTGTGTGGATAACAACAAACTGTGGGAAATTCTTCAAAAGGTAGAAATACCAGACCATCTTACCTGCCTCTTGAGAAACCTATATGCAGGAAAAGAAGCAATAGTTAGAACTGGACATGGAACAACAGACTGGTTCCAAATTGGGAAAGGAGGACATCAAGGCTGTATATTGTAACCTTGCTTATTTAACTTGTATGCAGAGTACAGCATGTGAAATACTGGGCTGAATTAAGGTCAAGACCACAGAGAATGTGGGATCTTAGAATCCTGCTGGGGACTACATATGTCTTCTTCAGTGAAAGTGCAGAGTCTTAGCCATTGCACCACCAGGGAAGTCTTAGGGACCATTCTTTATGGAGACAAGCTTACTTGTCATTTAATTGGAAGAAAGTTTATGCTAAGTCCCTCCAGATTCTCAATTTGATATTAAAGTGATTACTGAGGTTCTCCTTGCATATTGTGTGTATGCATAAGTGATATGTGTGATATTTAAAGTCCTTTTAAAAATGTCAAGAACAAGACCAAACTGTGATTACTTTCAATTAGCCTCAGTCTGCACACATACATATGCATTTTTATCATTTTACCAAGTTTGCTTTGCATTTTAGTCAAAATCAATAAACCAATCTCTAGTCTTTTCCTTTATAATGTTTTCCTCTATTTATTTGCATTGTTCACTTAGGAAGTCTTTCTAAAGACTACAGAGAAGAACTATACAAAAAATAAAATAAGATCTTAATGACCCAGATAATCATGATAGTGTGATCAATCACCTAGTACCAGATATTCTGGAGTGTGAAATCAACTGGCCCTTAGGAAACATCACTAAGAACAAAGCTAATGGAGGTGATGGAATTCCAGCTGAGCTGTTTGAAATCTTAAAAGATGATACTGCTAAAGTTCTGCATACAATATGCCAGCAAATTTGGAAAATCCATCAGTGGCCACAGGATTGGAAAATGTCAGTTTTCATCCCAATTCCAAAGAAGGACAATGCCAAAGAATGTTCATACCACCAAACAATTGCACTCTTTTCACATGCTAGCAAAAGCTGGATTTAAAAAGGCAGAAGAAAAGATCAAATTGCCAAAATCCAATAGATCACAGAAGAAGCAAAAGAATTCCAGAAAAAATCTACTTCTGCTTCATTGACTATGCTATAGCCTTTGACTGTGTGGATAACAACAAACTGTGGGAAATTCTTCAAAAGGTAGAAATACCAGACCATCTTACCTGCCTCTTGAGAAACCTATATGCAGGAAAAGAAGCAATAGTTAGAACTGGACATGGAACAACAGACTGGTTCCAAATTGGGAAAGGAGGACATCAAGGCTGTATATTGTAACCTTGCTTATTTAACTTGTATGCAGAGTACAGCATGTGAAATACTGGGCTGAATTAAGGTCAAGCTGGAATCAAGACTGCTGGGAGAAATATCAATAACCTCAAATATGCAGATGATACCACCCTAATGATAGAAAGTAAAGAGGAATTGAAGAATCTCTTGATTTAGGTGAAAAAGGAGAGTAAAAAATCTGGCTTAAAACTCAAAGTTCAAAAAATGAAGATCATGGCATCCAGTCCCATCACTTCATGGAGAATAGATGTACAAACAATGGAAACAATGACAGACTATTTTCTTGGACTCAAAAATCACTGAGAATGGTGACAGCAGCCATGATATTAAAAGACACTTGCTCTTTGGAAGAAAAGCTATGACAAACCTAGACAGCATATTAAAAAGCATAGACATCACTTTGCAGACAAAGGTCTATATAGTCAAAGCTATGGTTTTTCCAGTGAGATTTGGACCATAAAAAGTGCTGAGCAGCAAAGAATTGATGCCTTCAAACTGTTGTGTTAGAGAAAACTCTTGAGAGTCCCTTGGACTGCAAAGGAAATCAAACCAATCAATCCTCAAGGAAATCAACCCTGAATACTCAGTGGAAGGACTGATGCTGAAGCTGAAGCTCCAATACTTTGGCTACCTGATGTGAAGGGCTGACTTATTGGAAAAGACAGTGATGCTGGGAAAAATAGAAGGCAGAAGAAGGGGATGACAGAGGATAAGATGGTTGATGATATCACTGACTCAGTGGACATGAGTTTGAGCAAATACCAGTAGATGGTAAAGGACAGGGAAGCCTGGTGTACTGCAGTCCATAAGGTCACGAAGAGTTGGACGGGGATAAGTGACTGACATGAACTGAATATAACAATTTCTTGTGACCTCAAAAGTCCTCAAAGAAAACCTATCACCCTTGTAGTAGTGTAACCAAGAAAACTTTAAAAAAAACACTCGCTCTGTAGTAACAACTAATAAAAGGGGTATCTAAAAGTTTTACTTTAAATATAATGGTACCCTAGATCTTTAAATGACCTCATTGATTCAAATTCCAGCTGACAATAATATAATGATACAATCTACACCTACATGGCATTGGGCTGTTTTCAAAGCAAAGTCATACAGTTGAGTTCATTTGATCTTCACAAGGTCTAGAGAGCATTCAAAGTTTAGAGAGACATATTCTTGAACTAATTCTGTGAATACAGTTTCATAGATATTTCCCCCCACCAGAGCACTCATCTATTCACATAGAAACTGCAATATTAAAGTGAAAGAAATTAGATCAAACCAAACTCAGAATTTAACATCTTCCCTACAAAATCATCTTCTTCTACTTAGGTAGGCAGACTGGCACACTTCTGAATTCAGTCTGGAGGGGATGGAAAAGACCTTCAAAACCAGTCCAGTAGATGAACCCTTATCTCTCTCTACAATGGTAACCACAAGGAATACTGAACCATCTCCAATTTTCCACATGTGTCCTGCTGCTTCATGATCATGTAACTGTACCCAAACTGTGCCCTCTGCATGGGAACCCTGGATTTCCTCTCTTTTCTGTCTGACAAATCCTAGTTTTCCTCCAAATTCTCTCTAAATACATCTCCCTTGGGGACTTTCTTTTTGTGTACCTCATCTGTGTTATTTGTTTATGGATGCAATTTTCCCCATCAGTACCTGAAAGGTAAATCACGGGTCTTATCATGTTAGGGTCCTATGTCTTATGGCTGCCAAATAATTCATTAGAACTCCAATACTTTGGCTACCTGATGTGAAGGGCTGACTTATTGGAAAAGACAGTGATGCTGGGAAAAATAGAAGGCAGAAGAAGGGGATGACAGAGGATAAGATGGTTGATGATATCACTGACTCAGTGGACATGAGTTTGAGCAAATACCAGTAGATGGTAAAGGACAGGGAAGCCTGGTGTACTGCAGTCCATAAGGTCACGAAGAGTTGGACGGGGATAAGTGACTGACATGAACTGAATATAACAATTTCTTGTGACCTCAAAAGTCCTCAAAGAAAACCTATCACCCTTGTAGTAGTGTAACCAAGAAAACTTTAAAAAAAACACTCGCTCTGTAGTAACAACTAATAAAAGGGGTATCTAAAAGTTTTACTTTAAATATAATGGTACCCTAGATCTTTAAATGACCTCATTGATTCAAATTCCAGCTGACAATAATATAATGATACAATCTACACCTACATGGCATTGGGCTGTTTTCAAAGCAAAGTCATACAGTTGAGTTCATTTGATCTTCACAAGGTCTAGAGAGCATTCAAAGTTTAGAGAGACATATTCTTGAACTAATTCTGTGAATACAGTTTCATAGATATTTCCCCCCACCAGAGCACTCATCTATTCACATAGAAACTGCAATATTAAAGTGAAAGAAATTAGATCAAACCAAACTCAGAATTTAACATCTTCCCTACAAAATCATCTTCTTCTACTTAGGTAGGCAGACTGGCACACTTCTGAATTCAGTCTGGAGGGGATGGAAAAGACCTTCAAAACCAGTCCAGTAGATGAACCCTTATCTCTCTCTACAATGGTAACCACAAGGAATACTGAACCATCTCCAATTTTCCACATGTGTCCTGCTGCTTCATGATCATGTAACTGTACCCAAACTGTGCCCTCTGCATGGGAACCCTGGATTTCCTCTCTTTTCTGTCTGACAAATCCTAGTTTTCCTCCAAATTCTCTCTAAATACATCTCCCTTGGGGACTTTCTTTTTGTGTACCTCATCTGTGTTATTTGTTTATGGATGCAATTTTCCCCAAGTCTGAGTACCTGAAAGGTAAATCACGGGTCTTATCATGTTAGGGTCCTCATGCCATCTGTCAATTGCCCTGGCTGCCAAATAATTCATTAGCTACCTGAAACAGTATTTAAAATTACTATATTCCTAACTGACCCTGTTTGAATTTCATTTATAAGAACCCAATAACTAAAAATTTGGCATCAATGATGACTATTTTCTAATGTTGCAATAAATGTGCTGAAAGCAGTTTTCCTGTGGCTGGTGTGGTTTTTATTTTTCATTCACATTTTGCCTTCGGCAAGAGGACAACAGAACAGTTGGAAATGTAGACAGTAGAGCCAGACAGACTGTCCTCAAATACTGTCTCTACCTCTTCATAGCCATGTGACCTTGGCCAAGGCATTCAGACCCAGGGCCTCACTCTATTGTGTATAAAACTCAAAAAACAACAGTAATTGCCTCATAGAATTTTTGTGGGAGTAAATGCACACAGAGTTCTTAAAACAATGCCTGGAACCAAGTGAATTCACAGTGCAGGCACTTTAAGAGTCATTAAATCTAATAACATGCGTAACTGCTAGTGATGAGAATTATACATACAAAAGAAAGTTGGCTATAGTAATTCCCAGCTATTCAGGATCCAACATGTTCTTGTGAACAAATTCGGATGGGTCACTTCTGTACTTTTGCCAAATGTCCTATCTGCACAAAATTACCCAGTTAAGTCTCTAAGGAAGCATGGTCTCATGGAAATATAATGCAAACTACAAGTGTAATTTTAAAATTTATAAATATCACATAAAATAATAAAAATATAAAAGTGAACTATATATTTTCTTTAACTGTGTCTAAATATTTTCATTTTAACATGCAATCAAAATTACTCATGGCATCTGATGTGTGTTAATCTTACAGCCAACCTCAGAACTAGCTACTTTTCAAGAACATGGTCAATGCCCTGTGTACGAGAAAAACGTCCAACATGCCATTCGTCTCAGTAACATGCAGTTTTCAGATCTGTCACCGGGTGGTGCTAGAGCCAAATACAGTACTTGAATAAAGTAAAGGTTCTTAAAATGATGCAGTTTAGTTTCACTAAACTTTACTGTTTAGTGCCTTGCTCCATTGTTATACCAATTTCAAATTCTACAGAGATAGTTAGGATGAACTAATTGGATAAAAAGTATCATCAGAAGAAACCAGCAATTCTAAAAATCAGGCAAATCCCAATTCTCTTCATGCTATATTCCTAAACTGACCCTTTTTTTGCCTTTAAATTTTTAAGAACCCAATAACTAAAAATTTGGCATCAATGATGACTATTTTCTAATGTTGCAATAAATGTGCTGAAAGCAGTTTTCCTGTGGCTGGTGTGGTTTTTATTTTTCATTCACATTTTGCCTTCGGCAAGAGGACAACAGAACAGTTGGAAATGTAGACAGTAGAGCCAGACAGACTGTCCTCAAATACTGTCTCTACCTCTTCATAGCCATGTGACCTTGGCCAAGGCATTCAGACCCAGGGCCTCACTCTATTGTGTATAAAACTCAAAAAACAACAGTAATTGCCTCATAGAATTTTTGTGGGAGTAAATGCACACAGAGTTCTTAAAACAATGCCTGGAACCAAGTGAATTCACAGTGCAGGCACTTTAAGAGTCATTAAATCTAATAACATGCGTAACTGCTAGTGATGAGAATTATACATACAAAAGAAAGTTGGCTATAGTAATTCCCAGCTATTCAGGATCCAACATGTTCTTGTGAACAAATTCGGATGGGTCACTTCTGTACTTTTGCCAAATGTCCTATCTGCACAAAATTACCCAGTTAAGTCTCTAAGGAAGCATGGTCTCATGGAAATATAATGCAAACTACAAGTGTAATTTTAAAATTTATAAATATCACATAAAATAATAAAAATATAAAAGTGAACTATATATTTTCTTTAACTGTGTCTAAATATTTTCATTTTAACATGCAATCAAAATTACTCATGGCATCTGATGTGTGTTAATCTTACAGCCAACCTCAGAACTAGCTACTTTTCAAGAACATGGTCAATGCCCTGTGTACGAGAAAAACGTCCAACATGCCATTCGTCTCAGTAACATGCAGTTTTCAGATCTGTCACCGGGTGGTGCTAGAGCCAAATACAGTACTTGAATAAAGTAAAGGTTCTTAAAATGATGCAGTTTAGTTTCACTAAACTTTACTGTTTAGTGCCTTGCTCCATTGTTATACCAATTTCAAATTCTACAGAGATAGTTAGGATGAACTAATTGGATAAAAAGTATCATCAGAAGAAACCAGCAATTCTAAAAATCAGGCAAATCCCAATTCTCTTCAAATAGATATTCTGAAGCGTGCCAGACCTGTTTTGTGCAAGACTATGAAATTTTAAAATTTCTGAGGAATTACTTTTTATAATGTGTTTAATTTTACCAGATAGATCACATCTAATGGGATCCCTTTTTATCTCTATAAACTTAGAACCATGTTTTCTGTAGTCAAATTTTTTTTTAGTTAAAGTTTTGAACAATTAATACAGTATCTGGACATTATGACAGCTGTCTTGCAGGTATTTATTTTGTTGGCAATAACAACAACAAAAAACTTGGATTAGAAACAATGTGATATTTTCACTTAGGGATGTAGGCACTTGAAAAATGCATGTATTATTTTTCCAACAGTTATAACAGAAATTATTAGGAAACTATTACTTACAGCAAGTTTCTTACTCCACTGCTGTAATTCAAAATTCTCTGTCTCCATCCATCCTATTATGTTGCCTCTCAACATAAAAACACATGTAAAAACAACTTGTTTCCAAGTTCGTTGTTAGTGAAAAACAACTTGTTTCCAAGTTCGTTGTTAATGCTTTCATGCTTACTATGCTACAGAATTCCTCTCTCTCAAGAATGGTCCTTTTCTCCCAGCTCTGAAAACTGTACCATGACAGGTATTGCTAGCTATTCATGTGCTGAGTGTTCAGTCACTTCAGTTGTGTCTGACTCTTTGTGACCCTAAGGACTGCAGCCTGCCAAGCTCTCTATCCATGGGATTCTCGATACAAGAACACTGGAGTGGGTTACCATGCCCTCCTCCAGGGGATCTTCCTGACCCAGGGATCAGCCTGCGTCTCTTATGTCTCCTGCGTCAGCAGGCAGGATCTTTACCAATATTCCTTGTTAATATAACTCAGATTTTACTGGAGTAGCCACATGCTTCATTAAATAGTCATTTTCTCAATATTGATCATAGCCAAGAGTAGCCATCTGATATACACTCTGCCCTACGAGATACAATAGAAAGTGTGCTGGGGCTTCTGGGAAAACTTTTTGTCCCTTTGTAAGGAACAGATCAGGCTGGTACCACTCCTTTCCCTGCCTTCCTGCCTTGAACGTGGATAATGGAGCTGATGCCGCTGTCTCCTGCCACAAGGAGGTGAAAGGGGATGAAAACTGTGAGCAGAGAATCAGAGAGATTCTAGTTCCTAGAAAGCAATGCTACCAGCTGATCCAAAACTAGGAAACCACCTCCCTCTAAACTTAGTATATAAGAAAGCAGTAACTCATATATTTAAGTCGCTGTTAATTGAATGCAATGTTATTTGTAGTCAAATAGATTCCTAATATATAGACTTGCCCTGCTTCTGCTCCCAACCTGCATTTTCCTCCCATTCAATCAATATGACTCTCTCTCTCTCTGTCCTCCCCTCCAAGCCTGAGTTGTCACCTAGCTAATTTCAGAGTTTTGTTCCTCATAGTTCAGTATTCATGGAGGAGGTCTAGAAAGTTAATCCCAGCTAATAAGTATATTTTATATTATTGTGGAATTGTTAAGAGTATTATCAAAATGAACCCAACTCATTAAAGACTTTGAAGATAAGACATCTATGAAAACCAGAAAGGAAGAAAAAGAGATAGTGATGATTACCCGCATTTGAGTAGTTCTTTACAAAGGCCCTTCACAAATACTCTTTCATTTGATCCCAAAACAGCTTGGCACCATAGGTATGATTAATACTCCATTTTTGAAGGTATGCAAATTGAACCTAATAAGTTATTCTTGAAGGTGACATGCCAATTATGATATAAATTCCTCCTGAAGACTTGGTATGAGAACATCATGGCTTGTACTGTGTTATCACCACTGTCTGTAGGGATGATAATCAAGATTAACATGGATGAAACAGGTTCTATGTGCTGAGGCCAATTGTGCATCGAGAATTTTACATGTATTGGTTTGTTCAGTGTTCACAAGAATGGTAAGGCCTGGCACTCTGATCATCCCCATAACACGTGAGGAAAGTGAGGTCCTGTCCAGGGACAGTCCACCAGCCTTTCCCTTGTTTCAAGCTGTTCTTACCTTAATCAACCCATATAGCATAGTCCTACCCTTCTATCCAAGGTGGTTGGATTTTTGTCTTTGAGCCCAAATCAAGGTATTAGACTCTCCCCTCTCCCCTACCTGATTTTGGTTTTTGTTTTTTCCATTGCCACTGGACTGTAAATTCCACTTTTATTTAAGAATGGCAACCATCTGTCTCACATCATGAAAAGATTCAGCATTAAAAGATTTGACTTGATTTTCCCATAGAATTGATGTTAATGAATGACTCTGAAAATTTGTGCTTCAAAAGAACTCCTTGGATTCCTAACTTTTAAATTAGCTTAGAGTTTCCTTTCACTTCCAAGAAGAACACTTAATTTAAAATGTATAGACTTGCCCTGCTTCTGCTCCCAACCTGCATTTTCCTCCCATTCAATCAATATGACTCTCTCTCTCTGTCCTCCCCTCCAAGCCTGAGTTGTCACCTACTAATTAGACTTTTGTTTCCTCATAGTTCAGTATTCATGGAGGAGGTCTAGAAAGTTAATCCCAGCTAATAAGTATATTTTATATTATTGTGGAATTGTTAAGAGTATTATCAAAATGAACCCAACTCATTAAAGACTTTGAAGATAAGACATCTATGAAAACCAGAAAGGAAGAAAAAGAGATAGTGATGATTACCCGCATTTGAGTAGTTCTTTACAAAGGCCCTTCACAAATACTCTTTCATTTGATCCCAAAACAGCTTGGCACCATAGGTATGATTAATACTCCATTTTTGAAGGTATGCAAATTGAACCTAATAAGTTATTCTTGAAGGTGACATGCCAATTATGATATAAATTCCTCCTGAAGACTTGGTATGAGAACATCATGGCTTGTACTGTGTTATCACCACTGTCTGTAGGGATGATAATCAAGATTAACATGGATGAAACAGGTTCTATGTGCTGAGGCCAATTGTGCATCGAGAATTTTACATGTATTGGTTTGTTCAGTGTTCACAAGAATGGTAAGGCCTGGCACTCTGATCATCCCCATAACACGTGAGGAAAGTGAGGTCCTGTCCAGGGACAGTCCACCAGCCTTTCCCTTGTTTCAAGCTGTTCTTACCTTAATCAACCCATATAGCATAGTCCTACCCTTCTATCCAAGGTGGTTGGATTTTTGTCTTTGAGCCCAAATCAAGGTATTAGACTCTCCCCTCTCCCCTACCTGATTTTGGTTTTTGTTTTTTCCATTGCCACTGGACTGTAAATTCCACTTTTATTTAAGAATGGCAACCATCTGTCTCACATCATGAAAAGATTCAGCATTAAAAGATTTGACTTGATTTTCCCATAGAATTGATGTTAATGAATGACTCTGAAAATTTGTGCTTCAAAAGAACTCCTTGGATTCCTAACTTTTAAATTAGCTTAGAGTTTCCTTTCACTTCCAAGAAGAACACTTAATTTAAAATGTACTTAATAAAAATGTGTGCACTTCAAAGATAAGTGAATACATTTTCATGTGGCTTAAAACAAGGCCTTTGTACTTACCCTCCTGATAGCATTGATACCATATTACTCTTAAAAATGAAATTCAGGCAATTTAGATAATGCACATTTTCACTTGAATGCAAATTTTTAAATGCTTCCCCTTGGTTCTGATAGTGGAATGGGATGTCATGTGTCTGTTTTTATCTAAGCTCTGTCATTTACTATTATTAGACTTTGAGCAAGTTCCTTATAGTCTCTTAATACCTCAGTTTCCTCAGCTCTGAAATGGAGCTAACATATTGGCATTCCTTTTTTTTTTTTTTTGATTGTTTAAATGAGTAGATATAAATTGGTAGTTTATATATCCACTTCAACAATATTAATTCAGACTCTTCCTTCAACCTCCCCAACTTAACATGGACATTTTAATCTTGCTCTCTAGGTTTGGTAAGCCTTGAAACAGATGTACAGTTTTATTATTTACTGCCAAACATCAATATGAATCAGCCACAGGTAAACAACAAAACTCTGTAATGCTATTATCCTTCAATTAAAAAAAAAAAAAGGTAGGGCTTCCCTGGTGGTCCAGCGGGTAAGGACACCGCCTTGTAGTGCAAGGGGCGCCGGTTCGATCCCTGGCCTGGGAAGATCCCACGAGCCGCGGAGCGGCTGGACCGATGTGTCCAATCACCGAGCTGGAGCTCTGGAGCGTATGCGCCCAGAGCCGGTGCTCTGCGACAACAGAGGCCACCACGATGGGAGGCCCACACTGGCCAAAGAACAAAGATGGATGAGAAAAACCAATAGAAGTGGCCACCTGCTCCCCTCCCTCCCCACCCAACCCCCCCACCAATAATAAATAAATAAATAAATCTTTAGGAAAAAAAAAAAGGTAAAATTTAAAAAAAATAGTGGATAACAGGCACTTGAAACTAGGAAATGGTATATAAAAGAAACATTAAATAAAGGTCATTTTTAGGATATAATTAAAAGTTTTATGACCTAAAGGAAAAGTTGAGGTTGAATATCATGAAGCCATTTTCTATGTTCTTTGAGGTAAGACTTTATTGATTTGCATTCTATTTTTAAACCCTGGTGGGTATCCTTATTCTTAGGCCTTGCTTCCTTGGGATGCTTAGAACTAGATTAATACCAATACTGCATTATACAGATGATAAAATACCTGCGTTTAAAAAGCACTATATTTCTGTGCTGCTCTACCTTTAAGAGCTCTACCTTTCTAAAAGCTCTTTCAATGATTTTGAGATAGCACTAAGTTATAAAGAATCTTTGATAATCATCTGCCTTAATCGCTATCCATTCCAATTGCCTTCCACCAAAGATGGCAAACAATCGCTTTCTTTGTAAAGAGGCTAACAGGAGCTCGTGGTATCTGCAGATAGTAGCTGCCAGACTCATTAGAAGATAAGATTTCTGACTCCCAGAAAAGAAAGTGTCAGAATTTTGCTGCAAATAATTCAGATTGAAGCTTTGGAAGCAGATTTTTTTTTTTTTTTATAGTCTCACAATATCTTGTACTTAATTCTTTCAAGCTGGCTTTATATTCTAAATTTTCATTTTATATACCTAAAGCATGTCCTTATTGAGATTTTGAGACTATGCCTAATTTTATTTTATATTAACAACATTCAGCAAAATGTCTGGAAGAGGGTAGTAGATACTCAATAAATTTTAGTGGAAGGAGGAAAGGGGGAAAAAAAAAAAGATAGAAGAAAAATTACAAAGATAAAAAGGAGGTCCATATCATTAATTTCATTAGAACCAAAAATACATGTTTGTTTCACTATACCAGGCAGCCTCTCTTAAAGTAACTACATTTTGAACTGAGCTCATTACCCAAGTAGTCAATAAAGCAAGTGTATTAATAATAGTACCAACACTCCCCCTTGCTGTAGTGACATCATCCTTTGTCTGAAAAGGTTTTGTTTTTTTTAACTTTTATGCAATTTTTTTTTATGCAATTTTTTAAACTGAAATTGAGGCACTATAAACGACTATGGCTCCTTGGTAAAAGGATGACAAAAATATATAAGCTAATGTATTATTCTGTGTTTCCCCACAGTGTGGCAGCAGAGACTTAAAAAGTGGGAAAAAAGAGGTATTGGGAAAATTCATAGGAGAGTCAGGTTCAGGGAGACCAAGGCCACAACAGCAGTTCTCAGCTAGGATATGTGTGACAATTAAAATGTCAGTCAATTTTTGCATGATTCAAACTTTGACAAAAGAAAATATTGGTTAATGAGCTTCTTATGTTTACTCTAACACACTAAGTGACTTCACTGAGAGCTCAAATTCCTTTTTAGCTTTTAGTAGGCAAACTTTGTTGGAAATGTTAATATTAAGTGTTGGAATGAGTAAAGGTAAACACAGTAGGCTGATTTACATGATAGAAATCTTTTGAAAGAAGGTCTAATAAATTCTAACAACCTTTTATTAATGATTAAGCAAGCATTTTATTTTTTGACAGATTACTAAAATGAAAACAGAAGCAAAACCGCTAAGGTTTTTCCTGGTGAGATAATTCACCAGGAAGGGTGCAGTAGTCTGGAAAGTGGGAAGTGAGTGGTAGATAAAAACCAGTAGAGTATTACTATTTATTCCACAGCCATCACCCTCCCATCTCACAGCTTGCCTTTGTACGTTTAGAGAGCTGTCATTGGACAGATAAGTAGTATAAAAAGGCATGGATATAAAATGAGGAATAATCATTCTTGCAATGTCTATATATTCAGATATATGAAAGCATTTTTACATTTGTCTTTCTCATTAGAACAGGTATCTTATATTCAAACCTTGTAATAGGATAAATGACAACACCTTGAAGATATCATTTGAATATAACTCGGTACTTTTCTTTGTAATTACAAAAGTAATCATCTTCACACTAATGAAATTGCTGCGTAAATATACTTACCAATTAATAGTCTTATTTTTTAAACTGTCATTTCTTTTACAAAAAAATATTCAAGCCTTTAATGCTTTCAGAAGAGGCAGTGAGATTCTGAGAGTTTCTGTGCTCTGTTCAGTACCAGACAGAGAGCAGGAGAAAGATCAGGTCTACAATTCTGATGTAGGAAATAGTACGGTAGAAAGCCTTTTCTTCAAATATGTTTTTGTTTTAGTTGTTAGGTCATTTCCAACTCTTTGGTGACCCCATGGGATGTAGCCGACCAGGCTTCTCTGTCCACGGGATTTCCCAGGCAAAAATACTAGAGTGGATAACTATTCCCTTCTCCAAGAGATCTTCTCTACCCAGGGATCAAACCTGTGTCTCTTGCATTGACAGGTGGGCTCTTTACTACTGAATTACCAGGGAAGCTTACGTAGCATATACATCTATTTTAAATAAAAATATGTTGAGGGGTTTATATGATACATGCATGAATCAATTTTTGCTTCTATAATGGAACACAGACTTGGATCTCACATATTTCTCCTAACATGTGTGGGATTTTCTTCCATTTATTAAATAAATTTAAATACATTTCTTCATTTACTAATAGTATTCATCCCACTAGTGTGTTGTGTGAACTGAATAGCAGAACATAGGCAAATTATTTAGCCTTTATGGGATTCAAATTAAATGCCCAATACATTTTCATTATCATCTTAATCATTTTTCTCTGCCTTTTTTTTTTAAATTTTGGCCTCTTTTATTGGTATTTCATTTATTTATTTTCATCCATCTTTGTTCTTAGGCCTGTGTGGGCCTCCCACTACAATGGCCTCTCTTGTTGCAGAGCACTGACTCTGGGCAGCATGCACTCCAGAGCACTGGCTTATAATTAGACACACCGGTCCAACTACTCCGCGGCATGTGGGATCCTCCCAGGCCAGGGATAGAACTGGCGTCCCTTGCACTGCAAGGCAGACTCTTTACCCACTGAACCACCAGGGAAGTCCCTCTGCTAACTTCTTACTCAACTTTTCCACTTAGCTCTTTTCAGTTAGATCCCATTTAGATATTTAAAAGGAATAAAAAGAAGCAAAATCTTAGCTTGATTAATGGTACAGGAAAACTCTAGTTTATTCTGCCAGATCTATCTATCTGTCAGACCTGAAGATAGCAGAAAGATTTAGGAGAGCTGGATTTACTAATAAATTTAATATTAGTGCAAAAGTGGCACCTAATATCCAAGAAAACACCTTAAAAATTGTAAATAGATGCCAAGTCTGATTTCATTCCATGAAATAGACGTAGTAGGTCCTCTCAACAGAGGTACTTTGTAACTCATAGAGAATAACAAAGTCGCTGAGAAAAGTGAAGACATTAGCCTTGTGTTGTCACCCAGTATTTCTAATGTGAGACTGTCAAACCTGTGAAATCAGAAAAAACTATAAGATGCATCTTTACTATTTAGAGATATTGAAATTTCCCTGAAATAACTTTAGAAACAAACCACGAGTGATTTGCATGTTCTGAAATTGTTCCTAAGTTGTATTTACGCTTTGAAAAATGACAGTGACATTATATCTTCAGTTATATTTCCCAAGGTAAAAACATTTTCATTTCAGCAGAGAAAAGCATGTTGTCACTAACTCAAGGCAATCGGATCCATACAAGCCTAATGTTTTTCTGCATGGCACACAGAGGGAAAAGACAGATATTTTAGAAAAGACATCATCAGATTATTGATATCTACACAATAAAACATAACCATTTCAAGCCAAGTGTATGTTTCCATGGAGAATGGAGAGCCTATAAAGGCAGCCCTAATCATTTTCTCTGCCTTTTTTTTTTAAATTTTGGCCTCTTTTATTGGTATTTCATTTATTTATTTTCATCCATCTTTGTTCTTAGGCCTGTGTGGGCCTCCCACTACAATGGCCTCTCTTGTTGCAGAGCACTGACTCTGGGCAGCATGCACTCCAGAGCACTGGCTTATAATTAGACACACCGGTCCAACTACTCCGCGGCATGTGGGATCCTCCCAGGCCAGGGATAGAACTGGCGTCCCTTGCACTGCAAGGCAGACTCTTTACCCACTGAACCACCAGGGAAGTCCCTCTGCTAACTTCTTACTCAACTTTTCCACTTAGCTCTTTTCAGTTAGATCCCATTTAGATATTTAAAAGGAATAAAAAGAAGCAAAATCTTAGCTTGATTAATGGTACAGGAAAACTCTAGTTTATTCTGCCAGATCTATCTATCTGTCAGACCTGAAGATAGCAGAAAGATTTAGGAGAGCTGGATTTACTAATAAATTTAATATTAGTGCAAAAGTGGCACCTAATATCCAAGAAAACACCTTAAAAATTGTAAATAGATGCCAAGTCTGATTTCATTCCATGAAATAGACGTAGTAGGTCCTCTCAACAGAGGTACTTTGTAACTCATAGAGAATAACAAAGTCGCTGAGAAAAGTGAAGACATTAGCCTTGTGTTGTCACCCAGTATTTCTAATGTGAGACTGTCAAACCTGTGAAATCAGAAAAAACTATAAGATGCATCTTTACTATTTAGAGATATTGAAATTTCCCTGAAATAACTTTAGAAACAAACCACGAGTGATTTGCATGTTCTGAAATTGTTCCTAAGTTGTATTTACGCTTTGAAAAATGACAGTGACATTATATCTTCAGTTATATTTCCCAAGGTAAAAACATTTTCATTTCAGCAGAGAAAAGCATGTTGTCACTAACTCAAGGCAATCGGATCCATACAAGCCTAATGTTTTTCTGCATGGCACACAGAGGGAAAAGACAGATATTTTAGAAAAGACATCATCAGATTATTGATATCTACACAATAAAACATAACCATTTCAAGCCAAGTGTATGTTTCCATGGAGAATGGAGAGCCTATAAAGGCAGCCCTAATGGGAAAAATAGTAACTAAATGGTTATGGCTTTTATTTCCTCAAAAGAATAAAAATTACATCTATGGGTAAACAAACCCAATCAGCACAGGATCATTGGAGGGATAGAGAAGGGAATGAGACACAAAGACAGAAAGAGAGAAAGAAATATTAAAGTGAAAGGAGGGATATATATAGAATGTGATCATTAAACAACTAAAAAAAAACAGTAAAGAAAAGGCTCTCTCCTCATCAAAGTCTTTTCATTTATCTATTTCCAAATGTCCATCTTCACATCCTATATGGAGAATGGGGGAGAAAGTAGGTTGCTTACTCTTTCCCAGCCTGATCTATCCATTTTTTGTGCCTGAAAAGAGAGATCTGGGCCTGAAAGAAGGCTGTTTATTCATTTTCTACCCTCTCAATCATTCATTCATTCATTTTTACTTCCACTCTAAACACAGTCTATGATGTCTGTTTATTCAGTATCAATTTTCCAATATTACCTAATGAGTTGTGACTCATTCTTTATACTATTCCACCCATCTTAAATCTCTTTCAGTGGCTTGAACATGCACCTTCTTTTGTCAAAAACTGTCATTCCCTTCTTTGCCTCACAGAGAATCCTCCTGACCCAGGGATCAATTAAGGTCTCAAGAATCAAGGCAGATTCTTTACCATTTGAGGCACCATGGAAGCCCCTTGGCCTTACTGGCGTTCACTTATCATTTGGGTCCCTGCTTAAACCTATCACTTTCTCTAAAGAAGATTTCCATAAACTCCTCAACTTGGTTTGGTCATAGTGACTGGTATCCCTGCTCTGGAAGAACCCTCTTACCTAGTATCATACTGACTGCACAAGTAAGTGTCTCCCTCAGTGGGCTGTATTTGTCCTAGTCTCTAGCATGCTGTGCTCTCGTTTTCTTGCAGACCAGCTGCACAGAGTAGCAGCTCAACAGATGATTTTTGTCTGAAAGAACAAACAAATGAAGATACTGACTATTGATCAGAAATATCAAGAAGAAAAAAGACTACAGCAAGCTCTAAGTTTGAACAAGGTGCTATGTGAAGCAAGGGAGTAGGTATGGGAGGAACTGAGGAACCTAGGCATGTTCAAAAAAACTGCTTTCCCCTTTCATTGCCATAAAGAGTTAGACTTGTATCTACTCTATGATGTTGATGGGGTCTCTTCTTATAGCCCCAAACTAAATCAAAGTGCTAAGCAACTCAATCCTAAGGAATTATCTATAATTAAAGTCTAATGGCACTCCAAGTGCAGATGAAAACAGCAGAATGAGTCCTACCAACAGCAGTCCCTCCTCCACTTCTACCCATATAAAACTGATGAGAGGGCTCGAGAAGATGGGTGAGACAAAATTAGTAGAAGTTCATCCTTCTTTTCTCTCACAACCCTCCAAACTAAACTGGTTGGTGACACCCATGAGTCACTAGTCAATATCTGGGCTTGTCTGTGAGTAGGAAAGACTTGCACTGATTTCTTCTGCTATAGACTGTTTAGGTACAGAGCACTCAGGTACTCCTTACTGCAATCAGCAAATCAGACAAGATCCTAGCTGTTTGTGCCTGGGTAAATCTGCAGTTTTAGAAGCACATGAGATTCCATGACTTGGCATTACTATTCCCATCTCACACAGAGAACAACTAAAACTTTGAGAAATTAGAAGCCTGGCCCAAGGTCATGTAGCCAATAAGATATGAAAATGGGATTTCTCAACTCAGAGCATTTTTATTTCAAATCCTATGCCTATTCCAGTCTCCCACGTATTTCTGCAGTGTCTCTTCTCTGAATTTTCATTACGATCAAATGTAGCACACCCACTCACTCCATCAAATATTCATTGACTTTTCACAGAACCAACTGAATGGCTTGAGCAAATGCATAAACAAGTATGAGCACTTACAACTGAGGTCCGACACTGCTCTGAAGAGTAAGTTAAAAGAAAATACTATCCCCCATTCTTTCTTTTTCTCAGCAATCAGTTCTAAGACACTAAGATAAACCATTGCATTTTCTTTATAATAGGAAGACATCTTAACCTCTAATAATCAAAAAAAAAAAAAAAAAGACCACAACAACACTAACAGACTGAACAGCAACTTTGATGGGATACACAAGAGGTGGGGGACTAGGGGTGGGAGGCAGCAGCTAAGGGCGAGCAGAAGAGGAGAGGGCAGAGAATGAGGAGATTGAATACAACAGGTCTCAGTTCATGTTCAGCTCTGAATCTCTCAACTCCATGAGGTGTCAGGACATAGAAAGGACCTTGAAAGGTGAACCCTCACTAGACAAAGTGAAAGGAATTATCTATAATTAAAGTCTAATGGCACTCCAAGTGCAGATGAAAACAGCAGAATGAGTCCTACCAACAGCAGTCCCTCCTCCACTTCTACCCATATAAAACTGATGAGAGGGCTCGAGAAGATGGGTGAGACAAAATTAGTAGAAGTTCATCCTTCTTTTCTCTCACAACCCTCCAAACTAAACTGGTTGGTGACACCCATGAGTCACTAGTCAATATCTGGGCTTGTCTGTGAGTAGGAAAGACTTGCACTGATTTCTTCTGCTATAGACTGTTTAGGTACAGAGCACTCAGGTACTCCTTACTGCAATCAGCAAATCAGACAAGATCCTAGCTGTTTGTGCCTGGGTAAATCTGCAGTTTTAGAAGCACATGAGATTCCATGACTTGGCATTACTATTCCCATCTCACACAGAGAACAACTAAAACTTTGAGAAATTAGAAGCCTGGCCCAAGGTCATGTAGCCAATAAGATATGAAAATGGGATTTCTCAACTCAGAGCATTTTTATTTCAAATCCTATGCCTATTCCAGTCTCCCACGTATTTCTGCAGTGTCTCTTCTCTGAATTTTCATTACGATCAAATGTAGCACACCCACTCACTCCATCAAATATTCATTGACTTTTCACAGAACCAACTGAATGGCTTGAGCAAATGCATAAACAAGTATGAGCACTTACAACTGAGGTCCGACACTGCTCTGAAGAGTAAGTTAAAAGAAAATACTATCCCCCATTCTTTCTTTTTCTCAGCAATCAGTTCTAAGACACTAAGATAAACCATTGCATTTTCTTTATAATAGGAAGACATCTTAACCTCTAATAATCAAAAAAAAAAAAAAAAAGACCACAACAACACTAACAGACTGAACAGCAACTTTGATGGGATACACAAGAGGTGGGGGACTAGGGGTGGGAGGCAGCAGCTAAGGGCGAGCAGAAGAGGAGAGGGCAGAGAATGAGGAGATTGAATACAACAGGTCTCAGTTCATGTTCAGCTCTGAATCTCTCAACTCCATGAGGTGTCAGGACATAGAAAGGACCTTGAAAGGTGAACCCTCACTAGACAAAGTGGGAAGACAGGCAACAAGAGGAACCTTTCAAGGGACAGCGGACCCATCAGCTGTGCATTGACCAGATTCTATAATGAATAGGAATGATCCTACTTCTTATGAGACAGACGTAATTTCCTTTGCTAGGGCATAGGTCCTTAAGGGTTAAGCTTGGCCAAATACCAGAATGTTCCAGCCAAAGACAACATTTCTTTACTTCCAAGAAGAGATTCTTAAAATCCTTATAGGATCTACAAAGGTCTTTGCAGAAAGTATAGTGATCATTTGTCTTGATCAGCAAGAAGGTTCTAGTAGGCTTGTATCAGAAATTACACAATAGAATCCCCTGTAAATTCTCTAAGTGAACAGAGTAGACCAGCCAATTCCAAGTGGCCTAACTGCCAGGGTATATTTGAAGACACTGAAACAGATACCTAATAACCTCTTAACTTGCTTGGAGCCCAAGAAAAAAAGAATATGAGCCCTGGCCAAAATCAGATATAGAGTTAATAGCTGCTAATAACCACTGAGTGCCTCTTAAGGACTATGCCATGTTCTGAACCCTTGACATACTTACTAATACACTTAATACCCAAGCCTATAAGGAAATACAATTACTACATCCATTAAACCGATTGAGGAAAGTAGAGGACAAAGAGAATGAAAAATTTACCCAAGGTCACATATCTACAAATTACCAGAGCTTGATTTTGAACCCAAAGCACCTCAAACCCTCTTTTAAACAATTTTTTAAACATTTAAAAATGTTTATTTAATTATTTGGCTATACCAAGTCTTAGTCTCACCATGCAGAATCTTTAGTTGCAGTATGTGGGATCTGGTTCCCTGACCAGTTCTGGGCCCTCTGCACAGGAAGCATGGGATCTTTGCCACTGGATGACTAGGGAAGTCCTCCATTACAATTTACCAAAGAAAATAGTGCCTCTGCTTTTACAGATCCTATTTGGAACTCACGTGGTCTTCATCTTCTATGGGGCTGTCTATTAAGTGGTGAACCCAGAACTTGGCTTGATGTCTTAGCATAGTTCTTGCCACTCAGTAAATAACATTTTACATAAGAAGTCTAAAAAAGAGGAAATTCTACCAGGCAATTTATTCATGCTTTTATTTTTAACTCAGTTCATTTTTAAATTAGAAAATGGTGTGTGCCTATCTGAGAAAATATCTTGAAAATATACTTCCACCAGCTTTGTTTCAATATACTTTATCTCAAATGTGTGATATTTATAGACTGCTTCAATTTGGCTAAAAAAGATCCCTGAGTTGACTTTTATGAAGTTAAAATGTAAGCTCTTGAGGCATACAAAGATACTGGAGCATTCTTAATTTATTCCATTATCTTTTAATTAAATTGCCCTCTATTATCTTTTTGTGAAGTGGAATTGTGAGCTCGTTAGACCATAGAATTTGGCATCCAGTTCTTTTGTCAGAACCACTGCATCTTCTTCAATTAATTTGTCCTTCAGAGCTTTATCTATTTTGTGCCTCTAATTACCATCTACAGGTTTGAAACACACTGTTTGAAATACTTTTTGAACAATGAGGCATCCAACAGCATCCAAAATATTATCAGTGATTGTTCTATGTAAGAAGCTTAATGCATATATTATTATGAGTATTTTCTTAGTGACTATCACTGATGTTTGTACTTCAACTTAGATTATTTCACTTCATTGTATGAGCAATTGCCTTCACAGGTAAAACAGGAGTAACAATAGTCCCTTTAATGACCACATATGATCCTTGTAAGGATTTGATGAATTCACAATATAAGCTTTGTGAACAGACTTGGAACACAGTGTGTTCTATGCACTGTCAGCTCTTACTCTTTTTCTTTGAGTTCTTTACTTGGAAGTCTCAGAAGGACCTCAAAATCAACATATCTAAAACTAAAATCATCATATTTCCTAAGGCCATTTGCCGCACAGCCCCCACTCCAATCTTCCTTCTCTTCTGAAGGATGGCATTATCATCATCATTATCTGCCTCATATCAAAACCTGAGTGTGGACTTCCCTGGTGGTCCAGTGGGTAGAGAGTCCACTTTGTAGTGCAAGGGGCACCAGTTCAATCCCTGGCCCAGGAAGATCCCACATGCCAAGGAGCGACTGGATGGGCATGCCCAATTACAAGCCAGTGCTCTGGAGTGCATGTGCCCAGAGCCAGTGCTCTGCAGTGAGAGAGGCCACTGCAATGGGAGGCCCACACATGCCAAAGAATAAAGATCAATGAAACATAAATAATGACTTAGAGGGAAAAGAAAAAACAAACATTAAAAAAAAAACCCTGAGTGCAGGCTGGGCATATAAGTTGGTACAGGCACTGTGGAAAGCAGTATGGAGGTTCTCTGGAAAACTAAAAATAGACCTACCATATGATCCAGCAACCCTACTCATGGGCACATATCCAGACAAAACTTTGATTCCAAATAAAAATTATGTTTCTAGCAGCACTATTTACAAAGAGCCAAGCCATGGAATCAACCGAAATGTCCATCAACAGATGAGCAGACAAAGGAGATGTGGTACATATATACAATAAAATACTACTCATCCATTAAAAGAATGAAACAATGCCATTCCCAGGAACATAGACACAACTAGAGATTATCATACTAAATACGTCAGAAAGAGAGAGACAAATAATATTACTTATATGTGGAACCTAAGCCATGACACAAATCTATTAATAAAACAGAAACAGAATCACAGACATAGAGCACACACTGGGGGTGTTGGAGAAGGGATGGAGTGGGAGGTTGGGGTTAGCAGAGTAAGCTTTTATATATAGAACTGATAAAATAAGAAAGTCCTACTATAGCACAGAGAACTATATTCAATATCCTATGATAAATCATAATGGAAAATAATATTTAAAAAGAATATAAAAAAGTCTCTATGTATATGGGCTTCCCTGGTAGTCCAGTGGGTAAAGAGTCCACCTTGCAGTGCAAGGGGCACCAGTTCAAAACCTGGCCTGGGAGGATCCCACGTGCCGTGGAGCTGCTGGACCAGTGTGTCCAATTACAAGCCAGCACTCTGAGTGAATGCACCCAGAGCCAGTGCTCTGCAATGAGAGAGGCCGCTGCAATGAAAGGCCCACACATACCAAAGAATACAGATGGATGAAAATAAATGAATAATAAGCCAATAAAAGAGGCCAAAATAAAAAAGTTTATCTGTATAATTGAATCACTTTGCTGTAAGGCAGTAATTAATACAACATTGTAAATTGACTATACTTCCATTTAAAAAAATAAGTACAGGGATATCTTCTAATTCTTCTATTCTTGCATTGTCCAATCTCTCAAGTTTCACAGTGCTCAAAATTATATTTTTACTCACTCTCTTAGGCACCATTGTCTCATGTCTGAACTACTGACATAGTTTAACCAAGTGGTCCCCTTACTTTTGTTCTTAATCACCTTCTATCCTCTTTATAGCAGAGTAAATTCTACTCATGTACTGGATGGAAGTTGTCTCAGTGATAGGTATTTTTTAGAAGTTCCAGACAATCTGGAAAGCGTATGTGAATTGCAGAGAAAAAAAAAAAAAAAGACACACCTGTAAGGAACAGTACAATAAAAAAGAGGGCTGTTTAAATAGCTCTTAGAAGCCTGCTGTCTTTCAAGACCATGTATCAATACATCTAGCACCTCTAGGGTATGCTGGGGAAATTTAGCACAATTTTGAGAGACATTTAAAACACTAATTATTTCAACATTTGTCTGTCATTTTTAAAGTTGCATTAAGAGAGGCAAGTGAGTTGACAGTTGATTGTAAAATAAAAGACTATTTTAATATAATATGTATTAGGATGTTTTACTTCAGCCTACATATCATTGTACCCCAAGCCAAATCACTGAGGAATTGTGTTTAACCTTTCAGCAATTCCAGGAAAGAAATAACAGTAAGTATTGCTTTTTAAAAAAATTTTAAAAAGTACCTACTATAGCACAGAGAACTATATTCAATATCCTATGATAAATCATAATGGAAAATAATATTTAAAAAGAATAAAGTCCTGAGGCCAGGTAAAGTCCCAGTGCAAGGGGCACCAGTTCAAAACCTGGCCTGGGAGGATCCCACGTGCCGTGGAGCTGCTGGACCAGTGTGTCCAATTACAAGCCAGCACTCTGAGTGAATGCACCCAGAGCCAGTGCTCTGCAATGAGAGAGGCCGCTGCAATGAAAGGCCCACACATACCAAAGAATACAGATGGATGAAAATAAATGAATAATAAGCCAATAAAAGAGGCCAAAATAAAAAAGTTTATCTGTATAATTGAATCACTTTGCTGTAAGGCAGTAATTAATACAACATTGTAAATTGACTATACTTCCATTTAAAAAAATAAGTACAGGGATATCTTCTAATTCTTCTATTCTTGCATTGTCCAATCTCTCAAGTTTCACAGTGCTCAAAATTATATTTTTACTCACTCTCTTAGGCACCATTGTCTCATGTCTGAACTACTGACATAGTTTAACCAAGTGGTCCCCTTACTTTTGTTCTTAATCACCTTCTATCCTCTTTATAGCAGAGTAAATTCTACTCATGTACTGGATGGAAGTTGTCTCAGTGATAGGTATTTTTTAGAAGTTCCAGACAATCTGGAAAGCGTATGTGAATTGAAGAAAAAAAAAAAAAAAAAAGACACACCTGTAAGGAACAGTACAATAAAAAAGAGGGCTGTTTAAATAGCTCTTAGAAGCCTGCTGTCTTTCAAGACCATGTATCAATACATCTAGCACCTCTAGGGTATGCTGGGGAAATTTAGCACAATTTTGAGAGACATTTAAAACACTAATTATTTCAACATTTGTCTGTCATTTTTAAAGTTGCATTAAGAGAGGCAAGTGAGTTGACAGTTGATTGTAAAATAAAAGACTATTTTAATATAATATGTATTAGGATGTTTTACTTCAGCCTACATATCATTGTACCCCAAGCCAAATCACTGAGGAATTGTGTTTAACCTTTCAGCAATTCCAGGAAAGAAATAACAGTAAGTATTGCATTTAAAAATATTTTATAAATGTTTTCTCAAAGAACAGTACCATGATACAGTATTTTTAAGCAATTATGAATAAAGCAAACTACGTTTTCACCTGTATCAATATATTTTGCTATGATTGTTTCTTTCTACTCAAAGAAGTAAAACAGAAAATACGACAAAGAATGCAAACTAGTCTTTAAATTTTCCCAACCCACCCTGTTGAATGGTTAAAATAAAATCCTATTGAGATAGTAGTTACTGCCTCTTTGATCTTAGACTACATTTTCAAATCTTTTGATGTTTGAGAACTTTCCCTCTAAAGTGAAGACTAAAAATCATGATTGTTACTTCATTAGGCTATTAAATCCATTGAGTAAATATTTGTAAAGAGCCTGGAATACTGCCTAATACACATTAAAAATATATTGTTTTTATTTTTACTTCTGTGGTCTTTTTTTTCCTGGTAATGTGTCAGTATCTCTGCTGTTAAAGGGGATTAAATTTACAATCTGTATTTTTTTTTCTCTTTGCATCATAATATGCTACATTAAATATGAAATTTCATTCATAATGGTGATTTGATTTAATTATAAATAATGTTCATGACCTTTCTCTTTCTAACATAATTTTATCAAGACCATGAAGTACAGATGACCCTTAAAAAACACTGGTTTGAAATGCATGGATTCACTTATATGTAGTTTTTTTGTTTTGTTTTGTTTTGTTTTTTAATTTTGGCCTCTTTTATTGTTTTTTTTATTTATTTATTTTCATCCATATTTGTTATTTGGCCTGTGTGGGCCTCCCATCACAGTGGCCTCTCTCGTTGCAAAGCATAGGCTCTGGCTACATGCACTGCAGAACACTGGCTCATAATTGGACACACTGGTCCAGCCGCTCTGCAGCATGTGGGACCTTCCCAGGCCAAGGATCGAACCAGTGCCACTTACACTGCAAGGCGAACTCTTTACCCACTGGACCACCAGGAAAGCCCTATCTGCAGATTTCTGTCAATACTAAATAATACAATATTATGCAATCTATCATAATATGGAAGAACCACAGAAATGGTGAGACAACTCTAAGTTACACTCAGAATTTCAGCTGTGGAACTGTCAGTGCCCCTAACCCCTGCATTGTTCAGGGATCAACTTTACTCTTTTAACAATGTAAATTGACTAGATCATGTATATCTTCCTTAAAATATTAAAGTGTACTGAGACAGCATCCATGTTGTATAATATTCCTACCTTATAATATTCCTTGCCAGAATGATATTTCCTTTCTGTGAAGGACTCAGGTTTGCTACGCATCGGATCCTGCCTTGCTTCTTAACTTACTCCACCTGTGAGAAGGTATGAGACACACCTGACAGTGAACGTGGGACGAACTAGTTGGCATGATCTGCCCTGTTTGGTCCTCTTCTCACCTCCCCCTCAGTGATGCTTGTCGTGGGCTAGTCCTTCCTATGGACAGGTTAGAAGTGTTCATCTTCTTGTGTTCCAGGCAGCTCCACACTAGGCAGATGCTAGGTGACTCAATGGTAAAGAATCCATTGAAGAGGGATGGTGGAAGATGCCTTGAGTACTACAGTTCATGGGGTCACAGAGAGTCAGATATGACTCGAGAGTGTCTGTATTTTTTCTCTTTAAAGGGATTAAATTTACAATCTGTATTTTTTCTTTGCATCATAATATGCTACATTAAATATGAAATTTCATTCATAATGGTGATTTGATTTAATTATAAATAATGTTCATGACCTTTCTCTTTCTAACATAATTTTATCAAGACCATGAAGTACAGATGACCCTTAAAAAACACTGGTTTGAAATGCATGGATTCACTTATATGTAGTTTTTTTGTTTTGTTTTGTTTTGTTTTTTAATTTTGGCCTCTTTTATTGTTTTTTTTATTTATTTATTTTCATCCATATTTGTTATTTGGCCTGTGTGGGCCTCCCATCACAGTGGCCTCTCTCGTTGCAAAGCATAGGCTCTGGCTACATGCACTGCAGAACACTGGCTCATAATTGGACACACTGGTCCAGCCGCTCTGCAGCATGTGGGACCTTCCCAGGCCAAGGATCGAACCAGTGCCACTTACACTGCAAGGCGAACTCTTTACCCACTGGACCACCAGGAAAGCCCTATCTGCAGATTTCTGTCAATACTAAATAATACAATATTATGCAATCTATCATAATATGGAAGAACCACAGAAATGGTGAGACAACTCTAAGTTACACTCAGAATTTCAGCTGTGGAACTGTCAGTGCCCCTAACCCCTGCATTGTTCAGGGATCAACTTTACTCTTTTAACAATGTAAATTGACTAGATCATGTATATCTTCCTTAAAATATTAAAGTGTACTGAGACAGCATCCATGTTGTATAATATTCCTACCTTATAATATTCCTTGCCAGAATGATATTTCCTTTCTGTGAAGGACTCAGGTTTGCTACGCATCGGATCCTGCCTTGCTTCTTAACTTACTCCACCTGTGAGAAGGTATGAGACACACCTGACAGTGAACGTGGGACGAACTAGTTGGCATGATCTGCCCTGTTTGGTCCTCTTCTCACCTCCCCCTCAGTGATGCTTGTCGTGGGCTAGTCCTTCCTATGGACAGGTTAGAAGTGTTCATCTTCTTGTGTTCCAGGCAGCTCCCACACTAGGCAGATGCTAGGTGACTCAATGGTAAAGAATCCATTGAAGAGGGATGGTGGAAGATGCCTTGAGTACTACAGTTCATGGGGTCACAGAGAGTCAGATATGACTGAGCAGCTGAGGCCCCGTGTGTCTGTGTGCTAAGTCATGTCCATCTCTTTGCAACCGCATGGACTGTAGCCACCAGGCTGCTCTGGCCATGGGAGTTTTTGGGCAAGAATACTGGAGTGGGTTGCCATTTCTTCCTCCATGGGATCTTGCTGACTCAGGAATCAAACCTCTCCTAGGCAGATAGTTTGACTTCCATGTTTACCCTAGTGTTTTATTGCTTTGTCCACATTCAGTTAGGAATAAGGTGTTAGTTATTGATAAAGCCTTCTGATTTCCCTCCAGATGTTCATAGAACTGTAAAATTCACCTTGATTCTGATGTTCCTCACACTGGGGCTGATGCTCCTCTGACTCATGCTATAGCCACTATGACTTTTCTCCCAATTTCATGAACACATCAAGTTCTTTTTCATGTTTAGCTTTTATACCCTTTATTGCTTTGTCTTCCTATTCTTCACATACTTAACACTTTTATATTCTTTGGGTTTTATTTTAAATACCACCTTTTCAGAGAAGCCCTCTATGTAAGCTCTCTGTTATTCTCTTATAACATCTCCTATTTTTCTGTCACTTATGTTTTGAACTATTTACTGTATGTCTCCCTCACCAGATTGTAAGCTTCGTGAAAGTGGAAATAAAGATGATGTTAGTTTTCCTGTCAGTGGATTCTTTGGCATTATGCACAGGGCCTAATGGGTTCTTCCCAGGTAGCACAGTGGTAAAGAACCCATCTGCCAATGCAGGAGACCTAGGAGACACAGGTTTGATCCCTGAGTCAGGAAAGATACCCTGGAGGAAGAAATAGCAACCCATTCCAGTATTCTTGCCTGAAAAATTTCATGGCTAGAGGAACCTGGCAGGCTATCCACCTGTGAGAAGGTATGAGACACACCTGACAGTGAACGTGGGACGAACTAGTTGGCATGATCTGCCCTGTTTGGTCCTCTTCTCACCTCCCCCTCAGTGATGCTTGTCGTGGGCTAGTCCTTCCTATGGACAGGTTAGAAGTGTTCATCTTCTTGTGTTCCAGGCAGCTCCACACTAGGCAGATGCTAGGTGACTCAATGGTAAAGAATCCATTGAAGAGGGATGGTGGAAGATGCCTTGAGTACTACAGTTCATGGGGTCACAGAGAGTCAGATATGACTGAGCAGCTGAGGCCCCGTGTGTCTGTGTGCTAAGTCATGTCCATCTCTTTGCAACCGCATGGACTGTAGCCACCAGGCTGCTCTGGCCATGGGAGTTTTTGGGCAAGAATACTGGAGTGGGTTGCCATTTCTTCCTCCATGGGATCTTGCTGACTCAGGAATCAAACCTCTCCTAGGCAGATAGTTTGACTTCCATGTTTACCCTAGTGTTTTATTGCTTTGTCCACATTCAGTTAGGAATAAGGTGTTAGTTATTGATAAAGCCTTCTGATTTCCCTCCAGATGTTCATAGAACTGTAAAATTCACCTTGATTCTGATGTTCCTCACACTGGGGCTGATGCTCCTCTGACTCATGCTATAGCCACTATGACTTTTCTCCCAATTTCATGAACACATCAAGTTCTTTTTCATGTTTAGCTTTTATACCCTTTATTGCTTTGTCTTCCTATTCTTCACATACTTAACACTTTTATATTCTTTGGGTTTTATTTTAAATACCACCTTTTCAGAGAAGCCCTCTATGTAAGCTCTCTGTTATTCTCTTATAACATCTCCTATTTTTCTGTCACTTATGTTTTGAACTATTTACTGTATGTCTCCCTCACCAGATTGTAAGCTTCGTGAAAGTGGAAATAAAGATGATGTTAGTTTTCCTGTCAGTGGATTCTTTGGCATTATGCACAGGGCCTAATGGGTTCTTCCCAGGTAGCACAGTGGTAAAGAACCCATCTGCCAATGCAGGAGACCTAGGAGACACAGGTTTGATCCCTGAGTCAGGAAAGATACCCTGGAGGAAGAAATAGCAACCCATTCCAGTATTCTTGCCTGAAAAATTTCATGGCTAGAGGAACCTGGCAGGCTACAGTCCATGGGATCACAAAGAGTTAGGCATGACTGAGCAACTGAGAACACACATACTTGCTGAATCCATCAATGACTTCTGTCTTAACAATCATGAATTCATCACATAATGTATGAAAAAAGGCACTCTGTTAAGTTAATCATGTACCCCTGCCCTCTAGAAAGCTGTTTTTCAATATAGCCAGTAGCTAGCCAGTTTGAAACTATCAAATATAAATATTTTCCTTCCATTAGCTTTGTGAATTACCATGCTTCATTTGACAAATAACAACTAACAAGAACATCATGAAAGAACTGCTTATTAAAAGAAGGAGCAATTTAACTCCAAAAACTATCTCAAAGGAGACTTCTTTGCCTAATTTTATAACTGCATGTAAATCTTACAAAGCATATGGAAAAACACTTAAGCTATTAGACTAATTTTTTGTGTGTGTCTTGTCTTTAAAATGATACAGAAAGATTCTGGAAGTCAAATGTTCAAACTTGTATTAGCTCTGTATTCTTTATTTTTTTAAGGTCTCTCTATGTATATATATATGTGTGTGTGTGTGTGTGTGTGTGTGTGTGTATAACTTAAACAGCTCTGTATTCTTTAAATTGCCAAGTAGCAACTGGACAGTTTACAGGTGTTCCACAAATAAATGTTGAATTATCTTTTGAGTTCTTACATTCCTCTTACATTATGAATAATACAATCTTGGATACTGATGAAGTAAAATATGTATATTCTGATGCTTATAAACTGAAATATCAAGGAAAAGTAGAGAGGCTTACATTTTTAATTTCTAGAAAATATTCAATCACTTCCTAAATCCCTATAAATTTTCTTTTTGATTTCTTGGCCTCTTTTATTGGTCTTTCATTTATTTACTTTCATGCATCTTTATTCTTCAGCCTGTATGGGCTTCCTATTGCAGTGGCCTCTTGTTGCAGAGCACTGGCTCTGGGCACATGCGCTGCAGAGCACTGGCTCGTGATTGGGCACACCAGTCCAGCTGCTCCGCGGCATGTGGGATGTTCCCAGGCCAGGGATCCAACCAGCACCCTGTGCACTGCAAGGTGGTGTCTTTACTCACTGGACCACCAGGGAAGCCCCCTATAAAATTTTTTTTAAACAAAGGATGCTTCACAAAATAACTAGTATCATAGTTACTTGCTGATACAGAAGTGCTTAATTCCCCAGCACCTAAAATACTTGCTGAATCCATCAATGACTTCTGTCTTAACAATCATGAATTCATCACATAATGTATGAAAAAAGGCACTCTGTTAAGTTAATCATGTACCCCTGCCCTCTAGAAAGCTGTTTTTCAATATAGCCAGTAGCTAGCCAGTTTGAAACTATCAAATATAAATATTTTCCTTCCATTAGCTTTGTGAATTACCATGCTTCATTTGACAAATAACAACTAACAAGAACATCATGAAAGAACTGCTTATTAAAAGAAGGAGCAATTTAACTCCAAAAACTATCTCAAAGGAGACTTCTTTGCCTAATTTTATAACTGCATGTAAATCTTACAAAGCATATGGAAAAACACTTAAGCTATTAGACTAATTTTTTGTGTGTGTCTTGTCTTTAAAATGATACAGAAAGATTCTGGAAGTCAAATGTTCAAACTTGTATTAGCTCTGTATTCTTTATTTTTTTAAGGTCTCTCTATGTATATATATATATGTGTGTGTGTGTGTGTGTGTGTGTGTATAACTTAAACAGCTCTGTATTCTTTAAATTGCCAAGTAGCAACTGGACAGTTTACAGGTGTTCCACAAATAAATGTTGAATTATCTTTTGAGTTCTTACATTCCTCTTACATTATGAATAATACAATCTTGGATACTGATGAAGTAAAATATGTATATTCTGATGCTTATAAACTGAAATATCAAGGAAAAGTAGAGAGGCTTACATTTTTAATTTCTAGAAAATATTCAATCACTTCCTAAATCCCTATAAATTTTCTTTTTGATTTCTTGGCCTCTTTTATTGGTCTTTCATTTATTTACTTTCATGCATCTTTATTCTTCAGCCTGTATGGGCTTCCTATTGCAGTGGCCTCTTGTTGCAGAGCACTGGCTCTGGGCACATGCGCTGCAGAGCACTGGCTCGTGATTGGGCACACCAGTCCAGCTGCTCCGCGGCATGTGGGATGTTCCCAGGCCAGGGATCCAACCAGCACCCTGTGCACTGCAAGGTGGTGTCTTTACTCACTGGACCACCAGGGAAGCCCCCTATAAAATTTTTTTTAAACAAAGGATGCTTCACAAAATAACTAGTATCATAGTTACTTGCTGATACAGAAGTGCTTAATTCCCCAGCACCTAGAATGCCATTATTTTTTTCTTTAAACAATAAGGATATAACAGTGTTCATATTATCACTGGAGTAATGATTATTGCTGTGACAGCACACGCCTGTGCTTATGACTGCCCTAAATCAGGGATTTAGAAGTGTAGCAAGACACCAAAGAACATGATTCCGTGCTTCTTAAGTGAGAGCAACAATATACATCTGAATTAATTAATAGCAATTCAATCCTCAAGATATTGTGGCATATTTTAGTAAATCAACAGTAATTATTTCCTGTCTAATCTTTATAATCATTAGTAATCAGGAAAGGGCTGTACTTGAAAATTAAATTATATTAAGCTTATAAATGATATTGCTACAATGAAAAATAAAGCTATTACCATATTAATAAATCAAGATATTAATAATTTTTTACTGGCATATTTCTTGTATGATAGCTGTATGTATAGGTATATGAGGGTATGGAAGAATGGATACATAGACAAATACATAAGTAAACATCTGCATACGATACAACTGAAGCCACGTGCCTTTCCTTGATCTGAACATAAAATTTCAGTTCATTTTAAGTTATGAATTGCCTATTTTCCCAAGCATCCTACCACATGGGGCACAAATATAAATAAGACTTCTATGAGATCTGGGGCTCATATGCTAGCATAGTAGAGGTCATATTTCAGAGACTAAACTTACAACCTGCTTTTCAACTCTACAGATTTTCTACAAACATTAAAAATTTGCAAAGAAATGTTACTAAAGGATACACAGAGGACTTCAAGCTGCCTGAAAAATGTTAGCAATGCACTCTTAATACTATTAGATGCATTTTATGGAGCAAGTTAGGGAGATGCTGTTTTATTTTGGAGGGGGGTCGGGTTGGGGAGGGAGCGGGGTGGGCAGGCCACTTCTATCAGTCTTTTCATTTATCTATTATCATCCATCTTTGTTTTCTGGCCCGTGTGGGTCTCCCATCACAGTGGCCTCTGTTGTCACAGAGCACCGGCTCTGGGCGCATGCACTCCAGAGCTCCAGCTTGGTAATTGGACACATCGGTCCAGCCGCTCAGCAGCACGTGGGATCTTCCCAGGCCAGGGATCCAATTGTCGCCCCTTGCACTGCAAGGTGGTGTCCTTACCCACTGGACCACCAGGGAAGCCCCAGGAGATGCTTTTTGATTGGTTGCAACCCACAACAAATCACTAAGGGGTTCTTTTTCGATGTGTTTGCAGAGGACAGGGTGATATTGCTTTATGCTTTTCCTACATTTGTGTACCTTGGAATTTGATGTATAGCATTTTGAACCTTATTAATTAGGATGTCACTCTTCAGAGGATTGTGGTATTCAGAAAATGCCTAGGTTGCAGTTTCCTTCCAAGTAAAGTTTCCATCAATGGTAGTAAATGAGTATATATTTCCCAAGGGAATGATAAATATGTGTAAGGTGATATGCTGAGTGTGCTAAAAGTAAATACAAAATTTAATGAAAAAAAAAAAAAAAACAACCTTTCTAAAAACTCTCACATATTCTGGTATTCCTCTACCCAATTCATCTCCTCACCCTGATATTACAAAAAAAGAAAAGAGCAGGCCTTCCCTGGTAGCTCAGTGGTGAATAATTCACCTGCCAATGCAGGAGACACAGCTTCCATCCCTGCTCTGGCAGGATCCCGGTCACAGAGCAACTGAGCCCATGCACCCCAACTATTGAGCCTGTGCTCTAGAACCTGGGATCCACAACTACTGAAGTCTAAGCACCTTAGAGTCTGTGCTCTACAACAAGAGAAACCACCACAATGAGAAATCCTAACACTGAAATGAAAGAGTAGCCCCCACTTGCTGCTACTAGAAGTCCTGCACAACAACAAAGACACAGCCTAAATGAATAAATAAATGAAATTATTAAAACAAGAAAAAGCATTATGAGAAAGACAAAGAATCAGTGCTTCCTACCATATGAAATCATGGACCCCTGACATATATTACTTCAGCTAATGCACTCTTAATACTATTAGATGCATTTTATGGAGCAAGTTAGGGAGATGCTGTTTTATTTTGGAGGGGGGTCGGGTTGGGGAGGGAGCGGGGTGGGCAGGCCACTTCTATCAGTCTTTTCATTTATCTATTATCATCCATCTTTGTTTTCTGGCCCGTGTGGGTCTCCCATCACAGTGGCCTCTGTTGTCACAGAGCACCGGCTCTGGGCGCATGCACTCCAGAGCTCCAGCTTGGTAATTGGACACATCGGTCCAGCCGCTCAGCAGCACGTGGGATCTTCCCAGGCCAGGGATCCAATTGTCGCCCCTTGCACTGCAAGGTGGTGTCCTTACCCACTGGACCACCAGGGAAGCCCCAGGAGATGCTTTTTGATTGGTTGCAACCCACAACAAATCACTAAGGGGTTCTTTTTCGATGTGTTTGCAGAGGACAGGGTGATATTGCTTTATGCTTTTCCTACATTTGTGTACCTTGGAATTTGATGTATAGCATTTTGAACCTTATTAATTAGGATGTCACTCTTCAGAGGATTGTGGTATTCAGAAAATGCCTAGGTTGCAGTTTCCTTCCAAGTAAAGTTTCCATCAATGGTAGTAAATGAGTATATATTTCCCAAGGGAATGATAAATATGTGTAAGGTGATATGCTGAGTGTGCTAAAAGTAAATACAAAATTTAATGAAAAAAAAAAAAAAAACAACCTTTCTAAAAACTCTCACATATTCTGGTATTCCTCTACCCAATTCATCTCCTCACCCTGATATTACAAAAAAAGAAAAGAGCAGGCCTTCCCTGGTAGCTCAGTGGTGAATAATTCACCTGCCAATGCAGGAGACACAGCTTCCATCCCTGCTCTGGCAGGATCCCGGTCACAGAGCAACTGAGCCCATGCACCCCAACTATTGAGCCTGTGCTCTAGAACCTGGGATCCACAACTACTGAAGTCTAAGCACCTTAGAGTCTGTGCTCTACAACAAGAGAAACCACCACAATGAGAAATCCTAACACTGAAATGAAAGAGTAGCCCCCACTTGCTGCTACTAGAAGTCCTGCACAACAACAAAGACACAGCCTAAATGAATAAATAAATGAAATTATTAAAACAAGAAAAAGCATTATGAGAAAGACAAAGAATCAGTGCTTCCTACCATATGAAATCATGGACCCCTGACATATATTACTTCAGCTCACTGAAGTTAATACAGTGCAATGGAGATATGGACTTGGGCAGCAGAGAATTGGTTCAAATCCTAGTCCTGATAGCTCTACAATGTTCAGTTTTTTAATAGTAAACTTGAGATAAAAATCTAACTCAAAGGACTATTATGAAATGATTTTAATTTACAAATAGAAAACATCTAGGAAAAAAAAATTGAAAGAAAACCATAAAACAAATTTTTGCTCCACCAGCTCCTCAAATCGTCACTTGTTCACCAGTCCCCAAGATGAAAAATTCTTTTCTAAAAAGGTATTTAGCCACCAACAATGATGTTATTGATAGGACTATGGATCAAATTCACAGAAAAGTCAATCCCATTATAACAAACCCTTTACTATTGCCATGGCAATCTTTTGGAATTCTTTTTTAACAAGGTTTGCTGCATCTTTTAACCCGCCAAATTGAGTCCTTCCGACTTGGCTCCAAAACTGCATTACCTGATCAATGATGCCTGACCCACACCTGCTCTCAAGCCAGAGACACATAGCACAACAGCCACTGGAACTGGAACTGGAAGCTGGGCCCAGCTTTACCCGCCCACCCCTCTGCTCATTGGTCTTTTGACAAGATGTCCACCTCAAAGGATTATTATGAATATAAAACAGAGGATAGACATCAAGAGCCTACCAGAGTAGTTGATATGCAGTAAGTGATCAAAAAGCTTAGTTACTTTTACATCACATCAGCTATAGAGGAAATGTAAACAACAAAGTAAAATAGAAATCATTCATATGCTTCCAAAATTTCAGATTTTAAAATCAAATTTGTATAGTCATAAAACATGAAAGCAAGAATAATCACATTTAATATTGCACAACTAGACTTCTCAAAATCAATCTGTGTTTGTCTCTAATTAGTCAAAATCAGTGAAGAGAGAAGCCGTGGGAACCTGGAGCGAGAAGCCATGGGAACCCAGAGTGAGAAGCCGCAGGAACCCGCCGCGAGAAGCAGTGATGCCGCAAGAAGCGCCGCATCGCGGATAAATTATTTCTTATCTTCCTGTCTCCACTATTCTCTTCCAAATACACTAAACAATGCACACACTAATCTTTGCTACCTAACCCTATAAAATCCTTCCAAGACGAATCTATTCCTTCTCATTACCTATACACTCTCCTCCTCGTCACCCTCAACACATGTCCTAGTTAAAAATTGCTCTCGTTGTAATTATCCAAGCCAGGACCTTGCGCTGGATCTGTTTATTCAGGCACTATTTTAATTAATTCAAAGCTTAACGGGGAAGTATCATCTGTGATTGCGTGATTTGCCAGAAAGATTTTCTGTGCCTTATCTCTGTAAAACTGGTCAGTTGTGGGGATTGTTGTGTATGTATGTATATCTTACTATTATGTTAGAAAACATCTAGATGCTTTTATGACTGTCACCCATCAGAAATGCACCTCTTGTTCCTCAGATGCTATTATGTGAACTAATATCACGGAACACCATAGCAAACCAGATATAGAGCCTACACCCCCTGACAAATCATCAAACCAAGGATCCTCGGAGTGGAAGCCCTGATTCCAAGACCCCATACTATCAAAGAACATACCACACTAGAGATTTTTCATCTGTAAACCAGACCTAACACCATCCAAGTCACAAACCACTGAACCCTTCTAGAAGGACAGAAACCCAAGGGAAGGGAGAATTCAACCAAGAAACCTGGTGGGGAAAAGAACTCTACACACACAGACACACACAAAGAAACAAAAATTAACCTAATAATGAAACGTCAGAGAAACACTGCACAAATGAAGGACCAAGCTAGAGAAACACCACTTCAAATGACAGAGGAAGAGAGAGAGAGACAAACTATCTGAAAGAGAATTCAGAAAAGCTATACTAATGAGGATGCAAAACACCGAAAACAGAATATTAGAGGAAATTAGTGCATTGAGAAGAGACATGCAAGAAATGAAAAATAAGCAAATGGAGACAACCAACTCAATTGATGAACTCAAAAATACTACAGAAGGTCTCAACAGTAGAGTATCAGAGGCTGAAGAACGGATAAGTGAGCTGGAGGACAGAATGGTGGAAATAAGTGCTGAAGAACACAACTAAACTGAAAGAATTAAAAGAACTGAGGATAGCATGAGAGACCTATGGGACAATATCAAGCGCACCAACATTAGAATTATAGGAGTTCCAGAAGAAGAAGAGGGGAAGAAAGGCTACGAAAAAATTCTTGAAGAGGTTATAGTTGAAAACTTCCGCAACATGGGAAAGGAAGTAGTCAACCAATCCAAGAAGCACAAAGAGTTCCACACAGGCTGAACCCCAGAAGAAACACACCAAGGCACATTCTAATCAAACTAACACAAACCAAATATAAAGACAGAATACTAAAAGCAGCTAGGAACAAACAACAAATAACATATAAAGGAAACCCCACACGTTTAACTGAGGATCTTTCAACAGAAGCCCTGCAGGCCAGAAGAAAATGGCAAGACACATTTAAACAGCTAAAAGAGAATAACCTCCAACCAAGATTTCTCTACCCAGCAAGAATCTCATTCAGAATTGATGGTGAAGTCAAAAGCTTCACAGACAAGCAAAAACTAAACGAATTCTGTACCACAAAACCAGCCCTACAACAAGTGTTAAATGGCCTGATATAGCCAATAAATACAAGAGTAGGAGAAGCCTTACAAATAAAACCCCAAATTTCTAAGAAGATGACAATAGAAAGATTCATATCAATAATTACTTTGAACGTAAATGGACTAAATGCTCCAACCAAACGACACAGGCTGGCTGAATGGATCCAGAAGCAAGACCCATATATATATGCTGTTTACAAGAGACCCACTTCAGACCTAGAGACACCCATAGACTGAAAGTGAAAGGCTGGAAAAAGATATTCCATGCAAATGGAAATCAAAAGAAAGCTGGAGTAGCAATCCTCGTATCAGACAAAATAGACTTTAAACTAAAGAAGATTCTAAGAGACAAGGCAGGTCACTACATCATGATTAAGGGATCTATCCAAGAGGAGGACAACAGTCATGAATATCTACGCACCCAACACAAGGGCACCTCAATACATAAGACAGGTACTTTCAGACATAAAAGAAGAAATCAACAATAACACAGTCATAGTAGGAGACTTTAACACTCCTCTCACACCAATGGACAGATCATTCAAACAGAAAATTAATAAAGAAACATAAGCCTTAAATGCCACACTAGAAAAGATGGACCTCATTGATATCTTTAGGACATTCCATCCAAAAGCAGAAGAATACACTTTCTTCTCAAGTGCTCACGGAACATTTTCCAGGATAGACCACATTTTGGGCCACAAATCAAACCTCAGTCAGTTGAAGAAAACCGAAATTATATCAACCATCTTCTCGGACCACAATGCAATGAGACTAGAGATCGACTACTGGAAAAAAAAACCTAAAAACACAAACATATAGAGATTAAACAATACATACCTAAAAAACCAACTGAGCACTGAGGAAATCAAAGGAGAAATTAAACAATTCCTAGAAGAAAATGACAATGGACACACGACCGTGCAAAACCTATGGGATACTGCAAAGGCAGATCTAAGAGGGAAATTTATAGCAATACAATCCCACCTCAAGAAACTAGGAAAATATGAAGCAGATGACCTAAGCCTCCACTTAAAACAATTGGAGAAAGAAGAACAAAACCACCCCAAAGCCAGCAGAAGAAGAGAAATCATAAGGATCAGAGCAGAAATAAATGAGAAAGAAAAATGAAAGAAACAATAGTAAAGATAAATAAATCAAAAAGCTGGTTCTTTGAAAGGGTAAACAAAATTCACAAGCCACTGGCCAGACGCATTAAGAAAAAGAGAGAGAAGAACCAGATCACCAAAATCAAAAATGAAGAAGGAGAGATTACAACAGATCATGCAGAAATCCAAAGGATTCAAAGAGAACATTATGAACAACTCTACGGCAACAAACTGGACAACCTGGATGAAATGGACAGTTTCTTAGAGAAGATTAATCTCCCAAGACTGAGCCAGGAAGAAACAGAAACTTTGAACAACCCAATCACAAGCTCAGAAATCGAATTTGGATTAAAAATCTACCCCAAAATAAAAGCTCAGGGCCAGATGGCTTCACAACCAAATTCTACCAAACATTTAAAGAAGAGCTAATGCCTGTCCTTCTAAAACTCTTTTGAAAAATTGCACAGGAAGGAAAACTTCCAAACACATTCTACGACGCCATCACCCTGATACCCAAACCAGGCAAAGACAACACAAAAAAGGAAAACTATAGGCCAATTCCACTGATGAACTTAGATGCCAAGATCCTCAACAAAATCCTAGCAAACAGAATTCAACGACACATCAAAAAACTCATACATCACGATCAAGTCAGGTTCATCCCAGGCACACAAGGATTCTTCAACATCCGCAAATCAATCCATGTGATATACCATATCAACAAATTGAAAGACAAAAACCACATGATCATCTCAATAGATGCAGAAAAAGCCTTCGACAAAGTACAACACCCATTTATGATCAAAACTCTTCAGAAAATGGGCATAGAAGGAACCTATCTCAACATAGTGAAAGTCATACATGAGAAGTCCACAGCGAACATTATCCTTAATGGTAAAAAACTGAAAGCATTCCCTCTAAGCTCAGGAACAAGACAGGGGTGTCCACTTTCACCGCTACTATTCAACATAGTCCTGGAAGTCCTAGCAACAGCAATAAGAGAAGAGAAATAAATCAAAGGAATCCAGATTGGAAAGGAAGAAGTCAAGCTCTCTCTTTTTGCAGACGACATGGTCTTATACATAGAAAATCCCAAAGACTCTATTACAAAGCTACTAGAGCTAATCAAGGAATTCAGCAAAGTCGCAGGATACAAAGTCAACACACAGAAATCACTGGCATTCCTATACACAAACAATGAAAAATCAGAAAAATTAAATCAAAGAGGCAGTCCCCTTTACCACTGCAACCAAAAGAATCAAATATCTAGGAATAAACCTACCCAAAGAAACAAAAGAACTGTACACAGAAAATTACAAGACACTCATGAGAGACATTAAAGAAGACTTAAACAGATGGAGAGATATTCCATGTTCCTGAATTGGAAGAATCAATATTGTGAAAATGACCATACTACCAAATATCATCTACAGATTCAATGCAATACCTATCCAACTACCACTGACATTTTTCACAGAACTAGACCAAACAATAACACAGTTCATATGGAAACACAAAAGACCTCGAATAGCCAAAGCAATCCTGAGAAAGAAAAACAGAGTTGGAAGGATCAGCCTCCCTAACTTCAGACTCTACTACAAAGCAACAGTCATCAAGACAGTATGGTACTGGCACAAAAAAAGGACTATAGATCAATGGAACAAGATTGAGAACCCAGAGATAAACCCACGCACCTATGGGTACCTTATTTTTGACAAAGGAGGCGAAACTATAAAATGGGACAAATAAAGCCTCTTCAACAAATGGTGCTAGGAAAATTGGACAGCTACATGCAAAAAAATGAAGTTGGAACATTCCCTGAAACCATAGACTAAGATCAACTCAAAATGGATTAAAGACCTACATGTAAGACCAGAAACCATCAAACTCTTAGAGGAGAATATAGGCAAAACCCTCAAGGACATCAATCAAAGCAAGATCTTCTCTGACCCACCTACTAGAATAGTGGAACTGAAAAGAAAAGTGAACACGTGGGACCTCATGAGACTTAACAGCTTTTGTACAGCAAAAGAAATCACCAAAAAGTTGAACACACACCCCACAGAGTGGGAGAAAATCATAGCAAATGAAACAACAGACAAAGAATTAATCTCCAAAATCTGCAAGCAACTCAGACAACTCAGCACAGGGAAAACAAACAACCCAATCAAAAAATGGAAAAAAAAAGATCTAAAGAGATGCCTCTCCAAAAAGGACATACAGATGGCCCAAAAGCACATGAAACGCTGCTCAACCTCGCTTATCATTAGAGAAATGCAAATTAAAACCACAATGAGATACCACCTCACACCCGACAGAATGGCCATCACCCACAAATCGACAGACAATAAATGCTGGAGAGGGTGCGGAGAAAAGGGAACCCTCTTGCATTGCTGGTGGGAATGTAAATTGATACAACCTCTATAGAAGACAGTATGGAGATTCCTTAAAAAACTAAAAATAGAAGCACCCTATGACCCAGCAATCCCACTATTAGGCCTATACCCTGATGAAATCAAAACTGAAAAGCACTTGTACCCCAATGTTCCTGATTTAATCACGATTCAATGCAATACCTATCCAACTACCACTGACATTTTTCACAGAACTAGACCAAACAATAACACAGTTCATATGGAAACACAAAAGACCTCGAATAGCCAAAGCAATCCTGAGAAAGAAAAACAGAGTTGGAAGGATCAGCCTCCCTAACTTCAGACTCTACTACAAAGCAACAGTCATCAAGACAGTATGGTACTGGCACAAAAAAAGGACTATAGATCAATGGAACAAGATTGAGAACCCAGAGATAAACCCACGCACCTATGGGTACCTTATTTTTGACAAAGGAGGCGAAACTATAAAATGGGACAAATAAAGCCTCTTCAACAAATGGTGCTAGGAAAATTGGACAGCTACATGCAAAAAAATGAAGTTGGAACATTCCCTGAAACCATAGACTAAGATCAACTCAAAATGGATTAAAGACCTACATGTAAGACCAGAAACCATCAAACTCTTAGAGGAGAATATAGGCAAAACCCTCAAGGACATCAATCAAAGCAAGATCTTCTCTGACCCACCTACTAGAATAGTGGAACTGAAAAGAAAAGTGAACACGTGGGACCTCATGAGACTTAACAGCTTTTGTACAGCAAAAGAAATCACCAAAAAGTTGAACACACACCCCACAGAGTGGGAGAAAATCATAGCAAATGAAACAACAGACAAAGAATTAATCTCCAAAATCTGCAAGCAACTCAGACAACTCAGCACAGGGAAAACAAACAACCCAATCAAAAAATGGAAAAAAAAAGATCTAAAGAGATGCCTCTCCAAAAAGGACATACAGATGGCCCAAAAGCACATGAAACGCTGCTCAACCTCGCTTATCATTAGAGAAATGCAAATTAAAACCACAATGAGATACCACCTCACACCCGACAGAATGGCCATCACCCACAAATCGACAGACAATAAATGCTGGAGAGGGTGCGGAGAAAAGGGAACCCTCTTGCATTGCTGGTGGGAATGTAAATTGATACAACCTCTATAGAAGACAGTATGGAGATTCCTTAAAAAACTAAAAATAGAAGCACCCTATGACCCAGCAATCCCACTATTAGGCCTATACCCTGATGAAATCAAAACTGAAAAGCACTTGTACCCCAATGTTCATTGCAGCTCTTTATACAATAGGCAGAACATGGAAGCAACCATCGACAAATGAATAGATACAGAAGCCCTGGTACACATATACAATGGAATACTACTCAGATGTTAAAAGAAATGGAGAAGACTCAGTCCTAATGAGGTGGCTAGCTCTAGAACCTATCATAAAAAGTGAAGTCAAAAAGAGAAAGACAGATACAGCATACTAACACACATATATGGAATCTAGTAGGACGGTCTTGATAACACACGCAGTGAACTCATGGAAAAACAGACAGAGCATAGACATATGGACATTGTGGGGAAGAAATAGGGAGGGGGAGGCATGGAGACAGTAACATGGAAACCTATACTGTCATGTGTGGAAAAGACAGCTATTGTCATTGTGCTAAGGGAATAGGAGTACCTACAATCACTTGGGGCGATGGTCTGGAGGGGGTGGGAAGGGGGGAACTGGGTGAGGGGAGCGTCCAGGATATGCATATGAATGATCTGGGAACATACATGTTGGTGAACAAAAAAACTCTGTAAAATCTTTAAAGAATAATAATAATAATAAAAAAAATCAGTGAGGATACATTGCGTTTGACTTCAGTACCGCGGGGTCCAGCCATTTCCTGCTTCTATTTATGTGTGTGCTGTTCCATGAAGATAGCTCCCTAGGCATAAATTCCATCACTGGGGCTAAAAATTGCCTGAAGAATAACTTTTTAAAAACTTGTTGAAGGGTTTCCCTGATTATCCAGTGGGTAAGGATACCGCCTTGCAGTGCAAGGGGCACCGGTTCGATCCCTGGCCTGGGAAGATCCCACGTGCGGCGGAGTGGCTGGACCGATGTGTCCCATTGCTGAGCCGGAGCTCTAGAGCACGTGCGCCCAGAGCTGGTGCTCTGTGACAACAGAGGCCATGCGATGGGAGGCCCACACAGGCCAAAGAACAAAGATGGATGAAACTGAATAAATGAAAAGACCGATAGAAGTGGCCCGCCCCCGCTCCAAAAAAAAAAAAAAAAACTTGCTGAAGAAACTGCTGTGGGGTTGGTCCTAATCAGTACTTAATTTTAACATATTATCATCAAGTGCTAAGAATTAATTTTGTAATGATTACTGAAAGTACTCAATTGATTAATAGCACTCTCTATTGTCTCCAGCTATTACAGGACATGCCTCTCACTGATCACAGATCAGTGGTTCTTTACATTAAACCATCAGCTCTGCATTTCTCCAATATTCATTTAGAAACTCATCTGTGGCCCAAATAAACCATTTTTTGAATCATTATTTACTCTTTGTTGACTATTCAGAATCCATTTTTTGCTCCTCCATAGAAACCAAAGCCCAATTTTGGGAATGTGGCAAAGCTTTCAGCTACACTACATGTTTGTTCCAACTGCTCTCACAGGTGGCCAAGTGACACACTGCTCTAGCCAGTTAGTAGTAGACTCTTCTTAGGATTTTGGAAAAAAATTATGCTGCATTTTTATAGGTTTTTCCTCTTCCCTCCTGCCTAGAATTGGAAGGAAGATACAACTGCAGTTGTGCACTGCAATGTACATGTTTATACTGTACAGATACAATCCAAAGAGGCTGGGACAGAATGAAGAATCACAGGCTCACAATCATTGACTACTGACCCTTATTGAAGACAATGGGTTAGATTTAAGTCATAAAACTGTCTTAGAATGGGAAGAGAAGTGATAAACCTATGTGAACACAGTGGAAGGGGAAGGGGTGCACTAACGCTTCTTAGAACTCTAGCATTCACTGGAACCCAAAGACAGGACATGGAACATCAGGAATATATACAAGTTTGAGACACTGATTAAAGCACATTTCTTCAAGGTAAGATTAATTCAGGAACTCAAAATAATCTACACCATAACTGAGAGAACGCATCTGTGAGATGAGAGGGGTGACTGAAAGCCCAAACTAATGGAATGAGCTCTATAATTTTATAGGAATCACTATTGCTGGTCTTTTCATTTTCTTCTCTTGAAAAAAGTTTACTATGATGAAATATTCTCGGTTCTCCTTCTAGACTTGTCGTACTTTTTAATGTTATCCTGGGAAGTAGTAATTCCTTTTTAATGTTCTAAATGGAAAGAGTTGAGAACAACTGTCAAGAGAGGCATTATCATCGACATTATAGTCTCTGATGCATGATCTCAGGTATTATGAGATGAAAAACAAGACTGTTATTGCTTTGTAAATCTGAGGATGTCTGGTCTTTTTAGACATTCAATGCATTATGGCATGTCCTAGAAACTTACACTTTGATCATGTTCAGTGAGTAGAAATCACTGAGTTTTTGCTCAGTTCACAATTCACAATAGTCAGGAAACTCCAGAGACTTTTCTTTAGTCATCATTGATATCAGGCACTGTGAAGTGAAATGTCTACTGCTGAGCTCAGTTAATCCTCTAAGCTCCAATATGAGGGATCATTACCATCTTTATTTCTCATATATAGAATCATATTTGGCAAGGCTAAGTTCCTTGACCTCTCTTGGACTCCAGTTTGGATGAGGCACTGAGATATCTCAAAGGGTATTCATTTTCCTCATTGTAATTTTTGGTATAAAACATCTGCTGTGTGTGGCCATGTCTTAACTCTCTGTGACCCTATGGACTGTAGCCCACCAATCTCCTCTGTACATGAATTTTTCCAGGCAAGAATAACTAAAGAAGGTTTCCATTTCCTTCTCTGAGGGATCTTCCCTATTGAGGGATTGAAACCTTGTATCTTCCGCATTGGAAGGTAAATTCTTCACAACTGCAATACCTGGGAAGCCTAGAAAAATCTGCTGGCAAATATACAATGCACGGTAGGCTCTGAGGTCATACATTCTATATGCATGTATGAGTCCTACACAAATTTGAAAGCAAGCAAACAATGCCACAAAATGACTGCACTGTTTTTTAAAATATTTTATTTTCAATTCATTCTTGGTTAGTAACTACTTTAGGGGCTTCCCTGGTGGCTCAAAATCTGCCTGCAATGTGGGAGACCTGGATTCAATCTTCAGTCAGGAAAACCCTTGAAAAGGGAATAGCAACCCACTCCAGTATTCTTGCCTGGAGAATTCTATGGACAGAGGAGCCTGGCAGGCTGCAAACCTTCGATGGGGTCACAGAGTCAGACACAACTGAGTGACTAACACACACTTTTTAAAAGTAGTTATTCTTTAACTATTTGTCTGTCCTTTATATATTGTGATACATCAATATCCAGTGTTAAGTAACTACTGTCTGAAAGAATATAGCTTAACACCACAATATTTTGAGAGATTAGCAAAAATTTTGGTGACATTTTGGCAAAACGATTATTAGTGCTATAATGAATTAACACACAAGGAAGGGGGACATGGAACCTGAGATTTATTATGTTTTAATAAATGTCTTAAAAGCTACAGAGGATTCACTGTCTAGGCTACTTGTAAATCATTGAATAAAGGGTTATCAGAATCTTCTAAGGGAATTAGAGTATCACAGTAAGATGAGTAGATTTATGAATTTGTTTCTCCATTCAATAAATATTTACTAATAAATTTTAAAGGACCAGACTAAACAAAACAGAAACCAAGTCTCCACTTTCTTGGCACTTATGCAACAGCAGACAGTTGTGTCCACATTTAGCAAACTGAAAACCTCAGTACAGGTCATCATTGGTAAACAAAGGCATGTGTTACACTCATAGAAAAAACTTGACTCCGTGGGTTAGGTATAAGCAAGGACCCCAGAGATGATTTCCCAGAGGCTTCAAAGTAGGTGTACACGCAGATCTAAAGTCTAAAGGCTGGGCTTAAAGTCCTTTAAAAATGATTTAAGGGCTCATATCAAAGCATATCATTCTGGGCTACAAAACCAATGCCAGAAATAAAAAGCTGGTCTTATGGTTTTGACAGAGTCTGAGACTTCCCAGCTCTCTGAGTTCATGCTTATACCAACCTGCAAACGGGAAGCCAAAATGACAATGCACGGTAGGCTCTGAGGTCATACATTCTATATGCATGTATGAGTCCTACACAAATTTGAAAGCAAGCAAACAATGCCACAAAATGACTGCACTGTTTTAAAATATTTTATTTTCAATTCATTCTTGGTTAGTAACTACTTTAGGGGCTTCCCTGGTGGCTCAAAATCTGCCTGCAATGTGGGAGACCTGGATTCAATCTTCAGTCAGGAAAACCCTTGAAAAGGGAATAGCAACCCACTCCAGTATTCTTGCCTGGAGAATTCTATGGACAGAGGAGCCTGGCAGGCTGCAAACCTTCGATGGGGTCACAGAGTCAGACACAACTGAGTGACTAACACACACTTTTTAAAAGTAGTTATTCTTTAACTATTTGTCTGTCCTTTATATATTGTGATACATCAATATCCAGTGTTAAGTAACTACTGTCTGAAAGAATATAGCTTAACACCACAATATTTTGAGAGATTAGCAAAAATTTTGGTGACATTTTGGCAAAACGATTATTAGTGCTATAATGAATTAACACACAAGGAAGGGGGACATGGAACCTGAGATTTATTATGTTTTAATAAATGTCTTAAAAGCTACAGAGGATTCACTGTCTAGGCTACTTGTAAATCATTGAATAAAGGGTTATCAGAATCTTCTAAGGGAATTAGAGTATCACAGTAAGATGAGTAGATTTATGAATTTGTTTCTCCATTCAATAAATATTTACTAATAAATTTTAAAGGACCAGACTAAACAAAACAGAAACCAAGTCTCCACTTTCTTGGCACTTATGCAACAGCAGACAGTTGTGTCCACATTTAGCAAACTGAAAACCTCAGTACAGGTCATCATTGGTAAACAAAGGCATGTGTTACACTCATAGAAAAAACTTGACTCCGTGGGTTAGGTATAAGCAAGGACCCCAGAGATGATTTCCCAGAGGCTTCAAAGTAGGTGTACACGCAGATCTAAAGTCTAAAGGCTGGGCTTAAAGTCCTTTAAAAAATGATTTAAGGGCTCATATCAAAGCATATCATTCTGGGCTACAAAACCAATGCCAGAAATAAAAAGCTGGTCTTATGGTTTTGACAGAGTCTGGAGACTTCCCAGCTCTCTGAGTTCTTTATCCAGCACATTAATACCAACCTGCGTGCCTTACCTCATCTACAACTAAGAGGACCAAAAGAGCATATATTGGAAAGTGGTTTTGAAAATAGCAGTTTTATTACTGTAAAGTTAAAAGAGGGCATGACTCTTGCATCTGAAAAAAATAATGATGTTAATGGGGCAAAAAAATAAAAACATAGTTATTGTGTGGGGTGGGATTTTTGTCCCTTTTTATTTTCTAAATGTATTAAAATACATATTAAATATTTACTCTGTTTGAGACAGAAATACATAAAGTGCTTGATGATCAGCAATAGTATAACAGACAAGTCACAGTACAAGAAACTCTTATTCTTTTAAACCTTGATATGAAAAATTATCACAACTTAAAAATGATGGGCCTAGGAAAATGAAGGTGCACTGTTATTTTCAGAAACTCTCACAATGTTTAGGGCATGATAAATAATTTTCTGAGTGTTTCTACTATGTTTTATACCGTTGAGTCTTCAATTACATTACACTGAAATATGAAATCATGTGATATTGAAATAAGAGTATATTTATATAAATGCAAAGAGATAGATAGGCATTTATTAGAGGAAAAAATCAGTTTTATCACCACTGCAAAAGGTTTCTTGCAGCTAATAATTTTATATAAGACTAATAGCAAAAATATGTCTTTACTGTGAGTACCAAAGGACTAGGTGTTTTTCTACAACTGTACTTTAAAAACAAATCCATGCATGCAATAATTTCATTTTATGGTAAGGTTTTCACAACATTTACAGTGATGTGATTTTTTTCCCCATATTTAATGTTGATACATTTCTATAACAATAAAACAGTATTTTTATCAAGAAACAAAAGTATTTCAAAAATGAATGCATTCCTTTTACATGCATGCCAGAAATGAAACTGAGATGCACATAGGAGAGAAATATGAGAAACTGAGTATTAGATAGAAGAGCAACATTCTATTCTCATGGCCAGTAGATATGTTCTCTACTGAAAACTGATTTCAGTAATTAATACCACTTCCTTTTAAGAAAATCTCTAAACCTGAGAAGGTTAAAATCAATCTCTGTGTATCAACTTGCTAACAAGCTAATTTAGCACTTTGTTTTTAAGTGATGATGTTTCTTTTTTATCCAGTTGCTGATGGATAATCAGCAATTGTTAAGCCTACTAACTAATTGAAACATTTTCTAAATTATATGGATCTCTGGAGATGATGCATTCTACTTAACCTTGGCATGTGTTTTACATTACAGGAATCTACCAGATTATGCTATTCAAGACTTAAAAATATGCTTTCTTTTCTAATTTGTATCTCAAGATTGTTAGATGTCTCATTAAAAATTAATCAATTAAAGAAGAAAAGAATTCTCCACTATACCTGCCAGCCAGAACCAACAATAATATTTATAACTATAAAGTACCTTCTTCCAAAAGAATTTAAAACCCCCTTTAGATGACTAATCATTAATGTTTAAAGTCCTGCAAATCACAGAGATAGCTAGACATCTGAACAGCAAAACAGAAGCCGTGAAGTCATGGCATATTGTGAATGTGAAAGTGAATAGTGAAAATGTTAGTCGCTTGGCGTATCCAACTCTTTGCAGCCCCATGGACTGTAGCCCATCAGTCTTCTTGGTCCGTGGAATTTCCCAGGCAATAATAGTGGAGTGGGTTGCCATTCCCTTTTCCAGGGGATCCTCCTGACCCAGGGATCGAGCCTGAGTCTCCCACATGGCAGGCAGATTTCTCTACCATCTGAGTCATCAGGGAATGTGGGCTCTTTAAACTGACTGCTAGAATGTTCTCTAAGGAAACTCCTGGAGCAGTTGTGGCAGACCTGGTGGCACGTGCTCAGATAGAAACACCCAAGGCAGCGGGGGTCAGGAGGGCTGAAGCCAATGCTTGATTGATGCAACATACAGATGGCCAGCCTCATCCCAAAGTGTGGCAACTCTGTCATGACATAAAAAAGTCAGAATTTCCCAAAGAATCAGGCTGATGCTAAACTTCAGCTGGACTAATCTCAGCCTAGTGCTGTCCTACTCTGCTTCCCTCACACACTCATGTGTCCACACGAACTCATTCACAATAAACTACCTGCACATGAATCTGACTCTGTGGAACCTAATGTAAAACAGAATGTTTCCACAAGCAACAGCATTCATTTAATACTTAAAATTCCTTCAAAGCCTGACTGACAGGCACTTTACATTGTCATCTCACTGAATACAAGAGTTCTGCAGGGTGATCAACTGTCACTGAATGGGGCTGAGGAGTTTCCTGGAAGGTAGGATTTTAAAAATTGGATCTCTGGAGATGATGCATTCTACTTAACCTTGGCATGTGTTTTACATTACAGGAATCTACCAGATTATGCTATTCAAGACTTAAAAATATGCTTTCTTTTCTAATTTGTATCTCAAGATTGTTAGATGTCTCATTAAAAATTAATCAATTAAAGAAGAAAAGAATTCTCCACTATACCTGCCAGCCAGAACCAACAATAATATTTATAACTATAAAGTACCTTCTTCCAAAAGAATTTAAAACCCCCTTTAGATGACTAATCATTAATGTTTAAAGTCCTGCAAATCACAGAGATAGCTAGACATCTGAACAGCAAAACAGAAGCCGTGAAGTCATGGCATATTGTGAATGTGAAAGTGAATAGTGAAAATGTTAGTCGCTTGGGCGTATCCAACTCTTTGCAGCCCCATGGACTGTAGCCCATCAGTCTTCTTGGTCCGTGGAATTTCCCAGGCAATAATAGTGGAGTGGGTTGCCATTCCCTTTTCCAGGGGATCCTCCTGACCCAGGGATCGAGCCTGAGTCTCCCACATGGCAGGCAGATTTCTCTACCATCTGAGTCATCAGGGAATGTGGGCTCTTTAAACTGACTGCTAGAATGTTCTCTAAGGAAACTCCTGGAGCAGTTGTGGCAGACCTGGTGGCACGTGCTCAGATAGAAACACCCAAGGCAGCGGGGGTCAGGAGGGCTGAAGCCAATGCTTGATTGATGCAACATACAGATGGCCAGCCTCATCCCAAAGTGTGGCAACTCTGTCATGACATAAAAAAGTCAGAATTTCCCAAAGAATCAGGCTGATGCTAAACTTCAGCTGGACTAATCTCAGCCTAGTGCTGTCCTACTCTGCTTCCCTCACACACTCATGTGTCCACACGAACTCATTCACAATAAACTACCTGCACATGAATCTGACTCTGTGGAACCTAATGTAAAACAGAATGTTTCCACAAGCAACAGCATTCATTTAATACTTAAAATTCCTTCAAAGCCTGACTGACAGGCACTTTACATTGTCATCTCACTGAATACAAGAGTTCTGCAGGGTGATCAACTGTCACTGAATGGGGCTGAGGAGTTTCCTGGAAGGTAGGATTTTCAGTGGTAAAACCAGAAAAGTCTCAAGCAAACCAGGAAACATTGGTCATCCTACCCTGTCCTCAAGCCTCCCATTCCCCCTTTCTGATGAACTAAAGCTAGCAAAGGTGAATAATGAGCAAAGTTTTAAAACAGCATAGCTGAGACCCCAACTCAAGTGTGTCTGACTCCCAAGACAAGGCTTATCCAAACACATTAGATGGTTGCCTAGTATTTGCCCTACTCACTGTAGCCTTGTTTGCTGTCCAAAGTCTTCCTCTTTTATTAAAGTATTACAAAAGCACATTTTTGTTTGCTTAATAGATGAACTGACATCAAAGAACAAACAAGGCAAACAGAGAATGACATCAAAATATGGTCCAGGTCAATAGTTTGTCTTGCCTGCTAACTGGCTTAATGCCTTATCCTATTTTAGACTATTTTCATCTTTATATTCAAGTAAAAATGTAATACCTAGTGGGAAGATATCATGATCAGTAGTGAATTTTGATGGATAGCCAAGTTGATTTACTGAAACTGATGTGGAGTTTGGTAGGAATAGATAATAAAAAGAAAGTAGAAAAATATTTTAATAATTGCCTTATTTATTACAGGTACTTTGCAAGCTAGGTATTTCATTTACTCCTTCTTGCTGAATCCTATAAAACCAACTTCCTAGGAAATTGAGGTTGGACAGACAAAAGTGATGTAAAAGAAATGCAATCTTGAATGGTTTTCACAGAGCACTGGGAAGTTAACATGAAAAAGACTCAAAGTCAAACAGATGCCGGAGAGCACTGAGCTCTGGAAAGCCATGAAAGTTGACAAACAGCGCATCAAGGGCTCCTACTGTTCACATCAACAATAAACTACCCTGCTTCCCTCACACACTCATGTGTCCACACGAACTCATTCACAATAAACTACCTGCACATGAATCTGACTCTGTGGAACCTAATGTAAAACAGAATGTTTCCACAAGCAACAGCATTCATTTAATACTTAAAATTCCTTCAAAGCCTGACTGACAGGCACTTTACATTGTCATCTCACTGAATACAAGAGTTCTGCAGGGTGATCAACTGTCACTGAATGGGGCTGAGGAGTTTCCTGGAAGGTAGGATTTTCAGTGGTAAAACCAGAAAAGTCTCAAGCAAACCAGGAAACATTGGTCATCCTACCCTGTCCTCAAGCCTCCCATTCCCCCTTTCTGATGAACTAAAGCTAGCAAAGGTGAATAATGAGCAAAGTTTTAAAACAGCATAGCTGAGACCCCAACTCAAGTGTGTCTGACTCCCAAGACAAGGCTTATCCAAACACATTAGATGGTTGCCTAGTATTTGCCCTACTCACTGTAGCCTTGTTTGCTGTCCAAAGTCTTCCTCTTTTATTAAAGTATTACAAAAGCACATTTTTGTTTGCTTAATAGATGAACTGACATCAAAGAACAAACAAGGCAAACAGAGAATGACATCAAAATATGGTCCAGGTCAATAGTTTGTCTTGCCTGCTAACTGGCTTAATGCCTTATCCTATTTTAGACTATTTTCATCTTTATATTCAAGAAAAAATGTAATACCTAGTGGGAAGATATCATGATCAGTAGTGAATTTTGATGGATAGCCAAGTTGATTTACTGAAACTGATGTGGAGTTTGGTAGGAATAGATAATAAAAAGAAAGTAGAAAAATATTTTAATAATTGCCTTATTTATTACAGGTACTTTGCAAGCTAGGTATTTCATTTACTCCTTCTTGCTGAATCCTATAAAACCAACTTCCTAGGAAATTGAGGTTGGACAGACAAAAGTGATGTAAAAGAAATGCAATCTTGAATGGTTTTCACAGAGCACTGGGAAGTTAACATGAAAAAGACTCAAAGTCAAACAGATGCCCCGGAGAGCCACTGAGCTCTGGAAAGCCATGAAAGTTGACAAACAGCGCATCAGACAGACGACTCCTGTGGAAGGCTTCCTGAAAACCAAAAAAGCCTAAAGCTCCTTAAATGATGGTCACAGTTATACAGAATAATAGTTGAGTATGGTTTTTGAGTCTGAACTGAAGAGTTTGAATTTCAGCTCTATCACTCACTTAGTATGTGACTCTGTGTAAGCTATTTACTATCTCTGTGCCTCAGCTGGCTCATCTATATCATGGGAATGATACCTATTTGATAGACCCTATGGAAATTCAAAACTAAATGCATGTAAAGCATAGGCCTGTATTTACAGTAATCATTTATACAATGTTATTGTTCAGTTGCTAAGTTGTATCTAACACTTTTCAACCCCATGGATGGCAGCAAGCCAGGCTTCCCTGTCCTTCACTAATTTTCCTGGAATTTGCTCAAATGCATATCCATTGATTTGGTGATGCCATTCAACCATATCATTCTAGCTCTAATTATTTTTGTGAAGACAGATTGCTTGTGATTTTGTAGTTTAAAGAGCACTTCTGTATTGTCTTTAGAAACAATAAAGTGCATTGGAATAGCATATTGGCAACATCTTGGCCTTTAAATAATTACTAACAATAACATAGTATTTATCAGGAAAAGGGATTTTGCTAAAGGCTTTGTATGGATTTTATTTTCATTTAATGTTAACAATATTTTGGGATAGGACACTGTTAACCCATTTTACAGGTGAGGAAATAAAGGTCCAATGACCTGTAATAACTTACCTCAGATCACAGCCATGCTGGATGAACCTATATTAAAAATCAGATATTCTGGGGCTTCCTTGGAGGTCCAGGGGTTAAGAATCTGCCCCAAAATACAGGGGACACCAGTTTGATACCTGGTCCAGGAAGACCCAGAAGATCCCACAGCTGTGGGCACTAAGCCCATATGACCTAGAGCCTGTGCTCAGCAACAAGAGAAGTCATCGCAATGAGAAGCCCAGGCACTGCAACTAGAGAGCAGCCCCAACTTGCCACAACTAGAGAAAGCCTGTATGCACCAGTGAAGATCCACACAACCAAAAGTAAAAGTAAATAAATAAAAATTTAAAAGAACACACATTTTGATGTTAAGTCTATACGCCTGACAACACATAACAGTGCCTTTTAAGGAATAATCTGGACAGGTATAGGATGGTGACCATAGTAATGGCAACTTCCCTGTGCATTTCCAGCTCTCACAGTGCTTTATAAAGTGCCCTGGCTATTAAAGTGATGGCTGAATGTCTATCACTCACTTAGTATGTGACTCTGTGTAAGCTATTTACTATCTCTGTGCCTCAGCTGGCTCATCTATATCATGGGAATGATACCTATTTGATAGACCCTATGGAAATTCAAAACTAAATGCATGTAAAGCATAGGCCTGTATTTACAGTAATCATTTATACAATGTTATTGTTCAGTTGCTAAGTTGTATCTAACACTTTTCAACCCCATGGATGGCAGCAAGCCAGGCTTCCCTGTCCTTCACTAATTTTCCTGGAATTTGCTCAAATGCATATCCATTGATTTGGTGATGCCATTCAACCATATCATTCTAGCTCTAATTATTTTTGTGAAGACAGATTGCTTGTGATTTTGTAGTTTAAAGAGCACTTCTGTATTGTCTTTAGAAACAATAAAGTGCATTGGAATAGCATATTGGCAACATCTTGGCCTTTAAATAATTACTAACAATAACATAGTATTTATCAGGAAAAGGGATTTTGCTAAAGGCTTTGTATGGATTTTATTTTCATTTAATGTTAACAATATTTTGGGATAGGACACTGTTAACCCATTTTACAGGTGAGGAAATAAAGGTCCAATGACCTGTAATAACTTACCTCAGATCACAGCCATGCTGGATGAACCTATATTAAAAATCAGATATTCTGGGGCTTCCTTGGAGGTCCAGGGGTTAAGAATCTGCCCCAAAATACAGGGGACACCAGTTTGATACCTGGTCCAGGAAGACCCAGAAGATCCCACAGCTGTGGGCACTAAGCCCATATGACCTAGAGCCTGTGCTCAGCAACAAGAGAAGTCATCGCAATGAGAAGCCCAGGCACTGCAACTAGAGAGCAGCCCCAACTTGCCACAACTAGAGAAAGCCTGTATGCACCAGTGAAGATCCACACAACCAAAAGTAAAAGTAAATAAATAAAAATTTAAAAGAACACACATTTTGATGTTAAGTCTATACGCCTGACAACACATAACAGTGCCTTTTAAGGAATAATCTGGACAGGTATAGGATGGTGACCATAGTAATGGCAACTTCCCTGTGCATTTCCAGCTCTCACAGTGCTTTATAAAGTGCCCTGGCTATTAAAGTGATGGCTGAATGTCTGTCTGTATGGAGTATCACCCCATAGCACATTTCCTGATAGAACATGGACCAAGAGAGCCAGGGGCTAATTAAGCATCTTCCCAGCTGAAATCTCAGAGACAGCTCAGGATCACCACAGTATGGTGCGGTCCCGTAGGCAAGGTCCCAGTGAGGATAGAAGTTGAGTGCAGTATGCCTAAGAAGAGTCCGGTCCTTATCTTTATGGCCCTGAGACATAATGACTTCAATTCATCCAAACTGGATCAGAGTCAAAATTCTGGTGTATCCAATGCTATGCATTTGGCTCGCTCCCTTCCCTTCCTTTCTTTTCCACATTCCATCCAATTCATCCATTTCCATTCCATTCCATTCTATTCCTTTATATTCCACTCTACTCTATTCCAGTCCAGTCCATTCCAATGTATTGATTACTCATCCAAGGTCAGACTCTTAAGAAAGAAACAGTTGTTACAAAGGTGAAAATGATTAGGTTTTTCTCTCAAGGAGCTCTCAGGCTGACCAAGTTTCATTCAATAGATAGATTTACAAAACGAGAATCTTATTTAGCAACTCAGAATATATCTCAATCTGAGAAATGGAATGCATTATAAAGTAATCTGAATATTTTTGAGTACTCCTGGCTCTAATACAAGATTCAGTTACATGGTTCTTCCTGTTCTTAGACAAGCCTTCTCAGAAGATTTCATTCTTGGGAACTTCATTGTGAGAGTAAAATAAGACATTTTCAAGAAATGTTTCCAGCGAACCATGAAAATTAGAAAGATATGTTTCACTATTCTGGAAATACTTCCAAGTAAGACCCAGAGTCTCCAATCTCAAAATAAAGTTCTCTTTTCCTTTGAACCTTAAAAATCACCACTGCAAGATTTTATACAGATCACATTTTTCCGTCATTTTTGCCAGTCCCTCCTTTTTGTAAAGCAGTGCTGTGAACATTTGATAGCTAGAACAACTAGAACACAGAGGTCATTTTATTTGTAGAAAATTCTAGACTATTTTTGCGAAAGTCTGCTCAATTTCTGCAGAGATTTGAGAAGTCCCCTCATTTCATCGACCCTATGTTTAAAAATTATACTTCTAATATGAAATGACAGGAGAAAGCAAATGTGTTCAACACTATATACATTGTTTTAGGGAATAGAGTTCAATCTTTGGATTCCTCATTCTCTTCTACATATTACTCTTGTTCATATTCTAGAGTTTTTCAGAGATAAGCTTATGCATTATCTAAATGAGCAGTTCCTGGGGTGATTTTTAAATGTCTACTCTTGGTTCCTGCCTTACTGTTTGAAGCTAGTACACCAAAGTCTCCAAATACTCTCCCTCATTGCATCTTAATCTCTGTCTTTTAAAATACACTGGAATAGTTATTAGGTATAGTGATAGTGCCATGAGCTCTCCTTAACCTACCTGACAGTGACTCCTGGGAATCTCACCCATACAAACTCAAGCAATTAGGCATGGTGAGAGCAAGGAAGGCTCAGGTGGGGATGTTTCATTGGCTCCTGGATGCTTCATTTACTTCCAGGATGTCATTAAGAGAAAACAAGGCTGACAGAGCATAAATGCTAACACCCATGGGCCCAGCTGATGTTCTGCTGAGGCTGGATATTTGAGATTTTGCAAGTTAAGCAGTGTTACAAGTTAACATACTGTACAGATTCTGACATATAGCCGCATTTGTTAATCCTGTTTTCTTACAATGATTTCATTTGTTTTACTCTGTAGCTTACATTCAATTTAAATAAATGCTAACAAATAACCAAGAAGTAAAAGAAAGAAATGCTGTCTATGCACCTGCTAAGTTGTTACCTCATTTAATCTGCACAACACTCCAAGGACAGAGTATCACTCTGTCTGTAATAAAAATAAAGCAAATGAAACAAAAATAGGCTATGTATTCAAAGTTATTCAAAACTATGTATTCAGCACTCAGGACTCAATATGAAGCCCTACTATACCCAGGGCAAAAGTCCATGTTTTCTTCTGCTACATCATGCTACTTCCATTTCTTCCCCTTAGATATGTACCACTCAAAGAGAACAAACATGAAATTATACTGAGGCCATACAATAATGTAAAAGAATGTCTATAATGTCACACAACAGTCTCCTTCCTCATGGCCACATTCCATATCCATTTAGTAAAGAATCAGGGTCTACTCTGGGTTCCACGCATTGAGGATTAAATTGACAAAGATATTCCAGATAATCTTTTATTCCCCAAACCCTACAGTAAATCAAGGTTCTGATCATTGTAAGCCCTACCCAAAGGTTTTGCTAGAATTTTTAAATTTATAATCTGGACATCAAAGTTCACTGGAGAGTACATGGTTGAAGATTGCTTTTAATGTGGTGCCTAGCAGAGCTTATGGACAGTATTACACACCACTGAATATTGCGTATGTACTGAAGTTCATGGTACATAAACAATAGCAGAAAAAATTTAAACATTTGTATTATTCTAAAGCACAGAAGCACATCAACTTTTGTGTCTTACGTACAGCTCTTGGCACAGTAGAGAAACAAATTGTCATCTATACTGAGTTGGCTAAAAATTCCACCTAGAATTCTAGGTGGGCATGAGCATCCACCTAGAACAAGTTCATGTGATCTTACTTAGAAGTAGGGTCTTTATAGATGTAGTAATCAAGTTAGGATGAGGTCATGCTAGGTTACAGTTAGCTCTAAATCTGGAAAGACTGGGGTCCTTATAAGAAGAGGGAAATCTATACACAGAAGTACGGAAACATAGAAAAGAAGGCAAGGAAAACTTAGAAGCAGAGATTGAAGTGCTGCATTTATAAGTCAAAGAAGGACAAGAATTGCTCTCGATCACCAGAAGCTAGAAGAGGCAAGGAAACACTCTTTCCTAGAATCTTAAGAAGCAGTATGGCCCTGCACTTCCTTTTACAATGTTATTGTTACTCTGTAGCACTTAATAAAAAGTAAAAAAAAAAAAACTCAATCAGTTGTTACCTCATTTAATCTGCACAACACTCCAAGGACAGAGTATCACTCTGTCTGTAATAAAATAAAGCAAATGAAACAAAAATAGGCTATGTATTCAAAGTTATTCAAAACTATGTATTCAGCACTCAGGACTCAATATGAAGCCCTACTATACCCAGGGCAAAAGTCCATGTTTTCTTCTGCTACATCATGCTACTTCCATTTCTTCCCCTTAGATATGTACCACTCAAAGAGAACAAACATGAAATTATACTGAGGCCATACAATAATGTAAAAGAATGTCTATAATGTCACACAACAGTCTCCTTCCTCATGGCCACATTCCATATCCATTTAGTAAAGAATCAGGGTCTACTCTGGGTTCCACGCATTGAGGATTAAATTGACAAAGATATTCCAGATAATCTTTTATTCCCCAAACCCTACAGTAAATCAAGGTTCTGATCATTGTAAGCCCTACCCAAAGGTTTTGCTAGAATTTTTAAATTTATAATCTGGACATCAAAGTTCACTGGAGAGTACATGGTTGAAGATTGCTTTTAATGTGGTGCCTAGCAGAGCTTATGGACAGTATTACACACCACTGAATATTGCGTATGTACTGAAGTTCATGGTACATAAACAATAGCAGAAAAAATTTAAACATTTGTATTATTCTAAAGCACAGAAGCACATCAACTTTTGTGTCTTACGTACAGCTCTTGGCACAGTAGAGAAACAAATTGTCATCTATACTGAGTTGGCTAAAAATTCCACCTAGAATTCTAGGTGGGCATGAGCATCCACCTAGAACAAGTTCATGTGATCTTACTTAGAAGTAGGGTCTTTATAGATGTAGTAATCAAGTTAGGATGAGGTCATGCTAGGTTACAGTTAGCTCTAAATCTGGAAAGACTGGGGTCCTTATAAGAAGAGGGAAATCTATACACAGAAGTACGGAAACATAGAAAAGAAGGCAAGGAAAACTTAGAAGCAGAGATTGAAGTGCTGCATTTATAAGTCAAAGAAGGACAAGAATTGCTCTCGATCACCAGAAGCTAGAAGAGGCAAGGAAACACTCTTTCCTAGAATCTTAAGAAGCAGTATGGCCCTGCAAACACCTTGATTTAGGATTTCTACCTTCCAAAACTATGAGACAATGTGTTTCTGTTGTTCTAAGTCATCCAATTTGTTACAGCAGCCCTAAGTAATGAATATATGTCATTCATAAATATCCACCTATGATGTGCAAGGCACCATACTCAGTCCATGCTGAAAGTACTGCTGCAGTCATTAAGTCATCTCCAACTGTTTGTGACCCTGTGGACTGTAGCCTTCCAGGCTCCTCCATCCATGGGATTTTCCAGGCAAAACTATTGAAGTGGGTTGCCATTTCCTTCGCTAGTTGAGAGTATGGACCAGTGGAAATGTGAGCCTGGCTCCTGAGGCCTAGATCTGTGCCTGTATGTGTAGAGGGAGAAGACCAATGAGTCCCCTTTGGTTTCAGCTCTAGCCTGTTGTGCTAAGTGGTTTCAGTCATGTCTGACTCTTTGTGACCCATGGCCTGCAGCCCGCCAGGCTCCTCTGTCCATGGGATTTTCCAGCCAAAAGTGCTGGAGTGGGTTGCCATTTCCTTCTCCAGCCTATTATTTCTCTTCTAAATAGCCTCAGGCTATTGCTTCATTTTCCTCATTATTTCTCAGCTTACAAACTGACACACTGTAGTTCCTAGTATTTCCTTCTCCCTCCAATATATCATGCCTTGTGCTTATGTTACCACCACAATATACTAAAATGCTACAATGTATAATACACACTCCACAGGGAACACACATTACACGCTGATTTTTATCAAGCCTTGGGTCCCAGCACCTGAGTTCAGTGCACTCTCAAGCTTCTATAATACAAGTGTGTACCCTTGCATGACCCACTCTGAAAAACTATTATCATAAAGCCATGATGTTCATTGCAAAACAAATAGCTTTACAATCCATCCAATGCATGAAAACAGTCTCTGCACTCCCCCAACTGCAGTGGACCTACCAGGCTTTCCTGTTCCACTTCTCCTATCACATCAGCTAAAGAGTCTTTTTTAAAACTTGGGGATCACTTTCTTTGCTTTATAAAATGTAATTCTTCCTAAATTAAAAGAATCAGCATATAATGTTCCATTTAGAGAAACACTCTTTCCTAGAATCTTAAGAAGCAGTATGGCCCTGCAAACACCTTGATTTAGGATTTCTACCTTCCAAAACTATGAGACAATGTGTTTCTGTTGTTCTAAGTCATCCAATTTGTTACAGCAGCCCTAAGTAATGAATATATGTCATTCATAAATATCCACCTATGATGTGCAAGGCACCATACTCAGTCCATGCTGAAAGTACTGCTGCAGTCATTAAGTCATCTCCAACTGTTTGTGACCCTGTGGACTGTAGCCTTCCAGGCTCCTCCATCCATGGGATTTTCCAGGCAAAACTATTGAAGTGGGTTGCCATTTCCTTCGCTAGTTGAGAGTATGGACCAGTGGAAATGTGAGCCTGGCTCCTGAGGCCTAGATCTGTGCCTGTATGTGTAGAGGGAGAAGACCAATGAGTCCCCTTTGGTTTCAGCTCTAGCCTGTTGTGCTAAGTGGTTTCAGTCATGTCTGACTCTTTGTGACCCATGGCCTGCAGCCCGCCAGGCTCCTCTGTCCATGGGATTTTCCAGCCAAAAGTGCTGGAGTGGGTTGCCATTTCCTTCTCCAGCCTATTATTTCTCTTCTAAATAGCCTCAGGCTATTGCTTCATTTTCCTCATTATTTCTCAGCTTACAAACTGACACACTGTAGTTCCTAGTATTTCCTTCTCCCTCCAATATATCATGCCTTGTGCTTATGTTTCCCCTACAATATACTAAAATGCTACAATGTATAATACACACTCCACAGGGAACACACATTACACGCTGATTTTTATCAAGCCTTGGGTCCCAGCACCTGAGTTCAGTGCACTCTCAAGCTTCTATAATACAAGTGTGTACCCTTGCATGACCCACTCTGAAAAACTATTATCATAAAGCCATGATGTTCATTGCAAAACAAATAGCTTTACAATCCATCCAATGCATGAAAACAGTCTCTGCACTCCCCCAACTGCAGTGGACCTACCAGGCTTTCCTGTTCCACTTCTCCTATCACATCAGCTAAAGAGTCTTTTTTAAAACTTGGGGATCACTTTCTTTGCTTTATAAAATGTAATTCTTCCTAAATTAAAAGAATCAGCATATAATGTTCCATTTAGAGAAAGGAAGGGAAGGAAAAGAGAGAAACATGGAGTAAGAGAGAAAAGGGAGAAAGGAAAGAGAGAAAGAAGGAAGGGAAGGAGAAGGGGAAGAAGGAAAGGAGAAAGTTTATAAAAGGGTAACAAAAATAGTAAGTGAATTTCAGTAGTTCCTCAAATTCTTAATATTGGTTTCCTTGGTATTGAAAATTAAGAAATATTTTTATCTGTGTGTAATGTTCCATGACTTTGTTTATAGATTTATATAAGACCTTATCAAAAGTAGAAAGACCACTGAAATATTAATGTCTGAATTGAGCCAACATTCATTGAGAATCTACTGTTTCAGATATTAGACCAGACACAATCTTATTGGCCATTAATAAAACCAAGGTGCACAAATGTCAATAATTTGTGTACAGCCATACGTCATTATAACAGAAATGCTTGGCTGTAAATTCAGTTAGGTTTTCCTATTTGAAAATCTAAATGTCCTTTCCAACAAACCACATGGCCTTCCCAAATATATTTTTGCACAAATCCTAGGGCACATGTTATCACGAGAGGAAATTTTTTTAGCTTCTACAGAACAGGCACATGGCCAACTAAGATAAGAAGCCTTCCATTTTATAGTTAAAAATCACACTGCCACATGATGACCCTTAATAACAAAAATAGACATCTCACAAGTACATAGCGTTTGAGCAGCATTTTTCTAACCACAGCTAAAATTGTTAAGTTTTGATACTTCAACATGAAGACTCACATCAGGTGATTATATGCAAGAGAGAGGCTGCTTTTCATTAGGGATCATCAGAAGTCTAAAGTTATGGAAAGAAGTTGTAGCATCCTGCAGAAGTTCCCTATAGAAATTAAGGCCCTTCTGATATAAATACAATGTAAACAGGCATTGACCATCAAGAGAGGCTTGGGACACGGACAAAAATAAACCTGGAGACCCTGGAGGTTGTGGGATCCAAGAAATGCAAGAGAGGTGCTTGGACAGTAGTTGGATGACCACCTCAGATCTGCCTACCTCGAAGAGTGCTCTGGGAAACCAAAGTGGTCAAAGTCTTTAGGAGGTAGTTTTGTCCATCTGAATCCTCCTCAACAAAGAATTATCGTGGTCAAATAAATTTTAGAAACCACATCTCTATCACTCTTCCAGAAATTCATGATGCTCTTTATCAGAATAAAGCTTTGAAAACCCTGAATTAAAGGAAACTTAAACTTAAGAGTTTCCAACAGTAATTCAGCCAAAGACTCTGTTTTATTTATTTGTTTTAACACTAATCAGCATCTCTGATGGAAAGATACAGATTTGAGTAACACTGATCTACAGTAAAATCAGCTGATACTAAAGCACAGTAGATAACTCTGCCCATAGGTGCAAGCTTTGTTTAAAGTGGTCATTCTCCTCAAAGATATTAAAAAATATTTTTACATGCTAGAACCACCAAGCTTCCAACTACAAAATTATTTGCAATGTGGATTCAAAATGTACTTTGTCAGTGGAACAGGAAAGGTTTTTAATTAATGCTGTCTCTAATCTGTGTTAAATTGTCCACTTTATGGAAGCAAGGATAATGCTTCTTTCTAAACTGCTGAGTCTCTGGACCTGAACAAATTTCCAGCACAGATGAGGAGGCCAATAAATATTCATTGAGTAGTTGAGTGAATTATTAAGTTAATACATAAATGCAATTAAATTATACTATTGATTCTCATTATTCATAGTTTCTGTATTTGTAAATGAGACCACTTGCTAAAATTTACCTATAATTCCCAAATTGATACTTATGGTTGCTGTGTATGTGCAATTTACAGATTTGTGTATGTGAGAGCATCCAAAAAGTTAAAGTCACCTGATATATTCTTCACTGACTTGGACCAAGGTGACATTATGTCTTCCTTCCTTAAACAAAAAAAAAACCTGTCCAGATTTTCTTTGGCACACTTTCTCTCACATCTCTCAAACTTAGGAGCTGAGGGCATTTTTAGAATTCAGGTAATGGAAAGTCTACATTTATTTACATGATTCATAATCCCTTTTTATGTACAGTCAAGTTATGGATGGCTGTCCTTGGGAAGAATGGCTTCACCTAAAATGAGCACTCACTTGGTATCATAAAGCTTTTTAAGGTGACCCATGAGTATGTCAGGCAGTCTTCAACCCTGGCAGTACATGGACAGAGGATGGATGGACTGCATCTGAATTCTCCTCAACAAAGAAATATCGTAGTCAAATAAATTTTAAATACCACAACTCAATCACTCTTCCAGAAATTCATGATGCTCTTTATCAGAATAAAGCTTTGAAAACCCTGAATTAAAGGAAACTTAAACTTAAGAGTTTCCAACAGTAATTCAGCCAAAGACTCTGTTTTATTTATTTGTTTTAACACTAATCAGCATCTCTGATGGAAAGATACAGATTTGAGTAACACTGATCTACAGTAAAATCAGCTGATACTAAAGCACAGTAGATAACTCTGCCCATAGGTGCAAGCTTTGTTTAAAGTGGTCATTCTCCTCAAAGATATTAAAAAATATTTTTACATGCTAGAACCACCAAGCTTCCAACTACAAAATTATTTGCAATGTGGATTCAAAATGTACTTTGTCAGTGGAACAGGAAAGGTTTTTAATTAATGCTGTCTCTAATCTGTGTTAAATTGTCCACTTTATGGAAGCAAGGATAATGCTTCTTTCTAAACTGCTGAGTCTCTGGACCTGAACAAATTTCCAGCACAGATGAGGAGGCCAATAAATATTCATTGAGTAGTTGAGTGAATTATTAAGTTAATACATAAATGCAATTAAGTTATACTATTGATTCTCATTATTCATAGTTTCTGTATTTGTAAATGAGACCACTTGCTAAAATTTACCTATAATTCCCAAATTGATACTTATGGTTGCTGTGTATGTGCAATTTACAGATTTGTGTATGTGAGAGCATCCAAAAAGTTAAAGTCACCTGATATATTCTTCACTGACTTGGACCAAGGTGACATTATGTCTTCCTTCCTTAAACAAAAAAAAAACCTGTCCAGATTTTCTTTGGCACACTTTCTCTCACATCTCTCAAACTTAGGAGCTGAGGGCATTTTTAGAATTCAGGTAATGGAAAGTCTACATTTATTTACATGATTCATAATCCCTTTTTATGTACAGTCAAGTTATGGATGGCTGTCCTTGGGAAGAATGGCTTCACCTAAAATGAGCACTCACTTGGTATCATAAAGCTTTTTAAGGTGACCCATGAGTATGTCAGGCAGTCTTCAACCCTGGCAGTACATGGACAGAGGATGGATGGACTGCTCTTTACAAAGCTGTTTAAATCTTGCAACTTGTGGTCAAAGATATTTTAGGCACCAAAAACTTATATCTAGGGACTTCCCTGGTGGTCCAGTGGCTAAGACTCTGCTCGATAAGATTCCTTGCTGAGGGTCTCAGAAGACTGGAATTCATGTGTCAGCTGGCTTGGTTGTTACCTGGAAATTCTAGAGACTAACCCATGTCCAACTTCATTCAGGCTGTCAGAAGAATCCAATTCCCCTTAAGGCTGTTGGTCGGAGGTCCCTGACTCTTTGCTGGTTGTCAGTGTTTCCTCAGGCTGCCCTTTGCTCTCAGAGATGTCCTGCATTCCTTCTCACATAATTTCTTCTCAAACTGTCAGTAGTACATAGAATCCTATTCATGTTTCAAATCTCACTGACTTGTTGTTCTGCCCCCCGTGGGAGAATCGTGTGATTAGCTTAGGTTTACACAATCTGCTAACCTTAAGCTCAACTTTTATTTTTTTTTTTGGCCACTTCTATTGATATTTCATTTATTTATCTTTGTTCTTTGGCCTGTGTGGGCCTCCCATCGCAGTGGCCTCTCTCATTGCAGAGCACCGGCTCTGGACGCACGTGCTCCAGAGCTCCGGCTCAGTAATTGGGCACATCGGTTCAGCCACTCCGTGGCACGTGGGATCTTCCCAGGCCAGGGATCTAACTGGCACTGCAAGGTGGTGTCCTTACTCACTGGACCACCAGGGAAGCCCCTTAAGCTCAACTTTGATATGTGATAATATAATTGTTGGAAGGATATTTTAAAGTATTGAAAGATTCTATCCACATTCAAAGAGGAAGGGGTTACACAAGGATGAAGGATCACTGAGGGCCATCTTAGAATTCTGCCTACCACATTTTATTGTGGTAACGTGATATCATTTTGCATGTGCAGTCCAAGTCATGAGGAATCAAAGCTGACAGTTTTGTAGGGCTTAAACCCTGTCCAGATTTTCTTTGATTCATAAAGCTTTAAGGTGACCCATAAAAGTATTTTGGGCTGTCCTTGGGAAGAATGGCTTCACCTAAAATGAGCACTCACTTGGTATCATAAAGCTTTTTAAGGTGACCCATGAGTATGTCAGGCAGTCTTCAACCCTGGCAGTACATGGACAGAGGATGGATGGACTGCTCTTTACAAAGCTGTTTAAATCTTGCAACTTGTGGTCAAAGATATTTTAGGCACCAAAAACTTATATCTAGGGACTTCCCTGGTGGTCCAGTGGCTAAGACTCTGCTCGATAAGATTCCTTGCTGAGGGTCTCAGAAGACTGGAATTCATGTGTCAGCTGGCTTGGTTGTTACCTGGAAATTCTAGAGACTAACCCATGTCCAACTTCATTCAGGCTGTCAGAAGAATCCAATTCCCCTTAAGGCTGTTGGTCGGAGGTCCCTGACTCTTTGCTGGTTGTCAGTGTTTCCTCAGGCTGCCCTTTGCTCTCAGAGATGTCCTGCATTCCTTCTCACATAATTTCTTCTCAAACTGTCAGTAGTACATAGAATCCTATTCATGTTTCAAATCTCACTGACTTGTTGTTCTGCCCCCCGTGGGAGAATCGTGTGATTAGCTTAGGTTTACACAATCTGCTAACCTTAAGCTCAACTTTTATTTATTTTTGGCCACTTCTATTGATATTTCATTTATTTATCTTTGTTCTTTGGCCTGTGTGGGCCTCCCATCGCAGTGGCCTCTCTCATTGCAGAGCACCGGCTCTGGACGCACGTGCTCCAGAGCTCCGGCTCAGTAATTGGGCACATCGGTTCAGCCACTCCGTGGCACGTGGGATCTTCCCAGGCCAGGGATCTAACTGGCACTGCAAGGTGGTGTCCTTACTCACTGGACCACCAGGGAAGCCCCTTAAGCTCAACTTTGATATGTGATAATATAATTGTTGGAAGGATATTTTAAAGTATTGAAAGATTCTATCCACATTCAAAGAGGAAGGGGTTACACAAGGATGAAGGATCACTGAGGGCCATCTTAGAATTCTGCCTACCACATTTTATTGTGGTAACGTGATATCATTTTGCATGTGCAGTCCAAGTCATGAGGAATCAAAGCTGACAGTTTTGTAGGGCTTAAACCCTGGTCCACATAAAGCTAAATAAGTAAGGGACAGAGAGAGCTCGGGACAGAGGGAGATAATTCAATAGACCAGAAGAGAGAGAGATAGAGAAACAGGCTTGACACCACAAATGCTGTGCATATTCTTTTTTCCACTCTGATTTGCTAATGTATGTTCTCTAAAAGAAGATGTGAAACATCTAAAATGTTTGCTTTCCTCAGAAGTTATTTACATCTCCTAATTGGTATGTCATTTCATAATTATACTCTGGTACTAAATCCGAAGTTTTGAACTATTCTTATGTCTTTCTTCCCTGTTAAGTTGTTTATGCTGTGCAATGTTTGAGTCTGTAATTAAATTATTGTCTTAAACAAATTAACCATACCCGTGCATACATTAGCATATCATTATAAGTATGGGAAAACATAGATGTGCCATAGAAGGTCTGAGTGAATGATGCTGAGCACATCTGGGCTTGTGTTTCTGGTAACTGGCCTCAATTCTGGAGGTCAGAGGAGGCAGAGAACATAATTCTAGGAGAAAGAGACAACTTACCCTTACCTGAAATAAGGTGAAGGTATGACAGTTGGAAATATTTTCAAGCAAATATATACTCCAACCCCTCTTCCTTTCTCACTATGGGAAAAATATATTTTGTTTCTAATATTGGACTTAGCCATTTGTCTTTAAATATATTTGAGGTTTGGCTTGCCTCTCATGCTCTCGTGACCCACTAGGATAAAACTAAGCCCCTTGAAACTGCACACTAGTACATATAAGTCCTGAGTAGAACTGACAAAGCCTGCTGATCAACTGAGCCTCACAGTTGAAACTGGTCTTGATTAGTTGAACCAGAGTCACCGGCAGACCTGAGTTTGAAGATAAGTACTTGCTCTTGCAAGCTGATTGGCCTTTGGGATGGTTTGTTACACAGGATTGCTCCAGAAATAGCTAACTTAACAGAAAAGAGAAAGGGAGGGAAAAATCTCGAGATACACATTTTGTTTCCAATCCGATTCAGTTAAATATAGAAATATTTATATTCCCTCTCTCCTTCTCCCTAAAACACACACACACACACACACACACACACAGACCAAGCGAATGAGTGTACATACCTATATATATGTGTAATGTTTTCTTAATAGGGTATCACACTTATAAAACTATTCTAGTAGTTAATTTTTGTGCTAAAATTTATATTTAAAAAGAACCTTATATAGTAATGTTGTTCACGTTGAAATGTAACAACAGTGCAATTTGAAGTGTTATGTCTCCTTATCAGATTATTAGCCACTGTAAAGTTCTGCTTATTCACAATTTTAAAGGGATCTTATAACTCTATAAACATAGTCATATACAGGAAACTGCCATTTGAGAAGGCTAGAAACTTCTAAATGGTCCATAATTCTGTGGGATGCTTGATTTTTATATATAAGAGGAAAATACTTGTAGATCATGTCAAGGTCACAATTGTTCCCCTTGCACATCAAAATAACATCAAAAGAAAAATAGGAATACTAGAACAGGAAGAACACTTCAAAAGCACTTTTGAAATAAATTTAAATGGCTGGAAAAGCACATCACTGTCTATAAAGTTTTCTGACCATAAGATTTCCTACTCACAAGAAAAGTGAAAAACAGTGAATGGCAACATTACATAATCCAGAAACTAATCAATACAGAAGATGTGAAACGTATACATTCTTATAAACTTTTGTGTTTTAAATAACTTGGATGTTTTCAAATTGCTGAAGTCATAACAACCAATTGCTGGAGTAGAATGAAGGGCATTGGCGATGAGTCTGTACATCTTAGATATAGTCCTTCAACAGTAGGGACAGCTCGTGTGCAGTGGCATGTGGCTGAACTAGGAAGCCCTCTCCAATTTATAAAATTATCATTTAAGCACATCTTTTTTCTTTGTAAACTCAATCTTAATTCCTACTCCAGATTCAAATGATTATATTTTCAGTCTAGTGAAGGGCTTCTCAACCTCAGCATTATGGGCATTTTGTCTAGTTTATTCTTTGTCATAGGGGCAGATCTGCTCATTGGATTTTCAGCAGCCTCCTTGGCTTCTACATATTAGACACCAGAAGCACCCTCTAATCTGGAGCTCAGTCAACTCAAGATGTCTCCATACATAGCCAAATGTCCCCTAGGGATCAATCACTCCGAGTAGAAAACCAATGATCTGGAGAAATGTAATGCATTATGTTCCTTCTTTTAATACCAGATGCTAATCCCAAGCACCAAAATAGCCACATTTCTATGATGTTTACTATTTGCCAGATACAGTAATTCATTTTACTCCTCACAAGGGTGAAATGCCTTATATGTTATTATTATTATTATTATCTTCATATTATTGATGAGAAACTGAAGCATAAAGAAGTGACTCAATCAGGTAGTGATTCAGCCTGGATTTGTACACAGGAATTTTTCCTCTTATGGGGAAAAAGTCCTAAAGGAAATGGGCTTCAGGACATCAGGATTCCAGCAAGACCTTGGATACATGAGCAGTGACCCCTTGGAGCTATCTTTGCTCATCTGTTATATATGGGAGCTGAGTTAGATGAGCTCAGAGAATCTGTTGGTCCCTAAATTACCGTCAGATCTATTTGGCTGGATTTATGTCAATAAAAGGCAAGCTAACCACACATTAGAGAATGTCCAGCTATAGCAACTCACTTCCTAATGGCAGCCATCCATCTTCATTGATTGAAATCCACAATGCTTTAATACGTACATTTCCTTAAACCTGTTGGCCAGGAGAAATCTCTGCAGGGGAGAGACTGCTCACAAAACAGTCCTGCAAATTTCTCCATGGATCTCTTGTCAAGGTCATCCAGGTCACAACCAATCACAGACATAGTTGGGAGGGATACAGGTAAGTTCTCCCTTTCTGCAGTTAGTGGGCAAAGGCATTAACTGCTGGCAAGATGACAGTGGAGATAAAGTTTTTAAGTAAGTGCCAGAAAATATGATCAGCCTATGAGGGCTAATTAAATTAATAATGAACAATGGAAGAAGCCAGTTTCCTAATCTGAGATGATTACTGTAAATCCCATTCTCAAAACACGGGGAGATTACTGTGCATGAGAACCCACTGAAAATTCCAAATTATCATTTAAGCACATCTTTTTTCTTTGTAAACTCAATCTTAATTCCTACTCCAGATTCAAATGATTATATTTTCAGTCTAGTGAAGGGCTTCTCAACCTCAGCATTATGGGCATTTTGTCTAGTTTATTCTTTGTCATAGGGGCAGATCTGCTCATTGGATTTTCAGCAGCCTCCTTGGCTTCTACATATTAGACACCAGAAGCACCCTCTAATCTGGAGCTCAGTCAACTCAAGATGTCTCCATACATAGCCAAATGTCCCCTAGGGATCAATCACTCCGAGTAGAAAACCAATGATCTGGAGAAATGTAATGCATTATGTTCCTTCTTTTAATACCAGATGCTAATCCCAAGCACCAAAATAGCCACATTTCTATGATGTTTACTATTTGCCAGATACAGTAATTCATTTTACTCCTCACAAGGGTGAAATGCCTTATATGTTATTATTATTATTATTATCTTCATATTATTGATGAGAAACTGAAGCATAAAGAAGTGACTCAATCAGGTAGTGATTCAGCCTGGATTTGTACACAGGAATTTTTCCTCTTATGGGGAAAAAGTCCTAAAGGAAATGGGCTTCAGGACATCAGGATTCCAGCAAGACCTTGGATACATGAGCAGTGACCCCTTGGAGCTATCTTTGCTCATCTGTTATATATGGGAGCTGAGTTAGATGAGCTCAGAGAATCTGTTGGTCCCTAAATTACCGTCAGATCTATTTGGCTGGATTTATGTCAATAAAAGGCAAGCTAACCACACATTAGAGAATGTCCAGCTATAGCAACTCACTTCCTAATGGCAGCCATCCATCTTCATTGATTGAAATCCACAATGCTTTAATACGTACATTTCCTTAAACCTGTTGGCCAGGAGAAATCTCTGCAGGGGAGAGACTGCTCACAAAACAGTCCTGCAAATTTCTCCATGGATCTCTTGTCAAGGTCATCCAGGTCACAACCAATCACAGACATAGTTGGGAGGGATACAGGTAAGTTCTCCCTTTCTGCAGTTAGTGGGCAAAGGCATTAACTGCTGGCAAGATGACAGTGGAGATAAAGTTTTTAAGTAAGTGCCAGAAAATATGATCAGCCTATGAGGGCTAATTAAATTAATAATGAACAATGGAAGAAGCCAGTTTCCTAATCTGAGATGATTACTGTAAATCCCATTCTCAAAACACGGGGAGATTACTGTGCATGAGAACCCACTGAATTCCATTATCTAACTTCACTTAAAACTTGTCTTCAATAGTTTCCCTGTCTATAACTTCTTTTTTCCCTCAATGAACCAATTCATCTGTTGCTAGAACCATTTTTCTGTTATAGTTACCATTCATTTCACACAATTCTATAAGGCCCATCACCATATCAATCCCTGATGGGTCAAAATTCTCGACCATATAACTTTTGTCCCCATAGACATAATCCCAGACATGTACTCGTACAAATTTCAAGGGGAAAATAAAGATGTATATAGTTATCTACATGGTAAATGATCTTTGGCTTAATAGGAGAGGTCCAGGAAAACTATGTCCTACCTTAGTTTATTATGATTTTTGATGGGGAAATTTTATGAATGTATACCATAAACAAATATTATATAAACAAAATACAGTTCTCAGTTTCACAGTCTTTCAGAGCCAGAAACCCATACTACTATATTTAGTCCCAAAGACACCCTCCTCAATCCCCTTCCATAACCAGATACTCTAGCACACTTTAAAATGCAACAAGAGCTCCTACTATATAGGAAGGGAAAATACATTCAATATCCTATAATAACCCATAATGTAAAATACATACAAATATATGTGTGTGTATATATGTGTGTGTGTGTGTATAACTAAATCACTTTGCTGTACACCAGAAACTAAGTCAACAATAAAGAAATTAAAAATAATAATAAATTAAAATTATTTAGAGGTTCACTTATAATCTCTCACTGAGTATTCAGGTAAGTTTTATAAACCAGTTGCAGTCTCAAAAATATTAAGAAACATAAACAAAACAAACAAAAACACAGAAAAATGAGCCATAGTTTTTCTCAAATAGCCATTCTTTTCTCTTGGGGATGTTCTCAACCCAACGAATGACCCCAGGTCTTCCACACTGTAGGCAGATTCAGTATTGTCTGAGCTACCAGGGAAGCCCGATATGTATGATATACACAAATAAATATATTTAAGAGAAGACCGTTGTGTAAAAAATGTATCCTTCAATTGTTATGTGTGTGTGTGGGTATGTTCAGTTGGGTCCCAATCTTTGTGACTCCATAGACTGTGGGCCACTCCTCTGTCTGTGGAATTTTCCAGGCAGGAATACTGGAATTGGTTGCTACTTCCTACTCCGGGGAAACTTCTCAACCCAGGGATGAAACCCGCATCCTCTCTTGTATTTCTTGCCTTGGCAGGCATAGTCTTTACCACTAGCGCCACCTTCAATGGTTATACAAAACTGAAAAACGTTTTTTTTATGTTTTCACTTCTGACTCTGAACATTTTTCCTCAGGGCACAATTATATTTGGCAAACATACAAACACACTTTGCTTATTCGAGAGGAATGCAATGAGGCAGATGATAGAGCTGACAGATGTATAATTAGCACACTTTGGTTCTTCTAGCTTTTAACGCTAAATCTTTACATATTGAATAACTATAATTTCTACCTGTACAAAATCCATAGTCAGTCTCACATTGCCTTGCTGTTATGATGCTAACAAGTTTTCATACTCAATTATTAAATGATCTTTGGAGTTGGCTACCATTCATAGAAATGTGACAGTCTGATATGTCTTAGTGCTGTGAGCTGTTACCAAAAGACTAAACATCCTTGACAGCCAGATGTAAAATTATTATTCTTCCAGTGGAAAGGATACAACTCTGCCCAAAGCTGTTAATTGTGGAGATTTTAGAGTTCTCAATTCCCCTCCCAGAGAGGTCACAATCGTAGGCTATTTCATCATATACAAAATATCTAGCCTTGCTTGGCACACACTGGGGTCCTCATACTTAAATTCCTTACACTTGCCCTAGAATTTTTTGTCTTCCTTCCTCCTTAAAGGTCAATTCATCTTTAAAGAAAAGAGGTAGTCATGAAAATGGAGAGTGGAAGAAATACTGGATTGTGAGATAAGATATGAATGACTTTTCTCAAATAGCCATTCTTTTCTCTTGGGGATGTTCCCAGAATGACCCCAGGTCTTCCACACTGTAGGCAGATTCAGTATTGTCTGAGCTACCAGGGAAGCCCGATATGTATGATATACACAAATAAATATATTTAAGAGAAGACCGTTGTGTAAAAAATGTATCCTTCAATTGTTATGTGTGTGTGTGGGTATGTTCAGTTGGGTCCCAATCTTTGTGACTCCATAGACTGTGGGCCACTCCTCTGTCTGTGGAATTTTCCAGGCAGGAATACTGGAATTGGTTGCTACTTCCTACTCCGGGGAAACTTCTCAACCCAGGGATGAAACCCGCATCCTCTCTTGTATTTCTTGCCTTGGCAGGCATAGTCTTTACCACTAGCGCCACCTTCAATGGTTATACAAAACTGAAAAACGTTTTTTTTATGTTTTCACTTCTGACTCTGAACATTTTTCCTCAGGGCACAATTATATTTGGCAAACATACAAACACACTTTGCTTATTCGAGAGGAATGCAATGAGGCAGATGATAGAGCTGACAGATGTATAATTAGCACACTTTGGTTCTTCTAGCTTTTAACGCTAAATCTTTACATATTGAATAACTATAATTTCTACCTGTACAAAATCCATAGTCAGTCTCACATTGCCTTGCTGTTATGATGCTAACAAGTTTTCATACTCAATTATTAAATGATCTTTGGAGTTGGCTACCATTCATAGAAATGTGACAGTCTGATATGTCTTAGTGCTGTGAGCTGTTACCAAAAGACTAAACATCCTTGACAGCCAGATGTAAAATTATTATTCTTCCAGTGGAAAGGATACAACTCTGCCCAAAGCTGTTAATTGTGGAGATTTTAGAGTTCTCAATTCCCCTCCCAGAGAGGTCACAATCGTAGGCTATTTCATCATATACAAAATATCTAGCCTTGCTTGGCACACACTGGGGTCCTCATACTTAAATTCCTTACACTTGCCCTAGAATTTTTTGTCTTCCTTCCTCCTTAAAGGTCAATTCATCTTTAAAGAAAAGAGGTAGTCATGAAAATGGAGAGTGGAAGAAATACTGGATTGTGAGATAAGATATGAATGACTTTAAGAGATACTCAGGTACAGTTAAAGTATTCAGGTATTCCAGACAAGTTCAGATGGCTTAAATATGTCCAGTTCCAGCTTCTCAGTAGATTACTGTGTAGATTAAGAAAGACAGAGGAGAGATTTTGGAAAAGCCTATTTGTTGCAAAATACAGATGTTCTTACAATTAGTAACTATGGAATTCATATGGTAAAATTAGTGTACTATGTGTTAGGAAAAGGTAAGTTAAATACTTAGTTTCCAAAACCCCATTCATTTGAAGAGAAACAAGCTTCAAATCTTACCATTTAGCGATAATTTCTTCAAACCACAAACACAAGATGCTGCAATCAAAGTACTAATTAAAATAATTGTTAGCATACAGTAGAAATACAGGTCAAAGATTAATTTTCAAAAGAAAATACTAATAGAATACCTTACTCTTTTCCCTTTGAAGTCAACATAGTGGGTTGAAGTCATTTACCAACCTTGCACTAGTTGAACTATTTTAAGCATATAAAAATGATTATTCCAAGATTGAATAAACAGTGTGCAGAGGCCAATTTTCTCTTTTCTTATGTTATTAAAAAGCATAAGAAATCCCTACCTATGGAATATTTCTTCCCCATACCCTGATCAGATATCGCCATGGAGTTTGAAAGTCCCGAGCACTGTTAATACTTTTACTTCCAAAGGTGTTGGAGGTCGAGAAGAATGTGGAGGACAGAGTGTTATCTGTACTTGCTGCAACAAAGTTTAGTTTTTAAATATCTCATTTTTTAGGCTTCCCTTTGCAGACTGATCTTTCTATCCTTAGAGTTGCTTACCTTGCTGTGATCCACTATTCCTGGGCCTCTTGGCATTCATAAAGCTATGAAGGAGTGGAGTCAGAAAATAAAGGGATTGTGGGAACAAAATATACAATCAAAATAAAGTTTTTGCTTAGAGTCAGAGGTTTAAGAACCTCTGAAACATCAAAGGTGGTGTTTCAGCTTCCTAGCTCACAGCCTTCTCAGTGGTCCTGAGAAAAGAAAGCTGCCTGAAGCTCAGCCTCCTGGGGAATAATCACTAGGGGGTGACTGATGGAAAAAAATAAAATCTTTCTTACAAGGGCAGGGAGCACTGGTGAAAAAGACCAATCAATGCAGCAGAGTTGTGAAATTGTAGGAAATACTGGATTGTGAGATAAGATATGAATGACTTTAAGAGATACTCAGGTACAGTTAAAGTATTCAGGTATTCCAGACAAGTTCAGATGGCTTAAATATGTCCAGTTCCAGCTTCTCAGTAGATTACTGTGTAGATTAAGAAAGACAGAGGAGAGATTTTGGAAAAGCCTATTTGTTGCAAAATACAGATGTTCTTACAATTAGTAACTATGGAATTCATATGGTAAAATTAGTGTACTATGTGTTAGGAAAAGGTAAGTTAAATACTTAGTTTCCAAAACCCCATTCATTTGAAGAGAAACAAGCTTCAAATCTTACCATTTAGCGATAATTTCTTCAAACCACAAACACAAGATGCTGCAATCAAAGTACTAATTAAAATAATTGTTAGCATACAGTAGAAATACAGGTAAAAGATTAATTTTCAAAAGAAAATACTAATAGAATACCTTACTCTTTTCCCTTTGAAGTCAACATAGTGGGTTGAAGTCATTTACCAACCTTGCACTAGTTGAACTATTTTAAGCATATAAAAATGATTATTCCAAGATTGAATAAACAGTGTGCAGAGGCCAATTTTCTCTTTTCTTATGTTATTAAAAAGCATAAGAAATCCCTACCTATGGAATATTTCTTCCCCATACCCTGATCAGATATCGCCATGGAGTTTGAAAGTCCCGAGCACTGTTAATACTTTTACTTCCAAAGGTGTTGGAGGTCGAGAAGAATGTGGAGGACAGAGTGTTATCTGTACTTGCTGCAACAAAGTTTAGTTTTTAAATATCTCATTTTTTAGGCTTCCCTTTGCAGACTGATCTTTCTATCCTTAGAGTTGCTTACCTTGCTGTGATCCACTATTCCTGGGCCTCTTGGCATTCATAAAGCTATGAAGGAGTGGAGTCAGAAAATAAAGGGATTGTGGGAACAAAATATACAATCAAAATAAAGTTTTTGCTTAGAGTCAGAGGTTTAAGAACCTCTGAAACATCAAAGGTGGTGTTTCAGCTTCCTAGCTCACAGCCTTCTCAGTGGTCCTGAGAAAAGAAAGCTGCCTGAAGCTCAGCCTCCTGGGGAATAATCACTAGGGGGTGACTGATGGAAAAAAATAAAATCTTTCTTACAAGGGCAGGGAGCACTGGTGAAAAAGACCAATCAATGCAGCAGAGTTGTGAAATTGTAGGAAATCCCCTGTGGAAGCTCAAAATGGGACAGAAGAGTTGAGATAATTTGTGATTAGCACGGGTGTGTGTGGCCTAAAAGTTGTTTACTGTAGAAAGATTGGGAACTTGAGTCAACCACAGCAGCTTCAAAATGCCATCCATCTCTCTCCATCTATGCGCTAGTCTCCACTAGCATATCCATAAATTGAAGCCAATAATAGCAGCTTTGCTGAAGTGTGGAGGGGACTGGCTGAGATAATGTGTCTGAAAATATCCATTGTGATATCTGCATATCTTACAACTTCATGGAAGTTTGTTTCTTTGTCCTAGGACTAATGTCAATTTTGGAAGACACAGCTCTACAAGAAACACAGAGGCAGAGCTGGGGATATCAGAGGTGCAGGTGTCCCACCCAAAACCCCTATTCTGCTTGAGGAAAACCTAAGCAGCTATGTGATCTCGGGGCATGCTATTGAGATTTTTCTGAGCTTCAATTCTGTCAGTTATAAAATGAGATCATAGCAATTCACCAGCTCATGTGGCTGTTATGAACAATAAAGTAGGAAATGAAGGCAAGTTTCTTTGTGTGTTAATTTTATTATTGCCTCTGTTATTATTGCCATCATCATTAGTATAGGGTTCTATCTTCTCCCTTTTCTCTTATAAAGACACTTGTCACTGGATTTAGGACTCTCCATAAATCAATCAGGATGACTTCATCCCAAGATCCTAACCTTAATTGCATCTGACAAGATCCCTTTTCCAAATGAGTTGCATTCGTAAATTCCCCAGTGTTAAGAGATGATCACATCTTTGGGGGAACCCCAATTCAATCCAAATGTGAAGAATGTAAATTGACATATTATGTAATGCCAAGTAATGATATCCCTTAACAAGGGTTAAGAACCTCTGAAACATCAAAGGTGGTGTTTCAGCTTCCTAGCTCACAGCCTTCTCAGTGGTCCTGAGAAAAGAAAGCTGCCTGAAGCTCAGCCTCCTGGGGAATAATCACTAGGGGGTGACTGATGGAAAAAAATAAAATCTTTCTTACAAGGGCAGGGAGCACTGGTGAAAAAGACCAATCAATGCAGCAGAGTTGTGAAATTGTAGGAAATCCCCTGTGGAAGCTCAAAATGGGACAGAAGAGTTGAGATAATTTGTGATTAGCACGGGTGTGTGTGGCCTAAAAGTTGTTTACTGTAGAAAGATTGGGAACTTGAGTCAACCACAGCAGCTTCAAAATGCCATCCATCTCTCTCCATCTATGCGCTAGTCTCCACTAGCATATCCATAAATTGAAGCCAATAATAGCAGCTTTGCTGAAGTGTGGAGGGGACTGGCTGAGATAATGTGTCTGAAAATATCCATTGTGATATCTGCATATCTTACAACTTCATGGAAGTTTGTTTCTTTGTCCTAGGACTAATGTCAATTTTGGAAGACACAGCTCTACAAGAAACACAGAGGCAGAGCTGGGGATATCAGAGGTGCAGGTGTCCCACCCAAAACCCCTATTCTGCTTGAGGAAAACCTAAGCAGCTATGTGATCTCGGGGCATGCTATTGAGATTTTTCTGAGCTTCAATTCTGTCAGTTATAAAATGAGATCATAGCAATTCACCAGCTCATGTGGCTGTTATGAACAATAAAGTAGGAAATGAAGGCAAGTTTCTTTGTGTGTTAATTTTATTATTGCCTCTGTTATTATTGCCATCATCATTAGTATAGGGTTCTATCTTCTCCCTTTTCTCTTATAAAGACACTTGTCACTGGATTTAGGACTCTCCATAAATCAATCAGGATGACTTCATCCCAAGATCCTAACCTTAATTGCATCTGACAAGATCCCTTTTCCAAATGAGTTGCATTCGTAAATTCCCCAGTGTTAAGAGATGATCACATCTTTGGGGGAACCCCAATTCAATCCAAATGTGAAGAATGTAAATTGACATATTATGTAATGCCAAGTAATGATATCCCTTAACAAGGGTTAAGGATGAATGGGGGATAATTTTTGGAAAAAGCAATTAGTAAAGGCTTCCCAAAAGTGACATCTGAGTCAAGGGTTAAATAATACTACAAAAGAGTAAGAAATGCAGGTACATGGAGGGCATATGTTCTAGGCAGAGTGAACCATAAATGTACAGGGAGATACGAAAACCAAGAAAATTGAGATGGCTGGAAGCAAAGTGTGGGAGCAAGGCAGCAGAGCAAGAGATGAGGGGGGTGGTTATGAATTGAATATGTGTCCTTAGAATCCATGTGTTGAAATCCTAATTCCCAATATGATGGTATTAGGAGGAGGGCTTTGGGGAGGTAATGATTTCAGGAAGATGGAGTCCTCAGTCATAAGGTTAGTGCCCTTATAAGAAGAGAAAGGAGAGAGCTCCCCTTTTGGACTGTGCCCTCCACTATGACAGGACACAATGAGAAGACAAGCATCTGCAACCAGGAAAATTGTCACCAGAACCTGATCATGCTGGTGCCCTGACCTTAGACGTCTAGCCTCCAGAGCTATAATAAATAAATTTCTGTTGTTGACAAGCCACCCTGTCTGTGGTATCTTGTTAGAGCAGCCTGAACTAAAGAGCATACAGGTCAGAAGGAGGACTTCGCATTTTATCCCAAGTTTGATGGGTGCCAAGGCTAGGCTGAGAGCAGTAGAGTCATCTTCATTTTTAAGGGAGACATTCTATTTTAAGCCAAACTTATGATCACAGCCCTCAACGGATTTAAAAAGTTTGATGGTACTTGATGGCGAACAATAAAGTAGGAAATGAAGGCAAGTTTCTTTGTGTGTTAATTTTATTATTGCCTCTGTTATTATTGCCATCATCATTAGTATAGGGTTCTATCTTCTCCCTTTTCTCTTATAAAGACACTTGTCACTGGATTTAGGACTCTCCATAAATCAATCAGGATGACTTCATCCCAAGATCCTAACCTTAATTGCATCTGACAAGATCCCTTTTCCAAATGAGTTGCATTCGTAAATTCCCCAGTGTTAAGAGATGATCACATCTTTGGGGGAACCCCAATTCAATCCAAATGTGAAGAATGTAAATTGACATATTATGTAATGCCAAGTAATGATATCCCTTAACAAGGGTTAAGGATGAATGGGGGATAATTTTTGGAAAAAGCAATTAGTAAAGGCTTCCCAAAAGTGACATCTGAGTCAAGGGTTAAATAATACTACAAAAGAGTAAGAAATGCAGGTACATGGAGGGCATATGTTCTAGGCAGAGTGAACCATAAATGTACAGGGAGATACGAAAACCAAGAAAATTGAGATGGCTGGAAGCAAAGTGTGGGAGCAAGGCAGCAGAGCAAGAGATGAGGGGGGTGGTTATGAATTGAATATGTGTCCTTAGAATCCATGTGTTGAAATCCTAATTCCCAATATGATGGTATTAGGAGGAGGGCTTTGGGGAGGTAATGATTTCAGGAAGATGGAGTCCTCAGTCATAAGGTTAGTGCCCTTATAAGAAGAGAAAGGAGAGAGCTCCCTTCTGGACTGTGCCCTCCACTATGACAGGACACAATGAGAAGACAAGCATCTGCAACCAGGAAAATTGTCACCAGAACCTGATCATGCTGGTGCCCTGACCTTAGACGTCTAGCCTCCAGAGCTATAATAAATAAATTTCTGTTGTTGACAAGCCACCCTGTCTGTGGTATCTTGTTAGAGCAGCCTGAACTAAAGAGCATACAGGTCAGAAGGAGGACTTCGCATTTTATCCCAAGTTTGATGGGTGCCAAGGCTAGGCTGAGAGCAGTAGAGTCATCTTCATTTTTAAGGGAGACATTCTATTTTAAGCCAAACTTATGACACAGCCCTCAACATTTAAAGAGTATGTTTTAAAATAATTAGCTTTATTAATGAGCCAATACCCCAAGAGAAATTCTTTGAGAATATTAAAACTAAATTTGAGATTTCCTACCATTTCTTTTCATCATCTTGTGCTTCAGTGAACATGTCATGCATCCTCATAAAAGATTCCTTCTGTCTGCCGGCCCTTCCCCTGAGTGCCTCCTCCCTCTGATCTGGTTGGTCAGAGGTCACTTACCCTCCCTCCATGCTCCAGGGCACCTATTCCCTGGAGTCCTTCCTTCAATGTACTGTCACCGTCTGTTTCTGAGCCTGCCTCCCCCACTGGACTGTGCAGTTCTTTATGGTCACAAGGATGTCTTACTCATCTTTGGAGTCCCAGAAACTAGCACATTGCACAACAGGTGCCAGATAAATGCCTGCTAATTAAGTGAATGAATCTCAGTCTTAATTCATTTGATTTTGCCTGGGTTTATTTATTCCATCCCAACTATTTAATTAAACATAGAGTCTCTTTTGGTGTTTAATGATCTTATAGAGAGTTAGTGCCAGGACATAGCCTAAACATTTTTCTACAGGTTCACTAGAATTGTTGTCAGTTACTGGCCTATTGTTCTCAACTTGCAAATGCCTCAAAAACCAGATGCATTATAGGCAATTCCCCTACATTAAGTCTGAGATAAAAGGTAAAGAAGGCTGAACGCAACTGTCCACAGCCATTCACCAAATTTCAGCCACAGAGCAGTCAAATTTGTGAAAGAGAACTGCTTACACTCCAGTTGTGTACTGAGCTCGCTGAGTTGTGTTGTATTTGCAGGCACCTAGACTCTGGGAACCATACACTCTCCCCAAACACACACACAGAGAAAAGTAGTGAAAAGATTCTGCTCTCTTCCGTTACTCCAGCATGAACTTGCCCACCCATCATGGCCTTTAGTGGTAGTACTGTACTTTGGAAGCCTTCATCTTTTTGATGAATCATATTCTCCTAATTGAATGAATTTACTGTAATGAAAACTCCAAAGTGAGTAGTTGAAGTTGTGTTAAAGCATGGGAATTGTGGAAATACGAACACAGAAATGACATGGCTACATCTTACACAAGGAAAAAGACACCTGAACCATTTGAGACAATACAGATTCTCAATTATTGCTGAGAGTAAGAAATATTTTAGATAGACTTCTCTTTGTGTTTGAAAATGTCTTCCTTTAAGTAAATACGGAATGTATCTGGTGAGCCCGAGCATCTAAATGGAGAGGTCAACCCAATACATCTAGGCAAGAATAGGTCACTGTGACCAATGTCCCCTATTATTCCCATGGTTGTCAGAGTTCATATCTCAACTCCAGATCCAGGTCTAGTTAGCCAGTCTATCAGAGGCTGGAAGCATGCTGGCCCAGTGTGTCTGTGGACACAGCTGTATGCTGTAAAAAATACAGGCTTAGTTAACTCTGGAGTGACTTCAGATCTCAAATGTTGCAGGGAAAGTATATTTTGGTTTGTTGCAATACAAAAGTTGAGTGACATAAATGAATTTTGCTCAAAAAATTGCAAAGCCAACAGTTTTTTATATTTTTCGCACAGAGACAAAATCATGCATTTTAAAATGAATTTTTTAAACATTGGAAAATGTTCATATATTAACGCCTTTCAAGCTAGGGGACTCCCAAGTATAATTCCAATGATGCAGATATGATGCCAATTATTTTCTTTTTACATGATTCATTTTATGAAGTGTTTTCTCAACATACATGTTGAGTACATGGTTCAGCTATCACTATATTCATAGTTAGAGGTGAGGATTATATATTTTAGAGGAGTTAAATAATTTGCCCCAATTCTCACAGTTGACTTGTGTCACAGATGGGACACAAATTCAAGTCTTTTATCTCCTGGTTTACATAGAAATAAACAGTCTAATCCTTGAGAAGGGTTATCCTTCTCAAGGATGGGATGGTGCATTTTCTTTCTCCTAGATGATTTCAGAAATAGTTGCCATTACTGATTTCTCAAACTGCCAGTTACTTTGAAATAACTCTTGGACAGTTTATTGCAAAGGGTCTTCTCTGGAATACTAATTCCAAAACAAGTCAGTAGACATTACTGAAAATATTAAAAGGTTGTCAAGGAAAATGCCAGGTTAAGCTATGTGATTTCCTTACTGCAACACTCTGCCACCTTAAATATAAATTTGTGGATCGCATACCTTCCAGTACATTCAGTACACGGCACTTCCCAGATATGTTTGACTACGTGATTGCTTTATTATATTTCCCCTAGATAAATATTTGGGAATTCTCTGCTGATGGAAATATTAGTGCCCTATAGTAATAGATTTTTCCAGATTTAATGTTTACCACAGAAAATACACACAGGGTAAGTGATACTGTGACATTATTGTGATGTAATTACCTTGGATAGTTTTGCTTCAGATATTACCAGAATTGCATACTTCACATTCATTAAGATAGAAAGGAAGAGTAAAATCTACTATTGGGGAAAAATAAAGATAAAATGAAAATTGCCATGTATATTCTTAGTCTTCAACATGGTTATAGAAAAATGTCCTGTGTAAAGAGAAAACTTACAACACTAGTAATATTTCATTGGATTTTGTTGGTGATTTTACGAAAAATTTAAGCTTTAAACTTTCTGGTAACCTATATTCTGTATCTTAAAATCAGAAAGCAAGAGAGAACAATGTATCCTGGTGACATGAAATGGAGAACAGGAAATGGGGTCCAAACAGACTCAAGGTCCACTCAGATCTCGTTAGCAACATTCAGTGACCCTGAGCAGTGTTCACTAGGGCTGTGAGGACATCCTTGAGAGCATGGCACATCCTGCTTTCTAATTTTAAATCCAAAGTCAAATGTTTCCCAATTCACTTAAACAAATTTAGGACATAGCGAGTTCACTTTCTTTCCTGGGTTTTGTAATGACAGAAAAACAAGTGTTGGGGGAAATAAGGTATCAAAGGGTACAAATATGTAGTTATAAATTCTGGAGATGTACTGCACAACATAGCAAACAATGAAAAGAAAAAAGTTACAGTGTTAGTTGCTCAGTTGTGTCCAACTCTTAGAGACCCTATGGTTTGTACTCTGCCAGGCTCCTCTGTCCATGGAATTCTCTGGGCAAGAAAACTGGAGCAGGTAGCCATCCCATTCTCCAGGAGATCTTCCCAATACTGTGTTGTATATCTGAATGTTGCTCAGAGTGAAAAGCTTAAAAATTCTCATCACAATAAAAAGGAACTTTATGTGAGCGATGAATATAAATTAAACTTACATTGTAATTATTTTGCATTATATACATGTATCAAATCATTATCATGTACAGCTTAAACTAATCCAATATGATATGTCTATACATGAATAAAACTAGGGGAATAAGAGAAAAAATAAGGTACCAAGGAAAGAATGGGATTCTTCTATCACAAGTTATCAGGTACTGAAGAAGCAATGGAGAAATCTACGTGGACTTGCAGATAAGGAGAAAGGGGAAGGGAAAAGTTTGTGGATGCCAGTGCTGAAGGTTCTGGCTAAAGTCTGAATAGAAGCTACTATGAAGGAGAAGTGGTTATGGTGCTTTCTGATTTTAAAAGTAGCTGGAGACTTGTGCTGTGGCCAGAAGGGTTTGTGGCCAGAAACTTCCCATAAACCAGAGTGCTCCACTTCCATGGCCTGGGCTACAAATCTCCTTTACTTTGGATGTTTGTAGGCACTGTCCCTGTTACATTAGATGAGATGCAGTCTTTGTTTTTCAGGATACAAATTTATGAAAGTAATATAAACCCTACATTGCTAACTCCATTAGGGTGGGCTGATGTTAAAAAAAGAAATACCTAGGCACACAAACTAAGGACATCAAAACCATCTATTTAGATACCACCATCAGAAGTGATGATCAAAGAAAAATAACAATCTCTTGCTTATTTGGAGTCATGCTATGATAATAAATTATTTGGAACATGAAGCAAAGATTTTATAGATCATGCTTTACTAGATGGTGCAATGTTAAGACTGTGGAGATTAAAAAGAAGTAAGCAGCTTGTGAGAGGTGTAAGCAGTTCTTACTCTCGCCATTTACTCTTCAATGATGTGACTTCCTCATCCTTGTCATTCTGTTCAGTGCACTTCATTAAGGCAATAAAGTTAGCCCACATACATAAGGATCTTTCCCTATACCTTCTTACCTAGTGGATGAGAGAATGGGCTTTGGAATGAGGGACCTGAATTTACATAGAAGCTCTGCCATCTGTTTTGAACAAAACAATCAAGCTTTCTAAGCCTCTGTTTTCTCATCTGTAAAAAACAGGATAACAAAAGCCACCTAACTAGATCTATTTATGGCCAAATGGAATGAATATAAAGCTTTAGAACAGCATGCAGCACATAATCATCAGCAAATAAGGGGTAAGAAATAATTACAATAATAATTATCACCTATTAAGAGTGATAAAAGGGGACTCAGAGTTCATGCAATCCAAATCTTTCACTATCTGAATGGGGACATTGAATTGCCTAGTTATAAATAATCTCAAAGAACTTTTAAAAATGTATTTGTCAATATGTTGTAGACCAACCATGTGTCAAGCTCTGTGGTAGGCAATGGAAATTCAAAATGTGTACATTCTCCATGAGTGCATAGATACTACTTATTCATATTCAGATTTATTCTAGAAATAACTGACAGCAGCTGCCTCTTCAGTTCAGAATATACAATACTGGAACAATGTCCATGATGCATCCCAGGATGCGATGGCGGTCTCAACCAAATTGATGAAAGAAAAGAAGCAGGGCTTCTCTGGTGGTCCAGTGGGTGAGGACACCACCTTGCAGTGCAAGGGGTGCCGGTTCGATCCCTGGCCTAGGAGGATCCCACGTGCCGTGGAGCGGCTGGACGGATATGTCCAATTACCGAGCCAGCGCTCTGGAGCACATGCACCCAGAGTCGGTATTCTGTGACAACAGAGGCCACTGCGCTGGGAGGCCTGCACAGGCCAGAGAACAAAGATGGATGAAAATGAATAAATGAAAGAGCAATAGAAATGACCAAAAAACAAAGAACATTATAAAAAAAAAAAGAAAAGAAGAAGCAATGACTCTATCATGAAAGTCACCTCAGAAGAAAAGGTGGTGACTTAATGGGTCTTGAAGGAAGGAAAGGAGGAGAGTAGACCATATCCTTGTAAGGTGAGAGTATCAATTCCATTTTACAAATGAGAAAACCAAGAACGTGGGGAAAAAACACATCAACTGTCTATTACTGCGTGACAGACTAGGGGCCCAACTGAAACTGAAATTCAGGTCCTATAACCCATATCTACTAATATGTCCATGCTGTACAATTCAATTTCCTCTGTTTTCCCAAACAAGTAATGTGTTGACAGGAAGAAGTAATTTCAGCATTATAGTTCTACCAGGGATACTTTTTATTTAATTTCTTCACTTTTCATGGAATTGTTTCCTCTTGCTTGATTTATACCTTTACTTGCCTTTATTTTATTTTATTTTATTTTGACATTTTCCTTCTTCATCAGGTGCTGCTCTTTTGAGAAATATTTCATTCTCTCTTTGTGTATAGCAATTTTACCCCAACCTGGGAGCTAACCTATGCATATCCTAAAAATAAGCACATAATGTAAATGCAAATAGGCGTCCAATGATAGTGATACTTTGTTTCCCTTGATGTGGCCTGAGGCAAAATGTCCTAACCTTAAGGTCATGTCCCCTTGGGTCATTCCAGTTGTAATACCAAATCTGCATTTGATTTTCCGATTATAGGATCGTTATGTTTACCATAACTCTGATTAGAGGCTGTTGCAGCAAATGGACTATAGCTGTTTTTGCAATTGAGCCTTATTAAAATTTAAAGCATACCCATAAATACATTAAGTGCCTATTATAGATCAACATTCTGAAAATTAAATATTCACAGATACAGCTCATTTTACAAAACTGTAGTCACAAAATTACTGAAAGCCAAATAATATTAGTACTTACTGTGACTAACCTTAGTTAGGTCTGCCATAAGTAAGTATACTCTGCTAATGTTAAACAACTTCTTTTGTAACTTGAGAAAATGTCTTATTTTCTTTGGGTAACTCAGCAAATACAGGTCTCATTCATGGGACACTGGTAAAATGTTAATGGCTAAACAATGATAAGGTATCAGCTAATATTATATTATTAAAGCATTGGCCAGAATACCATTTTAGGCTTATGTACTTCACTGATTGACTTTTAACCTTTGAAAAGGTTAGTAAATTCGGGCATAATTCTTTTTATGATTATTCACAAAAGACAGCAAGATTTAATTTCTATAACCCTCTAGGAAGGCACAGCCAACTAGTACAAAACTGTGCACTGCTGTAAAGTGTCTTAAGTAGACACCTCCACAAATGAACAATGAAGCCTTGTTCTGATACTAAGAAGATTATACTTACATAACGAAAAAGGAAAAATCAATGCTGGGAAAAGAAACAAATGATACAATTAGAACCGCATTTGGATTTGTCTTGGCAACATTTGGAGAGTGGTATTAAAGTTACTGATCTATTAAATTGCATGCTCTGGGCTTCACTTGGTGGTCCAGCGGGTAAGGACACCGCCTTGCAGTGCAAGGGGCGCTGGTTTGATCCCTGGCCTGGGAAGATCCCACGTGCCGCGGAGCGGCTAGACTGATGTGTCCAATTACCGAGCCAGAGCTCTGGAGCGCATGCGTCCGGAGCCGGCACTCTGCGACGACAGAGGCCACCGCGATGGGAGGCCCACAGGAGCCGAAGAACAAAGACGGATGAAAATAGAGAAATGAAAGACCGATAGAAGTGGCCCGCCCATCCCCCTCCCTCCCCACCCCACACCCTCAAAAAGATAAATAAATAAAATAAATGTTTTTTAAAAAATAAATAAATTAATTGCATGTTCTAATTTTTTCTAAAATAATAGAGGTCTGTACATGAAGTGTTCTACTTTGCCACAGTTGGAGTCTGGATTGCACACTTATTAGTTTTGTACACTGGAGCAAGTTAAGGAAATATAAGTAAAGAAATAACCTTTCCCATTAGTAGCTTCAATGTCCTCAGGACATTTTTGGAGGATCAGTAGAGCTATAAAAAGAGTGAAGTAACCATTTGCCAGTCATTGTCCAAACTGAACAACAAGCACTAGAAAATTATGGTGTCCCTTTCTGCACTCTTTCCTGACTAGGAAAGAAAGAAAGAGAGAGTGAAAGGGAAAAACCATCAAAGACTAAAAATAGAAGGCATAGAACCATGATGTTCTAAGACATCATTGAGACAGGAAAGTTGGCTTAATCATTCCCTAACACCAAAGACTAAATAGAACTTCAGGAACTGGTTTGATTTCCTCTTCTGCCTCAAAAGTGGTATCAGAAACAACTCATGGGACTTCTCTTTTTCATTCTGATGAGTTAAATTTTGATGAACAGTAATGATTTCATTGGTTTTCATTTTTTATTCACACTATTATATCATTAGAAACATCAGACCAAAGCAGTTAAATAAGCCAAAGTCAAGATAATTATATTATTTACTACCATTCCTAAAAAACAGAAAAAGATTTATAATAGGTGTCATGAATTGAGCATTTACTATTTACTAGGAGTGGCATGTTGTGTTTCAAATATACTGTATAATCTAATCTTTTATGTCAGTCTGCCTGTAACCAGTTTTTTGATAACAGAGACCATGTTTGTCTTTTGGAATATCAAGCTGCCTTCTACATTGTCCATTTATAAGGAAGATCTCAGCCCTAGGTTCATGGTGGGGGACATATAATCCAGTGCTTGTTAATGAGAACTCCATGATGATATTGAGTTTAGGAGTGAGCACATGATGACAAATGTCTGGCCAGTGTGACAGAATCCTGGGACTTTTCCTAAAACTAGCCAGTTTTGTTAAAAACGTTCTGGTCATCTATTGTGGATCTATGACCAGTAAAATTTTTCCTTTCCTTTTTTTCTTCCTATATGTCCTCTCCTGTCCTTCTTAGTCAGATTAGTTGTAAGATCATTCACCATGAAAACTACCATGGAAAAGTCATTTTTATATGCAAAAGAAATAAAATTAAGCTTTAATACACTCTTGTTGAAAAGTTTCTCAATGCTGGGATATGTAAGACTCTCAAAGTATTATTGAAGCATAGAAGCAATTTTAAAAGAATCAGAATGCATTAGAGTTTAAATGGCTATCATTGGGGGCTTGACTATGATTAACATTTAATTTATAGAGTGGATAAGCATTTTTACCATGATATTAAAGAGCCATTACCAAGAATGAATGTATGTGCACAGAACATCTAAATGGTTCCTCCACTTCTTGGGATAGCTCCTAACTACAAGAACATTAACCGTTTATGTCTAATAAACATTCATGCTTAAACTCCTCCAATCAAATGAGGTGTAATTTGGAGGGATTTAATGATACCTTGATAACTTTTAATATCAGAACCAAAAATGAGCCACAGGTTTATTGTATATTGAATAGAAATGATAAAAATATTTCTAACAAACACAAATAGAAAGTATTAAAAAATCATATGGTGAACTTCATATTTTATTAAGGTGACTCATAATAACAAACTGAGCTTAAACAGTAGTTTATGTGAAAATATTAGACTATAAGCACATACAGAGATAAGATTGTAGCAACAAATTTCAGATTTTAACTCAGTAAGAAAAAATGTTGTAGTCTAAAAATTATTTCAAGCTCAAGATACCAAAGTGAACAAAAATACTCTCACATTTATATTCCACCTCTCAACACTTGTGCAAATACACAGAACCCAAAATATCTTTTGCAATTATCTTAATTACTGTTACCTTTGATTTATCTTACTTGGGTAATGCATTTGAAATTGTAATTTCTCATCAATGTCAAACAGATTTCACTGGAGTTTTAAATATTACTTCTTTGTTAGTTGGTCTGATATTTCAAATATGTTTGATTCAATAAATAGAGATGGTAAAAAACCTGTTTTTATTTTAAAGGATTTGTTTCTATAGGGCCATTATTTTACAGTGCTTTCCTTTTCTCCTATATGTCCTCTCCTGTCCTTCTTAGTCAGATTAGTTGTAAGATCATTCACCATGAAAACTACCATGGAAAAGTCATTTTTATATGCAAAAGAAATAAAATTAAGCTTTAATACACTCTTGTTGAAAAGTTTCTCAATGCTGGGATATGTAAGACTCTCAAAGTATTATTGAAGCATAGAAGCAATTTTAAAAGAATCAGAATGCATTAGAGTTTAAATGGCTATCATTGGGGGCTTGACTATGATTAACATTTAATTTATAGAGTGGATAAGCATTTTTACCATGATATTAAAGAGCCATTACCAAGAATGAATGTATGTGCACAGAACATCTAAATGGTTCCTCCACTTCTTGGGATAGCTCCTAACTACAAGAACATTAACCGTTTATGTCTAATAAACATTCATGCTTAAACTCCTCCAATCAAATGAGGTGTAATTTGGAGGGATTTAATGATACCTTGATAACTTTTAATATCAGAACCAAAAATGAGCCACAGGTTTATTGTATATTGAATAGAAATGATAAAAATATTTCTAACAAACACAAATAGAAAGTATTAAAAAATCATATGGTGAACTTCATATTTTATTAAGGTGACTCATAATAACAAACTGAGCTTAAACAGTAGTTTATGTGAAAATATTAGACTATAAGCACATACAGAGATAAGATTGTAGCAACAAATTTCAGATTTTAACTCAGTAAGAAAAAATGTTGTAGTCTAAAAATTATTTCAAGCTCAAGATACCAAAGTGAACAAAAATACTCTCACATTTATATTCCACCTCTCAACACTTGTGCAAATACACAGAACCCAAAATATCTTTTGCAATTATCTTAATTACTGTTACCTTTGATTTATCTTACTTGGGTAATGCATTTGAAATTGTAATTTCTCATCAATGTCAAACAGATTTCACTGGAGTTTTAAATATTACTTCTTTGTTAGTTGGTCTGATATTTCAAATATGTTTGATTCAATAAATAGAGATGGTAAAAAACCTGTTTTTATTTTAAAGGATTTGTTTCTATAGGGCCATTATTTTACAGTGCTCATTATTATTAGATTCTGTTAAAGACAGATTTGTTTTACCACAAATATATTTGTTATTTATTGGTAAAAGGAATCAGTATATTAAATACTGATCCAAACACATGGTGCCTTCTATCAACCTAATACTTTGTAGTTTCTTGTGTTTGAAATATTTCTCCAGACAGGACAAAAAGGATAATGAAATATACACTGGAAATACAATCTGAAAAAAAAGAAATCACATTTTTGTTTTGTTTGTCTTAACCTCTCTGTACCTTACTATATCCAAATTAAGAAGATTTTTCTTGTATTACAGATTTCCCACAATTAAGATGAGAACTAAATAAGACTTAATATGAAAGGCAATGGAAATTACAAAATGCCAAATTAATGGTGGGTTGTGTCCATCACTGACTAATCAAAAATTTAATGAGAAGCTAGAAACACAGAGAAATTTCATAAAAAATATACTCAACTTGTATAACGACAGAAAAACATAAATTAACCAACCACTATAAGAAAGGTTTGGCTCAAATGCTATTGGAGTTCAGAGGAGGTGAACGATGACTTTGACTAAGAGGGAAAAGGAGAAAAGAATAGTGACCATATAAAATGGGTCTTGAGAAATACAAGGACCTAGGTTTCAAATCAGAAGATATGTGGCAGGCTGGGGAGGAAGGTGCATGCTTGAAAGGACACGATCATCTATGGCAAGTTTTGATCCTACACACATATCACCTCTTTAGCCAACTAAGGGATCCTGAAAGTGAAAAACAACAAATTTCAGATTTTAACTCAGTAAGAAAAATGTTGTAGTCTAAAAATTATTTCAAGCTCAAGATACCAAAGTGAACAAAAATACTCTCACATTTATATTCCACCTCTCAACACTTGTGCAAATACACAGAACCCAAAATATCTTTTGCAATTATCTTAATTACTGTTACCTTTGATTTATCTTACTTGGGTAATGCATTTGAAATTGTAATTTCTCATCAATGTCAAACAGATTTCACTGGAGTTTTAAATATTACTTCTTTGTTAGTTGGTCTGATATTTCAAATATGTTTGATTCAATAAATAGAGATGGTAAAAAACCTGTTTTTATTTTAAAGGATTTGTTTCTATAGGGCCATTATTTTACAGTGCTCATTATTATTAGATTCTGTTAAAGACAGATTTGTTTTACCACAAATATATTTGTTATTTATTGGTAAAAGGAATCAGTATATTAAATACTGATCCAAACACATGGTGCCTTCTATCAACCTAATACTTTGTAGTTTCTTGTGTTTGAAATATTTCTCCAGACAGGACAAAAAGGATAATGAAATATACACTGGAAATACAATCTGAAAAAAGAAATCACATTTTTGTTTTGTTTGTCTTAACCTCTCTGTACCTTACTATATCCAAATTAAGAAGATTTTTCTTGTATTACAGATTTCCCACAATTAAGATGAGAACTAAATAAGACTTAATATGAAAGGCAATGGAAATTACAAAATGCCAAATTAATGGTGGGTTGTGTCTATCACTGACTAATCAAAAATTTAATGAGAAGCTAGAAACACAGAGAAATTTCATAAAAAATATACTCAACTTGTATAACGACAGAAAAACATAAATTAACCAACCACTATAAGAAAGGTTTGGCTCAAATGCTATTGGAGTTCAGAGGAGGTGAACGATGACTTTGACTAAGAGGGAAAAGGAGAAAAGAATAGTGACCATATAAAATGGGTCTTGAGAAATACAAGGACCTAGGTTTCAAATCAGAAGATATGTGGCAGGCTGGGGAGGAAGGTGCATGCTTGAAAGGACACGATCATCTATGGCAAGTTTTGATCCTACACACACATATCACCTCTTTAGCCAACTAAGGGGATCCCCTAAAGCTTCTGAAAGAAAAGAGGGAAAGACTAGGATAAGATATAATATAATCAAATACTCTTTCTTGAATGATCAATATATATAAGATATTAAGTTTTTTTTAATCTTATATCTCAATGTTGTGATATAAATATTACCATTATGGTCATTTCTAGATTAGAAAATTGAAAGTAAACCAAAAATTATCTGAATCTACAATCCTGTCTTTCCACTGCATCCCACACATTGTACTCTTTTGGAAGTAGATGATGGTTCATTTTATTTCATAGCTTAAATACTTTTGCATCAATGTTTTCAACATTTTCAGTTGTTGATTATGTAAATATGGTGCTTGCTCCCAAATGAAAAGTAGTTCCTTCTTTAGTAGATTTAATCAGAAATCAGAGACCAGAGATGAGCACACACATAGGCATTGGCTCGGCCCTCCAATGACCTGCTGCTCAAAAAACTAAACATTAATATTTAACTTAAATGGAAAAACACACATCTTGGAGAAGGCTTGAGCATATGACTCCCCTTCACATGGCCCCAGATCATAGGGATTTGCATAGTCCTCCACTTGCCCTTCTCACACGCAGACTCCTGCTCATTTCTACAACTACCCAGAGTTTTATAAGCAAAGCATGAGAATGCATTCATTAAGAGCATGAGCTTTAATTCAGACAATTGTAGAAGAAAGTCATAGTTCTACCTGCTAGTTGTGTGACCTGAGGCCAGTTGTATAAAATGGAGATTAAAATATCATAGAATAGCTTGAAGCTTTCATAAATGTAAGTATATGAACTCCCCAGCTTCAAACCTGGAATACCAGCACTCCAAAATGGGCATTATTTGTGCTACATGACCATTCCTTTTACGTCCACATTGACACCATCTCCCACTATACACCCTAAAGTCACTGATTTTTTTACAGAAAACATTAACCAAATGAAAGGTTTGGCTCAAATGCTATTGGAGTTCAGAGGAGGTGAACGATGACTTTGACTAAGAGGGAAAAGGAGAAAAGAATAGTGACCATATAAAATGGGTCTTGAGAAATACAAGGACCTAGGTTTCAAATCAGAAGATATGTGGCAGGCTGGGGAGGAAGGTGCATGCTTGAAAGGACACGATCATCTATGGCAAGTTTTGATCCTACACACACATATCACCTCTTTAGCCAACTAAGGGGATCCCCTAAAGCTTCTGAAAGAAAAGAGGGGAAAGACTAGGATAAGATATAATATAATCAAATACTCTTTCTTGAATGATCAATATATATAAGATATTAAGTTTTTTTTAATCTTATATCTCAATGTTGTGATATAAATATTACCATTATGGTCATTTCTAGATTAGAAAATTGAAAGTAAACCAAAAATTATCTGAATCTACAATCCTGTCTTTCCACTGCATCCCACACATTGTACTCTTTTGGAAGTAGATGATGGTTCATTTTATTTCATAGCTTAAATACTTTTGCATCAATGTTTTCAACATTTTCAGTTGTTGATTATGTAAATATGGTGCTTGCTCCCAAATGAAAAGTAGTTCCTTCTTTAGTAGATTTAATCAGAAATCAGAGACCAGAGATGAGCACACACATAGGCATTGGCTCGGCCCTCCAATGACCTGCTGCTCAAAAAACTAAACATTAATATTTAACTTAAATGGAAAAACACACATCTTGGAGAAGGCTTGAGCATATGACTCCCCTTCACATGGCCCCAGATCATAGGGATTTGCATAGTCCTCCACTTGCCCTTCTCACACGCAGACTCCTGCTCATTTCTACAACTACCCAGAGTTTTATAAGCAAAGCATGAGAATGCATTCATTAAGAGCATGAGCTTTAATTCAGACAATTGTAGAAGAAAGTCATAGTTCTACCTGCTAGTTGTGTGACCTGAGGCCAGTTGTATAAAATGGAGATTAAAATATCATAGAATAGCTTGAAGCTTTCATAAATGTAAGTATATGAACTCCCCAGCTTCAAACCTGGAATACCAGCACTCCAAAATGGGCATTATTTGTGCTACATGACCATTCCTTTTACGTCCACATTGACACCATCTCCCACTATACACCCTAAAGTCACTGATTTGTTTATAAATAGTATTCATTACAGTCTCATAGCTATTTAGTAATCATTTAGAGACAGCTCTATGTGTCAGGTTCTATGTGTATTAGAGAGAAAAAAGGATATACAATAGGTATAAGATAAAGTCCCTAGTCTTGAGAAGCTCACACATCAGTGAGGAGCAGACAGAACTCTAAAGAGATTACTGGAGTATAAAATAGGATAAGAACACAGGGAAAACTTGTGACTAATCCTGTCCAGGCAAATTATTAAAAGTTTCAAAGAAGAGTGATATTTCAAGTGAATCTGTGTACCCAAGTAAAATTTAATTACCAGCCAGCATGAAGGAATCAGGGTTAGAATTATGATATAGGTATAGAGAATAGTATCTGATATTGGGGCAAGTAAAACAATCAGGGAACTAAAAGATATTAGGGATCACTAAAGCAGCAGTCACATGGAAGGAAGAGTAAAGAAATGAAATGATAGAGCTGATTTTTAGACTGTGTGAGACCTCTTGGGCCACATAAATAGACTGGTAAAACCAAACCATATTTTTAAGCTAATGTTGGCAACAGTGTGAGGGATGGATTTGTCTACAGAGACAGTGGTGGCAAGAAGACCAGTGAGGGGCTTCCCTGGTAGCTAAGTGGTAAAGAGTTCACTTGCCAATGCAGGAGACATGGGTTCAATCCCTGATCTGGGAAGATCCCACATGCTGTGGAGCAACTAAGCCTGTGAGCCGCAACTATTGAGACTGTGCTTTAGAGCCTCAGAGCCTCAACTATTGAGCTCATGTGCTGCAATTACTGAAGCCTGTGTACCCTAGAGGCCGAATTCCACAAGAGAAGTCACCTCAGTAAGAAGCCTGTTTACCTCAGAGAGTAGCCCCCACTCCCGGCAACTAAAGAGCCTGTGGTAGCAGTGAAAACCCAGAATAGCCAAAAATAAATAAATAAATAAAATTAGAAAAAAGTAAGACTAGTTAGGAGACCAGTACCACAGTCTCAAACAAACGGTGGTGGATGGACTGATCCAAGACAATGGTGGTAAAAAGGAAGAGGCAAAAATGAGAGTATCTAGGGGCAGAAACAATAGGTCGGTGACTGAATATGAGGAAAGAGAAAGAAGAAAATGTTAAGATTTCTAGTTTTAAAAAGTAGGCATGTAATGAAGTAAAAGTTAGAACCCCAAAATAGAGAGATAGTTCTATTAGTCTTCATCTCACTTTTCTCTGACCCCTAGCCCAATATATACTTTGCAAAATGAAACTTCATTTTTTGCTACACTTTTCTTAAATGTAAATTATGCGTTCTGAACTCATACTAGCAGTATCCTAAATTATGCAAGGATTTAATTAATTTTCCACAATTAAATATGTGATAGCTCTTACAACTCTAAATTTAAATAGGCATTCATGTTAGTGGTATTAAGACATATTTAGCAAGATTTATACATTAAATCTTGTCTACAAAAAGATCTTGAATCCTTTTACTTGCTGATCCTCACAATAACCCAGTGAGCTGTATAAGTAGGTGTAAAGCCTTCACTTAGGTGGATTAAGAGATTTAAATCTACTGAGAAAACGGACAGTCATACACTGGTTGCTAGGGTAGAGTCAGATTTTTTGACTACAACATTAGAGAATCAACAAATATAGCCCTCCAGACATATAAAACATGCAAAAGATTATGCATCAAAATACCTCCAAATTAGGTAATGTTAGATTTGTGCAAATCAGTAAGGTAATGCCATACTTACCAACCACCTTCAGGATAACTATCAGTATAGAAAATAAGGATTCCCTATTATAATTTTTAAAAATCAAATTTAAAAAATTCAATTATGGATAACACATTATCTCAGAAAATCACTGTGACATAAATAGTTAATTACCTAGTCGATACATATTCTTGCTTCTATTTTAAGAACAGAACACTGATTTTTTATTAAGACTGAAAAGGTGCCCAATTTTTTTTTTTTTTTTTTTCTATTCTCTAGTGAAACTAGGAGTGGTCAGTGAGATACAAATGGAAGTCACTGGGTGGAGCATCTGGGGAAACATTTTAAAGGGATCTAGACTTATGTGAAAACTGAGCCCTTCTGCCCTACCCTGATTTCTTCTCCCCTCCCCCTTTTTTTTTCAGATTATATGTGTAAAGGCCATAGCTCAAGAAGGAAAATATATACAAATCTTTGAAGAACAAAAAGAAAGCACTCACATCTTCCATATCAGCCCAGTTCAGCCAACTGCTGACCTTAGTATGCACAATAAAAATATAACACTGGTTTTTATAATGTCGTTTGGATTTTTTGTGTGTGCAAGCAGAACTAATTAATATGAAATAAAGATAGCTATATGCTTAGATCTAGGGAAAGCAAAGATGAGAACAATGCATAAATGGTCGGAGAGACTATTAAAGAAGAATATCACCCTAAAATCAGTGTCTTTTTATCCTCAAGCCTAGTAATGTAATATAAACTGAAAATCAGATGAGGAAAGAGTTATATTTTCAGTCATAGTAATCTTGAGTGTCATGAGGAATGAATGCTCTATCACATAAATTCTAGTGATCAATTATGGGGTAGCTTAACACACTATATTTTTCTCAGTACCAGTGGGAAAGAAAGATAGCCCCTTACTTCCAAATAGTTCATAAGCCAGAAGAGGAGACAAAGTAGTACTTGACAATAAATGCCATATTTTAAAGCCACAGCAAGCTCTACTGAGTAGCTTTCAACTCAACAAATATTCTTCCATGAAGAGATGCCCTGCAGAGAGATCTGAGTGAGAAACAGTGTTACAATACTTTAAATTCCAGATTCCTAGGAGGAGAGACATAATTCAAGGGGTATTAGAGTATGGAAGACTTGTGTGAATTTAATAGTCATTGTTCCAACTTTCTAGAAGTAACACTTTTTTCACTAATTTATTTTTATTTTAGTTTTATAGAGTTTCCATGTTTACTGCTATACATAAACCCAAATCAGCCATAGGTATACACATGACCCCTCCCATTTGAACTTCCCTCCCATCTCCCTCCCTACCCCACCCCTCTACATTGTTCCATAACACCTGTGTAAGTTCCCTTAGTCTTAGAGCATATTTATTTGAATTGGAGGATAATTAATTTATCCTCCAATAATATATATTATCCTCATAATATTGTGATGGCTTTTGTCATATATCAACTTGAATAGGTCATAGGTATACATGTGATGCCTCCCATCCCAAAGCCCCCTCACACCTCTCTCCTCACCCCTTCTCACAGGTTGTTCTCACAAAGCACTGGCCATGGGTGCCCTGCCTCATGCATCAAACTCACACTGGTCATCCATTCTACATGTGGTAATGTACATGTTTCAATGATATTCTCTCAAGTTGTCCCATCCTCTCCTTCTCCCACTGAGTCCAGAAGTCTGTTATTTACATCTGTGTTTCCTTTGCTGCTGCCCTGATGAAATAACTTTTTATAGTGGAGTTGTGTTCCCTTAAAATTTATATGTTGAAGTCCTCACTCTTAGCGCCTCAGAATCTGATCTCATTTGGCAATAGGATTATTGCAGATATCATTAGTTAAGATGAGAGCATTCTGGAGTAAAGTGAGCCTCTAATCCGACACAATTGGTGTCCTGATGCAAAGGAGAAGCTTGCCACATTTGCACATACAAAGAGAATGCCACAGGAAAGAGGCTGATATTTGGGGACTGACTCTACACGCTAAGAAACGTCCAAGACTGCAAGCGAACTACCCAAAGCTAAGAAGAGGCATGGAACAGACTCTTCCTTACAGCAGCAGAAGGAACCAAACTAGATGACACCTTGATTTCAGACCTCCAGCCTCTAAAACCATGAGAGGATTTCTGTCATTTAAGTAACTCACTGTGCGGCACTTTGCTATGGCAGCCTTAGCAAACTAGTACAAATCTCAAGGGAATCTATCAGTTTCTTAGAGACATTTCTGAATCACATGCATTATGATATTTCTGATATTTTCAGAAACTCCAGTTGTGAGTAGACCCACCTTGTTGAATATTCGACATGATACTTGACAAAAAATAGGGGAAAGCTTTGCTTTCTGAAGAGCAAACAGTCCTGTTCAGAAATTGCTTACCATCAGTGCTGGTGAAGGAACTGAACAGAAAACATAAAGTTTAATATACTGGTAGTATATAGTTGGGGCTGGTGTCTACATTGTTCCATAACACCTGTGTAAGTTCCCTTAGTCTTAGAGCATATTTATTTGAATTGGAGGATAATTAATTTATCCTCCAATAATATATATTATCCTCATAATATTGTGATGGCTTTTGTCATATATCAACTTGAATAGGTCATAGGTATACATGTGATGCCTCCCATCCCAAAGCCCCCTCACACCTCTCTCCTCACCCCTTCTCACAGGTTGTTCTCACAAAGCACTGGCCATGGGTGCCCTGCCTCATGCATCAAACTCACACTGGTCATCCATTCTACATGTGGTAATGTACATGTTTCAATGATATTCTCTCAAGTTGTCCCATCCTCTCCTTCTCCCACTGAGTCCAGAAGTCTGTTATTTACATCTGTGTTTCCTTTGCTGCTGCCCTGATGAAATAACTTTTTATAGTGGAGTTGTGTTCCCTTAAAATTTATATGTTGAAGTCCTCACTCTTAGCGCCTCAGAATCTGATCTCATTTGGCAATAGGATTATTGCAGATATCATTAGTTAAGATGAGAGCATTCTGGAGTAAAGTGAGCCTCTAATCCGACACAATTGGTGTCCTGATGCAAAGGAGAAGCTTGCCACATTTGCACATACAAAGAGAATGCCACAGGAAAGAGGCTGATATTTGGGGACTGACTCTACACGCTAAGAAACGTCCAAGACTGCAAGCGAACTACCCAAAGCTAAGAAGAGGCATGGAACAGACTCTTCCTTACAGCAGCAGAAGGAACCAAACTAGATGACACCTTGATTTCAGACCTCCAGCCTCTAAAACCATGAGAGGATTTCTGTCATTTAAGTAACTCACTGTGCGGCACTTTGCTATGGCAGCCTTAGCAAACTAGTACAAATCTCAAGGGAATCTATCAGTTTCTTAGAGACATTTCTGAATCACATGCATTATGATATTTCTGATATTTTCAGAAACTCCAGTTGTGAGTAGACCCACCTTGTTGAATATTCGACATGATACTTGACAAAAAATAGGGGAAAGCTTTGCTTTCTGAAGAGCAAACAGTCCTGTTCAGAAATTGCTTACCATCAGTGCTGGTGAAGGAACTGAACAGAAAACATAAAGTTTAATATACTGGTAGTATATAGTATTGGGGGATTCTTTCTCAGGACACATTTTCAAATACTGAGAAAGGGCTTTTATACAAAGCAAACAGGATGATGTTCAAGGGTTATTAAGGTGGGAAGAATCCATCATGGGGTCAGAGAAGGAGATGGCATTAGAGATCTCAAAGATGCTTTATCAAGCAGAGTCCAGTCAGAAAAGCAGAAACCATGACTAGTGTTTTAGACAGAAGGGGTTTAATACCAGGCAGTGGTTACTCAGGTGCTGAGAGATTAAAGGATACCATGAGGTCTCTCAGACCAGGCTGGTATAACCCAAAAGTCAACAGGTCTGCTTTATGAAGGAGTTGCCATACCCCAGGCTGTTAGAGGAAAAAAAAGAACCTGCAAAAAGGGGCTCCCAACATTTGGTGGTCAGATCTCTTAAAGAAGGGGGCAACAGCCCTGCAGGTACTGGACCACAGAGGGGCCCGGTTGTTTTCTCAGCCATAGTTGGGTGCTGGAGGGACTGGGGTGTATCTGTCTGGTACAAGTGCTGCAAGTGGAGCAAGATTGGGTCTGGAAGTCTCCACATTAATTGGAAGCTACAGCCATAGTTGTGTGTCTCTAATGAAGAGAAAGACCCAACCTAGCAGCTAGAAAAGAGTCTTGCCCCCAACCTGCCTTCTCCAAGTCTGCTGCCAATGTTTCCCTCTAGCACAATATACCCAGAAATTGGCTGGTAATAGAGCCTGGGAAATTGAGCTTTAGGGGTCAATAGGCAACAGGTGCAGAGATGTAAATATTTTTATTTAAAAAAAAAAAAAAAAAGAATAGAATGGGTCCTTGAAGTGCCTGGGCACAAGGAATGAGTCTGGAATATATGGGAAGGTCAGTCAATGACTGATCCCTCAATACATGTGAGGAATGGGTCTAGATGCTAGAGAAAGTGAAGTGAGCAAAAAAGACAGTAGTTATTTATGGGCTATTTAACTTGAGTAATAAGTGTAAATGAGGGAACAGCAGGAGGTTAGACAAAAACGTGAGAACCTGGAACAGTACTCTAGATCATGTGAGACACCAAGGAGAGGGAAATTCATATAACCCAATAAACCATACTTAATCTTCAGTGTTTTTTGAAAATGGGTCTGCATATTTGTCACTGGGTTAGTAGCATTAACTTAGGTGCTTTATAGAATATATTTACTTTTCCTAATAGTCAATTTTATTGTTCAGTCACTAAGTCATGTCTGACTCTTTATGACCCCATTAACTGCAACATGCCAGGCTTCCCTGTCCGTCACTATCTCCCAGGGTTGCTGAAACTCATGTCCACTGAGTCAGTGAACATCTCATCCTGTCATCCCCCTTTTCCTCCTGCCCTCAATCTCTCCCAGCATCAGGATTTTTTCCAATGAGTCAGTTCTTCGCATCAGGTGGTCAAAGTACTGGAGCTTCAGTTTTAGCATCAGCTCTTCCAATAAGTATTCAGAGTTGAAACTTTTTCAAACTTATTATTTTATCATTATTAACATGAACAACATTATCACGATTATTATTATATTATTTATCCAGTGCCTACACAATGGCAAGAAATGAGTGGTTTCCTGAACATCACATCAAATCCTTCAGACAACACTATGGAGTGTGTATTATGACCTCTATTTTATATGGGAAGAAACTGAAAATCGGAGCTGATGTTATTTGGCTAAGGTCATGTTGCACCTAGATTCAGAAGTCTGACTCTAAATCCCTTTCTCTTAAACACTGCATTCTATGACATCTTAGAAAAGTCATCCAGAGTCACACATCCCTTCAAAATACTCGTCAGCAAGGTCATTTCAAGACTCAAGTTCACAATATACCCAGAAATTGGCTGGTAATAGAGCCTGGGAAATTGAGCTTTAGGGGTCAATAGGCAACAGGTGCAGAGATGTAAATATTTTTATTTAAAAAAAAAAAAAAAAAGAATAGAATGGGTCCTTGAAGTGCCTGGGCACAAGGAATGAGTCTGGAATATATGGGAAGGTCAGTCAATGACTGATCCCTCAATACATGTGAGGAATGGGTCTAGATGCTAGAGAAAGTGAAGTGAGCAAAAAAGACAGTAGTTATTTATGGGCTATTTAACTTGAGTAATAAGTGTAAATGAGGGAACAGCAGGAGGTTAGACAAAAACGTGAGAACCTGGAACAGTACTCTAGATCATGTGAGACACCAAGGAGAGGGAAATTCATATAACCCAATAAACCATACTTAATCTTCAGTGTTTTTTGAAAATGGGTCTGCATATTTGTCACTGGGTTAGTAGCATTAACTTAGGTGCTTTATAGAATATATTTACTTTTCCTAATAGTCAATTTTATTGTTCAGTCACTAAGTCATGTCTGACTCTTTATGACCCCATTAACTGCAACATGCCAGGCTTCCCTGTCCGTCACTATCTCCCAGGGTTGCTGAAACTCATGTCCACTGAGTCAGTGAACATCTCATCCTGTCATCCCCTTCTCCTCCTGCCCTCAATCTCTCCCAGCATCAGGATTTTTTCCAATGAGTCAGTTCTTCGCATCAGGTGGTCAAAGTACTGGAGCTTCAGTTTTAGCATCAGCTCTTCCAATAAGTATTCAGAGTTGAAACTTTTTCAAACTTATTATTTTATCATTATTAACATGAACAACATTATCACGATTATTATTATATTATTTATCCAGTGCCTACACAATGGCAAGAAATGAGTGGTTTCCTGAACATCACATCAAATCCTTCAGACAACACTATGGAGTGTGTATTATGACCTCTATTTTATATGGGAAGAAACTGAAAATCGGAGCTGATGTTATTTGGCTAAGGTCATGTTGCACCTAGATTCAGAAGTCTGACTCTAAATCCCTTTCTCTTAAACACTGCATTCTATGACATCTTAGAAAAGTCATCCAGAGTCACACATCCCTTCAAAATACTCGTCAGCAAGGTCATTTCAAGACTCAAGTACTACCTGGCAGCTTGAGCCATTTCAGTTCTTAACTCAGCTCATTTATAATCTCCTCTGAGTATTACTTCCCCTCCTTCACACGTCTTAAGGTTTGTCACAGTCATCTCAGATGACAAGCTGAATGATGGTGATGAGAATGTGGCAATATGAAGTCCATAAACAGGAGAGGCTGCCAGGAGTGGGCAAGAAGATGGCCACAGAGGACACATCTGAGACAGAGCAGCCCCAGCTGTTTTAACATATGTGCAAATTACCACCGGTGCGCCTGCGCACCCACGCAGACCTGCTCACAGTTGTTCAGAAGGAAGGACAGTTAAGCTCAGAAATGCAAACGTATGGGCGAGAGTTGCTCTATTTCCTAAGCCTAATGACTCGGCTCTTTATTTTACACATATAAACACAGTAGACAAAACCTCACATAAATAAGCTGCAGGTGCACTGGCATTTTCTTGCCAAGATATTATGCAAGTTTATTAAGCCAAGCTGATCAGCAGATGCATGCATCCATCGGTTTCACTGCAGAATGGAGAGGAAGGGAGAACCAAGCAGGCGGGTTACATTAAACCTCATCTGGCTTACAGAACGGCGACTTACTGCCCAAAGTTGGAAGGTATCCAGGGGCACAAGAGGTGCAATGGCACTGAAAGAACATCCAAAGCTTGTTAATTCTGAAATGTGCAAGACTTAATGGAGAGAGTGCACAAAAACACAGAATGACCGGAATAGAGAAGCAACTGTAAGAATCCTAAGAACATTTGTCTGGCACTGTATCAAGTGTTTTGTTTATATTCACAACTCATTATCGCCTCAAACTTATAGATATATATGGTGCACTGTTTTATTGATACAGAAACTGAATCTGAGATGAAAAGTAACTTTCCTAAAACAAAGATATTTTAGATATATAGAGTTACAGATATAGAAAATGAGATGTAGAAAGGAAATTTTAATCTAGAACTACCTAAGTTAGTAGCTATGATAAACTGTCATAACTCACATCTTGATTGCTGGAGATTCTTCTATTTAAAACAGTCAGATTACTTAAAAGCATACACTTGTGCTTTAAAATAACTTCATCTACTTCTAAAAGAGTCTGTTCACTGTGAAAATGTATGGAAAGTGTGTGTTTACGGGCTATGATATGCTGTGACCAGTTTGAATCTCCTGTTTTAATAAATCTGATGCTTATGTGTTCTTTTTTCTTCTTCTAGATATATCAGCAAACTTTGGTTTGTTCTGCCTGAAAGGTTTAGAGTAAATTTAGCATGGTCTCTTTTATTTATTCTATAATGCATGCACATTCTAGGACAAAAAATGTTTAAAACACATAGCCAGGGAAAATAATTTTTAAATGCATGTAGATAAACCAAGAAAAATTACAATAAGATAATTTTGCCAACACAAGTCTTAATATTTTAATATATATACATCCCTACTCATGCATTCACGTCATTTCTTATCATATTCCCTTTAAGCTCCCACAGATATTTTACGAAACAACACTATTGAAAAATGTATGTGTCCATGGAGATCTCTTGTTCTAATGTGCCTTTGTGCTTTCACTTCTCTCATTTCTTTCCCTCCATTGCTTAGTTGCACTTCAAAATTCAGTTTGGTCCTCTTCTCCTCAGTAGATCTTCCCTGATGTCTCCAGCTGAGCTAGGTATCCATCTCACATGTTCCAAGAACATCCTGGACAAAGTATGGTTATCGCCATAACTGGGCGATAATCCTATGGATGGTCAGCAGTAGTATAAGTACTCGCAATAGTAGTGCTAGCAACAGGAGCTGTAGAAGAGTGATACTGGCATCAGAACTTACATCTCCAGCAGCAACAGTATTTGCCATGATCTGAATGCCTCCAGTGTGTCAGGTAGAGGATCAGCAGCTTTAAATATGTTAACTCTAATCCACTGAAGTCCCATGGATTAGAATGAATTAACTATCCCTACTTCACTATTGAGAGAAACTGAATTGCTTTTCATTCCTCCTCTATCTGTTGCTATTTCTCCTTGATTATTTTTTATTTTCTGACTTCCTGCCACCCGTTCTTTGTTAAGTAGTTTAGATATACATTTATTTTTTCCAAAGAATTATCTTTTGTATTTATGTTCATTTTTCTGTTTTTCTGATTTATAAAGCACTGATTTCTGAGTTTTTCCATTAAATTCAATCTTTCTCTTTTAGGTTCATTTTTTGTTTCTTTTTTATACATGATTTGAGTCTAATACTTAAAGTAATAAAATGGGAAAAATAAATCATTAAGTATTTCAGCCTAGGAACGTTTCTGGTTCAGTGCTCTAGTTGGACCCCATAATATCTACATTCATTCTTATCAATTCTGAGATACTTTTCAAGGCCATTTCAACTTGTAACACTTCTTCGAATCAAGAGATGCATTCACCAAAGGGTGAATACAGGCATCTGTTAGTACATTAAGCTCCACTTGGATCAGACTCCAGCAGGTACCCACCAGGCTGCAGCACTGACACAGTGGCTCCTCTCAGAGGATGTTCAGCCTCAGGCATGATGTTCCTCCTGACGTCACACCAGTAGGGTTGTGTACATTACTGGTGTGCAAGAGCTGAGTATACTTCCTGTGTCAATTACCTTCATTTTCTTCCACTGAAAATATCCTGTGGATACTTTCTTAGAAGATCAAGAAAGGAGTACTTTAGAATATGCCAATGAATTGGAAGACAATTCTACAGATAATTGTGGACCACTCTCTTAATACACCTCATGCACAGTGGAAGACATATTCTAAGGCATGAGAAAAAGTTATCATAGCCTATCGGCAGAAACTTTCTTCTTAATGATCATCCAGTAATTGTACATACCACAACTGATGTTGCCTTAGATTTGATGAAAACTTTCATTTTGTGTCTTTACAATTATGATTTGCTAGAAGTTAACCATTTTGTCCTGATTTCCATTTTGATTAATGTGTCTTTAATAAAGGATTTTGAAAGCTCTAGGTTATGCTAAAGATCTGCTTCCCAGTTTTGTTTTTAATTTCTAGCTTTATTACACAGTGACCAGAGACTGGTCTCTACATTATTTGTATGCTTAAATAAGCTACTGAGGTTTATTGGTCACTCTCAAAATGGTCACTATTGTCAATGTTTCATGATCATTTGAAAGGAATTTGGTTTTTCCTCTTCTGAGGGAAAAGAATCCTTATATATTTGACATAATGTAGTTTAATTGGGGCTATAAATGAAATAAAATTCTGTAATCCTAGGAGGAGTTGAAAAATTAAAGAAGCAACATGATTTGAAAGAGAGTATCTTTAGTTACTGAAGGTGAACACTCAGACCAGAAGTCTAAGGCAGAATATGCACTAGAGGAAGTGAATAAAACAAATGCAGAATAAGAGAAGATAAGACTAGATTTGGGGCTTTCCTGGTGGTCCAGTGGGTACGAAAGAAGTTGCAGTGAAAGGGGTACCAGTTCAATCCCTGACCCGGTAAGATCCCATGTGCCATGGAGCAGCTGGACCAGTGTGTCCAATTAAGAGCCAGCACTCTGGAGTGCATGCACCCAGAGCTGGTACTCTGCAACTAGAGAGGCCACTGCAATGGGGGGCCCACACAGGCCAAAGAATAAAAGATGGATGAAAATAAATATAAATAAAAGAGGCATGATAGGGAAAAAGAAAAAAAAAAAAAAAAAGGACTAGGTTTGATGATGGAATCAGAAAAAAAAGTGTCTCTAAAGCAGAATGAAGCTTTATACTCAATCTCTTCATTCTCTTCTTCCTATGCTTATCTTACTTCAGCATTTTTAGTGTTTCTGCCTTAAATGTTTGTCATTTCTGAGAGTTGTGTGTATTACCTCTACTGTGATTAACCTAACAACTTTATTGACCTGTATTAATTCACTTTATATACCACTGCCTTAAGTAATGCTATCCATGAGCTAATGGAATGACACAAGGTATGGCAGTAAATATGAAAATTAAAAAGTTTGTCTGTGTGTCTCCTAGAATAATTTCACTTAACCTCTGTTTGTAAGACTTGGATAAACACTGTGTAATCAGTAAATATCTTACAGTTCGCTGGCTCTGCTGGTGGAGCTGCTATTTCCCTCAAACTGACTGCAAGAAGTAAGTTATGGAGGTGATGGTTTGGCAGCCATGGGGCTTGGATTAGCAGTCATATAAATAAGTAGATGAGAAGTCAGAAATCTAACACTTATTGAATTATAAGAGTCTAAGATTATTTTGGAAGTCTTGAGAGGAAAGTTTAGGACAGTGTCACTTATTTTGTCTTGAATTAAAGTCATTACTTTCTACATTAGAGGTCAGATTTCCAAGAACCTAAGAAGGAAAATATATCTCCCTGTAGTCACTTACACTCCCCAAACAATCGATCTACTGAAAGATAACAATGTCCAATAACTCAATTTCTTTTTTCTTTCCTTTTTTGTTTCTACAGATTACTTCTTAGCAGTTATCCAGGCATACGTTTTCTAATCTGTACATAACTTGTCATTTCCAAAAGGGACTACAATTGAACAGTTCCTAGATTCACTGTCCTGTACTGATACTGTCAAATATTTAAAGCACATTTTATACTACAATCTTCATGTCATAGTTTGTTTTTAAATAGATTCATTTCATGTATTAATGAAATAAGTTCAGGCCAAATTTATTTCATTAATTCATCATAGAATGATTATATGTGGTTTGATAATATGAAATACATCAAAAACTAAAAAATACTAGGTTTTATTTATTGAGAACATTGTGCCAGAAAAAAATTGAAAATTAATATAAATATTCTTAGTTTTTTGATGAAAATATTAAAACTCAGAAAGTTAATTAATATACCCAATATTACACAAATAGTAAACAGCAGAGCTGCTGATGTAAATCAAGGCTTCTGGGCTACAAAGTCCATGCTCTACTAGACCTCAGGATGAAATGATCTGATAGATGCCATGCTATATTCTTATTTTTAAATGCTGAAATAAGTAGCACAAAGAAGTTTCTTGGGCTGTTTCCTACTTAGTAAGCTTGTAGTAAAGTTTAAATGAGGTAATGTGAGTGAACATGCCCATCAGCCTCACCCACCAGCACATGTACTTGAGTTGCTTTCTTTCATCACAATGAGTAACTGGTGGTGGTAGCAAGCTTTTTGCCATACTTGCCTTTTCTTCTTCCTGTGTATGGAGCTAGCATACACATACTAGACTTCTAGAAGCGACCCTATAACTGAATTCTAGCCAAGGGAATATGTATGGATGCCACTTTCAGAAAAGCTCATGTGAGTCTCCTGCAGGAGACCTTCCAGGGCAGGTGACCTATGGAATGGCCTTGACAATCACCTTCTGAAGATGGTGGAGCCATAAGATACAAGAAGCTGGGATGCCTGAACAACCCCTTGAAGGAAAGCTATTAAATGGGGTAAACATTTGATCTATAAACAAGCAACAAAATAAATTTCTGTTTGGTTAAATCACTGAAAGTTCTGACTTTATTTCTTACAGGAAATAAGGTTTGGGATCCTCCAACTGGAAATAATCCAAAATACTTGAAAGTTTTTCAATACCAAAGTATTAGATCTAGCTTGCACACTGACTAAAACTAAAGCTCTAAAAATTGCTTACTTCAGAATTATTTGAAATTCTGCCAGAAGTTGTTTCTGGAAATATGGAGGGGAAATTTCAAGTCTCTGACTAATAATTTATAAAAATTTAAAATGTTAGAAGTTATTTATTTAAATTTGAGTATTCATTTTATTGAATTATTACTTTCTTCAATAATACATTTTCTCTAGCCCTTGAATAATAACAATTGAAGTGCTATGAGTATAATTATCTTACATTAATATGCTAATTTCTTCTGAAATTATATTCCATTGAAACACTTAAGGTTTTAACCACTGCAGATTTAATTAGGTTAATTAAAATGCCATTGTATTTTATTTTTACTTGAAGATTGTTTCATTATCATTTAATGATTCTGATAACAGCAATAGAATTTCTTATTTATTAAGATACTTTCTTCTCTAAATATTAGTTTTATGTTTAGCTTCATTAAAAAATTAATCAGCTGCACACCTACTGTGATTTCTCCTATTTTTTCTTTAGGTTAATCAATTCTATACCGTAACTAATGTCAATTAAATCTTCTAGTCATAACTTGCCTTATCCACCAGCAAAAAACACTTCAGATAAAAGGTGTTAACTTGAATGTCAATTAAATCTGTCTAAGCTTTTGCCATACTTGCCTTTTCTTCTTCCTGTGTATGGAGCTAGCATACACATACTAGACTTCTAGAAGCGACCCTATAACTGAATTCTAGCCAAGGGAATATGTATGGATGCCACTTTCAGAAAAGCTCATGTGAGTCTCCTGCAGGAGACCTTCCAGGGCAGGTGACCTATGGAATGGCCTTGACAATCACCTTCTGAAGATGGTGGAGCCATAAGATACAAGAAGCTGGGATGCCTGAACAACCCCTTGAAGGAAAGCTATTAAATGGGGTAAACATTTGATCTATAAACAAGCAACAAAATAAATTTCTGTTTGGTTAAATCACTGAAAGTTCTGACTTTATTTCTTACAGGAAATAAGGTTTGGGATCCTCAACTGGAAATAATCCAAAATACTTGAAAGTTTTTCAATACCAAAGTATTAGATCTAGCTTGCACACTGACTAAAACTAAAGCTCTAAAAATTGCTTACTTCAGAATTATTTGAAATTCTGCCAGAAGTTGTTTCTGGAAATATGGAGGGGAATTACAAGTCTCTGACTAATAATTTATAAAAATTTAAAATGTTAGAAGTTATTTATTTAAATTTGAGTATTCATTTTATTGAATTATTACTTTCTTCAATAATACATTTTCTCTAGCCCTTGAATAATAACAATTGAAGTGCTATGAGTATAATTATCTTACATTAATATGCTAATTTCTTCTGAAATTATATTCCATTGAAACACTTAAGGTTTTAACCACTGCAGATTTAATTAGGTTAATTAAAATGCCATTGTATTTTATTTTTACTTGAAGATTGTTTCATTATCATTTAATGATTCTGATAACAGCAATAGAATTTCTTATTTATTAAGATACTTTCTTCTCTAAATATTAGTTTTATGTTTAGCTTCATTAAAAAATTAATCAGCTGCACACCTACTGTGATTTCTCCTATTTTTTCTTTAGGTTAATCAATTCTATACCGTAACTAATGTCAATTAAATCTTCTAGTCATAACTTGCCTTATCCACCAGCAAAAAACACTTCAGATAAAAGGTGTTAACTTGATCTTTGTATGTGTTTTGCTGGATGTAACCCTGGGACTTCAAGCAGTTGGTTGGCCACATCAGGAAAACCCTTGACTCTAAGAAGGAAGGCCACAGTAGTCACTATCAAATGTCAATTCATAAAGAATATATAGATTTCAAGACTCTTAATGATAGGGGGCCATGCAAGTTTATATACTTTTGTTGTTGCTCAGTCATTTAGTCATGTCCAACTCTTTGAGACCCCATGGACTGCAGCATGCCGGGCTTCCTGTCCTTCACCATCTCCTTGAGTTTGTTCAAACTAATGTCCATCACTTCAGTGATGCCATCCAACAATCTTGTCCTGTGTCATCCCCTACTCCTCCTGCCTTCAATCTTTCCCAGCACTGGGGTCATTTCCAATGAATCAGCTCTTCCCATCAGGTGGCCATATTATTGGAGCTTCAGCTTCAGCATCAGTCCTTCCAATGAGTATTCAGGGCTGACTTCCCTTAGGATTGACTGGTTTAATCTCCTTGCATTCCAAGGCACTCCCAAGAGTCTTCTCCAGTATCACAGTTCAAAGGCATCAATTCTTTGGCGCTGAGCCTTCTTTATGGTCCAACTCTCACATCCATACATGACTACTGGAAAAACCATAGCTTGGCTATATGGATCTTTGTCAGAAAAGCAATGTCTTTGCTTTATAATATGCTGTCTAGGTTTGTCATAGCTTTTTTTCTAAGAAGCAAGCTTCTTTTAATTTCATGGCTGCCATCACTGTCCACAGGATTTCAGAGTCAAAGAAAATAAATCTGTCACTGTTTCCATTGTTTGCCAATCTATTTGCCATGAAGTATTAGGACCAGATGCCATGATCTTCATTTTTTGAATGTTGAGTTTTTTTTTTTTTTTTTTAAACCTTTGTTTTACTTTTAACTTTTACAGAGTTTTGTTGTTCACAGACATGCATGTTCTCAGATTACTCACATGTATACCCCCCCACTTCCCTCCCCTCCCGACCATCACACAGCACCCCTGAAGGATCCCCTTTTCTCACAGAGCAATGACTAGAGCTATTTTCTTCACTTATGATAGTACAGGCCTTCATGCTACTTCCTTTACGCCTCTCACCCACTGTTCCTTCCCCAAAATGTCCATATGTCCACTGTCCATGTCTGTCTTTCTGTCGCTTCACTGCATGTGCCATCATCACCATCCTACTAGATTCCATATATATGTGTTAATATACTGTATTTGTCCCTTTTTTGCTCCTTTATATCTAGATCCAGCCACCTAATTCATAAAGAATTTTTCAAGACTCTTAATGATAGGGGGCCATGCAAGTTTATATACTTTTGTTGTTGCTCAGTCATTTAGTCATGTCCAACTCTTTGAGACCCCATGGACTGCAGCATGCCGGGCTTCCTGTCCTTCACCATCTCCTTGAGTTTGTTCAAACTAATGTCCATCACTTCAGTGATGCCATCCAACAATCTTGTCCTGTGTCATCCCCTACTCCTCCTGCCTTCAATCTTTCCCAGCACTGGGGTCATTTCCAATGAATCAGCTCTTCCCATCAGGTGGCCATATTATTGGAGCTTCAGCTTCAGCATCAGTCCTTCCAATGAGTATTCAGGGCTGACTTCCCTTAGGATTGACTGGTTTAATCTCCTTGCATTCCAAGGCACTCCCAAGAGTCTTCTCCAGTATCACAGTTCAAAGGCATCAATTCTTTGGCGCTGAGCCTTCTTTATGGTCCAACTCTCACATCCATACATGACTACTGGAAAAACCATAGCTTGGCTATATGGATCTTTGTCAGAAAAGCAATGTCTTTGCTTTATAATATGCTGTCTAGGTTTGTCATAGCTTTTTTTCTAAGAAGCAAGCTTCTTTTAATTTCATGGCTGCCATCACTGTCCACAGGATTTCAGAGTCAAAGAAAATAAATCTGTCACTGTTTCCATTGTTTGCCAATCTATTTGCCATGAAGTATTAGGACCAGATGCCATGATCTTCATTTTTTGAATGTTGAGTTTTTTTTTTTTTTTTTTAAACCTTTGTTTTACTTTTAACTTTTACAGAGTTTTGTTGTTCACAGACATGCATGTTCTCAGATTACTCACATGTATACCCCCCCACTTCCCTCCCCTCCCGACCATCACACAGCACCCCTGAAGGATCCCCTTTTCTCACAGAGCAATGACTAGAGCTATTTTCTTCACTTATGATAGTACAGGCCTTCATGCTACTTCCTTTACGCCTCTCACCCACTGTTCCTTCCCCAAAATGTCCATATGTCCACTGTCCATGTCTGTCTTTCTGTCGCTTCACTGCATGTGCCATCATCACCATCCTACTAGATTCCATATATATGTGTTAATATACTGTATTTGTCCTTCTCTTTCTGACTGACTTCACTTTTTAGGATACGTTCTAGATCCAGCCACCTCATGAGGGCTGATTCTTCTGCATTTCTCTTTACAGCTGTGTAGTATTCCATTGTATATATGTACCAGAGCTTTTGGATCCATTCGTTCGTCGATGGGCATCTAGGTTCCTTCCATGTTCTAGCTATTGTATAGAGAGCTGCAATGAACATTGGGGTACAGGTGCTTCTTTCAGTTTTGATTTCATCAGGGTATAAGCCTAAGAGTGGGATTGCTGGGTCATATGGTGCTTCTATTTTTAGTTTTTTAAGAAATCTCCAGACTGTCTTCCATAGAGGCTGTATCAAGTTACACTCCCACCAGCAATGCAGGAGTGTTCCCTTTTCTCCACAGTCTCTCCAGCATTTATTGTCTGTCGATTTGTGGATGATGGCCATTCTGACGGGTGTGAGGTGATATCTCATTGTAGTTTTGATTTGCATTTCTCTAATTATTAGTGAAGTTGAGCATCGTTTCATGTGTTTTTGGGCCATCTGTATGTCATCGTTGGAGAGGTGTGTGTTTAGGTCCTTTTCCCATGTTTTGATTGGGTTGTTCGTTTTTCCAGTGCTGAGTTGTCTGAGTTGCTTGTAGATTTTGGAGATTAATTCTTTGTCTGTTGTTTCATTTGCTATGATTTTCTCAAAGCAATCCTCAGGAAGAAGAATGTTGAGTTTTAAGCCAGGTTTTTTCACTGTCCTCTTTCACCTACGTCAAGAGGTTCTTTAGTCCCACTTAGCTTTCTGCCACAAGGGTGATGTCATCTGCATACCTGATGTTATTGATATTTCTGATGGCAGTCTTGATTCCAGTTTGTGTTTCATCCAGCCCAGTGTTTCACATGATCTATTCTACATTTAAGTTAAATAAGCAGGGTGGCAATATACAGCCTTGATATACTCCTTTCCCAATATTTTACCAGTTTGTTGTTCCACGTCCAATTCTAACTGTTGCTTCTGGCCTGCATACATGTTTTGCAGGAGGCAGGCAAGGTGGTCTGTTATTCCTATTTCTTTCAAAATTTTCCAGTTTGTTGTGATCCACAGTCAAAGGTTTTAGCATGAAGCAGAAGTGGATGTTTTTCTGGAATTCTCTTGTTTTTCTAAGATCAAACAGATATTGGCGATATGAGCTCTGGTTCCTCTGCCGTTTCTAAATCCCACTTGTACATCTGGAAGTCCTTGGTTCAGATACGGTTGAAGCCTAGCTAGAAGGATTTTGAGCGTGACCTTGTTAGCATGTGAAATGAATGCAGTTGTGCAGTAGTTTGAATATTCTTTGGCACTGCCCTTCTTTGTCAAAGAATGAACTTTACATATGTATATATATTTATATATATGCGTATATGTACATATATACACATACACACACACATATGCACACACATATATATATGTGGCTGAGTAAGAAAGTTAAAGAGAAAAGAAAGAAAAAAAAAAGAGGAAGAGACAGAAAGAGAACAAAATGAAAGGATTTAAATATGGCAGATTCTTCAAGACACTGTTTTCCTTATTAGTTGAATGACCAAGAGTAACTGAACAACAGAGAAGAAGGTGACTTTATTGCTTGCACATGTTTGTGAGGTCTGGGACCTCACAGAATGTGAGCATCTTCCAGTACTAAGTACGGTTCTAGTCTTTAACCCTGTGCATTTTTCCCTATCTTTTGGCATCTGAGGACAAGTCAATAACTTCACCTTATAGTCAAAAAAAGAAACAGAAAGCTTTTTCCCCCACTGGGAAAATACAACCCACATTGGGCTAAGTCAGAGGCAGCCGCTGTGTCTATAATGTTGCACCTTCTTAAATTATGTATATCTTGCACAATGACTTGAGAATATTACTGTTTTGCATATTGCAGGTACTCAATATATATCTGTAGAATGACTTGCTGACTCAATAAATAAATGCTACTACTTATTGACATTTGTTTCTGCTCCTAAAAGGCTACATTTTTTGGTGTTTCTTCCTTCTCTAATTTAACAGATCTATATCAGAGATCCTTTAATATGAACTGCTTTAAGGTTGTTTAAAATTTTAATAACAGATTGAAAACAGTGCTCTGCTTTTGTCCAGGAGGCAGGCAAGGTGGTCTGTTATTCCTATTTCTTTCAAAATTTTCCAGTTTGTTGTGATCCACAGTCAAAGGTTTTAGCATGAAGCAGAAGTGGATGTTTTTCTGGAATTCTCTTGTTTTTCTAAGATCAAACAGATATTGGCGATATGAGCTCTGGTTCCTCTGCCGTTTCTAAATCCCACTTGTACATCTGGAAGTCCTTGGTTCAGATACGGTTGAAGCCTAGCTAGAAGGATTTTGAGCGTGACCTTGTTAGCATGTGAAATGAATGCAGTTGTGCAGTAGTTTGAATATTCTTTGGCACTGCCCTTCTTTGTCAAAGAATGAACTTTACATATGTATATATATTTATATATATGCGTATATGTACATATATACACATACACACACACATATGCACACACATATATATATGTGGCTGAGTAAGAAAGTTAAAGAGAAAAGAAAGAAAAAAAAAAGAGGAAGAGACAGAAAGAGAACAAAATGAAAGGATTTAAATATGGCAGATTCTTCAAGACACTGTTTTCCTTATTAGTTGAATGACCAAGAGTAACTGAACAACAGAGAAGAAGGTGACTTTATTGCTTGCACATGTTTGTGAGGTCTGGGACCTCACAGAATGTGAGCATCTTCCAGTACTAAGTACGGTTCTAGTCTTTAACCCTGTGCATTTTTCCCTATCTTTTGGCATCTGAGGACAAGTCAATAACTTCACCTTATAGTCAAAAAAAGAAACAGAAAGCTTTTTCCCCCACTGGGAAAATACAACCCACATTGGGCTAAGTCAGAGGCAGCCGCTGTGTCTATAATGTTGCACCTTCTTAAATTATGTATATCTTGCACAATGACTTGAGAATATTACTGTTTTGCATATTGCAGGTACTCAATATATATCTGTAGAATGACTTGCTGACTCAATAAATAAATGCTACTACTTATTGACATTTGTTTCTGCTCCTAAAAGGCTACATTTTTTGGTGTTTCTTCCTTCTCTAATTTAACAGATCTATATCAGAGATCCTTTAATATGAACTGCTTTAAGGTTGTTTAATATAAAACATATTTTATGAAGTAGAAACTCAAGATGCATGAAAATCCAGTGCTCTGCTTTGCTGCTTATGACAGCCTCCCTAGGTCTACCATAAGCCATGGTCACATCAGCACTAAGCCAGAACACAATATCTTATATTTTCTGAGAATCCATAAGAGCATCTTAAGGTCACAGTGGTGTCTGAACATAAGACAAGATGACCCTCTGATATGTCCAAAAGAAAGAAGACTATTTGAAGAAAAGTTGCCACATTAAATTGATTTCATCCCCACAGAATACATTAAAAATATCATTCGTCTCCTTTGCATGCCTTGTTCCCATTCAGATTCCTTTATGCCATGTTAAATATTGATTTAAGCTTATTTATTTAAATTGTAAATTGCTTGATATGCAGCCTGTTAATTTTTTGTGATTGAATTACATATATTTTCCTTCCATGATTATATTTTATCAAAAACTCCACATTCAGAATTCCGGATGCAATAGTCCATTAGAATCACCCACACACTACAGCTCTGCTTTTCATTGCTCAAAAACCTTGAAATATATTGACAGCTAACTCTATTGACATCTTCTGTATTCTCAAAGTCAATGGATAATCCAATGCGTGTTGAATACAATGACATTCCAATTATTATTATTTATAAACTGCCTTTCAGTCTAGAGATAAAAATTTAATTTAACTAAATCCACCTATTTTGGCTCATTTAGGAAAACAAGAATATATAGTACAGTAAAATTACTTTCTAAAAATAATTTTTTTAATCTGGACACCATCCAATAAAACTCATAGTTTTTGATACAGGAACACTGAGATAAGTTGAGAACCATTATGTTTTACCATAAGAACTATCAACTGACCTCAACTATCATAATACTAAATATATCACTCCCAATTATAATAGCAAGTGCCCAAATCTATGCTGCAATAAAATATTTTTATTGGTGTGGTAGAGTGGCAATAATTTTTTATCATGGAATTTTATTTAGGTAACTTAAAAACTACAAGAGTTCCCAATATATGCATTCACAATGTTTGGAAAGAGAAGTAATAAATCTTTACTGAGCCTTGACCTGGAGCCAAGAACTGTTTTAGGCCTTATTTATCTCACTTAATATCCACAGCATGGGCTGTAAGTATTATTCCCTATGTTGCTAGTAAAGACACTTCAGTTCAGGAAATTTAAACACCATATCCAGTGTTATACAATTCACAGGCAAGAAAAACTATATTTACCTCTAGATGTCTTATTCTAAAACCAGCCTCTATTAAATAAGAAAGTTTTGTTCAAGATATTTTTAAAGTTATTCCTCATTAAATGAAGAATTATTTCTTTACTGGAATGTTTAATATTAGCTAGAAATTATTTTTTAAAGACAAATTAATAAGTGTTACTGAATAAAAATGACATTTAGCCTAGCGTGGCATAGACTAGACACTCTTCTCTGGATAACTATGTGAAATCCCTCATGCAAAGTATAAACAAATATTTAAGAACTGATCATTCAGGGCTTCCCCTGGTGGTCCAGTGGGTAAGGACACCGCCTCGCACTGCAAGGGGCGCCGGTTCGTGCCCTGGCCTGGGAAGATTCCACGTGCCGCGGAGTGGCTGAACTGAGGCGTCCAATGACCGAGCCGGAGCTCTGGAGCGCATGCGCCCAGAGCCGGTGCTCTGTGATGACAGAGGCCACCGCGATGGGAGGCCCACAGGAGCCAAAGAGCGAAGACGAATAAGAACAGAGAAATAAAGGACCAATAGAGGTGGCCCGCCCGCTCCCCTCCCTCCCCAACCCGACCCCTGCCCAAAGTAAATAAATAAATCAAAAAAAAAAAAAAAAAAGAACTGATGATTCTCAGTATTACCCCAAACTCATCATCTCACAATTGCCAGAAAGTGAAGCTGCTCAGTCATGTCAGACTCTTTGCAATCCATGGAATTCTCCAGGAAAGAATACTGGAGTGGATAGCCTGTCCCTTCTCCAGGGGATCTTCCCAAACCAGGGACTGAACCCAGGTCTCCCACATTGCAGGCAGATTCTTTACCATCTGAACCACTAGGGAAGCCCAAGAATACTGGAGTAGGTAGCCTATCCTTTCTCCAGGGGATCTTCCTGACCCAGGAATTGAATCAGAGCCTCCTGCATTGCAGGAGGATTCTTTACCAGCTGAGCTACAAGGGACAAGTACACATTTAAATGATACTAGTCTATAAAGGATGGTGAACTCCCAACATTTTTTCCTTTCTTCTAAAAAGTCAACTCAGTCACTGTGTCAGCAAGTACTTTAGACACTGTCAAGAGTGACCATTAAACATATGGTACATAGAAATTGGATTTTCTTTCCTGTGTATGACAGTGGAAAAGGAGAGAGAAAAGGAAAGCTGGTAACATTTATGCTTTTGTAAGGACATGTCACACCTTCCAGGAGCAAATGACCAAGTTCAAGGAGTATGCTGAGAGTTTATCCATGAGAACTGACACTCAACCGGAATTCAATTTAGAAACCCTAGTGAAAGTTCAATTTATTTTCTTTTCTGCATTTCACTGTCACTCTGCCTGATGATGTATAGACCTGCAGAGAAAATAATGTCTGTTTGTGAAGTTTTTAAGTGAAACATCATTATATTTCTCAACAAATAGAAATAAGCATCTTGGTAGAATGGCCTAATACAAGGGTTGAAGGACATTTATTTTGTGATTTGACAACTTGAATTGAGAACTTGACCAGATTTGAAACACCACTCTCATTAGAAAAACTCCATGACCCCTCTCCTGAGAAATCCGGAAGAGACCTCAGGAATTTCTTTGGATGTATGTCACTGATCTGTAACAAAATGTCCTGAACTTTGCACAATAAAATACAAAATATTTTTGAGAGGAATGAGATAGGAACAGAATGTATGAGAACTCAGGTCTAGTCATGTAAATCTGCAGTCAAATTCTGGCTTTGCCAAACACAAACCATACAAACTTGAGAAAAGGATTTTCACAACCTCAGTTCTTACATCTGCAAAACATGATAATAAATAACATAACATATATAAATAATTGTTTAAGGGCTTAACTGGTAGAAAAAAATAAAATGCACTAAAATCTGAGCTTTTCATAGGACACTCAATAAGAAATGCTTCAATACACGCTCATTTTTATTCATATTGGTTGGTTCAGGCCCTCATCACCTCCCTGGGAGAACTGCCTCTTTCAGTTCAGTCTGTCAATCTTAAATGCTTGGCCAGACTTTGATGATCATATCATGCTCTCATTCATTCACCTCTTAGAATTTACACATAGTGGTTTTCAAGCTTCAGGTCCTGATCCATTAATGGGTCATGAAAACAATTTAGGGCGAGACTTAAAAACACAACAGAATAGGGTGGAATCAGAATGCAATTAGACATACCATTTGCTATCAGAGAACATCCCATAAAGGAAGAATAAAAGATATTTTTGAAAACTAATTACAGTTAGTGTGTACATGTGTAGGTCTGTATGTCTTTGACTGCATGTGCATACATAGGTTGATTGTAGTGAAATATATTTTCTTACTAGGTGCTCATCAAAAATGTCTGAAAAGCACTAGACAGGATGATGCCCAACTGTGGAACTCTACTGCTCATGTGGTGACTAGTCTTGGTCACTCTATGTTCATGACCTGGTGATCAGAAAGTGAATACCATGTATTTTGCCTCCTTTATACTTCTGAAGTAGAATAAGTAATTTAATAGGATGGAAACTGGAGTATAGTAAGATGTAGGACTGTGTGAGTTGGTGATTTTTTAAACTTTATTTATTTATAAATTTTTATTGAAATACAGTTGACGTACAATGTTGTGTTACTTTTGAGTATACGGTAGGTTTCTAGGGGAGAAAGTTGGTGATTTTACTACCTAAATTTACCAGTTCACTAATGAAAACTGACACAGTTTAGACTTCAAATGGTAATCACATTGTATCATTGCCCTTCTCACTCCAACTCCACAGAAAAATGAATATAATTTACTCATTGCTAAATATATTACATACCAAGAACAGCACAAAAATATGAGTTTGAAAGTGTCTGTTGCCTGGAATTGTTGTATAAATATTAGAATAATGATTTTCCATTTGTTGGAGGAAAATATTTCTCTACAGAGATGCATTTTCAAAAGAAAACATTTCCAACACAAACCCATGTATCTACCTTATAAATAAACCATGAATACATGATACAAAGAATGCACACAGGGCATCTGTTTATAAAAATATAATGCCCTGAGATAAAGAAAAAGTCTCCATTTTACATTTAGACAGCCACTCAAGCATGATGAGGGGCTTCTTTGGGGAAGGATGAAAACAGAAAGGATCAAATAGTTTAAAATTAACATGTGCATCCTTCCCCAAATCACAGCATTCTTAGTTTCAAAGATTCTCATTGTCTTTCTTTCTCTGTGATTTCAGAGAAATCAGAGTGACTTTGAGGATTACTTACAACACTAGGAATTCTGCTAAATCAGGCCCTTCACTAAAACCCTGTAACTACCCCAGTCCTAAGTAGGAAGAGAGCACTCATCTGTGAAATCAGACTCATGCATTTGCTAGTGGTAGTTTCTTCTTTCCTTTGAAGACCTTCCCCTTTGAAGAAAAACTGCCCTCAGAACAACCTAAAGTGAATTTTAATGCACATGCATCAAAAGCACTAGACAGGATGATGCCCAACTGTGGAACTCTACTGCTCATGTGGTGACTAGTCTTGGTCACTCTATGTTCATGACCTGGTGATCAGAAAGTGAATACCATGTATTTTGCCTCCTTTATACTTCTGAAGTAGAATAAGTAATTTAATAGGATGGAAACTGGAGTATAGTAAGATGTAGGACTGTGTGAGTTGGTGATTTTTTAAACTTTATTTATTTATAAATTTTTATTGAAATACAGTTGACGTACAATGTTGTGTTACTTTTGAGTATACGGTAGGTTTCTAGGGGAGAAAGTTGGTGATTTTACTACCTAAATTTACCAGTTCACTAATGAAAACTGACACAGTTTAGACTTCAAATGGTAATCACATTGTATCATTGCCCTTCTCACTCCAACTCCACAGAAAAATGAATATAATTTACTCATTGCTAAATATATTACATACCAAGAACAGCACAAAAATATGAGTTTGAAAGTGTCTGTTGCCTGGAATTGTTGTATAAATATTAGAATAATGATTTTCCATTTGTTGGAGGAAAATATTTCTCTACAGAGATGCATTTTCAAAAGAAAACATTTCCAACACAAACCCATGTATCTACCTTATAAATAAACCATGAATACATGATACAAAGAATGCACACAGGGCATCTGTTTATAAAAATATAATGCCCCTGAGATAAAGAAAAAGTCTCCATTTTACATTTAGACAGCCACTCAAGCATGATGAGGGGCTTCTTTGGGGAAGGATGAAAACAGAAAGGATCAAATAGTTTAAAATTAACATGTGCATCCTTCCCCAAATCACAGCATTCTTAGTTTCAAAGATTCTCATTGTCTTTCTTTCTCTGTGATTTCAGAGAAATCAGAGTGACTTTGAGGATTACTTACAACACTAGGAATTCTGCTAAATCAGGCCCTTCACTAAAACCCTGTAACTACCCCAGTCCTAAGTAGGAAGAGAGCACTCATCTGTGAAATCAGACTCATGCATTTGCTAGTGGTAGTTTCTTCTTTCCTTTGAAGACCTTCCCCTTTGAAGAAAAACTGCCCTCAGAACAACCTAAAGTGAATTTTAATGCACATGCATCATCTTTAAAAACTGAGTTTACAAATCAAACACTATGAACAATTTATAAGCATTTCCACTGAAGGCTGTACAGCAGGATGAAGGGCCAATGATTTTAGAATTTGATAAATATGAAGTTAAGAAGTCTGAGTTCAACTCAACTGTTTTCTACCTTTGTGACTCTGGAAAATTTTACTTAGGCTTTCTGTGCTTCAGTATCCTCATGGGTAAAATAAGATAAAACATCTACTTTATTCAGTAGAAGAGATGCTTAAATAAGGCAATATATATACAATAGTTAATGCCAAATCTGACCTATAATAAGTACTTCATAACTGGTAGCTATGAAGGTGAGAATAGTCATAACCATAGGAACTAGCACTTGGTACAACACAGGAATATATCCTTGACCTTTCATAAAATAAATTTTATTAAGAAAACCATTCTAACATTAGCACTTAAAATGATGATGTACTATTTCAATGTAATTCTAATATAAACATATATAAAAGACAAATGTTCATGGCTAAAATCAAAGTCCATTATAAAACACAGTTTTATTTTACCCATTTCTTCTGGTTTCAAACAGGGAAGAAATGAGGAAGGAAGAGAATGAGTGAACTGTTTAACTTTATAAGCTTTAGAGTGATAGACATTGCACTATCATGACACTGAAGACTTCCTTAAATATCTTACTGTAAGATTATTTTTGTGGTGTTAAATTTCTATTGTTTTCCTCCACTTGTCCATTTAGACAGCCACTCAAGCATGATGAGGGGCTTCTTTGGGGAAGGATGAAAACAGAAAGGATCAAATAGTTTAAAATTAACATGTGCATCCTTCCCCAAATCACAGCATTCTTAGTTTCAAAGATTCTCATTGTCTTTCTTTCTCTGTGATTTCAGAGAAATCAGAGTGACTTTGAGGATTACTTACAACACTAGGAATTCTGCTAAATCAGGCCCTTCACTAAAACCCTGTAACTACCCCAGTCCTAAGTAGGAAGAGAGCACTCATCTGTGAAATCAGACTCATGCATTTGCTAGTGGTAGTTTCTTCTTTCCTTTGAAGACCTTCCCCTTTGAAGAAAAACTGCCCTCAGAACAACCTAAAGTGAATTTTAATGCACATGCATCATCTTTAAAAACTGAGTTTACAAATCAAACACTATGAACAATTTATAAGCATTTCCACTGAAGGCTGTACAGCAGGATGAAGGGCCAATGATTTTAGAATTTGATAAATATGAAGTTAAGAAGTCTGAGTTCAACTCAACTGTTTTCTACCTTTGTGACTCTGGAAAATTTTACTTAGGCTTTCTGTGCTTCAGTATCCTCATGGGTAAAATAAGATAAAACATCTACTTTATTCAGTAGAAGAGATGCTTAAATAAGGCAATATATATACAATAGTTAATGCCAAATCTGACCTATAATAAGTACTTCATAACTGGTAGCTATGAAGGTGAGAATAGTCATAACCATAGGAACTAGCACTTGGTACAACACAGGAATATATCCTTGACCTTTCATAAAATAAATTTTATTAAGAAAACCATTCTAACATTAGCACTTAAAATGATGATGTACTATTTCAATGTAATTCTAATATAAACATATATAAAAGACAAATGTTCATGGCTAAAATCAAAGTCCATTATAAAACACAGTTTTATTTTACCCATTTCTTCTGGTTTCAAACAGGGAAGAAATGAGGAAGGAAGAGAATGAGTGAACTGTTTAACTTTATAAGCTTTAGAGTGATAGACATTGCACTATCATGACACTGAAGACTTCCTTAAATATCTTACTGTAAGATTATTTTTGTGGTGTTAAATTTCTATTGTTTTCCTCCACTTGTCCATTAACAAATGCAAAATATGTCTCAGTCATCCTCCTATCACCAGAATTTCTGTGATGCCTGGCAGATACCTGACCAGTCATTAAGACTACAATTGTATAATGATAATTATATAAATAAATAAATAAATAAATAAAGTTTAACATTGAGCAATCCGTCTACACCCTGGTTATTGTGCTGCTAGAGAATAAATCATTACTTTAATTCATTTTATCTACTCTCTGTCCTTATCACTTAGACTTTAGTGAGAATAAATCTAAACAAGCATACTTTTCCTTCTAGGCTTCCTAAGTAGCTCAGTGGTAAAGAATCTTCCTGCCAATGCACAAGCTGCAAGAGATTTGGGTTCAGTCCCTGGGTCTGGAAGATCCACTGCTGGAGGAAAAGGCAGCCCACCCCAGTATTCTTACCAAGATAATCCCATGGACAGAGGAGTCTGGAGAGCTACAGTCTATGGGATTGCAAAAAGTCAGACACAACTAAGCATGCACATACTACTTTTCCTTCTAGAATGTTTAGATGTTAGGCCTTAAGAGTTCATTTTCTTTTAAAAAATAAAATCAAGTTTAAAAGATGGAATGGTTGGTTTTTTTGTTTTGTTTTTAACTCATATAGGGCAACTCAGGTCAACCTGAATTATACCATGTAGTTATTCCAAATTATTCTAGTGATGAAGAACTCACGTGCCATACCAGAAACTTAAAATCCAAAGCATCATAAAGAGATTTTCATAAAATGACAAGGCAAAATATGTTTCAGAGATAATTTATATAATACAGGCCACAAATTAACTGAATTAACAATAAACATCATTTATGGAGCACCTACCAATATTCCTGATCCACCAAATAACCAATTAGCTGACCTTCTGTTCAATTTAGAAAAATCAAGGCTTAGACCCAGAGACTGTGCCTTGTTCCAAGTCACACAACTGGCGAAGGGCAAACCCTACATTCAATCATAGGGCTGTCAGGCTTCAAAGCTTGATTTCTTTCCACTACACTTCACTGCAGGGATAACAAGTTAGAAGGCATAAAATAAAAACTTTTTAAAAAAGAAAGAATCTAGTGATGAGACAAGAGGTAGGATTTGAAGGAAAGATAAAATCATGGGCTGAACAGTTTGAACTTCTGTAGCAGAGCAAGATGCATTACCTTCTCCAAGCAAGCCTGACCACTTCCTATGACTGACTGAGTTTCATTTGATTTCATGTTTAAGGAGAAAACAAACCAAAATGAAAAGGCAAGTGGATCAAGAGTAGAAATAGCTACTGAGAAAAAGTTTAACATAGTGAATCCTTACGCTTAGCACAGGATTGGCAAATATAGGTGCATCGTAAATATTCCTGGAATATAAAACAGTAATAGCAAATGTGCTTACCATGTACCAGGTGACAGGGATCAAACAGGAGAGTCATACAGATAGTCATAGAAATCCCAATAGGGGATTATAGGGGAAAGGGAAAACCCGGAAATTTTTGGAGACTACTGCAAGTTAATGCTCACTCAAGAAAGCTATCGATAAACAATAAAACTCTGTAAAGGTATTATCTTTTAATTAAAAAATATATAGAAAAAAAAAGCTATCAAAGCATCCTGAAATGAAGGCTGCTGGCTTAACCATAAAATCAAAAATCAAAGCACAGGATATGCCTTGAGTTATTCAGTGAAACAAAAATGTTACCACCCTTCTACTAATTTGAATAAACATTATTATAGTCCTAGTTTGACCTCATATAGTCAGATATGATCCTGCTCTTTACGAAGAAGCAGCTAGTGATGTAAGTCAGATGCCTACTTGAAGAATGAGGAAGAAGATAGTCTTTTTCCCCTCTTACTTTCCTTTGATTATAAAAAAATACTCAATATTTGGGGCAGAGCCCCTCACCTGCCTGCTTTCCTTCCTCACAAGCTACCTGTATCAATAAATCTACTTCTTGCCTATTACTTTGCCTCTCACTGAATTCCTTCTATGCTGAGACACAGAGAACCTGTACCTCAGTAAATCCATTCACCAAGTGAGTAACTCTAATGTAAAGATCATGGGTTCAACTCCCTATCTGGTTTTAAAAAGCTGACTTTGAGCCCCAGTATGTGGGTTCAATTCCCAATCAGAGGTACATGGTTTCATAGGCACTAGGCCAGTATTGTCAACATACTAACTGACATGTCTCACCACAATGCTGCAAGGTAGTTGCTATTCTCATTTCTATTCCTTGTGAGGGATGAGGAAACTGACCCTCAGGGAGAGTATACTACCTGCTCACCTTCAAGTCAGAGGAGAACCTTGCCTGACTTGGGAACAGATCCTACTCACTAGGCTTCGTGAATGAATGGAACATTCAGGGCTGTCCGAGCTGATTTCAATTATGTATAGGTGAAAAGGCAAGTGGATCAAGAGTAGAAATAGCTACTGAGAAAAAGTTTAACATAGTGAATCCTTACGCTTAGCACAGGATTGGCAAATATAGGTGCATCGTAAATATTCCTGGAATATAAAACAGTAATAGCAAATGTGCTTACCATGTACCAGGTGACAGGGATCAAACAGGAGAGTCATACAGATAGTCATAGAAATCCCAATAGGGGATTATAGGGAAGGAAACCTGGAAATTTTTGGAGACTACTGCAAGTTAATGCTCACTCAAGAAAGCTATCGATAAACAATAAAACTCTGTAAAGGTATTATCTTTTAATTAAAAAATATATAGAAAAAAAAAGCTATCAAAGCATCCTGAAATGAAGGCTGCTGGCTTAACCATAAAATCAAAAATCAAAGCACAGGATATGCCTTGAGTTATTCAGTGAAACAAAAATGTTACCACCCTTCTACTAATTTGAATAAACATTATTATAGTCCTAGTTTGACCTCATATAGTCAGATATGATCCTGCTCTTTACGAAGAAGCAGCTAGTGATGTAAGTCAGATGCCTACTTGAAGAATGAGGAAGAAGATAGTCTTTTTCCCCTCTTACTTTCCTTTGATTATAAAAAAATACTCAATATTTGGGGCAGAGCCCCTCACCTGCCTGCTTTCCTTCCTCACAAGCTACCTGTATCAATAAATCTACTTCTTGCCTATTACTTTGCCTCTCACTGAATTCCTTCTATGCTGAGACACAGAGAACCTGTACCTCAGTAAATCCATTCACCAAGTGAGTAACTCTAATGTAAAGATCATGGGTTCAACTCCCTATCTGGTTTTAAAAAGCTGACTTTGAGCCCCAGTATGTGGGTTCAATTCCCAATCAGAGGTACATGGTTTCATAGGCACTAGGCCAGTATTGTCAACATACTAACTGACATGTCTCACCACAATGCTGCAAGGTAGTTGCTATTCTCATTTCTATTCCTTGTGAGGGATGAGGAAACTGACCCTCAGGGAGAGTATACTACCTGCTCACCTTCAAGTCAGAGGAGAACCTTGCCTGACTTGGGAACAGATCCTACTCACTAGGCTTCGTGAATGAATGGAACATTCAGGGCTGTCCGAGCTGATTTCAATTATGTAGGAACCAATTTTTACTTTAAAAATTGATTATCAAGACACAAACTGCCATTTATAACATAAAATAAATAACACATATACAACTAAATTTAAAATGGATAACCAACAAAAACCTATTGCATAGCCTATGGAACTCTGCTCACAGTTATATGCCAGCCTGGACTGGAGTGGGGGTGAGGGAGAATAGATAAGTGTATACATATGGCTGAGTCTCTTCACTGTTCACCTGAAACTATCAAAACATTTTTAATTGGCTCTCAGTTCAATTCAGTTCAGTTCAGTTTACTCAGTCATGTCCAGCTCTTTGAGACCCCATGGACTGCAGCATACCATCCCTGTTTTTCACAATCTCCTGGACTCAAGTCTGTAGACTCAGTGATGCCAACTGGCTATATCCCGATACAAGATGGTTTTGATATTAAAAATAATAAATTTAAAAAAAAATAATAAAACAAACAAAAAACAGTTGTACTATATTTCACTGTATCATAAGAATGTAACGCACTGACCCCAATAGATCTCAAAGCCTCCAGTTTTCTCTTTAAATATCATGCTGGTTAGGCTGTCAGGGAAAATGGAAAAGACACTTGAAAACTCACCAGTACCCACATATTACAGGAACCTTTTCCCATGTAAACAATTGTGCTTGGGGCTTCCCTGGTGGTCCAGTAGGTAAAGACACCGCCTTGCAGTGCAAGGGGTGCCAGTTCGAGCTCTGGCCTGGGAAGATCCCACATGCCGCAGAGTGGTTGGACTAATGTGTCCAATTACCGAGCCGGAGCTCTGGAGCGCATGCGCCCAGAGCCGGTGCTCTGCGATGACAGAGGCCACCGCGATGGGAGACCCACATGGGCCAAAAGAACAAAGATGGATGAAAATAGATAAATGAAAGACCAATAGAAGTGGACCACTCACCTCCCTCCCTCCCCACTCCCTCCACCAAAAATAAGTTAAAAAAAAAACAACAACAACAATTGTGCTTGAACGCATAATAAAAGTGTATGCAGTCCATTATTCCCAAAATCGTAAAAGTAACTTTCAAGAAGCTTAATTTATTGACTGTTATTTTTATGAAACGAGGATGTTGGAGGGAGAACAAAACCTTGAAATAATGGAATATACACACAGAAGAAAGAAATATGACTAATTAATATCACTTTGAAAGATTGCAATGGACCATGATTTTGACTTAATCAAATGATTACCAATGAAGACTTACTGATAAATTTAATATTTACCCCAAGAACGGGTCCCCAGCTATTTCGTGAAGCAGAGAAACTGCTTTTAAAATTGATGGATAACAAGAACACTGAATAAAGATAATTCACGTTTATGATACTGTACTAAGTATTCACCCATATTCTGTCATTTAACTATCTCTGCAGTGAAGTAGCAATGTTTCCCTTGTGTAAAAGATGGGACTAAGATAAGGAAAGTAAGAACTTAACCTATTGTAGTAGCATCCTGTGGTATTTATTTATAGTGAAATCCAGCAAGGTCCTATGGGGCCCTCCTGGGCACAAAAGTCTTTTGTCCCATTTCCAAATATGCTTCATTCAGCCTCTTTGACTTTCCTGGGCTCCATGGGTAGATTCAAATAGTTGCTAAGTAGGGAAGGGAGCCAGTGCAGAAACAGGGAGAAGCAGTTAAAATATAATAATGCAGGCTTTGGACAAGGTCCAGGTTCTTCCTTAAGGAATATATACAACAATACCACTGAGTTCAGCAGGAACTAAGGTTCCTCCCTTAGCAGGTTGTTGTTGTTCAGTTGCTAAGTCATGTCCAAGTCTTTGGAACCCCATGGACTGCAGCACGCCAGGCCTCCCTAGCCTTCACTATCTCCCAGAGTTTGCTCAAACTTATGTCCATTGAGTCAATGATGCCATCCAACTACCTCATCCTCTCACCAGGTGGAGGATAACTCCAGGCTGAACACAGGATACTTGGAGCACTTCCCTGTTACTTCATTGCCAGCCCTTCAAGAGAGTCACAAACCCTGCAGCCCTCATGCCAAATTTAGCCTATAAAACTTCTCCCCCCAAACCACATTGGAGTTTGGGGTTTTTGAGCATGACCCATTCTCCTTATATGGCCCTGCAATAAACCTTTCTCAGCTCCAAATTCTAACATTTTGGTTTGTTTGGGCACAGGAACTTCTAAATTTTCATTCAGTAACAGTAACAACTTTCCAGTTGTTAATATTAATTTGTATAACTTTAAAGTCTTTATTCATTTTAGACTATGTGTACCATAGAAGAATAGTGGATTTCATTTACCTCTACACATCAGAGTCTCACTCATTATAGGTGTTAACTCAAGTTCATGTTCCTGAGGCACAGTGAGGCCAAACAAACTGAAACTTTGGAGTCTGAAGTACAGAAAGCTTTACTGCAAGAACATCCAAGGAGACAAGGTGGCTCCTGCCCTCAAAAGCCTTGTACTCCCCACAGTGTTTTGGCAAAGCATTTTTGAAGGACTTGTTGGGTGGAGGCCACAGGGTCTGTGATCAGTTTGTGTACAATTCTCTGATTAGCTGCTGAGGCACCAGGGTGATGTCACAGAAGTTTTCAGTCCATGGGCTCCAGGAGGCCTGAGGTTAAGTATTCATGGTCACCAAGTAATTCTTCTATTTGGTGGGAAGTTGAGGGGTGGGGTTCATGTCAGCAGAACAACTCAGGAAATTTGCATCAAATGCTATTGTTAATATCCACATAGGTATTTCAGAGAGGGGCTAAAGCAGAGGACATGGGGGAAGGCCTGTCCTAAAAAGCCCCAGAGGGTCTTGCTGGATTACATAGGCTCTCTGAGCACAAATGTTGAATAAATAAATGAGCAAAAGAGGGGAAGTAGGAGTTCCAAAATCTATTATACATGCACAAACCATTCCATGTCCTTATGTCTCCTGGTGTCTCGCCTTGAGTGAGTAGGTGAGTAAAAACCTGATAAGAGTTAGAAACAGCACTGAGATCAAGGAACTGATAGGGAGAGATGGAAAAAAAAAGTCTAAAGGTGTGACAGGAACTAATTAAATGGCCTCTAAAAAGAAAACCTTCAAGATTTGAATCTACCCTTTGATACTAATCAACTTATTGGAGACACTTGACAAAGAACAAAGAGAAGGCCTAAAAAAAAAAAAAAAAAAAAAAAAAGCAAAACCCTGATTCTATGGAGCTTTCTAAAGCTTTAGCCACTTTGATAACATTTCTTTATAATCAGAAAATACACCTAACTGTCAAGTCCATTTATAAAAATGTTGTTCTTTGATTTTAAAGTAATTTTTAGATTCTTCTTTAATATAGAAAACAAGCAACCATCATTTACGTGTATGGTGTTTAGAATGCAAGTTATTTTTTAATTGGTATAAGCTATCAAGTTTCAGCATTATTATTTTAAAGCAGAAGTTCCCATAAAGTATGTTTAGTATTATTTACCAAAAAAGCAAAAGCTATAGTCTTACTCTCACTAGTAAGGAGTCAAACATTATTTACTTATCAACAAAATTATCCTTGTTCTCAAGCTGAAATTATCACTGCAATACTGTGACTTACAACAAGAAATACACAGTTGCTCTTTGTCCTCATTTCCCCACAGGCAAAAAGCTCCAAAAATACCCTGGAATTCCCCAAAAGGAGAGCACAATTATAGTGTCTTTTGTTATGTTACTAAGACTAGTTGGAAACTGCACCTAAGGATAGGGGCTGGTTGCCTGGAGGATCAAACATTCAGTCTCATCCCTCTGCTTTAAAGGCAGGTTGGAAGCTGATTTACTCAATAGGGACCACTGATTAAATCTAGCACGAATATGTCTCCATAAAAAACCAAAAGGACAAGGTTCAAAGAGCTTCTGGGTTAGTGAATACAGGAAGGTTGGGACAGACTGGTGTGGTAGAAAAAAAGCATGGAAGCCCCTCCTTTTTTCACATACTCTGCCTTACTGCTGTTGTTCAGTTGCTAAAGTAATGTCCAGCTGTTGGCAACCCCATGGAATGAGTCTGGTCAGGCTCCTCTGTCCTCTATTTCCCAGAGCTTGCTCTGATTCAAGTCCATTGAATCAGTGATAGTATCTAACCATCTCATCCTCTGACACTCCCTACTTCTTTTGTTTTCAAATCTTTCCCATCATTAGGGTCTTTTCCAGTAAGTCACCTCTTCATATCAGGTGGCCAATTTAGCTTTACCTTCAATTCTTCCAATGAATACACAGGGTTGATTCCCTTTAGGATTGACCAATTTGACCTCCTTGCAGTCCAAGAGACTATCAAGAGTCTCCTCCAGTACCAAAATTCAAAAGCATCAATTCTTTGGTGCTCAGCCTTCTTTATGGTCCAACCCATATCCATACATGACTACTGAAAAAATCATAGCTTTGACTATACAGACATTTGTTGGCAAAGTGATATCTCTGCTTTTGTTGGCAAAGTGCTATCTCTGCTTTTTACTATACACTGTCTAGGTTTGTTACAGCTTTCCTTCCAAGGAACAAGCATCTTTTAATTTCATGGCTGCAGTCACTGTCCACAGTGATTTTGGAGCCCAAGAAAGTAAAATCTGCCACTGTTTCCATGTTTCCCCTTTAATTTGCCATGAAGTGATGGGACCATATACCATGATCTTAGTTATTTTTTAAACTTGGCCTTATAAATCTCTTCTATTTCCCTTTGAGCTATATCCTTTTATAATGAATTGGTGATCTAGTAAGTAAAATGTTTCTGTGCCTTCTATGTGCTGCTCTAGCAAATTAATCAAAACCAAGGAGGAGGTCAGGTTTCATAAGTGGCTCAATGGTAAAGAATCTGCCTGCAATGTAGGAGATGCAGGCTCAATCCCAGGGTTGAGAAGATCCCCTGGAGAAGGAAACAGCAAGTCACTCCAGTATTCTTGCCTGTAAAATCCCATAGAAGAGTCTGTTGGGCTACAGTCTATGGTGTTACACAAGAGGGACTTACAACTTAGGGGAACAAACAGCACGAATATGTCTCCATAAAAACCAAAAGGTTCAAAGAGCTTCTGGGTTAGTGAATACAGGAAGGTGGACAGACTGGTGTGGTAGAAAAGCATGGAAGCCCCTCCTTTTTTCACATACTCTGCCTTACTGCTGTTGTTCAGTTGCTAAAGTAATGTCCAGCTGTTGGCAACCCCATGGAATGAGTCTGGTCAGGCTCCTCTGTCCTCTATTTCCCAGAGCTTGCTCTGATTCAAGTCCATTGAATCAGTGATAGTATCTAACCATCTCATCCTCTGACACTCCCTACTTCTTTTGTTTTCAAATCTTTCCCATCATTAGGGTCTTTTCCAGTAAGTCACCTCTTCATATCAGGTGGCCAATTTAGCTTTACCTTCAATTCTTCCAATGAATACACAGGGTTGATTCCCTTTAGGATTGACCAATTTGACCTCCTTGCAGTCCAAGAGACTATCAAGAGTCTCCTCCAGTACCAAAATTCAAAAGCATCAATTCTTTGGTGCTCAGCCTTCTTTATGGTCCAACCCATATCCATACATGACTACTGAAAAAATCATAGCTTTGACTATACAGACATTTGTTGGCAAAGTGATATCTCTGCTTTTGTTGGCAAAGTGCTATCTCTGCTTTTTACTATACACTGTCTAGGTTTGTTACAGCTTTCCTTCCAAGGAACAAGCATCTTTTAATTTCATGGCTGCAGTCACTGTCCACAGTGATTTTGGAGCCCAAGAAAGTAAAATCTGCCACTGTTTCCATGTTTCCCCTTTAATTTGCCATGAAGTGATGGGACCATATACCATGATCTTAGTTATTTTTTAAACTTGGCCTTATAAATCTCTTCTATTTCCCTTTGAGCTATATCCTTTTATAATGAATTGGTGATCTAGTAAGTAAAATGTTTCTGTGCCTTCTATGTGCTGCTCTAGCAAATTAATCAAAACCAAGGAGGAGGTCAGGTTTCATAAGTGGCTCAATGGTAAAGAATCTGCCTGCAATGTAGGAGATGCAGGCTCAATCCCAGGGTTGAGAAGATCCCCTGGAGAAGGAAACAGCAAGTCACTCCAGTATTCTTGCCTGTAAAATCCCATAGAAGAGTCTGTTGGGCTACAGTCTATGGTGTTACACAAGAGGGACTTACAACTTAGGGGGACACACAACTTAGGGACTAAACATTAACAGCAAGGAGGAGGTCAATGGAACTCCCAACTGACAGCTGGCTGATCAGAAAAAAACACAGGTGAAAATCTGGACTTGGAACTGGTTGTCTGAATGGGGCAGAGGTCAAGGGAGTGTTGTAGGTCTGAGCCCAGACTGAGCCCTTAAACTGTGGAATCTAATTGCCTGGAGAATCCCATGGACAGAGGGGCCTGGAGGGCTACAGTCCATGGAATAACCAAGAGTTGACACAGCTTAGCAACTGAGCATGCACTAATACTATATCTTAAAGTAGACCATGTCAGAATTGAGTTAAATTGTAGAACACCTAGTTGGTGTCACAGATGCGTATGGATATATGAGGATGTTGGAATTAGTGTCACAATATTTACCCACCAAGGACTGCCTTGTATCTACATTAAGCAACTAAGGCATTTACTCCAATTAAAGATGGTACGATATGATTTGTCTTCTTGCTACATACACTGTTAAGCCCTAGGACAAGTTCTACATTTACCAACTAAGTAGAAAGGACTTTAAAATCTTGAGTAGCCTTGTAAATTCCATAAAACCAGCCTGATTCTCAGTTTTCTCATATCAAAATAGGCTAATTCTTAACGTATCTCATGGGACTATCAGAAGGAACAAATTCAACATAAAAACACACTTAAACCACAAAGTGCACTTTGAATATAACCAGTTCTCTTGCTTTACACCATTCTACCTCATTCTTGCATCCAGGTGTCAATCTAGGGGCTAGAAAGACACCGACTTGTCCTCAGCAATGGCAACAGACCCGGCTGAGGAACTCGGGAGTTAGACCTTTGGGAAGCAATGTCTGCCCTAAAAGTAACAACTTAATAATGACTAACAGGTATTGAGGGGGTCACTCTTCATCAGAGTTTTCCAAACTATCACATGTAATCTGTACTAAGACAAACCTATCTTTCTTCAGGTCTTGTATTACTGGAATGATCTAGTGTGTCATTCTGATTGGCAGGCTCACAGAAAAGAGACTTCACTACTTGAAGAAATTGTACAGAAGCCATTATGTCCCAGGGTGTGAGGAAATGTTATTAAATAGTAACAACAACATGCTTTCCCAAAGAGTATATGTCTAACACAAGTTAATGTTCACATAATCAATATTTGACACCTTTAGATACGCAGCAACTTACTATTTTGTCATTCAGCTACATTCCATTTTTGTGGGTTTTCTAAAATGTCATTTTTTGCATTTTCTTCAAATCTAGTTTTCTGTTTTCTGTATCCATTAATCACAGTTTTCCCTTTTGAGGTTAAACTGTGTAACTTAAATTATTATTCCTTGTGACTGCCCTTACATATTTACAGATAGCTATTATACCTTAATAACAGTTTTTTATTATCTCGTTCAAATGAACAACTATCAACATTATTTCTGTTTTCAGATATAAAAAGAAAAGGATACAAAATAAATTTCAAGTAGACATTTGCCAGGCTCTTCCAATGAAAATAATTTGAACATCTCCTGGGTTGGCCAAAAAGTTTTGGGTTTTCCGTAAGATGTTATAGCAAACTTGAGCAAACTTTTGGTTAATCCAGTATTTAATTTTAAGGAAATTAAGAATCTTCTCTCTGCAGCACACTCTCAGAAACCATAGTATTGACCATGTGTATCTCCCATGCTATGGGTGGCAAGTAATTGCCATACTGAAGTCTGACTTGGTGAAGGACAGTCTCTAAAAACACCTAATTCCTAATAAAATATTCCTAATCTGCCCTCCTCTCTTAATATGGCAGCTCTCAAACCACAGAAGAAAAAGGAAATTTTCTGAGGTTGATTGGGCATTAGGGCTTTGTCTCCTTTTTCTCTGATATTTCATGGTATATGAGACCAGGTGAAAATATAAGATATCTTACTAACCCAGGTAAGACAGAATCAGAACACTAAATATCTCAAGCCCCATATCAGACAATGAATTACCTAGATTTCAAATAGGCAGAGTATTTCTTATTTTTATTTCTTTACTTACAGGGAGCTATAATCCTAAATGCAACTACCTGCCAAAGGGATATTAGTAGAGGTATTCTAGAACAATAACCTAGAAATGAAAGAATTAAGAAAAACATATTATGCAATAATCATCACTGAAACCTGCCTTGTCCCTAGGAAATATTGTCAAATATCTAGCCAGGAATGAGGGTTTTGTACTTATGGGAATATTCTTAATTTTTATTTGCATATTAGAGTAACAGATCCCTGTAACATCAAAATTCAGCAGTCATACTATAGACTATTCCTAAACTTTTAAACTCATAATAGGCATAGCAGATGTAATAGAACCAAACATTGTTTCATCCATGTGAAAACTTTTGAGCATCTCTTTGTCCAGTCAAAGCTGTTGTATCTAGTGATATGCTAGCCCTGAGAATTAGAAGTCACTGCAACAAGAAGCCTGCTCACCTCAACTAAAGAGTAGCTCCCACTCCCTGAAACTAGAGAAGAGCCTGTGACAGCAGTGAAAACCCAAAATATCCAAAAATAAATAAATAAAATAAAATAAAATAAAGGTCTCTAATAGGATTAATGCACCAAAAAGAGGGGTATAAGTTTTGTGGACATTACACACACACACACACACACACACACACACACACACAGCATTCCATGGTTGCAAGGAAAGCTAGGCAAGGGTCCTAGCAAAGTCAGTAGTTGGACTGTCTTGAAGGACAAAGAAGGCATATGGACTTCCCTGGTGGTCCAGTGGGTAAGGACACCACCTTGCAGTACAAGAGGCGCCAGTTCAATCCCTGGCCTGGGAAGATCCCGTGTGCCACTGAGCAGCTGGGCCGATGCATCCAACTACCAAGCTGGAGCTCTGGAGCACATGTGCCCAGAGCCAGTGCTCTGCAGTAAGAGAGGCCACTGTGATGGGAGGCCCACACAGGCCAAAGAACAAAGATGGATGAAAATAAATAAATGAAAGGCCAACAGAAGTGGCCAAAAAAAAAAAAAAAAAAAACATATGAGGTATAATTTACACTACACACTAATTGAGGAAATAAGAATAAAATATTAATGAAAAAAGGTTGAACTAGATAAGCAGACTGTATATACTGTAAGCAAGGGAGAGAAGTAACAAGAAGCTGCATGTAAGAAGTAGCCATTTATCTGGATTATGAACTGTGTATGAGACTTTAATCTTTGAAGAAGGGAAGGCAAATTATGTTCTCTCATAATTCTTTTAATTCTCTCACATAATTCCTAATTTTCTCAGTTCAAGATTTCTTTAACAAGTAGCTAATTACTTATTAAATGTCTCTATCCTATTGTAAACTGTGAATTACATGAGGATAGGGGCCAAGGATATTTGATCCTCTGTTTCACTGACACCATTTCTAGCATGTTAGATGATGTTAGTCACTTAGTCATGTGCGACTCTTTGTGACCCATGGACTGTAGACCGCCAGGCTCCTCTATCCATGGAATTCTCTACTGGTGTCACTAGCCATTCCTTTCTCGAGGGGATCTTCCTGACCCAAGGATAGAGTCCGGCTTTCCTCCTATTGCAGGCAGATTCTTTACTGGCTGAGCCATGAGAGAAGTGCTTGCCAAAGAATATGTGTCTGATAAATATTTGTTAAAGAGTTGAAGAATTGAATTAATAAATTGATTTTCTAAAGATGATAAACATGTATGATATTTCATAACCTACTCATGTTTTAGGGAATTAATCATGCTACACAGGCTAGAAATAAAACTTGGAGGATCAGTAGAATTAAGAAAGGATTAATCAGAAGGTAGGAACAGATTACTATTTACAGATCAGACTAAATTTACACCCAGTATTGTCGATATTTTGTGAGCATGTAAGTGATGAAAAAAGATATATTAAGGGTTACTCAGGTCCCACATGCCGAATGAGTTAAAGGGGGAGTGACTGTGGTCAATCTAGTTGGAAGGGGGCAAAGCCCTGTTCTAATGTATTTCAGTGAAGGGTAGAGTGGGAGAAAAGGAATGGCTATCAAGCAAACAATTGTTTGTCAATAAGATGGCTTGAACTTGACTTGGTAAGTAGAAATAGCCACAAAGGCTTCCCTCATAGCTCAGGTGATAAAGAATCTGCTGGCAACTCAGGAGACCCAGGCTCGATTCCACAAAGGCTTCCCTCATAGCTCAGGGATAAAGAATCTCTGGCAGGAAATAAGAATAAAATATTAATGAAAAGGTTGAACTAGATAAGCAGACTGTATATACTGTAAGCAAGGGAGAGAAGTAACAAGAAGCTGCATGTAAGAAGTAGCCATTTATCTGGATTATGAACTGTGTATGAGACTTTAATCTTTGAAGAAGGGAAGGCAAATTATGTTCTCTCATAATTCTTTTAATTCTCTCACATAATTCCTAATTTTCTCAGTTCAAGATTTCTTTAACAAGTAGCTAATTACTTATTAAATGTCTCTATCCTATTGTAAACTGTGAATTACATGAGGATAGGGGCCAAGGATATTTGATCCTCTGTTTCACTGACACCATTTCTAGCATGTTAGATGATGTTAGTCACTTAGTCATGTGCGACTCTTTGTGACCCATGGACTGTAGACCGCCAGGCTCCTCTATCCATGGAATTCTCTACTGGTGTCACTAGCCATTCCTTTCTCGAGGGGATCTTCCTGACCCAAGGATAGAGTCCGGCTTTCCTCCTATTGCAGGCAGATTCTTTACTGGCTGAGCCATGAGAGAAGTGCTTGCCAAAGAATATGTGTCTGATAAATATTTGTTAAAGAGTTGAAGAATTGAATTAATAAATTGATTTTCTAAAGATGATAAACATGTATGATATTTCATAACCTACTCATGTTTTAGGGAATTAATCATGCTACACAGGCTAGAAATAAAACTTGGAGGATCAGTAGAATTAAGAAAGGATTAATCAGAAGGTAGGAACAGATTACTATTTACAGATCAGACTAAATTTACACCCAGTATTGTCGATATTTTGTGAGCATGTAAGTGATGAAAAAAGATATATTAAGGGTTACTCAGGTCCCACATGCCGAATGAGTTAAAGGGGGAGTGACTGTGGTCAATCTAGTTGGAAGGGGGCAAAGCCCTGTTCTAATGTATTTCAGTGAAGGGTAGAGTGGGAGAAAAGGAATGGCTATCAAGCAAACAATTGTTTGTCAATAAGATGGCTTGAACTTGACTTGGTAAGTAGAAATAGCCACAAAGGCTTCCCTCATAGCTCAGGTGATAAAGAATCTGCTGGCAACTCAGGAGACCCAGGCTCGATTCCTAGGTCAGGAAGATTTTCTGGAGAAGGAAATGGCAGGCTACTCCAGTATTTTTGCCTGTATTCCACAGAGGAGCCTGGCAGGCTACAGTCTATGGGGTTGCAAGAGTTGGACATGATTTCGGAACTAAACCACCACTGCCAACAGAACTTGTTGAGGCCATGACAGAATGAAATTGCAAGGCACCTTGCATTTATAAAGCATTTATAATTTCCAGACAGCAAAAACAGTGCATTAAAACAAGTATTGGCCCTTTCTAAGCTTGGACAGACTGACATGCATGAAGCTGGCCCCATTGACAAACATCCCATATTAAGGAAGGAAGGAAAGAAAGGAAAAAGAAGGAATGAAAAGAGCGATGGAAGAGGAAGTGTTTAGAGAATTTATTTGACCATATACACAGCTTGCTTGACACAGAGACACATAAATTCAAAAAAACCTTAAATTGTAGGGTATGCCATAAGCATTCAGGGTCTACTAATACATATTCTCAACAGGATATTGTGTTTTCAACGCATCTAATGAGGGTTATCTGTTTATTCTTTTTTTCTTTTGTAGAGAAGGGAACTACATAACATCTTTGGACTATTGTATCAGTAAAACTACACTTACAAATAAAATTGGTCCCTATCCTCATTTCAGCATCAGGCTGTAACATCTGAAACTACATAAAAAGAAATAGCATTCAATAAAATAATATTCTCACTATCCTACAAAATACTGTTCAGCTCAGAATCACTGTGGCCATTTACTGTATTCTGCTGTAAAACATGTTAACTATTTTTTTTTTTAAGATTTATTTATTTATTTATTTTTGGGCTGGGGTCGGGTTGGGGAGGGAGGGGAGTGGGCGGGCCACTTCTATTGGTCTTTCATTTCTGTGTTTTCATCCGTCTTTGTTCTTTGGCTCCTGCGGGCCTCCCATCGCGGTGGCCTCTGTCGTCGCAGAGTGCCGGCTCTGGGCGCATGCGCTCCAGAGCTCCGGCTCGCTGATTGGACACATCAGTCCAGCCGCTCCGCGGCACGTGAGATCTTCCCAGGCCAGGGCTCGAACCGGCGCCCCTTGCACTGCAAGGCGGTGTCCTTATCCACTGGACCACCAGGTGAAGCCCAGCATGTTAACTTTTAATTTTTTATTAAAATGTTAGCCTTCATTAAAAGTTTTCACTGAAACCTTGTTTCAGTGCTTTTTCTTAGACAACAGAGGATAATGATTGATTGACTGACTAACTGGAGTTTTAAAAGGATTACATACCTTTTTTAGGGTTGATAATCAATACTGACAAAAAAAAAAGAACTTAGGTTTTATTGGGTCGATGGACTAGCAGAGGGTTAACCCCACACGCCTTGCAAAATAAACGGCCCTACAAGATCAGCAACAAGGAGCCTTCTGCAGACCTGCCAGCGCCTGGGAGTCCACGGAGCTAGCGATAAGGAACTCACTCCATCAAAGACTTTCCACTGTGTCTGGAAAGACGCGAACTACACATATGCCAGACATAAGTCACCGAGACCCTTGCCCCATACCCACAAATAACTCAAGGACAACTGACTCATCACTGGCATTCTGCTTAAACACAGACTTTGCCTCTGGGCATGCACCAAGATAAATCAAAAACCTTAAATTGTAGGGTATGCCATAAGCATTCAGGGTCTACTAATACATATTCTCAACAGGATATTGTGTTTTCAACGCATCTAATGAGGGTTATCTGTTTATTCTTTTTCTTTTGTAGAGAAGGAACTACATAACATCTTTGGACTATTGTATCAGTAAAACTACACTTACAAATAAAATTGGTCCCTATCCTCATTTCAGCATCAGGCTGTAACATCTGAAACTACATAAAAAGAAATAGCATTCAATAAAATAATATTCTCACTATCCTACAAAATACTGTTCAGCTCAGAATCACTGTGGCCATTTACTGTATTCTGCTGTAAAACATGTTAACTATTTTTTTTTTTAAGATTTATTTATTTATTTATTTTTGGGCTGGGGTCGGGTTGGGGAGGGAGGGGAGTGGGCGGGCCACTTCTATTGGTCTTTCATTTCTGTGTTTTCATCCGTCTTTGTTCTTTGGCTCCTGCGGGCCTCCCATCGCGGTGGCCTCTGTCGTCGCAGAGTGCCGGCTCTGGGCGCATGCGCTCCAGAGCTCCGGCTCGCTGATTGGACACATCAGTCCAGCCGCTCCGCGGCACGTGAGATCTTCCCAGGCCAGGGCTCGAACCGGCGCCCCTTGCACTGCAAGGCGGTGTCCTTATCCACTGGACCACCAGGTGAAGCCCAGCATGTTAACTTTTAATTTTTTATTAAAATGTTAGCCTTCATTAAAAGTTTTCACTGAAACCTTGTTTCAGTGCTTTTTCTTAGACAACAGAGGATAATGATTGATTGACTGACTAACTGGAGTTTTAAAAGGATTACATACCTTTTTTAGGGTTGATAATCAATACTGACAAAAAAAAAAAGAACTTAGGTTTTATTGGGTCGATGGACTAGCAGAGGGTTAACCCCACACGCCTTGCAAAATAAACGGCCCTACAAGATCAGCAACAAGGAGCCTTCTGCAGACCTGCCAGCGCCTGGGAGTCCCACGGAGCTAGCGATAAGGAACTCACTCCATCAAAGACTTTCCACTGTGTCTGGAAAGACGCGAACTACACATATGCCAGACATAAGTCACCGAGACCCTTGCCCCATACCCACAAATAACTCAAGGACAACTGACTCATCACTGGCATTCTGCTTAAACACAGACTTTGCCTCTGGGCATGCACCAAGAAACCCTCTCTTCCCTTTTTTATCTTCCCAAATAAAAATCCTCTCGCCCCATCTCCAGGCGCTAATCCACTGACCCTGCCTCTTAGGGCCATGTGAATTTTGTCCGGGAGTGTCGTCCTAATAAATGGCCTGAGTTTGCTCTGCTCTAACCTAGTCCAATTCGTCCTTGCTGCACAAAATACCTTTCAGGTTTGTTGAGTTCTTTTGAATGGAGCACTCAATAATTTTGTTTATGGTCATCTGTGTTCTAGGAATTCCTGAATCTGACCTCATCCTTGAGTTCCTCTTTATTCTAAGACACAAAGGTGAATTTTCAATTTTCTATTTCAGTGAAAAAGGTATAATTATAACAGAGCAAACATGCAGGCACAGTTTAGAACTGACTAAAAGGTCAGAAAATTTTTTCAGTATTTGAGATGGTATAAAGGACTCCATGGCTATGGAGCTTGTTAGTTTTGCTTTGAAGAGACAACCTCATGGTTGCATGAAATGAGATGAATAGGAAGGAAAAATACATGAGTTTATTGAAATCTCCATATTATAAGCTCCCAAGAGTTCTGAGCAGGCATGTCCAATCCTTTTCCAATATCTTTTTATTCTTCTCTAAAATGCTACATTCATGAAGCAATTCATCTTGTAGTTTAAATAATTTTCGCTATTTTCATTTTTCACTTTATTTTTATAAAGTGAAAAAAAGTCCCCTGTTACTCCAGAGTTACTGGAACAAGGAGAAAAGTGGGTCTTATTATAAACACATTGGAACTATAAATTCCCGAGAGTTATTAGGGTCGATGGACTAGCAGAGGGTTAACCCCACACGCCTTGCAAAATAAACGGCCCTACAAGATCAGCAACAAGGAGCCTTCTGCAGACCTGCCAGCGCCTGGGAGTCCCACGGAGCTAGCGATAAGGAACTCACTCCATCAAAGACTTTCCACTGTGTCTGGAAAGACGCGAACTACACATATGCCAGACATAAGTCACCGAGACCCTTGCCCCATACCCACAAATAACTCAAGGACAACTGACTCATCACTGGCATTCTGCTTAAACACAGACTTTGCCTCTGGGCATGCACCAAGAAACCCTCTCTTCCCTTTTTTATCTTCCCAAATAAAAATCCTCTCGCCCCATCTCCAGGCGCTAATCCACTGACCCTGCCTCTTAGGGCCATGTGAATTTTGTCCGGGAGTGTCGTCCTAATAAATGGCCTGAGTTTGCTCTGCTCTAACCTAGTCCAATTCGTCCTTGCTGCACAAAATACCTTTCAGGTTTGTTGAGTTCTTTTGAATGGAGCACTCAATAATTTTGTTTATGGTCATCTGTGTTCTAGGAATTCCTGAATCTGACCTCATCCTTGAGTTCCTCTTTATTCTAAGACACAAAGGTGAATTTTCAATTTTCTATTTCAGTGAAAAAGGTATAATTATAACAGAGCAAACATGCAGGCACAGTTTAGAACTGACTAAAAGGTCAGAAAATTTTTTCAGTATTTGAGATGGTATAAAGGACTCCATGGCTATGGAGCTTGTTAGTTTTGCTTTGAAGAGACAACCTCATGGTTGCATGAAATGAGATGAATAGGAAGGAAAAATACATGAGTTTATTGAAATCTCCATATTATAAGCTCCCAAGAGTTCTGAGCAGGCATGTCCAATCCTTTTCCAATATCTTTTTATTCTTCTCTAAAATGCTACATTCATGAAGCAATTCATCTTGTAGTTTAAATAATTTTCGCTATTTTCATTTTTCACTTTATTTTTATAAAGTGAAAAAAAAGTCCCCTGTTACTCCAGAGTTACTGGAACAAGGAGAAAAGTGGGTCTTATTATAAACACATTGGAACTATAAATTCAAGAACAGAATTTTTAACTCATGTAACCATTACTAGGCCAGATGTCCATATTGATTAAGTCTACCCTAAAACTGTAGGAATTAAAATGCAATGCATTTATTACCTATCAAAGGGCAAATAAAGAGTGGGAGCTGCTATTGGTTTTGTGGTCTGGGCTCCAGGCTTGTGTGCTGACAGTCTGTCATGTCCTGTTCCTTTCTTAACCTTAATTAGAATTCTCCATTCCAAGGTTGCTGTCTGTAGCACTCCTGACAGTATAGGCTCCTGAACTGGCACAAACACGGCTAACCTCGTCCTCATAAAATGATTCATTATGTTCCCCTGCTGCTCCCCTTCAGCAATGCCGATCTGCTCCAGTCCACACGCCAGGTCATATTTCCCACTCTCCCCACTGCCCTGCATCACACCCGAGCCAGCTGGTGAAAGTTTCCAAGCCTGGCTCAGGAGGTTATTTTTTGACACATCAGGGCAGACACATGCCCTTAAGTGGAACTATGCTAAGACCAGAAACAGGGCAATTTGTCCAATTCTCCCAGTCACAGAGATTTTGAAAATTCTTGTTCCATAGCAGCACTAATAGCATGTCAACAATGAAAAAAAAGGAAAAAAAAAAATGCAAGGGATTGTCAGTAAGTGAGCCATGACCGAGGCTGTTCTTTCTAGGTGAAGAATCATTTTTTCTAGTGGTGTTAAGGTAACACAGGAAGTGCTTGGTATTTTTGTTTGTTTTGCTCCTGTTTTTTTAAAAATTCTTATGATAGGATAGTTGATTTACAACATTGTGTTAGTTTATACTGTACAGCAAAATATATCCCCATTTTTGGATTTCCTTTCCATATAGGCCATCTAAGAACACTGAGTAGAGTTCCCTATGCTATACAGTAGTTCTCATTAGTTATCTATTTTATATTGAGTATCAATAGAGTATATATGTTAACCTCAGCAGTTGTGTTCAAAAACACTTTTAAAAAGCTATCAGCCAACAATTTGCTGACTTGGAATATCCTGGAGTCTACAGATGCCTGCTCTGTTAAGGACAGGAAATGAGGCTCATGGACCAGTTGAAAGGGAAATAACACAAGTAACCTGAAAGACAAGAGGCCAAGTTTCTTGTGATCTGAAGTAACTCCACAGGATGAATGTGAAGGCAGTTATCTGTGCTCTATGAATGAAGCTGTTTTCTGTGCTGTATGCGTACTGCCTCATGGAATCCTCACAGCTACATCACCAGGTGCTACCACACCATTCTATAGATATGGGAAAAAACAATTCAGGATATTTTTAATGAGTTATCAATAAAGGTTGCAATATCATTTCATGGACAACAATTTAAAAAATAAGAAAAAACCCTCATAACTGCTATGAGCAAAGGCTTTGGGCTGGAAAACATCTGACTAATTACTTCATGACCTTGAGCAAAGTTTAACCTTTATGAGAACAATACTAGTATCAACTTGCAGGGTTGGTGAGCAGACTGTATAAGACACACTATGCTTAGCCCTGCATCACACCCGAGCCAGCTGGTGAAAGTTTCCAAGCCTGGCTCAGGAGGTTATTTTTTGACACATCAGGGCAGACACATGCCCTTAAGTGGAACTATGCTAAGACCAGAAACAGGGCAATTTGTCCAATTCTCCCAGTCACAGAGATTTTGAAAATTCTTGTTCCATAGCAGCACTAATAGCATGTCAACAATGAAAAAAAAGGAAAAAAAAAAATGCAAGGGATTGTCAGTAAGTGAGCCATGACCGAGGCTGTTCTTTCTAGGTGAAGAATCATTTTTTCTAGTGGTGTTAAGGTAACACAGGAAGTGCTTGGTATTTTTGTTTGTTTTGCTCCTGTTTTTTTAAAAATTCTTATGATAGGATAGTTGATTTACAACATTGTGTTAGTTTATACTGTACAGCAAAATATATCCCCATTTTTGGATTTCCTTTCCATATAGGCCATCTAAGAACACTGAGTAGAGTTCCCTATGCTATACAGTAGTTCTCATTAGTTATCTATTTTATATTGAGTATCAATAGAGTATATATGTTAACCTCAGCAGTTGTGTTCAAAAACACTTTTAAAAAGCTATCAGCCAACAATTTGCTGACTTGGAATATCCTGGAGTCTACAGATGCCTGCTCTGTTAAGGACAGGAAATGAGGCTCATGGACCAGTTGAAAGGGAAATAACACAAGTAACCTGAAAGACAAGAGGCCAAGTTTCTTGTGATCTGAAGTAACTCCACAGGATGAATGTGAAGGCAGTTATCTGTGCTCTATGAATGAAGCTGTTTTCTGTGCTGTATGCGTACTGCCTCATGGAATCCTCACAGCTACATCACCAGGTGCTACCACACCATTCTATAGATATGGGAAAAAACAATTCAGGATATTTTTAATGAGTTATCAATAAAGGTTGCAATATCATTTCATGGACAACAATTTAAAAAATAAGAAAAAACCCTCATAACTGCTATGAGCAAAGGCTTTGGGCTGGAAAACATCTGACTAATTACTTCATGACCTTGAGCAAAGTTTAACCTTTATGAGAACAATACTAGTATCAACTTGCAGGGTTGGTGAGCAGACTGTATAAGACACACTATGCTTAGGGCCATATCTGGCAGAGAGTAAGGCTTTAGTAAAGGCAAACCAATGTTGCAAATTATAACAGAGGAGGGCAGGAGACTGAAGAAGGAGGAGGAACAGTAAAATGCAATCAATCAATGAGAACAGCACAAAATATGCTCATACTTTATTTGACCACAGGAAGAAAAAATGCTATATAAACCTAAAATTACTGATAACAGAAGAAATCATAAGAGATTAAAAATCAATAGAAATGTCTGCCTAAAAATTTAAAATTTCTGCTTATAAGAACTAACCATAAATAGAATTAAAAGGCAAGTCAATCACAATTATAGGTGCCAATTATTTGGAGAAGAGGAAAGGAAAGTAATTAGATGAGACTGTGTACCATTTCTGCTTCTGTGTTGCTTAGAATTTAATTGGAAATTGGGATCACATTCACATAAAATAATAATTATAGAACACTATAAATATGCAATTATTAGAGGGAACTAATTATATGTATAAGTCTGGGCAAATATTGGGAAAGAAACAAGCTTTACTAGATGGGATCAATGTTGGATGGCTTCCTGAAGTTGAATACATCTCATTATGACATCCAGTTAGCTACAAAGAATGTTGTAGGTTGCTGATTCATGTATATTGCACAGAATTCCTTATTGTTCCACCTGACTGGATTGAATAAGGTCACAGTGAGATTTTAAATTTAGTTCTTCTTCCTCTTCTTTTCTAGTCAGAGGTTGGTTAGCTAGCTTTTCAATATTCAAAATAACATAGCTACATTTTATAAAGATACGGTCTTGAAAAGGCCTAAGGTCACAGACTTATAATTACACCTGATCTCTCTTTACACACTTAGAGGTTGTAGTACATTAGAACACAAATGCACAATGCTAAGTGTCTGTAGGGCAAGACAATAGTTATAACAAGTTGACTGTTTTCACTAATGTACTTTAAAAACTCTTCAATACATTTTTGCCTACACAATACTTTCTTCTTTTAAACTAAGTTTCTAAGTTTATAGTCTGATCTCCCTGACCATTCCTCATAAATGGTAAACAGTTTATGGTCTCACGGGCACTTGCTGGAATTATATTCATGTCTAGGTCTTCATTAAGTCCCTACTTCCAAATTTGTTTTTTCTCTCCTAGCTCTGATTTATGAAGCAGGCTTTTGTGTTTGGACAAGTTTACTATTTTAAGGATATATCTATATCTATATCTATCTATCTATCTATCTATCTATCTATCTATCTATCTATCTCAATGCTTTGCTCAATATATATACCACAATGCTTCACTTAATTAAGAAAAATTTTACCAATAACTTTAGACTTAAGTATTTTGCAGATCTGAGCTATCAAACTTCCATGGCAGCGTACCTTTCATTGTATATGTTACAAATACACTTTCAGAACAAGGATGTGTGTGATCATGAACTTACCATTGCATATGTCTCCTTCAGACCAGTAAGTGATAGGATCTCTTAAACAGAAACATAAATCAGAGTTGCAAAAAATTGCCCATAGTAAAATGATTGCAGTGATAACTCTGAAAACCATTTCTGCTTCTGTGTTGCTTAGAATTTAATTGGAAATTGGGATCACATTCACATAAAATAATAATTATAGAACACTATAAATATGCAATTATTAGAGGGAACTAATTATATGTATAAGTCTGGGCAAATATTGGGAAAGAAACAAGCTTTACTAGATGGGATCAATGTTGGATGGCTTCCTGAAGTTGAATACATCTCATTATGACATCCAGTTAGCTACAAAGAATGTTGTAGGTTGCTGATTCATGTATATTGCACAGAATTCCTTATTGTTCCACCTGACTGGATTGAATAAGGTCACAGTGAGATTTTAAATTTAGTTCTTCTTCCTCTTCTTTTCTAGTCAGAGGTTGGTTAGCTAGCTTTTCAATATTCAAAATAACATAGCTACATTTTATAAAGATACGGTCTTGAAAAGGCCTAAGGTCACAGACTTATAATTACACCTGATCTCTCTTTACACACTTAGAGGTTGTAGTACATTAGAACACAAATGCACAATGCTAAGTGTCTGTAGGGCAAGACAATAGTTATAACAAGTTGACTGTTTTCACTAATGTACTTTAAAAACTCTTCAATACATTTTTGCCTACACAATACTTTCTTCTTTTAAACTAAGTTTCTAAGTTTATAGTCTGATCTCCCTGACCATTCCTCATAAATGGTAAACAGTTTATGGTCTCACGGGCACTTGCTGGAATTATATTCATGTCTAGGTCTTCATTAAGTCCCTACTTCCAAATTTGTTTTTTCTCTCCTAGCTCTGATTTATGAAGCAGGCTTTTGTGTTTGGACAAGTTTACTATTTTAAGGATATATCTATATCTATATCTATCTATCTATCTATCTATCTATCTATCTATCTATCTATCTCAATGCTTTGCTCAATATATATACCACAATGCTTCACTTAATTAAGAAAAATTTTACCAATAACTTTAGACTTAAGTATTTTGCAGATCTGAGCTATCAAACTTCCATGGCAGCGTACCTTTCATTGTATATGTTACAAATACACTTTCAGAACAAGGATGTGTGTGATCATGAACTTACCATTGCATATGTCTCCTTCAGACCAGTAAGTGATAGGATCTCTTAAACAGAAACATAAATCAGAGTTGCAAAAAATTGCCCATAGTAAAATGATTGCAGTGATAACTCTGAAAACTGGTTAGTAAAACTAACAGTAATGCTTAATAATATGGACTAGTGCTATAGGTAGAGTGCCTACAGATTAGTGCTCCCCATCCCATGGATTTTAAAACAAAATACCAATGCCCTGGTTGCAAGCCAGCTCTAATGGGTGACTAGTGGTGAGAATCACTAACGTGATATATGAAAGAGAAAGGGCCAACATGAGGAGACAAATGAGACATATATCCTTATCACTCTGACTTAATCACCACTCACAAATGGCTTTGGTATGAACCATGTGGCAAAAGTCATGAGATTCTCTTTAAATGAAAGGAAGCTGAAATGGAAATGGTGAATTTGTCATTGGAAAGTAGCACTGTATGTCCAACAGGAAGCTTATCAAAATCATACTGCACAGTATCACAGAATCACAATTTCAATTCTTCATTCCCTGATGAGTACACATACCTTTGGCACACTATTTACTATTAATAAAGAAGAAGTTCATGCTTCTTTCAGCCCACCTGGCACCAGAATATGGAATCTTTGGGGGAACTCAGATAGTGGCGTTTGGCTTTGGGGAAAATGAAAACTGACTTGTTGGCTTCCTTCTTCCACAAAGAAACAATACACGCTTTCATCTAAAGTTCTTACCCTAGTCCAAATTTCTCCCTGGAGTATCTTTTCACTGGAGCCTCATTGACTCAGAATAATTTGATATGACCTGTTTTGTAATGAGTTGGCTGCTACCATGATCACCATTGCATAAATACCTAATGAAATGAGAACTGTCTGTCTCCTCCATCCCTAGCCAGGCTTGCTGCCTTCTAGCCAAGAGAATATCCTGGAGGAAACTGTCCAGACATAATGTCTTCTGCAAGAGTTTATGTTAATAAAGTTTAAACTAAGGACATTTTTCTTCAGGATACTTACTTTTGTCTAGTATTTTGCTAATGAAATACTCATTAGCTCTGTCCTTAAGGGCTTATTACTTGTAAAACTATCTCACCAGTTGGGTAACTGGAATAAAATCAAAATCTGAATGCAGAAAATATTTCTATAGTTACACAAAACAGGGGTCTTTTGCTTTTGGTCATGAGCTCTACACTGAGCAGTGTTCTATTCAGCAAGGTGGCAACTGCGAATATTTTCTAAGAGACTAGTCTTACTCTAAAACAGAGAGAAGTTGAAATGTGGTATTTCACATGCATTTCAGCAGATGTCTTTACTTGCACACCACAGTAACAGACTGGCTACCTAAATAGAAAAGAAATTGATTGGTTGCATTTTGTATAGTATACTGGTTTGATGGGAAGATTGGCCTATAAACAAAAAGTAAGGATCAAGGCAAGAATGAGAATCAAAGTACCATAAACCACTGGATAAACTTGTCAGATGCCACAGATAGAGAGTAAATGAGCCCCAAGTATTTTTCTCCCTCTCATTTCATGGTGGCTAGTTGACTGTGGCAGCTTTAAATTTACATTCTTGCAGTCCAAGTTCAGCAGGAAAGAGAACATGTTTTCCTGACACCATTACTGTAAGTTCCATCATGTGTCATTGACTGCAAGAGGCAAGTGCCTATTCCTGAAGCAATTACTGACAAGAGGACTCAATCCTCTGATTGGCTAGGCTTCTCTTTTTCACTCACTCCCAGAATAGGATAAGAGACAGTCAACTCCATCTGACACCTGGAGTTGTTGAGAAGGGATGTTTTTCCCCCAGGAAGGTTTCAGAGTACTGTCATGAAAGGGAAGCAAATAAATACTAGGACATCACAAAAATGTGCACTGACCCATGAAAGATAGTCTCCACAAAGTTTTGGAAGTAGAAGTTTAAAATAATGAAAGGCAAAGGGGGATGCGAAAACATGTTCTATATCATATGTGTTAGGGATGAAGTCAGTTGCTGAGTCATGTCTGACTCTTCCAATACCATGGACTATAGCCTGCCAGACTCCTCTGTCCATTGACTTCCCCAAGCAGGAATATTGGAGTGGGTTGCCATTCCCTTCTGCAGAGGATCTTCTCCACTCAGGGATCAAACTCAGGTCTGCCGAATGGCAGGTAGATTGTTTACTGTCTGAGCCACTAAGGAAGCCTTGTCATTGCTAATTAAAACAAAAATGAGATATTATTACACATCAATTAGCACAAAATCCAAAACATCGACAACACCAAATACTGGAAAGGAGGTAGAACAGCAGAAAGTTACCTCCATTGCTGGTGGGAATGCAAAATGGTGCAGCCACTTGAAGACAGTTTGGAAGTTTTGTACAAAATAAACATACTCTTAACATAGGATCCAGTGAACTGAAAACTTATCAGACCCCCTGACCTAAATAGAAAAGAAATTGATTGGTTGCATTTTGTATAGTATACTGGTTTGATGGGAAGATTGGCCTATAAACAAAAAGTAAGGATCAAGGCAAGAATGAGAATCAAAGTACCATAAACCACTGGATAAACTTGTCAGATGCCACAGATAGAGAGTAAATGAGCCCCAAGTATTTTTCTCCCTCTCATTTCATGGTGGCTAGTTGACTGTGGCAGCTTTAAATTTACATTCTTGCAGTCCAAGTTCAGCAGGAAAGAGAACATGTTTTCCTGACACCATTACTGTAAGTTCCATCATGTGTCATTGACTGCAAGAGGCAAGTGCCTATTCCTGAAGCAATTACTGACAAGAGGACTCAATCCTCTGATTGGCTAGGCTTCTCTTTTTCACTCACTCCCAGAATAGGATAAGAGACAGTCAACTCCATCTGACACCTGGAGTTGTTGAGAAGGGATGTTTTTCCCCCAGGAAGGTTTCAGAGTACTGTCATGAAAGGGAAGCAAATAAATACTAGGACATCACAAAAATGTGCACTGACCCATGAAAGATAGTCTCCACAAAGTTTTGGAAGTAGAAGTTTAAAATAATGAAAGGCAAAGGGGCATGCGAAAACATGTTCTATATCATATGTGTTAGGGATGAAGTCAGTTGCTGAGTCATGTCTGACTCTTCCAATACCATGGACTATAGCCTGCCAGACTCCTCTGTCCATTGACTTCCCCAAGCAGGAATATTGGAGTGGGTTGCCATTCCCTTCTGCAGAGGATCTTCTCCACTCAGGGATCAAACTCAGGTCTGCCGAATGGCAGGTAGATTGTTTACTGTCTGAGCCACTAAGGAAGCCTTGTCATTGCTAATTAAAACAAAAATGAGATATTATTACACATCAATTAGCACAAAATCCAAAACATCGACAACACCAAATACTGGAAAGGAGGTAGAACAGCAGAAAGTTACCTCCATTGCTGGTGGGAATGCAAAATGGTGCAGCCACTTCGGAAGACAGTTTGGAAGTTTTGTACAAAAATAAACATACTCTTAACATAGGATCCAGTGAACTGAAAACTTATGTCCACCTTGCATATGGATATTTATATCAGCTTTGTTCATAGTTGCCCAGATTTGGAAACAACCAAGATACCCCTGAATGGCTAAAAAGACTGTTACATTTAGACAATGGAATATTTTCAGTGCTAAAGAAAAATGAGTTATCATAATACACAAAGACATGAAAGAGGTGAAAACACATATTACTAAGTAAAAGAAGACAACTTGAAAAGGCTACTACTGTATAAGATTCCAACTATATGGCACTCTGGAAAAGGCAAAACTACACAATAAAAAATAACAAACAATAAAAAGATGAGTAGTTGCCAGAGGTGGGAGAAGAGCAGATAGAACACTGAGCACTCTCAGGGCAACGAACATACACCATATGATATCATAATGATGGATACATGTAATTAAACACTTGTCCAAATTTGTAGAGTGTACAAATGAGTATGGAGGTATCTAGCTCAGCTACCATATCTGAAATTCATATTAGACCAGTATTTCATTTCCTACTTAGTTCTCCCCATCTCTGCTCATCTTCTCTTACAAAAGTAAGAAGGAAAGAGTAAAAATAATGTCTAACTCAAGCTTTTCATATGAGATAATTTCAGGTTTAAAAGAATGATACATTTATGGAACAAAAGAGCCTTAAGTGAAATTGAACAAGAACAGAAAGAAAAACAATACAACACTAATCTGAAAGTAATGAATATTCAGAGGAAGATCTTTAGCTTCAATTACAGAAAATAATACCATTGCTCTTCTCATCTGCTCCTAGATACATCTTGGTTTAAGTAATTAATTTATCCCTGAGTCAAGCATACAAATGTTAGTTAACAATATTCACTCTTTGAGTTTTCTCTTTAGGTAAGGTGAGCCCATTTTATAAGACCAATCAATTCTCCTATAAGGGCCAGGATTTTAAAAAAATTATTATTATATTTTATTTTCTGACTATTGCACAGAGTTTCCTTCAGTTGCTGAGTTCACAAAGATTAAGCATGACTCCTGTTTCTCTTCCTTTCTTTCATGAACATTTATTGGGTACCTATTACTGAGGCCTCACAGAAGATATAAAAGATGAATAAGGCATGCTTCTTAAGAAATCAGAAATAGATCTAAACACAGTAACACACGGAGTCTATTCACTACAGTAGTGATATTGACCATGTGCTAGGTGGATTTACATAAGGGTGCCCTGGACAAGGAGATATGGGAGATGCAACTAACTCCAGCCATCAACCTGTGAGCCAACGGAAGACCTGCTCCTTTCAGGCCAAAGGATTAGTTACTGGTGTGAGACTTTCCTGCCACCAGGGAAGATCCCATAGGAGAATTGTAAATGTCATTATGTCCTGTCTCTAATCCACACTATGAAGGTATTAATCAGAATAGGATAGGCCATACTATATCCCAAATTAGCCCTGGATGACAGAATCATCAACAGTCTGAAGATAATGAGGCAGCTGCTGGGACCACTGGAAACCTCCTGTTTTCCAGAAGAACTTGTGCTGAGGCACTGAGGAGCTACCCCAGATTACTGGCTCAACAAATTATCAAATATAAAATTGTCAATAGAAGACAGAAAGAATCTGTCCTTGTTTCTGCCAACATGTTGCTTCATTGACCCTACTTTCCTAACAGGTTAGCTCTCATTTTCTTCTCACTGCTTAACACAATGGTCCATACCTCACAGGCTTTCAAACGATGATAGACTGTTTGGTTATACTGTGTATTTGTCTATAACCATAGTAGTTCAATTAGTATTTACATTTTACAATATCACACTAAAGTTTTTCAAGAGTTCAGATTTATTGTAATAGGCAAATGTTTAAGTAAACAATAGTCTCTCAAAAGAAATTTTGTTAACATTTCCTATATCTATATCTATATCTATCTATATATATAATAGAAGACACTCACTAACTCAACAAAACGGTGACAGCTATTAAAATTATATTTTTTATTTCTACTATTGCTTTTAAGAGTCATCCCACTTTCTTGGATAAAGACTGTCTCATTTAACTTGAAATGGTGCCAAATATGTATGGGTTTTTAAATCGTTCCAGCCCCATTCATCCACCCCTCTGGGAGGAAAAGAAAACAACAATAACAAAAAAAGAAAGCCTAACAAAGCTGCTTCCACCTGGCTTTGAGCCAGGAAAGAAGAGCAAAGATCTAGTTATTACTGCAATTTCTAGTCCTGAATTATTAGAAAGATAGAGCCTAATCAGGGGACAGTCTTTTGTTTGCTTAGCAAAACCACATCTTCACTCTCAATGGAATCCTTACTTAAGACAGTAATAAGGAGAAACTGGATATATGAGCTAAGGAGCTAGAAGATGGGAAAGGACCAAGATATTGTAAAGAAACAAAGAACAACTGAGTTCCAGGCTGACCCAGAAGCACAGTAGCTGAGGAGGTAGAGAGACTGTGTGGTGAAGCTCTACTGGCATCAGGAGCCTGTGGACAGGGTCTGAAGAGTTTGAGGGGAAAAGAGGTTTCTAATGACACACTGTGCCAAGTGAATCATGATGAGGGGTAGTGTAAAGCCATTCCACCTACATTATCTTTGATCAAGTATTGCTCATGAGCATCTCAGTGCACATTTCCAGGAAGAGTGACTGCTTCATGACACAGCCCAGGATGAAAGCCAGGCTACTTTCAGAAAGTTGACATGAAGGCTACTCCAACAAACCCTGCCATCAGAGGCCACTGCCCTTTTAGTCCACAGACTTTATCAAAGGATGCAAACTTCCTTTTGATTGGTTCCATTATTATCCACACATCACCTGGGCTCTGTTCAGATCTACTGTATTTATCTGGTTAGAGTTTTCCTTCTCTAGGTAGACTAGAGTGGGGGTGGGGGAATGACCAGTAATAAAAGGTTGAAGGAATTCTCTTAAAAACAAAAACACCTTTATTTCCATTGCTTCAACAGCAAGACAACCAAACAGTACAGCCTTTTATGATGTTGTTTTCAGAAAAAATGAAATGATTTAGACTCCATGCATGCTCAGTCGCTAAGTTGTATTCAACTGTTTGTGATCCCATGGACTGTAGCCTGCCACGCTCCTCTGTCCATGGAATTTTCCAGGTAAGAACACTAGAGTGGGTTGCCATTTCCTACCCCAGGATCTTCCCACCCAGGGATCAAACCCACATCTTGTGCATTGCAGACAAATTCTTTACCACTGAACCACCTGGAAAACCCTAGACTTCGTGTGGCAAATATAAAATTAAAAAGACTTATTAGATATACGGGAAAACAAACATTTAGCTTAAAAGGAGAGAAAGCAAAGATAAGAAAAAAGTGCATCTTGATTGAGGACAGTCGTAAATTAAAAACCACTGATTCAGTTTGAGGAGTAAATTATTTCTGTATGACTAAAAATTTAGAAAGCTGTCAAATTACCAGTTGGTATGCCACTGACTATTATGAATTAAAACAGCACCTGCCACCATTAAGTGAAGGAACAGGAGAAGGAAGAATAAAATACTATTTTTATACATAAACCATACCTTGGGGCCAAAACCCATTAAGTGGAAGGAACAGGAGCCTGTGGACAGGGTCTGAAGAGTTTGAGGGGAAAAGAGGTTTCTAATGACACACTGTGCCAAGTGAATCATGATGAGGGGTAGTGTAAAGCCATTCCACCTACATTATCTTTGATCAAGTATTGCTCATGAGCATCTCAGTGCACATTTCCAGGAAGAGTGACTGCTTCATGACACAGCCCAGGATGAAAGCCAGGCTACTTTCAGAAAGTTGACATGAAGGCTACTCCAACAAACCCTGCCATCAGAGGCCACTGCCCTTTTAGTCCACAGACTTTATCAAAGGATGCAAACTTCCTTTTGATTGGTTCCATTATTATCCACACATCACCTGGGCTCTGTTCAGATCTACTGTATTTATCTGGTTAGAGTTTTCCTTCTCTAGGTAGACTAGAGTGGGGGTGGGGGAATGACCAGTAATAAAAGGTTGAAGGAATTCTCTTAAAAACAAAAACACCTTTATTTCCATTGCTTCAACAGCAAGACAACCAAACAGTACAGCCTTTTATGATGTTGTTTTTCAGAAAAAAATGAAATGATTTAGACTCCATGCATGCTCAGTCGCTAAGTTGTATTCAACTGTTTGTGATCCCATGGACTGTAGCCTGCCACGCTCCTCTGTCCATGGAATTTTCCAGGTAAGAACACTAGAGTGGGTTGCCATTTCCTACCCCAGGGGATCTTCCCACCCAGGGATCAAACCCACATCTTGTGCATTGCAGACAAATTCTTTACCACTGAACCACCTGGAAAACCCTAGACTTCGTGTGGCAAATATAAAATTAAAAAGACTTATTAGATATACGGGAAAACAAACATTTAGCTTAAAAGGAGAGAAAGCAAAGATAAGAAAAAAGTGCATCTTGATTGAGGACAGTCGTAAATTAAAAACCACTGATTCAGTTTGAGGAGTAAATTATTTCTGTATGACTAAAAATTTAGAAAGCTGTCAAATTACCAGTTGGTATGCCACTGACTATTATGAATTAAAACAGCACCTGCCACCATTAAGTGAAGGAACAGGAGAAGGAAGAATAAAATACTATTTTTATACATAAACCATACTCAAACTATGTAAGAACAGGCCAAAGCTTTCTAAGGTAGGTATCATTATACCTATTTTAGCATTGAGGACAACTGGGTCTTAGGGAGATGAATCAGCCTGCCAAGGAATGCACCTATTTTTCAAGAGTCACTGAACTCTTAACTATGCCAGGCAGTATACAAGATCAGGATCAGAAAATTTGTACCATAAGGTGCCAGATAATAAATATCTTAAGATTTACCAGTCACATGTCTCTGTTTCAACAACTCAACTTTGGAGCTATAGAATGAAAGCAGTTGTAGGGAATATGTTGAAGAATGAGAGTGGTTGATGCTAATAAAACTTTATTTAGAAAAGCTATCACCAAGTCAGCCTTGACCAGGGCTTATCAATGTGCTAGATAATGGGGACACAAGAGTGAGACAGTCCCCTCACTAACATGTCACAGACCCTCCCAGTTCTTACAGGCACTGTTTTTCTTCTATTTTGTTTAGACCGTGCCTCTTTCCCTCTCCCCCCTGGCAAAGAAGATCTGAGATTTTTTAAGCTAAAAAAGTCTAACTGAACACATTAAATATTCAGAAAATCTCCCCACCTGTGCCCTGGTTCTTTTTCATTCATGCATCAGTGGGGCCCTGTAACTCATCTAATTTATGGATTTTCACTTTCTCTGTGTCTTTTCTCAGTATTCCAATCCAAGTGCAAACATCCTCCTAGATGATTTTCTATTAAACAGAGCTACATTATGGCTCCTGGAAGGCACATTATGGTGCATTTATTAGACTTCTCTTCAGGGGATGATGATCTCAGAACACATCAGAATTTATGAGGTTGATGTATTTGATTAACTGCACCATCCCTGCAGCCCCAGGCCTGGATTATTGTTCCACTGTCAACATTCTTCAAATCTTGATTTCAACATCCCTGTCATGTAATTGCCCATCTTTGAGCACAGCTTCTCACTTTAAGGAATGTTCTTGTATCTCAAAGATAGAAGTGAACAGAAAAAGAAGGAAGAATAAAAAATTTAGAAAGCTGTCAAATTACCAGTTGGTATGCCACTGACTATTATGAATTAAAACAGCACCTGCCACCATTAAGTGAAGGAACAGGAGAAGGAAGAATAAAATACTATTTTTATACATAAACCATACTCAAACTATGTAAGAACAGGCCAAAGCTTTCTAAGGTAGGTATCATTATACCTATTTTAGCATTGAGGACAACTGGGTCTTAGGGAGATGAATCAGCCTGCCAAGGAATGCACCTATTTTTCAAGAGTCACTGAACTCTTAACTATGCCAGGCAGTATACAAGATCAGGATCAGAAAATTTGTACCATAAGGTGCCAGATAATAAATATCTTAAGATTTACCAGTCACATGTCTCTGTTTCAACAACTCAACTTTGGAGCTATAGAATGAAAGCAGTTGTAGGGAATATGTTGAAGAATGAGAGTGGTTGATGCTAATAAAACTTTATTTAGAAAAGCTATCACCAAGTCAGCCTTGACCAGGGCTTATCAATGTGCTAGATAATGGGGACACAAGAGTGAGACAGTCCCCTCACTAACATGTCACAGACCCTCCCAGTTCTTACAGGCACTGTTTTTCTTCTATTTTGTTTAGACCGTGCCTCTTTCCCTCTCCCCCCTGGCAAAGAAGATCTGAGATTTTTTAAGCTAAAAAAGTCTAACTGAACACATTAAATATTCAGAAAATCTCCCCACCTGTGCCCTGGTTCTTTTTCATTCATGCATCAGTGGGGCCCTGTAACTCATCTAATTTATGGATTTTCACTTTCTCTGTGTCTTTTCTCAGTATTCCAATCCAAGTGCAAACATCCTCCTAGATGATTTTCTATTAAACAGAGCTACATTATGGCTCCTGGAAGGCACATTATGGTGCATTTATTAGACTTCTCTTCAGGGGATGATGATCTCAGAACACATCAGAATTTATGAGGTTGATGTATTTGATTAACTGCACCATCCCTGCAGCCCCAGGCCTGGATTATTGTTCCACTGTCAACATTCTTCAAATCTTGATTTCAACATCCCTGTCATGTAATTGCCCATCTTTGAGCACAGCTTCTCACTTTAAGGAATGTTCTTGTATCTCAAAGTCCTGTTTTGAATACTCCTCTCCTATCCCCATGTCAAAACAGATAATATATTTTGAAATTAATGTACACTTTTCAAAATTATGTTTCAGTTCTGTACTTATGTCATTTCCCTATACTTTCCTTTCCTAGAAAGGAAAACATGATCAAGAGGGTTTTTTATGAAGTTTCTATTGTAACCATGATTTATTATTTGTATGGCACTTTGATTTTAGATGTTTTTTAAATTACTTTCCGATTTCACAACTTTCCAAGAAAAAAGTAAGCAAATAATACACAATTACAATAATATGAAATATGTGATGGCAGCTACCATGCATTAAGTACTTAATAGGTGCTACAGACTGTATGTAGTACCATAAAGGTACTGATTTTTTAATATACAAAAACAAAAATTCATGAGTGAAATATATGTACAATAACCGGCTTGTATGGCAGACCTGTGAAGAAGGACAGCACAGACCTCTCCACAGCCTTCCTTGGGTGCTTCTTTCATAAACTAATACCTAAGGTTGGGATTTTATTAGCGAGGCATGGGATCAGGAACTGTTGTGAGCAGACTTGCTCTGGCCATGTTGACTGCTGTGCTAACTTTCTGCATTTACCTACAAAAGGTGAATTGTTTATCTAAATCTCCTGCAGATTCACTTCTAGGTTTATCTTTTGGTTTTGATCCTTGTGTCTGGTTTGTTTTAAGGCTATTTGTTTTTCTAGATACTAGAGATTTAGGATGGAAAACTGTAAGAAATATGAATAACATTTCCTTCCAGTAATAAAGTTCATAATTATTCTAGGGGAGAAAAGGTGAATTTTTTCAGGGTGCGGAATCAAAGCAAGTCCTTAGAGAGTACTAAATACACGACTTGATTACAAAGGAAATAAAACCTCATTCCTAGAGATTTTGAGTGGATCTGGGTAGGATTCAGAAGCATGCTTATTTTTTAAACAGAATTTTCCAGTGATTTTGTTTAAGGTGGTCCTTGAGATCACATTTAAAAAGATTAATCTAAACAGAACTATGATACTGCTTTTCTTCATTCCTTTGCACTCTGCTACCCAGGTCCTCCAATTCAGTCCACTGGGAAGACTTGTCCTGATCATGTCAGGGTATTGCTTCCTTCCTAAAGCCAGTAAACAGTACAAAAACTTCCACGCTGAGACAAGAGGTTGACTCATTATCAACATACAAAAACCTTTTGTATTTTTGTACTTGTGTCCTTGACTGGAACAATCTAGGTTTTGACTGATGCCTCCCAAACTTTCTGAACTACTGACTTTTGAGGATCATCTTGTTTTTCAGTCTTGCCTACATTCTTGCCCAAATACTGGAAGAACACTTATGCCTCTCATGTGCTCATACTATTGAGTTGGCCAAAATGTTCATTTGGGATTTCCCATAGGATGCAATGGAAAAATCCAAACAAACATTTTGGGCAACTCAATTCTTTTTATTTTCACAGGGCTGTGAGTTATTCTCCACATTTTGGTACCTGAGCAGACTCTCTGCAGACTACCATATGCTCCATCTATCCCCACTGTGAGCATCTGTTCCCAAGTTCCTTCTCAAATCTAGAAATATCCTGTATTCCCAGCCTTTAATTATGCTTCCTTGCTCATCTACTGGCTAGTAGACATCTCCCCTTGGAAGTTCCAACAGATCCTAAACTCATATTGATACCTCAGACCTGAGAGTTCTTCTGAGTTTTTCAATCTTACTTAATTTTGCTGTCACTTATCCAATTAGTAATATTAAACAAACAGAATAGGACAGAACAAATACTGAGTGCCATCATGTAGTTCTTATTCTTTCTTTTGCCCAGGATTCAATTAGTCAACAACCAACACTGATTCTATATTATTTTAAAGCCAACCCATCTACTCTATCCTTACCACAGATGCCTTAGTTTAAACTCTTAGCATCTCTCAGACTCCAGTCTCATATTGCTCTCTCCAACTCTAGTCTCCCTCCTCACAATTCTTTCTTTACAGCACGGCCTGGATGATGTTACAAAACTCTAAGCTCATCATGCTATGTTCTCCTTTTCTCCTTAAGACACATTATGTTTCCAAATTGCCATAAAAATAAATTTCAATATCTATACCACTAAAAACATGAATATATGACCCAGACCCTTATAACTTATCCAAATTGATTTCCACCTTGTTTCCTACATATAAATACACATATATGTATGTATACATGTATATGTATACATACATATATGTGTGTGTGTATACGTAGATTTTTATGTACAAAAATCCAGTCATAATAAGCACTTAAAGTGTCAAAGTGAAAGTCAATTGGCTCAGTCATGTCCAACTCTTTGTGACCCATGGATGAGTTATGGAATTCTTTAGGCAAGATTACTAGAGTGGGTAGCCTATCCCTTCTCCAGAGGATCTACCCAACCCAGGAATCCAACCCAGGTCTTATTCTTTACCAGCTGAGCATAGAACAACAGACTGGTTCCACATTGGGAAAGGAGTATGTCAAGTCTGAATGCCTTATACCCAGGTCTTAGATGCAATGGAAAAATCCAAACAAACATTTTGGGCAACTCAATTCTTTTTATTTTCACAGGGCTGTGAGTTATTCTCCACATTTTGGTACCTGAGCAGACTCTCTGCAGACTACCATATGCTCCATCTATCCCCACTGTGAGCATCTGTTCCCAAGTTCCTTCTCAAATCTAGAAATATCCTGTATTCCCAGCCTTTAATTATGCTTCCTTGCTCATCTACTGGCTAGTAGACATCTCCCCTTGGAAGTTCCAACAGATCCTAAACTCATATTGATACCTCAGACCTGAGAGTTCTTCTGAGTTTTTCAATCTTACTTAATTTTGCTGTCACTTATCCAATTAGTAATATTAAACAAACAGAATAGGACAGAACAAATACTGAGTGCCATCATGTAGTTCTTATTCTTTCTTTTGCCCAGGATTCAATTAGTCAACAACCAACACTGATTCTATATTATTTTAAAGCCAACCCATCTACTCTATCCTTACCACAGATGCCTTAGTTTAAACTCTTAGCATCTCTCAGACTCCAGTCTCATATTGCTCTCTCCAACTCTAGTCTCCCTCCTCACAATTCTTTCTTTACAGCACGGCCTGGATGATGTTACAAAACTCTAAGCTCATCATGCTATGTTCTCCTTTTCTCCTTAAGACACATTATGTTTCCAAATTGCCATAAAAATAAATTTCAATATCTATACCACTAAAAACATGAATATATGACCCAGACCCTTATAACTTATCCAAATTGATTTCCACCTTGTTTCCTACATATAAATACACATATATGTATGTATACATGTATATGTATACATACATATATGTGTGTGTGTATACGTAGATTTTTATGTACAAAAATCCAGTCATAATAAGCACTTAAAGTGTCAAAGTGAAAGTCAATTGGCTCAGTCATGTCCAACTCTTTGTGACCCATGGATGAGTTATGGAATTCTTTAGGCAAGATTACTAGAGTGGGTAGCCTATCCCTTCTCCAGAGGATCTACCCAACCCAGGAATCCAACCCAGGTCTTATTCTTTACCAGCTGAGCATAGAACAACAGACTGGTTCCACATTGGGAAAGGAGTATGTCAAGTCTGTTTATTGGTCACCCTGCTTATTTAACTTATATGCAGAGTACATCATGTGACATGCTGGCCTGGAAGAAGCACAAGCTCGAGTCAAGATTGCTGGGAAAAATATCAATAACCTTAGATATGCAGATGACACCAGTCTTAAGGCAAAAAACGAAGAGGAACTAAAGAGCATCTTGATGAATGTGAAAGAGAAGAGTGAAAAACCTGGCTTAAAACTCAACACTCAAGAAACAAAATCATGGCATTTGGTCCCATCAATACATGGCAAGCAGATGCCAAAAATGGGTACAGTGACAGAGTTTATTTTCTTGGACTCCAAAATGGCTGCAGATGGTGACTGCAGCAAGGTGAATCAAAAGACACTTGTTCCTTGGAATAAAAACCATGACAAACCTAGACAGCATATTGAAAAGCAGAGACACTACATCAAAAGTCTGTATAGTCAAAGCTATGGCTTTCCCAGTAGTCATGTATGGATGTGGGAACTGGACCATAAAGAAGGCTGTGAGTTAAATTGATGCCTTTGAACTGTGGTTTTGGAGAAGACTCTTGAAAGTCCCTCGAACTGCAAGGAGACCAAACCAGTCAATACTACAAAGAAAAAAAAATCCACTCTGAATATTCATTGGAAGGACTGATGCCAAGGCTGAAGCTCCAATACTTTGGCCACCTGATGCAAAGAGATGACTCATTAGAAAAGAGCCTGATGTTGAGAAAAATAGAAGGCAGAAGGAAAAGGGGATGACAGAGGATAAGATGGTTGGATGGCATCACTGAGTCAATGGACATAAGTTTGAGCAGGCTCTGGGAGATGATGAAGGACAGGGAAGCCTGGCATGCTGCAGCTCATGGGGTCACAAAGAGTCAGTCACAACTGACTGAACTGAACTGAACTGAAAAGTGCCCGAAATGTTTACAACCTCTACCACTCCAACTCGAAATGCCATTAGGGTCTTCTGACCCTAAGCAAGACCATCTTCTTTCTTCCATCTCACCTCCTAAACATATTCTCCATTTGAGTCCCCTCAAAGTGAATTTTAAAAGCATAATCACCACGTTAGTATTTTGCATGATTCACCAGTGGCTGAATCTAGAATTTTAAAAAATCCACACTCCATCCCTTGGTGTGTAAAGCTCTATATGATCTGACCCTCACCTGCTCTCTGCCCTTCTGTTTCCATTCTCCCATTCAAATCTTCAACCAAATGGACTGTCTTTCTGATCCTCAAATGCGCTAAGCTCATTTCTGCTTTAGGGGCTCTGCACTTGGAAACTTCTTGTAGCTTTCCCTTCATGCACGGGTAAGAGCATCGAAAAAGACCTGGCTTAAAACTCAACACTCAAGAAACAAAATCATGGCATTTGGTCCCATCAATACATGGCAAGCAGATGCCAAAAATGGGTACAGTGACAGAGTTTATTTTCTTGGACTCCAAAATGGCTGCAGATGGTGACTGCAGCAAGGTGAATCAAAAGACACTTGTTCCTTGGAATAAAAACCATGACAAACCTAGACAGCATATTGAAAAGCAGAGACACTACATCAAAAGTCTGTATAGTCAAAGCTATGGCTTTCCCAGTAGTCATGTATGGATGTGGGAACTGGACCATAAAGAAGGCTGTGAGTTAAATTGATGCCTTTGAACTGTGGTTTTGGAGAAGACTCTTGAAAGTCCCTCGAACTGCAAGGAGACCAAACCAGTCAAATCCAAAGGAAATCAACCCTGAATGTGCATTGTAAGGACTGATGCTAAAGCTTAAGCTCCAATACTTTGGCCACCTGATGCAAAGAGATGACTCATTAGAAAAGAGCCTGATGTTGAGAAAAATAGAAGGCAGAAGGAAAAGGGGATGACAGAGGATAAGATGGTTGGATGGCATCACTGAGTCAATGGACATAAGTTTGAGCAGGCTCTGGGAGATGATGAAGGACAGGGAAGCCTGGCATGCTGCAGCTCATGGGGTCACAAAGAGTCAGTCACAACTGACTGAACTGAACTGAACTGAAAAGTGCCCGAAATGTTTACAACCTCTACCACTCCAACTCGAAATGCCATTAGGGTCTTCTGACCCTAAGCAAGACCATCTTCTTTCTTCCATCTCACCTCCTAAACATATTCTCCATTTGAGTCCCCTCAAAGTGAATTTTAAAAGCATAATCACCACGTTAGTATTTTGCATGATTCACCAGTGGCTGAATCTAGAATTTTAAAAAATCCACACTCCATCCCTTGGTGTGTAAAGCTCTATATGATCTGACCCTCACCTGCTCTCTGCCCTTCTGTTTCCATTCTCCCATTCAAATCTTCAACCAAATGGACTGTCTTTCTGATCCTCAAATGCGCTAAGCTCATTTCTGCTTTAGGGGCTCTGCACTTGGAAACTTCTTGTAGCTTTCCCTTCATGCACATGTATAGCTGGTTTCCATGTTCACAGGTTTCTACTGTCACTTTATTAGACAAGCTTTCCTTGGCCACACCAGTAAATGTCAGTTGTGTTCACAGCAACTTTATATTATTTGATTTTGCTTATGGCATTTCTCACTATGGAAAAATCACCCTTAATTAATTAGCTTACTAATTTATGTACGCCACTCTTCCCACTCAGTTATACGTTTACCACATAGAAGGCACTAGTTCTGTAAGTGTTGGATATCTCAACAACTTTGTCTATGTTATTTTTCTGTTTGGAATATGATTCTCTAACCTGGCCTCAAATCACTTGACAGGCTCTTGTTCATGCTTCAGTTCTTGGTTTCAACAGCTTTACTCCAGAGTTAATCTCACCCAGTTTTGACTCGGCTATATATATTATAGTCCATACCTCTGTAATAGCATCAAACTGTTGCATAATTGTAGGCATGCCCTTCTTTCTAACTAGGACTCCCTGATAACTGTATCTTGCTCACCACATTATCCTTGGCATAGTTCAATAAATTTATTGCCATAATCTATACCATAGTGTAGCGTAAGACTTTGTGACAACTGTGATAATCAGAGTGACACAGGTCTAAAAATTAAAAAAAAAAAAAAAAAACGCTGAATTCAAAATCTCTGTAGGTATGTGTGCGTTGGTATATATGTCCACTTTTTTTGTGGGGGCAGGTTGGAGAGGGAGGGGTGTGGGCGGGCCACATTTTCATCCATCTTTGTTCTTTGGCCCCTGTGGGCCTCCCATCAACCCGGTGGCCTCTGTTGTCTCAGGGCACCGGCTCTGGGCGCATGCGGCTCCAGAGCTCCAGCTTGGTAATTGGACACATCGGTCCAACTGCTCCATGGCACGTGGAATCTTCCCAGGCCAGGGAGCTAACCGGCGCCCTTTGCACTGCAAGGCGGTGTCCTTACCCACTGGACCACCAGGGAAGCCCTATGTGTCCACTTTTAATATAAATATGCACAGAAGGTCAAACATAGGTAAACCTCAAGTACAATCATTTAAAGAAATCCTGTATGTTTGTTCTCATTATTTAGAATATATTTTTAAACATATTTGAACATTTACTGCTGATTCTACAGTTGGTTGTAGATTACTCATCTTGGTGAATTGCAAATGTATATGCTTTTCTAAACTGATGTTTAGGATGAAGAAGGGAGAGTAAGAATCAATTAGTATATAATATTTAGTTCATATAAGGGGCTTTAAATCAGTTCCTAACTGAAAAAAAAAAAAAAGAAGAATAAAAAGATTCAATGGGGAACTAATCACTGGATTTCAATGATTTAATTTTAAGTTTTATGAAACCTATTAATGGATAAGGAACAATGTCTGTCTATAATGCATTTCTGTAAATGTTAAGTGTTCCCTTGCATCTATATATCTATTCAGTTTCAATTACTTTTTTCTTCTTGGTAGTTGCATTTAATATATTTATTTTCAGGAAAAACAACTTTAACAATCCTTGAGAGACTCATGATCAAGTCTCTCCTCTGTTGGTACTGCCAAATAGCTGTAAAAATCCTTTAATACCCCTCATTACATGGATGAATAAGCTTATTTGGGCATGTATTTACTAACTTTACAGTTTCTTTAAATTCTGTTCTGAATCCCTCCCACTGTGTCAGCAAAATGACCTTGGAGTGGAGTTGTATCTGAAAGTTAGATAAAGCCATAAAGATTACTGAAATTCATTCAGATATTTGAGTATCTTTAAGAATGCAGGTAGGAAAGAAGGGAGAAAAAAAGAAGAAGAAGAAAAGGCCTTAAGAAAGAAGAAAATGAAAAAAAACCCACAAATGATTTACCTGGCTGGAGACTTAAGGATAGATGGGGAATTACAATATGTGAACCAAGAGGTCAACCCCCGTTTTAAAAAATTTGAAGGGCATGCCACCTGCTGCTCCAGTACCCTACCAGCTAAGCTAAAATCATTTGATCCAACCATAATTAATAGAAAGACAATTGCCTGAGTGGTTACTTATTGTCCCACCCTAAAAAAGTTAGAATTATGCAGCAATGATTTAAAATAGTCCCTGATAACAGACATGGTAATGGTTCCTGTGACTAGGAATGCATCTTTGAATCTCAAAGAAGACAGAAATCAAGAGTAGAAGGATTTAACAAAATCAAAATTACAGTGTTTATGATTATCCCGATTTTTGCTTATGTGTAGGAATTTGCACATTTAGGCAATTTATGTCTCTGAAATGCTGAAAAGAACTTAGTCTACTTAAGTGATAGTCTTGTATTATAACATAAAATGTGAAATTAAGTAATTTACGTATAATTTTAGGCTGAAAATTTAGTAGATTTGTGAGCAGTTAGGGGAGACCAAAGAGCATTATTTAGTTCACTGATCATCATTGTTAAGATTTTGGCTTCATAATAATTATTTGGTGCAAAAAAGTTTGGTTAAGTCTGTTACCTAAAATGAAGTAAAATATATTACTTTTATAAAGTTTTTTTAAATTATAATATGTATCTTCTATAACTGCACATAATAGAGGCTAAAGAATTTTACTATACAATATTTTATTTTTTTCTTGGTAGTTGCATTTAATATATTTATTTTCAGGAAAAACAACTTTAACAATCCTTGAGAGACTCATGATCAAGTCTCTCCTCTGTTGGTACTGCCAAATAGCTGTAAAAATCCTTTAATACCCCTCATTACATGGATGAATAAGCTTATTTGGGCATGTATTTACTAACTTTACAGTTTCTTTAAATTCTGTTCTGAATCCCTCCCACTGTGTCAGCAAAATGACCTTGGAGTGGAGTTGTATCTGAAAGTTAGATAAAGCCATAAAGATTACTGAAATTCATTCAGATATTTGAGTATCTTTAAGAATGCAGGTAGGAAAGAAGGGAGAAAAAAAGAAGAAGAAGAAAAGGCCTTAAGAAAGAAGAAAATGAAAAAAAACCCACAAATGATTTACCTGGCTGGAGACTTAAGGATAGATGGGGAATTACAATATGTGAACCAAGAGGTCAACCCCCGTTTTAAAAAATTTGAAGGGCATGCCACCTGCTGCTCCAGTACCCTACCAGCTAAGCTAAAATCATTTGATCCAACCATAATTAATAGAAAGACAATTGCCTGAGTGGTTACTTATTGTCCCACCCTAAAAAAGTTAGAATTATGCAGCAATGATTTAAAATAGTCCCTGATAACAGACATGGTAATGGTTCCTGTGACTAGGAATGCATCTTTGAATCTCAAAGAAGACAGAAATCAAGAGTAGAAGGATTTAACAAAATCAAAATTACAGTGTTTATGATTATCCCGATTTTTGCTTATGTGTAGGAATTTGCACATTTAGGCAATTTATGTCTCTGAAATGCTGAAAAGAACTTAGTCTACTTAAGTGATAGTCTTGTATTATAACATAAAATGTGAAATTAAGTAATTTACGTATAATTTTAGGCTGAAAATTTAGTAGATTTGTGAGCAGTTAGGGGAGACCAAAGAGCATTATTTAGTTCACTGATCATCATTGTTAAGATTTTGGCTTCATAATAATTATTTGGTGCAAAAAAAAGTTTGGTTAAGTCTGTTACCTAAAAATGAAGTAAAATATATTACTTTTATAAAGTAATTATAATATTATACTTAATTTTATAATTATGTATCTTCTATAACTGCACATAATAGAGGCTAATGAGATATTATCTATTACTACAGTACAGAAGTGGAGTCTTTCTTTGCCTTAAGTCAAATAACTTGCCCCAAAACTAGGAGTATGGGCGCCTACCTACTTTTTGTTACAATTTTTTAAGTGATAATGACATTGATGATAGCTGTTTTTAATGCCCTTATTTTATGCTAGATAGTCTGCCAAGTGATACACACACACATTCATACACATAGTCATCCTATAAGATAGCCATTCTTGCTGCCTCTATCTATAAATGAAGAAACCAGAGAAAAAAGGGGTTCAAATAACTTGATCAAGTTTACACATCTAATAACTTTGGGAACTGGAAATTTTACTCAATAGTATTATAATTTCAGAGTAAATGCTTAATCTTTGCAATGCAACAATAAATGGCAATTGCCTCTATCTTGCTAAGCACAAAAGTATTTATCTTCAAATATCAGATATAAATGGAATTCAACAAATCAAATTATACTAAAGGTTTCTTTGCTATTGAACTTCCTTTTTAATGGTGATTAATTGCTCTCTTTTACCCTTTATTTCAATACAGATTTTCACATATTAGCTATATTCAAAATAAGCCCATCTTTCACATGGAATGCCTTATGAAATAGACACTGGATGTTATTTTGTCTCAAGAAATTAAGATGCATTTTGATACTCCTTTTCCCACACTAAATTTAGACAAATTCATGTAATTTCTCTGAAAGTCACTACAGGACAAAGAGATTGGAAGATCAACTCAGAAAAGTAGAGAATCTGAATGGAAACAGCTTTGATCATTTATTCCAGAAGCCTCAAAGTCATCCAATTACTTCACTACAGATCTCCAACTGTGTCAAGAACATTCCCAGTGCAAATGGACATCATAATCCCATTAACATAGTATAAGTGTTGTGCCTTTAGCATTCTCTAAATTTGAAAGGACACAAGCATGTTTCTGGGGCAGAATTAGTAATTTGTGAGCAGTTAGGGAGACAAAGAGCTTTTTGCAAAAAAGTTTGGCTTCATAATAATTATTTGGTGCAAAAAAGTTTGGTTAAGTCTGTTACCTAAAATGAAGTAAAATATATTACTTTTATAAAGTAATTATAATATTATACTTAATTTTATAATTATGTATCTTCTATAACTGCACATAATAGAGGCTAATGAGATATTATCTATTACTACAGTACAGAAGTGGAGTCTTTCTTTGCCTTAAGTCAAATAACTTGCCCCAAAACTAGGAGTATGGGCGCCTACCTACTTTTTGTTACAATTTTTTAAGTGATAATGACATTGATGATAGCTGTTTTTAATGCCCTTATTTTATGCTAGATAGTCTGCCAAGTGATACACACACACATTCATACACATAGTCATCCTATAAGATAGCCATTCTTGCTGCCTCTATCTATAAATGAAGAAACCAGAGAAAAAGGAGTTCAAATAACTTGATCAAGTTTACACATCTAATAACTTTGGGAACTGGAAATTTTACTCAATAGTATTATAATTTCAGAGTAAATGCTTAATCTTTGCAATGCAACAATAAATGGCAATTGCCTCTATCTTGCTAAGCACAAAAGTATTTATCTTCAAATATCAGATATAAATGGAATTCAACAAATCAAATTATACTAAAGGTTTCTTTGCTATTGAACTTCCTTTTTAATGGTGATTAATTGCTCTCTTTTACCCTTTATTTCAATACAGATTTTCACATATTAGCTATATTCAAAATAAGCCCATCTTTCACATGGAATGCCTTATGAAATAGACACTGGATGTTATTTTGTCTCAAGAAATTAAGATGCATTTTGATACTCCTTTTCCCACACTAAATTTAGACAAATTCATGTAATTTCTCTGAAAGTCACTACAGGACAAAGAGATTGGAAGATCAACTCAGAAAAGTAGAGAATCTGAATGGAAACAGCTTTGATCATTTATTCCAGAAGCCTCAAAGTCATCCAATTACTTCACTACAGATCTCCAACTGTGTCAAGAACATTCCCAGTGCAAATGGACATCATAATCCCATTAACATAGTATAAGTGTTGTGCCTTTAGCATTCTCTAAATTTGAAAGGACACAAGCATGTTTCTGGGGCAGAATATTAAGACGTTTTGGTAGGCTTTTAGGAAGGCTGATCTCTGGAAGGCAAATGTAGCTCTGATTGAAATGAGGAAGCACTGTCTGCCTAGGGCTCAGAAGCTTAACAGACAAAGGGACCAGGCGTGTCATGGGACAATGCCATCTGGCTCACTATAGACGCATTTGCCAAAAATTACAGATTCCTCAGGTCCTCATTTACTCTGCTGATCTGTGCTGTGTTTAGAATGGCATACTGGTGGAGGCTTGCGATATGGCTCAAAGGGTCAGTAAACTTACCTTGGGCATTCCAGACTCTTTCCCAAAGTGAATGAGTAAAGGTCAGTATATAAGACAAGCGAATTTTTGAATAGGGTTCTTACTTAGGTCATGATTCAGTCCTGCACCCTGTGCTGCCCTGAGCCACAGCCAAAAGTTGCATGGTATGATCAATACACCTAGACAGAAAACATTCCATTTTTAATACTCCTTTTTAAAATGCTTATTTTACTGATTTTATAAGCCACTGCAAATTAGTTTTCACATGGAAACAGAGATACACACTTCCCCACCAAAAATGTAACAAGTTTGTTTTGGTGTGTAAACAAAGATAGTTAGCTAACTCCTGCCTCCATCCCAATCACAAGGGTGGAAGAAGAGTGGCCACTGGGTGAGTGGAAGTGGAGAGCAGCCTCTCCCAGCCAGAAGATGCCACCCCTCTGCTGCCCAGTAAGTTTTCTGCTTTCCACGACTTCTTATTTTGGCAGGACACTATATAGAAAGAATGAGACATGCTTTCAACATTAAAACCAGCACTTTAGACAAGTATAGGGGCAAATTAAAATCATGCATGTGTAGCCAAAAAAGTATTTATTTAAATGGTGGATTGGACCGTTGGTCATTCAGATGTGGGAACTCACAGAAAGGAAATCCCTAGATGTGACTATTTCAAAGTTTCCAAATCACAGTGTTTGATTTGAGAGTGCAATACAAAATTAACTTTGAAACACCATATATACAGAGCATGATACTTAACATAGCCTTGAGGACTGGTGGTGATTAAAGGGAGGTTTCTTTCTGAGAAATGCATGATGTGAGAACAGTCTTTAGCAGATGTATTAGTTTCCTATTACTGCTGTACCTAATTATCACAAACTCAGTGACTTCAATCAACACAAATATGTTTCTTAGGATGCAGCCTAATGTGGGTTTCCATAGACTGAAATAAAGGTGGCAACAGGATTTCATTCTTTTCTGGAGGCTCTATGGGAGAATCCCTTTCTTTGATTTTCCTGCTTTCAGGGGCTGGCTGTCTTCTTTGAATTGCCATCTGCTGCCATTTTTGAAGCCAGAAATGGTGGGCTGAGTTCTTCTGAGTCACCATCAGTCTCGCTCTTTCACTTTAGGACTCCTATGATGACGCTAGACCCGCACAGATTCTCTAGGAAAATGTCTTTTCCGGCCAAATTACTTTTCCCAAAGTGAATGAGTAAAGGTCAGTATATAAGACAAGCGAATTTTTGAATAGGGTTCTTACTTAGGTCATGATTCAGTCCTGCACCCTGTGCTGCCCTGAGCCACAGCCAAAAGTTGCATGGTATGATCAATACACCTAGACAGAAAACATTCCATTTTTAATACTCCTTTTTAAAATGCTTATTTTACTGATTTTATAAGCCACTGCAAATTAGTTTTCACATGGAAACAGAGATACACACTTCCCCACCAAAAATGTAACAAGTTTGTTTTGGTGTGTAAACAAAGATAGTTAGCTAACTCCTGCCTCCATCCCAATCACAAGGGTGGAAGAAGAGTGGCCACTGGGTGAGTGGAAGTGGAGAGCAGCCTCTCCCAGCCAGAAGATGCCACCCCTCTGCTGCCCAGTAAGTTTTCTGCTTTCCACGACTTCTTATTTTGGCAGGACACTATATAGAAAGAATGAGACATGCTTTCAACATTAAAACCAGCACTTTAGACAAGTATAGGGGCAAATTAAAATCATGCATGTGTAGCCAAAAAAGTATTTATTTAAATGGTGGATTGGACCGTTGGTCATTCAGATGTGGGAACTCACAGAAAGGAAATCCCTAGATGTGACTATTTCAAAGTTTCCAAATCACAGTGTTTGATTTGAGAGTGCAATACAAAATTAACTTTGAAACACCATATATACAGAGCATGATACTTAACATAGCCTTGAGGACTGGTGGTGATTAAAGGGAGGTTTCTTTCTGAGAAATGCATGATGTGAGAACAGTCTTTAGCAGATGTATTAGTTTCCTATTACTGCTGTACCTAATTATCACAAACTCAGTGACTTCAATCAACACAAATATGTTTCTTAGGATGCAGCCTAATGTGGGTTTCCATAGACTGAAATAAAGGTGGCAACAGGATTTCATTCTTTTCTGGAGGCTCTATGGGAGAATCCCTTTCTTTGATTTTCCTGCTTTCAGGGGCTGGCTGTCTTCTTTGAATTGCCATCTGCTGCCATTTTTGAAGCCAGAAATGGTGGGCTGAGTTCTTCTGAGTCACATCAGCCCAACCTTTTCCTCAGTCTCGCTCTTTCACTTTTTAGGACTCCTATGATGACGCTAGACCCGCACAGATTCTCTAGGAAAATGTCCTTATTTTAAGGTCAGCTGGAAAATGATCCAAATTATTTTTTTGCCATGTAATGTAACACATTCATATAACAGGTTTCAGTCCATTAAGTCTCCATATATCTTATCCCCTTGGTTCTAATTCTTCCCCACAGAGACCATGCTTATTGATGAACATCAAGGCATATGGCTGGGAATCCTTCTGCATTCCTAAACAGCATGTGACAGCTAAAATACAGTCCAAGAATGAAGCAATTGAAGTTGGTTCATTACGGAGGATACAGACTGGTGGTGGGCGGTACTTTCTGACAATCAGAGTTTAAACTCACCAACTAACCTAGCCAAAGGTTATCTGTTTGGCCATATTAAGAGATATACAAAGTACTGGGAAGACAGATGAGAGATAAACTGGTTTTCCTGGGTGAATTAAAGGAAAAAACTTCCACAAGATTATGTTTAATTTAAGCTTGGAGATATGCAGCAAGTTCACCAGGATGAAAAGGGAATGCATAAGAGAAATCATTAAAGAGAAATACACAGCTATCAATGTTGAGAAAAATACACTTCAATCAAAAATATACTTAAAAAGTATGAAGTGTTTAAATCAGGTGCATCAATATTAACAACTGGGTGACCTCAGTGGGGTGAAATAAACAGATGTGTATCCTTTTGGTTCTTCCATAGAGTTACAGATAGTCCTCCCTTTGCACAGCACCAGTACTGTGTTACCTGAAACGCATTGATTTTAACCAATTCCTAATTTTGCATGAGTTTCAATGAACATAATTCTGTACAAAATAAAGATTGCCTGTACATCCATTTTCACTCATAGAATAATAACTAGAGGACCTACTCATTAATTCAGAGCTCCTTGAAAACCAGAAAATTTATTAACAGTAAATAAAACAGGACTAGATTTGAAAGCTAGTTCTTCTTTGCCATCTGCTGCCATTCTTTTGATTTTCCTGCTTTCAGGGCTGGCTGTCTTCTTTGAATTGCCATCTGCTGCCATTTGAAGCCAGAAATGGTGGGCTGAGTTCTTCTGAGTCACATCAGCCCAACCTTTTCCTCAGTCTCGCTCTTTCACTTTTTAGGACTCCTATGATGACGCTAGACCCGCACAGATTCTCTAGGAAAATGTCCTTATTTTAAGGTCAGCTGGAAAATGATCCAAATTATTTTTTTGCCATGTAATGTAACACATTCATATAACAGGTTTCAGTCCATTAAGTCTCCATATATCTTATCCCCTTGGTTCTAATTCTTCCCCACAGAGACCATGCTTATTGATGAACATCAAGGCATATGGCTGGGAATCCTTCTGCATTCCTAAACAGCATGTGACAGCTAAAATACAGTCCAAGAATGAAGCAATTGAAGTTGGTTCATTACGGAGGATACAGACTGGTGGTGGGCGGTACTTTCTGACAATCAGAGTTTAAACTCACCAACTAACCTAGCCAAAGGTTATCTGTTTGGCCATATTAAGAGATATACAAAGTACTGGGAAGACAGATGAGAGATAAACTGGTTTTCCTGGGTGAATTAAAGGAAAAAACTTCCACAAGATTATGTTTAATTTAAGCTTGGAGATATGCAGCAAGTTCACCAGGATGAAAAGGGAATGCATAAGAGAAATCATTAAAGAGAAATACACAGCTATCAATGTTGAGAAAAATACACTTCAATCAAAAATATACTTAAAAAGTATGAAGTGTTTAAATCAGGTGCATCAATATTAACAACTGGGTGACCTCAGTGGGGTGAAATAAACAGATGTGTATCCTTTTGGTTCTTCCATAGAGTTACAGATAGTCCTCCCTTTGCACAGCACCAGTACTGTGTTACCTGAAACGCATTGATTTTAACCAATTCCTAATTTTGCATGAGTTTCAATGAACATAATTCTGTACAAAATAAAGATTGCCTGTACATCCATTTTCACTCATAGAATAATAACTAGAGGACCTACTCATTAATTCAGAGCTCCTTGAAAACCAGAAAATTTATTAACAGTAAATAAAACAGGACTAGATTTGAAAGTGATCTTGAAAAACTAGAGTAATGTAATCAAAAGGAAGATGATATTGTCTAACAAGACATGTGTGTGCATATGCTCAGATGGTCAGTTGTATCTGACTCTTTGTGACCTTATGGATTGTAGCCTGACAAGCTTCTCTGTCCACGAGATTTCCCAGGCCAGAATACTGGAGTGGGGTGCCATTTCCTTCTCCAGGGGACCTTCCCAACCCAGAGATCCAACCTGGGTCTCCTGCTCGCCAAGTGGATTCTTTACTCCTAGCACCACCTGGGGAGCATGGTGCTAATGAAAAGGAATATGGTAATTCTTAACAAGATATCCTCAGGGTAAAATAGGGACAGGACAACATTAACTGATCAACATATGAACACTCATCAGTTAGGGATAGTAATAGCAGGAAAAGTATATGTGGATTTTACTGTCCTACACAGCAATATAAGAACAAAGAAGATATGTAGTGAGCCCAAACTGAACTACTATAAGTACACTTGTGGTCATCACACTTAATACCTGAACAATCTCTACAAGGTGGGTTTTATCCTATTCATTGTCCATATGAAGAAACTGAGATTCAAAGGGGTTAGATAAATATCTTAGTGCTATTGGAGATGGGATTTGAATCCAAAAGTGTCTGACCCTGAAAAATTATCCCACGCCTACTATTCCCCATTTCATACCAAATATATTGGCATGCATAGAGTTGATGTATAGTAAAGAGAAATACACAGCTATCAATGTTGAGAAAAATACACTTCAATCAAAAATATACTTAAAAAGTATGAAGTGTTTAAATCAGGTGCATCAATATTAACAACTGGGTGACCTCAGTGGGGTGAAATAAACAGATGTGTATCCTTTTGGTTCTTCCATAGAGTTACAGATAGTCCTCCCTTTGCACAGCACCAGTACTGTGTTACCTGAAACGCATTGATTTTAACCAATTCCTAATTTTGCATGAGTTTCAATGAACATAATTCTGTACAAAATAAAGATTGCCTGTACATCCATTTTCACTCATAGAATAATAACTAGAGGACCTACTCATTAATTCAGAGCTCCTTGAAAACCAGAAAATTTATTAACAGTAAATAAAACAGGACTAGATTTGAAAGTGATCTTGAAAAACTAGAGTAATGTAATCAAAAGGAAGATGATATTGTCTAACAAGACATGTGTGTGCATATGCTCAGATGGTCAGTTGTATCTGACTCTTTGTGACCTTATGGATTGTAGCCTGACAAGCTTCTCTGTCCACGAGATTTCCCAGGCCAGAATACTGGAGTGGGGTGCCATTTCCTTCTCCAGGGGACCTTCCCAACCCAGAGATCCAACCTGGGTCTCCTGCTCGCCAAGTGGATTCTTTACTCCTAGCACCACCTGGGGAGCATGGTGCTAATGAAAAGGAATATGGTAATTCTTAACAAGATATCCTCAGGGTAAAATAGGGACAGGACAACATTAACTGATCAACATATGAACACTCATCAGTTAGGGATAGTAATAGCAGGAAAAGTATATGTGGATTTTACTGTCCTACACAGCAATATAAGAACAAAGAAGATATGTAGTGAGCCCAAACTGAACTACTATAAGTACACTTGTGGTCATCACACTTAATACCTGAACAATCTCTACAAGGTGGGTTTTATCCTATTCATTGTCCATATGAAGAAACTGAGATTCAAAGGGGTTAGATAAATATCTTAGTGCTATTGGAGATGGGATTTGAATCCAAAAGTGTCTGACCCTGAAAAATTATCCCACGCCTACTATTCCCCATTTCATACCAAATATATTGGCATGCATAGAGTATGATGTATAGTAACCAGGCAGAAACTGTTATACCCTAAAGATAAAATAGATAGAGAGAAGATACCATCATTGCTGTACTATTGATTTCTTTTAGATTATAAAACTGTTAGGACTACAAACTATCTTTCTGCTAAAAATTATGACTGGCCATACCCTCAGGGACTTCCCTGGTGGCTCACATGGTAAAGAATCTGCCTGCAACACGGGACCAAGTTTCAATGCCTGGGTTAGAAAGATCCCCTGGAGAAGAGAATGGCAACCCACTCCAGCATTATTTCCCGGAGAATTCCATGGAGAGAGGCGCCTGGCAAGTTACAACCCATGGAGTCGCCAAGAGTCAGGCACGACTGAGAGACTGACACAGACAAACTCGGGAAAATTTGCAAGTTTTGGAGACTGGGGTTCCCTATCTTAACACGCCAAATACAAGAATGGTAAAAATGTGTGAGACAAAGATTGGTAAAATGTTTGCATAAGGAAAGAGATCAATCTGAAGAATGTATTAAATACAACAGAGTTTTTGTCCGAGAGCATGCCAAGATTTTAAAGCACAATGTATTACTTTGCCAAAACTACCATAACAAAGTATCAAAATTGCCATAACAAAGTCATACACTGAGTGACTTAACCAACAGAAATTTATTTTTCTCAAAGTTTTGGAGCTAGAAGTTCAGGATGAAGGCATCAATAGGGTTAGTTCCTTCTGAGGACCATGAAAGATGATGTTTCAGAGCCCTCTCTCTCCTTGGCTTACAGATTCCCATCCTCAATCTCTTCAAATCTTCCCTCTAGACATGTCTGTGTCAACACTTTCTCTTCTTATAAGGACACCAGTGATACTGGATTGGGGTCCATCCGAATAACCTAGTTTAACTTAATGACCTCTGTGAAGATCTCATCTTCCAATACAGTTCTACTCTGCAGTACTGAGGATTAGAACTTCAAACTATGAATTCTGGGGGGAGAACACAATCCAATCTATGACACAGAAGGGAAAACAATCACATTAGGGATTTTATCCCTATGAAATCAAACATGTATATCAGAATACACAAAATACCAGCAGGAATATAAAGTCATTTGTATAAATGAGCAATTTTATTTTCCTATGAAATAAACATGTAATATCTGTATAGATAGAGAGAAGATACCATCATTGCTGTACTATTGATTTCTTTTAGATTATAAAACTGTTAGGACTACAAACTATCTTTCTGCTAAAAATTATGACTGGCCATACCCTCAGGGACTTCCCTGGTGGCTCACATGGTAAAGAATCTGCCTGCAACACGGGACCAAGTTTCAATGCCTGGGTTAGAAAGATCCCGGGAGAAGAGAATGGCAACCCACTCCAGCATTATTTCCCGGAGAATTCCATGGAGAGAGGCGCCTGGCAAGTTACAACCCATGGAGTCGCCAAGAGTCAGGCACGACTGAGAGACTGACACAGACAAACTCGGGAAAATTTGCAAGTTTTGGAGACTGGGGTTCCCTATCTTAACACGCCAAATACAAGAATGGTAAAAATGTGTGAGACAAAGATTGGTAAAATGTTTGCATAAGGAAAGAGATCAATCTGAAGAATGTATTAAATACAACAGAGTTTTTGTCCGAGAGCATGCCAAGATTTTAAAGCACAATGTATTACTTTGCCAAAACTACCATAACAAAGTATCAAAATTGCCATAACAAAGTCATACACTGAGTGACTTAACCAACAGAAATTTATTTTTCTCAAAGTTTTGGAGCTAGAAGTTCAGGATGAAGGCATCAATAGGGTTAGTTCCTTCTGAGGACCATGAAAGATGATGTTTCAGAGCCCTCTCTCTCCTTGGCTTACAGATTCCCATCCTCAATCTCTTCAAATCTTCCCTCTAGACATGTCTGTGTCAACACTTTCTCTTCTTATAAGGACACCAGTGATACTGGATTGGGGTCCATCCGAATAACCTAGTTTAACTTAATGACCTCTGTGAAGATCTCATCTTCCAATACAGTTCTACTCTGCAGTACTGAGGATTAGAACTTCAAACTATGAATTCTGGGGGGAGAACACAATCCAATCTATGACACAGAAGGGAAAACAATCACATTAGGGATTTTATCCCTATGAAATCAAACATGTATATCAGAATACACAAAATACCAGCAGGAATATAAAGTCATTTGTATAAATGAGCAATCAAGAAATTAACAAGGGTATTGTTGCAGTCTATTAAAATTACTGATGAAGATAAATACATAGTCCCTAATATCTGTATCTCTCTATAAATTCACATGGCTTAAGCTCTCCACCTCCATGTTAAGAGGTGCTCTACTTCATTCTATAATCTTGAGAACAGGTACATAGGTGCACCACACATATTTCTTGGGAAATAACATTCTTCAATATGACTTGACTTTTGTTGGACCTCTTCATGCCTAAGAATATTGCTAGGGAGATGGGGAAATCAAGAATAGAAGAATCTAATGCCTCTAAGCATTACATGTAAAATAAGGACCAGGACTACTGTTTACTTTCTTGGGAAAATACACTTAGATAAACTGCATATTTTGCCTTGTTTTCTGTGCTTTAAACTCTCCTTAGTCATTCAACAGCCTTTACAAGGTCCACTCATGCAGTAGAGTAGTGAGATTATTGCTTTTTTAAAAAATAACTCTTCAAAATGGGTGATTCAGGCCTGTCAACTCAAAGTTAGAAGCGAACATTCCACTTTCCTTCTATTTATTTTGTGAGAGAAAGAAGATTGATTTCTTTAAAACCAACCATTTTCTCTGTTTTGTTTTAGGCTGAAATTGGTTGTCAGGATTGAGCCTGGTTGAAATATTATGTGCACTAAATGAATGGAACTGGGTTGTATTACATAGTATGACCTAAAAGTGAAACAAAATAGATTGTTTTTGTGCAGAAAACTAGCATATTGATAACACACTGATTTGAGCTGAACCCTTGAGTCACTGAATCATTAAATTTCAAAGCTGGAGGCTGACTCTTTGGGTTGTCTGCAACAGACTCTTAATTTAACTAAAGAGACAGAGAGTATCTGATGGAAACAATTAAGCTATATCGGCATACTTTAGATTGGCATCTTATACACTGTGGCTTTTTAATGAAAAGCTGAGTATTATGTTTGACAGATCAATTATTCCTTGTATAGGTAGGGCAGAAAGGGACAGGCAACATCAATGCTGATTAAACATTTCAAAAAATACCAGCAGGAATATAAAGTCATTTGTATAAATGAGCAATCAAGAAATTAACAAGGGTATTGTTGCAGTCTATTAAAATTACTGATGAAGATAAATACATAGTCCCTAATATCTGTATCTCTCTATAAATTCACATGGCTTAAGCTCTCCACCTCCATGTTAAGAGGTGCTCTACTTCATTCTATAATCTTGAGAACAGGTACATAGGTGCACCACACATATTTCTTGGGAAATAACATTCTTCAATATGACTTGGCTTTTGTTGGACCTCTTCATGCCTAAGAATATTGCTAGGGAGATGGGGAAATCAAGAATAGAAGAATCTAATGCCTCTAAGCATTACATGTAAAATAAGGACCAGGACTACTGTTTACTTTCTTGGGAAAATACACTTAGATAAACTGCATATTTTGCCTTGTTTTCTGTGCTTTAAACTCTCCTTAGTCATTCAACAGCCTTTACAAGGTCCACTCATGCAGTAGAGTAGTGAGATTATTGCTTTTTTAAAAAATAACTCTTCAAAATGGGTGATTCAGGCCTGTCAACTCAAAGTTAGAAGCGAACATTCCACTTTCCTTCTATTTATTTTGTGAGAGAAAGAAGATTGATTTCTTTAAAACCAACCATTTTCTCTGTTTTGTTTTAGGCTGAAATTGGTTGTCAGGATTGAGCCTGGTTGAAATATTATGTGCACTAAATGAATGGAACTGGGTTGTATTACATAGTATGACCTAAAAGTGAAACAAAATAGATTGTTTTTGTGCAGAAAACTAGCATATTGATAACACACTGATTTGAGCTGAACCCTTGAGTCACTGAATCATTAAATTTCAAAGCTGGAGGCTGACTCTTTGGGTTGTCTGCAACAGACTCTTAATTTAACTAAAGAGACAGAGAGTATCTGATGGAAACAATTAAGCTATATCGGCATACTTTAGATTGGCATCTTATACACTGTGGCTTTTTAATGAAAAGCTGAGTATTATGTTTGACAGATCAATTATTCCTTGTATAGGTAGGGCAGAAAGGGACAGGCAACATCAATGCTGATTAACTCAGCAAAGTATTCAATAATACTGTCACCTTCTATCAAAGTCAATGGTTTCAGGCATGGCGGCTTGAGAGAGGTAAAAGCAACCAGAGTCACCATGAACAGTAGGTGCAAATCATGATAAGTAGGATGTAAAGGGTATTTTAAAAAAAACAGAGGGAGTGAATCTTGCTTTGGTGATAGCATGAGTCTCCTAACAGACCTAATAGAGTTTTTACCTTTTTTAAAATGGCAAACTAAGAATATGTAAGTCATCTGTTCAAAGACCTGTAGGAAAAAAAAAGGTTCACCTCAGTGTCACAGATTCTCTTTCCATGAGTTTAATTTTGAGAGCGTGCCAGCTCAGGGACTATACTACTATGCTATAAAATTAAGGCTAATTGAGGTTTGTTCCTCAACCTAGTACATCCTATAGCCATAGAGGTGGACAACTGTAGTCACAGCCCCTAGTGAGTCATCTGCCTTGTACTCGAATAGGGGTGATGTAGGCTAACCAACACTGTATTACAGGAACAAGTCTGTGGTATCAGAGACAAGGTTATACAAGACCTTGAAGCTTCAGGCTAGCTTTTTGTCTTGATTCACCCTCTGTGGGTGTAGCCAGTAACCATACAGGAGGCCATTCAAGCAATCCCATGAAGAGCTTTAAAGAGAGGTACAGAGGCCTCCAGCCAAAAGTTAGCACGGCTCACTTACCATATGAATTAGCTATCTTGATAGAGGATGCTCCAGGTCCTGTGAGATCTTGAAATGACTAACGTGAGAAATCCAGGCTAGAAAACATTTCAGCTCCTGGATTTTTCACCCACAAAAACTATGAGATAAGAAATGCTTATGTTGCTAAATTTTGAGGTAACTTATATACTAAGAACTTTCCTTGGTGGCTGAGACTGTAAAGAATCTGCCCACAATGCAGTGCACCAGGGTTCAATCCCTGGGTCAAGAAGATCTCCTGGAGCAGAAAATGGCTATCCACTCTGGTATTCTAAATCCCAGAGTATCTGATGGAAACAATTAAGCTATATCGGCATACTTTAGATTGGCATCTTATACACTGTGGCTTTTTAATGAAAAGCTGAGTATTATGTTTGACAGATCAATTATTCCTTGTATAGGTAGGGCAGAAAGGGACAGGCAACATCAATGCTGATTAACTCAGCAAAGTATTCAATAATACTGTCACCTTCTATCAAAGTCAATGGTTTCAGGCATGGCGGCTTGAGAGAGGTAAAAGCAACCAGAGTCACCATGAACAGTAGGTGCAAATCATGATAAGTAGGATGTAAAGGGTATTTTAAAAAAAACAGAGGGAGTGAATCTTGCTTTGGTGATAGCATGAGTCTCCTAACAGACCTAATAGAGTTTTTACCTTTTTTAAAATGGCAAACTAAGAATATGTAAGTCATCTGTTCAAAGACCTGTAGGAAAAAAAAAGGTTCACCTCAGTGTCACAGATTCTCTTTCCATGAGTTTAATTTTGAGAGCGTGCCAGCTCAGGGACTATACTACTATGCTATAAAATTAAGGCTAATTGAGGTTTGTTCCTCAACCTAGTACATCCTATAGCCATAGAGGTGGACAACTGTAGTCACAGCCCCTAGTGAGTCATCTGCCTTGTACTCGAATAGGGGTGATGTAGGCTAACCAACACTGTATTACAGGAACAAGTCTGTGGTATCAGAGACAAGGTTATACAAGACCTTGAAGCTTCAGGCTAGCTTTTTGTCTTGATTCACCCTCTGTGGGTGTAGCCAGTAACCATACAGGAGGCCATTCAAGCAATCCCATGAAGAGCTTTAAAGAGAGGTACAGAGGCCTCCAGCCAAAAGTTAGCACGGCTCACTTACCATATGAATTAGCTATCTTGATAGAGGATGCTCCAGGTCCTGTGAGATCTTGAAATGACTAACGTGAGAAATCAAGGCTAGAAAACATTTCAGCTCCTGGTTTTTTCACCCACAAAAACTATGAGATAAGACATGCTTATGTTGCTAAATTTTGAGGTAACTTATATACTAAGAACTTTCCTTGGTGGCTGAGACTGTAAAGAATCTGCCCACAATGCAGTGCACCAGGGTTCAATCCCTGGGTCAAGAAGATCTCCTGGAGCAGAAAATGGCTATCCACTCTGGTATTCTTGCCTGGAGAATCCCATGGACAGAGTAGCTGATGGACCACAGCCCATGGGGCCACAAAGAGTTGGACACAACTGAGTGACTAACACACATATTACATACTAATAGATTAACTAATGCACTAATATATGCTAACTCTGAAATGATCTCTTAGAATCCCTCAGTGCTTCCCAGATACTAGAATTAAATATGATCCGTGTATTTTCATAAGTGGTAAGGAATGTTCCATTGGCATATATATATGTGTCTCTGGAAGAATGGTCTGTGGGGAAGCAATTCATCCATTTGTCAGTGGATCCAGGTAGGACCCCAATGACACTTTCATTCCTCCTACTATTCAGAGAAAATTAATTCAGCCTTGAGCTGCATTGAATAAACACAAACTAAAAAGATTATCACTGTGACTTTGTATTCATTCAGAGGGCACTCTCCTTGACATGAAGGATGCAACTGTTAAGGCATATGATATACAACCTGCCAAGGTTAAAACCATGCCAGCAAAAGACATACTTGTCTAACAAGCTCACCATCTCAAAAGCAATTCTACAATTGACAGAAAATGGACATACCTGCATCGGTGACTATTTTTACCCTCCCAGCTAAAGAAACATGGGGGTTCAGGGGGCGCTTAACTATCTAAAACCATCATCTATACAGATACACAATATTAAAACCCATCAAAAAACTACTATGTTAGAAACAATTTTAGGACATCTATGTGTTTATTTTGGAAAAAGAATCTAAACAGTTGAGAAGTATATTCCATGATGCCAACTGGTTTTAAAGAAATATAACCATCAGTTTTAATATATATCTGGCAGCCAACCTAGATCCCTTTGAGGTGGAGCACAGCTGTACTGCTCATGGAAATAGAGGAT